>OY728144.1:342160131-346960131 GCA_963277665.1 Viscum album | reverse complement strand
TATCCATATCCAACTCCAATTACATCTATCATCTTTAGTGAATGATCGAATTATCTGGGGTAATTATCTTGATAAATGATGTTGTGGATGGTGTTATGGGAGCGATGCCTATGAATGGTGTCTCTCCCTTATGGTGTGTGTGTGTGTTTTGGGGGGGGGGTCCTCCATTTGGTCTCTAAAATATTATCCTTTAATTCATAGGACAAATCCTTCCACAAAACTATCCTTAATGAAAACAACCTCATACCTTGCCTCAAAAGCATTTATATAGTGCACTCATCATTGTGTATCTTCTTCCTTTCACGAATCGATTAAAGATCCTCCAACATAATGCACTTTATCTCAAATTACCATGCTCTATAGTGGACATAATCTTAATTCTAGATGGTATCCACTTGTAAATCCCATGTGTTATGATTTACTAAAGTGGGAAATACTCAAATATCCCACGTATTCCCAATTTCCCCCACAATATCCTTCTTTGTTTCTTACGACCATATTTCCTAATTAATCAATACCAATTGAAAAATATATAAAGTCAAATTTAGATTGTGTTTTATTAAATTAGAAAAATTATATTTACTCCTCACAAGCACCCTATGCACTTATTTTCTGGGCCTAACACAGATTTAGGCCCATTATAAGTACCCTTCATCTCCTAGTGTGGTGTGGTACCCTTTGGTAAATTCAATAAATCCAAATCCATTGACTAACTGGGGTAAATCTCAAGATTTATTCTTTTTCACTGATCAATCCATCAAACCACAACCTTAAATTCCAAAATGATGAATTATAAGTAAAACAACATCCCCCTTATCCAATCAGACTCACCCTTCTTCATGTATAATGCCGAATCCTAGAAATCCTTGTTCAACCATCCTTTATTCACGAAGATCAATCCATGACCTAAAACAAGTAATGGAAAAATAAATTAATATATTGGGGAATTTCATTGAGAAAATTGTGTGCTGTTTAATTCAAATTTGAATCTATAATATTAGGGAGCTATGATGCCCCTTCATCATGTCCATAAACAAGCCTACATAAGAAAAAAAACTATCAAATAACATATCTTATAATTCTATCTTAATTTGGTTATTGATTTCAAACTTATATATTTTTGTTTCTTTATCTTTAAAAAGAATTGACATTGGTTTTATTTCTATAGACCAAATTCATACCTATTTCTACTTTATAATTTTGATGAGTCTTAGTGATAATTACTTAAAGTTGTACATAAATCTCTTAGATTCAGTTATTGGTAGTTGTTTCATCTTTTATAATTAGCATAATATTTTTTGGATTTGGTTTATTCTTTGGATTAAATCGGTTCTTTTATGGTTTTTATCTTATACAAATATAGATAATCAGTTATCTCCCATAGATATTTATTCAGTCTTGTATTCTCAAACTAAAATTTTTGCAGCTTGGTGTAATATTTAATAGGAGTTGTTGAGGTTATCATATTCACCCTAATATCAACACCATTTATCTTCCAATGAATATCGATAAAGGGAACATTATACCCTTGATGGCCGATTAAGCTTCAAACATGATCAATAAATATTTTGTCAACTCATAATATGTTGGGACATACTTCTTGCAGTCGATCGGGATGAGAGGCATGCCATCTTAGAGAGTTTACCAAATTTTCATACATGTCATGTTGGTTTTTCATTATGTGGTAGCTCACTTAAGGTAATATGGTGGTAAGAATGATAGATTATGGGGATGGTCGATCAACTAACCATGCCCTTTTTATATTAGATTTACCTTACTAATTTTATCATTTATAGTCATATCATATTTATTCTTGTGACATGTTAAACTTTTTTCATGTGGTAGCACATACCTTTATGAATTTCTAGTGGTATTCATGATATCTTCATGACTATATATAGTTTCCAATACTTGGTCGCTTGACTTCTCAACATGAGGTTAGTTTCCACGATCGATCAATCAATCACATGACTCTTCTAAAATACACAGAATAAAAATTCAATGAAAATTAACATTTCAAATAAATAAAACATGATATCCTAAAATAAATTAAAATTCCTAATGATAATTAAAGAAATGATTCCAATAAAAAATGTTTAAAAAAAATCATAGAATTTATAAAAGAATTAAATTAAATAAATATAAAATAAATAAAATTATATTTTTCAATGAATGTTTAAAAATCAAGTCAAGGTTGTTCTGAAAAAAATATAGCAACAAAACCTAATAATTATTAATCATTAAAGCACCAAATCACTCATTTTAAAATAAATACCCAAAGAATAACTAAAACATTCCATATATACAAAAATTAATTAATTATATATTTAAAAAAATTCACCTTCAAAAATAAAATTAATTCATTAAAATATATGTGAAAAATTATATTAAAATAGTTTCACATGAAATTCCCCTCACTTAATGAATTGAACTCCCAAAAAATATAGTGAATGTTATTTATTTGTATAGTCTCTAAACAAAAATTTATTATCCTTCCCAAGTCTAAATACACACTAAAAATGAGGGAAAACAAATATTTGTCCATTATTTGAAATATCATACCTTCTCTATGAAAATAAATCACTACCAAACTTCAATCCAAGTTCCAATTCTCGGAGTGAGACATCTTAAAATCAAGTGGAATTAAAATTGTAAGAAGAAGTACTTTTAGTAATCACTCACACCCAGGCTACTCAGTCCAAAGATAAAATTTTAACTTCATTGATATAAATCAAATGATTTTATTATAAGTAAATTTCCCCCTTCTTCAATTGGGTTCAATATTCCCCTCACTTGAATGAAATTATTTACGATGATTAGGTATTTTATTTGAATTTTTTCTGGTCAAGAATGTTAAAATAACTTATTATATTTGGCCATTTTTTTATTTTTTTACTCATACACCCAATCACTAATTTCTCAAAGATTCACCATGGGATCCAAAGTTCCCATTTTACTCTAATTTCAAAGGACTTAAATAATTATCTTTTGAGTTATCTCCCTGATGTTTTTGATTACCTAAAGGCCACGTTACTAGGTTTAAGTTCAAATATCTAGTTTCCTCAAGTTATAATTCCAATTCCAAAAAATAAATAACCTATCACACTCAATTTCAAAGTTCCTAAACACAATTTACATAGAAATAATGGGTAATATCACTCAACAATCATGTATATCCAATAATTTCAGAACTAGTGAAATTTATCAAAATGATTATGGAATTTTTATTTTAGGTAGTAAAAATTGAATTTTAATTTTTCCAATCTAAAAATACACTAAAAACAAAGACAAAAACAAATCAACATACATATTTTATTTATAGACCTAGGGTAGATCAAAATCCTAAAATGATGCTTTAAAGGGAGTAAATTTTGAATTTTTTGGGTATTTTTAATATGTATAACATTAAATCATAATTAAGTAACATTTTAAGACCCTCTTCCCACACTTAAAATCCAACATTATCCACAATGTTGGATCACATGGTTGAGAAATAATTATAAAATTTGGTTCCAAATATATTTAAAGTTATAACATTTTACAAAATGTTTGAAGGGTTTCATGACAGTTCAAAAACATTACGCCATAAAAAAATAGTTAGACTGTTCACAACATGAATAAGAAATTGGACTTACACTTTAGAAAAAATTTTAGCATAAAAAATATTTTATATAAATGAGGCATGGAAAAAATTAATCTCAAAGATTATTTATAAGATTGAATAGTAATAATAATACAAAATCATTTTTTCAAACACAGAAAGTAACAAAGGATATAGTAGTGAAAAACAAGATCAAACATATAATTTCATGATGAACAAGGAATTTCTAGAAATTATTATTTGGAACTTAAAACCACAAACATGCAGTAATAGTTTTCAAATATAGAAAAAATGAAAAGTGAATATATTAAAACAATAACTTCACCATGAAGAATATTTTTCATTTAAGTTTATTCAAATATAAATCCCCATGTTTTCTTTATATAATGTCTCTGGATACTCCATCCAAGTTCCTATAAGAAGTATAAAGATCGACCTGAATATTTAAAAGATATTCTTAAAGAAATTTGGAACCAAGATTTGTGTGACAAAGTTTGGTAAAGAAGATCCATGGTGCATCTCATTTTTCCCTTGAAGAATAGTAGAGATTCAATACTGATGGTTTTATATTATAGTTATTTGAGTGACCACATAGTCACTTAATATTTCTTATATGATTTATCCATACTTTATTGAATTTTATCATCATAATTTCATATTCATTCTTCATGTTCTAAATACTTCTCATATATGATTGACTGACTGTATGAACTTCTAACATTGTGGACAATTCATCTGTTCATGTGGTCACTTCATTTCATGATAAATTCATTTAATTATGTGGTAAATTCATACCTTTATGAATATTTAATAACATCAATTTCCATGGTTGGTCATGGATTATTTGAAAATAAAGTAAAAAATAAAAAATTTTAACCCATGGGTTTCCTCCTATACAGTGCTAAGTTTAAAGTCCTCATCCAAATTTACCCCTAAAATTCTAACCATGAACATTTGGTGGGTATGATTTATTAATGATATTGATTTTAATATTTGGTGTGGAAGTTTCAACATATTCTCAAATGGTTTCTAAAATTCCAGCTTTTATCAATGTATTCTTAGATACTTCAACATCCTAGGAATAAGAATGTTGTATACTATTTAATATATCCGTATAATCTCACTATAATGACTAGATATTAAAAAAAAAACCAAGAAATTTCAATAAGATTACCATTCAAAGACTCAATGGGTTTTCCCACACTTGAGTTTATTAAATACCCAAAAAATAGAAGTAGGAGGTGTAGAAAATTGTTCCCCATTTTCAAAAAAAGTTTGAAAACAAGAAATTTGAGAATACTACCATCTGAAAAAAAAAACAAATTCAGCTCCTATGATATAACCTTTATAATCTATACTTGAATAAAATGAATTGGATTTTTCATAAATTGGTTGAATAGTATAAATCTCTATATTCATTATAGTGGGTGAGTGTTTATAAATAAAAAAACTTGTTTAATTTGAAAACATTCAATTTTTTTCATTAGGTTTTAACCCAAAACTTTCCCTACATAGAGGGTATTTCAAACACTCAATTTCAAATATAAAACTCTTTTAAACTGGTTCACATAATTTTATATTAAGTACTTGTAACTTCAGGTTGGGATCTAAGGAAATAATTTCCTAAAACATAAGTGGCTATGTGATACTCTCAGTAGGTTAGGGAATTAAAATCTGTATAACTTCAAGAGGTAAAGAACCAAATTAATAACTAATATCAAATTTTCAACACTTATAAATAGGTGATGAAACCACTAAAACCATCTAGAAAGAATTATGGAAAAGGTGATGGAAATTATTCCTAGACTCACCTAAAAACTGTTATTCATAAATATAAATTGGTTTTTAACTAACCTCAAGTTTGGGATTTTCAAAAAAAATTTCTTCTATATCATCCAAAACTTGAAGGGAAAGTTTTAATTTTTTAATATCAATGAAAATAACATTATTATGCAAGAAAGGTTTACCCAAGACAATTGGAACCTTTTGATCACACTCTATATCAAGAACTAAAAAATCAGCAGGTGATAAAAGATTTCCTACTTTGACCAATATACCGTATACACTTCCCATGCGATGAGTAGTTAACATATCAACCAAATAAAGGGAAAAAGAAGTTGGTTTCAAGTCCTTTAAATGTAGATTTTTAAATAGGAGTAGCTTATAAAATTAATACTAGCACCCAAATCATATTGGAAATTTTGTTCCCTACTTCCTCTTATTATGCACTGAATAAAAAAACTTCCAAGGTCAATTAGTTTTAGAGGTAGTTTCTTCCAAATAATATCACCATATTCATTTTCAGGATTAATTATGTCAAATTTCTTCCAAAATCTTTTGTTAACCACAAATTGTTTAATGAATGTTACATATTATGGAATCTTTTCTAAGGAATCCATAAATGACATGATGATGTTGAAATTTCTAATCATTTTTATGAAATTAAAGTAGTGAGGTTCATCATTTTTATAGAATCTTTCGAGAAATATATGAGGGGAATAATGTTTCAAATCATATTTATTCAACACATTCTCTTTAAACACAACTTTCCACTTCCCCTCTTTGAATATTTCCCATTTCATTTTCCTTAATTCCTTAGCTTTTTTAGGTGAATGATCATTATTTTGTTTAGGTTTGACCTTTATGTCTAGATTTATAGACTTTTTATCTTCTAGATTTGGGTTCTTATCTTCAATTATATCCTAAATCTCATATTATACATGCTAAACCCTGATAAGTTCTTGAGTTTTTAGGCCACTTATTATGGTGAAAACCATTACATTCTCCTTTGGGTTCAAAACTATTGCACTTGGTAGCTAGACCTTATCCCTAAAATTTAGATCCCTATCCATTTATATCATTTGATTTTGTATATTATTAATATTTTTTTGTTTTTATTTTATTTTTTAATTATATTATTGAAAACATTCTCTAAATTAGTTTTATAATTTTAAGGTCCAACCACATTTTGACACTAATTTATTGGTGGGTTAGATAAAACATGGGAATTATCAGGTTGTTTAATAACCCCTTGGTCTCTTTAAGACAAGTTTGGGTGATTATTATAGTTATAATTATATTGATTTAAAAATGGATCACTATTTCCACGATTCCTATCCCTATAGTCCATATATTAAGAACTTTCCTCAGCCTAAATAAAGAGATCAAATTTGGGACAACAGTTTTGAGTATTTATAGACATCCTATGATGATAACACTAGTCTGTAAGTGTAGTTTCATTAGAAATAGTAGTATACTAAGGGTTTATTTCAACCATATGAATCACCCTCTTTGTAAAATAGTTATTCTAGGAATCTTGAGATTTTTTTTCAAAGAGTTGTTTGAGATCCTCGGTAGTCAAGTCAAAAAATCTCTCCTCTAAAAGATTGGTTAACTAAATTTTGATGGTATGGTGTGAGAATATTATAAAAAGTTTCCATTAAAAGATGGATATCAATTTTGTGGTTGGGAAATTAGATAAATAAAGATATGAATATATCCAATGTTTTATGAAATATCTCTCCTACATCCTGTACAAAATATATGATTTTATGTCTAACTTTAATAATGGTGTTCCTGGGATAATGTTTTGAATGAAATTAATTTAACAGATGATCCCAAGTGTCAAAGATATCCTCATCAAGGTTTTGGAACTATATTCTAGGCTTTCCCATGAAATAGAATGGGAACACCCTCAAAATAAGTTACTCCTTTCTCAACCCATAAATATGTTATTTTTTAATAGAACTATAAAATTATCTAATGAATTCAATAGAATCGTCATTGGATAGATTAGTTAAGAAAGGTAACTTAGAGAGGTGGGGGTATTTAATTTCATAGTTCCAAGAATTTAGAGAGGGCCTTATATAATAAATATTTATAGACACATTGGAAATTGGAACTCTCTAAGTCTAGGCATCTCATGGACTTGAATTATAGGTTGGGATAGATTAAGATTTTGGTTTTCATTATGGTTTTAATATCTTTTAACTTCTAGGTTTTGCATATTTTATTTTTTGATTTTATTTTTAAGGGGTAATTTTTTTCTCAATTTCAAGTATAAAAATATTTAATTCAGAAGAATAATCCCTAGTGTATATACTATATAATTTTGAGAAGTTTCATATTATCATAAAATAATGAAAATCAAGTAGGTTTTCATAAAATATTTTGTTTAAAACATATTTTCATAAAAAATATTTATGATTTTTTAAATATATTCTTTTATTTATGTTTTTATAGTTTTTTGAATGTTTTTTTCTTAATTGCACATTCTTTCTATGACAATGATGTTAAAATTTTACATAGATAGAATAGGTCATTGAATAGTTATCTATCAAATTAATTATTTATATTCATACAAAACTATAAGTACCATAGTAAGAAGTGTTGAACCAAAATAAAGGTTAAAGTGTCTGTGACAAAAAAAATAGATAAAGTTAAAAATAAAATAAAAAATAAGAATAATGATAGTGGAATTAGAAGTGATTGTAATAGTGGAGATGTGATTATGAGTAAGCATCGGTGGTAACAACAAAGGAAATAGAGGGGAAATCATTGATTGAGTTAGGGGAACTAGATTGGATAGAATTAATAAAGAGGAAAACTACTCTTTCATGGAATTAAACATAGAGTTATGAAACTATGCGAGGATGACTATAATACACAAATATCATTAGATAAAACAACCATTCTAGAGATATCTCTTGAGAACTATTATTTATAATAAAACCCAATATGGTAATTATTACTCATAGAGAAGAGCATACCACAAAATTTTATAGTAAGTACTTTAGTAATTATTTCTAAGGAAAGAAGGAACTTCATTCTTTGGATGTTGATACTTAGAGTAGAGTGAAAAGATGATCATGTGAAGGGGAATGTGAGAACTCTAGAATAAAAGGAAATAAACCTATTTTATTAACCCAATGTAATAATATACAACGAAAGTATTCAATCTATCTAGACCAATCCCCATAAACTAATTAACTATAAATTCTAGTAGAAAAAATAATATAATTCATTAATATCATCTCAAAACAATGGTTCAATAAATAGACAAGAGAAGAGTAAGCATATCTGTTGTGACCAACGTCTTTCTCCAGATCCAAATCCTAAGACCCTACCCCGAGTGTGCTCTCCATTATTTAATCTAGCTCCAACTCCAATTGCATGACTTCTATGTGGTGAATGATTGAAGGATCAAGGTTGATCATTCTAGTGAATTGTGTTATGGATTATGTTTTAGAAGTGATCCCCGTGAATGTTTTCTCTCCCTAGGGGTGGGGGGGGGGGGGGGTACTATATTTAGACTATAGAATATTCCCCTTAAATTGTGTTCTAAATCCTTGCTTACAACCCACCAAAATGACAACAACCTCAGAACTTGGCTCAAAATACTCTACATAGAATGCTTATCAGCATGAATATTCTTCCTTGCATGAATCTAGTAACGATACTTCTAAAAAATGTACTTTATCTTAAATTACCATTCCAATAAGGAATCATGATCTTAATTTTTGGGTGGTATCCACATGGAAAACCCAAGGGTCATGATTTAATGAAGTGGAAAATACTCAAAAATTCCATCTATTCCCAATTACTCTTAAAATATCCTTCTTACAACTAGAAATTTTACCTATATACATGGTTTGGAACCATATATATAGGCAAAAAAATCATTTAAATAGCTTAATTTCATGGTTTTTCTAACTATGGATACTAAATCCATTATATTAGGCCTTAAAAATTTCTGTGATTTTAACTATGGTAATAGGTAGTGTATTTCTATGGTTTAAACCATGGAAATTACAAGATATAGACATGTTTGAACCATAGAAATTAAATCCTAATACTATGGTTTAAACCATGGTTTTAGGTCATATATTTCCATGGTTTAAACCATGAAAGTTGGTAGATATATCCATAGTTAAACTGTGGATTTTAAAATCTAATTCCATGGTTAAAACTATGGTTATAGGCTATATATTTCCATGATTTAAATTGTGTAAATATCCTAGACCAAATATAAAACCTTCAAGATATACTAACCACCTAAAGCATACCAAATTTCAGTCCATATGATACATTCAAGCCATAAATACCACCTGCTATCTACAAAAATACACCTCCTAAAACATCCCATTTCCACCAAAATCCAAACATAGATACAAAAAACTAATACATATAAAATTGAAATTTTATAAACTATAAATAATATCTCTCAATAATTTCATCTAAACCATCATCATTGGCACCAATATCTACATCATCGAAATGTGTTTCACCAACACCAGTATCATCGTTATCACCACCATCACCCTCTCCATTATCCTAAGCCTCTACCCCAACAGCCTCTCTGTAATCATCTTTAGCTGCATAATCATTTCTGTCCTCATAAATTGAGAACATACTTAATAAAAATCCATCAACTATTAATGTACCCTCTAGAATAAGTGAAGAGCATATAACTAATATCACTTTGAACAATTTTTCATTTTTATTTTTTTGCTTCTATTGATACTATTGTCGAACTTATTGCTTTGCTATCTCAATGCAAACATTTATTTGTTATTTGATAACCATTCTTGCTGTGTTTCTAGAATATTCAATACTTTAAGAACAATATTTAGATTACATAATTTTCATTCTAGGTTTACAACTAACTCTACCACCATGATCATCTCCTTGAACCTGATGTAAATGATAGTTTGGTCTAAATGTGTCTGGTTACTTTCCTAATTGAGATTTAAGAGAATCATATAAAAGGGTGTTACTATTTTAGTAGATAATGAAAAAAATAAATAATAAAAAATAGGAATTTAACTTATATAATATAAAACAACTAAAAATTTATTTAGTGAAACCAATTCTTATAGAAAATATAGACCAAGATCAAGTTTAAAAATGTTAAATAGGGTAAGTGTTTCAAGACTTTTATAAAAAAGGATCGAGAATCAAAAGTAATAAGTATTCGAATCAAATAGAAATTATGATATAGGATGACACATTATTTTTCTTTTAAATTTGATTTATGTTGAAATTAATTTAAATTCATTATATATATTTTAATGGTACTATTAATTTTTTCAAGAGGTACTATGATTAATTATACTCTTTGGGATGAATACAAGAAAAAAATGAGTATATTTTTGGTATAAGAACCAGATTCATCCAATTTATTAGTCTTGAAACTTTTAAAAACCTAAATTTTAGGCCATTATTATTCATCCTTCCTTGATTATTTAACATTTTGATATCTTTAACACACAACATCTAACTATTTTCCCTATGATTTTAAGTTGGTTATATTATTGTTAGCAGTATAATTAATGCTATGAAATTTTTGATGAATCCCAACATTCATATAATGGACAGCTTAAGAAATAGGTTCAAATACAAAATTATAATAACATTAGAATAATTACACTTTTACTACTTACTCCACCGAAATTACACTAAAGGTTCTTGTAGTACTAGTTATTCATTGTGCAATGATTACAATAAAAGTGATTAAATATATAAACATTTCACCTCATTAGTATCAATATTACAATAGATACATTACACTTTTATCATTATAGTATCACATTATTCCTAGTAGTATTACTATATTAGTATAAATCAGACATGGATTAGAATGATCATTTCAAATATAATCATTATTTATAGCATCATGATACTATCAGAATAACTATAAGAGGTTAAATATTCACACATTTTACTTCATTAGAAGCAGATTAAGACTAGAAAATTTGTTAGTAAACAAAATTACAGTTACAACATTGCATTTTCATACCTTGAATATAAAAAAAATTAGCATGACTTTATTATACCGAAAATGAATATAATGTTATAAGAAGTATTACACTAACAATGCTTAATTATTTAAACATATCACTTATTTATCAAAACTAAAAAAATAACTTTAAATTTCATAAAAATTACTACTTTATTTGGCAGTGACATTCATGTTACTAGTATATAGATGTTTATTATTTAGATATTTGATCAGTAACATAAACATTTATAGTACCTGAATTATTCCTAAAAAGTTTAAAACTACAACATAAAACTAGTATTGATGAGAAGCAACATTGTAATATCATCATTTTAATAGTATTATACTACCATGATTACTAATAGTGGTCACATATTCACATATTTCACTTTATTAGTATTATTACTACTATATCATCATTACAGTAGCATGTCTATCTTATAGAAAATATTAGTATCATAACATTAGATCATTACTACATCCAATATTATTAGCAACCTTACGCCAACAATGATTAAATATTTTCACGTTTGGATTCTTTAGTAACACCATTAAATTATAAGTTCTTACACATTTATATTATCAATAACTGAATTACTATAGCATTTGTAACAGTAGTGGTGTTTACACTAACAATTCATATAATTATAGCATTACACTATTTTTTTTACAATAATAGTAGCACTTCTTACTTAAGTTACCTCAATTTTCAAACATTAAATTTTGATATGTTTCTGGTTCACACCAATCAAGCCAATAGAAATTAACAGTCCATCTTGTAGCATATCATACTCTAATTTTGGAAACCTATTTTCTTTATCCATTAATAAAAAATCATTACAAGATATCATTAAATTCTCACAGGTGTATTATACATATTTTTTTTCTTATATACTTTGATGAAATTTACTCTGTTATCACTATTTGATATTTAATGACATTAATAATTTATTTTTTGATTATTTTATAATAATTTTTTAAATAAAGTTTTATGAAAATGACTAATATAGGGATGAAATTATATATATACTCTTCTATTAATACACTAAAAAAGAGGATTATCAATCCATTATAATGTATTTAAGAATGTTTTTCTCAATAAATTTTTCTATAAAATTATAAATGGGAAATTTGATTAAGACTTATTTTCTTGAGTTTATATAATAGAGAAATTGTTTTTAAAATATATTAATTTTAAACATGAAATAAATATAATTAAATACAACCAAATAAATGTCTAGAATTTATGAAATATAAACTAAAAGTTTAAAAATGATCTTATAAATTTTTAATGTGTTTTAAAATTCAAAATACTTCCATATTTATTTTTTTCTACAAGAACAAAACAATGATGATTATGAACACATACATCAATATTTAATGCTTATTTATACATAAAAATTAAAAATAAATTAGTGAAAAAATATATTTATATTCATTGTTAAATCATATATTTTCTGTGAAAGTTCATGATCTGGCATTGTAGTCTATCACAGAGTATGAATATATTTCATGGCGCACTTATTTCTTATGTTCCTTTCATATGAATCCTATTATTAAATAAAAATAAACTAGAATTTTAACATGCTACAAGGGATAAAAAATTCCCATTTTAACTTAATAATTCAATGAGTTCGAGGCATAACACATATAACCAGTTTTGTCAAATTTCATAAAACCAAACACAATCATAAGAACCAAATTTAAATTTAATTAGAAGACCAAATAATTAATTCTAATCTACCACAAAATAAATAACTTTGATTCTAATAAAAAAAATCCAGCACAAACCAGTGGAAAAAACAATAAGAAAACTATATTTCTATACAATAATTAAACATTAATTTAATAGATATAATAAATATATTTTATAAATAAAATAAAAAACTAAACTATATTTAGGTATATTAGAAATGTTTAAATTAAGTTTAATATAGTTCTATTTGTTTTGGTTTTGTTCATTACCTATTCTGTATGATTATATAATTTTTTATTTTTATACGTCATAAGTATGTATTTTTTATTGGTATAACTTGTTAAAACTTTCTAAGTAGTATAGATTATACTTTTCCAATCATGTGTATTAATGTGTGCAATTATGTTTAATGATGTTTACATGACTTGTTTAAGAAATATTTTTGTATGAAATATGTTTTCTCAAATAAATAAAAAACATTATTTTTTATAAAGTTTTTATGCTGTGATGTTTAGGGAATTGGTTATGTTTATAATATATTTTTCGGTAATTTATTTATCATGAATCACATGGATGATCAAAAAACTAAATAACATACTCAAAAATTCATTTAATCCATCTCTAATTATTTTTGTTTCTACTATCTTATTCCATTTCATTGAACACTCACCCTTTAAACTTAACAATATGAAAAACAATTTAAATTCATTTCATGAACACAAAACACCCCTTATTGATTTAAAATTTGTATTAAAGGAAGAAAGTAATGAATTGAAAATATGTAAGAAAGTTTAATCATATTAATATGGTAAATAAACTCATAAAAATTCATCCGGAAAAGGTTTATGTAAAGATCTCATAACTTGAAGATAAATTTCCTGATGAAAAATTTGTTGATTAACATTCCATTAGTATTATTATTTTTGAAATAAGAAGTGAATATTACCTCACATGAAAAGTAAAGAATGATAATTAAATATATTTTAAATCATTAAAGTAGTTGAAGATATAATATGAGTTGATTTGTTTAAATGAAAAAGGGAACATGGAAAATTATGTTGAGACTCTCTTTGATGTCATGGAACTTAACGAGAGGGAAAGGTATATATACAGGGAGATGGTAAATGATAGATAAAATATATTTAGTGATAAAATTATTCATGAACATTTATGAAGTCACTCATGTAGAATTAGTATAAGAAGTTCATGCCTTTTTCAGAATCAAAGTTCTCCCTCCAAGGTGAAACTCTCAATTCATTTCTATAATTCCAAATACTATGCATGATTTAGAGGTTAGTGATTATAAGCCTATTATTTTTGGAAATAATCTACATAAGATCAATAGTAAGGTGATTAATACCAGTTTGGGTGCTTTTAGTGATCCCATTATTTTAGAAAACTACTTTAGTTATATACTAGGAATAAATGTGTCTGGTTATTTATATAAAACCTATGAATGTGTAAATATTCTATAGATGAAATATAAATATGCAAACATTGTTCTTATGATCAATATTTATAAATAATTTAATACGATTTCCTTTATTTATGAATTACTTTATAGGTTTAGGTTTTCTACAAGATTCATAAAGTTAATTTTATCTCTTCTCAATTTCTCAATACTGGAATTCATGATTAATGGGCCCCCTAAGTCACTTTCCCAAAGCTAGTTATATTTTTTTCATTAATTCAGCTATCACATCAATATTTGTATATGATTTACACATATATAAGTGGAAAAGGGGACTATATAAGAGGCTTGAAAAGTACATTCCTAATTTAATTTGTTCTAGAAGTATCTTTGAGAACATGAGTGTCATGGTGGCATGCAATGAATGTTTCAAACCTAGTGATTTTGATGGTTTGGGAATAAAAAACCAAGTTCCTTAAACATGTCTATTATTAACAGATTTCAAAAAAACCTTGATAAAAAACTAGTATCATCATTTGAATTCTATAGGGCATAATTTATTTGACGACTATAAGTAGAAATCATGTTTTATCATCACTCATCGATATTGCCTAATTTTAAAAGGTGTTGGTAGTAATTTCTATCACATATCAAATGGGTTATATCCCAGAAATATAACTTAAACTTTTAGACCATTAATTGGTGAGATAACTATATTACTTCCTCCTTTATCATTACACTAGATTTGGATGATCTGATCATATGGGATGAAATTAATTTCTTTGAGTATATTGAATCTCTTATTCATACTTGGTATATTCAGATAATCATAAGTTACATATTCAATTATAAATATCATTACTTATGAATGCTGGAAAGGTTAGGAGTCCAAAATTCTAAACTTTATTATACTCTTATTTATAGGGACTCTATCAAGCCACCCAGCTGGATAGGCTTGTTTATAAATAATTTTATTATACCTCTTGCATTTATTTTTATTTGTAATATTTAATATTTTTAAAATAGATGTTACATATCAATTTATTAATGGTGATCTAAATGATTAAATTTAAACATGAGGGTTTTATTATTTAAGATGGTAATAGAAATGAGTATATCTATAAATCCATTAGGTTTCTAACCTAACAATGGGTTAATCTGCGGTAGAAAAGAAGGTGGAAGAGATCAACAATAGAATACTTGGTGTATTTCATAGAAAATAGATAGTACCTATAACCCCCTCTAAATCCAAATACTGACAACACATTATATAAACAAAATTTCAAGTTATTTCATGATAATAGGATAATTATAAAAAAATTCAAGGAAAGTGGTCATAAATATTTCTTTATTTCCAAACATAAATTATATTCTAGTATGTTAAATAGTAAATGGATCCTAATAGAAAATAACTAAATTAAATATATAATTTATTAAATTAACTTGAAAGTGGAATTTATCCAATATGAAATTAGTTCTTTTTATTTTCAAAGTGGGCATTTTTTGAGGAGGGCATTTTTTGAAGATTGGTGTATTTTCAAGATCAACACCTCTTCTATTTTTTCACCAAACATCAAAGTTATGCTTATAGGTCCACACATTTTACCATATTATAATAACCTTGCTTCCTTTACAGGTATATCATCTGTCAAGTTATATCAGAGTTTAATATTAAAATAAAAATTTCAATAATACTTTATAAAAAATAAAAATTAATTTTAAAAAATATATTATCCAAATTACCATCTAAACCTTGTCTTTTATTTCCCATATGACTTTTCTCCACTGTATTTCTTAAACGAGAATAATATTTATATTTATACATTAGATTCCTCATGAAGCACTACAATTATTTACCATTTTTTCCAATAATTTTCATGTCCTCATTATTCCGAACCATGATTTGTGTGTGTATATTCCACACTGCATACATCTTTGTACAAACACATCTTTTACTAAAAGACTATCCTGAAAATATAAATGAATATTTCATACACATATATAACTAAAATTTAATGAAAATTTATTAACTTCATTACATTTTAAATATTTACATAAGTTTCCTCCTTGATGGGAGGAAATTTTCCCGGTGACTGTAGAGACATGGGCAATAAGGCACTATGTGTAGGGGAACTGCATATAGGGGTAGTTCAATATTCTAGATATACCGACCTTTCGTCACTGAACATAATTTGTCTCCTTGATGATTCCTATTAATATTAAATATAATTTCTTTAAAGTTCATAAATAGTCAATAAATAAATAATTTACTCACCCGAAAAATCGTATTTTCTAGTCTGACTTCTCTAAACTGGTGATTGTTTACCTCTATTTTTTTTGAACCTCTTCATAATAAATAATAAACTAAAAATTATAGAAGTGATGTAAACATTTTAAAAATATAACAAAAAATTAAATAATTATAATGATTCCAAGAAAATTCGTATTATTTTTTGAAACATTGCATCTTACATTAAGTTTATTTTCATTAATTTGTTTACTTATAAAATTAAAACATTACACAACAAAAGAAGCTCTTACATTAAATTCAAAACTAAGATAAATAATTATTTTCTATTGTTTTCAGGGATTTTATTCTTAGTTAAACCTATAAAAACATGATATTATATTTCCATTTATTTTCTTTAACTGCATATTCAGTACACATTTTGAGGATATAGTTGGCATGTGACAATACAAAACAATTCAAAAACAATTACTTATGGTGGTAAAGATAATGTAATCTTCATTTGAATTCATTTTTCTTATCAATTATTACATCCATTTCAACAATATTAACCATATTAAAGTACAAATGACCAAATAATTGGCACTTTGTAGAATAAATTTCTGGAATGTGACACCAAAATAAATATCTCAGAACAAATAGTTATAGAATTAAAATATTTTTCAACCATGTATATAACATACAAACAATATTAAACTAGATAACTAGTATAATATGTTTAACAAAATTAATTATATGCCATTGTTAAAAGTAAAACACACACACATACACACCATGTCAAAATAATATAAACAAAAATCTTCCAAATATATCAATTCCATGCATTCTCAATTAAAATTTATGGTTTATAATCCATTCTAACAGTTTAATAATTTGCGTTATCAAATTAAAAATTTTATTGAATACTGACTAGTTCATACAAAACATCACTATAATCCATTCCTTTATAAAAAATATGTATTAGAATAACATCAATAATAACACCAAATTATGATTTTAATGGTTCATTTACATAAAAAACTTGTCTAGATTGTGATGTAAGAATTTAAGGCTCATCTATTCATAGATGATAGTTTATATCAATCAATCTAAATTCATTACTGTAAATATACAAGCTCTATAGTTTCATTGAATCAAACCTCTTGAATTTCATCATAGAGACACGACCATGTTCAGAGTAATATAATAAAAATATTCTATCACAAACTCCATAATATGAAATATTTTTTGACTGAGGCTATTTTTCTAATGAATTATCACAACAATCCATTGTTTCGCATATTGTGACACTATCGTGTTGTGTTGTAATGTTTGTTGCACAACTATTTGTAATGAATTTAAATCCATTAACAATTTCGTTAGAATCACAGACCACATTGTTTGGACCAAATGATAATGCACTTATTTCAGAAAATACATCATCCTTTAGTAAATTTTGGACCTAAAATATATCAACATCGAATATTAAAAAATTACCAACAATTTTTTCATGTAAAAAAATGGATTTTTACCTTTGAATTCAACCATGTATAAAATTATTTACTATGTAATTTCTCCCTCCTCTTAATAGATAAAGAACGATGTGATCTTTTTATAATTTCACTATATTCTCTACAAATATTACAATTTAATGATGCTAGAAACTATGAAAGAAAAACACTATAAAAATATATATATATATTAATAATTTTACTTGATGTAATTTTCAACCATGTCACAATTGAATAATACCTTATGATGATCCATTTCCCAATCATCCTTGTTCAGAGAAAACAACCTATATAATCTAGATATCCCCCCCAGTTGGTGTAGTTATGGAAATGTTGGCTCAATGTGGTCATACTAATCATCTTTAGATCTCATTTGCTGATTTGATCTCATGGTGACATTATCCAAATACATTAAACAAAAATATATGCATTCCTATGCTAAATAAAGTTTAAAAATAAGTCTTTTAGGATGATTCTTATTTCTTACATAAGATTTAAATGTAAACATAATTATTTCTATTGGATACATCTAGCAACTAAAAATAGGTCCACCAAAAAGAACTTCTATTAGAATATTCATGGTCAGATGTAATATACATGTGAAAAATGATAGAGGGAAAATTTTCTCCAAGTCACAAAGAATTATAATGCATCTTTTTTCAGTTTTTTCACAACACTTTTATTCAATATTTTAGCACAAAGGTCTCAATAAAAGTGACATAATCTAATCACAACGACCCTGAAATTATGTCATAGTAAATTATGAATGTCAATAGGAATCAATTCATACAACAAGACATGGTAGTCATGGGTTTTAAGGTATTTTAGTTTCACATATCATGTATTCAACCATTTCAAATTATTACTCAATAACCATATAGAACCTTTATACTTTCCAAGAGTTGAAGAAATTGTTTTTTCTTTGCATTTTTCATCAAAAAACAAGGAAAATGGACTTTTCACTGATTATGACCAATTAACTTAAGATAAAGTCTCATTTTTATATCCCAATCCATTAAATCATTATGTGAGTGCAAATAATATTTTTTCCAATTACATTTAAAATAATTTAAAGTGACATTTCACACACAATTTTCTCAATATGAATTATGTACAAGAAGTGACACAACAATTTTGATGAACAATACAACAACTCAACAAATATACTTTTATTTATCCAATTATTATTATAATTCAAGGAAAATTATTCACAATTCTAAAATTTTACTAACACTTCAAAAAGAAAAAAATTCAAACCTTCAAGTTATTTAAGGACATCACCCCCTGGAATTCATTGAGGTACTTAATCTATCACAATGGAATTATCAAACTATCTTCAATTTTTTCTATATGGATGATAAATTTGTAGAAATATTCGATGCCCTATGAAACTGAAAATTCATTTTAACTTTATTCTCCTTGAATGTTTATTTTTCACAAAAATAGATAAGATAATCTCCCATTGGTACTCCAACCAGACATCATTCCATAATTAGGCAAATAATTTATTTTCCCTAATAATCCTACATAACACATAAAGTAATACTTTCTAAATGTATAATATGTCAGTTCTCCAACAATCCAAATCTCATTCAAATCATCTATTAATGGTTGAAATTATATTTCAATATCATTTCTAGTATCATTAAGTCCAGAAATAAATATACCCATGATAGTAATTGGATTTTTCATACACATCCATGATGAAAAATTATAAATATGGATGAAAATAGGACAAGTTCTATGTGTTTTATGTATATACTAAAATGGGTTGAAACCATCAAATGAAAATACCAATCTAACATTCCATGGTTCAGTTTCTAAGTTAAGATATAACCTATAGAATATTTTCTATACTAACCCATTAGTATGATGAACTATATCATCATTATACTTATTTATTTCATCTTTATGCCATCTCATATTCTTTTCCATTTTTTATGAAATAAAAATTTTCCAATGTCTAGAAATCAATAAAAATTACCGCATCACTTTCTATGGTACTAGAGATTGAGTTCCATATTTATTAGTCTTCCATATCGAGGTACCACATTTTTTCACTCATTTAAATCTGCATTACCCTTTCAGAAGAGACAACAATATTTAGGGAATTCATGGATTTTAGTACTTGAAAATCTAAAATTTTCAACCAAAATTGATGCTATATAATCATTTTTAGGAATAAATGCATCATCCGGTAGTTAGTTCTTAAAAAGGTAAGTATATAGTTAATTTCAACATTACTAAATCCATACATTGTTTTACCATAATACAATCTCATTAAAAACTTGAGTTTTGTCATTTTTCAACATGAATGGTATAATGTGGTATTCAAATATTCAGAAAACTTTATAACATAATCAATGTAATCATTTTGAACATTATATGAGAACTTTTTACCACATTCACTTCCTCCTCCATTGATCTACATGAAGCATTTTCTTGAGAAAAAAACTGGAAACTGATCAGAAATTAAAATTTTCATTCCTATCTTTTTAGCTAAATCTACATCATTATCCACTTGATCGTTTTCTCTATTATCATAACAAAAATGATATTCTTTTTGAAAACCTATTTTAGTGATATGGTAACTCACTTACTCACTTGTTAACCACAATATTCTAATGTAATCAAAATATAGTCATCGAATTAATGCACCATCCAAACCATTACTGAATGAAGAATAAAAAAATATATCTGAAATCCCTATGAAACTTATCAGTGATCCGATCAACATTATACATCCAAATTACATCCATTATAATATAAACAAACAAAGAGTTAGTAAAATTGTGAATTTTCAATGACAACATTGTAACTCATTGACTAAAACAATTCAAATATACCTAAACTAAATCGAACTAAATGAAACTAACCCTAATTAAGTTGTTCAACACCAAAAAAAGAATAGGAATGAATTGAACCATACTTGAAAAATAAAAAAATGAACTGAGGTAAAAAAAACTAACTTTATTAAAACTAGATAAAATGGAATATAAAAAAATATAATTAATAAAAGAGAACTAAAAAAGTAACAATGAACTAACTTACCCAACCTAAACCAAACATAACTAACCAAAACTAACTCAAACTAATCATACCCAAATGAACTAAAATAGAATGGAACCAAACCCAATAAAACTCAAAAAATTGAAAATAATTAATCCATAACAAACTAAAATGAACTCACCCAATCTATCCCAAAGATATCAAAAATAAACTAAATCTAACCAAACCAAAATAAGGTGAATAAAATTGATTATTTTTGAAGAAACATAAATAAATGAAAATAAACTAGACCTAACTCATTCAAAAAAAATTTAAATCAAAATAAAAAAACCAACACAATTCAAACTAAACATTTATTATCCAATGCACTAGAATAAAGTTGAAACTAACCCAACAAAACCAAACCAAAATAAATTACACTAAAATTAAATCAACTAAATTGAAACAAAATAAGTTGAACTGAATACAATCAACTAGATAATAATCTAGAATAACTAATTTTACAAAAAAATATAAAATTAACCAAGGTTTACTAAACTAAATACCCTTAGAAAAATGATATCAAGTCATACCAGACTAAAAAGACAAAATAGATTTAAATTGAATCAATACAAACCAAACAAATTATAATCAAATTGAATTTAATTAAATCATAATTAATTGATCTCGAATAGAGATGCATTGTAGAGAGGCTCAATTGTGAATATGGAGGTGTTTTGAAGGGGCTAGATCATAAATATGGTGGAACTATATTGGGAATCAGTTGGGAAGTGGTATGAATTTCAACGGGGAGCTATCACGAAGAGGGTGGCACTTCAGAGTGGATATCAATCGTGAAGAGGGAAGGTCTTAGGAGGGGAGATTGATCGATCATGAAGAAGGTCTTAAGAGGGGAGATCGATCAATGGTGAAGAGGGGAGAGGGATGCAGAGGGGCTTGCTATGGGTTCAGAGGGAAGATTGATTAATTTCAAAGAGGGAAGAGGGATGTGAAGGGGCTCGATGTGGGATTTAGAGGGGAGATCAATCAATGTTAAAGGGGGAAGAGGGTTGAATAGGGTCTCCCTATGGAATTTGGAGGGGATCGTGATCGATTTCAAAGAAGAGGGTTATATCAAAACTGTGTTGGAGCTACATTAGAGAAGGAGGATAATGAGGTGGTGGGGAGGCTGTGTCAAAGCTGTGTTAGTAAGAAGGTGGGGAGGCTACATTAGAGCTGAATAGGTGAGGAGGTGGGATAGATAATTTGGAGCCACAATGATGGTGGGGGGAAATCAGGAGAAGTTCTGTGTATCCTGGGAAGTAAGATCGATCACAAGGGCATAAGGTTAAGGGTCTGATCAGGAGAGGATTAAACTATATATATTGCCATAGTTTTAAATCAACCATGGAAATAAATACACTATTTCCACAATTATAAAAAACGATGTCACTAGGTGTGTGGAAATAGGGTATTTCTCTAGTTTTGTCTCCTTATCTTATGATCATATTTCCTGATTCAGCTAGAAAAATAGAAAAATATGCATAGTTGAAATTTGGTCAAGTTTCTATAATTGGGGAATATTATCTTAAATCCTCCCACACACCCTATGTATTTATTTTTTTGAGTCTAACAAAGATTTAGGCCCACTAGATTAACACCCCAGGTAAATAAATAATATTACATTTTTATATTTATCAATATTTTTCAATAAAATGTTAATATTATTTTAAAGGTAATGCTATGATTGATGGAGTACTCAATAAACAACAACAAGTTTCTTTGAAATCTTATATTGCACACTAATAATATAAAAATATTATAATAGTTAACGCCTAGCCATTGTAATGGCAGGAATGAATAGAAATAACTACAAAATGATTAAATATGTTTGTTAAATATTTTTACATTTACCCAATAAATGTTAGAGGCTTAAAATCCAAATGAACCCAATTTTAAGAATAAATACTCTAATATTTTTTAAAGATTGTTTTACCGCCTTTTGATGGTGAACCTTTTATAAATCTAAATTTTAAAAATTTTATAATCTCTATTTGTCAAAATAAACTTATTCTTTATGATAGGGACATTTAAATTTACCTTGGTTAAATTTTTGGTATTTTTCTGACAATGTTCTTTTTTTAATGAATAGTGAAAACTACTACATTTTACATCAAAACTGCATTTTCATCTAATTTAAATATATAGTTATATTATCTTTTTAATTGGGTTTAAAGTTTAATTAGAATATATTTTTACCATTTAATTCAATGGTGGTCATTAGAATTAATTTCACTATGAAAATGGACATAAACAAGTGCCAAACTTTTTATAGATATTGCTTCAAAAAACCCTGCTATTTATTTTGACAACGGAAATTATTTTTAAATTAATTATTGCAATTTCTGTGTTTGGAATTTGTTAAAATGGATTCCATATTTAGAATTAGAAGTTCTAAATTATGTAATTAAGACTCTTTTGTTTTTGGACATTATGAATAGTAACGACGGTAATTATCTTTAATTATCGTGATTAATTAGTAATCAGGTAGTTAAGGATAATAAAATAATATCATAATAATAACAAATGAGCCCAACATGTGTCCTAATTATACTGGTTTTGTCATGGACGACCATGGTATGCCTTGTGCCAAACTTTAGGACCCCATGAAATCACTTTTGGGTGAAAGTGACACTATCATTTTATTTTTAAAGAAAGGAGAATATCACTAAAGAATGTATCACCCTAGTAAAAAAATTTTAGTTTTGTATGTGTAAATTATCACTTAATATATAAATATTAATTGGAAGTCTAAAAAGATTTCCTACATAATAGTATTTTTTTATAATTTTTATACATTAAATAAATTAATTTATTTATGACACCATGATGATGCAGCGATTACATCATTAATGAACGATTTAAATAAAATGAAAAGATAATGTAAACTCTAAGACTTAAAATTGGAAAAAACCTATTTTATGAGTATATTTAGAACCCTTATCACCTTATACTTGAAATATATCAATGTGTGACCTTTAAAATCTGAAACTCATTTTAAAATAAAGTAACATTTCTTGACTTTCCAAGAGTGCCCCTCCTCCTTCTTATAAAAGGCCCCCAACTCTACCTCCTTACCCACACCTCCCAATCCATTGGATCGTCCAAACCCTGCCCATTTCATCTCTACACATACCTCTATTCATAATTGATGTAACACCCCGAGCTTCCACGATACGCTTCTCATTCAGTAATACAATAGCTTGCATTGTACGCAACTTCGAGTTCTAAAACACCGCGACTAATCAAAGTAGCCGTTATGAATAGTAATACCTTCTTTTTGAAATATTATAAATTTTATATGTCAAAATGGACTTCATTTTTGTATTCGTAATATCGAAATTAGCCTATGTTGAATTTTTGGTATTTTTCTGAGAACTTCTAAAATTTTATAAATAGTGAAAAATACTTAAAACAACTTTTTTAATCAAAATAATTTATAGTGATAAATTATAATATTTGATGGTTTTAAAGTATAACTAGAATATATTTTTACCATTTTATCCAATGGTGGTCATTAGAATTAATTTAACATTGAAATTGGACATAAACAATTGCCAATCTTTTGATATAAATTGTTTCTTAAAAACACGCTATTTGTTGTGACAGCGGGAATTAATTATAAAATTAATTAATGCAACTAATATGTTTGGAATTTTGTAAAATAGACATCATTTTTCAATTCGGAATATCAATTATAGCTTAGGGTGAAATTTTGGCCTTATTCTGAAAAACTTCAATTTTTGATGAATAGTGAAACCACTAAGTGGTTGTTAAATAACTGATTTTTCGTTTAAATGAAATATTACCACTTCTGTGATTTGATTTTCAAAAATCCGACATACATGGTTGTCATTAAGAAGTAAAATGTGGTTCAATGGGATAAAAATAATTTTTCGGTGAATAGTAACTTATTAAGTTCTTAATCGCGATTAGTGGTAATTAGGGTAGTTTAAGGTATAGATAATACTTTAATAATATTAAATGACCTAGACACATGTCCCAACCTCATTGGTTGAGTCATGGCCGACCAAGACAAGCCATGGCCTAACTTGGGGACCCCATGGATCCACTTTTGTTGGGAAATAACATAAATTACTTTTTATTTAATGTTAAAGTGAAAATGACACTAACATAAAGTGTTTTACTAAAACAATTTTTAAGTAGGGTTACACAAGTCCAAATTTTGATTATAAATAGTCATTGGAAAGATAAAAAGATTTCCTATATCATAGTATTTTTTTTATAATTTTTAGACATTAAATAAATTAAATTATTTATGACATCATTATGATGCAGCGATGACCTCATTATTTAACGATTTTAATAAAATGAATAGATAATGTAAAATCCAAGGCTTACACTTGTCCAAAGCCAATTGGATGAGTGGATTTCGATGCCTTATCACCTTATCCACGAATTCTATCAATGTGGGACCTTTTAAAACCGAAACACATTTTCAAATAATGTAATGTTCCTTTACTTTCCAAAAGTGCCCCTCCTCTCCTCTTATAAAAGGCCCCCACCTCTACCTCATTTCACACACTCTTCAAGCCATTGGCTCGGCCAACCCCTGCCCATTTGCTCTCTCCACATCCCTCTCCTCATCCTAGAGGATTCCCTTTGGGCAGAATCCTTTCAAAGGAAGCCTTTAGGCTCAACTCAAAAGGAGTTACACTTTTTAAGGTAATTCATTCTCTCATGTTCTTTTGTTTTATTTTGCTTCTCCAACCCCCTAAACTCTTTTTATTTACTTCTTTTGTAACAACACCAGTATCTTAAATATACTAGGATGTTGTTATAAGATTTGTTTGAGCTACACTTCCACACAACTACATCAAATGGTTAAAGAACATAAGGTTTCCGTGGATGGCGAAATTCTGCCTCCCGAAACGATGATTGTTCAACACTCATTTAACACCTTCAAAGATGGCCATTATGATGTCACTATTTTTATATATGATATATAATATGTTTATGTTTTCCTTAAGCTTCTGTTTTTTTCATTTTGGGCATACCTTTATGGTTTCCATTATGGGTAAAACACGATATCTTCATTTTAGGAAGCGCGGACTACCGCCCCCTGAAAGTGATTTGATTCATTAATACCATATGTGGGATGTGTGAAGGATAAAGTTAATGATATTATATATGTTATTATACTGGAATTATAATATACTCTCATATCATTATGATTCCATTCCAGAAAATATGAAATAGAAATGGAAGTAGCGTTCATGCGTACGTACGGCTTACCGTCTCCATGAACGGTGCATTTCATTTCTTACCTCTAAATGTGATGTAATATTATAAATGAATGTATGTACTGGATATATATGAAATATATGATATCTACATCATGAATACCATTCTGGATATAATTAACCTTTGACCAAATTAACAACATGTAAGTGTAAGAAGCCTATTTTTGACTTAAGAACCAAATACCGACAAAATGAACATTATTAACTTAAATAATTACATAATGTTCATATCATTGTAATAAGTGATATAATAAGGATAATGAAGTTGAAAATGGTTCTTAATAAGGTATATATTAACTCTAGTTTATTATTCAGGAGGTTAAAGAACGGTTGAGTCAAGTCAGACACGAGGTAAGGGAACTTCTAAACCCAATTTCCATTCTTTGGGTTAATCTCCTACTTTCAAATTATGTCATGATGTTATTATGTCATATTTTGTATTTTTACTTTCTTTATGTGTACCTATAATGAATACACATAATAGATCTATTTTATTTGTAAGGGAATTTCTTAACCCAACTTCCATTCTTTGGGTTAATCTTTTACTTTCAAATTATGTCATGATATTATTATGTCCTATTTTGTATTTTTACTTTCTTTATGTGTACCTATAGTGAATACACATAATAGATCTATTTTATTTTAAAAATGATCTTTTAAGGACTTTGTCTCAATCCCCTTTCATTGAGGCATATTTGGTTTTATACACAACTTTATTTTATATGGTGTATAAACCCCTTTGACTTTTACGTTTATTCAAAAGGAATCTTTTTATACGAAGCGTTTACTAAACGACAAAATGGAATGTTTTGGTCGTACGTATGCGGCGACAATGACTTCTCCGCCGCCGTGACCACTATTTGAGTTTCGGCTTCCTCTTCAAGCCATACCTTTTTTAATGAAAAATAAATACCATGTTATACTTTTATTTTATTTTGGTATTGAAAATGGTTTTGAAAGCATTTTTATTATATCAATGTGTTGTATTGATATCTTGTGATTGAAATGTGGAAATGTTATGTTTCCTTTATCCATGTTTTATGTGATATGATTATGTTATGGTTTATGATATGTTTAAACCTATTCATATGAGGAATGTATTGGACTTAATAAGTGACGGGTGGAGCCCGCTATAGCTCCTCGATGCATCGGTAGGTCTCATGAGACAACTAGACGTGGAATTGGCCGAGGCCCTTTCCCAATTTGATTTATGGTTTTGGCCGAGGCCTTAATCATTTTAGATGTCTTGGCCGAGGCCTTGACAAAATGTTTCAGAATGTCCGGCATTATACATTCCCTCATTATGAAAGTGGTTATTGATATTACATGTGATTATTCGACCAGTAGAATATCCATGTGAAGAAGTAAATGGCATTATCTCATTTTACTTTTGCCATATTATGTTGAAGTTCATGTTTAAGAGGCTTTTGTTTTAGTTATACATTGCCTTAATTGTTAATGATTATTTATGAAAGCTTCCGCATTATTGTTATCCTTACTGAGCATCTGAGCTCACCCCTTTCAATGTTTTAATATTTTCCAGGATGTGAAGAAGTATTTTATGAATGACCTGCAGGGATAGTCAGAAGAGGATATGAGTGTGGACTATGGAGACTTTGTTATTGTAGTTTTTCACTCTATGATGTAATGTAACGTTTACGAATGTATCTAGTGTTTCCAAGGCTACTAAACTAATCGGTCTTTCGAGACTTGATCTTTTGTGATCATGCCAATGTTACGAAGTAATGCACCGACTCTGGGTAGCTGGGGTCGGGGCGTTACAGTTGGTATCAGAGGCAGTTTAGTACTAACCTTGGAAGCTAGATTTAGATAAACTCTGATTAGAGCACATAGCCCGAAGATAGACTTTGAGGATTAGTATAAAAGAACATCCTAGAATTTTGGTATTATAGAGATGTTATGACTTTTCCGAGCAATAAATCCCTGTCTGGATACGAGCAGGTAGAGGCGGCTCTAGCACAGATGTACCTAGGGGTAAAACCCGAAAACACCGCTTTGAGCTAGACTCGAACGGGAACTGGTGCACGACAACGGGCCTTGCTGCACTCTTGGTTACGACACTCCCGGGGGATATGCTTAGGATAATTCTCATTTTATTTACAAACCACTATGAAGGGTTATGAGTATATACTTCCTCAAAGAAAACATTTTTATAATTATGGATTATATCCATAATTAGTTCAATTTATGTTAAGTGTTTTACAAGTATGGAATTATGTATTTTGATTCATGAACTAATCTAGTTTATGCCATTATTTAGAAATGGCGCCTAGTGGAAGGAATGGAAACCGTATCAATGCACGCACTCCGTGTAGGGATTGCCCTCCTGCTCAGGATAATTATTGTGGATCTGGAGATACAACTGGTGCTGATCAACTTATTACCATACTGGGACAACTCACTCAGGTTATGAATAATAACCTTACTCGTATGGAGCACCCTGATCCGCAACGTGGAGGATCAATGCTAGATCGTTTCATGAGGCAACAACCACCAACCTTTAATGGGAGTACAAATCCTATAGTAGCTGAGCAATGGATAAATTCCTTAGAGAAAATATTCCATGCCTTGCGGAGTAGTGAAAGGGAGAAGGTTGTCATGGCAGTTTACCGCCTCACTGGAGATGCCGATCAGTGGTGGTCGCTGATTCAAAACACAAAGGAAGATGATGACGTATCGAATATGGAATGGAGGGAGTTCAAAGATCTTTTCTTAGAAAAATACTTTCCTCGTGACCATCGAGCAGATATGGAAAGGCAATTTCTGAGTCTGAGGCAGAAGGAGGATGAGAATGTCGCAAAGTATGAGGCTAACTTTACAAGGTTAGTGAGGCATGCTGCCGATTATATACGTAACCCTAGGAGTAAGATTGATCGTTTCTTTGATGGGTTAAAACCATTTCTCCGTCGAGCTTTGGTATCACAATCCTTCTCATCATACGAAGATATTGTCTCGTGTGCTATCAAGACAGAAAAGGAATTCTCTAAGTCTTATGACAACAAAGTAAAGCAAGAGAAGAAGAGAACGGTGGAACAAGAGACAGATAATGGGAAAAAGGGAAAGAAAGATTTTCCATTATGTGATAATTGTGGGAAGAATCACCCTGGTACTTGCCTAAAAGGAATGGGAGTTTGTTATAAATGTGGAGAAAAAGGTCACCAGGCTCGTGATTGCAAGGTAAAGAAAGAGGCTGTCAAAGTTGAATGCTACAATTGTAGAGAAATGGGTCATTATGCAAATGAATGTCCTAAGCGTCAGGGAAACTTACCTCAGAAAAGGCCAAGGGATCAAGGACAATCTTATGCTGTTACTACAGTTGAAGCAGAATAACTAATGTATTGGTGCTTTTGGACTCAAGGATTATATTCTGGTTATAAGAATAATGTAATATATATATATGGATTGTACTGCAGTACTTTTTGATTTTAGTAAGGTTTTAATATGATTAAGGTAATCATATTTTTAGTATGTGACAATAAGAGAAACTTTTCTTTGTTTGGGGAATCTGATGTTACAATTGATTTTGGAATTTAGAGACCTTTTAGAGAAAGTCTGGATGAAGGTATTTTGGATAACTATAAAGGTTGGAGTGGATTAAGTTGAACTTTGGATAGTATTGTTTAAGGTTAAAACATTTATGAACATTATTTTTGGAATAGTATAGTACTATATTTTTAGGAAAAGGACAACCTGCAGGGTGGGGAATAACCCGTCGCGTCGGACAAAGCTGCAGGAATCGAACCCACAACCATAGTGCGACAAGCCTTTATTTCCTACCACTAGCCTACAGGAAGTCCCTGGTTATTACAAAATAGTTTTACTAATCTAAATGGTATGTGTTAACATTTTGAACCTTATACAATTAGGATAAATAGAATATTTTTGAGTTCTGTTACCATTTGGAGTAAAAGTTGGGTTTGTGGTAAAACTTTATTAACAAATGAAAGTATACATAACAAGTATGTATATTCCCTTACGTTCTTAGTAAATCTCATAAATAAATTCCTCAACATTATAAAAGGTAACTTAAAACAAAAATGTTGTCGGTTAACTTTTCCAACTGGGGATTCAATGACCGTTTAACCAATCACAAGTTTGTGATTTTCTTATGGTTAAACTTTCTCCTAATCCTGTTTTCTATAACTCTCCATCAGACCTTGATGGTTTGTTTTTCTTCCATATCCATATTTTCATAGAATCCTAGAATGGGCTATATCGGGTGACCTTTGTACTTATCCTGCTTTCTTTTAATGTTATATATTTATTAACCTTATTTTCGATGTGGGTTTTCCTCAAAGATATTTTCTCTTTTCAACCTTGTATTTTCCAAGAAAAATTTCAAATTGCGAGGACGCAATTTATTGAAGGAGGGGAGAATGTAACACCCCGAGCTTCCACGATACGCTTCTCATTCAGTAATACAATAGCTTGCATTGTACGCAACTTCGAGTTCTAAAACACCGCGACTAATCAAAGTAGCCGTTATGAATAGTAATACCTTCTTTTTGAAATATTATAAATTTTATATGTCAAAATGGACTTCATTTTTGTATTCGTAATATCGAAATTAGCCTATGTTGAATTTTTGGTATTTTTCTGAGAACTTCTAAAATTTTATAAATAGTGAAAAATACTTAAAACAACTTTTTTAATCAAAATAATTTATAGTGATAAATTATAATATTTGATGGTTTTAAAGTATAATTAGAATATATTTTTACCATTTTATCCAATGGTGGTCATTAGAATTAATTTAACATTGAAATTGGACATAAACAATTGCCAATCTTTTGATATAAATTGTTTCTTAAAAACACGCTATTTGTTGTGACAGCGGGAATTAATTATAAAATTAATTAATGCAACTAATATGTTTGGAATTTTGTAAAATAGACATCATTTTTCAATTCGGAATATCAATTATAGCTTAGGGTGAAATTTTGGCCTTATTCTGAAAAACTTCAATTTTTGATGAATAGTGAAACCACTAAGTGGTTGTTAAATAACTGATTTTTCGTTTAAATGAAATATTACCACTTCTGTGATTTGATTTTCAAAAATCCGACATACATGGTTGTCATTAAGAAGTAAAATGTGGTTCAATGGGATAAAAATAATTTTTCGGTGAATAGTAACTTATTAAGTTCTTAATCGCGATTAGTGGTAATTAGGGTAGTTTAAGGTATAGATAATACTTTAATAATATTAAATGACCTAGACACATGTCCCAACCTCATTGGTTGAGTCATGGCCGACCAAGACAAGCCATGGCCTAACTTGGGGACCCCATGGATCCACTTTTGTTGGGAAATAACATAAATTACTTTTTATTTAATGTTAAAGTGAAAATGACACTAACATAAAGTGTTTTACTAAAACAATTTTTAAGTAGGGTTACACAAGTCCAAATTTTTATTATAAATAGTCATTGGAAAGATAAAAAGATTTCCTATATCATAGTATTTTTTTTATAATTTTTAGACATTAAATAAATTAAATTATTTATGACATCATTATGATGCAGCGATGACCTCATTATTTAACGATTTTAATAAAATGAATAGATAATGTAAAATCCAAGGCTTACACTTGTCCAAAGCCAATTGTATGAGTGGATTTCGATGCCTTATTACCTTATCCACGAATTCTATCAATGTGGGACCTTTTAAAACCGAAACACATTTTCAAATAATGTAATGTTCCTTTACTTTCCAAAAGTGCCCCTCCTCTCCTCTTATAAAAGGCCCCCACCTCTACCTCATTTCACACACTCTTCAAGCCATTGGCTCGGCCAACCCCTGCCCATTTGCTCTCTCCACATCCCTCTCCTCATCCTAGAGGATTCCCTTTGGGCAGAATCCTTTCAAAGGAAGCCTTTAGGCTCAACTCAAAAGGAGTTACACTTTTTAAGGTAATTCATTCTCTCATGTTCTTTTGTTTTATTTTGCTTCTCCAACCCCCTAAACTCTTTTTATTTACTTCTTTTGTAACAACACCAGTATCTTAAATATACTAGGATGTTGTTATAAGATTTGTTTGAGCTACACTTCCACACAACTACATCAAATGGTTAAAGAACATAAGGTTTCCGTGGATGGCGAAATTCTGCCTCCCGAAACGATGATTGTTCAACACTCATTTAACACCTTCAAAGGTGGCCATTATGATGTCACTATTTTTATATATGATATATAATATGTTTATGTTTTCCTTAAGCTTCTGTTTTTTTCATTTTGGGCATACCTTTATGGTTTCCATTATGGGTAAAACACGATATCTTCATTTTAGGAAGCGCGGACTACCGCCCCCTGAAAGTGATTTGATTCGTTAATACCATATGTGGGATGTGTGAAGGATAAAGTTAATGATATTATATATGTTATTATACTGGAATTATAATATACTCTCATATCATTATGATTCCATTCCAGAAAATATGAAATAGAAATGGAAGTAGCGTTCATGCGTACGTACGGCTTACCGTCTCCATGAACGGTGCATTTCATTTCTTACCTCTAAATGTGATGTAATATTATAAATGAATGTATGTACTGGATATATATGACATATATGATATCTACATCATGAATACCATTCTGGATATAATTAACCTTTGACCAAATTAACAACATGTAAGTGTAAGAAGCCTATTTTTGACTTAAGAACCAAATACCGACAAAATGAACATTATTAACTTAAATAATTACATAATGTTCATATCATTGTAATAAGTGATATAATAAGGATAATGAAGTTCAAAATGGTTCTTAATAAGGTATATATTAACTCTAGTTTATTATTCAGGAGGTTAAAGAACGGTTGAGTCAAGTCAGACACGAGGTAAGGGAACTTCTAAACCCAATTTCCATTCTTTGGGTTAATCTCCTACTTTCAAATTATGTCATGATGTTATTATGTCATATTTTGTATTTTTACTTTCTTTATGTGTACCTATAATGAATACACATAATAGATCTATTTTATTTGTAAGGGAATTTCTTAACCCAACTTCCATTCTTTGGGTTAATCTTTTACTTTCAAATTATGTCATGATATTATTATGTCCTATTTTGTATTTTTACTTTCTTTATGTGTACCTATAGTGAATACACATAATAGATCTATTTTATTTTAAAAATGATCTTTTAAGGACTTTGTCTCAATCCCCTTTCATTGAGGCATATTTGGTTTTATACACAACTTTATTTTATATGGTGTATAAACCCCTTTGACTTTTACGTTTATTCAAAAGGAATCTTTTTATACGAAGCGTTTACTAAACGACAAAATGGAATGTTTTGGTCATACGTATGCGGCGACAATGACTTCTCCGCCGCCGTGACCACTATTTGAGTTTCGGCTTCCTCTTCAAGCCATACCTTTTTTAATGAAAAATAAATACCATGTTATACTTTTATTTTATTTTGGTATTGAAAATGGTTTTGAAAGCATTTTTATTATATCAATGTGTTGTATTGATATCTTGTGATTGAAATGTGGAAATGTTATGTTTCCTTTATCCATGTTTTATGTGATATGATTATGTTATGGTTTATGATATGTTTAAACCTATTCATATGAGGAATGTATTGGACTTAATAAGTGACGGGTGGAGCCCGCTATAGCTCCTCGATGCATCGGTAGGTCTCATGAGACAACTAGACGTGGAATTGGCCGAGGCCCTTTCCCAATTTGATTTATGGTTTTGGCCGAGGCCTTAATCATTTTAGATGTCTTGGCCGAGGCCTTGACAAAATGTTTCAGAATGTCCGGCATTATACATTCCCTCATTATGAAAGTGGTTATTGATATTACATGTGATTATTCGACCAGTAGAATATCCATGTGAAGAAGTAAATGGCATTATCTCATTTTACTTTTGCCATATTATGTTGAAGTTCATGTTTAAGAGGCTTTTGTTTTAGTTATACATTGCCTTAATTGTTAATGATTATTTATGAAAGCTTCCGCATTATTGTTATCCTTACTGAGCATCTGAGCTCACCCCTTTCAATGTTTTAATATTTTCCAGGATGTGAAGAAGTATTTTATGAATGACCTGCAGGGATAGTCAGAAGAGGATATGAGTGTGGACTATGGAGACTTTGTTATTGTAGTTTTTCACTCTATGATGTAATGTAACGTTTACGAATGTATCTAGTGTTTCCAAGGCTACTAAACTAATCGGTCTTTCGAGACTTGATCTTTTGTGATCATGCCAATGTTACGAAGTAATGCACCGACTCTGGGTAGCTGGGGTCGGGGCGTTACAATTGAAGCCTCAAATTAGGCATAAATCTCTTCAAGAAACACTTTTGGTTCAAACCAAAGGGAGTTACCCGATTTAAAGGTAATGTCTTCTCTTATGTTCTTTTGTTTTATTTTGCTTCTCCAAACCCCTAAACTCTTTTTATTCCTTTATTTTGTAACAAAAAAATTATCTTAAATATACTAGGATGTTTTTATGAGAAGGATTCGAGCTACACTTACACACACCTCCGTATAATGGTTAAAGAACATATTGTTTCTGTGGATGGCGAATTACTGCCTCACGAAACGATGATTGTTCTATCTTCTCCTACCACCTCTCATGGTGGCCATTATGATGGAACTATATTTATTTATGATATATATTATATTTATTTCCTCTCTATTCTTCTGTATTTTACATTTAAAACATACCTTTATGATTTGCATGTTGTGCAAATGCGATAATTGCATTTGAGGAAGTGTGGACTACCGCCCCCTCAAGTGATGTGACTCGTTCATACAATACATGGAATGTATAAAGAATGAATTTAATGAAATTATGTGACATATATAACATACATATTATACTGTAATTATAATTTATATATCTCTCAATTATATTTAATTCCATTAATATGACAAAGAAATGAAAGTAACGTTCCTGCGTACAAACGACCTACTGTCTCCATGAACGGTGCATTTCATTTATTTTTATCTAAAAATGTTATGGAATAGTATAAAATGAATATTTAAAGGATATATATGATATTTAAATCATTAATAATATTATGGATATGATGTAATTATAACTACATGGACAATTCTTTTCAAACAAGTTCATTTTTGACTCATGTACCAAACATCGACAAAAACATCTGATATGAACTCACATAATTAACTAATTATTATATCATTATAATATGTGATATAAATTTAATAATAAAATTTAAAGGATTTACTTAAGAATTATAAATTGAAAAAAGTTTATTATTCAGGAATATAAAGAAATGAACAAGACAAGTCAGACTTGTGGCAAGGGATCCTACCTCTCTCTTTCTTTTTAAGTACTCTCTTTTATGTCATTTCTTTTAAGTTCATCTTTCTTATTTTTGGGGATGTTATTTTATAATATTCATTCTATAATTTTTAGGTTAATATTATGAGATACCCTATTTTATATCATAAATCCATTTGTCAAAGTTTTAAGTGGCGCCGTTAGGCTGCCGAGTTTTCATAAGGGATTTGTCATCTCACTTTTATTCCCGTGAGATTTATGCTACATATTCAACCATTTCCTTTGAGTGGTGTATGTACTAACCATTATTCTACTATTTGTGGAATATAATTTCATTTATGGGTATTTACATCAATTTTGTATAGTCCTTCGTTCATGGGGTGTACATTTTGAAAGTTACCCAAGTCGGTAAGGGAACCTTTCACCCTCCTATTTTTAAAAGACTTATTTTTAGTTTTGTCTTTTAAATCTTATTATGATGGGATATGTTTTTATATATCCTTATTGCTATAAATTTCATGTCCAAGTGATGATATACCCTTTATCTCTCTCACCAACTCTTTTTCTAAAATTTGATGTGACACCGTTAGGCTATCAAATTTTTGCAAGGGAACTTCTTAACCCAATTACAATTCTTTGTGTTAAACCTCTACTTCTTGATCATGTCATTCTATGAATATGTGTGGATGAAATCTGATTGTTTTACACTGAGTATCCACTTATATTTTGTTTATTTATATTTGTAACACATAATTATGTCATTTCTTTATCCTTGATCTAATGGCATGATCCTTGATTGGGATTACATCTCAATTTCTTCCCATTGAGATATTTCTTAATGATATGCACTTTTATTCTTTTATAAAGTGTATATACATCCCCTTTTGACATTCCATATCGATATTATGTCTATACTAAATTCATTTAAATGTTTTGAAAATGGTCTTCTTTCATGTGGCTTATAATTTAAATGTTCAAAATGGAAAATGACTCTTTTATTAAAACATTGTTTTAAATGGTTTTAAAGATTTATTCTTTTAAACATTTATCACCCATGTCCATGTTTTAAAAATGATTTTAAGGATTTATTTATATGTACATTAATGTTTTAAAACCCTTTCAAAAGTATCAAAGTGGTAAAGGACACATTGATTCTAAAATATCTTTTAAATGTCTTATTTTAATATTTTCAAAATATAAAGTGATTTTTCTCTCATAGAGTTTTAATGATTTTATTAGATGTTTTTATTTATGATAATATCATGATGTGATATCTTGTGATTGAAATGTGGTAATTTTATTTTATGCATGTTTTAAGTGTTATGATTATGTTATGGTTCTTGGGCAATGTTTATGAAATCGGGTGGTTCAGTGATAATATAAGAGTGGGTGAGCCTGATATAGATCTCCAATGCCTTGGGTAACGCAAAGGGGTTAAAAGTTAAGGTTTCTCCGAAGAGAGTTAGGGAATATACTCTGATGGGTATTCCAAACGTAACCATGAGGGTTACTCCCTACTTAAGAATGTTATGAATGCCCCAAGTTACCTTTATGTCTTATGATTTATATGATTTATTCATGATTTTATGAGGTATATTAAAATGATTATGTTTTATAAGTAAAGTATGATTTCATACATGGACTAATGTTTTCATTTCGTACTTTTATATCCCTTACTGAGCTTTTTATGCTCATCCCAAGTTTTTGAAATGTTTTTCACGGGTCAAGGTAAAGGTACATGATGTGATGATAGTGTCAAGAAAGTGTCAAGAACGAATCCATGTTTTATTTTAAATATGTTTTCGTTAATGGGAAAAATGAGTACTATATTTTATGTAACCACTTTGTTTAAATGTGGAATGTAATGCATGATTTATGATCTAATTCTCTAAAACTCTAAACCTGAAAAGATCCTCAAAGTGTATTCTTGAAATAACTCAAGATTAAGTAATGTTTAATGCTAGGGACTTATAGTTGGTATCAAATGTCAGTTTAGATAAATTTATAGGTTAGAGTGTTGTTTAAGAAAAAGTGAAAAGTTGTGTATAACCACAATGGTTAGTATATTAGATGGAGTTATTGTTTTTTTGAAAGTTAGAATGAGTTTGAGATAACTTGGAGATGTATATCTTGGTGTTTATCTTCCTCATTATTATATGATATAATCAAACTGACCTTTTTGGTTTTAGTAAATGTTTGGATCTAGCAGACACCAAAGTAACAATGGATTTGAAGAAAACTGTGACGGTTTTATGAAAGAACAACTGAATGATATGGGAGCTACAATGAGAACTCTTGTGGTTATCCTCAACCAACTATCTGGAGTCATGATTGACCACCTTAACCTTAGTTATTTTTATAAGGCATCGTATATGTGAGAAAAAAATCCTTATGGAAGTTCAGGTAATAATCATAAAGGTAAGTATGTTCAAAAACCTATGTGTCAAATATGTGGAACGAAACACATAGGAAAACATTTCAAAGGGACAAAAAGATGCTATAGATGTGGAAATGAAGGTCATAAAGCAAGAACCTGCCATGGAAAAAGGAAGCTTCTAGTTGACTATAGAAATGGGAAAGAAGTTCTTTATTAAGGATCAATTGAATGTTTCAAATATGGTGTGCATGGTCATTATGCAAACACTTGTCCTACGAAGAAGTTTCGGGAATTGGGTCACCAAGATCATACAAATATTCATTTACCAATACCTAATTCCATTCCGATTGAGGATGAAGAAACTGACAATGACCAATGAAAGGTATGGATTATTTCTTAACATATGTTTTCCTATTATTGGAATCTTAGGATATGATTCATGATATTTTTTTTGTAGGAAATAAGTATTTCAAAATAAGTTGAAAAGGAATGGTTAATGGATCATGAAGAATTTTGAATGAGTAAGAAGTCAACATATAAGGGATTTAAGAGTTATGTTAGATTTTAGGATGGTGAAATTCTTAAATGTATTAAGTCTCTTTTGATAATGGGGTTAAATTAGAAGACTTTTTATAGTATATGTAACCCTGATGTTTGATATATGAATTTTGTTTTTCACGGAATAATTATCCTTTCTTTTGTGGACATAGTTATAAAGAACCATTTGGTTTTATATGATCCTTGAATTTGAGACAATTACTGGTTAATACATTTTGGGTTGCAAAATGAAAGTTATTAGATAACCTTTGTGCTCAAAATATGTTATGGTTATTTTTGAAGATTTTATCTCTTTTTGGGGAATGTTTTAAGAATTATATAGTTTTTTACAAAGGACGACACACAGACCATGTGACAAACCGTAATGTCGGATGAAGCTGTGGGAATCGAACCCACAACCAAAGTGAAACTGGTATTTATCACCTACCACTGGACTATGTGAAGTCCCTGGTTAGTTTGACTGATTCTTTTTAGTTAGATGATTTTATGAATCAATAGTAAGTTGATTTTGGGTTATCTATGGAAATTATTAGCCTATCATGGAGGATATGTGATTAGGTTAATTACTTTTCAGTATGAGACTTTAAGAGTAACTGATGTTATTTTAGAGAAAAATGTTAAGATTTATCTTAGGGGACTATGTGATTAAATCCTTCAGAGAGTTGGGTTTCAATCTTAGTTTGGTTTAATTTGAAGAATTTTATGGATAGATGTTTATTGAATGGTCTTTGTTGAACTTTGGATTTTTTTGACAAATTTTGGAGATTAGGAGTAGTTTTTCTTTTTGTAAAAAAATCATCCTTTTTGGGTATTATCTGATCTCGTACAAAACTTTTTAGTTTGATTTTGGTTAAGGTCTAAAGACATGGGAAATATATAGTTCTCTTTTGTGTATTAGGCAATTCTCAAGAAGTTGATTATAGTACTCTTAATGCGAACATACTCATCTTTTAGAGAAAATATGAGTTTGAGTAAGGAATCTAGTAAAAGTTGAAAGTATACATGACAATTAAGTATGTTTCCTTATGATTTAGTTAAGCTAAAAAATAAATTCCTCAATTAAAAGTAACTTAAAACAAAAATGTTGTCTGTTAACTTTTCCTACTGGGGAATCGAATACCGTTTAACCCATCACAAGTTTGTGATTTTCTTGTGGTTAAATTTCTCCTAGACATGTTTACTATCACTCTCCATTAGAACATGACCCTTTGTTTTATCTTCCATATCCATATTTTCCTACATGTAATCCTAGTATGGGTTAACTTGGGTGACCTTTGTACTTCTCTTTCTTTCTTTTAAAGTGATAGTTTTGCTGAATCCTTTTCCAATGTGGGGCTTTCAATGATGTTTCCAAGCCCAATTTTAAAATTGTGAGGATGCAATTCCCAAAAGGGGGGAAGGATGTAACACCCCAAGTAAATAAATAATATTAACTTTTTATATTTATCAATATTTTTGAATAAAATGTTAATATTACTTTAAAGGGAATGCTATGCTTGATGGCGTACCCAATATGCAACAAAGAGTTTATTTGAAATCTTACGTTGCACACTAATAATATAATAATATTATAATAGTTAACGCCTAACCATTGTAATGGAGAGAATGAACAGAAATAACTACAAAATTATTATATATGTTTGTTAAATATTTTTACATTTATCCAATAAATGTTAGAGGCTTAAATTCCAAATGAATCCAATTTTAAGAATAAATACTCTAATATTTTTAAAAGATTGTTTTACCGCCTTTTGATGGAGAACATTTTTTAAATTTAAATTTTGACAATTTTATAAGCTCTATTTTTCAAAATAAACTTATTATTTATGATTGTGACATTCAAATTTACCTTGGTTAAATTTTTGGTATTTTTCTGACAATGTTCTTTTTTTAATAAATAGTGAAAAATACTGCATTTTACATCAAAACTGCTTTTTCATCTAAATTAAATATATAGTTATATTATCTTTTTAATTGGTTTTAAAGTGTAATTATAATATATTTTTACCATTTAATTCAATTGTGGTAATTATAATTAATTTCACTTTGAAAATGGACATAAACAAGTGCCAAACGTTTTATAGATATTGCTTCAAAAAACCCCGCTATTTGTTTTGACAACGAGAATTATTTTTAAATTAATTATTGCAATTTATGTGTTTGGAATTTGGTAAAATGGATTAAATATTTGGAATTATAAGGTCCAAATTATGTAATTAAGACTCTTTTGTTTTTGGACATTATGAATAGTAACGACGATAATTATCTTTAATTATCGTGATTAATTAGTAATCGGGTAGTTAAGGATAATAAAATAATTACATAATAATAACAAATGACCCCAAAATGTGTCCTAATTCTACTGGTTGTGTCATGGAAGAACATGGTATGAATTTTTCCAAACTTTGGGACCCCATGGAATCACTTTTGGGTGAAAGTGACACTTTATCATTTTATTTTTAAAGAAAGGAGAATATCACTAAAGAATGTATCACCCTAGTAAAACATTTTTAGTTTTGTCTGTGTAAATGATATATTAGACTATAAATATTCATTGTAAAGATAAAAATATTTCCTAAATCATAGAATTTGTTTTATAATTTTTAGACATTAAATAAATTAATTTATTTATGACACCATGATGATGCAGCGATTACGTCATTAATGAATGATTTAAATAAAATGAAAAATAATGTAAAATATAAGACTTAAACTTAGAAAAAACCTATTTAATGAGTATATTTCGAACCCTTATCACCTTATCCTCTAAATATATCAATGTGGGACATTTAAAATCCGAAACTCATTTTAAAATAATGTAACATTTCTTGACTTTCCAAGAGTGCCCCTCCTCCCTCTTATAAAAGGCCCCCACCTCTACCTCCTTACCCACACCTCTCAATCCATTATATCAGCCTAAGCCTGCCCATTTCATCTCTCAAAATCCCTATATTCACCATTGAAGCCTCACCTTAGGCAGAAATATCTTCAAGAAACTCTTTTGGTTCAAACCAAAGGGAGTTACCCGATTTAAAGGTAACGTCTTCTCTTATGTTCTTTTGTTCTATTTTGCTTCTCCAACACCCTAAACTCTTTTTATTCCTTTATTTTGTAACAAAAAATTATCTTAAATATACTAGGATGTTTTTATGAGAAGGATTCGAGCTACACTTACACACACCTCCGTATAATGGTTAAAGAACATACTGTTTCCGTGGATGGAGAATTACTGCCTCACGAAATGATGATTATTCTATCTTCTCCTACCACCTATCATGGTGACCATTATGATGGAACTATATTTATTTATGGTATATATTATATTTATTTCCTCTATATTCTTCTGTATTTTACATTTAAAACATACCTTTATTCTTTTCATGTTGTGCAAATGCGATAATTGCATTTGAGGAAGTGTGGACTACCGTCCCCTCAAGTGATGTGACTCGTTCATGCAATACATGGAATGTATAAAGAATGAAATTAATGAAATTATGTGACCTATATAACATATATATTATACTGTAATTATAATATATATATCTCTCAATTATTTTTAATTCCATTAATATGACAAAGAAATGAAAGTAGCGTTCATGCGTACGCACGACCTACCGTCTCCATGAACAGTGCATTTCATTTATTTTTATCTCCAAATGTTATGGAATAGTATAAAATGAATATTTACTTGATATATATGATATTTAAATCATTAATACTATTCTGGAGATGATGTACTTATAACTACATGGACAATTCTTTCAAACAAGTTCATTTTTGACTCATGTACCAAACATCGACAAAAACATCTAATATGAACTCACATAATTAACTAATTATTATAAAATTATAATATGTGATATGAATTGAATAATAAATTTTAAATGAGGTCCTTAAGAAATTATAAATTGAAAAAAGTTTATTATTCAGGAAGATAAAGAAACAAACAAGACAAGTCAGACTTGAGGTAAGGGATTCCACCTCTCTCTTTCTTTTTAAGTACTCTCTTTTATGCCATTTCTTCTAATCTCATATTTATTATGTTTGGGGATGTTATTTTATATTCCTAATTCTATAATTTTTCTGTTCATATTATGATATATCCTATTTTATCTCATAAATCCATTTTTGAAAGTTTTAAGTGGCGCCGTTAGGCTGCTGAGTTTTCGTAAGGGATTTGTCATCTCACATTTATTCATGTGAGATTTATACTACATCTTCCACCATTTCCTTTGAGTGGTGTATGTACTACCAATTATTCTACTCTTTGTGTAATATACTTTCATTTATGGGTATTTACATCAATTTTTTATAGTCCTTCTTTCATGGGGTGTACGTTTCGAAAGTTACCCAAGTCGGTAAGGGAACCTTTCACCCTCCTATTTTTAAAAGACTTCTTTATGTTTTGTGTTTTAAATTACATCTTCTTATGCTGGGATATGTTCTTATATATCCTTATTTCTATAAAATTTATGTCCAAGTGATGAGATACCCTTTATCTCTCTCACCAGCTCTTTTTCTAAAATTTTATGTGACACCGTTAGGCTATCGAATTTTTGCAAGGGAACTTCTTAACCCAATTCCAATTCTTTGAGTTAAACCTCTACTTCTTGATCATGTCATGCTATGAATATATGTGGATGAAATCTGATTATTTTACACTGAGTATCCAATTATATTTGGTTTATTTATATTTGGCGCACATAATTATGTCATTTATTTATCCTTGATCTAATGGCATGATCCTTAATTGGGATTACATCTCAATTTCTTCCCATTGAGATATTTCTTAATGATATGAACTTTTATTCTTTTATAAAGTGTATATACAGACCCTTTTTACATTCCATATCCATATTATATCTATAATAAAGTCATTTAAATATTTTTAAAATGGTCTACTTTCATGTGGTTTATAATTTAAATTTTCAAAATGAAAAAAAACTATTTTATTAAAACATTGTTTTAAGTGGTTTTAAAGATTTATTCTTATAAACATTTATCATCCATGTACATGTTTTAAAAATGGTTTTAATGATTTATTTATATGGACATTAATGTTTTAAAACCCTTTCAAAAGTTTCGAAGTGGTATGGGACACTTTGATTCTAAAATGTCTTTTAAATGTCTTCTTTTAATATTTTCAAAGTATAAAGGGATTTTTCTCTCACAGAGTTTTAATGATTTTATTAGATGTTTTTATTTATGATAATATCATGATGTGATATCTTATGATTAAAATGTGGAAAATTTATTTTATGCATGTTTTAAGTGTTATGATTATGTTATGGTTCTTGGGCAATGTTTATGAAATCGGGTGGTTCCGTGATAAACTAAGGGCGGGTGAGCCCGATATAGCTCTCCAATGAATTGTGTAACATGAAGGGGTTAAACTTTAAGGTTTCTCTGAAGAGATTTAGGGAATATACTGTGATGGGTATTTCAAACATAACCATGAGGGTTACTCCCTACATAAGAATGTTATGAATGCCTCAAGTTACATTTATGTCTTATGATTTATTTGATTTATTCATGATTTGATGAGGTATGTTAAAATGATTATGTTTTATGAGTAAAGTATGATTTCATACATGGACTAATGTTTTCATTTCGTACTTTTATATCCCTTACTAAGCTTTATATTCTCATCCCATGTTTTTGAAATGTTTTTCACAAGTCAAGGGAAAGGTACATGATGTGATGATAGTGTCAAGAAAGAATCCATGTTTTATTTTAAATATGTTTCCATTAATGGAAAAAATTAGTACTATCTTTTATGTAACCACTTTTTTAAATATGAAATGTAATGCATGATTTATGATCTAATTCTCTAAAACTCTAAACCTGAAAAGATACTCAACGTGTATTCTTGAAATAACTCAAGATTAAGTAATATTTAAGGCTTGGTCCTTATACTAGATGTACCCTCCCAGGCCCAATGTGGTTTGGCACCCTTTAGTAATTTTAATAGACCTAAATCTATCAACCGACTTAGGGGAAGATCAATCTCTATATTTATTCATTAATTAATCCATCAAACCACAATCTTGGATTCCATAATTCTTAAATAAAAGTAAAATAACACCCCGTTATCAAATTAGATACTCCCTTCTTTATCCATACTATAGAATATCGGAAAACCTTGTCCATCCATCCCTGAAACATGTAGATCATCCTATGGAATCAACCAAGCACTCGTGAAATCAAATGCACCATTGGGGAATTTCATCGAATATATGGAATGAACTATAATTTAGACTTGAAGCCACAACATTGGGGAGATATGAGGCCCTACTGTTATATCCATCAACAAGCCCACAGAAGGAACACACCGACTAGTGAAATATTTTCTAATTTGATATTAGTTTGGTTGGTGATTTCAAACTCCTTGATTTCAAATTTGTTATATTTAGAAAGACTTGATGTTTGTGTCATTCATGAAACTACAATTCATACCTATTTCTCTTTTCCATTTTCAATGAGTCTCAGTAAAAATTAATTCAGGTTGTGCATCAATATATCAACTATAGTTATCAAGTGATGATTAATATTTCACAATAAATATCAATATTGTTGGATTAAGAGTCTTCTTTATCTTTGATTAGTTCTTGGATGGATTTATTATTCTAAAAACTGATATTGTTAGTAATATATCGTGGATATTCATTCTGTCACCCATACTCAAACTCAAAATCATGTGGATCGATGTTATATTCAACAAGAGAAATTGATTTCCTCATATTTATCCTAATATTGACACCATTCATCTTTAAATGCAAACTGAGAAAGGAAATAACTGGTCATCCTTTGAAGCTTTATATTTAAACATGGTTAACCAATGGACCATGGACTCATGATAGGTTGGTATGAACCTCTTTTAGTCGACCATGGGGAGAGGCACAACAACTTGGAGAGTTTTATAAATTTTAATGCATGAAAGGTTGAGTTATCATCTTATGTAATATCACTTAAGGAAACATGGTATCTCGCATAATAGATTGTGGGAATGGTCGATTGAATAGAATTTCCCTTTTTACAGTATCTTGACTTTACCAATTTTCTCACTTATAGTCACTGTAACTTTGTTCTTGTGACATGTTAAATTTTTTTCAGGTGGGTGCTCATGCATTTATGAATTTTCAGTGTTAGGCACAATAGCTTCATACCTTCATTTATTTTCTTACATGCAATCTCTTGACTTCTCAATGCATGGTTTATTTCCATAGTCGATCAATTGACTACATGAATCTTCCAAAATTCACAGAATAAAAATTTTGTGAAAAATAAAAATTCAAACAAAAAAAACCCAACATATTAAAATAAATTAAATTTCCAAATGAGAATAAAAATATGATTTAGAAAAAAAATATATAATAAAATCAAGGAATTGATGAAAAAATCAATTTCAAGAAATAAAAATCAAAATAATTGTAATTTTCAATGAATGTTTTAAAATAAAATCACGGTTATTAAAAAAAATATGTAAACAAAACCCAAGAAACTTCTAATAATTAAATCAAAAAATCAATCATTTTCAAATATATATTCAAATAATAGCAAAAAACATCATAAATTTACAAATAATATTTAATTATCTATAAAAAACACATTTTCACCTTTAAAAACACAAATTATTAAAACTTGGTACAACCGTAATGCAGCCCATGACACATAAGAAAGATGCAAAGAAATTGCTTGCTTGGGGACTCGACCCCATTACCATGCACCAAACCCCAACCCACCCAACCAACCTAGATAACAGTGGGGGAAAAAATAACTTATTCATCCAAATATACTAGAAAATGTTTTAAAATAATGACACATCAATATTTATCCCCCAAAATCTTCATTTATTATCCAAGACCATTCATTTAAAATCTTCCAGAAAAATCACACTTCAATTTTCAGATTTTCTGAGCATCTAGTCTAGCTATAAATATATCATTCTCACATAAAATAAATATGATTAAATTACCATATTCATATTGATTAATATAAGAGAAATGGTCTATATTGTGCATAATGAACCCTTATTCAGACATAAAAGAATTATATTTTTGATTCCATTATCAAGGTTATTTCTTCAAAAAATACAATATTTTTGTCATCTTAGATACCAAATTATGATTATATTCTAATGAAAAACCTATCAGTTGTTTTATATAGATCTCCTATTATAACTCACTAGAGAGGAAAGAGGTATTGGCATCTATCTACTCAAGATACATATCTTCCAATGCAACCATTATTAACATTGTTTATATGGTATAATTTGTAACTACTGGTGATAATATTTCTAGGAAATATACTCTATCCTTTTATTGAATCCCTTTCTCTACTATTTGTGATTTGCATCACTTCTTACCATAAAATTATTCCTTAATTCGATAAACCCAATTATTCTTAATTTCCTTTTTACCGTCTAGAATTTCATCTATCACCATTACTTTTTTAACTTTAATGAATACATATATTCATTAATGAATAACTCCCACTTCTTAGTGACACTATGAAAATATACTTCCTTTGGATTTTCAGGTTCTCCTACATCAGTTAGGAGTAAAAAATTCATATAATACCCATACTTCTGAATTGGTCTTATGATTTTTTTGATCTTCTCAATTTAATTGGTAGTTATAAACTACTAAATTTTAATCTCCATACTGGTACTTGAATTTCAAATAATATAAATTACTAGATCAATAATTCTAGTTACCCCACTTGATATTCAACTTCTCTTGAACTTTATGGTGTTTCTGATGATCTTACTCATGAATTTATGATGCTTCTAGTATCCATATATTATTTTATCATTTTTCTGAATTACCAGTACTCTGATCAACATGGACTTCAATAATTATTTCTTATTCAACTTCTCCTCCAAGTTCCAATATTTCCATTGAATTTTCTCATCGAATAGAAAATATTTTCTACTAATGATTTTTTTCCTTTTACCATCCCACAAACAATATCCAAAATTTTTATCTCCATAACGAAGGAAAACAACATTTTGGATTTTGATACAAGATTATACCTTCCTTATCATTTACATGTATATATGCTAAGCTACCAAAGACTATGATATGTTTAACTTCTGATCCTTTTCCAGACCATAGCTCACCTAAAAGTTCCTACCCAACTTCTAATGCTAGAATTTGTTTTATGAGACAATCCACCAAATTGAGTGCCTATAGATAAATATCCTTATGTATTCCCAATTGAAATCGTACTCTAAGATATCTCTTTTAAATTAAAATTAATTTTTTATCCACTCTATTACACTATGGATTTATGAACACCATATTATCATGCCTCTTTAAATCCTTCTGATAGATGTTCTAAAAGTTGTGTCTAGTGTACTCACCATTGTTGTTCATTTAGATTCACTTTAACTTTCTACTACATTCCCTTTCTTCCAAATATTTTTACCAAAGAAACACCTAAAATGAATAATATTTATTCTTAAAGAATTATATCTATACTTTCCTTTTAGAATCATTAATGAAATTAATAAATTAAAGAAAACCACCATAAGATTAACCAAGGGATGGTACCTAATCATCTGAGTGTACATAATCTAACTTCTAGTCCCTGAGATTTTGACCATCCAAGTTGAAAGAACCTATTTTTTTATTCCCTAACAGAGAAATTTAACACTTTAAATTTTACATGTTATCACGTTTTAGTATGACATTATCTTTAAGAACCTTCATATTCTTCTCAATGAGGTGACCAAACCTAAAACTACATACTTATAAATCATCAGATAATGAAAATTCAACCATTTCAATTCTGTCTAAATTTATGTTCAACTAAAGATTCCTATACTTTATTCCATTTTCAAAAACTATGGAACCCTTGGTAACTTTCCTTTACCAATTTTAAAAGCTTTTTATATAACCTAAATTATATAATTATCCAACAAAAATAATATTTTTCCATAAAATAGGGACATGAAAAACTTCTGATAGCGTCACGAATCCTTCATTATTTATCTAGATGTTTACCTATCCTTTTCCAAAAATCTCTATGGCTTCACTAACAACCAAATTTCCCAAATTTCCCTTATACATAGTTAATTATTCATTTTTCTCACTAGTTGAATGTAAAGATTCTCCTATGTAAATAACCCAATATTCTATTGCATTTTTCACACTCAAAAATTAATTACTACTTTCTTATAGTAAACTAACAAAATATGAACTACTATATTTTTCATTTTTCTAGTGTTCCCATTGTCGACTTTTTAATCCTTATTGATGTGTCCTTTATTCCCACATTTCTAGTAGATTGAACTAGGACCAATCAATTTTCCACAGCTATTTTCCCATTTTTTCTTCTAATGGCTTCTTTAGATAGTCCTGCTTCTGATGAGGTGATCATCCTCATCCATAAGAATTGAGATAATTTCTAGATATTTCTTATACTTCCCTTAACTAGATTTCTTCATTGTGTATAGAATTTATGATATCCTTAAATAATTTTTTTTATGTTGGAGTTACTAACTGAAATAATTATTCCATCCTAGATCTCTAAAAGTGATAATAATATTGATAATGACCACACATCATCAAAAAAAGATTCCTTTTTATGATTAGCATATACTATAGAACATGTTTAATTCATTCACATGACCCACTGCTGGTCTTTCTTTTGACAACCTTATGCTTCAAAATAATTGAATCATGAAAACATTGTTAAGGGCTGGCACATTTTTTTTATATATTAGAAAATTTCTTCATAATAGTTGTAATTTTCTTATCCTAAATACTGAGTGCAACATTATTTTCCAAAACAATATGTACTAGTACCAAATCCTTTCTATCTGACATTTCACATCCATCTTTATCTATCAACAATAGATTCACTCCTAAAAAGTGAACCTCCAATTCATTTTGAATTAGATAATTTTCAATCTATAATCTCTAAATGCCAAAAACCGTTCCATAAAATTTATTGATCCAGATGATATCCTTATCCAATTCTATGTCTGAGATGCTACCTGTGTTCTAAGACTCAAGTGATAAACTTGATCCCATTGATACAATTTTTTTTTAATAATCCCATGAAAAATTAATCCATTATTCTGATAAGACCACTAGATTCTCAAATTTCATTCTATTATAAGATCACATATATGAGACTATACATAGTAGAAAATTGATCTCTATAAGTTTTCTTCCCCATGACCAAATTTACTGGAAGTATGAATCCATTTCACCCTACCCACCTCAAAAAGTCTTCCTTTCACACACCTCAACACAAAAAAAACATGAAAATTATTGGAAATACATTCAATGGTAGAACATGAAATGGAAATATAGAAATCAAGAAGGAACACAAAGTTTAATGTGCTTCAAACTATATCCTACATGCATGGGGGAAACATACTACTGCTTACCTTTTTTATAACTGAAAGATTATAATTGATTCAAAAAATTACAAAGTATATTAATCCTTACCAAATTCCCATCTAAACATTAAATTATCAGTTAAATCACACTTTTCACTAAAGTTCCTATTAACTTATATACTAAGTTCCAACCTATTAACTAGTAATACCTACTACATTTAAATCATAAATCATAAATAATATCTTCTTGTGCTTGATTACAAACTTAGAAACCATTAAGTCTAGATAAAATTCCAAAACTTTCAATTCTTTAACATAGAACCATTGGTAGATATAAACTTTTTAATGACCAACTTCCATTTTAGAAGTTCTGATGCTGATGTATTCACCTCATGTTTATCCCATCATCTAGTGCATGAACTTCTGATGAATATAATTCCAAAGGATAAAATTATAGTGAACTGAAATAAAATTCACTTCTGAAAAAATTATGGTTAAATAATGAAATGTATTAAATATATATATATATAATAAATTAATTTACAAACCATCCAATAGTTATTACTAGAAAATTAATTAATTTATATTATGCTAAGAAGATACATTTTTATTAAAATTATTTTATGGATGCTTTATTAGATTAATTTTGATCACTTTTATAAATTGAATCGAATAAAAATGATTTTCATATTTTTAATCATCATTTTAAAATCATGTAATGGGGTAAATTTTGTTTTTAGGCATAATATTAAGTTACCAAGGTAAATATTAGTTACCACTATAAAACAATCATATTTAAAAATGATACTTTTATAAATATTATGTATTTTTAAATTAAATCAACCCATTTTAAAATATAGAAAGTACTATGATATTTATACTTATATAAAAATAAATTAATACTTATTTAATTGGTAATTAATGTTAAATAATATCAATAACACTCAATGATTAAAATGATATTTTTATATAAAAATGGTTTTTATATACATAATATGTTTTAATTTAAAAGTTAATTTTCTCATATTTAGAAATTTAATTAGATAAAATGGAGTAAAAATTAAAATTTATCATGATAATGTTTGGTAATAAGGGTTATCATTTATTCTTAGTAATAAAATAATTTCCATGGTTATATTTTAATCGAGATTAATAAGTGTTAAAATAAGTAATCTAATGTGGATTAAATTTTACTAAAACAACTTGAAACTATGACCTTATAGAATAACTTAATTAGGTTTTAAATTCATACATACGTATATCACCAACATTTACTCACCTAACTCACCTAACCCTTATTCAATTCCATTCCTACCCGTTACCTAACATTCTTTTCCAAGTATTTTTCTCTCATTTTCACCTATAAAAAGATCTTACTCCCACCCACTTCAAGAAAAAACTATAGTTAAAAATTACCATTAAAATCTACCCAATTTATTTCCCATAAACCCCCCTTTACACATCCCATAATATAATTTTTTTCTCATGTCCTCCATTTCCAATGGTCACTTTAAGTAAAGATCCAAACTCTTAATCTGAGTATTACTTACACTTTAACTTTATTTCTAAATCCTTCTCATCCAACCTCATCCAAAAATATTTTAATAACATGTATATAATAAAATTAATATAAATAATATACTAAAATATTATTATATTTATGGTATAAAAAATATATATTCCCCTCCCATTTAATAAAAAAATGACAATGTTTCCCATGTATACATACAAACTACCATCTCCATGAACGACATGTTTCATTTTTCACCACTACCTTACATGGATGTTTCTAGAAATGATTTTTGTTAATATATATATTATTTATGTCATGATTTATAACATATAAATATAAATTAATTATTATATAAATATTATTATCAATATATGATCATTGTAAAACTAACTGCCTAAAACAAACATACCTTGAGGAAAAACGTTTGATTTTTTTATAAGAAAAAAATTATTTTTTATTTACATTATTCCTATAACTATTATAATTTTGATTTATTAAATTAATTAAATATAATTCATTTAATTATAATTTATTGATATTTATTTCAAAACAAAATAATATCTTCCATAGTTATACTCACACATAGGTTGTAGCATGTTCTTGTTTGAGTTAGTTTAACCACCTATATAAACAATGATATTAATTTATATCAAGGATGGATATGTAAACTTGATTAGTGGTAATATTTTACATTAATAAGTAAATATTTTTTTTCTATAATCTTAATAAAAACATTTTTATAATTAATTAACACACCACTATTTGTTCGTTTAAAATCATCAAAATAATCTCATCATCGATTTATTATTCAAGAACCATAACTAAAATTCTTATATAATACCTTTGAATATACATTACATTACCTTTAATGGTATTATAAATATGAGCTTTGTAACATGAATGATAACTTACATTGTTACTATGAAATTAGTACAAAATGATTGAAATTTCTAACACTTGATGTAAAAATTGTTAATATCTAACTAATGTAAATCTAGAGAATAATTATAAATGAAAGGAATAATGGATAATAAGTATGAATAAAGTTATTAATTAATTTATTATGTTATTTTTTTGTTATATAGTAGTCTAGGGATCATTTGAAAAAAATAGGAAATAGAGGTAAGGGTTTCTTGGTCACAATTCTGACCTTTTGTGTCATGTTATATTTTGTGCACAATTTTTTATTTTGTATGGAGTTATTTTGATTTAATTCACATGAAATTATTTTATTATAATTTTATTATAATTCATGAGATATTAAAAGATAAATTTAGTTCCTTTCTTCATTATTCTTTTGATTAAAGCGTTACCCATGCTGTAAGGGTTTTTATTAACTCAATTCTCGATTAATTGAGTTATGATTGTTCTACTTGAGATTTATTCATCTATGTTTCCTAAATTTATTTAATTTATTTATTACAAAGGGAACTCTATATTCCCACTCTGTTTAAATAGAATTTTTACTCAAAATTTATTCCTTGATGTTCTTTCTTTCTTCACAAAAATGTAACTATGTTAAGAATAATTCTCATCCTTCCTAAATTAAGCTCTTTGTATTCCATATCATTTTTTTATATTCCTAAAAATTTTATCCTTTATATTTGGGTACCTAATTATGTGTTATCTCATGTGAAATTTATATTTCCATTCTCATCCTTTTAAAAATATTTTTTTACTCTTTTAATGATGTGGGATTTTAATAAAGGTGTTTTAAAATATTAAAATAGTTTTCATTCTATGATTGTTTGTTTTATCTTCTCCTACACATTTATTTAGGATAATCTCTATGTATTTTTAATAGATATATTATTGAATTATATTATTTTTTAAAAGTAAATGTATTCAAAAAAATTCACTTCACCTTTTTATAAATAACATTTGAAAGTGACCCGTAACTTTATCTTTTTACGATATTATAAAAAATGTTTTCTAAAATATCATTTTAAGGTATTTACATGTTAACATACTATTTATCCCTTACAACCATTATTTTTAATGATAAATCCTTTAAATTTTTTAAAATGGTTTTCCAAATAAACATAATTAATAATTATTTTCAAATGAAAAGTGGCATTTCCACTTATTTTTAAAAGTGATTTACCCAATGATCATGAAAAGGCATTTTACATATATAACAATATCATTTATTAATTAATATGATATTATATAATGATAACAAACATTTTCTTTCTATGTATGGATGATTATTATATTTTGTATTACCATGTAACCCATTTCCTTCTTAGGTTAATTATGCTTTGACGAAGTTATGTATGATTTCTATATATGACACACATATGCATGTACATGTTATAATTATAAAGCATGAACCCTGATAGAAATCCAATGCATTGGGTAAAGAATTAATATCTAGAGATGATTTTTTTTATGTTACCTTGGATTCATTCCTTGGTATTGTTTTATGATATGTTTTCAGTATGCCTTGGTAATTTTTTATGATACCTTGATGAAGAACCTTGGTAATATTCTTTTACGATACCATAGTGATAAACCTTGGTAATATGATTAAAAATGCATAGTTTTTATATTATATCCACATTTCTGTGTTATGCTTCATGTTCTTATGATTATATTAAGCTTTATTTTCTTATGTTAATTTTCATATTTTATTCCCTATGTTTTACTTATGATGCCATAATCCTATGATATATATCTTCTTATGCTAAAATAATCATTTGATTATTCTTGGATTATGACTCCAGGATTTATGGGGTATGAATCCTTTATGATGTGTTCATGTTCTTTGTTTATATTATTATAACCACATTTTTATCTTATTATCATTTATGAGATTTGATTTTTATTGATTATGCTTACCCTTATTGAGTATTTAAGCTTATCTCATCTTATGTTTCCATTTCCACAAGTTTTGAAGAAAAGTAATACATATGATATGTTAAGAAGATTTTCTTATGTGGATAATTTTTGGGAGATATTAATGAATTATTATGTATTAAGTATCATGTAGTATAGTAGAATTTTTTTCCATTAGTTGAGAAAGACATGGGATTTATTAGTTAATTATTTTTCATAAATCTCTAAAACTATAAACCAAAAAGGTCATGGAAATGTATGTAATGCAATATTTTCTATAAATCATGTAATTATGGGATAGTTTTTTCTAGGTTATTACAATTGATATTATAGTAGTGTTTATATGTCTTTAGAGGTTATAATTTTATTGATAAAATATCATTTAAGAGTTATAAATGTTATTAAGGCTTGATAAGTTAAGGTTGATCCTAATTCTAAAGTTATAGATAAACCTTTAGGTTAGTTGAGGTAATATTGGGTATTTTATTTTGTTTGTGAATTAAGATGAGACAAATTTAATAAAAAGCCTAGGAATAAGTCTATCATGAAATTTTAGTAAAATAGAGATTGTGTGGTTCCCTTAGAAATTATAACCCTATCTAGATACTGGAAAGTGGATGTGATTATGGAATAGATTCATATAGGGGTAATCACCCTGAAAAAAGCTTGTGTATCAAATAAATATTTACTTAGCAAATAATGAGTGGGACTAAAGAATCACAACTTCATATAAACTCATGAGGTATATGTTTTGGTTGATCATAGGATATTTAAAAACCATTATGAAGGATTCAATTCCTAATTATTTTGTTCATTAGATTAAAAAGTGCGAGGAAGATGATCAAAAAGAAACCCATGGTGATATAAGTTGGATAGAAAGAACTATTGGATAATTTAAGGGTGTCATAGAGTTGAACATTCATAAGATATAATTTTCAAAAATATATTTATTTGATCTCTATAATTTTATTATTTATCACTCATGTTAGCACTTTTAGTTTTAGTAATGGAAATATCTAGGAGGAATCATGTTAAAAATGATGATGGATGAAAATGTGGTAGTTTTATAAACAAGATACCAAACAGGATTGGAGATGGAGTGATAAAACACGTGATTATACCTAGAAAACTATTTATAAATATGATTTAAAAGTTGAACCTAGTTTAAGTTCCAAACACACTAAAGAATATAAAGATGTAGTTTCATGGATGTTTAAGTGAAAAAGACAATGGAGGAAAGAAGGTTCAATTTTCTATGTGTCAAAAATGTTGAAAGAATCATGGGGAAACATTCTTAAATAAATGGAGAAATGATAAAAATGCAAAGATAAAGGCCATTAAAATCATTGGTTTAAAAGTAATAGAGAATCCAAAAAGACTATTTCTTAAATTACACGGTAATTGGTAATTATTAAAATTAATGCCCCAATCTAAGGGATAATGAGGGAAATAGGCAGTAATAACCCCATAGACCAGAAAGATAAAAACATTCCTATGAAACATCTAATATTTATGTGTATAGTGATTTTATACTCTAGATTTGTGGATACCTTAGGTCATGTAAGTTTTCCCCACCTGAACCATTAGATATTGAATCATATAAGCACATAATGGTATAATTATTATATATGAAGTATATGAATAATTTTCATGGTTTTTTGGAAGTTACTCCTTAAAAATATTTATATTCAACCCATAGTAGAATTCAATGTGATATTAGGCATGTATTAATCCACTTTATGAAGGTCTGACCTCAATGTTTTAAAGGGAAATCTCTCTTCATATCTTAAATCAACCCATGATCATATACAAGTGTATGATTAACTATGATCTCCCTATATAAATTATTCCCATCGTATGATTTTTAAAATTTTGTGGATGAAACTTATTTAGGTGGGGTATATAACGCCTCGAGATTTTAAAATATATCTTTCCTTTAAATCAATTTAATATGTTTGATAGGTTTATCCACATGTATCATTGAGTGAAAAAGAATCATGAGACTTTTTATTAAAATTAATATAACCATTATAAAGTATCTATAGAATTGGTGGGTATAAATAGGGGTAACCATATTATAAAATATACATAGAAAGAAAAATAAGAGTAATGAGCTGATAAAATTCAATTAGTGTAGTTAATAACTAATAAAATCATTTTAGGTATAAAAATATATTTTACTAAACATTCCATTTTCGTGTTATATGAACTTTATTATATTATAGTTAAATAATGGAATTAATTGAATATGTATACAATAAAATAAGCTAACAACCATCAAATAATTATTACTAAAAAATTAATAAATTTATTTTATGCTTAGAAGATACACTTTCTTGAAAATAATTTTATGAGATCTTTATTAAAGTAAGTTTTGATCACTTTAAGAAATTTAATCAAATAAAATGATTTTCATATTTTTAATCAGAATTTTTAAATTATACAATGTAGAAAAATTCATTTTTAGTCATAAAATTAAGTTACCAAGGTAAATAATAGTTACCGTGGTAAAATAGTAACTATTTAAGGAATAAATCTTATAAATACTATATATTCTTAAATTAAACCAATATATTTTAAATAAAGACTCTAATATTATATTTAAACATAGATAAAAATAAATTAACACTCATTTAATTGTTAATTAATGTTTAATAACATTAATAACACTTAATGATTAAAACAACATTTAAAAAAAAATATTTTTTCTATACATCATATGTTTTAATTTAAAAGATAATTTTATAATATTTTGAAATTGAATTATATTAGGTGAAAAATAAATTTAGACTCATCATGTCAAAATTTGGAAAGAATGTTCATAGTATATTTTTTATAATATAATAATTACTATAATTAATTTTTAATCAAGATCAATAAGTGTTAAATGGGTATCTAATGTGGCTTGAATTTTACTAAAACAACTTGACACTTAGACATTATAGAAAACCTTTTTAAGTTATTATATTTTTCTAGGAATGCCCCTCTTTGAATTTTTGGTCGAACCACTTTAGTTGAGTTTTTTTTATTCTTTAATCTTTGGTGGTCAAGTATCATTTGAGGATAAAGTTAAATTTCCAGGGAAAATGACCTAAAGTTTGGGGATATATGTTTGTATGGATTATTTAATTCTAGGTATAAATGTGTCAAGGGTTTATGAGATTTATCCATGGTTTTTGAAGGCTTTATAGGTGGTTTAATATTTTCCTGTAGAAACTAAGATGAGAGATATCTGCTGGACATTTACACACCATGAACATGTTACACGATATGAAATTGTCACTAGGTAGATGTCATAAATTAGTTCATGGTGTGAAATGAACACATGACATAAGATTGATTCATGTCATGTAATGTTTGATTAGGGTTATTTTAAAACAAATGTGATGTGTTTTGTTTGGTGTATCTTGAGTGTATAGAATTTCACATCATGATTTTCTCAGGATCAATGCTTTTAAAGAAGCACTATGAATATAATATATTATTTATCCACCATGAATCTCTCTCTCTTATACCCTAGGGAGACTCTATGTGTTTTTTGAGTGATTTATTTCCTTCTGGATTCCTTGATCAAGCATTTAATCCAAGGTGAGTTTCTTCACTTTGGGTTTCCCCTATCTTCCTCTTGTTCTCTATTGTATTAATGGAATCTATTGAACATAGTTATTTTGGGTTTTTATCTTGTTGTTTGTGTTATTTATGTTCTTCCTACGATCACTATCACCTTCGTTCTTATTGGTGTTACCTATAGAAAACATTTCTTTGATCAACAGATAAAGGTAGGTGGTCTAGAAAAGAACCCCATAGTCCATTTATAATTGTTTATGTATATGAAATATTATACAATTACACTAAAATAACAATTTCATTAATTAAAAAAATAATGGATGATGATAATAATGTGTTTTATTACTCCTTGAATTCCTTTGGGTCTAATGGGTTGGGACCTGGCTTGTTTCTAGCTGTAGGGTGATCCCACCCTTGAACAATAATGAATTAGATAATGTTTTAAAATGTGTTTTTGCATGACATGAGACCTCAATTGATTTCTTGTGATATATTAAGCTTGTAAAATAGATTACATGTTTATTTGATTGACTATAGATGAATGATATGATATGGTTGTGTACACTATCATATTAATGGTTTAAGAATAACTTGATAAATGAAAGGGTAATTGAAAGATAAAGGGCAATTGACTAAATTGACCCTTGTGGCTTATGATGTTCTTTTTACCATATCTTGTTTTGTGATTCATACTGAAATAATTATATAAAGGGATTGACCTGATTATTTTTAAATAATTATATAAAGGGCTTGGAACGGTTATGCTGAAATTCTTATATGAAGGGCTTGACCCAGTTATGTGGTAATTCTTATTGGGCTCGACCCAGTTATGCTGAAATACTTATATAATGGGCTTGAATCAGTTATGTTGTAATTCTTATAGGGATTATCTTAGTTAAGATGAAATGAGTATATATATGGATTCTTTTAGTTATGTTATTATGCCATAGTTTTTTGGTTAAGGTTGGGATTGTTGTTCTATATGCTTAGAGATTTTCTAGCATGGTTCTAAAGCAGGTTGACTGTTGTATTGTATTAATTGACTAATTAATATACATGTTTATCACCTTATTTCATGAAATCATTATCTAACTAGTTTCATTTAGAAATGGTGGTTTCAACCTATTGAGTTTTACTGACAGCCTATTTGGGACACCATTTGGTACCCAAGCAGATTATACAGATGCAGGTATGGAAAAGGGAAAAGGAACTTGTTGTTGGTTGTTGCTGTTAGATGGGTTAGACATTTGAGATAGGAACAACATGTTGTTCAAGATCGAGGTATTTTGAGTTTCATTTTTTATAATGGTATTTTATTTTTATTACTTTTAGTTTTACATTTAGATACATTCCATCCTATCATTACATGGATCATTATTATTTAGTTTATTGGTTTTTACTTTATCTTCCAATTGTATGTCATACTATTTCCGCTATTTCCATTAATATGATATTTATTGATATTTTTTTACTTACGTTGTATTGTAGCTCTGTAATATGAGGTATAGTCTCCCCACTATGTCCTTTATACCCCCACTACCAGTTGACAACCTCTAGTGTACGAGGAGAAGTGTTTGAGGTCCCCTAACCAACTCGATTTGGCCATGTGAGAGTGTTAGATCTAGGGATGTTAAAAAGTGGTATCAAAGGCATCAAGTTTCTATTTTATATTGCTTTACTATATGGGAAAGGTATAAAGAGACTATGATGTGTTGGGACTTGGTTATGAGCTTGTGCATGGGAGTAGCTAACCCATGTATGGGGGAAATTCAAGTACCCAAGGATGATATTTTTGTTAATAATGTTCACTTGTTACAGTTGATGTTATTTCACATTGGGTGATTCAAATTTTTTGTAATGTTATCATTTATTTATATTTATCCCCATGTCTTGATTTGGGATGAGATGGGGGTGTTCATGCATCATGATATGAACATAAAGATAAATCTTGGAATTAATCATTTATTATAGGGACATATTTATTACATGTGGTATATTTCTTGTATGAACTATGAAGTGAGACCCTTATTATATTTGATAAATTAAATAAAAGAACCATTATGTTATGCTAATTAACTTATTAATCCATGTTTAGGGGGACCAAATGCTAGTGGTTCTATGTTGTTTTCATCTATTGAGGTTGAACTTGTTGTTATTTAGTGTTCTAAGGAGTGAATTTGTCTTATAGAGAAAATTACTCATCATCGTCTTCAAATTAGGCATCAGGAGAGCCGAAATTAGCATGTTACTAATGCTACTAAACTAAATATTCCTATAGATGATAAGAATTAGATGATTTTTCAGCTTCATGATAGCTTCCTGAGGTCCATCTAATCCATGGAAAGGGTTACTATTTGCATAATACCTTCAATGTTTGAGTTAATGAGATTTTCAACTACAACACCCGCCTATGTTCACTGAAGATGTATCCCCCCAGGCTTCTAAGTTCTGGATCAAGTTAGTCTATAAGATCTTTAAGAACCTCAATACACCCACAGATAGAAGGGTGAAGATTACTACATACATGCTTCATGGACCAACCAAGCATTGATAGGACATCCTAGAGAAAGTTGGGCTGCAAGATGAGTTTTCCTAGAAGGACTTTGAGGAAAAGTTTTTGAGTCAATTATATCCTAAAAAATTGAGGGATGGGAAGGATCATGAGTTCATGCATCTAACATAGGAGGGCATGTTAGTGATGTATTGCATTGTATGTTTCACCGACTTGCATTGATTTGTTCAATATTTAGCTACTAATGAGATATCCAAGGAGAGATGTTTCTAGGATGGGATTCACTATGAGATTAGGTTATAGGTGAACATGTTTCTATTGAGTGGCATTTAAGATATGATGAATCAGGATCTCATCGTGAAAGGGAATCTAAGAGAGGCCCCAAGTAGCATTCATGATATTTCAGCAGGGTGAACTAGTAGCTCTTCTTCTAGAGGTAAGAAGCTCCTCTATGATAATTATTACCAAGGTAACAGTGGGTATAGAAGTTAGGGTAGTGGGTATCTATCTCAATACCATGTTCCATTACAGTGATATCAGTGTGGAAAGTTTTTCCACAATAGGCCTCAGTGTCCATACCCTTATTTTAAAGTATCATGATTATTATAGTCTCAGACACCTATAGAGGTTTTGTAGGGGTTTATAGTAGTAGATTAGTGGTAGGGGAATATAACAGGTACTAGAGTCTAGGAAGAACTCAACCACCCCTCAACAGACTGATAGTTAGAGTTCCACTGGGTGTTCAAGTTGAGATAGGGGGCGTGGTACCCCAACATAAGAGAACAAATACCACGTAGAGGGAACAAAACAAGGGAGTCAGACTAGATCTCAAGGTAGAGGGTAAATTCATATACACACTACGCAGTCTACTCTATCTGGTTTGGATGCAAGACCTTCTACCTTCAAAGGTAAGATTCTTATATCATCAACTTTATCTTATGTTTTGTTTAATACAAGAGAATCACATTCCTCTATATCTACTCCCTTATCAAATAGTTTGGGTTTATTTATGGAATGATTGGTTGGTTTTTGACTATCAACACACCATTTTGAGTGTGATCAGAGAATATCAATTTTTTCAAATATTGTTCTCTAGAAATTAGTGGTTACCATTTATTTTTAGAACTATTTGTGCTAGAAATGATAGGTTTCTATTTGATTAGGTGTATAGATTGGTTAGTTATTTACCATGATCATATAGACTATTACTAGAGTATATTTACCTTCCTATCTCCAGAAGGAGCTGACTATTCTCACCAGGGTGAGTGTGATCTTTTCACTAGTTATATAGGGGAAATTTTCTATAGATTGTATTTTCTTATAGATCAGATAGTAGGTATTTCTATAGATGATGGTGGAATGTAGTAGGATTATTTTCAACTAGTGGTAGACTATTTTTAGTATTTATTTTCTGATGAGTTTCTATGGATTACCACCAGATTGGGAGATCGAGCTCATAATCAAGTTGGTACTAGTAGTCGAGCTAGTTTCTATCCATCCTTATAGGATGGAAGCAATAGAACATCATGAGTTGAATTTATAGTTGGATTTCTAGATGTAAAGGCTTTTATATGTCTTAGTAAATCACTATGGGTTTACCTATTTCTTTTCACTAATAAGGTTGATGGGAATTTGTGCTTATGTATGTATTGTCATAGATTTAACTAGATGATGCTAAAAATCAAGTATACCCTTGCATGCATTGATGATCTATTCGATTTGATGAGAGGTGATAAGATCTTCTCCAAGATCTATTTGAGATCAGGATACCACCAGTTGGGGGTGAGACCATCAAACATACCTAATAATACCTTTAGGAGTTGGTATGACTTGTATGCATTCTTAGTGATGTCATTCGGTCTCACTAGTGCACCAATGATATTTATGGCCTTGATGAATAAAACATTTCATACTTTCCTAGATCAATTTGTGGTAGTTTTTATCAATTAAATCTTAGTGCACTCCCAATCAGTAGATGATCATACCCAACATCTAGAAATCATCTTGAGTACATTGAGAGATAATGGAATTTACACCAATCTATCTAAGTGTAGTCTTTGGATTGATAAAGTGCAGTTCTTGGGTCGTTTCATCTCATAGGATAGAGTGTTAGTGGATCTAGATAAGGTTTTAACCATGGTATCTTAGAAGGAATCAAAGAATATCTTCAATATTCAGAGTTTTCTAGGTTTAACAGACTATTATTAGTGTTTCATCCAGGACGTCTCTTATCTAGAGGCATCGATGTTCGAGATGACCAAGAAAGGGATGAAGTTTTTTTGGTCAGATACTTACAAGATATATTTTTAGGATCTGAAGATAAGGATGACCTCTTCATCAATTCTCACCTTTTATTTTCTAGATAAGGTATACACCGTTCACTATGACGCATTTAGAGTTGGAATCAGAGTAGTTCTTATTTGGGAGGACCGAGTAGTTACTTATGGATCTAGATAGCTGAGACTACATGAGAGAAATTATCATACTCATGATCTAGAGTTATATATAGTGAAACATACCCCAATATTCTATATATATTATCTTATGGGTTATAGGTTTGTAGTGTACATGCACTACAAGATCCTAAGATATATCTTTTCCTATTGAGACTTGAACCTTCAGTAGACAAGGTGGGTTGTGTATTTTCAGTTCTTAGACATTGATTTGGATTATAAAACTGTAAAGAGAAACATAATTTTTTATGCCTTGATATGTAAGACATAGGAAAAGGTAGTTTTAGAGTCTTGTGATAAGTGGTTGAAGATGAAACTCTTTGCAGACATGTATCTAGATGTAAAAGAGTCCCTAAGATGAGTATATTTGACTTCGACATCTATTATACCCATGTTTCTTGAATTAATCAAGATAAATAAGATATTTGATTAAGAGGTATTTGCTCTAAGGGACATTTTATATGGTTTGGAGTCACCATCAAGATGGTCTCTTGGGAGAGACAATGTTATTCTTTTCTATAGACGAGTATGAGTTCTTATGGGCTTGTGTGGGGAGATAATGAAAGAGTTTCATGATTCTATATGGGTGGTACATCTAGGTTTATTAAAAATGTATCATGATCTATGTAGAAAATATTGGTTTCCAAGAATTAATAAGGTAGTACCAGGCTTTGTTGTGGGATGTTTCACCTACCAACAATTGAAATATGAGCATAAGAGGTCTGTTGGTATGTTGCACTATTTTTCCCATTCTAAAGTGAAAATGGAATGTTTTCACTATGGATTTTATGATAGGATTACCTAGGACACATTGAAAGAATGATGCAGTATGGGTGGTCTTAGATCAAATGTTGAAGGTATCCCACTTCTTAGTTATTTGGGAGACCCTCATTATTGATGATCTGAGTAGTCTTTACATGTGGGATTAGTTTCATTTCCCAGTGTTTTGAGGAGTATCATTTTTGATAGAGATCCTATTTTCACTTCTTAGTTCTAGATGTTTTAGAAGGATATAAGATCATAGGTTCTTCTAAGAACAACCTATCATACATATACTAACAACCCATCTAAACGAACTATTCATATTTTAGAGAATATGTTACGAGCTTGTGTATTGGATTATGTTGGTTCATTGGAGTGGTATTTAGAACAAATTGAGTTCTCTTATAATAAAAGATTATAGGAATTGATATAAATGGAAAATTCATAGTATTTTTATGTTATGATGTTCCATTCACCTATTTGTTGGTTGGAGGTAGGTGAGTCAATACTTGTTGGACCTATACTCATGCAGGAGATGTCTAAGAATTTTCAGTTGATCAGGAGGTGGTTGATGAGAACATAGAAAAGGAAGGAATCTTATGTTTATTAGAGGAGATAAACTATAGATTTTTAGGTGTATCATCATGTTTTACTTTAAGTGTTTCCTAGGTTGGGGAAATTCCATATCAAAAAATAAAGAAAGTTGGTTCCCAAGTTTGTTGGGCCGTTTGAGACAGTGTAAAGGCTTGGTCTAGTGGAATACTAATTAACCTTTCCATAGTTCTAAAATTCCATGCAAGATGTTTTTTATGTGTCATATCTTCAGATATATCATCTTAACTATTCTCATATGGTATATGTTTATGACCACAAGCTTGGTGTAGATGCGCCCTTTAAGGGTCGTCTAATGCAGATTGTGGACTATAGTGAGAAGTATCTCTAGGATAAGACTATACCTTTAGTTTGAGTGCATTGCTATCATGGGAATGTTCAGGGGGATACTTGGGAGAGGTAATATGATATAAAATAATAGTGGATATACCTTTTCATTGATGCACTATAGTGATGTTTGGTGTAGCTTGTGGATGAAATGTTATATGGTGTTTGTGTGTGTCGGGGGGGGGGGGGGGGGGTTATAAGATCTCATATTTTTTTAGGAAAATACCTCTTTTATTTTTTAATTAAACCTCTTTAGTTGGGTTTTCCTTATTATTTAAACTATATTGGGTGAGTATCTTTTGGGTATGGAGAGAAAGTTCTTGGGAAAATGACCTAAAGGGATGTATGTTTTTTTTGAATTAATAGAGCCAGGATATAAATGTGTCAAGGGATTATGAGAGTTCCCTTTGGGTTTGAAAGGATTAAAAGGTGGTTTAGGTTTTTCATATACAAACTGGTCTTAGAATTATCTGCTAGAAATTTATATGCCATGAACATGTTACATGATGTGAAAATATCACCAAGAAGATGTCATGAACTAGTTCAGGGTGTGAAATGAATACATGTCATGAAACTGGTTCATTTCATGTAATGTTTGATCAGGGTAATTTTAAACTTGATGTGATGTGTTTTTTAGTATATCTCTAAAATAGATAACTTCACATCATGAAAGGGTTTCACATAGTGAATTTCTCAGTTTGAATAGATTTATAGCCACACTGTGCGTATGATATATTCATCATATACTATTTATCCCTCTCCCCTAGACTCTAGGGAAACCCTAGGAAATTTTGTAGTGATGTTTTCCCTTTCAGAGATATCTATCAAGCATTTAATCCCGAGTGAGTTGTTTCACTTTGGTTTTCCACTATATTCCACCTTTTCTTCATTGTATAAGTGAAATATCTTGACTACAATTTTCTTGTATTTTTATCTTCATGTTTGTGTGATCTAGGTTCTTTTTGTGATCACCATTGCCTTTGTTCTTATTAGTTCTACTTATAGAAAGCATTTCATTGATCTCTAGATAAATGTTGGTGGTCCAAAACAAAACCCTATAGTATCTTTTGAACTATTTATGTATATAAAATATTGTGTGATTGCGTTGAAATAAAATGTGTGTTAATTAAAAAAATGGGTGATGATAATCATGTGTTGTATTACTCCTTGGACCCCTTTGGGTACAATAAGTTGATACCTGGCTTGTGGCTACTTGTAGGGTTATCCTACCCTTGAAAAATAATTAATTCTATAATGTTTCAAAATGTGTTTTAGCATGACATGATACCTTAGGTGATTTCTTACTACCATATATTATATTGTGATTAATGATAAAATGATTATATAAAGTGATTGACCTGGTTATTCTAAAATTCTAATATAAAGGGCTTGGCCTGATTTTTCTAAAATGCTTTCATGAAGGGCTTGTCTGGATTATGTTGTAATACTTATAGGGCTTGACCGAATTATGTTTTTAATTCTTATATAAAGGATAAAGACCAGTTATTCTATAATTCTTATAGGGATTATCCCGGTTATGCTAAAATTCTTATACAGATGGATTTTCCCGATTATGTGATTATTCCATGGTTTTGTGGTTATGGTTTGAATAGTTATTCCATATTTTCAGAGATATTCCAGCATAGTGTTGAAGTAGGTTGTGTATTGTATTATATTAATTGATCAATTAATACACCTATTTATCACTTTATTGTATGAACTTAGTATCAAACTGTTTTTTCTAAGATAAGGTGGTGTTGACCTTCTATGTTTTACTCACTCCCTATTCAGGACAACGTTTGGAACCGAAGAAGATTACATAGATTCATGTATGGACCAGGGAAAATGACCTTCTTGTTGATTGTTGCTGAATAGATGGGTTGGAGTTTGGAGAAGGGACCTACACGGGGTTCGGGGCTGGGGTATTTTTAGATTATTTGGGTCATCATGGTCTTTTATTTATATTACTTTCAGTTTGACATTTAGATACATTCCAACCTATCATTACATTGTTTGTTATTATTTGGTTTATTAGTTATTTCATGTCTTCCAATTGTATATAGTGTTGTTTTTGATATTTCTATTACTCGAATATTTATTGACATTTTTTTTACTTCCACTATATTATAACTTTGTACCAGGGGTTATAGTCTCCCCACTACTTCCTCTACACGCCCACTACTATTCACCAGCCTCTAGAATATGGGGAGGCACCCTTGAGGTCCCATAACCAACCCTGTTTGGCCACATGAGAGAGTTATGGATCCAGGGATGTTACGACCATTTTTAGGATACAAATTCATACCTAAATTTCTCATCAACATTTCCCCTCCCAACTCACCTAACCCTTGTGAAATTCTATTTATACCCCTTACCTAATAGTCTTTTCCAAGTATTGTCTCTCTTTTCACCAATAAAAAGAGGTCACTACCACCCACTTCAAGACAAAACTCTTGATAACAATTCCCATAAAATATATCCATTTTACTTACACTATACCCCCTTCAAACAATTGGTATTCCTTAGAATCAACATGCTTTCTCAAGTACTCTATTTCCAAAGGATACATTCATAGAAGATCTAAACTCTCAATGTGAGCATTACTTACCCTTTAACTTCCTCTATTTTCCTTATCATCCACGATTAAGAAAACTTATTCTAACCATATGTATATAATTACATTAATATAAATAATATAAAAAAATTTAATTATATTAATGGTATAACCATTATCTGTGTCAGTCAAAAAAATGAAAATGTTTCTCATGTGTACGTGTAGACCACAACTTCCAAAAATGACATGTTTTCTTTTTCATCATTACCTTTCATGGATGGTTATAGAAATGGGTTAAATGAATAGATATTTTATTTATATCATAAATTATAATCTATAAATATATATTAGTAATTCTATATATAATATTATTTATTAGTGATCATTGCAAAACTAAGCACCTAAAACAAACATACCAAGAGGAAAAGTGATTTTTTTATAAGTAACAACTTATTTTTAATTCACCTTATTCATATAACTCTTACAAATTATTTTTAATCAAATTAATAAAATATAATTAGTTTTATTATACTTTTTTGATAATTATATTATAAAAAAATAATCTCTTCCATATTTATACTCACATGTAGATTGTTGCATGTTCTTGTTTGTGTTGGTTTAACCACCAACATGAACAATAATATAACTTTATATGAAGGATGGATATGGAAGATTTATTACTGATAATATTATATATTAATAAGTATATAATTATTTTTCTTTTTTTTGTAATGGTAATATAAGAATTTAAATCATTAATTAACATATCACCATTTGTTCATTAAAAATCATTGAAAGAAGACCTTCTCCGATTTGTTATTCAAGAACCATAACTAAAAATATCATGAAATTAAATTATAAATTTATATACCCTAATTGAATCTATATTATATCAAATTTAATGATATTGGAATGATTAAAATTTTAACATTAATGATGACTTAAGTCATTACTTTGAAACTAGTACAAAACGATAGAAATTACTAAGACCTAGTGTGAAAATAGATAATAAATAACTAATATAAATCTATAGAATGATTATAAATGTAGGGTATAAAGGGTAATAAGTATTAATATTGTTATCAAATAATTTATTAAGATATTATTTCCTTTTATATAGTATTTTAGGGTGCATCTAAAAAAATTGGAAACAAAGGTAAGGGTTTCTTGGTCTCAATGTTGTCTCTTTATGACATGTTATATTTTTTACACCATTTTTTATATAGAGTTGTTTTGATTCAATTACCATGAAAGTATTTTAATATATTTTTTATATAAATCTTGGGATATAAAAATCAAACCTATTTCCTTTCTTCATCTATCTTTAGATTCAAGCATTACCCAATCCATAAGGGGTTTTACTAACTCAATTTTCTATTTATTGAGTTATGATTATTCTTCTTGATATTCATTATTCTAACTTTCCAGAATTTATGAAATTTATATTTTACATATTTAACTATATATTTTCCCTCTAGTTAAATAACATTTTTATTCAAAACCACTTCCTTGATGTGTTTTCTTTCTTCATAAAAATGTAACCATGTTGAGAATAATTTCCATCCTTACCAAGTATGTTCTTTGTCTTTCATATCCTTTATTTTAGCCAATGTTCTCATCTACACATGAGAACCCAATCATGTATTATCTTATGTGACTTTTATATTTACCATATTTTATTCTTGAATGGATTTTTTATTACTATTTTTATGACGTGGGATTTCAACAAATTTAATTTAAAATATTAAATTGGGTTTCATTCCATCACTATTTTTTATCTTATAATATTCATATACTTGGGATAGTATTTATATATTTTTCAAGGCTATATTATTGCAGGTTATTTAAAAAAAATTAAAGTTATTCAAAATTTTCATTTCAACTTTTTGAAAATAACTTTTGAAAGTGACTTATAACTTTATATTTTTATAATAATGTTATAAATTTCTTTAAAAATATTTTTAAATGTTTTTTGTGTGAACACATAATTTCAACATTATAACATTATTTTAGATTAATATTTTTTTAATGTTTTAAAATGGTTTTCTAAATAAACCTAATTCATAATTATTTTAAAATAAAAAGGGTAATTTAATCTTATTTATCAAATTGATTCACCCAACAATATTGAAAATGTATTTTCTAACTATATCAACATACTATATTCATTACCATGATATTGTCTAATGATATCATTAACATTATTTATATGGATAGATTATGCACATGGGGTTTATTATCATGTAACCCATTTCCTTCTGGGGTTAACTATGATTGTATGGAATTACATATGATTTCTTTATATGTAACACATATGAATGTACATGTTATGAATATAAAGAGTGCACCCAAATATTTCTCCATTTAATTGAGTAAAAAATTAATCACTAGAGATGAAATATTTATTATTTCAACCCAATATTTTCATATATATATATATATATATTACATCTTAGTAGTTGAATATTCAATATATTTTAAAAATAAACACATGAGAATTGTAAAGGTTTAGTGTCCTTGGAGACTAGATATACAATCTTATTATTTCATGAAATACCATCAACATATCTGATAAATATCTTCCCACAAATCATTCTTCTTAGGAATACCCTACTTAAACAATTTCTTCATTACTTGGGAAAGAGATACAAAATAAAAGGTGTGGTCAAATGCTTAGTAAGGGTAAAAAAAGGAGATATCAATGATCACTTAAGAATAACATGAGCATGAGGGTATTATAACATGATCTTAATATTTGAAAATCCATACCCAACATATCATAGATCACAATATTGAATCATGGAATAAATCTTGGGAGTTCATAATTCATGAATCATAAAGTTATCAAATAACATGATCCATGAGTGAATAACATTGTCATACCACAAAAGTTTGTGAAATAAAAATAATAATAGAAAATAATTTTCTTATTAATGGCTCACTACTATTACAATCACAGTGGATTGTGTTCACTCTGTAGTCCATCATATCCTTAGTCAAGGTTTACACATAAGACTTCTATAGTGGACATAGTCCCTTATAAAATTGGGTTCACTCCCCATTCTAGTCCTTAATATCTCCATGAGATATCCATATTTACCCAAAACATTAAAGTTATATATAATTATGGTCCTACCCATCATATAATCACAATCTATTCATACGTGTTCCACAAGATCATAAAAAATTCATTATATATCATACCCTGTGGAAATGGAATCAGTTTTATAAACATTTCAATAATTCATCATAGCATAGCCCATGGAAAATAAATGGGTTCTATAAACATATCATCATCATAATAATAAACTATATAAAGAAATAACAAGGATGGTATCCTTAGATCATATACCCAATAAAGCATAAGTAATATCAAAGGATGTTATTATAAATTAAAATGCCTTTAAAAGATCACTTGGAATATAATTTGTGGAAAATACCCTTTCATTTTAGAATCAATTATTTAAAATTTAAAATTTTCAAAAATATTATAGAAAACATTTTATTTGAAAATAACCATAGAAACTTGTAAAAAATTCAAATATTTAAGTGTTCATGACAGTGAGAAATTCCGTTCATGCCATGTACATGAAAGCAAAGATTCCTTTCACATTTTTGGTAAAAATTTAAAAGTACCTAATTTAGAAAATGAAAAGAATAATTTATTTAATTTTTTTTTAAAAAGGTAATTAATGGGTAAAAATGAATTTAAATAATAATAGGTGAATATTAAAAACATTCTTGAAAATAGTTTAATGAAAACATGGACATAGAAGAAAAAGGTTCTCGACCAAAGAGAAAATAAAGTATATTTTTATTAAACAAATTTCTCTATAATTTTAAGTAACAAATAGAGGAAAATGGTATTATTATTTCAAAAATTTATTTAATAACCAGATTAGAATAAAATTCATGATATTCTTGATAGGTAGATCATGGAACTTTATCATTGAAAAGTTAATCATGAACAATCTTGATAAACAATTAGATTGAAACATAAAACCCTTACCATTTTTGTAGCTTTTGAATCAAAATATCATGATAAGAATCATAATTTTCATGAAAATTGTAATAATAGGAACTCATGGGTTGTATGTAGACCACATAAAGTAAACAAGTGGTGAATATGACATGTGTCTCATAGAAATAAAATTGAGATGAAAATCTCTTACCTCAAGTTCAAATTTGTTCAAAAGCACTATAAAATAATTTATAATAAATTAAATTTTTTTATAATTATATAGAAAAATAATTTATATACTTATAATATCATATATGATTCAATTATAACATTTTAATATGTATTTATTAATAATTACTTATGAAAATCATCATTTCTGGATGTTAACTATTTTGTCTTACATAAAAGTTTAAGTTATGAAATTATAGTAATTATAAATTGATCATGGTTACAACATATCCATAATGTTAATAATGTTATAAAAATTATATATATTCATTATATATATATATATATATATATTTATAGTCATCTATAAAAGGTAGATATAGAAAAATGAATGAAATCGTTCATGAAGACGGTAGGCTGTACGTACACATGAACATTGTTATAACTTTTTGATGGATGAAATGAAAGAATGGTAAATAATAATTCAACTTTAATGAATTATTATTATATTATATATATAATATATGTTAATTAAATCTATCCTTATTACCATCCATGTAAAGCAGAAATGGAAAACAAATCACATCGCTTCGTGGAGGTGTTAGTCTAGACGTACGTATGAGAGACATTATTATTTTCCAATGGATAGGATGTTAATAAGATAGATATGATATTATAATTATAAAATAATATTTATTTCATAAATATCATATATAAAATTTAAACCCATAATAAAAACCATCCCTGAATGATGGTTATGGACAATAAATTGTATTACTACATGGAGGCACACATAAATGATACTTTTTCTTCCCATTTGATGAAAAGGAGGGTGAATAATGGTGGTTAAATAATCATAATAACATTTAAGTATATTTAGTATACTTAATTTATAATTTTGTGATGAATACCATAGAATTATAGGATTTATAAGAATAAAAAATTTGAAGTATTTTAGGTAGGATGATTACCTCACTTTTATTTGGCCTCATTTAGATCCTTTATTAAGGACCCTTGGAATGATATTTTAAGAATACAATAACATATAATTCATAGATATTGAGGTTGAGAATATACTTTTTCATGATTTTTTCAACATATATGGATAAATTTTTTGTAAAGAAAAGAAAAGAGGAATGTCCTTTTATAAGTGGAGGAGAGGACACACTTGGAATTTCTTAAAATATTTTAAATATAATAATTACATACTCAAGAAAAATGATTAAAAATGGAATGATATTAGAAGGTGGGATATTATGAGGTCTAAATATGGAAATAAATTAGTATTTAGACAATTTTAATTGGAAAAAGTATCCTTATCACCCAGTTTAACCCCCTTGATAAACATGTTTTAACCTTAACCGTGGTAACCAATTTTTTTGGTTCTTATAATTCATTATGACCAAAAATAAAAGTGGAATTATTAATTTTTTATAAATAATGATTGAAAAAATTCCATAAATTTTATCAAATTAAATTTACAAAATTAACATATTTTAATTTCGAATTAAACACGCAAAATGCGACGAAAAGAAGTTTTCCAGAAAAATGTTTTCCTAAGTATACAAAGTTTTTATACTAAAATCCATCATAAAATTGATTAAAATGACCTTATTTGTATTATTAATAATATAAACAAAAAAAGTTTACATTTAAATCATTTTAAAACAAATAAAACTTTGTAAATTCATTAAATTAAAAGATAGTTTTTAATAAAAATAAGTACTTTTCACTATTCATTGAAAAGTCAATCTTTTCATAAAATTATAAAAAATGAACTATAAGATAATTTTGATATGATGATTTACAAAATTAAGTTCATTTTTTAAAATAAATTTTATAAAATTGGAAAAAAAGTGATTAAATTATATTCTCACAAAAAAAACCATTTTTGAGGAAAATTGTAGTTTTTTAAGAATATAAAGACTTTACTAAAAATTGAGTAATTATTTATCAATATATTTAACTTATCTAAAAAAATTATAAATAATTTTATTTTTTATTTATATTCACTTCACCAATTTATTTTCTCGTTTGTAATGGTATACCATATTATGGTTCATTTAGACTCAAGTTGGCATTTATCCCAAGCAATCAAAGAAATTAAATTTATTTGAAGAGAAATATAAAATAAAATGTTAAGGGGTTATATTCTAACCCATTAAAGTTAATTTATCCCATAAAATTATATTACTATAATTCAAACAAATGAGGATATCTCTATTTCATCAAATCATAAGGTTCCCACATATCTTTTTCAAATTTATAATTCCTCTAGAGAACATTAATCAGGTTAGTGGTCCTATTCTGTATTACGTTATATATATGATCAAATATTTCTGATGGTTTTTTTATATAAAGTATCATTCTATAGTTGTATTACCAATTATTTCAGTACATGTTAATGATGAGGTATGTAAATTCTCAAGAGAGATATATGGAATATATCATGAACTTGAGAGAGGTTTGGTGGAAGCACCAGGAAAAAAGCTACCATCCCAAATTGGCCAAGAATATAAAAGGGGTTAATGTACTTAGGGATCAAATTTACCTTATTTATGAATATCATAACCTTCTTCTATAGTTAAATTCCATAAAAATACATTCTCACTAACTTAAAATTTCATATTTCACTAACGATTATTAGTATAAATTTTTTATCAACTCTAGGATATCTTAATGTTATATGGAATGCATATAATCTTATATTTAATTTCCTTATCTTACTTAGGTATCAATAACTTTCTTTATCCAACTTTATTCTATCATGTTGGGTTTCTGCAATTCCTTCCATAGATGGCTTCATAAGAGTCCATCTGAATTCTTTTGTGAAATCTAGTATTGTAGGAAAACTTGACTTGAGGAAGGATTTGATCCCAAACACTATTGAAATCTATAGAAAAAGATCTAAAAATATACTCCAATATTTGAATTATTTTTTAAGACTAACCATCAATCTGAGGATAGTATAGAGTTTTGAAACAAAACTTTGAATCTATAGATTATTAAATAACTTTACATAAGTTTGAGGTAAACCCTAGAACTCAATCAGGTACTATAGAATGCAGTACTTCCTGAAACCTTACAACTTAAATAATGTATATTTTTTAAAGATGATAAATAGATAAATACTCTCTTATAGTAATAAATTGTATTTAATTTGTAAGTTGATAGACTGCAACTCAAATAACATTATGGCCTTTAGATGTTTTAGGGAGTTTGAAGAAAAAATCAATGGTGATGTTTTCCTATTCCCATTTTGGTATAAGTTATGCTTATAAAATCCCATTAAACTTATTCCTATAATACTTAACATGATTACATACTAAGAATTGAGATACAAAATCTGCAATATATCTCTTTATAATGTCCCACCAAAAATACTCTTTCAGATCTTTATACATCATCGTACTTCTAATATGAATAGGGAATGATGAACTGTGAGCTTCTTCCAACAACTACTTCTTTAAATTTGGTATGGATGGGACACATAAACGGTTAATGAACACTATATTTACACCATAATCAAGTTTGAACTTATGAAAATCTTGTATATTATTTTGAAACTCTACATCTTCCTTCTACACCACTTTAATCTTTACTTGGATAGACGATTAACACACATTTGAGAAAGATTTGATTTCTCCCCTTCCTTCATGATTTCCATATCTATCCTTTGAAAATAAATAAATATTTGATCTTTTTTGATCCTCATCATAGATAATATATCATGATCCTTTTGACTCAAAGAATTTTCCACCTTTTTCACTTTACAAGGGTGGTAATGTATCGAGCAGTTATAATCTTTAATCAACTCCAACCATATTCTTTAGAAAATATTGAACTCTTTCTAAGTGAATATATACTTTAAACTTTTATTATTGATATATGTGTCACAAATTTCTCTATAAAGATCATTCCACTATATATTTAATGAAAAAATTACCATAGATAACTCCAAATCATGAGTTAGTTATTTTTCTCAAAAAAATTCAATTTTTATGCGGTATAATAGATCACTATATAATTCAACATGAGGAAACATCCCAGTCCCTTATTTGATGCATTACTAAAGATCAAAAACTCATATCCATTATAGGTTAAGAATAGGTACACTAAATAACCTTCTCATCAGTTCCTTGAAATTTTATTCACATTCATCTATACAAAGGAACTTGGGCCCCTTTTGTGTTAACTTAGTGAGTGGAATAGATAACCATGAGAAATTATCCATAAATAATCAATAATATACATATAAACCAAGAAAACCATAGATCCCAGTCATAGTGGTTGGTCTAGGATAATGTTCAGTAACTTTCTCCTTTGATGGATCCAACTATATACCCTCTCTTGATATTATATGACCCAAAAATGAAACATTATATAGCCAAAATACACACTTGATTTTTTTTTCATAAAAACTATCCTTTATTAGGGTATTTAGTATAATTATCAAGTGATGTTCATGATATTTATTTATTTTGGAATATATATGAATATCATCTGTATAGACTACCATAAAATGATCAATGTAACCTCTAAAGTATTAATTAATTAAATCCATAAAGATAGAGAGGGAATTAAAAAGACCATATGAAGTCACTATAAATTAACATTGTCTTTACCTCAAATGGAATACTATATTGGGTATGAATTCACATTTTACCCACAAATGATTGTATCCAGATAAAAGATAAATCATGGATGAATACTAAGATCCTTATAATTGATTGAATAAATCATCAATATAAGGAAGAGGATACTTATTCTTGATTGTGACCATTTTAAGTTAACAATAATAAATAAAAAGTTATATTTATCCATTTTTCTTATTAATAAAAAGAATAGGATCACCCTATAGTGATGCACTTATCCAAATAAATTTCTTATCAAGATTATCCCAGAGTTTCTTCTTTCATTTTTGCAACTCAATTGTGTCCATTCTATACATAGTCTTAAGAATATGTGTAGCACTAGGTATTATTTCCATTAAAAGCTCAACTTCATGATTCCAAGGAACACTGGGAAACTATTCTAAAAATACATAATTTTTTTTCATATAATAGGCATATATTTTATGTTTATTTTCTTTCCAAATATCTAAGATAAACACCCCTTTTTAATAGGAATCAATACTCATACAATAGATATAATTCTATTATAAATTGATATTTACTGTCTCACTGATAGATGATTATAGATTGGTTTGAAAGATGAAATGTGACTTCACTTCCCAGGAAATTAATATTGCATTTATGTAAATAAATCCAATCCACACCTAAGATAACATCAAATTCAACTAAAAAGAGAATAAATATATTTGTAGGAAGCATATTCTGAAAAAAAGTAATTAGATAAGAATCAAATACTTGATATGATATCATCACACTATTAAGTATTTTCCCTGCTAATTCAACATATAATCATTGAGGTGGTATTGTGATACCCTTAGTAAATTCTAAAAATATAAAAGAGTGGGTAGATACAGAATCAAATAAGATATTAACATATCAAGAGTGGATGAAAAGTATACCTTTCACCAATTCATTATCATACCCTACATCAGCAATCATGATCACATGATATTTCCCTTTATATCTAATATTAATAGGAATATGATTTTGATCATCATCATTAAACTTCATATTTCATCACTTTTTATCGTAATGGTCATACTTCTTACATTTAAAACACTAAAGTTTGGGTGGTTCATTTTGTAGTGATTTCTGTCCATCATTTTATAACTTCTTATTCCCATCACTTCAGGATTATATTTCCCAATAACCTTCATTTTCAATCTTAAAAAATTTACCATTACCCTTAAGAAAATTTCCTCCATGTATCCTTCAAAATTTTGAGTACAAAGAAAATCCCATCTTACGCTCTTTGTGGTTTTTATTTTTTATAATATCCTTTGAATCCCATCCTTATGTTCTTATGAAAAACATGTGATTTATGGGTAAATCCACTCTCAATTTCCACCTTGATATCATATTGAAATATTTCATTATAGTTACTAAAGTTTTACATGGATAATGTCCTTTAGAGTCTTCGTTTTAAGACACTATTGAATCGATCAATCATACTTTCAGGTTAGATGTTAATACTATAATCTTACCTCATAAGTCTTATAAAATGTTCCTCATAGATACTAATTGATTCATTATCCTTCTAATTTATCTCAAGTAATCACTTCTATATTTTTGTATAAATAATACAAGGAAACTAATTATTGAAAAATAATATCCTAAACTCATCACACTCTATGAATTCAATTTATTCCTATTGCTTTATATTCTTGATAAGAATACACCATTGATTTTTATCACTTTCTAAATGATAAAATTATAAAATAAATTTTTCATGTTATAAACCCTTAATAATAGAAAATATATTTTTAGTGCTTCTGATCCATTACTCAGAAACTGATGGATCAACAAACCCACTAAAAGAAGGTGGATGTTTCCTCATAATGGAGTCAACAGAATGTTGTTCCCAATTTTTCTTGTTTGGAATATTATCATGATTCGTAACCTGAGAATGTTTTATAAGTATAGAAACAAAATTTTTCACTACAACACCCATAAAATTTAGTTTTTCAAGAGGAAAATCATTTAATTTTCTATCACATTAATCATTAACATAGTTCCTTTGGGATCCAAAAATTGAATCAACCCAAAAATAATAGTGTGAGAAACAATAATCATAGGGATAAACTAAATAATCATATAAAATAATTTATAGGATGTATAAATAATGACACCATCATTTCAATATATAAAACCTTAGGTTCAACCTAGTCCATTCATGGTCGTCAACTATTCAAATCCTTTATAGTGGATCATAAATAAAATGTGAATTAACCCAAGAATATCCCCCAAGAGTGTCAAACCATGTTTGTTGTAAGGGAATACTCACCATGAACCAGAATGATGGTCAAGATATAATTTATAAACTATTTTTAGGGTTATCATCCCTATATATATCTGTACTAAAACCACAACCACTTTTATTATCTATAAAGGTATATATTATTATGAAAACCACATAATATCTACATTTCCAAAACTTTAGGAAGTTATCCTATACTTAGACTTATCCCCAAGGTTTTCAATAAATTTTACTAATCCTAATAAAAAAAGATTTACTAAACCTACATCTGATACCAACTATATAAACTCTTAATTTTCATACTTAGATATTATATCTTAAGAGATGAATATTCAATATATTTTACAAATACACACCTGAGGACCATAAAGGTTTAATGTATTTCAATACTAGATTCCCAATATTCTTATGTCATGAAATATCTTCAAAATATTCCACTAATATCTTCCCACATATTATTATTATTATCCATAACCTACTTAAAACCTTTCTTCATAACCTGAGGAAAGGAAACATAAGAAATGTTGAGATTAGATGCTCAGTAAGGGTAAACAAGGGAGATATCAATGACTACTTAAGCATAATATGATCATGATGGTAAGAGAACACAATTTTAACATTTTAAAATGAATACACGGAATATCCTAGAATATAATCTTTACTCATGGAATAAATCTTGGTAGTCTATAATACATTAATCATAAAGGAATAAAAAACATGATCCATGAGAGCATAACATTGGAAGAAGACATGAGTTTTTGGCATATACATAATCATATAAAATTATTTCCTTAGTAAAGGATCAATTATAAGACTATTATAGTGGTTTGGTTTCAATCCCCATTCCATCACATATTTTTTCAAGGTTTACTCCCAAGACTATCATATTGGACATAGTCCCTTACTAAATTGGATTCACACCCCATTCCAAACCTTATTATCTCATGAGATATTCATATTTACCAAATTCTGTAGAGGGATATATAATTATAGTCCCACCTGTCACATAATCATAATTAATTCATATATATTTCATAAGATTATAAAATATTAATCATATATCATAACCTATGAAAAAAGAAACATGTCTCATAATAATTTTAATAAGTCATTATACCATAATCCATGAAAAATAAATAGGTTTCATAAAAATATAATCTTTATAATCATAAAACATACAAATAAATAATAAGGATGGTATCATTTCATCATATCCATAATAAAGTATAAGTAACATCAAATAATGTCATCATAAATTAAAATTCCATTAAAAGATCACTAGGAATATTTCATGAGGAAAATAACCTTTAATTTTTGAATCACTTTTTTAAAATATAAAAATTTCAAAAATATTAAGGAAAAAATTTCTTTGAAAAGAAAAGAAAATGAAAAGAATATTCTATTTAGTTTTTTTATAAAAATTAAAAAATGGGTCAAAATTACTTTAAAAAATCATAGGAGAATATTAAAAACATTATTGAAACAATTTTAAGAAAACATTAACATATAAGAAAAATATTTCTGATGAAAGAGGAAATAAAGTCTGTTTTTATTAAAAAAATCAATAATTTTAGGAACCAAAGAGAGGAAAATAGTATTATTACTTGAAAATTACATGAATAACCATATTATAATAAAATTTATGAGATTAAAAAGTGGTATATCATGAATTTTCATCATTTAAAACTTAATCATAAACAATCCTAATAAAAAATGAGATTGTAACATGAAACCTTGACCAATTTGGTATCTTTAAAATAAAAATATAATAAAAAATAGAACCTTAGATGGATATGTAAATCCCCATAAATTTCATTATATGAATCATAAAATTCATCAATGTGTAGTATATACACCATTTAGGACCACAGCTGGAGGATGAAGCCTCTGAGTGGCGGTGCATATTCTCGCTTGTGGGCTAGGGTTTCCTCCAACGGCCACGTTCCCTCCCATCCTTTAGATTCTCGGTGGCTCAGTTTCGGCTTCTCATTCCCCCCTCCTCCAGCTTCTTGGTAGGATCAGTAGTGGTGCTCCCATATTCGTCGGTCTCAATCGGCCTTGTGGTCATTTCCATCATGTCCTGGAGAGCGGTGAGTTCAGATCTGGGCGAGTGAAGACGTCTCGACGGTGGCTCTGCTTGGCGACTGCGGGGGAAGGTTCCGGTTTTGAGCGGCTAGCATCTACCCCAAAGTGATCCGGAGGGGGAGGGTTTTGTATTTTCTTGTGTTTTCAGGTTTGATGGAGGTTTTTTTAATCGGGTTGCTTCTCCGGTGCTCCTTTGTCGTCTCTAGTATGCCGCTTCTACCTCATAGGATACTCTTGATTTCTACGGTTTGACTGATCTGGAATCTGACGTGGGTTCTTTCGTGGTTCGCTCGGTCCGGTTCCAGACCAGAGTGGCGTTACTAGCTCGGTCTGCTTGGATCCCCTCGTTGGAGACTCTCCCTCAAGGTGCTGCTAGATCTCCTAATCCTAGGTGATGAAGACTTGGTTCGGTTTTGTTTCCTGCTCTAGGAATTGATATTTCATGATGGTTGTTTCACATTTTGGTTCTATTTTATTGTATAGTATTATATTCATGGTTAGTTCCCATGATTAGAGGGTAGTGACGCGTTTATGGAAGTTTTGGGCTTGATGGGTTGCGACTCAAGGGATTCTACAATCGTTCTCTTATAAGAAGATTCTTCAGATGATGTTCAAGGAAAAGAGTTTTCATTATTTCATGGCTTTTTAGAATTGGATGTTTGAGAGGGTATGGCTTTGGCCATCAGTACCAGGCCCATGCTCTTTGGCACGGGACAACTTTTCGTGCTGCGATGAGACAATAAAAGCTGGTCTTAATGGTTCTTTTTGCTGGGAGGAGCTTCTCTATTGTAGTGAGTGCTGCTTTTGAGCTTGAGGTTTGGTCTGTTGGACACTCGTTTTTTGTTTAAGTCCTAAATTCTTGATGGTTTTCCCCTAATCTTTAAAAAGGGGGTTTATTTCAATAAAAATAATAATTTTCAGTCAGTAGTATATACACCACATAAAATAAAAAGGTGGTGAATATGGCATGTGTCTTAGATATTAAAGTGAGACGAAAATCCCATACCTCAAGCCCAACTTGATTTAAAAGCACTCTAACCTCATTTATAATAAATTTAAATTTATTATAATTATATGAAAAATCATTTAAATACTTATATTATCATATATAACCCACTTATGATATTTCAACACCCATTTATTAATAATTCCTTATTAAAATTGTTGTTTACAAGTGTTAAATTTTTCGTTTTTAATGGAAGTTTCGGTTATGCAGTTCTGGTCCTTGTACTTTGATCATGTTTATCTCTTATCCATAATTTTAATCATGATATAAAAATATTATATATTCATTACATATATTCATAGTTATCCATAAAATGTAGATATAGAAAAATGAATTACACCATTCATGGAGATGTTAAGTTGTATGTACACATGAACGCTATTTTCAACTTTAGATAGATGGAAATAAAGTTAAATTATAATTCAACTTTAAATAATAATTATTATATTATATATATAATATATTTTCATTAATTATATATTTATTACCATCCATATAGAGGAAATGAAAAATGAATCATATCACTTCATGGAGGTGGTAGTCCACACATACACATGATGTTATTGTATTATAATGGATGGGAATATAAGAAGGTAGATATGATATTACAATTAAAGAAAAATAATTATTTCCTAAATATCATATATAAACTTTAAACCCATTATAAAATCCATTCATAAAATAAGGTGTTGAAAAATGAATTATATTATTACATGGAGGCGGTAGTTCACACATTTGCATGATTGATACTTTCACTTCCCATTTGATGAAACAATGGGTGAATAATGGTGGTCAAATAATCATAATAGAATTTTTGTATATTGGGTATACTGAATTTATTATTTTATTATGAATACCAGAAAATTTGATTATGTAGAAGAATAAATAATTTGAAAGAGGTCGGCTAGGATGATTACCTCTCCTTCGATTGGCCTCCTTTAGATCCTTTATTAAAGACACTTGGAACAATATTTTAAGAATAAAAAAAACTAATTAGTGTATATTGAGTTTATTAGATAATTTTTTAGGGTTTGGTTAATATATATGGCTCAAAATTGTGTAAATAAAATAGAGAGGCGTCCTTTTATAAGTGGGGGAGAGGACACACTTGGAATTTCTAAAAATATTAAAAGTTAATAATGTAATACTGTAGAAAAATGAAAAAAAGTATATAGATATTTAAAGTCAATATGTTATTATGACTAAATATATCCATATAATAGGATTTAGACAAGTTTAATTGAAAAAATTACCATTATATAATGGTTTAACCCACAGTAAACTAATTTTAACCTTAACCGTGGTAACCAATTTTTAATATTTTTACTATAAAATTTGAAAAAAATGAAATTGGTATAAATTTGGAAATTTTGATTCCAAATATGGAATAAATTTTATCAAATTAAATTCAAATAATTTGTATATTTTAATTGAAAATTAAACTTTAAAACGTTATGAAAAGCATATCTCTAGAAGAAATGTTTTCTTAAGTATACAATTTTTTTATACCAATATAAAACATAAAATTAATTGCAATGATATTAACTAGATTATTCATGATATAAATGCAATAATTTTATTTTTAAATCATTTTAAAATAAAATTAATCTTTTTAAATTCTTGAAATGAAAAGGAAATTTTCAATAAAAATCAGTATATTTAACTATTTATTTAAAAAACAATTATTTTAGTAAATTTTCAATATTTCACTAAATTATAATTTTAACCTTATGATTTTAAATATTATGTTAATTTTTTAAATAAATTTTCTAAAGGTGAAAAAAATAATTATATTATTTTCCCAAAAAAATGAATAAAAATTAGTTTTAAGGAAAAATGCATTTTTGAAGCATATAAAGACTTTACTAAAAATTAAGAACTTACTTATCAATATAATTTATTTATATAAGAGCTTTATACATAATTTTAAAAATATTTTTATTCATATTCATATCACCAATTTAATGACTAGGTTATAATTGTATTCCATATTATTGTTCATTTAGACTAGGGTTTTCATGTATCACAAGCTATAAAAGAAATTAAATTTATTTGAAGAGAAATATATCATAAAATCTCAAAGTGTTACATTTATGACACCACAGAATCATTCCTTGGTAATGTTTTATGATACATTGTCATAATTCCTTGGTAATGTTTTATGATACCTTGGTGAACAACCTTGGTAATACGATTTTATGACACTATAGTGATGAAATTTGTTGATATGATTATAAATGTCTCATGTTTAGGTTGTAGACACACTTTTATGTTGTGCCTCATGTTCTTATGTTCATATTATTCCTCTTATTATTATGTTCATTTTCATATGTTATTCTCCATGATTTACTTATGATTATATAATCCTATAATATCTATTTTGTATGATGGAATCATCTTTCAATGATTCTTGGTTGATAGTATTAACCATTCTAATTCGATTGACTGTATTAACTATACTAATCAATTCACTCTGATTGTTTCACATGCATATAGAGAAGACAATCAGGTGGAAGATGCTTTATCAATGAGGGTGATCATGGAAATGAGTACAATGTGGTATTTTAAATATCTTGATTATTGTGATTCATTGGTGGTTGATGATATATGTGGGGTGATTCAATCCCATGTTTGGAAAATCCCTTATAATACCTAATATTATATGTTTACCTTTATATTAATAAATTTTAGGATCAAATTTTCCAGGGTCCCATACCTTCTTTTTATGATGTGTTCATGTTCCTTGTTTATATTATCATACCCATATGTTCATTTTATGCTTACTTGTGATATTTGATTGTTATTTATTATTATTACCCTTAATAAGAATTTGATATCACCACTTATTATGTACCTATCTTCCTAGGTTATGAAGAAAAATAAAACATATGATATGTATAGAAGAGAATCTTATGTGGAGAATTTATGGGAGATTTTAAAGACTTATTATGGTTTAAGAAGATCTTAGTATAGTGAAAAAATATTCGTTAGTTTAGAAATATATGGGATTTATTTGTTAATGATTTATTCTAACTCTCTAAGACTGTAAACTTAAAATGTTTTTGGAATATATTTAATGAAATATTTCTATAAATCCTGTAATTATAGGATTATTATGTCTGGGGTATTATACCTGATCACTTGAATTCCATGAATATTTATAGGTGGAGAGACATTCAATTTTATTTGTGATAGACTAAAGCACTTATTCTTATCCATTAAAACCACATTTTTTATATTTAGTACTGTGACATAGTGGTACTGAAACTTATTCTTATTTGAATGAGAGGAATGAATTCTTTAAAATCATTTTCCATTTATTTTCATGTTCAATGTAGTCCTGGTAGAAATATAACTCTGATTAGAGAAAGATTTAAGTTCATTTTTTTTATTTCATTGAAAATTTAAAAAGAGACTCAATTATTTAAGAAGTGAATATCTTTAAAACTAGGGAATATAATTATATGTGAAACATGATCTTATACACATTAAATGGATAATTTTGGGATATATTTAATACTAGGGGGTGGGGTGAATCAATGTTGGTTACTTTTTATCCAATTTCCAATCTTTATATCCCGTTTTGTTTACCTTTACACTTGTTATGAAGAATAGATCTATCGTTATCTCTTCTTAGCTTCATATTTTCATACAAAACATATAAACACACACATAAGGGATGAGATATTTAAATGGTTCACCTTTCAAAAAAAAGGATAATCCTTGGTGAGAATGGAAAAAAATCATGATCACACGACCCACTTGTAATAAACATGTGATCTACAGTAAGTATGGTATATCCATGAGCTCATGCTTCACTTTAGACTCCTAAAAATTATTTGGTATCTTGCTGGGCTTTTATACATCCTCTTGATAGTTTAACAATGAGTGTAGTATAAAGAAAAGAATATATTTCACCAATATCGATTCTATATTGTCACCAGTGTACTACTTGTAATTTATTCTTATTATTCTTATTCTTATTATTCTTATTCTTTTCACAATTTCAAAACAAAATGAAATCACTTATTTATTATTCTATATGCATAGTAGTGTACACAACCTCTTATCCCTCTTCTATATAGTGAATAATTAGGCTACTAATTATTATTCTTCATAGTAGAAACCATAGAGGCTGATACTTCTCCTTCAAAATTATTTTATAGACGTAAAACCTTTATTCTTCCTATGTGAACTATAGTTACCAACAATTTATTATTTCTTACGTCTTATTATTTTCTCTTTAGGGAAATTAAACTTCACCAATTCTTCCTCCATTATTCTTCTTATTCAGTGCATAAAAAATATTAGGTCTTATTCTAATTTATTTAGTGTAAACATATATAAATGGTTTTCGAATATATCATTTATTCTATATAAATGATTTATTTCATTGCAATATTGTTTTAGGTATACACTCTCAATATGAAACAACAATAATTTTTTTGAGTATAAAGTGTTGGTCCAAATTTTACTATTATATTTGAACTGTAAAGAATATATATTTATATAGAATACATACAAAAACATCAAGTCATATTTTTTCTATAACACCATTTCAATATTATTTTCATGTTATTCAAATTTTGAATCATTATAAATATTTTCATATAAACTCTCTAAAATAATGCTAATTTAAAACTCAGAATCTTTAATCTTTATTATTAAACCAAGTTTCCTTTTATCATCATGAAGAATCAACATATTAAATTAATGGATATTCATTATTCTTATTTCTTTTTATATTTTATGATATGAGAAAATATAAGATGGTATTAATTCTATATTTAAATCATTAAAAAATTATTATTTCATATTTTTGAAAGTCTCGTATCTGTATATAGTAATGTAGTCATGGGTGAAACTCCTTGTTTCCTTGCTCAAACCACTCTTGTGGATAAGGGAAAGATGTTTTCTTCACAAATTTCTTGCATTATATAATAAACCAAGAATAATTATAATTTAATTTTAATGATCGGCATACACAACATCATCCGATTCTATTTGTTTCAACATCTAATAAACCGTAAGACTTTATAATCCATACAAAGTTTCAAAGGTGCACACTTCCTTCAAATTCATATATTGATTGAATTCATACATGTAAGTCATATGGAATTAAGGTTGTTCACACAAGTCATATGATATGAAATTCATATGTGTATGTCAAAAAACTAAATTCATATGATCCCAAAGTCATACAAACATATTTCTTTGTCATTTTTTCAATTTTTCAAGAATCTACAAACTTTAAATGATTTCTCCATGAATTCATTTCTATCTTCAGAAAAAATTCAAATAAACATGATAAAAAATCTAAAATACTGAAAATATATTCATTAATGAGTTCCATGTAATCCTTTAGAGCTCCTATATGAATCATGATTCTATCAACTCAAGATGTTATCCACTAAAATCATGGAACACGACCTGGAAAAAGCAAGTTCAAAATGTAATCAATGTTTTTAAAATAATGATATGAAATATATGGCATCATTTCATTCAAATATCATGCATGTATCCATGGTTTTTAAGTTATAATAGTAGAATTATAATGTAGAGTCCCACATTGAAGTTTTATTTTGGATGTTCACATCTATATTAATAAGAGAAATCTTAGACAAGGTTCAAAATCTATTAGGTTCCACCCCGTGCCGGTAGATTACTGTGCCAACCCACATGTGTTACTCTTGACTCCTTACTCTTTTACCTCCCCACATAGGAGATATACCTTCACCCAACCACTCTTGTCTAGCTAGATAACCTTTAATATTTATCTACTAGTCTCTTTGGGATAGCTTGATTGTTTGAGTTTTAATTCAACCCTGATTTTTTCATATTTTTTAACCATCATATAACCAATAATCGGTTAGGAACACATGAAGAACATTTTAATATCCTATCCAAAGGTGCTGAATATTTTGGCTGGAAAATATGAAACTACACAGTGTGTAACCAAAATTTACACACCACGTGATAATATTCACAACAACAAAACAATAAAAGGTAAACACAATACTTCACTCAGAGGAGTACACGATGTCATTATATGTTTTATGTTGAAGGAAAACATATGGAACATGGTTTTAGGTATTAAAAATCTTGAAGTTGGTGTACACATTGTGTATTCTTACATGATCAACCTCAAAAAATTTATGAAAAACATGTGTCTAAAGTATACATCATGTATTTAATACATTATTTGTAAGAAATTAAAGCTGATGAATAGGGGATAGATGAGATTATATAGTGTGTTTCTAGTATACAAACCATATAACCCATAAATTCTCATGTAGATTAAACTTTGAGTCCCTAGGCATGTATCACATATGGGAACATAAAGTAATATAAGATGTGTATCTAGATATACATTCCATGTAATGCGTACCCATTTATTTGTAATACACACTAATCCTAGGTTGTAAACCTTGTAAATTAAAATAATTACAGAAAATAGAAATTAATTGTGGCATTAAAACAAAACTACATAGCTTTTATCTAGTGTACATGTAGGTTGAAATGTTTTTATAGAATATTAAATTCCTAATTAATTTCCCCATTAATTTTATAAATACACACTGTAAATTTATCATACACACCATGTACTTCACATGGGCATTAATGGAAGTACACACTACATATATTAATGTGTTCCATGTGTTATAAATATTGAGATAAATACTCCTCTTTTCAAATGTGACTACATGCCATGTAATTACACCACACACCACATATTCTACATGTCATGTGAGTACACAATACATGAAAAGAACCAAATGAGACACTTTATAGTTTAAAATGGTACACTCTATGTTTCCTCTAAGTATAGGATGTGTACTTAATTAATTTTAAAATAAATAAATTTCATTAAAATTAAAGATGATGGGGATCTTCAAGACTGTTTGGATAAAAAATTAAGATAAAATATTTAATTAATTAATAAGAAATTTAATTTGAGTGATTTAACTTAACTATGAAAGAATATTGGAAATAAATTCTAGATCATTTATTAAATTCATAGTCATTTCATGAATAAATGATCATGAGCTTGGTCGACCAATGTATGTGTTGGTTTTTTTTTAAATTAATATTTATTACATTGTTTTATTATGTGATAAATATTTTATTAAATTAAATATGATGGATTTTGAGTCATCCCTCCCACCTTTTTTATGTACAGTCCTACTTGTCCATGAATTCTTTTATATAACCCCATGGCCCTGGTTCCCCTTACCTACATGTGAGTAAATACATGTAAAAGGATAGTTCTCTAAGGAGAGGTGGTGGTTTATAACATGAGTTGGGGTGAAACTAATCATGATGATACATTAGATCTAGGTGGAATGATATAACTCAAAAAAACATTGGTTCAAGAAGTATTTTCCCCTAGGTTCAAGTGTTATTTTCTCATTTTCTCCATAAACTAACCAATAACTAAAGCTCATGATTATGAAACTATTTATTTTATTTATATTAAGTGAATTTTTATTTATTTATGTTTATTGGACTATTTATATGATTTTATTAAATAAATAAATTAATAAGCATGAAATATGGAATAAAATAGATGGGTTATACATAAGAAGTTTTTTTCAAGACAATGTTAATCACTTATGTAAAATTAATATAATATTAACAAACACGTAAAAGGATAAATTGAAAAAATATGTATTCATAAATATAAAAATACATCAAAGAAAATATTAAGTCATAATTCTTTCTATTTAATTATTTAGAATAAAGATATAGATAAAAGTCTTGGTATGGACTTTGTCAGGACACACCCATTTTTTTAGGGAAATCTAATGAATGATTTTAATTAACTTAACTAAGTTAAAATCAATAATATTATCCATTTCTATAATTCATGTAACTTGGCGGAAATTTGAGTCTAGGATTTTTGGATTGGGGAGTCTACTCAATGGATCAAAGAGATATGAGTTAATGCAATTAGAAAGACTCATTGACCTAAATACATTTGAGTAATTGACAAGAACCTTTCTTTGATTATGAGAAGGGAAATATGAATCATTTCCACCAGAATATCCAAAATACATGATATTTTAAATACATGGGTGAGGTATATTGGTATTTTATAAAATAGTGGTACACTAATAAATAAATTTATTTTTTTATATTTTGGTAATCAAGATAAATTATCAAATTTCCATTTTTATTAATGTAGAAAATTGAAAGTAGAACCATGAGAACATTGTGATCATTTTTGGATAAAGACCATGTCTACACCAGTACATAACCCAAAGAGTTATATAGTTATATATACACTACACTACTACAAGAAAATTTATACTATGTTTTTCAATCCCCTATACCTGTTAAACCACCTTAGTAGTGAGTGGGGGTGATAAGGAAGCCTAAATGAGGTACATGGAAGATAATTTATATGTTTATTGCCTTATATTATCAAATATTTCTTTAGAGTTAAAAATTTAACATAAATACATGGATACATATACCATTAAATATCATCTCCTATATCTTGAGAAGGATAATGAGTGATTTGAGATAAATGATATCATTACTACACTATACTATTGAAAAATTGAACAATCATACCTATATAGTGATCTTGCCTTAAAAATATTGAATTAAATTGACCAATTAATGAAATTGAGGTTCCACATGGATAATAAATTATCAATTAATCTCATATTATCATCCTTATCATGTAGATACTCCATATTCATTCATAACTATAGGATTAATATTATGTAGAATCCACTCATTAATCTATAGTCTATGCTTAATTGGAAAAATAAAGATCAAAGAGAACAAGTTTCCTCATCCCCAAAGTAGAATATAGATAAACACAAGTCTAAAATACCATAACCAAGGAGGGTGATTCCTAGGTTAATGGACCATTTGAAATGTTTTTCAAAGTGACAAAAGATTTAGAGGTAGTGTAGTCAAAATGAGGCTATTTGATTCTCATATAGAAAGAAATTCCATCAGAAGATGAACTTTGATGGATTGAAAAAAAGTGATAAGAAGCTTATACTTCAAGTAAATTAATTATTTCATGAAATATTTCCATTTCACTTCTTAGTAATTAATTAATTTTAGATGTATTGTAATAAATAAGATGAAATCTCTAAAAACTAAGAAAAGGTTATTGTTAATTTAGTTAAGAGGACACAATAAGTTCATTTATTCTTGTGAAATTATTATTTTTAACTATAAATTTCTAAAAAAATTATCTCAAAGTCTTATTAAATACAAAGATAAATTATTTCATCATGAGAATGAATGTTGTTATAGTATTTCATATTAAACTAATAATATTGTTATACTTGTGTAACTAATATCCAATATTGGTAATATCATATTAATATAAAATATAAGACTCATACCATGTTTTGGAAATATTATTCTTAGTAAAATAAAACTAATGGTTATGATCAAACCCTAGATTTACATACATAACAAGTTTTAGAAAAATAAACCATTAAAAAGAAATGTATGGTACACATATTCTCAATTTAGTTCATCTTAACCATGTGAACTAGTCTAAATGAGATTCTATAAGTAAATTCATATAATCCATGATATCCCTTTAATAAATTTTAGGAATTATCAATGAAAATAAATTAACTTGTAAAGAAGATATGGGTTCCTTCAGGTGGGTTAGTTGGATTATATCATAACCAAGTATTCATTGATGATCTAAATATAGAGTGAATTCTTTTCAAAATTCACAAAACCTTATTCATGTAAAAATAATTATATTAGTATGAGGTATGTTAATATGAATTTATATATATATTTAAATTATTCTATATATCCTTTCTATAATTGTTTTTAAAAATAACAATGTAATGACTAACCACATGAAAACTAAATTTACTTATGGATGTCATATAAGTTATGATATAATGGGAGTAAATTATGTCACTACCTTATATTTTTTGTGCAATATTGTTTTTTAAAGTTGTAAATCTATAAAGATACATCATACAAAACAAAAATTTCATCTTAGTTAAATATACTATAGTCACACAGGATAATAATATCACCAAGATACCAAGATATTGATTAAAACCAACTATACTTATATAAGGTAATGATATCTATTTGGAGATAGTGGAATCAAGCTAATCCTTATTGGGATCTTGGATCCATATGTATATGAGTTGACATATGAATACTAAAATCCCCATGTTTTAGTGGGGGGAATAGTTCTAGAGACACATATTGTATAGGAATGTTAGAACCAACCATGTGGTTTCATATTCACTAAAATAGGTGATATATTATTTAATAATAATAATGAATCCTATAGTGGGGAGTAAGTTAAAAATTTATATGATTGAAGAGTTTATACAAATTAAAATATGGATTTCATATACCAAAATTCAATTCTATATTTTTGTATTTTATTCAATTGATGAAAAACCATTGGTGGGTATTCAAGAGAAACAAAAAATGGGTGGTACAACCATAGAACTAATAAGGATATATTGGTTATACTAATTCATCATGATTAAATAATTTTGAATTAAAAATTTCATAAAAACATTCTATAATAATTTCATTGAGAATTAGATATCAAAACCACCTTCCTTGCATCAAATCTTATGTAAGACTTATATATAGCATGACTAAAACGGATAATGACATCAAAGATAGCCAATAAGAGAAAAAAGTTGTAAATACCCATTTATGGATTAAAGTAAGAAACTTTATCATAGATTATTTGTTTATAATGATTAGTTTCTAAGTTTCTTTAAGAGTTTAGTCATATAACTATAGTTTTCCAAGATAAATATGTTAGATAACATATGAAAAATAGACATTTAGTCTTATTGATGATTAATCCTAAATAAAATAATTTATCTAAAGAATGTATTAGAGTAACAACCCCATTCTAGGGAACATGATATAAAATTTTATATATTTGGGGTTTCTTAATCTAAGTCATAGTATATATATTGATATAGTGTTGAAAAATATATTTTGGAACAGTCAGAATAGAATTGTTCCTAGTGTCACGTGGCATGATATATCTCTTGTTGATGTATAAAATTACAAGAGGATATTATTTTGATGAAAAAATATATGGATAAGAGTTTTTTTGTAAAAATATCTCACATTCCATGATATATACTAATTTTTTATATTAATTATGTATAAATCATAAAATGAAAAATATCAAAAAATATTATATTATCTACAAATGATGGAAGTAAAAATTTTCCAACAGTACTTGAGAAAGTAAAATTGGACGGGTTCCTAGAATATAAACTAATGGGAAAAATAATTATTAAGAAGATGAAAAAATAGTATTATTTTAGATCATTTTGATATAATATAGTAGTATGGAAAAGGTAATATGAAAATGAAAACTCATTACAAATATTGGTTTCTATATCTACATAGATTGAGTATGTTGTTTCTTATGATGAAACATAATGTCATGTACTGAATATGGTCACCACTATTACCAGCACCAAACCCATCCCATGGAAAGGATCGAAGGGTTTTACCTATCCCCACAGGCTGGCACAAGTTCCCAAGTATCATTTATCTTGGTTTGGGAATGATTTACTTGAATATGTATACATAAAACATCAAAAACATTTGATAAACTGAATCTGAAAAATTCATACCAAACAAGGTTTATACAAAAATCCATAACTGAATAAATAAATTCAAATGCACTAAAAGAATGTGCAAATATACAAAGAAACAATATAAAAATTTACCCAAGGACTCCACATAACATGGGGTTATCACCCACATGTCGTCTCCACAACTCTACACCAAGGATGAGAACTAACACCCTGAACCACTATCACCCATAGCCTTCCCTTTACCGGAGTCAAGCATAATAAAGTCTACTTACAACCAAGGGGTGTAATTAGGGCGTGAGACTAATCCCAATAGGATAACACCCAATGATTCCAAAGTGCATACAATACAATGTGAAAAAGCAAGTAGTTTTAATACACAAATAAAAGCGGTGATAAATTCCAAGAAATAAAACTTTCAATTGAAAACAGTTTTCAAGATAAAATTTTCAGAATGTTCACACATTTAAATAGACATGTTATATACTGTAAATTAATTCAAAAAACCCCCAATACAAGGGAAAATACCAAAAATACAATGGGCAACAAAATCGGGAACACCCTTAGGCACTAGATAGTCTCAAGCCCCATGCACCTCGTACCTTGGTGTAAAATAACAATAGTAAAATTCATTCTCTTACACGAGCCACTAGTAGAGAACATACACATAAACTAGTGTTCCCCAATCATCATCCACATATTTTATTTAGAGTTATCATTATCCAAATTCTAGGTGGAATAAGGACAAAACCCATCTGGTCCACTTGTCATACTAGTACACATCCGCCCCACCTAGGTACCCGAGCTTCACCATTTGTGCTCAAACAATTTCAGCATGAAACACATATCCATTTTTATATAAAACACCACTAATGGTCACATACACTAAGTAAAATAGATATCACATTTTATACCACTTAAAACACACAATATTGGAAATTTGGGCTATAGCTACGGTTTAAAACCGTGGATATAGGTCCTCAAACTATGGCTATAGGTAATAGCCATTGTTTGAGAATCTGTGGATATGTTTGGCATGGATATAGGCCTATAATTATAGCCACTATTTAGAATCGTGTCTATAGGTCTATATCCATGGTTCAAACTGTGGCTATAGGTATACACCCATGGTTCAAACTGTGGTAATATCACTATAGCCACAGTTTATAACCGTGGCTATACTAGAGGATGGACACAGTTTATTTCCACAGTTAGAAACCATGTCATTGAACCTATAGCCACAGTTAAATACCATGGCAATAGATCTATATCCAAATTTTCTAACCATGGATATAGGGTTTGAAAAACCATAAAAAAATATCCCCCACCCCCTGCACAACCCCCTATAGACCCCTACCTCCTGGACACCCCCCTCCTTCCTAGACACCCTACATAAACCCACCTACCCTAGATATCCCCCTCCCCCATGTAGAGCCCCCTCCTAGACAACCCCCTGTAGACCCCTCCCTCCCTCCTGGACACTGGACACCCCCACCCTACATAAACCCCCTCCCCCACCGCTAAATAACCCCCTCATCCCTGAAAATCCCCCTTGCAGCACCCCTTTTCCCATGCAAAGCCCCCCCACTCCCCTAGATAGACCCCCTCCTGGAAAGACCCTGGACACCCCCTTGGATAGACCCTGGACACCCCCAGACAGACCCAGGACACCCCCAGACCCATGACACCCCCCAGAAAAACCCTAGACAGACCCCCTAGACCTGAGACACCCCTAGACAAACCCAAGAGAGACCCCCCCAGGACATACCCTGGAAAGACCCCCCCAGACCCTAAACACCCCCCAGACAGACCCCCCCATGGAGAGACCTAGAGTCTGGACAGACTCCCATGGACACCGTAGATCTCCACTCCCCCCAGACCCTAGAAAACCCCCCCAGACCCTAGAAAACTGCTAGACAGACCCCCCAGACCCTAGACAACCCCCAAACAGACCCCCAGACCCTGGACACCCCCTAGGATAGACCCACCCCCCAAGACAGAACCTGGACACCCCCTCACCCTGCTAGTCCCCCTACCCCTCCCCCTCCCCCTCCCCCTGCCCCTCCCCCTGCCATCCCCTTCCAGTCCCCCTACCCCTCCCCTACTAGTCCCCCTACCATCCCCCACCCCTGCCATCCCCACCCCTGCCAGCCCCCCATGGTCCCCCACCACCATGGTCCCCCACCCCCTGCCAGCCCCCAGGGTCCCCCACCCCTTCCATTCCCACCCTTGACAGACCCCCCCAAGACAGACCTTGGACACCCCCTCACCCTGCCCCTCCCCCTACCAGTCCCCCTGCCAGTACCCCTACCCCTCCCCCTGCCAGTCCCCCTGTCATTCCCTCTGCTAGTCCCCCTGCCCCTCCCCCTTCCAGTCCCCCTACCATCCCCCAACCCTTGCCATCCCCACCCCCTTCCAGCCCCCCATGGCTCCCACCCCCTACCTTCCCACCCCCTACCAACCCCCATGGTCCCCCACCCCCTGCTATCCCTATCCCCTGCCAGCCCCCATGGTTAAACCATGGATCTTGGTCCCTAATAACACTTTCAATACCATGGAAAATAGACCCTACAACCACGGTTAATAACTATGTAAATTGATTCCTACCCGTATATACTTAATCATCAAATACTTCTATAATAGCTATACCTTATAGCAGTACTCACATCCTCTAGATATGATAAAAAAACACCACCTTCTAAATAAAACTGAACTCAAGCATAATACAATGTATATCATAAAAATTCAAACTCTCTCAAATATAAACAATATAAAATTTCAATATCAATATCATCATAATAAAAATTACTATTTGATAAAATTAAATGCATATACCAAGAATAAAATTTACATCTGAAATGTACCTCAATATCAACATCACCAGAACCATCATGACCCTCATCATCTCCTATAGAAACACCAACATCATTATCACCTCCTTTCAGACCACCGCCACCGCCCCCACCACTACCATCTTGATCATTGAAATATTCATTGGTTTATTCACCTAAATCAGTGGAAGGAGAGAATAATCCTAATAAACATAATGCATAAAAATGAGAACACATTTAATTAATTAAAACATTTAATGTTTATATGGTGATTCATATAATATCATTATGTTACCAATAAAATAATCTGATATACATAATGCATACAAATGAGAACACATATAGTTAATGAAAACATTGAAATATTCTTTCCTATGATGATTCGTGAACATAAAATTGAAGAGAAATAGGAAAGATGTTTATAGTATAAAGCAATAGTAAGAGACTTATGGTCTAAATAGAACAATATAAGAATGAGAGAGTAATAAAGTTTGGAGATGGTTAAAATATTAAATAATATTTATTTAATGATTCCCCACCCCATTGCACCCCACCCCACACATTGCACCATCCCCACTACCCTACAAACCCCCTTGAATCCTCCCCACTGCCCTGATCACCCCCCAGACCCAGGACAGACCCCCCTCCCAGGGCAGACCCCCCCAAGACCCGGGACACCCCCAGACCGACCCCCCCCCCCCCCCCAAGGGCAGACCCTGACCCTAGACAGACTCCCCAGGACAACCCAGACCTCCACTCCCCCCAATCCTTGGATAACCCCCCAGACCTGGACCCCCCAGACCCTAGATACCCCCCAGGAAGACCCCCCTAGGACATACCCTGGACAGACCACCCCCCAAGACAGATCTTGGACACCTCCTCACCTTACCTCTCACCCTACCTCATGCCCCTCACCCTACTAGTCCCCCTACCCCTCCCCCTGCCATCCCCCCTGCCACCCCCTGCCAGTCCCCTTGCCAGTCCCCCTCCCACCCCACCCCCTTCCAGCCCCCCATGGTTAAACCATGGATCTTGGTCCCTAATAACACTTTCAAAACCATGGAAAATAGACCCTAAAACGATAGTTAATAAACATGTAAATTGATTCCTACCCATCAATACTTAATCAAAAAATGCTTCCATAATAGTTTCACCTTATAGCAGTACTCACATCCTCTAGCTATGAGAAAAAAAACACCACCTTCCAAATAAAAATGAACTCAAACATTATACAATATATATAATAAGAATTAAAAATATCTCCAATATAAATAATATAAATTTTCAATATCAATATCATCATAATAAAAAGAACTATTTGATAAAATTAAATGTACAAACTAAGAATAAAATTTACATATAAAATGTACCTCAATATCAACATCACCAGAACCATCACGATCCTCATAATCTTCTATAGAAACACCAACATCATTATCACCTCCTCTCAGACCACCGCCACCACCACAATCATCATGATCATTGAAATATTCATTGGTTTATGCACCTAAATTAGTGTAAGGAGTGAAGAATCCTGATAAATATAATTCATACAAATGATTACACATTTAATTAATGAAAACATTCAATGTTTATATGGTGATTCATATAAAATACTCAACATAATGCATACAAATGAGAACAAATATAATTAATGAAAATCCCTAAAAACCATTCATGAGGTCTTCCCCCGGCCTTGCAGACCTCCCCCCTGCCCTACAGACCTCCCCCTACCCCCTGACCCCTCCACCCACCCCACCCCCTGCCCTGTAGACCTCCCCCTACCCCCTGCCATGCAGACCTGCTCCCTCCCCCCTGCCCCCTCCACCCACCCCTCCCCCTGCCCTATAGACCTCACCCCTGCCCCTAGCCTGTAGACCTGCCCCCTGCCCCCTACCCCCTCCACCCACCCTCATCTCCCTCCCCCTGCCCCTGCCCCTACCCCTCCCCCTTCCCCTGCACCTGGTTCTAAAAACTAGCCCTTAATATAAAGGAACCCCACTTTTAGTATGTGGGGTAGTGTTGAACTACTAGAAAAAATACAGAGGAAGTAAATACTGTAATATTTATGTTACTAAGTTAGTATATAACTCTGCATATAATTATGAGGAACCCTTCTATGTCACTAGCATATCTCTTATGGAGTACTTAACCATGTGCCAGCTTTGATTAAGTTGTCCAAACCTAGTAGACTGAAAATTCTCTTTTTTTGGATTTTCAAAATACCCGCTTTATGGGTAAGCGGTAACCATAACAACACAATTCAAAATTCAAAAAGTTACAGGACCCGAGGAAACCTCGAGCCACGAGAACCCTCAACAGTAAATCACATCGCCATCCACCATCACGCATTCCAGAGCACCTCGTCTGCTGAACCGACGTCCCCATCAAACAATTCACCATCATCACCAAAACCCTCGAGCCGTGAGCCTGCACCGCCTCGAGCGCCACATCACTGGATCGCCGACAAGAATCACCGGCGTCCGTCGTCGCCATCACCAGCAACGCCATCGAGAACCCGACGTCGCAGACGCAAATTCCATGGTCAAGAGCAGACCGCCGCAGAAGGCACCGACGCGAACCAGGAGGGATCCAGAGCGCTCCGTAGAGTATTCCCTAGTCCGCTCGCAGGACAGGGTTTTCGCTGGAGGCGCGACGCTGGTCAGAGTCCGAATCTCAAGGCTCCGGCGGGGGTGGCTGAGGTTTTGCGGCAACTCTCGAGGTGTTAAGGACGGCGGCGACGGGATCTGGGTTGCGGGTTTCCGCTGCTTGCATCGGTTTCTTGTTTCCCTGTGATTAGGGTTTTTTTTTGGTTTGTGGTTTGTTTCGCTGTTTGTGAGATTTGGTTTTATGGATCTGTACCCGGTGTCCTCTGGCCGGGGATGGTTTTTCTTCCTGATGTTCGATGGATTACGGCTACGGTGAGATCGGCGACGCTTCTGGATGGATCTTCGGGTGTAAATCATGACAATCTAACCTAACATAAATGTCATGTTTCTCCTTTACACATGGTGTGTGAATCATTAGTGTTAATAGGTATGTCATCTTCTGATACCTATGAAATGTTATCGATATCATACATGGAATATACCCTAGAACACACAACATGTGTGTTCGGGTGCGAAGTCATGGTTTGTACACATATACATGCCGAGTTATGTGGTTCAAAAAACATAGTATGTGTCCCCTAGGTACACACCATTTAATATAACAAATAAATTATTTCAAGAATGATTAGTATAAATTGATTCAAAATAAATAAACAATAAAATATATAATAAAAAAATATTTAGTTTTATTTGGTCCCTTTAGGGCCTCTGTGCATGGAAACTGTAAGGATACATGTGGGGCATGTATATTGAGTTGTCTTTCCCTTATTTAATACAATGGAATTAAATGTGGGATACAATAATTCTGGTCAATTCTATAAAGTTTGCATGAGTAGTCTAAAATTAGGTATATATGGGTCCCATGGTCCGTAAAACCTCATGAAAATTAGTCTCTTATAGTTAATAACCATGTAAATTGATTCCTATCCAGCTATACTTAATCACAAAATCCTTCCATAATAGCGACACCTTATAGAAGTACTCACATCCTCTAGCTACGAGCAAAAAAACACCACCTTCTGAATAAAACTAAACTCAAGAATAATACAATATATATCATAAGAATTCAAAATATCTCTAATATAAACAGTATAAAATTTTAATATCAATATCATTATAATAAAAAAAACTATTTGTTAAAATTAAATGTATAGTCCAAGAATAAAATTTACATTTGAAATGTACCTCAATATCAGCATCACCAGAACCATCATGACCCTCATCATCTCCTACAGAGACACCAACATCACTATCACCTCATCTCAGGTCACCTCCACCACCACCATCATCATGATCCATGAAATATTCATTGGTTTATGCACCTAAATCCGTGAAAGGATTGAAGAATCCTGATAAAAATAATGCATACAAATGAGAACACATTTAATTAATGAAAACATTCAATGTTTATATGGTGATTCATATAATATCATTATGTTATTAGGTGAATATATAAAGGTTATTCATGAATTGATTCATCATTAACCTATGCACTACCCACCTTGAACCACCTGCTCCACCCCCTTCCCCACCCCACTCCCCCATTTTACCCTCCCCACTGCCCTACAGACCCCCTTACACCCCACCTGCACCTCCCCACTACCCAGCAGACCCCCCTGCCCCCTGCCCCTACCCCCTAAACCCCCCCTACGAGTTTTCCCTCCCCCCACTACCCCCCTTACACCCCCTGCCCCACCCCTTACACCCCCTGCCCTGCAGACCACCACCCTCTCCCCTGCCCCTGCAAACCCCCCTGCACCCTCCCCCCTGCCCCTGCCCCCTACCCCTGCAGACTCCCTGCACCCTCCCCCCTACCCCTACAAACCCCCCATGTACCCTCCCTCCTTGTATCCCATCGACACCTTACCCCCTCCCACCCTTCCCCTCCCCCCTGTAGACCCCCCTTCACCAGACCCCCCTACACCCTACCCCCTAAAGCCAATAACTCTCAGTGTAAAATTTAATCTACAAGAATAAAAGTGAGAAAATTCAATATAGACTGAATTTAAGATGCATGAAGAAAATATTAAAAAATTTAAGGATGACTATGAAGATAATTTAAAAATTATTAATGACTTGAAAAAAACATAAAATTTAATATTTATTGAGTTAGAATTTAAATTAAAGAACTTTGAAATCACTAAAGTTGAATACTCACTTGATTTTGAGAGAGGAACCTCTAAAAAAGTTCCTAATAAAATTCATACATCACAGAAGACTCATTATAGTAGTGGGATAAGAATGAGTAAATTAAAATAACCATCTTCTTAAAATCTTAAGAATATGTTAACCCCACATTCTAATGAATATGTATATACAAATTCCACTAAATTGAAAAGTGATCTTTGTAATTCTCCATGAATATGGGTGAATAAATATATTGTTAAATGCACCACTTTAGTGAAGACGGAAGAAAGAAGTAATGTAAGAATTCTCCCAGAAGGTTACAATATAGAAAAATATCTAAAATATCTCTCCACCAGTAAAATTATACTCAATGAAATAAGATTAGATTTCATGGAAACAACTAGTATTAATGTCTAAGTAAATCACAATTGTCTTATAAAACGAGCATAAATCACATAGGATTAGATTTGACTGATTTGGGACTTTTTTATTTAAGAAACGGGTTGTTATCTCTATCTCAATAAAAAGAATATTCTTATTCATTTCAATGGGAGATAAAGGTAGAAAAGAAAAAACTTGAAGAAATATTTCCCTCATCTCAAAATTTCAAAGAAAGGGATTTGAATTTAGATCAATAAGAGGAATGGAAAATTGAAGACATTTATCCCACACAAAGTGACATTGAATTTTTATCAATATGAGGTAAAGAATAAGTATTTGAATTTAATAAAACATTAATGAGAAATTGTTATTGAGATTAAATCCAAAGAGGGAGATTGAAGTACCCAACAAAGGATCATGGTAACATTTTATATTTTTTATCAATAGATTACAGAAAATTAAATGAATTAATCTAAAGAAAAGGCAATGAAGTAATTTAAGGAAAAGTAAAATTGAAAACAATAATCATTTTTGTACACTGGATGAGGTGTTGAATAGGCATGAATTGTTTCCAAAATTTTTAAGATAACAACATATTAGTAGGGGAAATGAAGTGATTTATAAAACATATAAACCAAGGTGACATACTAATAGTGGTACCATAGTGATGTGTATAGAAATCACAGGTCATGAATTTACCATCTATATTGGGCATCCAAACCAAAATGTCACAATCAGAATAATAATATCTAGAAATGTCCACAACAAGATGAGTTGAAAGTAGGTCACAAATACCCATATTATTTTGAAAATCATAAAAATTAACATCCCTCAGAGTTATAGGAATGTCAATATCATAAATTATGGATCTAGATATCCAATGAATTCTCCAGATATTCAGTTTATAATTCTTACAAACCACCCATTTAAAAAAACCCATAATGTCACAATAGGCCAACTTAACAGCAGACCATACTAATGTGGGAACATACATGGTATATACGTTGTGAAATTTGTTGAAAACTCTGGTGAAAAGAAATTCCAAATAGAGGTAATAAGTGGAAATAACACTCCATGTGATGTGTTTTTATCATAGTATCATTGAATATTTTGGTATCTTTAACTCCCATACCTCCCATTTTCACAATATTGACACAATCTTTCCAAGAAATTGTTACCAAATTACTTTCATTAATCAATCCAGTCCAAATAAAATATTGAATCTTATGATTCAATTCTATAACAATGATTAGGGGCAATCTATACAGTGATAAAGAGTATAAAAACATTTAGGTGATAAAAAAATTAACCAAGACAATTCTACCTACTTGAGACATGGTCTTCCCTTTTCAAGTTTCCAACTGGTTAACAATTTTCAGATAAATATTCTCTATATAGCATATTTTCACTCTACCCTAAAAAAGGGGAACCACAAGGTAAATAAATAGAAGTGAACCTTTCTTCACTCCAAATCTTTGGGCTACCCAATTCTTCTTAGAAACAGACACTCCATTTCCAAACATAATTGAATACTTATTCCAGCTAATAACCTAACCTGAAACATCTTCATAATGTGAAAAAATTCTCTTGATGTATGATATAGTAACTATATCAGCCTTACTAAAGAGAAAAATATCATTAGCATAAAAAATGTGATGGTGCAAAGAAATACCTCCCAAACCCCATCCACTGATAAAGCACAATATTAACAAGATCAATAAGATACAAACTAAGATAATCCTCAGCTATAGGAAATAAAATCTGAAAAAAAGTATATCTCTTCCTAAATCATCTTGAACACTAGAAGAAACCCCTTGGGGATACATTAAATAGAATAGAGATCCTGGCACTGCGTAGGTTAGAACAAATCAAATCAACGAACCTCTGTGAAAATACTTTCATTTTAAGAATAGAAAAAATGAAACTCCATTTTATTGTATAAAAATATTTTGATATATCAATCTTCAAGGACATATTACCATCCTTTTCCTTCCTCTTCATGATATTCAAAAATTTAGAAGCATTGTAGAGGAAATTCTGAATGTTCCTCCTAGGGAAAAAACCCAACCTAATTTTTCAAAATAAAACCCTTAGTAATCTCACCCATCCTGTGCGTCATGATTTTTCTGATGACCTTTGGTATAAAAAACCAATAGAAATAGTCCTAAATTATTTATATACAGAGCATTATCTTTATTTGAGATTTATACAATGATGTTGGAGTTCAACCAAAAATACATTGATTAATGAATAAAAAATTCCATCACAACATTTATTACCTCAAGGTGAATAATGTCCCATTAAAACATGAATTTTTTTTCAAGACATTTGGTCTAGAAAAACCATCCATATTTAATTAAAAGAGAGATGAATGAATCTTCTTTTTCACTGGGGCCCTCAACTAGCCTTCTATTTAGAATATCATCAATTATTGGTTCATTTAATTTGATTAGTTTTTCAGTTTTCCTTCTCCATTATTTGAGTAAATCTTTTCGAAATAAAAATTCACAACATTTTTCATTTCATTCTTAGAATTAAACATATTACTATTAATTTATAGAGAAGTGAGACTCCTCACATTTTTCTTCCTATGAATTCTATGAATGAAAAGTGAATTTAGATCTCCCTCCTTCATCCATCTAATATTAAATTTATTATGAGAAAGGTTCTCTTTTAGAGTTAGGATAATATCAATTTTAGATATGGATTTTATCTCTTCCTGAGAGGGCACATCCCCAGGCATGTTTTTTTGTTGGAAAATAATCAGATGACATTAAGCCTCCGTAATGTCACTATCATGATTAAAAAAGGATGTTTTACTCTATTCTTTTAGTTTGTACTTTACAATATTTATCTTGAAAGATAGAATATATAGAGGACTTCCCACAAAATCAATCTTCCAGGAATCCAAAACGATTTATCTACAGCCTGGAATAACAAGCCAAGAATTGTTAAACTTGAAGGGAAGGGGGGTTGACCTTGATCTATTAGTACAAAATTAAATTAATAGAGGAATATGATCAGAATGCAATCTTTGAAGGGTGAGTCCAGATATCTCAACTGCACTATTCCTTTCATCCAATTACACAAAGCACCTATACAATCTACTTTCCAGCATCCCCTTTTAAGTATATCGACTCCATGTTTAATCAACTCCAGATATGGAAACTTTGGCCAATCCACATTTATCAATACAAGAAAATAATTCACTAGCTGATATTTTATAGAAATTACTACTAGTTTATTAATCTGGCATCAAAATAGAATTAATGTCACCAAGAAAAATCCAAATCATAGAAATATTCTTTGAGATGGATGCCATATTTATTCAAATATATCTTCATCTGGTATATAAATTGAAGTCATAGACAAAATTCATAGAAATAGTCGTGTTACCAATGCAATAGGACATGTTCATTGACTGATGATCATTATGGAAGGAATTGATAGTGACACTATCATTATTAAGAACCAACAAGGACTATGTGGTAGCATCAAATTGATAATTAGAAAAAAATGAGTAACTGAAAGATTTACATTTTAATTCCATCCAATTCCCAAACTTAAATCATGGCTTGGTAAGACTAATCAGTATAGGTTTTTTATTCACAATAATCTGCCTGAGGGTTTTAACCATGGGAGAGTTCCCAAAACCTTGTAAGTTCCAAATATTACCTTCATTACATAATAGACCATAGCCTAGTACTAGGCCTATCATAACATTATGTCCTTCCTTTATCAAAACCAACAGTTTCCAAAACCTCTTCACCCATATCATCTATTTCATAAGTAGACGAGGGGTCACACAAGTCCTGTTCAGATGGAGAAAACTTCTTGTCATCTCCCATAGAGGATTCAATACTAAGAGAATTGGACCAGTTATCCGATTAATTTGGGGTCAAAAGAAGGCTTCCAAGTAGTTTACTCCTTGAAATCTTGGATGAAGGAACTATTGATAAATCACTAGTGTGCTAATTACCATCTCCTTACAATACTGTAAAATAATTATCCAACTTAGTAGAGAATTCATTAGATCCAAAGGAACCAGAAACTAAGGCAATTCTCTAGATAGGATCCTGCTCAAAATCTAGATTAGGACAAAAAAATTTATCTTACTCTATAAGTAAAGTAGTTTCTGGTTCCTCATCATAGACAACACATGAAGCCTTACCTAGTGGTAAAAAGTGACCTTCTCAAGATCTTTAAAATTTAAATCCTTATTTGGTACTGAAGTATTGGCCTTCTCTATTTCTATCTCATTGGCACCTTCATTGGTAGTGAAACAATGACCTGATCAGGTTCCATAATAATGATATCCTTAACTAGTAATGAAGTATTTTCTAGATCAGGTTCTATATAATCAAAATACTTCACAAGTGCTAAAGTAGTGGCATGTTCAGGTTCTATAATGACACCCTATATAAGATATGAAGTAGTGTTCTACTCAGAGGAAAAAACACCTGGACTAGAGACCATGACAATAGTATCAGTAGTAGCATGGATATGAATGGAATCATCAATAGTATGGATAAAAACAACATCATTAGAGGAATTCCCACATTAGTTCCCTTAGAAACATCTTGGATAGGATCACCCTTGTATCCACCCACATGAGATGGGGCCTCCATAGACGTGTCATGACCAGAGGGTGGGACCAAACCCTTATCATTATTTCTTCTACTACTGACATCGTCATGTACCCTAATCTTTCAATGATTACATAGTTTGTTTCTATTGCTGTTAGAGGCCAAATGTCCAAAAAATGACAATTTTCAAAGAATTATAGCTTCCTCTCAAGAAAAATATCAATATTAATATCCTCATCTCTGGTGGTTAGAACCACTTATTTGACAAGGGTGGAAGCCATATAAACCTCAACAAGAATCCATACATAATGCCCAAAAGATGGATTGTTCATCTACCTATCCATAAAGACTCTAAATCAACCATAGGGTTTAACTATTTCACAACATTCACAACATGCACATAATAAAACCTTCAAATTAAGAGAATGAATCATCACTTAGAAATAATAATAAATTGGTAAAACATGTAAAAACACTACATCCCCTTAAATTTCAGTTAAAGATATATCATTTACTTCATTATTTAATCCTTCCATCCACATAAAGGAAAACTGAAATATTCTAGTTGCACAGATGCATAAAATAATAGAGAATAAGAATCCCATACTTGGAAGTAATCAAACTAAACCAAAAATAGGAAGATATATACACAATTGTCACTACCTCAAAATGTTGCACAATTATGTAGAAAATAAAGGATGAATGGGGGATGTGAACATGGCTAGAATCATGATCAGGAAGTATTTTGATGGAAGAAGGAGACTATCAAAGATCAAGAATGAATTTCACTTAGACATTCTTGAGAGCTGAGATGTTACCATGAAGGAAACCGGGTTTCCTCATTCAGTGGCAGTGACGGGCAGTGTCGTGAGTGGGATGAGGATGGGGCAACATCGTGAAGGCCATCTAGGAACCGTCGGGGGTTGAGGATTGGGGAGAGGAGAGGTCGCCAAGGCTGTTGGGGAAGAAGGGTTGCCGTTGAGAGGAGAGGTCGCCGCCGCGAGTAGAGGTCGCCACAGAGAGAGGAGAAGTCGTGAGGGTGGAAGAGGCTGACCGATAGGAGAAGTCACGCTAAGAATAGAGGGTTGATGAGAGAGAAGAGGTCGCAGGTATAAGGTGGGTCATGAGGGGTTGGGGGAAGAGAGGAATAGGGAATCACATACAGTGGGGAGGAGGAGCCCGATAAATAGTAAACAAAACATAGATACAATTTTTTTTTAATCGTGGTTATAAACTATGATTTAGCCACAGTTTTAATAGAAGTGTGGATATAAAATAAACTTTATCCATAGACTTATAAAACCATGGCTATAGGTCTGCGGCTATAGACCTGTTTTCTAATAGTGACACAATAAACACTTTGATTTTAAATGAAACAATTTCTCAAAATCTCATATGGTTTTGCACATAAAACCCCTTAAGAACCCCAATTGTACACTATGTGAATGATTTTAAGTTACCAAAATAGTAAAGGAATCCCAATACATTTCAATGAATACAAAAAAATAAATTTTAGGGAATCCCCATTTTAAACAAGAAGTGATAACTTTGTAAAACCTCAATTTTCACACAAAAGTGGCACAAAAACTTCACTTGCTTTACAAACACCATTAAAACTAATTTTCTAAGAAACAACCAAAGGGAATAAAAATAAAAAAAATTAGTTTAATCCCTATTACAATTCAATAAAAACAACAAAGTATTTATAGGGAATCCCAAAATACAACAATAAAACATTTTTTTTGGGAAACCCCCAATTTCACACAAAATCCACATTAAAAATTCAATTGCAATATAAAAACCACTAAAAATATTTTTTGAAGAAATAATACAATGAGATAAACATGAAGATATGATAAATACAACATGATATTACAAAAATATTTCATAAACATTGTAATCACCTATGAAAATAATGGAACCCTTGAATCACCATAAGAAAATAAAGTTGCACCACCGCCGCACCAAGAGGGACTTAGATCGAACCTAAAACCACAAGAATTGACCAAGAAAACCCAAGGTTAAACCTTAGTTTCTAAACCCTACCCCCATGGTAATTTCTCACTTCAAGGAAATTGAAATAAACTTCATGGAAAGGGGAAGAACTAAGGAGGAGAGACACTTACTTGAGATTCTTTGAAGTTCCGCCACCAAATCCCCCATAAAATGGGGTTCCAATGAGGTTTTGAGAAACTTGGAGGGAATAAATGGATTTTAGGTTTGAATAGGAGGAGTAATGGTCTAATTAGGAACTAGAACGGAGGAAAAAGAGTAAGAATTGAGAGAGTTAAGAAGGAAATAAGTTACCTCTTAAAATTTAGAAGATTTGAGAAATCCTATGATGTTTTTCAATAATTCGTGATGAACAAAAGCTCCAAAGATGGGGGAAAGAGGAGGGTCACATGTATGGTTTTTGTGGTCTTGGGTGACACTTGGAATCATTGAAAAATCATAAAAACTGAATAAGTTATTAAATAAACAATGTTTTTTCTAAACTAGAAATGGGCCTTCAGGCTGGCCCAATTCCTTAGATAAAAACCAAAATCCACAATTATTATGAATTAATAAAGGTTCAAAATTGAAATGGTGGTATTAATATGTCAGGGGAGGCCATTTTTGAATTTTAATGTGTGAAAAATATTAAAAAATTAAATAGTTATAAAAGAAATAAAATTGGGTTTTAAATCTCGAAATGGGATAACAGTTTGGCCAAAATCACGAAAACTCACCCTTTCCTCAAAAAATGCTTGGAAAAACCCTAAAAAAATAATGAATTGAAATTCTATGAAACTTACCTTCAAAATAAGCCATGGATGTGATAATTATTCCCACCATGATAGACTTTCTACCCCAAAAAGTCAACCAGAATCTTGATTGGAAAACAAGAATGGGTACTCTTCCTCGAACCATGAATTCCACTCCCATGTCTCATGTGTGTCATTATGATGCTACCAAAGAACCCGGACCAATAGAATGGAATTCCCTTGAATAACCTCTCTTAGGATTCCACTATTGGCACTGGTCTCTCAACAACAGACAAGTCAGGCTCTATCTCCAGTTCTCCCCAACTCAGCAAATGGGACAGATCCAGGTTGTATTTCTTCAACAAGGAGACATGGAAGACATCATGGATGGATGTAAACTGATATGGTAAATACAACCTATATCCCAGCTTGCCAATAAGCTTGGTAATCTCAAAGGGCCCGACATACCATGACGTCAGCTTCCGTTTCTTACCCAATCGACGATGGCCCAGACGAGGGGCCACTTTCAAGAATACCCTATCACCCACAGAAAAATCTAGGTCTTAACACCTCTGGTGAGAATAAGATTTATGACTATTCTGAGCTATTAAAAAGTGCTTCGTGATCAATTTGACCTTCTCAGAAGTCTCCTGCACAAGGCTTGACCCCAAAAGTGAAGTCTCTCCTACCTTAGACCAACATAGGGGGGACCGACATGGATGACCGTAGAGCACCTCAAAAGGGGACATTAAAATAGAGGATTGGTAACTATTATTATAAGAAAACTCAACCAATCCCAAATGGCTATCCCAAGAACCTCAAAAGTCTAGGATAGATGCACAGATCATGTCCTCCAAAATCTGGTTTTCCCGTTCTGTATAACCATCTGTTTGAGGATGGTGTGTCGCGCTCATCTTAATCTAAGACCCCAAGGCCTTCTGAAGGCCTTACCAGAACCAAGAAGTGAAATGAGGGTATCTATCTAAGACCACTACTGATGGCACTCCATGGAGCCTCACCACCTCCTGAAGATACAGACAACCCAACTCAACCACTTTAGCTATATCCTTTATCGGAATGAAGTGGGATGATTTGGTCATACAATCAATCACCACCCAAATGGCATTCTTACCCCGAGGTGTATGAGGTAATCCAACAATGAATTCCATGGAGACCTTATCCCACTTCCATGTAGGAATGGGTAATGGATGGAGAAAACTGGGGGGCCTTTGATGCTCTGATTTCACCTGCTGGCATGTATAGCATCTCGACACAAAGTCCTCTATGTCTCATCTCATACCAGGCCACTAGAACTGCCAACAGACATCATAATACATCTTGGTGGCACCCAGATGGACAACCCACTAAGACCGGTGGATATCCTCCTCCACCATCTTCTGTAGAGATAAAGACACTACTGAATGGCCCTTGAAGCACAAGATTCCCTTGGGAGATGCCGTCCAATAAGAGTATGTCTCCCAACCATGAAGAAACTACTTCAACTGCTAACAAATATCATCACTGGGCTGTTCCCACTGAATCAAAACCAATAGAGAAGGAGTTAATTGAATGATTTCCAAGAATTCACCTTCACTGTGCTCCTTCGTCTCCACATGCATATGAGAAATGATCCCCATCAAAGTCCACTCATCACTATAATTTCTCAAGGCCTGCAAAAGAACTCTTTTTCTCAAGGAATCTTCCACTACATTTCCCTTTCCTGGGGTATAAACAATGTCAAATTAAAACCCCTTCAAGTATTCAATCTAGTGATGCTGCCACAAGTTGACGTCCTTTTGTGAGAAGATATAGGCCAAACTTTTGTGATCAGAGTAGACCACACACTTCTTCCCAAAGAGGTAGTGACACAAGGTCTTCAAAGCATGCATCACCACTACAAATTCCAATTCATGGGTCAGGTGGTTCTTTTTGTGAGGTCTGAGTTGGCAAGAGCCATACGCCACCACATGATCATCCTGCATAAACATGCACCCAAGACCCATACCTGAAGGATCAAAATAGACCACATACCCCTTTCTAGCCTCTGGAAAAATTATTACTGGGTTGGTAGTCAACAACCTCTTCAGCTCCTCAAATGATTCCTTATATTATGGGGCCCATAAAAACTTCACCCCTTTCCGGGTGAGTGTGGTCATCGATGAAGCAAGCTGAGAGAAATCCCGAATGAATCACCTGTAATAACTAGCCAGGCCAAGGAAACTCCTTATATCAAACAAATTCTTCAGTTGCTCCCATGAAATAACCACACTAATCTTCTTGGGGTCCACTGAAAACCCCTGCTCAGAGATCACATGACCCATAAATATCACTTCCCCGATCCAAAAAGTTCACTTTGAAAACTTTTTATAGAGGCGGTGATCCCGCAATGTGCCCAAGAAGATCCTCAAGAGATGTTAGTGTTCTTCCTTAGATCCAGAGTATACAAGAATTTCATATATGAATACCACAACAAAGGAATCGATATACTGATAAAACACCCTATTCATGAGTTCTATAAAGACCGTTGGAGCATTGGTCAATCCAAAGGGCATAAACAAATACTCAAAGTGGTCGTACCTGCTTCAAAAGGATGTCTTTGGGATATTGACTCCTTCACCCTGAGCTGATGATATCCCGAACACAAGTCTATTTTTGAGAACCAATTTTCCCCCTTCAATTGATCGAAAAAATCATTTATTCTAGGCAAAGGGTATTTGTTCTTAATTATTACCTTAATTAGCTTCCAGTAGTGAATGCACAACTGGAGGGATCCGTCAACCTTTTTCATGAACAACACAGGAGCGGCCCAAGGAGAGATGCTTGGGTGAATTAATCCTTAGGATTATAAGTCATCCAACAGTATCTTTAATTCATTCATCTTGGTGGGGGATATGTGATAAGAGGGATGAGATATCGGCCGTGTTCCCGGTGCTAGATCAATCAAAAACTCCACATTCCGCTCTGGGGTAAAACTGAGAAATCATCCAAGAATACCTATAGAAACTCACTCAATACATGAGGTAGTGCACATTCAGGGGAAATACCATCATCCTCTAGTTCAAGTGATGATAACTGGATGGTAAGACATCTCATCTCTGGGAGTGGAGGTCCTGTGCAGCCTGATCGAGGTTCCCATTCTCCCCGAAATTTACTGATGACTCCCATCAGGTGCCGTGAAACTCACTCGCTTCCTGTAGAAATAGATGTGTGCCTAGAAGTGTACTATCCAATCCATTAAAAGTATTATATTAAAAAGTTCCATATCTAGAACTATGAGGTCATACTCCATCTCAACCCTTGACACGGAAAGTGCACATAAGGGGCACCTAAGGCCCTGCTCCTTCTTCATTCCCAGCGGTGTCACGAACTCCATCGCAAAAGACATCAACTCAGTTGGAAAATTATGATTGTCCAAAAAATGGGAAGAAATAAATGAAACAGAGGTGCTAGTATCATAAAGATCAGTAGCTATAGAATATGCAATCAGAACGGTACCTCGAACTGTCGACGGTCCCACCTCTGATCCTGTTGGTGCCTGATCCACTACTTGGAGATGTCCTGTCTCTACCTGAGGATGACCAATAGTCTTTGGCTGTGCCCCAAATTGGATCTTCCTAGAAGATCATCCAACTCTACCACCATGACCTCCATATTGAGATACCCCAGTCCTCGATAGCTCAGAATATGCTGAAACTTCTCTTGAATCCACTGACCCTGCCCTACTCGGAAGTGGACGTGCCACCCTGTAGAAGCACTGCAAATACCCCAAACATCCACACTGGTAACAAGGCTTCAGAGAAAGCAGTCATGCTTGTCGGATGTGACCTGACTTCCCACACTAGTGGAACATGACCGATCTTGCATCAAAATCCACAGACAAAAACTTCATGGAGGAGTGTCCTGAACTGCCACCTCCCTTCTTCACCTGATTCTTCAGATTCCTCTTCTTCTTTGAAGAGATTCCACTTTCCACTACTGACAATATCCCAGAAAAACCATCCCTACCTTTATGGTCAATATCCACCATACATTCCTGGTCAAGGACCTCATTATAGGTCCTCATCTTGAACAAGAAAACCTGGAAGTATATCTCTGGTCGGAAGCCTTTCTCGAACCTATGGGCCTTCAATTGTTCATTCGGGATGATTTTAGGGGCATACCAAACCAACTTAGTGAAATAGTTAGCATACTCTATCACATAAATATTCCCATGAACAAGGTCCATGAACTCTCCGGACCTGGAATATGTCAAGACCTCAGGGAAGTCATGCTCATTGAAGACGACCTTGAAATCTCCCCAGTGCATCTGCTCATTCTTCCTAGTCTGAAGCACTGAATACCACCATTTATGGCTAGGAACCTCTAATATAAAGGAGGAAGACTTAACCCTAAGCTCCTCAGGTTTTTCTAATAACTCAAACATATACTCTATCTTCTCAAGCCATTCCTCTACTTCCTGGGGTTCTGAGCTGCCTTGGAAGGTAGGAGGCTTGTTTTTTCGAAACTTCTATGCTTTATCTTTTCTAGGACCCGTCTCGTATTCCCTAGTAGGAATAGGAGAAGGAAATGGTCCTTGTCATAGATCTTGGACATCCCAGACCACATCATCGAATAGCCTCTAATCGATCAGTGTAGGATAACTCTCTCTAGATTCCTCTCATGGGCGTGTGGGAGCTTTCTAGGGAGGCATGTTGCTACAAAAATTCAACAGTCACAAAGCAATATTAAATACCAAAATTCTGAAAATTTTAATCAAATAAATCAAATATAAATATAATAAACACATTTCAGTAATAAAAGAAACAACTACTCTACCCCCACCCGGTGTCCACGTGTGGTCTGCAACCCACACGTCTCACCTAGAAGTGAAGTTTATCAGACAATTCCAACATCCACTGGTGACTCAAGGTTTTCCATAAGAGGTGAGGGCTAGGCACCCCACTTTTGACCAAAACCCTGATCCCCAACATTCTTGGCTCTTGTATATCCCAACTCATCCCAAAATAGTAACATAATCCAAATACATTAGCCTCATGTGTACCATTTTGTCACGAACCGAATCTGGTCTCCCCTATTACTAGAACCAAACCCAGCCTATGGTGAGACCCGGAGGGAGTTCCCTATCCCCACGGGATGTCACAAGTGCCTGAGTATCATTTATCTTGGTTTGGGAATTATTTACCCAAATATGTATACATAAAACATCTAAAAAATTTGATAAACTGAATCTGAAAAAATCATACCAAACAAGGTTTATAAAAAAATCCAGAACTGAATAAATAATTTAAAATGCACTAAAAAAGGCCCAAAGACACAAAGAAAAAATAGAAAAATAGACCCAAGGACTCCACATGACATGGGGTCATCACCCACAATTTGTCTCCACAAATCTGCACCAAGGATGGGAACTAACACCCTGAATCGCCATCACCTACATACTTCCCTTTACCTGAGTCAAGCCTAATAAAGTTTACTTACAACTAAGTATTTTAGGTAGGGTGTGATAATAATACCAATAGGATACTGTCCAATTATTCCAAAGATCATGCAATGCAATGTAAAAAATCAAGCAATTTTAATACGCAAATAAAAGCTTTGATAAATTCCAAGAAATGCAACTTTCAATTGAAAACAATTTTCAAGATAAAATTTTAAGAATGTTCACAAATTTAAATAGAAATGTTATATACTATAAATTACTTCAAAAAATACCCCAATACAAAGGAAAATACCATAAATAAAATGAGAAACAAAATCAGGAACACCCCTTGGCACTAGATAGACTTGAGCCCCATGCACCTCATACCTCAGTGTAAAGTAACCATAGTAAAATCCATTCTCTTGAAAGATCCACTAGTAGGGAACATAACCATATCCTAGTGGTCCCCAATAATCATCCACATAGTTTATATAGAGTTTTTGTTATCCAAATTCTAGGTAGAATAGGGACAAAACCCATCCGATCCACTAGCAGTACTGGTACACATCCACCCCACCTAGGTACCCAGGATTCCCCCTTTGTGCTCAAAATATTTCAGCATGAAACACATATCCATTTTTTTATAACACCACTAATGTTCACATACACCCATTATAGTAACTATCACATTTTATACCACTTAAAACACACAATAAACACTTTGGTTTTTAATGAAACAATTTCTCCAAATCCCGTATTGTTTTAAACAAAAAACCCATTAAGAACCCCACTTTTACACTATGTGAACAATTTTAAGTTACAAAAATAGTAAATTCAGCCCAATAAATTTCAATTAAAACAAAAAAATCAATTTTAGGGAAGCCCCATGTTAAACAAAAAGTGATAACTTTGTAAAACCTCCATTTTCACACAAAAGTGGAACCAAAATTTCACTTTCTTTACAAACACCATTAAAAATAATTTTTTTTCAGAAAAAAACAAAGTATTTAAACATTAAAAACATTATTTTCATCCCTATTAAATTTCAACAAAAACAACTAAGTATTTATAGGTCAGCCCAAAATACACCAATAAAACATTTCTTTGGAAAACCCCCAATTTCACACCAAATTCACATTAGAAATTCAATTTCAATAGAAACACCACTGAAAATAATTTTTTCAAAAATAATACAGTGATATAAACCTTAAAATATGATAAATAAAACATTATAATACACAAAGATTTCATAAACATTTGAATCACCTACCAAAACAAAGGAAACCCTTGAATCACCATAAGAAAATCAAGTCGCACCACCACTGCACCAAGAGGGACTTATATCGAACATAAAACCACAATAATTGACTAATAAAACCCAAGGTTAAACTCTAGGATAAAATAACTACCCCATGGGCTTTTGTTACTTCAAGGAAATTGAAATAAACTTCATGGAAAGGGGGGAACTAAGGAGGAGAGACACTGGAGATTCATTGAAGTTATTCCACCAAATCCACCATAAAATGGGGTTCCAAAGAGGTTTTGAGTGACTTATAGGGATTCCATGGATTTTAGGTTTGAATAGGAGGAGTAAGGGTTGAATTAGGAACTAGAATGAAGGAAAAGGAGTAATAATTGAGAGATTTAATAAGGAAATAAGTTACCTCTTCAAATCTAGACGATTTGAGAAACCCTATGATGTTCTGCACTAATTTACAATGAACACGAGATCAAAATATGGGAGGAAGAGGAGGGTCGTACGAATGGGTTCTATGGTCTTGGGTGAAACTTGTAATCACTAAAAAATCTTAAAAATTGAATAAGTTATTAAATAAACAATTTTTTTTAAAACTGGAAATGGGCCTTCGGGCTGGACCAATTAATTAAATAAAAACCTAAATCCACCATTATTATGAATTACTAAAGGTTAAAAATTGAAATGGTGGTGTTAATAGGTCAGGGTAGACCATTTAGGAATTTTAATGGGTGAAAAATATTAAAAAATGAAATAGTTATAAGAGAAACGAAATTGGTTTTTAAATCTGGAAATGGGCTCACCGTTTGGACCAAATCATGAAAACTCACCCTTTCCTCTAAAAATGCATTAGAAACCCCCAAAAAAGCATTAATGGAAATTAAATGAAATTTACCTTTAAAATAAGTCATGGATGTGGCACATAAGAATTGATTTAAAAAAATTGTTATAGAATTAAGATTTATACCAAGAAAGTAATGTGTAATAATATTGTAATGAACTTTATACTATGTCTTTATCCAAGATATTAGTGATAATAGAGTAAAAAATTCATATACATGGTGATTTAATCTCTCAAGGGATTTTCTTAGAGAGATGATATTTTAGTAATAAGAATAAAAACCAAAATTTGGTGGACATAATAGCTATATCCATACTTATTAGAAACATGTTTATCCTATTTAGATAACCAGTTAGGAAGATATTAGTTGGCTTTGGTGAAAGTGTGAGTCTTTTGGTTTTGGTTCCCAATAACCAACTATTTTTTACCTTTTTATTATAGACATATTTAAGGTATTTAATATTAATAAACACCTTAACATATGATGATGATTATTATATGAAAAATTAATTTGATGATGTCTTAAGATTATAGGATGGATCAAAAGGTCATTAATGTTCCCTACTATGAGGAGAACCTTAAATTGTTATGCTGATATTATTAAATTCACATTATATAGTTAGATTAAAACAACAGAATGGACATAGATGATACATATTATCATGGGTAGGAGGCTCATAATATATTTATCCTTATTCTCAGAAATTCCACCCTTATTAATCTTCAATAGATTAGATTATTAGATCAGAACCACCCGTATGAATTCCACATGTAATATATTTCATTATATATCCCGATATGTGGATGTTACTATTTATCCATAGACTTTAGATTATTTTTAATTCATATAATGGGTCATTTACATTGATGTATTGATGAAAATTATAATTAAATATCCACATAGATAGGTAGGATATGTTGGGGGCATCATAAGTGATATGAAATTAATGAATAAGTCAAGAAAATATTTATCCATTCCATTTCTAAATTTAAGTAGTTATCTCTAGACCTTTAATTGAAATGTAACTGTCTAATAAATGCATGACTAGGGTAAGATACCCACATGTTCATTTTTATAAATCCAAATTAACATAAATCAAGCATATAGGTTAATGACATGAAGTATGAAAATTTATTAATGAGATATTAAGACAAAGGGATTATATTGTTCGAGTTGGTGTTCTAGAACTAGCTATTTATACTATGGATTAAATGTATATTCAGAGGTTTGAATATTAAAATAACATCTTATTACATATTGTTCATTTTCTTCATGAATTTGATATAATAATGTCCTAGGGTATTTATTGCATTGATAAGGTCATAGAATTTCACCACTATGATGATTTCTTTGAAATGACATGACGATAGTCATAAATATATTTCTATGGTTGGATAATATACTATGATAGGGAAGATAGTATATAATCTATCAGGTATGAGTACTCATAAGCATATGAGGCTTCTTCTTATAGAGTTTTCACTTAATAATTTCTAAGATGGTAGATTATGAGAACATAACCACTAGAAGGAATTCCATATGTTTTGGTGTCATTGGATATTCCTATCTATGAGCATATTTAACAATACTTAGACTTTAATACTATCATAAATATATTTCATGAATAATTCACTTATATTTACTAACCAAAACTATGATACCATATGTTCATGGGATGTAGGGTATTTTGGGCATGATAAGAATGACATGTTATTAATGGATAAGGCAAGGAAGTATTTCCCCTTCCATATTTATAGAAGTTCATATCTCAAACCTTTGATTAGAATAAAACCATCACCTTAAATTCTATGGTCATGGTGTAATGACATGTTTATTTTAGATGGTCAAAGAAAGATGTATCAAGCATATAGGTTGATGACACAAATATGAAACCCACTTGATGAGATATTGAGATAAAGGGATTATATTACACAATGAGAATTCATATGTGGTTGTTGATGTTATTAAATTAAGTTATTTCTCTTGGGTGTCTTGACCCATTTCTAGACAATAATCTTGGAATTTAGTCAATCCCACCTAATTCCAATGAGGAATAATCCTAAAGAGTCACACACTAAGTGTTTCTGTTGACCTTAATTAAGTTTTATTTCAATTAAATTAATGGAATAAATATTATTATCAAGATTGAGTAATAATTTTATTCACATGTTATTGATATCATAAATAAAATAAAAAATTATTGTCAAGATTATGAATAATATATATATTATTTATTTAATATTTAATTTATATTTATTCACAGGTTTTTGGATTAAATATTTATTTATGAATAATTTTTTTTAGGTATTTGATAAATGTCAATGATTTTGAGTGGACCAAGATCATGTCAAGTGATAAATATTAATTTGAAATCTGGTAAAATAATATTTATCAATTGCGCGAGTTAGCGCGTAACATAAAATAAAATAATAATAATAATAATAATATTGTTCGGAATAGGGTTTGTTAAGAATTATTATATTATTTAAGGGCCAGTATGAAATTAAATAATATTTTAACATAAACCCTAGATCTATAAATAGATGGTTATGTATGTTGTGTCGGGTTAATTGAAAATTGAGAGTCATTGAACACAAAAAACTTCTCTCTTGAATTATTCCTATCATCTTCATAAGAACGATCAGAAATCCTTCAATCTGGAAGGATATTGAAGTGATCAATAAGATAAACATAGAACAATTTATTCCCCATGCTAGCACCCATAAATAAATCAACATCACTCATATGTTAAAGGATCATGTGTGGATCATTGCTAGAGGGATTATACACTTGGATTATTATAGGACAACAAAGTTAATTCAAAAAATGATTTTTGAGATGATAAACATCTAAATCAAAGAAATAATCTATGAATATGTATAACTTTTCATATGATCATAAATAAAATTGATTATAAATTCTATATGAAAAGATCCTATTAGGGTTTCAAGTTTTCTCTATGTGAATATTCATTGGAAAAATTTGATTGGTTATGACATTAATGTCATGTACAATGTTGTGAATGATTCAATGAGTCAAATCACAATGTAGGTGGATCTTGTTTAAGATTTAAGGTTGGAAGCTCGGGAGGTGTTTTTATGGTGTTGCTGTCATCGATGTTCCCCTGACCCTCCTTGATGGTTTCTTTTTCTTCCCATGGTTTTCATTATTTGGACTCCAGTGATGGTCCTTTTGTGGTTCATATCTGACTAGAACCATGACCATAGCAGCATTTCTAGGCTAGATTAGCTCAGATCTCCTCATCAGTGACACTACCTCAGTGAAGGGTTGGGCCTCCGAGCCCTGGGTGATAGTGGTTCGGCTTTGAGATCATTGGTATGCATTCCTCTTTCGGTTTCTTCTATGAATGTTGTAACACCCGAGACTTTTATGTTATATAAATCATTAAAGGAATATTTTTCTACAAAACACTTTCTTGGCTTACTTTACACACAATCGCGACCTTCCTCGATAGCTTGCGTTGTACGCAATACCGAGTTTTACTAAACAACGACATGCTATTAAAATATTATTAAAACTAGCCGTTATGAATAGTAATAACCACTTTTTGAAATTTTATAAATTTTATTTTTCAAAATGGACTTCATTTTTGGATTCGTAATATCGAAATTAGCCTAGGGTGAAATTTTGGTATTTTTCTAAAAACTTTCAATTTTTGATGAATAGTGAAACCACTAAGTGGTAGGTTAAAAACTGAATTTTGAATAAAACTTAATTTTACCGCTTCTATGAATGGAATTTCGAAAATCCGACAGACACGGTTGATATCAGTAAGTAAAATGTGGTTCAATGAGATAAAAATAATTTTTTGTTGAATAGTAACGTTTTACTTTTTTTTACCGCGGTTAATAGTAAATAGGGTAACTAAGGGTAAATATGATATTACTATTACCCTAACACATGTCCTAATTCTATTGGATAAGTGTAATTAGACCAAAAACAACCTTATGAATATAATATGACCATTTAAATCCACTTGGATTAGATTATGACATTTAATATTATTTTATTTAATGAATAGTTAAAATAGTTAAAATCAAAGTTTAATAACTAAAAAATTTTTAATATGGGTTTATACATAAGATAAATTCGATTATAAATATTCATTATAAATATAAAAAGATTTCCTAAATAATGAGATTTTATTTATAATTTTTAGACTTCAAATAAATTAATTTATTTATGACACAACGATGATGCAGTAATTACCCTTTTAAGGAAATATTAACATAATTGATGTTATAAATGCTCAAATAAATGTAATTAGAGACTTTTTATGAATTCCAATAATTTTCTAGGTTACTATGATATATTAGTGTTGATTTAATAAACTTGGTTCGAACATATAATTCTGTTATGACTTTCACAAAAATCATATATCAAATAGTGTCAAAATTGACACAAAATAGTTTTTAAATAAAATATTATATTATTAATTGTTATTTTATTCCTAAAAATCTAAGGTTCGGCCAAATGACTTATATAAGGATATATATATTAATAATAAACAACTTTGGGTTCGTTTGGCATGTTATAGTAAGTGTATTAACCATATAGTGTAAGAAAACAAAAAGACACGGTAAAAGTTAAATTATTTAACTTAGAGTTAAATCTAATTGATAAGGTTAAAATAATAACCTAAACTTGTCTAAATCCTATTGGTTGATAGGATTTCGACCCATCCCCACTTTACCTTCGAAATAAGACCCTTTGGAACCATTATAAACCGATTTTGACTTTAATATAAAATAATATTTTGAGATATTCCTAAGGTGACCCTCTCCTCCCTTATAAAAGGGCACCTCCTCCCCCTCCTCCTCACACCAATTTGAGCACTCAAGCTCGGCCAACCCCTGTACAAATCCCTTCTCGACTTCCCTAGAATAATCCTATAGGTCCTGGTCTTCTTCAAAGACCAATCTTAGTTCCCTAAGTGGAGGATTCAAAGAGGCGTTTAAAAGAAGAGGTAATTTCCATTACCGATCTTTTCAATTTCTTTCTTCTTCAACTTCTTCTTCTTTAGTTGTTTCATGATAAAGTAATAAAATAAGTATTACTTACATACTGATATGTTATTATAAATATGAAACAACCCTAATTCACCTTCTATCCATCCTACGGAAAAATGAAATCACCGCGCGTGCGTACGTACGGAATACCGTCTCCACGCCGTGGTGTAATCTATTTTCCACCACCACCTTACTTGGATAGATATAATGGTGTAAATAATGACTATATATGACTATTAAAAATTTATATTGATTCTGAAATAGTATACATACACTGCAATACAATTCCATGATCATAGGAAAGATATCATCACTCGTGCGTACGTACGGAATACCGTCTCCACGATGTGATGCGACTCGTTCTACATGATCATCATTATATAGTAATTATATAAATGAATTGAATGAATAAATATGATATATGTTACACTAATACCATTCTGGATATAAGGTATCTATAACCTTAAAAGAAGAATAATAATTTATTCGGCAAAACACGCATAAGAACAAAAGGCAATAAAGACCCGAGTAACAAGTAACAATGAAATATTACTAATAAGAAGCTAAGAATACGACCATATATGATATCATATCAATATGTATGATTCTGGAATAAGTCAATAACATTATTTAAACCATTATACAGGAGCTTCGGACACGTAAAAAGCAAATCGGACCTAAGGTAAGGGAAATATCACAATCTCATTTTTATCCGAGATTGTTTATTCGTAAGTATTTACTGGGGTGTATTTTATAATCCAAATCCATGTTCCCTCAATATGTAATATTGTTTCCATCCACTTACAATAGTTTATATCCAATTTTACCCTTCGGTGAGTTTTTAGTAAAGAATATGAAATGAATCTTTGGTCATTTTTTTCGTACGAGGTACTTTTTGACATTTCCGACAAAAGTACGAAGAATGTTTTTTTTACTTATACGACTTGAATGGATTTTTAAAAAATTATTTACAAGAAGCTTCCTTTACAAGTTTTTAAGTTTATTTTTAATCAACTTCTTTTAGTTTATAATTGTATGACATGTTAATAAAAGAAAAGTGTTTTTGAAGAAGAAAGGATATTTTCCTCAAGAATGGAGTTCAAGTGTTTTATCAAAATTATTTTCCATCTAAGATAATAAAGGGTTCTGTTTTTATCCCTATTATTACATTGATTTGCTTATGTTGTGAGGGAATTATTTTTATGAAGTCATTTACCTTATATGATATTTTTATGATGTCATGATGTTTCAAGAATCCCATTTTTGTTACATGTGTTATGTGATGATGTATGATTTATGATTTATGTGGCACACATAAGAAAGGATTAATTATAAGATGGGTGGGACCTATATCTCCCTCCAATTCATTGGGTAAAGATTTATATCTCATGAGATAGACATGGCTGGAACAGAAGGTTATTTCAGTTCAGTGATACAGGATTGAAACGAGGAGTGAAATCGGTTCAGAAATGGACTTTGTCTGCTAAGATAGTCTTGGAAATGAGTCATTACTAACAAGAAATGACTTTCCATGATTATGTGTGCATGCCACAAAGTTTCAAGTTTTATGTTATGATTATGGGGATCTCATTTTCACTTCTATGATTTATTCCATGTTAAGATATTATGATCTCTTTTGCAGGTTATGATTTTCAAAAAGATATGATATGATTTTTATTTCCTTTATTTTCCCTTGCTGAGCATTTGAGCTCACCCTTTTTTGTATGTTTTCTTTTCCCCAGGTCAGGAAGATGGATATTAAGTAGAATATGCTAAAATGGACCCTAGATATGATGAAATAAATGAGAGACACTGTAGAATATTTATGAACCAGTTGTTTATGTTTCCCAGTTTCTAAAGACACCATACCTATACGGTCCTTTGTGGTTTTGTCATATGTTGTAATAAGTGTGCTTCAATTTTGAAGTATTAACAATGTATGTAAAGTATGGGTCGTTATATTTGGTATCAAAGGAAAGGTATAGTCAACCTTTGGAAACTAGGATGTGAAAGCCTTAGTAAGAACCCTAAGAATAAGTCTAAGCATAGAACACAATCTTAGTGTTTTAGAAATGACCATGAATAACCTAGGATAAGACCTTAAGCGTGAAAATTTTATTCTTGAATTATGTGGTTTTCCTATTATAATTAGTGTTGCTCACACTATTCTTCTTGGTTTTAGTCAATGGCTGGAACCCGAAGGAACCGTGTTAATGCGGAACGCGATGGGCAATGCAATGATTGTCCCCCTGAGCAACCAAACGATATGGGAGCTGGAATGAAAAATCTTGTAGCCATGATCACACAACTTTCTCAAGCTATGAATCATGCAGGACTTCCAAACTAGCAAAGGAAGGAGCAACATTCTGTTGAATCCTTCATGAGGTAGCGTCCACCTTCTTTCAGCGGGTCTACTGATCCATTAGTTGCTGAACAATGGATTAGTACTACTGAAAAGATATTTTCAGTTCTCCAATGTTCTAAACATGATAAAGTCATCCTAGCAGTGTATCGTTTGGAAGGAGATGCTGATAAATGGTGGAATCTTATTAAGAATACGAGGCAAAGGGATGAAATTGAGTCCATGGAATGGGATGAGTTCAAGAACTTATTTTTCAATAAGTACTTCCCTCATATTCTCCGAACAAAGATGGAGAAAGAGTTTCTTGAACTGAAGCAAAGGGATGATGAATCTGTTGGTACCTATGAAGCAAATTTTACAAGACTTTCAAGGTACGCTTCTGGTATTATTATCCAAACTGAGAGTAAGATCGATCGATTCTTTAGTGGCTTAAAACCAAGTCTTAGAAGGGCGTTAGCCATAAGGGACTTCAATAGCTATGAGGAAATCGTTCGATGTGCTCTCAAAGTCAAGATGGAGATTGGAGTAACCCATCAGTTATATGGGTTTTATAAGAAGAGGAAAATGGAATTCAAAGGAAAATATAAAGAGCACACTGAAAAGAAGATGATCTTTCCCTTATGCTCAAAGTGTGGAAAGAAACATGGAGGGAGTTGTCTTAAAGGGACAAGTAAATGTTTCAAATGTAAAAAGGAAGGTCATCGGGCATTTGAATGTCGCGATGATGGGAAGAAGATGTCTAATGATGCAAACAAAGGAAGGGATACACAGAATGAACCTACTACACTTCAATGTTTCAAGTGCAAGGAGATTGGGCATTATGCCAATCAATGCCCAAATCCAAGGGTTGATGATGATGGTTGATGTCAACAAACTCTTAAGGCTAAAGACAAAGTAAAGTCACATGCAATTTCTATCAGCGATGTGGAGTACGATAACGAAGTGGTGAAAGGTACACTTACCATCCACTCTAAAGTAGAAAATGTTTTATTTGATTCTGGATCCACCCACTCTTTTATTTCTGAAGAATTTTCTAACGGTATCACCGTATTACCTAAACAATTAGATGTTGAGTTAGTTGTGACAACACCTAATGGCACATCAATCGCATCAAAAGTTTATAATTCTTCTTCAATTGACGTTTGTGGGAAAGTGCTTCCTGCAAATCTTGTGATCCTTCCTTTAGTGGAATTCGATGTGATTCTTGGCATGGATTGGCTTTCTTTATACGGAGCTCATATCAATTGCCAAATAAGGGAAGTCACATTTCATATTCCAGATCAATATATGATCGTCTATCAATGCAAGGATGAACATGACCTTCCAGTGGAAATTTCTTCCATTTTATGGGTATTGATTCCACTAAATGAAGGTTATTTATCTCAAATGGTTGGTGAGAAACTCGCGATTAATAATATGCCCATCGTACGGGAGTTTGATGATGTCTTTCCGGAGGAATTACCGGGTCTTCCACCAAATTGTGAAGTTGAGTTTTCAATAGAACTCGTACCGGGTGCTTTTCCAATTTCAAAGACACCTTATAGAATGGCCCCAATTGAGTTGCAGGAATTGAAGAAGCAACTCCAAGAGAATCTTGATAAGGGATTCATACGCCCTAGTGCGTCACCTTGGGGAGCACCTGTTCTATTTGTTAAGAAGAAAGATGGATCAATGAGACTCTGCATTGATTATCGAGAACTTAACAAGATCACTATCAAGAAAAAATATCCTCTCCCACGCATTGATGACTTATTTGACCAACTACGCGGAGCTCAATACTTTTCCAAGATTGATCTTCATTCAGGGTATCATCAATTAAGGGTTAAAAGGGAGGATATACCAAAGACGGCTTTCCATACAAGGTATGGACACTATGAATTTATTTTGATGCCATTTGGTCTTACTAATGCCCCTTATATCTTCATGGATCTAATGAATAGAGTCTTTAGAGAATATCTTGATCAATTTGTGGTAGTCTTTATAGACGATATTCTTGTCTATTCAAAGAGCAAGGAAGAGCATGAAGATCACTTGAGAATTATATTGAAGACCCTGATAAAGGATAAGCTTTATGCCAAATTTACCAAGTGTGAATTTTGGCTTCAAAAAGTTTCATTTTTGGGTCACATAATCTCAAAAGAGGGGATATCTGTGGATCCAGCAAAAACAGAGGTTATCGAAAGATGGTCGAGACCAACAACAGTAACTGAGATCCGAAGTTTTCTTGGTTTGGCTGGATATTATCGACGTTTTGTGAAAGATTTTTCACGATTATCTAACCCACTCACCAAGTTGACTCGGAAATGAGTAAAGTTTGTTTGGACAGAGGAATGTGAAGAGAATTTCAAGGAGTTGAAAAGAAGGTTATCCAGTGCACCTGTGCTCACACTGCCTTGTAGTGGAGAAAGGTTTGTGATCTACAGTGATGCATCCAAGAAGGGATTGGGGTGTGTTATTATGCAAAATGATATGGTGATAGCTTATGCCTCACGACAGTTGAAAATCCATGAGAAAAATTACCTAACTCATGATTTGGAGTTAGCTGCAGTAATATTTGAATTAAAGATTTGGAGGCATTACCTTTATGGTGGAAGGTGTGATATTTATACTGATCATAAAAGTTTAAAGTATATTTTCACACAAAAGGATCTGTATATGCGCCAAAGAAGATGGTTGGAGCTGATTAAGGATTATGACTGCTCAATCCATTACCACCCTGGCAAAGAAAACAAGGTGGCAGATGCATTAAGTTGACAAGACCATGCTATTTTATCCATGATGAGGATCACAAAAGATCCAATATTTATGGATTTACAAAGGATGGATCTTGGAATTATAATGGAAGGGGAAAAATCTTATCTTTCTCAAATGAATGTTCAACCATCTATACATGTGAAGATTAAAGAGGCATAGAAAGAAGATGTCGAGTTACAAAAGAAGGTGAGAAATGTTCCTGAGTTCAACCTTGATTGTGATGGGATAATAAAGTTCAGGAATAGGGTTTGTGTTCCTCCCATCCCCGAATTAAAGAAGGAGCTGCTGGATGAGGCTCATAGTTCTCCATTCTCTATTCATCCTGGAAGCACGAAGATGTATAGGGACCTGAAAGAGTACTTCTGGTGGGATGGAATGAAAAGAGATGTTGCTGAATATGTCTCTCGATGCTTGGTTTGTCAACAAGTTAAAGTTGAGAGACAGAAGTCTAAGGGGATGTTACAACCATTACCCATACCCGAATAGAAATGGGAAAACATTACTATGGACTTTGTCACAGGACTTCCTAAAACATCCAAAGGCAATAATGCTATCTGGGTCATAGTTGATCGTCTTACAAAGTCTGCACACTTAATTGCTATTAGAGAGGATTTCTCTCTGGATCAGCTTGCCAGGATATATGTAAAGGAAGTGGTAATATTGCATGGAGTACCACTTTCTGTTATATCTGATTGGGATCCGAGATTTACCTCGAAGTTCTGGCGAAGTCTTCAGCATACTCTGGATACAAAGTTGAGTTTCAACACTGCTTATCATCCTCAGACAGACGGTCAGTCTGAGAGAACAATTCAAACCCTAGAAGATATGTTGAGATCTTGCTCTATGGATTTCAAAGGAGGTTGGGATCAACACCTACATTTGGTGGAATTTTCTTATAATAATAGCTTTCACTCCAGTATTCGGATGGCTCCTTATGAAGCTCACTATGGAAAGAAATGCAGGACTCCAACTTGATGGGATGAAGTTGGGGAAAGAAAGCTATTAGGACCTAATCTCGTTGATGAAATGGAAGAAAAGGTCAGATCTATTCAACAACACATAAGAGCAGCTCAGTGTCGACAGAAAAGTTATGCCGACAACCGAAGAAAAGACCTAGAGTTTGAAGTGGGGGATAAAGTGTTCTTACAGATATCTCCCTGGAAGAGAGTCATGAGATTTGGAAAGAAGGGGAAGTTGAGCCCTAGATATATCGGTCCTTTCAAAATACTGGATCGTGTTGGAAAGGTAGCTTACCGATTGGCGCTTCCACCGAATCTCTCTCAAGTTCACGATGTGTTCCATGTATCTCTCCTGAGAAAGTACATACCTGATCCTTCACATGTACTCAGCTCAGAAGTTGTACCACTGAAGCAAGATCATTCTTATGAAGAACAACCGATAGAGATTCTGGATCGTAGTGAAAAATTCCTACGAAACAAGACCACTCGATTGGTGAAAGTTTTATGGAGGAACCACCAACTTGAAGAAGCTACATGGGAGCTTGAGGATATGATGAGAGAGAAGTATCCTCATCTGTTTGTTACAAAGTGACGAATTTCGAGGGTGAAATTCTTTTTAAGGGGGGTAGAATGTAACACTCGAGACTTTTATGTTATATAAATCATCAAAGGAATATTTTTCTACACAACACTTGCTTGGCTTACTTTACACACAATCACGACCTTCCTCGATAGCTTGCATTGTACGCAATACCGAGTTTCACTAAACAACGATATGCTATTAAAATATTATTAAAACTAGCCGTTATGAATAGTAATAACCGCTTTTTGAAATTTTATAAATTTTATTTTTCAAAATGGACTTCATTTTTGGATTCGGAATATCGAAATTAGCCTAGGGTGAAATTTTGGTATTTTTCTGAAAACTTTCAATTTTTGATGAATAGTGAAACCACTAAGTGGTAGGTTAAAAACTGAATTTTGCATAAAACATAATTTTACCGCTTCTATGAATGGAATTTCAAAAATTCGACAGACACAGTTGATATCAGTAAGTAAAATGTGGTTCAATGAGATAAAAATAATTTTTTGGTGAATAGTAACTTTTTACTTTCTTTTACCGCGGTTAATAGTAAATAGGGTAACTAAGGGTAAATATGATATTACTATTACCCTAACACATGTCCTAATTCTATTGGATAAGTTTAATTCGACCAAAAACAACCTTATGAATATAATATGACCATTTAGGTCCACTTGGATTAGATTATGACATTTAATATTATTTTATTTAATGAATAGTTAAAATAGTTAAAATCAAAGTTTAATAACTAAAACATTTTTAATATGGGTTTATACATAAGATAAATTAGATTATAAATATTAATTAGAAAGATAAAAAGATTTCTTACATAATGATATTTTATTTATAATTTTTAGACTTCAAATAAATCAATTTATTTATGACACAACGATGATGCAATAATTACCCTTTTAAGGAAATATTAACATAATTGATGTTATAAATGCTCAAATAAATGTAATTTGAGACTTTTTATGAATTAAACTAATTTTATAGGTTAATATGATATATTAGTGTTGATTTAATCAACTTGGTTCGAACATATAATTCTGTTATGACTTTCACAAAAATCGTATATCAAATAGTGTCAAAATTGACACAAAATAGTTTTGAAATCAAATATTATATTATTAATTGTTATTTTATTCCTAAAAATCTAAGGTTCTGCCAAATGACTTATATAAGGATATATATATTAATAATAAACAACTTGGGGTTCGTTTGGCATGTTATAGTAAGTGTATTAACCATATAGTGTAAGAAAACAAAAAGACACGGTAAAAGTTAAATTATTTAACTTAGAGTTAAATCTAATTGATAAGGTTAAAATAATAACCTAAACTTGTCTAAATCCTATTGGTTGATAGGCTTTCGACCCATCCCCACTTTACCTTTGAAATAAGACCCTTTGGAACCATTATAAACCGATTTTGACTTTAATATAAAATAATATTTTGAGATATTCCTAAGGTGCCCCTCTCCTCCCTTATAAAAGGGCACCTCCTCCCCCTCCTCCTCACACCAATTTGAGCACTCAAGATCGGCCAAACCCTGCCAAAATCTCTTCTCCACTTCCCTAGAATAATCCTAGAGGTCCTGGTCTTCTTCAAAGACCAATCTTAGTTCCCTAAGTGGAGGATTCAAAGAGGCGTTTAAAAGAAGAGGTAATATCTATTACTGATATTTTCAATTTCTTTCTTCTTCAACTTCTGCTTCTTTAGTTGTTTCATGATAAAGTAATAACATCAGTATTACTTACATACTGATATGTTATTATAAATATGAAACAACCCTAATTCACCTTCTATCCATCCTACGGAAAAATGAAATCACCGCGCGTGCGTACGTACGGAATACCGTCTTCACGCCGTGGTGTAATCTATTTTCCACCACCACCTTACTTGGATGGGTATAATGGTGTAAATAATGACTATATATGAGTATTAAAAAGTGATATTGATTCTGAAATAGTATACATACACTCCAATACAATTCCACGATCATAGTAATGATATCATCACTCGTGCGTACGTACGGAATACCGTCTCCACGATGTGATGCGACTCGTTCTACTTGATCATCATTATATAGTAATTATATAAATGAATTGAATGAATAAATATGATATATGTTACACTAATACCATTCTGGATATAAGGTATCTATAACCTTAAAAGAAGAATAAGAATTTATTCGGCAAAACACGCATAAGAACAAAAGGAAATAAAGACCCGAGTAACAAGTAACAATGAAATATTACTAATAAGAAGATAAGAATATGACCATATATGATATCATACCAATATTTATGATTCTGGAATAAGTCAATAACATTATTTAAACCATTATACAGGAGTTTTGGACATGTACAAAGCAAATCGGACCTAAGGTAAGGGAAATATCACAATCTCATTTTTATCCGAGATTGTTTATTCATAAGTATTTACTGGGGTGTATTTTATCATCCACATCCTTGTTCCCTCAATATGTAATATTATTTCCATCCACTTACAATAGTTTAAATCCAATTTTACCCTTCGGTGAGTTTTTAGTAAAGAATATGAAATGAATCTTTTGTCGTTTTTTTCGTACGAGGTACTTTTTGACTTTTCCGACAAAAGTACGAAGAATGTTTTTTTACTTATACGGCTTGAATGGATTTTTAAAAAATTATTTCCAAGAAGCTTCATTTACAAGTTTTCAAGTTTATTTTTAATCAACTTCTTTTAGTTTATAATTGTATGACATGTTAAGATAAGAAAAGTTTTTTTGAAGAAGAAAGGATATTTTCCTCAAGAATGGAGTTCAAGTGTTTTATCAAAATTATTTTCCATCTAAGATAATAAAGGGTTCTGTTTTTATCCCTATTATTACATTGATTTGATTATGTTGTGAGGGAATTATTTTTATGAAGTCATTTACCTTATATGATTTGTTTTATGATGTCATGATGTTTCAAGAATCCCATTTTTGTTACATGTGTTATGCGATGATGTATGATTTATGATTTATGTGGCACACATAAGAAAGGATTCATTATAAGATGGGTGGGACCTATATCTCCCTCAAATGCATTGGGTAAAGATTTATATCTCATGAGATAAACATGGCTGGAACGGAAGGTTATTTCGGTTCAGTGATACAGGACTTAAACGAGGAGTGAACTCGGTTCAGAAATGGACTTTGTCCGCTAAGATAGTCTTGGAAATGAGTCATGACTAACAAGAAATGATTTTCCATGATTATGTGTGCATGCCACAAAGTTTCAAGTTTTATGTTATGATTATGGGGATCTCATTTTCACTTATATGATTTATTCCATGTTAAGATATTATGATCTCTTTTGCAGGTTATGATTTTCAAAAAGATATGATATGATTTTTATTTCCTTTATTTTCCCTTGCTGAGCATTTGAGATCACCCTTTTTTGTATGTTTTCTTTTCCCCAAGCCAGGAAGATGGATATTAAGTAGAATATGCTAAAAGGGACCCTAGATATGATGAAATAAATGGGAGACACTATAGAAGATTTATGAACCAGTTGTTTATGTTTCCCAGTTTCTAAAGACACTATACCTATACGGTCCTTTGTGGTTTTGTCATATGTTGTAATAAGTGTGCTTCAATTTTGACGTATTAACAATGTATGTAAAGTATGGGTCGTTATAAATGTGATATTGGAGGAGGTATTGTGGTTAGGGGCATGGTTCTTTCGTCTTTGGTTCCGATGGCTGTACTTCTTTCAACTATGGATGAGCATTCATGAAGGGATGATGATGTTTTTGTTCCAGTTGATGTTGGTTTTGATTTTTGGAAGATGTAGATGGATTCTTGTTTGTTTTTTAAAAATTTAACGTTGTTTATGAGAAGATGAAGTTGGAATAAATCAATCTGATTGGTTCTATGTCTTGGTGAAGGAGAAATTGGTCCTATGAATTTTGTGGAGGTGTTTTCATTGTGGTCCTATGGTTCACGTTTAAGGGACTTTACAACCTGTTCACTTGCAAGGGGATTCTCCATAGGAGGTTTAAAGCATAGATTTTTCACCAGGTCATTACTATTTAGATTTGGATATTTGAGAGGGTATAGAATTTCCATCAGTATCAGGCCCATACATCCATGTATGGGATAGCTTGCTGAGTAGTGATGAGAAGGTAGGAGCTAGTCTTAATTTTTTTGATGCTATGTAGGGGCCTTTATTTGTAGATTTTAATGATTTGTTTTTGTCCTTGAACTCTTGGACCATAGAGGCTTGGTTTTTGTTTAAGTTTTTTATTTCATGTTGGATTCCCCCTCAACCCTTAAAAGGGGGTTTATGATAATAAAAAATTAACTTTTAGTAAGGGAGAGATGTTGAAGACATCTCTGTGTATAAAAAAATATTAGCTAGAGAATTTTCTCAACCCTAGAGAGAAATTATTATAAAATGGTCTAAATATTAGAGAGATATAATCTTAATCCTCACTCTCAAGTATTCAATAGAATAAGAATAAATCATTTACACTAGGTATATAACTATTTTTGTGATAAAAAATAACGCAAGTGCTGTCAATTATTTATGCTAGCACCTGGTGATTCTACAACGATGTACAAAGGTTCATGAATCATGTGTGGATTACTGATAGAGGAATTATACACCTGAATCCATCACCATAGTATTGGTAAGACAAGAATTGGTCAATAAATTCATCAAAAAAATAAATAATTAAAAACTGATTTAATTCACTATTATATTAATTAATTGTAAATTATATGTGAAAGATACTGAATTTGCGGATTTTAGGGTTGCAATTCATTATGTTATGAGGAGAAATATAAAGAAACCTATGAAAAATAATTGGGCATGAGACCTACCACTTCCCCTACACCCCATAATCTTAACCTGATATTAGGTCCAATGAGGGGGAGGTATCAGTAAAACCATCAGGTACCTGGTAGTGGTGTACCAAGTACTTAGTAGAAAGTCCAGTTAAATGGGTAGTGTCAACATGTAAATCATGTAACACCCCATGTTTTAATGAATTATTATTTTTTGAATAAATTAAATTTCTTTAATATCTTTCACTACACACAAAAACAAGTTAAGATTATGCTAAATGAAACACTAGTTTAACTTTCCTTACACATGACACATAGTTTTAATAAACAATGATTTATTATTAATATAATTATTTATACCTGATCATTATTACCTAGCCATTAAAATTAGTGATATGAATAGTAATAAATAAATTTTTAAATATTAATTATAATTATTTTATATAAATAAAATTTATTGATAATAAAATACCTACTTTTTGGTAAAGTCATTATATGTTTTGAAAAAACTATTTTCTCAGAAAATGTTTTTTATTTCTTTTGGCAAAAAATAGTAAAATTAATTTTTTAAAATTTTATAAAATTAATTTAATTAAATAAACTTTAGATTGAAATAATAATGTCAAATATTAGGGTGATTTTTTCAGATTTTTCTAAAAAGTTTCATTTTTTGATGAATAGTGAAGATACTGAATTTTAATTGAAAACTGCCTTTTTTTAAATTTATTTATGAAGTTAAATTATATTTCAAATTGGTTTTAAAGTAAAATTAGTTTAATTATACATCCCTTAATCTAACTTAGTTCATTGGAATCAATTTTATATCGAATTTTTATATATAAACTTTGTAAACATTTAAACATTTTCTCCTTAAAAACCTGTTGTCTCATCACGTTTGTGGGATTAATTTTAAATTAAAATTTATAGATCCCTACGATGGATTGACCACTTATATGGGATGGGTGAATCATTTTTTTATTTTTATGACTCCATTTTCTTTTAAATTCAACCTTTTAATCTTTTTAAGGTTATCGATCCACTCAATATTATCTCTCAAACTCACCTCTTATGCAATAATGATAACATAAATAGAAGTACACAATATTTACAAGGTTTGGAATAAATACCTACTCCTATCCCTATTGTTTATTACCCAAAATTTATGCTACATTATCATTCACTATCTCCATAAGTTATTACAATGGCTCCGGCTCTAACCGAGAGACTCTATTTGTTGTTGGCTCCAACCAAAAGACTTCTTGCTCCGGTTCCAACTGAGAGACTCCTTCTACTCTTGGATCTAACTATAAGACTTAAACTGATCCCAAATATAATTAGAAGGATTCGCCTATAATGAAAGGTTTGACCACTGTAGGTTGATTTGATGATCTCCCCCCCACAAACTTTCTAAATTACACTTTCTTGTGTACCTATTCAAGTATCTTAAACAACATTTGATAGGGTTTGTTGGCCTTTATCAATAATATATGGTCACCTATTCTTGATTAGCTACATCAATTTAATAATTATTGGGCTATGATTATTTTTGAATGAAGACCCAACCTCACTTTATGTGTGAAAGGTGCGCACACAAATTATTCTATGATATTATGAAAGAATAATATTGCACAAATCAATTCAAGTTCTTATTAAAGTCACAATCAATAATAACTCATGCATAGATTACATGGTATCCAAAAGTATTTCTTTTGGGTTTTATAATGTCAGTACCTATTCATTTATATTCATGCACAAAATTTAATTTCTTCTTTCAATCTTTAGATACCTCACTTATATCTCATACATGTATTTCATCACATGCATGTGAATTATTTCTCATGCGAGTCCTTTGTTCAAGGGGTGTGTATATCGAAGTCCTTGTGTTTCTTCATGCACACCTTTTATGCACACACAAATTGTTTTTGTTTTTTAAGTTTTATTTCAATGCATGTGTGTAAGTCATTCATTGCTTCTTCTTGTGTTCACTTATCCGTCACAAATATGCACTGTACACACACTATTTCTCAATGCTTCTTGCATGAAAACCCTTATGGGTGTGGTGAGTGAAATGTCTCAATATCTCAAACAAATCTCATAAACTCGGTGGGATTTATTGACCTCAAAACTACTTAAAATCCAGGGAGATACTATAATAGTGTTTTCCCTTAATGATTCACAGAACTAGTTCTTCACGAAGAATCTCAAGAGTGTTATGCACAAGTTGAGAGCTCGTGGGATCCCATTCTCCTTTATGAAATCTATTCTCAAGGATATATTATCTTCTTCATGAACAAGGCCATTTGTTTACTTTGTTTTTATTCATAAAAATGAGATCTTTCTCAAGGTATTAACAGTAGAACCTTAACTCAGTCCCTCTCCTTTTATAGGAAAGGATCATAGTCTCTCTCACATCCTATATCCAGTTTTTATGTTGTGCTATTGAATAATTCAAGATGCTAAGTTTTAATAATTGTTATAGATGTTTTAAATATCTAGATTCATTTGGGTTTAACTATCAATTATGTCTATTTTCATGGAATTTTCTTTCACAAGTTCACAATTTTGTCATGTGATGGAATCCTCACATACATGTGAGAACGATCTCATGCATTTTATTTGAAAAAATAAAACTCATTTGATATTCCAATGTAATGAAACTTCATTTGAAATCTTAGTAGAAGTTTTTTTCTTTGATAAATCACATGCATGCATAATGTAATTGCATGCAAGATTTTGATTTTATACAATGATCCTCATGTTGTCTTCAGAATACATGGTCAATCTTCTTCACATGAAATTACTTCTTTCATGGTCAACAATTGTAGTAAAAAATGTGCACACTCCTTTTCACATGTTTTCTTTACTTTTAAGATCACTTCAACAATCATTGGATTTATAGGGATAATTTGTTAAGCATGACATATAATTCCATTGTATGAATCCATAACAATTCTCTAAGCATCACCACTATATCATTATCAATATACCAAACACATATTGAAATGAAATTGATAGCAAATGCAACACTAGGCCCAATAAAATTTTATAATTCTATGAATTTAATTTGGAAAAATTTATTCCATATTTTGAATTATAATAATTTATATTATCTAATAAGTATAACTCAATTTTTTACCAAAATGAATAGAAACAACATTAAAAATTATTTAACACGATTGAGGTAAAAATGGGTTTTCCAGGGGGATTAACCCAAAATGATAAGGGTTAAAAATAAACCAAAAATTGTAAAAAACTAATTTTATGGCTATATTTATTCATTATCTATTATATTATTTATAATGGTTCATTATTGGATGCTTTTGACATGAAAAAACGTGGGTGGAATTATTTCGTTCCAAAAAACTACAAGTGTGACACTCACCTCGCTTATAAAAGGCCACCCATCTCCTCCCTTATTCACACATTAAAACCTTTTTTTATACCAATAACTACCCAAATAACTTCTAAAACTACCCTAATATCATCCTAGAAGCCTTATTTTGGACATATAACCAACCTAGTATGGCTTTTAGTTTTAACCTAAGGAGGATACCTAAGGAAGAGGTAACATCCATCAACAAGTGTTTTTGTTTTATTGCTTCCTCTACCTCCTTTAATTATTATTATAACATGATGATTTAATAAACATAGTATATTAAAAATAATTATATTTTTTTATATTAAAGTAATTACCTACAACCATACCCACTCCCATAAATTGGGTTATAAAATCACCATTTGTGTGTATCACTTACTATCACCTCACGAACTGAAGTCATTCATTTTTCCATTAACAGCTATCAAGGATAGATATAATGATGAATTTATTATTCATATATGATATTTATTATATTATTTTTATTTTTTAATTATTATATCACACTTACCTTCACACTTCTCATTTTTTGTGAATACAATAATGTCGCTCGTGTGTATGACCGACTACCACCTCTCGAAGTGATATGATTCTTTCAAAATTTATATGGAAAGTAATAAGGATGGTATTAATTAAAATATGTGATATATGTGACATAAAAATATTTATTTAATAATAATATATCATTTACTTCTATTTATTTCAATCCGATTAGAAAATGGAAATGATGTTCATGCGTATGTACGACCTATCATCTCTTTGAATGATGTATTTCATTTTATATCACTAACTTTTATGGATTAATATGAATAAATATATAATAAGTATATATGATATTTATATCCTATTTTAAATTTTGTATATTATGAAATTATGATCAAAGTAATAGGACCAAAAATAAAAAATACAAATATATATGAAAAACAAAGTAGTTATTACCCAAAACATAAATTTAATATGAGATTGTTAATAAATGTATAATAAAATGTCATAATAAAACAATATATAGTGTGATATATATAAATATTATCCTGAAATATATTTATAAAAATCTTATATTTATTATATATGAGGTTTGAATGTGTACAATTGAACTCAAGACTTAATGTAATGGATTTTTTTCTTAATTTTCCTACTTTAAGATGTGTGATAGGATATGCACCTATATTATTTCATGAGGTGTATATACATCCCATTTGACATGTGATATAATTATTTTATTTTTTCCTCATGTAATTTTAAATTTTGATTTATTCTATTCCTTTATGGGGCTTACGATTCAATGTTAACAAAGTGGTAAAAAGTTTATGTTACAATTTCATCATTTATTAGGATTGTTTTTTATTATGTTTATGATGATAAAATTTAATGATATATCTCTCAATAAACACATGAATTTTATTATTCTTTGTCTATTCATGATATTTTAAAGTATTAGTACCATAGTTGCACTCTATGATACTTAAAATAATTGATCATGTTTTTTTAAAGAAAATATGACTTTATTTCTCTCTTCAGTTGGAAATATGTTTCCTTCCAAAACCATGTTTTTTAAAAATGTTTTTAAAATTTTATTACTAATATCCTATGATTTTTAAAAGAAATTTTTACCCATTTTTGAATTTTTTGAATTTTTTGAAAGGAATATTCATATCAATTTTCAAACAATTCTCATTTATCTTTTACAAAAAATGTGAAAGAACTTTTTATTTTAACGTGTACGACATGAATGAAACTTTCCACCGTCATGATAATTATTTACTTTGAATTATCCTTTATAATTTATCAATTTTTTTAATTGTTTGGGGCCAAAACCTCATTTTTATTATTAAATCAAAGAAAATACCCCTTTTTTTTGGGTTTTGGGAGACCCATTACATAGCCTAAAGGCCCAGGGGAATGAAAGCCCATTTTTTAGCTCAAAGGGCCCATTGGTGAATAGTATTGCTACAGTACCTGAGAAGCTATAATGCCGCGGCCGCTATGGTTTCTACTGTAGTACCTTTACCACTACAATGTCACTGCTTCTACAGTTCCACCATTGCTATAGTACTGCTACAGTGCCTTGCTATAGTGCTACTACAGTTCATATAAATTTTATCCCTACTTGAAATCGATCTTGGATTATTTGGATGCCAAGCATGATCCTTTACCACTTGGGTACAGGCTCATTAGAAATATAATTTTTCAATTTTATTTACAAATAAAAAGTTTTTCAAAACATTTCATGTTTTAAAAATTCTTTTTTCCAAATAAGAAAGAAAATCTCCATCAAGAAACATTGTAAATTATCGATCAAAATAATTTTCCATATTAGATGACATCTGTTTATGTAACCTTTGCATTACTGGGGATATGATACAAAGATACCATTCTTATTATTTCTCTAAATGGTTTATGTTTATAATTGAATGATGTTTATAAAAACCATTTCTCTTCCTTGGGTTATACCATGATAATTTTTTTAGGATACCCGATTATTTTTCCACAGGTAATGATATAATGAAATGATAAAATAATTATGAAACCTATCACTTTTATATAGTTTTTGATAGAATAAAATTTTCATGAAACCCATTTAATTTTATGGGTTATGATATTATGAATATTTTATGATATTATGGTGGACATAAATATGGTTTTCTTTATGAGATGGGTGAGACCTATATCACCCTACAATGCATTGGGTAAAGATTTATATCTCATGAGATAGAAAGGACGAGAATGAGGAGTGAACCAAATTAAATAAGTTACTTTGTTCGTTATGATGGTCTTGGGAGTGAACCAAGATTACTACGATAGTTTGGGGAGTGAACCCATTATACTATGATAACCTTGGTAGTGAGCCTTCACTATAATGGAAATGATTTTCTATGCTTATGTGTTCCACAAATCTTTTCCTTATGCCAATGTGATGCTCTCATGGATTATTTTATTTAATAAACTTATGATTCATGTATTATGAACTACCAATATTTATTATATAAATCATGAATATGATATTTCATATGTAGGGTATTGTTTTTAAATGTTATTCTCATATTCTATGCCCTTATGTTCATATTATTCTTATGTATCTCCCTTGTTTACCCTTACTGAGCATATGAACTATCCATTTCTTATGGTTCTTTTCCCTATGTTATAAATAAATCTATTATGTATATTATGGATAATAAGGGTGATAGTTATAAAGATCATTATGCGAGATGTTTAGTTTTCATATGGACAATTTTTTTTTTGTATTTCCATGTTTTCAAAGACACTAAACTATTACTATCCTCGGGCGTGTGTTTGTGTAATGTAATAAATATTCATAAAAAATGTTGTATCTATGTATGATTAGCCTATGTCACTATAGTTGGTATCATAGTATAGGTTTAGTTAACCTTTGGAAACTTGGATGAGAAAACCTTAGTTAGATCACTAAGGACATGTCTAATGATGAGTCTAAGGATGAGTCAATATATAGGAAAATATCCTGGAATTTTGGTAAAGTATGGAGTGAGTGGTTTCCAAGAAATTATATCCCTATTTGGATACTAAAATTTTATGTGGCTCTGGAATAGAGGTACCTAGGGGTAATAAATATGAAAAGGGTGCGTTGATCTAGAATTGATCATTACCTAGTGCACAACAAGGGGCCTTACTACACACTTGGTTTGACACTCTTGGGGATACACTTTGGTAATTCAAAAATACTTTACGAACCATCATATAGGATTTAATAGATGATGAATATGAATGAACTAGGATAAAAGTAAGGTTTAATAGATAAAAAATAATGTGTCATAATTTAGATGTGATATAAGTGATTTTTCAAGATTATATGGTTCCCTATCATGATTATTGTTTATTAATTACACTATGATTTTTGATTTTAGTCAATGGTTGTATCCCAAAGAAACCTTTTTAATGTTGAGTGTGATAGAAAATGAAATTATTTTACTCATAAGTATCCAATTGTTATGTTATTTAGAATAAAATATCCGATTTTTATACTCCAACAACCTTCTCAAGCTATGAATCATGAAAAACTTTCAACAAATAGAGGAGGGAACACAATTCTATTTAATCCTTCATGAAGAAATGTTTTCCTTTTTTAGTGTGTCTTCTAATCCATTAGTTTTTGAAAAAAGGATCCATACCACTAAAAAGATATTTTCCATTATCTAATTTTAGAACAAGAAAAATTCATTTTTAATGTCTACCATTTTGAAGGTGAAGTGAATCAATGTTGGAATCTTATCAAGAAAATGAGGTAATGGAATGAAATTTATTCCAAGGATTGGGATGATTTTAAGAACTTTTTTTAAAAAATTTCTTTCTTCGTATTATTTTTATGAATATGGAGAAGGATTTAGTTGAGATAAAGAAAAAGGATTATGAATCTGTTGGTACCTATGAGAACATTTTTCAAGACTTGAAAGGTAGGCTTCTGGTATTGTCATTCAACCTAAAAGTAAGGTTGATCGATTATTCAGTGGAATAAAACAAAGTCTCTAAAGGGAGTTAGTTATAAGCAACTTTAATAGATATGAAGAGATTTTTCAGTGTTCTATAAAGGTGGAAATGGAGGTTGGATTTATATATCAATACCATGGTTTTGATAAGAATATAAAAATGGAATTCAAAGGAAAATATAAGAACCATAAAGAGAAGAATATGAGCCTTCCTTTATGATAAAAGTGTGGAAAGAAGCATGGAGGAAATTATCATAAGGGGACTAGTAAATGTTTTAAGTGTGTAAGGGAAGGTCATTGGGAAATTTATTATCAAAGTGATGTGATGAAGTTAGCTAAAAATTCAAATAGAGAGAAATCTTCACAGAATAAACCACCCACACTCCAGTGTTTCAAATGTAAGGAATATGGTAATTATGTAACCAGTGATGAAATCCTAAGGTTGATGATGATGATGACATTAGAAAACACTTAAGAAAAGGTAAAATTATAAATCCCATGTGATCACTATTTTTGATGAGGGTTGTGATAATGATGTCATGAAAGGTACACTTACAACCCACTCTAGAACTACTAATATATTTTTTGACATTGGATTTATCCATTATTTTATATCTAAAGAATTTTATAAGGGTATCAAGATTCCACCTAAACAATTAGATGTATAATTAATAGTGAAAACCCATAATGGTGTGATGATCACATCTCAAGTATATGATTCCTATCTGGTTGACATTGGAGGGAATGTGTATCTTGTAAATCTTTTCATTCTTCCTTTGGTTGAATTTGATGTTATATTGGGAAATAGATTTGATTTATCTACATAAATCTCACATAAATTGTTGAGTAAGTGAATTAGAATTTGATATTCCAAACCAACCTATGATAATCTATCAATGTGATGATAAGTATGAACTTCCTTTGGAGATCACATCCATTGTATGGGTCTTAATTCCCATTCAGAAAGGGTTTTTATCTCAAATGGTTAGGGAGAAACATGACATTAATGATATCAAAATTGTGTGGGAATTTTTTGATGTATTTTTAGAATAGTTTCCTAGACTTAAACTAAAATATGAATTTTATTTCTCATAAATGGTGCCACACTAATTTTAAAGACTCCCTATAGAATTCCCCAAAATGAGTTGTAAGAACTGAAGAGCAATTCAAAGAGAACCATGATAAGGGATTCATTCAATAAGTGTGTCACCTTGGGGTGAACCTATGCCTTTTTTAAAGATAAATATGGATTTATGTGACTCTTCATTGATTATTGAGATATTAATATGATCAAAATTAGGAATTTGTATCCTCTTCCCCATATTTATGACTTATTTGATCAATTGTGTAGAGCTCCATAATTTTAAAAGATTGATTTTTTATATATTTCATCAATTAAGGGTCAATAAGAAGAATATACCCAAGAAAACATCCCATAAAAGGTATGGAAACTATGAACATATAGCGATGCCTTTCAGTCTTTCTAATTCCCCTATTATCTTCATGGATTTAATGAATAAAATCTTTATATATTACCTTCATTAGTTTATGGTAGTATTTTTAGACAATATTATTATCTATTAAATAGGAAAGTAAGAGCATAAATATTACTTGATAATTGTATTAAAGACCCTAAGTAAGGAGAAAATATATGAAAAATTTACAAAGTCTTGATTTTGGATACAAAAAGTTTCATTTTCGGGTCATATAATCTCAAGGGAGGGTATATCGATAGATCTATTAAAGAAGGAGGCTATTAAATGTTGGCCAAAACAACCACAGTAACTGAGATCCATATTTTTCTTTATTTATTTGGATTTTATTGATGTTTTATGGAGAATTTATCATGACTATCTAATCTACTCACTAAGTTAACTCAGAAGGGAGACAAGTTCCTCTAGACAGATGATTCTAAGGAAAATTTCAAGGAACTAAAGAGAATATTAATCAGTACACTTATTATTACATTACCCTATAGTATATAAGAGTTTATAATCTATAGTGATGCATCAAAGAAGGTATTTGGATGTGTTATTATGAAAAATGACATGGTTTTAACTTATGCCTCATGAAAATTGACGATTTAGGAGAAAATTTACCCAATTCATAATTTGGAGTAAGATGTGGTAAATTTTTCATTAAAGATATGGAGAAATTATATTTATATAGAAAATTGTTATATATATACTTATCATAAAATTTTAAAGTATATATTTCCCCATAAGAAGTTGAATATGTGCAAAAAATGATGGTTTTATCTTATTAATGATTATGACCGCTCAATAAATTTACACCCTGGGAAAGTGAACAAGGTGTTCAATGCTTTGATTTTAAAGGATCATTATAGATTATAAATTTTGAGGATTACAAAATATCCAATATTTCTGTATTTTTAAAGGATGGATCTGAAAAGCATCAAGGAAAGGGAAAAATCTTATCTTGCTCAGTTGAATGTTTAACCGTCTATATAAGTAAAGATTAAAGAGGCGTATAAAGAAAATATGGAGCTATAAAATAAGGTTAAAAATGTTTATAAGTTTAAACTTTATCTTGATGGAATGATATGGTTTAGGAACTATGTATTTGTTTAGTCCATACCAAATTTGAATGAGTTGTTATAGGAAACTCATAGTTTTTCATTATCTATTCACTATGGAAGTACCAATATGTATAGTGATATGAAAGAGTACTTCTAGTGGGATGACATGAAGAGAGATATCACAGAGTTAGTATCTCGATGCTTAGTATGTCATAATGTTAAGATAGAGAGAAAAAATTATAAGGGGATGTTACATCCATTAACCATACCAGAATGAAAATGGGAAAAAACCACCCTATATTTTTTCATTGGAATCCCCAAAACATCTAAAGGTCATAATGTTATATGGGTTGTAGTTGACTTCCTTACTGAGTCAGAACACTTCATCACTATTAGAGAATAATTCTCTTTGGATCATATTTCCAGTATATAAATTAAGGAAGTGGTAAGGGTTTATGGATTTCCATTTTCTATTGTGTTTGATTAGGATCCAAGGTTTACCTCAAAGTTATGGAAAAGTCTTCAGCATGTTGATACAAAGTTGAGTTTCATCACTATTTATCATTCTCATATAGATGTTCAGTATTAAAGAAAAATTCATACCATAGATGATAAGTTGAAATATTACTCTTTGGATTTCGAAGGTGGTTGGGATCAACACCTTCCTATAATTAATTTTTTTCTTACAAAAATATCTTTCACTCAATAATTCTGATGGCTCTTTATGAATCCCTCTATAGAAAGAATTTTAGAGATCCAATGTGATGAAATGAAGTTAGAGAAAGAAAGATATTATTACATATGATAGCAAAAGAAATGTAAGAGAATGTTAAATACATTAAAAATGCATCAAGGTATCTTAGAGTCGGCATAATTTTTTTGGGAAAATTGTCAGCATGATATAGAATTTGAAGTTGGTGATAAGGTGTTTCTCAGAATTTCTCTAAGGAAGAAGGTTATGAGATTCATGAAGAAATGGAAAATGATCCCTAGGTATATTGGTCCCTTTTAATTCATTGATTGTATCGTGACCATAATTATTACTTGGAACTTCCATAAAACCTCTCTCAAGTCCATGATGTGTTCTATGTACCTCTCATGATAAAGTACATACCTATCCCTTCACATGTACTGAACTCAGTGGTCATACCACTGGAGCATGATATTTTATATGAGGAACAATTGGTGGAGATTCTAGATCATATAAAGAAATTTATATAAAACAACACCAATCACCTAGTTAAATTTTTGTAGTGAAACCACCATTTTGAGTAAGTTATGTGGGAACTTGAGGATATAATGAGGTTAAATTATCGTCATTTGTTTGTATTAGGGTGAACAATATCAATGTAGAAATTTATTTTAAGGGGTGTACAATGAAACACCCCAAGTTTTAATGAAATATTATTTTTTAATAAATTAAATTGTTTTGATATATTTCATTACACGCAATACCAATTTAATATTGTGATACAGAAACGTAGGGTTAGCTTACATTATACACGACACTGAGTTTTAACAAACACTGATTTATTATTAATAAAATTATTTGAATGACACCATTATTACTTAGAAATTAAACTTAATGATATAAATAGTAATAATTTTCTTTAAATATTAATTATAATGGTTTTATATAAATAAAACATATTTATAATAAAATATATAATTCTCAGTAGAGTATTTAAATGTTTTGAAAACACTATTTTCCTAAATAATTAATTTTATTTGTTTTTGTGAAGAATAATAAAATTAGTTGCTCAAAGTTTTAGAGAAATAATTTCATAAAATAAAATTATTTTTTTGAATCATCATTTCAAAATTATCTTAGGATTAATATTTTGGATTTTGTTTTGGAAAGTTTCATTTTTTTTATGAATAGTGAGAAATACTGAATTTTAATTGAAAGCTTATGATTTATTTAATTATAAAGTAAAATTATATATTAAATTGGTTTAAAAGTAAATTAGTTTAATTATAAATCCAGAAGTCCAATTTAAGTCATTGGAATCAATTTAATATTTAATTTTTATATAAAAATGTTGTAAACTTTTGAACATTTTCTCCTTAAAAACCCACCTTCTCACCCCGTTTGCAGGATTAATTTTAAATTAAAATAATAAAATATTTTGAATGGAATTTTGAAAAATGGATTCAATATTTAGAATATAAATATTTTATTATATATAATTAGGTTAACTTAATTTTAAAAAAAGAATAGTAAAAAGTGTAAAAATTATTGACCATGGTTAAGGTAAAAATGGGTGTGCTGGGGGGTGGGTTAAACTAAAAATATAAAGGAAAAAATAACCCAATTTTTTAAAAAATGATGCATAGAAATATTTAAACCTTATATCTTATAGTCTTGAGAATGATCCATTATTGGGGCCATGTGACATGAAAAAATATGAGTGGAATTCTTTCTTTTCAAAAATTATATGTGGCTCACTCACCTCACTTATAAAAGGCCACCCCCACTCTTCTCTTCTTCAAAACATAAAACCATTTTGGTTCCACCAATACCTACCCAAATAATTTAACAATATCCCTACTCCCATACTTTAATACTTCTTTTGGATTGAAATCCAACCAAGGAAGAATTTTGGTGCAAACCTAAGGTGGATACCCGATGAAGAGGTAATGTTCATCGATGTGCGTTTTTGTTTTATTTATTAATTCACCTATTTAAATTATTATCATACCATGATGATATAACAACCTCAGTATCTTTCATATATTTATATGTTTTTATATTATGTTTATTATCTACAACCATCTCCACTTCCATCAAATGGGTTACAAAATCATCATTCGTGTGTAAAATAGACTACCACAACATGAACTAATGTCATTCATTTTTATATTACCAACTCTCTAGGATGGAAATAATGATGGATTTATTATTTATATATGAAATTTATGATATTACTATTATTTTTGAAATATTATATCACACATACATTCATACTTTTCATTTTATGGGAATACGGTAATGTCGCCTGTGTATACAGTGGACTACCACCTCACGAAGTGATGTGATTCATTCATGCTTTACATGGAAAGTAATAATTATGTTTTTAATGAAAATATGTGATATATATGAGTCAAAAATTATTCTATAATGATAATTTATTATTCATTTCTCTTTTTTTTGAACCTTATAAGAAAATTGAAACGACGTTCATGCACACGTACGACCTACCATCTCCATGAATGATGTATTTTATTTTATATCACTAAATTTTATGGATTAATATAAATTCATATATAATTAATATATATGATATTTATATAATGGTTAAAATTTTTTCTGTGATGAAATAATGATCAATGTATGGGAACCAAAAATAAAAATTAAAATATATATTAACAAAGCAGTTATTACCCAAAATGTATCTTTAACACAAAATTGTTAATAAATGGGTAATAAAAGGTCATAAGAAAATCATATATAGTATAATATATATAAATATTTTTTTAATATATTTATAATATATTTATATTTATTATACATTAGGTTTGAATGTGTATGAAAAAAGTGAATACTTAAGGTAAAAAATTGTTATGTCCACTAGGCTTTTACATGGTTCACCATAACTAGGCTATGTCCAAGGAGAATACCTCAGCAATGTGTCTATGTACCAAATCTACTAAAAGTGAACTGTTATTTACAAGTTTTAAGTGGACTCATTGTCCTGGTTGTTTTACAACCAATCACAATTTGAAAGCTCACTCCTCTCTAAACTGAAGTGTTCTCATTGTCCCTTTAGAGGATATATTCACAGTTTAAAGACTTGTAGTTACTTTCATTTTCATGAATACTTTCATCCTCAACTGTAGATAGATGCTCCATTGAATTTTCAATTTCATCCAAAGATAAATACCACTTTTACACTGAACACTGAGAAATCCCTTTTGAAACTCTTTTGTAAAGAACACCGCCTTTGCGAAGCTCCCACTTTTGCAAAGATCAAACCAACCTTCACAATTATCCAACCTCTTCACAAAGCTCATAGGTTCATAGAGCTCACAGGTTCATAAATCTCACTAGATCTCAGAGCTCTCTAGATCTCAAAGCTCACTATAAGTCCCCAGCCTTAAACATTACATAATCTTGAGTTAAGTCATTAATTTGATATTAATTATCTTCGAGGATCTTTTGAGCTTTAGAGTTTTAGAGAATTAGGCCATAACTATTACATTACAACTCAAAAATTTAAAATTAGACACTTATACTATATCCAATTTTTTCACAATAAGGAAACTCCTTAATTAGAACAAGAATTATTTTCTTGATAAAAATATTATTTAATTATTCCTTTCTTCTACCCTTTATTATACCCTATGAAAAAAATTTCAAAAACATGGGAAGAGAAAAAAAATCTCACTAAGGGTTATAAAATAAGGAAAGAAAATATTAGTCTATAAATATTTAAAATTCAATGAACTCATAATTTTCACTCATAAAACATAAGTTCTTTAATATACCACAAGAAATCATAAGATTTATTAATAACTCATAGAAATAATAAATCATAAAGGTAACTTGTGGCATTCATAACATACTTACTTTGTAACTTTCATAGCTACATAGGGAGTAACCTTCATGGTTAAGTTTGGAAAACACATCACAGTATATTCACTAAATCTCTTAGGGGAAACTTTATCATATACCTCTGTCATGTTACCCAATGCATTGGAGAGCTATCACAGGCTCACCCTTCCTTGGTTTATCAAGGAACCACCGGTATTTGGTTTATGACGTAACCACCCATCAAATGTCCAAGTACTATTACATAATCATAACAAATAAAAGATTTAAATTATCAACATTTCACTCATTAATCTCAATAAATAAATTCATGATATTGAAATATTCAATCCATTTCCAAAACCATTTAAAACATTTAATAAAGTGATTTTTGAATAAAAGTTTCCCATACCACTTTGAAACATTTCAAAGAATTAAAATTTTAAAACATTAGTGTCCATATAAATAAATCCTTAAAACTATTCTGAAAAAATGGATACTGATGAGAAAGATTAAGAAAAATAAATCTTCAAAACATTTAAAATGATGTTTTAGTTAAAGAGTCTCTTAGAAATTGAGAAATAATTGAATAAAAATATTTAAATAATTATATTAAAAAAACTTATAATATCATGAGAATACGGATATTCATGATATAATATGTCAAAGTGCATTATATACACTATATAAATGTGAATTGGTGCATAACAACAAATAAGTCTCAATGGAATGTAAATTGATGCGAAATCCATTATAACGATCATAACCTTATATTAAAGATAAATCAATGACATAATTATGTGTGGAAAACATAAATAAACCCAATATAAGTGGTTATTTAGTGTAAAACAATCCTAGTTCATTCAAACATAATCTTGGAAAAACAAATCCAATGACATGGATATTTAACTTAATGAATGGAGATTGAGTTAAGATTTCATTTACAAAGTTCATATAATTGATATAAGAATTTATAAATAGGGTGATTATGTGTATCAATAGTATACGCCCACAAAGGGAAGTGTAAATTACAACATAGATCAATAAAAAATGATTCCACACATAATTTTGGCATAATATAATCAACGAAGTATGAGTAAAACACAATGAGTGGAAATTGAGTTTAGAAATTCTCTTACAAAGATCATTTTGTAAATAAAATTGATAAATTATGCTTATTAATTATAAGTACACATAAATAAAGTATAAATAAAATATAGGATATCAAAAATTAATTTATCACATAATCATAGCATGACATAATCAAGAAGTAGAAGTTTAACCCAAAGAATGGAAATTGAGTTAAGAAGTTCCCTTACCTTGAATCGGACTTGTCTCGTTTGTTCTTTATATTCTAGAATAATAAAATTAGGTTAATTTATAATTTATTAAGAACGTTTTTCATGTTTATTATTCATTTTTATTAATTATTATCATTTTATAAAAATTATATAATTATTTAATTTCATATGGGTCCTTTTGTCGATGATCAGTACATGAGTCGAAAATGAACTCGTTTTGATGTAAATTGTCTATGAAGTCAAAATTATATCATATAAAAAATATTATTCATGATTTAAATATCATATATATAATATATCCAGTATATATGTATTTATAATAGTCTATAATAGTTGGAGATAATAAATTAAATGCACCGTTCATGGAGACGGTAGGCCATACGTACACATGAACGCTACTTTCATTTCTTTTCCATACTGAAGGAATGAAAACTAAATGAGACATAGGTATATTATAATTACATTATATTATATATGTTATATATGTTACATAAGTTCATTAACACCATCCTTTATATGTTCCATGTATGTCATGAATGAGTTATATCACTTTGAGGGGGTGGTAGTCCGCACTTCCTCAAATAAAATTATAATATTTACACATTATGGAAATCATAAAGGTATGTTGTAAATAAAAATAATTAAGCACAGAGAAAATATAAAGACAATATATATCATTTATAAATACATTTCCATAATATTGTACACCATGATATGTGGTAGTAGAAAATTAAACAATCATTATTTCGTGAGACAGTAGTTCACCGTACACAGAAATAGTATGTTCATATCCATTAGATGGAGGTGTGTGTAAGTGTGGTTAGAATACTTACCATAAATAAATTCTAGTATATTTAAAATAATGGTGTTTTTATTTAATAAAATAATAATAAGATCATAGGGAGTGTAGAAGTAAAATAAAGGAAAAGAACTTGAGAGAAGACGTTGCCTCTAAATCAGCTAACCTCTTTTGATTTGAGCCAAAAGGCTTTCTGGAATTTCTTTATACCCTAGGTAAGGATTATAAGAGAAAGGGATGGATTTTGAAAGATTATTTTAGAATAATTTGTACAATAAAAGGAGATTAATATGTGTGAGTAATTGGGTAGAGGTGGTGGCCTTTTATAAGAGGGAGGAGGGGCACTTTAGAAAAGTCTTGAAATATTAATTTATTATAAATTGAATTTCAATTAAAATTGTCCAAATTTTTTTTAATTATAATATAATATGATTTTTGTTTGAATAACCATCATAAAATAATTTTTAGATAAGTTTAGAATATATTTTTTATCTTTATCTTTTTGGTTTAACCCTTATTTTACCCTTTTTAATCATATAGTGATATCATGTTATTTACACATTGCGGGTTAATGGAATTACTATATCATGTAAAAAGACCAAAAAAAAGTAATTTATAACATATTTGGACTTATAATAATAATTTTAATGAATATTATATTTTTAGTAATTTAATATCATTTAATAAATTATTTTACATTTTATGTTATGAATTATGTCAATTTTGGACACTATTCATACTTGACTTTTTTAAAAATTCATAACAATTTGATTCCTTCAAACAAATGGAATATAATCAAATATAATAAGTCAATATAATCTATAAAATACGTTTATGGCATCAAAATAATAAAATTACATTTATTTTATTATTTTTAATATCATTTATTTAAATCCTTTATTAATGAATAAATCAATGCATCATCATTGTATCATAATTAAATTTATTTATTTAATGTATAAAAATTATAAATAAAATATTATGATTTATTAAAAATTCTTATCTTTATAATTTCTATTTTTAGTTGAATATATCACTTCTATAACCGCATATAAAAACTGTTTTATGAAAATTTACATGTTTATGTTATATTTCCCTTTTCTTGAAATTAAAAATTATAAAATGTCATTTTCACACCCAAGTGGCTCCAAAATGCCAAACTTTCACCCTATGGATTCTCATGGTCATAAATATCTCATAAAATAGGATTATAACACGTTTTAGGGTAGTTTTATATTATTTGAATTTTATTTTTTACCGTTATTTACTAGATTTACCCTTTAACCATGGTAAATAAAAATAATTACTGAAGTTACTATTCATAATGTAAAAAAAAAGGTTCCTATTTAAATGATTTGGAACTTATGATTCCAAATACAGAATCCATTTTTTCAAATTGAAAACACATAAATTTTAGTAATTAATTTAAAATTAATTCTCATTGTCAAAACCAGAAAACATGTTTTTAAGAAGTAAAAACTACTAAAAGATTGACATGTGTTTATATCCTATTTTAATGTAAAATTACATCCAATGACCAAAATTGGATTAAATAATAAAAATATATTCCATTTATACATTAAAACCATTAAATAATATGATTTAACCATATAAATTATTTTGATGGAAAAAGTTGTTTTCAAATAAAATTTAGCGTATTTTTACTATTCATCAAAACATGATAGTTATTAGAAAAATATCAAAAATTCATACAAAGTAAATTTTCATGTCCCTATTATAAATAAAAAGTTTATTTTGTCAAATAAAACATATAAATGTGTCAAAAACGAAATTTAAAAAGGGTTCTCCATCAAAAGGTGGTAAAACTGCATTTTTAGAAAAATACTTCTTTTATCAGAAAAATTAAATTTGTTCTTATATCATATATAGAAAACATATATAATGAATTTAGAACATTAAATTGAATATATAAAATATATAAAAAATCCATAAAGGCTAATATGATTTTATAAACACAATTATTCTCTCTTTAAAAAAATAGGTTTTCATACAAACACATCATTTATATTAAATTGGTTTTTATTTCCATTTCTAATCAATTTGGTAACCAATTAATCATTATTAAAACATTTTTAAACCATATTTTCATAATTCAGTTGATATTATTCATTCCCTCTCTTCCAACAGCTAAGTTATAATAGTAACATTTAAATAATAATATTTAGTGGTTTTTTTAAGATCGATGTAGCGTATCATGTATGCTATTAAACATAGTATTTATATCTTAAAACTTAGGATGTTACACCATTACACCCTTTTGGAAATTTCATCCTTGAAATTTTAAAATTTGGCTCGTTAAGTTCATTGAAAATCCCAGATCGGAAAAAGCATAAATAAAACTACCACTTTAAAGGAAAGAAAGAGAAGTACAAAGGTCACCCGATATAACACATACTTAGATTACATGTTGGAAAACATAGATATGGAAGAGAAAAATAACCATAAAGTTATAATGGAGAGTGATATAAAACATGATCAGGAGAAAGTTAAAAACGATGAAACCAAAAACTTGTAATGGGTTAAATGATCTTTGATTTCCCAATAGGAAAAGTAAACAGAAAATGTTTTCATTTTAAGGTTTTTCATAAAGTTGATGCATTAATTTACTACATAGAATAAGAACATAATGAAACATATTTACTTTTAAATTAGAGTTTCATCCATTAATAAATATCTACCATAAACTCATCTTTTCTCCAAATAATGAGTATTCAAGATAACTTGGTCACACCTGAAGCGCTAGAATCAACTTCTAGAGAATCACATAATCCACAAAAGATAAACCATATATTTCCCTTGTCTTAAGATATTAATCAAACCAAAATAGTTACTACAATATAATATAATCCCCCAAAAAATAATAATCTTTTATAAGGAGATTAACTACTTTTAATCTCCAAAATTCAATAGTAATACCCAAGTTCTACATAGACCATTCGAAAAACAAAATTCCTTAAAATCCCTCAAAATAATCTAACTAATATTGAAACCCAAAAATTAGAAATATTTTATCACATAGTTTTCCAAGATAAATTTTAACATTTATCACCAATTAACATCAACCACTCTTAATGTCTCATACCAAAAGTAATTAAACTAATCACATTTTCTCTATTATAGGTTAATCATTTCCAAAAACAACCCAAATCGCCACATATCCAAAATAAAAGCATAGGTTCTTACAAAATAAAAATTCAACCATTACTTATCAAATAAAATACCATAGTTTTTATTTACCTTAATCATATAAAATTACCAAAATAGAGAACATCTTTCAAAATAAAATTCATTACTTAAATGAACAAATAATTTTCTTATACTAAAGATATCAATTGGATAAAACATAAGTTCCCAAAATCAACTTATTATTAATCCATAAAATCATTTAACTAAAAATAAGAAATCATACTAATCATGGATTTCACATAGTCTTGTGGTAGGTGTTTCAACCGTGTCTCCCTTCTCTTGTGAGTTCAATTCCTGTGGCCTTACCAGATGTGACAGTTTGTCACCTGTCTTGCGGGTTTTCCCCTTTTTATAAAACTAAAAAATAACCCTAACATATTTTAATATCATTTGTTTTATTATAACTCTAATTTTCATCCCAACTCATAATGACCTCAATATATTAATTCATGAAGTATTATATATATTTACATTTTTTTCACCTCCATATGAGAAAATAAAACTATTCCCAATAGAAAGAACATCATAAATTGATTATGGTGTCCACCATTTTTCGTCATCATCTTGCTCACGTAAATAAAAGGTCCACACATTGAAAAAATTATTTAAATATCCTTAAAAATCATTTGCTTCCTTTATCCAAATACACCTTGCAAAAATTGGGTCATATGGGTGTTCACAGAAAAATAGTTTCTTAAAATAATCATGTTTGACATATTATTTCAAAACTTCTGATAAAACTTGATTTTTATGAAACAGTCGGACCGAGTTTGAGTTGAAACTTTCAATCAATGGTTACCATAAGTATGTACTGAAACAATATATTTTAAAAGAAAATATAAATAGGTTGTGCAAGTGTCTCCTTCTTCATCACCCTTTTCAAAATCATAATATGCTTCAAAATCATGTGATAAGGTAAAATATTTGAAAATGATTTAGTAATATTTACGTTTCTTGAAAATATGAGAATATTGAGAAAATAGGATTTGAATAAATACAACCCATGATCCACAATGGTATCGAGGTATAGTGGAGGTGTTTAAATATCAAACAATTTATTACAAGAGTTGTATAGTAGAAAATGTTTTAGAATCATCTATAAATGACTTTGAAATAATTATTACAAGAAAGTCATCAGGATGATATAGGAATGTCATTTGAGATCCTCCTCCTTCCATTTGTAACTGAATTTATTTGATCTAAAAAAGTTATAAAATAATGATTTAACATAAATAATATACATAGAGACTAACCATATATTAAACGAAAACTCATAATCCCTAACGTTGTCTAAAAATTTCCTCTAATACCAACTATAAGGCCCCAAACTTAAACATTACATAATTTGAGTCAAGTCATTAATTTGAAATTAATTCACTTAGAGTATCTTTTCAGTTTTAGAGTTTTATATAATTAGTCCATAACTATTACATTACATCACAAAAATTACAAAGTAGACACTTTTACTCTATCCAATTTTTTCACAATAAAAAACTCCTTAATTAAAATAAGAATTATTTTATTGATAAAAATCTTCTTTAATTATTCCTTTCTCTTTCCCTTATACCCTGTGAAGTTTTTTTTAAAAACTTGGGATGAGCATAAAAATATAAATAAGGGTTATAAAAGAAGTAAAGAAAACTTTTTTCCATAAATACATACAAAATAATGAAATCATACTTTTCACTCATAAACCATAATCTCTTTAATATACCTTATTAAATTATAATATTTATGAATAAATCATAGAAATCATAAATCATAAAGGTGACTTGTGGAATTCATAACATACTTACTTTTTAACTTTCATAGCTACATAGGGATTAACATTCATTGTTTTGTTTGGAATACCAATCATAGTATATTCCTTAATTCTCTTTGAAAAAGCTTTATTATTTACCTCTGTCACATTACTCAATACATTGGAGAGCTATCACAAGCTCACCCACCCTTAGTTTATCATGGAACCACCCATATTTGGTTTATCACATAACCACCCATCAAATTTCCAAGTACCATTACAGAATCATAACACATAAAAGATTTAAATTATCAACATTTCACTCATCAATCATACAAATCAATTCAAGATATTGAAATATTCAATCTATTTCCAAAACCATTTAAAAAATTTAATAAATGAATTTTTGATTAAAAGTGTCCCATACCACTATGAAATTTTTAATGTAATTAAAATTTTAAAACATTAGTGTTCATATAAATAAATTTTTAAAAATATTTTGAAAACATAGAAATTAATAAGAAAGATTAAGAAAAATAAATCTTTAAAACATTTAAAATGATGTTTTAGTTAAAGAGTCCCTTACCACTTGAAAAATACCTGAATAAAAATAATTAAAGATTAACATTAAAAAAATATATAATATCTTAATAATAAGGAAATTAATGATATAATATGTCAAAGATCGCTATATATACCATATAAAAGTTAATTGGTTCATAATAACGAATAAGTCTCAATGGAATGTAAATTGAGACGAAATCAATTACAACGATCGTATCTTTAGATTAAGGATAAATCAATGACATAATTATGCGTGACAAACATAAATAATCTCAATATATTTGGGTATTTAGTGTAAAAAAATTTAGAGATAATTCACACATATTCTTGAAAAAAAATCGAATGACAGGGATATTTAACTCAGTTAATGGAGATCAAGTTAAGATTTCACTTATAAAGTTCATATAAATGAAGTAAGAATTTATCAATGGGGTGATTATGTGTATCAATAGTATATTCACCTAAATGTAAGTGTAAATTACAACATAAATAAATAAAAAGTGATTCGACACATAATCTTGGCATAATATAATCAACAAAGTATGCGTAAAACCCAATGAGTGGAAATTGAGTTTAGAAATTACCTTACAAATCCTTTTGTAAAAAAAATAGATCGATTATGATTATTAACTATAATTAAGCATTAAGAAAGTATAAAAAACATATTATTTTAAAATTTATTTACCACATTATCATATCACGACATAATCAAGAATTAGAAGATTAACCCAAAGAATGGAAATTGAGTTAAGAAGTTCCCTTTCCTTGAGTACGACTTTTCTCGTTTGTTCTTTATATTCCTGAATAATAAAATTAGGTTAATTTATAATTTATTTATAAAATTTTTCATGTTTTATATTAAAATTATATTAATTATTATCATTTAATAAAAATTATATAATTATTTATGTTCATATGGGTCCTTTTGTCGATGTTCGGTACATGAGTCAAAAATGAGCTCGTTTTGATGTAAGTTGTCCACGAAGTCAAAAGTATATAATATATATAGTATTATTAATTATTTAAATATAATATATATCATATATATATAGTATATATGTATTTATAATAGTCTAAGATATTTAGAGATAAAAATGAAATGCACCGTTCATGGAGACGGTAGGCCGTAAGTACGCATGAACACTACTTTCATTTCTTTTTCATATTAAAGAAATGAAAACTAAATGATACATAGGTATACTATAATTCTAGTATATTATATATTTTATATATGTTACATAAGTCCATTAACTCTATCCTTTATATGTTCCATGTATGGAATGAATAAGTTATATCATTTTGAGGGGGCGGTATTCCGCCCTTCCTCAAATGAAACTGTCGCATTTACACATTATGAAAATCATAAAGGTATGTTGTACATAAAAATACATAAGCATAGAGACAATATAAAGATAATATATATCATATATAAATAAAGTTACATCATAATATACACCATAAGATGTGGTGGGATAAAATTGAAAATCATCATTTCAGGAGGCAGTAGTTTATCGTACACAGAAACAATGTGTTCATATCCATTAGATGGAAATGAGTGTATGTATATTTAGAATCCTTCTCATAAAAAAAATCCTTGAATATTTAGGATAATGGTATTGTTATGTAATCAAATAATAAAATATCATAGGTAGTGGATAAGGAAAATAAAGGAAAAGAACTTGAGAAAAGACATTACCTCTAATTCAGGTAACTTCTTTGGATTTGATCCAAAAGGCTTTCTTGAATTGTCTTCTACCCAAGGTAAGTATTTTAAGAGAAATTTAAGGATGTTGGAAGATTATTTTAGAATAATTTGGATTATACAAGGGGATTAAGAGGTGTGGGTAAGTGGGTAGATGTGGTGGCCTTTTATAAGAAGGAGGAGGGGCACTTTAGGAAAGTATTAAAATATTAATTTATTATAAATTCAATTTCAATTAGAAATGGACCAAAACTAATTTAGTTAGAATCTAAGATGATTTTGGTTCTAATAAAAATCATAAAATAATTTTTAAATAAATTTTTAATATTTTTTTATCCTTATATTTTCAGTTTAACCCTTATTTTACCCTTTTAAATATTTTAGTGATATCATGTTATTTACATTGTGGGTTAATGTAATTACCATATCATGTCAAACGTTCTAAAAAAAGTCATTTGTGACATATTTGGACTTATATTAACCATTTTGTAGAATATTATATTTTTAGGAATTTAATATCATTTAATAAACTATTTGACATTTTAAGTTATGAATTATGTCAATTTTGGACACTATTCATACTTGATTTTTTTACAAATTCATAAAAACATTAATCCTTAATAAAGAAGGGATTAAATCAACGATAATATGTCAATATGATCCAAAAAATTCATCGATTGCATCAAAATAATTAAATTAAATTTATTTTAATATTTATAATATCATTTATTTAAATCTTTTATTAACGAAACAATCGTTGCATCATCAATGTGTGATTATTAAATTTATAAAAATTATAAATAGACTATCATGATATAGGAATTTTTTTATGTTTCTAATGACTATTTATAGTCGAATATATCACTTATATAACCCCATATTAAAATTATTCAATTAAAAGATACACGTTTATGTTATATTTCCCTCTTTTTTAAATTTAAAATTATAAAATGTCATTTCCGCACCCAAGTGGCTCCCAGACACCAAAAGTTCCACCTAATAATGATAATGGTCAAAAATATCTCATCCAATAGGATTAGGACACATTTTAGAGTAGTTTTATATTATCAAAATATTATTATTTTACCCTTATTTACCAAATTTACCCTTTAACCAAGGTAAATTAAAATAATTACTAAAGTTACTATTCATAATGTCCAAAAATAAAAGGTTTATATTTACAAAATTTGGACCTTCTAATTACAAATATAGAATCCATTTTTCTAAATTATAAACACTTAATTTTATTGTGGGGATTCCCTTTGTCTTCATTACTTTCACCCCCCTTAGTTTTTTTGTCCCCTGGCCTATCCATTTAGGTCTTGTAATCGCTACTCCTTCTTTGAATAAAAATTAAATCTTAAACATTAAGATGTAAAAACTTCCAAAAGTTTGACAAGTGTTTATGTCATATTTCAATGTGAAAATACATATAATGACCAAATTTTTATTAAATGATAAAAATATATTCCATTTATACTTTAAACCATTAAATAATATGATTTAAACATATAAATTATTTCGATGGAAAAAGTTTTTTTCAAATAAAATTTAGCATATTTTTGCTATTCATAAAAACATTATAGTAATTAGAAAAATATAAAAAATTCATCCAAAGTAAATTTTCATGTTCCTATTTTAAAGAAGAAGTTTATTTTGTCAAATAAAACATATAAATATGTCAAAAATTAAATTTAAAAAGGGTTCACCATCAAAAGGTGGAAAAACTGCATTTTTAGAAAAATGAATCTTTTATCTAAAAAATTTAATTTGTTTTTTATATCATATATATAAAACATATAATATGAATTTAAAATATTACATTTAATATATAACATATATAAAAATCCATAAAGGGTGATATGATTTTATAAACACAATTATTCTCTCTTTTAAAAAATAGGTTTTCATAAAAACACATCCTTTTTATTAAATTGGTTTTTATTTGCATTTCTAATCAATTTGGAAACCAATGAATCATTATTTAAATATGTTTAAACCATATTTTCATAATTCTATTGATACTATTCATTCCCTCCATTCCAATGGTTAGGTTATAATAGTAAAATTTAAATGATAATATTTAGTTGTTTTTTTATGATCGATGTAGGGTATCATGTATACTATTAAACATAGTGTTTCTATCTTAAAACTTTTGATGTTATACTCACACTAGTCTTTGCGATTTCACAAATCTAAACAAGTCTTCATGAAGCACACGTCCTCTGCAAAGCCAAACTAACCTTCACAGCATGCCTTTCTTTTAAAGGGTCAACTGCCTCTGTGAATTCCCTTTACTTTCACAAAGCTCCCTGCTCCATGAATATCCTTAGAAATTCAAGAGTTTAATATTTTTCATTTGATCTCTCTCTTTTCTCAAGCAGGTCAAGGTCTATTTATAGGCTATTCCACTGACTGGAGAAGCTTCCATACAATGTCAGCGCCACATCAGCTCAAATTGCAAAGCTTTGAAATTTCCACCGAAATTCTCTCTATATCATGAAGTACCAATTTTTTTTTCAGATCACAGAGCTTGTTGTAATCACAGAGAATTCTGTCAATTAATATTCACCACCATATAAATGCTCCCTCACAATGCTTTTCACCTCTGTTATTCGTGAATCTTGTTATTATCGCATAGCTCACTATCAAAATTCTTCATATATTTGATAAATAAAATTTATGAAGTCTATATTTTCAAAACTCATGAATTTTCCATATTTTGATGAGATATTTAAGGAAATCCACTTTTTTTAATGCTCACCAAATCCAAAATTTTGGGCACCAAATTTTTTTCAAACACTAAAAAATAGAGCCACCTTGTATCTATTATTTTGTACCGCCTCTAGATCTTCCATTAATTTGTCATGTTTCTTTGTCCGCATGGATTGTCAACAAAATCTCTGGAACTTGACAATTTTCCATGAAAACCTACTTTTTCAACAAACCTAACCAACCAAAAAATACTGCAATGTTACCTTAAGGGATATTTCCCAACAATCTCCCCCTTTGGTTTTGTTGACAACACTTATCATAATAATTCTCTACACTTTGATACCTCACTGAAGCTTCTTCTAAATACTACCACCATTCACCTCTTTCTATTCAGATCATAATCAAATATTTACTCAATACATACTCTAATGCCACATCAGCAATGCTCTGTGTGATAAACAAGAGTAAAATTAAAAGTTTATAAATAGATCACTTAATTTTTATTCCAATTCTTGATACCATTCCAACACCAATCTTCTACTTTTATCATGAATCTCAGTTTTCATGATATGTAATCTTTGATTGATCAATTCATGAATCATAAAATTCAAAACTCTCCCCCTATCTCATTGATCACCCCTATCTCGCTGCTCCACCTGTCTACTTCTCCCCATGTCTTTGACTAAGAAATTTTCACCCTTTCTTATCCACAGTAAGTTTCTCACCCATTAGAAGTCACTCTTTCCCCCCCTTTGTCAATGAACCCAAAGGTCACACTATTATGGTCTACAAAAGATTATAGACACATATCAGTAGATCAGGGGAAAAAATCATTCCTCAAAGAGAGGGGGTCCCACATCCACGTTTTTTCAAGTGCAGAGAGTCGACTAAACTCCCAGAGCCAGTCGATGCCTCTCAAAAGCTTCCTTGGGTAAGATATTTTTTAGAATGTCTGCAACCTATTGTTTTGTAGGTATATAATCCAACTTCACGATTCCCTACTCAACCTTCTCCTTGATAAAATGATACTTTATCTTAATGTGTTTTTCCCTTGAGTGATAGAGAATATTTTTGATTAGATTTATAGAACTTGATTTATCACACTGGATTTATATTGGAGACTTCACTTCAACTCATCAAGCTGCCACTTCATCCATAATAACTGTGTGCATGCATGAGTGGTGACAATATAATCATCTCCTACAACGCTCTTTGAAATACAATATTTCTTATTTCTTAGTGAAGAAATACACAATCCACCAAGATAGAAAGAACCAACTGATGTTGATTTTCTATTATCTGCTGATCTATCCTAATCTGTATCTGTATATCCCAAAATCATTAGCTGAGATTTATCATTATAAATAAAATTGAAATCCATAGTTACCTTAATATACTGAAGTATTATTTTTATTATAAGCATTTGGATTTCCTTGGGATTTTTTTGGTATCTTAGTGTTTGGAATATGGTGAAAACAACATTAGTTATTGTTGCTATTAGGTATAGTAAACTTCCAATTATCTACCTATATTCAGTGATATTAACTTCCTTGCCATAATCATCTTTTGGTAATTTCATCTGGATAGCAAATAGAGTCTTAATATCCTTATAATTTTCCATTAAAAATATTCTTAGAACCTCCTTAGAATATTTGGATTGATGAATGAAAGTTCAATTCTTTCCTTGTGTCTCCATTAAACCAAGGAAAAATGTTATCTCATCGTTCATTGACATTTTGAACTCACTTTTCCTAGATTCATAAAACTGCCTGTACTGAGATTTATCTCACCCACAAAATCTTATGTCATCAAAATAAAACATCACCATCATTATTTTATTAATATCATATTTGAAATAGATATTGTAATTAACTCCACCACACTGAAATCCAAGATTCTTCAAATACTGATCAGGCCTTGAGTACCCTGTTTTTTGTGCTTGTTTCAACCCATATAGTTATTTCTTCAACCAACAAACTTTGTTATCATCTTCATGAATGATAAAACCATATGGATTCTAAATATAAAATTCTCCCATAACCCCATTCAAAAATGTCGATTTGATGTCCATCTTGAAAACCTTGAACTTACATTGCACTACAATGGTCAAAAATAATCTGATTGTTTCCAGCCTTACAACTAGTGAGAATGTCTCATTGACATCAATACCCTGTATCTGAGAGTATCCTTTGCACACTAGTCATTCTTTGTTTTGAATCACTGTGCCTTATCCATTCATCTTGTTCTGATAGACCCATTTAATCCCAATGATATTCTTATTTGCCTGCCTTGAAACAATCTCCCAAATTTGAATCTTCTCAATAAGATATAGATCTTCATTCATAGCCTAAACCCAATTTTCATCTTCATCTGCATCAACAAAGAATTTAGGATTTACTTAAGATAGGAAATAATTCTGCTATAGTGATTTCATTCTTCTTGTATGAACTAGAGCTGAATGATCACTAATGATATTATTCCTATCAATTTCAGATTGACTCTTTGGCTTCTATGTAGATACCAACCTTATTTCCTCCTACTCATCATAAATATCTTCTTATAAATCAGCATCTTCCAATTCTACTCCCCCTGTGATTTTTTCCCCCTCATCACTTTTACCAAGAAATTGTTCACTGTGCTGTTGAATTCTCTCTTCATTCTATACGAAAGTGACATCATTGATCTCAATTAAATTTCCTTTCCTCTTATTAAAACATTTGTATGCTTTTATTTTCCCAAATTATCTAAGAAATATCCCCTCATCTCCTAATGACTCAAATTTCTAGTGTTTTTCTTTGTTGATAATAAAGGACTTACTTCCAAATATTCGAAATTATTTCACTGTTGGATTATTTCTATACCACATCTCATATGGAGTCTTTTTTTCCTTCAGACACGACAGAGCCTTATTAGAAATACATACCAATGTCAACATTGCTTCCTTCCAAAATTTCTCCGGTAGGTCTTTTTCAATGAGCATTGTTCTGGACATGTTTTTGATGATCAGATTTCCCCTTTCGACAACTACATTCCATTGAGGAGTTCTTACTAAAGAAACTTAATGCCTTATGCCACATTTCTTGAGATAGTATTTCACTTGCCTATTTGTTAATTCTATACCATTATCAGAACAAAACTGTAGAATTTTCATCCCAAGAATCCTTTTTGATTCCCCCTGATACTGTTTTAAATATCTTAACACATGAAACTTATGGAAAATTAAAAATTCCCATTCCATTCTACTATAGTCATCAATGAAAAGAATACAACACCTCTTCCCACCAATGGATCTTGGTGAGAGAGGTCCACATACATAAACATGCACAAATTCAATCACTTTTGTTGACTTATTTTCCTTTGATTTGTATGAATTTTTGATGATCTTCCCTTATTTATAGTCATCACACATATGTGTAGAATCACATGAAAGATCAGGGAGGTATCTTACTGATTCAAACTTTACCAGATCTTCTGGGGATGGTTGGAAGATTACTAAGTCATTTATGCCACAACTTGTTTTCTTCCTCTCTAGATAGAAATCACATATCTTCTTATCCACTTACGAGGTAGATATTTCCCTTTATTTTTTCCCTGAAGAACCATTACACCATCTATTCCTTTGATGAAACACATTTTCTTAGTAAACCTTATATAATTCCTTGAGTCACATAGCTGACTGATGCTAAGTAAATTTTGATTGAGACCTTCTACTACTAATACATCAGTACATCTCATTTCTTTTCCCCAAAACATGGCATTTATAGAGTTAATAATATTTCAGACTTCATCGTTTCCAAACTTTACAACTCTTTTTTTGTCATATTGTATGCATGTAATAAGATCCTTATTACTTTTCATGTGGGATGTGTATCTACTGTCAAGGATCCATACACCATTATGGTCTAGTGCTTTATGGAAAATTTCAGCAATGAATACCTTCTCATCTCTTTTCTTCTTGATCCATATTTTTGTCTTTACACTCAGCAATGATTTAGAATCTTTATCTTTCTCATGTTATTATGGACCATCTTCATCTTTTAAGATTTCAAATCTGTTCTGTATTTTCAACTCCCCTACTGGTTTATTGATTTTCTACTTGTGAATAGTTTTGTTATTATTTGGAACATTCCTCTTCATGGATGATTTATAGTATCTATCCACATGTTCAAATCCTCCACACACAAAACAGTTTCCCTCAAAAGATATTCTAGATTATAGAGTTCTGTTTGGCTATCACTGTTGCTCTTATTCTCTTTTGTATCTTTTAGCTATATAACACACCTTTTGTGAGTGTCCCATATTTCAATAGTAATAACACCTTATATAGGGTGCATTCCTATTCCTCACTTCTGCACTATTGGGTCTCCCTTAGGTTATTTGAATCTTTGGATTCTCCTTCATACCCAAATCCACCTTTAATATCAAAACAGGTGTTTGTGGTATGACTTTAATTTTCATATCTTTTTGTTTTCTGTGAATCCCCACATCAGCCTTAGCATCTTAAAATAATTGATGCTTCCTTTATGTGGAACCACTATGTTCCACTTTTAGTTTATCTGTTTTCTGAATGATCTATTTTCCTAATGTCACACCAGTATTCAAGAGTATTTCTTGATCCTTAACCTTTTTCTACAAACTGATAACTTCTCCTTAAAGTTATTTAATATTCTAGATTTGTTCTTTCATTGTGTAATTCAAGCCATTGATATCACTTTTATATTCTTTAACCATGATTTTAGACTCACTAACTGATTCTGAGCCCTCTGGTTTTGATGAATTGAGTTTTTCAATTTCTTCCATCAACTCATACTTTTTTATGCTATAGAGTTTGGCTTCATGAACTAATTTGTTGGATTTCTTTCTTTTGTCTCTCCAAACATCTATCTCTTCAAGATCAGCCTCTAACTTAGCTTTCATATCAACTTTTCCTTTAACTTCTTCTTCTTCTTTATCAATGTCAGTTTCTTCCTTTTTTTGAGTAATACCAACAAATTCTACCATATAATTTTCTCTACAATCTTTGTAGTTATCTATCTCTTCAACCTCTTCAACCTCAGACTCATCTGAACTATCACATTCTTGTGAAAGAAGATTATTCTTCTTAAATAAATCTCTCTTGAACTATTTCTTTCCTTTCACATAGGCTGAAGAATTTTTCTTTAGAATTTTGGATTTATCCTCACCATATTCTTGGAACTTTATTGGGGCACCTTGCCACAAAATTTACATCCTTTCCACATAAAAAACAATCCAGTGGAAGTTTCCCCTTGAACTTTCCTTTTCCTCCTTGAACATTTGAAGAAAGAAATGATATCACCTCATCTATCTCTTCATATTCCTAAGAATATTCAATGGTTAGCTTATGCATGGACTTGAATTCCACCTCCTTAGATTCCCCTTTTTCACAGCCTCATTATCATCATTCCTCATTTCATATGCAACCAATGTACTATACAAATTTTACAATGCCAGCACTTTCAGATTTTTATCTTCCAGTACTGAAACTTTCAAATTGAACCAAGGTGAATGTTTCCTTAATATGTGCTTCACAATATTTATGTCTTCAATGAATTCTTCAAGACTTCTCATGTCTTCCAAAACAATTTTTACTCTATCAAAAAATGCATCAAAAGACTCATTCGAGTTCATTCACATATCTTCATACTAGTTTCACAAAATTTTTAACTTTGCATCTCTAACCTTTGTATCTACTTCATATATGTTCAATATATTTTCCTACATAAAAAGTTATGTTTTTAATTACATCTCTTTTTTATAGATATCTTTGGATAGGGCTACCCCTAAGGAAATGATTCTTTTGGCATCAGCATCCAACTCCCTTCTTTCTGCTTCTGATAAATCACCAATATTCATGTCAGTTGAGATACCATGCATTGATATTGTAAATACATCCATTCCCAAAGATCAGAAGTAGTGTTGTATCCAATTATTCCATAGCTAAAAATTATTCCCATCGAAGATCAAAATCCCTTTATGATTAGTTACCTCCATTTGAGAGAAATATAATTATATCAACCTTTTGATTTGATACCAATTGTTAGGTTTACTAGGATAGATACCCTATGAGGGGGGGGGGGGGGTGAATCAGAATATGACAGGTTAAAATAAATGTCCCTTTGATCTTGTTTCATTGTTAGAAAAAACTCTCTTCTCTCTCCTTCCCCTTGAAGTGTTTGTAAAAATATTAAAGCATACACAGGACACAATAATTTTACTTGGTTCACCCTCATTGGTCTACGTACAAGGAACATACACCAACAACGTGATGATGTACCAAATCCACTAAAATCACACTGTTATTTGGACGTTTGAATCAGACTCACTATCCCTTCTGGTTTACAACCAGTCAAAATTTGAAAGCTCACTGCTCTCTCAACTGAAGTGTTCTCACTACTTATTTAGAAGATCAACTCACAGTTTAAGGACTTGTAGGTACTTTAATTTTCATGAATACTTGCATCCTCAACTGTATATAGATACTCTGTTGAATCTCCACTTTCATCCACAGATGAATAACACTTTTCCACTTAACACTGGGTAATCCTTTTTGAAACTCTTTCACAAAGCACACTGACTTTGCGAATCTCTCTCTTTTTCAAAGATCAAACCAGCCTTCACAATTCTCCAACCTATTCGTGAAGCTCATAGGTTCATAGAGATCATAGGTTTACAAAGCTCACTAGATCATAGATCTCTCTAGATCATAGAGACACAACTACAAATACGGATTTTATCAGTGCTAAAAATTGATTTTAACAGCACTAGAAAAGCGCTGTTAAAGCTAGAGAAGATAAGGGGGGGGGGGTCCCCTTTATCAGTGCTCCAAAAAGCACTGATAAAGATTCCATTTATCAGCACTAAAAAAGCACTGATAAAAGTTAAAAAATTAAAAAAATCAAAAAAAAAATAAAAAAATTTAAAAAAATTATAAAAATTAATTTTTTTTTAAAAAACACTACCAATCGGGGGGGGGGGGCTTTTATAGCGCTTGATACCCCCCCTTTTACAATGCTTTTCCACCCCCTATAGCGCCCCACAGACCCCCTCCACCCTTTTACAATGCTTGCTCCCATATTCTCCCATGCACACGTGCCCCTGCCTCCACCCGGATTTGAACTCGAGACCTTTCCCCTACGCGCCTAAGCCCTTACCACCCCTCTATTTTGATTTGTTTTCCATTTAATGATATATATATATATATATTTATATTTAGTTATATTTATTTGTATAGTAATATATATTTATATTAATATATATATAGTTATATTAATATATATATATAATTATATTAATATATATATATATAGTTATATTAATATATATCTTTATATATATATATATATATAGTTATATTTATTCATATAGTAATATATATAGTTATATTAATATATATATAGTTATATTAATATATATATATATGTATAATTATATTAATATATATATATAGTGATATTAATATATATATATATAGTTATATTTATTCAGATAGTAATATATATTTATATTAATATATATATAGTTATATTAATATATATATATATATTTATAATTATATTAATATATATATAGTTATATTTATTCAAATAGTAATATATATTTATATTAATATATATATATAGTTATATTAATATATATATTTATAGTGATATTAATATATATATTTATAGTAATATTAATATACATATATAGATTTATTAATATATATATAGTTAGATTAATATATATATATAGTTAGATTAATATATAGGTATATAAATAGTCATATATTTTTATTTTAAATAAAATTGATATTAGTTATTAATAGATAAAGCTAATATATTTTACATTTAAATATATTTTATTATTTGTAATTATATAATTAAATTTTTACGTGTGAATATATAAAAAATATGTATATATTGTTATATATTTGATTATAAATATCAGTGCATTTTGAAAAATGAAGAAATTTCAAAAACATAATATCACTAAGAATGTAATAACTTATAATAAATTCAGTACCCACCAAAAAAATCCAATAATACCCCCTTAAACGAGCCTGAAAATTCACAAAATGTTAAAAAATCAGGGTACCCTGACTAAAAACTCAGTTTTAGAGGCATTCTGGGAATTTTTTGGCCTTGAAAAAACCTTAATAGGGGTTTCTTCGATTATAGAAACGTAGATCTCATCCCATGCTTCGATTTGATATGTGGTAGAGCTCAAACAGACACCTGGATCAAAAGTTATGACTGTTTGAAGTTTGAGTTGCATTTTCAACATATTTTGGACCGTTTTTTAATTTTCTTAGTGTTCAAATTGTTATAAAATTACTATTACTCAATAATATTTAGAAAATTATTAATTAAAAATATTTTTTTAATTTTTTATAAGCCGTTTTCATTAAATATCTTATATATTAAGTGTAACTGTATATTTATACTTATCTAAAATATATTTAAAAGTATATTTAAAAAATATATATTATATTTATATCAATATAACTATATCTATATATTTAAATATTAATATATTTTTTTAATGATTTTTTTTGGATGTAGACCCATTATCAGCGCTAACAAAAAAATGCTGATAAAGGGGGGTACCTTTAACAATGCTAAAAAAAGCACTGTTAAAGGGGCACCTTTATCAACGCTAAAAAAGCGCTGATAAAGGGGTATGTTTATCAGCACTTTTTTTTAGCGCTGATAAAGTTACCCCCCTTTATCTGCACTATTTCGTTAGCGCTGATAAAAGGGCAGCACTGGGAAAAACTGTTTTTGTGGTAGTGAGATCACTACTTCATAGATTTCACACTGGTCTTTTCGATTTTGTAAAGCTAAACAAGCCTTCATGAAGTGCACGTCCTCCAAAAATCCAAATTGGCCTTCAGGGATCTCCTTCCTTTAGAAAAGCTCAAATACATCAGCGAATTCCCTTTACTTTAGCAAAGATCCCTGATCCGCAAATCTTCTTCGCAATTCGAGAGCTTATAGTTTTTCGTTTGATCTCTCTCTTTTCTCAAGGGGATCAAGGTTTATTTATAAGAGATTCCACCGACTAAAGAACCTTCCATGAAAATTCAACACCATATTAGCTCAATTCACAAAGCTCTGAAATTTAATTCGAAATTACCTATATATCGCGAAGCACCACAATAATTTTCAGATTGTAGAGCTCATTGTAATCATGAAGCATTCTATTAATTCCTTTGCACCACCTCTAAAATTCTCTCTCAAAATTCTCTTCACCTCTTCTGTTTGCAAAGCTCATCATAATCGTAGAGCTCACCATCTACATTCTTCATGTCTTTGTGAAATACAATTCATGAATCCCATATTCTCAAAACTCATGCCTTTTCCATATTATTTTTTAGATCTTCAAGGAAATCCACTTTTTTAGATTCTCACCAAATCCCAAATTTTTGGACCCAATGAATTTTGCAAATACTAGAAAATGGTGGCACCTTGTATTTTTTATTTTGTACCACCAATAGATTTTCAATTCCTTTTTCATGGTTCTTTTTCAACATGTATTATCAAAAAAATCTCTGTAACATGACAATTTACCATGAAAACATACTTTTTCAACAAACAAAACCAACCTAAAAATTATACAATGTTACCTTAAGGGATTTTTTCATAACAAAAGTTTTGTTTTAATTTTCTTTCATTGATATGTACAATATATTATGAACCTATATTATTTCATGTAGTGCATATACACACCCTTTGAAATTTTATATCATGAATTTATTTATCCTCATGATATTTTAAGTTTCATTTTATGTTATTAATTAATGGGGCTTATAATTCAAAGTTACCAAAGTGGTAATGATTTTATGTTACAATCTCATCATCTATTATGATTTTTTATGATTATTTTTATGATGATAATATATTGTTATATATATCTCATTAAACTCCTAAATTTCTTCTATAATGTTTATTCATAATAATTTCAAATATTAGTACAATTTTCTTACTCTTTGTCACTTAAAATAATTAAGAATTTTTTTAATAAAATATAATTTTATTGATCTCTTTGGTTTGAAATCCATTTTCTTCCAAAAAAAATGTTTTTTAAACATGTTTTCAAAATATTTTATTATTATACTATGATTTTTAAAATTAATTTTTCCCCAGGTTTGATATTTTACAAAAAATGTTTTTAAAAGAATCTTTATGTTGTTTTCCAAACAATTTTTGTTTGAATTTTACCAAAAATATAAAAGGAATATTTTTTTAACATGTGCATCATGAATAAAATATCCTACAGTCGTGACCATTATTTTATTATAATATTAAATTTTATGTTTTCAAGGTTATTTACAAATAAAACTTTTTTCAAAGTGTTTTGTATTTTAAAAAGTGTTTTTTTCAAACAAAAGGATATTTTATTTAAGAAATGTTTTAAACGACTAATCAAAATCATTTTCCTTGTAAAATGGAATCCATTGATGTTACTTATGCCTTACTGGGGATATAATCTAAGGATAATATTACTTTTATTTCTCTTAATGGTTTATGTCTATGATGTAATGATTTTTATGAAACCCATTTCTCTTCCATGAGTTATATCATGATAAAATTATTTCAAAACTCACTTCTTTTTCCATGGGTGATTCTATGATCAAATGATTATGAAACCTATTTCTTTTATATAGGTTTTTATATGATGAAATGTTTATAAAACCATTTAATTTCATGGTTTGTGATATGATGAATATTTTATGATCTTTTGGAACAAATAAATATAGTTTTCATTATGAGATGTGTGGGACCTATATCCCCCTATAATGAATTGGAAAAAAATTTATATCTCATGAGAGAGACAAAATTGGAATGGGGGAGTGAATCTGGTTTAGTAAGGGATTTTTTCCACTATAATGGTATTGGGAGTAAACTTTGACTACTATAATGGTTTGGGGAGTGAACCCATTCCACTACGATAGCCTTAGAAGTGATCCATGACTACTATGGAAATGATTTTGTATACTTATATACATTCTCAAAATCTATTCCTTTTGCCAATGTTATGTTCTCTTGGATTATGTTTTTTCATTCCCTTATGATTCATGTCTAATGAACTACCAATATTTATTCCATGACTCAAGATTATGTTCTTTTTATATGAATTGTATATATTTTAAATGTTATTATCATATTCTCATGCCCTTGTGTTCCTGTTATGCTTACGTATCTCCCTTGTTTACCCATCCTGAGCATTTAAGCTCACTCTTTATTTTTTTTTCTTTCCCATGGTTGTAAAGAAATGTATCATGTATGATATGTATAAGAAGGGTGCTAGTTATGATGATCATAGTGGGAGATGATGTGGTTTATCAATGGACTAGTAGTTTGTATTTCTATGTTTAAAAAGACACTAAACTATTATGGTTCTCAGGCACATGTTTATGTAATCTAATGAATATTCATAAATAATGATGTAATATCTATGTATAATGATCTCGGGTCTCTATACATCAGGCACCTAGTGGTAGTGTACTGAGTATCCAAGAGCTTTTTTTACCAGGAAAGCTCAGCCAGGGACAAAGTCCCTGACCATTTATTAAAGAAAAGGAAAAAGTACAGTAAAAGCAGGTTTAGGAGAACCGGAAACCTTACAACCAAACAACTGATCCCCCAAGCACAAACGAAATCCGAAATTCAAAAATCAAAAACCATGAACCCTGATCCTTGCTCGAGCCGCATGGAACCCCGAGAAGCGTTTCACGTGATAGCCATTACACAGCCAGCGAGAAATCTAGAACCACGCACATCTCCACCACGTGCATCCACCACTGCAGGTCGCCGACGAGACCATCAAGCATCATCGCCGGAAAAACCATCACAGAACACTACCAAAAATCATCACCGTCACAAAACCAGCATCGCCGGTGAGAGTCAATAATCAACCTCAACTTCGTAGAATCAAACACCAAAACCAGAGTGCTGACCGAGATGGGCATTGTCTCCGCGGTTCCACATAGCGGAACCCCCCACAAGACAATCCCGCAGAAACCCAACCACAAGCAAATCATCATCACCACCACATAAAAAAGAAAACATATCCACAAATCATCAAGAAGAAACGAAACCACCCAAGGAGGACCCAGTCCGTCACCATTCATACTGACATAGCACACACAGAAATAGATCCACAAACCAGCATCATCACCAAAACTCGTACAAAGAATAAAAGATGAAGCAAAACCCACCACCACCTTCCGAAACGCAACTAGTGGCCAGATCTTCCCAAAGCACAAGCTCCTGACACCGAACACGACGGAAACCCTAGAACTCAGCACAGATCCCGCACCCTGGGGCATCATCATGCCTCCAAGACAAAGAGGATGAGCGACGATGCAAATGCTGAGGATGATGATGAGTCTGTGCAAGCAGAGGGTAGCCGCACCGTGGGTGCACCTAGCTGAGAGCCGAGGAGAGAACAACCCTTGCGGGGAGAAGGCGGTGGCAGATGGGAACCCTAATCGCCGCAGAGCCCCTTACGGGCACATCCAATTCTCCCTCAAGATCTTTTTTTATTTTTAATATTAATTAGAATTAAATTTTTAACTTAAAAACCATATACCTCTCCCTCATTTATTCAACTAGCTACCCAGGAATTTCTCAACTTTATCCATTTCTCCTATATTTCTCCCACTTCTTAATCATCTATCTTCTATTTGAGTGAATATCCTTTTACTACAGTGTATTCTTAGAAGTAATATGAATCCCTAACACCCCTTCTTTCACTATTTTTATTGCATTATTAACTTTTTCATAATAAAATAAAAAATTTTATTGGTTTTCAAATGACCTTATGATTTCAAGTGATTGATAATAAATTAACCTATGATTGTGGATGAGTTTTCTCTTAATAATATAGATTTAGTGTTAACTTTCATTTTCCCTTAGTTTATATGTGTTTTCATATGTGGTGTGAAAAATATCTTGGTTAAGTGGGTGTGTCTGACCAACGATTTGGCCGACATGGTAGGTGTGTTTGCGTGTGATTGGGTAAAAATTATTTGTGTGTGAAGGATTTACTATATGAGAGAATCATGTTTTATGGGTTTCCTTCATTTGTGTCAAAATAATAAGGTTTCATTTAATCTTAAATGGCACTCATACTAGCAGTTCAAACATGGTTTGAGTATTATAAAGACTTGTGAGGTTGGGTATAGCAGGATTATAAATTTAATTAAGAGTGAATAAACATTCATTGGTAGTGGGATAGATTATTTTTACTGTATTTGGCTTAAAGTGAGAATTTAATAATGTTTTTTTATTATGTGAGTAAGACTGTTAGTGAGAGATCACTCATTGATATGTTTTTCATAAGTGAGAATCTACCAAGGTTATTAAGGGAGTGTTTTTATATAGAAATGTTTTTTAAGAGGGGTTAATTATGGAAATGGTTGGAATTTAATGCATTAACCTTATCATAGTTTGATAAGTGTCTTGTGAGTTGGGAATTAATTATTTCTCTAATTAGGGATAATCCTCTAGGTTAGTGAGTTTTTTACTTTTAAGAGAGGTATATCCCTTATATCATATTAACTTATTAATGATTATATTGATAGTGAAATAAGATATTATAGGAAATATTAGGTAAATGTATTTATTTTTTAAATTTATTTTATTAAATAAGTTTTCCTTGAAAATAGAGGATTTATTGTGTTAGGTTGAGTATGTAATTTATTATTTATATTATGCATTGTATGCTTCTATGATATTTTTTATTGATTGGGAATGATGTTTATTATTTCCCTACCATATATATGTGTTATTTTTATTTCTATACATGGGATGAATTAAATTTTAAAATGGGAATATAACATGTTATTTATGTTATACAATATTAATGTTTGTTATATAGATGATTAATAAGGGTTCCCATTACCCTATATTATTATTTATGATAATTAGTACTATTATAATTCATGTTTTTTATATATTTTATGTCTTTCTTAGAAGGTGGAGGGTATTAGGTATTTTTATAGATTTTTTAATCAAGTACTATAGAATTTGATAAATTAGACCTTCAAAAAGAGGCATTAATGAGGATATCTAGGGAGTGTATTAGGAGAGTGTCAATGAAACTTGATAATACCTCCTCAAATAGGATATAGTAACCCTCCCCTACCTATATATTCTTCTGGAACATGGAACTTTCCCTCCCATGGGTGGATTTAGTCTCTTTCCCATAAACTTTTACCCTACTTCTAGAGGATGTATACCAAATGTTTGTGAATTTTCCTTCTTGGTTTAACTAAGAGGACGTAGTTATTAATTTTGGATTCCAAGAATATATTGAAGTATTTTGGTTGGTTTACATGTTCTACTAATTAATATATTATAAAATAACACTAAAGGTATAAGATTTATTACTTTTAAGTATTAGTGTTTTTATAAATGATTTATTTTTTTAGTAGTGTTATGTAATTGGATTATTATTGTTCTTTTTTTATCTTCCTATTTTGTGTTATTTTTGTATATTATTCCAATATTTCATTCTCAATGATCCATGTTAATTTTTTATTATATTTCATTCAAAACACAATAATTTTATTCCCTCACACATGTTTGAAAAAAAAAATCATTTTTTGATGTTTTTAGTGTAACACCTCATTTCATTGGATTTTCTGAATATTACTTAATTTGAATGAATTGTGAACAATGAAGATCAGTTAAGTTTTGGGAATGAAATGAATGGTCACTTTTATATAATCCTTTTATTTTTTTATAACTAGGAAGAAATTTTATTTAAAGTAGTTTTTTGATTTGAGTATAGTTCCAAACTCATCGAATGATACTGAATTTGAGATGAGAAACACATGATATGTTCACATGCCAATGCTACCTGCTTCAGGTATCATGGTTGTATCAAAAAGCTAACAGATGGGCTTTCTTTCACCTCAAGCTATGTTTTTGGTCAATGTAGTCTTAATAAAGAAAACTTGAATATATTCTTGGGCTAATGGATCCTTGAATTAGGTCTAAATAATAGGTTTGTACTACAACATAATATTATGTTATCTATACCAAGAATATGTTCATACTTCAGCATACATTACATAAAATTAGTGGGACTACCCTAGCTTTAATTTAATATAGGGGAAACACATGATATGTCTTCATCAATAATATTATATCTTTAATTAAAATTTAGATTGTGATCATCACCCAAAGGTATGTCGACAACCAATGCATGTTAGGAAATTAATGCAATGATATCAGCGTTACAATACTCTATATAAAAGAATACAAAAAGTTGAAGATATGAATATCCATTCACATGTAATGTAATTTAGCTTTTATCACTGAGCAAAGATTAGAACCAACACAACCTATGTCAATATTTGAGAATAAATCTGTAACACATCATAACATTATGAATAAATTCACGATTCATCAGTATTTTAACATAATCTAGAGGAGGACATTATGAGACTATTTTTCCTAGCCAATTAAATTTTATAGTACAACACCAGATCTATCAGTGCTGATGGATTCATAGGGATTATTTTTTAGAAATAATTTAGTCCAAACCATTTAAAACCAAAATTTATTTAGAGTAATTAGTATATGATAAAACCACTTTAGAAGTGTTTTAAATTATTATTAAGTAAGGAAAGAAGGATATTTGATCACTAAGAGACATTAATCGAGAAATTATCTCATGTGGAATGTATACAAGGTATATAAGGATAAATGAATAGTCTAATTATCATATCTAACTAAATCAAGAAATGATGGTAGGTGCTTTATGATCCTTAGGAGAGATAAATTATATCAATATCATGGGAGTGACACCATTAATCATACAATAAAAGGTGAACCATACATTCTAAATGGATAAAATCTAGAGAATATCAGGTGACATGTGGAATAATATAAGATGGGGAATAATCTTATTAATTTTGGATAGAAATATTCATTAGAGTAACTTTTAGATAGTAGGAATATTTGATATAGTTATTTGTTTCTTTTATATAACTTGATCCCTTCACGTGGAGGGATAAACCTTAATTAATGATTGACCAAGTAGGGGAGGTAATTGTATTTTCCTGAGTTAAACTAAAATTTTAATCTATCTTCTTGTGTTTATATTATTCCCATATAATAATATGTTAAGTTGAATACAATCATATTCAATATATATTTAATTAGTTTGTTTTCATGTTGTGGACCCAATATCTACCTCTAATCAATCAACCCTATATATGATGGAGTAGGAGTGATTAAGTGAATAAGTTGTATTGATTTCTAACCCATTTTTAGAAGAAAATTCCTCATCCTAAGCTATCCTGGATCAATATCTTTCATTTTGGAGGTTATTTTAAGTTGAAGGTGAGTTCTATATTGGATTATTGGAAGATTAATCAAAACATTTCCATATACATTATAAAGAGTATTATTTGATATTGATCATTATCATACTATAACTCACCATCAATAGTAATAAGAGGTGATTAGTTCATGTGGTGATATTTTTCATTGGAAATTTTTATAAGAATGAATAATCATTACATAATTATCATAAAATTAAAATGTAACTTCTACCCTTATATCAATCACTAGTAAATATCTTGATAGTTACACTTGTATGCTATTTTTGTATTCTCTTAATTCTAAAAAATCAAACATAAACCAAAATATTTAATTTTAACACTATAAAAATTAAAATTTCAACCTTTATTAGTGATAACTAAAGGGCCCACTATATTTCATAACTTTGGATATCAAATATGTGTTGGACCACCTAGTGATAAGGTGAAGATTAAAATTGTATTGAATCACCTAAAAATATTTATAGGGAAAACATTGTTAATTTCACACTTGATATTCTTGAACATAACTCAAACTGACCATTTTTTCAATATTGATCCATATATTGAGAGGAACTTCCTATCTAGAGCCATATAATTGATATATATTGAGAATATAAAATTAAAATTTGATAATTTTGATCACATAAATATTTATCATATATTTTCACCTTTATATATGTGATATAAAATTTTATGGATTTATATATCCCATCATTGGTTTCTTTTTCACTCAAGAAACTTTTTAATATATATTTTTTAAAACATGTATAAAATGAAAAAATTACATGATTTCCAAAATTAACATCATACATTTATTTTTATAAAAAAACCTAAATTAATCTAGCTTAAAAATTGTTATTTTTAGGTTGTTTTGATCACTAGGTTTAAATTTTTTCAACTAGATCAAAGGAATAATAGAATGTTATGAGGCCTAAAGGAAGGAAACAATGTGAAATTTTTTTGGGTGAGTTAGATTGGACCAACATTATATAAATGGGCCATATATCTAGATAAATATATGAAATAGGTTTGATTCAACCACTGTCCAAAATAAAAAACAAAGGCACACATCTCTACTAAATTTTAAGGTAATATTCAGTGGTTAAATTAGTCTATTAAGATGATAAAGTGTAGGAGAAAAGTTTACCATGAAAAATTAACATATACTATATATCATTGACTTCTTATTGATCCAATTTTTACCAATTATCATTAAAAATGCACCCAAATAACATGGTGAGTTTATAATCAATTAAAGGAGTGATAAGGGTGATTGAGATTCCTATATACTCATATTTTTCTTCCTCTCCATTATACAGAGTTCTACATTCCACATTATCACATGGGGGAAGAACATTGATGTATTCCCAAGCTTCAACTTGTAATATTCTTAGTGATATTATTATTTAAAGGTTTTAATTTAATTTTTCATCAATTTTATATTTTCTTTCTATGTTATATGTTGTTACTCTCTCATAATAATCAATATGAATTCTTGTATAAACTGGATCATGTGATGATTTGAGCTCGTTTGACTCTTTTCTCACCCTTTATCTTTCTTGAGTGTTTTGATGTATTGAATCATTTGAAAAATAAAAAATAAAATTTTTAAGAATAGTCATATTATTTTAATAATATCATATTAAAAATTAAATAATGCTTGATAACACATTGAGTTCTTCATGTGCTTCCTTGATGAGTTTAGGTTTTGGCGTTGGATACAAATCATTCAATCATCACTGGTAGCTGGTGAATAAATTTGAATTTCTAAAAAAACCCTATGAAGTATCCTAGAATAAATCACATAAAAATATGGTTTTAGTTTATTCAAATCAAGTATTAAAATATTAGACCCTTTACACTGAAGCAATTGTAGATGATCATCAAATAAATTACCCGGAGTGATCACACTTTCATTAAACCATTTTAATTCTCACACTTTAATTTATAAATTATTTATTATAACATGAAACTAAACACTTTATTTCATTAAAAATATCCATATTTTACATAATTAAAACCATATTTTTAATATTATTTATTTAATATTCTATTGATATATGACCCGATGTTCCCAAAATACTATATAAATTATAGTTAAAATTAATAAATAATTTTATGTGTTCTATAGAGCGATCAAATTTTGGAACCCTTATAAGGGTTCATAGATATTTTTTTCTTTGTTTGTTTCTTTTCAATTTATATTACCCATTTTATTTATTTTTCTTTACTTTCACCTTTACCCCTCTTCTTTTCATTTTTTTTATTGTGTGTTTTATCTTTATTTCTTTCCTTTATTCTTATATCCAATCTCTTGTTTTATAATATAGTTTTTTTCTACCACATTTTAATTTTTTTCCTTTTCCCCATATTTTCTTAAATAAAAAATTACACTATTATTGAATAATCATATATTTAAATAAAATTTAAATGAAATTGACCTAGAAGTTGAAAATACTATTCACTCAAGCATTATATTTTCTAGAGTAGTCTAATAAAGTAATATTGATGAACCCATTATGGATCATAAAGAGGTTTAAAAAAATCCAAGAGTAAACCTAATAAAATCCCTAAACATATGGATAAAAAGAATATAACTTTAAAATAAATGAACGCCCCTAATGTGATGTACCAATATGTAGACATCCAATACCCAAAATAAGCAATCAACATTGAGCTAAAATCATGCCTCCTTCACTTCCTCCAAAAATTCCATGGCCTTTCTAAGGAACCTAAATAACCAATAATATATTTTCACATAGTTTTCTCTACTATGAAACTCTAGTGTGTTACTGAAGACCATATCAAACTTGAGGACTTTTAATTTTATCTCAATGATATCTCTAAAGAATGGAAATAATATTTACCCCCAATAATTGGTGGATTTACTAACCTAAAACTACTATTTATAAAGAAGTTTTTAAGACTCCTAAATTGAATCTATTATAAAATAGATTTTAGAATTAAGAAAGAACAATGATAGACCCATTATGAATACTAAGAGAAGTTTAAAATACTTTTCTATAATTTAACACATCAAAAAATTAGTGAACAACATTTAATACAATACTTAGATGAGATAAGTTTCCCCATGGATCATAGAATAATTGATGTTACAACTAGTGGTGATCCAATGTTTAAATATCCTACTTCCACTCATGAATTAGTCACCAATACGGTTCAAAATATAGAATAATTTGGTAAATTCCCGATAATACCCACTTGAGGAGTTCATATAGTAAACCATTCTTCCATAGAAAAAAATGTTGATAATAAACTTGATGAAATAAATATACATTTTAGATAGCTAGATCTGGTTCAAGGTAATTCACAATTTCCACATATTCCTTTTCATTAAGGTATTTATATTAATTAAAAAAATTATCCTATTAATGAACCAAAATTTAAATTCATTTGATTATTATACAAAACAATTACTAGGAATTTATTTTAGTAATCACCACTCTTTAAGAAAGAAAAATCCTTGAAGAACCCCAATCTATGGTGAAAAAACACAACCACAATACCAAGAAAGAGGCAACCTAAGCTATATTAAATGGAATTAGTATTAACAAGGCCAAATGTATACATTATTTTCTCCCTAATCCATCTCAAAATAACCCTCCTCTTCCTACTAAATCTTAACCTAGCCTTAAGGACATGGTGAAGAAAATGTAATCCTAAAACCTCTAGTTACAAAAGACCACTCAATTTTCAATTCAAGACTTTTATTTTAATGTGTGATAATTAGAAAACCCCACTAGTGTAATAAATATGAAAATTTAGGTAAAAATATTATCTAAAACTATTTTAAATCCCAAATAAAAAGGTATTATATGACCCATTACACTTTATAGTGGTAAGGATATATATCCTCCAAAATCTACTAGTCCAAATGTGTTTCCTCCTTTTGAACACCCTTCTTCTCAATCATAAAAATAATCAAGTGAATATAAAAACCAAATAGGTAAAATATTTATCATAAATTATTTCCATGACATATCCATTCCTTTTTTATTTACCCAAATATTTTCTTAATCCAAGAAAACATTAGATAGTGAAATTAAAAAAGAGATCATGGATACTTTTAAAATGGTAAAAGTTAACATTATTTTCTTAGATACATTTAAAAAAATTCTTTATAATGATTTTTTTTAAAAGAATCTTTTCATCACCAATGGTGGATAAAGGGGAATTATAGATTTAACCCTATAAGTAATGTCCCAACCTTGATATAATCAACAATTCCATCTAAATGAAATAATCAATGAATATTTATGATACCTTTAATAATTGGGGTTAATTTATTTTATAATGAAAAAATTTATTTAAGTTCATTAATTAATGTGTTTCCTCACCCTTTATATATATATATTAATAGGTAGGATAACATCAGCCAATATGAGTTATAGTGAAACATGCCAAATAAGGAACAACACACCTAAATGGAATGACCAAGGACATACTTGTGTGTTTAAATAAACTCGATTTCCCAAAATAATTCTATTCCATTAATTTGGAAGTTTTTTAAAACCAATTGAATTATACTCTCTTACTTGAAAGGTATTTTCATAAAATGATGAATACAATCATCAAAATTCAAATGGAACATTATCCATGGAGTTATGAGGGAAAAATTAATGTGATAACCTAAGTATTCAAGTTAGGTAATTTAGTTTTAAAAGCATTAAAAACTTGTATAATTAGGTAGTTTTGAGGTTTTATAGTAAAATTATATAGATCAAGATTGAATATTATTGAATATGGGTTATTTGTGGAGATTTTGGAAAGTGATTAGAATTCCCAGTGGATTTATTCTAGGATGCCATTAGAGTTTTGGTAGCCCTTCCAGTGGGATTGTGACACTGTCTAACCTATACAAGTTCAAGTGGGGGTCTACTAGAGTTCAGATGGGGGTCAATTAGAGTTTTGGTGGGAGATAAATGGAGTTCCAAAGGAGGCTTATAATTTTTCAATTTTTTGATAATTAAGGTATTGATTAATAGGGGAGGCCCTAATTATCTAGAATTTCCATTACCCCTCCCCTTTCAATATCTCCTTACTAAGGGGGATTCTACCCATAGAACACTTTATTATGGTACCTTATATAATATAAGGTCATAGAAGGTAAGTTCAACACTACTCTAGTGTTCTTCACCATATGTTTCTGGTTTATTTGTTATTGTGATGAGTCTTTACTAAAACATCTATTTTATGAATTTTTCTATTGTTTCTCAAAGTCTTCCTCTAGAGGTTGAATTATTATGAGATTAAATATAAAAGACTCTACTAGTATGTGTCAGGGTGTTACTTGATTATTTTTGTGTTATATGTGTGGTTATGAATTGTGATATTTTTGGGAATGGGTAGGATTTCATGTTCAAATGAGTACCAATTCACTTGTAGTTTTCATTGTTATTGTGAGGTACTTAAATGTGGTTATATTTCTGTAATTTTGGGATATACTGTGTGTGTGTAATTTTAATTTTTGATGGTTCATGTATTACTTTAAAGTTACCACATGTTATATAAGAATAACTACTAAAAAATAGGCCTTTGATAACACTAGAAATGGCCTTTATCAGCACTTGAAAAGTGATGACTACATGAGTGATGTTAAAATCCTAGCAATTTTATCATCACTTTTATAAGAATTGATAAAGGTCCTATTTATCAGTACTTTTAAAAGCACTAATAAAGGGCCATAATATAGTATGTTGTTACAGAACACTGCAGCACCACTATAGCATGATGTAACCACACACTGTGACACAAAAAACACACCATATATCAACAAAAACAAATCCCAATACATAATTTGAATGAAATGAAATTTACAAAATAAAAAACAAAAAAAAACTATATTGTATACATTTAAAACATTGGTTTATATAATTACATAAATAAAAATTATTACAAACATTCAAAAATAATCCTAATTGTCAATGTTAACATGATTTCCATTGAATTTATTTGTCTAACTGGTAACATTGCATGAGTAGTTACAAACAAACCATCTCAACTCAAAAAAACAATAATCCACCTATATAAGAAAAATATTATTATGAGTAATAGTAAAAAGAAATAAATTAAAAATAAATAAGAAATAATACATTAATTTTACGAACAATGATTTTTCTGTGAAAATATCAAGATTACCTCAGTGATTGAGTAGTGAAGGTAACTTGAACGAAAGTGATAAATTTCAACACTACAGGAGTGAAAGGTTTTATGGGAAAAGAATTCTGGAAGTCTTGCTACAGAAAGTGATGAAATATGGACAGAGCACCCCAAATCGAACAAAACAATCCACCTATATAAGAAAACATTTATTATCTGAGTAATACTAAAAAGAAATAAATTAAACATACATATGAAACAATACATTAATTCTATGGACAATGATTTTTCTGTGAAAATATTACGATTACCTCTGTAATTGAGAAAAGAAAGCATTGTTTCTCTTCCTACAAAGGTAGTAGATGTAACATTAAAGAAAGTGATAAATGAACCACTAAAGGGTTGGAAAGGTTTTAAGGGATAAGGATCATGGAAGTTGGACTGAGTACCAGAACTCAAACAAAAGAATCCACCCGTATAAGAAAACAATTATTATGTTAGTAATACTAAAAAATAAATTAAACATACATATTAAACAATACATTAATTCTATGGATAATGATTTTATTGTGAAAACATCAAGATTACCTTTATAATTGAGCAGAGTCAGCATCGTTTCTCTTCCTACAAAGGTAGTGAATGAAACTTAAAAGAAAGTGATAAATGCACCACTATAGGGTTGAAAAGGTTTTTAAGGGGAAAGGATTATGAAAGTTGGGAAAAGCACCCCAACTCAAACAAAATAATCCACCAATATAAGAAAAAAATTATTATGTGAGTAATACTAAAAATAAATAAATTAAAAATAAATATGAAACAATACATTAATTCTATAGACAATGATTTTACTAGGAAAACATCAAGATTACCTCTGTGATTGAGAAGAGATAATATCATTGCTTTTCTTGAAAAGGAATGAAACATGGATAGAAATATTCTAAAATAAATGAACTCTATAAGGAATAACGAAATTTAAATCAAATTTTTCTTATATAATTTTTCAGAAAAATAGAGAAAATATATTGTAATAGCACCTTTACATCTATCCAAAGGGTTTCTTTCATTATAGTTTGTTCTTATGAGGGATTGGAAACATCATACAACAGAAAAGACATTACTTACATGAGTAGTCAAAAATTTAATTTAGATTATGTTAAATAATTAGAGAGCATATAATATTATGAGGAAAAAAACATATTAAAAAACAATTTTACTTTCCCATTGAACTATCATTATTTTTTAAAGGATTCAAGGATTTGGTTCATATTTAGAGAATATAAATAGAGTCTTTTTAGTCCCCTCTAACATACATGACATTGTCTACATTGGGACCAGCATGAAGTGATTGTGATGTCTTAATGAAAGGGTCATCCTCGATTGAATTTTCATCTAACTCAATATTTGTTTTAGTCACCATCATGAAAATCAAAAAATTCTTCTTTATTAGATTAGAGACATAAAATACATACACTACTTGTGATTCTATTATGAACGAATTTTATTTTTCACCTTCTACTCTGAAATTCACCTTTACATAGCCCATTTCATCAACTTTCACTCTATTGATACTGTCAACCCATTTGCAATGGAAAATATGTACTTGAAATGTTGTATAATACAACTCATATATTTTTTTGATAATGAAAAAATATTATATATTTTCATAAATTGGATTTATATCCTTGGAACTAGATATGTACATTGCTTTAGCCATGAGTTTAACACCACTGTTTTGAATCATACTAAAGTCATCATGTTCTTTTTTATAGAATGAATAAACATTGATTAAAAAACAATGTAAGATATAACATTCATATTCAGTCTTCTAGTTATCCATTAAAGTAATTCAGTATTTGAATCCATATTTTTACATAACTCTTTATAAATTTAATCTATGAACCACCCTATAAAATAATGATTATGGGTATTTTATATTCATACTTAAACCTTTGATGGATTAAAATCTCTAAGAATTTCTTTTTGGGATTAAATTTATGGATTATCATATTCACAATTATGTAATATGTAAAGTTGTTCTTGCTCCTGCTCTGTCAAGGTAATTGTAACATCTCTTTTGAAAATACCTTTTCCCATAAGTCATTTGCTAAGATGAGACTTTGGGAGACTGATTCTTTCAACATATGATAGGTATTCAATATATAATTCAATAGCTTCTTTAAAAATATATCATTCTACCATACAACCTTCTAGCTGACATCAATTCCTCACATACATTTTCAAAATCATCATATACCATTCAATGGGGTACATCCATCTATAATTAATAGGACCACATATTTGAACCTCTCTCAACAAGTGAACTATCAAGTGGACCATTATATCAAAGAATTATGGTAGGAAGAACATCTCTAATTAACATAATATGACTGAAATCTCCATATTCATGATGGAAAAATTCACTGGGTTTAAAACTTTACTATATATGGATTTGAAAAAGAAGCAGAGTCTGGTTGTTTTATTTCGTACATTTTGAGGCAGAATTCAAAAAAAATAAAATAAACAGACATTAAATATGTCATCAAAACATGAAAGTCATCTAATTTTAGTCCTTGTAACTTCAAATTAGTCATCGACACTATATTATTGATATTTGATGAATACCCTTGTGGAACTTTTACACTACTAATTAAGAGTAAAAATTGAAAATTTTCTATCTAAATAGAGTGTATTCTATTGGAGGAAGAAACTTCCACCTTTTACCCATCACCAGTGATAACTCTTCCCTTATCCTGATTTCAATCAAGTCCAACGGAGCCTTGATTCCATATTTCATTTTTCCCAGAATATTTAGTAATGTACCGATAATACCATCAAATATTTTTTTACATGAATGACATCAAGAAAATGTCTAACATACAAAAATTTCCAATATGTTAATTCAAAGAAAATTGATCTCTTCTTAAAAACAAATTTTGTAAGGTTTTTGAAAAATTGTTTACCAAAAATAGTGTCAATATTTTTTAGTTTTTTGTACAGTTGACCACCCATTGTTGGAGATGGTGTTATACCTTGTTTGATATTCCCATTGAATGTTGTTATCTAGGATCGATATTTATATCATTGAGGTAACTAATTCTATTTTTCTAAAAATAGACTTTAATTAATGCTTCAATTGAACTGAGTATGTGTGTTTTTCACAAATGGGAAACCCCAACATTCCTTTAATTATATAGCCTACTAAATTTTCATAAGTGGGGAAGTAATTTATTATTTAGTATATCATGGCCCTCAATATGAATTCTTCACTTCTATGAGAATCATACATTGTAACACAAATATCCCTAATCAATTTCATATATTTGATCAATGGATCAAAATAGACATTAATATCATTACCAGGTTGCTTTGGTCCAGATATAAGTAGAGATAACATAATGTATTTGCATTTCACACATAAGTTTGGTGGAAAGTTATAATTTACCAAAATGAAAAGCCATGTACTATGAGTACTACTCTATACACCAAAAGTGTTATTATATATATATATAATGCAAGATGAATGTTTCTTATATCATCTTTAAATTTTGGAAACTCATAATCAATTTTCTTCTAATGAGAAGAATCTATGTGATGACGTAGGTTCCCATATTTAATTCTTGTATATGCATTCCAAGTTAATCATCTTCTGGTTTCCTGACGTCTATATAGTCTTCTAAAAATTTGAATGATATGAAAGTACCATACATATTTTGAAGGACTTGATTCATTTTTCTTGTATCGATCTGCGCCAAACTTTGGAGATTTTATGAGTGATTCATGGTCCTTGTGAAACAATATGAAATCATTTGGAAAATCATGTATTTTTGTTGAGATCATAACCATTGAATGTAACATTAATTTATCATCATATGTTTGGCATGGTATTTTATTTTATTATGGTAGCATTTCTTTCAGAATGCAAAGTTGTTCTGTAAAGCTGGTGTCACTCTATCCGCTACCAGCTTTCAAATTATATAACTTCAATATAGTTGAAAATATTGTGTATTTAGTACAAACAATATATAATGATTTCTTGGAATAGATATATAACTCCTCAAACAACTTTTCACAAAGGTCATCTTCAATTTCCATTGTCATTTATTCCATGTGATCTCCATCATCTTTTACAAAGGTATTCATATCAAATGATTCATAAACCATAGTTTCATCCCAATCAATGTCGATATTTAGTTTTTACCCATGTTTAGTCCAAAATTTATATCTTTTATCTATTTTTTGACAAATAAAATGTTTTTTAAAATATTTTAGACTAATTTATATTGAATAACAACAACTTAAACATAGACAAAGGATTTTAGAAGGTTCGTATGCATGCTCTCTTTCAAACATGATGAACACTTTAACTCTATCTTCATATTCATTTGTCAAACGATTAGAGTGCATCCATTTTTGGTTCATATCTAACCTATTGGGTTCATAAAAGATTAATTTTATAATATATAAATAAATGCATGTAATATATTCATTATCAAAAGTGAAATTTATAGACAATTATAATAAGGGAAATATGGATCATTTCTACTAGAATATATGAGCACCTAGATATTCTAAATACAATAATAAGGGTTGTTATAATTTGAAATAATAGAGGAAGATAAAGGAAAATAATAAATTATATTATCACTAAAATTTATAGGTGTAAACCAGAAGATGGATAATGTGATGACCATAGCCTGAATTACCCAAAAAACACCAGGTCATATCATATTATGACCTCTAACACACCTCAAAGTCACTAAAGGTTGGTTTACACATTAGGTGAAAAAACCCATAAATGGGATATGGTCCCCCAAAAAATAGAAATAATTAGTATCAAAGGTCAAACAAAATTCTCACATGACCCTTGGGTTCAATGGACAAGCAGACCAAAAATCATCATTACCCAATATAGGCATACATGTTAGACAAAAAACTATAGAGATAAATGATGAAATAACTATATAGACACACATACATGTCACAATAGTATAAAAACTCACTTATAGTTTATAATAAATATTAACTAGATAAAAACCTGAAATTCAAACATAACATGAACTAAAAAGGCACCATAATGATTTAAAAAGTGAAGGATTGATGTGATAAAACCTCATGTGCTTAACTGTGGATGAACCATTTAAATATTATCCATAAGAAAACTAAGGACCATAGTAAATTCTAAGAGTAAATAGAACCTATGATACATATAACCAATAGAGGAACATACATCACTCCACTAACTTGGTTCCTGAAAAATAGAATCTAAAGTTGCATGTCCAATGAGGTGTCCATGAAAGGTGTTAGTAAATATATAATCATTAGAGTACCACCAATGTGTCACAGATCAGTAGTCAATAAACAAGAATATACACAAAAATTTCCCCCATGCTTGGCTGGGGTGGTAAGGGTGGGGAGGGGTTTGGGACATGGTCGTGGGGTCAAGTCCCCATACTAGTGATTTACCTGTATGTTCTTTTTTGGGTTGTGTTCCACTTTCTTAGTTGTCCCCAATTTTTAAAAAAGAATATATATGAAAGTTTAAAAACATTTATATACATATATGAAAAAATTATTTAGTAAGAAGATATAAAACATTGCAGTAAAATATTAATGAATAAATCCAAGGTTCAGGGTCAGATATAAACAACAGATCATACATCGATAGTCAATACAAAAAATAGACCACAAATCGTTCCCTAAACAATGGATTATAAAAAAATCATAAACAACAGATCATAAAAAAATAATAGAAGAAGAAATCAAAATCGAAATAAAAAATACACAAGAAAATAGGAATGCCTAACTTGTTTTGTTAAATAAAATCTGATACCCTCTACAGAAACCCTAACTATAATCAAACACTGAATGTTGGACCAGATGTTAGAGAAACTAGAGATAGTCGAGTGGTGTGATTCGACCTTCAATTCATCGAGGAGGATCACCAACAGTGGGTTGATTTTGCAGAATGAATATATATCATGACAAGTTCACAAATGGTTAGGGATTTTAAAATAGATCAGGACACTTTTATCAATGGTTATAAATAAGCACTGATACAGAGACCTTTTATCAGCACTTAGTACTTAAGCACTGATAAATGGTCTCTTTATCATTTCTTATTTAGCGCTCATAAATATAGGTTTTTATCAGTGCTAAAAAAGTGATGAAAAAATAAATCTTTATTAGTTCTAAATTTATGGTGCTGATAAATCTTATCTTTATCAATGCTAAAAAAGCACGCATAAAGATGATTTTATCAGCGCTTATTACTGAAGTGCAAACAAAGCATTTAAAATTATAATTATAAATAAAAAATTGAAAATATTTATATATAACTATATTTTATATATTCATTTTTAAATATATTTATTATAATTTTATAATTATTTATTTATAATTATAGAAATATTTTCTTAAAATAATATTTATATCATTATATATATTTATATAATTATAGACACACATATATATAATAAATATATATAAATATAAATATAGTAAATATATTCATTATTCAAGTAAAATTTTTCTAAATTTAATAATTATTTAAATATATATAATTATTTATTTATAATTTTATTTATAATTTAAAAAAATATTTATTTATTTATAATTATAAATATATAAATGTATAAATATAGTAAATTTACATTTATAAATATATTTATTTTTTAATATTTTTTTATAAATTTTTTTTCAACATTATTAATGAATATATAATTTTAAGTGCATGCATATATGTTAAAAATGGCTGAAATTGAATAAATTAAGAATACGTACACTTTAAAAATATTGAAAAGAAGAGAAGTTTTGTGTGTGTGCATTGTAATATATAAAAATGGATTAATTATGTATATGTGAAATTAATATAACACACATTTGATCTATATTAAATAGAAAAATAAAATAACATTCCATTATATGCTGAGTATTATGCAATTACTCAATATTTTATTCATATTAATTTTTAATTATAAACCATTATTCAACAAATATATTATTATCTAATGCAAAGTGCATAAATATTTTTTAATATATAAATCATATTTATATAAATTAATATATATCTATATATTTAATATATTCAATTTAATAACATTAATTATTATAATTATCTAATTAATAAAATGTTTAATATTTAATAATGTATAATCAATCTATTAATTTTTATCAATAATTATTTAATTAATATTTTTTTTAATAATTTTTTAATATACTCATTTTTTATTTTTTATTTATTTAATTATTTCATTTTATTTATTCAGACCTTTATCAGTGCTAAAAATGCGCCGATGAAATAAATATTTATTAGCATTGATAAAGGGTAACCTTTATCAGCACTAAAAATAAAGTGCTAATAAAGGACACCCCTTATTAGTGCTAAAAATAAAGCACTGTTAAAAGATACCCTTTATGAGTACTAAAAAGAATGTTTTGACAAAGGTACCCTTTATCAGTGCTAAAAAAATCACTGATAAAAGGTTAAATTTATCAGTGTTTTCTCTAGTGCTAATAAATATGTCATTTATTAGAAGTTTTTTATAGGGCTAACAAATACCAATGCTATTAAAGGCCTATTTTTTAGTAGTTAATGAAATATAGAATGTTTTCTATGTTTATGTAATATAGTTTCTAGGGAACCTAAAAGGTGATTGGATTGTGAGGATTTTGGGAATTGCAGTTTTCTAGTTTTACATGGGTTGTGATGAACACTATTATGGGTGTTTTTTGTGGTTTTTTGTATAAGTTGTGATCATAGGTTGATGGTGATTCCAATCACCATGAGGATGAGTCCATTGGGGTCTTTTGTATATAGGGAAAGACTCATGAAGTGGTATTAACCACTAATTGTTTGGAAGTATCTTCCAAATTTATGTAATTTAGAGTTATAGTGTTGTTAATTAATTTATAGGAGGGATAAATTTTAGGGATTTCCATGAGATATTGGTGGTGATTGAGATCATCAGATGAATGTGGGTGCTCATTATGCTTGGGTTTTTTCCATCTGTTGAGCCAGTGATTGGAATTGGAATTGTTTGACGATAAAACTTATATTATGATATGTGGATGCTCCTTTAAAGAATAATTGATAATGGTTGGGAAAAACTATACAATCTATGATTTGGCGTGTGTCACCATGTGGAATTGAATTGGTTTTAAGGAAAATGGTGCTTCTAGTGTGATAGATTATGGATATATCATCCCACTATAAAACTATATGAAGTAAGTGAAGGATCTCACCCATGGATTGAAAATAATGAAGTGGGGTTATATTTTGATTGTTTTGGTTTCAATTTATTTAACTTTTCAAACACTTTTATATGTATCAATATTATCTAATAAAATATTTAGTAGTGTCCTACTGAGTTCATAATCATACCTTGAATGGAACCTACAGGACGTGTGAGACTTTTTAGTTCATCGCATGATGAAGGGAAAGTATCTAGTGCCTAGATTTTAGTAGCTAGTGGTGTTGTGAGAGCATGGTCAATATTTATTTATACTTTTTGTAGAGTATGTCCAAGATAATCCTCATTACTGAGAAAGGTTTTATTTTGTTACTTTTAGTTTTGTTTGTTATTATTGGCTAATTGGTAATATTGTTTACATTTTTATGGATCGTATGAAATTGTGGGTTATTGTTTTTGTTAGACCCCTTGTGAAATAGTTGTTTTCATAATCACAAATCCTTCTAGTCTGCATATCCTATTAATTCATATATTAAGTTATAACTCATGATAATCGTGTCAATGACTATTTATCAATGAATAAATTTTGTCACATAGTATAATACATTTCATAAGTCAATAAATTGGGGATAGTTATGTTTAAATATATTTATAATTGTATATTTACATACAATTATGAATTTTACTTAATATGGTATTGTTCTGTATAAGATAGTCACTTCATAAGTCTTTCAGAGTCCCTAACACTGATAGTTCAAATGAGTTACCAATGGATGACTCGCTGACGGGGACTCACTAATCAAAGAACTCACCAATCGAAGGAGTCACCGATCGAATGAGTGACCGATCTAAGGAGTCATCGATCGAGGAAGTCACTGATAAAAGAAGACCCTGATGAAGGACTCATCGACCGAACAAATGACACACCAATAGACAAGTCACTGATGATAAGTCACACTGATAGTTCAAGTGACTCACTGTTGGACAACATACAGATGAGTGACACACTGATGAACGATTCACCGATGGGATACTTACCGATAGAAAAGTCACCAATTGGAGATACACCATTAGTTAAAAAATGATTCACTGATTCCCATGAAAACCAACAGCACAAATGAATCACTTATTCCACAAGTCACTGATATCGGTGAAGAGGACTCACCGATACAGAGAGTCACTGATACTAACAGACTGATGAAAATAGACTGATCCCAATGACTCATCGATACTTATGACTCACTGGTAGTCATAAAAACTATTTTTAATTTACTAATTCAAATTTATATCTAACGATTATATTTATAAAAACTAATGTTTCTAACATTATTTAATGTTGTATGTAGGATATTTAGTATAAAGTGTGAAGTACATGCACATGGGGAGATATTCATGTCTACTGGATCTCAAAGTATAAAAGAATTATAAGATGGATCATTGAGAGACATGCATGCAAGAGAATCAAAAAGAAAGAACCTGTAACTATCAAGTATACTTCCAAATCCGAAGAAATCAAAGGAAGAAAATATGAAGAGGCCAACATGACAATAAAAAATTGTTAAACCAACCCAAACATCTTACCAACAAGAAGATGAACATTTCACACTCATGGAAGAGATACCACAGATACTACGATACTCTGTTTTGGAGTTAACATTCAAAAGAGGAATCAAATTTTATTTCCACTACATCAATTGAGTCCAGAGCTTAACTGCATAACACACAGAGATTTCTAAACCTTATTCTACATCTCTAACCCTATTTTGTTCTTTAGTTTAATTTTTTTGAGTAGTGTGTGTATCTATTTGTTACACACACACGCACACACTGAATCCTATGCATAATTTGAGGATACTTGATATCATCAAACTCACTCTCTATTTATCCTTTTGTATCCCACATAGAACAGTGGAAGAGGTCATGTGTGACCTGTTTGTTGTTTTTTCGATGAATAACTATGGTAGAGGTCACGTGTGACCTGGACAACCTTGTGTTCTATTCTAAACTCTGATACAAGGTGTGGATCAAACTATTTATTAATTTATACTTGGTGGCATGTGATCACCAAGTGGAGAGGACTAAGTCTCATCTTGAGACTGAACCTCTTGTTTATATCTGCTTTGTTTTAAAATTTTAGTTTTAATCTATTTTTATCATATATAACATAAAACTAACTTGAAAATTGATGGTTAGTTTAGAAAGTGTTTATAATTGTTTTGAACCTATAAATTAGTTTTAAAATTTATATTAATATTTAGATTAGTGTAGCTGAGAACTAATCAATCTTCTGAGAAATTAATTAAACATTCAAGACTCTTATAGATTTACTACAAACTGACTTTGATTCTAAAGGCCACCTAGAGTGCATATAAGGATATCTCCAGTGAATATTATTATTCTCATGATGAGAAAGATGAAATAAAAAATATGTTTTTTTTATAAAAAACACATCTGAGGTAACCTTAGACTCTCCTTTATGAAATTATTATTATTTTAAAAATGAAAGTGAGTCTCAAAATATGAGAATTGATGAATTGTTTGAGTATTGTAATATGATGGAAGAGACATGAAATGAAATAAAAGATAAATATAAATCTCTAAAGAAAAAACATGCTCTTATTACAACCTTTAAATCTAAACTTACTACTAAAAAAGAAAATAATGCTCAACTACTCAAGGAAAACAATGAGTTAAAAATGTCTAATGAGAAATTAAAGAAATATTTAGAAAAGTTTACCAATGGGAAAAACACACTTACTAAAATTCTTGGAAAAAAAATATCTACTAAGTACAATTCTGAAATAGGATATTATCCAGGACAAAGAAATTTACCAAAAACACATTTTATTCCAAAATTTGGAAAATCTGCTTCATTATTCCAAAATCAGAATTTTACTACAAGTTACAGTTCTATAAAATCTTTTAATGCATTGAGTATTTCTGGACCAAACCAAGTTTATTTTTAAAATAATCTATTTTCTACATATAGGAAACCCATAAGATGAGTGTGGGTTCCTAATGCTTTTATTACTAATGTTTCTGTACCCAGAAAAATTTGGGCACCAAATTCATTTCTTGGATGAATTATTTTGTATGTAAATTGACTTAACAGTTCTTGAAGAAAACTTTGGTACTTGGATAGTGGTTCTTCAAGACACATTAAAATCAACTACTCAAGAATCAAGAATCTAATCATGATTTATGGAGGACATGTCACATTTGGTGACAATAGTAATGAAAAAATCACTAGCTTAGGCCAAATTGATAACCATAACTCTATTTCAATTTCAAAAGTACTCTATATTGATGAATTAAATCATAAATGTCTTTTCATATTCCAACTGTGTGATGATGGATTTAATGTTAAATTAAAAAATGATTTATTCCATGTTTTTGATTCAAAATATAACCTAGTATATACTGCTCTTAGAAATGACAATGTATATGCTATAAACATAGACACACTAGCATCACAAAATGTTTTTTCTAAGTGCCTTTCATAAAGAGTCTTAGATCTGGCACATAATACTAGTTCATTGTAATGTACACTCCCTTATGAAATTGACAAGAAAATGTTTAGTTAAAGACCTACCCAAAATAGAGTTTCCAGAAAATAAAGTGTGCAATCCCTATCAAAAAGGAAAGCAACATAAAATCTCTTTCAAACCAAATAAAGAAGTTACCACTTCTCAACCTCTCGAGTTGGTTCACATGGACTTGTTTGGAACATATAGAGTTTCAAGTATCAATGGGAAGTACTATGTTTATGTTCTTGTAGATGAATTATCTAGGTATACTTGTGCCTTTTTCTTAGCTCACAAAAGTTAACCTTGCTCTCATTTTACCAAGTATGCTCGGACTGTAGAAAATATTAGTGGACTTAAAATTAAATCTCTAAGAAGTGACCATGGCTGTGAGTTTGAAAATAAGGACTTTGAATCTTTTTTATCACAAAATGGATATAGGCATAACTTCTCTACCCCTAGGACACCTCAAAAAAATGGAGTTGTATAGAGAAGGAATAGAACCTTACAAGAGATATCCTGAACTATGCTCACTGAATATGACCTAAATATTTATTTTTGGGAAGAATCTATAAATACATCATGATATATTATTAATTGAGTGTTTATTAGACATATTCTTAAAATAAATCCATATGATTTATGGAACAATAGAAAACCCAAAGTGAACTACTTCAAAGTCTTTGGTTGCAAATTCTATATCCTTAATACCAAGGAAAACCTTGAAAAATTTTCCTCTAAAAGTGATAAAGGAATATTCATTAGATATTCTACATCCAGAAAAGCCTATAGAGTCTTTAATAAGAAAACCAAATGTGTGGAAGAATATGTACATGTCAAGTTTGATGAAATAGATCCACATGAACCTAATACTTCTCAAGGAAATGTTAAAGAGGATATGTCCAATCTAGAAATTAATGCAAAACCTTCAGATCATCTTGTAAAGTAATTTGTGAAAACTTCCATTTCTATAAATTCTTTAAAATCTAGCCATAATGAACTAGAACCAAATGATAAACCTGAAATAACTATTCCTACCTTTCCTAGACCATCTAGGACCCTTTCAAACATCCCTTAGATAATGTAGTTGGTGATTTAGATAGAGGAACACAAACTAGAGCTTCATTGAGAAATTAGGTTGAACATCAAGAATTCTTGTCACAACTTGAACCTAAAAATATCAATGATTCAATAAATAATGAATTTTGAGTGATGGATGTACAAGAAAAAATTAATAAGTTTGAGAGAAATAAATTTTGGAATCTTGTTGATAGACCAAAATATACCTTGACCATAGGGACTAAATGAGTGTTTAGGAATAAAGTGGATGAAACTAGAAATATAATTAGAAACAAAGCTATATTTGTTGAAAAAGGCTATAATCAATAAGAATGAATTGATTATGAAGAGACCTTTTCACCAGTAGCAAGGCTTGAATCCATTAGAATCTTACTTTCTTATCCAGCACACTTATATTTCAAAATCTATCAAATGGATGTAAAAATTTCATTCTTAAATGATTATAAAATTGAGGATGTTTTTGTTGAACAACCCCCAGTTTTTTTAAATCCTCATTTTCCAAATCGAATTTTCAAATTATTTAAAGCTTTATATGGTTTGAAACAAGATCCATGATCTTGGTATGATAGGGTAAGTAACTTTCTTATTTCTAAAGATTTCATAAAAGGATTATTAGATACAAATTCTTTTATAAAAATAATTTATAAAGAAGTATTAATAGCTCAAATATATGTAGATGATATTATTTTTGGATATTCTAAAAATAGTTTATGTAAAGATTTTTAAAAAATGATGCAAAGTGAATTTAAAATGAGTTTTATGGGTGAAGTTAAATATTTTATTGGATTTCAAATATTTCAAAATAAGTAAGGTATTATTGTAAATAAATGTAATTATTCTATAGATATTTTGAAAATATATGGCTTTGATGGCATTAAGAGTAGTGAAAAACCTATGACTTCTACATGTAAGTTAGATCTTGATGAAAATGGGAAATCTGTTGATCAAACTGCTTACAGATGAATGATTTGGAGTTTACTATACATGACTACTAGTAGCCCATATGTTATGTTTAGTGTGTGTATGTGTGAAAGATTTCAAGAAAACCAAAAAGAGTCTCATTTAAATTATGTTAAAAGAGTTTTCAAATACCTCAAATATACAACAAATTTAGGATTGTTCTACCCAAGAGGACAACCTTTTGATTTGGTTAGTTATTCTAATGCCAACTTTGGTGTATGTAATTTATATATAAAGAGAACCTCCAGAACATGTCACTTTTTGGGAAAGTATATAATACCATGGTTTAGTAAAAAATAAATATTCGGTTGTATTATCAACTGTTGAAGCAGAGTACATTGCTACAAGTAGTTACTGTGCACATATTTTGGGGTTGAAACACACTTTATTAGACTATGGATTAAAATTTAGACATATCCCCATAAATTTTGACAATAAAAGTGCTATTAAATTTTCTAAAAATCCAAATTCTCATTATATAAAAAAACATCTTGATATAAGATATCACTTTTTTAGATACCATTATCAAAAAGGTGATATAACTATTGATTTTATTGGGACTGAGCATCAACTTACTGACATATTCACTAAACCCTTAAAATCTGAGAGAATAAGCTACATCATACATAAAATAAGACTGATAAATCTATTGAGACCATCCAATATTATCCCCTTATAAAATTCTTCTTGATTGTGAAACTGATCAGGTGAAACTGAACAGGTGAAACTGATTGTGTCAAACCAATCAGTAAAACTATTCAAGTGATATCATTTGCATGAAAATCATCTTATGAAGCTGATCAGGTGACACCATCTTGCTGATGAAGATCAAGGCACCATTTAGGAGATAAATGAAATTATGGATGGAGTCCAAGAAGAATAGGATAAAGATCCAATTGCACCTGTGCCCCAAATTGAGGAATATCCTAGAGTAGCAGGAGTGGATGAAGTCCAAGTAGAACCCAAAGTTCATAATATTCTAGTGCCTCAAAATGTTGTTTTAGCTAGAGATCTAGACGAATAATAAGATAAAGCTGATATAGTACCTAAGCCTCAGGGAAGAAGAGTTTGGATTGATACAATGGATCCAAGAGACTAGACCTGTACTCGTTAGTAGAATAGAGACCCGGGTTTCATTCAATTTGGTCTAGACTATGACTCAGATGAAGAGATGGTAGCTCCTCCTACTCTATAAGAATAAGATGAAGTGGAACTAGTTTCTCCATCTTCACCAGTATTACCTCCTGATGAGCCTATTTTACTATAGTGCCTAGTGACTATGTCACCAAAGATGATTTAGAACAGTTCAGGGATGATATATGTGAGTCAGTGAGATCCACTATTGGAGCCAGATCTGAGGATTCTACTTCCATGGGTATTTCAGAAGCTGATGCTGCTAAGATTTAAAGGATATTAATTCAATATATTCAGCCTAATCTAACTACTACAACTGAGACCATCATTAGACACAATACACTACTGAGAGAATAAGTAAAGAGAATGGGAAATGAGTTAAAATCATTGACTACTGATTTCAAGACCACCCTTTCTGGTGTCATGGAGGTTCTTAGGAACCTAGTTATGCATCTATTTATTATAGACATGAAGAAATTAAAGGAATAACTTTGGAATATGATCTCTGGTTCCTCTAGTTTTAAAGGTACCAGAGATGCTACTGCTAATATAGAGTCTCTCAGGACTGTGAAGAGGGAAAAGATAAAGAGTTTTCAAAGTGACTCAGATAAAGAGAGTCTTTTCAAGGAACACAAGAACATTGATCTTGTCTACAATAAGGTAATATAGGGTACTAATTAAGCCTCTGCTGCTCAAAAAGAGACTCAATAAAAGGTGGATAATTACTTCTCCAAAATTTATTCAAAGTATGATCTAATAAAAAACTTCAAGTACTTGGCTAAGAATCTTAAGATAACATATATGATCGAGGAATTTAAGATTCAAGTGGGTTAGTTGAGCAAGTTTACTCCAACTTTGGAAAAATTTATGGAGAACAAGGATGGTTTTGAAAAGGCAATGCAGTATGGAGGTGAAATAATCAATGATTTTATCAAGCTTCTGAAGCCATACCTACATGTGTAAGCTAAGGCAATAGTGTTCCCAGCTACTACTTTAATTGGAACTAGTTCTCTACCCCATGATCATATTATAGTCTCTCAAAACTTATCTCATATACAACCAGTAATCAATGAGCAACCTCAGAGTCATGTTCTGACAGAAAGAAGACCCAGCCTTGTAGTAAATGTTCCTATAGGTGTTTCCTTACCTGGTGTTTTTATTCTTCCAGTCCTTTATACAACCACTACTCCACCTCCTACACATCCTCTTAACCCTTTAGATAAATGGAGATCATGTCAAAATCCCAATACTTATATGTGGATCCTGTTTTGATGAAGTTTTGTACTTTTTTTATGATTTTACTTTACTGGTTGTACTCTTTGTGCTTTAATGAATATAAATTTTTCCTTCACTCTATTTCCAACCTTCTTTGTGTTATTTAATTTTTATTCTTTATCATTATTTTACCTTTTTTCTAATCCCAAAATTGGGAGAAATATTAGGATGGAATAAATTCTTAATTTAAGGGGGAGAAATCTAGAATACGACAGGTGGAATGTAATCAACAATATATATATATATATATATATATATATATATATATCACCTATGATACAACTCAAAGGGGGAGCATGAAAATGATCTGATATAAAGGAACCTCCTATATATTTCCTCTAATACAATAATTGAGGGGGAGCTTAAAAGGAAAGACATCAGTCATATTGAAATTTTACACTCACTATTTGGTATGCTAAGTCAAGTAATTTTTATTCCTTAACATTTTGTATAACTCATTAATGGAATAATTTGTGATTATCAAAAAGGGGGAGATTGTTGGACCCCTTTTGAAGGAGTTGTTTTCATAATAAAAAATCATGTCAATCTACAAATCCTATTAATTCATATTTTAAGTTATAACTCATGATAATCATGTCAATGACTATTTATCAATGAATAAATTATGTCATATATTAGAAAACATTTCATAAGTAAATAAATTATGGGTAGTTATGTTTAAATATATTTACAAGTGTATATTTACATACAATTATGAATTTTAAATAATCTGGTATTACTTTGTATAAGACAAACACTTTGTAAGTCTTTTAGAGTCCCTGTCATCGATAGTTCAAAGGAGTCACTGACGGATGACTCACTGATAAGGAATCACCGATCAAAGAACTCACTAATCAAATGAGTCACCGATCTAAGGAGCCACCGATCGAGGAAGTCGCCGATCGAAGAAGACACTGATGTAGGACTTTCCGACAGAACATACGATACACCGATGGACAAGTCATTGATGATCAGTCACACTGATAGATCAAGCGACTCACCATTGGATGACTTACCAATGAGTGACACATCAATGAATGATTCATTGATGAGATACTTACCGATGGATGAGTAACTGATGGGTGATACACCATTAGTTCAAAAATGAGTCACCAATGACGACTCATCGATGCCAGGATAGACTGACATCAAAATGACTCACTGATGCCTAGAGTCACCAATACCAATGAAGAGGACTCACTAATACAGAGAGTCACTGATGCTGAAAGACTGATGATGAAAAACCGATTCCAATGACTCACTGATAGTCATAAAAACTATTTTTAATTTATTAATACAAATTTATATCTAACGATTATATTTAGAAAAATTAATGTTTCTAAAATTATTTAACTTTGTCTGTAGGACATTTATTAGACAATACGAGGTACATGAATGTGGGGAGATCTTCATGTATACTTGATCTTGAAGTATAAAATAATTACAAGATGGATCACGTAAATACATGCATGAAAGAAAATAAAAAGTAAGAACCTAAAACTCTCAAGTATACTTCTAAATCCCAATAACTCCAAGTAAGAACATATAAGGAGACCAACAAGACAAGAAAAACCTACTGAGCCAACCCAAACATCTTTCCAACAAGGAGATAAACATTTCACACACCTGGAAGCTATACCACAAAGACTATAATACTCAGTTTTGGATAAAAATTCAATAAGAGGACTCAAATTCCATTTCCACTACATCAATCGAGTCCAGAGCTTGACTTCATAACACACAGATATTTATAAACCTTATTCTATATCTCTAACTCTATTATGTTATTTTGATTACATTTTTTGAGCAGTGATTGTATCTGTCTATTACACACACATACTAACTCCTGTGAATAATTGGAAGATATTTGATATCCTCAAACCCTCTCTCTATTTATCCTTTTGTATCCCACATTGAACAATGGAAGAGTTCAAGTTTGGCCTGTTTGTAATTTTTCCCATGAATAATTTTTTTAGAGATTATGTGTGACCTGGAAAGCCTTGTGTGCTGTTGTGAACCCCAACCCAGGGTGTGAATAAAACTATTTATTAATTTAAAATACTTAGTGGCAAGTTATCAATAAGTAGAGAGGACTAAGCCTCATCTTGAGACTAAACCTTTTGTTTATATTCACTATGTTTTTACTTTTTACTTTTACTATATTTTTTCATATATTACATAAAACTAAATTAAACTTTGATAGTTAGTTTTGAAAGTGTTTATAGTTATTTTGAACCAGTAGATTAGTTTCAAAAGTTATATTAATCTTTAAACTAGAATAGCTGAGAACTAATCAATATTATTAGAAATTAAATGAACATTCAAGACTCTTATAAATTCACCACAAACCAACTTTGATTCTAATTTTTAATTGGGGGAAATTTTGAAAGAACCTATTTTGACAGAAATTTTTATAGATACTAAATTCAGCCCCTCTTGAGTAATCTACTCTTACCAACAATTTTATGTTAATTTTTTCATCCTTTTGTTAATATGGTTTGTATTTATTATTCTTGATATTGTTATTTTATTTATTAAAGTGATTTTTATACTGAGAATACAATCTCCCCACTATCACCTCCTAGTCCCTCGTTTCTAATTGACAACCTCTGATGCATATGAAGTCATGCCTAAGGTCAGTATCACTCTATATTAGGTGTGGTTGGAGCAATCTGAGTTATGGATGCATTAAATTATTATAGAATATGATTGATATAATGTGATACTGAGTGGGTGGTTGTTTTTTATATGGAATTTGTACATTTAGGACTGTTTCTGAAATTATGATGGATATCATATTGTGTTTAGGAATAACCCGTGTATGGGATGAATACTATGTAACCATGGGAATCAAGATTTTTGTTTCGGATTTCAAGGTTATAGTTGAGTTATTTGATTTGGATAAAAATGGTAGTTTATTTTAATGATTTAAGGTTTCTACTCTTGTCTCTGAGAGGAAAGAGGTGTTAATCATGCATCATTCTTGGAAAGAAGGGCTCAAATGACATGTTTGTACGTATTTGTGATTGATATTTTTGTTTTGGAAGTATTTTGGTTGGTTTAGGTGTTAAAAAATATATATGGTGTTTTTTCCATATAGATTTATGGTTGAATTATACTCATCTAAAATGGGATGTGATTCTTATAGTTATCAAGTATGTAGATCCTATATCTCTATGGTCTATGTTATACTTGAACTTGAAATAAGTAGGTGGGGATATGAGGTTGTATGGAATCGTCTTAGGGTCAGATAGGGAAGTGTATTAGCTAGTGAAATGCATTTCCTATTACAATTTTCCCTATTTTTGATATCTGAACTATTATCTATGCATTGAGAATGGTATTTGGTTCATAATGACATGGAACCTTAAATTACTCCATTGGAGAATAAAGAGGATGAAGATATAGTTCCATCTAGGAATGTGTTGGCTACGGCCCCTAAGAGAAGAGGTGAGCATGAGCCGTAGATAGAGGTTCTAAGGAAGGCAGGTCTGCTATGATGTCTATAGAATTTGGGGAAGTGATTTAATGATCAAATCAGTATATGTTCGACATGGGTCATCCAGATCTTTGATTAATGATCTTGAGGAGTTGATCCATCCATGGAATTTATGATGATGGATTTTTAGTCATAGTATCCTCCCTTATTCTAGGGAGAGGGAGGAACTTAAGAAACCAAGTATGAGATCAAGTCTTTTTAGAATATCATTTCTCATATTAAGAGATTCCATTAGGATGGAGACTAAAGATAGTGGAATATATGCTCAGGGGACTAGAAAAATATTGACAGGATGTGTAGGTATAGGATGTTTATTTTGAGGGAATGACCTGGGAGGATTTTTGAGCAAGGATATTTGAGTACCATTTACCTAATATGCTGAGGGTGGATCAAGATGATGACTTTATGTACTTAACATAGGGGAAGTAATTGATAATAGAATATGATGTGATGTTCATGAATTTGATATGTTTCACACAAACGTTAGTAGGGAGAATGATCTCAAAGGTGAGGAGATTCAAGGATGGTATTCAACATGCTATTAGGGTACATGTAAATTGTTTTTGGCTAACACCATTTTCCAAAGCTGTGTACCAGGCACTAAAAGTTGAATTGAACATGAATAATGGGTTTGTGCCTATTAAAAGAGTGTTGTTTGGTGGATGGGTAGTGGGGATTTGGTTAGCCTAAAGTGGGAATATGAGGAGTCCCATTAAGATAAGTAGGTTATAGGATCTATGTTACCTCCTTAAAGTGTTTCATCGATGTGGTGTTACTAATATATATAAATGTGGAATATTCAGGACTAGTGTGATTAACCACCAATGGAATGTTAAGTTTGTAAATATATGAGACATCTAGAGAGATTATTCTTGATAATCTCGAATATAGTATAGGTTTAGATATCAATTTATACATAGGCACCTATGATAGGATACAAAATAATGCCAGGATATAGTATTTTGGATTCAATTGGATGCTCAGTTTTTTAAAGTGGAGAGGATACCCAACAATGGGGGCAGTGGTAAACACTGAGTGTGAAATTTAAGCGAATATATGCATCAAGAAATTGGGATCTGGTTCAACTATACATGATCAATATGACTTTATTAGAGCAGGATGATGATTCGTTAATGGTAAGAGGTACACCTTGAGTGTGTTGGTTTTAATTTTTCCTAAAAGGTATTAATGCACAATGTGTGTTATATGTAAAAGGAACGATCAAATACTAGTTGATGTATGAGAATTAGGTATGGTGTGTGACAGTTTGTAATTTCATGATTGATGAATAGTGACAATGTGTGATGGATGGTATATGTGCGATTCAAGATGATGGTTAGTATGGTACTATCAACATATCAAGTACACTTGTTGTTGTATCATCCTAATCCAAATCACCAAATCCCATTTGAAATTCCTCATGACCTCAATCATGTCACCCCATATACTAGGGGATACTAACTAGGAGTGAGGGTCTATGTAATGTCATGGGGAGACTACACCCTCAACCATAGGATATAATAATAAGTTAATAATCTTACATGTAAGCAGTATACAATCAGTGTAACTAGAATCCAAATAATATACCATCAGTGAAGTATGAATGCGAAAACAACAAACTCAATAGTCACAACTAGAAACAAGACACTAATTTCCCATCAGGGAAATTACATATACAAATAGGAAAAGGAAAAGGTATAAGAGGCTCTAAAACACCAAGTCTCATATCATCTAAGTCTCTATACTTGTAATGAGATATCCTACTCAATGATAAAACATGGTCCTCATACCAAACAATACCTAAATTAAGTGAGTGTTTATTAGGTACCCAAGTGTCATGATTTCCCAAGAAGGGTGCGAGTAAAATTTACTAGGACACCACCAACGTGGTCCATTACCCATCTAGTAAAAATGCAGTGTATGTGCACATTATAATATAAAACAAGAAATAAATATGAAATACATAAAATTGATAAGCATGAAAGATAAAAAAAATAAACAAGAAAACAACACCCATATTTTGAGTAGTCATGTGCTTTCCAAACTTCCACAATCACTAGATATACCTTCTTTAGAATTATTTTAGTAAGGATGCCAATTTATATCACCACACATCACAAGACACGACTCATGTACCAGTTTTGGTTGGAACCTACCCCCATTAGTCTTTTCCCCAAGTTCCGCCTTTGATGACATAACACATGACCCACACTGATGATGGTCATCAATAAGAACATCACATGCCACACCTTGATGGTGGTTATTAGTAAGAACATTGAATTCCCCACCCCAATGGTGTTCAATATTAGGAACACCACACTTCCCACTCTGATAGTAGTCATTATCAGGAACACCTCACACCCTAACCTAAAGGTGGTCATTATCCTTATATGATGGAAAGTCCAACCTGATATGTTTTATGTAATTGGATAATCACATAACACCTGTATGAAATTCTCCAACTTTTTCTTATAGCTAATGGATTATCAATTCCCATTAATGGTCTACTCCTACATGACATCTACATTTTTTGACCCATACCGTCAAATGAGCCATAGTCTATGGACATTATCATTTCATTACCACCCCCTCCAAGCGGTCATCTAACCAAAACTGAGCAACCCAAACATCCTGATTCCTAAAGAAAACATCCACAATATGTGTAATACCAGAAACAATACATATCATAGTAAGGAACAATAAGGTATACCAAGGATAATTCACAAGAGGCTACACACAAATCATAAGATCACATGAAAAGGAATGTCTCATAGGATACTCATGCACACACATGTGATCAAATGTATTTATTAGGTATCAAAACATATCCTATAGTTCCCAGCATCAAGCTAGTACATAAGGTTCCATCATATCCCTTGGAAATTTCTTTAGTTATGGTACCATGGTTCCCTTAATTAATTAATACTTGGGGATCATTACTTAAATAATCACTACTTGTTATTAATAAAATATTTTCATTTATGTATTTTTATCCCAAGGTGTTGGACCTCATATAACATGAAAATATATATACAAGATACCATAGGGTAGAGTACATAGAACAACCTATATCAAGTGAAGTCAATTCCAACCAAGAAAATCCCAACAACTTCATCCAAGCCATACAGTTCCATTCAGTATCCATCGATCACCACAAGTTTCTATCTCAAGAAAAGCATTCTGAATTAGTTAATTATAACTATATTAAAATTAATTAATCATTTACAAGGAATATTACATTCAAAGGTGAAATGCATACTTCTAAAAAGACTTACTAGATATTATTGCCTAGATGGAACCTCATCCAAACATATATAGAAAGTCCATAACACACTTTCGACTTGATTTTGTAAAAAATCCATATAACTTGGAAGTAAAACAATATCCAATTTAATATAATTAAATTATATAATTTATAAGAAATTAAACCAATTGATGTACCTTATCTGGAACATCTTTCAATGAAGTTTAAGAAACTCTCTACACACTCACAATTCTAAAATAAGAAAAATCCTAAAATCAAATGCACGTTACTATGGATTATTCAATACAATTGAGAGAAAACCATAAAATAGACCATAAATGGAAATAACTTCATCGAAACACTCATCAACAACACGTGTTCATTGTTACAAGATATACTCTAGCCATTCCAATCCAAATCTCTATCATTCTCAGACAGTTCTATTAAGATCTGATAGAATTTTCATCCAAATATTTAATTAAGATCTATCTAATGATAAATTAGTGATCAAGATCAAAAAATAGAAGTGTAAATGAAGATAATTGTTGAATAAAATGGATATCAAGGGAAATATTACCAAGAGGATCATCCACAATGAGTGACATAATGATCTACCACTACACGAGGAAAAAAGAGACCAAGATCAAAGAATAATGGAGGGTATCCACTAGATTCGTTAATAGTTTGAGTCTAGATACACCTCATATCAAGGAGAGATCTTGGAAGGAGTTAGAGAGGAGGATACAACCAAAAAATCCATAAAAATTCGAGTAAGGAAGTTTAAAACTAAAGAGTCCTCAGTAGTAAAAAAAATCCAAAACACCCCTCATTAAAAACCACCCAACATGACCCACAGACCAACTAACATAGTCTCATCAGCTAGATGGTGAACCTTGAAGGGTAGTACAACCACCAAATTCTTCATTGGTGAGATGGTGCAGGATCACCAACTAGATGGCGATTCTTAATAGGTAGAAATGGATTCCTCTCTCCCCACCAGCTAGCAGATGGGAGATAATATTGAGATAGTGCTCCTGCTGCTATAACCTAGATGTCCTAGTGAAGTCCCCATCCTTCTTTTGAGGGGTTTTCACCCACCATTCTTCCTTTAAAGTCTAAAAATACCCCTCAAGTATGTTTTGAAGTTAATCATCTTGGTTCTACACCTGATCCTTCAAACAAGCCATATACCAGATGAAAAGCTCAAGTAACCTCCAAAATTTAAGATCTATAATTATTTTGTCTATTTAAAATTCCAAACTATAGTGATTCTAATCCTTGATATCTTGTGGTAGCATGTGAATAATGCCTTCTGATCTGCCTCGATTTCCATCCTCAAGGATTTATCTATGTTATATACTATAATAATAACTAATAATCTCAAGGATATGCTCATTCTCAAATCCCCATCATGTTCGTACTATGTGAAACTAATTATAGCAACCCAAATTTGTCATACATGACTATTACATCATTTTTAAGATAAAAAACATAATAGTGATAGAATATGGGATCTAACGGTTTAGTATATTGGGAAAATTAGGCTCATACATCACTAGTACATAATAAAATTTAAACATGATTTAAATCATTCTTGGTTATCCTCATAATATCTATCATTCTCTCCTTAGTATATTTAGTAACCTAAGGATATATATAAAAGAAATCTGTGAGGTAAAATCCCAGTAAGGGGAGGAATATCATGAAATAAATAAGTAACATGAATGAATAATTAATGGGTGAGCATAATCAAAATAATAATATTATAATCATAGGATCATAATCATAATCATAAAGTAAATTTTTTATTAAGTAATGAAATGTGGCATATTCATAATAATGTGACATCAAAACATAGAGGTCAAATACCACACATAATTGTGAACAAACCTAGTATAATGTTCATTCATAACAAATGTTCATAAATAAAAACATCATAATAATAAAAAAATATAAAATTATTTTCACACATAATACACATAATCTCATGAGATATATCATATTATGAAATGCGTTAGAGGTATATATAATTATAGCTCCACTTATCGCATAAAAAATGTTTAGAATCATGCATGTCACATAGAACATAAATCAACCATAGTCATGAAATAAACCCATAGAAAGGAATGGGTTTCATAAAGGTTTCATAAAGAATAATTTTGTGAATAACATTTTTGTTTCCATAATGAATAATAGAAATCATATTTTTTCATAAAACTTCATTATTATTGAGTGGATAAGAAATAAATCAAGAGGATCCAATGTGATATTTTTTGAAATTTAAAGTCTTTTCAAAAAAATATTTGTAAATGAATTTTAAAATATTTTAAAAGGGAATGGACATAAATATCCCCCAAAATAAAAGGGAAATTATAGTGGTAGTAAATTTTAAGTACATAATAGGAACATATGTACTAAAAGTAATGTGAAATAGGAGATAACCCAAAAGGTAAGAATTATGCTCAAGAATCCCCATACCTTAAATTCTTCTTTATTTCATCACTTTTCCCCTTAAATAATACTCTTAGGTTTATTAAAACATGGAACTATAGGTTAATTATTTTCATTTTTCACTATTTATTAATTATAATCATAGATTTCATTGGTTAATTAGAATTTTTAAATGAGAAATGTTTTGATACCATGTTTTTCTTAAAAGTATACTTTTTGTTTCGATTTCATTATTTTTATTCAATGCCATTTATACATAGGTATAATTAATTAAAAAGCTTAAATTAAATATATTTTTAAATTTATATATCATAAATAATTTATTATAACCAACCATAAGTATGGTGATATGAAAAGGATTGGAAACGTCACTGTTGGTGGTTAATCGACTCTTAACAGAACATTGTACAAGGAAGAAGAAATAAAAGTATGAAATATAAATACATCATAAATATAATTATTAAATTAGGTTATCATCATTAATATAATTTTAACATTCTAATAAATTTATATTATAATATTTTTGTTGGATATTAATAGAGAAAAAATTGAAGAGAAGAGGAAAGTTTGAAGATAAGTAGATGAAAACGTACTCTTTTCTTAGTGTTGTTTATTTTCTACGACACTAAAAATATTTGATGCTTGGAGTTGGCTTAATCTAGAATGTACATAATGATTATAAGGGGATTAATAGAGTTGATTTAGTTAGAAAATTTTCTATGGTAAGTGTCAGTGAAGTGGTTTTTAAGGGATGGATGAGGTGTTATTTATACTTGATGAGATAAGCCTTTTGAATTATAATATTGGATAAAATATTATATCCAAATTAAACCTTTAAATAGTAATATTTTTGAAATTGTGAAATATATTATAATTATATAACATTATTATAATTATTTCAAATTCTTTATAATCTGAATTTATTAGTTTAATCAAAATTAAAGGTAGAGAATTGGAAGAATATTATTTTAATGGAATATTTTAGACTCTAGACTTTAGAAAATAATTGTTAGGTTTGAAAGAAAGGTATATTATATTTAAATGAATAATTTATAAAATTAAGTATGATTTGGTCATTCCAAAATTTATTTAATTTTTTAGGTCATTATTATATCAATAATGATGTAATTTAAAATACACAGGTTTGGAAAATTGTATTTTTACTATTCTATTAAAAATTAAAGTATTTTAGAAAATTATAAAAAATAAACATGAGATAATTTTGATATGATGATTCTGAAAATAAAATTATTTTATCAAAATAATTTTATAACCATTGTAATATTAAATTTTAAAATAAAAATTACTATTTTTATGAAATACAATAAAATATAGTTTATTAAAAATGGGATTATATTTTCTTTGAGTTTTTAATATTGATATTTATTTGATGTAATTATAATATTTATAATTTATAAAATTATTCATGATAAATACTTTTTATATCATATATTATTATTTTGAGGATAAATTACTACTACAATAGTTAGGTTACTATTCCCAATGGAAATGTTACTATTCTCAATTGTTAGGTTACTATTAAAATGATCAAATTACTATTCTAATGGTTACATTACCTCCTATAAATACCTCTTCATTATTTAATTCAACATTCACTAAAATTACTCTTATGGATCTATATTTTAGTTTTCTTATATAACGATTGGTTTAATAATATTTTGTTTCTTTTCTATGGTGATTTTTATGGGGGTGATGATTCTAATAGATTGGAAAGATCCAAAATTTTCTATTCTACTTTTATTATTTCCTATTTTTATCCCATTTTATTTTTTCTAATTTTCATGGGTTTAGTTTCTAACTTATGTAATAATATTCATTAATGAAATAAAGTGTTTTGGTTATTCTGTAAGTTGTATATGCATAATATTATATAATATAAAACACATTTATTTAGGTAATAGATATCACTAATAAAGTATGTGTCATAACATTATTCCCCCCTTTTAAAATTTTATCTTTGAGATTTACTCATATTATAGATTGTGAAAATATGAGGGTATATCTATTTTATCATTTCCTCTAGTCCCCATGTCATCTCTTATATTTTTTTGTTATTCCACAACACTTTAACAAGGTGAGTTATATTGTTACATAAAACATTGCCTCTGAATTCTAATATCTTTACTAGATTTTCCTTATAAGATAGGTAATGCTCTAGTTGTACCCCCACAAGATTTAGTAAGTGTGAGGTATCAGGTATGTACTTCCTCATGAGAGATATGCGGAACACATCATGAACTTGAACCATATTTTGTTGAAGTGTTGGTGAATTATCCACTAATCCTATATGAAAAAGGAGATCAATTTGGAAAATGTAACTAGGGATAAACGTCCCTTACTTTTTAAACCACATGACTCTCTTCCATGGTGATATTCAAAGAAAACATTTCTATCAAACTTTAAAATCCAAGTCCCTTCAATGATTGTAAATATAAATCTTATTCTAACTTTGAGGAGATTTTTTATGCTATTAGATGGATTAAACCTTCTCTATTATATCTTGCATAAGATTATGTCCATGTATCTTTCTTTCACCAACTTCTTCCCAACAAGTAGGAGTTCTACATCGTTCCCTATACATAGATTCATATAGATCCATTTGAATACTTGAGTAGAATATTTTCTTGTATGATAACTTAAATAATGGGATATGTTGATCCCATCCACCTTTAAATTTACTTGAGAAGGTTATCAGTATTTAATCGAGTGTCTAAATGGTCCTTTCATATTAGACATTAGTTTGGGAGTGATTGTTCATACTGAAATTCAATTTAGTATTCAGATCATGTTAAAGAATTATTATGAATTTAAATGTGAACCTTGGATCATGATTAGAGATGATAGAAATTTGTTCTCCATGAACCCTCACCACTTCCTTTACATATATCTTGGTAAGTTTTTAAGAAAGAAATATTATGGAATTTTGATGAAGTGGACAGTCTTGGTGATTTGATCCAAAAAATAACCATATCACGTTACTTCCTTTGGTTTTCTTCGGGAGACCAATGAAAAATTCCATGGTGATTTTCTCCTATTTCCATGTGGGTGTGGGCAATGGTTTCATCATAGCCTTTCACTTCTATCACTCTTACTTATCTTTCTAAAATACCAAGAAGCTTTAAGTGTACTCAATAATCTATATCTTTATGTTGTCCCAATAGAAGTTCTCTCTAAGATCACTGTACATTTTTGTACTTCCAGGATGGATGGATAAAGATAATTTGTATGATTTATCTAATAACACTTTATTTATCTCAAGTTATGTATGCACATAGATTCTAGTTCCCAATTAAATGAAACTATCGTCATTGATGTTGAATTCATGAATCTTCCCATCCTTTACTGCGTGTACCTTTTTTTGAAGCTCTATATCATCCCATTATGCTTCCTTGATATTCTATTAGATAGATGGTTAGGTAATAATTTTGTAAAGGTAGGATTTATTCCATTCCATTATGATTTCTAGATCCATATTTTACATATCCATAAAGATAGGGTCTTTCTTGATCTACATCATGGATATAGTAGAAAGTTATTTTCTTCTAAGATAATCAACTACCATGTTCACCTTTCTAGGATAGTACCGAATAGAGAAATAATATTCCTTAATTTTATCTAACCATATTCATTGATGCATGCCCAAATATTTTTGTTTAAATATATACTTTAAACTATTATGATCTATATATATTCCACACTTCTCATCATCGAGGTAGTGCCACAAAATATTTAAGGTGAAGATCAAAATGACTAACTCCAGATCATGCATCAGGTAGTTATACTAATAGAACTTTAACTATCACAAGTCATAGGCTCTCACTTTATCATTATTCAAGAGTAAACAAACCAATCCTTTTTAAGCATCAATCTATATCACAAAGCCATCTCCACTTGATGGTAGTGTCAGTACAGGTGCAGTGATTAAACTATTCTAAAAATACTTAAAATTTTCTTCACATTCTTCTATCCAAACATTCTTTACCCCTTTCCATTTTAACTTAGTTATCAAGATATAAAATCATGAGAAATTTCTCACAAAATATTAATAATACCCATCCAATCTAAGAAAACTATGGATTTCCATGAAACTTGACAGTATGGACCATTCCTCAATTTCCTTTGTCTTTAAAGGGTCCATACAACTTCCCTCACATGAGATCACATGCCCTAATAATATGAATTTCTATATCAAAAAGTCACACTTTCTGAAATAAGCATACATTTTATCATTTTTAATGTTTCCAACACAATCCTTAAAAAATATTTATGTTCCTCGTTACAGTTGAAGTAAATGATAATATCATTAATAATAACCAATTTTTTTTCAAGGTAGTCTCTAAATACACCATTCATAAAATCCATGAAGGTTATATATAAACTGGTAAGTCTGAAAGGAATTACTATAAACTCATAGTGTATATACCTTATAAGGAAGGCCTTATTTTGAATATCTTCTTTCTTTACATTCATTTTATGGTATCAATAAAAAAGATACAACATTTAGAAGTACTAATATCCTCATATTTTATTGAATAAGTCATAAATCCTTTGAATGTTATACTTTTATTCATATTGATCTTATTGAGCTTCTGATAATCGATACACATCCACATTGATCTATTCTTTTTCTTAAAAAAATAGTACCAATAAACCCTAAGGTAATGAACTAGGGAATATGAACCCATTTTAAAAATGATATTGCAGCTAGTTATTTTACTCCTCAAACTTGATCAGGGTCATACTATAGGGGAATTTGGAGATAGGAGTGGATCCAAGTATTTTCACTGTTGAAAACTCCACTTCAAGATATGGGGGAAGGCTAGGTAACTTTTTGGTAAATACATCATTAGATTCCCTCACAATTTTAATTTCCTCATGGTTTTGTTTTCCTTTGAAAAAACCATTTTGGAAAGTTACGATTCTTCATTGGGTATAAATACCCACACCGTTAAGGGATTTTCCAAAGGAGATTCATGATATTCTTTGTATTTTTATAGGATCATGGAATTGTTCATGATATATAAAGAGACTTATTTTCCAATAGTTGATGTGATATATATAATGAGATTCAATCCATGACCAATATAGAATAAAATTACACCACAGGAAGGATTATAATGTTCACTAGAATTTTTTTCCATATATGCTAATAGGAGTAGAGTCCAAAACATGGTTTAAATTGATCATAACAATAGGTGTTTTTATAGATATCTCTACTTTAGGATATCAGGGTTGTGATTGAAAATCTATATTAAAATTATATAATATAAAGTAATGTGTATATTTAAAATCAAATAAAACCTTTTCAATTCTTGAGTGAATAGGAAGTATAGCTTGTACAAATTCATCTTCATCTTCCACCTCAATTTTAGTAATGGCATAAGATTTCCATTTTTTCTTAAGATTTAGTGGTTACTAACACATATTACCCTCAAACACCCATATTTTAGTGCACTGGTTTTCATAGTTACCTTTCTCCCTAATTTTTAATCATTGAACAGTGGGTGGTGCATTGAGAGGTTCCTTCCTTGCCTACATCATGTTGGACAATTTCTTCAAGTCTCTTAAATATTTATGAGTTTGGTGTTCTTATATCCCACCCTTAAATCATTTACTTTTCCCTTTTGAGGCAATTCCCATGATATTTCTTTCTACATTTTTAACATGTGGGTGGTTCGATCTTCTTTCCACCTTTTTCATTCAATCCACCAGATTGAAAATCCATCTTTCATTTCTTATCTCTATAACCATGAGACCATTCTTCAAACTCCATATCTAAGTTCAGAGAACATTGAACTAATTATTCATAAATATCAATATATTAGATATATAGAGACTTTTAGAGGTGTGGATTTAAACCACAAAATAATAAATCTATTTTTCTATCATTATTGATAAAAAACCCGAGTATTATCTTGAAATAATTGTGAAATTTTCCATATAAGTCATGATATATTCACCTTACTTTTTCTTAAGAACTAGTAATTCTATCTCTATATTTTCTTCAAGAGATTTAGGGAGATAGTCTTTAATAAATAACAACCTAAATTTTTCCCAATGTATTTCTTCTATATCATCCTTTAGCTTGGTATTATTTATCAACACCTAACATTGATCATCCTATCCATCTAAATAATAGATAAACAATTTGAATTTCTCCTTTTCATAATATAAAAGAATATAAAAGAACTTCTACATTGAGTTTACCCACTATTCTCAGACAATTGGGTGAGAAGATCTATTAGATGTTAGTGGTCATTGGCACATAGAGGAATTGATGGTTAATTACTACTTGGGAGAAGGTGGATGTTTCACATGGTTTGGGTTATTGTTCATATCTTGGGATAGATTATTAAGGATCACCATTATTATTTTTAACTCCACCTCCCATGGAATTGGGGATGTCATTTGGAAAATTGTCACACTGTCCCTCGCATAGGTTGTTGGTATGGTTTCTCTTAGTTCCCACCATTTTCTAAAATAGAAAACATTTGAGAAAACATAAGTAAAAAAACATGAATAATTTATTCTTATGCAAAAATTAATTCTGATGTAATATATTTGGTATCCCTATATTTATCCTTTTTCCCAAATAATAGTTCTTGGATCATGTACTTTAATTTTTTTCTAAATTTTAAGAGGAATAATTACTTATGTTATATATCCATCACAATGGTTTGTATAGATTTTGTGACTAAACAAATCATATCTCTAGGGAGTTTCAAACCAGGTTTGTGGAAAGGCCTGTTTTTCATGCACCAGGTGATGATTGATTTAATAGACATTCTACCCTTTTGGGGTTATTACCCCTAGTCACAAATATATCAGAGTTGAATCCACTTCTATTATCTATAAATGGATTTCATTTTTTGAAAATCAAGCACTCTTATAATTTAACAAATATTATGATGTTTAAATATACTAAAACATATCATTATGGTTTTAACTAATATGTTCTAATCCTAATTACCAAATTAACTAAACCATGCTCTCATACAAACTATAACAACAAAAATTTTTCTTATATGACTGTTACATCATCTTTAAGATAAACAACATAATTGTGATACAATCCAAGATCCAAAGCTTTAGTATCTTAGGAAAATTAGGCTCACATATCACTTGTAAATAATAAGACTTAAAAATTATATAAATAATTCTTATTTATCCTCTTAATATCTCTCCCATTCTACTTAGAATATGTAATCACATGATTATATACATCAAAGAATGGAGTGAGCTAAAATCCTAGTAAGGGGGTAATATCATGGGAGTAATGAAGGACATGAATCAATAATACATGTGTGAGAATAATCAACATCATCATATCATAAGAATAATATCATAATCATAATCATGATGGAAACATTTAATAAAGGAATTGAATGTTTCATATGCATAATAATGAAATATCATAACATAATGGTCAAATACCATACGTAGTTGTGAATAAATCTAGCATCAAGTTGATAGATAACATATGTGTATAAATCAAAACATCATAATTGTGAAAAAATATAGAACTGTGTTCATGAATAATACACACAATACCATGATATATATCCTATTACCCAATCAATTATAGGTCTGTATAATTCTAGGAAGACCCATCACATCATAAAATGCTTATAATCATGCATGCCACATAGAATATAAAGCAATCTTAGTCATTAAATAAACCCATATTAAATAATGTATTTAAAAAATGTTTCATAATAAATACATTCATGAATAAACTTAGTGGTTCTAAAATTAATAATGGAAATCATATTTTTTCATAAAACATTATCATTCTTGAGTGTAGAAGAAATAACTCAAGAGGAGTCAATGTGACATTTTTGGAATTTAAAGTATTTTAAAAAAGATTCATAAATGCATTAGAATTGATTTAGAAATGGTAGGAACATGTATATACCAAATATAAAAGGTAAATAATAGAGGAACTAAATTATAAAGATATAACATGAGAATCTATTCTAAAAATAATGGGAAATAGTTGATAACCCAAAAAGAAGGAATTGGGTTCAAGAATCCCCTTACCTTAAATCCCGCTTTATTTCATCAATTTTCTTTCTCTTGAATGATAGAACTAGGTTTATTAAAATATAGAACAATTAGTAAATTATGTTCATTATTTTAATTATTTACCAACTATAATCATTTTATTATATTCCAAAATTAGCATGGTTAAATGAGTGACATTTTTATGTCAGGTCTTCTTTAAAAGTATCCTTTTTTATTTTTCTATTTTTGTTCAATGTCATTTATACATAAGTAGAATTAATTCAATAAGATTAAAATAAATATATTTATATATTTATATATCATAAATAATTTATTATAACCATTAATATGGTTGGTGATAATAAAAGGATTTGAAACATCCTTGTTGGCTGTTAACCAACCGTTAACGTGACATTATCTAAGGAAGAAGAAAGAGAAGCATGAATTATAAATAAATAATAAATATAATTATGAAATTAGGTTATAATAATTAATATAATTTCAAAATACTACTAATTTAATTATAGGGTATTTTTATTTGAAATGAATAGAGAAAAAGGAATAGAAGAGGAAAGTGTAAAGAGAAGTTGATGGAAACTTACTATTTTCTCGATGTTTCTTATTTTATACAGATCTAAACACCATTTATGTTTAGAGTTTGATTATTACAAACTATCCCTAATTATTATAAGGGTCTTAAGTGAGGGTATTTTGGTATAAAATTGTACTCAGTATGTTTAAGTGAATTGGTTTTCTAGGGGAGGTGTGAGTGGTTATTTATAATCAAGGAGAGGGGTATTTTTGGGTAAAAATAACGAAAAAATATTATATCCAGGGTAAAAGGATTCTAGTAATATTGTTGGCATCATGAAATATATTTTAATTAAATAAAATTATTTTAATACTTTTCCAAACTATATAATCTGAATCTATTATTTTAATGAAAAGGAAATGTCGAAAAATGACAAAATATTAATCTAACAGAATAATTTTGACTTTAGACTTTAGAAAATGATTCTTAGGTTTAGAAAACATGTTTATAGTATTTAAATGAATTATTTATCAAATTAATTTTTTTTGGTATATCAAAAAAATCTATAATTGATTATTTCATTATTACATCATGAATGATGTAACATAAAATACATAAGTTAAAAAACAGTTTTTTTACAATTCACCTAAAAATTAAATTATTTCCTAAAATTACCAAAAAATCACCCTTGGACAATTTTTACACGAATATTATAAAAATAACATCCATTTTACCAAAATAAGTTTATAGAATAGGTAATTTTGATTTTTAATATAAAAAATATGATATTTACGAAATATATTAAAATGCAATTTATTAAAAATGTGATTATATTTTCTATGAATTTTTAATCATGATATTTATTTTATATAATTATAATAATTATATTTTATTAAATTACCTATGATAAATAATCATTATATTAAATTTTATTATTTTGAGGTCAAATTAATATTCTAATGGCCAAGTTACTATTCCAACAGTTTGGTTACTATTCCAATAATCACATTAATATTTCAACGGTCACATTAACTCCTATAAATACCTCTTATTTATTTCATTCAAAATTATATATAGTTTTTACCAATTTTATATATTTTTATTTTTTCTAACATTTATTAGTTTACTGATATTCTATTTAATTTCTATATTGTTGTTCATGGGGGTGATGATTCTACCAGGTTATGAAGATCCAAATTTTCTCATTATTGTTTTATTATTTTATATTTTTCCCATTAAAATGTATGGAATTTTTATTTTTTTAGTTATTTACTAATGTAACAAATTTCATTAAATAAATAAAGTGTTTTTCTTTCTCTATGAGTTGTATGTGTATATTGCTATATAATATAACACACATTTTTTGATGAAAAATATCAGTAATAGAGTTTGGGTCATTATACTAAGAATGGACATATGAAGTTGAGTTATAAGCTCACTATATCCAAATCAAGACTCTGATCACTGCATCTATCTAACTCAACATGATACAATGTCTTCAACTGATTCTTCTGAAGCATGATGGTTCTCCCCAACATTGGAATCATCATCCATAGTAAGATTTTAGTAGTACAATGATACACACAATGTTGTTCAATTCCATCATGATTGATCAAATTAAAAACAAGAGTTAAGAGTTGATACCAAACCCCATTTCAGGTTTTGACCCAAAACAATGATTCTCTACCGACCAAAACAGAACCTAAACATTCCAACCTTTCTAGAAGGCCTCAACCTATCTTAAACACCTATATCATAGAAAATATGATGATATTGTTGTGATTTAAACACACCGAACTCTTGTTCAGATGTAAACACCAGTCGTTACACTTCTAGATAACTACATACAAAGGTACATGACCTAAACAACCGATGCTTCGTGAACCACTAAAGTCCAATACTACTTCAAAGGAATTACCCTAATTTATTATTTGACTGCTTAAACAAGCAGAAGGCTCTAAAACATGTGTTAATGCACTAAAAATTCGATTCCCATTCAGTTTTCACTGAGTATTACCAAATTCATAAACCCATATTTAGTCTCCTCAAGTCACAAAGATCATCCAACAACTAGTATTATGAAAGAAAACAAACCTTCTCACAAGATAGGTAATTTCACACATGACCAGGTAGATGATACCTGTAAAAACCCAATTCTTATTCTTGAGGTACGAGTTTCTTCTTTTCCTTTTTTCCTTAAGTGTTTTTGAGAAAATAAATAAAATGGGGAAAAATAACAAATTTTGTGGGTACATGCCATGTACTTTTCTACACATCGTGTGCTTTGGCCGTGTAGGATGAGTACAAAGGGCGTGCAGGCCTGTCGGTGATGAAGGGTGTAACACCTCAAGATTTTATGAGATATATTCTTTTTAATTTCTTTCATATATTCTTTTGTACACTACACCAAGATTATCTTGTTCTATACGCAACACTGTATTAGCTTGCAGTATACACAACACTATTCTTGGATTGTGTTACACACAATTTCAAGTTCATTGGATAGTAGTTATTCTACGCAACATTGAGTGTGTGTATATATATATATATTCAATGTATAAATGAAATATGGTTGTATTTTTTTATACAAAACAACAAAGGAGTCTTTCACTACACGCAACCCTGACTTGTCTTGCGTTATACGCAATTGATACCTTCCTCGATAGCGTGTGTAGTACGCAATACCAGGTTTCACTAAACAACGATATATTGTTATAATATTGTTATGAACTAGTCATTATGAATATTATTAAATATATTTTGAATTTTATAACATTATTATTCATCTTAAAAATTTTCTAAAACATGGTATGTGATGAAAATAAAATTTTCAGGTAAAATAAGTATTTTTTTAAAATTACAGTTTTGCCGCCTTTTGATGGTGCACCCACTTTAACTCTAGTTTTTGACAGGTTTATAATTTCAATTTGACAAAATAAAATTCTTCTTTGAATTCAGGATATAAAAATTTACTTTGGATAAAATTTTCATATTATTCTGATAACTTTCATATTTTAATGAATAGTAAAAAAACACTATATTTTAATTAAAAACAACTTTTTCATCGTAATAATTTATATGGTTAAATTATAATATTTAATGATTTTAAAGTATAAATAGAATATATTTTTACCATTTAATATAATTTATGTCATTATCAATGATTTTACATAAAATTCATAGGTAAAATCATTTCAATCTTTTGCAATGTTTTAACTTTTGAAACCCGTTTTCTTAACAACATGATTAATTTTAAATTAATTATTGAAACTTCTATGTTTTGAATTTTGAAAAATGGATTCCATATTTTAATTCATTGGGTCCAAATTATTTTAATAGGTTACTTTTATTTTTTGATATTATGAATAGTAACTACGGTAATTTTTATTTACTGTAGTTAAAGGTAAATAGACTAATTAAGGGTAAAATAAGATTATAAAATTACCCTAACACATTCTAAAATTATATTTTATGACTAAAGGTCGACCCATGTAACCTAAGGGTCGGATTAAATTCATTTTATGGAATTTTTACCATAAAAATAATTTAATTATTATTAAAACCAAAGAAAGTGACAACATGTCACTCTCTTAAAATTTTATAAGTATAATAATTTTACTTTAGTGATAAACTTCATGAAACCTTGAATAAGAATAGTATAAAGAAATATAATAAAATTATCTACATCATGAGAATTTATTTATAATTTTTAGGGATTAAATAATTATCATTAAAGGTGACACAATAGTGATGTTGAAATTATTTTATTGATTAAAATATCAAATAATTGGTTTTAAAAATATTAAAATAAATATTATATAAACTATTTAATGTGATCCACTAATTTTATAGATACAAATGAAATGTTATAAATCTATTAAAGCTTTTATTTCGAACATATATTCTGTGGGGATTTTATTTAAATTCAAATAAATGAATAGTGTCAAAATTGACACTATTGTTATTTTATAAAAATAACATAATATAAAATTGTATAAAAATCACAAAAATATTTAAAAATTATAAACTAAAATTTATATTGTCTACAATGTCATAAATTATTTAATTATTGAAAAATAATAACACATAATTAATTATTTATAACAATTTAAATTTTAGAATCTTATTACCATAAATATAATTAAATAGATTAAATAAGAATAAATCAAGTTGATAATGTTTAAAATAGATTCAAAATATGTATAAATTTTATTTTTTGATGATATTAAAACCCTATCGTATCTAATATTATAATATAATTCATTTTTGGAAGTTTTTAAGTGGGGTTAGGGTTTATTATAAATTAATATTTTAGAGGTTTCCAAAAGTGCCCCTCTCCTCCCTTATAAAAGGTCACCTCCGACCTCTTCTCTTTACACAATTTTGAGCTTTTAAGCTTGGGAAAACCCTACCCATTTTCCTTCTCAACTTCCCTAGAGATATTATAGAGGTTCTGGTCTCCTCAAATGACCAACCCTAGGGCCTTAAGAGGAAGCTTAAAAGTGGTGTGTCGAAGAAGAGGTAATCTCTTCTACCGATTCTTTCAAGTTTTCTTTCTTCTTCAACTTCTACTTCTTTAGTTTTTTCATTATAAAGTAATAAAATCAGTATCAATAATATACTGATATGTTATTATAAATATGAAACAACCTCATTTCACCATCTATCCATCCTATAGAAAATGAAATCACCGCACGTGTGTACGTACAGAATACCGTCTCCGCACCGGGGTGTAATCTGTTTTTCCACCACCACCTTACTAGGATGGATATAATTATGTAAATAATAACTATGTATAGTTATTATAACATAATAATGATACTGAGAAATTATATCATCCACTCCAATTCAATTCAATAATTATGGGAACGATATCATCGCTCGTGCGTACGTACGGATTACTGTCTCCACGACGCGACGAGATTCATTCTCCTTGTTAACCACTCAAGAATGATTATTAAGTATATATAATGAATAATAATGAAATATATGACATGATAAAGATACTGGATTTATGTATATATATATGTCATCTACTGACTTTCATTTAAGTCAATAAGGAAAAGAAAATAGCGTTCATGCGTACGTACGACCTACCGTCTCCATGAACGATGTGTTTCATTTCATTTATCTATCTATTATATATATATACTAAATATATATGATATATAAATCATGATTTACATTCTGGAAGTAAGAAAATCATGATATAAGTAATAATAATATCAAGAAAAACAAGTCCAAACATGTACGATAAATAAAACAATTTTACACAAAACACTACTTTAACATGGAATTTACAAAAGGACGGGTAATATAAAGTCATAAGTGAACCATATATGATATCATAACAATGAATATGATTTTGTAATAGGTAAATGACATTATTTAAATCATTATACAGAAGGTTCGGATACGTACGAAGTATATCGGACCTAAGGTAAGGGATAACTTTTCCAATCTCTTTTTTATCCGAGATTGTTTATTTATAAGTATTTACTGGGGTTATATTTATCATCCATGTACCTATTTTATAAAAATGGTTTCATGTATGTTTAAATTCCTTTTTACCCATTTTTTACTTTTACTACATGGTATGTAAGGAATCTTTCTTTTGTTTACCGTACGAGGTACTTTTTGACTTTTCTGACAAAAGTACGAGAAGAATGTTTTTTAACTTATACGGCGTGAATGGATTTTTAAGGTTTCATAATGACTTATTTCAATGAAGTTTACTCTACAAAATTTCATGACTATTTTCAAAAAAATAATTTTCATTTAAAATTTATGGCATTTTTTGAGAAGAAAATAATTTTTAAAAAGAAAGGATATTTTCCTCAAGAATTCTTTTCAAGTGTTTTATCAAAACCATTTTCCATATAAGATGACATTATTTCATATTTGTATGTTTCAAGTATAATGTATCTATGATTTACATGGTTTCACTTCTCTTATGATGAAATGATATCCATTTGTTTTATATGAATTATTTTATGATGTGATGATGTTTATGAAACACATTTGATTCTTTGGGTTATGATGAATTATTTATGTTTATGTTGGGCACAAGTAAGAATGATTTCATTAAGAGATGAGTGGGACCTATATCTCCCTCCAATGAATTGGGTAAAGATTTATATCTCATGAGATAGACATGTCTAGAATGGTAAGTTAATCTGATTCAGTAATACAGGATTGGAAAAAGGGGTGAACTCAATTCAGAAAGGGACTTTATCCACTAAGATGGTCTTGGCAGAAATGCCTTGGATACTATGGAAATAATATCATGTGCTTAATGGTTGCCACAATTACATGTTTTATTCCCATGCTATTTTATCATTATTGATATATCTATGCCTTATATACTACTATGTTTTATGTCATTGCTCAAGATTTTTATGTTTAAACATTATGTTCATGTTTTTAAGTTCAAATGTATATGGTTTGTTTTATTCTCTCCATGCTTACCATTACTGAACATTTGAGCTCACCCTTTATATATTTTCTTTTCCCCAGGATATAAAGAAAAGTTTTAGGTAAGAGAACCAAAGGGGAAGATCTTCATGGGAGATGTTGAAGATCTTTCACAATCATTAGAATATTTTGTTCCTAGTTTCCAAAGACACTAAACTATTACGATCCTTGAGTGTTGGTTTTTGTTATGTATTAAGAATTCCGAAAAAGTAATGTAATGTCCATGTATGTAAAGCTTTGGGTCCCTACGGTTGGTATCAGAGGAAAGGTTTAGTTAACCTTTGGAAACTAGGATGCGAAAACTTTAGTGAGATCTCTAGAGATATTTATAAGGTATGTCTAGGGATGTCTCTAAGGTTAAGTATAAGTATAGGTTATAGTCCTGGAATTATGGTAATGATATTATAATTAATCCTAAGATGTTAGATATCAAAGGTACTCCCCCTTTGTTATGTTGTTTTCCCTAGAATGATTTTTTCCTCTCACACTATTCTTTTTGGGTTTAGACAATGGCTGGAACCTGAAGGAACCCTGTTGATCAATTTAATGGATGATGCAATGATTGTCCTCCTAAAAAAACCAAAGTTATGTGAGATGGAGTGAAAAATCTTATTTCTATACTTAAAGAATCTATGAATCATTTTGGACTTCCAAATGAGCAGAGAAGGGATAAATATTCTATTGAGTCCTTCATGAGGAAACATCCACCTTCTTTCAGTGGGTCTTCTGATCCACTTGTTACTGAACAATGGATCAATACCATTGAAAAGATATTTTCCCTACTTCACTGTTCAGAACATGAAAAATTCATTATGGCTATTTACTGTCTAGAAGGTGAAACATATCAATGGTGGACTCTAATTAAGAATACGAGGCACCAAAATGAAATTGAATCCATGGAATGGGATGATTTCAAGAACTTATTTTTCAATATGTACTTCCCTCATATTCTTCAAATAAAGATGGAAAAGGATTTGCTTGAGCTTAAGCAAACGGATGATGAATCTTTTGGTATATACAAAGTGAATTTTACAAGGCTCGCAAGGCATGCATCTAGTTTTATCATCCAGCCTGAAAGTAAAGTTGATTGATTCTCTAGTGGCTTAAAACCAAGTCTTAGAAGGGAATTAGATATAAGAGACTTCAGTTGCTATGAAGAAATTGTGTGTTATACTATCAAGGTAGAATTGGTAGTTGGTGTTACATATCCATATCATGGTTTTGACAAGAAATGAATGATGGAGTTCAAGGAGAAATCTCAGAATAATGGTGAAAAGAAGATAAATGTTTCTTTATGCTCAATGTGTGGATAGAATCATGGTGGAGATTGTATTAAAGGGACTAGAAAATGTTTTATGTGTGGAAAAGAAGATCATTGAGTAGATGAGTGTGGAAGTAATGGAAAAAGGGTTGCTAATGATGGGAATACAGAAAAGACTACAGAGAATGCACCACCAACACTTCAATGCTTCAAGTGAAAGGAAATGGGGCATTATGCTAATCAATGCCCTATTCCAAGGGTTAATGATGATAAACATGAGAAACCTATTAAGGAAAAGGACAAAGGGAAGTCACATGCAATCACTATTAGCAATTTTGAGTATGATAACGATGTGGTGGAATGATTATGTGTTTATATAAAGGGATTCCAAAATAATGTTATGGAATATAATTTATAGTAACTGTGGAACATTGGAATATCTATGTAATGGTTTATTATGGTTTTCTATAATTATATGGTACTGGTAACCATGAAAAGTGATTCAAATATTTTGGAAAGCAGATGATATGCGCATAATGAAAGGATAAGAAGAAAATTAAATGTTTGGTAGTATTAATGAGCTCATGACTGATATAAGGACAAAGTGATATCATGGTTTGAGTATATAGAATTTTTGGGATTTTGGTATGTACAAAGAGTTAGCTTTTTACAACATTAATGTTTTCACTCAGGTTCAATGGGTATTCATTTTTCAAGAGAATACATGATTAAGGTATTCACATGTCTGGAATGTGACCAACAAGATATATTTTATGATATATGTGGTACAAATGATGGTATTCACATGCTCGGTAGATGAAATTTCTAGTAATGCTTTTCTTTATACTATGAGCTTGGACAAAAGTATTTTGGATAATCCTAAAGATTTGAATGAATTAAGATAGTATTGTTTAAGGCTAGAACTTTTTTCGATATTATTGCAGGAATGTTATAATAGTGTAGTTTTAGAAAAAGGAAAACCCATAGGATGAGTGACAACCCATCGTGTCGGACAAGGCTGTGGGAATTGAACCCACAACCGAAGTGCGACATGCCTTTAACACCAATCACTAGCCTATAAGAAGTCCCTAGTTAGTAGAAACTAGTTTTATTTTATTAAGTGGTATGATAGATGAAGTATATGTTCATTTTTGGAATCATATATGATTAACCTCACCATAAATGGGCTTATGTTTATTTGATAACTTTTGCTAACCTTTTGATTGAAAAAGATGGAATGACACATCATTCTATCACGTGATCTACTAAATCTTCACGAATAACAAATTCAACTTTATTTATTTAAGATATGAAGTATAAATTGTTCAAGGAATGAACAAAAGTGAGATTGTACCAAAATCATGTAAGTATTTCTTTTAATTCATCAACTTTAGAGAAATGATCTTGAAAACCAAAAATGTTGTCCTAGTTCCCTCATATCTGATGAATCAGATGGTCCCTTAGATCATCACAAATTTATGGATTTTTGACTGTTGGTTTTATCATAGCCATGTCCTCTACCAATCTCCATAAGAACTTGATGGTTAGATTTCTATTCCATATCCATATTTTCACCTATGTTATCCTATGTGGAAACCCAGTGATTAGTTAATTTGGGTAACCATTAAGTTTCATAATTTAGTTTTTAAAGAATAGTTTTGGTATTCCTTTTTTACGATGTGGGTTTCTATGAAAGAAACTCTCATGTAATAAATCATTTATAACCCCGACGAATTTTGAGGGCGAAATTCATTTTAAGGGGGGTAGAATGTAACACCCCGAGATTTTATGAGATATATACGTTTTAATTTCTTTCATATCTTCTGTTGTACACTACACCAAGATTATCTTGTTCTATATGCAACGCCGTATTAGCTTGCATTATATGCAACACTATTCTTGAATTGTGTTACACACAATTTTGAGTTCGTTTGATAGTAGTTATTCTACGCAACATTGAGTGTATATATATATATACTCAATGTATAAATGAAATATGATTGGATTTTTTTATATGAAACAACAAAAGAGTCTTTCACTACATGAAACCCTGACTTGGCTTGCGTTACATGCAATCACGACCTTCCTCGATAGCGTGTAGTATGCAATACCGGGTTTTACTAAACAACAATATATTGTTATAATATTATTTTTACTAGGTGTTGTGAATAGTGTTAAATAAATTTTGAATTTTATAACATTATTATTCATCTTAAACATTTTCTAAAACATGGTATGTGAACAAAATAAAATTTTCAGGTAAAATAAGTATTTTTCAAAAATTGCAGTTTTGCGGCCTTTTGATGGCGCACCGAATTTAAATCTAGTTTTGACAGGATTACAAGTTAAATTTGAAAAAATAAAATTCTTCTTTGGAATCAGGATATAAAAATTTACTTTGGATAAAATTTTCATATTATTTTGATAACTTTCATATTTTAATGAATAGTAAAAACATGCTATATTTTAATTAAAAACAACTTTTTTCATCGTAATAATTTATATGGTTAAATTATAATATTTAATGATTTAAAAGTATAAATAGAATATATTTTTACCATTTAATATAATTTATGTCATTATAATTGATTTTACATTGAATTCATAGGTAAAATCATTTCAATCTTTTGCAATGTTTTAACTTTTAAAACTCGTTTTCTTAACAACGGGATTAATTTTAAATTAATTACTACAACTTCTGTGTTTTGAATTTTGAAAAATGGATTCCATATTTGAATTCAGTGGTTCCAAATTTTGTTAATAGGTTACTTTTATTTTTTTAATATTATGAATAGTAACTACAATAATTTTTATTTACTGCAGTTAAAGGTAAATCAGGTAATTAAGGGTTAAAATAAGATTATAAAATTACCCTAACACAAACAAAAATTCTATTGGATGACTAAAGGTCAACCCATGTCACATAAGGGTCGTATTATATTAATTTTATGGACTTTTTACAATGAAAATAATTTAATTATTATTAAAACCAAAGAAAGTGACAACATGTCACTCTCTTAAATATTATAAGTATAATAATTTTAATTTAGTGATAGCATTTATGAAACTTCAAACATGAATAGTACCCAAAAAGATAATAAAATCATCCACGTCATGAGAATTTATTTATAATTTTTAAGGATTAAATAATTATCATTAAAGGTGACACAATAGTGATGTTGAAATTATTTTATTGATTGAAATATCAAATAAATGGTTTTAAAAATATTAAAATAAATATTATATGAACTATTTAATGTGCTCCACTAATTTTATAGATACATATGACATGTTATAAATCTACTAAACCTGTTAGTTCGAACATATATTCAGTGGGGATTTTATTTAAATTCAAATAAATGAATAGTGTCAAAATTGACACTATTGTTATTTTATAAAAATAACATCATATAAAATTGTTTAAAAATCACAAAAATATTTAAAAATTATAAACTAAAATTTATATTTTCTAAAATGTCATAAATTATTTAATTATGGACAATTAAAAACACATAAGTAATTATTTAGAACAATTTAAAATTTAGAATCTTATTACCACAAATAAAATTAAATAAGGATAAATCAAGTTGATAATGTTTGAAATAAATTCAAAATATCTCTAAATTTTATTGGATGATGAGATTACAACCCTATCTCATCTAATATTAGAATATGAGTCGTTTTTGGATGTTTTTAAGTGGGGTTAGGGTTTATTATAAATTAATATTTTAGAGGTTTCCAAAAGTGCCCCTCTCCTCCCTTATAAAAGGGAACCTCCTCCATCTTCTATTTACACAATTTTGAGATTTTAAGCACGGCCAACCCCTAATTATTTCATTTATTAACTTCCCTAGAGACATTATAGAGGTTATGGTCTCCTCAAAAGACCATCTCTAGTGCCTTAAAAGGAAGCTTAAAAGAGGTGTGCCGAAGAAGAGGTAATCTCTTCTACCGATTCTTTCAAGTTTTGTTTCTTCTTAAAATTATACTTCTTTAGTTGTTTCATTATAAAGTAATAACATAAGTATCACTAATATAATTATATATTATTATAAATATTAAACAACCCCATTTAACCTTCTATACATCCTTCGAAAAATGAAATCACCGCGCCTGCGTACGTACAGAATACCGTCTCCATGCCGTGGTGTAATCTGTTTTCCACCACCACCTTACTTGGATGGATATAAAGGTGTAAATAATAACTATGTATAGTTATTATAACACAATAATTATTCTGAGATATTATATCATTCACTCATATTCAATTTAATAATTATGGGAACAATATCATCGCTCGTGCGTACGTACAGATTACCGTCTCCACGACGCGATGAGATTCATTATCCATTTTAACCACTCAAGAATGATTATTAAGTATATATAATGAATAATAATGGAATATATGACATGATAAATATACTAGATATATATATATATATATATATCATCTACTTACTTCCATTCAAGTCAATAAGGAAAGGAAAACAACGTTCATGCGTACGTACGGCCTACCGTCTCCATGAACGGTGTGTTTCATTTCATTTATCTATCTATTATATATATATATATATATATTGAATATATATGATATATAAATCATGATTTACATTCTGTAAGTAAGTAAATCATGATATAAGTAATAATAATATCAAAAACAACAAGTCCAAACATATACGATAAATAAAATGATTTTACCCAAAACACTGCTTTAACATGGAATTTACAAAGGAACGGGTAATATAAAGTCATAAGTGAACCATATATGATATCATAAAAATGAATATGATTCTGTAATAAGTAAATGGCATTATTTAAATCACTATATAGGAGGTTCGGATACGTACGAAGCATATCAGACCTAAGGTAAGAGATAACTTTTCCAATCTCGTTTTTATCCGAGATTGTTTATTTGTAAGTATTTCCTGGGGTTATATTTATCATCCATATACATATTTTATAAAAATAGTTTCATGTATTTTTAAAGACCTTTTTACCCATTTTTGACTTTTAATATAGGGTATGTAAGTAATCTTTCTTTTGTTTACCATACGAATTACTTTTTGACTTTTATGGAAAAAGAACGAGAAGAATGATTTTTTAATTTATACGGCGTGAATGGATTTTTACAGTTTCATAACAACTTATTTAAATGAAGTTTCCTCTACAAAATTTCATGACTATTTTAAACAAAATCCTTTTCTTTTAAAATTGCATGGCATTTTGTGAGAAGAAAATGATTTTTAAAAAGAAAGGATATTTTCCTCAAGAATTATTTTCAAGTGTTTTATCAAAACCATTTTCCATCTAAGATGACATTATTTAATATGGGTATGTTTCAAGTATAATGTCTCTATGATTTACATGGTTTCAATTATCTTATGATGAAATTATATCCATTTGTTTTATATGGATTATGTTATGATGAGATTATGTTTAGGAAACCCATTTGATTCTTTGGGTTATGATGAATGATTTATGTTTATGTTATGGAACAAGTAAGAATTATTTCATTATAAGATGGGTGGGACCTATATCTTCCTCCAATTCATTGGGTAAAGATTTATATCTCATTAGATAGACATGGATGAAATGATATGTTAATCCGGTTCAGTAATACAGGACTGGAACGAGGAGTGAACTTGATTTAGAAAGGGACTTTGTCCACTAAGATGGTCTTGGCAGCAATTCCTTGGGTACTATGGAAATCATATCATGTGCTTAATTGTTTCCACAATTACATGTTTTATTCCCATGCTATTTTATCATGATTAATGTATCTATGACTTATGTACTGCTATGTTTTATGTCATTGCTCATGATTTTGATGTTTAAACATTATGTTCATGTTTTTAAGTTCAAATGTATATGGTTTGTTTTATTCTCTCCATGCTTACCCTTACTAAGCATTTGAGCTCACCCTTTATTTTTTTCTTTTCCCCAGGATATAAAGAAATGTTTTAAGTAAGAAAACCAAAGGGGAATATCTTTATGGGAGATGTTGAAGATCTTTCACAATGATTAGAAGATTTTGTTCTGAGTTTCCAAAGACACTAAACTATTAGGATACTTGAGTGTTGGTTTTTGTTATGTATTAAGTATTCTATAAAAGTAATGTAATGTCCATGTACATCAAACTTTGGGTCTCTACAAAGGGTGTAAAAACTGACTACACATCGTGTGCTTAGTACATACACACCGTGTAACCAGTCAGTAAGTGAACAATAAAGGCGATGGGATTAGCCACCAGCGGAGTGATAATACATGACATATAGTCCAAAATACACATCGTGTTATCATGTCGACAGATGAACAATGAGGTGGTGGAAAGTAGCCGCCAGAGGAACAGTTAAGAAATGAGAAGTACACATAGTGTACTTGAAAGTACACGCTGTGTAGTTTTGTTTTTTGTTATAAACTGGAAGTAGCCTCATCTTTTAGTATAGGAAGCTTAGAATGTTGGAAAACCATGAGAGAGAGGGCCAAACCTTGGAAGAGCTCCTGAAAGAACCCCGGGACTCTGATTCCTTCACCGACGATCACGTTAGGACCGCACGGGTAACCCCTTTCCTCTCCGAGTGTGTTTCCTTCCAATTATTTCCCGAGGGGAAGTTATTTCAGTTTGAATGAGTGAATGTTTATCCCATATATACATCATTCAAGGATGATTCGGGAGGCATCGTTCATATATATTGATCAGAGGATATCAAGGTAGGCGGTCTGATGTTTAATTCTAATTATCAAGTTGTTTTTGAGTACCATTGTGCTACACACCCATGTTTGGGGTGTCATATGGCTGAGGACTTGATTAATTAAATACCTATAATTTAATAGGTAATTTAATGAATATGTATAACTACTGTTTGGGATTGTTTCCTTAATCCAGGCCCACCCCATGGGTGCGTTTCCCTTGTTTAGCCGTTTGGTCAGGATACCCAAGGGTATGCCATGATTATAGCATGCTTTGAGTTTTCTTAAAGAAAATATATATATAATTGATTTATTATGTGTTGGCCTCAACCCAGTTACTGATTAGCCTGAGGGTGTGGTTACTTGATTATCCTGGGGGCGTGGTTTCTGATTAGCCTGAGGGCCTGGTTCTTATTTTCCTGAGGGCGTGGTTACCTGATTAACTTGAGGGTGTTGTTCTGATTTTCCCGAGGGCATGGTTACTTGATTAGCCTAAGGTCATGGTTTCCTGATTAGCCTAAGGGTTTGGTTACATTATTATCCTAAAGACGTGGTTCTAATTATCTTAAGGGTGTGGTTCTGATTATCATGAGGGCATGGTTCTGTTTAGCCCGAGGGCAACAATTCTTATGTCTGAGGGCACTATTTACATTGAATATTCACTATGGTGATTTCTAATATTATATCTTCCAAGATAAATCATAGTCATGGGATTTTTTAAATATTAATTAAATGTTAATGGAACTAATAGAAGTATCTTCTTTTGAGTACTGCCTAGTTTACTGCATTTTATTATTGCACACTACGGTTGCACATTTTCACTGACAGTTAGGCACAGGTCATTGGTGGTTGCCTACTGGGATTTATTTATCACACTCTATTTGGGTAATGTATTAGGCCCAAAAAGATTATATTCCAGCATGTAAATATAAGGGAAAGAGTCCCTATACATTTACTTGATGTTGTAGAGGAGTAGGAGAGCATGGGAGCAAGCTTAGGCTTGCGATGCTGCTGAGTTCCTATTGTGCTGTTTTGTTTTTACTTTGTTGTTCTTGTACCTTGTACTGTATTATTTTAGATTAAAATATATCATGTTTTTACTATTTTCTTAGAATTAGGATCATATTTTCATCATCATGTATATATATGACTTTTGTCATATTTTACTTTTGTTCTATTATACATTTCATCTTGGCATTGTTTGATGCTTCCACATTTTGTATGTTTCCATTTAGTTCCACTACACTACACTTTGAAAAATTAGGGTATAGTTTCCCCACTATCAGACCTAGGTCCTCACTGCTAGTCGACAGCCTTTGGAATTTGGAGAAATGAACTTTAGGTCATGTGACCAACCGAGTTCGGGGCACCCATTGAGTGGCACCTGGATCTGGGATGTTATAAAGTGGTATCCAAGGATTTTTCTTTTCTCTGGGTTATTTTATTATTTGGAGATGACAAAAATAGATAGATTGTTAAGGTATTTGGTTATAAATGTTCCTGGGAGTAGCTACCCCGTGTACAGGTAAAGGCCGGATTGCCTCGAATTAAAGTGTGATTTTCAGTTAATGATTATTACAATTAATTTGATTCTCACCATTGGGTGACACACTTGTGGTGTGCTATTTATATTTCTATACCTAGGTTCTATTTAGTTGAACCTGATGAGATAAGGGTATTCCATCTCATCCATCATTTAGGCACATGTTAGAATCACATGCCATGCATAGTTTCCATGCCATGTAGGTGAATTAGAAATTGCATGTTGTTGTGATAGATTTTGTGCTAGAAAATGCATGCTGTTGTGATAGATGCCTTAATAAAATACCTGCTATTTGATAGGGTATTTTTATGTAAGGGTTTGTGAATGAACAAAAAACTTTGGTTTTTAAGGAGTGTGAGACCTCATCAACTGGAATTTGGTGGATCATCAACTTCTTTACTTTTTTATAACACATACAAGATTCCAAGCTTTGGTTTGTGGGGAGTATGGGCCCTCACGGATTGGAATTTGGTACTTTGGTGTTCGTTTAGTGGTTTTCTGGGCTCCAGAGTAGTTCCTAAGGCTTACTGTCTGGAAAAACCTAGAATACACACCATTTAATTATGATTACACACCGTTTAATCTTCTATTTGAAAAGAAATGAAATTTTTTTAAGTACACACCGTGTACCATATGTACACGCCATGTAGTTCCTAACTGTGTCACAGGACGTGTAGGCAGAAACACGGGATTGGGAAAACTCTAAGGGTATATGTCGTGTACCAGTTGTACACGCTGTGTCATGTTGACCCTGTGTCTACCATGTGACTAACAAACGGATGAAGAAATATTCATTTATATACACTGTGTCAATGCTAAAGACATCATGTAGTGTAACCTAGGAATCCAACCGTGTAACTAACAACACGGGTTGGTGAAGCTCGTTTAGTACATTCCATTTATAAGGACCCAACCTTAAACATTACTTAATATTGAATTAAATGAATAATTCACATTGAGTATATTTTCAGGTTTAGAGTTTTAGAGAATTAGGAAAAAACTATTACATCTCAAAAGATTACAAGGTAGACATATCTACACAGTTTCCATTTTTTCATAAAATAAAAACTCTTAAAAAAAGAGTCATGTCTAGTTCCATGTTTTAGATAACATGAGTTTTCCTTGATCCCATCCTTGACCCTATTCATCTTTATGTCCTGTGAAAACATTTCAAAACTTGGGATGAGCATAAAAATATCAGTAAGTGTTATAAAGTTAACTTGTGGCATCCATATCATACTTAAATTGTAGCTATCATAACTACATAGGGAGTTACTTTAGAATACCCATCACAGTATATTCCCTAAATCTCTTAGGAGAAACATTCATGTTTACCTCCATCACGTTACTCAATGAATTGGAGAGCTATCTTGGGATCACCCACCTTAGGTTTATCACGAAACCACCTGTATACATAAATAATGCCCAAGAACCATAACATGATCATAACACATAACATAAGCATAATGAAAAGATAACATTTCCACATTACAATAATAAAATATCATTTCAAGATATTGAAATAATAAATCCAATCTCAAAATCATTTTCAATACCAAAATACGTAAAAAGAGTATATGGTATTTATTTTTCCTTTTAAAAACATTCTGGCTTGTTAAGGAATCCAAAGATCAAATAATACTCGCGACGGCGGAAAGGTCATTGTCACCGCTTACATTAAAAAAAATTCATTTTGTCTTTTAGTAAAACTCTTCATATAAAAATATTTCCTTTTAATAAAATGAAAATTCAAAGGGTTTTATACACCGTATAAAATAAAGTTGTATATAAAACTAAAAATGCCTCAATGAAAGGAGATTGAGACGAAGTCCCTTACCTCGTGTCTGACTTGACTCGATCATTATTTAATCACCTGAATAATAAACTAAAGTTAATTTCCACTTTCATAAGAAAATTTTTCAAGTTTATTATTCCTTTTATATCACTTATTACCATGTTATAAACAATATGTAATCATTTATGTTAATAACGTTCATTTTGTCGATATTTGGTACTTGAGTAAAAAATGAACACCTTATATTTACAAGTTGTCCATGTGGTCAAAGGTTCATTATATACAGAATGATATTAATGATTTGGATATCATATATATCATATATATCCAGTATATAAATGTTTTTATAATAGTACATAACGTTTAGAGGTAAGAAATGAAATGCACCGTTCATGGAGAGGGTAAGCCGTACGTACGCATGAACGCTACTTTCATTTTTGTTTCTTATTTTAATGGAAATAAAACATAATGATACATAGGTATATTATAATTTCAGTATAATATCATATATAATATTTTTAACTCTATCCTTTATACATCCCACATAAGGCATTAACGAATCAAATCACTTTGAGGGGGCGATAGTCCACACTTTCCTCAAATGATTTTATCATATTTACCCACTATGGAAACCATAAAGGTGTGCTATAAATGGGAAGTAAATAAGAATAATAAAATAATAAACATAATATATATCATATATAAATACAGTTCCATCATAATGGACACCATGAGAGGCGGTAAGTTGTAATTGAACAATCATCGTTTCGTGAGGCCTTAGTTTTCCATCCACAGAAACATTATGTTCTTCATCCATTAGATGGAGGTATGTGTAAGTGTAGTTAGAATACTTCTCATAAAAACATCCTAGTATATTTAGGATACTGTTTTTGTATCAAAATAAAGGAATAAAAATATTTTAGGGGTTGGAGAAGTAAAATAAAAGAAAACAATTTAAGAGAAACTGTTGCCTTTAATTTGGGTAACTCCCTTTGGTTTGAACCAAAAGACTTCTTGATGAGATTTCTGCCTATGGTAAGGCTTCTAGGGGGTGGATATAGATGTAGGGAGATTAATTGGGCAGATTTTGGATGAGCCAAATGGCTCAAGAGGTGTGTGGAATTGGTTAGAAGTTGTCTCCTTTTATAAAGGGGAGGAGTGGCTCTTTAGGAAAGTGTGGAAATATTATTTTATAATATAATTATATTAGGTTTCTAAAGGTCCAAAAATAATTATAGTCAAGGATAAGATGAATAATGGTCGAAAGAAAATCATCCAATCAGAATTGGAAATGTTTTGGATAATATTTTAATCATTATAATCTTATTTATTTAAATTATTTATTAATGAGGTAAATACTGCTTCATTATTGTGTCATAAATAATTTAATTTATTTAATGTCTAAAAATTATAAAAAAATACTATCATGTAGGAAGTCGTTTTAGATTTCCAATGAATATTTATAGGCAAAAAGATAATTTATATAACCCCTTCTAAAAATTAATTTACTAAAATATATTTGCTTTTGTCATATTTTCCTTTACTTTATGTTTATTAATCTAAATTGTCATTATCACTCCCAAGTGGCTCAATGGGGTCCCAAAATAGACTCAAAGATTCCAATGGTCTTAAATGACTCAACCAATAAGGTTTGGATAAGTGTTAAAGTAATTTTTAATTATTATAATATTTTTTAACCTTGAATTACCCTATTTACCTTTAACTGTGGTAAATAAAAGTCAAAAGTTACTATTCACCAAAAAATATTTTCATCTTATTGAATCATATTTTACTTCTTGATAACTAAAATGTATGTCATATTTTAAAAATTCAATTCACAGAAGTATTAAAATTTCATTTAATTGAGAAAGTCAGTTTTTAAATTACTACTAAGTGGTTTCACTATTCATCTAAAATTGAAGTTTTTCAGAAAAATACCAAAAATTCAGCCTAAGCATTATTTGATATTCAGAATTCAAAATTGATGTCTATTTTTCCAAATTCAAAACATATAATTGTAATTAATTAATTTAAAAATTAATTCCCATTGTTAAAACAAATAGCGTTTTTTAAGAAACGATAACTATCAAAAGATTGATATTTGTTTATGTCCAATTTCAAAGTGAAATTAATTCCAATGACAAACATTGGATTAAATGGTAAAAATATATTTTAATTTCACTTTAAAACCAACTAAAAATATAATCTAACCATATAAATAAATTATATTAAAAGGCACTTTTGAATTAAAATGCAATATTTTTCACTATTCATTAAAAAAATGAACTTTATCATAAAAATACCAAAAAATCACCCAAAGTAAAATTTGATGTCCCCATTCTAATGAAGGATTTTATTTGGCCAATTAGAATGTATTAAAGTGACCAAAACTATATTTAAAGAGGGTTCTCCATTAAAAGGTGATAAATCAGCCTTTTAATGTAAATTATGCTTAAAATTATATTCATTCACATTTTAAGCCTCTAACTTTTATTGGATAAATGTAAATACATTTAATAAACATGTATAATCATATTGTAGTTAGTTTTGTTCACTGACGCCAATACAATGGCTAGAAGTTATCTACCATTTGAAATAATAATATTATATTATTAGTATGCCACGTAAGTTTTCAAAGAAACCCATTGTTGCGTATCGGGTACGCTATCGACTATAGAAACCCCTTTAAAGTAAAATTAATATTTAATTAAAAAATATTAATAAGTATGAAAATATATTATTCTTCATTTACTTGGGATGTTACATCCTTCCCCCCTTTTGGAAATTACGTCCTCATAATTTTTATTCACTTATCAAAATAAGTGGGGGTATTTATCCCTCATAGCATTTTTAGATTCCAACATTGCCTATTCAACCATATGGGTTTTTCACAAAACCTTTACCTATTGAATTACCTTATTCTACAACACCTGCTCCCTATGGTCAAGAATCTGTACTTCTTGTTCTTCATAAGAGATATTCTCTTCCAACTAAACTACCTCTAGGCTCAAAACATGAGATGGATCTGGAATATACTTTCTAAACTTCGAAACATGAAAAATATTGTGTTCCTGGGATAAAATTGGAGGTAAATCCACTCTGTATGCAACTGATCCAACTTTCTCCAGAATTTCATAAGGTCCAATGAACCTCAGACTCAACATTCCCTTATTACCAAAACATATCACACTTTTTGATGGATAAACTTTGAGAAAGACATGATCACCTACCTCAAAGTAAAGATCCTTCCTCCGGTTATCTTCATAACTTTTTTGTTTGCTTTGAGCTGTTCTCATGTGCTTCTGAATCAACTAAACTTTCTCTTCCATCTCTTCTACCAATTCTGGTCCCATCAGCTTCCTTTCACCTACTCCATCCCAGAATGCTGGAGTTCGACAATGATTTCCATATAATGCCTCAAATGGAGCCATCTGTATACTGTAATGAAAAATATTATTATAAAAAAATATGACCAAAGAAATATGTTGGTCCCAAATTCTCTGGTAATCCATCAAGCAAGCACGTAACATATCCTCCAATTTCTGAATTGTTCGTTCTAACTGCCCATCTGATTGAGGATGAAAAGATGAACTAAAATTTAATTCAGTACCCAATGAATTCTAAAGGCCTTTCCAAAAGTTAGAAGTGAATTGGGGATCACGATTAGACACAATGGAGAGGGGAACTCCATGAAACTTGACTATCTCTTTAAGATACAATCAAGGAAGTTGATCCTGAGACAAAGTATCTATGATAGGAAGGAAATGAGCAGATTTAGTCAATCGGTCAACTATAACCCAGATTGTATTATTATCTCAAGATGTCTTTAGTAATCCTATAAAAAATTCCACGGATATATTTTCCCATTTCCACTCTGGCACCGGTAAAGGCTGAAGCATTCCTTTCGGTAACTGTCACTCTAGTTTAACCTACCGACAAGTCAAACACTTCATAGTAAAATCAGCAATATCTCTTTTCATTCCATCCCACCAGTAATACTCACGGAGAGCTCTGTACATCTTAGTACTGCCGGGATGAACTGAAAACAGAGAACTATGAGCTTCACGTAACAACTCATTCTTCAACTGTGAATCACAAGGCACACATAATCTCTTCCCAAACCTCAAAACACAATCATTATCAATGTTAAAATCAGGCAACTTACCCATCTAAACCAACACAACCTTTTTCTGCAACTCACTATCTTCCTTCTGCGCTTGCTTAATTCTGTCTCATAGATATGATTTCACTGACACCTGAAACAAAACATAAGAATTTACTACAACAAAAACTTCTATACAAAATTTCATCAAATCAAAAAACAAAGGATCTCATTCTAAATGTAACATGGTTAATGAAGTATTACTTTTTCGACTCAAAGCATCAACCACGTTATTTGCTTTCCCCGGATGATAAAGGATCGTGCAATCATAATCCTTGATTAATTCCAACCATCACCTCTGTCTCATGTTCAATTATTTCTGAGTGAATATATAATTAAAACATTTGTGATCAATATATATTTCACACTTCACTCCATAAAAATGATGCCTCCAAATTTTTAAAGAAAAAAACAACAACAACTAATTCCAAATCATGTGTTGGGTAATTTAACTCATGAGGTTTCAACTAACCCAAAGCATAAGCAATTACCTGATCATTCTGCATAAGGAAACATCCATGTCATTTCAACAAAGCATCTCTGTAGATAAAAAAACTCACCATTTCTATAATATACTACCAAAACTGGAGTATTCACCAATTTTCTTTTAAATTCCTGAAAACAATCATCACATTCTTTTGTTCAGATGAACTTAACACCTTTTCGAGTTAACTTGGTCATTGGACTAGATAATCATGCAGAATATTCAACAAACCTCTCGTAATAACCTGCCATACCAAGAAAAATATGAATCTCGGTTATATTTGTGGGTCTTGGACATTCTTCAACAACATTCATTTTAGCAGGATCAACATTTATGCCATTTTTTGAAACAATGTGACCAAGGAAAGAAATTTGTTGTAACCAAAACTCACACTTTCTGAATTTCCCAAATAGTTTATTTTCTTTTAAGGTTTTCAAGACAACCCTTAAATGACTTTAATGTTCCTCCTTAATTTTTGGAATAAACCAAAATATCAGAAATGAACACAACAACAAATTTATCCAAGAACTCACAGAAAATTCTATTCATAAGATCCATGAATACAACAGGTGCATTGGTTAACCCAAAAGGCATAACTACACATTCATAATGGCCATATCTAGTATGAAACATGGTCTTTGGAACGTCTCATTCCTTTAATTTCAACTGATGGTACCCCGACCTCAAGTCAATCTTCGAAAAATACTGAGCTCCCTGAATTTGATCAAGAAAATCATCGATACAAAGGAAAAGGATACTTATTATTAACAGTGATGTAATTCAATGCTCTATAATCAATGCAAAGTCTAATTGAACCATCTTTCTTTTTAACAAACAAGATAGGAGCACCCCATTGTGATGTGCTAGGTCAAATGAAACCTTTATCTAATAACTCCAACAATTGCTTCTTTAACTCCAAAAGTTCAATTTGAGCCATTCGATAAGGGGGTTTTGAATTTGGATTAGCCTCAGGAACTAGGTCAATAGTAAATTCAACTTCCCGATCAGGTATAATACCAGGAAAATCATCAGAAAAAACATCAAGGTACTCATTTACCATTGGCACATCATTAATCTGAACAGTTCCTTTGTTTTCCACAATATGTGCAAGGTAACATTCATTTCCATCTTTTACTAGTTTCTCAGCTTCCTGATATGTTATGAACAACAAGGATTCATTTTTGTAAAAAAACTGAAAATCATTCTTAAAAGAAACCACTTTAGCTCTACATTCAATTATAGAATGATAAACAGAAATATAATCCATGCCCAATATAACATCAAACTTTAATAGAGGAAAAACAATAAGGTTTGTAGGTAGATTCTTTCTGCACACAAGGACATGAATGTTCTTATGTTTTCTTTTTGTCTCAACAATTACTCCATGTGTTTTTACCGTTTGTTCAGTATTCATATCATGAGATGGAATTCCCAATTTACTAGAAAACTTCTCAGAAATAAAAGAGTGTGTAGACCCTAAATCAAACAACACATTGGCATAATCTGAAAAAATAAACAATGTACCTGACACAACTTCATTTGATGGCCCAACATCTGCTGAAGTAGTTTCAAAGTATTTCACCACCCCTTTCTGCTTGTAGTCTGGTAGCTTCCTTTGTTTGAGTTCTTTTTTGGACACTCATTTTCATAATGACCCATTTCATTACACTTAAAACATTTTACTAACTATAAATCAGATTTTGTCTTACCATTACCCTGATCTTTTTCAGTGCAATTACGAGCCTTATGTCCCATTTTACCACATCGGTAGCACTTACCAGAATTCGAAAGACATTCCCCAGCATGCTTTTTACCACAATTTTCACAAAATGTAAACTTAAGTTTCTTACCATCAGACTTCTTTGAAGAGTTCTTCCCTTTCACCTGCCACCTCGACCTCTTATTATGTTGTTTGTCAAAGAACACTTGATCATTAGAAAATTCAATTTCCACCTTCTCCACACAACGAAAAAGTTTTTCATCACTTTTGAACTCATGAGAAGGTAAATCTCTTTGATACTTTGGCTTTAATCATGAGTAAAAATGGTTGATTTTACTATCAAGATCTCATATGAAATTTGGAGCATACATTTCCGGTCGAGTGAATTTTTCTTCATAAGCAACCACTGATTCATCCTCCTACCTCAATTCTAGGAATTGTTTTTCCATCATAAGACGAACCACCTTAGGAAAATATTTCTCAAGAAACATACCTTTGAATTCATCCCAATAGAGAGCATCAATATCCTTACTATCCCTGATAATTTTTACCATTGATCACCACTAATCAGCTTCACATTAAAAATGGTAAATTATAAGATTAAACTTTTGATGTTCTGAACAACCCATGACATCAAAAATTTTCTCCAGTGCTTTAGTCCACCCTTCATCTAGAACAGGGTCAGATGATCCTTTGAATGATGGAGGATGTTGCCTCATGAAATGCTCCACTACTGACATGTTCCTCTGTTGTTGATCAAACTGATCTCGTACATGGATACCCCTACCATTTATATCCTGAGTCAATTGTTCCATCACTATAACAACATGTTCAGTTTCGATTCCAATCATCTCAGGTTGCTGATTTGGAAGGTTATCTTCCTCTTGATGTCATCCCAACATAGCTTCCCGGTTTCCTCTGCGGAAAACCATTCTGAACAAAGAAATATCTTAGGCTAAGCAACATGGTAATCTATAAATGATATATGATGTCAATATTAACATAAATTACTTTATGGATATTACTTTAACAATAACCTAACACCTAAAGTTATCTAAACCAACCTATGATACCAATTATATGGACCCTACATTAAACATTACTTAATATTGAATTAAATGAATAATTCGCATTGAGGATCTTTTTAGGTTTAGAGTTTTAGAGAATTAGGACATAACTATTACATCTCAAAATATTACAAGGTAGACATATCTACACAGTTTCCATTTTTTTCATAAAATAAAAACTCTTAAAAAAAGAGTCATTTCTAGTTCCATGTTTTTGACAACATGACTTATCTTTGATCCCATCCTTGAACCTATTCATTTATAAGTCCTGTGAAAACATTTCAAAAATTGGGATGAGCATAAAAAGATCAGTAAGGGTTATAAAACAAAGAATGAAAACATTTGTTCATAAATACATACAAAACATGAAATCATTTACTTACCTCATGAAATCATAAGATTTAAGAAATACACATAGAAATTATTAATCATAAAGGTAACTTGTGGCATCCATATCATACTTACATTGTAGCTATTACAGCTACATAGGGAGTTACTTTGGAATACCCATCATAGTATATTCCACAAATCTCTTAGGAGAAACATTCATGTTTACCTTATTCACTTTACCCAATGCATTGGAGAGCTATCTCAGGCTCACCTACCCTAGGTTTATCACGGAACCACCCATACATGTAAATAATTCCCAAGAACCATAACATGATCATAACACATAACATAAGCATAAATGAAAGATAACATTTTCATATTGCAATAATAAAATATCATTTCACAATATTGAAATAATAAATCCATTATCAAAATCATTTTTAGTACCAAAATACATAAAAAGAGTATATGGTATTTATTTTTCCTTTTAAAAACATTTCGTCTTGTTAAGGAAGCCAAAGATCAAATAATACTCGTGGCGGCGGAAAGGTCGTTGTCACCGCTTACGTTAAAAAAACATTCCTTTTTGTCGTTTAGTAAAACGATTCATATAAAATGATTCCCTTTGAATAAAATGAAAAGTCAAAGGGTTTTATACACCGTATAAAATAAATTCTTATATAAAACTAAAAATGCCTCAATGAAAGGAGATTGAGACAAAGTCCCTTACCTTGTGTCCGACTTGACTCGATCATTCTTTAATCGCCTGAATAATAAACTAAAGTTACTTTCCACTTGATTAAGAATATTTTTCAAGTTTATTATTCCTTTTATATCACTTATTACCATGTTATAAACATTATGCAATCATTTTAGTTAATAATGTTCATTTTTTTAATATTTGGTACTTGAGTAAAAAATGAACACCTTATATTTACAAGTTGTCCATGTGGTCAAAGTTTAATTATATAAATAATGATATTAATGATATGGATATCATATATATCATATATATCCAGTATATACATGTTTTTATAACAGTACATAACATTAAGAGGTAAGAAATGAAATGCACCGTTCATGGAGACGGTAAGCCGTATGTACGCATAAATACTACTTTCATTTCTATTTCTTATTTTAATGGAAATAAAACATAATTATACATAGGTATATTATAATTCCAGTATAATATCATATATAATATTGTTAAATCCATCCTTTATACATCTCACATAAGGCATTACCGAATCAAATCACTTTGAGGGGGTGGTAGTCCACACTTCCTCAAATGAGATTATCGTATTTACCCACTATGGAAACCATAAAGGTGTGCTATAAATGGGAAGTACAGAAGCATAAGGAAATCATAAACATAATATATATCATATATAAATACATTTCCATCATAATGGCCACCATGAGAGGAAGTAATATGTAATTGAACAATCATCGTTTTGTGAGGCCTTAGTTTTCCATCCACAGAAACATTATGTTCTTCATCCATTAGAAGGAGGTTTGTGTAAGTTTATTTTGAATCCTTGTCATAAAAACATCCTAGTATATTGAGGATACTTTTTTTGTTACAAAATAATGGAATAAAAAGAGTTTAGGGGTTGGAGAAGTAAAATAAATGAAAACAATTTAAGAGAAACTGTTACCTTTAATTTGGGTAACTCCCTTTGGTTTGAACCAAAAGACATCTTGAAGTGCTTTCTGCATAAGGTAAGGCTTCTAATGGGAGGAGAGATATGTATTGAGATTAATTAGGTAGAGGTTGGATGAACCAAATGGCTTGAGAGGTGTGTGGAATTGGTTAGAAGTTGTCTCCTTTTATAAGGGGGAGGAGGGGCTCTTTAGGATAGTGTGAAAATATTATTTTATAATATAATTATATTTGGTTTCTAAAGGTCCAAAAATCATTATAGTCTAAGATAAGATGACTCGTGGTTGAAATAAAATCATCCAATCAGAATTGGACATGTTTTGGATAATATTTTAATCATTATAATCTTATTTATTTAAATTATTTATTAATGAGGTAAATAATGAATCATTATTGTGTCATGAATAATTTAATTTATTCGATGTCTAAAAATTATAAAAAAAATACTATCATGTAGGAAATCTTCTTAAATTTTCAATGATTATTTATAGGTAGAATGATAATTTATATAACCCCTTATAAAAATTATTTTACTAAAAGATATTTGATTTTTTCATATTTTCCTTTACTTTAAGTTAATTAATCTAAATTGTCAATATCACTCCCATGTGGCTCAATGGGATCCCAAAATTGACCTAAAGATGCCCATGGTCGTAAATGACTCAAACTTTAACCGCGATAAATAAAAGTCAAAAGTTACTATTCACCAAAAATTATTTTCATCTTATTGAACCACATTTTACTTCGTGATAACAACCATGTATGTCAGATTTTCGAAATTCAATTCACAGAAGTGGTAAAATTTCATTTAAATGAAAAATTCAGTTTTTTAACTACTACTAAGTGGTTTCACTACTCATCTAAAATTGATGTTTTTCAGAAAAATACCAAAAATTCAGCCTAAGCATTATTCGACATTCTGAATTCAAAATTGATGTCTATTTGTCCAAATTCAAAACATATAAGTGGAATTAATTAATTTAAAAATTAATTCTTGTTGTTAAAACAAATAACGTGTTTTTAAGAAACAATAACTATCAAAAGATTGATACTTGTTTATGCCCAATTTCAAGGTGAAATTAATTCCAATTACTAACATTGGATTAAATGGTAAAAATATATTTTAATTTAAATTTAAAACCAAATAAAAAGATAATATAACCATATAAATAAATTAGATTAAAAGGAACTTTTGAATTAAAATGCAATATTTTTCACTATTCATTAAAAATGAACTTTATTAGAAAAATACCAAAAAATTACCGAAAGTAAAATTTTATGTCCCCATTCTAAAGAAGGATTTTATTTGGTCAATTATAATGTATTAAAGTGGCCAAAACTTTATTTAAATAGGGTTCTCCATTAAAAGGCGATAAATCATCCTTTTAATGTAAATTATGCTTAAAATTAGATTCATTCACATTTTAAGCCTCTAACTTTTATTGGATAAATGTAAATACATTTAACAAACATGTATAATCATATTGTAGTTAGTTTTGTTCATTCCCACCAATACAATGGCTAGAAGTTAACCACCATTTAAAATAATAATATAATATCATTAGTTTGCCACATAAGTTTTCAAAGAAACTTGTTGTTGCATATTGGGTACGCTATAAAACATAGAAACCCCTTTAAAGTAAAATTAATATTTAATTCAAAAATATTAATAAGTTTAAAAATATCTTCTTCTTCATTTACTTGGGATGTTACACCGTGTACTTGAGGGACACACCATGTAGTCTTGACCTGTGAAAGACTGTGTGGACTTGGCCGTGTGGTTGGGGAAACGGGGTGGTGTACACACCGTGTGCGAGTGTAACATGCCACGTCGTGTCATCCGAGTAGCCGACTGTGTCACTAACAACATGGGCAGTTAGAATCTAAGAAGTAGACGTTGTGTCTATCTGAAACACGCCGTGCAATGTGAACTGTGTACCTGGTCGTGTAACGGACAACACGGGTCGGTGAAGCTTGTCGAGTACATGCCCTGTATACCTTATACATGTCATGTAGTCTCTTTCAAAATAGAGTCGTGTGGCTAATCTATGTAGAAGGACTCGGGTAGGGGAAGAAAATTCAAGTACATTCCATGTGTGCAGACAACACTTTGTGTGTTTGGGGTGTTACATGATCCGTTTTGGCTGAGTACACTCCCATGTGAAAGACTTAAGGGAACACACCATGTAATATTTTTTAGTAATCTTGAATGTTTTCTTTTCCTTGTTACCTTCTTACACTTCCAATTCTTAGTCCCTGATAATCGTAACCTAAGGCGTGTGTTTGACCTTGTAGAGTCATGCCACTGAGATGACCATGAGCTATTCTCCAGGAGAGAGGAAATGATTATACTCCAGAGATGGTAGGCCACAGGCTACTGATAGATCCTATAGCATAGAAAGATGCGGCTCTAGCCATTATACTAGGCACAAGTGTGGTGACTCAGTTTCATGAAGGTTTTATGTGGTTTATGCAGACCTTCCAGGGAGCACTGCCAACTACCACATCTATGGAAGAGCTGACACGTATATTCCAGTAGTAGCATCCACCTACATTTTCAGGGGACGGTGGACCATAGGCTATAGAGTCTTGGCTGGGTTCTATGTAGGATATCTTTGAGCATTAAGAGATGCCTCCAGGGAAGAGGGTCAAGTTCGCTACATACATATTGCATGATTCCACCAAGAGGTGGTGAGATGTTACCACCCAGAATGAGAATCACAGAGACATGACGTGGGAAGATTTTAAGGAAGTCTTCTATGAATTTTTCTTCCCAAAGAAGCCGAGGGAAGATCGAGCTTGAGAGTTCATAAATCTACAGCAGGGTTCCATGTCAGTGATGGATTATTCCACCCGATTCACTGAGCTGCATCATTTTTCACCTGTTCTGGTGGGTGATGAGACGTTGAGGGCTAGACGTATGAGGATGGTTTACGGTATAACATCCGAGTGCTGGTGAATATTTTCAGGTTGCCTACAATGCATGCTATTTTGAACTAGACACTGATTATTGAGTGAAACCTATAGGAAGCTAGTGGTGTAGTCCAGGGCGGTTCAGCACGAGTTTCTGGTACTATTTCTACTATTAAGAGGAAGAGGTGGATGGATTTCTCTCACGGTGAATGTACATGCCAAAATATTTCTTCAAGTGACTTAGTAAGGTGCTATTAGTGCAGTAAAGAGGGGCACAAGAGACCTCAGTGTCCACATGACCTAGTGGAGTGCCGAGCTTGCGGTAATATGGGTTATCTCTAGCATTTTTGCACGGCATTTCCACTAGTGGATAGTGAGAGGGGTTCTGTGCAGACTCCGCATACAGGAGAAGGTCCAGTATCTTCTTACCAATTAGGGAATCATAATACGTTGGGACATTCAGGACGAGGTGGTGGTCGTGTTCGTGGTAGCCAGACACGAGGATCTTAGAGACAACCAGGTGGGTCAGCTCAGGGTAGCCAAACTGTGCCGCAGGGCCACGACACTGGGTAGTCATATGTGGTGCAACAAACCCAACAAGAGCAGGATCTTAGACCTTCCACTGTCAGAGGTACTATTCTAGTTACTTTTGTTTTATCTTCAGTACTTTTCGATACTGCTGCTACACATAGCTTTATATCTGTGCCTGTTGTGGAGAGCCTTGGGCTCTGTTTTTCTTCTTCTTCTGATGTTATGATACTAGACACTCCATTGGATACTAGAACGACTGGTGTGTGTCAGTGTAGGGAGTTCCCCCTAGAGGTTGGTGGGTATCACTTTCTATGGGACCTCTATGTATTAGAGATGACGAGCTATGATTCCATTCTAGGGGATGGACTGGTTGGTACCCTTTCGAGCCTTTTTAGATTGCTATCATCCCAGGGTGAGTTTCACATCACTAGAGGGAAGTGAGTTTCTATACAAGGGTGAATGAGATGTCCAGGCGAGCTGAGCTGGACCCGAACATCATGGGCGAGGTGGAGTGACAACCCAGATTGTGAGTTTATATCTAGATGATCAGGGAACTTGTCAGAAGGACTCCCCTCTAGTGGTTGATCGTTTCAGGTATGTCTTTCTGGATGACTTTTCAGGTCTACCTCAATAGCGATAGGTGGATTTGTCTATTGATCTTGTTCCAGGAGCAGCACTGGTGTCCATTCCTCCTTAAAGGATGACTACACCATAGTTGTAAGAGCTCAAGAGGTAGTTGGAGGTGTTGCAGGAAAATGGTTTCATCTGACCCAATACTTCTCATTGGGGTTCACCTATCCTATTTGAGAAGAAGGCGGATGATACCCTCAAACTTTTTGTTGATTATCAGAAGCTGAACTAGTTTATGGTTAAGATCCGATATCCCTTTCCAAGTATTGATGATCGTTTTGATCAACTTCAAGTAAAATGAGTGTTATTGAAGATTTACTTGAGATCCAGATATCATTAGTTGCGCGTTAGAACATTGGGCATACCGCTTACAGTTTTTCAGAGAAGATATGGTCTATAAGAGTACTTGGTCATGCCGTTCGGACTCACGAATGCGCCAGTAGTTTTCATGGCACTGATGAATCGTGTGTTCCACCCATATCTGGATTCTTTTGTGGTAGTCTTCATGGAAAATATCTTGGTGTACTATCACACTTGACATGACCATGCTACCCATCTTGAGATCGTACTGAGTACACTGAGAGAGCATCAGTTATATGCTAAGCTCTCAAAGGGACACTTTTGGATGGACTAGATACACTTCCTGTGTCAAATTATCTTAGAGTCAGGAGTTGCGGTAGACCCAGAGAAAGTGAGAGCAGTAGTTTCTTAGGATCAGACTAAGAACGTGTTTGAAATACATAGTTTCATGGGTCTGGATGGTTACTACAGGCATTTTATATAGAACTTCTCCTTATTAGAAGCTCCATTGACGTGTTTGACTAAGAAGGGCTTAAAGTTCATTTGGTCAGAATATTGTGAGACAACCTTTCTGGAGCTGAAGGGAAGGTTAACATTAGCACCAGTCCTGATACTTACAGATCAAGGGAAGAGCTATACAGTTTACTGTGATGCATCAAGTATTGGGTTGGAAGTAGTGTTGATGAAGGGTGATCGAGTAGTTGTGTATGGGTCTCAGCAGTTGAGGCCACATGAGAGGAATTACCCAATGAATGATCTCGAGTTGTCTATAGTTGTTCATGTGTCACGCTATTGGAGACATTATATCTTGGGAGAACAATTTGTGCTGTTTACGGACCAAAAAATTCTGAAATATATGTTTACGCAGCGTGACCTGAATTTGAGACAACGAAGGTTGGTTGAATACTTACAGTCCTTCGACTTCGAGCGTGCCTATACACTTGGTAAGGGTAACACAGTAGCTAAATCACTGAGTAGGAGGACTCAGTTACAAGCAGTGCAGGAGCCAGTGGTGAGTGGCATCTTATGGATTTGTTCTCTGAGATGCATTTGGAGGTTCCTGATAGTCTGGGTCGAGCCTATCTTTCATCCTTAGATGTGACTTATACCCTCATGCATAGAGTGAAGATGAGACAACTATCAGATTCGGAAGTCCTAGTTCTATGGGAGTTGGTGGCAAGTGAGGACCCTCCTCCTGGTTGTATGATAGGCGATGATGAGGTACTGCGTATCCATGGACGAGTGTGGGTTCTAGGGGATATACATGAGGATTTGATATGGGAGTTCCATGCTTCAGCATGGATAGTGCATCCCGGAGTTACCAAAATGTACCGTGACTTGAGACGTCAGTATTGGTGGCCGAGTATGAAATGAGAGGTAGCTGGGTTTGTTGCGATATGTTCCACCTATCTATAGGTAAAGGCAGAGCATCAGAGGCCAGCCATACTGTTACAACAGTTACCCATTCTGGAGTGGAAATGGGATGATGTCGTGATGGATTTCATGACCGGGTTGCCGAGGTCACCTCGAGGCAGTGATTCCATGTGGGTTGTTGTGGTCAGACATATGAAGGTAGCTCACTTTTTGCCGATCAAGGAGACCTTTGGTGTTGAAGAACTCAGAAAGTGCTATATTCGAGAGGCAGTATGCCTTCATGGGGCCCCTCATTCTATCGTTTTATATTGGGATGCCCATTTTATGTCTCATTTCTAGCAGAGTTTTCAGAGGGCACTAGGTACACAAGTTCTTCTAAGCTAAGCTTACTACCCTCAGACCGATGGCTAGTCAGAGCGTACGATACAAGTGCTTGAGGACATGTTGTGTGAATGCGTCTTGGACTTTGGGGGCTCAAGGGAGAAGCACATACCCTTGGTTGAGTTTGCCTATAATAATAGTTTTCATGAAACTATTGAGATGGCACCTTATGAGGATTTATATGGTAGGCCATGCTAATAACCTTTGTGCTAGTTGGAGGTAGGTGAGGAAACTTTACTAGGAAAATGTCTCATGCTGAAGACTTCAGAGCAGGTCTAGTTGATAAAGAACTGGATGGCTACTGCACAGTCTCATTATAAATCTTATGCTGATCGCCATAGATGACCCTTGGAGTTCGTGGTTGGGGATTAGGTTTTCCTATGTGTTTCACTGAGGTTGGGACATAGGCAGATCGGGAGATAGGTTAAACTTTCACCGAGGTACGTGGGGCCGTTTGAGACTCTTGAGAGAGTCGGTCCAGTTGCCTATCGGTTGCAGTTACCATAGAGGTACCATGCCATGCACAATGTCTTCTATGTATCTCACCTGTGCCGTTATCACTCCGACCCATCTCACATATTTCAAACCATGGAGGTTGAGCTTTAGGTTGATGCATCCTTTGAGGAGAATCTAATTCATATTGTTGATAGGAGCACAAAGGTTCTTTGAGGTCGGTCAGTTCCTCTTGTACGGGTGCTATGGAAGCATGGAAGAGTGGAGGATGAAACCTGGGAGTGAGAGATTGATGTATGCTCTTAGTGTCCAGAGTTGTTCTAAGATTTATCTTAACTACCCTTGGAAGGACAATTTAGGGATGAATTTCTTTAAGGGGGAAGTTTTCAAGAACCTGGTTTTTATACTTGAGGTACGAGTTTCTTCTTTTCCTTTTTCCTTTAGTGTTTTTTTGAGAAAATAAGGAAATTGGGGGAAAATCCAAATTTTTTTGGGAACACACCATTTACTTTTCCACATGCTGTGTACTTTGGATGTGTGGGAAGAGTACATAAGGCGTGTACGCCTATTGGTGATGAAGGGTGTAAAAAATGACTACACACCATGTACTTTGTATATACACACCGTGTAATCAGTCGGTAGGTGAATAGTAAAGGCAGTGGGAGTAGCTACCAGTGGAGCAATAGTCCACACCATGTAGTCCAAAATACACGCTGTGTTATCATGTAGACAGATGAAAAATGAGGTGGTGGAAAGTAGCCACCATAGGAACAGTTAAAAAAAGAAAGGTACACACTGTGTACTTGAAAGTACACGCCATTTAGTTGTGTTTTTTTGTTATAAACTGGTAGTAGCCTTATATTTCAGTATAGGAAGATTATAATGCCGGAATACCAAGGGAGAGAGGGCTGAAACTTGGAAGAGCTCCCGACTGAACACCAGGACTCCGATTCTTTCACCGACGATCACATTAGGACCGCACGGGTAAGCCCTTTCCTCTCCTTGTGTGTTTCCTTCCAATTCTTTCCTAAGGGGAAGTTATTTGAGTTTGAATGGGTGAAAATTTATCCTAGATCTATATCATTCACAGACTATTTGAGAGGCGTCAATCGCATATATTGATCATAGGAGATCAAGGTATGTGGTCTGATGTTTAATTCAAACTATCATGTTGTTTTTGTGTACCATTGTGCTATGCACCCATGTTTGGGGTGTCATATGGCTAATGAATTGATTAATTAAATACCTATAATTTCATAGGTAATTTAATGAATATGTATAACTGTTTTTTGGGATCGTTTCCTTGATCCAAGGCCACCCCATGGATGCATTTTCCTTGTTTATTCGTTTTGCCAGGATACCTGAGGGTATGTCATGATTATAGCATTCTTTGAGTTTTCTTGAGAGAAAATGTATATATAATTTCTTGATTATGTGTTGGGATCATCCCAGTTACTGATTATCCTGAGGGCTTGGTTACTTGATTTTCCTGAGGGTGTGGTTTCTGATTAGCCTGAGGACATGGTTCTGATTTTCCTGAGGGCATGGTTACCTGATTAGCCTGAGGGCGTGGTTCTGATTTGCCTGAGAACGTGGTTACTTGATTAACCTGAGGGCATGGTTACTTGATTAGGCTGAGGGCATGGTTACTTGATTAGCCTAAGGGTGTGGTTCTAATTATCCTGATAGTGTGGTTCTGATTAGCCTAAGGGCGTGGTTTTGTTTAGACTGAGGGAAACATTTCTTATGTCTGAGGACACTATTTACTTTGAATATTCACTGTGGTGATTTTTGATGTTATATCTGACAAGATAAATCACATTCTTTGAATTTCTTAAATAATAATTAAATGGTAATGGAATTGGTAGGAGTAGCTGCTTTTGATTACCTCCTAGTTTACTGCATTTTATTATTGCACACTGCGGTTGCACCTTTTCACTGACAGTTGGGCACATGCATTTGGTGGTTGACTACTAGGATTTATTTATCACACCCTATTTGGGTCATGTGTTGGGCCTAAACAGATTATATTTCAGCAGGTGTAGATAAGGTAAAGAGTCCCTATACAGGTATTTGACATTGTAGAGGGGTAGGAGAGTATGAGACCAAGCTTTGGCTTGCGATGCTGCTGAGTTCCTGATGTGCTATTTTGTTTTTTCTTTTCTTTAATTGTACCATGTACTTTATTATTGTAGATTTTAGTGTATCCTATTTTGACTGATTTCTTATACTTAGGATCATTTTTTCATCATCATGTATATATATGACTATTGTCATCTCTCACTTCTGTTCTGTTGTCCATTTCATCTTGGCACTGTTTACTACTTCAGAATTTTGTATCTTTCAATTTAGTTCCATTATGCTACACTTTGACAAATGAGAGCATAGTTTCCCCACTATCAGACCTAGGCCCTCTTTGATAGTTTTCAACCTCTGGTATTTGGGGAAATACTCTTGAGTTCATGTGACCAACTGGGTTTGGGGCACCCATTGAGTGTCACCCGGATCCAGGACGTTACAATACCCAATATATAGGAGTATCCTTACTATAAACTTGCCTAAATTACATCAGTCTACCTAGACCTCAACTAGTCCATCACTGAACACAATGACGTGACATGCCCATCCATTCATAACCAATTTTCAAGAAAATACCCAATCATTTCACACACATGGATATCTTAGAACATAGTTCACTATATTCAACAGTCCATTCTTGATTCACATAAATTCCTTTAGAAGCCCATGAATTGGTTTTGAATTTCCCCCCAGATGGGTCTCATACCCTCATGTTATCTGTTATTTCAATCCATGATATCTACACATTTGAGAAACTTGGGTTGACTAAACAACATTACCTCAATCCATTACTAATGATATATTCTGTCTTAAAGACATCTCTTCTCAAATCCACCTCTAGCTTCCAAGAACTATGACTTTCACACCAAACATGATAGTTTCTAATTTCAAGGGTGACTATGAACTAAAAATGTTAGTGAACTTCCATCAATACCTCCTTCAGATTCTTCCAAATAACCAAAAACATTCTCAATGCTCTATTCACCACCCTAATACACTAATTTAACTGACCTAATACAACCACTGGCATGAATTATCATGCATTAATTCATTCCCAACAAGGCATATCGACACCACTCTTTACTGAAATAGAGTTATCTTCCCTTGAGTCATGAACCTCCAATCCTGGAATCACTCACTCATTTCAATTTTATACACAAAAAGGATCCAACACCACTAGAATTGAGTACTCTCAGTGATTATTTTAGAGAAGGAATATCTTTTCTACCATGATTAATTGAGCACCACTCGATAGACAAATTTATATTCAATATGTTGAGCATCCACCCACACTCTAACCATCATAGGTTTGAACACTTAGTATCTTCACTTGGAACCCAATGAGATTTATGTTTTGAACTAATAGGACAGACAACCCATGGTCCTTCCATTGATGCCACAAGCATCCATGTTTTCAAAAACACATCCTTGTATCATGAGACTACAACTCAAGTTTCTTTATTCTTCCATACATAAAAAAACTTATAACAACTTCCTTTAAGACTTACATAATTTAGTTACATGCATATAAAATTTTCATAAATGAAAACCACTCCTAAGGAATTAACATTGACTATTCCTTCACAAGGAATATCCTAACTCAGGTTACCTTCACATAGCATGAGACACCGACACACTAGTAACAAAAGTCGCATTTCAAAAGCCACAAAAACTTTTTAAAAATGAACATATGGTTTCACTAGGGCCACATCACATGAAAAAACATATAGATACATCTCTCATAATAGGTGAAGATGTCCTCTCCCTTAGATTAACGACATCTAGAGACCATATACACCAGGTTTGGTTAATCAAAATTTCATTGGGTGCTAGATAGATGACCTATAAAGGCTACAGTTGGAACCTTAATTAACCAGGCCTATCTAATGGATACTAAAAAAAATCATTACTAATGTTGTTAATTAAAAAATTTTTTAACTATGTAAACTTCACCATCCCAACATAAAGGGACTGCATTATCACCACCGTCATTGTCATCGTCCAGGTCACCACACCGTAGTACCATATGTCCTCCTATTAGAAGTAAACACATTGGGGTTTAGCCTAATATTATTTCACTAATAACTCATGTGTGAAAACACAACCACATTTTGTTAACACTAAGTATCTGAGTCCTATGTTGTTAATACAATGACATATATGTAGCATATATTTCATCAAAAGTAGCATTTTTATTATAGAAATTGAAACACTAATCTCAAAAAAGTCAAGGAGGATAAAAATAATGTAAACCAAGTGCATCATCCCTAAACAAACTAGCACATTCAGGAGGAAAGGAACCTAATATATCAAAAGAAATGAAGTGATCCTCCTGAGATCCCCAAGAATAAAGAAAATATATGACTTTGTTACCTTTATTCCATGTGTGATTCACCTTTACCTGATTTTCCAAAATGAGTTTACTCTTCTGTATGTGATATATAATAAACCATAGGATTGAATCCTTTATATGATAATATTTTTGGATGATCAGGCAATCTGTTTCTATAGACTCCAAAAGTATATTTTTTCCATGCTTAGTTGAATCCCATTGAGTAAAGCATAAGCCTACACTATAAGGGAGTCATCATTCCACTAAGTTGAATAGAATTCCAATATGACCAAGACCCTTGAGTCATAAATCACAACCCACCCTAAATATGTTAAGATTTTTCATGAGATACATATGTGCCAAATATGATGCATGTGATACCACATGGAGATATAGTAAAAAGAAAAATCCATATGAAATCATAACCTAAAAATCAATTTTCATCATATGTGGTGAAAATCATATGATCATAGCAGTAAAATCCAAGAACATCTATCCCATAACCTGGTATCCTAGATATCCCTTGAACAAGGTGTCCACAATGCACCAACTAAGTTTCATCATAAGATCTTACACATTACTTTTTCACCTATCTATCAACTCCTTAAAATAATAAAAAAATACTCTTATGCTTTGAAACCATTTTGTAACATCCCAGATTGAATCATCACATCTAATTCAGAATGCTAAATAACATTAATCACGACTACCCATATGCGATGGTCTATTAAAAAGCAGTGATCACATATATAAATTCATGGGGAGAATATAAATTTAATCAGAGTACACAATAAAAATTAAATAACCAAACATTTATGAAGCATAAAATATGATTAAGAGGAAACCAAATAACATAACATTAGTGAAGTATGAATACAAAAAAAAGATTCAATAGTCACTACTGAAAACAAGACTTTGATCACCCACCAAGATGATCACATATATAAATAATAATAAGATAAAAGTACAATATTATATAAAATAAAAACCACCACCTCATCCTAATATCCACACTCATAGAAATATATCCTATTGAATAATCAAACTCAGGACTCAACCCATCTTTTACCTGTAACAAGTGAGGGATTCTTTAGTACCCAAGTGCCCTGGCTGCCCAAGCAAGGTGTGAGTACAACTCAGTAGGACACTAAAAATGTGTTCTAGTACCCAACCATTTAAAATGAAATGTATATGAATGTGATAAATTTATGGTGAAATAAATAGGAAATACATAAATTACATAAGAAAAACATATAATTACTAATGCACACACAATAAAACAACACTCATATACCAAGAATTCATGCACTAACCATGATGCCACAACCCCTGACAATACCTACTACAGAACGATGTAGGTAAGGATGTCAATGTTGATCACCACACATTATAATACAATCCATAAGTCACATCATCAATTTTCACCCTATGTCTAAGGGTCTTATCCCCAATTGCTTCCTTTTAGGATACATCACATGCCCCATCCCAAAGATGGTTTTTATCCTCATATTATTTTAAGTCTCCATGAAATGTTTGGTATAATTTGATAATCACATTACCCCAACATTATGAAGACCCATATTTTTCATACATAAATATTTCATCATTTTAGATGAATACTCAATACATAGCATTATAATCCATGCCAAAATTATAAAGGTTTAGTGTCTTTAGATACCATAAACTAGAACATATTCTTTAGGTACATTATTCAACATCTCTCATAATGTTCTTATTGATTTGTACCCTTCTTGACATACCCTACCTAAAATCTTTATTCATAACCTTGGGGAAAAATTATAAGAAAGGGTGAGCACAGATGCCCGGTAAGGGTAAACATGGGAGATATCAACCAATGATCATAAGAACATATAAGATAGATATAAGTGTATGAGTTAATTATCATAAATTACAAAGTTAATACCCAATATATCATGGATCAAAATCATGAATCTTGGAATAAGAGTTTATCTTTCAAAAAGAAATGAATTATAATCATGAAAAATCATTATAAATTAATCATGATTCATAAGTTTAGATCATAATATTTTCATAAAATTGTAACTCCATCATAGGTATAAAACAAATTTCATATGTCAATGTTAACTACCAAGACCATAAAATCATAGTGGATGATGTATCAACACCCACTTCCCTTATCGTAAAGGATCTTCCATCACCACCTGTTTCGTAGTGGACTAGGCATCCCTACCTTTTTCTCACTGTGGATCGAGAACATCAACTTGCATCCCATAATTATCTCATGAGATATAAAACTTTACCAAATGAATTATAGGGATATATAATTCTATATACACCCATCAAAAAATTAAAACCATACATATGTATTCCACAAGATCATAAACCATTCATTATATCATCAAAACTCGTGCAAAGATAAAGGGTTTCATGAAAATTTCATAAATTAATTGTATCATAACCCATGAAAAATAAATAGGTTTCCTAAAAATATAAAAATTCTAATCATAAACCTCATAGATAAATAATAATGATGTTATCATTGGATTATATCCCTTTAAAAGAATAATTATCATCAAAGGATGATATCATAGATGAAAATTATTATAAAATATCAATGTAATATTCCTTGAGTAAAATACCCTTTTTATTTTAAAATCACTTATTTAAAAAGAAAAAATTTCAAAATATTATGGAAAATATTTTATTTGAAAAGAAAAATCATAACTTATAAAATAAGTTTCAAGGATTTTAATGGTCATGATAGTGGTAAATTCCATTCATGATGTGGACATTAAAATAAATATTTCTCTCACATTATTAATAAAATTAATAACTAATTTGGTTAGAAAACTATGATAAGATTCATTTTAAAAGTTTTCTATAAAATACAAATATATTTAAAAATTGCTATAAATAGTCATATGAAAATTTTCAAAAACATTCTTGAAACCATTTTAATGAAAACTGGGATATGGAAGTTTGATCGAAGAGAGAAATAAAGTTGGTTATCCTTAAAAATATTCTATCTATCACTTGAGTAATTAAATAAAGTAAAATGAAAATAAATAATGCAATCTATATAAATAACAATAAAAGAATAAAATTAATTAGTTTAATGAGAGGTATATGATAAAATTTCATCGTTAGAAACTTAATCATAATAAATCTCTGTAAACAATGAGATTGTAACATAAAACCCTTATCGGTTTGGTAATATCCATATCAAAACATAAGGAAAGAGATAAACTTATATAGATTTTTAAATACAAATAATTTTAATGAAATCATTATAAAACACATTTATGGTAATTATATATTCCACACAAAGGAAATTAGTGGATAATATGGCATAAGTCTCACAGAAATAAAAGTGAGACCATAAATTCTTACCTCAAGTTCTAATTTCTTAAAAAGTTATCTAACATCCTATAAAATAAATTTAATTATATTATAATTATATAATATAATAACTTATAAAATTATAATATCATTGTTTCGTAGTTCCTTGAATTTTTTTTCTAGTTTAAGAATCACTGCTTCCAAGTGGTTTCCATTGGATTTATTCATGGAATTGGAAACATCCAATAGTTCTTTATCCAAATGGGAACTTCTTTCCAAAGGTAGGAGTTCTTTAATTTTGAACTTTATAATACTTATGAACATGAATAGATCGATAGAATGTCAGTTCGGACTCATCATTCCCTTTTGGGTGGAATTATTGTCTACTCTAGGACTCTCTTTATAAATTTAATACATTTTCATAAATCCTTATTAAATCACCAAGTATAAAATAGGTTTCCCTTGAAATTTGAAATCACTTATTAACATGTGTGAAATTTAGTATCATCTGTATGTTTTAGAGGTTCTTCATTAATGAAGATATCTATATGTATTCGAGGTTCTCCATCAATGGTATCCTCTCATATACTATTTATAGATTCTTTTAATCATTATTATGATGATACTAGTTTTTAAGCCACTTCGTGGGGAACTCTAGAATTTATTGTCATCCAGGGAGATGAAGGTTTGTTTTGATAATGGGATCGTACCCATAAAATGGTCTACCCATGTATCCTTGTGAAATGAATCAGAACCCTCTGTAGTTTGGTGCCACTTAATGGGACACATCATACCTTATAAGGTCGTGTGATAAGGACCTAAGCATACAGTTTAATAACATATGGTAAGAAAATATAAGTGAAAGGTTCTTAGTAAAAGTTTGGTGTGGGACATATACCTAAGCAGGCCAAGGAACTTTGAAATAATATGGGTTTCCAAGTAAGATTAGACGTTTTTTGGAATATGTCCCTGGAAGAACAGGGTTTGATTTGAAGTGTTGGGTTTTAACCTTAATGAGGCTTCCTACGTATCCTATGTGGATAGGAATCAAAGTCCATGTAGTTCGATGAGTCTCATAAGAGAGTATAGTCCTTTGAGATAAATGATTTTGGGATTACTTCCTGAAAAGGATGCCTTCATAATTTTGGGGTTTAATTTGGGTATTATTCCTAAGGAGGATGTCCAAATTAAGGGAATTAGTGTTGGACTTCTGAAGAGGATATCCAGTGAGCTCGATCCATGATAAGTATTCCTATGTATTCCAATTATGGTGGGAATTAGAGTTCTTGCAGTTTATTCATTATGTTGGGGCTTATGCATGAGAGCTTCCCATTTGAGGGGACATTATTGGGTGAACTCTTTTGGAAGGGAACCCTTTTGAGCTCGGTCCTTCAAGAAGGTGTCCTAAGTATCCTAATTTGAAAAAGAATCAGAGTTCTCATAGTTCAAGAAGTCTTGTGAAGATGTTGTGATTATGAAAAATACCTAAGACCACGTGAGTCATGCTCAGTTTTAAAAACAAGAGGATGTCAAAAATTCAAAAAAGGTACCCACACTTTTCATACTCCACTGGTGGAGGATGGCATGCCTATAATGGTGACAGTGGAAGAGGGAGAGGCAATCGAGGAAGAGGATGAGGCGACGAGCCTTCCCTCTATTCACTTTACATTGGACAAGGGTCCAACGTAAGGAAGGAGTGAATTTGAAATAAGTAGAGAGAAGTGAGAATGAAACCTCCTACTTGAAAGTTTAGGGGCTTACACCAGGATGGATTGCCTAAAATTGGCCTTGGTAGGGCCGAGAGACTTCTCCTTTGTTCAAAAGGAAAAGTAGGTGTGAATAGTACCTTCCCTACCTGATACCTGAGGTTCTGGGTTTTAGAGACGAGAAGGGAGGTCAAAACCCAAAACCTAATCCTCCAAATCAAGAACTTCCCAACACTATTCCTAGGATAAATGTTCATGTGACTACGTATATACAAACCCACAGACACTCTATGAACCCTAACCCCATTGTGAAAGAAATGTGGGAAACCTCTGAGTATGGATAGAAAAACCCAAATAGGAGACACACTGATTTGCCTTTACCAAAGGTTTGATAAGTCAGGAGGTTTTGTTGGAGGTCTCAATAGAATATATTTCAAACAAGGGATCCAATTAATAAGAAACATTTCCATTAATGTCTTTAAGGAGGGCTTGATGTCTTGTAGACTGAAGAGAGTAGGTGAATCAAAAAAGGGTGCCCAAGTAAGTATGGGCGTGCAAATAGGCTTGGGCGACCAGATGTTCACCTAAGTGATAAAAAACTAGATGTTAATACTTGGGTGAGACTTGACTCAAGCCCTTAAGTGTATTCACATGTATTCCAATAAGTGGGGTGCTTAAGTTATAGTGATAGGAATAGGTGGTGCACAAGTGTTTTTGATTTATGGAGGTTGGGTGCTTTAGGGGTGAAAGTGTTATGGATTTCAAAACACTAAAAAGAATTAAGTCCTATGATCCTCCTTCAATTCCTCTATTTTAGGTGTTAAAGAACTACCTTGAAAGTTTCAGAAGACTTGGGTGAAGCACTAGGGTGACCAGAGCAGTAATTAGTCTTCAAGGGAATTCGTCTGTACAAATTAATTCCCCAAGAGTCTATTTATAGGAAAAAATAGGACCCTGGGTGAAAGAAGATTTGGCATAAAAGTGTCTTGCATGAAAAATTATGGAAAACAAGTACCTTTACTTCTGAAAATGTTTTGGATAGATTAGGGGAGACACTTGGAGTACTTATCCAAAATTATTACTTTAGTCATCTCCAGTATGTTGGTGCATAGGTGTTTGTGCACAAGTACCTTGGGCACTACTTTAGGGACTTAGCCAAATTTATTTCTCCATACTACGGGTACTACACCCCCACACTCGTACTTAGGACTAGTGTCAGGCTTTGTTCCCAGACCATTGGGTCAATGCCTTCACTATTGTCACAAACCCCCATGAAAAATGCAGAGTCTCACCACAAATGTTTTGAGTCCAATTGAGAAAATTTCATATAGAAGTGCATGGAACAAATTTTATGGTTTCTACAAACCCCCCCCCCCTTAGAATTTGATTCATTCATAATGAAAGTAATCTTATTCTAAGGTAATAGTAGGGAACTTTGACACATTATATCATCATTTGGTTAGATTTGGAGCAATGCCAAGTTTGGAAGGATGCCCTAATTTTGGCTTAATCCATGGTACTTAGAGAGAATATTTTGGTTATTACTAGGTTCATATAGGCAACCACACAAACTTTGTATCTTTGGACTTTTATTTCTCACTATTACCTAAACCATTCAAAAAATGTATGTTTAGTGAGCTGAGACTTGTCTTTTTTCTAAAGTGCCCTTTGCGGGTTTCCAATCTGGTGTGTACCACATCACTTATTGTTGGAAGTTTAGAGTCATGCATGTTGGACTAGAAAGGGATAATGTTTAAGGTCAAACAAATTTGACCATAAATTTTGAAATTAGATTCCAAACAAGGCTTGGTGACCAAGAATTACTCGTGTTCTTTAAATATTTCCAAGGGGAATCTTGAGTCATGATTTTTATGGTCAAAAAATCTAAAACATGTATAAAAATAAATGAATTCTCTTCTAATAACAAGGTTACCATTATTTGACAAACTCGTTATGGGGTTTGTGTTATACAGGGCCGACTAGGTCATAGGCTACATATCCAAATAGTGGAATATTTTGACTAACAGGTCTATTATGTAGGAAAATTTAATTCAAGGCCTTTGGGGGTACATACTGCATAGTCAAGAAAAAATATCTCTTAGGAATTTAACGTTTTACTATTGATAAATAAGGGAAAATAATATTTGGGTGACTCAAGACCTTAGTGGATGGTTTTTCCAAATAAATGGATTTTAAAAATAAAGGGTTATCTATGCCGATATATGTAATTAAAAGGAAAACCATTTCTACACAAATTTAGTGTATGAGGAATAGTTAAAATTTATTAGAAAGGTGAATTTTTTATATCATATTGTGCAGTTTTAAGTCATGCAGTGAGGACATTGTACTGTGCAGTTTTAAGTCATACAGTGAGGACATTGTACTGTGTAGTTTTATGTCTTGTAGTGAGGACACTATACTGTGAAGTTTAAATTCATATAGTGAGGGCATTGTACTGTGTAGTTTTAAGTCATGTAGTGAGGACATTGTGTGGCTTTAATTTAAGGTCTTTAGCTTTGAACAAGGTTTGAGACTCTCCCAATTCCATGATAATTTTTTTGGAAACATACTACCATGTTCAAGTATGGGAGGGAAGAATTGAAAATTGTGATTTGGGAATTTCTGGATCTGAAGAATGATATGGGAAAAAGGGATAAAAAGAATTATAGGAAGTATTTCCTAAGAACAAAATTACAATTATTTTATGAACCCGTTATGGGGATTGTGTTATGCAGGGCCACCTAAGGAATATGATGTATAGCCAAATAGTGACATATGTTGACTGATAGACCTATTATGTAGGCAACTTATGCAAGACCACTTAAGAGAACATACAACATAGTCAATAAAAAGTTCTCTTAGGAATTTAACATTTCATTACTAAAAGCCAAATAAAGTTTATGAAGATTCATATTTTCCAAAGAATAGAGTTTGGTTTATGGAGAAAGGTACTTGAATATGGAGAGGGTATTTCCAATCATGATTTCCAAATAATCAGAGGAATAATATTTCTATGAAGGTTAGACCCAAATGTTGGGAGTATGGTGTTTTTAGTTTTAGGTCATTCAACTAGGACCAAAAATGGAAACATTATATGATATGTGGTCAAATGATCCAATATTATTTCATACTGCTTTGAAGATATGGAGGGGGAGATTTGTAAACCATGATCTTAAAGACTTTTAGGTCAAGAGAAAGGTAATTGGACAAATATACATGGATGAATACTTTAAGATAGATATTCTTGTATATTGTCATCAAAGTTTGAAGGAGAAAAAATACAATTGAACCAAGAATGATGTTACTATTTTTTTGAAAAACCCATTACGGGGGTTGTATTATGTAGGGACAACTGGGGAATGTGATGCATAGCGAAATAGTGGAATCTTTTGACTAACATGACCATTATATAGGTAACTTATGAAAGGCCACCTAAGGGCATGTACTGCATAGTCAGGGAAAAGGGTTTTCAGATATCAAAAACCCTGCCACTAAAAAACCATAAGAAAGATTATAAAGATCTGAAAATATTCAAAATTAAGAGTGTGAAATATTAAAGGGGGTAATGATAAATGCACATAATAAATATTTGAATCAATATTATCCATGAATTCATAGTCCTTTACACAGATCTGAATCAAATGTAAAATAGAGACTTTCCTTATTTCCTTTGAATCAATATTATGTTGTGTAGTTTAGAGTCATGTAGCGAGGACATGAAGTGATTCTGACCTAAAAAAGGAATATGGTGGCTGGAATAAGAAATTAAACCTAGGTCTCACTACGTATCTCATATAGATTAGAATCAATCCATACGTAGTTCTTTAAATATTCCCTAAAAAAGTTTGGTTCTTACATAGGGAATAAAGGGGTTTTTATTATTGATTGGTGTATTATTGGAGATCTAGGCATCTATATGTATCTCATATGGATGAGAATCAAACCAAATGTAGTTCTTTAATAATAATTTCCCACAAAAATTGAGTTTTATGTCGGAGACGGGGATTTAAACATATTTTAGAAGAATGATTAAATTTAAGACACAAGATTGTATGCAAATCAAGCCATGTATCTTAAAAGAGCACTTTGTATAGATATGGTTTATATACAGGAGGAGGAAGAGGGAAATAAAACTTTTGGTTGTGGCTGGGCCCAGGATTGGAGGTCTAGGTGTCTCTACGTATCTCATATGGATGAGAATCAAGCCACACATAGTTCTTGAAATGGGGCCCCTATATAAATTTGACTCAAATATATAGAGGAATGGAAATCATGTGCCACAAAGGAGTACAAATGATGTTAATGATGCTTGAATATGGAAGCACTTAACGTCAAATAGAGATAACATTAATCATACATTTTAATGTCATGTAATGAGGAAAAACGATGTCATTAAAATTAACATTGTGCGATAAGGAAAAAGATGCTACACATTTTATCAGCATGAAACATAGATTCTTATGGTCATTATACAGTTCAATGTCTTGATACTAGGAATCTGTGCTGTGAAATTTAGATTCATGCAGCGAGGATATGTTGTGTAGTTACACGAAGTATTTTTTTCAAGAACCTCACATTGGTTGGAGTTGTAATAAGCTCTCCATCTATTGAGATTAAGGAATAATATCCATTTGAGTAGACCTTATATATGGAATATGGTCCTTCCCACTATGGATCAAGATTTGGAGGATTGTTTCCTGGTATCATTAGAGTCCTAAGGACCAATACCAATACTCCCTAAAGAAATAAACAGAGGTGAACTTTCTTGTTAAAGTTTCATGCTATTCTGTTCTAATATAATTCTAAATGATACCAAATATGCAATATTTTTTTTTAATTGTTCCATCCCATCAAATCATTTATGAGACTTTTCATCTATAGATAACTGATCAAAAATTGAAAATTAGAGTGAAGGAAATTGAATTTAAATTGGAAACACTTCTTCTTTTTTGTATACTAATGAATAAGTGGTTTCCTAAGTGGTAGTACGGGTAGTAGTTCAATAAAACCATAAAGCATGAAAACGTTTATCAGGACATGATTTCTTATCTTTATCCACCATATTCTAGAGTATATTTGATAGGTTCTTATTTAAGTACTCTATATATCCATTGGCTTCTGCACGATAGCGAGATGAATGGTTGGATTTGATATTATGTTACTGATATAACTTCATTACCTCAACAGAATAGAAATTGGTGCCACTTTCCATCAATATAGTATGAGGGACACCAAATCTGGTGATGATGTTATTTTGAAAAAACTTACAATGATTTTGGATCTGATTTCATTGAGAGGTATTGTATCATCCCATTTGAAGAAAAATTCAGTAGAAGTAAGGATATACTTGAACTGATTAGCTGTAGTTGGAGGATAAGGTCCTACAACATCCATTCCCCATGTGGAAAATAGCCAGGAATATTTATCTATATGTAACAACTCTGGGGTTTGATGAATGATGTTGGAATGAACTTGAAACATATGAAATTTCTTGGTAAAATCTTCACAATCCTACGTCATTGAAGGACAAAAGTATCCAATACTTCAGTTTTAATCAGAAATCCTATGATCAGACTGGTGATCACCACAAGCTCCTACATGTAATTCTTTCACGACAACTGCCATTTATTCTCTATTAATACACCTGAGGAGGATTCCATTAAAGCCTCATTTTTTTTGAATCTTTTGGTGATCTGGAATATCATAAAGAGTAAATTTAGCCACTCATCATTTGATCTATTCTTTTTATGCTCTTTCTAGTGGAAGTAATCCATTTTGAAGGTATTCCATGATGGGTTTCATCCATCCCTTAGTATGACCATATGGCTCAAAAATAGGGCTAATTTCATTAGTTTCCTCCATTATAGTTTGAAAAAAAGGTGATACCACATGATGGTAGGAAATAATAGTGATTGTATCATCCCTATTTGGATCTACCAGGGATGTAGCTGCATTAGCCAGTGTGTCATCTTGGTCATTTTGTGATCACGAGACATAAGACAATGTCAGATCTGAGGAAAATACATCCATTAACCCTCTGATGTAATCACACAAAGGGATTAAATCTTATTTTTTGATATAATAATCCCCATTGATTTGTTTGATTACTAACTATGAATCACCCTTCACTTTTTGGTGGTTTACATGTACATGGAATTCCAATTCCAATCCTGTGATGAGAGCTTGATATTCTACCTCATTGTTGGTTCTACCTTCTGAAAACAGGACGAAATAAGGCAACACTACCTTTTCTGGGGACATAAGTATAATTCCTAACACAAATTTGTTGAATTTAGGGTTTTACATTCTCTCTCATATTAAACTTCTGGAGGCACCATCAAAGTATATTTCCCATGTTTGTGGATTATATTGAATAGAGAAGACCTCTTCATCAAGAAGTTCAATATTCAATGATGTATCTTCCCCAGATGGATGTTCAGCAAGGAAATTCCCCAAATCTTTGACTTTAATTTCATTTTTAAACATAAAATAGATATCAAACTATTGTAAAATTACTTTCCACCATGATAAGAACCCTGTAAACATAGGATGACTGAGGATAAATTTGAGTGGGTTATTGTGAGACACCAATTAGACCTCGTGATGTTACAGGTAGTGACTCAATTTCTAAACTACAAAGATTAATGCCAGGAATAACTTCTCGATACTTGTATACCAAGTTTCTCTATCAATAGTAGTTTAACTGAGATACTAAAGGTTGTTTTCGTTCCTAGATTTGTTCTTTTGGGAAAGGAAGACACCCATTGATTGCTCCAAAGTTGTCCCATAGAGAATAAGTTGTATTCCTTTAATAGGTGGAATTAAAACTGGTGGACTCAATAGACATTTCTTAAAGATATTAAATGCCTCCTGGAAATATTCATTCCATTGATGGGTGACTCCCTTATTCATTAATCTAGTGAAGGGAAAACACTTTCCTTCCAAATTCATGATAATGTGCTGAATATAAGACAAGTGTCCTTAGAGTCCTCTTAATTATTTCAAATTTTGAAGAGGTGACTTACCAATGATTGATTTTTTTCCCTGAGGAACAACTTCAATGCCACGATGGCATACAAAGAAGCCAAGGAACTTTCCTGAGGTTACCCTGAAAGCAAATTTCAAGGGATTTATCTTTAAATTGTGCTACAAAATTTTATTTAATATGGTCTCCAGATCATCCATGTGATTGTAACATTTTCTGGATTTAGCTACCAAATTATCCACATAACATTTGATAAATTTTCCTAATAAGGGTATGAAGATATGGTTCATGGATCGTTGATATTTTGAACCCACATTATTTAATCCAAAGGGAATTAATCGATAGCATAACACTCCTTGAGGGGATTTGAAGTCTACAGAATATTCATCCTATGGGGATATGCAGATTTGATTGTACCCAGAGTATCCATCCATGAAGGAAAGAGCTTCCTATCCATCTATTGCATCAATTAAAAGCTCTATTATTATAACTATAAAGTAATCTTTAGTAAAATTATGGTTATGATATCTAAAATCAATGAAAACTTTGATTTTCCTCTTATTCGTTTTCCCTAGAACAATTTTTTCCATCCATTTTTTGGATATTGAACCTCCCCAAAAATGTTAGCCTTGATAATATTATCAAATTCAGCTTCAATTTTAGAGGCCTGAGTTGGGTGTGTTTATCTTGATTCTTGATTAAATCCTCGATGTTCTTATGGAAAACCCAAATGATGAGTGGATACATCAGTATTAATACCTATAATTTTAGTATAATTCCAAGAGAATATATCTCAATGTTGCTTTAGAAATGTGTTATTCATATCTTTCTCTTCAGAACACATAGTTGAACTAATTAGAGTGGGGTGTGGATCTTCTTTTGTACACATGTTTATTTCTCTGAGCTCATCCACAGTGATAGAGACACCTTCCTCAAATGTTAGAGGAGCATCCCTGAGATATTTTTCTTGTTCTTCCTTATGTGTCACTTATTTATTTCTACTTGAATAGTATAAAACAAAACTTTTAGAGCTATCGAAGGAGTTAATATTTAGACATCCTGAAGAAGAGGCCACCATTTCTGATCCTACTGATGATTAAGGGTCTTCCTGGAGTAATAAAGAGGAGATAATGGGTTGGGAATCCACATCCTTGTCTTCCAATATTATTGTTCCCACTTCTTCTAGTCTTATTGGTGAATAAGAGGTTTGCTGAAGGTTGGTGGATGAAATGAAGACATCTTTATTTAAACTTTCATCACTACTTGATAAATCAACAATTTATCCTGTGATGTCAGGATCAATTTCCGTAATTGACATTATGGATGTCATTGGATGAGAGTTTAGATTTGGGTTTATCCTTTCAATTTGATTGATAGGTAATATATAATCTATACTCAAATGTCTTAATGGGTTTTCTATAATCTTTTCCCGGCCATTTGGAGCATTTCTTCTTGTTACCACTTTTGTCACAGACCCAGTTCCCTTCGTGTGGTAAAACTCTACCTCAATATACGGAGATCCACATATTTTGAATAGAGATCACCATAAAATGTCTCTATTTGAACATTGAAATAGTACTTGAGACATTGGTGGAATAAAGAAAGAATGGTTGCATGTTGATGTATCCAAGGCCTTCCAAGAAGAATGTAAAAGGTTGTGTCCTGACGGACAACCATAAAATATGAATTAGACACAAGATCTCTAAACTGAGTTTTGAGTGTAATCTTGCCCAGATGTTCTTTCTCATTCTTTTCATTACCTTGAAACATTAACGTGGAAGGGGATAAGTCAGATTCAGTGAGTCCCAATCGACGAAGTATACAAATGGGAATGAGGTGGAATCCTGATCCATTATCAATAAAGGCTCGTCATATGTATATGTCATTGAACCTTCCAAATAGATACAATGGAATGATATGTCCATGTACAACATCATATCCATCTTTATCTATAAAAGATATAACTACATAAAATTCTATAGGATCATTTTCTATACGGTAGACCTTAGCAGTAGCAACTTCGGTTTCAAACTCTTGAGGACTTGAAAAATCCCCAATAAGTGATTCTCAAAGATATTTTGAAACATTCAAGGAATCCAAAATCGAAAACATGTTTGGTACTTGGGACAGCTATTTCCAAACATCATAATTTTGGTCAAGAGTTTTATGTTTCCTATAATGGATATGCGGTTTTGTAGGTTCCTTGGATGTTGACACTTTTGATGTAGATGTACCCTGTGTCGGAGTAGAAGTTGGAAATAATTAGGGTTTTGGTATTTTAGATTGACTAGGTCTATCTAATTACTGAGATAATAATGGTGTAACCTATAATTGGTCCTTCAAAATAATCATGTCAAGACCAAACCTATCATGTGTGGAAGAATCTCCTTGTTCTTTTTGAGCCCGCTGAAGGGCTCTCCCATGAGTTTCCATCGCATATACGGTTCGAGTAGGGGTAGATTAAAATAGTGGCTTCTAGAATACCCCTGTATTCCCATGTATCCTCAACCTTGGCTTATTCCTCTAGTTTCCTAGTTTGGTATAGGGAACTCTAGATCATTATAACAAGAATCACTATCGGAATATGGATCTATTAAGTGGATAACAATGAAAGAACTAAAGATAAATTTTTCATATGATGAAGATTCTTCTTGACAGGTCAGTTCTATCTATGTCATTTGGTTGGGCAGTGCATTTACTTTTGAAACAAATGGCATGAAATCAGCTAGAGTCGAGGACAACATTGGCCTTGACACGATCTCATCTTCTTATGACTGCTCTTTGTCCTTATAATCACATCGCTTCTTTGAGTTTGAGACTTTGATGAAGGTGATTTTTTTGGTGGGAGTGGAATAAGACACAATCGGTTGTTTCAACTATGTTCTTAGAATGGAATGAGTTAGTTTTATTATTTTTCTGATCATCTAATCATCATATTTCTATGCATTTTTTACTTCTAACTTCTTTCCATTTTCCTTCTTCCTCTGGATCAGTAGTAGTAACACATGGTACTTGGGATAATGAAATTTTTAGTTTCACTTGTCTAGGGTCTATAATTTTTATAAGAGATATTTGAGAACAAAACACTCCTTAATGGGATTCCCTAACATCTGGTGAAAGGGAAAATAATTCAGAACATCTTCATCTCCTTCTTTGTTTGGTTTCTTTAGCCTTGGAAACTGAACCAAATTGTCTTCCAAAGCTGAGATGAATTAACCAGGAACCTATTCATTCTAGAAAGAATAAAATTTGTTTTTTAACTCCCCAAACTATTTCCTCCCTTGATCTATTTGATCAACTTGATGAGGTAGTCAGTGTGGCTGATGCTCAGGAGGTAGATCCCTTCGATATAATGAATGTTTCGAAGTGGAAGCAGGTATATTTTCTTGCTTGAGTGTGACTATATCAGCCTATGCTTTCCCTATTCTCCTTCCAGAAGCTGATATAATGACACGAGATTTATATTTAGTTTCCACAAAAATAATCCTACACCTATTGGGAAATTGAAGAAAGGTCTCAAACACTTCCATGTATTTCACTAGGATTAGTGGTGTGCATAACTCATCACACAGATTTTCCATACAAAGTGACAACAACTCTTCCTGAGGGAGTGCCAGATTTAAGGAATTTATTAATCCTTTACATCAAGAAATGAAAGATGAAACTCTTTAATTTTCACTTTGTTTTCAATTTCTAAAATCAAAAACTGTTGTCTATTGAAGCATTGATCTAAATTAAAGAAGGAATTTCTGATGAAGATCTTCCCATCCAGTAATCGATCGAGATTACAAACTTATATACCAAACAAAAGCTGGTCTTTGCAATGACTACAAAAAAACATCTGAGTTTTACTACTTCTTTTTGTTGAGGAGTCCCCATCATGGGATCACAAAGTGAAATGAAATGTGTTAAGTATTGATCTAGATATCCTGAACCATTAAAGATCAGGAATATAGTATTCACAAAATTTAGTGGGGGAGGGATCAGACCCACCCATTCAGGGTAAGATCTCTTTTTCAGCTTAACTGGTGCACACCATTCTTCCATAGCTTCATATCAATGATATAATTACAATTTAAAAAAAAATCATCATCTATGAGTCTCATGTAAACCTAATTTCACCTTCACTTCCTGAGGCGACTCTTCAGTTAGTGAAGACTCCAACACACACAATTTTCTTTAATATCATAGTACAATGAAAAAGTGCATGTACCACTCTAGGAAATTATTTAGGGAATTTTTTTATCCAGTATTGATTATAGTGTTACTATAGTATTACTTTCCATTTTCTAAAAATTAATACTTTTGAAAATTTATAATTTTTTTATTACTGATTATTATAAATTATAGGTTAATTAATCTAAAATTTATCCCACTATTTTATTAAATCCTAGTATCCCTTAACTAATAGACTTAGAATAATTAGTTGATTGAGTAATCTAGTGGAAAATATCCTTACAATCTATCTTTAAATTCCAAGATATGTATATTCCACTACTTATTGAGTTTCAAGGTATAATTTTGGTTGGCCAATCATATTAACTCATATCTCCTTGATTTGTTGAGTGGAGTACCATATTTTATAAATAATAACTTCAATTTACTCAAAAAATTACCTCTAAGGTTGAAACAATCTAGCTATTAATACTTATTTTCTTTTAAATTTTTTTAATTCGACCCTCTATTTATATAAGAACACCCCTGTAGTAAAATACACCCTCAATTATTCACAAATAGAACCTAAAATGTATGTTCTATTTTTAAAATTCATGTGATTGAATATGTTAATGAAAAAATATTTTCTTTGAGGGTTTTCTTATAATTTACTCAATGAATGAAATCAGTTTCTATTTATCTATATGTGATTTAACTCACAACTTAACCATTATTAAATAGGAAACACACTAAAAACATTTTCATTTTTATATATGAATACTTTTTTATTATTTTATGTTAGTGCGTCTATATTGGAATAACATAAAAATAATAATCCAGGCATAAATAAATAAATAAATGTTGTGATCAAGATATTTTCTAATGTTTGATCCATCAAGAAAATTATGGATCAACTGATACCCTAGGGGTTACTCCATGAGTTATATCTAACTCAAGTTGCAATGATCACCCCATCTAATGCGTTCAACTCTTGTATGTTATTTAACCAAATATCAACATGAACTACGTCTTCCTTTATCCTTATCATTATACATTAATAAACACACATAGGTGAGAGGGTCTTAAGAATGTGTGATAAACATAAATATGATCACTCATGGATACACATTACCTTATATATATAATGAAGTGAGGGATAACACATAAATCATCGTTTCTTAAATAATTATTACATTCATCACCCTTGAAATATTGAAATAAACACTAGACATAAATTATTTACTCTATGATCATGATTAATAGAGTTGAAATGAATTTAAAAAATTAAATTGTATTTAAAATTAATTAAAATTGAGAGAATTAATTATTAATTAAAAATAAAGTAATCTAATTTATTTCATAAAATAAAAGTCATAAAATCCAAAAAAATATTTTTTTAAATCTTATATATATTTTTAAATAATATTTTGAATTTTTATAGAATTTTTGGGCACCTGAGGACTCAAAAACCCCATGATTGGTCCGGTCCCTTTTTGGGCCTAGAAAAGATAGGGTGAATTAGGATGACATGGCTCGACCACCTGGTCAGGTAGACAACAGTGCCTCGTGTGGGTGCTCAAGGTGGGTGGAACCAGTGAAGAGAATAGAAACCACCCCTTTAATTAAAAAATTAATTTTTTTAATATCCTATAGCCATCATATTGTGGGTGTTTGTCACCTCGCCCCCCAAAACGGGGAGGGGGTAAAGGAATAACATGTCACCTGTGTGTTTTTTTTATTTATTTATTTTTTATTATTTTGTAGGACTATACTATCAATATCCTATTTTCTAAAAAGGTTTTATCTTTATTTGTAGACTTCTATTGCTCGAACTTTTTTTAAATTCCACCACAAGGACAGAGGATAAACAACCCCTGATGACTTTTCATAGATACAGACCAGTAACTAAAAAATCCCAATGAATATACTTCCCACCAATACACACACACACACACACATTATATATATATATATACACAATATTTGAATAAAAAAAGATTTATTGATATTCAAATGGATATTTCTCGGGCATTCAATCACAAATCGAGGTGTTGTCCATGAAACTATAACCATTATGATTCCTTCTACATGAATTCATGAAAATTTAATTTTAATTTATCTTAATAATCAAAATATCACTTTGATACCTCGTTTTAGTACTGATCATGTCATGTAAGGGTTCTTTGTTGTGAAACTTAAAATTTTGACATCGTGATTATTTCAGAATGTGATCACCAGTGAAGCAACACATGGTTTCACCCAAGGACCCCATGTGAATTAAATAATAATTAAAAAAAATTAAAAAAAACTTGTTTTATTTTGATCAAAAATGGGTTTCAATCATCTTCATAAATCATCACTTAAAGGAACTGAATCTAAACCCCTCTATATCATCCACACACACTCTATATAATGCCCCTATCTAGATTGTTCGAATGAAACATGAGAGGGGATTATACATGAACTTAATCACATATACCTTTATTATATATGTTGAGGATTAGATAAATTGGGATACATAATTATGGGGATACTATAGTCTCTACAATAAAGAATGAGGTTCTTTCCTGAATCTATCGAAAATTCAGTATGACATGTTCATACTATAGATATACCAAAAACCTATATACATAAAACTAGGAGACAAGATGGTTTCATTGTCTATAATAGAAATAAGTAAATAGTATAAATGATTTAAAAAAACAATACATAGAGGTAGAAATAGATAAAAAAATTAGTCCTCATATATATAAATGACACACTGGCAAGTACATGTTAAACAATAACTTAAAATAGAATACATTAGAATCCATCCCAACTTACATAATCATACTCTTTAATATATACACTCTACAAAAAAATATACCCATACTAAATTTCCATATTGAATTGTAACACCCCAAGCTTCTACGGTACACTTCTCTTTGAATAATGTTATAGCGTGTGTTGTACGCAACACCGAGTTCTAACACACCGTAACCAATCAAACTAGCTGTTATGAATAGTAATACCTACTTTTTGAAATTATATATATTTTATATTTCAAAATGGACTTCATTTTTGGATTCGGAATATCTAATTTAGCCTAAGATGAAATTTTTGTACTTTTCGGATAACTTTAATATTTTGATGAATAGTGAAAATTACTAAATTCTAATTAAAAACAACTTTTTTAATAAAAATAATTAATAGTAATAAATTATGAATTTGAGTGGTTTTAAAGTATATTTAGAATATATTTTTACCATTTAATATAATGTTGGTCATTGGAAATAATTTTACAATTAAACCGAACATAAACAAGTGTCAATCTTTTGATAGTTATTATCTCTTAAAAACACGCTTTTTGTTTTGACAGCGGAAATTAATTTTAAATTAATTTATGCCACTTCTGTGTTTTGAATTTAGAAAAATGGATTCCATATTTGGAATTAGGATGTACAAATTTTGTAAATAGGTAACTTTTATTTTTAGACATTTTGAATAATTACAGTGGTAAATATTTTATTTACCATGGTTAAGGGTAAATCTGGTAAATAAGGGTTAAAAAATAATATTATAATAATACTAAATTACCCTAAAACGTGTCCTAGACTTATTGGTTGATACATATTCGACCATAGGCATATTTGGGTCGATTTTGGGACCCCATGGTGCCACTTGTAGGTGATAGAGACACTTTTTTTTAATTAAGTTAAAATGAATACAAAAATGACACAAGCATATATCTTTTAGAAAAACAATTATTACATAAGGTTATATATGTTGTATTTTAGATTATAAATATTAATTAGAAAGATAAAAATATTTCCTACATAATGATATTTTATTTATAATTTTTAGACATTAAATAATTTAATTTATTTATGACACAATGATGATGTAGTAATTACTATAATAGTGAAAAATTAAAATAATTGATATTATAAATACCCAAATAAATATAATATGAAACTTTTAATGAATTAAAATAGTTTTCTAGGATACTATGATATATTAGTATTGATTTAATTAACTTTTTTTGAAGTAATCAATCTGTTATGAGTTTCAAAAAAATCAACTATTGAATAGTGTCAAAATTGACATAAAAGAGTTCTTAAAACAAATATTATATTATTAATTGATATTAAATTCCTAAAAATCTAATGTTCAGCCAAGAGACTTATATCATGATAGTTTCATCATTAATGGACCACTTGGGGGTCTCTTGGATGTATATAGTAAGTTTATTAACCATATTATATAAAAATACAAAGAGACATTGTAAAAGTGAAACTAATTAATTTAGAGTTAATACTTAAAGATAAGGTTAATATAAGTACCCAAACCTGTCTAAAGTTTATTGGTTGAGTTGTTTTCGACCTATCCCCACCTTAAAATTTAAATAATAAACTTTTGAGCCATTAGAAACCGAATATGAATTTATTATAAATTAATATTTCCAGCTTTTCCAAAGGTACCCCTCACCCCTCTTATAAAAGGGAACACTTCCTTCTCATTTATTCACACCTTCAAAGACTTTGGGTTCATCCAAACTCTGCCCAATTACTCTCCCAACTTCCCTCACTACAACCTAGGGGCCTTAGTTTGATCATAAAGCCAACCTATGGAGCCATTTTGATCAAATCAAAAGGAAGAACCTCAAGAAGAGGTAATGATTTCACCACCCTTTTCCAAGTTCATTTCTTCTTCCACTTCTTCTTCATTTGTTGTTACCATTATAAAATAATAACTCCAGTATTATATATATAATGTGATTTTATTATAAATATGGTACAACCATATTCAGTATTCTATCCACCCTTTGAATAACATGTCACCATACGTACGTACGTACGGCTTACCATCTCCACGTCGTGGTGTAATTGTTATTCAATATATTATTATTTGGATGGGTATAATAATGATGTGTAACTCATGTAAATAATAAATATAACATGTTAAGGATTCTGTATATATGATATACCATCCATTTATATATTATTTTAATATCAAAAGAATGATATTGTCGCTCGTACGTACGTACGGACTACCGTCTCCACGAACGCGATGAGATTCATTCTCCATCGTATCCATTCAAGTATAATTATAATTTGATGATTTAAAAAATGATGTTTAAGGACTTTATATCATTCTAGATATGAATAATATACAACCTATCCTTTACAAACATGTCTTACATAGAAAAACATATAAAAGAAAACAAGTAAGTTAACACCCGAAACAACGATAATACTAAGAAATTATTATCAAATCAATATTAAAAGATCATATATGATATCATATTAATGTATATGATTATTATATAATTTAATAAAAATTATTTCACCATTATACAGGAGGTTAACCTACCCCGACCAAGGAAAAGTACAAGGTAAGGGTTATTTCACAATCTCTTCATTATCCAAGGTTGTTTATACGTAATAATCTACTGGGATCTCGTTATCATCCACATCCATGTTTCTTCAAAATGTATTTCAAAACATTTAATACAAGAATATGGGTTAAAGTCATTTATACCCTTGTTTTACTTTTTATAAGATGAATCTTTCCGTCTTTTTCAAAACAAGGTCCTTTTTTAACCTTTTCGACAGAATTAAGGTAAGAATGTTTTTTTAACTTATACGGCGGGTGCGGTTATTTTCCGCCGTTATAAAATATTCAAAGCTTTCCTTACAAGCTTATAAGAATATTTTCAAGAAAATGTTTTATTTTATATGGCTCTTAAATGATTTCAAAAATAGAAAGAGATATTTCTCTAAAAAGTGTTTTGATTTCATCTTTGTCAACATCCTTTGATGGATTTTACGCTTATTTGAAGTTGATTTATTATGATACAAAACTTCTATATTGTATTGAAGGTTTTGTGATATGTTTGACTGTGGATGTGCTATTTTTATACCATTCATTGTTTATGGTGAAATTATTGACATTTTGTATGCTAGTTTTAATACGAATGTTTATGTTATGTTTAAACCTTTTCATATGGGAATGCATTGGACTTAATATGTGACAGGTGGAGCCCGATATAGCTCCTCGATGCATCAATAGGTCTCATGAGACAAACTAGTGTCTTGGCACAAGGCCTTGACAAAATCTTATTTGTAGTCTTGGCATGAGGCCTTGGCTATATGGTTATGATAGTCTGACATTATGCATTCCAACATTATGAAAGTGGTTATTGATTTTTCATGTGATTATTCGATTAGTAGAATATCCATGTGAATAAGTAAATGGAATTATTTCATTTTATTTATGCCATACCATGTTGAAAGTTCAAGTTTGAAAGTATTTTGTTTTAGTTATACATTGCCTTAAATGTTTATTTTTATTTATGAAAGTTTCCGCTATATTGTTATCCTTACTGGGCATTTGAGCTCACCCCTTTTCTATGTTTTATTTTTCCCAGGAAGTGAAGAAGTAAATTATGAATGAACTGCAGGGATATTATGAGGGGATATGAGTGTGGATTATGGAGACATTATGTTGTTGTAGTAGTTTTTCATTTTATGATGTAATGTAAGACTTATGAATATATCTAGTGTTTCCAAGGCTACTAAACCAATCGGTCTTTCGAGATTTGATCTTTCTTGTGATCATACCAATGTTATGTAATAATGCACCGACTCTGGGTAACTAGGGTCGGGGCGTTACAGTTGGTATCAGATGAAGTTTAGTACAAACCTTGGAAGCTAGATTTAGATAAACTCTGATTAGAGCACGTAGACCTAAGATGAACTTTGAGGATTAGTATAGAAGAACTTTGTAGAATTTTGGTATTGTAGAGATTTTGTGAGTTTTCCAAGCAATACATCCCTGTCTGGATATGAGCAGGTAGATGCGGCTCTGGCACAGATGTACCTAGATGTAAAACTTAAAAACACTTCTTTGATCTAGACTCGAACGGGAACTGGTGTACGACAACGGGCCTTGCTGCACTCTTGGTTACGACACTCCTGGGGGATATGCTTAGGATAACTCTCATTTTCTTTACAAATCATTATGAAGGGTTTATGAGTATATACTTCCTCAAAGAAAACATTTTTATGATTATGGATTATATCCATAAATAGTTCAATTTATGTTAAGTGTTTTATAAGTATGGGATTATGTATTTTGATTCATAAACTGATCTAGTTTATGCCATTATTTAGAAATGGCGCCTAGTGGAAGAAATGGAAACCGTATCAATGCACGTACTCCATGTAGGGATTTCCCTCCTTCTCAAGATAATTATAGTGGAGCTGGTGATGCAACTGGTGCCGATCAGCTAATCACCATACTGGGACAACTTACTCAGGTTATGAATAATAACCTTACCCGTATGGATCATCCTGATCCACAACGTGGAGGATCAATGTTATATCGATTCATGAGGCAACAACCACAAATGTTCAATGGGAGTACAAATCCCTTAGTAGATGACCAATGGATAAATTCCCTAGAGAAAATATTTCAGGCTTTGGGGAGCAGTGAAAGGGAAAAAGTTATCATGGCAGTTTACCGCCTCACTGGAGATGTTGATCAATGGTGGTCATTGATTCAAAACATAAAGGAAGATGATGAAGTATCAAATATGGAATGGAGGGAGTTCAAAGATCTGTTTTTAGAAAAATACTATCCTCGCGACCATCGAGCAGATATGGAAAGGCAATTTCTGAGTCTGAGACAAAAGGAGGATGACAATGTCACAAAGTATGAGGCTAACTTTACAAGGTTAGCAAGGTATGTTGGAGATTATATATGTAACCCAAAAAGTAAGATTGATCGTTTCTTTGATGGGTTAAAACCATTTCTTCTTCAAGCATTAGTCTCACAATCCTTTTCGTCATACGAATACATTGTCTCATGTGCTATCAAGACCGAAAGGAATTCTCTAAGTCTTATGACTTTAAAGAAAAGAAATAGAAGAAGAGACCTGCTGATCAATCTGGGAATGGAAATAAGGGGAAGAAGGGAAAGGTTGAATATCCATCTTGTGGTAAATGCGGGAAGAAACATCCTGGTACTTGCTTGAAGGGAATGGTTGCCTGTTACAAGTGTGGTGAAAAAGGCCACCAAGCTCGTGATTGCAAGGGGAAGAAGGAAGCTACCAACGTTCAGTGCTACAATTGCAGGGAGATGGGGCATTATGAAAATGCATACCCTAAGCGTCAGGAGAACTTACCTCAGAAAAGGCCAAGGGATCAAGGCCAGGATTATGCTATCACTACTGCTGAGGTAGAAGCTCCGAAAGACGTGGTGGTAGGTAATTTAATGGTTTCCTCAAGTTTAGAAAATGCATTATTTGATTCTGGATCATCGCATTGTTTCATATCTTCCCATTTTTCTAAGAAAATTAGATATTTCCAATTTTATTTAATAAGGGATTTGTCAGTTAAAACTCCTAAGGGAAGTATCATTGCAACAAAGTTTTGCAAATCAGTCCCCATTAGAGAACATAAATGTTCTTTATCTTCTGATCTCACCGTCATACCTATGATTGAGTTTGATATAATCCTCGGTATGGACTGGCTTTTGGACTATGATGCGAATATTTATTGTAAGAAGAAAGAGGTTACGATTCTTGATGATAATGATAAGGAACACCTTATCTTAAGAGAAGAATTGTCACCACCTAATTCTTATTTAGATCCACCCCCAGTAGCTCAACGTAATTCAATTATTGGGGAGGAATATAATGAAATAACTGTCGGTGAGGAAAGCAATGTTCAAATAGAGGATGTACCTGTTGTGAAAGAATTTGTAGATGTATTTCCGGAAGATTTACCTGGACATCCTCCAGAACGAGAAGTTGAGTTTTCCATTGATTTGATTCCTGGATCAAGGCCTATATCGAAGACCCCTTATAGAATGGCCACTGTAGAATTAGTTGAACTAAAGAAACAACTAGAGTAATTGAGTAATAAGGGATTTATTCGCCCTAGTGTTTCTCCATGGGGATCACATGTTCTTTTTGTTAAAAAGAAATATGGATCTATGAGGTTATGTATCGACTACAGGGAGATCAATGCTATAACGATAAAGAACAAGTATCCCCTACCATGCATTGATGATTTATTTGACCAACTTCATGGAGCTCAATACTTTTCAAAGATTGACCTTCGATCTGGATACCATCAGTTGTGTGTAAAGAAGGAAGACATTCCGAAGAAAGCATTTCGAACTAGGTGCGGGCATTATGAGTTTACTGTAATGCCGTTTGGATTGACTAAGGCACCCTCTGTATTCATGGATCTGATGAATAGTGTTTTCAAGGAGTATCTCGATGAATTTGTGGTGGTATTTATTGATGATATCTTGGTATACTCCAAAACCTACGAAGATCATAAAAATCACTTGCACATTATCTTGAAGACTCTGAGGAGGCATGAATTATATGGGAAGTTTAGCAAGTGTGAATTCTGGCTTGAGGAGATTTCTTTTCTTGGCCATATTGTCTCTAAAGATGGAATCTCTGTTGATCCTTCTAAGACCAAGGCAATCCAAGAATGGCCAGCACCTACGAGTATAACTGAGGTACGTAGTTTTATTGGTTTGGCAGGTTATTATCGACGTTTCGTCCAGAATTTTGCCCGATTGGCTAACCCATTAACGAAGCTCACACGTAAAGGGGTTAAATTTGTTTGGACAAAAGAGTGTGAAGAATGTTTCGAAGAACTGAAGAGAAGATTAGTCAATGCTCCTATATTGACTCTACCATCGGGGAATGATGGGTTCGTTATTTATAGTGATGCATCCAGGAAAGGACTTGGTTGTGTCCTTATGCAGAATGATAGAGTTATTGCCTATGCATCACAACAGTTGAAAATTCATGAAAAAAACTATCCTACTCATGATCTCGAGTTAGCAGCTATGATCTTTTCTTTGAAGATATGGAGGCACTACCTCTATGGTGAAAAATGTGAGATTTATACTGATCACAAGAGTTTGAAGTATATTTTCTCACAAAAAGAACTCAACATGAGGCAAAGGAGATGGCTTGAATTACTCAAGGATTATGATTGCATGATACACTACCACTCGGGGAAAGCAAACAAGGTGGCAGATGCTTTGAGCAGAAAAGAACATGGAGTTTTGAACATGATGAGAATTGAAAGGGATCCAATTTTCATGGATCTAGTGAATATGGACATGGGAATAACTAGGGAAGGTGAAACATCAATGCTTTTTCAAATGGTTTCCAAACCATATTTACTAGAAAGGATTAAGAGTTCTCAGACCGATGATGAAGAATTTCAAAAGAAGATTAAAGCTGTGAATGATGGGAGATTGAGAGACTTTGTGTATGAAGATGGAATTTTGAAATTCGGGAAGAGACTTTGTGTTCCCGATATACTTGATCTAAAAAGGGAATTGTTGGATGATGCTCATAGTTCCAATTTCTCTATACAGCCTGGGAGCACCAAAATGTATAGAGATTTGAAGGAACATTTTTGGTGGGACAACATGAAGAGGGAGATTGCTGATTTTGTGTCAAGATGTATGGTTTGTCAACAAGTGAAAGCTGGAAGGCAACATCCTGGAGGAGTCACGCAACCTCTTCCCATACTGGAGTGGAAATGGGACAATATTACGATGGACTTTGTCATGGGGCTACCAAAGACTCCTAGAAGGAATGATGCAATATGGGTTATTGTTGATCGTCTTACCAAGGCAGCACATTTTCTTTCTATAAGAGAAGATCTACCCCTGGAAAGTCTAGCAAGACTATATATTAATGAAGTTGTGAGACTTCATGGAGTACCCCTATCGATTGTTTCTGATCGTGATCCCCATTTTACTTCAAGATTTTGGAAAAGTCTTCAGAAATCCCTAGATACTGAACTTCAATTGAGCACTGCTTACCACCCTCAGACAGACGGACAATCATAACGGACTATTCAGACCTTAGAAGACATGTTGATATCTTGCTCCCTTGACTTTCAGGGTATGTGGGATCAATATTTAGCACTGGTAGAATTTTCCTATAACAATAGCTTCCATTCGAGTATTCAGATGGCACCATATGAAGCGTTATACGGAAAGAGATGTCGTACACCAACCTGTTGGGATGGCGTTGGTGAAAGAAAACTTTTAGGCCCAGAACTGGTGGAGGAAACGGTGGAAAAGGTGAAAGTAATCCAAAATCACATCAAAGCTGCTCAAAGTAGGCAGAAGAGCTATGCCGATAATCGAAGGAAGGATTTGGAATTTCAAGTCGGTGATCATTTTTTCCTGAAGGTATCACCATGGAAGGGAGTCATACGTTTTGGTAAGAAAGTTAAATTGAGTCCCATGTACATCGGACCTTTCGAAATTCTAGAACGAATTGGGGTTGTGGATTACCGATTGACAATGCTGCCAAGTCTCTCCAAAGTTCACGATGTGTTCCACGTATCTCTGTTGAGGAAATACATGCCTGACCCAACGCATGTACTCACCTATGAGGAATTAGAACTGGAACCCGATCTTTCCAATTGTTAAGAGCCCGTCAGGATTCTTGATAAGAGAGAACAAGTACCGAGAAACCGGACGACGCGTCTGGTAAAAGTTTTGTGGAGAAACCATAAGATGGAAGAGGCAACATGGGAACCCGAGGAACATATGATGAAGAACCACCCGAGTCCTTTCATGCGGTAGTATTCTAGAAATTTCTAGGATGAAATTATTTGAAGGAGGGGATAATGTAACACCCCAAGCTTCTACGGTACGCTTCTCTTTGAATAATGTGATAGCGTGTGTTCTATGGACTTCATTTTTGGATTCAGAATATCTAATTTTTCCTAAGATGAAATTTTGGTTCTTTTCGGATAACTTTAATATTTTGATGAATAGTGAAAATTACTAAATTCTAATTAAAAACAACTTTTTTAATCATAATAATTAATAGTGATAAATTATGAATTTGAGTGGTTTTAAAGTATATTTAGAATATATTTTTACCATTTAATATAATATTGGTCATTGGACATAATTTTACAATTAAACCGAACATAAACAAGTGTCAATCTTTTGATAGTTATTATCTCTTAAAAACACGCTTTTTGTTTTGACAGCGGGAATTACTTTTAAATTAATTTCTGCCACTTCTGTGTTTTGAATTTTGAAAAATGGATTCCATATTTGGAATCAGGATTTCCAAATTGTGTAAATATGTAACTTTTATTTTTAGACATTTTGAATAATTACTGTGGTAAATATTTTATTTACCATGGTTAAGGGTAAATCTGGTAAATAAGGGTTAAAAAATTATATTATAATAATACTAAATTACCCTAAAACGTGTCCTAGACTTATTGGTTCATAAATGTTCGACCATAGGCATCTTTGGGTTGATTTTGGGACCCCATGGTGCAACTTGTAGGTGATAGGGACACTTTTTTTTAATTAAGTTAAAATGAATACAAAAATTACACAAGCATATATCTTTTAGAAAAACAATTATTACATAGGGTTATATATGTTGGATTTTAGATTATAAATATTAATTATAAAGATCAAAAGATTTCCTACATAATGATATTTTATTTATAATTTTTAGACATTAAATAATTTAATTTATTTATGACACAATGATGATGTAGTAATTACTATAATAGTGAAAAATTAAAATAATTGATATTATAAATACCCAAATAAATATAATATGAAACTTTTAATGAATTAACATAATATTATAGGATAGTATTATATATTAGGATTGAGTTAATTAACTTTTTTCGAATTAATAAATCTTTTATGAGTTTCAAAAAAATCAACTATTGAATAGTGTCAAAATTGACATAAAAGAGTTATTAAAACAAATATTATATTATTAATTGATATTAAATTCCTAAAAATATAAGGTTCGGCCAAGAGACTTATATCATGATAGATTAATCATTAATGGACCACTCGGGGGTCTCTTGGATGTATATAGTAAGTTTATTAACCATATTATATAAAAATACAAAGAGACATTGTAAAAGTGAAACTAATTAATTTAGAGTTAATACTTAAAGATAAGGTTAATATAAGTACCCAAACCTGTCTAAATTCTATTGGTTGAGTTTTTTTAGACCTATCCCAACCTTAAAATTTAAATAATCAACTTTTTATCCATTAGAAACCAAATATGAATTTATTATAAATTAATATTTCTAGCTTTTCCAAAGGTGCCCCTCACCCCTCTTATAAAAGGGCACACCTCCTTCTCATTTCTTCACACCTTCAAAGCCTTTTGGTTCGGCCAAACTCTGCCCAAATACTCTCCAAACTTCCCTCACTACAACCTAGGGGCCTTATTTGGATCAGAAAGCCAACCTAAGGATCCCTTTTGATCAAATCAAAAGGAAGAACCCGAAGAAGAGGTAATGATTTCACCACCCTTTTCCAAGTTCATTTCTTCTTCCACTTCTTATTAATTTTTTGTTACCATTATAAAATAATAACTCCAGTATTATATATATACTGTGATGTTATTATAAATATGGTACAACCATATTCAGTATTCTATACACCCTTTGAATAACATGTCACCATACGTGCGTACGTACGGCTTACCGTCTCCACGTCGTGGTGTAATTGTTATTCAATAAATTATTATTTGGATGGGTATAATAATGATGTTTAACTCATGTAAATAATAAATATAACATGTTAATGATTCTGTATATATGATATACCATCCATTTATATATTATTTTAATATCAAAAGAATGATATTGTCGCTCGTACGTACGTACGGACTACCGTCTCCACGAACGCGATGAGATTCATTCTCCATCGTATCCATTCAAGTATAATTATCATTTGATGATTTAAAAAATGATGTTTAAGGACTTTATATCATTCTGGATATGAATAATATACAACCTATCCTTTACAAACACATCTTACATAGTAAAACATATAGAAGAAAACAAGTAAGTTAACACCCGAAACAACGATAATACTAAGATATTATTATCAAATCAATATTAAAAGATCATATATGATATCATATTAATGTATATGATTATTATATAATTTAATAACAATTATTTCACCATTATACAGGAGTTTAACCTACCCCAACCAAGGAAAAGTACAAGGTAAGGGTTATTTCACAATCTCTTCATTATCCGAGGTTGTTTATACGTAATAATCTACTAGGATCTCGTTATCATCCACATCCATGTTTCTTCAAAATGTATTTCAAAACATTTTTTACAAGAATATGGGTTAAAGTCATTTATACCCTTTTTTGACTTTTTATAAGAGTAATCTTTCCGTCATTTTCAAAACAAGGTCCTTTTTTAACCTTTTCGACAGAATTAAGGTAAGAATGTTTTTTTAACTTATACGGCGGGTGCGGTTATTTTCCGCCATTATTAAATATTCAAAGCTTTCCTTAAAAGCTTATAAGAATATTTTCAAGAAAATGTTTTATTTTATATGGCTCTTAAATGATTTCAAAAATAGAAAGAGATATTTCTCTAAAAAGTGTTTTGATTTCATCTATGTCAACATCCTTTGATGGATTTTACGCTTATTTGAAGTTGATTTATTATGATACAAAACTTCTATATTGTATTGAAGTTTTTGTGATATGTTTGACTATGGATGTTCTATTTTTATACCATTCATAGTTTATGGTGAAATTATTGACATTTCGTATGCTAGTTTTAATACGAATGTTTATGTTATGTTTAAACCTTTTCATATGGGAATGCATTGGACTTAATATGTGACGGGTGGAGCCCGATATAGCTCCTCGATGCATCAGTAGGTCTCATGAGACAAACTAGTGTCTTGGCACAAGGCCTTGACAAAATCTTATTTGTAGTCTTGTCACAAGGCCTTGGCTATGTGGTTATGATAGTCTGGAATTATGCATTCCAACATTATGAAAGTGGTTATTGATTTTTCATGTGATTATTCAATTAGTAGAATATCCATGTGAATAAGTAAATGGAATTATTTCATTTTATTTATGCCATACCATGTTGAAAGTTCAATTTTGAAAGGCTTTTGTTTTAGTTATACATTGCCTTAAATGTTTATTCTTATTTATGAAAGTTTCCGCTATATTGTTATCCTTATTGGGCATTTGAGCTCACCCCTTTTATATGTTTTATTTTTCCCAGGATGTGAAGAAGTAAATTATGAATGACCTACAGGGATATTATGAGGGGATATGAGTGTGGATTATGGAGACATTATGTTGTTGTAATAGTATTTCATTTTATGATGTAATGTAAGACTTATGAATATATCTTGTGTTTCCAAGGCTACTAAACCAATCAGTGTTTCGAGATTTGATCTTTCTTGTGATCATGCCAATGTTATGTAATAATGCACCAACTCTGGGTAACTAGGGTCGGGGCGTTACATGAATAAATAACTATTCTCTCATAGAAAATATGAAGTCCTACCTATGTACATAAAAACCCATGTCATGTAAGTGACTAGAGGGAGAGTCTAACAACCCAGAATAATCCCAAATGCCTTAGCCATACTGAGGGATATTGTGATCAAGTGGATGTGCATATAATACATATAAATAATGTGAAATTGTTTTCATGAAATACACATACCCAAAAAACATAACAAAATATACAAGAAAAATTTACACATTAGTTCATTAGGTGTTAGATGATCACCTAGAACCCTGTCCATACCTACTTCAACTAGTGCCAAAGTGTCTATGAGCACAAGTGACCACCTGAGGGAAATATACCCATCCCTTTAGCATAAGAAGGAACCTAGGAAAAATATACCCATCCCTGGAACTTAATAACCCACCCAGGCCTCCACTACCTTGAAACCATTATCTACCCGGGGCCATAGCTCACCCAAATCAATCATCCTACCTAAGGTTTGTCCATCCTTGGAACATGAAAATATATACCTAGGGGGACCTAATATTACCATTGAACTATGAGAAATTACATACACCATGGGGGTCACATTACCTTCCCATGACAAGGTATTATGCCTCCATTACCCATGAATCATATCCGGAACTTTGTATATGAACCCTCATTAACAACTCCAACATAACATAAATAAAACACATATAATCGGGGGCCACAACTCACCCCAAAACCAAGTACCACCTACACCTAAATAATACCACCTTAGAACCTCACATGGGATTTCCATATACCTAAACACCTCTCACATAATCATGTCAGGCCTCTCAAGTTCACAACCTATGCTGACCACTACAACCATATCAAGCTCACCCAAGAAATTCAGGTTCTATGGTTTCACATGAAATCATTACTTCCCATACCTTGAACCGACCCTCTAGAGGGTTAACATGATACTATATCACCCACAAGTGTCCCATAGGTCACATTGTAATATGAACAATTTATGTGGATTCCTTGATTCATTCTCATCCCTCAACTGATGCCCGTCATTCTGGTCATAACATCCCTCGACATTAATTAGGGTCCTTTATACATACCTCTACCCTCTATGGGGATTTATCACATCCATCTAGATCAACCAATCACTTTTATTCCAGCTAAAATTATATGTCAACATGCAGATTCAAACATCAACTTGTTATAAGAAACACACAACGAAATCGAAATAAGGGGGAACATAAAAAACGTACTCGTGTTTAAAAAACAAGTTATCACCCACATTAGCTCAAAGAGACCAAAAAATCAACCAATAATTTTAGGTATATCTTTTAGGTAATATAAAATTCCCTTATTACAACCCATTATTAAAAGGAAACACATGTAAAATTTACACATTATATTCCCCTATCAAAAATCACATCAAATTTTCTTTATAACACCCTATTCTTGTTTGGATATACCATTTAATACCCCATTTCCTGAATCACACATTTTCCTTTAAAATTATAATATAAGTTAAAACCCTTTTATAAAATCATTTTAAAAAGTAAAACTCCCTTCTCTTTAAAATCCAACTCATGGAACTAAGAAAATCATAAATATGGGCATTAAAACTTATTCAAATAGGGAACCACCATCAAACAGTTTAGAAAACTATGAAGTATATGTTGAATATGAGTCCAACATGATCCTATAAAACTATATAGAGAAATCAAAAAATTCATGAAATATACAGGTAGAGAATAAAAATTCTCATATATGAATATAATGTCACCAAATGAACAGGAGACTTAGTAAATTTTAGGCCACCAACATCAAAATATGATGCATAAACCTATCATGAGCTTGTATTAACCTCCTAAAAGTCCACAATCACCTATCTTATCAATAAAAATCATTAAATTTATAAATTAACCAATTAAAACCAAAATTTAAAATTGGCATAATTGATGATAAACTCACCAGGTGACCTTATAATGTTTAATACATGAGAAATGGTGTAAGGTATACTCCTTACACACACCTAATCATAATCCATACAAAATAAATAAAATCAACTCCTAAAAAATGATTAATTTCACCCAAAATCACTAAAATATCAAAATAGACTCATGAGGAAACATACTTCATGAAGAATAATGAAAAATGGCTAGAATACCTCTTCTTAAGACATTATCTACAAGACACACATGAAATCCCCATCAAGAGAGATGATTTCACCATGATATAGTTATTTTTTTTCCTAGAACCCTAACTATAAGAATAAAAAATCATTTAAAAATAAAAAAATAATGAGGGAGATAAAGGGAGAAACCTTACCTCAAATTATTATAATAGAACCCTCCTAAACCACCTAGATCAAAGTCATGAAATAAGGAAGAAAGGGGGAGATGAGTTTTACCTCTCCCTTATGGTCACATTACTATATAGAGGAAATGTAGAAGAGGTTTCAAAATTATAAACCTCCCAAAAGACCACCCTTCCATTTAAAAAAAATTACACAGTAGTATGGTCATGGTGTAACTAAGAGGATTATGGTGTGACCAGCCTCAAGGATGAGGGTTAACCCCTTGGTTCAACATCTTCTTGGTGTGAACCCTTTATGTCTTGGAATGGTGGACCACATATATAACCATTCTTAAGGTCCCATCCCTTTATGTAATGACCTCTTTCACTTCATGAAATGACATAATGGGACACAACAACCATTCTGATACGACCTTGGTATCACAACATACCATCATCTATCCAATTAATTTCAGCCATAGGGTCACTATGACCCTAGCTCTAATGCTTCCCCAAGTACCTTAACACCATAAATAACTCAATAATCATCTATGAACATTTACTTGAGATTTTCCAACTACCAAAATACCAAACTGAGTCCCAATTCTCAAAATAAAATGCTCACCAGAATGTAAATTAATTTTTTTTCTAGATTTAATAATTCATAAAGGATACTAGATTTTAAAATCTCCCAAACAAAGAAATTATAATCACCAAGAAGCCTCAACTATTTTTCAACCATAAATATCTACCTATTTCAGTCAATAATTCACGAGAATATAATCACATTCTATACCAGAATTAAAAAACAAACTTTAACTTGGAAACTCCAAACACAAAGTGCATTATTCATATAAATTCAAGTCACCACTCATCACCATCACCTAACCACCAATACCGGGATTACCCACACCCATATATCCATAGAAATTGCAGTTTCTTCAACCAGTTCATCTCCAAGGTTATGGTGCTCTGCATCATAAGGCAGCTCATAAATGCTAACTCCAAGCTGTGGTGATCCCCACCATTAGAATCGCCTACTAAGACACATTTATTACAATAAATCAATCTGATAGATGTAATTTAAATCTAAAAAAACTAAATTTTGGGTAAAAATTATAGTCAAAACTTGGTACCACCCCTTATCTCTAATATTAAAATGAACCCGACGAGCCTCCACCACCAAATCATAAAGGCTAGATACACTGGATTTTCCTCAAAAATCCATGAATGGTCCCCATACCAGCTAATCAAAATGACATAACACCAAATGTAATAACTGAATAATACAAAAATCCATATCATTTCTCAAACACATCTCTTTGTGTAATTTTATGGTTGTATCCTCAACTGACCCATCCAACTTTCATGCTTTACCCATGAGCATAGATGCATCCCCGATCAGACTCACTCTTAGATCACACTCCCATCATCTTAATCCCTTTTACAACCCATATAACCCATTTATTATTACACCTAAATTCATAACTAGGACTATCCAATCACTATCTCCCTGATATCACTTCAACCATCCAAAAAAATATCAATGTTTCCATGACCCTTCTGTTGAAAGGGTCATACATCTTTGATTGATATGATTCTTTATACCATGGGAGGATCATTATTTTTAATACAAAAAATCAACCCACAATATCCATGACCTTTTATCCATCCATTAACATATCAAATTTTAGGATATGGCCATTTTTATCATACCCTAACACTGATGTGAAATATTAATCATTAAACCTCACTATATAGGTGTTTCTCAACCACACCCACCAATCTTTAAAAACATAAAAAACCCAAACTTGATTCATCCAAAGTATTATGGTTCTTACCACCATAAAAATTTACTACCAATTTATGATTTTGATTAATGGTGATCCCCACTATAGGAATATGTTATAAAAAATACACTTTAAGCTATCCAAAAAATCATTAAAAAACACATTAAAGGGTCAAATACATGAAACCACTACCTCAAATCTAGATACTAGAGATGAAAATTAACCATCCTTCCCATGATCCTACCAATGGTGGATCTCCTAAAACACCCTTAATATACCTACCTAATGAACATGCCAACACTTGGGTCTCTTTTGGTCAACCATGAAAACCCATGAAAACCTAGTCTACACATGCACATTATTTCTTTCCACACACCACACAAATAAATCCATCACACCCACCAACCTCACTTAGTAGTTTCCTAAAAAAAATTATATAATATGAGCATATAATTGAAGCACCAAATTCACTCTTGATTAACCCACCAAAGCCCATGCAGTCTAGTTTCCTATGGTATTGGTTAATTATTTCTAAAACCTCATTCAAATCATTTTACACACACCAAAATTTCTCCCAAGTTTTCCAAACACCCCTTGGAAGATTTTGGTTTTCACCAAAAACCAAAATCACCAAAATCCTTAAACTATTTAGTCCCTTTTTTCAAAAATCATCTTTATTTCTAAAAACCCCTTTATAAATATGATTTCAGAAACTATTTAGAAATATAGTTTCAAAATCCATTTTACTTAATTTCTTCAAAATTAAAAAATTAAAATACATTCTAAACCACTATATCTATTATGCATTCTAAGTAAAAATAAATTATAAAACCATTTTAGACATAAATCATGCTAATAAATGAGTTTTTATTTTCAAAACTGGGGTTTCCATTAAAATTCAAAAATAAAAAAACTATTTCCATATGGTGACGAATAATAAAAAACATAATAAATTAAATAACATCTCAATTACATATTAATCTAACCATCCCTTATAATATAATGAGAAAATATTGGTTATATTATATATTTATTTAATTAAAAATATATTTCAATGATGAAAAATGTCAAACAACGCTGACCATAATCACATGTATCATGCCCTAGGCATGCTACTATCATGATGCATTGACTACTCACTAATTCTCTAGATGGGCCCTAGGATTCATCTCAAGTATTATATATCCCACTTGGAATTATTTATTAAATCCAACACCTCACACACCCTAAAGTAAATTTTCCTAAAACAAGGCATCCCCTAGAAACATGGATTTCAATTGAATCCATGATAGTTAGGAATTCTCTGATCAACCTTTTGAGTCCAAAAAACTGATGTTCTCCTCGAAATGACACTGTCATATCCCAAAACATGATTTGATACAATGTTGTAATTGCCCAGAAGGATCACCAAAATGAAACTTGATTAGGGATGCTACGGGACCTCATGGAAACCTTCCCATATTCCATAGGCTATTTACTAGTAGAGTGGGACTCATGGGAAAACTATCCCTTCTAAAATAAATCCCACATATCATGCCCAAATCTACCAAAAATTCGGTATGACCCATTCGTATGATGGACATCATAAAAACTTGTTTCCATTAAAAAGAGATCTAAGGGGGCCTCCTTAGTTTAGAATAAAAATAAATAAATAGTTTATATGTAACCAAAAAAATAACATAGAGTGAAAAATAATGATAAAAAATTAATCAATTCTCATATAAATAATTATAAAATTAGCTAGTACATGATAAATTATAACTAAAAATAAACTACACTGGCCTATAAACTATCTCAAATAATCATCTTGATAAATATTTGTCTTCCACAACATGTTAGACACATATCACATGTCCAAATCTATGTAATACTTGTACCCTAGGGGTAAACATGAATATTGACCCACATACAACAAAACACATACCATGTATATGGGTAGGAGGTGATTCTAACAACCTAGTAGGATTCCCTGAAGCCTCAAACATAATAAGTACTTCTATACTCAATTGTATGTGTATGAAATACATACACATAAGGTTAAATAATTCTCATAAAACAAACCTTCCCAGTAAACATAATAAACAATACACAAAAAACATACACATCAGGTCATCGAGTGCCAAGAGACCACCTATAATCCCAACCATACCTTCTTTGGATAGTGTTGGAGTGTCTCTGGGCACAAGTAACCACCTGTGGGAAATATTTCCATCTCTATAATATATTAATACAATTAAGGGAAATATACCCATCCCTAGAATATAAAAATCTACTTGGGCATACAACATCTTGGAACCATCTTTTAATTAGGGTCGTAGCTCACCCAGAACTGGCATCCTACCCAAGGGGCATCCCACCATGGAACATGAAAAAATTTACCTAGGGGGACCCCATCCTACACTAGAACGATGATAAATATATTAAAATTGGGTGGGGGTCATCCTCTCTTCAAATATAGTTATCAAGACTCCATTACCTTGAGATCTTATCCCACCCTGGTGCCTATACTCTAATTCAAAAATCACACAAACATAGAAATAAAACACATATACTCGGGGGCTATAGTACCCCCTAGAACTATGTATGACATGAACCTAGGTAATACTACACTATAACCTTGGTTATATCATATGCATATATATAAACACACCTAAGTCACACTCTCTTATTGTAACCTTTCATAACATGCACTTAGGGTATTCCACCCCAGAACATCAGACACATCACACACCTACCATATAGGTTTTCCATCTATCCAAACCCCTCACACATAATCATGGCCATCCTATTAGGTACATGTCATATTCTCACTACTACAGCTATATAAATCTCACACAAGTGATACATGTTCTAAGGTGTCACTCGAACTAATCACTTCCCATATTCCACACAAACCCACTATAGTTTTATCATGATTCTAGGACACCCACAAGTGTCCTCTAAGACATATCATAACCTAAATACCCTACAAGGGTTCCTCGATCAGATTCTAATATCTTGTCACCACACATCATTCTAATTATAACACCCCTAAACATTCATTAGGATCCTTCAGACTTTTCTCTACCCTCTAATAGGGTTTATAAAATCCATCTAGATCAACCCATAGGTATCACATAGGTAAATCACAGTAATGGGGAACATATAAAATCACACAAGAATTAGAGAACATGATATCACCCACATGACGTCAAACAAAAAAAACCAACCAAGACCTCTATTTTTCTTATGAGAACTGAGTCAAATTCCCTCTTTATACCCCATTTCAAAAATCCATCACACATTTTCTTTACTCACACTATGTACTTATCCCAAATCCCATCAAACATTATTTAGAAAACCTCATTCTTATTTTTAAATACAATTTCAAGACCGATTTCTCAAATTATCAATTTTATTTTCAAATTTCAATTTAATATAAAACCCATTTTAAAATAAAATTTAAAATTTAAAATCTATTTATATTTTAAATAATACTCATGCCGCCAAGAAAGCCATAAAAATGGAAACGAGTACTCATTTCACTAGGGTTCCACTATCAAACAATTTAACAAGCTATGTGGTATATGTTGAATATTAGGAAAACATGATCCCATCCCACTACATAAAGGAATCACACAATTCATGAAATATGCATGTAGATAATACTAGTGCTCACACATGGACATAAAATCACTAAATAAATAAGAAACTTCATAAATTTAAGTCAACACACCTCAAATAATGATCCATAAACCCATACTAAAATTCTAGAGACATTCTCTAAGTCCATGACCACTAATCTCATCAATACACATCATTAAATTATGTAATTATCAAATTAAAAACAAAATTTTAAATTTTCATAATTGATTTCCAACTCACCAAGTGACCTCTTGATGTCAAATCTGTGACAAATAGGGTTTGTTATACTCTCAACACACACTTAGACCTAGTTCACATGAAATAAATAAATTAATCGCCAGAAATAATGAAACATTTCACCAAAATATATATAATTTCTAAAGAAACTCATGAGTAAACATAACGTAAGGTGAACAATGAAAGATGATTTGAATACCTACTATCGGGACCTCCTTTACAATCCACACATGAAAGATGCATCAAATGTGATGATATCACCATGATTCAATTAATTTTTTACACAAAATACAAATTGAGAGAACTGAAAATCAAAGGGAAAAAATAAAAAAAATAAGGGTGGGTAAGGAAGAAACCTTACATTTGATCCATCCAATGAAAACCTCATAAATTACAAAAATCAAGAGGATTATAGAAGGATGAAAGGATGTAGGATTTTTACCACTCTACTCTACTCATGTTACCACCAAGAGGAAACCATGAGGGGTTTTATAATTTATAAAACCCCCAAAATACCACCCAAACCTTAAAAAAAATATAAGTCTTATCACGGTATGACTAAAAGGAGCATAGTGCAATTTCCATAGAGGAAAAGGGCCAACCCCTTAGCTTTTGGTGTGGTATACCCTATATAAAACTATTACTAAGGTATCATCCCCTTGCAATATGAGAATCCATGCCTCATGGTGTGGAACACATAGATGTAGTAGTTTTCACAATGAGACCTAGGAATCATGGTGTGATCAGCTACAACTTCTTAATTTTTTGTAGCTGGGTCACCCCAACCCTATTTCAAATGATAAAATAAGCACTTGAAAACCAACCGTGACTTGATCCTTATATAATAACAATTCAATGAGAAGATCCAACTCTTATAATTCCAATTCGAGTCCTGATACACAAAATAAAACCCTATAAAATTAATTTTTTTCTGAATTTTATAAGTCATAGAAAAAAGTATTTACACTCTATATACTTATGGATGAATTAATAATTTATTTATAGGTTCTAGAATAATGAATTGATGACACCTTTTTTGATCTGAAAATTGTGGGAGCATCATCACTTCGATCAAGGAAGGATACTTGGATTAGGGTGCTCTAAATATCTCTTCCTCTCTCTAGAACATGAGAGAGATGATTGAGAAAATATCTAAAATATTTGGTAGAATAATCAATATGAATAATGTATTTGATTTCTTTATATTTTTGGGTTTCATTTAAAATAATTTTACCTGGGGAATTATATAAATAAAACCCTTCAAATAAAACCACATTCACCGTATATGATGTATTAAACATGTAAAAAATGTCATAAATATTTTATCACTTACTTGAAACATCTAAACTATGTCATTTGATAAAATATAATCCCTTAACTTGACTCTTCATTCCTTAAAATATTTAACAAACATTAAATAATTATATTCATTTGAAAAATATTTCCCCTCACATTCGGTTAACACTTATGAATACAATGAGATAATCAATTCAATTAATATTAATCTAAACTATAATATTACTGAATTTATTTATTTGTTATGATAATTCAAAAAAAAACATATCTCACCCCTATGACATGGGGAACACTATATCCTAAAATCTAATTCACTATAATTGGATTTTCTTTTTAATACACTTTTCACATGAACCTTTAGGCCATTATCTCAATAATAGTGAGTACTAATTACATTCCAAGAGTGGTATATAAGAGTACATCATAAAACTCAAGGAGTTATGGTTTATTTATATCAACAACAACCACTCATGAAAAAGAATTATGTAATATAATCTCTTTGTATCATGATATATCATGAAGTATAAAACACACTCTCTATCATCATTTTTTATTGCTTTATTATTTCATGACCATACTGAATGGACTTACCTTCTTCCACCATGACCTTAAATTTAGTAAAGGTACTACCATCTTTGTAATATGGGTCTGAGATATATTTTCCTTTAAAATGTAACAAATATTATTTTTATCATTCAATCAATGTCATACCACTAATCAACCAAACAATAAAGGATACCTTTCCTTGGAAAAAATTCATGTTTTTCATCTTTCATCAAAGTACGTGATCACATGATGCAAAATGATAACTATCTCATTTCAATTGACCAATGAAAATTCTTTCAGATTAGAATAACCAATGACACCTGAAACATGTGGTGTTATTATTGGAAAGTCAGCCCTCGTGGACTCCTCTACTCGAGATCACCAAGTGACAACATCATGATAACAAGTTTCAATTGTTATGAGACACTAAAACCTGATTTTCAAACATAAACTATGTACCATCAGTATGATGTATCTATACCATAGGAAACATGTTTAATATTATTATCATATTATCTCTATATTCCCATTATAGATGAAAACTACTATAACATATTGATATAAAATAAAATCTAAGTACATTACCATATAAATTGTAGACATAGAAGTATAAACACTATAATAGTAAGAATAAATCATTTATAAATCACTGTATAAATGATATGGTAATAAAAATTACTATTAGATTTGGGTATAGGGAGCCCACTTTCATAACAAAGTCGGGTTATGGGATTTAACATGTAATCCTCTACCAATACAAGGTATTTGGTTCCTATATTCTTCTTATGTTATACATTTGTTTATGAATTATGTTTTTTATTTGAGTATTTAGGGTCATATGTGGGACCGAGTATAGAACCACTTATAGTTTCTATTTTTCATGTGAGGTGTCTTGATGTAGTCACATATAGGAAATTATGGGATATTACTTGTGTGTGGATTTTTCTTGGTCAATGAATTGGGTTTTTCATGGAAAGTTTATGCATATTGTAATGAAATGTAATATGGATTTTTTACTTTGTTCACTTGTTATGGTTTCTTGGGAAACTAAAAGGGGTTGGATTGTGATGTTGTGTGTGATGAAGTTTTATATTATAACATAGGTGGTGATGACCAATTATGTGGGTGATGTTTATGGTTCATCAAATTAGTTATAGCCATAGTCTGATGTTGATGTAGTTAAATATGGGGATAAGTCCTTTGTGTTCATGTGGAAATATGATAGGATCCACTAGTTGATATTAACCACTATTTTTTTGATGGTATCCTTTTTAGTTGAGAAATATTGGGTGATGGTGTTTACCATCGATTTAGAGGAGGAATATTCCACTTTGACGGCCATGAGATATGGGTGGTGACTATAATCACCATATGGGAGTGCATACTCATCCTTACTAGGTTTCATTAAGTTATTGATTTGAAAGTTTTATTAATAATTAGTTTACCATGGGACTTGTGGTTTGGCATACAGACGTGCCTTCAAGGTATCTTTACTAATGTCTTGTATTATCTATATGGGTTGTGTGTTAGCACATATCGATGATTGAAATGTAATTGGTTGGAAGGAAAAGGGTTCTATTGGTGTAACAGACCATAGGTAAATCATTTCACTCTAGAATTAGAAAAATCACATAAAGAATCTCACCCATGGAATAATGAGAATAGCATGGGGTAGGTTGTTGAGTGTTTTTTGTTTCCATTTGATTCAATTTTCATACAATTGAATTTGTATATAGATAATATAGGGACATAATTAATGGTATTATACTAAGTTCATACCCACATCCTTCATGGTCCCTCTAAATACTTGTATAATTTATGGTTCATGGAATAGATAACTTAAATTCTTGACATCTATAGATTAGTAACTGGTGGTTCCCTGAGATCATGGGAAAGTTATATTTGGATTTATTTATAGAGTCGGACCCGGTGGATCCTCAGTGCTTTAGGGGGTTTTCTTTCATTACATTTTGTTATTTTTTTTATATGATCATCCTATGGGCGGTCTTCTTTACCTCTGTATGGATTTAATGGAATTTTTTGTTTTTGTTTCGTATTACTATTATCATCCTTGTCTCTATAGAGTTTCTGTTAATTTTTTGTGATATAATTCCATTTTTGATTAAAGTTATTATTAAATTGAGGGTATAGTCTACCCACTACCACCTCCTAGTCCCTTATTACTTATTAGTAGCCTCTGGAATAAAATTAGGTGAACATAAGGATAGTGTAATTTCAACTCTGGTTTCATTTAAGTGATCTGAGTTGAGGATTCTACAAGAAAGTTTCAATATTATTTATGAAATGAAACAACCAATTGAGGATCAATCTACTCTTCTTATATATTCGATGGAATTTCTCCCCAATGAAACACAATCATGATATTCACATTGTGACCCTAATTATGAAATTTAATCTCTATTTTACACAATGGGTTATAGTTCATGTTTTGGTTATTTCATAGGTGTTGAAATGTGAAATGTTTGTATTTTAATTTTTAGGTTTATTATTATTGATATATCCATGACCATAGACAATTATTTTAATCTCATTTACATGGATTATATTTCCCTAGATAACAAAAATGATCATATATAATGTCAAATTAACCTCAATCCCTCTAAAATTTCCCTAAATTTAAAAACCATTAGTGTTGGAATTAAAACCAATTCCATTTAATTTAGATTATACCTAACTTGAGGGTATTGACTAATTTACAATCATTATTTCCAATAAAATCTCTCTATAGTAGGAATAAAAATTTATGGAACTTTTGATGGAGTATAAAAAAGAGATAAGATGGACATTGGTCAATATTCATATAATTGTCCCATGTATTTACATGAATCACATAATTTTTTGGGATAAGGCTAAGAATGAAAGGAACTATCAACACCAATTAAATCCAACTATCCTTGAAGTGTTAAAAATAGATGTTAGAAAATTACTTTATACTAGTATCATTTATCCCATATCTAAAAGAAAATGTGTTAGGCCAGTAAAAATTATGCATAAAAAAATAGAATAATAGTAGTGTCAAATGAAAAAAATGAATTGGTTCTAACATGTGTGATAAATTGTTATAGATTTTGTATTGACTATCAATGAATAATTCATGCCACATTAAAGAACCACATTCATATACCTTTCATTAACTAAATATTAGAAATATTGGATAGTAAGTCCTATTAATGTTTACTTGATTGATATTTGGGATATTTTCAAATATATATAGCTCTTGAGGGCCATAAAAGACTATATTTTCTTATCAATTCAATATATTTTCATACAAGGAGATTCCATTTGGTCTATGTGTTATTAAAAAAACTAGGAACTATAATGTTATAATATTATTGAAATAAATTAAAATGGATAATAATAATAATAATAATAATAATAACAAGAGCATGAAACACAAATATTTAAATGGTTCAAAAACAATACATATGCCCATAGAGAGGCAGAAGAAAAGTAATTGTTTCTAAGAGAAAATTGAAAGTAAAACACACTAATTCAATTAACTCTAGCTTAAAATAAGACCATAAAGACATATAATTCTATATTTACCCATGCTAATATAGTTCTATATCCACACTATTATTCCACTATAGTATAGTAAAAATAGTTGTAAAGTTCATGGAGCTATAATACACATGTCAATAAAGTCCATGATTCTATCGTAAGGGATGTTATAATTTGTCTCAACATTATTTGATGGATTGGGCTTCACCATTCCAAAAATCTCCCACTTCGAGCATGATATTAAAAACTAAAATCCTTTCATGGTTCGACCTTTAAAACATAATTGATCCAATATTCTCCACTTACTCAATCAAAATGAGAAATTTTTCTTTAAATAATCAAATTAAAGTTTAAAATTCAGGAATAACCCACTACTTTCCCATTAAATATTCAATTTTAAGTTGAAAATTCATGAAATACCACATACTTTTCCTTCAATACTTCCACTTTTTAATTCTATACTCTTCCTCTCATCCTCTATTCATCAATGAAAACAAAATAACCCTTCATCCAGGAAGAATTATTGAATACTTTTTATTTTTTTATTTTTTTCAACAAAGTCATTGAATTGTTTTTGAGGTGGTTTATAGTTTTTGAGAAGTTGGTGAAGTGTTTTAAACTAGTTCTGATCTTATATGAATAATTATATAATTAATGAGTTAAATGTCAAAAATGGTTAAGTTTGGATATTTTTACAAGGATCTATCGCTATATAGTTGTAATAATGACTATCATATAGACTACATGATTGTATGGGACCTTCATCCTTACGTGTAAAGATGATTTGTCATTATGTAAGGGTAAATCTAGTTTTTATAAGAATGAGTGTGGGGAAAGATCATATTCTAGTATGGATAATTATCCATAAGAATGAATGCTTGGACTATAAGGATTATTATTACAAGAATCATTTAATTTTATGCTTAAAGATAATTCCATCAGGGTAATTATGCCTGAATAATATATAAGGACGATCTCCTATAATTATAATGATCCACTTAAGAATTATTCCTTAGAAAAAATTTGAGGATTACTTCTGTTTAAAATATGAGTTTCCAGAATTTGAATTTTATAAAGAAACAAAACCCAATGATGATAGAGATGTTCCTCAGTGAGTAAAAAATCACATTTTAAATTTTATTCAAACCACATAAAGTACATATAATCCCAATATCTTGAAGTAAAAGTTATCAACAAGTATAACTAAATGAGAGAAATCTCAAATAAGCTAAAATTCATTTTTTATTTTTAAAGAATAATATATATGTTATTGAAATGATACTTTTCTATTATGTAGTTTCTCAATCTCTTTCTAATGATGTTGTGATGAAATCTAATTTTTTTAATTTATGAAGTATTTTATTGACTTGATTTTTGAGGTGTGTTTCTCTGAAAACTATTAATTTATACCATAATCAGGTAGAAATTACTCATAATCAAGTTTTTTTTTCAGGGAAATAAAAATGGAATTACTATTGGAAGTTTTTAAAAGTCCTCAAACACATTTTTAATGTTTTTTAATAAGTTAAATCTTAGAATATCCAACTATATTTTTTATCAGTTGAAGAAGAAGAGGGTGCTTAAAGAAATTATATTTTAAAAGATATAATGGGAGACTGGCCCATATAAAGATTATGGTAAAATTTGAATGAAAAATTTTCTATGATAAAAAATCTATTTGATAATTGGGATCTCTAATAACATGTTTGAGACATACTTTTATATACCAATTTAGGTATATAGAAAATGACATAAGAAATTAATTAGATGTCTATATAGGAAAATTTATTTATTGAGGAGAGAGAATATTGATTCTTGGAAATGTCAAGGCTATTGAAATTTTTTTATATGAAAAAAATTAAATATTACATTACTATTATGCATAAGAAGTGTGCAAGACTGAGTGAAAAAAGAGTAGGAATATATAGTTCCTAGATTCCTGTGTGTGCAAGATATGAAAAATTTGAATACCTAAGAATTAAAAGAAGGGAAGGAGAAGACATATGAGTACCTATAACCTAGGTGGTAGTAATATAAAATCTATTTTCTTGAGCTTATAGTACCATGCCTTAGATAATATGAGGAATAAATCCATAAAGGATTCTATATGTAATGATTTAATCATTCTGAGATATTCAGTTTTTATTCACAAGGTAGATTCCAAAGCGAATATTCCAAAAAAGGTGAGCTATATTATTTTTATAATATTTTAATGGATAAAAGAATAGGATCATTTATTTTTTTCTAAATAAACTTTTATTTGAAGGAAGATGTCTCTCATCTGGTTCAACTTTGATTTTTTACTATGAAATGATAATAGAACCTATAGGATTAGTATATGTTATTGAAATCATGGGATTAGGATAACAAATCCCCCATCCACTTGTATTGATAAAATTATTTTATTGTAAAATATATAGTATATGATAAAAAATGACTACAGTAAGAATTAGGCTATCAAATTAACTTCAAAACTTTTAAAAACCTATGTATAAATATTTTCCCTTATCTTTTTTGCATTTTAGAGAGGATCAGATATTTACATGAGAGGGTAATGTCCTAACCAACAAAGAAGGTTAATTTCAAAGAAATAAATTTTAAAAAATAGGATACATTGATTCACCCCCACTGAGTGTAGTCATTTGATCTATTGAGAATAATAAGTGGTATAATAACTAAAGGTTCTATATATCAAATTCATTGTTTATGAAGGATACATTAATTTTTTGAATTATATAGGTGTACCCACATTTTATGGAAATATTTTCCATGGTTGTAAAAATAAAATTCTATAATTTTTGTTATATAAGACTCATAAGGTTATTGATTCATCCACAATGGGATTTCTACCTATTCTAACAGTTGAGAAAATAATTTTTATTGATAAAATAAACCTTATAGTTGAAGGAAAATCAATGTATGCCTTTTAATTGTCTCTGTCTAAAAAGATTCTTCGCAAAGTTATATATTAAAATATTCTAAAGAGATATGTGATAAACTTGGAAGAAGTTATTAGGAAATGTAAAATTGAAATAATCCAATCTATAAATTTAGTGAATCAGGTTTTAAGATATAAATATGGATTAGAATGAATCCATTTATGATTACTTCATTAGGGAGAATTAGATTTTAGAAACATTAGAGGTTTTGGTGAAAATATGGATGAATCTGCTATTTTAAAGAAACTCATGGGTAATTTTCCCAAACTATTTGATTCAAATATTTCTATTCTTGAAGATAGGAAATTTCAATTATTGGATCATTTACACAATATCTTAATTTCCTAAAAATTATAATAGATAAATGTATTTAAGAATAAAGAGAAGGATGAAATGGATTTTTAATCCATGAGTTAATTAAATATGGAATAATAAGAACCTAAAACTTCTATTTAGTTTCATAATTATGGTGATATAGATACTAAAAATAAGAGAATCATGTCTCTTATCCCCTAAATTTTAAAAAATATAAGTGTAAATATAATGGAAAACTACCTTAAATTGATTTAGATATAAAGCAATTAAATACTTTTTCCAATTTTTCTAAAACTAAAAAAATTTATTTTGATGAAAATGATCAATATTAAAAACCATAAAAGAATAAATTAGGGTAAATCTATATATTAGTGGAAATTTTTTTGATAATAAAAAAATAAATTCCCAAGAAGATAATAAACTTAATGTTTAAAGATGAATAAGAAGACACTTCCTTTAGTATCCAATTAGAGGATTGATATTTTTATAAAATCACCTATTTCATAGAACATGTGTAATGTAAAGAAACATACTCAATTAATGAAAATTAATATTGTGAAGAAACATATATAGAATAGTTTTTTAGATATTATTTAGAGTCTTATCTTGGACAAAATTCCAAGTTGAAGAAGGAAGTCAAAACCTAGAAGAAAATATATGGGAATAAATTTGAAGAAAATGTGTAATCTCTAAAAATAGTAACTAAATTAATTTAATATATCAATAAATTTGAAATGGAGGTGGTTGAACATGAAAATTTCAAAAATGATCTTGAAGGAAAAATTATATTAAAAGAAGAATAAATGAGAAAGATTGAATCAAAACTCCTACAGCTGAAAAAGAGTTAAAAATGTTTAAATATTACTTTAAAAAATATGATGAAGTTTAGGATTAATCATTTAAAACAGCTAATATATCTATAAAATCAATTCAATTTAAACTTATACTTAAATATACAAAAACAATTTAATCTCTTTTACCTAACAGTGCAGGTTCTAATTCAAATTATTTACATGTATAAGGTAAACAATATTATTACAAACTCTCTTGTACATATAATGAGGATATGATAATTTAATAAAAATAAAACTCCATGTATAAAAATAAAAATCATGTTTTTATAGATAGAAAAGGTAAAAACATGGAATACAATTTTATAGACATAATTTTGGATTTTATAGAAGATTTATATTTAGTTTATTTTATTTATGTTGTGGTATTTTTATCCATAAGGCTTACACATTATGGTATAAAATTTAACTACCTTGAAAGTCATGATTTAAGGGTAGAAACTCTAAATTAAAAAAATGAATCTCTGAAGAAGAAGGTGTTGAACAAAGTTTATACTTTTCTACATACTCAAAAAAAGATTTAAAGTCTGAAATAAGTCTATTAAAGATATAAGAGTCCAGATCACTATGTATAGAAGTGTATGAAAAATCAACATGAATAAATATCATATAAAAAATGGTAAATAATTTTAGAGGTAGAATTAATAAAAGAATCCATTCATAGGGGAATTGGAACTAGAGGCAAGCAAGAGAGGTAAACCATGGATCCTATATAGTGGGTATTCTTTACACATGATTAGAGACACCAAAATATTAAAATACATGTGAGGTAATGAAGGAAAAAAATTTACAATTTTCAATGGTTTCTATTAAGAATAAAAGGTGTTGTAATTATAGATATTGAGTCAAAAGGTCTCATATCCAAAAATGTGTTATTTTTAGAAAAAATAAAACATAGTTTTTTTAGTGTTATCCAATTATGTGATAAAGGGAATGAGTTTATTTTCATAAATAAATTATGAATTATTAGGAATTAAAAATATTAATGATTTATAAAAAGTTGTTAAAGAATAAGTTTTAACTTGTTTCAAATTAGTGACCCATCCAACTCATGTTATATGACCATATTGGCCAGAAAAAAAAATGAACAAGATATCAAAACATGAGTTGGTGAGAGACATTACCCACTAAAAAGGGATATATAGTCATTTTTTTTAATATTAATTTAAATTAATATGATTCAAGTGTTACAAAAAGGTATATATTCAATCCATTATTCCATTATAAAGTATATATTTATATGCATGTGGCCTCATAAGAAACCCTTCAACCAAGGGTTTAGATTATGTTGTCAAACATGGTGAGAAAAGTGAAACTACTATTTTCTAGAGGATAAGATTATTAAAGGAGGAGTGCTCACTTACTTTTTCATCTAGATTTATGGTTATTAAAAAAGAGGGGATCATTTTTAATGAATTTAAATATATTATAAGGAAAAATCATTTGAATCACTTAGCCTAAAGTTTCTTATCATTGAGTGATGGAATTCTCTCAAATACACTACAATATCATATAGTGTGGTTTTAAGATTCATCTCACTTGAGATATACTACGATTTAATGATTATTGAGTGATTTTATTAAAAACAAAGAGCATTTCAAGAAACTTGAGAAATATTTGAAAAATGGTTGACAATAAATCCAAATAGAGATATTAAAGAAACCTTTGGAATTGAAGACTTTTTGAAGACTTTTTGTTTGTTGTATTTTTTTTTCAACCAATTCATTTAAGTGTTTTGATGTGATTTAAAATGTTTAATATGTTAATGAAGTGTTTTTAGTAGTTATTAACTTAGAAGAATAATTCATAATTTATGATTTTAAGCTTAATAAATGGTAAAGTTTTTAAATTTCTATAAGGATATTTTTTTATGAATCCATAATGATGATTACTATGTGGATGATTAGAACATAAGGGTAATTAATTCCTACATGTAAATATGATTCTCCATTCCTTAAATATCAACCTAATCTATATATGCATGAGTCCAAATATGTATTATTTTCTCGTTTAGATGATTTGTCTATAAGTATGAATACTTGGACCGTAAAAAGTAGTTTCCTATAAGGAATATGCATGTAAGGGTCATTTGAGTTTATTTGTAAAGATAATTTCATTATTTTATATAACCATGAAATCTATGTATTAATGATATCCCTTAATTATGAGTATTTTTGTAAACATTATTCCTTAGAAAAATGTGATGATTTTTTATAATAAAAATATGTGTTTCCAGAATTCCAATTTTTTGAGGAATCAAACCCCAATGAGGAAATAGTTGGTCATAAGTGAAAAAAACATCATATTTAAAATATAATTTGTGATAAAAAAGAATATTTGGTCATATTATTATAAAGAACAAATTTATAATTGGTACAACTGAATGAGAGAGACCTTGATGAAGTTAAAATGTATATATTCTATTTCCAAGAATAATTTATATGTTAATGGGATGATAATTATATTTTATCCAGTCCTTAAATACTCTTATAATGAAGATTTGACTCAATTTGAGTTTTTTTAAATTATGATATATTTTATTACATTCTTTATTAAGGTGTGTTGCATTAAAAACTGTTACTTTATATCATGAGCAGGTTTAAAAAACTAAAAATCATGTTTTTCTAGTAAAATAAAAATGGAATTACTACTGGGTTTTTTTGAAACAATGAATCAAATTTCTATTGATTGTTTGTATTTTTAGTTTTAAGTTTGGAAGATCTAACTGGTTTTGTTATTATTTGAATAAAAAGAGTGATGTTGTTGAAATTCTATTTTGAACTATATCATGGGATGCTGACCCACCTAGTGATATTAGTGAAATGTGCATGAAAATTTATGAATGTTGAAATTTTTTATTTTTAAAAATTTTTCTTTTTAATTATAGAATCGATAAAACTTTTTTTATATACCAATTCAAGAATATAGAAAATGTTATGAGAAATTAATGAGCCAGCTATATAGGAATTTTTTTTGAGGATGGGAAATATTACTACTTAGAAATATCAGGGTTGATAAAAGTTTTAGATTTTAAAAAAAGAATAAAATATGATCTTAATGTTATACATAGAAATTGTGAGAGAATTTTTTAAAAAATATTATAAAGCTGGAGTGCTTGAAGTTGAGGCTTTGAAAACTATCAAAAATATAAATATGTAAGATTTTAGAGAATAGAATGGGAAGATATATGAGTGCCTATAACTATGAAGGTAGTTATATATTTTTTTCTAAGATTATAGTGCTATTTCTGAGATAAGAATAAGAAGAAGGTCCCAAAAGGATCATGAATATAGTGAGTTGATTAATCCATGATATTCGCTATTTATTCACCAGGTAGATTTAAAAGCTATTGTTCTTGAAAAATGTGACCTGTATTCTTTGGATAATATTATGATGGAATAAAGAGGAATGTCACTTTTTTACAGAAACAAAAATTTCAAGTATGATATCTCTCATATGGCCCATATTATATTTCATTATAATTTTTGGGAGATAGTATAACCCATAGGGACAATGTATATTCTAGGAAGCATTAGATTAGGATAATAATTGACCCAACCACTTGTATTCATAAAAAGATATGAGTGGAAAATCTATAACATGAGATAAAAACTGTATGTAGCAAATATTGGGCTCTCACATTGACATCGAACCTTATAAAAAGATGTTTGTGTCATTGTTATTCATTATCCTTATTGTGTTAGAGCGCGGTTGATATATCTACTTGAGAGGGTAATGTCCTAACTAATAGAAGGTGTTTATTTCAAATAATGAATTTTTTAAAAGCATTTTACACTGATTCACCCCCTCTTAGTGTATCTATTTGATCTACTGAGACTTATAAGACAAACAGAGGCACAATAGTGCCTCAAATACTCAATCACTATCATATTTTTCAATATGTTTATCAAGTTATTGGTTCTAATAATCTTTTTAAATATCAAGATACTATCCTATTTTAAGCCTTTGATAAAGTTGCACTTAAAATGAACTTTTTTTATTAGAGAATTAAACAATGGTTTCTTCCCAATATATATATCACTCTAATTGTCACAGTGCAATTAATTTTCCTCTCACTTTTTATCTAAATACACTAAGATTTTCTTTATCTAAATCATCTCCTTCTTAGATTCTATTCTAGAAATTTACTCTACCTCAATGTTAGATAACACCACTACGTTCTTTAATTGAGATATCTATCTTACTACAATTCCTCCGTAAGTAAACACATAATTTTTAGTACTCTTTATATCAATATCATCTCCATGGTCAATATCTACGTACCCTTTTAATGACTTTAATTTCCTAAAGAATACATACAAATTATTAATTCCCTTGAAATACCTCATTATATACTTCACAACTCCCCAATGTTTCTTTCTAGGGTCATCCATGAACCTATTCACAACTCCCACTATATTTGAAATGTTAGGTCATGTACAAACCATGATGTACATAATGTTTCCATCTACTAACTCATAAAGAATATTATATATTTACTCAACCTCTATCTCTATATTTTGTAGTTTTCATTTATCAACATAAAATATATTTCCAAAGGAATAGAAATTGTATTTTTCTCTAGTATAATAAATCCACCCAGAACAATTACAATATAGTTAACTAATAACAAAATCATGGTTACAACTGCACAATGTCTCTTGATCTGTATCCCCAAAATCATACTAGGTTATATAAGATTTTTCATCTTAAACTCTTCACCAAGATTATATTTTACCTCATAAATCCCTTGTGTACAAGATCTTATAATGAGCATGTCATTAACATATAGAATCTATATAGTGTATCCATCAACAAAATACTTCAAATTCTAGCATTCATCTATGATATAATATTTTTATATATTTTTACTCATTAATTCATCAAACTTCTTGTTCCACTACTTGGGTTCCTTTTTCAATCCATATAAACTTTTCTAGATCTTGCATACTATATCATCATTTCCTAAATCAACAAATGATTTAGGTTTATCCATATAAATTTAATCCTTCAAATATCTATGTAGGAAATTATTCTTCACATCAAGATTCTCAATATGAAAATGCATTGATGTAACAATACTAAGAACCACCAAAATAATGGTAAGATTAATTACATGTGTTTAAATTTTAGAAAAATATACACCATTCTTCGATTCAAAACCTTTCATTATTGGCCTTACCTATTATCCCATCTTAAAATAATGTTATTCTTTGACATGGTATACCCATTTTTATAAAATTCTTTCCTTATTCATAAGGGCACAACTCTCATGTATTTTTATCATTTAATGTAGAAATATCCTATTTCTTAGACAACACCCACTTGTTTGAATCCTTTAACTACATTTCATCTTCAAAATATTCTGGTTCTCCACTATGAGTCAATAAAAAAATTGTAAGTATGATGAATACCTATACATAAGTCTTTAAAACCTTTTTTATCTCCTTAATTACACTTGAATAGTTGGATTCATTAGTTATAGTGTTACAATATTAGGTACACCTTTAATCTCCCCTTTCTTATAGAATCATAATTCTTTATTCCTACCACTAGTTTCAACCAAATTCCAATCCTTTTATATGAAACCTTCCTTAAATATCACATTTTATCTCCCATTGATATTATTTTTCTCTTCATCCTAATTGTGATATCCAAACTCCTCATCTGTTTAAAGAAAGAAGAAATATGATTTAAACATAGAATCAAGATTATACCTTACATAAAAATTAATATGTACATATGAAAAACAATAAAAGACTTATAAATGATAGACTATTACATCCTTTCCTAGCCTAATATCCTTTAGTATATTTTTTTATACTGGTATATATTGAATCCTATTGATAATATATGATTCCATATTCACTAACACTATCAATAAAGTTTTGGGTAACCCCAAGTACAATATCATACTCTGATCATGTTCATTCCTCTTTGCCACATAGTTATGTTATGGTGTACCTAGAAGTGTCTTCACAAGATTAATTTTATTATTATCATATAATTTTTTGAACTCTCTACTATCATACTCTAATATATTATCATAACATTATTATTTTAGCTTTAACCATGAATTATTCTATATCAAAGTCTTACACTTATAAAACATGGTAAATTAAGAAAAAAAAATAGAAAATAAACCCATGCCTTACTTATTGATTCATTGATAAATTATACATAATAAAGGGAACCTCAAAGGAAATTTACTGGTGTAGGTCCCAAAAAATCAGTGTGTACTAGGTCTAAATTTATATCCTTTAATGTTCTTCCTCTATTTGTAAAATATGCCTTCTTTTTTCTTCTCGAAGATACAATCTTCACATAGAGCAACTTCCACCAACTTCAGCTTTAATAACATTCCTTTTATTACCAAAACCTTCAGCCCCATCTTACTCATGTATCCCAACATTTAATTCCATATTCATGAATCCTTGATGGATTTTTTTTATAACCATGTCCATGAAATTTTATATCATATTATATAGGGTTCCATTAATTAATCCACGAGCTGTAACCAAAGATCCCTTGTTAGTTTTCTATACAACATTAGTGAACATAATGTTAAAACCTATATCATTAATCTACCCAAGTAAATAAGATTCCTTCTCAATCTAAGAATATATCACATTTTATAAAATATGATAAAACTATCACTTTTAGTTTTGATCCATGCATCAATATTTGTAATAATTTTAAACAGTTTATTATTCATAAGTTGATCCTTTACAAAATTTATTAAAAGGAAATTATTCAGGAATACCTTTTTAATTTGGGTAGGAAGGATTTCCCTAAGTCTAAAATACAAGATTTCATAGGGTTATCAAAATTTACTATCAAAACAAAATCAGTTCTTTTAGGTACAATGTTTTTTCAATGGTTTCAGGTGCCTTCAATTTTATTCTACTATCCTTCTTGATGTGTCCTTTATTCCCAAAACTCTAAGAGGTAGGACCAATACACTTTTCCTTGTCTCAAATATTCCCTCTTAATTTTTATCATACTATATGATTATCTCAATACATGTATCTACCTTTTCCTTCCAGGTCTAGAGAAGAACTATAGAATTATCTTGAATCCCTTTTCTAAATATCCTCATTAAGGATTATATCTTTCACAGCATTTATCTTTACAGTTGTATTCCCTAATGAACTACTCAAATTTTTTATAATATATTTCCAACCATCATGTAATAAATATAGTAAAACTATTGTATATACATCATCATATAACATTATTCCCACTAATGTCAACTGACTTGTGATGGTTTTGAATTCATTGACATAGACAAAAACAAAATTCCCATCATTAACATTAAGTTTTAAGAACCATTGCATTAGGTACACTTTGTTTTATGTATATGGATTCATGAATATATTCATGGGTCTTTTTATAAGCCTAGTAATTATATTATCCTCTCTAGATTTTTAATTCCATGTCCATTTCCAACATAATGATCATGACTCCTAGAACCTTCTGATATAGTAACACTCACTCAGTATTCTCTATATTTTTTAGTTTATCCCCCAAATGTGGAAAGTGGATATTTTTATAATAAAAATAATCCTTGATATATACCCTCTGAAAATTGAAGTTATTTTCATTGAAATTATTTATTTTTACCTTACTTTATTCTATATCTATTGAACAATTTGACAAATCTTACTTTGATCTTCCAAACTTAAGCTCTAATAATTGTTGTTATGAATAAATATTGAAAGATAAAATGAAAAAAGATTCTAAAAAATAAGATTAAAAGTGAGAAAAATGAATAAGAAGAATAATAAGAACATGAAACAAAGAGATTTACATGGTTCAGGTATAATACCTATTTCCATTGAGAGGTACAATGAAATTAAACATATCCTAGAGAAAATTACAAGGTACACACAATGATTCCAATAACCCTAGTTTGAAATGAGATCTTAAAGAAATTTTATGATAGTGTTACCTATATTATTACAATTATAGGTCAAAATAGTTGGTATTATGTTCTATAGTCATGATTGAAGTAAATTACACTAATCTACAATTCTCTTATCAGTAAAGTATATGTTAGAATTTATCCTAACTTCATATTATGGATTGGGATACACTATTACAAGACTATTTAATATTTATGGTAGCTTTCAACATTGTTTGTTCAGTATTTTATCAAATTAATTGGAGTATTTCATAAAAGTTTTCATAATTTATGGATTTTCCTTTAATAATTATTTTATATACCTTGGTTCAATCACCCACCATTATAATGAAAAATATCTCATATTAATTTATGATAATTTCCATTTCATGGTATATAGGGGGACATTTCTTGTGAATGTCATTTAAAATAATATAATTCAAGTAAATAAGTTGAAAATTGAAATAATATCCTCCTTTCCATATTCAAAAATGTGCTGTGAGGTGAAATATTTTTTGGGTAATGTTCGTGTTTACCAATGATTCATTAAATATTTTAATAAGATCGTAATTCCATTGTTATAATTATTACAAAAATATATCAAGTTCTTATTTGATGATCATTGAATGGGTGCTTTCAATCTAATAAATGGAGTCTCACATAACCTGTATTTATCCAATTTTTTTGGGGATTTCCCCTTCAAACTTATTTGTGATGAATCTATCTTTTTAGTTTTGGTAGTTTTATAGAGAAATTGATAGGGGGTTTTTCATGTCCTTTTATATGCCTCATTTACTCATGACCCTACATAAGAAAACTACACCACCATTAAAAAATGATTACTTTAAATTGTGTTTTACATTGAAAAATTATGCTCTTTTATTCTTTGGGAAAAGTTCATGGTGTATTTTTTTATGGTATAATTCAGTTTCTCATTAAAAATATTGAGGTTGAACCTCATCTCATATGATCTATACTCATCCTAAAAGAGGATTAACTAGAGATTTAATTCATTATAGGAGTGTAACATGTGTTTTCTAACCACATTAGTAGAACTTCACCACTATTGGAACACCAAGTTGACTCATCCATCCCCATTAGATATTTTTTCCCTTTTGATCAGATTTATGATGTTATAAACCATACCACTTCATATAAAATTTTTATGAATTTTTGCGTGGTATTTAGGGTCTACACTAATTTAATTACTAAAAAATCCAAAAGTATTGACAATGATTTGTGATGGTATATTTGGGATCAACCATTTTTTTGGTGAATTTGTAGTGATCAGGATACTTGACGGTGTTTACCCCACCATGGATTTACATTTGTTTTGAGTTTTTCCCACACCTTATCTTGTAGGGGATTCTTCATCTCCTAACACACTACTTAAAACTCATTTAGATGTAGAATTTATTAAACTAAATTATATATGGATTTTAATTAGTTTTTCTACATGATTCTAATTCACATGGAATATATCCAAGAGGAATAAAATTCCTCAAAACCCATGTTATTTTGTGATATATTTAATACATGGGGAATTGACTTCATGGGTCACTTCCTATATACTTTTGTATTGGTAAAAAACCTATTTTATATTGATTATGTATCTAAATGGGTGAAATCCAAGGGAATGTGGACCAATGACTCTTGGTTGGTTATAAAATTCATGTGATTAAAATTTTTGAGCAGGATCAATTTTCTATGGTTTATCATAGTGATTAAGAATATCATTTCTATAATCGTAACGTGAAAAACATAATTCATAAGTGTGGGGTTTTTCATAAAGTATTTATTTCATATCATCTATAAACTAAAAAATGGGTTGAAATTTCAATTTAAGAAGTTAATAAATTCATGGAAAAATGGTAAAACTCAATAGGATGGATTGGAGAATGTTTTTAGATGACGCATTTGGGCTATACCATATAAATTTTAAAACCCCTATTATAATGTAACCTTACAAAATTGTCTTTGTAAAGTCTTTACAAATCCCCATGGATGTATATCATTGTGCATATTAGGATATTGAAAAATGAAATATGAATATATCTGCAGTAGGTAAGAATAGAAAATTTCAAATTCAAGAGTAGGAATAAATTTGGTGTGATGATTATGAGAACTCTCAGATCTATAAAGAGAAGAAGAAGTTTATCCATGATGATATGATTCTTTATTGGAACTTACATATTAGCAAGAAAGTCCTATTATAAAAATCCTACAAAATATTCTCCTAGGTAATATTATTTCTTGATGGATCGATCCTTATAATATTAGTAATTTTTATCATTTTGATGAAATATAAATTTTTCATAAGCCAAGTGGATGATGGTTTACCATCAATGGATAATGTATTAAACACTTATGTACGTTTTTTCTAAATAAAATATTAGAAGAAATCTAATTGAAGGATGAAATCTATGACACCCTTTAGTAGGTTTTCCTTTATCCTTACCTTTATTTACATATATATTTTTTTTAAAATTATTTCTTGGGGGAAAAATTAATTTTTAAGTGTGGGGAAGGGAGAGCTAATATAGTTAGGATATGATTTTTTTCATAAAAAAATAAAACAAAATAATGAAAAAATCCATTGTGTTTTCATTTTTATTTTCTTTTTCTTTATTTTGTGTATTTTGATTAAAATTATGATTAAATGGAATATCCAAAATCAATATACACACTTTATTAAATTGTGAGGTATTTTCATTGGTTTTTGAAAATATGGATTCAAATTAGTGTTGATAAGTAATATTTTTCTAGAATTTATATTTTTAATACATTTTGGGAGATGTTATGTATTTTTGAAACCCATGCCTCTTTAGAACTAAATAATGTTAATTTTCACCAACCCAAGAGGCGATCTAAACAATTTTTTCATACTCTTCCTTATAAACTCCATTAATTAGTGAAATCGTATTGTGTTTTTCATCTAGAATTTTATTTTATCCTTCAACAAAACATTTGAGAATGAGAAAATGTGATTGTGTGATTAGGGTGTTTCTTTGATATTAAGCCCTTATTTTTATCGAAATTTGAGACTTACCATTAAATTTTCTCTTATAACCCCTTAGTATCCATGAATGATCATATATGTAGCCACAAGAAAATCCCATTTTCTCTACCAAACATCTCTCTTTTATATATTGTAAAATCATAGTTTATTATGAGTGTGGGGAAATCAAGATATTTCATGTGTTATCTTGGATATAAGTTACACTGTATGAGATTGTGGTGTGAAGTTATCATTTGTGGTAAAATACAAAATTCAAGTTTATTACATTTTAATTCAATTTATCCATCTTGAAAAAAGAAAAAATATGAAAAAAATAAAGAACAAGATTAAATTATTTATATTAATCATTTTAATGAATTAGGTTCCTAAAAATAATAGAATATACTGAGTTATTTTTCATTAAATATAATTTATTTTCAACCTATTAAATTTAAAAATAAATAGGAAAAATATTTATTTAAAAAATGTAATAAAATAAAATAAAAATAAAAAATAAGAGGAGAAATCATTCATGGTAATTTATTCTGTATTACTTATGGAAATAGATTTGGAAAGAGGAATTGAGTTTTGTGATTTGAGAGGAAGTTATTTTCATGAGTAATATTCATTACATTTTTTATGATGGATATTTAATTATATTTTAATAGAAAAAACTCTTCTTTATAGCCTAATTTTTTAAATAAAAACCCATAAACCCTAATCCACAATTTAAATCCTTGAAAATACTAATTATTTGAATCATATTATTTATATAATGTGTGGAGATTTAGGATTCAACCAATACTATGGTATGAATTGCATGATTTTATGTAGAGTATAACTTTTCATAAAATTCATATTTGAAAGACTAGTGATTTAAATTATATTGTAAGGTAGGTTGTGACATATTGTATAGGTGGATGATTGAAGTTGAAAAAAATTGAATGTAAGAGAAAAATATTAAAAGGGAAATTTAATTAAAATGGGAAATGATATATTTAAATTTGAAAAGAATCATGTAAATTTATTAGTTTTTATTTGGGTGTGTATTTTTATTAGGATACATGACTTTTTTAAAGGGTGAAAAAGTTAAGGTGTGGGGTGTGATAAAGAAATTATTTAGAATATATTTTCACCCTTATAAATGTGCTATAGATTTTTTTAGGTTTATTTATCCCAATATTATTTATATTTTCACTCCATGTACATTTTAAAATATTTTTATGAAAATAGTATAAAATGAAAAAATTATATTTTAGATCAAATGAACATCATTATTTATTTTTATGATAACATTGCCTACATCAATCCAAAATTTGAAATTATTTTTTATATGATTTTTTTATTATTATTCTTAAATTAACTCAATTTGATTAAAATTTGAATCTATGGTTATGATTCATAAAAAAAGAAACCGATGTGAACAAAATCTAGGTAAGGTGATTGGACCCAACTTCTATAAATGGGTCATATACTGGGATAATAACATTTAATTGGGGTGATTCAAACTCTATTTAAAATATAAATCAATGGTGTACGTATCCACAAAATTTCATGTTGAGATTCAGTGGTTAAGTCAGTCTACCATATAGATAAAGTGGATAAGAAAAGTATATCATGAAGAGTACACCAATACCATAGATCCTTTATTTGTTTTGGATCAAAGATACACAAATTTTATTTAAATTCACTCTCACACTTCATGGGAAAAACATTATGAACTATAAAAAAGAGATATGGGTGATTTGATGTCCATCTACTCATATTTTTCTTCCCTCTCATTCCATGGAGTTCTAAAATCTTTACGATCAACAGAAGGAATAATATTAATATATTCCCAACATTCAACTTAGAGTATTTTTAGTGATATTATTAATTATAAGTTTTATTTAAATTTTTATTCAATATTATCTTTTATTTCTATGTAATATTTTATTATTCTCACATAATAATCAAAGGAATATGAATAATAATTTATTCATGCATCATGCGATGATTTAAGCTCGTTCGACACATTCTTTATCCTTTTGATTTCATGATTATTTTGGTAAATATAGAATCATACATTTAAGAATATGAATATCATTATAATTATTTTTTGTTTAATAGTGAAACAAACTCAGATAATAAATCAAGTTTCTTATATGTTTCCTTGATGTGTTTAGATTATAATGTTGGATTAAAATCACTTGATGATCAATGATAGCCGGTGAATCAATTTTCATTTCTGATCAAACACTAGGAAGTATCCTAGTAAAAATCACATAAGAAAATGTTTTAATTTATTTATAATCAAGGATTGAAAGATAAAAACATATCCATTGATGTTATACTGGATAAACATTAAGGGAATTACCTCAAGTGAACACACTTTTAATGAATTGTTTCGATTCTTGGACTTCAATTTCCTACTTATTCATTATTTTCTGAACATGAATCCCCCATTTAATTGAAACCCCCTTAATTTTCCATAATTATAATATTATTTTTAATATTTTTGATTCAAGGAACTATTGATAGATGAACTAATATTATTACAATACTACAAAAATTTTAGTTAAAATTAATAACTAATTTGATGTAGTCAATAGTGAAATAGAAATTTCACTTACAGATTAAAGTGAAAATTAATTTATTCACTCTGAATCTAAAATCATGCTTGGGAATCTTGATCATATTTCTATAGAAACATGTGCACCCTAAGTTTTGATCCAATAAAATCAGATTGTATACCTTTATTTCCAAGTTTAGTTTGAAATGAGTACATGACTAATCCAATTTTGACTAAGTTTCATAGCCATATATATAAGGATAAGAATAATAAAATCTTGGAATATACCATAATATACAGCACATTGAAGACAATATTTGTTTCAGGGGAGCAATATAATTGAATGTCATTACCCTTCTCTCTTGAAAGAGTATTAGAAGAGTGGATGTACCACTTCTACAAAACCTACATTTAACAGTGCTGGTATTTATCAGGTCTAGAAAAAATGCTAATAAATGGAATATTTATCAATGCTAAGGAAAACACTGATAAATTTAACATTTTATCATCACTTTTTTTAGCAATGATAAAGAGTATCCTTTATGAGTTCTTTATTTTTAGTACTAATAAAGGGTACCCTTTATCAGTGCTTTATTTTTAGCACTAATAAATATTTATTTCGTCAGGTCTTTTTTAGAACTGATAAATGTCTGAATAACTAAAATTAATTAATTATATAAATTAAAAAAATTAAAAAAATTATTTTATTAAAAAAATATTACAAATTTTATTAATTAAATAATTACTGATAAAAATGAATAATTTGATTATAAATTATTAAATACTAAGCATTTTATTAATTAGATAATTATGATAATTAATTTAATTTAATTATATATATTAAATATATAGATATATATTAATGTAAATAAATATGATTTATATATTACAAAATATTAATGTTATTTACATTAAATAGTCGTATATTTATTGAATAATGGTTTATAATTAAAAATTATTTTGAATTAAATATATTGACTAATTTTATAGTACTCTACATATAATTTAATTTCCTTTCATTTTTCAATTTAACATACATCAAATATTTTTTATATTGATTTTTCATATATATAATTAATGAATTTTTAGATACAATGAACACATATAAAACATATCCATTTTTTCAATATTTTTAAAGTGTACTTATTCTGTATTTATTCAATTCCACTCATTTTTAACATATATTCATGCACTTAAAATTAGATATTCATTAATAATGTTAAAAAATATTTTTTAAAAAATATTTATAAATTCATATTTACTATATTTATACAATTATATATATTTATAATTATAAATAAATAAATATTTTTTAAAGTATTAATATAATTACAAATAAATAATTATATAACTATAAATAATTTTCCCTCTAATAGGAAATGTAGTATTATAAATGACTTAGGCATAAGAGGGGGTTATCAACCTTTTAAGTGCCTAGGTGTCCCTATCTTTTAGGGAAGACCCAAATCCTGTCATTTCCTCAATATTACCAATAAATTTACAAACCAAATTTCCTCTTGGAAAGGTAAATCTCTCTCTATGGTGAGTAGAATCTACCTAGTCAAATATAGAATTATCTCTAAAATGGTTTACTCTATGATGGTTTACAATTGGCCTGCTAGTCTTATTAAAAAATTGAACACCTCAATCAAAAATTTTGTTTTGGAATGGTAGCGCCGTGGAACCGAAACATGTCACCATACCTTGGTCTACTTGTTGTCAACCAATTGATAAGGGAGGTATTGGGATAAAAAATATCAAACATTTTAATGAGGCTCTGCAAGCTAGGATCACTTGGAACTTATTCTATAATAACTCGGAGTCTATCAACTTCCTCAAAAATAGATTTCTTCAGAAACTTAAGAAATGAAATACTACCTTTCTTACCTCCTCTATCTGGATATCCTTGAAGCATTCTTTTTCTTCCATCATTAGTAACTCCAGGTGGATGGTCTCTAGAAACTCCTCCCTGAACTTTTGGTTAGATAACTGGGCTAGCGATCCTTTAATTTCTAGGGTTTCCCTTGACCAAAGCCCTGGGGACACCAACCACTCTATTAGAGATGTTCTTAATTCTTGTAATGATCCTCTTCTTGATAACATTATGAATGTCATTAATACCTATCCTTCTCAAACATTAATGATTTATTAGTTTGGGAAGCTTCTCACAATGGTATTCTTGATTCTAAAAATATTTACAATCACTTCTTTTGCAACTCTGATAGTGGTTTTGGGTGGATAAAACTTTTTGACAAACCTTCGATAAAACCCTCAAGATTTACTCATATCTGGTGACTTTCTCATAAAAAACTTCCCACTGATGATCGTTTTCAGTCGTCTAGTTTTCAACTCTATTCTAAATGCAGCCTCTACAATCAACACAGAGAAGATGCTAATCATCTATTTCTTTCTTGTGCCACTACTTCTGTTCTTTGGAATTATATTTTTGATATTTTTGATTTCAGATGGTGGATTCATGACTCTGTCAAAACTCAATTAAAGAGATGTATGGATCTTAATAGTTCTTAACATATTAAAAACATTTTTCTTACTGATGTTGCTGAACTTCACACATGATTTGGTATGATATAAATGCTATTATTCATAATAAATGATCATCTAGTCTTAATGCAGGAAAAACATGGATTTTTATTGCCATTCACGAAGCTGCTTCAATCCAAATGGGTCACTAAAATAACACAGTGCAAGACTTTAGGATTATTCATCATTTACATATTGACAGAAACTTTTTCCAACCATACCGCACTTTTGAAGTCTTCTGGAAAGCACCGCTTCCAGGATGGATTAAGGTTAATGTGGATGGCGCTTCGAAAGGCAATCCTAGTCCTGCGGGTTGTGGTGACGTCTTCATAAATCACACTAGTTAGATTGTTGGTTTCTTTTATGGTAGTTGTGGCATTGATCCCTCTATGGAAGCTGAAATGATGGGTATGATTCATGACATCTCTTTTTCCAAACAACATGGCTGGAACAACCTCTGTATTGAGAGCGATTCGACCACTATTGTGAAAACTGTTTGGAATGGTGTGATACATCCGGCGTGGCCGATCACCACTGGCTGGATGGACTACATCTATGCTCTTCATGACATCAACTACATCATCACTCATATATATCGTGAAGCTAAGATGGCTATTGATGTTCTTGCAAACAATGGAGTTAATCAAGACATTTCCTGGCTTGATGAACTTCAGTTGACTTACTTCCCTTTCATAATAGATATTGTAATATGCTTCCATCTTTTAGAATTTTGTAACTCTTTTCTTTAATATCTATAGTGCCCTAGTTTTCTAGCCAAGAACCATCTAAACAAATCCTTTATCAGTGCTTAAGTAATAAGTTCTGATAAAGGAATCTTTATCAGTGCTATAATTTTAGCACTCATAAAGATTTATTTTTTCATCACTTTTTTAGTGTTGATAAAAGGACTTTTTATCCGCGCTTATTTATAAGAACTCACAAAAGTGTTCTGATATAATTAAAAAAACTAACTATTTTTGAACCTATCATGATAACAGAAGATTTATATGGAATCCACCCACTATAGGTGCCCCTCCTTGGTGAATCGAACCTTAAATCACACCACTTGACTACCTCTCAAACATCTCATCCAATATCTGGTGTTTGATTGAAGTTAGGGTTTCTGAAGAGGGTTTCGTATTTTCTTCAACATAGCGAGGTAGGACTCCCGATTTTATTTGTGTATTTTTTTTTGTTTTTATTTTCTTCTTCGACGATGTTGTTATTTGTGATTTGTTGGTTGTATACTAGCCAGCTAGGCCTTCTAATTTTCTTAGTTTCCAATTTTGATTCAACTCCTGATATATTTTTTTGGACTTAATGGTGACACATGGAGTCACATGGATTTTAGATGGTTGTTTTATTTATTTTTACATTTTCCAAATTGGTTTCCCAAAGTATCATACATATTTTTCATTATTTATTTTATCAATTGTATTCCATCCATGTGAAATTTTAGAAATTGAAATAGGGGATTTTTTGTGTGGGGGAGTCAAAGGTAGGTTAAGGGATTTATTTTATATTATAATGATACATATCTTCTTTTTTATACTTATCTAGGTTAGTGTGGGAATCCAATTTATGAATTCATCATGGAAATTTTTATTTAAATTTTCTTTCTGCAAGTTTTATTTATTTTTTGGGACAAATCATTCCCACTATGTTGCTTTTCATGCCCTGGTTCTTGTTTTCAACCCAAGGGGGATCAAGAATGTCCCTTGGGCGCTATCATGGACCAGCACAGGTGTTTGACATATGGTTTTTTGGGTGTTTTTTTGTAAATTGTATCTATTTTTAAATTTGTTGTAACTTTTCACAATAATCCAACTTCCTATATCTATACACTTTTAAAAAAATAGATATAATTTTTCTCCCTCTTTAGATCAATTAAACATTATTTATAAATCCTTTTAATAATAATATATAAAATATTATACCTTGATGTTATGTACTATTTTGTAACTACATTATAATTTTTAATCTTCATCCTACTCCCCCTCTCTCAATAATTTACAAAAAAATATACTTTTGAGATTACCCATTCCTAGTTATACCAATTTTTTGAGACCTATATACCACTATAAGACATTATAATTCCTTTCTCAAAAATATATATTTTCAATAATTTCACCCCCTTTTGAGTATTTATTTAAATAATAACAAGTGTATTTCTATGGAATCACTTTGATACTTAGATATATTACATGTAGAAAAATAGTATTCCAAACCTTTTTACTATAACAAAGTTGTCATATAACGAATCCCCCACACTCCATGATATAGATTGACATCCCATCAACAAAATTTGAAAATTTTATTTAATTTTCAATGGGTGTCAACATGCTTTTTCAATATTATTTTTGAAATCTATAAAACAATTCACTCACATACATGAATTGGGAAAAATTTATCTCATGAATTCCATGAGTCACTAATAAACTAAGGAAAATATCAACTCACTAATCATCAATATTTAAACATTTTTCATTGTTAATGTTGAAAATTGTTATCATCTTTCATCTCTTGGACATCTAAATATTATGTCATTTACATTGATAAACACTTTCAATATGTCCATAAAACTATTTTCTATGTAATGATTATGATCAATTCATTATTTTTTAAATTAAATTTTCTTTAATAATTTATCTAACATTCAATACCAAGCTCTTAGTTCTTGTTTCAATTCATACATCACCATTGTCAATTTATAAATATTATTACCATGTTAAAAATGAGAAAACTATATTTTTGTTTGATGTAAACTTATTATTCTTATAATCCATTAGTAAATTCTATTTCTATATTTAGTTGGTGTAACTTGAATTTCCTTGGGATGTGTTGATGTGGGGATGTGACATACCTAGAATCTTGAGATGTTTTCAAATATTTATATATAATTAATTTTAAATTTAATAATTCCTAATGTTGTTACTTCACTTGTTCTAATACATTTTTATATCCTATATTTGATTTAATGAGAGTTTATTAATCTTGTTTATCATATTTGTACTTCTTATTACTCATTAATTTTTTATATTATATTTTCATTTGTTTAGGTGTTTAAGAAAGATTTTAGGTGGAGTAATTATTTTCTTAAATTCAATTACCCATTTTCTTAGACATACTTAAATTATTTGAAACAATCAAATGTTTAGTTTACCTTATTATAATTATCTATAACTTTCACTTTTGATAATGAATATCTTATGTGTATTTATTTATATATTGTATAAAGTTAATCTTTTAAAAATCCAATAGTATAGATATTAACCAAAAACGGATGCATGATAATCATTTGACAAAAAAATAAGAAGATGGAGTTAAAGAGTTCATCAAATTTGCAAGATAGCATGTAGAAGACCCCTATAAAATCCTATATCTATGTTTACGTTGTTTTTATTCAAGAAACATTAGTTTGGAAGAGTTGTAAGAACATTTGAATTTTCATGGAATATATCAAAGCTATAAATTTTATACTAAACATGGGGAAAACTGAATGTGTACATTGATTGGTATGATACTACGGTTTATAAATATTTTGATATAAATAACTTCGTAAAAGTTTATGGAGATCGCTTGGAAGAAATAAAAATATCAATTGAAGATGACCTTCCTGACTGTACAAAGTTTTTTTAGGATTTAAATAGTTCTTCTAAGAAACTATTGTATACCAGTTTTACTAAATACACAACGTTTTCAGCTGTATTGAAGTTGTATAATTTAAAAGATAGCAGTGGAAAGAGCAACACCAACATTACAGAAATACTTGCTCTTCTGAAATATATGCTACCAGAAGAAAATGAACCACCATTCCAAACATATTATGCTAAATGAATGTTATATTCAATGGGAATGATCTCTTAAAAATACATGCTTTTCCAAATAATTGCGTATTATTTTTTAAGGACCATGAATCACTCATAAAATGCCCTATGTGTGGCGCAGACCAATACAAGAAAAATGAATCAAATCCTTTGAAATATGTAAGCTTATTTCCTGTTATTTCATAGTATATAAGAGAATATGGATATTAAGAAACCACAAAACAATTAACATGGCATGAAGATACAAGAATTAAATATGGGAACCTACATCATCCATCAGATTCTCCCCAGTGGAATAAAATTGATAATGAGTTTCTTGAATTTGGAGATGTGGTCAGAAACTTTTATCTTGTGTTATCTATATATGAAATAAATACATTTGGTATATAGTGTAATACTCATAGTATATGGCTCGTGATGTTGGTAAATTATAACTTTTTTCCATGGTTATATATGAAATAACAAATACAATATGTTGTCTTTACTTATATTTAGACCAAATAAACCCAATAATGATATTGATGTCTATTTGTCTCCCTTGGTCGAAGATCGGAAATTGATGTGGGATACAAGTATTATAATGTATGATTCTCATAGAAGTGAAGAATTCATATTGAGGTCCATGTTTATGGAATGATAAATGACTTCCCCGCTTATGGAAATTTATTACGCTATAACATTAAAGGAATGTGGGGGTGTCCCATTTTTGAAAAACACACATATTCATTTTGGTTGAAAAATTCCTTGAATAATGTGTTCTTAAGACATCAAAAGTTTTACCTCAATGGCATGAATACTGACCCTAGACAATATCATTTGATTGTAATATCAAACAAGGTACAACATTGTCGCCATCAACGGGTGATCAACTGTATAAATAAGTAAAAAATATTGAAACAATTTTTGGTAAACCATTTCTAAAAAACCTTAAAAAATCATGTTAGAAGAATAGATCAATTTTATTTTAATTACTATATTGGAATTTTTTGTATGTCATACATTTTACTGATGTTATGCATGTAGAAAAAATGTATTTGATAGTTCTATTGGAACATTACTAAATGTTCTTGAAAAAACGAAAGAAGGTATCAAGGATGGGTTAGACTTGATTGGAATGGGGATAAGGGAAGAGTTGGAACCGATGAAGGGTAAAAGGCATAATTTTCTTCCTCCAGAAGATTACACTCTATCCATATAGGAAAAATCACAATTTCAACTTTTTTAACTAGTGTAAAAGTTTCATAAGGGTATTAATAAAATATCAAGAATGTCATTTTAATGACTAATTTGAAGTTACAAGGACTAAAATAACATGAATACCAGGTTTTGATGCAAGATTTAATGACTGTTTCTTTGCATTGCATTCTACCTCAAAATATATGACATATATTAACCAGACTCTGCATCTTTTTCAAAGCCATATGCAGTAAAGTTATAGACCCCGTGAAGTTTCCCATCATAAATAAGGATATTGTAGTCATGTTATTTGAATTATATATGTTCTTCCCACCATAATTATTTGATATAATGGTCCACCTGATGGTTCACTTGGTTAGAGAGGTTCAACTATGTGGTCCTATAAATTACATATGTATGTACCCCATTGAATGGTACATGAAAATTTGAAAGGGTATGTCAAGAATCAAAGTTGACTTGAAGGTTGTATTGTAAAATGATATATTGTTTAAGAAGATATTGAATTCTATACTAATTACCTATGATATTTTGAAAGTATCAGTCTCCGAAAGTCTCATCACATCGAACTACTTAGGGGTGAAAGGATTTATGGAAGATATGTTGTTACAATTACCTTGATAGAGTGTGGGAAAGCACATATTTAAATATTACATAATAGTGAAGATTTTTATCCGTACATTTAATCCCATAAATAAATTATTAGAGATTTGAATCCAACAGGGGCTAAGGGATGCATATCAAATACACATAATCAACAGTTTATAGGATGGTTCAGAGATCAAAATTATAATGAGTTATATGAAAATACTGATTCAATTGACCAATGAATTCAATGGATAGCTAGAGGACTGAATAAAAATGTTATACCTTACACCGGTTTTGTAATAAATGGTTATACGTTCTATAAAAAAGAACACGATGTCATCGGTATGATGAAAAATACCAGTGTTACTCTTGTTTCTTAATTAATTCACATATCTAGTTCCAGGGATATGAATAAAATTTATGCAGAAATTTCATGATTTGGAATATTCTAACAGATATATGAGTTAGATTATACAACATTTCAAGTGCTTCTTTTCCATTAAAAATGGGTTGATAATATCAATGGATTGAAAGTTGATGAAATGGTCTTTTTGAAGGTGAAATTCAGTTTGGAAGAGGAAACAAACAATATGTTCAAAATGGAATCACAAGCAATGCAATTATTTTATGTCTCTGATCCAACAAAAAAATAATTAGTCAATTGTCCTGCTAGAAACTAAAACAAATGTTGATTCAGATGAAAGTTCTATCGAGGATGACTCTTTCATTGGGACATCACAATCAGTTCATGTCTCTCCCAATATAGATAATTTCTTGTACGTTAAAGGGGACCAAAAATATGGGGTTTGGATTATCAGTAGAGGAACCAAAACCTTGAAACCTTTAAAAAAAAGAGGGTTCAATGAGAAGGTAAAAGTGTTTTTTAATATATTATGATTTTTTCATAATATTATATATTCTCTACTGCATTAATATAATCTAAATTAAACGTTTGAATACTCGTGCAGAAAATGTCTTCTTCACATAATGGAAGAACATACTATAATGAAGAAAATCCTTTAGAAATTTGTTAAGGTAATGTTACGATATACTTTCTCTACTTTACCAAAAAATTATATAATGAACTTTTATTTAATTGTTCTTATTTCTTGTAGATTTTTTTATTTTCTAATATTTCTATCCAAGTATCATTTAATTTATATAAGAGAAACAATGTTGAATCTAATCAATCATAGAGGTAATCATGATGTTTGTACAGTAAAATAATTGTGCATAGATTTAATATATTGTTTCATATTTATGTTTAACTTATTTATTTTTAGTATTACTCAAATAATAATTTTTTTCTATATAGTTGGATTATTTTGTTTGATTTGGGGTCCTATGTCCAACTTTCTTGATTCTTCTCCCTTAAATACTTTTTAACCTTATAATGGTACATTTATCACTTTCTTTGAAGTTACCTCAACTGCTTTTTCAGGAAGATCAATGAAACCTCCTCTTCTCAATTACAGAGGTAATACTAATTTTTACACAATACAATCATTGTCTATAGAATAATGCATTGTTTCATATTTATTTTTAATTTATTTATTTTTAGTATTACTCACATAATAATATTTTTCTTATATAATTGGATTCTTTTGTTTGAGTTGGGATGTTCTATCCAGCTTTCACGCTTCTTCTCCCTTAAAACCGTTTCACCGCTATAGTGGTGCATTTATCACTTTATTTCAAGTTACCTCCACTGCCTTTTCAAGAAGATCAATGAAATTTCCTCTACTCAATTACAAAGGTAATATTGATGTTTACACAATGAAATCATTGTTCAGATAATAATGTATTGTTTCATATTTATGTTTAATTAATTCATTTTTAGTACTACTCATATAATAATATTTTTCTTATACAATTGGATTCTTTTGTTCGAGTTTAGGTGTTTTGTACAACTTTCATGCTTCTTCTATCTTAAAACATTTTCACCCCTATAGTAGTGCATTTATCACTTTATTTCATTTACCTCCACTCCCTTTATAAGAATAGAAACGACCCTGCATCTGCTCAATTATAGAGTGAATCTTGATGTTTTCATAGTAAAATAATTGTCCATAGAATTAATGGTTTTTTTATATTTATGTTTAATTTATTTATTTTTAGTATTATTCACATAATAATTGTTTTCTTATACAGGTGGATTCTTTTTTTCATGTTCGGGAGCTCTTTCCAACTTTCATTCTTCTTCTCCCTTAAAACCTTTTCACCGCTACAGTGGTACATTTATCACTTTCTTTAAAGTTACGTTCACTAACATTGTAGGAAGAGCACCAACACATCCTATTCTCAATTACAGAGGCAATATTGATGTTTTCATAGTAAAATAATAGTCTATATAATTAATATATTCTTTCATATTTATGTTTAATTTATTTATTTTTAGTATTAATCCCATAATTATTGTTTTCTTATATAGTTGTATTCTTTTTTTTAGTTGATGTGGTTTGTTTGAATCTACTCATGTACTGTGGGAAGTTCAAAAAATAAAGTCAATGGAAATCATGGAAACATTGACAGTTATAATTGTTTTGAGGCTTTAAGATGTGTTGGAATCAGCCAAACCTCAATATGAAACACAATATGACCGATATAACTCGAAGTAATTCTTTCTATTTTAAATTAATATTAATTGTTAAAAAATAAAATTGTCTCAATGTGTCTATTATGAGTTTAAAATAAATATTTAACTTTTAAAAGTTTCACTCACTAAATATCGAGTAAGCACGCTCGTATTTTCTTGATAATTTATGACATCAATTCATAAATCATTTCTTACATGTATAAATCGATCTCACATTAAACTAATACATTATGTGATCTATATGATTCAAAGCGCATGTTTTAAGTTTAAAATGAAATTTTAGTAAAAAAAGTGTCATACTCAAAACTGAGAAAACACATTCAAATTGTTTTGATACTTTAGTAAAACAATCCATAAGTGATTTGGAATGTGTGGTAATCATCCACACCTCAATCCGATACATGGTGTGACCAGTATGACTCTAAGTGTGTCTTTATTTAAAATTGACATCAATTTTAGTAAAAAACAAAAGGACCTACTCAAAATCGAATAAATACATTCTGGTTGTTTATATAATTTTGTAAAACAATCCATAATTGATTTGAGACATTCATGAATTAGCCTCACCCCAATATGATGCATAGCATGATTGATTTGACTCAAAGTGCATGTTTTTAATTAAAATTAACATCAATTTTAGTAAAAAGGCAAACTGACCTACTCAAAAACAAGAAAATACATTCAAATAGTTTAAATGTTTTAGTAAAATGATCCATAAGTCATTTTTAATGTGTAGGAATCATTCTCACCTCTATCTGATTCACGGTGTGACTGGTATGACTCCAAGTGCATCTTTTTATTTAAAATTGACATCAATTTTAGTGAAATTAACACTTTATGTTAATTTATTTCTTTATATTATTAATAAAATAAGATTTTTTTATACACTTGTTTTCTTTCTATTAATTAGGGGTGGTTTTTTTATAAATAGCATGACTCATGTTAGGATTTGAAAAAAGGAACATTGATGTTTTTAAATATATGTAATAATTTGTATTTATGTAATTGTATGAACTAATGCTTGAAATGTCTATAATATAGTGGTTTTTCTTTTATTTGTGTTTTAAATTTCATTTCATTTAAATCTTGTATTAGGACTTGTTTTTTGTGATATTTTGTGTGTTTCTGGTGTTGTGTTGTTCTGTTACAGCACACTGTAGTGCGACCCTTTATCAGCGCTTTTAAAAGCATTGATAATGGCCACATTTATCATCACTTTTAAAAGTGCTGATAAAGGTCTACTTTATCATAACTTATAGAAGCTCTAATAAAGGTCTATTTTATCAGCTCTCATAAAAGTGTTGATAAAAGACCAGGTCTTTTAACATTACTCATGGAGTCAATACTTTTCTAACACTGATAAAAGTCATTTCTAACGCTATTAAAGGCCAGTTTTGTAGTAGTGTACAACCTCATACTAGGAGAAATCACAAGTTGGGATAAAATCTAGTGGTTATTTATTTAAATATTATTTGTCTAATCAATGAGAACTATCTTGAGAATGGAGATGTATGTAATCATAAAGAAAACATGAGAGACAATCTATCAGTACTGAGAAATATTCAAGAATCTTTGTGAAATATTTTGACAGCAATCCATAAAGAAATATCACTTCCTAGTATTTTTTCAAGGTTTATTAGTCAGTGATAAAAATATTATAGATTCATCATCTTGAGGGAAGACGAATGACAAGTCCCAAGTTAAATCTAAGATATTGATAAAGAAGGTTGACTCATGATAATTTGAAATAATAGGTATTTCTGCTAGAGTATTCCATGAAGTAAGATCTACCAAATCACATTTTTTTAATCTAAACATAAATAACATACCACATTGGCAAGTAAAATTAATATTAAGAAAAATAATAAGAAAATAATTAGAATGGTGGAACCTGATCCATTAGATAAAGTTAATAAAAAAGTCAGTAGACCATACTATATTTAGGAACTGTAGAAGATCTAACTAACTATAGTATATCTAATTGGTGATATCAATAGTGGGTACTATTGCAGTATAAACCTTGATATGAGTACTGTAGTAGCATGGAATTTATTGACTTGGGTACTATATATCCATAGTCTTTATTCCCATCATTACTATATCACAACAGACCAACTATACAGTTCTAGTACTATAGATCCATTGGTAACTTTAACATCATATTTCTTTATGATCTAATTTTGAAGTTGGGTTTCAATAATAATTATATATACCCTATAATTTCCTCCCAGGAATAATAATTTTTCTGACCTCTATGTGAAAATTGGGATTATTCTCGATCAATGAAAATAACTATGTTTGTGTTCTTATTATTATTCTACCTCTTTAATTTTCATCCTTTTACACATATTTCTAGAATCATTTATTTTTAAAGATTCTATTGTTTCCATAAGAACTGGTATTATATTTTTATTTTTTAAGATTGAGGCTATATTTATAGAATTAAATGATAGATATGGAAGAGGGAAAGGAAAATATTGATCATTTCAATGGATCTAACTTTAGTTACTAGAGTATTTATATCCATGATTATCTTTATTATAAAAAGATACACCTACCACTTCTAGCTTTTAAACTAAAAAATATGGAGAAAATCGAGTGGGAGTTATTGGATCAGAAGGTTATGGGAGTTTTGTTCCATGAATTTGAAAAGAACATGGTGTTCAATATCATAGAGGAGATAAAAAATACTGGGATGATAGAATATCTCATAAATATGTAAGGTAATACATCTATGTTGAATAATTATACTGGATTCTAAAATTATTCAATATGAAGATGAGTAAAGAAAATATATTGTATAATCATGCTAATGAATTAAATTACGTCATATGTTATTTGATATTGTTGGGAATTATGACCAAAAATGAGGTATGTGCATTTATATTATTGTCTTCATCGTCTGATTATTGGGAAATTACTATAATATCTATGAGTACTTCTTTGGGGAATAAAATTTTTAATTTGAATGATATGGGAGATCTAATCCTCAGTGAGGATATTTTGAAAAGAAATTCTACAATATTCTATGGTTCTAAGATGAACATGAATGAAAGGGGAAGATACTTTTTCCGGTATATTCATAGAGGAAAATCAAAATCAAGAGGAAAGATCCAAGATAATGAAAACTATATTAGTCCTACCTATTAGAGTTCTAAGAAGAAAGGACACGTCAAGAAGGAGTGAAAATAAAAATGGAAGGAACATGATATGAATTCATTAAACACAATAATTGGATGAACTAATGTTATATTGCAACTTATTATGGATATCACTATGGAATCTTGGATTTTATACTCTAGGAAATCCATCCATTATATATTAAAGAATATATTTTTGAATAATTATTTTTGAAGTAATTTTAGAATATTCCATCTTGCTAATGACGAACCCTTACAAATTATAAGAAATAGTGATGCATAGATCAAAACCAAAATTGGGAGATTTATCATTTTGAATAACTATATATATATATATATTACTGGTTTGAGAATGAATTTTATTTCTATATGGAATATTTATAATGTAGGTTTTAGCATCATGTTTACAGGACGTGCATGGAAAATTACCAAGTGAGTTGTGGTTATAGCTCATGTAGGGAAGAATGGAACCCTATATAATATAATTGAAATTTTCATGGACATGGTGGTAATAAAAAATTCTATCAAGTATTTAAAACCACCACTACTACAAAACCCATGTTTTACAGTGTTGGTATTTATTAGCACTAGAAAAAAAACACTGATAAATGGCATATTTATCAACACTGAGGAAAGCACTGATAAATTTAACCTTTTATCAACGTTTTATTTTAGCTCTAATAAAGGGATCCTTTATTGGAACTTTATTTTTATCGCTGATAAAGGGTATCCTCTATCAGTACTTTATTTTTATTGTTAATAAATATTTCTTTCATCAGTTCTTTTTTAGCACTTATAAAGGTACAAATAAATAAAATTAAAAAATTAAAAAAATTAAAAAAGCGAGTTTATTAAAAAATATTAAAAAAATTATTAATTAAATAATTATTGATAAAAATGAATAAATTTATTTTACATTATTAAATATTAAATATTTTCATAATTATATAATTATGATAATTAATGTCATTAAATTGTATATATTAAATATATAAATATATATTAATGAATATAAATATGATTTATATATTATACAATATTTATGTTCTTTAAATTAAATAGACATATATTTATTGAATAAGGGTTTATATTTAAAAATTAATATGAATTAAGAATATTGACTAATTGTATAATACTCGACATATAATTGAATGTCATTTGATTTTTCAATTCAACATAGATCAAATCTGTGTTATATTGATTTCACATATATGTAATTAATGCATTTTTATATACAATGCACACACATAAAACTTATCGATTTGTTCAATATTTGTTAAAGTGTACTTATTCTTAATTTATTCAATTTCATTCAATTTTAACATATATGCATGCACTTAAAATTTGATATTCATTAATAATGATAAAAATATATTTTTAAAAAATATTTATAAATAAATATATTTCTAAATGTAAATTTACTAAATTTATACAATTATATATTTATAATTATAAATAAATAAATATTTTTTTTAAAATTATTTATATAATTATAAATAATTAATTATATAACTTTAAATAATTATTAAATTTACAATATGTTTACTTAAATAAGGAATATATTTACTATATATATATATATATTAAATATATATATATGTATATGTATGTATGTATGTATAATTATATAAATATATATAGTGATTTAAATATTATTTTTTAAAGATATTTCTATAATTATAAATATTTTTTTATAAAATTATAATGAATATATTTAAAAATGAATATATTTACTATATTTATATTTATATATACTTATTAAGTATATATAAATATTTAGAGTTTTTGTATTTATAATTATAACTATAAATACTTTATCAGTGCTTAAGTAAAAAGCACTGATAAAAGCATCTTTATGAGTGATTTTTTGCACTGATAGAGATGAGGCATTATCAGCACTAAAAAGAGAACTCATAAAATCAACATTTATCAGTGTTATAATTTTAGCACTGATAAAGATTGATTTTTTCAGGGTTTTTTAGCACTAATAAAGTCCTAACTATATTAGTGCAAAAAAATGTTGATAAAGAGTCCTTTTATTAGTTCTTAAGTAACAAGCGCTGATAAAGGGACTCTTTATCAGTGCTTATTTGAAAACTTTGATAAATGTTTCCTGATCTAATTTGAGGAACCATAACTATTTATAAAACCATCATGATATCATAATATTTCCATGGAAGCCACCCACTTTCAGCACTCCTCCTTGGTGAATTGAACATCAAATCACACCACTCGACTACCTATCGAACATCTCATTCAACATATGGTGTTTGATTGAATCTAGGGTTTACAAAGAGGGTTTCATATTTTCTTCAACCTAGTGAGGTAGGGCTTCTGTTTTTATTTGTGTATTTTTTGTTTTTTTTAATTTCTTCTTTGATGATGTCTTTATTTTTGGTCTAGTGATTGTATACTACCAAGTCATGCCTTCTGATTTTCTCACTTTCCAAGTTTGATTTCACTCTTGATTGCACATGGAGATTTTATTGTTTCTAGACTTCATGGTGACACATGGAGCCACATAGAGTTTATTTGGTTGTTTTATTTGGTTTATATTTCTCAAATTGATCTCCAAAAGATATCATACATATTTTTTATTCTTCATTTTATCAATGGTATTCCATACATGTGAAATTTTAGAAATTGAAACTAGGGATTTTGTTTGTGAGGGAGTTAAAGTTAGGTTAAGGTATTTCTTTTATATTATACTAATTCACATATATTTTTTTCTACTTATCTATGATTCTGTGGGAATCAAATGTATGGATTCATCCTGGCAGTTTTTATTTAAATTTTCTTTTTACCAGCTTTATTTATTTTTTTGGTCCAAATCATTCCCACTATATTGTTTTTCATGCCCTAGTGTTTTTTTCTTGCCTGAGGGGGATCGAGAATGTCCCATGGACACTATCATGGTCATCTTGGGTGTTTGATATATAGTTTTCTTGGGTTTTTCTTAGAAACTAGATCTATTGTTAAATGTGTTTCACCTTTTCTCAATAATCCAAATTCCTATATCTCTACACTTTAAAAAAACTATTATACTTTTCTCCCTCTTTAGATTAATCCAACATTATATATAAATCCTTTCAATAATAATATATGAAATATTATACCTTGATGCTATGTACTATTTTCCAACAAAATTATAATTTTTAATCATCATCCTACGCCCCCTCTCTCCATAATTTACAAAAAAATAACCTTTTGATATTACCCCTTTCTAGTTATACCACTCTTTTTTAGACCTATATACCACTAAAAGGCATTATAATTTCATGCTCAGAAATTTAGATATTCTAGAATTTCTCCCCCCCCCCTTTAGAGTATTTATTTAACTAATAACAAGTGTATTTCTATGGAATCACTTTGATACTTAACTATATGACATGTAGAAAAATAATATGTCAAACCTTTTTGCTATCATTTTTTGCGTATAACGAATATCCCACACTCCATGATATAGATTGACATTCCATCCAAAACATTTTAAAAAAATTATCAATTTTCCATGGGTGTCAAAATGGGTTTTCAATATTCCCTTTGAAATATATAAAACACTTCCTTCATATACATGTATTGGGAAATAAATATCCCAAGAATTCCATGATTCGCCTATAAACTAAGGAAAATGTCAACTCACTAATCATCAACATTTAAACATTATTCGTTGTTAATGTAGAAAATTATTATCATTATTCATATCTTGGACCTCTAAATATTATTTCATCCACATTTATAAACACTTTCATTCTATCCATAAAATTATTTTTTATGTAATGATTATGATCAATTATTAATTTTTTATGTTAAAGTTTCTTTAATAATTTATCCAACCTTCAATAACAAGCTCTTAGTTCTTTTTTCAATTCATACATCACCTTTTTCAATTTAAAAACATTATTCTCATGTTAAAGAATGATAAAACTAACTATTTGTTTGATTTAAACTTCTTATTCGTGTAATCCATTAGTAAATGCTAATTTTACATCCAGTTGGAGTAATTGGAATTCCCTTGGGATGGGTCAGTGTGGTGATATGACATCCCAAGAGTCTTGAGATGTTTTTAAATATTGATATACCATTAATTTGAAATTTAATAATTCCTTATGTTGGTACATCAGTTATTCCAATACATTTTTATATCTTCTAGTTGATTTAATGAGAGTTTATTATTATTATTTAGCATATTTGAGTTTCTTATTACTTCTTATTTTCCTATAATATATTTTTATTTTTTAGGGTATTTAAGAAATATTTTTTGTGGTGTAATTATTTTCTTAAATTACATTACCCATTTTCTTCAATATACTAAAATTCATTGAAACAATCAAATGTTGAGTTTCCCTTATTAGAATTTTCTATAATGTTCACTTTTAATAATGAATATCTTATGTATATTTATCTATATATTGTAAAAAATTAATCTTTTATGAGCCCAGTATGTTTTATATGAACTGAAAATGTATTCATACTAATCATTTGATAAATTAATATGAATATGGAGTTAAATAGTTCATCAAGTTTTCAAGAGAGCATGCAAATGGCCCTTCTAAAATTGTCTTTCCATGTTTATATTTTTGTTATTCAAGAAATATTAGTCAGAAAGAGTTGGAAGAACATTTTATTTTTCATGGAATATATAATAGATATAAATTTTGGACTAAACATGGGGAAAATCTAAATTTGGACATCGATTGGGATGATACTACGGTTTATGAATCATTTGATATGAAAACCTTTATAAAAGATGATGGAGGTCACATGGAAGAAATGGAAATGGAAATTGAAGATGAATATCATTATTTTACAAAGTTGACTGAGGAGTTAAATAGTTATTCCAAGAAACCATTGTATACCATTTTTACTAAATACACAACATTGTCATCTATATTGAAGTTATATAATTTGAAAGCTAGGAGTGAATGGAGTGACAACAGCTTTATATAACTACTTGGTCTTCTGAAAGATATGATACTAGAAGAAAATGAACTACCATGCCAAATATATGACACTAAATGAATGTTACTTTTAATGGTCATGATCTCTAAAAAATAAATTCTTGTCCAAATGATTGCATATTGTTTCTCAAGGACCATGAATCACTCATAAAATTCCCTAAGTGTGGTTCATATCAATGCAGTAAAAATAAATCAAGTTCTTCAAAATCTGTATGGTACTTTCCAATCATTCCATGGTTTATAAGACTATATAGATTTCAGGAAACCATGATACAATTAACATGGCATGTAGATACAATAATTAAATATGGGAACCTAAATCATCCAGTAGATTCTCCCCAGTGAAAGAAAATTGATTACGAGTTTCTTGAATATGTAGATGAGTCGAAAAACGTTTGTCTTGCATTATCTATAGATGGAATAAATTAATTTCGTGTATAGAGTATTACTCAGAGTACATGGCCCATCATATCGGTAAATTATAACTTTCTTCCACAGTTATGCATGAAGCGCAAGTACATTATGTTGTCTCTACTTATATCTGGACCAAAGAAACCCGGTAATGATATTGATGTCTATTTGGATCCATTGATCAATGATATGAAATTTATGTGGGATACATGTATTAAAATGTATGATGCTCATAGAAGTGAATAATTCATATTGAGTTATATGTTGTATGTAAGGATAAATGACTTCCATGTTTATGGATATTTACCAGTCTATAGAATTAAAGGAATGTTGGGGTTTCACATTTGTGAAAAATGAACATACTCAGTTGGATGAAACATTCCACAAAGACTATGTTTTTAGGAAATTAGAAATTTTTACTTCAATGACATAAATATCGATCTTGTATGACATCATTTTATGGGAATATAGGACAAGGTACAACACCTTTTCCTACAAAGGGTGATCAATTGTACAAAAAATTAAAAAATATTGATATTTGTTTCGATAAACCGTTTTCAAAAAACCTTACAAAATCAGGATGGAATAAGAGATCAATTTTCTTTGAATTATCATATTGTAATTGTCTGTATGTCAGACATTTTCATGATGTCCTGCATGTTAAAAAAAATTATTTGATAGTGTTATTGGAACATTAATAAATTTTCCTGAAAAAATGAAAGATGGCATCATGGCTAGGTTGGACTTGATTGAAATGGGGACAAGGTAAGAGTTGGAACCGTTGAAGGGTAAAATACAGACTTTTCTTCCTCCAAAAGATTACACTCTATCTAGACAAGAAAATTTGCAATTTTAACTTTTCCCTAATAATGTAAAATTTCCATTGGGGTATTCATAAAATATCAATAATGTCATGTCAATTAATAATTTGAAGTTACAAGTACTAAAATCACATGATTGACATGTTTTTATGCAAGATTTAATACATGTTTCTTTCTACTGCATTCTGCCTCAAAATGTACAATATATATTAACCAGAATCAACTTCTTTTTCAAAGCCATGTGTAGTAAATTTGTAGACCCCGTGAAGTTTCCTATCATGAATAAGGTGATTGCAGTTACATTATGTGAATTAGAGATATTCTTCCCACCATCATTCTTTAATATAAGGGTCCACCTGATGGTTCATTTGGTTATAGAGGTTCAACTATGTGGTCATGTCAAATACTGATGGATATACCCCATTGAATGATATATGAATATTTTTAAAGGGTATGTCAAGAATCAAAGATGTCTAGAAGGTTGTATTGAAAATGATATATTGTTGAAGAATCTATGGAATACTGTACCGATTAGATATCAGTTGTTAAAAACATCAGTATCCCAAAGTCTCGTAAAAAAACACCTTATGGGAAATGGGATTTCTAGAAGAGATGTTGTTACAATTACCTTGATAGAGCGGGAGCAAGAACATCTTTACATATTATATAATAGTGAATATGTTGATCCATACATTTAATCACAAAAAGAATTTCTTTGATATTTGAATCTATCAAGGGATGAATTATGGATATCAAATACACATAATGAACATTTTATAGGATGGTTCAGAGATCGAATTTATAAAGAGTTATATGAAAATATTAATTCAATCGTCGAATGACTAAAACGGCTAGATAGAGGACCGAATTAAAATGTTATATCTTACACTAGTTTTGTAATCAATGGTAATACATTCTATATATTATAACACTATGACTTAAGTATGATGAAAAATAGTGGTTTTATGCTTGTGGATAAAGCAATGCACATATCCAGTTCCAAGGATAGAAATCCAATTTATGCAAATATGTCATATTTTGGCATTATCGAATAGATATATGAGTTGTATTATATAGAATTTCACTTGCCTCTTTTTCATTTCAAATGGTTTGAAAATATAAATGGAGTGAAAGTTGATGATAGAGGCTTTGTGAAGGTGAATTTCACTATAGAATGTAAAAAAGACAAGCCATTTATAATGGAATCACAAGCAGTGAAATTATTTTATGTCTCTGATCTAATAAACAATAATTTTTCGATTATCCTTCTGGAAACTAAAATAAATGTTGAGATAGAAGAAAACTCAGTTGATGATGACTCTTTCATTGGGATATCACAATCATTTCATGTTGGTCCCAATGTAGAAAATGTCTTATATGTTAGAGGGGACCAAAAAGAGGGGATTTGGATTCTTGATATAGGTACCAAATCCTTTAAACCTTAAAAAAATAAATAGGATTGAATGATAAGGTAAAAGTGTTTTTTAATACATTATGGTTTTCCTCATAATATTATATGTGCTCTACTGTACTAACATAATCTAAATAAAATGTTTGATATCTCATGTAGAAAATAGCTTCTGAAAATGACAGAAGAACAAACTATAATGAAGGAAACCCATTTGAAATATGTAAACATAATGTTCTGATATATTTTCTACATTTTACCAAAAAAATATATAATGAAATATTGATTTAATTTTTATTATTCTTTATAGAGTTCATTTATTTTAGAATATTTATATCCATGTGTCATGCCTTTGTAGGAAGAGCAATAAAACTGTCTCTTCTCAATCATAGAGGTAATCATTATGTTTTCACAGTAAAATCATTTTCTATAGAATTAATGTGTTGTTTCATATTTATGTTTAATTTATTTCTTTTTAGTATTACTTACATACAAATTTTTTTCTTATACAGGTGTATTATTTTGTTTCAGTAAGGATTCCCTATCAAACTTTTATGAATCCTCTCCCTTAAAACATTTTCACCCCTATAGTGGTTCATTTATCACTTTCTTTCAAGTTACCTCAACTGTCTTTGTAGGAAGAGGAATTACACTGCCTCTTCTCAATTAAATAGGTAATATTGATGTTTGAAAATTAGAATCATTATCCTTAGAATTAATATAACATTTCATGTTTATGTTTAATTTATTTATTCTTAGTATTAATTACATAATAATTATTTTCTTATACAGTTTTATTCTTTTGTTCGATTTGGGGTGTTATTTCCAACTTTCATGTTTCTTCTCCCTTAAAACCTTTTCATCCATACAGTGGTGTATTTATCACTTTCTTTCACGTTACCTCCACTGACTTTGTTGGAAGAGAAATGATTATTCTTCAACTCAATTATAGAGGTAATATTTATGATTTCGCAGTAAAATAATTGTCCATATAATTAATGTATTATTTCATATTTATGTTTAATTTATTTCTTTTTAGTATTACTCACATTATAAAAGTATTTATATACAGGTGGATTCTTTTTTTTTAGTTGGGGTGCTATGTCCAAATTTCATTCTTCTTCTCCTTTAAAACCATTTCACCCCTATATTAGTTCATTTATCACTTTATTTTAAGTTAACTCCATTGCCTTTGTAGGAAGAACAACAACACTGCCTCTACTCAATTATAGAGGTAATCTTGATGTCTACACAATAAAATAATTTTCTATAGAATTAATTTATTGTTTCATAATTATGTTTAATTTATTTATTTTTAGTATTACTCACATAATTAAATTTTTCTTATATAGGTGGATTATTTTTTTTGATTTGATGTGGTTTGTTTGAAGTTTCTCATGCAGTGTTGGTAGTTCAATAAATAAAGTCAATAGAAATCATGGTAACATTGATAGTTAGAATTTTTTTAGACTTTGGGATGTGTAGGAATCAACCACACCTCAATATGATACATGATTTGACTGGTATGACTCCAATTACTTCTATCTATTTTAAATTGAAATTAATTTAAGTAAAAAGGAAAACTGACTCAATGTGTCCATTATGAGTTTAAATTTGAAATTTGACTTTAAAAAGTTTCACTCACTAAAAACTAAGAAAACACACTCATATTTTCTTGATAATTTCAGAAATAAATTCATAAATCATTTGTGACGTGTAGGAATTGATCACACATCAAATTGATACATGATGTGATCTGTATGATTAAAAGTGTGTGTTTAAAGTTTAAAATGAAATTTTAGTAAAAACGAAAAGTGACCGACTCAAAACTAAGAAAACAAATTCATATTGTTTTGATAATTTATGACAACAATCCATAAGTGATCTGGAATGTGTAAGAATCAGCCGCACCATAATCTGATGAACAGTGTGACCGATATGACTCTAAGTGCGTCTTTATATAAAATTAAGATCAATTTTAGTAAAAAAAAAATAACCTAAATAAAACCAAACAAACATATTCATATTTTTTTAATACTTTATAGAAATAATCTTTAAGTGATTTTAGACATGAAATAATCATCAACACCACTATTTGATGCATGATGTGACCGATATGACTCCAAGTTCATGTTTTTATTTAAAATTGACATCAATTTTAGTAAAAAGGCCAACTGACCTACTAAAAACTAAGAAAAGATGTTATAATTGTTTAAATACTTTAGTAAAATGATCCATAAGTCATTTTTGATGTGTAGGAATTAGCCTCGCCTCAATCTGATGCACGGTATGGCCTGTACGACTCGAAGGGCGTCTTTTTATTTAAAATTGACAACAAATTTAGTAAAATTAACACTTTCTATTAATTTATTTATTTATATTATTACTAACATAAGAATTATTTTCTTATATTGGTGGGTTTTTTTTCTCAATTAGGGGTGGTTTGTTTGGAAATAACATGAGTCAGGTCAGGATTAAAAGATAAAGGAACATTGATGGTTTTAATGTAAATAATAATTTGGATTAATGTAATTATATGAACTAATGTTTGAAATTTATATAATATAGTGTTTTTATTCTTTTGTTTGTGTTTTAAATTTCATTTCATTTAAATCCTGTATTGGGACTTGTTTTTATTGATATCTGGTCTATTTCTGGAGTTATGGTGTGCGATTACAGCACACTGCAGTGGTGTTGCAGTGTGTTGTTACAACACACTACAGTATGGCCCTTTATCAGTGATTTTAAAAGCACAGATAAAGGTCTACATTCTCATATCTTATATAAGTGCTAATAAAGGTCTATTTTATCAACACTTTTTTAGGGCTGACAAAAGACCAGGTCTTTTAACCTCGCTCATGTAGCCAGTGCTTTCCTAGCACTGATAAAGGTCATTTCTAGAACTATTAAAGGATAGTTTTTGTAGTAGTGCATGGAATTATAGGTTAGGCCACAAGAGTGAGAAGAGGATGAAGGTACTAACAATGAAAATAATTCTACTAGATTTAATGTTAGTGGAATTTGGACCATGTTATTATTATATCATTAGAATGCAGAAGAAAGTACCTTTTAAGAATGGAAGTAAAATTTTTAAAGTTATAAAGATACACCTAACAGACACTAATTTTTGGGGTAATGTGCCTATACATTCCCTTTTATGGTCACTATATTATGTTACATTTATCTATGAATCATTAAGGAATGTATGTTTTTACATTCTGAAGTATAATTGAAAACATTCGCACATGAGCATCAGCTAGGTTGGTGAGGACTCTTAAGTGCATCCAGGTAACCTAGGGATCAAATCCAGGAGGAGGCATAATTTCCAAGTCACTATAGCAGTACTATAGTAGTACTGTAGTGGGAACTGTGTAGTACTGTAGTAGGTACTATAGAGGATTATAGCAAGCATTGTTTGGTACTATAGCAGCCAGGAATTTGCCCCCATTTGGGCCATCGGGACACTGATTTGGTCCTTAAGTCCTTTAAGTCCTTTGAGCTACCCAAGCCTTCGAGTAAGTAAGACCTTCGGGCCACCTCAAGGCCTTTGGGCGACCTTAAGTGTAGATGCAAACCAGAAAACCCACAAGGAACAAGCTCTATAGGAGGATGAGCAAGGAGCTTTTACAACAACAGAAGTTACACGGATTGCAAGAATGAGAGGGTATGGCACCTACCATTGGGACAAGCCTGTGCATGCACGAGATAGCCTAGCCAAATAGCCATACAAAGGTGAAGAGTTGATTTCACGATGAATATGTTGAGGAGGAGCAGTTCCAAGTAGTTAGTTTGGGTTGTATGTAATGTTTGAAGCCTATTGGCAATGAATTCCTCTAAGGCCTGTGGGCCATGTCATACTTACGCCTACGGGAGTTGTAAGGGTTCCACCTCACACCTTGAAAGGTGTATTATCAAAAATCAATAAAAAATTAAGGCCTTCAGGCCATTGGATGGATAACATTCAAAAGTTTATGAATCCAATAGAAAATGAGTTACGATAAAATATTAAATGCTTGAGGTCTAAAAATGGAAGATAATATAAAAGTAAATAGTTCAATGAATTTTTTACCAATAATAGTCTTTAGTGGGAGGAGATTATTTTAGGTACACTATAATAGATCTATTTGGATGAGAGGATGAATATAACATTGAAAGAAAATACTAGGATCATAAGGTTATAATTTGGGTTACCCAAGGATTTCTATGTAGAGGTGATAAATATGGAATCATATCGTACCAACAAGAGTTTATATATACCATTGGGAGAATTCACACCTAAGGTGCTATCATCAGGAAATGTAGTAAGACTCTCTCATTTATGAGTATTTGGATATTTATTGTAATTATACATAAATTCTGGTATAAGGGTTAAGCATGTCACTAATTATAAATTGTTGGTCGGAGTGGAATCTCAAGGGGTGGTGGTGAACTGAGTTCCTACTTAAAATTTCTGTTTAAAACTTTTTTTATAAAGATCCACCAATTTAAAACATCCCAGTTAATTAAGGAATTAGATATGTAAATTTCTAATTGTTCAATAGGTTTCTCAAAGGGTGATTAGTCCTCAGTTGAACTGGTGTAAAACACTTCTTCAACTTTTGAAACAAGTTTACTGAATTAAACATATACACACACAAACAAAAACTAACTATCAAAGTAAATGAAAAACAGTTTTATGTTTTAGAAAATATAGGTGGAGGAAAATAGATAAAACAAAGTATAAAAGAATATAGTGCACGGTAAAGTAAAAAAAGAGGTTCAGTCTCAAGCCGACACATAATCCTCTCCACATAGTGATCACCTGCCACCAAGCAGTTTATAATAACAATAAACTTGATACACAGCCTGTATCAGGATTTACAATAGTTTTCACAAACTTCCCAGGGTTCACACCCTCTTCCATAGTTCTTTAAAGGAAAAACCAATAGTACAGACCACACACGGTCTCTTCCACAGTTATACGTGGGAAAAAAATGTAGGTGAAGTATGATGTGAGGATATTTATTATCCTCCAGTTCAAGCACAGGAGACAGCATGTGTAACATACAGACACACACACTTCTCACAAATGTAAAATAAAGAAACACAATATATCTAAGATTATAAGATTGTTTTTAGAAATATTTATGTGTTTTCAGTTCAACTCTTAACTCCTTGGAGTGAAGAATTTGTTTTTTGAGTCTTTATCTGGATGTTGTCTCCAAAATAGAGTGTTGCAACTCCAGGTTCTAGCTTCGAGTTTTCTGCCTCTGGTGTTGATCAAGATTTGATGATGCAGAGAAGGTAGCTTTGAAATTATTCACCTAAAATGATCTTCTTTAGATTCTTGGATTCTCAGTGTAAGCATCTAATGGTTCTTATTTGATGTAGCAAGTAAGATATTTTCATGTACAGACACCCTTTACCTCTACTCATCACACACATTTTTATTATCTTTATTGGTCTTCCCTTGTATACCTGAGGTCCAACAATAGGAATGAGTAGATCACATGCGGTCTTTCTCGTACCTCATATTGTCCCCAGATACGGTCTCCTGAAACATCTACAATCAGCATTAATTAATGTCAGGAGAATTTAAATTATCAAATATGATTGTTAGAATAATATTAAGAATTTTTACAAGGTATGGAAGAATCAGTAGACTGGTAACGGTAACTTCACATCGGCAAGCTTCAATAGTAGGTACACATCGGCAACCTCCAACTGTAACCTTCCATCGATAACTTTCAGTAGTAGGCTTGCATTGGTGACCTTGCATTGATGACCTTTTCATCAGTGACCTTTGCATCGGTGACCTTTGCATCAGTGACCTTTGCATCGGTGATCTTTGCATCGATGACCTTTGCATCGGTGACCTTTACATTTGTGACCTTTACATCAGTGAAATTTGCATCGGTGAACTTGGCATCAGGCACCTTTGCATCGGTGACCTTTTAATTGGTGACCTTTTCATTGGTGACCTTAGCATCGGTGACCTTTGCATTGGTGACCTTTTCATCGGTAACCTTTGCATCGATGACCTTTCACTTAGATAATTTCAACACTATAAGCTTAAACCAACAAGCAGTGAGATTAAAATTATATGAATATTTCTTGATAAAAACAAGGAACATTAATGAAACATTATTAACATAGAATGAAAACATTATTATCACATAACTAAAACATAATTTGGGATTATCAAAATAGGTGATTCAAACAATCTCCCCCTTTTAAATACTAACAAATTATGTCATTGAATTTTTTGGTTTAAGATTGTTGAATCGAGGTTAAACACATCTGTTAATTTCATCAGTGAAGTTAGCATACACATACTATTATATCATTAAAACTAAATTGAATCCAAAACATATATAAATGGATGATAGACAATAAAAACACTAAACACTTCTGCTCCTTTGTGATTAAAAAAATCATACATAAAAAAAGAGATAAAAGAGAGTGTTTGTATTAAGAAAACAATATTAAAATATATAAAGAGTAATACACTAATCCATATCATCTAATACAGTCCACACTAAATCCACATCAGATATGTCCATTTGAGCTTTGTCTTTGTAAGATGAGGATGTAGGTTCTGAAGGTGGAGGGATAGGCCGAGGGATGGTTGTTAGAAGTGTAGGAGGAGTAGCTACCAAGGCATTAGTAGACCTATAGTGAGTAGATATCTGAGGAATCATTAGGGTAAAACTTCTGATGGCCTGTGCAGGAGTCATCAAAGGAGTAGTACTGGTGGATCCTGAAACAGCGGAGGAAGTTGGCAAAGCAGGAGGAACAATAATGGGTGTGAATTCCACACAAAGGAAGGGTAACTGAAGATTCTTGGAGTCCATATAAATGAGATGAAATCATCTTTGTTTTCCATGAATCTCTCCAAGGTAGCAGTCAGCTCTCTAATATTGCTCACATGATTTGTAAATGCCCGAGTGACAGGAGGGATTCTCAAGTTTTCCAAAAATAACTTAAAGTGACCATCCATATGATGCTTAGTGTATACCCATTTTTAATATAAGTCAAATTGATCCTTGATGGACTTCTAATATTGAGAATATTCTCTTAAATAATCTCCCACAAGCTTATGAATTTCCTTGGTAATGGAAATGACTTGAGTCACAGATTGAGGGTCCTGGGTATTGGCACTAGATAATCTTTCTACATCTTCTCTAACAACATATCTGAAAGCCTCTATATCAACTAGAGGAGAGTCTGAAGTGGAAGAAGATGCACCTAGAGGTGACATAGAGAAATACATTATCTCCTTAAAGGACTTAGTCAGGCCACTGATTATCCTTGTCACATCATCATCTTATCCTTTCACATGTGTTTCCATTGACTTCTTAAAGTCCTCAAACACAGTCAATAACTGTTTAACCACACTCTTGATATATCTGAGATCTCTATCAACTTGAACCTTGAAACTATATAGGATTCAAAGCCAGAAATTGACTGTTTTACACTTTTGAAAGACTCCTCTAAGGTTTTCACATGACTTTGGTATTCCTTCACTTCATGAAACAAACTGGAGTGAAAGGTGGAGATCTATCTTTCTAAGGAAGATTATACAACCTCCTAATTGAGATCCACTGATCTCTCTATGCTAACAGATCTATCATCAATGTGTCTCCTCAAATCTAACTTCAATGATTCCAAATCATCCTTCTTCACATAGTCTCCAGTTAAAAGAACCACTAGCTATACAATAGTAGTTTCTAAAATAGTAGGAATTGGAGGACTTGTGATAGGCTGGTCATCTTCAGAATCTCTATAATCTAATCCTAACACCACAAATCCAAGAGCTTTTTTCCAGTCCTCTATTCCATTAGCAACATCAACTGATCCTGTAGAAATAGGTTCCTCCCCATCATGTGGAGCATTATCCTAATCAATCACATTTATCTCTTCTATATCTCCTTGATCAACAACATCAATAAGAGATCACACTGCATCTTCTTCTACTGAATCCTTAACTACTTCCATTTCTACTCCATCTTCAACTGAAACAACAACTTCTTCATCTCCACTTTCTACCCTTTCTATATGTCATATTAGAGGACTAATACTTAGACATTCCTCTTCACTTTCAGTAGCATCTGTCTCAAAGTCATAATGACTTGAATCAGTGTCCTCATCCTCATCCAAGGTTTCTCTAATGTCTCTTAAGACACGGTATTCCCCTTCTTCTTCACTCATTTCCTCATCATCATTGTCCCTTAGGACAATATCCCTTCTATGAAAACTTTTTGGTGGATTGGGAACACCAAAGGATATAGTGCAAGCATGAGGATTTGAGGGAAGATCTAGATCACTCTTGTAATATATAGGAGAATCCTCTCTTTCTTGAACAACAATAACTTCTTTATTATTAGAATACTCAGACTCTTCTTTATAAGTCTTAAGACCAGGGTCTCTCTTATTTTTAGGCCTAGTATGATGAGAAACAGGGTTAAACTCTTCATATACCTTAGCCTCATCATTTACCCATCTCCTCAGCCATGGATTCCAATTGATCTTCATCAGCTTGAAACTCACTTTTTTGATGCAATGGTTATCCCTCACAACAACATTTTCCTCCTTATCTCCAGCAACTCTTTTAACTTTGAACATAAGGGATATCAACTTAGCATGAAATAGGGCATTGGATTTGGAACTGGAATTGGTCATATCTTCTAGTTGAATCATCAAAATCCTCCATAAGTTGATCTTCTATTCATGATTTAACAGATATAAGATAAAAGACATCATGAATCTTTAAAGTTTCAAAGTCCCCTCTCCTGGGACTTAAAACATACTGGATAAACCTGAACAATAGCTTATCTTCTCCTACCATTTCAGCAGTAATTAATTTCTTAGGAATCTCATTCCCTATCAGTTTGGCTAAGGCATCTTCATAACAAAAATACTTAGTAGATGGAGGCACCACTCTTGAGTAGTAATCTCAAATCCCTTCATGTGGAACCCTCAAGCAGTCATCCCACTCAGTAGAGGAGAAACTCACACTTACTTTATTTACTCTAGAAGTCATCTGGTTCTCATTCGCAGACTACTCATATCTTAGAAATTCATAAAAAAAATTACAATCTTCGTATAATAAGGTCCATTATTGTTTGCAAAGAACTCGACCCAACCTTGAGCTTCAAGTGCCTTCAGCACTAAAGACCGGGTCTTCAGCAGCCATTCTTAGCTAAGCTCATTCTCAATCACTATTTTCCTCTTCGATAAATGCAGTTTAAGAACCATTTCCACTGTTTAGATTCCACTACTCGACCCAGATCTATGTCTATTAGGATCTGGCGCATCACCTTCATCAGCAACCAATGTCCTTTTCACTCTTTCCATTGATCTAGAGTGGTTCGAGGTTTCAGTAGAGGTTTAGGTTTAGGATTAGGGAGCAAAAGGTTCGAGAGAGGGTTTGATGTGGATCAAAAAGTGGTCTGTGTTGTATTTTTATAAATTAGGGATCTATAATACAAATTGAGGGAGAAAAGAAAAGAAAAAATGTAGAAAACAAAAAAAAATTCAGATTCTAGTAGAAAACACAAATAAAACGCAAAGTCCCAAACTCAAGTCAACTATCGATAAGGAATCATCAGTAAGGTCCTAACAGTGAGGTCATATCGGTAAGGTCATATCGGTACAGTCCAACGGTGATGTCCTATTATTAAGGCCCTATATGTGAGGCCCAATGGTGAGGTCCAATAGTGAGGTCCAACGGTGAGTTCCAACGATGAGGTCCAACAGAGGTCCAACGGTGAGGTCCAATGGTGAGGTCCAACAGTGAGGTCCAACAGAGAGGTCCAACAGTGTGGTCCTATGGTGAGGTCCAACGGTGAGGTCCAACGGTGAGGTCCAACGATGGGGTCCAATGGTGAGGTCCAACAATGGGGTCCTTAACTCAACAGTTTATCATAACTAACTCATGTTTGATGTAATTTAACCTCTCATAATTAAAAGGCTTTGTGAATATATCAGGTAATTATTGTTCATTGACGATGAATTCAAGAGTGATATCACCTCTTTTATAATGATCTCTCAATAAGTGATGTCTCAAATTAATATGCTTTGTCCTAGCATGAGATATTAGATTTTTAGAGATGTTAATAGCACTTGTGTTGTCACAGTTTATAGAGACATGTTTGAATTGATATCCGTAGTCTAGTAAAGTGTGTTTTACCCATAGAATTTGATCACAAAAACAACCAGCATCTATATATTCATCTTCTGCAGGAGATAATGCAACAGAATTCTGTTTCTTACTACACCATGATACTAATGAATTACCAAGCATGTGACATGTTCCATAGGTTCTTTTTCTATATAACTTACAACCACAAAAGTCAGAATCCGAATAAATTATTAAATAAAATGGCTATCCTTTTGGATAAAATAGTCCTAAATTTATAGTATACATGAGATATTTAAAAATACTTTTAATAGCAGTTAAATGAGACTCTATGGGATTGTCTTAAAAACAAGAACACATTCATACACTGAACATAATGTCACATCTACTAGCAGTAAGTTATATCAGACTCTTAATCATACCTCGGTAATTGGTTTGATCCATTAATTTAGCAGTTTCATCAGCATCCAACTTACAAGTGGAAATCATAGGTGTATCACAACCTTTAATACTATCCAAACAAAAATGTTTTAAAATATCCTTAGTATATTTAATTTGATTTAACATAATACCATTTTTATTTTTTAAATTTTTAAATCCAAGAAAAAATTGTAGTTCCCCCATTAAACTCATTTCAAATTCATCTTGCATCATTTTTGAAAATCATAACCTAAATCATTTTTAGAAGATCCAAAAATTTTATCATATACATAAATTTGTATTATTAAAACATCTTTTTAAATCCTTTTAATAAACAAAGTAGGATTTTTTATCCCTTTAGTAAAACCTTTTGAGATAATAAATGAACTAAGTCTATCATACCAAGCTCTTGGAGTATGTTTTAGACCATATAAGTCTTTAGACAGTTTAAAAACATGATTTGGAAAATGGGGATTTGTAAAGCCAGGAGGTTGTTCAATAAATACATCTTCAACTATATACCCATTTAGAAAGGTAGTTTTGACACCTATTTGATAAAGTTTGGAATTAAGATGAGGTGTATAAGAAGTAGTATCCTAATTGCTTCAAGTCTAGCTACAGGAGAAAAGGTTTCTTCATAGTCTATTCCTTCTTCTTAACTATTTCCTTGTGCTACTAGTCTAACCTTGTTTCAAACTATGTTTCGATATTCATCAACATTATTTCTAGACACCCATTTAGTGCCAATGGTCAAAGTATCTTTAGGTCTGTCTAATAATTCCAAAACTTTGTTTCTTTCAAAATGATTCAATTCTTCTTGTATATCTATCACCAAAAATTCATCACTGATTGCATCATTAATTTTTTTGGGTTCAAGCTATGAAAGAAAAGCTTGATGTTCAACTTAGTTTCCCAGATAAACTTTAGTTTGTGTCTTTCTATTTAGATCACCTACTAAAGCATCTAAAGGATGATTTTTTAGAGTTCTTATACCTATAGAAGGAGTTAAACTATGATCCTCATGGTTTTCTATAGGTTCATATTCACTTGGCGCAGATTCTAGAAAAAATCCAGAACTAGTTGTTTTTATTGGGATATTACTGTCGTTATCATTAAGATCCAGAATTGACATATCTTACTCAAGATGTTCAAGAGTGGTTTTGGGTTTATGTGGATCAGTCTCATCAAATTTAACATGAATGGATTCTTCCACACATTTGGTTCTATTATTAAATACTCTATAGGCTTTACTAGAGATTGAGTAACCTAGAAAAATTCCTTCATCACTTTTTGAAGAAAATTTGTCAAGATTATATTTAGTGTTAAGGATAAATACTTTTCAACCAAAAACACTAAATTAATTAATGTTAGGATTCCTATTATTCCAAATCTCATAAGGGGTTTTCTTAAGAATCGGTCTAATTAAGACTCTATTGATAATGTAACAAGCTGTGTTAAAAACATCAGCCCAAAAATAAATAGGTACATTATACTCATTGAAAATAGTCTGGGAAATCTCTTGAAGTTCCATATTTCTTCTTTCTACAACTATATTTTGTTGAGGTGATCTTGGAGTAGAAAAATTGTGAGTATAACCATTTTGTGATTTAATAGATTCAAAGTCCTAATTTTCAAACTCACGACCATGATCACTTCTCAGGATCTTAATTCTAAGTCCACTAATATTTTCTATATACTAAGAATATTTAATGAAATAAGAGCATGATTCACTATTGTGAGCTAGAAAATATACCCATGTATATCTAGAAAAATCTTCTTTATGAACATAAACATAATGTTTCCCATTTAAAGTTGAAACTCTAGATGGTCCAAAAATGTCCATGTAAACCAATTCAATTGATTGAGAAGTAGAAACATCTTTCTTTGGTTTTAAAGAAAATTTGTGTTGTTTTCCCTTTTGACAAGGATTACACACTTTGTTAGAGGGAGTTCCAATTTAGGTAAGTCTCTAAACAAACCTTTCCTAGTCAGTTTTCTAAGTGAGTGCACATTACAGTGTCCTAATCTTCTATGCCACTACCAAGATAACTTATGAAATGCATTTAAACAAGAAACATTTTTCTTGGCTAAAGAATCTAAATCAACAACATATACATTCTCATTTCTAAGAGCGGTAAAAATTAAATCACTTTTATAATTAAAAACATTGCATGCATCATTTTCAAATTTAACATTGAATCCATAATCACACAATTGAGAGTTACTTAGTAGATTGTATGTTAGCCCATCAATAAAAAATTAATTTTGAAATTAATACAGCATTAGGGCTACCAATTTGACCTAAGTTTATGATCTTCCCTTTTGAATTATCACCAAATGTGACATGCCTATCATCAACTTTAATTAGGATCTTGAAACATGAATAGTCTCCTACCATGTGTCTTGAACATCCACTATCCAAGTACCATAGAGTTTTATAGGAGCGCTTCAGACAATTTTCCTTTAAAACAGATTAAGTGTAGGGTAACGTTGGTACCCATATTTTCTTGGGTCCAGAGAGGTTAGAAAGTAAAATTTTTGGAACCCATAATTGTCTCACATCTTTTCTATAATTAGTAGATATGTTTTGAGTCATGAATACTTTGTTTGGACCTTTAGAGAATTGTTTTTCAAAAAATGGTCCAGATCTTGAACTAGCTGTGAACTGTCCAGATTTTGGAACAAATTTAGTTTTAATAATCCTTCTCTGTCCTTGTTGATATCCTATACAAGATGTGTATTTTAAAGAAATTTGTTTCCCTAGAAATTGAGTCAAGGTATCTCTACCAGTAATAAAATTTTCCAAATCCCTTTTTAATTGCTAATTTGATAATTTGAGTTCAGTATTTTCTTTTAATAGATGGGAACATTTTTCTTTCTCAATATCAGTATCAAATTTGTAATTAGCATTAAAGCATGTTGACTTTTTAGTAGTTTATATTTATCCTTGAGTTCATTAAAGGTATCCTCAAGAATTCAAAAATATTCAAATTGTTTATCCTTATTCATATTTTCATCATTGTTGGATTCAATTTCATTCCCAGAATAATACGCATTGGGTATAGGGGAATTGGGTGTTACCTCAGATGTTTCTGTCATGAAACACAGGTTTTCATGTTTGTTCCTTTGAGCATCAAAAGTGTCAGATCCACTTGATCTCTCTTCTGAGGCACTTCAGGTGTCTTTCATAGAATTTTTATAACCCTTTCCATTGTCTTCATACTTCTACTTAAATTTACATTTGGGGAAATCATCCTTCACATGGCCTTTTCATTTACACTCATAACAGACTATATCAGTTGTGTTATCATTCCATTTTTTGTCCTTTTTCCATTTTCCTTTATTATCATAACTTCCTTTTTAGTTTTATATTCTAAAGAACATTTTATTTTGGTAAAACTTATTGAATCTCTTTGCAAGATAAGTTATATCATCATCACTACCAAAGTATGAGTCTTCACTGGTGGAAGTGTCTATAACAGCTTGAACTTTTTCTTTTTCTCTATTCTTTGAGGTACCAGTCTTAAATACTATGGATTTCTTCCTTGGTTCTTCATATAATTATTGATTTATCTTAAGTTCTTATTCATACATCATAATCTTTCTAATTAGTTCCATCACCGGTAGTTTGCTTATGTCACAAGATTCCCAGATAGAAACAAAAGTTCATCTCCATATGTCAGGTAGGCATTGATGCAATCTCATAATCTGGTCTTTGTTGTCCACTGGTTTCCCAAGTAGACTCATGGTATTCACTATTCCATTGAACCTGAGACACATTTCCGAAATAAGTTCATCAGGATTCATTTTAAAATTATCATATTTAATAGTATATGTATTTAATCTCATTTCTTTAACATTAGTTGTTCCCTCATGAGAAACAGCTAAAGTATCCCAAATTTGATATGCAGTTTTACAAGAAGATATTCTATTGAATTATTCATCACCTAGAGAACAGTAAAAAGAATTCATTTCTTTATAGTTATTATTATATGTAGTTTTAGTCAACTGAGACCATGTGTCTCTAGTAGTAGCAGGCAATATATGTTATTATTCAATTGTTTCCCAAATTTCAGGTCACATGCTTTCTAGATACATTTTCATATTTAATTTACACTGAGCATATTTATTAATATTAAAGGAATGTGTTCTATTAGTACCAACACCCTCAACTTTGTTATTCATAGTTAATTAGAATTTAAAGAACTGAAAATTTAGATATGAAAAAAAAATAAGATCTTTAAGATACAACTAAAAATCAGAGTCGAAAAGAATTTGAAAACATGAAAATAATTAAACCTCTGATACCAAATGTTACTCAGAGTGGAATATAAAGAGGGGGGTGAATTGAGTTACTACTTAAAATTTCTATTTAAAACTTGTTTCATAAAGATCCCCCAATTTTAAAATGGCCCAATTAATTAAGAAAGTAGAGATATAAATGTCTAGTCGGTCAATAGGTTTCTCAAAGGCTGATTAGTCCTTAGTTGAACTGGTGTAAAACACTTCTTAAACTTTTGAAACAAGTTTAATGAATTAAACATATACACACACTAACAAAAACTGACTATCAAAGTTAATGAAAAATAGTTTTATGTTTTAGAAAATATAGGTAGTATAAAATAGATAAAATAGAGTATAATAGAATATAGTGCATAGTAAAGTAAAACAAGAGGTTTAATCTCAAGACGAGACTTAATCCTCTATACTTGGTGATCACCCTACACCAATTAGTTTATATTAACAATAAAATTGATACACATCCTGTATCAGGCTTTACAACAGTTTTCACAAACTATCCAGGGTTCATACCCTCTTACATAGTTCTTCATGGAAAAAATAGTACAGACCACACATGGTCTCTTCCACAATTATACATGGGGAAAAATATAGGTAAAGTATGGTGTGAGGATATTTAGTATCCTCTAGTTCAAGCACAGGAGACATTGTGTGTAACAGAAAGACACACACACTTCTCACAAATGTAAAATGAAGAAACCCAATAGAGCTAAGATTATAAGCTTGAATTTAGAAAGATCTACGTGTTTTCAGTTTATCTCTTGACTCCTTGGAGTGAAGCATTTTATGTTTGATTCTTTATCTATAAGTTTTTTTCAAAACAGAGTATTGCAACTCCAGGTTATAGATTCGAGTGTTCTGCCTCTAGTGTTGATCATGAGTTGATGAAGCACAAAAGGTAGCTTTGAAATTATTCACCCAAAATGATCTTCTTAAGCTTCTTGGATTCTCAGTGTAAGCGTCTAATGGTTCTTCATTGATGTAGAAAGTAAGATCTTTTCATGTACAGACACCCTCTACCTCTACCCATCACACACATTTTTATTATCTACCTTGGTTTTCCCTTGTATACATGAGGTCCAACAATAAGAATGAGTAGATCATGTGCGGTCTTTCTCGTACCTCATACTATCCCCAGATTTGGTCTCCTGAAACATCTATAATCATAATTAATTAATGTAAGGAGCATTTTAATTATCAAATATGACTGTTAGAATAATATTAACAATTTTTACAAAGTATGGAAGAATCAGTAGACTGGTAACGATAGCCTTCACATCGGCAAGCTTCAACAATAGGTGCACATCTGCAACCTCCAACGGTAACCTTCCATCTGTAACCTTCCATTGGTAACCTTTAGCAGTAGGCTTGCATCAGTGACCTTGCATCAGTGACCTTTTCATTAGTGACCTTTTCATTAGTGACCTTTCTATCGGTAACCTTTTCATTAGTGAACTTTGCATCAGTAACCTTTTCATTGGTGACCTTTTCATCGGTGACCTTTGCATCGGTGACCTTTGCATCGGTGACCTTTGTATCGGTGACCTTTTCATCGGTGACCATTGCATTGGTGACCTTTTCATTGGTGACCTTTTCATCGGTGAACTTTGAATCGGTGACCTTTGCATTAGTGACCTTTGCATTGGTGACCTTTGCATTCATGAACTTTGCATCGGTGACCATGCACTTAGATAAATTCTGCACTGTAAGCTTAAACCAACAAGTAGTGACATCAAAATTATATGAATATTTATTGATAGAAACAAGGAACATTAATGAAACATGATTAACATATAATGAAAACATGATTATGACATAAATGAAACATGATTTGGGATTATCAAAACAGGTGAGTCCAATATAAATCATAAATATTTTTTGGATATGGAATTGTGGAGTATATGTATCAAATCTTGGATGTTGAGAAAAAATGATCATTGGAAGAAAAAATGTTATGGTTAATGAATTTATCATATACACGAACCATTATACAGTTGAATCTTATAGTGAGAATAAACAATTTAGCTGTCAGGAGTAAGTGGAGTACTAAGTTTTACCTAAGTATGAACCAACATAACTAGTGGAACTTACTCCAGATGTAAAGTTAAGAAGAAAAATAAGGATGAGGATACTTGTTTAGAAGAATTCACCATCCTTATATTATTTTTTAGTAACCGTTGATGGAGATCCTAAATGATTTAAAGAGATAATTTAATTGAAAATTTGTGAAAGTTAGGGATGATTATAAAGGAGTAGATTTCATTATTACATGATAAAAATACTTAGGAACCGACTCATTTTCTAAAAGTAAAGAAATAATTAAAGAACAAATGGGTATACTAGGTCAAGGAAAAAACATGATAGAAAGAGGAGAAACAAGGAATGTGTAACAACCCAAAATTTTATAAATAAAATATCTATTATGAATAAATATGTTTCATATTTACTAATATAGTATAATATAAAACAGATTCACCATGAAATAAAAAAACACTTATATTAATTTGGAAAATTATAGAGTAAATATACCCATAAAAAGTGAAAGTATTAAAATAGGCTAATAAATGAAAAAATAAAATAAAATAATGAGAATATGATAATTTGGAATACTCTAGTCCCTTAGAATAATTACACTTGTGAATAACACTATAAAAAAAGAAACAAAACATTATTAATGTAATCACAATTATATAAACTTAATAATAAAACCTAGAGAGAAATTAAATAGAATGATGAATGAAAGAAATTATAGTTATTTATAGTACATAGAAAATATATATGACCTTTCCAAAAGTAATATGACTATTATAAATAGTAACCTAATCATTAAAATAGTAAACTAACTAATTAAATAGTAAAATAATATTTTAGTATTTTATGAAATATAAATAAAAAATTTATATCACATGATAGTTAAATAAAATTATTAAATACAAAAAATTAAATGTTTGAAATAAAGAAAGAATAATAGTATTTTTAGTAAAATATATATTTTTTATTTTTAGTTAAAATATATTTTTATGATAAATTTAAAATTTTGAAATAAAATTTAATTTTATACATTTTTTAATAAAATAGTGATTTTTTATATAAATGATATTATAATTTTTTAAAATTAAAAGTAATATTTATAAGGTTCAAAAATTTGATCATGGTATAAAATATGGTATTTTTAATAAATAATGATTTTAATATTAAAATTGAATTTATTGTATTTATTTATGAAAATGGTTATCATTTTCGAAATAAGCACATTGAAATTATCTTAGAGTTATGTTTTGGTATTTTCCTAAAATTGTTGAATTTTTAGTGAATAGTAAAATATATTATTTTACATTAAAAGTTAAATACATGATTTATTAAATACTAGATGATATAAGAAAACATTAGCTTTGCTTCACATACATAAATTTTTATTTTATTCTTAAGAATCACCCTTATTGATTTTCTGGAGAAAAAATAATATACTAATGACTATTTTATTTAAAAATACCCCTTTCCACCTCTTATAAATACTTCCCATCACCACCCCATTTCCTCTCGATCCTTAAGCTACTTATATTTCCTAAATTCATCCAAAACTCCCTAACTATATTCTTATATCCTACGATTTCAATTCTCTATAACACCCTAATATTTTATATGTTTTCTTTTAAAATAAACTTGATGTATTTTATAGCTTGCTTTACACGCAACCCCGAGTCTACATGAACCGTGAAATAGTAAAATGTTATAATATTTCCATTAAATTAGTATGTATGAATATTAATAACCAATTTATGAAAAATATGTATAAAGGTTTTTAATAATAATTTTTTTTTGGTTAATGACTTTGCTAAATTTTTAGGAAAGTCATTTTACTCTTCAAAAATATGTTCTCTCAAGAATAATTTTTATTTAATTTTTGAATGTGAAAAATATAATTAATTTTTACAATTTTTAGAAATTATATTTTGATTAATTTAATATATTTTATGAAATTCTCATGTCAAAATTATCTTAGGTTAAATTTTTAGGATTTTCCAAAAATAGTTTGTTTTCAATAAATAGTGAAAAATAATATTTTTTGTAAAAACTTCCATTTATTTTCAAGAAAAAGTACCATTATGTTTTTAATTTGATCTTAAAGTAACAAAAGTATAATTTAATTATAAATAATATAATTAATGGAATAATTATAAACATTATAGTTTATTTTGATATAAGTTTATTTTTGGGCTTAAAAACACATTTTTCTAAAAATCATTTTTATGTGCATAATGTATTTTTAACATTATAAATTAAATTAATATATTTGGGGTAATAGTTTCAATTAAATTTATTATATATTAAATAATATATTTTAACATTCATTTTATGGTTTTTAAAATGAATTTATAAAAATTAAATAATGTTTTATGGTTATATATTAATTCTTCTAAAATGGGTTTTCATCCTTAGTTGCACACTTTTTTAAAATTAAATTCTACCACTTATATAAATTTAATCTATTAAAATTGATTCCATACTTTTCATAAAAATAATTAATATAATATAATAGGGGAAAATTAATTTTTTTCCATAGTGATTAGTAAAAACAATAATTCTTTTCCATGGTTACGGTTAAAATAGGTTTACCAGGGGGTGTAAAACCAAGATATAAGGGTAGTATTTCCACCCAAACCTATAAAATTATTATTTTATAAAGATAATAAAACCTTATATTATCCGAAATTCAAATACCTGTCTATTTGGAGCAACTTTACCCTCAAATTTACCTTATATCATTGAAATGTTTTATGAAATTTAACGTGTGTCCCTCCCCTCAGTTATAAAAGGGTACTAATTCACCTCCATTATTCACGAAATTTGAGTCATTGGACTTGGAAAAGACCTTATCAAAAAAAATTATAGAGTCATCCCTTTTATCCAAGATCTTATATTATTCTCTTACGACTGATCCTTCATGGATTAAGGTGTAAGCTAAAGGAGATCTCTCAAAGTATAGGAATAGATATTAATCAAGCTCTTTCTATTTTATTTATTTTTATAATTCCTATAAAATTATTGAATCCATAAAAAAATTATGAATCGTGTATAATTAATATACTTATATTTTATTATTTTGATGTAATAAACATTTTCCACCCCTTCTCCATCAATTTGAAAATAAAAGCATCGCTCATGTGTATGTGTGGACTACCGCCACCACGTAGAAATATGATTAATTTCCCATCCCTATCTAGCTTGGATGATTATTATGATGGATTTAATATATATATATTATATTTATGGAATAATTATTATAATTTAATTATAATATCTTATATACCTTCTTTCCTTTAAATCCATTGGAAAATGATAATGTCACTTCTGTGTACGTGTGTTCTACCACATCCATGAAGCAATGTGATTCATTTATCTTTTATATTCTAATTATATGATTATAAGGATGTATTTAATAAATATATAATATATTTATGATAAAATAATGATCCTATAAAGGTGAATTATCATTTACCTTTCCTTCATTCTATTCATCAGAAATTGGAAAATATCACTTGTAGGTACGCATGGATTACCGTCATCACATAGTGATGTAATTCATTTTTCATCACCACTTTATATGAATAGATATAAATATATATATATAATGAATATATATTATATTTAAATCATGATTAAAACATTGTATGTGAATGAACCATAATCAAAATGAAAGAGTTGTAACCATAGAACGAAATGATACACGAAAAACGAAGTAGTTAACACCCAAAATAATGATGATAGACCAAGACTATCGATTAAATAGTGATGAGATGTTATAAGTAAACCATGTATAGTATTATAGGTATTATTACAGTTATATTATATAATTTTAATAAATCTAAATTTATTATACTGGATTTTAGATTGCTTATGAAGAAATAAAAACTTGAGTTAAGGGTTTTATGACATAATCTCATTTAAATCGGTATCATTTATCCTTAAATTTTTTGATGATGAAATAGTAAGAATGATATCTCAAAAAACATATATATTTTTTTATTCTTTTATTATTTCTCTAGATTTTATTTATTCCTTTCAGTTTTATTTCTTTCAGTACTCAAGATACCAAAATAATGTTTTTATTGAAAACCGAAATTTTTTCTCTTTGATCTAGAATATTCTCTTCCATGTTCATATTTTTATTAAAAATATTTTCAAGAATATTTTTTATATTATTCAAATATTTTTTAGAGTAAATTTATATGATATTTTACTTTAATTATCAAGGATTAAAAGGAACTTTCTTGTCATTTTCTAAATATGGTAATTTTGACTTCTTATCGAAAATATAAATGCATGTTTTGTTTTATTACACACTATATGAATCAATTTCCCCATAATGATTAATTATCTTTTATTTAATTATTCCTTAATAATTTTCCTTTTTTCAAATAAAATTTCTTCCTTAATTTTTTTGAATTTTTTTGATTTTAAATAAGTGATTTTAAATGAAACCATTGTTTTCCTCAATAAATATTTTAGTAATATGTTAAAGGTATTTTTATCTATAAAAATATAACTTTAAGTTTCTTATTAGTTAATATTTATATGATACAATATTAAAATTTTTATTCTTTATTTAAAGGTTTTATTATTATTATGATGAAATGTTTATGAAACTCGTATCCTTTCTGTGGGTTATGATTTTATAATATGATGAATGTCTTATGATCTTGTGGAACATATATGTATGATTTTAATTATGTGATGGTTTGGACCCAAATTATATAGACTTAAAATCAATTGGGTGAATAAGGATATATTAGGAGATAATAATGTCTAGAATGGGAAGTGAACTTAGTTCAATGAGGTACTTTGTCCAATAAGATAGTCTTGGGAGTGAACCTCACCTAAGGAAATGATGGGATAGAAAGTGAACCCAATACACTATGATAGTTTTAGCAGTGATAGTTGACTGAGGAAATAATTTTCTATTATTATGTGTATTCCAAAAACTTATGTATTATTCTTATGATAAGTTATCATGGATCATGATTTATTGTTGATGATTCCACACTCTTAGGCCTTATATATATTGATTAATAAAAAATTATTCCTTGTTTCATGATTATGATATATGAATTCATTGTTATGATTTATTTATGTTAAGATCATTTTATCATAACCTTATACTTATCTTATGATCACTTATGATCAATGATTTATATATCTTATGTTTACCCTTATTGAGCATCCAATCTCTCTCTTTATTATGTTTCCCTTACCCAAATTATGTAGCAATTTGTTAAGTTTGTTATGTATAATAAGGTTAGTAGTTGTTAAAAACTTATTGGGAAATAATATCGATCATTTATGACCCTTTTGTTTATGTATCCATGTTTTGAAATAAACTAAATTTTAGTGGTTTTTGTGTGAATCATATTGATATGTATTGGATATTTACTCTAATAATCTTTTTTATTTATTTATGAAAATTATTTGTAACTATAGTTGATATCAGAAAACGATTTAGAAACTTTAGGAAATAAGGATGAGGAAAATTTAGTGATAACCATTAGGATAATCCTATGCATAGGAGAATATCCTAAATTATAGAAAAGAAAGGATTTTGGTTTCCCTAATAAAATGCATCCCTTTTTAGATACTATAAGTGGATGTCGTTTTAGAATAGATACATATAGTGGAGATAATACCAAAATGTGTTGTTCAAATATATCTCAACCATTATTCTGATTCATAGTAAATTAGACCTTATTGTGCACCTGGTTTTAAACTCATTGATGATATGGTTAGGCTAATTCATAATTTATTTATAAGCCATTAGGAATAATTTAAATAGATATTGACCATGGATGACTTATATTTAACTTATGGTGTCATATATTGAAAAGAAGGTTTCATTAATTAAATAGCCTATGATTTTTCTCACGATTGATCACTCTAATTAACGATGATTGAGGGTAATTCTATCCATTTTGGGGTTAGTAAGAGATTAAAGATTAAATGATAAAGTATATGTCATTATAGGTATTCTTAAATATTTAAGTACCCTATTTGAGATTATTTATATGAATTATTATATATCATGAAAATTATCATGACATGTTAATTCATATCCTTAAATATTATACATTCAAATATCCAAAACAACTCCTAATGGTATGATGGCTTCATCTCAAGTCTATGATTCTTATCTGATTTATGTGTTTGGTAATGTTCTCTCTAAAAATATTTTTATTCTTCCAATAGATGAATTTGATGTTATTTTGGTCATGTATTTAGTATATTTGTACAAATTCCATATCAATTTCTAAGTAAGGGAAGTGACATTTGATATTCCTAACAATCTATGATTTTCTTTGTGTGAGGATAAATATTAACATATAACGGAAATTATATTTGTTTTATGGGTCTTAATTCATTTTAAAAGGGATAATTTATCATATATGGTTGGGGAGAAAATCAAAATCAGTTATATGCCTATTGTAAAAGATTTTGTTGATACCTTTCTAGAAGAGTTACATAGTATTCCTATGAATCGTGAAGTCATGTTTTTAATAGAACTTATACTTGGTTTTATACCTGTTTTAAAGGATCCATATACAATGTCCCCAACTGAGTTTTAGGAATTGAAGAAACAAATCTAGGAAAATCTTGGTAAGGGATTCATTTGGAAAAGTGTGTCCCCATGAGGAGCACCTATTGTTTTTATTAAGAATAAATATAGATCAATGAGACTCTGCATTTATTATCAATAACATAACAAGATCATTATCAAGAATAAGTATCCTACGCCCCAAATTGATGATTTTTGTGATCAATTATGAGGATATAAATATTTTTAAAAGATAAATATTCAATTTGGATACTATCAATTGAGGTTCGAAAGTGAAGACATATCTAAGAAAACCTACCAATTGAGGTATGGACACTATAGGTTTATAGTCATGGTATTCGGTCTTACTAATCCCCTTGCTATCTTTATGGATTTATTGAATATATTATTTAGATATTACATTGTTAAATTTGTGATAGTATTTATAAATGATATTATTATATATTCTAATAGAAATTAAGATCATGAAGATTTATTTATGATTGTACTGAAGATTATAAGGAAGGATAAAATGTATGAAAATTTTACCTAGTGTGAATTTTGGATATCAAAACTTTCGTTTTTTGGTTATATAATCTCAAGTATGGGTATGTCAATGGATACATAAAATATGAAAGTTATTGGACATTATACCAGACCAACCACAGTGATGAGATCTATAGATTTCTTGGATTGGCTAGATGTTATCGACCCTTTGTAATGGATTTATCATGACTATCGAATCCACTCACCAAGTTAACTCAGAATAGATTTAATTTCCTTTGGATTAATGAATGTGAAGAAAATTTCAAGGAACTAAAGAGAAGGTTTGTTAGTGCAACTGTATTTACACTACCCTGTGATTTAAAAGGGTATGATATTTATAGTAGCACATCAAAAAAAGGTCAGGGGTGTGTTCTTTTGCATAATGATATTGTGATAGCTTATTCTTCACACCAATTAAAGGTTCGTGAGAAAAATTAGTAGACTAATGATTTGGAGTTAATAAAAGTAAGAATTTCATTAATTATATAGAGGAATTATATTTATGGATATAGGTGTGACAAATATATTAATCATAAAATTTTAATGTATATATTCATCAAGAAATATTTTAATATGCACTAGATAATATGGTTGGAGTTGTTTAAAGACTACAACTTCTCAATAAATTACCACTATGGTAAAGTGAACATGGTGTATGATGATTTGAGTAAAAAGGATCATGCCAGGTTATCCATGATGAGGATCATATAATATACAATATTTAGGTATTTCCAAAGGATGGACCATGAAATCTTAAAGGAAAGGGAGGAATCTTATCCTTATTAAATGAGTTTTTAACCATTTATCCCTGTAAAGATAGTATTTGGAGATAAAAAATAAAGTGAGAAATGTTCCTAAGTTTAACCTTGAATGAGATGGAATGATAAGGTTTAGGAACCGAGTATGCATTCCATCAATACTATACTTGAAGAATGAACTATTGGAATAATCTCAAAACTCCTCATTCTCTATTTATCCGAGAATTATGAAGATGCATAGATATTTAAAAAATTATTTTCTATGAGACATCATGGAGATATATATTTCATATTATGTACTTCATTGATTGGTATTTTATCAAGTTATGTCTAAGAGATAGAAGTATAAGAGGATATTATAACTATTACCCATATTATAATGGAAATGGGAAAACATCACCATGGATTTTGTTTTCAAACTACCCAAAATATATAAATTCAATAATCTATTTGGTTTTTCATTGATTACCTTAAAAATTCATTGTAGTTCATTTATATTAGAAAATATTTCACTATTGACTAGATTTCTAATATATACATTAAGAGAATGGTAAGATTACATGGAGTTCTACATTCTATTTTATCTAATCTGGTTTACCTCAATGTTCTGGAGAAGACTTCAACTAGATCTAGATATAAATTTGTGTTTTAGTGATACTAATTATCCTCATATATATGTTCAGTCTAAAATTACCATTCAAACCTTGTTGGATATTTTGAGATCACATTCCCTATTTTTCAAACGTGTTTGGGGTAAAAAACCTTCGTCTAGTCAAGTTTTCTTACAGCAATAGCTTTTAATCAAGAATTCATATGGATCTTCATGAATCCCACTATTTAAAAAAGTATAAAACTTTGTTATTTTGGGATAAATTTGAAGAAAAAATGTTATTAGTAACTGATTTAGCTGATAAAATGGAAGATAAGGTTATATTCATTTAGCAACACATCATGAAATCTTATAGTTCATAAAAGAGTTATTTTGATAATCATTAGTGAAATATAGAATCCGATGTTGGTGAGAAATATTCTCAATGGATAAAGGTTATGAGATTCATAAAGAAAGAAAACTTGAGCCCTGGTTATATTTTTCCCTTTAATATTATTGATTGAGTAGGGACTTTATCTTATCTCTTGGTACTCTCACCAGACCTCTCTAAATTTCACAATATGTTCCATGTATCTATCATAAGAAAGTACACAATTGATACTTTACATATACTAAGATTATAGGATATACCATTGGATCATGATCTTTATAATGTATAGATACTGGTATAAATATTGGATCATAGATATATATTTATTTGGAACAATATTAACCAATTTATTAAAGTTCTTTGGAGGGATCATAAACATACGGAAGCTACATGAGAACCTAAAGATGTGAGGAAATAGAGATATCCTCATTTTTTGTATTAAAGTGATGGAATTTTAAGGGAAAACATAATTTTAAGGGGGGTTTAATGCAACAACCTAATATTTTATATGTTTTTTCCTCTGAAATAAAACTTTTAGTATTCAATAGCTTTCCTTACATACAACTTAGAGTCTCTATGAATCACAATATAATAAACCTTTTTAAGATAGTCATTAAATTATCAGGTATGAATAGTAATAGAAATTTGTAAAATATATTTATAATGGTTTTTAATAATTAAAACTAATTTATTACTTCATAATAAATATGCACTAAATTTTCAGTAAAATCATTTTACGCTTTAAAAATATGTTTATTCAAAAACGGTTTTTATCACATTTTTTGACCATGAGCATTATAATTAATTTATACCATTTTTTAAAATTTTCTTTGAGTAAATTAATATAATTTTTTAATTTTTCAGGTCAATATTATCTTAAGGTGAATTTTTAGGATTTTTTAAATAGATTTATTTTCTAATGAATAGTTTAAATACTGATTTTTAGTTAAAACAACTATTTCTTCTCAAGTAAAAGTACCATTCTGTTTTTATTTTAACTTAAAGTAATATAAGTATAATTTAATTATAAATAATATAATTAATTATATAACAACCCTCAATATACTTGATTTTGATATAAGTTCATTTTTATCCTTAAAAACACATTTTTCCAAAAATTGTTTTTATACACACAATGAGTGTTTATCTTAATAAATTAAATTAATATATATTGATTAATGGTCATAATAAATTTTATAGATCATATATTTTAATATTCATTTTATCATTTTTAAAAGGAAATTAATTTATGTAAATTATGTTTAAAGATAACAGATTTATTCTTCTAAAATAGGTTTTCATTGTAGGTTGTGCACTTAATTAAGATTAAATTATGCCAATTATATAAATTGAATCATGTAAAATTGATTATATATTTTGAATAATCATATTTAATACAATATAATCAGTTTAACTTAATTTTTTTATAGTGGATTGTAAAAATAGTAAAATTGTGTTCCATGGTTATGGTTAATTTGAGTTTACCGAGGGGTTAAACAAAGACATATGTGTAGGATTTACACCCAAACCTATAAAAATAGTATTTTTTTAAATATATTTAAACATTATATTTTCCTACCTTATAATACCTATCAATTTAGATTCACATTCCAATTAAATTGACCTTAAATCATTGAAATATTTTAGGAAATTACATATGTGTCCCTACCCTCGCTTATAATAGGGTACCTATTATCCTCCGTTATTCACACTATTTAATCCTTCTAGATTAGAAAATACCTAGTTAATAAAATCTATAGAATAGTTTAATTAATCCTAGATTTTATTCTCCTAATAGTAATTATCCATGCTTAAGGTGTAAACCAAATGAAGTTACTCAACGAAGATGTATATATCTTAACAAACCTCTTTCAATTTTATTTTTTCTTATACTTCCTATCAAAATTTTTAATCTATAAAAATTTAGGAATATAATATCATAAATATAATGAGATGTTATTATAATTATTCAATAGTTATTTTCCACCACTTCTGTGGTACCCCGTGTTTTTATGAAATATTTTTTCAAAATAAATTTAATTTCGTTGTTAGCTTGGATTACATGCAACACCGACTTTTAACGAACCACGATATACTATTAAAATATTATTATGTGACAATTAATTACCAACCAATGGATTTTTGGGTATGGATATTAATTACTAAATTAGTAAAAATTTATTGTTTATATATGTATAAAATAAATTCTTTAGTTACTAATTGATTAGAAATAAAAATAAAATAATTTGAAAGTAAAAGAGTTATTTTCCAAAAAACTTGTTTTTATATGTACAAAAATGTTTTATTTTAATAAATTAAATAAATAAATTTTTGTAAAAATTTTTAAGGAAATATATATATTATGAATTTTATCACATTTTTTGACATTCATATAATATTTTATTATCATTGAATAGGAATAAAATCCAGTGTAATGCTTAAAAATGTATTTTTCTAAAATAGTTTTCATTCCAAGTTGTACACTTATTTTGAAAATAGTTTTCCACTTTTAGAAAATTAACTTGATAAAATTAATTCCATATTTTGGTATCTTGAGATCTAAATTTGATATATAATCCCTTAATTTTTTTACCAATATGAATAGTAACCATGGTAAAATTTATCAACTTTTTAAAGGGTAAATCAGGTTAATTTAGGTTAAAATTAAGTGATAAAGCCATAAGTTATTATCCTAATTATTATTGGTGAAGGTAATTAGACCACTATTACCTTATTATCTAAATTTTTTAGTTCAATGGAGTCTTTTCTAGGAAAATGACACATGTAATATTTAAATAAAAGAAAGTTACAAAATGTCACTCTCTTGGTTTTAAATATGCCTTATGCATACACATAGAGAAAAAATCAATTTATAAATGAATATAAGTGTTTTTTGTATATTAATTAAATTATCTTCATATATAAATTTATTTCTAATTTTTAGTCATTATATAATGACTATAATTTCTTATGAAACACCGATGCGGTATTTCTCCAATTAATAAACAATATAATAAATTATTTTAGTAATATTAAAAATAATATAATTTGAGTGATTTAATGTGTTATAATAATTATTTATATATATATAAAATATTCATGTTATGTTAAATAATTATATCTGAATACCCCCTTTTACTGATGTATTTAAAGTCAAATTAAAGGAATAGTGCTAAAAATGCCATTAATAATATTTTATAAAAAAATAATATTTTATTAAATGATATAAAATTTATAAACATATTATATTCAAAAATATTAATGGTATGTGATTTTAAATATCAACCATGGTCCATTTATGGGCCGTTTTTAATTTTATTGTATCGTTATTAACCCTTAAAGGGTAAAAAACATTAATATCGTGGAAATTATCATAAGGGTTAGTGAAGGGTTAAAATAAAATAATAAGGGTAACAATATGATAAAAACCTGAAAAAAAATTGTTTTATGTGAATATTTTTACTAATACTTATATTATATTCAAATATTATGAATTTGTATCCATTTGGGCATCAAAATTAATTTAAATTAATTTAATATTTTAATAAATTCTAAGAGTTCCCTCCCCTCAATTATAAAAGGGCACCACTACTTTCTCTTATTTACATTAAATTGAGACATATAGATATAAAAAATCTAAAAATTCATATTCTTTACTTCTCAATCCACATTATGGAGGTTTTGGTCTTTCGAAAATACCAACCCTAGCGTCGTTAAGAGGAGATGTAAAGGTGTCGTTTCAAAGAAGAGGTAATCGCCATAGCCGATCACTCTCTTTTTAATTATTATTTTACCACCAATAAATCTATTATATTATTAATAAAATAATAAATTAAGTATCATAAATATACTATAATTTTATCATAATTATGAAACCACCTTTAATCACCTTCTTTCCATCAAATGAGAAGTAAAAGTATCACTTCTGCGTATGTATGACTTACCATCTCCACATAGAAATACAATTAATTTTTCATCATTATCTTTTATGAATGGGTATTATGATGAGTTTAATTTTTATATATGATAATTATGATATAATTATACTTATATAATTATAATATCATATCTAATATATTACCTTCCAAACCGTTGGAAAATTATAACATCTTTCATGCGTACGTGTGGACTACCACCTCCACAAAGCGATGCAATTTTTTTCATTTATATTTTAATTATATGGTAATAAGTAATTAATTAAAAAATATATATGGTATAATAATTATTATTTAAAGGTTATATAATATTTATATTTCTTTTTTTTCATCCATTAAAAAATGAAAACAACGTTCACACATATGTATGACCTACCATCTCCTTGAATAGTATAATTCATTTTTTATCTATATATTTTATGAATGATTCTAACAATGTATATAATGAATATATATGATAATAATATCATGATTATAATTCTTGGGGTTATTTAACCATTATTAAAACTTAAGGAACAAAACTACTTAACCAAAATATACATGAAAAATGAAGTAGATATCACCCAAGATAACGATCTTAATAAATAATTGTTAAAAAATGGGTGATAAAAGGTTATAAGTAAATAATATATGGTATTATATAGATTATTATGGTTCTTTAATATATTTATAATAAATCTATATTTATTATAAAAGAGGTTCTAATTCATATGAAATAATTCAGAACTAAGATAAGGGGTTTTCGTATCACTTTTATTTCTATGATACACATGTTATATTCATCACTTAATGCATTTGATGACACTTCATATGAAAATTGTGGATATTTACATATCCACCTATAGTTTTTATTTCATGTTTATTATGATTCAAAATTTACCAAAGTGTCAAGGGTTTTATGTTACAATCTTATTGTTTATTAGGATTGATTATGATTAAGTTTTCAATGAGGAAAACTTATGATATACCTCTCAATAAATTCTTAAATTTTATTCTCCTTGGGATATTTATTTAAAATATATGTTTTAATTTTATTTTAATCATATTAAGTACTTAGGATACTAATACTATGTTTTTAAGTAAATCTAATTTATTTTTCTCTTTGGTGGAAATTATTTTCTCTTCCATATCTATGTTTTCTAAAAGTGTTTTCTAAATTTTTTTAATAATATATTATAATTTTAAAGTCATTTTCTCTATTTTTTGAATTTTTAAATAATGTTTTAAAATTATTCTTCTTGTCTTCTTCCAAATGAGGACCTTTTTAATTTTTAAAAAAAATTAAAATGAAAGTTTTCTTTTAACTTATACAATATGGACAGAATTTCCTATTATTATGATTGTTCAATGATTTGAATATTCATTTACAAGTTTTCATATTTATTTTCAAATAATATTTATTATATAATATTTTATAATTTTTTATATTTTAAGGAAGTTATTTTAAAATGGAAATTATGTTTTCCTTAATAATGTTTTAATGATATTTTAATGGTATTTATATTTATAAAAAAAACAACCCTTGATTTTCATTATGCTTTACTGGGGACATAGTACAAGGATACCATCCTTATTCTTTCTCTGTATGGTTTATTTTTATGATAAAAATATGTTTATAAAAATCATTCCTTTTCCATGGGATATACTATGATGAAATGATGAAATTCTTATGAAACCCATTTCTCTTCTATGGGTTAGGTTTTGATAAAAATTTTATGAAATCAATTTCTTTTCATGGGATTTGATATGATAAATTATTTTTGATCATGTAGCACACATATATATTATTTTAATTATCTAATGGATGAGAACTATATCTCCCTTCAATGAAAAGGGAAAATATGGATAACTCATGAGGTAAATATATTATACATGAACCTAATTTCAGGTCACACTTTTATGCATGGACATACTCTTCATGTCCATAAGATTAAGTGAGTACATGGTTTTCCTGTCCATAAGTTCATGCATGGACCTAGATTTCAAGTTCATGTGATTATGCATGGAATAGGTATCATGTCCATAAGTTTATGAGAGGGCCTAAATTCATGTCCTTGACTTAATGAGTGTACCAATTTTTATTTATACATGTCCACAAGGTTATAAGATTATGTATGACACAAAATTATATATTATTCTAATGTTATGTTCTCAAGAATCATGTTCTTTGATTCCCCTATGATTCACATCTTATGAAATGTAAAGCTTTTTTCCATGACTCTAGTTTATGATATTTTATATAAAGGGTATGGTTTTCAAATGTTAAGATCATATTCTTATATCCTTATGCTCATGGTATACTTATATAATCATTGATATATCTCTTTTTTACCCTTACTAAGCATCTATGCTCACCCATTATAATTTCTCATTCCCCCAAGCAATGATAAAGTTTTTAGTAATGATATGTCTAAGAAGGGTGGTAGTTAAGAAGAAATTGATGGTAGAATCTTATGAACCAATTATTTATGTGTTCAAGTTTCCAAAGATAATTGACCTATATAATTCTAGTATGAATCATTATGTTATGTAATTAATATTCATCTGTTAAGATCTGATATCTTTATATGAAAATTATGGGTCTCTATAGTTGGTATAAGATCAAGGTTTAGTTAACCTGTGTAAACTAGTATGATAAAACATTATAGAGAACACTAGGTAAAGATCTAAGTATATGATAACAATCTAAAGTTTTAGTAATTATCATGGATGTCCTAGTATAAATCTAAGGTTTCATAGATTGAAAATAAGGTTTCTTGATTCATACATAAAATGAATGATCTTTCATGATAATGTGGTTTCCAATATGATCATCATTTATCACACTATCCTTTTTTGTTTTAGTTAGTGGATAAAACATGAGTGAATCGTGTTAACAATGAATGTGATGGCCAATGCAATGAATGCCCTCATGAGAAACTAGATGGACCCAGAACTGGGGTTTAATATCTTATGATAATGATAACTCAACACTCTCAAGCTATTTTTGGCAACATAGATCATATTGAAATTAAAAATTCATCAAGGAGGGAGAAACATGTTATTGAATCTTTTATGTGATAATGTCCACCCTCCTTATATGGTTATTATGATCAACTTGATATTGATAAATGGATCAATGCAATAGAAATGATATTTTCTATTAATCAATGATCAGAACTTGAAAAAGTTATTATAGTTGTTTATCATTTTGAAGATGAATTAGATAAATAGTGAAATCTTATTAAGAATACAAAGAATGAGGAGAAAATAGAATCTATGGAATATGATGATTTTAATGGAATATTTTTCAGTACATACTTCCCACATATTCTACATACAAAAATATAGATGTAATTACTTGATCTTAGGAAGAAGGATGATTAATCCATTAGTACCAATGAGGAAAATTTTACAATAATTACAAGGTATGCTTTAGGATTAATCACTATCCCTGATAGAAAAATTGGTCAATTTTTTAATTCTTTAAAACTAAGTCTTTAAATATAATTAGTTATAAGGAACATTGGAATATATGAGAAAATCATTCAATTTTCATTAAAAGTGGAAATGGAAGCTAGAAACCCTCAACGTTATGATGATAATAAATGGAATATGAGGCTTCATTGAAGCTGTAGTGGTTTTTCACATGGAGGGAAGAAAAAATTTCAACCTCCTGCTTTCTAAAAATATGGGATGTATCACTCAGGTGAATTCCTAAAAGGAATGAGAAAAGTTTTCAAGTACGTGAAGCCTGGACATTGAGAAAAAGAATTTTGAGGTGATATAAATATGTCAGTAAATGAAATGAATGAGAGAAATCTCAGCAAAATACACTACCCACACTTTAGTGATATAAATATAAATAGTTTGTACATTATGTGAATCAATGCACTTATCCAAGATAATAAGGCACAAAAACCTCTGAATTCAAAAGATAAAGGGAAATTTTATGTAATTAAAACAATTGATTTAAATTATGATAGTTGGGGAACACTTATACTCAACTATATAATTAGAAATTTCATTTTTATGTTTAAATAATTAATATGAAAGTATTATCCTTTTTTGTGAAGTTTTCTGTGATTATAAGAATTGATTATCTCTCCATATATAGATTCTTTATATATTTTGAGAATAAAGACATCATATTTGATATTCTAAATCAACCTATGATATCTATCTGTACAAGGATGAACCCAAACCTCCAATGGAGTTTTTTTGGCTAAGAAAAGATCTTATTTAAGGAATTAATGGTGAGTTATCTTTTATAAGAATATATTATTTTATTGTAACTTAATTTTGTGAAATTATTAGTATATATTGGAGAATATGTGATCAAGGTTTATACATTTTTGTATGAGGATTTATGAGTGATTAAAATTATTATTAAGTTTAACATGAGAGGATATGAGATCAAATCATCTTTGGGTTCCCATCTTGGTTAGACATATTTTGGACAAGTCCTAAAGTTAACAATTTTTAGAATATATTATGTTGTTATTTGGGATTAAAGTATGTTTTATCATAGCCTATACTAATCATTTTATTTTTGGTCAATATAGGGATAGAAGTAATGACTTATCATTATTTTAGGATTTTATGACCCTTTAAAAGTTAATTTTAGTTCTTCATGGATGAAAACAAATAATCTTGAATACTCATCATCTGATGAAATTGATTAGATTGTGGTGGAAATTTATTGAAGGATGAATTTATACTTATCAAGTAAGTATATTTCATTATTTTTTTATTATAGATGCTAAATAAATTCTTCAAATCAAGGAAAAGTATCTTAATACAAATATGATATCATATTACCTATAATTCCAAATAATTCCCTCCTAGATTCATGGTTTTTTGGTTATTAAAATTATCCTTATGATGTTCTCTATCACTCTCTATTAGTCTTTACAAGTTAGTTTTATCTTTCATGTCCATATTTTAACTTTTAACCAATTTTTTACTTATCTGGGAACATAATTTTATATTATTTTAGGTAAACTTTATATTTTCCACTTTCACTTTTTAAGGGGAGTTTTATTATTCCTTTATACGATGTGGGTTTTTGTAAAGGAAATTTATAATATTAAACCATTAATGACTGAAAATTAATTTTTTTTATTAGAATAAACCCTCTCTTAAGGGTGAGGGGAACCCAAAATGACTTCAACGACTTGAAACATCAAGACAAGCCCCTACAATCCAAGATCCCAAGGAAAAAAACAACCAAATTCAATAAAGTGAGAACTCCTCCCCAACATCAAACACAATAAGACCAGCTTTCACCATGACATAGTTGTTCAGCAAGCTGTGTAGAGACCCGAAGCTTGACGTACATGGACATTACATTACTTTTGCAGAATACTTAATACATAACAAAAACAGACACACAAGGACCGTAATAGTTTAGTGTATTTGGAAACTTGGAACGTAATCCTCTAATCATGGTGAAAGATCTTCAACATCTCCCATAAAGATCTTCCCCTTTTTTTATTACCTAAAACCTTTCTTTATATCCTGGGAAAAGAAAACATAAAAAGGGTGAGCTCAAATGCTCAGTAAGGGTAAGCATGGATAAAATAAAACATACCATATACATTTGAACTTAAAAAAAACATGAACATTAAAAATCTTGAGCAACGACATAAAACATAGAAGTATATAAGGCATAGATCATAATGGAACATAAATCATGATAAAATAGCATGGGAATAAAACATGTAATTGTGGAATCCATTAAGAACATGTAATTATTTCCATAGTATCCAAGGCATTGCTGCCAAGACCATCTTAGTGGACAAAGTCCCTTTCTGAATTGAGTTCACTCCTCGTTTCAGTCCTGTTTTACTAAACCAGTTTAACCTGTCGTTCCAGCCATGTCTATCTCATGAGATATAAATCTTTACCCAATGCATTGGAGGGAGATATAGGTCCCACCCAACTTATAGTGAAATCATTCTTACCTATTCCACAAAATAAACTTAAAACATTCATCATAACCCAAATAATAAAATGGGTTTCATAAACATCATCCCATCATCACATAATCCATATAAAACAAATGGATATTTCATCATAAGAAAATTGAAACCATGTAAATCATAGAGACATTCTACTTGAAACATACACATATGAAATAATGTCATATTAGATAGAAAATGGTTTTGATAAAACACTTTAAATTAATTCTTGAGGAAAATATCCTTTCTTCTTCAAAATCAATTTATTTTCACAAAACGTCTTTCAATTTTAAAAGAAAGAGATTTTGTTGAAAATAGTCATGAAATATTTTGGAGGAAGCTTCATGAAAATAAGGCTTTATAAAACCATAAAAATCTGTTCATGCTGTATAAGTTAAAAAAACATTCTTCTCATACTTTTGCCGAAAAATTCAAAAAGTACTTCGTATGGTAAACAAAAGAAAGATTCCTTCCATATGATGTGGTAAAAGTAAGAAAAGGGTAAAAATGTCTTAAACATACATGGAAGGAAAGTAAACATTTTATGAAAAAATTTTGAGAGCATATGGACATGGATAATAAACATAACCCCCAGTAAATACTTACGAGTAAACAATCTCAGATAAGAATGAGATTGGAATAATTATCCCTTACCTTAGGTTCGATTTTCTTCATAAGTATCTGAACCTCCTCTTCTTTGAAGTGCCTCTTTGAGACCTCCTTTTAGGGAACTAAAATTGGTCTTTGAAGAAGAACAGGACCTCTAGGATGTTTCTAGGGAAGTGTAGAGGAGAAATTGGTAGGTTTTGGTCAAGCTTGAAGGCTCAAAGTGGTGTGAGGAAGAGGGGGAGGAGGTGCCCTTTTGTAAGGGAGGAGAGGGGCACCTTTGGACAAACAAAAAATATTAATTTATTATAAAGTCATATTCGGTATTAAATAGCTCCAAATTGATATATTTATAAGATAAGGTGGGTATGGGTCGAAATCCCTTCATCCAATATAATTTAGACAATTTTAGGTTCCTATTTTAACCTTATCATTTAGATTTAAGATTAAGTTAAATAATTTTACTTTTACCGCGTCTTCTTGTGTTCTTATACTATAAGGTTAATAAAATTACTATAAGCAGCCAAACTAACCCCAAGTTGTTTATTATTAATATATATAACCTTATCTAAGTCATTTTGCCGAACCATAGATTTTTAGGAATAAAATAACAATTAATAATATAATATTTGTTTTAAAAACTATTTTATGTCAATTTTGACACTATATAGTAATTGAATTTTTTGAAACTCATAAAAGAATGATTAGCTCGACAAAAGTTAATAAAATAAATATTAACATATCATATTAACCTATAAAATTAGTGGAATTCATAAAAAGTCTCAAATTATATTTATTTGGGAATTTATAACATCAATTATGTCAATATTTCATTAATAAGATAATTACTGCATCATCATTGTGTCATAAATAAATTAAATTATTTAAAGTCTAAAAATTAAAAATAAAATAACATCATGTAGTAAATCGTTTTATCTTTCTATTGAATATTTATAGTCGAATTTATCTTATTTATAACCCTATATTAAAAATGTTTTAGTAAATAAACTTTGATTTTAACTCTTTTAACTCTTCTTTGAATTAAATAATAATAAATGTCCTAATCTAATCCAAGTGGGCCTAAACGGTCATATTTTATTTCTAAGGTTGTTTTTGGTCAAATTAAACTTATCCAATAGAATTAGGACATGTTTTAGGGTAATAATAATATCATTTTTACCCTTAATTACCTTATTTACTTTTAACCATGGTAAAAAAAAGTAAAAAGTTATTATTCACCAAAAATTATTTTCATCTCATTGAACCACATTTTACTTACTGACATCAACCGTGTCTCTCAGATTTTTGAAATTCCATTCATAGAAGCGGTAAAATTAATATTTATGAAAAATTCAGTTTTTTTTAACTACCACTTAGTGGTTTCACTATTCATCAAAAAATGAAAGTTTTCGGAAAAATACCAAAAATTAGGCCTAAGATATATTTGATATTATGAATTCAAAAATGATGTCTATTTTACCAAATTAAAAACATATCAGTTGCATTAATTAATTTAAAAATTAATTCTCGTCATCAAAACAAATAGCGTGTTTTTAAGAGATAATAACTATCAAAAGATTGACACTTGTTTATGTTTGGTTTAAATGTGAAATTAAATCCATTGAACAACATTGTATTAAATTGTAAAAATATATTCTAAATATACTTTAAAACCACTCAAATTAATAATTTATCACTATTAATTATTTCGATTAAAAAAGTTGTTTTTAATTAAAATTTAGTAACTTTCACTATTCATCGAAATATGAAAGTTATCCGAAAAGTACCAAAATTTCACCCTAAGCTAATTTCGATATTCCGAATCCAAAAATGAAGTCCATTTTGAAAAATGAAATTTACAAAATTTTAAAAAGTGATTAGTACTATTCATAACGGCTAGTTTTAATAATATTTTAATAGCATATCGTTGTTTAGTGAAACTCGGTATTGCGTACTACACACGCTATCGAGGAAGGTCGTGATTGCATTAATGCAAGGAAAGTCAAGGATGCGTGTTGTGAAAGATCCTTTTGGTGTAGAGTACAACAAAAGACATTAATGAAATTAAAAAGAATATTTTTCATAAAATCTCGGGGTGTTACATTCTACCCCCCTTAAAATGAATTTCGCCCTCGAAATTCATCGGGGTTATAAATCGTTTACTACTTGAAAATTTCTTTCATATAACCCACATCGTAAAAAGGAATGATAAAACTTAATTTTTAAAAAATGAATGTTAGAAACAAAATGCATACCCAAATTAACTCATCACTTGGGTTCCCACATAGGAGAACATAGGTGAAAATATTGATATGGATGAAAAATCTAACCATCATGTTCTGATGGAGAGTGGTAGAGAACAGGGCTATGAAAAAGACAACAATCACAAGGACATAAATTTGTGATGATCTAAGGTACCATCTGATTAATCAGATATAAGGGCACTAGGACAACATTTTTGGTTTTCAAGATCATTTCCCTAAAGTTGAAGAATTTGAATTTGAATAAATACTTACTTTATTTTGGTACAATATCATTGTTGTTCGTGCTTTGAACAATTTACACTTCACCTTTTAATGAAATGAAGTTGAATTTGTTATTTGTGAAGTGTTATCAGATCATGTGATAGAATGATGAGTCATTCCGTCTATTTCAAACAAAAGGTTAGAAAAAGTTATCAAATATACATAAGTCGATCTATAGTGAGATTAATCATATATGGTTCCTAAAATGGACTTATACTTCATATATAATAATACTTAATATAATAAAACTAGTTTCTACTAAACAGGGACTTCCTGTAGGCTAGTGGTAGGCAATAAAGGCCAGTCGCACTTCGGTTGTGGGTTCGATTCCCACAGCCTTGTCCGACGCGATGGGTTGTCACCCGTCCTACAGGTTGTCCTTTTTCTAAAACTACATTACTATAAAATCCCATAAATAATATCAAAAAAAGATCTATCCTTAAACAATACTAACTTATGTCCAACATAATCCATTCCAATCATTAGGCTTATCTAAAATACTTCGGTCCAAGTTCATAGTATAAAGGAAACGATTACTTGAAATGTCATCAACCAAGAATGTGAATACCATCATTTATCCCCCATATATCTTGTTGGGAACATTCCAATCATGTGAATGCCTTAATCATGTATTCTCTTGAAAAATGAATACCCATTAAACCTTAGTGAAAACATGAATGCTGTCAAAAGTTAACTCTTTCCACATACCAAAATCCATAAATTCTATATACTCAAACCATGATATAACCTTCTCCTTATATCAGCCATGATCTCATGAATACTATCAAACATTTAATTTTCTCCTTGCGCATATCATCTATTTTCCAAAAATATCTGAATAACCTTTCATGGTTACTAATACCATTAATCATACACTTTCAGAACATAGGAAAGACAACAGTGTAACAATCCTTAGATGTATCTTTATTCCATAGTACCATGAGATTACTTATACAACATTACACTTGATAAACATGTAATCATTCCACTACCTTCTTAAACCATTGACCAAGCTTCAACAATTCTTTCATATATCATTTGTAGTCTCTTCATCATCATCAACATAAATACTACCCATACGGCTGTACTGATTCTCCTCATGAGACTTTCCCTTAGGGCATTGGTTTGTATAATGCCCGTACATTCCAAATTTAAAACATTTAACCATTGTTGATGTCGTAGAAATACCATTATCCTCATCCATAGTGTTAACTGAACCTTTTCCTTTGCACTTACTGTCTTTGTGTCCTTCTTTTCCACACCCAAAGCATCTTCCAGTTCCCTTGAAACAATCTCCTCTATGCCTCTTCCCACATGATTTACATGAGGGAAATTGAACTTTCTTTCCTCTATGATCATCATGAAACTCCATCTTTCTCTTATTATCTGAGTCGGGAAACTTACCAAATTTGAGATTATTGATCATATTATGAGATTGCTGATTAGGCATAATAACTATGTTTGGACTTGAAAATCCCATTTCATTTGGTTTCTCATGAAAAATATCATTCCATTGTCTGTTATATCCTCCATTATCATGAATCTTCTAGTTTCTAGTCATTTTCTAAAACCCAAAAAGAATAGTGTGAGAGGAAAAAATCATGCTAGAGAAAACAACATAGTAAAGGGGGAGTACCCTCAATATCTAACATCTTAGGTTAAATTCTAAGATCATTACCGTAGTTCTAAGACTATATCCTATACGTATACTTATCCTTAGGGACATCCATAGACATACCTTATAAATATCTCTAGGGATCTAACTAAAGCTTTCGCATCCTAGTTTCCAAAGGTTGACTAAACCTCCCTTTGATACCAACTGTAGAGACCTGAAGCTTGAAATACATGGAAATTACATTACTTTTGTGGAATACTTAATACATAACAAAAACAGACACACAAGGACCATAATAGTTTAGTGTCTTTGGAAACTTGGAACGTAATCCTCTAATCGTGGTGAAAGATCTTCAACATCTCCCATAAAGATCTTCCCTTTTTTTTATTACCTAAAACCTTTCTTTATATCCTGGGAAAAGAAACCATAAAAAGGGTGAGCTCAAATTCTCATTAAGGGTAAGCATGGATAAAATAAAACATACCATATACATTTGAACTTAAAAAAATGAACATTAAAAATCTTGAGCAACGACATAAAACATGGAAGTACATAAGGCATAGATCATAATGGAACATAAATCATGATAAAATAGCATGGGAATAAAACATGTAATTGTGGCATCCATTAATCACATGTAATGATTTCTATAGTAGCCAAGGCATTGCTGCCAGGACCATCTTAGTGGACAAAGTCCCTTTCTGAATCGAGTTCACTCCTCGTTTTAGTCCTGTTTTACTGAACCAGTTTAACCTGTCGTTCCAGCCATGTCTATCTCATGAGATATAAATCTTTACCCAATACATTGGAGGGAGCTATAGGTACCACCCATCTCATAGTGAAATCATTCTTACTTGTGCCACAAAATAAACTTAAAACATTCATCATAACCCAAAGAATAAAATGGGATTCATAAACATCATCCCATCATCACATAATCCATATAAAACAAATGGATATTTCATCATAAGAAAATTGAAACCATGTAAATCATAGAGACATTATACTTGAAACATACACATATGAAATAATGTCATATTATATAGAAAATGGTTTTGATAAAACACTTGAAATGAATTCTTGAGGAAAATATCCTTTCTTCTTCAAAATCAATTTCTTATCACAAAATGTCATGCAATTTTAAAAGAAAGAGATTTTGTTGAAAATAGTCATGAAATATTTTGGAGGAAGCTTCATGAAAATAAGGCTTTATAAAACCATAAAAATCTGTTCGTGCTGTATAAGTTAAAAAAACATTCTTCTCATACTTTTTCCGAAAAAGTCAAAAAGTACTTCGTATGGTAAACAAAAGAATGATTCATTCCATACGATGTGGTAAAAGTAATAAAAGGGTAAAAATGTCTTAAAAATACATGGAAGGAAAGTAAAAATTTTATGAAAACATTTTGAGATCATATGGACATGGATAATAAACATAACCCCCAGTAAATACTTATGAGTAAACAATCTCAGATAAGAATGAGATTGGAATAATTATCCCTTACCTTAGGTCCGATTTTCTTCGTAAGTATCTGAACCTCCTCTTCTTTGAAGCGCCTCTTTGATACCTCCTTTTAGGGAACTAAAATTGGTCTTTGAAGAAGACCAGGACCTCTAGGATGTTTCTAGGGAAGTGGATAGAAGAAAGTGGCAGGGTTTGGTCGAGATTGAAGGCTCAAAGTGGTGTGAGGAAGAGGGGGAGGAGGTTCCCTTTTATAAGGGAGGAGAGGGGAACCTTTAGAAAAACTAAAAATATTAATTTATTATAAAGTCATATTCGGTTTTAAATAGCTCCAAATTGATATATTTCGAAGATAAGGTGGGTATGGGTCGAAATCCCTTAATCCAATAGAATTTAGACAAGTTTAGGTTCCTATTTTAACCTTATCATTCATATTTAACATTAAGTTAAATAATTTTACATTTACCGTGTCTTCTTGTGTTCTTATACTATAAGGTTAATAAACATACTATAAGCAGCCAAACGAACCCCAAGATGTTTATTATTAATATATATAACCTTATATAAGTCATTTGTCCTAACATTATATTTTTAGGAATAAAATAACAATTAATAATATAATATATGTTTTAAAAACTATTTTATGTCAATTTTGACACTATTTAGTAATTGATTTTTGTGAAAATCATAACAGAATTATTAGTTCTAAAAAAGTTAATAAAATCAATATTAACATATCATATTATCCTAGAAAATTATTTGAATACATAAAAAGTCTCAAATTATATTTATTTGGGCTTTTATAACATCAATTATGTCAATATTTCATTAATAAGATAATTACTGCATCATCATTATGTCATAAATAAATTAAATTATTTAAAGTCTAAAAATTACAAATAAAATACCATCATGTAGGAAATCTTTTTATCTTTCTATTGAATATTTATAGTCGAATTTATCTTATGTATAACCCTATATTAAAAATGTTTTATTAAATAAACTTTGATTTTAACTCTTCTTTGAATTAAATAATAATAAATGTCCTAATCTAATCCAAGTGTGCCTAAATGGTCATATTTTATTTAAAAGATTGTTTTTGGGCGAATTAAACTTATCCAATAGAATTAGGACATGTGTTAGGGTAATAATAATATCATTTTTACCCTTAATTACCTTATTTACTTTTAACCGTGGTAAAAAAAATTAAAAAGTTACTATTCAGCAAAAAATATTTTCATCTCATTGAACCACATTTTACTTACTTACATCAACCGTGTCTCTCGGATTTTTGAAATTCCATTCACAGAAGCGGTAAAATTAAGTTTTATGAAAAATTCAGTTTTTGTAACTACCACTTAGAGGTTTCACTATTCATCAAAAAATGAAAGTTTCCAGAAAAATACCAAAAATTAGGCCTAAGCTATATTTGATATTATGAATTCAAAAACGATGTCTATTTTACCAAATTCAAAACATATCAGTTGCATTAATTAATTTAAAAATTAATTCCCGTCATCAAAACAAAGAGCATGTTTTTAAGAGATAATAACTATCAAAAGATTGACACTTGTTTATGTCTGGTTTAAATGTGAAATTACATCCATTGAACAAAATTGTATTAAATTGTAAAAATATATTATAAATATAATTTAAAACCACTCAAATTAATAATTAATCACTATTAATTATTTCTATTAAAAAAGTTGTTTTTAATTAAAATTTAGTAATTTTCACTATTCATCAGAATATGAAAGTTATCCGAAAAGTACCAAAATTTCACCCTAAGCTAATTTCGATATTCCGAATCCAAAACTGAAGTCCATTTTGAAAAATAAAATTTACAAAATTTCAAAAGGTGATTATTACTATTCATAATGCCTAGTTTTAATAATATTTTAATAGCATATTGTTTTTTAGTAAAACTCGGTATTGCGTACTACACACGCTATCGAGGAAGGTCGCGATTGCGTGTAATGCAAGGCAAGTCAAGGATGCATGTTGTGCAAGCTCCTTTTGGTGTAGCGTACAACACAAGACATTAATGAAATTAAAAAGAATATTTTTCATAAAATCTCGGGGTGTTACAAGTTGTCTCGTGCATGATTGCATGGGCCTGGTACCGATGGAAAATGCCATACCCTCTCAAACTTCCAAATCCAAATATCAATGGACCTCAAAAGCTCTCTTCTCTGAACCTCTTCTGAAGTAGTCATGTAGGTGAACTGTTTTCCTTACCCCAATGACCATAGACTGTAGTGCCACTGCACAAAATCCCTCCTTCCACACACAGAAAACAAGCAATGCCAAAACATTTATTAAACCATTGATGAATGAGGAAAATTGAGAGGGTGTAATTTATTTAAGGGGGTGAATGAAACTCCTCAAAATTTTATGAAATATGTTTTTTCAAATAAATTTAATTTCTTTGATTTCTTTCATTACACACAACAATGTGTTTTAATGAATCATTAAATGCTATTAAAATATTATCATGTGATAGTTACTACCTGGCCATTGGATTGGTAAGTATAGATAATACTAACTAAATTATGGAAAATTAATGGTTTATACATGTATAAAATAAATTTATTAGTTACCAATTTATTATAAATAATAATAAAATCATTTAAAATTAAAAGTGTTATTTTCCTAGAAAACTATTTTTATTCGCAAAAATGCATTTTATCTTAACAAATTAAATAAATAAATTTTGATTAATTTTATTAATTAGATTAATATATTATAAATTTAATAAAAAAATTTAAAGTTCATCAAATATTTTATATTCATGGAATAATAATAAAATCCAATGTAATGATTAAAAATGCATTTTTCTAAAAAACCAGTTTTCATCGTGTATTGCGTAGTTATTTTAGATTTAATTTTTTAAAATTTTAGAAACTTAATTTATAAAAATGGATTTCATATTTGGAATCAGTATGATTAAATTTTTTTAAATATTTTCCTCATAAAAGTTTTTAATATGGATAATAACTGTGGTAAAATTTATCAACTCAGTAAAGGAAAAATCAAGATAATTTAGGTTAAAATTAAGTGATAAAGCCATATCATTTCATAATAAATTATATTAGATGAAGGTAATTATAACCTAATTAAATTATTCTTGAAATTTATTATTTAATTGGACACTTTTCCATGAAAATTATCTATATAATATTTAAATCAAAGAATATTACAAAATTCCACTCTCTTAGTTTTAAATATCTCTTATGTATCCACATAGGGAAAAATCAATTTATGAATAAATATAAGTGACTATTTTTAAATTAATGAAATTAGTTTTATGATAAAAATTAATTTTTAATTTTTAGTAATTATATAATGACCATAATTTCTTATGCAACAACGATGCAGTATTTCTCCAATTAATAAATAATGTAATGAATGATATTAAAAAGATTAAATGTAATATAATTTTAGTGATTTAATGTGTGGCATGAATTTTTTATATAAATATGACATATTATTGTTATTTTAAAAAAATATATTCGAAATAACCTATTTTATTTATCTATTTAAAGTCAAATTAATGGAATAGTGTTTAAAATGACATTAATGATATTTTATAATAAATGATATTTTATTAAATGATATAAATTTCATAAAAATATTATATTTAGACAAATTAATAAGATATTGTTTTAAACATAAACCATTATCCATTTATTCATCTTTTTTCATTTTATAGTAACATTATTAATCTTTAAAGCATAGAAAACTTTAATATTATGATAACTGTCAAAAGTGTTAATGATGGGTTAAAACAAACAGTTAAAGGTACAAATGTGATCCATACTTGACCAAATTTTATTTAATGTGAGTATTTATAATACTAATAATCATCATATATTATAATATTATCAATTTTTATCCATTTGAACATCAAAATCTATTTATACTAATTTAATATTTTAAGAAATTCCAAGAGTTCCCCTCCCCTCAATTATAAAAGGGAACCCATCCTTTTTATTATTTACACCACTCTGAGTCTTATATCTCAACTAAAATCTACCAAATTATCATATAAACTTCCTTATAAAAATTATAGAGGTTCTCATTTTCCAAAAATACCAATCCTATATCCCTTAAGTGGAGATCTAAATGAGTCGTTTCAAAGAAGAGGTAATCGTCATAACAGATCACATTCCTTCTAATTAGTTTTTTACTTCCTATAAAATTGTTATATTATTAATAAAATAATAAATTAATTATCCTAAATAGGCTAAATTTTTATTATGATTATTAAACCACCTTTATTCTCCCTCTCTCTATTAAATGGGAAATAAAAGTATCACTCGTGTGTATGCATGAATTACTGTCTCCACGTAGATATATAATTAAATTTTCATCAATATATTTTATGGATGGATATTATGATGAGTTTAATATTTATATATGATAATTATTAAATAATTACACTTTTGGAATGATATATCACATCTACATTCTTACCTTATATATCATTGGAAAATGATAATTTTGTTCGTGCGTACCTGTAGACTACCACCTCCACAAAGAGACGTGATTTGTTTTTCATTTACATTTTAATTTTATGGTAATAAATATGTAATTAATTAATATATATTATATATATGATATAAAAATTATTCTTTAAATGTTATTTTATATTTACCTTTCTTTCATTCCATCCACTGAAAAATGAAAACAACGTTCATGTGTATGTACGTCCTACCATTATCATCAATGGTGTAATTCATTTTTCTATATATATAATTTATAAATGAATATAAACATGTATAAAATGAATATATATTATATTTATATCTTTATTAAAATTCTATATATAATTTATTCATGATCAAAACATAAGGACCAAAACTACCAAACCAAATCATATATGTAAAGAGTAGCATATATCAACCAGAACACTGATTTTAATAAATAAATATTAATAAATATGTGATAAAAGTTATAATTAAATAGTATATGGTATGATATATATGATTATATTTCTGAAATAAATGAATAAAAAATCTATATTTATTATAAAGTAGGTTCCAATGTGTATGAAGAAAGTCAGACCTAAGGTAAGGTGTTTTCATCTCACTTTAATTTATGTGAAAAACAATCCATATGAACCCATTATTTATTTTATGTGGTGTATATACTTCTCAGAGATATATTTTATGAAACTTATTATGAATATTATGGAGATTTACATATCTATCTATGGTTTTTATTTCTTGGGTCAAATGATTCAAAAGTTACCAAAGTGATAAGGGTTTTATGTTACAATATCATTATTTATCTGGATTGTTTATGATTAAGTTTTTGATGATGAAAAATCATGATAAAACTCTCAATAAACTATCTAATTTTATTATCTTATGCTTATTTATTTAAAATAAATATTTTCCTTTCATTTTACTCATATTAATTACTCAAGAGACCAAATGAAATTCCACTTTATTTCTATTTTTGGTAAAAATTACTATCTCTTCCATATCCATGTTTTATAAAAGTGTTCCCCAATATATTTTTACAATTATATTTTGATTTTTAAAGTTATTTTTATCCATGTTTTACTTTTTAAATAATATTTTAAAAGTAATCTTCTTGTATTTTTTCAAATTAGGAACTTTTTTAATTTTTATAAAAATGTAAAAGGAATGTTTTCTATTAATGTATACAACATGAAAAAAATTTATAACTAACATATAACTGTTCAATGATTTGAGGAATCCTTTACAAGTTTTAATGGTTATTTTATAAGAAATTGTTTTCCATAATATTTTAAATTTCTTTTAATTTTAATGAATTTATTTCAAAATAGAAATGATATTTTCCTCAAGAATACTTAAATGATATTTTAATGGTCTTTATATTCATAAAAGACAATAAATATTCATTTATCATATGATTTATTGGGGATATAATCCAATTATAACATACTTTTTATTTATTTGTACAGTTTATGTTTATTATAACAATATTTTTATAAAACCTGTTCCATTTCCATGGGTTATACTATGATGAAATGATGAAATTTTTATGAAACCCATTTATTTTCCATGGTTTATGCTATGATGAAATATTTATAAAACCCATTTATTTTTCTGGATTATAATATGATGAATTATTTATGATCTTATAGAACACATATGTATTATTTTAATTATATTATGGGTGGTACCTATATACACCTCAAATACATTGGGTAAGTTTTGATAACTCATGATGTAAATATATTATGTGATAACCTGATTTTACGCTCATAATATTTTATGTGGACCTAGTTTTCATGTACATTAGATTAATTGAGGACATAGTTTTTGTGGCTATAATTTCATGCATATAATGTTATTTTATGTCTATAAGTTCATTCATAGACCTAGATTTCATTTCCATAAGATTATATATGGACTAGGTATCATGTCCATAAGTTTATGCGAGGTCCTGATTTCATGTCCTTAACTTAATGAGTGAACTTGTTTCTATTTTTACATATTCATAATTTTATAAGATTATATATGTCACAAACTCATTTATTATGATAATTTTATGTTCTCATGACTCATTTTCTTTTATTCTACTATGATTCATGTATTTTTAACTGTTAAGATTTTTCCATGACACAAGATTATGTTATTTGATAAGAAGGGTATGGTTTTCAAATTTTAATCTCATATTCTTATACCATTATACCCTTGTTATGATTATATGATCATTAATATCCCCATTTTTTACCCTTAATAGGAATTTTGTCTCACCATTTATTACATTTAATTTTCTATGGTTATGAATAAAGGTTTGAGGAATTATATGTCTAAGAAGGGTGATAGTTATAAAGAACTTAATGTGAGACTCTTATGAACCAGTTGTTTATATGTCCAAGTTTCTAAAATTACTAGAAATAAAATATTATTATATGGATATTAATTTTATGTATTTAAAATTCATATATTAATATGTGATATCTATTTATGAAAAGTATGGGTCCCTATACCTTCTCCATCAAATGGAAAATAAAATTATCGCTCAAGTGTACATGTGGACTACTTCCTCCACATAGAGAATTGATTCATTTCCCATAATTATATTTCATGGATGGTTATTATGATGTATTTAATATTTATATATTATATTTATGGAATTATTATTATTATGTAATTATAGTATCTTATCTACATTCTTACCTTATGGTCCATTGGAAAATGATAATGTCGCTCATATGTACGTGTATACAACCACCTTCACAAAGTGATGTGATTTTGTTTCATTTATGTTTTACTTGGATGGTAATTAGGATGGATTTAATGAATATATAGTTTATTTATGAAATAATTTTGATTATATAAATTCGATTTATCATTTTTCTTTTTTTCTTTTCATCCTTCTAAAAGTGGAAGACATCACCCATGTGTACGTATGGACTATCATCTCTACACCGCGATGTAATTAATTTTTCATCACTTCTTTATATTAATATATATAAATATGTATATAATGATTATATATGGTAATTATATTATTATTAACATTATATATATGATGGAACCATGATCAATGTGCAAGGACCATAACCGACAAACCAAAAGATACGTGAAAAATGAAGTAATTAACACCTGAAATGATGATGATAATGAAGGATTGTTAATGAACAAGTGATAAGATGTTATAATTAAACCATGTATTTTATTATAGGTATTATTATGGTTCTATTATTTAAGTATAATATATTCAATTTTATTACATAGAAGTTTATAGTGCTTATGATTCAAGACCGACTTGAGGTAATAGTTTTATGTTAGAATCTCATTTTTACTGGGATTGTTTATGTTTAAATTTTACAATGAGAAACTTTTATGATATATCTCTCAAAAAAATTATATATTTTATTATCCAAGAGTAATTTCTATAGATTTCATGTTTTCATTTAACTTTCCTCTCTTTAGGTACTCAATAGACTAACAATATTTTTAAGGAAAACCGATATTATTTTTTCATTTATATTTCAATAATTTTTTTAATAATATCTAAATATTGTTTCAATTAATTTTTGAATATATTTTTATTTAATTAAAAAGGTTTAGAATGAATTTTTTACACCCATATTTTTTCACTAGAAACTTTGTAGTTGGATTTTTGAGAAGTGTGAATCCCATGAAAAGCATACTAATATATTTTGCATGAAGGACTTAGATGTGGAATCATTGAAGAAGAAAGGATTGGTATTTGGGATTTATTTTGTAAGGTCATATATTTGGACCATATTTTATTAATTTTACATGGATTTTTAATCTATTTATTTCAGATATTCTATTAACCAAAAATTATCCTTCAATGTTAACTAGTTTACCATCTCAACCAAGTCACATACAAGATTCACCAAAACTATAACCAAGAGCTAGCATAGCCAGTAATACATGGTAGCTAGAACAACTATAAATCCAAAGAGGTGAGTTTTGTGAGAGATAATCCCCCATTGTGATCATGCATGGCGCATGTAGGTGGTGCCTAAGTGGGCCACACAATGGTGTGTAATAGCTATTGTAGGTGTGAGTGCACTATTATAGGTGTTGAACCCTCATGATGGCTTGATGAACGAATAACAAAATTAATAATATTAAGTTATTTATGATCAATTGAAAACTTTATATTGTATGTAAAATTACCGCGGTCGTTGTTCATTCATTAAAAACTTACACATAGAACATGGGCCACATGATATGGATAATCTTGGTCGTCTGATTAGCTATGACCATCATCTTCAACCTCACCAATCTCATCCCACTCAATGTGAGCCTTCTAGTGCTCACCATTCACCATGAACATCCATATAAAATGATAAATACCAATATAGTCAAATCATCCTTAACAAACCAAATCCATGCATGTGACATTGTTTCACATGCATGTTGTTACCACAAAGAACAGAAGTTGTCACAATAATCTGATCGAACCATCATATGAAGATACTGAAAGATGTAAAATGGATCACATGATTGAATGGATAAAATTAATGATCCATCACTAGAATATGTAATTTGGTATATATATATTCCAATAATCACTCATGATATCACATGAACATTGTGTGTTATCGCATGAAGCACTCGTGGGATGTACTATGGATCACACGAATCATGTATCCACCAACATGATCCTTGAGACATTGTATCTTCAAAATGGACATTTAATTCAACCTTCATCCTTCAAAGGGATTGATATTATTGTGATTGAGACACCATGATATCAACCAAAGGATTTTATACTACCAAATTTATGATCGAATTAAGCTTATCATGTGATTTTATAAAACCTTCTTGAGAAGAATCATGGATATCTTGATCAGAATTATAAAATTCATGTAAATCCATGCTGACATCGTGTATTTTTCTTTAAAAATAGTATATGTTTTTTTACAAGAACTATCTACCTTTTTATCATTTCTTCATATGAACACCTTATCTAGTAATCTAGGGCTTGTCCACTGATAAGTTTCATGATCAGATGAATCCCTATAAGATATCACACAAAGCCTTTAGTGGTTTTCTAGAGAACTTGCACATGATATTATGATTCTCATCATGAAAATCTATTAAGAATCACATGATAAAGAAATTGAGCACACAATATTATGTCTTCCTCAACATTGTGATCATGAGAAGGCCAACCACCACATCAAGTTGGTGCATTCAGAACCTTCACCATTTAAATAAGAACCATATTTTTCCGAAATTTTCCTATATAAACCCCTGATCCCCTTTAAAAAAATTAAACGAAACACATGATAGGGGAAGGGGAAGAAACAGAGTAGAGGAAGTGAGGGGTTGTTGTCTTCATATAATTTCTCCAGGTAATCATGAGACCCCATCGTAAGAATCCATCACGTAATCCATTGAAGCTCGTGAAATTACAAGATGATATTAGAATCATGTGATTCCCTCATGAGAACCTATATTAGGTTTTTCAATCATATAGATTTGATATGAAACCCTTTGATAGGTTAGCATAACCCCATCACGCGACTCCCTTAGGATCATAAAATCACATACACATTTGGAATGTGAAAAAACCATAATATGCAGCCTTGAAATGAATGATAACCCTTGGACATAAAATTCAACCCTTGGATGTGCTCTCTTTATCATGTGCATTACCTTGGACATGTTCATGATATCCCACTGTGTGATTCTCTTAAGATCATAAAATCACAAGACACATCATTGGTCTTATGATTACCTCATGTGAAAGGCCTTGGACATGTCACCTTCAGTCATGTGGATCACCTTGGATATGTATGCCTTGATCATTAAAATGGTAATTGAAATGTCACCTTCAGTTATGAGAAGGTCATTGGACATGTCTTCCTTGATCATCTAAAAATCCTTGTACCTATCACCTCTGATCATGCTAAAGGCCATGTACATGTCACCGTAAGTCACATGAAGAACCTTGTACATGTCTTCCTTGATCACCTGAAATTCCCTAGACATATCAACATTAATCACATGAAAGGCCCTGGGCATGTTAGCTTTGATCACACAAAGCACCTTGGACATATCTTCTCAGATAACATGAAAGGACATGGACATGTCAGCTTTGATCATTTTAAGTACCCTAGACATGTTAGCCTTGATCACATGATACACCCTTGTACATGTCATCCTTGTCAGGTTGAAACCCCAGATATGACAGGTAGACACTCTAGAAATTTCAGGCATACACCCTAGACATGTTAGGAAGACACCCTAGGACATGTCATCCTTGTCTGCTAGACACACATGAACATACGGCATGTAAACCCCCAACCATGAATATTTGGTTGAGTACCCCCATTACAAGGGGAGTTTTCTTAATGGGTTAGGGTTATTAACTCATGAAACCCTATTCTTGTCATGCTCTCATATGAGATTTCGTGTCATACCAAACAAATTTTATGGAATTTTTATAGTCATCATCTCTCTTTATCTATCAAAGGATAAGGAATGAATATGCATCATGGTTGTCCATCCTAGTATAAGTCCATAAATTTACAAAACAATTGGGGTAATAATAATCAATTCAAGTGTAATCACTTATCCTAACCCATCAATGGTTCAAGAGTAACCTAAACTACAAAGACTCTGATTTATGTTATAAACAAGATATGCAGGATACCTTCTTGAGGCCCAAGCTCTATGGGGAATCTGCCATAGGGTAAGTCCCTCCATATCCCAATTACCCTAAGTCATGGGACTGAATTATCCTAAGAGTCTACCATCATTTCTTATCCATTAGTGGATGAGAAATGGGTTCATACATTAGCATACTATTGAGTGTAAGACCCTACCATTATCTCAAGAACCTTAAACCCATTAGTGGGTTAAGGATGAACCAAACTAAAAGGACATTTATTCATATTATAAATGGGATATGTTGGATTATTTTATAAATCCCAAGATCCATTCCATAGTATCTATGATCCTCATAATCATACCTCTCTAAGGGAAACCTTAATGTGTAATCCTTGTATATATTTTCTCTCATGTGATGTGTCCAATCTTCTTTTATCTCTTATTTTTTACACTGAGCATAAATCATGTGGGATTAGATACTGGTGATGATCTTACCAATAATATGATGTTAATTCTCCTAATGTGGTCCCTTAATTGGGATGTAATTCTGATTAAATATCATATTCACTCAAAGGATCATATTCCTGATGAGTCGGTTCAGGGAAACCTTACATGCATATGTCCCAATCAAGGCCTCTACTATCACATCTTCCATGAAGAAAATGCACATAACATGAACTATTTTGACTCTAATTCCTATAATAGTAGGATACATAGGACGAAATATAAAGTATCATGTCTTATATTTACATCCTTTACATAAGACATTAAATTTCACAGTGTTGTCCAATTATACAACCTTAAAATATGTCAAACAAACAACATGGGTTTTGATTACTGTTATCATAGGATACATAGGATACATGATGGGAATTCAATCCCATCTCCAAGTCACTAAATTCCTCCTTGGATAGTGATAAACTTCAGGGTTCCCGAATATGGCTATAGACTAGAGAATCATAAATAAATAAGAGGGTAATGAAGAACCTACAATACACACAGTCATTCCTATCAATAAATGGTCATGATCAATTCATTGAAACAGGGGTATTCGGTCCTATACCGGTGCTTGGGAAGGATTCACAAACATATCTTATATCTATATGAGAGCCTTGTAGTAGACAATAATTCCTACCAAAAGGGTATTATGAGCTTAAACTCTTATCCTCTCAACCAATGTGTGATCCTAAGAAAAATTGGGTTTGAAACCACAAATGACTGCTTGCCTTTGGAAAGAAAACTTATGCCTCATTATATATATTGGAACCAATAAGAGTTTCCATTAGAGAAAAATATATTAAAACAGATGAAAATGATTGAGAAACCACCCATAATTGAGCATTAGGTGAAACCTTCCATGTTTTTTTATAAATAAAATGGTAAACCAATATAAAATCCTTTAAATGTTTCAATCCTTTCTTGATTATAAAAGGATTGATAGTCCAGTTCCTATTGAACCATTTTGTTCTAAATTTTTTTGGGAAACAAAATGGAGAACACGACATAAAACCCTTTAACTATGTGATCCCTTTCATGGTTTAAAAAAGGAAATATTTCCTAGTTCCCATTGAGCCATTTTTTCCACATTTGTTTGGGAAACAAAATGGTGAACCTAACATAAAATCCAATAACTATTTCATACCTTTAATGAGTTAAAAATGATAGATTAATCAGTTTTTTGGGATATTTTGTTTAGTTTTTTGTCAGTAAATAAAAATGGTAAACCAAATTTGAAATCTTTTAACTACGTTGAAACTTTCATAAAAAAAGGTACCACCTATTTATCCTTTAACAATGAAAGTAATTGATTAACCATGCACTCTTATATATGATTCTACACTAATAAAATGTCTAGTTTCTTCTCTAAAACTCTTTAGATCACTTATAATCCAAATGGAATTTATGAATGTTCTAAAGTATTCTGATATCATTTGACATGTTTTTAATTCCCATGGAACACCTCAAGATGTTGTGAGAAACCAGTTGACAACTGATCATATGCCACATCTGTCATGGAATCCTTTTCCATGAGTCCTTGACACACATTGTTTCCAAATGAACATCTCCAGTACCAGTTGGTGAACTTCCTAGTCCAGGAATGTCACCTCAATGACTATATCCTAACTTTTGAGGTATCTTATGAATCCTCCCGAGCATAAAGCACCGCATTCCATCTTTTCCATGACTAGCCACAGAAGAAGAGGTGACACTTGTTTCAAAAGTCAACCACTTTGGGTGATTATCCCTAGATAAAAACATCACATACCTTCCTATTAAATACCAATATTTTATAAATATTTTTAATTTAAAATTTTAGATATCTTGTGTTACACGCAATAATTATTTTCTTCAGTTGTGTGCATGACCCATGACACTAAGCTTCAACAATCCATGAAATAATATGACTATTATAACCTATCTATTAAATAGGTGGGTATGAATATTATTAACTACTTTATGAAATATAAATATAAATTTCCTACTCTATATAATTTTTTATAAATTCTTAGTAATCAATCAATTAATTTTTAGTAAAGTAATTATATTCAAAAAAATGTTTTCTTTAAAAATAATTTTAATTGATTTTTATGAGAAAATATAATAATTAATTTATAGAGTTGTTATAAAATTTATTGGATGAACTGAAATTAATTTTTTAAATTATCATATAAAAATTTACTTATGGTGAAATTTTTGGACTTTTTCAAAAAATATTTACTTTTCACTGAAAAGTGAAAAATATTGTTTTTTGTAAAAATATCAGTTGTTTTTAATAAATTAAGTAATTTAAATTAATAATTATGTTTTAAAATAATATAACTATTATTTAGTTATATTTAATCCAATAAATTACTTTTAAATCAACCTTATATTTTATTTTAGTATAAGTTTATTTTTGGGTTAAAAAAAGAGTTTTTTCTAAAAATTATTTTAAAGTACATAATATTTCACCAATTTAATTAATTAAATAACCCATAATGAGGAATAATTTAATTAAAAATTTTAGATTATATATCAATAAAATTTATATTCATAAAATTATTATTATTAGACATACTATTAAAATTATCTTGTTCTTTAAAAATACATTTATCAGAAACCTGTTTTTTTATCAGATCTATAGGTTTTGTTTTAAATTTAATTTTTTCCAATTAAGAAAATTTGTTTTTAAAACTAAAATAAATTTTTGAAATCATAATATCAAAATTATATTAGTGTTAATTTTTTATAATTTTCCAAAAAGATTAATTTTTTGACGAATATTGAAAAATACTGAATTTTAAATGAAAACAAACTTTTCATTTAAATTATTTATAAAGTTTAATTATATTTTAAATTGTTTTTAAAGTAAAATTATTTCAATTATATACCTATTAATACAATTTAGGTAATTGAAATCAATTTAATAATAAATTTTTATTTAAAAACTTTGTAAACTTTAAAACATTCTCTCTTAGAAAACATGGTTTCTCATCGCGTACATAGGATTAATATTAAATTAACTTTTACCTCTTTTATAAATGGAATTTATAAAATAGATTTAATATTTTTAATCATGATAATTTATTTTATCTAATAGGTTCAACATAATTTTTGACCAAAATAAATAATAAAAATAGTAAAAATTAATTATTGTGGTTAAGTAAAAAATGAGTTTACTAGAGATTAAACTAAAAAAAGGGTTAAAATTACATAAAAACTTGTCTAAAATATATTTTATGTAAATATTTAGACCCTATAATATATAATTATCGATAATAATCCATATTTGAGGCTTTTTCATGAGAAAATCGTGCATACACCTTTTTATTTCAAAAAATTACAAGTGTGCCACTCACCTCACTTATAAAAGGTCACCCATATCATATCTTATTAACACCTTAAAACCATTTTGGTTCAAAAAATACCTACCCAAATAACACTCCACAACACCTCTTATTGTAAGAACCTAGATCTTCATTTCAGGTATGGATCTTGATTTTGGGTATTTTTTAGGAAAAATGAAGATTTTATAAATTTTCTAAGTACATGCGTTGTACTCTTGAGTACACACCATGTACCAGGTTTCCATGGGTAACTGTGTACTAGCCAAGTAAAATCTAGGTACATGTCCTTGTGGACTTCCTAAAACGGGGGCCGGTTGAGGCTAGTACACAACATGTACATTAAATAAACACGCCATGTACTTTTCTCTTTATTTGATTAATCAGACCGGGGTAACGTCTCATCTCCAGAATTTGCTTCTTCTTCCTGTGTCTCATATAGGAGAGTGATTTATGGATGATTATCTTTGAACTCATCTCATTCCTCCATCCAATATTTGATTGAGGTTCCATCGTGTGCATTGGATTCCCAGTGGTGATTTCTCTCTTTCCCTAGAGTCTCTCTTCCTGATTTCTCTTCTCTATCAAGTTACTAAAGGTTGAAAGATTATGAACTTTCTATAGATCTACTATGTTCTAGGAAGATTCAAGGGACAAAGTTCAATATTTTTTTATCACATAATGTCGAGGTAGGTGGTTTGTTGCCTTTTGGAGTTTGTCTTTGAGTTATATATGCCTAAGTATCGATTACCCATGATTTAGGTATTTCATGTTAAGGAATTGAACCCTATTATCATCTGCCTTAGATATATTTGTATATTGAAATTTTTCTTTGATATGTATACTATTCTAAATTTCTTGTTTAGGGGACACAAAGTGGGTGAGTTTCCTTTTTTGGATGTTTATGGTCGTTTGGTACAGGTTTCCTATGAGGAGAACCTTATTTTCTTGCCTTTAATGTTATGTTGGAATTGATTTCTTAATTTATTCTTATTAAATTCCCATGATATGAATTATAACTACTTAGCCTTGTTGTAGTTGAGATTACTTTGGGCTGTTGGATATCGTTTTTGCATGATTGTATTACATAGGGTTGTGAGAACCTGATGTAGTTAGACCATCGGGGGAATTGATGTTGAGGGCTTCCCAGAGTGTCTATTATATTTACATTACAAGACCATAGGGGATATTGATGGTGATTTCTCCCTTAGAGTGTCTATAGTTTACCATTTGAGAGCATAGGGGGAATGGACGTTGAGTGATTCCTTCGAGAGTCTGTAGTTTATCGTTAAAATACCACAGGGGGGAATTGATGGTGATTGCTTCATCAGAGAGTATTTGTTTTTGTGGGACCAAAGGAGTTAGACTGTGTGATCTTTCCTAGAGGGTTGTTATATCTTTATTGATTTGATGATGTTTTGAACCAGAGGGGTTAAACTGTGAGAACTTTTCTATAGGGTTGATTGTGAATGATTGATTGATTATGATGAGTTTCTCAAGCCAAAGAATAAGCTTGGACTCAATCATAAATTATTGCTAGATGGTCTTCTTAGACATTTATTTTTCTATTACACAGGGGACACCGAGCTTAGGCTAGATCTCAGGGTTTCCTTATTCAACGATTTTAATAATTAGTAAATGTAAATGAATGTAATTGGAAACTGTAGTATTTTTTTAATTTTGAGCAATTCCTTGTTTATTGCTTCATTTTTTATATTGTTTGCTATATATATTCACTAACAGTTTGGAATAGATATTTTGGTGGTTGCCTATTGGGATTCGTCTCACACCCTATTTGTGTCCTTCTTTTTGACCCAAATAGATTATATGGTTGTAGGTATAGATAAGTTAAATCACCATTATACATCAAGTACTTGATTTCTACTAGAGTTGGAGATCATGGGACCAAGCTAAGTCTTGGTATCCTATTGGAGTTATTTACTATTTTTAGTACTTTGGTTTTAGTGTTTTATTTCCAGCATTGTGACTTGTTTGGATGCTTTCCTAGATACTTGTGACATACATCATTATTTAATATATGTTGCAGTTGTTTATACTATCAGCCTTCCTCAATTTTCTTCTGTTGTATGGTATTACTACTTCTGTTATTGTTTATTGTTTGTTTCAACTGTGTTACTCTACCAATGAGGGCATAGTTTCCCCACTATCACACCCAAGGCCCTTTCTACTAGTCAATAGGCTCTGGTATTCAGGGAAATGTGCTTAAGGCCATGTGACCAACATGTTATGGGGCACCTTTGGGTTGTATCTAGATCTGGGATGTTACACTTATAATCTTATAAGCCTTATTTTAGTTATAAATCCAACCTAGGAATTCATTTGGTGCAAACCTAAATAGGATACCTAAAAAGTGGTAATGTTTTTAAATGAGCGTTTTTATTTTATTTATTTCTCCACATCCTTTAATTACTATAAAAAAATATGATATAATAACATAAGTATAATAAGTATACTTATATTTTTTCATTTTAATTTAATTTTCTAAAAACATTTCCAATTCCGTTAAATGGGTTACTAAATCATTGTTCATATATAAGGCAGACATTTGGCTCATGAACTAATGTCATTTGTTTTTTCATTTCCACCTCTTGCGGTTGGGTGTGATGATGGATATAAAGTGTGTGAGTGTATACGTGTGTGTGTGTGTGTGATATTTATAATATATTTATATATCCTAAGTCATTATATCATATATTCCTTTTAACTTTCCATTCTATTGGGGATACAATACTGTTAATCGTGTGTACGGAGGACTGTCGCCTTGTGAAGTGATGCAATTCGTTTTCACTAATGCTTTACATGGAAGATAATAAGGATGATGTTAATGAAAATACATGATATACATGACATAATTATTATATTCATGACATATTTATCATTACTAATTGATAATATATAATTTTTTTCTCACCTTCTCACTCACTAAAATATGATAACATCATTTGTGTATATGTGAACTACCGCCTTCACAAAGTGATGTGACTTTATTTTCATCACCACGCCACATGGATGATATGTATAAGTTTATTTAAAGAAATAATATATTATTTATGATATTATTATAAATATTTAAATATAATATATTTATTACCTCCTTTTAATAATGAATTTTTAAAAATGGAAATACTACTCAAGCATATGTACGACCTACCGTCTCCATGATCGTAACATAATTCATTTATGAAAATCATATTTCATAATTGGTATTATGAGTATAATTGATGTATAAATATAATAATTATTTCATGATTATTATTATAGAGATAATGTATCTATGATCAAATTAATAGGACTGAAAATAACAAATCAAAATATATACAAAAAATAAAGTGGTTATTACCCAAAACGTGACTTTAAAATGGAATTGTTAATAAAGGGTAATAAAAGGACATAAGTAAATAATATATGGAATGATGTATATAATTTTGGTTATTTAATATATTTATAATAAATTTATATTTATTATATAGGAGGATTTAATGTGCATGAAGGAAGTGGAGAATTAAGGTAAGGGATTTCTAGTCTCTCTTTTAATTCTAGGAGACATGAAAATTCACCCCTCATTTATTTTATGTGGTGTATATGCTGCCTCTTTGACATGTTATATCATGAATATAATTCTATTAATGATATTATAAGTTTCATTTAAGTTTATTATTTCATATGAATTATGATTCAAAGTTACCAAATTTGTAAGGGTTTTATGTTACAATCTCATCATTTATTGGAATTTCTCATGATTATGCTTCCAATGATGAAATATTATGATATAACTCTAAATAAACTCATTTATTTTATTCTCATATGATTATTTTTTTAGAATCCATTTTCTCCCTTCATTTTACTGTAACGCCCCGACCCTAGTTACCGAGAGTCGGTGCATTATTACATAACATTGGCATGATCATAAGAAAGATCAAATCTCGAAAGACCGATTGGTTTAGTAGCCTTGGAAACACTAGATATATTCATAAGTTTTACATTACATCATAAAATGAAAAACTACTACAACAACATAATGTCTCCATAATCCACACTCATATCCCCACATAATATCCCTACAGGTCATTCATAACTTACTTCTTCACTTCCTGGGAAAAATAAAACATAGAAAAGGGGTGAGCTCAAATGCCCAGTAAGGATAACAATATAGCGGAAACTTTCATAAATAAGGATAAACATTTAAGGCAATGTATAACTAAAACAAAAGCCTTTCAAACATGAACTTTCAACATGGTATGGCATAAATAAAATGAAATAATGCCATTTACTTATTCACATGGATATTCTACTAATCGAATAATCGCATGCAAAAATCAATAACCACTTTCATAATGTTGGAATGCATAATGCCAAACTTTAATTTCTTTTCAAGGCCTCGTCCCAAGACCTTGGGGATGACTGTAACCGGAACCCAACCCGGAGTGCCTCTAATAACCGGACACCAACCCGGAGTGCCTCTAATAACCGGACACCAACCCGGAGTGCCTCTAATAACCGGACACCAACCCGGAGTGCCTCTAATAACCGGAGACCAAACCGGAGGGCTTACTTTTACCAGTCCCTAACCTGGAGGGCTTACTTTTAACAGTCCCCAACCTGGAGGGCTTACTTTAACCAGTCCCCAACCTGGAACATACTTGTCCAACACATTCATAGGAAGTAAAGGTTGAAATATAACATAAACATTCTTATTGGAACTAGCATACGAAATGTCAATACTTTACTCATAAACCATGAATGCTATATAAATGACACATCTACAGTCAAACATATCACAAAACTCCATTACAATATGGAAGTTTTAAACCATAATAAATCAACTTCAAATAATCTTAAAATCCATCAAAGGATGTTGACATAGATGAAAATGTTTTTTTAAAAAAATTATTGAGAGAAATATCCCTTTTTCATTAAAACATTTTAATGTTACACAATTTAGAAAGTATGGCATTTAAATACATTTTTGAATCAAAGTGTCTCATACCACTTTGAAACTTTTGAATGGAATTAACACTTTTAAAACATTCATTTTCATATAAATAAATCCTTACAAACCATTTTGAAAACGTGGACATAAATGAGGATGATTTAGAAGAATAAATATTTAAAACATTTAAAATGATGTTTTAGTAAAAGTTCCCTTAGAAATAATCCCTTTAAAAACTCTTTTATTAAATATGGACATGGATAGTAAATATGTCCCTGTAGATACTTACGTAAAGACAACCTCGGATATTAAAGAGATTGTGAAGTAAACCCTTATCAATTTGGTAACTTATGAAACATACAACCCATGAAAGAGGTATCATACAATGAAAATGTAAATACACATAAGGTAAAGTGTATTACACAAAGAATACAATTATGGGCAGTACATACACCACACAAAAGATAATAGTGGAAATATGGCATGAATCTCACGGAAATAAAGAGTGAGATGAAAACCCCTTACCATGTTAATCAACTGAGTCGTATGGCCAAAAGTTAATAACCACCAAATTATTTACATAATATCATGAATATAAAGATAATCATGATAATATATATCAAATGCCAGTACGCAATACACCACTTTCAATAATTTAGTGGCGAATAATGGAAATCTCACGGAATTGAATGTGAGATAAGAAAATCCCTTACCTTGTACTTTTACTTGGTTGGGGTAGGTTAACCTCCTGTATAATATTGAAATAATTGTTATTAAATTATACAATAATCATATATATTAATATCATATCATATATGATCTTTTAACTTTGCTTTGTTAATAATGTCTTAGTATTATCGTTGTTTCGGGTATTAACTTACTCGTTTTCTTTTATATGTTTTATTACGTAAGCCATGTTTGTAATGGATAGGTTGTATATTATTCATATCCAGAATGATATCAAGTACTTAAATATCATTTTTAAATCATCAAATGATAATTATTCTTGAATGGATACGATGGAGAATGAATCTCATCGCGTTCGCGGAGACGGTAGTCCGTACGTACGCACGAGCGACAATATCATTCTTTTGATATTAAAATAATATATAAATGGATGGTATATCATATATAAAGAATTATTAACATGTTATATTTATTATTTACATGAGTTACACATCATTATTATACCCATCCAAATAATATTATATTGAATAACAATTACACCACGACGTGGAGACGGTAAGCCGTACGTACGCACGTATGGTGACATGTTATTCAAAGGGTGGATAGAATACTAAATATGGTTGTACCATATTTATAATAAAATCACAGTATATGTGAGATACTGGAGTTATTATTTTATAATTGTAATAACAAAGAAAGAAGAAGTGGAAGAAGAAATGAACTTAGAAAAGGGTGGTGAAATCATTACCTCTTCTTCGGGTTCTTCCTTTTGATTTGATCAAAAGGGCTCCTTAGGTTGGCTTTCTGATCAAACTAAGGCCTCTAAGTTGTATTGAGGGAAGTTGGGAGAGTATTTGGGAAGAGTTTGGCCAAACCAAAAGGCTTTTAAGGTGTGAAGAAATGAGAAGGAGGAGTGCCCTTTTATAAGAGGGGTGAGGGGCACCTTTGGAAAAGCTAGAAATATTAATTTATAATAAATTCATATTCGGTTTCTAATGGCTCCAAAGTTGATTATTCAAAGGTTAAGGTGGGGTGAGGTCGAACACCACTCAACCAATAGAATTTAGACATGTTTGGGTACTTATATTAACCTTATCTTTAAGTATTAACTCTAAGTTAATTAGTTTCACTTTTACAATGTCTCTTTGTATTTTTATATAATATGGTTAATAAAATTACTATATACATCCAAGAGACCCCCAAGTGGTACATTAATGATGAACCTATCATGATATAAGTCTCCTGGCCGAACCCTTGATTTTTAGGAATTTAATATCAATTAATAATATAATATTTGTTTTAAGAACTCTTTTATGTCAATTTTGAAACTATTCAATGGTTGATTTTTGTGAAACTCATAACAGATTGATTACTTCTAACAAATTCAATTACATAAATCCTAATATATCATATTATCCTATAAAATTAGTTTAATTCATTAAAAGTTTCATATTATATTTATTTGGGTATTTATAATATCAATTAATTTAATTTTTCACTATTATAGTAATTACTGTATCATCATTGTGTCATAAATAAAATACATTATTTAATGTATAAAAATTATAAATAAAATATAATTATGTAGGAAATATTTTTATCTTTCTAATGAATATTTATAATCTAAAATCCAACATATATAACCCTATGTAACAATTGTTTTTCTAAAAGATATATGCTTGTGTCATTTTTGTATTCATTTTAACTTAATTAAAATAAAGTGTCATTATCACTTACAAGTGGATCCATGGGGTCCCAAAATCGACCCAAAGATGCCCATGGTTGGCCATGTATCAACCAATAGGATTTAGACACGTTTTAGGGTAATTTATTATTATTATAATATTTTTTGTTAACCATTATTTACCGGATTTACCCTTAACCATGGTAAATAAAATATTTACCGCAGTATTCATTCAAAATGTCTAAAAATAAAAGTTACCTATTTACACAATTTGAACATCCTGATTCCAAATATGGAATCCATTTTCCTAAATTCAAAACACAGAAGTGGCAGAAATTAATTTATAATTAATTCCCGCTGTCAAAACAAAAAGCGTGTTTTTAAGAGGTAATAACTATCAAAAGATTGACACTTGTTTATGTTCGGTTTAATTGTAAAATTATGTCCAATGACCAACATTATATTAAATGGTAAAAATATATTCTAAATATACTTTAAAACCACTCAAATTCATAATTTATCACTATTAATTATTTCGATTAAAAAAGTTGTTTTTAATTAAAATTTAGTAATTTTCACTATTCATCAAAATATGAAAGTTATCCGAAAAGTACCAAAATTTCACCTTAGGCTAAATTCGATATTCCGAATCCAAAAATGAAGTCCATTTGAAAATATAATATATATATAATTTCAAAAATTAGGTATTACTATTCATAATGGCTAGTTTGATTGGTTACGGTGTGTTAGAACTCGGTGTTGCGTACAACACACGCTAGCGTACCGTGGAAGCTTGGGATGTGTCATTTTAAATTTTTTATGTCCATATTTAGTCAAAAAGTTTAAAATATAGTATCTAAAAAGGGTTCACTATTAAAATTTGGTAAAAGTGCAATAATGAAAATGAATTTGTTCTTACATTATGTCTAAGAAACTCATAATATGGATTCTAAAATTATGAGGATTATATAAAGTTTAAAATTTAGTTAACACTATTCATAACCTATTTTGAACAGCTTGTTTGGTAAGTCATGGTGCGATTGAACTTGGTGTTGCATGTAGTGAAAGTTATTGAATTATTTTGAAGAAATAACACACTATAAAATCTTGGGGTGTTACATTCTCCCCTCCTTCAATAAATTGCGTCCTCGCAATTTGAAATTGTTCTTCGAAAATAAAAGGTTGAAAATAGAAAATATCTTTGTGGGAAAACCCACATCGGAAATTGGGTTACTAAAATTTAGTCTTAATATGAGGAAAAGAGAAATGAAAGGATCACCACCAAATTATGATCTCTATTAGGAGAACATTGGTGGCAATTAGAGACATATAATTGGAGGAAAAACGTAAATATTTATAGGTAGTGATTGAGGTCATCAATCACAAAAAGTATAAAATTGAGGTCCTTAAAATCATCAATCTATGATGATTTGAAATACCATCGGTTCAAAAAAAAACATAGGGTATTGGGATAATACATTTTTGATGTTTCAAAATATCTTAGTTGAAATCCCACATCGAAAAATGAATTAATGAGGCCTCTATTTTAAATAAAGAGTGGAAAGTATGAAGATTACCGAAAATAACACATACTAGGGTTCCATGTAGGAAAATATGGATATGGAAGAAAAATATAACCATCAATTATCTGATGGAGAGTGGTAGAGAATATGGCTATGAAAAAGCCAACAATCCCAAAGCCATAAATTAGTGATGATTTAAGGTACCATCTAGGACAACATTTTTGTTCTAAGTTCCTTTTCTTAATGATGAGGAATTTATTTATGAGATTGGCTAAGATCATAAGGAGATATACTTACTTTATAATTAGAGTTTTATACATTAATAAATTTCTACCACAAACTCAACTTTCACTATAAAAGATAATAGAATGTAAAAAAATTCTATTTACACTATTCGTATAGGGTTCCAAAATAAACGAATTTATAATTCATCTACATGATCTTTTAATAAAAACTACATTATTTAATCCAGGACATCTCGTGGGCCAGGGGTAGGTGATACACCCTTGTCGCCCTTCAGTTGCGGGTTCAAGTCTCGCAGCCTTGCCGGACGCGATGGGTTGCCGCCCGACCTCCGGGTTGTCCTTTTATGGCAATCCAAAATAATCCAAACCAGAACTATCCAAAATATTTCTGTCCAAACTCACAGTCCAACATTTATAATGAAGGTAAGCATAATGTAGATCATTTTTACCCCGTAATATCTTATGAATACCTTCATCATGTATTCTTTTAATACACTGAAACATCCTGAATTACCATATTCCTTATTGATTGCATTCATTCTCCCTTATTCCATATAGAATGCTGGATATACTTCATCAATCCAAAAATGTTTTAAACCCCAACAATGATGGAATATACAAATCATTATTCAGTTCCAAGGTAGTCAAGAATATCCAATATAATTTATCCAAAACAATCATGTATTATTCCAAAATCACTACCTCGGTATCAGAACTATATTATGGTTTATCATTCTCTCAACCATATATTTTCCAAAAATTTATCCTGCTATTGAGTCACTTTTCTTTGTTCCACACAATCTCAAGTCCTTAATGAAATAGTACTGCAGTACAATCCTTATATACTCCATAATTATTATAACAAGTACATTGTTGACACAACACTCAATTGACATAATCAACATAAGAACTCTAATCATTCGTCCTCATCTGTGGTAGTATCATAACTTGATTATTATCCAATAACATCATTTGCGGCATAGTCTGATGACTGGGACATAGGTTCTCGTAGTGTCCAAACTCCTTGAAAATGAAGCATTGTATGTTTGAAACCATTTTCTTACCCTTGCAGTCACGTACTTTGTGCCCTTTTCCTCCACACTTATAACAAACTCCCATTCCTTTCAGGCAAGTTCCAGGGTGTTTCTTTCCACAGTTACCACATATGGGAAAATTCTTCTTTTCCCTCTTCCCTTTATCCATCTTTCTCTCTTCCATCCTTTTATTCTCTTGCTTCCCTTCAAAGCCATAGGACTCAGTAAACTCTTTACTTATCTTATCAACACATGATATTATTTCTTCATATGATGATAATACATGGGAGACTATTTCTCTTATAAATTCTATCTTAAGACCATGAAAGATATGATCCTTCCTTCTCTTTGGATCATTTGCATTTCTGGAGTTCTCATTCCTTCTACTGGGCGCCATTTATAAATAATGGCATACACCAGATCAGTTTATGAATCAAAATACATAATCCCATACTTATAAAACACTTAACATAAATTGAACTATTTATGGATATAATCCATAATCATAAAAATGTTTTCTTTGAGGAATTATATACTCATAAACCCTTCATAATGATTTGTAAAGAAAATGAGAGTTATCCTAAGCATATCCCCCGAGAGTGTCGTAACCAAGAGTGCAGCAAGGCCCATTGCCGTGCACCAGTTCCCGTTCGAGTCTATCTTAAAGCGGTGTTTTCGGGTTTTACCCCTAGGTACATCTGTGCCAGAGCCACCTCTACCTGCTCGTATCCAGACAGGGATGTATTTCTCGGAAAACTCACAAAATCTCTACAATACCAAAATTCTAGGAAGTTCTTCTATACTAATCCTCAAAGTTCATCTTAGGTCTACGTGCTCTAATCAGAGTTTATCTAAATCTAGCTTCCAAGGTTTTTACTAAACTTCCTCTGATACCAACTGTAACGCCTCGACCCTAGTTACCCAGAGTCGGTGCATTATTACATAACATTGGCATGATCACAAGAAAGATCAAATCTCGAAAGACCGATTGGTTTAGTAGCCTTGGAAACACTAGATATATTCATAAGTTTTACATTACATCATAAAATTAAAAACTACTACAACAACATAATGTCTCCATAATCCACACTCATATCCCCACATAATATCCCTGCAGGTCATTCATAACTTACTTCTTCACTTCCTGGGAAAAATAAAACATAGAAAAGGGGTGAGCTCAAATGCCCAGTAAGGATAACAATATAGCGGAAACTTTCATAAATAAGGATAAACAATTAAGGAAATGTATAACTAAAACAAAAGCCCTTCAAACATGACCTTTCAACATGGTATGGCATAAATAAAATGAAATAATGCCATTTACTTATTCACATGGATATTCTACTAATCGAATAATCACATGCAAAAATCAATAACCACTTTCATAATGTTGGAATGCATAATGCCAAACTTTAATTTCTTTTCAAGGCCTCGTCCCAAGACCTTGGGGCTGACTGTAACCGGAACCCAACCCGGAGTGCCTCTAATAACCGGACACCAACCCGGAGTGCCTCTAATAACCGTACACCAACCCGGAGTGCCTCTAATAACCGGACACCAACCCAGAGTGCCTCTAATAACCGAAGACCAAACCGGAGGGCTTACTTTTACCAGTCCCTAACCTGGAGGGCTTACTTTTACCAGTCCCCAACCTGGAGGCCTTACTTTAACCAGTCCCCAACCTGGAACATACTTGTCCAACACATTCATATGAAGTAAAGGTTGAAATATAACATATACATTCTTATTGGAACTAGCATACGAAATGTCAATACTTTACTCATAAACCATGAATGCTATATAAATGACACATCTACAGTCAAACATATCACAAAACTCCATTACAATATGGAAGTTTTAAACCATAATAAATCAACTTCAAATAATCTTAAAATCCATCAAAGGATATTGACATAGATGGAAATGTTTTTTAAAAAGATTATTGAGAGAAATATCCCTTTTTCATGAAAACATTTTAATGTTACACAATTTAGAAAGTATGGCATTTAAATACATTTTTGAATCAAAGTGTCACATACCACTTTGAAACTTTTGAATGGAATTAACACTTTTAAAACATTCATTTTCATATAAATAAATCCTTACAAACCATTTTGAAAACGTGGACATAAATGAGGATGATTTAGAAGAATAAATATTTAAAACATTTAAAATGATGTTTTAGTAAAATTTCCCTTATAAATAATCCCTTTGAAAACTCTTTTATTAAATATGTACGTGGATAGTAAATATGTCCCTGTAGATACTTACGTAAAGACAACCTCGGATATTAAAGAGATTGTGAAGTAAACCCTTATCAATTTGGTAACTTATGAAACATACAACCCATGAAAGAGGTATCATAAAATGAAAATGTAAATACACATAAGGTAAAGTGTATTACACAAAGAATAAAATTATGGGCAGTACATACACCACACAAAAGATAATAGTGGAAATATGGCATGAATCTCACGGAAATAAAGAGTGAGATGAAAACCCCTTACCACGTTAATCAACTGAGTAGTATGGCCAAAAGTTAATAACCACCAAATTATTTACATAATATCATGAATATAAAGATAATCATGATAATATATATCAAATTCCAGTACGCAATACACCACTTTCAATAATTTAGTGGCGAATAATGGAAATCTCACGGAATTGAATGTGAGATAAGAAAATCCCTTACCTTGTACTTTTACTTGGTTGGGGTAGGTTAACCTCCTGTATAATATTGAAATAATTGTTATTAAATTATACAAGAATCATATATATTAATATCATATCATATATGATCTTTTAACTTTGCTTTGTTAATAATGTCTTAGTATTATCGTTGTTTCGGGTATTAACTTACTCGTTTTCTTTTATATGTTTTATTACGTAAGCCATGTTTGTAATGGATAGGTTGTATATTATTCATATCCAGAATGATATCAAGTCCTTAAATATCATTTTTAAATCATCAAATGATAATTATTCTTGAATGGATACGATGGAGAATGAATCTCATCGCGTTCGCGGAGACTGTAGTCCGTACGTACGCACGAGCGACAATATCATTCTTTTAATATTAAAATAATATATAAATGGATGGTATAACATATATACAGAATTATTAACATGTTATATTTATTATTTACATGAGTTAAACATCATTATTATACCCATCCAAATAATATTATATTGAATAACAATTACACCACGACGTGGAGACGGTAAGCCGTACGTACGCACGTATGGTGACATGTTATTCAAAGGGTGGATAGAATACAGAATATGGTTGTACCATATTTATAATAACATCACAGTATATGTGAGATACTGGAGTTATTATTTTAGAATGTTAATAACAAAGAAAGAAGAAGTGGAAGAAGAAATGAACTTAGAAAAGGGTGGTTAAATCATTACCTCTTCTTCGGGTTCTTCCTTTTGATTTGATCAAAAGGGCTCCTTAGGTTGGCTTTATGATCAAACTAAGGCCTCTAAGTTGTATTGAGGGAAGTTGGGAGAGTATTTGGGTAGAGGTTGGCCAAACCAAAAGGCTTTGAAGGTGTGAAGAAATGAGAAGGAGGAGTGCCCTTTTATAAGAGGGGTGAGGGGCACCTTTGGAAAAGCTAGAAATATTAATTTATAATAAATTCATATTCGGTTTCTGATGGCTCAAAAGTTGATTATTAAAAGGTTAAGGTGGGGATAGGTCGAACACCACTCAACAAATAGAATTTAGATATGTTTGGGTACTTATATTAACCTTATCTTTAAGTATTAACTCTAAGTTAATTAGTTTCACTTTTACAATGTCTCTTTGTATTTTTATATAATATGGTTAATAAACGTACTATATACATCCAAGAGACCCCCAAGTGGTCCATTAATGATGAAACTATCATGATATAAGTCTCTTGGCCGAACCTTTGATTTTTAGGAATTTAATATCAATTAATAATATAATATTTGTTTTAAGAACTCTTTTATTTCAATTTTGACACTATTCAATAGTTGATTTTTTTGAAACTCATAAAAGATTGATTACTTCGAAAAAATTCAATTAACTAAATCCTAATATATCATATTATCATAGAAAATTAGTTTAATTCATTAAAAGTTTCATATTATATTTATTAGGGTATTTATAATATCAATTAATTTAATTTTTCACTATTATAGTAATTACTGCATCATCATTGTGTCATAAATAAAATAAATTATTTAATGTCTAAAAATTATAAATAAAATATCATTATGTATGAAATCGTTTTATCTTTCTAATGAATATTTATAATCTAAAATCCAACCTATATAACCCTATGTAACAATTGTTTTGCTAAAAGATATATGCTTGTGTCATTTTTGTATTCATTTTAACTTAATTAAAATAAAGTGTCATTATCACTTACAAGTGGATCCATGGGGTCCCAAAATTGACCCAAAGATGCCCATGGTTGACCATGTATCAACCAATAGGATTAAGACACGTTTTAGGGTAATTTACTATTATTATAATATTATTTTTTAAACCCTTATTTACCGGATTTACCCTTAACCATGGTAAATAAAATATTTACCGCAGTAATTATTCAAAATGCCTAAAAATAAAAGTTACCTATTTACACAATTTGAACATCCTGATTCCAAATATGGAATCCATTTTCCTAAATTCAAAACACAGAAGTGGCAGAAATTAATTTAAAATTAATTCCCGCTGTCAAAACAAAAAGCGTGTTTTTAAGAGGTAATAACTATCAAAAGATTGACACTTGTTTATGTTCGGTTTAATTGTAAAATTATGTCCAATGAACAACATTATATTAAATGGTAAAAATATATTCTAAATATACTTTAAAACCACTCAAATTCATAATTTATCACTATTAATTATTTCGATTAAAAAAGTTGTTTTTAATTAAAATTTAGTAATTTTCACTATTCATCAAAATATGAAAGTTATCCGAAAAGTACCAAAATTTCACCTTAGGCTAAATTCGATATTCCGAATCCAAAAATGAAGTCCATTTTAAAATATAATATATATATAATTTCAAAAATAAGGTATTACTATTCATAATGGCTAGTTTGATTGGTTACGGTGTGTTAGAACTCGGTGTTGCGTACAACACACGCTAGCGTACCGTGGAAGCTTGGGATGTTTCATTTTAAATTTTTGATGTCCCTATTTAGTCAAAAAGTTTAAAATATAGTATCTAAAAAGGGTTCACTATTAAAATTTGGTAAAAGTGCAATAATGAAAATGAATTTGTTCTTACATTATGTCTAAGAAACTCATAACATGGATTCTAAAATTATAAGGATTATATAAAGTTTAAAATTTAGTTAACACTATTCATAACCTCTTTTGAACAGCTTGTTTGGTAAGTCATGGTGCGATTGAACTTGGTGTTGCATGTAGTGAAAGTTATTGAATTATTTTGAAGAAATAACACACTATAAAATCTTGGTGTGTTACATTTACTCTTTTTATATAATGAATATCTCAAAGTAATTTTTTAATAAAAATCATCTTTATTTCTCTTTTCGGTCGAAAGCTCATTTTTCTTTCAAACCCATGATTTTCTAAAAGTTTTTTCAAAAATGTTTTTAAAATTATCCAAATAATTTATTAAATACATATTTATTCATGTTTACTATTTAAAAAATGCATTAAAAGGAATATTTATTTCATTTTCCAAACAATGTCTATTTGGGTTTTATGAAAAATGTCAAAAGAATCTTTGTTTTTAACATGCATGACTTGAATAGTATTTTTTACTGTCATGAATTCTCAATAATTTCAAGCTTTACTTAAAATAATTCAAATATATTTTGGAAGAAAAAATTTTCCTTTATATTTGGAATTTTTTAATATTTTTAATAAATCATTTCAAAGTGAAAAGTATTTTGAAAATGTTTTAATATTTTAGAATTTGTTTCTCATAGGAGAAAGGATATTTTTCTAAATAAATGTTTTAAATTATTTTTAAATAATCTCTTATATTTTTTCAAGTTTATTTTAATGAAATGGATTTTAGAAATATTTCATGTTTTAAAAAGTTATTTTTAAATAAAATATATCATATTTATGAAATATTATAAGTGATTTATATTTTATAATCATTTTCCATCTAAAATGACATCCTTTGATGTAATTTATGATTTACTGGGTATATGATCCAAGGGTACCAATTTTATTCTATATCTAAATGGTTTATGATGAAAAGATGTTTATGAAACCTATTTCTCTTCTACAGGTTATACCATAAAAAATTCTTATGAAACATATTTCTTTTTCCACGGGTTATGCTTTTATGAGATGATGAAATGATTATGAAACCTCTATCTTTTACACAGGATATGATATAGTGATATGCTTATGAAACCAATTTCATTTCATGGGTTATGATATGATGAATTTTTTATGATCTCGTGACATATATAAATATGTTTTTCATTATGAGAAGGGTGTTACCTATATCTCCCTCCAATAAATTGGGTGATGATTTATATCTCATAAGATATAAAAGACTAGAATATGGAGATAACCTAGTTCAATAAGGTACTTTTTCCTCAATTATGGTCTTGGAAATAAACTTTGACTACTATGATGGTTTGGGGGGTGAACCTGTTACTCTATGATATCCTTGACAGTGAGCCTTGACTACTAAAAAAATTATTTTATATGATTTTTTGTATACCACAAATCTATGTCTTATAATAGTGTTATTTTCTCATAGATCATATTCTTTAATTACCTTATGATTCATGTCTTTTTAAATGCTAATATTTATTCCATGACTCAATATTTTGATATTTTATATGTAGTGTAGGGTTTTCAAATGTCATGATCATGTTCTCATACACTTATATTCATTTTATAGTTATGTATCTCCCTTGATTACCCTTATCGAGCATTTGATATCACCTTTTATTATGTTTCCTTATCACATGTTATGAAGAAAGGTTTTAAGTTGGGTATGTTTGTAAAGAGTACTGAATGTGAAGTTATTTATGGGATAAATTGAATATCCTTCATGAGTTAATAATATCATGTTCCATGTTTTCAAAGGAACTAAAATATTATGGTCATTGATCATGTGTTTGTGTAATATAAGGAATATTCATCTAAAAAGATGTAATATCTATGTATGAAAATCCTGAGTCACTATTGTTGGAATCATAGGATAAGAAACTAAGATGAGAAAACATTAGTGATATCACTAGTGATATTTTTGAGGATATGTCTAGGGATGTCTCTTAGTATAAGTATAAGGATGAGTCAATGCATAGATAAATTTCCTATAATTTTGGTAAAGAATCGAATGAGTGGTTATATTAAACTAAATATATTTTTGGATACAACAAGTGGATGTGGCTCTGGCATAGAGGTAGCTAGGGGAAATTACTCTGAAAAGGTTACATTGAGCAAGACTTGATCATCAACTAGTGTATGACTAGGGGACTTACTGCACACCATATTTGACACTCCTGGGGTATATGATTTGAAAATTCACAAACTCTTTACAAACCATCATGAAGGATTTAAATAGATTATGAATATGAATAACCTATGATAAACCCAATGAGTTATAGATTAAAAATATGATTTCATCATTTGGACATACTATAAGTGATTTTCATGATTATTCGATTCCCCATTATAATTATCATTTCTCACACTATGCTTTTTGGTTTTAGTCAATGGTGGTAACTAGAAGAAAATGGGTGAACATTGAATGTGATGGACATTTTTTAAGATAAGTCAAATGGTATGATAAATAGAGTGAAGGATATTGTGATTATTTCTAATCAGTTATTATGGAACATGACTAACAACATGCACCTTAAACAACTCTTAAACACACCAAAGAAGATAATGATATATATTTTTGAGAGTTTAGGTAATGGAGACCATGGAAAAAAGAATATCTAGTTTTCTATATGTCTATAATGTGGGAATAATCACTCAAGGGGACGGATTAGAGGCACAGGAATTTGTTTTGAGTGTGGAAAAGAATGATAGAAAGAAATTAATTGTATGGGAAAATGAAAAGTTTGGTCAAAAAAATGGATGATAATAATGTTCTATCTAAGATATAATGGATGGTGGAATGTTTAAAATGTAGAAATTATGGGAATTATGAAAATCAATTTTATAAGGGGAAATATTATGAAGAGAATCAATAATGTTGTATGAGTAATGGTTTTACTATTGATGATGAATAGACTATGAATGCAATATGAAAGGAAATTGGTATTAAGGAATGAGATGATAAATCCAAGTTAATGGTTTGATAAAGAAGTAGGATGATTAAAGTATTTATGCATAGGAATTCAAGAATTATTAAATATATAAGGATTATTCGGTACAAGTTTTTTATTAAGGATTTGAATGAATATGTTTAATGATGTTTATGACCTAGAAAATGGATGTAATGTAAATGTTATATTCATGGAAAAAACATGATTAAGGGAAATATAACACTTAACATGTTCCTAATATTGAGAAAATGGTTTTTAGTTTAGATAAAGAGATTATTTATATGGATAAATTAAATTATATTATACTTGTTATCTTGGAATTGATTAATGATTTTTTGAATAAGTGGTTTATGTTATCATTGATGGAGTTTACAAAATTTTTGGATATAAGGAGTATCTATAAAAAAATATTTTTTATTTAAGGAATGAGGAATCATGCATGTTCTCAATAAGGTATTATGGTAATTCAGGTTATTACCATGTTTCAATAGAATACATGATAAAGGCATTCACAAGTTTGGATTATGAAAATTAAGAGATACTTTATGATATTTATGGATTAAAATTAAATTTATTTTGAGAAATTCAGTTACCTTATTTATAAGTTTTGATTTTTTTAATGACTATAAGTTTAACCATTTGTTGAATAGTTTAAGTTGAATTTTGGATGTGGTTTTATAGATTAATGTATTACTTCACTATCACACCCTGACCTGTGTAATTCTTGTATTTTATTATTTTCTTAAATTTGATTTTTTTTAGGTTCTCATTGAGTCCCAGACAAAATTTTTGAGTTCATGTTAAAAAGTGTGTGTTTTGGGTTTGACGTCATTGGACGTACGGGGAAAACACAATTTGGAAACTATGTGGCTTCTCCCAGGAAACTGCTCGACCCGTCTATCTTCGGAAAAAATTAAAATGGGTAAACTTTTTAATTAAAATGAATGTTAACTATTATGTCATTTAAATTTTTTTATTGTGGTTAAGAATTTTATTATTATTAAAATGAAATGAATACTTTTATTATTTTTATTTTAGGTGAAAATTGAAATTGTTAATTTTATTATTATACATTATTGTTATTATTATTAATATTAAATATATTTTATTATTAAAATTTATTAATATTGTTTAAAATGGTTAATAAAATTATTACTATTAAAAATGTTATTAAAGTTAATATTATAAAAAATGAAAGAAGTGTTATAAAAAATTATTTATATGTTATTGTTATTGTTATAATTATAAGTGTTATTATTTATAGGTTATTATTATTGCTAATATAAATATTAATTTTAATATTAATTTTAATTAATACTATTATTAGGAATTATTTTATTGTTATATTATTATTATGATGATGTTGATTATTATTATTATTATTATTATTATTATGTTATTGGAATTTTAGTTAGTTTTTTTTATTAGTTTTGTTTTTTTAGGGTTCATGTGCAACCCCCCTCTTCCCCCCTCTTGTGCGCATGTGAGCAGGCCCCCCAACGCCTCCCCTCTCTTCGTTTAGTGTGAGCAGGGCCCCATTGCCGCCTTTTTCTCCTCCCAACGCAGCGGCCCAGTACGACCCCCCTCAGCCCTCCTACTCACCAATGACCTCCAGCGCGCCTCCTGCTCACCTGCGGTGCAGCACCCCCCCCCCCCCCTATGGTCGGTCCTATTCCGGCCAGCTCCCTTCCCCCTTGCTCAGCACGACCCCCTCCTCCTACATGAACCAGCAACACGACTCCACTCTCCCAGCCTACCCTCCATTCATGCACACAACCCCTATTCTGGAATCCTCCCATGTGCAGTAGGTGTACTCGGTGTCGCCGCCCTCCTTTGGTCAGAGCGACCCCACTGCTCGGTGTGCGCAACTTCAGTGACCTGCCTTCGGTTGCATCTTCTCTCCACTGATGCGTTTTCTCCTCACCACTTTGTTTTGAATACTCTAATTGGGGATCTTTATGTGATTTGAGTCCTTGGTATTTAATTTATAGGGCGTTGGACCTTACCATGTGGTTTTGGATGTGCGCCTTTCCATTTCAACTTGGTCTTGGGGTAGTATTCCCATACGCATGTCCTTTATAAATTAAGAAATGATGATTTTATGTTTTTATCACCACCTGTAATTAATATGTGATGATTCTCAAACCTTGGTTTATTCATTTGGTGTGAAAATGTTCCTTAAAGCCTTGCTTTGTGTTAATTGTCCTTGTTTTGTTAAATAGTTCATTCCCAATTTATGTTTATAATGACTCGTTGTCCTTCATGATCCTTTTGTAGTGTTTTAAAGCTTGGTTTGGATTTGATAATAAATGTGTTTCTTATGAAATAATGTATTTTGGGGCTCTTAAAAAGGTTTCAAATGTTTTAAGCTAAGTGAAATGTGAAGTTATCTTTTTAAAATTGGTTTGTTTTGTGATAAGGATTTGTAGCCAAATTTTAATTTTCATAAAGGTTAGTTTTCTTGAAAGTGTGTTGGAAATGTTTTGAAGGGGTTTACAAATGATTTATATGGTAAACGGTGTGTCTTTCACCTCTTTGGAAATTGGTTTGTATATTTGGTAAAGAATGATTTTATGGAATGTTAAAGGGCCCGTTTGGCCACTTTGTGAAAATAATATTGAAGTGATTATTATGAAAACCTCTATTGGTTTCTCCTCATGCCTTGTCAACATGGAATGGTTGGGATGTCCCTAGTGAGAATCCACAGGTACCATTATGTGGGTTCCTCGGTTTGGAACCCTTTTTAATCTATTTAATATAAGTCATGAGAGTAGACCTTGGGGAGACTCAGGATGAGGCCTGCTATTATCAATATTATATATATTTTGGTTTGATGATTGGATAGAATCCGTTGGCCCACCCCCTTTAATACTTGTGACATAAGAACCTGACATATTGAGAGAATTATCTGAGATGAGTGTTTCACTATTAGGTTATGGTATTAATTAGTGGCCCATAAAAGGCGGATATTTTTGGGTTTATTACTATGGGATTTTCCATCATTCTGTACTAAGAAAGGGTGGATAAGAATATAAAGAATTATATTTCATCATATGTGGAATTCTACAAGGGATGGTTCATGGGTATTAGTGTTTTCTAGATTATTCTTGATCTCATAGGTTTTCTTATGTCTAGTGGATTTTAGTTGTTTGAAATATTGTTAAGATACTTGTATACATATTTACATTACCCTTGCTATATCTTCTTGGAAATCTTGTGTGGTGTTTTTTATGGAAATTGATTTTTTGGTTTCCTAACTCCAATGAATTTTTTTTTGTAAAAGAAAATGTGTTTCAAACTCTTTGGTGCTGGTTTTAAATGAAATCATCACTTTCCACCTGATATAGTATGGTAACAGTTAAGGTTAGAATATGGTTTTGAAAATGATTAAGGGCAATGGATTGTACTTTTATTTTAAGTAAAAACATTAGAAATTCAAATTTTAATATATTTTAGTTCAAACTTAGAATTTATTTCTCTTTAATTTTAAAGGTAGTGCATTGAGGAATAGAATATCGAGCTAGCCTACTGAGTTCTAATACTCACACTTATAGTTATTTTCTATTTTTTAGTCCTTGTACCGATTCCAGCTTGGGTGTGTCACCTTGGGCGATGTTTGATCGTTGAGTTAGAGAGTGACCCATAGGGTCACACATAGATAGTGGTCATCCCGTTCGGTTAGTTTTATTTTCTTCAGTTCCTATTTATTCACCTTGTTTGGTTTATTTATCTTGAGCTGTTTTTTTATTTCTATTGATTTTATTTATTTATATTGTAAGAAATCATTCCCATTGTCACTCTGTTTATACCCATGAACTTTTCACCAGCCTAGGAGGATCAGGAATGCCTCTCCGGTTTAGTCAAGCATCAGCTCGGTTGACCGGTATAGGGTTAGCCCAGGTTGGTTCGTGACAAAATGGTATAATAGCCATTCAGATCTTAGCATACCTCACTTTTTAGAGTGCCTTTTGTTATTTGGGAATATCAAGGTAGATGCAGAAGGATTTTCGTGAATCAAGGGGTATGTATGGGAAGAGCATCACAAACTCTTGCTCATTCTAATCCTCGGGTTCCCATAAGAAGTCTCATTTTGTTAAGTTTTCTGGTTCTTTAGGGAATGTTTTATGATTGGGATATGACAAGGGGAGTTGGAACAATAGTCCTTGTGAGCCTGCACAGCCTAGCAAGCCATGTGGAGCTAGGATCATCGTCCTAGAAGGATCTTCATGTTAGTGGCTTGCTTGGAATATGGATTCTAACCATATAGTCAAGTCACCCATTGACATTGGTTCCCTTTTTGAGTTGTTTTGGGTCTCCTATGACTTCTGAAAAGTGTTTGAACCAGACAAATTGGTTTTGAAAAATGGTTGTTTGAAATGGAATGTTTAATTTGGGAATTGTTTTAAAAGAAATGGTATGGGTTTTAAATAAAATAAATTTTGACTTGGTGGTTAATGTGCCTTTGTAAGGTACATGATTTCTGAAATGGGATAAATGATTTTTTTGGAAAATAATGTTGGTTTGTTTTGGACTTAGTGATCTTATGGGTGCTTTCATGAATGGCGGTATATGGGAATATAAATAAATGTCTGGTATGGTATGGTGGATGGATGCTCGAGGTGGCACGAAAACATGCATGTGAGTGAGACTCTAAATAATACCAATGGTGAGGGTTTAACCCACCAATCTTGTTTTAAATTAAACATGTTTTCAAAAAGGAAAGTGTTGATGTTATAATATCATTTTTTTCTTGGATTTGGATCTTGTCACCTATGTGATGTTTGATCTTTAGGGTTTTTATTATTGATTTGTCCTTGATTGGGTTCTTGAATTTTCTTGCCTAGCGTTTGTCCCCTTGAAGCTTTGATGGGTGATTGTAGTGTGGTTGATCAACCCAAGGATTTCATGCTTGAGTTCCAGAAGATGGATCCACCTCTCTTTTATGGAAAAGCAGACCCTTCCATAGAAGAGAAGTGAGTTCATAATATCAAATGGGACTTTAACTTCATTGATTTTCCTAATTCGTTAAAGGTTAATTTTCCAACCTTCATGCTTGATGGTTCATCGTGATTGTGGTGGAAGTCGGTGTCCCGGAACAAACATCATGAAGACCTTACTTGGGAGTTTTTCAAGAATTTTTCATTCATTGTTATTTATCTAATAAATAAAGGGTGATAAAGGGGATGGAGATGTTTTGTATGCAGCATGGTGATAGATCAGTGTTGGAGTATTTCTAGTGCATTATAGACCAAGTCCCTTATGATTTAGGGTATGCCACAGATGACTCCATAAAGGCTCATCATTTTGAGGTGGGTCTTCGTCCCGATCTATAGTCGAAGGTGTTAGCATCCAACCTAACTTCATTTTCTAATGTGGTGAGACACGCTTTTTATGTTGAATCTGTGATGGCAGGAGTTCTTGAATTAGTCCTCCCTATTTCAATTATTAGGATTATTGGTGAGGATTCTAGTAAGTAGATGAGGAAGTGATTCAAAGTTGATGGAGAAATTCATGGAATCAAAAGGCCTCAGGGTCCATCATCAACCTCTTCGGAGCGAGAGATCATTGTGTGTTATCAATGTAGAAACTTGGGTCACAAAAATCAATCTTGTAAAACTTATCTGAAGCCCTATCAGGCTTGTGGATGCTTGGGTCACTTGTGGTGATTATTTTGGAGTGTTTCTAGAAATATTCATGGAGGAAATTCTCAGAAGTTATGTTTTGTTGGGATTTTGTTTAAATTTTATTGTGTAAGTTTCCTTCCAGTATAAGAGAACTCTTATTGATGAAGTTGTACTAATGGTGTTTTGGGTTTGGAAATGTATGGGAATGTCATGGGCTTTTTGATGAACTTTTTTTTTTCAATGTCATAGTGGTTTTTATTTTATAATTTTGTCCTTTTATTTTTCAAATAAAAAGATGTATGTTTCTTATTGGAATTATAAAAACCTTAATACAAGGTAGGACATGCTTCATCCATAAGAGTTACAGTCAAAGGCCTCAGAGTGAATTCGGCATGTAGTCAAGAACCCTAATGTGTTTAAGAAGATTACTTAAAGTTGTGCCTCTATTGTTTTAGTGAGACAGTTCTAGCATTTTTGTTGTGGTTTCTCCACAATTTTAAATTTACTATTGTTACAAAGAGCATCATGTACTTATCCCTCACACAATTTCATTAATTGTGAATTTTTGGATGTGAGTTTCTAATCAGTGTCCTTACATGGGCCAACCATGTGAATCATTTTCAGCTTTGTTTGGTGTACATCCTAAAGTGATGAGTTGTGATTATTTTACGATTGTAGTTTCATTGATCCAATCTTTGAGCCCCACTCTCCATACCCATGTGTTGAGGGTTTTTGGTCTGTTTGGAGGTTCAGGTTCATCTCTTATCCATTTCATATGGGAGTGTGTGGTTTAAATGATCATGTTGTGTTACTTGAGCTTAGGAAAGGCATGGATTGGGGTTCAAGTTGAATTTCTATTTGGTCGCTTTTACGTTGGTTCTTTATGGTGGGGAGACCCACAATGTGTCTGTTTGGGTTTTCTCTTAAGACATCAGATGCAAGTTGAATTATAATATTGGGGAGTCCATTTAGGCCTCCCCTCTGTTGATGATCTATTTCGGGAAATGAGGTAAAGTTCCATTGGTGGCCAATGAAATGTTCTTGGATTTAGAGTTTGGATCATGTTGATGTAGATTCCTTAGGCGTTGATCAATCAGTTGGAAAGTGTTGTAGCTTTCCAAGGATGGAAAGCATTATGGTGGAGATAATTGTCACACCCCTACTTATGTAATTATTTTATTTTACTATTTTATTAGTTTTGAATAATTTTTGTTGAGGTTCTGTTTGAGTCCTGGATGAAATTTTTGAGTTTATGGTAAACAGTGTCTGTTTTGGGTTTGATGTCGTTGGGCACATGGGTGAAGTGTGATTTAGAAACCATGTAGCTTCACCTAGTAAACTATGCGACCTGTCCATCTTCAGAAAAAATTAAAATGGTTAAGTTTCTTAATTAAAATGATTCTTAATTATTGTGTCATTTAAATTTTTTTATTTTTATTAAGAATTTTATTATTATTAAAAAGAAATGAATAATTTTAATATTTTTATTTTAGGTGAAATTGAAATTGTTAATTTTATTATTATGAATTATTATTATTACTATTATTCTTAAATATTTTTTTTATTAAACTTTATTACTATTGTTCAAAATGGTTATAAAAATTATTACTATTAAAAATGTTATTAATTTTAATATTATAAAAAATGAAACAAGTGTTATAAATAATTATATTTATATATTATTATTATTATTATTATTAGTGTTATTATTTTTAGGTTATCATTATTTCTATTATAAATACTACAATTAAAATTAATGTCAATTAAAACTATTATTAGGAATTATTTTACTGTTATATTATTATTATTATTATTATTATGTTATTATGTTATTATAATTTTAGTTAGTTTTATTTATTAGTTTTATTTTTCTTAGGGTTCTTGTGCAACCCCCCACTTCCCCCCTCTCCTGTGTGGCACGAGCAGGCCCCCCAGCACCTCCCCTATCTTTATTCGATGCAATCAGGGCCCCATCGCCGCCTCCTTCTCCTCCCAATTGTAGCAGCCTGGAATGACCCCCTTGTCCCTCCTACTCACTGGTGACCTCCAACACACCTCATACTCACCTGCAATACAACCCCCCAGCCGACCTTGTTCCAGTAGCGTGACCCTCCTCCTACTGGCAATTTCCCTACTGGGGTTGTCCGGCCCTATTCCAGCCAACTCCCTTCCCCCTTACTCAGTGTGTCCCCCTCCTCCTACTCGAAAAAGTGGCATGAATCCCTTATCCCAACATGTCCTCCATCTGCACACACATCCTCTGTTTCGACATCCTCTCGTGCACAGTAGGTGTAACTGACACCGCCACCCTCCTCTGGTCATAGTGATCCCCTTCTTGGCATGCGCAACTCTGGTGACCTGCATTCAGTCATGGATTCTCTCTTCTGGTGTGTTTTCTCCCAACCACTTTGTTTCGTATACTCTAATTTGGAACCCTTATCTATTTTCAGTCCTTAGTATTTAATTTTTAAGCCATTGAACCTTACCATGTGGTTACGGACATACATCTTTTTGTTTCATCTTGGTCTCGAGGTAGGATTCCCATATGCATGTCCTTTATAATTTAAGAAACATTGATTTTATGTTTTTTTCACCTCCTACAGTTAATATTTGATGATTCTAAAACCTTAGTTTAGTTATTTGGTGTGAAAATGTTCTTTAAATACTTTCTTTATGTTAATTGACCTTGTTTTCTCAAATAACACATTCCCAATGGATGTTTATAATGCCCGATTAGACTTTATGATTCTTTTGTGGTGTTTTAAATCTTGGGTTGTATTTGATAATAAATGTGTTTCTTGTGAAATAATAGAATTTGGGGTTCTTGAAAAGGTTGAAAATGTTGTAAGCTAAGTGAAGTGTGAAGTTAGCTTTTTAAAATTGGGTTGTTTTGTGGCAAAGAATTATAGCCTAGTTGGCATTTTCATAAAGTCTAGTTTTGTTTGAAAGTGTATCATAAATTTTTTGAAGGGATTTTACAAATCATTTTATATGGTAAATGGTGTGTATTGAACCTCTTTTTAAATTGGATTGAATCTTTGGTAAAGAATGATTTTATGGAATGTTTAAGGGAATGTTTGTCCACTTTGTGAAAATAAGGGAAAGCTTTTATTATGAAAACCTTCATTGGTTTCTCCTCTTTCCTTGTCAACATATAATGGTTAGGATGTCCCCAGTGTGTAATCCCTGGGTTCCATTATGTGGTTTCCTAGATTGGGAATCCTTTATAATCTATTTATTCTAAGGCATGAGAGTAGACCTTGGGGAGACTCAGGGTGAGGCCTACTGTTATCAATATTAGTTATGATGTGATTTGATGATCAATTAGCATATGTTGGCTCACCCCCTTTAATACTTGTGATGTAAGAACCTAGCATATTGAGAGAATTGTCTAAGACGAGTGATGCACTGGTAGATTATGGTATTGACCAGTTCCCTATAGTAGGCGAATATGTTAGGGTTTATTGCTATGATATTTTCCCTCAGCCTGTCCCGAGAAAGGGTGGATGAGTGTATAGAGCATTATATTTCATCATATATGGCATGCTACTGTGGATGGTGCCACAGTTATTAGTGTCATCTAGATTATTCTTGATCTCTTGGGTTTGCCTATGTCTAGTTCCTTTTATCTATTTGAATTGTTTTTGAGATACTTGTATACCTATTTACATTTCCCTTGCTATATCACCTTGGTACCCTTGTGTGGTGTTCTTTATAAAAAGTGATGTTTTGGTTTCCTAAATCTTATGAAATTGTTTTTTTTTAAATTAAATGTGTTTCAAACTCTTTTGTGCTGGTTTTAAATGAAATCATCACTTTCCCCTTAAAATAGCATGGTAACACTTAAGGTTAGAGTGTGGTTTTTTAAATGATTAAGGGAAATGGATTATAATTTGATTTTATGTAAAAACTATATAAATTCATACTTTAATATATTATAGTTCAAACTTAGAATTGATATTTCTTTAATTTTAAAGGTAGTGATTTGGGGAATAGAATACCGGGATAGCCTATCGAGTTTTAATACTCACACTTATAGATCTTTTCTATTTTTTTAGTCCTTTTGCAGGTTCTAGATTGAGTGCCTTCGCCATGGGTGACGTTTGATTGTTGAGTTTGAGAGTGACCCATGAGGTCACATAGATATAGTGGTTTTCCAATTTGATTAGTTCTATTTTCTTCAGTTATTGTTCAGTCATTTTGTTTGGTTTATTTATTTTGAGCTATTATTTATTATTTCCACTGATTTTATTTATTTATATTCAGAGAAATTGTTCTCATCATCACTCTGTTGATGTCCTAGTGATTTTCATCATCCCTGGAGGATTGAGAATGCCTCTTGGGTCTTATCTCGCATTGGCTCGGGTGACCGGTTCAGGGTCGGCCTGAGTTGTTTTGTGACATTCACTACATGATGATTTATGTATAACTTGTGCTAACCTTTTTTTATAATAAGTAGAGATATAAGGAATGAATTATCCTTCAATTTTAGATCTTATTTAGTGCTTCAGACCTAAAAAAGTCATCTCTTAGACCAATATATGAAGTGGAAATGAATCAAGTCACAACCAAAGGATAAAATTGTTCCTATGAAATAGAAAGATATCAGGTAAGAACATTTTCATATGTTCTCAGTATATATGTCAAAGTAATTACTCAAATTGAGGAAAAGGATCTTGAAAAAAAATTATCCTGGTACCTTCATTTTTTATGAATCAAATAGTCCCTTAAATCATCACAGATTTATGGTTTTGTGTTCGTTAACCTTCTCTGAATCACCCACTTTACTTGGATCAAATATCTTTATCATTCTCTATAATTATTTATTCTTTCCTTTCCTTTACAAATATTAACTTCACACCTATGTTATCCTATGTGGAGACCTAGTTATGAGTTACTTTTGGTAACTTTTATGTTTCAACCTTTCCTATTTTAAGTGAAGTTTTATTATTGATTTGTACTATGTGGGTTTCTATAAAATAATTTTTAAATGTTAAACCTTTGATGATAAAGACAAATTTATAGGGCCAAATTCATTTTAAGTATAGTGACGTGGGCTTAGAATACTGAGATATTACATAATTGTTTATGAATAATCATTACATTACAAAAATATATATACATGAGGACCATAATAGTTTACTACCTTTGGAAAATTAGAAACATAAACATTGGTCCATAAGTGAGCTACCTCATCTCCCACTATGTTCTTCATAACTAGCACCCTTCTTAGTCATATTATACATAATACATTTCTTCATAACCTGAGTAAAGGAAACATAATAAAGGGTGAACTAAGAAGCTCAGTAAGGATAAAAAGGGAGTATATAAGAATATCACAAGAATAATGGTTTGATTACATAAGCATAACATTTTAGAAGCATTCCCTTCATATCAAATATCATAATCTTGAATCAAGGAATAAATATTGGACGTTCATAAGACATGAATCATAAGAAAATAAAATAACATTATCCATGAGAGAATAACATTATCATAAGACATAATATTTGAGGCATACACCTAAGCATAGAAAATAATTTTCATATTAGTCAAGGATCACTGTCAAGACCATCATGGTATAAAAATAACTTTATTGAACCAGCCTCAATTCCTATTCTAACCCTATCTTACTATATCGGGTTCACTCCCCATTACATACCAATATTATTGATCTAGGTTCACTACCGATTTCAGTCTCATCTATATCATGAGATATAAATATTTACCCAATTCATTGGAGGAGATATAGGTCCCAGCCATCGCATAATGAAACTCATACACTTGTGTGCCATAAGATCATAATACATTCATCATATCATAACCCATGAAATGATATGGATATAATAAAAATTTCATACTACCATAAACTATGGAAAATAGATAAGTTTCATAATAATTTCATCCTAGAATAACCCATGAAAATAAGAGGGTTTCATAAGAATTTCTTTATGGTATAACCCATGAAATATAAATAGGTTTCATAAACATCATGCTATCAAAACATAAAATACTTATAAAAATAATAATAATGGTGTCCTCAAATCATTTTCCCAGTAAGGAATTGGTAACACATAAATATATCATCTTAGATGAAAAATAATTTTAAAATATCATTTAAAACATTTCTTGTGGAAAATATTCTTTTATATTTGAAAAACACTTTTTAAAACATAAAACATCTTGAAAACCTTTTTATTTGAAAATAAAATTGAAAACTTATAAATGAATATTTAAAGATAATTTAAAAAAAATTAAAACATAAAAAAATTAAATAAACTTTAAAATATTTTAATGGAAGCTTTAAATCATTTGAGTGGTCAAGATAATAGAAAATATTATTCACACCATGCATGTTAAAAACCAAGAATCTTTTCACATGTTCAGTAAAAGCCAAATATCATTGTTTGGAATATGATATGAATATTCCTTTAAATTTTTTTAAAAGTAAAACAAGGGTAAAAATGTATTTTAAAAATGTTTAGATCATAATAAAAAAATTTGAAAACTTTTTTAGAGAACATAGTTTTTTATGAAAATAGATTTCCAACCAAAGAGATAAATAAAGTGGGGTTTTCTTAAAACCATTTTCTTCACAATTTTAAGTAACAAAAAGTGAGAAAATGTTAACATTACATGAATATATCATGAGTAACTATAGGATAAGAAAATTAATTATAATCATTGATATTTATATCATGATATTTCAATATTTTAGACTTGATCATAGACAATCCTGATAAATGATGATATTGTAACATGAAATATTTACCACTTTGGTAACATTGATTCATAAGTCCCATGAAATAATAACATAAAATGAAACCTAAAAATATCAGAAGGATGAATAAATTCGAGATATTACTTTTCAAAGTGGTTTTTTATACACCTCATTAAATAATATAGGTGCATAACATTCATCCAAAAGAAGGAGAATTGAGACACAAATCCCTTACCTAAAGTATTAACTTTCATTTTACTCATTGAAAATTTATATATAATAAATATAATTTTATTATAAATATAATATAGAACTATATTCATATATATAATACCATATATTATTTAATTATGTCAATTTATTACCCATTTATTAACAATTCCATGCTAAATTCATGTTTTGGGGAATAACTACTTTGTTTTTTCATATATGTTATGGCTTGATATTTTGGTCCTATTAATTAAATCATGATTTAGTCATATATAGAATTTAAACCATTATATAAATATAATATACATTCAGTATATATTTATTTAGATTAATCTAAAAAATTTAGTGATAGAAAATGAAATACGCTGTTTATGCAGATGGTAGGTCGTACGTATGTATGAGTGTTGTTTCCTTTTTTTATTGAATTAAAAGAAAGAAAATTAAATGATATATTATCTTTAAAAAATAATTATTATGTAACATATATAAAATATTATCATTAAACCCATACTTGATACATTCTATGTAAAGTATGAATGAATCATATTGCTTCGCGAGGCGGTAGTCTTTCGTACACATGAACGACACTATTGTATTCTAAAAAAATGAAAAATATGAAATTATATATGATATAATAATTCAAAAATCATAATAAAATTATAAAAACATAATTATAATATATAAACAATATATCCATCATTATTTCCATCATAAAGGGGTGGTAATGGAAAAATGAACGACATCAGTTCATGAGGCGGTAGTCCGCCGTACACAAAAATGATGATTTCATAACCCATTTGATAGAAATGGAGGTGTTTGTAGGTCATTCCCTTAACATAAAAAATATAATTATATGGAATATACTTATTTTTTTATATAATAATTATATAATAATAATAGGGGTGGAGGAAGATATAAAACAAAAATGCTCATTGATGAATGTTGCCTCTTCTCTGGGTATCCTCCTTAGGTTTGTACAAAAATCCTTACTAGAATGGATCTATAAAAAATAAGGATTATAATATGAGGGTAGGGAATTTTAGAAGTTATTTTGGAAGGTATTGTGTAAAACAAATATTTTTTATGTTGTGAATGATATAGGAGAGGGGTGGCCTTTTATAAGTGGGGGAGAGGACATACTTGGTATTTTTGCAAAGAATTGAGTGTTCCCATGTTTTTCATGTGTCACAAGGGTAAAAAATATTATATTATAGAATATTATAGGTTTAATTATATAAATAATGCTAGAAAATATTTTTTCTACAAGTGTATAGGTAAATTTAGCCCTAATAGTTTTTGTTTAACCCATGGTAAACCCATTTTTATCTTAACTGCAGTAATTAATTTTTACTGTATTCATTATTCATTTCAGTCAAGAATTAAGTTTCACTTATTAAAAAAATATAAATTATCATGATTCCAATTATGGAATCCATTTTTCAAAATTCCATTCACATAAGTGGAAAATTTTAATTTAAAATTAATTATGTTGACGTGACAAGAAAGAGAGTTTTTAAAGCATAAATGATCAAACATTTAAAAAGTTTTTATATCCAATTTCAATATAAAATTAACTTTAATGACCTAAATTGGATTAATAGATGTATAATTGAACAAATTAAATTATAAAACAAATTTAATATATAATTTAACTTTATAAATAAATTAAACAAAAACGCAATTTTCAATTAAAAAATATTATTTTTCAGTATTCGACAAAAAATGAAACATTTAAATAAAATTATAAAAATTATCCTAAAGATAATTTTGACATTATAAATTAAATTTGTTTTTTATTTTATCAAATAAATTTTATAAATTTTTCAATAATTAATTTTATTTTTTAAAAATATATATATATATATATATATAACTTTTTGAAAAATAGTATTTTTGAAACATAGAAATACTTTACTGAAAATTATGTATTTTATTATCAATACATTTTATTTATATAAAATTTCTATAATTAATATTTTAAAATTAGTTATTATTATTCATATTTCTAATCTTAATGCCTAGGTTATAACGGTTGTGTTTAAATAACGAAATTGATAATATGTCATGGTCTTCATAAAAATTAGTGTTTCATGTAATTCACACATAGCTAGTGTGTCATTTAGAAAAATATTAACTTGGTGTTGAATATAATGAAAGATATCGATGCAATTTAATTTAATTCAAAACAAATCATGAAAACTGAATGTATTACATTATATCCCCCTTAAAATAAAATTTCCCCCCGAAATTCTTCATTCTGATACATAAAATGAGTATACTTATACCTCATAATTCCTCAAGTTCCCATGTAGCTTCCTCAAACCAGTAGGTTCTCTATAAAAAATTGACCTGGTGAGTGGTCCTATTTTTTATAACTTTCTCTATATGATCCAGAATCTACACAAGTTGTTCCTCATAAGAAATATCTTACTCTAGCTGTATAACCTCTGAGTTCAGCACATTTGAAGTATCAGGTATATACTTCCTCCAGAGAGATACATGGAAAATATCATGGACTTGATAGGGGTTTGGTGGAAGTTCCAAATGAAAAAATATAGCCCCAATACGGTCAAGAATTTCAAATTTACTAATATACCCATGTCTTATTTTCCCTTACTTCCTAATTATCATAACCTTCTTCCATAAAGAACTTCTTAGAAAAACATTATCACCAAATTCAAATTCTAGATCATTCCACTGATTGTCATCATAACTTTTCTACTGAAACTAATCTACCTTGATGTGTTACTGAATGTAATTATCCTTATTTTCCATTTATTTATCCATCTCAAGTCCCAATATTTTTCTTTCACCAACTTCATTCCAAAATTTTTGAGCTCTACATTTCTTTCCATATAAGGCTTCATAAGGATCCATCTAAATGCTTGATTTAAAGATATTATTGTAAAAAAATTCAACTGGAGGAAGGTTTTAATCCCAACAACCTTTGAAATCCAAAGAAAAATATCTCAAAATTTCCTCTATGGTTTGAATTGTTCTTTCAAACCGACCACGTGTTGGAGGGTGATATGAAGTTCTGAAACTCAACTCTGTATCAAGATCATGCTGAAGACTTCACTAGAATATTGAGGTAAAGCTCAATTCCTGATTAGACACAATAGAATGTGGTAGATCATGAAACCTTACCACTTCTTTAATTTATATCATAGTAATATGGTCTAGATATAGGTCTTATCTGATAGTGATGAAGTGTGTTTACTTAGTAAGGTGATCAACTATAACCCATATAACATTATTCCCTTTAGATGTTTTGGGGAGTCCAACGACAAAATCCATGGTGATGTTTCACTATTTACATTATGGTATGGGAAGTGGATGAAATATTCCCTTGTAATTTTGTCTTTTAGCCATAACTTGTCAATATACCAAGCACTGATATACAGAATCTATGATATCTCTCTTCATGCCATCCCACCAAAAGTATTCTTTCAAATCTCTATACATCTTCATACTTCCATGATGAATAGAGAATAAATAACTATGGGATTCCTATAAAAACTATTTATTCAAGTATTGTATGGATGGAACACATACACGATTCTTAAACTTTATCATTCCATCATGATCAAGTTTAAACTCAGGAACATTTCTAACCTTTTTTACAACTCTACATCTTCCATCTACACCTATTATCCTTCATTTGGATTGATGGATTAACATTATATTAATAAAGATCATATGCTTCCCCTTACTTCAGGATTTATAGATCTATTATTTAAAAATCCATAAATATTGGATCTTTTGTGATCCTCATCATAGATAATCTATCATGATCCTTTCAACTCAAATCATCAAACACATTGTTCAATTTCTCGGGGTGGTAATATATTGAGTAGTTATAATCATTAACCATCTCTAACCATCTTCTTTGGTGAATATTCAACTAATTTTTTGAGAATTTATACTTTAAACTTTTATGATTGATATAAATATCACAATTTTCTATATAAAGATAATTCTTCCTTATATTTAATACAATAATAACTATAGCTAACTTCAAATCATGATTTAGGTAATTTTTCTCATGAATATTTAATTTTTATGAGGCATAAGTTACAATCATGTCATTCTACATAGAAACAAATCCCAATCCATTCTTTAATTCAAGTCTATAGATTACAAACCCTTATTCACTATAGGTTAATGTAAGCATAGTTGTACTAACTAATATTCTATTTAATTCTATGAAATTTTCCACATATTCATTTATCCATAGAATCTTGGATCCCTTCAAAGTTAACATGGTGAGTGGATTAGATACTCATGATAAATTCTCAAAAAATAATCAATAATATTTATATAAACCAAGAAAACTATGGATCTCATTCACCATGGTTAGTCTAGGCCAACATTAAATAGCCTATTTCTTTGATGGATCTACTGATATACACTCTCTTTAAATTCTATGATCCAAAAATGAAACCTTTTTCAACTAAAATTAACACTTCGTAAATTTATCATATAGTTTCTCCTTCTTTAGGGTCTTTAGTAAAAATCTCAAATGTTCTTCATGATTTTCATTTACCTGTTAATAGATAAGAATATCGTCAATAAAGACTACCACAAACAGATCAAGGTAATCTCTAAAGACTCTATTCATTAAATCCATGAAGATAACAAGAGAATTGGTAAGACCAAATGGGATCACTATATATTCCTAATGTCTATACCTTTTATAGAATTTTTTCTTGGGTATATCCTCCTTTTTAACCTTTAAATGGTGATATCAACAATGAATGAAAATCTTGGAAAACTATTGGGATTTGTGCAGTTGATCAAAAAAATCCATCAATATGGGGAAGATGATACTTATTATTAATTGTGATCTTGTTCATATCTCAATAATCATTGCAGAGTCTCATAGATCCATCCTTTTTTAAGAACAGGTGCACTCTAAGGTGATACACTTGACTGAATGAATCCATTTTCAGGGTTTTCCTAGAGTTGCTTATTTAATTCCTATAACTCAATTAGGACCATTATATAGGGATTCTTTTAAATTGGTTTGGCACTAGGTATTAGTTCTATTGATAACTCAACTTCATGTTTCAGTGGAAAACTAATAAAATCCTCTTAAAATATATCAATAAATTCTTGAACAATAGAAATATCATTAATGTCAAGTTTCTCCCAAACCATTTGAGATAAACACCCCTTTATAAATGATAATTAAGACCCATATAATGGATATAATCTCCATTGAAAATTCATACTTATCATCACATTAATATATGATCATATGTTGGTTTGAAATATAAAATGTTACTTCCATTCCTTGATAATTGATGTGGTATTTATATAGATAAGACAATATATGCCTAAGATGGCATCAAATTCAACCAGATGAAGAATGAAAAGATTTTCAAGAAACACGTTATCATAAACATCAACTGGAGAGAAATCATATAATTGAGATATGATCATTATAACATTGGGATTTTTTAGTGTTACTTCCACATATAATCGATTGGGTGGTATCTTGATACCCTTATAAAATTCTATAAATATTAAATAATGGTTAGATCCAAAGTCAAATAAGATATTAGAAGTTTTAGAGTGGATGGTAATTGTACCTTTCACCACATCATTATCACGCCCCTTATTAAAAATGATAGTATCATAATATTTCCCCTTTTATATCAGATAAATAGGCTGATCAAATTAATAATCATCATTAACCATCATTTTTGGGAACTGTTTATAATAATTCTCGTTCTCCTTACACTTGAAGAACTTTAGTGTGGGAGGTGCATTCTCTTCAACTTTCTCTCTATTCATATCGTTATCCAACTTATTACCATCACTTCTACAATCAAGATCTTGATGACCTTACCTTCCACATTTAAAACATTTTCTAGTCCCATTTAGGAAATTTTATCCATGCTTATTCCCACACTTTGAGCATAAAAAAAGCTAATCTTATTCTCTCCATGGTTTTTAGATTTTACTTTGAACTCTATATTCCTTTTCTTATAAAAACCATGGGATTGGTATATAACTAAAACATCCATTTACACATTTATTGCACATATAACAATATATTCATAACTAATAAAGTATCTTGTGTCTAAATCCCTTTAAAGACTTGTGTTTAAGCCACTAAAGAATCGATCATTTTTACATTCATGTTGGATGATAATACTAGAAGAATACCTTGCAAGTCTTGTAAAATTTTCCTCATATGTAAAAATAGATTCATCATTCTTTTTATTTAGCTCAAAGAACTCAATAAACATCTTCATACAAAGAATACAAGGAAATTACTTATTGAAAAATAAGTTCTTGAATTCATCCAAATATATGGAGTCAGTTTCATATTATTGCCTTGTATTCTTGAAAATATTTTGTCATTGATCTGCTTCACCTTCCAAATAGTAGAAAACCAAAATATCGTTTTCATGTTGTTAGTCCCACAAGGCCAAATACCCTAAGAGGGGGTGAATCAGGGTATGAAATATTTAAATGTCTTCCCCTTTGGATCTTGTTTCACTGTTAAAAAAATACTCTTCTCTCTCTTTTTTGTAGCAACTTATAAATAGAAATTAAACCATGCATAGGACACAACAATTTTTACTTGGTTCACCCTCACTGGGATACGTCCAAGGATCATACACTGGCGATGTTTTCATGTACCAAATCCACTATAAGTGCACTGTTATTTACAATGTTAGAAGAAGACTCACTATCCCTTATAGTTTACAAACACCCAAAATATGAAAGCTCATTGCTCACTCAATTGAAGTGTACTCACTACTTCTTCAGTAGATCCACTCATAGTTTAAAGACTTGTAGGTCCCTTAATTATCACAAATGAATGCATCTTTCTCTGTATGTAGATGCTCTGTTGATTTACAACTTTAACCTGTAGATGAATCTCACTTTTCACCAGAGGTATCGGGCAATCTTATAACATTCGCGCAACCCTAGAATGATAGGCGCGCTTCTCTAAGCCTAGCATGCTTCTATATGATTTGAAATGATTCTCAAAGACTGGCATGAAAGTGTCACTTAACCACTTTCACTACACTCCCTTCGCTAACTAAGAACTTTGGTGACTTATTCCCAAATCAATATTGGCGTGAAACTATCAACCAGCGTGCAACTTCTGAATATCTTTATACTTGTGTGACCAAACCACCACTTGCGTGACCAAACCTCCTGCATGACTAGAGCTCTAATTTTCTCTACGTTTTGATATTATCTAAAAATGAGGAGGGGTATCCCTCTATTTATAGGCATTTTGGGTACCCTAAGAGTCGGCGTGCAAGTCTCCTCCTAGTGCACAAGTCCATCTACCCTAGTCTCTATCGCCCTAGTCACCTTGCACACCCAAACCAAAACTTGGGAGCCCCTCTTTCCTTTTCCATACTTTTATGTTTTTATCTTCAAAAACATATGGTGTGAAAGTTTCCAATCTTCCAAGACACTAGCGTACAAGTCCATTTGCGAAAAAAAAATCTCCATTTGTCGATTTTGAGGCCCAAAAATTTGGAAAACATAGGAAAAGAACGCCACCTTGTATATTCTCTTTTTGTACCACCTCCAGATCGTCCATTCCTTTTTCAAGGTTCTTCAATAAATCGTGGATTGTTTATAACATCCCTTAAACTCAAAAACTCGCCATGTAAACCCCCTTTTTCAACAAATTTGCACATCGTTGTCTTCTTTGTCAACAAACACAATACGGAAGCCCTCTTTGTCAACAAACACAATCACCTCAAAAATGATTCAATGATACCTTGAGGGATTTTTTCCCAACACATTTTATGAACAATTGAGAACAAAAAATATATTTTTAGTGGTACTGATCCACTATTCATAAACTAGTGTGTCATCAGATCCATAGAAGTAAGGTGGGAATTTTTTCATAAAGGACTCAGTGGAATGTTGTTCCCTACTTTGTTTGTTTGGATGTACTACATGATTTATAGCTTCATAAATTTGTGTGAGCATAGAAATATTGTTTTTCATTATATCTCTTATAATTTTTGGATTCTCAGGAAGAAAATAATTGCATTTTTCGTCATACTTAGTGTTAACATGGTTCTTTCGAGTTCTAACTATTGACTAAAACCAAAAATCATAGTGTAAGAACAATAATCATAGCGAGGAACCACATAATCATGAAAATTTACTTATAGAAATACTAAATCATGAAACATTATTATTTAATCTAAGAAACTTTAGGTTCATCCTTGGTCTTTCATAGTCATATTCTATTTAAATACTACACAATGGTTTGTAAAGAGTTTTTCAATTTCCAAAGCATATCCCCAGAGAGTGTTGAGCAAGTCATACAATAAGGCCCATTGTTATGCACTGGGTTTTTTGAAAACTGTTGGTAAATCTTAGTTTTGTGAAGGTTTTCCCAACGGTTTGAAGAAACTGTTGGGAAAGCCAAAATGTTTTCACCCTTTACCAACAGTTTGTAGAAAACTGTTGGTAAAGGCCATTTTTTCCAATGGTTATTACAAAATGTTGCGAAAAGTCATTATTTACCAACGGTTTTTACAAACCATTTGGAAAGGTCTCCTCACATAATCACAATTTCAAGATTCCCCTGCAGTATAGCACAGAACTCCTTTCCCCCAATTTCCAGAAGCCCGATGCGCAGGTGAACTTAACCCAAGTTCTTCCATCTGATCTGCTGCAACTCCCCTATCCAGGTTAGACTCTTTAAACCTCTTCCAAAATACATACATAGAATCCCTCTTCCTCTGATTTCTACATTTATTGCAATATCTAGAAAGATCACGTCATTTTTTCCTATTTTTGGGATTTTGGAAAATTTTATGATTCCCACTATTTGATATTGAATCAATGACTAATACATGATTGGTAGATGTCTGTGACTAGAGTTGACTTTAGTTTCATATATCATTTGTAACTAAACATACGACATACTACCACTAATATGGTGGTTCCACCTAATAATGGTGGAATTTTCCTAGGATCATGGGGCTTTCTTTTCTTTTGTTCTATAGTGTTTGTAGTGTTGGTTTTTAATGTATTTTATTTTATTATGCATTTATAGTGGTTATGTATTGGGTTCCTTTGGTCATAAATTTTGGGTGAGGTATTCTTAAGTTCTTCTTAGACATCATTGTAGTCATAAAGTGTGCCTAATTTTTTTGTAGGTGGTGTCGACTCACTGAGTGACTATATGGTTATGTTTTTATGATGTTAATATTCAATTTTTTTCTATTAATGAAACCTATTTATATTTTAATGATATAAATGAGTGGTTTTTAAATATATGTTTATAAAATAGGTAAAATGTTTTCTAAGTTGTTTACTTTGAACTGTACAAAGATAGATGCCATTTTTATTGTATTCTAAAATCTCATTAAAAATATTTATACTTAGTGAATATTTTATTTCAGAGACTCAGCTGGCCAGTGTCAGGGTTGCTTCTATGTTGGATGTGGACATTCTTCATCTCTAGAGGCTGAAATGCTGGGGGTCATCCATGCAGTTGATTTTGCGCTTCAAAGAGGTTAGAGAAAGCTTTGGATTGAAAGTGACTCTACCACTATCGCTCATACCATCTGTAATGGCATCATTCATCTTGCATGTCCACTTACTACACTTTGGATGTATTGTCTAAACTCGCTCCATGGAATTCATTACATATCTACTCATGCCTACCGTGAAGTGAATGTTGTTGCAGATGCTCTTACTAACAAAGGAGTACATCAGAGCATGACTTGGTTGGATTCTCTGGCAGCTGACTTATTATATTTGTTTGATAGAGATTGTAAAAAATCCCATCCTTCTGCCTTTTGTAATCTTTTGCTTATCAATAAATTTTTCTTTGGTCTTTGAACAAAGAATTAGCTTTTAAAAAAACTTTGTGAATCTTTTGTATGTTTGGATCCATGTTTGAGCATTACCACTATTATCCCATAACTTAATACCATTTTTATATTGTGTACATCTCATTATATTTTTTAATGAGTTCACTTCTTCCTTTATTAATGTATTCCAAGGATGTATTATAAATCTAATAGCCACTTGAATGTTTTTCCTTGCCTAAATAATGTAATGTATTCCGAGAATAGTCAATTAATTTTTACATTATAGTAAACCATGTTGATAACATTCATGATTATATGATCTCATAGGTGGGTGTGGTAAATATGTATATAATTTTAAACAAATGTATTGAATTTTGTTTTTATATTCCAGGGTTACAAATTCTGCAGTTTGGTTTTTTTTAAGCGATATATAGAAACATTTTAAACCCCTACAATATATACCTAAGGGTTGTTTAGTAGTCATTTAAACCACCACTATTTAAGGTCTATATTTGTTTAATGTTTTTTTCAGCATTTGTTTTCCATGACAAAAAATGGTGAGGATAAAATGGTGGTTCAAAACACTACTATATCCTTTCCATTTTTTGGCAGGTGAAACCATCGCTAAAACTAAAAACGCCACTAAAAAACATCCTGTGATGATTCCCAACCCCCTGGAAATCCCCCCCAACCCCTAGACACCCCTGACCCCCCTGGAAAGCCCCGCCACCCTCATGGATAGCCCTCCCACCCCCTTGGATAGCCTGAGCCCCCCCCCCCCAGGACACCCCCCCCCCCCTCACACCCTTGTTCACAGCCCGCCCACCCCACCCCCGGACACCCGCCCACCACCCCCATCCCCTCAGATGCCCCCACCCCCCTAGATACCCCCCCCCCACCCACCCCCTTGACACCTTCGACCCCAATGGACAGCGCCACCACCCCCATGGACAGCCCGACCACCCCCCCGTGGATAGCCCAACCACCCCCTGTGGACATCCCCCCCCCCCCTGACAGCCCGCCCACCCCCCTAGACAGCCCTGCCACCCCCATGGGCAGCCCACCCACCCCCTGGACACCCCGTACCCCCCCATACAGCCCCACCCACCCCCTAGACACCCCGCTCACCTCCTTGGACATCCCACCCACCCCCCTGGACTCCCCCTACCCCTTGGACAGCCTAACCACCCCCATGGACAGCCCGCCCACCTGGACACCTCGACCCCCATAGAAAGACCCTCACCCCTTGGACACCTCCGACCCCCTGGACGACCCCACCACCCCCTTGGACACCACACACCCCCTGGACCCCCCGCACCCCCCTTGGACATCCCCTCCACTCCCCTGATCCTCATCCTACTCCTCATCTTGATCTCCCTGAAGAAGTTAAAGTATAAAACTCATGTACTCCCAACAAGACCCTTAAGGATTATGTATTCCTTGATCCACTTCGAATATCTTACTAGGAAATACTTGAATATAGGCATTAGAAATTATGTATCTTATTTTCTTATATACAATGTATTTTTTTATATTTCTTAATATGATTCTCATATAGAGTCATTTGTCAGTTATGCTTTTATTTAAAGTAAACAATTGTCATTTACCTAAATATTTTTTTGATTGAACTTCATTATTATTGAATTACTTTGAAATTACTTATTGTAATTTTTTTATAGAATGGATAGAATTTGGATGTACAAAACTGATCGGATTTCAACCGATTTTCAAAATAATTTGAACCGCAATCTAGATTTTGCATTTTACAAGGCTTCAGATAGTGGTCGCATACACTGCCCATGTTCTAATTATGTTGGAAGACCTTGGATGAGTCGTGAAGCAGTTATCTATCATATAACCAAATATGGTTTCCAAAAAAACTATTATGTGTGGTATCACAATGGAGAGAAAATGGAATCTCAAAATTTTGATGATCCAAATGATAGGACTGAATTGGAGAGTTTGATATATGATCTATTTCCATTTATTCAGCATCATGAGAAGGAAAGGATGTCTAGTAAACAAGATTTTGGTACAAGCACACATGATGCATCCAATGAAAATGATGATGTTGATAGGGTGAAAAAATTGAATGATGATGCGATGACTCCAGTATATCGTCAATGTGGTAAAATGAAAAAGTTGTAATTTTTAATCCAATTGTTTCATGGGAAAACTATGTATTGGATTTCAAATATTTCAATTGATTACATTCTTACCTTCTTAAAGGACTTACTTCCAGATGATGCAGATATTCCCTCAAACCACTATATGTCATGGAAGTTAGTTGATGAACTTGGATTCTCAAAAAAAACATTCATGCTTTCCCGAATGATTGTAGCTTATTTTGGGAGGAAACTGCGGAAAGAAATGATTGTATCAAATGTGGAACCTCCTGATAGAAGCCAAAAGATGATGGAACACCATCTCATGTGCCAAAACAAGTAATGTGGAACTTTCCATTGATCTCCATATTACAGAACCTTTTCATGTCTGATGAAATATCAGTAAACATACTATGGCATGACACCGAGAGAAAAAAGAATAATGAAGAGTTGGTTCACCCTGCAGATAGATTTTCATGGCGTAGATTTGATTCTCGATATCCTAAATTTTTAGCCAATGTGCGTAATGTGATACTGGGTCTTTCATGTGATAGTTTTAATCCATTTGGGTAGATTCTTACTTCGCACAACACATGGTCGGTTTTCATACACATTTATAACCTTCCTTGTAGTTATGTATGAAAAATCCTTACACTTTCTTGAGTATACTGATATTTGGCCCTTTTGATCCTAGCAATGATATAGATGTATACATGAAACCTTTAATAAATGATTTGAAACTGATTTGGGATGTGGATGTGCCCACATACGATGCATGTTCGAAAGACATATTTCAGATGTGTGATGTGCTTATATGGACAATCAATGATTTTCCTGCTTATGTAATGATGTCTAGATGGAGCACAAAAGGAAAATTATCATGTCATATTTGTATGAAGAATAATCGATCGAGAAGACTAAAAGATCATCATAGTTTTATTTTTATGGGACATCAGCGATTCTTGCCAATGAACCATCCATATAGAAACAATCGTCAAAGATTTGACAATACCATGGAGACTGACGATCCACCTCAGTGTATGTCTAGAACTGATGTGCTTAATGAATTGAAATATTTAAGTTATTCATTTGTGAAGGGTATAATGAAATCTAGAAAGAGGGAAAATGTTTCCAATGATACATGTTACAATTAGAAGAAGAAGAGTATATTCTTTGAGTTGTCATTTTGGTCAACCAAATTGTTACGTCATTTCTTATATGTAATGCACATTGAAAAGAATATATGTGAGATATTTCTTTTGATTCTTCTAAATGTTAAGTGGAAGAAAAAAGATGATTTACGATCTTGGCGTGACTTGGTAGATTGGGGGATCATACCAAAATTGCATCATGTCTGTAGCAGTGAAAATAAATAGGAAGTTCCATGTGCTTCTTATGTGATTGCACCTGCTGAAAAAAATCAATTTCTATAAGGGATAGAGACTATTAAAGTTCTTGATGTCTATTCAAGAAATATATCAAAATGGGTCAACAAAAAATAGTTGAAGCTAAAATCTTTGAAGACTCGTGATTATCACGTTCTTTTGCATGAGTTGATTCCAATAGCAATATGTCATCTCTTGTCCAATAATGTAAGAGTCTCAGTTATTCGGTTGTGCTATTTGTTTAGAGATCTTTGTGCTAAGAGGTTTTCCAAATCCTTCTTGCAAAACCTATTTGCAGAGACACCATTAATATTGTGTGAGTTAGAGAAAATATTCCCTCCATTTTTTACATGTATGTTGCATTTGACTATCCATCTTCTGACTGAAATACTTCTTAGAGGACCTGTTTCTTTCCGTTGTATGTATCCAACTGAAAGAAACATGTGCACATTGAATTCATATGTTCAGAATTGGAATTATCCTAAAGGTTATATTGTGAACGGTTACTTGGATCAAGAATGTATGGATTTATACTCAATGTATTTTTCTAATCTTACTACGAGAATAAACAGACCAATGAGAAATGAAAAAGAATAGTATGGAAAAATTGAACCCAGTTTTCTATCACTTCCTCAGACAGGAGGAATTCCAGCATCGTATACATTGACGACATTAAGCCTTGAATAGTGAGAGATGGAACATCACATAGTGTTGTTCAATTGTGATTTTTTCGATGAGTATATCAAGTATGTAAATTGTACATGTATCTCTTATCTTATCTCTTGTAATTTTAAATATTTGTTAAACTATTATTATTTTTATCTATAGGGAATATAAAGAATTGATATATAGAAAGAATCATTATTTATCTTTGAGAAGGAAAGAGACATTGCATAGAAAAGGGTTTTCTGCTTGGTTGAAATTGAATGTAAAAATATTTCTGTAATAACTAAATAAAAATAATATTTAATTAAGTTTATTATTTTTTTATATTTCAGGTATTGAGTTTTCCTGCAGACTATGTTTATGAGGAAATAAGAGCTTTGGATTTTGGTCCTAATACCATGGTTTATGCTTGAAAATCACTTGTGATCAATGGATATAAATTTATTATCACTGAATGAGAAATAAACATGAGAACACAACATGATGGTGTTATGATAATTTCCACAACAGACTGTTAGATAGTTCATCGGATAATAGACCTCATTCTGAAAATGTATCTTATTATGGACTTGTGAAGAAAATAATAATTTTGGATTATTACTTGCATGGTCGAGTCAAAATGATGAAATTTCAAAGGTTTGATTCAATGAAGAGGAAAGGCACCTTTATTTGTGATTGTGGATTTTGAGTTATTAACATGACTCGCACTCTTGACACCGATGAACCATATGTATTGGAATCAATGGTGAAACAAGTTTTTTATGTCAAAGATCGTTTTCATCCAAAATTCAGTGTAATTATTGAAGTAAATCCCAGACATGTTTTTTATGACGGTGATGATGAAGTTGACACTATCCCTACTTCAATTGGAAGCAATTCGTTTATTACTTATGATGACTCCAATAGCTCAATTGTCAGAGTTGATTGTGAACCCGAAGTTGTGGTGGGAAATATATAGAATCATACAGTCTTTTTCTCACCTACATGTTTCACCTACATCATTCAGAGTGTGTATCCTAGTGCTTACCTTCAAACCACATTAAATCTTCTGTTTCTTTATGGTTTTTTATCAGAATGGTTTCTCAATATTTTGTTTTTTAGGTTACCCATTAGTTATCTATTTCTAATTACTTCCATATTTGTTTTCATTGCAGGAAATGACACCCATTGAAGAGAGGCAGCAAAAAAAGACGACAGAAAATAATCGTCGCATGACACAGATGGGAATTCCTCCACTCATCCCTGTTATGAGTATTTTATTTCAAATATATATATTTCAATAAATTATAAAATCATGTGTTTACTTTTGTGTTAATTTTTTTCAGGATCCACCCCATAGACGAGAGATACTCGACGAGGAGCCTAATATTGCTCCCAGTACAGAGGTTGTTGGTAGAAGGAGGTGGTTTCAGAGTTAGATGACCATTTGGTGGTCCCGGTACTGAGGTTGGTGGTACAAGGGCTCGTGGTGAGAGAGTTAGATGATCCCCTAGTCGTACCCGATTGGATTGTTCCCCTACCCCAGATGTATCTTCTACACCCCATTTTGATCCTGGTGTGTCTTTAGGGACACACGAGATATTTATGCCTTTGATGTTTACACTTCCAGTTGGACAGACATCTGTTCTGTCATCTTTTTCTTCTGGTTCATTATCTTCAGGCTATTATATTCCACCTTCTTCGACTCCTGCTCCGACATAGTATATGGCTAAAGAGCATACACTGAGGGACACTCCACCTATATAGGATATTACTTTGGCTTCTGCACATCTAGTGACACCCATTGATCCGACTACCACAGGTATATTTATATAACTCTAACAAATTTTTAAACCAAAATTTATTTTTATTATAACTTGTACTGATATTTTCTTTCATTAATAACATATTCATCTACTGATAGAAGGCAGGGGAGGGGGAGAACTCGCTTGAGTGTGGTATGAAACCGACAGACATAGTTGATGGTTGAATACAATGATGATGGATAGATGATTGATAAATCTGGGCAGGAATGTCTGTGTTTTTTGGGGACGCTAGCCAAATACTCCGACATCATTCTAGTCAGCCCTCTCCCTTGGAGACATCTACCACATGAATTTAAGGATAATGTGTGGGCACAAATATGGGTGAAAAATATATTGGACTTAATGTTGTATTTTTTTTGTATTTATATGAATTAATCTATTGGGTATCAGCTTCATTATAACTTCCCTGATGGCGAAGGTGCACGATCGGCACGTTTAAAGGAGCTAGGAGAGCATTGGAGAGCTTATAATCATGAGTTGTATGTTGGCTGGTGTGATAGAGTGGTCACATAGTTGGAGACATTACCTATCGTGGATTACTTCCTGATAGGGCAATATCGCTAAATGATTACCCATTGGGCGACTGCCAAATTTAAGGTATTAATCCCATTTGAGGTATTTAAATAACATTTTTCATATTTTTCATTAATATTATCTAATTTTTTATTAAACAATATTTAGGAATCTTCTAAAAAAACAAAAAAACATTGATTCAAAGCAATACCTCCACACTTTGGGGAGCACGACTATGTCAGATCATGAGAGGTAGCTGGTACGATATAGTTGTTTATAATTTTTCTTTAGGACTTGCCCTTTTTATTGTTTCTACTTAAATTATGTGATTTATTGAATATTGAATATAGGATTATACTTGTACTTTATATTGTTTCAATGTCATTACAGAAGCACAAATTGAATATTGAAGGACGTATCCCTCGATAAAAATTGTTTTGCTCGAGTAGAAGGAAAAAAGATGGAACTGCGGTTAATGAACCGACACAAGAAAAGATTGTATGTTTTAATTTATTTATTTCAAAGTTTAATATCTATTTTAAAATTTAATAATCTATGAATATTTTTAACAGGCTTCTTTAGAGGCCCTTTATTCCCAGGAGCCTGATAATTTTGGGACACACGATCATTTATACCAGGTTTTGGGAGATGAGCACTCTAATCGAGTACGCTGCCGACCTGGTAAGAATATAGTCCTGATGAGTTATTGGTCCTCTCTAGGTATCCATTCTAGTACCACCGAGTTGGAACAAGTCAAGTAGCATGAAATACAGTCTGATAAAAGAGCCACAGAGTTGGAAGAACAATTTCAAACGAGGGACAAAGAATTTATGAAACTGATGAAAGATTTATCTTCATCACTTCCACCAGAGGCTAGCATGGCTTTTTAGACATTTATGTCATTGATGGGTGCATTATCCAATGAACCAGGAGGCAATTCTAGTGGCGGTCGATATGATGACATTCTTGGTGATGACGAGGATGAGGACGAGGGTGAGGATGGGGCCGAGGGCAAGGATGGGGATTAGGGCGAGGATGGGGTCGATGATGAGCATGGGGACAATGACGAGGATGATGAAGATGATAGAGATGATGGTGAGGATGAGGCCGATGATGGAAGTGGTGATGGTGATGCTAATCAGGGGCAGATTGATCTATTACATTTTTGAATTCTGTATAACTCTTTATTTTTGAACCTGGTTTTCACTCTGGTATGGATATTTTTGAATTCCGTATAACTCTTTATTTTAGACCAAATATGGAAGCCTAATGATGTTATAATTATTTGGAGGTGAGTGATGCTATATGAGATTTTATGGGTTATTGTGAGGAGTTTCTTTCCCTTTAGTTGATTGGTTCAAAAAAACATAAGTTGGTGCTGCATATATTATATAATTGGAATTGGTAAAGTAAAATGCTGGTCTCAAATTTCTGAGTTGGTTATTTGGATGGTATTCTCTATCAAAAGTGGGTATATCTCTATTTATTATGGGTGTATTTTCTAATTTACTAATGTATTTATTAAACTATCCATGCAATACCCATTTCCCACAATACATAAGCACCACAAAAATCATAGATAGACACTACACACCACAAGACTCCCATGGGAGACACCCCTTAAGGTAGAGTCCCTCTCGTAGCCTCTTTAATTTAAGATTTCTTTAAATTGAATTTAGCTTCTTTCGTAATTCTGCTTAATTATATTTAATTGCATATCTTGAATAAGATTTCTTTAATATAATTGTTTCATTTGATAAATAAAGTCATGTTTTTATAATAAAACCCCTCCAACAGAGGTGCGCTGTCTACGAAAACTCATAGAGATAGTTTAGGGTGTGATAATTTGACTCTCAATCAGTAGTTTCAACTACCTAGTACCACTTTTAAAAACAAATAATATAAAATATATGTCTTTATCATACGATAATCCAGAATCAAGAGTCTGTTTTTTATAACATAAGATCAGTTTCTATAATGTGAAGGACAACTATGTAGGATTTATTCTTGAGGTGTATGAGGAGACGAAACATCATTCGGACGTGAGGTTTTCACGACACAAATGAATTTGTGTTTTTCAGGTGTTTGGCGTGCTTGAAAAGCATGCATGCGACGGTCGAAACTGGTCGAACAACCTCGGAATGCCATGAAATCGGACAACAACAAAGGGTGGGTGAATTGTTAAATTTTCATGCAGACGGCACGTCAATCGGAGGTGTTGTGTGACTGTGCTGGCTGAAAACGCACTCCACATGTTATAAATGGCAAAAACATGGGTCTTACAGTCAAATGCATGTCGAATGACATCATATTGACTTGAAATCATATGAAAACACATTAATTATTATTCTTGAGGTGTAAGAGGAGACGACACGTCATTCGGACACGCGGTTTGGGCGGCACGGTTGAATATGTGTTTTTTAGGTGTTCAACACACTTGAAAAGTGTGTGTGGGGTGGTCAAAACCGGTTGAACAACCTGAGAATGCAATGAAATAGAACGAGAAAAAAGTTTGGGTGAATTGTGAAATATTCAGCCAGACAGCACGTCAATCGGAGGTTTTTGTGACCGCGGTGGCCGAAAACTTACTTTGCATGTCGTAAATGGCCAAAACATGGGTTTTACGGTCAAATGAATGTCGAACGACATCGGAATGACTTGAAATCACACATAAACACCCTATTTGTTATTCGTTAGGTGTATGAGGAGCCATCATGTCATTCGGAAGTGCAGTTTGTGCGACATGGCTGAATATGTGTTTCTTAGGTGTTCAGCATGCTTGAAAAGCGTGTGTGGGGTAGTCGAAACTGGCTGAAGGACCTCGGAATTCCATGAAATCGGACGACAACAAAGGATGGGTGAATTTTGAAATTGTCGGCTAGACAGCACATCAATCAGAGGTGTCGTGTGACCAAACTGGCTGAAAACGCACTCTGGGTGTCGTAAATGGCCAAAACATGGGTTTTAAGGTCAAATGCATGTCGAACGACATCGTAATAACTTGAAATCACACAAAAACCCCATAATTTTTTTTTGAGGTGTACAAGGAGAAATCACATTATTTGGACGCGTGGTTTATGCGGCATGGTTGAATATGTGTTTTTTAGGTGGTCGACGCGCTTGAAAAGCGTGCATGGGGTGTTCAAAACTGGCCGAACGACCTCAGAATGCCATGAAATCAGACGACAACAAAGGGTGGGTGAATTGTGAAATTGTCGACTAGAAGGCACATCAATCGGAGTTGTTGTGTGACCGCACTAGCTGAAAATGCACTCGACATGTCGTAAATGGCCAAAACATGGGTTTTATGGTCAAATGCATGCTGAACGACATCGAAATGACTTGAAATCACATGAAAACACCCTAGTTATTATTTGTGATGTGTATGAGGAGACGACATGTCATTCAGACACGTGGTTTGTGTTGCACGACTGAATATGTGTTTTTAGGTGTCTGGCGTGTTTGAAAAAGCGTGCATAGGGTGGTCGAAACCCAGTCGAACGACCTCGGAATTCCATTAAATCGGACAACAATAAAGGGTGGGTGAATTGTGAAATTATCAGCCAGCCAGAATGTCAATCGGAAGTGTCTTGTGACCGTGCTGGATGAAAATGCACTCTGCATGTCTTAAATGGCCAAAACATGGGTTTTGCGGTCAAATGCATTCCGAACGACATTGGAATGACTTGAAATCAGACAAAAACACTCTAATTATTATTCGTGAGGTGTATGAGGAGACGTCACGTCATTTGGATGCACGGTTTGCACGGCACATCTGAATATTTGTTTTTAAGGTGTTCGGCGCGCTTGAAAAGAATGTGTGGGGTGGTCGAAACCGGCCGAACGACCTCAGAATTCCATGAAATCGGATGACAACAAAGGGTGGGTGAATTGTGAAATTTTTGGCCAGATGGAATGTCAATCAGAGGTGTCGTGTGACCGTGCTGGCCGAAAATGCACCTTGCATGTCGTAAATGGCCAAAACATGGGTTTTACAGTCAAATACATGCCGAACGACATCATAATGATGTGAAATCACACAAAAAAACCTTAATTATTATTCTTGAGGTGTAAAAGGATACGACATGTCATTCGGACGTGCGGTTTTCATAGCACGGTTGAATATGTGTTTTTTAGGTGTTCGGTGCGCTTGAAGAGCATGCGTGGGGTGGTCGAAACCGGTCGAACGACCTCAGAATTCCATGAAATCGGATGACAAAAAAGAGTGGGCGAATTGTGCAATTTTTGGCCAGAAGAAATGTCAATCAGAGGTGTCGTGTGACTGTGTTGGCTGAAAACACACTCGGCATGTCATAAATGACCAAAACATGGGTTTTATGATCAAATGCATGTCGAATGACATTGAAATGACTTGAAATCACACAAAAATGCCCTAGTTATTTTTCATGAGGTGTACGAGGAGAATACACATCATTTTGACATGCAGTTTGCATGACACGGTGTTTTTAAGGTGTTCAGTGCGCTTGAAAAGCATATGTGGGGTGGTCGAAACCAGTCGAACGACCTCGGAATGCTATGAAATCAAAAAACAACAAAGGATGGGTAAATTGTGAAATTTTTGGCTAGACGACATGTCAATCGGAGGTGTCGTGTGACCATGCTGGCCGAAAACGCACTCTGCCTTTCGTAAATGGCAAAAAATGGGTTTTACGGTCAAATGCTTGTCGAACGACATCAGAATGACTTGAAATCACATGAAAACACTCTAATTATTATTCTTCAGGTGTACGAGGAGATGACACATCATTCGGGCGCATGGATTGAACGGCACGATTGAATATGTGTTTTTAGGTGTTCGGTGCGCTTGAAAAGCGTGCGTGGGGTGGTCGAAACCGGTTGAACAACCTCGGAATTCCAAGAAACCAGAAAAAAATAAAGGGTGGGTGAATTTTGAAATTTTCAGCCAAACAGAACATCAATCAAAGGTGTCATGTGACCGCGCTGGCCGAAATCATACTCGGCGTGTCACAAATGGACAAAACATGAGTTTTACGGTCAAATGTATGTCGAATGAATTCAAAATGATTTTAAATATCATGAAAACTCCCTAGTTATTATTTTTTAGTTGTATGAGAAGACAACACATCATTCAGATGCGTGGTTTGCGTGGCGCGGCTAAATATTCGTTTTTTAGGTGTTCGGCACACTTAAAAATCATGCGTGGGGTGGTCGAAATTGGCTGAATGACCTTGAAATGCCATGAAATTGGAAGACAAAAAAGGTTGAGTGAATTGTAAAATTTTCGACCAGACGACACATCAATCGGAGGTGTCGTGTGACCGCACTGGCTAAAAACGCACTCTGTTTGTTGTAAATGGCCAAAACATGGGTTTTGCGGTCAAATGCATGTCGAAGGACATCAGAATGACTTGAAATGACACGAAAATACCCTAGTTAGTTTTCTTGATATGTATGAGGAGACAGTACATCCTTTGGACGTGTAGTTTGCATGGAACGACTGAATATGTGTTTTTAGGTGCTTGGCGTGCTTGAAAAGTGTGTGTGGGGTGGTCAAAACCAGCCGAACGACCTCAGAATGCCTTTAAATCAGATGACAACAAAGGGTGGGTGAATTGCCAAATTGTCATCCAGACGACATGTCAATTGGAGGTGTCGTGTGACCGTGCTGGCTGAAAATGCACTCGGCGTGTCATAAATGGCCAAAACATGGGTTTTACGGTCAAATGAATGTCTAACGACATCAGAATGACTTGAAATCACATGAAAACACTTTAGTTATTATTCATGAGGTGTACGAGGAGATGAAACATCATTCGGATGCACAGTTTTCATGGCACAGCTGAATATGTGTTTTTGAGGTGTTTGACACGCTTGAAAAGCGTGCGTGGGGGTGGTTGAAACCGGATGAACGATCTTAGAATGCCATAAAATCAGACGACAATAAAGGGTGGATGAATTTTAAAATTTTCGACCAGACGACATGTCAATCGTAGGTGTAGTGTGACCGCGCTGCCTCAAAACGCACTTCACGTGTCGTAAATGGCCAAAAGATGGGTTTTACGGTCAAATGCATGACAAACGACATCATAATGACTTGAAATCACACGAAAAACACCCTAGTTATTTTTTGTGTGGTTTACGAGGAGACAACATGTAATTCGGACGCACGGATTCCGCGGCATAGCTGAATATGTGTTTTTTAGGTGTTAGGCGCGCTTGAAAAGCGTGCGTGGGGTGGTCAAAACTGGCCAAACAACCTCGGAATGCCATGAAATCGGACGATAACAAACGGTTGGTGAATTGTGAAATTGTCTGCCAGACGACACGTCAATCGGAAGTTCTGTGTGACCGCGCTGGCCGAAAACGCACTCTGTGTGTCGTAAATGGCCAAAACATGGGTTTTATGGTCAAATGCAAGCCGAATGACATCGTAATGACTTTAAATCATATGAAATCACCCAGGTTATTATTCGTGAGTTTTGCGAGGAGACGACATGTCATTCGAACATGCGGTTTGCGCGGCATGACTGAATATGTGTTTTTTAGGTGTTCGACGTGCTTGGAAAGCATGTGTGGGGTGGTCTAAACCTGTCGAACGACCACAGAATGCCATGAAATCGGAATACAACAATGGGTGGGTGAATTGTGAAATTTTTGTCCAGCCGACAGGACAATCGGAGCTATCGTGTGACCGCGCTAGCGAAAAACGTACTATGTGTGTCGTAAATGGCCAAAACATGGGTTTTACGGTCAAATGCATGTCGAACAACATCAAAATGGCTTGAAATCACACAAAAACACCCTAGTTATTATTTTTGAGGTTTACGAGGATGCGACACATCATTCGGACATGTGGTTTGCACGGAACGGCTGAATATGTGTTTTTAGGTGTTCGACGAGCTTGAAAAGCGTGTGTGGGGTGGTCGAAACTGGACGAACGACCTCGGAATTCTATGAAATCAGAGGACCACAAAGGTTGGGTGAACTGTAAAATTTTCGGCTAGACATAATGTCAATTGGAAGTGTCGTTTGACCGCGTTGGCCGAAAACGCACTCTGCGTGTCGTAAATGGCCAAAACATGGGTTTTACAGTCAAATGCATGTTGAATGACATTGGAATGACTTCAAATCACACGAAAACACCATAATTATTATTTTTGAGGTGTAAAAGGAGACGAAACATCATTCAGACCTGAGGTTTGCACGGCACGGCTGGATATGTGTCTTTTAGGTGTTCAGCGCGCTTGAAAAGCGTGCGTGGGGTGGTCGAAACTGGCCAAACAAACTTGGAATGCCAAGAAATCGGAAGACAACAAAGGGTGGGTGAATTTTGAAATTTTCGGCTAGATGGCCCATCAATCGGAGGTGTCATGTGACCGCGCTGGCTGAAAACGCACTCTGCGTGTCGTAAATGGCCAAAACAAGGGTTTTACAGTCAAATGCATGTCAAACAACATCGGAATGACTTGAAATCACACAAAACACCCTAGTAATTATTTTTGAGGTGTATGAGGAGACAACACGTCATTTGGACTCATGGTTTGTATGGAACGACTAAATATGTGTTTTTTAGGTGTTTGGCGTGCTTGAAAAGCGTGCGTGGGGTGGTCGAAACCGGCCGAACGACCTCCAAATGCCATGAAATCAGATGACAAAAAAGGTTTGGGGAATTGTGAAATTACCGGCTAGATGGAACCTCAATCAGCGGTGTCATGTGATCGCGCTATCCAAAAATGTACTTGGCGTGTCGTAAATGGCCAAAACATGGGTTTTACGATTAAATGCATGCCGAACAACATCGAAATGAATTTAAATCACATGAAAAACACCCTAGTTATTATTCGTGTGGTGTACGAGGAGACGGCACGTCATTCAGACACAAGGTTTGCACGACACGTCTGAATATGTGTTTTTTAGGTGTTCGACGCGCTTGAAAGTGTGTGTGGGGTGGTCGAAACCAGCCAAATGACCTTGGAATGCCATGAAATCAGACGACAATAAAGGGTGGGTGCATTGTGAAATTTCCAGCCAGACAGCACGTCAATTAGAGGTGTCGTGTCACCGCGTTGGCCGAAAACACACTCGGCATGTCTTAAATGGCCAAAACATGGGTTTGACGATCAAATGCTTTCTGTACGACATCAAAATGACTTGAAATAACACGAAAACACACTAGTTATTATTCTTGAGGTGTACGAGGATGCTACACATCATTCAGACATGCGGTTTGTGTGGCACGGCTGAATATATGTTTTTTAGGTGTTCGGCGTGCTTTAAAAGCATGCGTGGGGTGGTCAAAACTAGCCAAACGACCTCAAAATGCCATGAAATTGGACGACAACAAAGGGTGGGTGAATTGTGAAATTTTCGGCCAGAAGGAACATCAATCAGAGGTTTCGTGTGACCGCGTTGGCCGAAAATGCACTCTGTGTGTCTTAAATGGCCAAAACATGGTTTTTACGATCAAATGCATGCCGAACAACATCAGAATGACTTTAAATCACACGAAAACACCCTAATTATTATTTGTGAGGTGTACAAGGAGACGGTATGTCATTCGAACATGCAGTTTTTGTGGAACATCTGAATATGTGTTTTTTTAGGTGTTAGGTATGCTTGAAAAGTATGTGTGGGGTGGTCGAAACCGGCCGAATGACCTCGGAAGGACATGAAATCGGACGACAACAAAGGGTGGCTGAATTGTGAAATTTTCAGCTAGATGGAAAGTCAATCAGCAGTGTCGTGTGACCTCGCTGGCTGAAAACGCACTCCGAACACCCCCCCCCCTAGACAGTCCCCTCACCCCCAGAGAGCCCCTTGCACCCCTTGAAGAGCCCCCCACCCTGGATAGCCACCCCACCCACCGGAAACCCCCCCCCCCCAGATAACCCCCCACCCAATGATCCATGGATCATTTGTGATGGGTACGAGTCAACCCCACCTCAATCTGAGGCACGGTGTGACTGGTATCACTCAAAGTGTCTCACTTTTGTTTTAAATGGACAACATTTTAAGTAAAAACAACAACTGACATATATAAAATCTTCACAAGGCTACAAATATATTCTTGAAATTAAGGGATAAAAAATAAAATATGGTTTATTGGTCATACGTTATTAGTAGAAAATATTCACAAGGTATAGATTGAAACACAATGGGTCATTGTATATATAGAAAAACATGAATTATATTTGGAATGAGTCTCGGCATTCCATCATGAACATGCACCAACACTCATGTTCTAATTCTCAATCACAGGTAATTCATTCTATACAATAACATACAACAAATAAATATCATATAGTGATTTCATATGAAACCTCTGAACACTCAAGAATACCATATAACAAATTGGTCAATAAGGCTACACATAGATTCTTGAAACATAACTTTCAAAGTCTCATAAAAATACCCTAATGGTGAGGAATGCATATGGTGACACCATATCCCCAGGGATCACCTCAATTCCATCCTCAAACAGTGGGTTCTGGGACCAAACCAAAGTCTCTTTGGGAACCCAATACCGAAGACTTAATTGAATATTCATACCCACTACCCAAGATGGGGATTCATCTCACCTGGCACCCAGGAGAGAAAATTGCAATTAGCCACATACCCCTTTATTCTAATTGAAAAATATATGAAAAACTTGTAGGTTATTCCTGTAATCCAACTCATATGTCGAGATTGGCCAATGTTTCCCACTAACACATCAGGAACCATTTATACATGGATACATAATCATTAGAGGAATATAAACATCCCATGTGCTTCTTATAACTCATCCTAGGTCTAAGCACATGAGCACTACCATTTTCTATCTTATGGGTATCATGATCCTTGTCACACTACCCATGTTTTTCTGTTGGTTTTAAGATACTCAACCCATGACCACGACTAAACATCCCATGTGCTTCCTATAACATGTAATTTTTTTCTAATATTTGTATTGGTGTTGTGGTTTGAGTGAGGAATAAATTATAAATTTTTAATACTCTTATATTTGTTGGGGTTGTGGTTTGAGTGAGGAATAAATTCTAAATTTGGAATACTCTTTTGGGTGTTATTTCATTTTCTATAACATGTTGGTGTTTTCTCTTATGACTATTATTGCATTTGAATTTATAAATTTCTAAATTCTGGAATGAATTATAAATTTTGAATACTTTGGATGGGGATTCTGTATTGGTGTTGTTGCAGGTGTGGAGAGGGGTTGTTGTGTTATTGCAGGTCTAGAGAGGGGAGAGGGGTCTGCTGTTGTGGAGTTGTTCAATTGTATACCAACGGTTCTAAAACCGTTGGTATAGATAATATTATATAAGGTTATACCAATGGTTCTATAATCGTTGGTATAGATACTATTATATAATTTATACCAACGGTTTGTTATAACTGTTGGTATAGGTTTATACCAACGGTTATAACCAAACCGTTGGTATAGCCTTATGGCTTGGCATATTCCCTCTATACCAACGGTTATAAACAGTTGGTAGAGGTCTCCCACACATATACCAACGGTTTATAAAACTGTTGGTATATGTTATACTTTTACACACAGATACCAACAGTTTGTACAAACCATTGGTATACCTCCTATTTTGACACCTGTACCAATGGTTTTCACATAACTATTTTTATAGGCCTATTGTCATGCCTTACTAGCCCACAGTTGAGGGAACCATTGGTATACTATATACCAATGGTTTCCAGGACTTTACCAATGATTTTGAACTGTTGGTAAAGTGTAATATTCCAGTAGTGACCCTCACTGGGATATGTCCAAGGAGAATACACCGGTGATGTGTCGATGTACCAAATCCACTATAAGCGCACTGCTATTTACAATGATCGAAGTAGACTAATTGTCCCTTCTAGTTTATAACCACTCACAATATGAAAGCTCACTTCTCTCTCAATTGAAGTGTGCTCACTGCTTCTTCAGTAGATCCACTCAAATTTTAAAGACTTGTAGGTCCCTTCATTATCACAAATTAATGCATATTTCTCTGTATGTAGATGCTCTGTTGATTTCCAACTTTAACCTGTAGATGAATCTCACTTTGCACTAGAGGTATCGGCCAATATTATAACATTCGCACAACCCTAGAATGATAGGCGTGCTTCTCTAAGCCTTGAAGGCTTCTTTATGCTTTGGAATGCTTCTCAAATCCCTGGCATGCAAGTGTCACCTAACCACTTTCACTACACTCCCTTCACTAACTAAGAACTTGGGAAACTCACACCCTTTTATGCCCAAACCAAATTAGCATGTAACTATCAACCAGCGCGCAACTTCTGAATATATTTATACTTGCGTGACAAAACCACCACTTGCGTGACCAAACCACCTACATGACTTGAGCTCTAATTTTCTCTAAGTGTTGAGCTTATCTAAAAATTAGGAGGGGTGTCCCCTTTATTTATAGGCATTTTGGGTACCCTGAGAGTTGGTTCACAAGTCTCCTCCCAGTGCACAATTCCATCTGCCCTAGTCTCTATCGCCCTAGTCACCTTATTCACCCAAACCAAAACTTGGGTGCCCCCTCTTTCCTTTTCCATATTTTGATGTTTTGATCTTGAAAAACATATGGCATGCAAGTTTCCAATCCTCTAAGTCACCGGCGTGCAAGTCCCTTTGCCAAAAAAAAATTCTCCATTTGTCGATTTTGAAGCCCAAAAATTTGGAAAACACTGGAAAATGGTGCCACCTTGTATCTTCTCTTTTTGTACCACCTCCAGATCATCCATTACTTTTTCAAGATTTTTCAATCAATCATGGATTGTTGATAATATCCCTTGAACTCAAAAACTCTCTATATAAACTCCATTTTTCAACAAATTTGTACATCATGGTCTGCTTTATCAACAACCACAATACAGAAGCCACTTTGTCAACAAACACAATCACCTCAAAAATGATTCAATGATTCCTTGAGGGATTTTTTCCCACACATGTTATGAACACTAGAGAACAAAAATATATTTAAGTTGTACTGATCCACTATTCAAAAACTAGTGTGTCATCAGATCCATAAAATTAGGGTGGGCATTTTTCATAAAGGAATTAGTGGAATGTTGTTCCCTCCTTTGTTCGTTTGGATGTACTGCATGATTCATAGCTTCATAAATTTTTGTGATAATATAAATTGTAAAGACCCGTAAATTTCAATGAATTTTTTTTCTTAATTTTCTTTGGAATTTTACAAGAACACAGTTTCTAACGGCACCTGATTCTGAGGCCCGTTGTGCCCAGAATCATTTTCCGAAGTTTGGCTTGGGTACGTTCAGTGAACGGATGAGCGAGTTTTTCTCAATTTTGAACCGAGGCTCGGAATCGAATTTTGAGGGCACCGATGGAATCACAGCACCAGTACTTTCTTAGAAATGCCTCTTCTGGAGTTGCGTTTGCTCGGTGGTGGTTTCTAATTTTTGGGTTTTAAGTTTTGAAATAAAATAAAGTTGTGCGACAATTTTATTTTTATTTCACTTAAAGCCGCTTAAGGACCACTTTAAGCTGCTTATGCTCAGTTGAAACGGATAGGGTGCAATCCAAAATATCCTACCCACATGGTAGGATATTTGTGGTGTGGGGCCTACACGAGCCCCATCGTTTCTTTCCACTAAGTAACGCACCCACGAAAACCCCTATTAAATAAAAGTCAACTGGGGCGTTTTCTTAAACAATTAAACGCTCCTATTAATTTGGCGGTTTATTCGTTGAAATTAATTCTATGAATTAATTTCGTTCGTTTCTTATCACATTTTCGTTTTGTTGGAATGTTAATAAAATAAGGCCAACGACACCTTCTTTTGAAATGTTGTGTTAAACCTTTGGAGAATCTCTAAGGATCTTCCTCCTTCTTCGCGAAGAACACGAAGAACGCGAAGAACATGAAGAACGCGAAGAATGCCAGCCTCTGACAAAGAACACCGAACCTGCGGAGATCAGCGATGCGACGCCGTATACCGTGACGCGACAATTCTCCCTCCGCGATGCTTCTTCCGCGATGATCCAACCCCACGACAACCTTCGATCGACAACGACAAGGTAGGGGATTGCGGTCCTTTAAATTCCTTGTGGATTATACCTTCAATATGGATTTAATTATTAAAATTAAATCTGTATGTTCTTGATCCTCGGAGATCGTCGACGCGATGCCCTTCCACGACGACGCGACGCCCTTCCGCGATGCAACGTTCCACTTGTTCCGCGACGGTCGATTCTGCGAAGAACTCTCGTGCGATGACTTGACGAGGTAGGGATTTTATTTGAAATAATATTTTATTCCCTTGGTTGTTCATCTAAAATAATGAACCCAGATCAAAAGTACAATTTTAATTTATTAAAATTGTAACTTGTTTTGTTTTTCATGTGATGATTAATTTTTCCGATTGATATCACCTAACGCGGAGGGTGCGGGCCAAAAAAACACAGCCCGACAACCCTCCGCAGTTCTTCATTGATGTGCGAATTTTGCGAGCGACGACAAAACATGCCGCAGAGGTGATTTGATGTTTCCGCAATGAAGAACGGGACCCGGGAGGAGTAGCGGCGCAAACGGGAATGGAATCGGACCACCAGAGCGACTCTGGTGGCCCGCAGAAGCCACCAGCGGCGTGGGTCGCTGGCGCGGTGGGGGCCGGCGGCCCGGAGGTGGCGGCTGAAGCCGCGGCGATGGCGGCGGCCTCAGTGGACCTGCGGCCGTGCGGGTCCGGTGCACACGAGACGCGGCAATGCCGCGTCCGCTGACCGAGGGCGGCCCCCGCGGGGGGGGGGGGGGGGGGGGGGGGGGGTGTTGTCACGCGGGGGTAGTGCGCCCCCCGCGTTGCTCGGCCGCTCGGTCGAGCCGAGCCGAGCCGGGCCGGACCGGGTCCATCCGGGTCAGACCCGGGTCGGGTCGACCCAGTTCGCCCGACCCAGGGGGGGTCGGGCCGGGTCGGTCCGGGCCCAGACCCCCCATTTCCGGACCTTTTCGGTCTTTTGCTCATATCTGAAGCTACGGGCCTCTGATTGACGCGTCGTCAGCAGAAACACGATCCTTGAATTAAGACGGTCGTTTTGGTATATTACACTCAAGGTTTCAGAATACTTTGGGTTCGCCCGGGTTGGTTCGTCCACGAAACCAACCGGGCCCTCGGAGCGGAAACGCTCATATCTTGAGCTCCGGACGTCCGATTGACGTGCCGTCAACTTTGGTGGATTCCTCTAAGTGAGACGGATCTTTTGGATCACTCCGCCCAAGGTTTGGATGCAGGTGGAGTATGGTCGGGTTGGTTTTTCCTTAAAAACCAATCGGGCCCCTAGAACGAAAAGGCCAATATCTCCCAGACCGGGCGTCCGATTGACGCGCCGTCTGCGACGTTGAGTTCTTGTTGACGATACAGAACTTTTGGATACATCAACTATGGACTTTGTGTCAGTTGATGTATCAGCCTCTCGGCTCGTGGAGCGGACCCTCCGAACGAGCTTGCTGTGTGCGGGAACCCTAGTGCTGGCTGCGACTTCGACGACGACGACTGTGCAGAGATCCTCAGTGGACTGGGATGAACACTATACAAAGATCCTCAGTGGACTGCAACGATGACTGCACTCAGCGATCCTACGTGGATCAGTGCTACAGATCCTGTGTGGATCCGATCCTGTGTGGGTTAGCGCTCAGCGGTTCTGTGTGAGCCAGCGCCTACAGATCCTGTGTGGGTCTGATCCTGTGTGAGTCTTTGCGGGGGTTAGTTACCTATCGATCCTGTGTGGGTCCAATCCTGTGTGGGTCATTACGGCGGTTAGTACCTATCGATCCTTTGTGGGTCCGACGACTTAGATGGATCAGTGATCATCTTTTTCGTCATACGAAGAAGTATACCTATGTGAGCTGAATCCTGTTTTACTCTCCTTTGTGGATTATGTTGTGCTATCCTGTATGGATTTACGTTTTGCTTTCCTATGTGGGCTGGGTTGTGCTTGGGCTCTGATGTTGGAGCCGAACGAGAATTGATGACTTAGGTATATGTATGGGCATATACCTAAGCAGTGTCGGTTGTTACTTCTTGATTGTATCTTTCCTTTGTGGTTTATCCTTTGTGGATTTCAGGAGACCTTCGGGGGTCTCGGGATCCCTACTGAGTAGCTTATACTCACCCCTGCACGGGCTATGCCTGCACTTTGTTGTGTTGGTTGCAGATGACGGACAGCGCTGATCATGGTTGAGGTTGGCAGAGCAGGACGGTACCTGGAGGTGGACCACTGGGCGGGGTGTACTCGGAGCGGACGGCTAGACTGAGGAGCTGTGGAGGCTATCTGTACTCACCCTTCAGGTGGGACTTCCAGAGGATGGATCGACGCTGCAGCTTTTCTTTTCAGTTGTTGTTTTCCCCTTTCAGTTGTACTTTACAGTTGGGCCTGTATTTCCGGCCCCTTTTACTTTCAGCACAGCTTGTTACAGTTTTTACTTAGTGTTTACTTCTTTTGCCTGCTTACTCTATGGTGGTTGTTTACTTTACAAAGGCAACTCCTTCCCATTTTACCGGGAATTACGCCTTGGTGCTAGTCACCAGCCCCTGGCCTATGGAAGGCGGGCTTGGGGTAGTCACGGCATGGGCCTCGAGGACGGGTCGTGACAAATTGGTATTAGAGGAGTTCGGTTTTACCGCAGACTCTGATCTTTCTTCTATGTGAAGCAATAGTGTTAAGAGTATTGAGTGTGGTTATCAGTCTAGGGAGCCCAGTGTTGGTGCGGCGGCCGACGTATCCGTACACCAGGACCCTAACTTCTGATTTCTGACTTAATGCACGAAAACATTGATTGGATGTGTGTTTCAAGTTTTCTTTATGATTACTTTGTGTCAGCTCACCAGGTATACTGTTCTGACAGTTGTGCACACTTGTTTCCTTTTCAGGATGGCCCCATGATGGCAGCCAGCTAGGTTGCCAAGAGTTGAGCATGACGACAGCCCGCCGAGCGACGAGGCCTCGGTACAGGGTCCTTTGACAGCTGAGGCACCGGTGGTACCTCTACCCGCCGAGCCATCGATTCTTCTAGCCACTGATGATGCTCGTCACCTTGGAGCTCTGCACGAGTTCCAGTTCCAGCGACCGCCCTAGTTCCATGGGGAGAGGGACCCCCAGGCAGCCGAGGACTGGCTGGAGGCAGTCGTACGAGTTTTCAGGCTAGTGAGGACACCATCAGACCTCATAGTGATCCTCGCAGTGAGCCTACTGCATGCAGCAGCGGGCCGATGGTGGAGCTTGATGCTCCAGGTGCACGATGGGGCATCTCTCATCTGGACAGACTTTGAGGGCCTCCTCCGCTCAGAGTTCGTCCCGGCCACCCTCCGTGTGGTGCGCATCCAGTAGCTTCTTCAGCTACGGCAGGGCATCTTGACGGTCGCCCAGTACTCGGCGAGATTTACCAATCTCTCGCGCTAATCGACCGACATGGTATGGGACCCATTCTTCCGGGCCCGAACCTTTGAGCAGGGATTGAGACACGAGATCAGGGCATCGCTGATCTCCCTCAGCATTCCGACTTAGGCAGGAGTACTAGAGCGATCCCTTTTGATCGAGAGCTTTCTTGTTGAGACTTCTTCAGCAGCAAGACCTACCGTGGGGAGGCACGTAGCAGATTCTTCTGCAGCAGGCAGCCGACGGATGACTCATGGCTCCAGGCAGACCAGACCTTCCGGCAGACGACCTCAGGACACTAGCTCAACAGTGTGGGGCACACAGCGCGGAGCCAGTCTTTCGAGAGGCAGGCAGTGCTACGCATGCGGCGAGCAGGGCCACATGCCTCGTGACTGCCCGACCTGCCATGCCGAGGAGTAGTAGATGGTGGAGGGTCCACCCAGGCAGAGGCAGAGGGTCGACCGTGGCGGTCTGCAGGGAGGAGGCGGACGAGGAAGAGGAGCTGGCCGAGCAGCAGGTGGTGGGAAACGCTTTGAGGCTCTACCACCACCACCATCAGGAGGTCCACCCAGACCACAGGGAGTTGGCAGGCAGATACAGGCACAGCTCCAGGCAGCAGAGGCCTACGACCACGGCGCTCCCGAGATGATTTGAGGTACGATCTGTGTCTATTCCACCCTTGCTGCAGTTCTTATAGACACAGGAGAGAGTCACTCTTTCATAGCCACTACCCTTGTTCGGAGATCGGAGATTCCGATAGAGTCGTTGTCTCAACCCTTACGGCTAGAGACTCCTACGGGAGCGGACTCGACGATTACGCACTGGTGCCGGTAGTGTGAGCTTACTCTAGGAGGCGAGAGCTTCGGCTGGGATCTTCTGGTAGCAGCGTAGAGGCCTTATGACGTCATCTTGGGCATGGATTGGTTATCTACAGTCCATGATCAGATTGACTGTATTAGGCGCAAGGTGCGATGTGTACGCACCGACGGGAGCAGGTTCACCTTCACCGGCAAGAAGGGAGCCTTTGCAGAACAGGATGGACTTTCGCAGATGAGAGGACAACCCATCACTCATCAGTTGGCTAGCCTCATCCTAGGAGCAGTTGACGTACGGAGTCCTAGTTTTCCTGCAGTGGTGGATCAGTACGCAGACGTCTTTTCTGACGAATTTCCAGGGCTACCTCCTCGTAGAAAGGTAGACTTTCATATTGACCTATACCCCGGGACAGCCCCAATATCGACTCTAGCGTATCGGATGGCCCCCGCTGAGCTTCGAGAGCTACGGGTACAGTTGGAGGACTTACAGGGCAAGGGCTTCATCCGACCCAGTGTTTCACCCTAGGCTTCCCCGATTTTGTTTGCCAAGAAGGCGGACGGGATCTTGCGACTGTGTGTCGACTATCATCGCCTGAACTAGGCGATAGTGGGGAACAAGTATCCGCTACCAAGGATTGATGACCTCATCGATCATCTCAAGAGAGCACGGTGGTTCTCGAAGATAGACCTCAGGTCAGACTATCATCAGCTTAGAGTTCGAGACGAGGACGTGCAGAAGACGGCCTTCAGGTGTCGGTATGGCCACTATGAGTTCTTGGTTATGCATTTCGGCGTAACCAATGCTCCAGCAGTGTTCATGGGCCTCATGAACAGGATCTTTCATCCATACCTCGATCGATTTGTCTTAGTCTTCATCGACGACATTTTGGTATACTCGACCACTGAGGAAGAGCACGCCTACCACTTGTGGGTTGTACTAGACACACTCCGAGAGCACCAGCTTTATGGAAAGCTCTCAAAGTTCCAGTTCTGGTTACGTGAGGTCCACTTCTTGGGGCACGTCATTTCTGAGGTGGGAGTTGCGGTGGATCCTGCGAAGATCGAGGCGGTGCTATCTTGGGAGCCACCCAGGAGCGTGACGGAGGTGCGGAGTTTCATGGGACTAGATGGATACTATCGGAGATTTGTTCCAGGCTTCTCCAGAGTTGCGGCGCCACCCTCAGCTTTGACGAAGAAGGGTAAACCCTTTGTGTCGTCAGAAAGATGTCAGCAGAGCTTCCAGGAGCTGAGACAGTGATTGACCAGCGCACCTATCTTGAGGTTGCCTAAGGAGGGAGTAGGGTACGTAGTCTACTGCGATGCATCAGGGACCGGACTCAGATGTGTCCTGATGCAGGAGTGGGCCGTGATTGCCTATGGATCACGTCATTTGAAGCCGCATGAGCAGAACTATGCTACCCATGACTTGGAGTTATCAGCAGTGGTCTTCGGTCTGAAGACATGGCGACACTATCTGATGGGCGAGCGCTTTACAGTCTTTTCTGACCACCAGAGTCTCAGGTACATATTCTCACAGAAGGATCTGAACCTGAGACTGTGGTGATGGCTCGAGTTCCTCCAGGACTATGAATTTGAGATAGTCTATACTCCTGGGAAGGGGAACGTAGTAGCCGATGCCCTCAGCAGGAGGACGGGCATTCAGCTACTTGAGGAGGCGACAGAGCAGCTAGCCACCTTGCAGATACCCTTCATGGATAGAGATGGAGCATCCTTCCTTCAGTCTCTCACAGTCACTCCTCCACTACTACAGCGGGTCAGAGAGGCACAGCGTGGGGAGACTGACTGTGAGACACGGCGTGCACAGATATCCTCAGGACAGGCACCTGATGGTTTGTCCCCTAGAGCAGAGCACGACTTCCTTATCAGAGGACGTACCTTGGTACCAGTTGCTTTACGGGAGGAGGTGCTGAGAGAGTTTCACACTTCTCCTTTGGCGATACATCCTGGAGTGGCGAAGATGTACCAGGATCTCAGACGAAAACACCGGTGGCTGGGCATGAAGAAGGATGTGGCAGAGTTCGTTTCTCGATGCCTCACCTGCCAGCAGGTGAAGGCAGAGCATCAGGTACCAGCAGGCTTGGTACAGCCCTTGGAGGTCCCGGAGTGGAAGTGGGATGGAATATCTATGGATTTTGTGACTAGACTTCCACGAACTTCTAGAGGTCACGACTCCATTTGGGTGATTGTTGACCGAATCACCATGTTGGAACACTTTTTACCCATCTGAGAGCAGGGCTCAGTGGAGATCTTGGGGCATCTCTACATTCAGGAGATTGTACGGCTTCACAGAGTGCCATCATTTATCGTCTCCGATCGAGATGCTCGATTTACTCCCGGATTTGGAGGGGGTTGTAGGAGGCGTTCGAGACACAGCTACGTTTAAGCACCGCCTTTCACCCTCAGACGGATGGTCAGACGGAGAGGACCATTCAGACTCTCGAGGACATGCTCCGCGCATGTGTCCTCGACTTTGGTCACAGCTGGGAGGACACCTACCCATGGTGGAGTTTGCGTACAACAACATATACCACTCCACCATCGGGATGGCACAATACGAGGCGTTGTACGGTAGACCTTTCAGATCTCCTTTGTGCTAGACAGACCTTGGGGAGTCAACACTCGTGGGACCAGAGACGGTCCGAGCCACGACAGAGAAGGTCCAGGTCATCCAGGAGCGGATGAGGATAGCTCAGAGCTGGCAGAAGTCTTACGATGACAGGAGGCGGAGGCCACTAGAGTTCGAGGATGGCGACCACGTCTTCTTGCGTGTCTCACCTCGACGTGGATTACGGAGATTTGGACGAGGCGGAAAGTTGTCTCCACGCTTCATCGGACCCTTCTAGTTCCTCAGTAGGATTGGTGAGGTGGCTTATTGCCTGGATCTACCACCTCAGTTGCACCGGGTGCACGACGTATTCCACGTATCTCAGCTGAGGAGATACGTGCACAACCCGACGCATATCATTGACTATGGGGAGCTGGAGGTTGATGATGGGGAGACTTTTGTGGAGGTCCCAGTGGAGATCGAGGATCGATAGGATTGGGTCCTACTTGGATGATCAATTCCTCTAGTGCGCATCATATGGCAGTACGGGAACCTCCAGGAGAGCACTTGGGAGCGGGAGGCTCAGATGCGTGCTCAGTACCCCCCATTTGTTTCCCTAGTTTATGATGTATCTTTACGAGGACGTAAAGCCCTGAGGTGGTAGTAATGTAAGTCCCTTAAATTTGATGGAAATTTTTTTCTTAATTTTCTTTGGAATTTTACAAGAATGCAGTTTCTGACGGAACCTGATTCCGAGGCCCGGTGTGCCCGGAATCATTTTCCGAAGTTTGGCTCGGCTACGTTCAGTGAACGAACGAGCGGGTTTTTCTAACTTTTGAACTGGTGCTCAGAATCGAATTCGGAGGGCACCAATGGAATCACAGCACCGGTACTTGCTTAGAAACGCCTCTTCCGAAGTTGTGTTTTCTCGGTGGTGGTTTCTAATTTTTGGGTTTTAAGTTATGAAATAAAATAAAGTTGTGCGACAATTTTATTTTTATTTCAGTTAAAGCCGCTTAAGGACCACTTTAAGCTGCTTAAGCTCAGTTGAAACGGATAGGGTGCAATCCAAAATATCCTACCCACATGGTAGGATATTTGTGGGGTGGGGCCTGCAGGAGCCCCACCGTTTCTTTCCTCTAAGTAACACACCCGCGAAAACCCCTATTAAATAAAAGTAAAATGGGGCATTTTCTTAAACAATTAAACGCTCCTATTAACTGGGCAGTTTATTAGTTGAAATTAATTCTATGAATTAATTTCGTTCGTTTATTATCACATTTTCGTTTTGTTGGCATGTTAATAAAATAAGGCCAACACGCCTTCTTTTTGAAATATTGTGTTAAACCTTTGGAGAATCTCTAAGGATCTTCCTCCTTCTTCGCGAAGAACACGAAGAACGCAAAGAACGCGAAGAACGTGAAGAATGCCGGCCTCCGACGAAGAACACCGAACCCACGGAGATCAGCGACACGATGCCGTGTACCACGACGCTGACGATTCTCCCTCCGTGATGCTTCTTCCGCGACAATCCAACCCCACGACAACCTTCAATCGACAACGACAAGGTAGGGGATTGCAGTCCTTTAATTTCATTTGTGGATTATAACTTCAATATGGATTTAATTATTAAAATTAAATCTGTATGTTCTTGATCCTCAGAGATTGTCAATGTGACGCCCTTCCACGACGCAACGTTCCACTTGTTCCGCGACGGTCGATTCCGCGAAGAACGCTCGTGCGACGACTTGACGAGGTAGGGATTTTATTTGAAATAATATTTTATTCCCTTGCTTGTTCATCTAAAATAATGAACCTGGATCAAAAGTACAATTTTAATTTATTAAAATTGTAAATTGTTATGTTTTTCATGTGATGATTAATTTTTCTGATTGTTATCACCTAACGCGGATGGTGCGGGCCAAACAAACATGGCCTGACAACCCTCCGCCTTTCTTCATTGATGTACAGATTTGGCGGGCTACGAAAAAACATGCCGCAGAGGTGATTTGATGTTTCCACAGTGAAGAACGGGAACCGGGAGGAGCAGCGGAGACGGGAATGGAATCGGACCACCGGAGCGACTCCGGTGGCCCGCGGAAGCCACCGGCGGCGCGGGTCGCCGGCACGACGGCGGCGGCGGCGCCAGCGGACCCGCGACCGCGCGGGTCCGACGCACACGGGACGCGGCAATTCCGCGTCCGCTGATCGAGGGTGGCCCCCGCGGGGGGGGGGGGGGGGGGGTGTTGTCACTCGGGGGCAGTGCGCCCCCCGCGTCGCTCGGCTGAGCCGAGCCGGGCTAGACCGGGTCCGGCCGGGCGGGACCCGGGTCGGGTCGACCCAGGGGGGTCGGGTCGGGTCGGTCCGGGCCCAGACCCCCCATTTCCGGAACTTTTCGGTCTTTTGCTCATATCTTGAGCTACGGGCCTCCGATTGATGCCCCGTTAGCGGCAACACGATCCTTGAATCGAGACGGTCGTTTCAATATATTACACTCAAGGTTTCAGAATACTTTGGGTTCGCCCGGTTTGGTTCGTCCACGAAACCAACCGGGCCCTCGGAGCGGAAACGCTCATATCTTGAGCTCCGGACGTCCGATTGACGTGCCGTCGACTTTGGTGGATTCCTCTAAGTGAGACGGATCTTTTGGCTCACTCCTCCCAAGGTTTGGACGTAGGTGGAGTATGGTCGGGTTGGTTTTGTCTTAAAACCCAACTGGGCCCCTAGAACGAAAAGGCCAATATCTCCCAGACCGGGCGTCCGATTGACGCGTCGTCTGCGACGTTGAGTTCTTGTTGACAATACGGAACTTTTGGATACATCAACTCTGGACTTTGTGTCAGTTGATGTATCATCCTCTCGGCTCGTGGAGCGGACCCTCCGAATGAGCTTGTTGTGTGCGGGAACCCTAGTGCTGGCTGCGACTTCGACAACGACGACTGTGTAGAGATCCTCAGTGGACTGCGACGACGACTGTGCAGAGATCCTCAGTGGACTACGACGACGACTGCACTCAGCGATCCTACGTGGATCAGTGCTACAGATCCTGTGTGGGTCAGTGCTCAGCGGTTCTGTGTGAGCCAGCGCCTACAGATCCTGTGTGGGTCTGATTCTGTGTGGGTCTTTGCGGGGGTTAGTTACCTATCGATCTTGTGTGGGTCTGATCCTGTGTGGTTCATTGCGGGGGTTATTACCTATCGATCCTTTGTGGGTCCGACGACTTAGATGGATCAGTGATCATCTTTATCGTCATACAAAGAAGTATACCTGTGTGAGTTGAATCCTGTTTTAATCTCCTTTGTGGATTGTGTTGTTCTATCCTGTGTGGATTTACGTTTTGCTTTCCTATGTGGACTGGGTTGTGCTTGGGCTCGGATGTTGGAGCCGAACGGGAATTGATGACTTAGGTATATGTATGGGCATATACCTAAGCAGTGTCGTTTGTTACTTCTTGATTGTATCTTTCCTTTGTGGTTTATCCTTTGTGGATTTCGGGAGACCTTCGGGGGTCTCGGGGTCCCTACTGAGTAGCTTATACTCACCCCTGCACGGGCTATGCCCGCACTTCGTTGTGTTGGTTGCAGACGACGGACAGCGCTAATCGTGGTCGAGGTTGGCGGAGCAGGACGGTACCTGGAGGTGGACCACTGGGTGGGGTGTACTTGGAGCGGACGGCTGGACCGAGGAGCTGTGGAGGCTATCTGTACTCACCCTTCAGGTGGGACTTCCAGAGGACGGCTCGACGCTGCGGCTTTTCTTTTCAGTTTCTGTTTTCCCCCTTTTAGTTGTACTTTAAAGTTGGGCTTGTATTTCCGGCCCCTTTTACTTTCAGCACATCTTGTTACAGTTTTTACTTAGTGTTTACTTCTTCTGCCTGCTTACTCTATGGTGGTTGTTTACTTTACAAAGGCAATGACTTCCCATTTTACCGGGAATTACGCCTTGGTGCTAGTCGTCAGCCCCTGGCCTATGGAAGGCGGGCTTGGGGTAGTCACGGAACGGGCCCTGAGGACGGGTCTTGACATAAATAATGTTTTTCATTCTATATCTTATAATATTTGGATTCTCAGGAAGAAAATAATTGCATTTTTCATCATAATCAGTGTTAACATGGTTCCTTCGAGTTCTAACCATTGACTAAAACCAAAAATCATAGTGTAAGAACAATAATCATAGCGGGGAACCACATAATCATGAAACATTATTATTTAATCTAAGAAACATTAGGTTCATCCTTGGTCTTTCATAGTCATCTTCTATTTAAATCATACACAATGGTTCGTAAAGAGTTTGTCAATTTCTAAAGCATATCCCCCGAGAGTGTCAAGAAAGTCATATAACAAGGCCCATTGTTATGCACTGGTTCTCGATCAATTATAGATCAATATGATGTGTTTGTGGTTATCATATATAGGTACATCTATGCTAGAGCCACATCAACTTATAGTATCTAAACATGGATGAATTTCTACGAAACCACTCACTCTACCCTTTACTAAAATTCTAGGACATTTTCCTATAATTTGAATCATCCTTAAACTTATCCTTAGAAATATCCTTATATATATCCATGAGGTTTTCTACTCCTAGTTTCAAAAGGTTAACTAAACACATCCTTTGATTAAAACTATAGCGACCTAATCTTATCATACATAGATATTACATCATTTTTTATGAATATTCATTACATTACACAAAAACATGCCTGAGGACCATAATAGTTGAGTGCCTTTAAAAACTTAGAAACATAAAAAATAGTCCATAAGTGAGCTATATAATCTCCCACTATGATATTCACAACTAGAACCCTTATTATACATATCATACATAATACATTTTATTCATATCCTAGGGAAAGAAAACATAAGAAAGGGTAAGCTCAAATGCTCAGTAAGGGTAAACAAGGGAGATATGTAATCATGTCATGAGCATAAGGGTATGCGTATATGAGCATAACATTTTAAAATAATACCGTACATATCAATGATTATAATCTTGGATCATGGAATAAATATTGGATGTTTATAAGACATGAATCATAAGTAAATCAAATAACATGATCCATGAGATCGTAACATTGGAATAAGAAATGGAATTTGTGGGATACACATAATCATAATAAATCATTTCCATATCAGTGAAGTCTCACTCTCAAGAACATTATAGTAGACAAATTCTGTAACTAAACTGGGTTCACTCTCTATTCCAACCTGCTCTTACTAAACCAAGTTCACTCATTATTTCAGTCATGTCTTACTGAACTGAGTTCACTCCTCATTCTAGTCCTATATATCTCATGAGATATAAATTCTTACCTAATTCATTAGAGGAAGATATAGTTTCCACCCATCACATAATTAAACTCATACATATTTGTTCCATAAGATCATAAAAAATCATCATATCCTAACCCATGAAATGAAATGGGTATTATAAAAAATTTATCATATCATAACTTGTGGAAAATAGAAAAGTTTCATAATCATTTAATCGTAGAATAACCCATGAAAAGAAGTGGGTTTTATAATAATTTCCTTATGGTATAAGCTATGGAATAGAAACATATTTTATAAACATCATGTTATCAAAACATAAACCATTCAGGGAAAGAATATGAATGGTATCATTGGATCATATCTCTAGTAAGGAAAAGGTAACTCTAAAGGATATCATATTAGATGGAAAATAATTTTTAAATATAATTTAAATCATTTATAGATTACTATTTCATTTCTTCTTTGAAAAAAACTTTTTAAAATATAACACATTTTGAAATCCTTTTTCTTTGAAAATAACCTTGAAAACGTATAAATAGATATTTAAAGATCATTTAAAAAAAATTTAAAAAAATACAAATAAAATCTTTTAAAATAAGTTTTGAAACAATTTAAGTTGATATTTAAATTATTTGAGCCATTATGATAGTGAGAAATATTATTCACAATATGCATGTAAAAAATAAAGATTCTTTTCACATTTTCAATAAAATCCAAATAGGTATTGTTTGAAAAATGAAATAAATATTACTATAAAAACATTTTTTACAAAAGTAAAACACGGGTAAAATTTATTTTAAAAATAATAAGAGCATAATAAAATATTTTTGAAAGCATTTTTAGAGAACATGGTTTTGAAATAAAATAGATTTCTGACTAAAGAGAGAAATAAAGTGGGATTTTCTTAAAATCATTTTATTAGTAATTTTAAGTGACAAATAGTGGGAAAAGGTACCATTACATGAAGATATCATGAATTAATAAAGGATAAGAAAATTCATGATTACTATTGGTAGTTAGATCATGATATTTCAATATTTAATACTTAATAATCAACACTTCAGATAAATGATGAGACTGTAACATCAACTCTTTACCACTTTAGTAACATTGATTCATAAGACTGATGAAGGAATAACATAGAATTAATCTTAAAATATAATGAGGATGAAAAAATTCATGATATTACATATCAATGGTTATTTATAAACACCTCATAAAATAATATAGGTGCATAACATAATGTACATATCAAAGAAGGAAAATTGAGATGAAAATATATTCCCTTAAGTCTTGACTTCCGTCATACTCATTAAAAATTATTATATAATAAATATAAATTTATTATAAATATATTAAAGAACCATATTCATATATATAATACCATATATTATTTACTTATGCAATTTTATTACCCTTTTATTAACAATTCAATGTTAATGTCGTGTTTCATATTGTAACTGCTTTATTTTTTTACATATGTTATGACTTGTTAGTTTTGGTTCTATTAATTAAATCATGATTTAATCATCTCCATAATTTAAACCATGATATAAATATCATATATATTCATTATATATGTATTTATATTAATACATAAAATTAAGTTATAGGAAATGAAATATGTCATTCATGGAGACGGTAGGTCATACGTATGCATAAACGATGTTTTCATTTTCTTATGGGATTGAAAGAAAGAAAAATAAATGATATATTATTATCTAAAAATAATTTTTATTTCAAATATATCACATATTTTCATTAAAACCATCCACCATACATTCCATGTAAAGTGAGAATTAATCACATCGCTTCGTGAGGTGGTAGTCTTCCAAACACACGAACGACGTTACCGTATTCCAACAAAATTGAAAATATGAAGGTATGTGTGATATAATATTTATATAATCATAATAACATAATGAGAATCATATATATCATATAAAAACTATATATACATCATTATTTATAGCTGTCGTATACACAAAATACATTGGTTAGCAAGGTGGTAATCCGTCGTATACACAAATGATGATTTCATTATCTATTTAGTGGAAGTGGAGATGGTTTTAGGTCATGAACATAACATAAAAAATATTAATATATTTAAGATACATATGATATTATATAATAATTATATAATAATAATTTAAGATTGTGGAGGAATAAATAAAACAAAAACACTTCTTGATGAACATTACCACTTTTTGGGGTATTCTCTTTAGGTTTTCACTAAAATCCTTCCTAAGATGGATTTCTACCCAAAATAAGGCTTATCGGATAAGGGTAGAGAATAAGGAAAGTTATTTGAGTAGTTATTGTCCTAACCAAATATTTTAGGGTGTGAGGAATGGAAGAGAGGGTGGCCTTTTATAAGTTTGGAAGAGGACACACTTGGTATTTTTAAAGAGAAATGAGTGCTCCCATGTTTTTCATATGTCAAAAGGGTCCAAACTAGACCATTAAAAAACATAGATGTGTAATGGTGAAAATATGATCATAAAATTGTTTTTAGATAAGTTTATAGGTAAAATTAATCCTTATATTTTTAGTTTAACCCCCGATAAACCCATTTTCCCTTAATCATGGAAATTATTTTTTATTGCATTTACTTTTAGTTTTGGTCAAAAATTAAGTTCAACTTATTATAAATTATAAATTAGGTTGATTAAAATTATGGATTACATTTTTCCAAATTCCATTCATAGAATTTTAAGAGTTTAATTTTAAATTAATCATGCTAACGTGACAAGAAAGTGGGTTTTTAAAGCGAAAACGATCAAAAGTTTACAAAGGTTTTATTTCAATTTCAATATAAAATTGATTCTAATGACTTGAATTGGAAAATTAGATGTATAATTGAATTAATTATACTTTAAAACCAATTTAAAATATAATTTATCATTCTAAATAAATTAAATAAAAAGGCAGGTTTCAATTAAAATTCAATATTTTTAACTATTTATCAAAAATTGAACTTTTTAGAAATATCCCAAAAATTAAACTAATATAATTTTGATATTCTGAATTCAAAATTTAATTATATCTTATAAAATTCATTTTATAAAAGTTTCAATTATTAATTTCTTATTTTTCACAAAAATAAATATTTTTTTAAGAAAATAATATTTTTTGAATCATATAAATACTTTAATAAAATTGTGTATTTTATTTTCACTGTGTATTATTTATATAAAATGATTATACTTAATAATTTAAAATTATTTATTAATATTAATATCACTGATTTTAATGGCTAGTTTATAAAGGTCACATTTAAATAACTAAATTAATAATATATCATGGTTTTGTTAAAACACAGTGTTTCATGTAATGCAAGATAAACCAATGTTTTTTGTAGCATAAGCTTAACTTTGTGTTACATGTAATGCAAGCAATTAAAGAAATTTAATTTATTCAAAAACTAATAAATCATGAAAAATTGTGGTGTTACATTATAAGATTAGAATGTAACATCCTTATATTTTATTAATTTTTTAATATAAACTTTTATATAACTTGTATTACACACAATAATGAGTTTCTTCGATATCGTGCATGACACACGACACCGAGCTTTAGCGAACAATGAAATAATATAACCATAATGATATATCTATTAAATAGGATTATATGAATAATATTAACTAATTTATAAAATATTTATATAAATTTTCTACCCAATATAAATTTATTTATAAATTCTTAGTAATTAATCAATCATTTTTTAAAAATTAATTATATTAAGGAAAAAAATATGTTTTTTTTGGAAATTTATTTATTTATTTTTATGAGAAAATATTATAATTAATTTATATATATTTTATAAAATTTATATATTATATGAAATTTTTCTTTTAAATCATCGTATCGAATGAAATTTTGAGATTTTTTTAAAAAACATTGATTTTTCAGTGAATGATGAAAAATACTAATTTTTGTACAGCTACCATTTATTTTTAATAAATTAAGTAATTTAAATTACCTATTTTATCATAATGTAACATAATAATTATTTATTTATATTTTATCCACTTAATTAATTTTTAATTAACTTTATATTCAATTTTAGTATAAGTTTATTTTTGGGTTTAAAAAAGGTTTTTTTAAACTATTTTAAAGTGCATAATGTTTTACCTTTTTAATTAATTAAATAATACCAAATGAGGAATGTTTTAAATAAAATATATAGATTATATATCAATAAAATTGATATTAATGTGATTATTATTATTATACATATATTTTAAATAATCTTGTGCTTGAAAAATACACTTCTTAAAAGCCCCTTTTCGCCGCATCTGTGAGTTTTGTTCTAAATTTCTTTTTTTTTTAAATTTTATAGAATTTATTTGAAAAATAAAATATATTTTTTAAATCATGGTATCAAAATTATATTATGGTGATTTTTTTATTATTTTTTTGAAAAGATTAATTTTTTGATGAATAGTGAAACATTCAAAGATTTAATTGAAAATTAATGTTTGTTCAAATTATTTATAAAGTTAAATTTTATTTTAAATTCATTTTATAGAAAACTTAGTTCAACTATATTTATATTAATACAATTTAGGTCATTTTAATTAAGTTAATATTTAATTTTCATATGAAAACTTTGTAAACTTTTGAACATTTTCTCTTTAAAAACCCACTTTCTCATCACGTCTTTGGGATTAATTTTAAATTATTTTTTCCCACTAATGTGAATGGAATTTAAAATAATGGATTAAATATTTAGAATATTAATAATTTATATTATCTAAAATTTTCAACTTATTATTTACCATAATGAATAGTGAAAACAATAAAAATTAATTACGGTAGTTAAGGTAAAAAAAATTTTACTTGGTGTTAAACTAAAAATATAAGGATTAAAATGACCTAAAAACTTGTCTAAAATATAACTTATGACCCAATTTTAATCTTATAATGTCTAAGGATCAATCATAATCTATTTTTGATCCTTTTGTAATGATGAAAACAAGGATACACCTTTTTCTTTTAAAACATTACAAGTGTTCCACTCAACTCACTTATAAAAGGCCACCCACTATCCTATCTTATTCACACCTTAAATCCATTTTTTAGTCCAATATATAATCAAATATCTTTAAAAATTACCTTGTATCATCCTATAATCCTTATTGTGGAAATAAATCCAATATAATAAGAATTATGTTGAAAACCTAAGGAGGATACTCGAAGAAGAGGTAACGTTCTTCAAGGATCACTTTTATTTTATTTCTTCCTACACCTACTTCAATTATTATTAAACAATCATGATATAATTACCTAATTATATTCCATATACTAAGATGTTTTTATGTTAATGGGATGAACTTAAAACATATCCACTTCCATTAAATGAGTTTTGAATTCGTCATTCATATGTATGGCATACTACAACCTCACAAATCGATGTCATTCATTTTTCCATTACCACCTCTCATAGTTGGGTATGATGATGAATATAAATTATATATATAATATTTATAACATAATTATAACTCTAGATTCATTATATCATATATTAATTTGTTTAATTTCCATTCTGTAGGAGATACCATAACATCACTCGTGTGTACGGTGGATTACCGCCTTATGAAGTGATCTGATTCATTTTTACTATCGCTTTACATGGAAGATAATAAAGATACATTTAGTGGATATATGTGATATAAATGGCATAATTATTATATTAATTACATATTTAAAATTATTAAAGGATAATATATCATTTTATTTTTTACCTTTTCACATACTAAAATATGATAACGTTGTTCGTGTATATGTAGACTACCGCATTCACAAAGTGATGTGACTCTCTTTTCATCACCACACCACATGGATGATATTTACAAGTATATTTAAAGAAAAGATATTATACTTATTAAATTATTATCATTATATAAATATAATATGTTACTTACCTCCATTCCATAATGATCATTTAAAAATGGAAATGTTGCTCATGAATGCGTATGGCCTACCCTCTCTATGATCATAACATACTTCATTTCTCAAAACCATATTTAATGATTGGTATTAAGAGTATAATTGATTTCAAATTAGGATAATTATTTCATTATCATTATAATTATAATGTAACCAAGATCAAATTAAGAGGACCAAAAATAAAAAAAACAAAACATATATAAAGAAAAGCGGTTATTACCCAAAACATGAATTTAACATGGAATTGTTAATAAAAATGTAATAAAATTACATAAGTAAATAATATATGGTATGATATATATAACTATGGTTTTTTAATAGATTTATAATAATATGATATTTATTATACATTAGCATTGAATGTGTACAAAGGAAGTTGAGAATCAAGGTAAGGGATTTCCAGTCTCTCTTTTATTTCTGGGAGACAAATGAAAATTCACCACTTGTTTCTTTTTTGGGGTGTATATAGTACCAATTTGATATTTTATATCATGAATATACTTATTTTAATAATATTATAATTTTAATTTAATGTAATTCTTTAATGGGTCTTATGATTCATTGTTACAAAAGTGGTAAGGATTTTATGTTACAATCTCATCATTTATAAAGATTGCTCATGATTATGAGTCCAATGATAAAATATTATGATATAAATCTCATGAAACTCATGAATTTTATTATCCTATAGTAATTTATATATAATACATGTTTCCATCATTTTCCTTTATTTATACACTCCAGTGTTCAAAGGAATATTTTTAATAAAAATTGTATCTCTTTAGTCAAAAACCTATTTTCCTCCAAAACCATGTTTTCTAAAAGTGTTTTAAAAATGTTTTTATCATTTTCTAAATTATTTATTAAATAAATTTTTACCCATTTTTTAATTTTTACAATTTATTTTGAAAAGAATCTTAATTTTTTTTCCAAACAATTCATGTTCAGCTTAACGAAAATATGAAAATAATTTTTGTTTTAACATGCATGACATGAAGATTATTTTTTTATGTCATTACCATTAAATAATTTAAATATTTACTTAAAATTTTTCAAATATCTTTTGAAATAAATTTTTTACTTAATATTTTTATTTTTTAAATTTTAAATAAATTATTTCAAAGTAAAAATTATTTTAAAAATGTTTTATGTTTTAAGAAGTTCTTTTTAAAGCAGAAATCATGTTTTCTTAAAGAAATGTTTTAATGGTTTTAAATAATCCTTTATAGATTTTCAATTTTATTTTCAAAGAAAATGATTTCAAATTTTTTTAATGTTTTAAAAGGTGGCTTTTAAATAAAATTTGTCTTCCTCATTAAATGTTCCAAGTGATTTTCCTTTTATAATTGTTTCTATCTAATATGACATCCTTTGATGTAAATTTTAATTTACTGGGGATATGAATCAAGGATAACATTATTATTATTTATTTTAATAGTTTATGATGAAAATATATTTATAAACCCATTTCTATTCCATAGGTTATACCATGAAAAAATGGTTATGAAACCCATTTATTTTTCCATGGATTATGCTTTGATGAGATGATGAAATGATTATGAAACTTGTATCTTTTTTATAGGTTATGATATGATGAAATCTTTATAAAACCCATTTCATTTTATGGGTTATGATATGATAAATGTTTTATAATCTTATATAACACATAAATATGGTTTTAATTATGAGATGGTTGGGACCTATATCTCCCTCCAATGCATTGGGTAAATATTTATATCTCATGTGATAGTAAATACTTGAACGTGGAGTGAACTCAATTTAGTATAGGACTTTGTCTACTATAATAATCTTGGGAGTAAAACTTTACTACTATTATGGTTTGGGGATTGATCCCATTCTACTATGATATCCTTGGAAATGATCCTTGACTAATATTAAAATGATTTTATATGATTATGTGTATTCTACAAATCTATGTATTATGATAATGTTATGATCTCATGGATCAAATTATTTGATTCCCTTATGATTTATTCCTTATGAACTAAAAATATTTATTTCATGACTCAATATTATGGTCTTTTATATACTAGGTATGGTTTTTAAATGTCATACTCATTTTATCATACTCTTATGTTTAGGTTATGCTTATATATCTCCCTTGTTTACCCTTATTAAGCATCTAATCTCACCCTTTCTTATATCTCCTTTACCTATTTTATGAATAAAGGTTTTAATTAGGGTATGTTTTTTAATAGTATTAAAGGGTAAGGTCTTTATAGGAGATATCAAAGATATTTCATGAATTAAGAATATTGTGTTTCATGTTTCCAAAGGAACTAAACAATTATAGTCTTAAGGTTTTTTTATGTAATGTAACGAATATTTATCTAAAATGATGTAATATCCATGTATAAGTAGATTTGGTCACTATAGTTGGCATCAAATTATATGTTTAGTTAACCTTTGGAAACTTGGATGAGAAGAATGTAGTGAGATGCCTACGAATATTTCTAAAGATATGTCTAGGGATGTATATAAGGATAAGTTTAAGGATGATTCAATGTATTGGAAAATATCCTAGAATCTTATTAAAGGATATATTGAGTGGTTTCTAAGAAGTTACATCACTTTCTAGATACTACAAGAGGATATGGATCTAGAATAGAGATACCTAGGGGTAATGACTTCGAAAAGGGAACATTGAGATGGACTCTATTATAACCTAATGAATGAAAACGGGCCTTTATACACACCTATTTTGAAACTCCTTGGGTATATGCTTTGTAAATTAACAATATATTTACAAAATATCATGAATTATTTAAATAGATTATAACTATGAATGACCTAGTGTAAACCTAATGTGTCATATATTAAAAAACATGTCATGATTTAGACATTATTTAAGTTGTTTTTTGATTATTTGGTATCCCATTATGCTTATAATTGCTCACACTATGATTTTTGGTTTTAGATAATGGCTAAAACCAGAAATAACTTAGTTAACATTGAATGTGATAGAAGATTTTCTGATGAGCAGTAAAATAGGATGATGAAAGGAGCAAAGGATATTGTGATTATGCCAAATTAGTTATCATATGACATGATTAACAATGTGCACATTAATAAACTTTTAGACTCACCAAAGAATAGAATGATAGAGTTCACTGAGAGTTCAATTAATGGAGACCATAGAGGAAATAAGATTCAATTTCATACCTGTTGAGAATGTAGGAAGAAGTACTCAAGGGAATATCTTAGAGGGATGGAAAGATGTTTTGAGTGTGGAAAAGGACACAAATCAAGTAATTTTAGGGGGGGAATGAAAAGTTTAGTTAACACAATGGATGAGAATAATTAATTCCATAAGATATCATCTATGGTGGAATGTTTCAAATATATATAGTATGGTAATTATGAAAATTGATGTCCTAAGAATAAATCTTATTAAGAGAATCATCAAGGTTGAATGAGTAATGGTTTCTTTATTGATTATTAAGAGACTATGAATGAAATATAAAAGGAAAGTGGTATTAAGATGAAGCCCAGTTAATGGTTTGAGAAGTTAGTGGGATGATTGAAGTATTTATGTATTTGAAATCATGAATTAAAAAATATATAATGATTTTTCATTATAAGTTTTTTATTAAAGATTTGAAAGAATATGTCGAATGATGTTTATGATCTAGCAAAGTTATTTAATATCAAGGTGATATTTATGTAAAACACATTATTAAGGAAAATATAACACTTAATATGTAACACCCCAACCCCAGTTACCAGGAATTAGTGCATTATTATATAACATTGGCATGATATAAGTAATTAGGTCCCGAAATACCGATCAGTTTAGTAGCCTTGGAAGTACTAGATACATACATAAGTTTTATATTACATCATGAAATAAAAAAATAGCATTGTGTCCCCTTTGAAAAATTTTATATCCCTTAGCCTATTCTTGTAGGTTAATCGTAATATACTTCTTGGAATCGTGGGAAAAATAAAACATAATAAATGGGTGAGCTCAGATGCTCAGTAAGGATAACAATATAGCATAAACTGGCATAAATAAGAACAAACATTTAAGGCAATATATAAAACTAGAACACAAGCCTTTTAAACTTAAACTTAAACATAATATGGAAAAGATATATCAAATAATGTAATTTACTTATTCACATGGATATTCTACAATTCAAATAATCACATGTAATATCAATAGCTAATTTCATAATGATGGAATTCATAATGCCATACTTCCTAACCACATAGTCAAGGCCTTGTGCCAAGACTACAAATAAGATTTTGTCAAGGCCTTGTGCCAAGACACTAGTTTGTCTCATGAGACATACTGATGCATCGAGGATCTATAGCGGGATCCACCCATCACTTACTAAGTCCAATGCATTCCTCATACAAACAATTTTGAAACATAACATAAACATTCGTATTAAACTAGCATACGAAATGCCAATAATTTAACCATAAACCATGAATGGTATAAAAATAGAACATCACAGTAAAAAATAACTAATTCAATACAATAATAAAGATTTTATTATAATAAATTAACATCAATCGAGAATAATGAATGATATTGACATAAATGAAAATAATCATCAAAATTATTTGAGAGAAATATCACCCTTTTCTTGAAAACATTTAAAAGTACCACTATTTTTCAAGAAGCTGTTTAAAATGGATTTTTTAATCAATGTGTCCCATACCACTTATAAAATTTTAAAAGGAATTTTAATTTTAAAACATTAATGTCCATGTAAATAAATACTTAAAACCATTTTTAAAACATAGACATTAATGAGAAAGATTCAGAAGAATAAATTTTTAAAACATTTAAAATGATATTTTAGTTAGAGTTCCTAACCAAATGAGATATACTTGAATATAAATAATTGAGGTAATAAAAACATAATAATATCATTAAAATAAAGAGATTAATGATATATTATGTCAAAGTACAATATATACACCAAATAAAAATGAATTGGCGCATAACAACAAAGAAGTCTCAATGGAATGTAAGTTGAGATGAAATCCCTTATAAAGACCAGATCCTTAGGTTAAGTAAAAATTGATGAAATAATTATGTGTGAAAAATGTAAATACACTAAATATGATTATATATTCAATGTAAAATAATCATAGGACATTCACACATATTCTTCTAACAACAACACCAATGACATGGATGTTTAACTCAATGAATGAAAATAGAGTTAAGATTACTCTTATCAAGTTCATATCGATGACTTGAGAATTTATCCATTGAGTTATTATGTGTATCAAAATAATATACACACAAAGGGGAGTGGAAATTACAAAATAAATAAATAAATAGTGATTTCACACATAATTTTGGAGTAAAATAATCAATGAAGTTTGCGTAAAATCCAATAAGTGGAAATCGAAATTAGAAATTCCCTTACCGATTTGGTGACTTACGAAACATACACCCCATGAAATAAGGATCATACAATAAATATTTAAATAAACATAAATTATATTTTATTATATAAGAAAAAAAATCATGGGTATTACATACACCACAGAAAAAGAAATAGTGGCAATATAGCATGAATCTCACGGAAATAATCAGTGAGATGAAAACACCTTACCATGTTATAATCAATCGAGTCATATGAAAAAAAGTTACTAACCAAAAAATTAATCACAAAATACCATGAATATAAAGAGAATCATGATAATATATATCAATTGGCAGTACACAATACACCACATGCAATAAATAAGTGGTGAACAATGGAAATCTCACGAAATTAAAAGTGAGATAAGAATCCTCTTACCTTTCACTTTTACTTAGTATAGGGTAGGTTAACCTCCTTTATATTGGTGAAATCATTGTTATTAAATTATAAAAGAACAAAATACATAAATATGATATCATATATGATCTTATAATATTGCTTTGTTAATAATATTTTAGTAGTACCATCATTTCGGGTGTTAACTGATTCGTTTTCCTTTATATGCTTGGTTACATAAGCCATGTTTGTTATGGATATGATGTATTTGATTCATATATAGAATTATATTATGTTCATAAATAGTATTTTTAAACATAAAATTAAAATTATTCTTGAATGATTACAATGGGGAATGAATCTCATCACGTTCATGGAGACGGTAATCAGTACGTACACACGGGCGACAATATCATTATATTGATGGTGAAATAGTATGTAATTGGATGGTATATAATATATAAAGAATAATTATAATTTTATTATTATTATTTACATCAGTTATACTCATTATTATACTCATCCAAATAATGAAGTGTTTGAATAACAAACTACACCATGACGTGGAGACGGTAAGTTGTACGTACGCACGTATAGTGACTTTTTCATTTATAGGATAGATAGAATAAAAAATATGGTTATACCATATTTATAATATCATAACATTATTTATAATGTACTATAGTTATTATTTTTGGTATGGAAACAAAAAAAAGAAAGTGGAAGTGGAAAAAGAAAATAACTTGAAAGAGGGTGGTGAAATTATTACCTCTTCCTCAGGTGTTTCCTTTTGAGTTGATCAAAAGGGATCCTTAGGTTGAATTTATGATAAAATTAAGGACTATAGGTTGATTTGAGGAAAGTTAGGAGGATATTTGGGTAGGTTTTGGGTGAAAAAAATGGCTTTGGAGCTATGAAATTAACGGAAGGTAAAGTACCTTTTTATAAGAGAGGTGAGGGTCACTTTAGGAAAGCCTTGAAATGTTATTTTATAATAAAATCATTTTAGGTTTCAAATGGACCCAAAATAATTTATTTAGAATATAAGGTTGGGATGGGTCTAAAACCTCTCAACCAATAGGTTTTAGACAAGTTTAGGTTACCATTTTAACCTTATCTTTTAGATTTAAATCATAGTTAAATAGTTTAATTTGAATCGGGTCTTCTTGTATTCTTACACTATATGGTTAATAAACTTACTCTAAACATCCAAGAGAACCTCAAGTGGTTCGTTAATGACATATATAATATTATTTAAGACCTTTTTATGAACCTTTGATTTTTATGAATATTAAATCAACCAATAATATTGTATTTGTTTTAAAAACTCATTTATGTCAATTTTGACATTATTTAGTATTTGGTTTTTGTAAAAATCATAACAGCATGATTAATTCAAAACAAAATTATTTAATAAACCCTAAAATGTCATATTAATCTATAAAATTAGTGTAATTCATCAAAAGTCTCAAATTACATTTATTTGGATATTTATAATATCAATTATTTTAATCATTCATTAACAAGGTAATTACTGCATCATCATTGTGTCATAAATAAATTTAATTATTTAAGGTATAAAAATTATAAATAAAATACCATTATATATGAAATATTTTTATATTTATAATGAATATTTATAGTATAATTTATCTTATGTATAACCTTATATTAAAAATGGTTTAGTTATTAAACTTTGAATTTAAATTTTTAACTCTTCTTTAAATAAAATAATAATAAATGTCCTAATCTAATCCAAGTGGACCAAATAGGGTCATATTTTATTCCTAAGGTTGTTTTTGGTAGAATTAAATGTATCTAGTAGAATTAGGACATGTGTTAGGGTAATTATAATATCATTTTTACCGTTAATTAACCTATTTACTTTTGACCGTGGTAAATAACAGTCAAAAGTTACTATTCACCAAAAATTATTTTCATCTTATTGAACCCCATTTTACTTACATATATAAACCATGTCTCTAGGATTTTGGAAATTCAACTCATAGAAGTGGTATAATTTAGTTTTATGCAAATTTGCAAATGCTCCTAGAAGGTCGGTAAAAGATGGTAAAAAGTTCAACATAATTTCATACATCTAATTTTATTATAAAATGAATTCAATAAATTACATTGAACTTATATAGGTATTATATATATTTTTTGACTTAAAATAAATTTAAATAAAATAAATAATTATTTAAATAAAAAGTCAGTTTTAAACTATAACGCAGTGTTTTTCACTATTCATCAAAAATTGAATGTTTTATGAAAAATACCAAAAAATCACACTATGATAATTATGATATTAAAAATTAAAAAAATAATTCTATTTTACCAAATTCAAAACATATAAGTTTTATTAATTAATTTAAAATTAATTCCTGTTTTCGAACTCGAAAAGCGGGTTTTTAAAAAGTAAAAACTATCAAAAGATCGACATGTATTTATGTCAAATTTAAATGTGAAATTAATTATAATGACCTATATTGTATTAAATGATAAAAATATAATCTAATTATACTTCCAAACCATTCAAATGAATAATTTAACCCTATAAATTATTTCTATTAATAAATTTGTTTTCAATTAAAATATAGTAATTTTCAGTATTCATCAAAATATGAAAGTTATCAGAAAAGTACCAAAAATTTATCCAAAATAAATTTTTATGTCCCGATTCTAAAGAATATTTTATTTTTATTAAATTTAATATATAAAAGTGTCAAATATTGGTTTTAAAAAGAGTTTTCCATTAGAAGGTGGTAAAATTACATTTTTTGAAAAATACTTATTTTATCTGAAAAAATGAATTTTTTCTTATATTATGTCCAAGAAACACATAATATGGATTCTAAAATTATATGGAGTATATAAAATTTAAAATTTAGTTAATATTATTCATAACCTCTTTTGAACGACTATTTTGGTATGTCGTGGTGCACTCAAATTCAATGTTGTGTGTAGCGCAAGCTATTTAATTACTTTAAAAAATAACTTCCTATAAAATCTTGGGGTTTTACATTCTTCCCCCCTTTTCAAAATTGGGTCCTCACAATTTTAAAATTGGGCTTGGGAACTTCATTGAAAGTCCCACATTGGAAAAATATTCAATAAAACTATCACTTAAAAATAAAGAAAGATAAGTACGAAGTTCACTCGAGATAACCAATACTAGGATTCCATGTTGGAAAACATATATATGGAAGATAAAATAAGTTTCAATTTCTGATGGAGAGTGATAGAAAATATGATCAAGAGAAAGTTAACAACAAGAAAACCACAGACTTGTGATGGGATAAACAGTCATTAGTTTCCCAGTAGGAGAAGTAAACGGACAACATTTTTTTTGTTTTAAGTTCTATTTCATAAATTTGAGGAATGTATTTATGATATTGAATAATATCATAAAGATATATACTTAATTTTTAAGTATAGTTTCATCCTTTGATAAATTTCTACCACTAAATCATCTTTTTTCAAATGATGAGTATTCAAGATCACTTGGTCACACCTGAAGCACTAGAATCAACTTCTAGAGAATCACAAGATCCACAAAGGATAAACTATATATTTAATTTGTCTTTAGAGATTAATGAAAACCAAAATGGTTAGTACAGGATCAGATAATCCCCAAAAAAGATAATCCTTTAGAGAAAGAAATACTATTCTTAATTTCTAAAATTAAACCAAAAATACCCAAAGTTCAATAAATACCATTCAACAAACAATTCTCCTTAAAATCCTTCAATATAATCCAAACTAATATTGAAACCCAAAACTTAGAATAATTTGATTACGTAGTCTTCTACATTAAATTGTATCTTCAAATAACATTTACTACTCTTAAAGTCAAAAACTTAAAGTAATTAACCTAATCACATATTCTCTATGATAGGTTAATCATTTTCATAAATAACCCAAATCACTATAAATAAACAATAAAAACATAGATAAAAATCTACCATTACTCCTCAAATGAAATCTCATAGTATTCTATTTTCCTTAGGCATATAGTGTTCCCAACAGAGCGAACATATTCCAAAATAACATTTATCACTTAATCAGAAAATCATTTTCCTATAAAAAGGATGTCTATTTGATAATAAATAAGATCCCAAATCAACTTATTATTGATCAATAAAATCATTTAACTAAAAATAATTAGTCACACTAACTAGGGACTTCACGTAGTCCCGTGGTAGGCAATGAATCCTAATCGCACCCTGGTTGTGGGTTTGATTCATGTATCTTTGTCCAACATGATGAGTTATCACACGTTTTGTGTGTTTTCCTTTTTCAAAACTATATTTTATAACATTCCCAAAATGAGAAAAAATCTTCAAAATAACCGTAACATAATTTCACCACAAATGTTATCTCATACCTCGCATTTTCATCCAAAAATTTAATAACTTTTAATTTCCTCAAATTCAAGGATCATATAAACCCAAATGGTTATTTATAACTATAATAGAAAAGATAATTCTTCCTAAAATAGCATTTTTACATAACAAACTACAGGGTTACACATACAAGTGAAAAGTCTTCCAAAGTAATTCCATAAAAAAAGCACGAATACTTTTAAATATTTCACCATATATTTATTTCCACATAGGTTCCTCCTTGACCAAGAGGTTATCCTAAAGAATAGGGCATTCACTCAAGTAATTCTCAGGTCCCCTACATTTATGTAAAATTACTATAAATGGATTCTTTGGATCATTTTTATTTTCTTCCATAATAATCTTCATTTTTCCTAAGAAATTATTTACTTCATGTACTTCTTTCACAAACATAAATCATTTTTTTATTGAAACACTTTACTAGGTTTATACTTCCACATTTTCTACATGATAAAAATTGATCTTTCTTTTCTCTATGGTCTTCACTACTGGAGATCTTATCATTCACTGCATTTCTCTTCTTTGTTGAGTCTGATATTTGGTTAATATATATGTTTTTATCATATTTTTGGAAAACTGATTCGCCATAAACACAATATCTTTTACAACTATCAACAATCCATTTTTTTTCTCATTTCCACCACTATGCCCACCTTTTACATCATGTTCAATGTTACTATAAATTCCTTAGAATCTAGCCATTGACTAACACAGGAAATCATAATGTGAGTCATAAAATCATTTAGAGAATATCATAAAACCTTATTTTCAATATAAAACACCTTAGGATTAACCATGTTTATTTATTCTCATATTATATTAAAATCATTCAAATTTCTTTGTAAAAAAATGTGAATTATCATAAGTATATCCCCCGGGAGTGTTGTAACCAAGAATGCAGCAAGGCCTGTTGTCGTGTACCAAGATACCTTAGGTCCAGCCTAAAACTCCTTGTTGGAGTTTTCACTCCAAGGAACATCTGTGCCAGAGCCACATATACCTGCTCGTATCTAAACAGGTATGTATTTATTGGAAAACCCACATAATATTTACATTACCAATATTTTTGGATATTCTTCTATATTAATCCCCAATGTCTATCTTAGGGTAGTTTTTCCTAATCAGAGTTTTTTTATAAATCTAGCATCTAAGGTTTGTACTAAACTTCCTCTGATACCAACTATAATTCATGAACCCCAATTACCCAAAATCAGTGCATTATTACATAACATTGCCATGATACAAGGAATGATGTCCTGAAATATCGATCGGTTTAGTATCCTTGGAAGTACTAGATACATACATAAGTTTTACATTATATCATGAAATAAAAAAACAATATTGTGTCCCCTTTAAACACTCTTATATCCATTAGCCTATTCCTGAAGGTTAATCATAATATACATCTTTGCATCCTGGGAAAAATAAAACATTAGGGGTGAGATCAGATGCTCAGTAAGGATAGCAATAAAGAGAAAACTGTCATAAATAAAAACAAACATTTAAGGTAATGTATAATACTAGAACACAATCCTTTTAAACTTAAACTTCAATATAATATGGAAAAGATAAATCAAATAATTCCATTTACTGATTCACATGGATATTCAACTAGTCGAATAATCATATGTAATATCAATAGGAAATTTCATAATGATGGAATGCATAATGTCAGAATTCATAACCACAAAGTCAAGGCCTTGTGCCAAGACTAAAAATAAGATTTTGTCAAGGCCATGTGCTAAGACACTAGTTTGTATCATGAGACCTACCGATGCATCGAGGAGTTATAGTGGGCTCCACCCATCACCTACTAACTTCAATGCATTACTCATACAAAAATGTTGAAATATAAAATAAACATTCATATTAAACTAGCATACAAAATGTAAATACTTTAACCATAAACCATGAATGGTATAAAAATAGCACATCCACAGTCAAACATAACTCATTCAATACAATATGGAATATTTTATTATAATAAATTAACCTCAATCGATAATAATGAATGATATTGACATAGATGAAAATAATCATCAAAATTATTTGAGATAAATATCCCCATTTTTAATGAAAACATTTAAAATTATCACTATTTATCAAGAAGTTTTTCGAAATGTATTTTTGAATCAAAGTGTCCCATACCAATTTGAAACAATTAAAAGGAATTTTAATTTTCAAACATTAATTTCCATATAAATAAATCCTTAAAACCATTTTTGAAACATGGACATTAATTAGAAATATTTAGAAGAATAAATTTTTAAAACATTAAAATTGATATTTTAGTTAGAGTTCCTAACCAAATGAGAGATTCTTGAATAAAAATAATTTAGGTAATCCAAATATAATATTATTATGATAATAAAGGGATTCATGATATATTATGTCAAAGTACAGTATATAAACCAAATAAAAATGAATTGGTGCATAACAACAAAGAAATCTCAATGGAATGTAAGTTGAGATGAAATTCCTTATAAAGACTGTATCATTAGGTTAAGGATAAATAAATAAAATAATTATGTGTGAAAAATATAAATACACTAAATATGATTGGATATTTAGTGTAAAAAATCTGAATACATTCACACATATTCTTATAATAATAACACCAATGACTTGGATGTTTAACTCAATGAACGAAAATTGAGTTAAGATTACTCTTATCAAGTTCATATCGATGTCTTCAGAATTTATCAATGGATTAATTATGTGTATAAAAATAAAATCCACACAAAGGGGAGTGGAAATTACTAACTAAATAAATAAAAAGTTATTTCACACATAATTTTGGAGTAAAATGATCAATGAAATTTGCGTAAAACCCAATGAGTGGAAATCAAAATTAGAAATTCCCTTACCAATTTGGTGACTTAAGAAACATACACCCCATGAAATAAGGATCATAAAATTAAGATGTAAATACCCATAAATTAAATTATATTACATAAGGAATACAATCATGGTCAGTACATACACCCCACAAAAGGAAATAGTGGCAATATAGCATGAATCTCACAGAAATAAGAAGTGAGATGAAAACCCCTTACCTTGTTATAATCAATCGAGTCGTATGAAAAAAATTAATAAAAACCAAATGAATTACAAAATACCATGAATATAAATAAAATTGTGATAATATATATCAATTGGTAGTACACAATACACCACATGCAATAAATAAGTGGTGAACAATGGAAATCTCACGAAATTAAAAGTGAGATAAGAAGCCCCTCACCTTGTACTTTTCCTTATTATAGGGTTGGTTAACCTCCTATATAATGTTGAAATAATTGTTATTAAATTATAAAAAAATGAAATATTTAAATATGATATCATGTATGATCTTCTAATATTGCTTTGTTAATAATATTTCAGTAGTATCATCATTTCAAGTGTTAACTGGTTCGTTTTCCTTTATATGCTTGGTTACGTAAGCCATATTTGTTATGGATATGATGTATTTGATTCATATACAGAATTATATTATGTTCTTGAACATTATTTTTAATCATAAAATGAAAATTATTCTTGAATTATTATGATGGGGAATGAATCTCATCGCATTTGTGGAGATGGTAATCAGTACGTACGCACGAGCGACGATATCATTATATTAATGGTGAAATCGTATGTAATTGGATGTTATATCATATATAAAAAATAATTATCATGTTATATTTATTATTTACATCAGTTATACTCATTATTATACCCATCCAAATAATGAAGTGTTTGAATAACAAACTACATCACGACGTGGATATGGTAAGCCGTACGTACACATGTATGGCGACTTTGTCATTTATAGGATGGATAGAATAATGAATATGGTTGTACCATATTTATAAAAACATCACAGTATGTATAAGGTACAGGATTTTTTATTTTGGTATGGAAACAAAAAATGAAAGAGGAAGTGAAAGTGGAAGAAGAAAAGAACTTGAAAGAGGGTGGTGAAATTATTACCTCTACCTCAGGTGTTTCCTTTGGAGTTGATAAAAAGGGCTCCTTAAGCTGGATTTATGATCACAGTAAACACTCTAGGTTTATTTGAGGAATGTTTGAAGGATATTTGGGTAGGGCTTTGCCAATCCAAATGCCTATGGAGGTGTGAAATTAAGATAATGGGAAGTACCTTTTTATAAGAGAGGTGAGGGTCACTTTACGAAAACCTTGAAATATTATTTTATAATAAAATAATTTTCTGTTTATAATGGATATAAAATGATTTATTTTAAATATAAGGTGGGTATGGGTTGAAAACTCTCAGATAATAGGGTTTTATAAAAGTTTAGGTTACTGTTTTAACCTTATCTTTTAGATTTAACTCATAGTTAAATAGTTTAACTTTTACTGTGTCTTCTTGTATTCTTATACTATATGGTTAAAAAACTTTCTCTAAACTTCTAAGAGAACCTCAAGTGGTTCATTAATGAAATATATAATATTATTTAATCCCTTTGGAAGAACCTTATATTTTTATAAATATTATATCAACCAATAATATATTATTTCTTTTAAAAACTTATTTATGTCAATTTCGACATTATTTAGTATTTGGTTTTTGTGAAAATCATAACAACATGATTACTTTGAAAAAAAATATTTAATAAACCCTATAATGTCATATTAACTTATAAAATTATTTTAATTTATAAAAAGTCTCAAATTACATTTATTTGGATATTTATAATATCAATTATTTTAATATTCCATTAATAAGGTAATTACTTCATCATCATTATATCATAAATAAATTTAATTATTTAATGTCTAAAAATTATAAATAAAATACCATTATGTAGGAAATCTTTTAATATTTTTAATTAATATTTATAGTCGCATTTATCTTATGTATAACCCTATATTAAAAATGGTTTGGTTATTAAACTTTGTATTTAACTCTTTTAACTCTTCTTTAAAATAAAATAATAATAAATGTCTTAATCTAATACAAGTTGACCAAATAGGATCATATTTTATTCCAAAGGTTTTTTTGGTCTAATTAAACTTATACAATTGAATTAGGAAATGTGTTAGGGTAATTATAATATCATTTTTACCCTTAATTGCCCTATTTACTTTTAACCATGGTAAATAACAGTCAAAAGTTACTAATCACCAAAAATTATTTTCATCTTATTGAAACAAATTTTAATTAATTATTTCAATCGTTCTTTTGGATTTTTGAAATTCAACTCACATAAGTGGTAAAATTAAGTTTTATGCAAATTTGCAAATGCTCCTAGAAGGTGGGTAAAAGATGGTAAAAAGTTCAACATAATTTCATACATCTAATTTTCTTATAAAATGAATTCAATGAATTACATTGAACTTATATAGGTATTATATATATTTTTTGACTTAAAATAAATTTAAATAAAATAAATAATTATTTAAATAAAAATTCGGTTTTAAACTATAATGCAGTGTTTTTCACTATTCATCAAAAATTGAATGTTTTATGAAAATACCAAAAAATCACACTATGATAATTATGATATTAAAAATTAAAAAATTAATTCTATTTTACCAAATTCAAAACATAAAAGTTGCATTAATTAATTTCATATTAATTCCCATTTTCGAACTCGAAAAGTGGGTTTTTAAAAAGTAAAAACTATCAAAAGATTGACATGTGTTTATGTCAAATTTAAATGTGAAATTAATTATAATGACCTACATTGTATTAAATGATAAAAATATAATCTAATTATACTTCCAAACCATTCAAATGCATAATTTAACCCTATAAATTATTTCTATTAATAAATTTGTTTTCAATTAAAATTTAGTAATTTTCAGTATTCATCAAAATATGAAAGTTATCAGAAAAGTACCAAAAATTTATCCAAAATAAATTTTTATGTCCCGATTCTAAAGAATATTTTAATTTTATTAAATTTAATATATAAAAGTGGTAAATATTGGTTTTAAAAAGAGTTTTTCATTAGAAGGTGGTAAAATTACATTTTTTGAAAAATAATTATTTTATCTGAAAAAATGATTTTTTTCTTATATTATGTCCAAGAAACACATAATATGGATTCTAAAATTATATGGAGTATATAAAATTTAAAATTTAGTAAATACTATTCATAACCACTTTTGAACGACTATTTTGGTATGTCGTGGTGCGCTCAAATTCAGTGTTGTGTGTAGCGCAAGCTATTTAATCACTTTAAAAAATAACTTACTATGAAATCTTGGGGTTTTACATTCTTCCCCCCTTTTCAAAATTGGATCCTCACAATTTTAAAATTGGGCTTGGGAACTTCATTGAAAGTCCCACATTGGAAAAATATTCAATAAAACTATCACTTAAAAATAAAGAAAGATAAGTATGAAGTTCACTCGAGATAACCAATACTAGGATTACATGTTGGAAAAAATAGATATGGAAGATAAACTAAGTTTCAATTTCTGATGGAGAGTGATAGAAAATATGATCAAGAGAAAGTTAACAACAAGAAAACCACAGACTTGTGATGGGATAAATGGTCCTTAGTTTCCCAATAGGAGAAGTAAACGGACAACATTTTTTTTGTTTTAAGTTCCATTTCATAAATTTGAGGAATGTATTTATGATATTGACTAATTTCATAAAGAGATATACTTAATTTTTAAGTATAGTTTCATCCTTTGATAAATTTCTACCACTAAATCATCTTTTTTCAAATGATGAGTATTCAAGATGACTTGGTCACACCTGAAGCACTAGAATCAACTTCTAGAGAATCACAAGATCCACAAAGGATAAACTATATATTTAATTTGTCTTTAGAGATTAACCAAAACCAAAATGGTTAGTACAAGATCAGATAATCCCCAAAAAAGATAATCCTTTAGAGAAAGAAATACTAATCTTAATTTCTAAAATTAAACCAAAAATACCCAAAGTTCAATAAATACCATTCAACAAACAATTGTCCTTAAAATCCTTCAATATAATCCAAACTAATATTCAAACCCAAAACTTAGAATAATTTGATTACATAGTCTTCCACATTAAATTGTATCTTCAAATAACATTTACTACTCTTAAAGTCGAATACTTAAAGTAATTAACCTAATCACATATTCTCTATGATAGGTTAATCATTTCCATAAATAACCCAAATCACTATAAATCAACAATAAAACATAGATAAAAGTCCACCATTAATCCTCAAATTAAATATCAAAGTATTCTATTTTCCTTATGGATAAGTGTTCCCAACAAAGCGAACGTCTTCTAAAATAACATGTATCACTTAATCACCAAATCATTTTCCTATTATAGGGATATCTATTTGATAAGCCATAAGATCCCAAATCAACTTATTGTTGATCAATAAAATCATTTAACTAAAAATAATTAGTCACACTAACTAGGGACTTCACGTGGTCCAGTGGTAGGACATAAATCCCCATCGCACTCTGCTTGTGGTTTCGGCTCTCGTAGCTTTATCCAACGCGACGGGTTGTCACACGGTCTGTGTGTTTTACTTTATCAAAAACTATATTTTATAACATTCCCAAAATGAGAAAAAATCTTCAAAATAACCATAATATAATTTCACCACAAATGTTATCTCATACCTCACATTTTCATCCCAAAATTTAATAACTTGTAATTTACTCAAATTCAAGGATTATATAAACCCAAATAGTTTTTTATAACTATAATAGAAAAGATAATTCTTCCTAAAATAGAATTTTCACATAACAAACTAAAGGGTTACACATATAAGATAAAAGTCTTCCAAAGTAATCCCATCAATAAAGATCACTAATACTTTTAAATTTTTCACCATCCATTTATTAACACATAGGTTCTTTCTTGACCAAGAGGTTATCCTAAATAATAAGGCATTCACTCGAGTAATTCTCAGGTCCCTTAAATTTATAGAAAATTACTATAAATGGATTCTTGGGATCATTTTTATTTTCTTCCATAGTACTCTTCATTTTTCCTCAGTAATTCTTTACTTTATGTCCTTTTTTCACTCACATAAATCATTTCTTTGTTCTATTGAGAAACTTTCCTCAATGTCTCCTTCCATATTTCATACATGATGAAAATTGAGCTTTCTTTTCTCCATGTTTTTCACTGCTGGATCTCTTTTCATTCACCATCTTTCTCTTCTTTGTTAAGTTCGGGAGTTGGTTAATATATATGTTATTGATCATATTTTTGGAAAACTGATTCGACATGAACACGATATCTTTTACACCTATCAATAGTTTATTTCGTTTCCCATTTCCACTAACATGCCCACCTTGTACATCATGTCAAACGTTACTATGACTTCCTTGGAATCTATCCATTGACTAACACAAGAAAGAATAATTTGAGTCATAAAATCATTTATAGAATATCATAACACCTTATTTTCAATCTAAAACACCTTAGGATTAACCAAGTTTATTTATTCTCATCTTATTTTAAAATCCATCTAATCAGTTTGTAAAAAAATTTGAATTATCCTAAGCATATCCCCCTGTTGTGTCGTAACCAATAGTGTAGTAGGGCCTGTAGTCATGTACCAAGATACCCTGGGGCAAGCTTGAAACTCCTTGTTGGAGTTTTCACTCCTACGTACATCTGTTCCACAGCCACCTCTACCTACTCGTATCTAGAAAGGGATGTATTGCTTGGAAAATCCACATAATATTTACATTACCAAAATTTTTGGATGTTCTTCTATACAAATCCCCAATGTCTATCTTAGGATAGTGTTTCCTAATCTGAGTTTTTTTTTCTAAATCTAGCTTCCAAGGTTTGTAATAAACTTCCTCGAATACCAACTATAAGGTCCTGACCCCAGTTACCGAAAATTGGTGCATTATTACATAATATTGGAATTATACAAAGAGTAATGTCCCGAAAGGCCGATCAGTTTAGTATCCTTTGAAGTACTAGATACATACATAAGTTTTACATTACATCATGAAATAAAAAAACAATATTGTGTCCCATTTGAACACTCTTATATCCCTTAACTTATTCTAAAAGTTTAATCGTAATATACTTCTTTGCATCCTCGGAAAAATAAAACATAATAAAGGGGTGAGCTCAGATGCTCAGTAAGGATAACAATATAGCAGAAACTGTCATACATATGAACAAACATTTAAGGCAATATATAAGACTAGAACACAATCCTTTTAAACTTAAACTTCAAAATAATATGGCAAAGATAAATAAAATAATTCCATTTACTTATTCACATGGATATTCTACTAGTCGAATAATTGCATGTAATATCAATAGCCAATTTCATAATGATGGAATGCATAATATCAGACTTTGTAACCACATAGTCAAGGCCTTGTGCCAAGACTATAAATAAGATTTTGTCAAGGCCTTGTGCTAAGACACTAGCTTGTCTCATGAGACCTACCGATGCCTCAAGGAGCTATAGTGGGATCCACCCATCATTACTAACTCCAATGCATTCCTCATATGAAAATGTTGAAATATAACATAAACATTCATATTAAAATAGAATATGAAATGTTAATACTTTAGCCATAAACCATGAATGGTATAAAAATATCACATCTATAGTCAAACATAACTCATTCAATACAATATGGAATATTTTATTATAATAAATTAACCTCAATCAAGAATAATGAAGGATATTGACATAGATGAAAATAATCATTAGAACTATCTGAGATAAATATCCCCATTTTTCTTGAAAACATTTAAAAGTATCACTATTTATCAAGAAGCTATTTAAAATGTATTTTTTACTCTAAGTGTCCCATACCAATTTGGAACATTTAAAAGTAATTTTAATATTAAAACATTAATTTCAAAATAAATAAATCCTTAAACCCATTTTTAAATCATGACATTAATGAGAAAGATTTAGACGAATAAATTTTTAAAACATTTAAAATGATATTTTAGTTAGAGTTCCTAACCAAATGAGAAACGCTTGAATACAAATAATTGAGGTAATCAAAAATTAATATTATCATGATAATAAAGGCATTCATGATATATTATGTCAAATTACAGTATATACACCAAATAAAAATGAATTGGTGCATAACAACAAAGAAGTCTCAATGGAATGTAAGTTGAGATTAGACCCCTTATAAAGACTGTATCCTTATGTTAAGGATAAATAAATGACATAATTATGTGTGAAAAAAATAAATACACTAAATATTATTGATATTTAGTGTAAAAAAATCAAAATACATTCACACATATTCTTATAACAATAACACCAATGAATTGAATGTTTAACTCAATGAAGGAAAATTGAGTTAAGGTTACTCTTATCAAGTTCATATCGATGACTTGAGAATTTATCAAAGGAGTTATTATGTGTATGAAAATAATATCCACACAAAGGGGAGTGGAAATCACTAAATAAATAAATAAATAGTGATTTCACACATAATATTGGAGTAAAATAATCAAGGAAGTTTGTGTAAAACCCCGTGAGTAGAAATCGAAATTAGAAATTCCCTTACTAATTTGGTGACTTATGAAACATACACCCCATGAAATAAGGATCATTCAATTAAGATTTAAATACCCTTAAATAAAATTATATTACATAAGTAATACAATCATGGGTAGTACATACACCACAGAAAAGGAAATAGTGGCATATAGCATGAATCTCACAAAAATAAGAAGTGAGATGAAAACCACTTACCATGTTGTAATCAATCATATCATGTGACCAAAATTTAATAATCACCAAATGAATCACATAATACCATTAATATAAGGAGAATCGTGATAATATATATCAATTGGAAGTATACAATACACCACATGCAATAAATAAGTGGTGAACAATGGAAATCTCAGGAAATTAAAAGTGAGATAAAGAGCCCCTTACCTTGTAATTTTTATTATTATAGGGTAGGTTAACCATCTCTATAATGGTTAAATCATTGTTATCAAATTATACAATAGTAAAATTGATAAATATGATATCATGTATGATCTTCTAATATTTCTTTGTTAATAATATTTCAGTAGTATCATCGTTTCGGGTGTTAACTAATTCGTTTTCTATTATATTCTTAGTTACGTAATCCATGTTTATTATGGATATGATGTATTTGATTCATATAAATAATTATATTATGTTCATAAAAATTATTTTTAATCATAAAATGAAAATTATTCTTGAATGATTACGATGGGGAATGAATCTCATCGCATTCGTGGAGACGGTAATCCATACGTATGCACGAGTGACAATGTCATTATATTGATGGTGAAATCGTATATAATTGGATGTTAGATCATATATAAAAAATAATTATCATGTTATATTTATTATCTACATCAGTTATAATCATTATTATACCCATTCAAATAATGAAGTGTTTGAATAACAAACTACATCACGACATAGAGACAGTAAGTCGTACGTACGCACGTATGGTGACTTTGTCATTTATAGGATGGATAGAATAACAAATATGGTTGTACCATATTTATAAAAATGTCACAGTATGTAGAAGTTAATAGATTTATTATTTTGGTAAAGAAACAAAAAAGGAAAGAGGAAGTGGATGAAGAAAAGAACTTGAAAGAGGGTGGTGAAATTATTACCTCTTCCTCAGGTGTTTCCTTTTGAGTTGATCAAAAGGGTTCCTTAGGATGGCTTTATAATAACAGTAATGACTCTAGGATTATTTGGGAGAATTTGGGAGGATATTTTGGTAGGGTTTGGCTGATCCAAATGGATTTTGATGTGTGAAATTAAGAGAATGAGAAGTACCTTTTTATAAGAGAGGTGAGGGTCACTTTAGGAAAACCTTGAAATATTATTTTATAATAAAATCATTTTCGGGTTCTAATGGCTCCAAAATGATTTATTTAAAATATAAGGTGGGTATGGGTCAAAATATTCTCAAAAAATATGTTTTAGAGAAGTTTAGGTTACCATTTTAACCTTATCTTTTAGATTTAACTCATAGTTAAATAGTTTAACTTTTACCGTGTCTTCTTGTATTCATACACTATATAGTTAATAAACTTAATATAAACTTCCAATAGAACCTCAAGTGTTTATTTAATGACATATATAATATTATTTAAGCCCTTTGGAAAAACCTTAGATTTTTAGAAATATTTTATCAACCAATAATATAGTATTTGTTTTAAAAACTCATTTATGTCTATTTTGACATTATTTAGTATTTAGTTTTTGTGAAAATTATAACAGCATGGTTACTTTAAAAAAAAATTATTTAATAAACTCTAACATGTCATATTAACCTATAAAATTAATTTAATTCATAAAAAGTCTCAAATTAGATTTATTTGGATATTTATAATATCAATTATTTTAATCTTCCATTAATAAGGTAATTACACCATCATCATAGTGTGATTAATAAATTAAATTATTTATTATATAAAAATTATAAATAAAATAAAATTATGTAGGAAATATTTTTATCTTTCTAATGAATATATATAGTCGAATTTATATTATCTATAACCCTATATTAAATATGGTTTAATTATTAAACTTTGAATTTAACTCTTTTAACTCTTATTTAAATAAAATAATAATAAATGTCCAAATCTAATCCAAGTTGACCAAAGTGGATCATATTTTATTCCTAAGGTTTTTTTTGGTCGAATTAAACTTATACAATAGAATTAGGAAATGTTTTAGGGTAATTATAATATCATTTTTACCCTTAATTACCCTATTTACTTTTAATTGTGGTAAATAACAGTCAAAAGTTACTATTCACCAAAAATTATTTTCATCTTATTGAACCAAATTTTAATTACTGATGTTAACCGTGTCTCTCGTATTTTTGAGATTCAACTCACAGAAGTGGTAAAATTATGTTTTATGCAAATTTGTAAATGCTCCTAGAAGGTGGGTAAAAGACAGTAAAAAGTTCAACATAGTTTTATACATCTAATTTTATTATAAAATAACTCCAATGAATTAAATTAAACATATATAGGTATTATATATATATTTACTTAAAATAAATTTAAATAAAATAAATAAATATTTAAATAAAAAGTCAGTTTTAAACTATAACGTAGTGTTTTTCACTATTTATCAAAAATTGAATGTTTTTAGAAAAATACAAAAAATTAACCCTAAGATAATTTTGATATTCTGAATTCAAAAATGAATTATATCATACCAAATTCAAAACATATAAGTTGCATTAATTAATTTAAAATTAATTCCCATTGTTGAAGCCGAAAAGCGGGTTTTTAAAAAGTAAAAACTATCAAAAGATTGACATGTGTCTATGTCAAATTTAAATGTGAAATTACTTATAATGACCTAAATTGTATTAAATGATAAAAATATAATCTAATTATACTTAAAAACCATTAAAATGCATAATTTAACCCTATAAATTATTTTGATTAAAAAATTGTTTTCAATTAAAATTTAGTATTTTTCGGTATTCATCAAAATATGAAAGTTATCAAAAAAGTAGAAAATTTTATTCAAAATAAATTTTTATTTAAAAATTCTAAAGAATAATTTAATTTAATTAAATTGAATATATAAAAGTGTCAAATATTGGTTTTAAAAAGGTTTTTCCATTAGAATGTGGTAAAATTTCATTTTTTGAAAAATACTTATTTAATCTGAAAAAATGAATTTGTTCTTATATTATGTATAACAAACACATAATATGGATTCTAAAATTATATGGAGTATATAAAATTCAAATTTTAGTTTATACTATTAATAACTACTTTTTCAATGACTAGTTTGGTATGTCATGGTGCGCTCAAACTCGGTGCTGCGTGTAGCGCAAGCTATTGAATTACTTTAAAGAAAATAACTTACTATGAAATCTCGGGGTGTTACATAATATTCTCTTTATTTCAAAAAATGGTTTTTATTTTTGATAAACAATTTATTGATATAGATAAAGTAAATTGGATTATATCAATCATCTTGGAACTGATTAATGATTTTTTGACAGAGTAGTTTATGCTATCATTGATGGAGTTTGAATCATTTTTTTAATTATAATATCTCCAAAAATCTATGTTTTATTTAATTAATAAGGGATAATGTATGTTTTCAATAATTTTTTGTGGTAATTTAGGTTATTACAATGTCTTAAGATAATACGTTATAAAGGTATTTGCATGTTTGGTATGTGGAAATTAAGAGCTAGTTTATGATATTATGGGATTAAAATTAAGTTTATTTTTATAAATTTAGTTACCTTTTTTATAATTCTTGAATTTTGGAATGTTTATAAGGTTAAAATATTATGGAATGGTTTAATTTTAATTTTGGATGAGGTTTTAGAGATTAATGTATTACTTCACCATATGAAGATTTATGCATAACCTGTGCTAGCATTTTTGTTTTGATAATAACTAGAGATAGAAGGAATTACTTATCCCTCTATCATGGATCTTATTTTGTGATTTATACATTAATGATTCAACTCTTAGAGTAATATATTATGTGTAAATTTGACCAAGGCACAACCAAATGATGAAATTACACCTATGGAATATAAAGATATCAAGTAAGCATATTTTCATATGTTCTCAATCTAGATGGTAAAGGAATTCCTAAAATTGAGGAAAATTATCTTGAAAAAAAAAACATTATCCAAGTATATTAATTTATAATTAACCAAATGGTCCCTTAAATCATTATATATTTATGGTTTTTTGGTCGTTAACCTTCTCAGGATCACCCAATTTATTGTGATCAATGATCTCTATCACTCTATATAATTATTTATGATTTTATTTCATATAAAAATATTCACTTCCAACCTATGTTCTTCTATATGGAAACATAGTTATGAGTTACTTTATGTGACCTTTATGTTTTTAATTTTCTATTTTTAAGGGAAGTTTCATTTTATACGATGTAGGTTTATATAAAAGAATTTTCAAATGTAAAACCTTTGATTAATGAGATGAATATCAAGGGAGAAATTCATTTTAAGGGGGTTTATAATGTAACATCCCATGATTTTATGAATTTTTTTAGTTTAAACTTATATATAACTTTTATTACACACAAAATTAGTTTCTTCAATAGTGTGTAAGATACGCGACACCGAGTTTCAGAAAACCATGAAATAATAATACCATTATAACTAAGCCATTAAATAGGTGTGTATGAATAATATTAAAAACATTATTAAATTTAAATATTAATGAACTACTCAATATAAATTTATTTAGAAATTTTTAGTAATCAATCAATCAATTTCTATTAAAGTGATCATATTCAAAAAAATGTTTTCCTAAAACAATTATTGAATTTTATGGAAAAACATTATAATTATTTTATATATGTTCATGAAAATTTATTTGATGAAATTAAATTTCTATTTTAAATCATCACGTTGAAATTAAATTATGGTAAAATTTTGGGATTTTTTCAGAAAATACTGATTTTTTAGTGAATAGTGAAAATACTGATTTTTGTAAAACTATCATTAATTTTAAATAAATTAATTAATTTAAATAAAAAATTATTTTTTAAAATAAAATAAGTATTATTTAGTTATATTTAATCCTATTAATTAATTATGAATCAAATTTATATTAGATTTTATTATAAGTATATTTTTGGTTAAAAGGGGGATTTTTCTGAAAATTATTTTAAATTTCATAATGTTTCACAATTTAAATTAATTAAATAATAACTAAAGAGAAATATTTTAAATGAAAATATTTTATTATATATTAATAAAATTTATATTCATATAATTATCATTATTATACATAAAGTAAAAATCGTATTGTGCTTGAAAAATATACTTCTCGAAAACTTGTTTTTCACCGGATTTGCAAGTTTTGTTTTAAATTTAATTTCTTACAAATGTAGAAAATTTATTTGTAAAAATAAAAATTAATTTTTAATTAATAATATAAAAATTATATTGGTGTGAATTTTTAATAATTTTCTTAAAATATTAATTTTTTTATGAATAGTGAAAAATAATGAATTTTAATTGAAAAATACCTTTTTCATTTAAATTATTTATAATGATAAATGATATTTTAAATTATTTTTAAAGTAAAATTAGTTAAATAATATATCTATTATTATAATTTATTTAATTTTAATCAATTTAATAATTAATTTTTATATCAAAACTTTGTAAACTTTTTAACATTTTCTCTTTGAAAACCTGCTTTGTCATCATGTCTGCAGGGTTAATTTTAAATTAAAAATTTTCAAATTATTTGAATTTAATTTGGAAAAATGGATTTAATATTTCAAATCATCCTAATTTATATTATCTGATAATTTGAAATTAATTTTTGACAAAAATGAATAGTGAAATAGTAAACATTAATTGTCACGCTTAAGGTAAAAATGGGTTTATCGGGGATTTAAAATAATTAAAGGTTGAAAAGACCTAAATACTTGTATAAAATATATTTTATGACATATTTAGACCTTATAATGTCTAATTATTGTGAATAATGTTTTTTTTGAGATTTTTGTCATGATTAAAATGTGGGTACATATTTTTTCTTCAAAATATTATGAATGTGATGCTCACCTCTCTTATAAAAGGCCAACCCCTCTCCTATATTCTTCACACATTAAAACCCTTCTGGTTTGACCAATACCTTCCGAAAAAACTTTTAAACTTAAATAAATATCATCATTGAATTCTTATGTTGGTCATGAAACCAACCTAGGAAGTCTTTTAGTGAAAACCTAAGGAGGATACCCAAAGAAGAAGTAACTTTCTTTAATGAATATTTTTATTTTATTTATTCTTCTACATCCTTAAATTATTATTAAACCATGTTGATATTATAAAATCAGTGTCTTCCATATACTAAGATTTTTTTTATTTTAATTTAATTAACTTTAAACACCACCACTTCCATCAAATGGGTTATGAAATCATTGTTCGTGTGTATGGAGGACTACTGCACTATGAACTGATGTCATTCGTTTTTCCATTTGCACCTCTCATGGTTGGGCATTATGATGAGTATAAATTATATACATATATGTGTGTGTGTGTGTGATATTTATAACATAATTATATATCTTGATTAATTATATCATATATTACTTTTTTACTTTCTGTTCTATATGGGATATGATAACGCTGCTCGTGTGTATGGTGGACTACCGACTCGCGAAGGGATATGATTCATTTTCACTAACGCTTTACAAGGAAGATAATAATGGAAAGTTTAATGAATATATATTATATACATGAAATAATTATTAAATTAATGAATTATTTATTATTCTGAAAAATTAATATATCATTTTATTTCTTACATTTTTACTCAATAAAAGATGATAACGTCGTTTGTGTACGTGTGGACTATCGTCTTCACAAAGGGGCATGGCTCTATTGTCATCACCACACCACATCGATGATATGTATTAGTGTATTTAAATAAATAGTATGGATTTTTTTAAATTATAATCATTCTATAAATATAATATATTACATACCTCTTTTCCATGATTATCATTGAAAATGGAAACATTACTCATATGTATGTACGGTCTACAGTCTCTATGACCATAAAATAATTAATTTCTAAAACCCATATTTCATGATTGGTATTAATATTATAATTTATGTATAAATTTTATATTTATTTCATGATTTTTATTCTGGTTATATTGGAACCATGATCAAAGTAATATAAATGAATATAACAAATCAAAACATATATGAAAAAAGTGGTTATTACCTGAAACGTGACATTAATATGGAATTGTTAATAAATGGGTAATAAAATGAAATAAGTAAATCATATATGGTATTATATATATGTATGGTTCTATAATATATTTATAATAAAATTATATCTATTAAACATGAGGAATAAACATGTACGAAGGAAGTTGAGAATTGAGGTATGGGATTTGTAGTCTCTCTTTTATATCTGGTAGGGATATAAAAATTCACCACTTATTTCTTTTGTGTAGTGTATATACTAATCCTTTGGAATGTCATATCAAGAATCTAATTCTTCTCATGATATTCTAATTTTAATTTATTTTTATTCCTTCTTGGGGTCTACAATTTAATGTTACCAAATTGGTAAGGGTTTTATGTTACAATCTTATTGTTTATCAGGATTACTCATGATTATTCTTCCGACGATAAAATATAATGATATACCTATTAATAAAATCATTTTCTTTCTTATCCTATTATCAGTTGTATAAAATGAACGTTTTACCTTCATTTTCCTCTCTTTATATACTCAAGAGTTTGAAGTAATGTTTTTAAGAAAAATCATCTTTATTTCCATCTTTGGTTAAAACCCCTTTTTTCTTCCACAACCATGTTTTCTAAAAGTGTTTTAAAAAATGTTTTTAGCATTATCAAAAAGATTTTTTAAATTAATTTTTACCCATTTTTGAATTTTTTGAAAAAAAATTAAAAGGAATCCTCATTCCATTTTCCAAACAATCCCCTTTTGGATATTACTTAAAACATAAAAAGAATATATTTTTAACATGCGTAACAAGAAAAATATTTTATATTATCATGATTGATCAATGATTTCAAGATTACATTAAAAGTTTTCAAATATCTTTTTAAAGAAAATATTTTCCTTAGTATTTATTTTTTTTAGATTTTAAATAAATGATTTCAAATTAGAAAGTATTTTGAAAATTTTTTATGTTTTAAAAAGTGTTTTTCAAAGAAGAAATGATATTTTAAATGATTTATAAAGATTTATTTATAAGTTTTCAAGTTTTTTTTCAAATAAAAGGATTTCAAAAATGGGTTATGTTTTAAAATTTCATTTTCAAATAAAATTTATCTTCCTCATGAAACATTCCAAGTGATTTATTTTTTATAATCATTTTCTATCTAATATGACATCATTTAATGTAACTTATACTTTACTGGGGATATGAACCAAGGATAACATTATTATTATTTATATGAATGGTTTATGATGATAAGTTGTTTTTGAAACCCATTTCAATTTCACAGGTTATACTATAAAAAATGATTATGAAATCCATTTCTTTCTTCATGGGTTATACTTTTATGATATGATTAAATGATTATGAAACCTGAATCTTTCCTATAGGTTATGATGAAAGGTTTATGAAACCAATTTAATTTCATGGGTTATGATATGATGAATGTTTTATGATCTTTTTGTACACATAAATATGGTTTTCATTATGAGGTGGGTGGGACATATATCTTACTCCAAATGAACTGGATAATGATTTATATCTTATGAGATAGATAGTAATGGAATGGGGAGTGAACCCAGTTCAATAAGGGAAATTTTCTACTATGATGGTCTTGAGAGTGAACCTTGACTACTATGATAGTTTGAAGAGTGAATCCATTCCACTATGATAGCCTTGGTAGTGATCCTGGACTACTCTAGAAATGATTTTTGAGGATTATTTGTATACTAAAAATATATGTCTTATGCTAATATTATTTTATCTTGACTCATTTTATTTGATTCCCTTATGATTCATGTCTTATGAACTACCAATATTTATAACATCAATCAATATTATTATCTTTTATATATAAGGTACGGTTTTCAAATGGAATTATCATGTTCTTATACTATTATGTTTATATTATGATTACGTATCTCTCTTATTTACCCTTAATGAGAATATGATATCACCCATTCTTATGGTTCCTTTCCCTAGGTTGTGAATAAATTTTTTAATTAAGGAATGTTTTTTAATATTATTAAAGGGGATGATATTTATGGGAGACATTTATGATCTTTCATAAATTAAGAATATTGTGTTCCATTTTTTTGAAGGCACTAAACTATTATGGTTCTTAGAAAAAAAATTATGTAATGTAAGGAATATTAATATAAAAAATATGTAATATTCATGAATGAGAAACCTAGGTCACTATATTCCCTGCCTTAGGGAGGTGGATGAGGAAAATAACCATGTCAACTCAACCACTTCAGAGATTCCTAGGAGGGATCATATTTATTCTGAGCATTATCATAGATATATAACCCCAATTCCATAGTAAATTTTAGAGGAATTTTCACCTACCTCAACCACCTGAATAAGAGAATCCAATAGGAGAGTCTGCCTGGGATATCCAAACAATGAAACTCTAGGAAAGGCTTATATCCCTGTCACTTCCAATTTATCTGAGGCCCACCAGTGTATCATGAATGTATCCTAAAATAATTCTCATATCATCACTAGATATGATCCTTATAATACATCAAAACTAGACATGGTGATAGTGGAATCCCAGGGAGAACCTCCCCTCATAGGACTGGTAGTATTTTTATCACTTCTAACCCTGGGATCATCTTTAATATGAGCACTGACCCACCAAATGGTACAGTTGTCACCATCCTACCAAATGGAACAATAGGAACCAACCCACGAAATGGTACAATGGGAACTATCTCACCCAATAGCACAATGAGCACCAACCCATCAAATGAGATACTTCATTGAAGAGGAGCACCAGCCTTCCAATATATCCATTAATATGAAATCAACCAAATATAATGACTTCTCATCAGATCTGGATGAGAACACCCTATATGAGAATAATTTTACCCTTCTGTAGTCATCTGATCCATAGTTGGTTGTCCCACCTTCTTCCCCTAGATCGGGAAAAGAATGGATCAACAATATCTCTTATGCATCTATAGAAGTCACTACCAACACTGCTAAAGCTTCAAGTTGTGGTATCGATGGATCATACACCCAATGGAAATAGAATATTCAATATTTTTGTTCCACATTAAGACTCCCATCATTATCCACCCACCATTCCATAGACATAGGAACATGTGTTGTCATGACTCTTGTCATTTATCCCCTTAAGGATGGTAAGAGAATTTCTTTGGGAGAGAAAATTACTAAAATCCAATGAGAGAAAGAGGATCTTTAAGAAATAATTGTGGTAATTCTTCTAGTATCTCTTCCCTAGAATGACATACCAAAACCCCCTACAGAGGTCCTATTTAGAATAAAGTTCCCCATATCACATGGTCAAAGGTATTTTTATTTTCTTCATCCCATCATCGAGTGAATCCCAAACATTATTCCACCTCACCCTAGCCCACGGGCCTATGGTAATTTTTATATTCTCAAGAACCCATCCCACAAGTCTGGGGTAATTTCCATTTTTTCCACCACCTCATCGAAGTTACTCTAGAAACCATTCAACCTCAGTAGTTTCCACAAAGCCTCCAAGAGAGTTGGATTCCTCTAATCAGTGGGAAGTGTTTGCGTCATCCAAGGCCCCAAATGCTTAAGCACATTCCCCTAAACCAACAAAGACTAAGGATCCACATCCTAATATCCAAACTCAACCATGTTATCATGCCGATATAGGTACAGGTAACATGTAAGGGGAGCAGTGGGGATGCATATCCCTTGATAACAAACTGGAAAAGGTATATTCCTTCTAACCAAAACATGTCCCTAGGTACTTTTATTATTCCATGAAGAGTGATTTGATAGAACTCCCAATAACTAGAAAGATGAATGAGGTGTATTTTATAGGCCATGATAATCACTACCCCTACCATCAACGTCTTGGGAATAAAATATAGAGTTGTTTAGATTTAAATACTAGATTCATAAGTAGATAAATGAGAGGATATTGGAATAAAAAACATTGCATGTTTATTAGAACATAAAATTATTGATCTTTCAAGTTCTAAGAGACCCTGGGAGAAATCCATGAATTACCACATCAATTATATTCATTATCATTATATCTTAGGTAATATTATTGAATGATGCTTTGTCATTAAGAATAATCTATAAAAGTTGTTAAATAATGTCTTGATAGAGTTAGAGGATCCCAAAACTCATTAAACATGCATAAGAGTCATTCTATATCCATTATAAATGCTTCTCTACTAATATTTTGTGGAATGTAAAAATCTAAATCACATAACGTTAAACTTCTTGACAACATCCTAATCGAATGACCTTAAACTACATGATAACATACTAGTCACATGACATTAAACTAGATGAAATCATCCTAATAATACAATGTTAAACTATATAAGAAAATCTTAGTCCAATTTAATTAATTTTCACAACAACTTCATAGTCGCATTATGTTAAAATTTTATGCCAAATTCCTTATTGCGTGATATAAAACTACAAGTAACGCATCCTAATCATAAAATGGTAAACTGTGGGATATCTTAATCTTTGGGAGATATCTTAAGCATTAGGTGGAAATTATAGTGGTTATAGAGTTGATATTTTAAATATATTTCACATGTATTTCAATGATTTAATCCCCATAAATTTTTTACTCTATGTGAAATTGCATCATTTTTTGAGTTTTGATGAGTTTTGAGCTAAATTGTTAAAATTCCCTAATTATGAAAATGTAATAATTTTTTACCACTCATGTGTTTTGTAAATAACTTTTAAAAATAAATTCCAATTATTATAATTCATTTTTTATAGTAACCCTTACTATTCAAGCTTCATCTTCTAAAACTAGATAAAGAGGTGAATTATCCCTTTTGAGGATGAAAAAAAAATCGAAGTGGAAAAGAATTTTTCTGACAAAATTGATACACCTTCAGTAAATGGGATATATATCAAACAAAAAATGTCAAATTGAGGTGATTATAGCAGTAAAGTATATATAATTTGGATCCTCTCTTATTAATTAAACAAAAAGATTAAATTCTCTCATTAATATTGGTTTCAATTACATCAAATCAGATAAATATAAATGTTTGCTTCGGGAAAAAAATGTAAACTTTAGTAATTAGAGAATAAATTTTAAAAAAATGTTCTATTGCATAAAAGTTTTAAGAGAGAATTAAAACTCGCATTAAAACAACATTGGTGAAGGATATTTTCTATCATTTGGCTAGGAAGAGGTCCAAAATCAAGCCAATGTTTGGAGTATAGAAACTAGAAAACAAATCATCCATCCTCTTTTCTTATAAATTCAAGTCTTCACTTTAATCATATGGGATAGTTATACTAAATGAGTGGACTCTGTTGGATATGATTGGTTGGAGAATAGTATTATTCCATGAAATCATCAATCTATAAAGGTTTAAACTCGAAGTGGTGGTGGGAATTAAATATATGATGATATTACACTTTTGAGTTTGTGTTTTTCATCATAAACACTTATCTTTTGAATTGTTTCGGAAATTTTTTACAACAATAAAGGTGGTTTATCTCTTTATTGTTTTATCTTTATTCTATTTTTTCTGGTTCATTTATTAAATTTATGATTGTAAAATATTTTTTTGTTTAAACTTCTTTGGTTGAGGTATCCCCATTGATGACAACATGGTCAATTATTTTTAGTTGATTGAAAGTCTTTATACAATCAGATAACTTTCATAAGTGGATAAAAAACCATATTTGAGGTATTAATATGGTTTCTAGGAAATATAGGTGTATAATTTGAGGTCTTGAGTTGTAATTTGAATAATTTAATTGGAATAAATTTGTAGGAAATGATTAAGGTAGTTTCTAAGGATCCAAACTTGTCCACCACTACCATCTTTAGTTTGTCTTTTTCAGACCAAATTACTTCTGATTTAAAATATATAAATGTAACTCCTATTTTTAATCTTATTTTGTGTCATTTTAATTTGTTTAGTTCATTTTAAATCCCCACTGTAAACTCTGACTTTAAGAAAAGAAAATTACCAAAGTGAGAGTATCAAAACTTAGTATGCAGCCTCATCTTGAGGAAACCTTGTTGTCACCATTGTGCTACATATTAAAATGGGGAAATTACTGATTGGAGTAACATGACTAAAAAACACAAGAATCATTTTAGTTCCATTTTAGAGTAGTTTTCCTAAATGGTTTTTAATTTGTTTTTTAATTTTTAGGATTTTAACCACTAATTTTGAGTCTCTAAAAAATAAAATAATAGTACATTTTCATAGTGACTACTTCTATGCTTGACCTAATTATCAAAAATATAAGTATATTCATCATATAAAATTTTTAAATTTTCAAAATCTAATAAAAAATTTTAATGATCCAAAATATAATTTTGTGATTCAACAAAATATTCATAAAGGAGGAAAACAAATATAAATTCATGCCAATACTTTAAAATAACTCAAATAATTAAAAGCTAAAAAAGAGGCCTATTAAAATTAAAATATTGTACCACCCTCTTTTAATATTTAAGAACCTTTTTTCGATGATATTAATTATTAATTGGACCCTTATTTTTTAATTTTAGATTAAAATGAGAACACTAAACTAGACTTTCCTATTGATTTCCATGTTGGAAATCAAGAATATTTGGAAACTTATTAGATTGACTTGGTTGAAAATGAAATTCCATGTTAAATCTATTATTTTAAAGTTGAAAAATTAAAACCATTGTATCAAACTTTGGATAAATATAATGAAACACTTGATCAGTTCATTTTTTATGATAATTTTGAGAAACTTGTTATATTGCTTACTGAAATTGATGAGTGTGAACCATATGATTTTAGAAATGATGAAATTGATTTTAAAACAATTATTAATGATATTGAAGGTGATTATAAGAAAATTATTTAAAATTAATAAAATAAGTAATTTTATTGAAAACAATGTTGGATCCTGAGCCAACATAGAGAAAAGTCTCAAATTTTGATCCATATTTTCCAGTTTATTTTGATAATAAATGATAATCATTTATTATTGTGTATATTTAGTACCCATTTCTTTTAAATGGACTGATTTTTTAGATTAATAGGATATCAAGGATGAAATGGAATAAATAATGGTCATCTTAGTAGAAGAGTGAACAGGTACACATGAGGATGGTGGTGTAGAGCTATTTCTCAAAGTAGAAATCATTTTTGTAGTTAAACTAAAAGATGAACCGCAACCTGGAATTGAATTTCAATAAATAATAGAGGTTATTTTTTAGGATAAAATATTGATAAATTTCCCTTATATTTTGTTCTATCTTCTATTAAATAATTGTAACATAAAATTAATTTATGATAACCTTAATAAATATGATTTTGGGAGATTATATAGGTTGTGTGAGCTGAAAAGGATTAGATAAATCATTTTGGTGGTTCATGAGGAATAAATTACATTGACCTTCATATTAGTGATGACTATTTGGAACTTCCTGACTAAGGGTAGTGAAATTTTAGCACCCACTTGGGGGTTAAAACCAAAGCTCTATTCCCTTCTCTTTATTTTTATTTTTATTTCAATACTTTCAATAAAATTTTGATTCTTTGTTTGTTTTTGTTTCTTTTATAGTTTTTCAAGTTGTATCTTTCTGGAGACTAGTTAAAGGTTGCTATTGGTTAATAAAAACTAGGTTGTCACTTACCTCTATAATTTTTTTAGGTATTATCGTATTCATTTTTCACTTCTCATATAAAATATAAATAATTAGGGAATTGTAAAAAATAATTGCATGGGTAGGAAAATCCTTGGTAGTTTATGATGTTTTGTGTTTTATTTTTAAATATCTATTTTAATATTTTCCTTCAAATTTTGTGTGATTTTTTCTATTTTCATTTTTTTTCTTTTATTTGAAATTTTGAGAAACCATTAAGATTAAAATTATTTACCTTTATGAGTTGATTTTTTTCAATGAAATGATCTAACTTGATTTGTGGGACTGAACTTAAATGACTGTTGAAGTGTTATTTTTTCTGATTCAAGTTGTGTAAATTCAATAAAAGACCATTGAATTATGAATTTCATGTCATGGGTTCTATAAAAATTTTAAAATCACTTTTCCATGAGGATTATAAACCATAATTTTGCATCTTATTTACATTCACCACACTTCTTTAGTGAACCAAATAATGATTTTTCTAACTATAACTTTTCATGTTTCTTTCAAAACCTAGGATATTTAACTGTATTTTGTTTAAAATGATTGAGGAATTTCTTTGGATTTGAAATAACTTGTTTCAATATAATACTTTTTATTTTAGAATACCCTATAAATTTAAATTTTGTGATCCCTTAATACCCATGAAGTAGTTGTTAGTTAATCTCATTACAAGTTAGTTTTCTAATCAAACCCGTTCTTAAAGTATATTGATTTATTTTAGTAAATCTTAATTGTGGGGGAGATAACTTGTGGTGTTATACACAATTTAGTGCTACATTGGGTGGGAAATAAAATTTTTAAGAGATTTATTTTATAATATAAAAAATATTTTTATGAAATTTGGGCCTTTTTGGAGTTTTCAATTAATGGAGTGTTTTTCCTTCTTAGAGCTTCCAAAGAAAGAAAGTTTTACCTATATCAAGATTTTAAGGGGAAAAAAAGAAAAGAGAAATGTTATTTTTTCTCCTAAAATAATGATGATCTGGGATTTATATGACTGAAATTTTTAATTATTTTTGGAGATAATTTTATTCGAAGAATAATGAAGATAATACTATGCTTGAGTGGAAACTATAATCATGTAATTTTGCTGCAACAAAGAGTCAAAACCTATCCTTATACCTTAAAATTTTCACATTTAAAAACCACCTAAAATTAAACCCTAAAAACCTTTTCTAATTCCTCATGATGTAATTAATTATTTAATTAAATAGGATGTATATTTATAAATTTTTTCATCATATAGTTACCCTTTAATTTATTTTGATGATAAAAATGTTGTTCAAAATAAAAATCATGTGTTGAGAGGGAAAATATGTGTGTTAAGCATACTTGAGAATATAATAATGAATTACATGTGAAATTAATGAATAAAAACAATGGATAATTTTTAATTTAAGAAATTTAAGAGGCGTGACAAGTTGGGTGCATTGATTTTGAGTTTTTAAATTTCATTGACATATATTTTGAATTTTTATTGGAAATTTACTTTGAGTGCTCACTTTTCTAGGTGTCCAAGTGTTAAGTGTATAGGAATTGGTAGAGATGATATTTTAAATATTTTTAAAATTAATTTCAATGATTTAATCCCCATAAATTTTCCATTATATATTAAATTATTTCAATTATTGATTTTTGAGGAGTTTTGAGATAAATTGTTAAAATTCCCTAATTCTGAAATTTTAACAGTTTTTTTTCACTTCTATATTTTGGGAATAACACATAAAAATATGATCCAATTTCTGATATTTGTTTTTCATAGTAACTATTTCCATGTTTGATTCAACTTATCTAACTAAACCAATAGATGAATCAACCATTTAGAGGCCCAAAAAATCATTCGAATTGGAAAATATTTTTTCGGACATAATTTATACCCCTTCAGTAAATGGGGAATATCATGGAACTAAGATTTAAAATTGAGGTTATTACAATTATAAAGAATAATTAATTATAATATTCACATATTTATTTAATACCATGATTAAATTTACTCATTAATACTAGTTTGGAATGTGTAAAATTAGAGGAAGACGAGGCTTCATGCTAAAAAAATCTACTTTAGTAATTAGGATATATCTTTTTCAAGATGTGTCTAAATTGAATGAAATTTTATAGAGATAAATAAAAATTTATTTTGAAAAACATTTTTAAGTAACATTTCTAACATTCATTTTGCAAGAGGTCCAAAATCGATCCAAATTTAGGAGCATAGAAATCGAGGAACAAATATACCACCCTCTTTTCCAATAAATTAAAGTATTTACTTTCATTAAAGGGGATGGTTAGATTTAAGGAGTGGGATGTTATAGAGAGTATTGTATGGATACTAGTATTACTTCATGAAGTAATCAATATATTAATGGATAAAATCTAAGTGGTGATGGGCAATGAAGATACTTTTACATTTCCCTTTTTGAGTTTGTTCTTTTCATTTTAAACTCTTCTCATTTGAATTATTCTGGAAAATGTTTTCTTGATTGAAGAAGTCTTATTTATTTATTTATTTCACTTTATTATATTTTTATATATCTTTTATTAACTTATGAATACAAAATATTTGTCTTCTTTGTTTAAACTTCCTTTGGAAAGGTCTCCCCATTAAGCACAATAAGGTCAATTAGTTTTGGTTTCTCAGGGGTCTTTGGGTAATCAGATCACTATTATAAAAAGATAAAAAACCCATATTTTAGGTCTCAATATAGTTTATAGGAAATATAGTTTTATAATTTGATGTCTTTAGGTACAAATTGTATAATTTAATTGACATAAATTTGTATAAAATGATGAAGGGAGTGTCTAAGGATCCAAAAGCGTCCACTACTTCCATCATTAGTTTGTCTTTTTCAATACATATTTCTTATAATTTATAATGTCTAACTATAACTTCCCATTTTAATATGATTTTTTTCATTTAACTTTTTTTAGTTTATTTGAAATCCCCACATTTAACTCTAACTTTAACAAAAACAAATTAATAATGTAATAGTTTGACAACTTAGTATGAAAACTTATCATGAGACAAGCTCATGGACACTACTGTATTACATTTTAAAAAGAGAAAATTATAGATTGGGGTAATGAGTCTAAATCCCCCATGACTAAGTATATATAAAAGTAACACCTATATAGTAAAATCTTGATTCGAGAAATATCACAAAACCATTAATTCCACTTAGTTTCCTACTAAGGACATTACATGATAGGACACCTCCTTAGACACTCAGATCTAGGCATTATGAACATATCACCAAATGTGGAAAGTTTTAGACCAGAGTGAGCAGGATCATACCACTTCCTCCACCAAAAAATCCCATTGACATATTACAAAATAAACTAGTTATTAGAATCATATCCCTACTTACTCAAGCAAATTCTACTATCATATCTGAGTATCAAGCATGGGGTAGGCACAGATCCACACCCCTATGCATAAATCCCATTGGCATATTCCAATGGAATTAAAAGGATATAAGTGGGAGAACAACCCCACTTAAATAAAAAATTAAAATATTGTATCTTATAAACTGAGATCATGTTGTCATACATTCCTACGCATACCCTTCTAAAGTGATAATACCTTTTGATATCGACAAAGTACCTCTGCTAGTATATTTTGATGAAGATACAAGGATAGGAAAAAATTCATAACCCAATGGATAGAGAAGTATACCAACATAGTCAATAGGAATAGTTAGATGCTCTAGATAAATAATGAATTATTTCTACCATCTAAATGTATTATCAGTATATTATGGTAAAGGGTGAGGCACAAGACTTGGCTCATACCCCCATTCTGACTGGGGTGCATCAAAATTATTTTTTCAATCACCTTAGGAAAGTCATATATTCTTATCGAATAAAGATAGTGGAATACTCCGAAGACACAAGATAGGGCTCATACCCCCATTCCAATCAATATCTATCAGTATATTATGGGAATCATCTCAGGTTTTGATCACATCTTTTCCAATTAATCTACTCAAAATATTCTAGTAGATTATAGGACCAGGCTCACATCCCTATTCCCAATGATGAAAGATTGCACCAGCATCCTTCATAGTCTATAAAGAAGGAGGCTCATACCCCATTTCACATTTTGAATGTTCGTATTCATATTTTAATAGGGAATTAACATTTGAACTGGGATTATACCCCTACTTTAACCAAAGTTGACCAACATATCCTAGAAACCACCTAAAGGCAGGCTCATATCCCTACCAAATATATAGAAGATTATAGAAATACTTCAGTATCTTCATAAAAATGAGATAACATCCTCATAGAATCAGAAATTCATCAATATACCTCAGTGACTGTCATACATAAAGGCTCATATTTCTGTTCAAACCCAAAATCTAGGTTAATATATTTCATCCATAATGTAGAATGAGGCTCACATTCATACTCTTCTCAGCCTCAATGTCCTTGACGTTGTACAATGCATATAAGAAACACATAAAGGGTATGTTGGCTCTTTAACCAAAGTAGAAGGTTACAACTACCACTATAGTCATTCTCATGGTAGTATAGAAAAGGATTAAGAGAGACTTATTCTGGAAATACTCTATAAAAATCCTCCTTGTGGTGTTATCTTTCCTATATAAATAATTCCATCCCTTATAAATACACCTTCATATAGATAGGTTCTCAGAAAGATATGGTTAATCGTATATAGTGCCCCATTAACCATTATAAATGCCTCACCATAGTCAGCATGAGACCCATAAAAAGAGACTCTTGTGGTCTGACCAGATGGAGGAGAATGTCCAACACCATGAGATTAAACTACATGACAATGTTCTAGTCACACGAATTTAAACAGTATGAAAACATCTTGGTCTCATGATGTTAAACTAAACAACAAAGTCATGATGATAACACTTTAATAGCATAACATCCTATATCCTTAACACATGATGTTAAACTAAAAAGAAGATATGTTATCAAATGACATTAAACTACAAGAGGGATATTACTTCATGAATAATTCACCACACATGAGCTAGATCTATAAATAATCTATCACAATAATCTAATCAAGATATCATGTGAATCATTCACAATATGTATAATGGATCACATGATCAAATGGTGGAAATCACCAATCCATTATGATAACATGCTATGTTTCATAGAGACATGCCGAAAATCATTGGTTATAGTACAAGAACATTGTATGATATCATATTAAACACTCGTGTGATGTACTATGGATCATATGAATCATGTATCCACCACCATGATCACTAAGACCTCGTGTCTTAAAAAGGTCCATCAAATTCAACCATCGACCTTAAAAGGGATCGATGCACATGAGATTGAGATACCATGATATTGTCATAAGGCTTTGATAATGAAAAAGGGATGATTTAATGAATCTAATCATTAAATTGTGGGGAGTCATCATGATAAGTATCATCGATCTTGTAACCAATAAGATGACATTCGTGCGAAGCCTTGATAACATCATGAAGTTCTCTTTAAAATTATCATATGTTTATTTTCAAAAACTCCCTTCCTTTTACATAATTTATTTATGTTAACACCATGGAATGTTTTCAGGATCTTGTCTGCTGACAAGATGAATGAACACATGAATCCCTGAAAGCAACCACATGAATCCTTCATCGATTGCCCAGAGAAATATCGCATGATCCTCAAGTTCTGTTCATGAGAATATATTAAGATTTTTGTGATCAATAAAGTGATCACATGATCACATGTTTACCTCATCATCACAATCATGTGAAGGCCACCCACCACCTCAAGTCAGCTTATACGACACTTTAATCGTGTAAAGTTACTCCATCTTCAACAAACCTTTTCCTATATAAACTCCAACTCCCATTTAAAAAAATAATAAGAAATAAATAATAGGGTAATGGGAGTATGAATCATAGAATATTAAGATAGGGGATACTGCACTCATAGAATTTCTATAGGTAATTATGATACCCATTCGTGAGAATCCATCACATGATCCCTTGGAGGACATGCAATCACAAGATGATATTAAGATTGTGTGATTACCTCACGTGAGCCTCTGTTGAGTGTTACATTAATGTATCTTTGATATACAACCCATGGATAGGTTTTCATAACCCCATTGTATGAATCCCTTAGTATCACATGATCACATGTACCCTTGCCATATGAACACTCTCTGACTTGCATCCTTGATAGGCTTGTGAACCCTTAGACATGCAAATTTAACCCATGGATGTGTGCTCTTTGTCACGCACATGATTCTAGACATGTCATCAAGACCCCATATCATGAATTTACTAAGATCATGAAATAACATAAATCCTCACGGGTCACACGATTCCCTCATGTGAAAGACCCTAGACATGTCACCTTCAATCATACAAAGCACCTTGTACATGTCTTCCTTGAACATGTGAAAAGCCCTGGACATGTCATCTTTAGTCATGAAAAATACCATGGACATGTATGCCATGATCATATGAAAGGACATAGAAATTTCACCTTTTATCATGCGAAAGGATTTGGAAATTTCACCTTCGATTATGAGAATCACCTTGGACATGTCTACCTTAATCACATGAAAGGCCCTGGAAATTTCATCCATGATCATATAAAAGGACCTGGACATGTCAGATTCAATCACACGAAGCAATCTGTTCATGTCAACCTTGACCATGTAAGACACCCTTAGACATGTCATCCTTGTTAGGTAGATACCACATACATGTCAAGTAGACACCCTAAACATGTCAGGAAGACACCTGGTACTTGTCATGGAGATACCCTAGGACATGTAAACCTTGTCTGAAAGACACACTTAGACATATTCCATGTAAACCCCCAACCATGGACCTTCTTCATAGTATCCCTTTATAAGAATGGTGTCCTTAATGGGTTAGGGTTATGCTCTCACACAACCTTATTCATGCCATTCTCTTAGATGGACTTTCGTATCGTACCAAACATATCCAATATACCTTTTATGTTCAACATCTCTCTTTATTTGTAAAAGGATAAAGAGTGAATATATAACATGGGAATCTATCCTTGTATAAGTCCATAATTTTAATAAACCTCATGGTAATAATAATCCATTCGAGTGTAATCAACTATCCCAACACATAAGTGGGTCGGGAGTTACCTAAACTATGAGGAATATGATTTTTGTTATAAATATGATACATAGGATACCTTCTTAAGCCCTAAGCTCCAAGGAAAATCCACCCTGGTGTACACCCCTCTATATCCTAATTACCCTAACTCATGGGACCAAATTCTCCCATGTTTCTACCATCCTATCTCATCCATAAACAGATGAGAAATAGGTTGATGCATAGGAATACTCTTGATTGTAAGCACTGACCATGATCTCAATTACCTTAGAGTGATCAGTGGGTTAATGAACAACCGAACATCGAAGAATCTAATTCCTATTATAAACAGGATACACAAGATTCCCTCCCAAGGCTTAAAAACCATTCCATAATCTCCATGAGAATATTAATTATACCTCTCTAAGGGAAACCTTATTGTGTAATCCCCATACAAATTATTTCTCATAAAATGTGTACAGTATTCTGTTATCCCTTATTTCACACATCGAGCATGACTCAGGTGGGCTTAGAGACTGATAATGATATAACCAATTAAATGATATGTATTCCAAAAATCTGGGCTCTTCTTTGGGATGTGATCCCTATTATAACTCATCTTTACTCAAAGGTTTATACTCCTAATGAGGCAATTCGTGAAATCCTTACATGCATAAGTCCCACTCAAGGCCTCAACTATCGCATCTTTCATGATGAAAATGCCCATAAAATGAACTACATGGACCCTTATTCCTATACTAATTGGATATGTAGGAAACCTCCCCAAGGCTCAGACCCTATATTTACATCATTTTCACATGATTCTAAACTACATGTTGTATTCCTATCATATTACTTTAATTTATGTTAAAAAACTACATAGATTTTGATTCATGTTCTCACATGATAAATAGTATGCCTCATGAAGGTTCAATCCCTTCTCCAAGACACCAAATGCCTCCCTGGATGGTGATAAAGTCTAGTGTTTTTGAATATGGATATAAATTAGATCATAATAAATATTTAAGGGAATAATGAATAATATTTAATACACATAGTCATTCCTATCAACTCATGGTCTTGATCAAGTCATTGACATTAGGGTAACAAGTCCTGTACTGGAGCTTTAGAAGGATTCACAAACATATCTTAAATTTATAAGAGTCTTGGATTAGGAAATAATTCCTCCTGAAATGATGTAATGAGCTCAACCTCTCATCTTCTAGACCAATGTGTGTTCCTAAGCATCATTGAGTTTGAAAAACTAAATGGGCACCTGCCTTTGGAAAGAAGGATCATTCCTTATTACATATGTGGGATCTATTTGGAGCTTTTGTTGGAGAAAAAATGGTAAACCACATGAAAAATATTTTTCAACCACCCTTAATCACCCACAATTGAGTTTTGGGAGAAACCATCCACATTTTTCTAGGAAATAGAAAACTTATTATCATTTCCTAAATATGGATCTTTTGAATTTTTACTAAAAATGTAGATGGATTTTTTTAACATACACTACATGAATGAATTTCCCCACCATCTTAGATACTATTTTCTTTAAAGTTTAATTTATGTGTTTCTTTTTTTCTTTTCAAAGAATATTTTGCTCTTAATATTTTGAAATTTTTTAGATTATAAATAATGGATTTCAAATGAAAAAAATATTTTACTCAAGAAGTGATTTAGTGATCATTTAAAGTTAATTTTATTTATTACAGCATCCTTTAATGTTTCTTGTGATTTACCAAGGATATTAACCAATGTTACCATATTTTTTATTTCTCCATATGGTTATGATTATGATACTGAATTTTTATAAAACTTGTAACCTTTACATGGGTTATGATTCGATCATATGATGAATAATTTATGATCTTATGGCACACATATGTATGGTTTTTATAATGATATGAGTGAGCTCATAATTATATATCCCTCCAATGCGTTAGGTAAATAAGGATATCTCATGAGATAATAAGTACTATAATGGGGAGTGAACCTAATTAATTAAGTGACTTTATCAAATAAGATAGTCTTGAGATTGAATCTCAACTAAGGAAATGATGGAATGGGGAGTGAACATAATCCAGTATGATAGTATTAAAAGTGATCATTAGATAAGGAAATGATTTTATATCCTTATGTGTAATCCATAAAAATTTTTCTTATTATTATGATAAGTACTCATGGAATTTGATTGATTATTAATGATTCCATGATCTTATGTCCTACATATTTTGATTCATTAAACTTTATGAAATGTTTCGTGATTATGATCTATGAATTGATGGGTATTATTTACTAATGTTAAGATCGTGTTATAATACACTTATTATTATCTTATTCTCACTTATGATCATTGATTGATATCTCTTATATTTACCCAAACTAAGTATGTGGGCTCACTATTTCATGTGTTTCCCTTCATTAGGTTATGGATAATGTTTTTAAGTATGTTATGCCAAAAAAGGGTTCCAGTTGTGAAGAAATTAATGGGAAATCATGTTTATTATTAATGTACCTATATTTTATGTATCCATTTTTTCAAATTCACTAAAACATTTTGGTTATGGAATAGATAATATTGATATGTATTGGATATTTCTTCTAATAAGATATAGTATTTATGTATAAGAATTATGAGTTAGTATAGTTGGTATCAGGGCAAGGATTAGTAACTTTTAGAATTGAGGATGAGGAAAATTTAGGGAGAACCCTAAGGATAAGCCTGTATATAAGATAAAATAAAAATTTATGGTAAATAAAAAAGTTTGTTTTCCCTATGAAAACACATACCTATCTGGATACTCCAAGTTGATGTGGTTTTGGGAAAGATGAACTTTGGGAGATAACTCAAAAAAGCGTTGGTTGAGTATATCTGAACCATCATTTTGGTGCATAGTGAATGGTTTTTACTGTGCACCTAGTTTTACACTCCCAAGTTATCTGCTTAGGTTAACCCAAATTTTTATTATAAGACATTATGAAGGATTTGAATATATATTAACCATGGATGACTTAGGTTTAACCTAAGGTGTCATAGATTGAAAAGAAGGTGCCCCGATTTAGACATCCTATGAATGATTTTTCATGATTGATGACTCTAATTAAAAATGATTGATGTTTGTAATAAACATTTTGGTCTTAGTATGTAATTGAAGATAGAATGATAAAGATGACATGGTAATAGATATGCTCAAATATTGAAGTACCCAATTTGAGATTAGTTATATGAATTTATATAAATCATGAAAAGTCTCATTAAATGTTAATTCTTATCCTCAACCATTAAATTCTTAAATAGAAGTAAACAATATTAATTATATGATAGTCACATATGAAGTATATTATTGTTCTCTAATTGATGTTTTTGGGAATGCACACCTTACAAATATTTTTAATTCTTCCTCTATTTGAATTTGATTTGATTTGGGAAATGATTATATTTCTTTATATAATCCCATATCAATTATCAGATAAGCGAAATATAATTTGATATTACAAACCAAAATATTATTTTATAGTGGTCTGAGGGTAAATATGAACATCCAATAGAAATTACATCAGTTTCATGGGTCTTGATTCATAAAAAAGGTGTTATTTACCTCAGATGGTAGGTTATAAAATAAACATCGAAGATATGACTATTATATAGGATTTTGTTGGTGAATTTATTGAATAATTACCTAGTATTCATCTGAATATTGAAGTATAGTTTTCAATAGAACGCATACTTGGTGCTACACCTATTTAAATGACCCTATGGAGAATAGACCCAGTTCAGTTGTAGGAATTGAATAAGAAACTATGGGAGTATCTTGATATGGGATTCATTTGGACAAGTGCATCTCCTAGGGGTGAACCTATTATTTTTATTAATAGGAAATATGGATCAATGAAACTATGAATTGACTATAGATAACTTAACATGATCATGATCAATAATATGTATCTACTACCCTGTATTTATGATTTTTCAATCAATAATGAGAAGCTCAATATTTTCCCAAGATTGATCTTCAATCTGGATACTATAAATTGAGGGTTAAAAGTAAATACATACCCAATATAGCCTTCTAATCGAGGTATAGACACTATGAATTTATAATCATTCCATTTGGTCTTATTAATTTCCCCTCTATATTCATTGATTTAATGAATAGATTCTTTAGATGTAACCTTGAATATTTGGGGTAGTCATTATTGATGATATTTCTATATATTCCAAGATAAATAAAGATCATTGAGATCAATTAATGATTGTAATAAAGACCCTAATGAAGGAGAAGCGATATAAAAAATTTACCAATTGTAAATTTTGGCTATAAAAAGATTAAATTTTTGGGTAATATAATTTCAATTGAGGGTATATCAGTGGATCCATTAAAAATAGAAGTTACTGAACATTTTCCTAGACCAACGACTATGACCAAGATCCATATTTTTCTTGTATTGACTATATATTATCAATGATTTATGATTTATTTCTCACTATTATCTAATCCACTCACCAATATAACTTAGAAGGGAGTTAATTTCCTTTAGACTAATGAATGTGAATAAAATATCAGGGAACTTAAGAGAAGGTTGGCCAGTTCACCTGTGCTCCCACTACCCTACAATAGAGAAGGGTTTTTTATTTATATTGATGAATCAAAAAAGTAGATGTGGTGTGTTCTTATATATAATGATATTGTCATAGCTTATGATTCATGCTAATTGAAGGTTCATGGGACAATTACCCGAATCATGACTTAGAGTTAAGGTTAAAAATATTTTCATTAAAGATATGAATGTATTATATTTATGGATAAAGCTATGAAATATATATTGATGATAAAATTTTAAATTAAATATTCACCCAAGAAAATTTGAATGTACGCCATAGAAGATGGTTGGAGTTTATTAAAGATTATGACTGCTCAATACATTTACACCCTATTAAAGAGAAAAAGGTGGTTGATGCTTTGAGTCAAAAGGATAATGTTATATTTTCCATGATGAGGATAAAAAATCAAATGTTTATGGATTTTCAAAGGGTTGAACTTGAAATATTGAAGGAAGGGGATAAATATTATCTTTATCAAATGATTTTTCAACCATCTACCCATGTAAATATTACTGGGGTAAAAAAGGAAGATTTGGTGATACAAAATAAGGTAATAAATTCTCCTAAGTTTAAATTTGACTATGATGAAATGATAAGGTTCATAAACCAATTATGCATCCCACTAATACCAGACATAAAGAAGGAACTATTGGAAGGATCTCATAACTCATCATTCCATATTCATCTTTGAAGTATGAATTTGTATAGAGATTTGAAAGAGTATTTCTGGTGGGATAACATGAAGATATATATTACAAAGTATATGTCTCGGTGGTTTTTATTTTAGTAAGTTAAGGCTAAAATAAATATGTTGAATGGGATGTTACAACCATTACCCTTATGGGAATGGGAAAACATCACCACGGATTTTATCCTCAGACTCCCCAAAATATCTAAAGTCCATAATGTTATTTTGTTTCTAGTAAAACACCTTATGAAGTTAGTGCAATTCATTTATATCATATAAAATTTATATTTTGATAAATTTGTAAGGATATACATTAAATAATTGGTAAGGTTATATGGGGTACCATATTCTATTGTATTCTATCAAGACCTAAGGTTTACCTTGAAATTTTTGATAAATCTTCAATAAGATCTAGATACAGGGTTATGTTTAGTTGTTTCGTATATTCCTTAGACCGATGGTCAGTATGAGAGGACTATTAAAATCTTATAGGATATTTTGAGATATTGTTCTTTATATTTGAAAGGTGTTTGGGATCAACACCTTTATCTAGTTGAGTTTTCTAAGAATAATTTATTTTACTCAATAATTCAAATGGCTCCTCATGAATACCTTTATATAAATAATTTTATAACTCTATTGTATTAGGATTAAGTTAGATAAAGAAAGTTATTGGGTGTAAATTACCCAGACCCAGTGTCCCAGAGTTGCTAGTTACTTTATTTGATTAGAATTAGATACAAGATATCACATCCCAAAGGTCTGAATAGTTTAATAGTATTGGTAAATTAGATACATACAAGATTCCCATTTTTACATTGTAAATAAAATATAAAACATATTAAAAGTAAATATTTTATATCCTTGAACTCATTCAAAGATTACTTATTCATATCCTTGAGAAAGGAAAAAAATAAAGGTGAGTTTAGTTGCATAGTAAGGGATTTGTACAATGGAATATATTATTAGAAAATAATACATAATCAATATGATAAGATAAATAACTAGAAACTCATTCCATTTAATAAATAACTCAAAAAAAAATGCATCAATAGATAATATAAATGTAATAATTTCATGGATAATAATAACTGAATTCTAAAAGAAAGAAATACATAATATTTGATTTCATGATCTCATACATCATGACATATATACCATCAAATCCCTATTCCAAGATATATTAATCAATTAGTAGGTATACACAATAACCCCATTTAATTTTTGCAACCGATATATATCAGGATACATGTTGATGTATCATGGGGATATCAATATCTAGGTCCCACTCATTACTACAATTCCAATGCATTCCTCCCATATTGAAATATAAATTTAATTTAGAAACAAAATCTCTTATCAATAAATATCTATATTGAGTAAGGGATACAAAATATCAATATTTCCCCAATCAATCAAATAACTTTCATCTGTATATATAAATTGTATACAGTTTAGAAAATAATCATATTCATGATATAATAAATACGTATATTTAAGATAATTGTGATTTAAAATTGTTATAAGAAAGTGAATGTTTCAATATAAAGTTAAAAAACAAAAAATGAATCAAGATACAAGAGATTCCCATCAATACATGAGGTATTTATATTTTATAGAAAAATCAAGCCTTTTGTAAAATGGAAGAGAAAGATAAAAAGAATATTTCATTAAAGTGTTTTCTTTATAAAACCATTGGAAATCATTACATAATTTAAGAGTATAAAGTTGTTATGGTGGAAGCAATATATGTTTACACTACATATGTTAAAAATATTTTTTTTGAATTTTTGTAACTAAATTAAAAAATGACCCTTTTAGAAAAAGAAATGAAATATTCAGTTAAAACCATTTAAAAAATTAATGATGACATAAAATATCATTAATAAATCACATTATTAAATATAATTACTTTTGTAAAATAATTTTATAAAATATAGACTTGGAATAAAAATATACCCGATCAAAAAGATAAATAAGATCGGTTTTTATTTTAAAAATTTCTTTTCTTGATCCAAGTGAAAAAAGGGAGAAAAAATTATAATAAAATATTGAAACTCCTTAAATATCTAGAGGATGAGAAAATTATTTTATATTATGAAGTATAAATTATAGGATTCCTTTAATGAAAATACAATCAATCATAAAAGAAATTGATAGTGAAAAAATAAATTTTAACCACTTTGGTAAATTCTAAATTATATCCCCTTGAAAAAGTAAAATTAAATTTAAACATTAATTATCATTAATAAATAGGTATTCATGTCAAATATTTCAAAGGTGTATTATACACACCACATATAATTAAATAGGTGCATAATACCAAATATGTATCGATGGACTTGAAATTGAGACCAAATCCTTTACAATGATTATAATGTTGAAGTGATAATTAATCAATGAAGTGATTATGTGTATCAAAATTAAATCCACTAAGCTAAAAGTGGAAATTAAACATAAAACAAAAAACATTTAATTAATACATAATATATTCATAATATAGTTAATGAATAATTGATTTAACCTAATAAAAGGATATTGAGTTAAGAAATCCCTTATCACTTGGTAAATTTTAGGTTAGAATCCCTTTGGAAGAAATAGTTTGAATTGAAAATAAAAATATTATAAATTCAGAGGGATTTATTATATAACATGTAAAAGGTCAGTATACACATAATATAAAATAAACTAAGTGTGTAACATTAAAATATGCCTCAATGAGAGGAAAATTGAGATAAAATCCCTTACCTCACACTCCCCCTTAGTTGAATGTAATTTAACATCCTATATAATGGATTTAAAAATGTAATTAAATAATAAAAGGACCATAATAATTTTTTTAATATCATATATTATCCTCCTATAAAATCTTTCACTCATTCAATAATAATATTTAATTATTATCATTATTTCAGGTGTTAACTGCTTCATTTTCTCATGCAAGTTTCATCATAGATGTTCTATTTATTACACACAAGATATAGTTTCATCATATAAATAATGATATTAATGTTATAAATATCATATTTATTCATTAGATACATTTTTATAATTATTCATGAAACATGTACATGGAAAATTAATAGTATCGCTTCATGAAGATGGTAGGTCATACATTTGCACGAGCAACATTATTATTTCCTTAATGAGTGAAAGGGTAAAGAAATAGATGATATATTAAAATTTTCAAATAAATAGTATGTCATATTTATCATATATATTTATTATTTTTGTCATTATTACTATCCATGTGAAGTGGTGATGGAAACAATTACATCGGTTCGGGATGTGGTAGTCCTTCGTACACATGAGTGATGGTTTTGTTTCCCATTTGATGGAGAATAAGATGGATAAATATCATAAAATAAACATAATAACATATAAGTATATGTTATAAATTGGTTTTATTATATTTTAATTTTTAGGACCTAATTGAAGGTGGTAAATGAAGAAGTAAAAAAGAAATACCTTGGCAAGGATGATTACCTTCTCTTAGAGAAACCTCTTTTAGATTACACCTTATTCCTTAAAAGGATGAACTTTTGGAAAGAACAGAAGGTTTAGGGAATAAGTAAGTAACTTAGGAAGGTATTATGGTATGTATTTTCTAAGATATAAGGCTCTTGAAGTGTGTATAAGAGAGGTGTGGTGGTATCCTTTTATAGGGGAGGTAATGGGCACACTTCGAATTACATACAATATTGAATAATATATATATGTATCATAATCATGTCATGTGGAATCAAGGGACCCTAATTTTAAATATATGGTATTATAGGGTAGAAATAAATTCAACCAATTACATTGAGATGAGTTTTTTATACATTTTAAGCCTTATCTCTAAGTTAAACCACTTTAAAATCATTTTAATCTTAACCGCGATAATTTAACTTTTTACCGTGATAAATTAATTATATAAAAAAAATGTATATATAACCAAATTTGTACATATTGATTCCAAATTTCGATTCCATTAAATAAAATTAATTTCTACAAGGGATATATATTAATTTTAATATAATAACGTAAAATCCATGAAAAAAACAGTCTTTATGAAAATTTCGGATTTAATAGTAGAAAACAATTTTCCATGAAATAAGGTGATAAATTGGTTTCCACAAATTTTTTGGGTTAAATAATAAGTAAATTATGGTTTTTATACTTTTTATAAAGCCATAAAAAAATATAACCTTCCAACTATTCCATTAAATTCAAAGACTCAAAAATAGTTTTTAATTGAATAAAATATAACTTATCTTCTCAAAAGTAAATCTTGGTTCCCAAATTCAGAATAATATATTAAAATAAATTATTTATCTCCTTAAATATATATTTGGTAAAAAAACTCATATAATACAATATAGTAAAGTTTTTTGCTAATTTTAACACTTATCTCTTTAGTTTAATCCTCTGGTAAACCTATTATAACCTTAATTATGTTAATAAAATTACTGATTTCACAAATCATTAAGACTAAAAACTAAGTTAAACTTATTAAATAATATTAATGATTATAATTAAAAATATTTAATCCACTTTATCAAATTAAATTCACATAAGTGGGTGAATTTGATTTAAAATTAAACATGTAAAACGTCATGAAAAGCGGTTTTCCAGAAATAATTATTCTTAAGTGTAAAAAGTTCTTATATAAAATTAAAGCATAATATTAATTATAATAACATTAATTGGATTATTAATAATATTAATTAACTAATTTTACTTTTAAAACATGTTAAAATAAAATTAAGCTTTATAAATTCTTAAAATGAAAAGACAATTTTCTATAAAAATCACCATTTTCACTATTGATCGAAAAATCAATCCTTTCAAAAAATTATCAAAAATTTAATCTAATAAATTTAACACAATGATTTCAAAAATGAATTTAATTTTTTTAAATAAACATTCTAAAATTATTAGAAATTAATTTTATTTTTTTCCCAAAAAAATCAATAAAAATAAATTTTGAAGAAAATGCATTTTTTGTAGTATAAGATTACTTCACAAAAAATTGAGTGCTTATTTATTAATAATTAATCAAAAAAATTCTATTGAGTAGGAACATTACATATATATTTCATAATGTAATTACTCTTATTTATACTCTCCAATTTAATAGCTAGGTCACATTTAAATAATAATATTTTAACAGTATATCACAGCTCACTAAAAGCTCGGTGTTTCATGTATCTCAAGATATCAATGAAATTAGAATTATTTAAAGAGAATTATTTTCTAAAATATCAAGATGTTTTATTATAACCCCTTAAATAAATTATTCCCTCACAATTTATCTTTTTCAAAGGTTCGATATTTGAAAATAACTTTGATGAAAACCCACATTGTGTAAATGAATAATAAAACTTCTTTTGAAAATAGAGACTGGAAAACATAAAGGTTACTTGAAATATTACATATTTGGGTTCCAAACTAAGGATAATGTTGCTGTGAAGTTAAAATTTAATCATGGAGGAGAAAAAATCCATCTATGGACTTATATATCTTGATATATAACATTATCATCAAAAAAATAATGACCACAAAACCATAAATCAATGAGGGGTGAAAAGACCATTGATTCATTAGAAATGAATTTAATAGGAAATTGTATTATCTCAAGATCCATTTTATAAAGTCTAGAGATTCATTTACTATCAATATAGAGAACATAATAAAATATAATAACATAATTTATTTTCCTTTCATAATCACAATTTCATAATTTGGTTGTGTGTCGATTAATTTCCACTTCATATACTACTATAGGAAATGATTTTGAAATTTTCATGGTTGATGTACTAAAATTAACATTTAACGGATCATAAAAACTATAAATAATAACAAGTTTTTCATCCTATAATTAATTAAACCAAAAATTTTATAATAATGTAATATAATACCAAAAATTAATAAACCTACATATGGAGAAATAATAAATTAATCTCTAAAATTAAACAATAAAACTTAAAGTTTAACATTGTAAATTCATTTTGATAATTAAACCTATAACCCAAATAACATCAATAAACTCAAAATTAGAGAATATTTTAACATAAAAAATTATTTCATTCCATTCATCTTACATCTAAAAATACTTATTAAAATTATTCCTAAATAATTTTTTATGTTAAATCTAAAGGTTATATACAACTCAAACCAATAAAACATCTCCTGAAATATCATCAATCACTTTAAAATCCAAAAAATTAAAAAATAATTTATCATATAATATAATTTCCAAAATAAATTTAATATTTATCTATAAAAAATTTTAAATAAAAAAATCATATAAAATTGGATATCATGTTGGCTAGTGGTATGTGTTACACCCTTGTTACCCTTCAGTTGTGAGTTCAAGGGTTTCGACCTTGTCGGATACGATGAGTTTTCTCCTGACTTGCAAGTTATATTTTTTTTATGAAACTATATTAATATTATTCATATAATATTTAAAAAAAATTGAACATTCTCAAAAATAACATTAATCATCAAATCACATTTTTTACCACTAAAGTTTTCAATACAACATATTTTTTATACAAAGTAAAATAATCTTAATTGACCACTATTACCTTAGAATCAATGATCATATTAACCATAAGGGTTATCAATAACATTAAACTTATGTTCCCAAAAAAATAAAATCATTATTCCTCAAATACCCATTTCATAAAAACAAATACTAAACCAAAGGCTTATATTCCCATAAATGTCTCTAAAACTACCCTTAATCATCTTAAAAATTAATCACATAAAACTTTGAAAGGGGTATCGATAACTTTAAACTTATAATCAACCTTAGACTTATCAACTTTTGACACTATAGTAATATCATAGGTTTCCATAGTTTCTATACTCTCATTCATCATAATGGTTTATAAAGAAAATGTGAATTAACCCAAACGTATCCCTTAGGATTGTCAAACCAAGTGCATTGTAATGGTACACTCACCGTGCACCGTAGTGATCGCCAAAATATACTTAACCAACTCTTTTCCAGATCACTACCCATATATGCATCTATTCAAAAATCATGTTTACTTATAGTATCTAGATTGAGATTTATTACTAAGAAAAACACATAATCTATACCTTATTAAAACTTTTATGATATTTTCATAAAATTAGACATATCCTCAAAGTCTGTCATAGGTTATGTTACATAATCTATATTTTCCTATTCTATTTTCAAATTTTTATACTAAAATTTTTATAATACCAACTATAAATACCCCAACCTAGTATCCTAGATCTTGTGGTTACTTTATTACATTAGTACAAGTGATCACATCCTAAAAAACTTAATAGTTTAATAATCCTGGTGAACTAGATACATACATTATTACCATTTTTTACATTGTAAATAAAATATAAAACTAATTGAAAGTAAATATTCAGCATCATTTAACTCATTAAAATATTCATTCTTTATATCATTGGTAATGTAAAACAAAATAAGGGTGATCTTAGATACATAGTAAGGGTTATGTATAATGAAATCTATCATGAGTTAATAAAGAATAATCAATATGCAAAGGTAAATAACTGAAAACACATTATAGAGACCCAATATTTATGTACATGTACATTACATTTCTTTTTCATAATACATAATACATTACACAAAAATAATCCCAAAGATCGTATTAGTTTAGTGTCTTTGGAAACTCAGAACATAATTTTCTAATCATGGTAAAAAATCATCAACATCTCCCATAAAGATCTTCCCCTTTTTTCCTACCTAAAACCTTTCTTTATATCTTGGGGAAAATAAAACATAAAAAGGGTGAGTTCAAATTCTCAGTAAGGGTAAACATGGAGAATATAAAACGAACCATAAACATAAGAACGTAAAAACATGAACATAAAGTTTAAACATCAAAATATTGAGTCATGAAATAAATCTTGGTAGTTCTTAAGGTATAGATCATAAGGGAAAATTAACCATGATATAATAGAATTTTCATAAAACATTTAATTTTAAAAAACTAATAATCACATAATATAATTTCCATAGTAGCCAAGGCATTGTTGTCAAGACCATCATAGTAGACAAATTCCATTACTGAACCGGGTTTACTTGTCATTCCAACCATGTATTACTGAACTGTATTTAATTTTCATTCCAATCATATTTATCTCATGAGATATAAATCATTACCCAATTCATTTAAGGGATATATAGGTCCCACCCATCTCATAATGAAATCATTCTTACATGTGCCACAAAACATAAAAAAACATTCACCATAGCATAACCAATGAAATAAAATGGGTTTCTTAAACATCATTCCATCATAACATAATCCATATAAAATATCATTCCATAATTAACACAATAAAATGATAGTAATAATAGGTATAGAAACATAACCCTCTTTAAATAGAGTCATTTTATATGGAAAATAATTTTGATAAACCACTTGAACTTAATTCTTGAGAAAAATATCCTTTCTTCTTCAAAAATGTTTTATTTTATAAAAATGATGCACAATTTTAAAAGAAAATAATTTATTTGAAAATAAAATTTTAATCATGTAAAATAATATTCATGGAAATAAGGCACAAAAATCCATCTATTCCTTATATATTAAAAAACATTCTCCTCGGACTTTTTCCAAAAAGTCAAAAAGTACCTCGTACCGAAAACAACAAAAGATTCCATTCATACTGTTTAGTAAAAATTTAACAATGGGTAAAATTGAGTATAAACAATTATAGAATGATATGAATAATATTTTAAAATACATATTTAGGAAACATGTATGTGGATGATAAATATACCCCAGTAAATACTTACGAATAAACAATGTTGGATAAAAACGACATTTGCAAAGTTATCCTTTACCTTATGTCCAATTTCTTCTGTATGTGTTTGAAACTCCTGTATAGTGGGTTTAAACAAATTATTAACATGTAATAGAACTATAATAATATCTATGATACCATATACAATTCACTTATGACTTTATATTACCTATTCATTTGTCAATTCCATGTTAAAGCAACATTTTGGGTAATAATCATTTTATTTATCATATGTGTTTTGAATTGTTATTCTTGATATTATTAGTTATATCATGATTTAATTACTTATATAATGTAAAACATGACTTATATATATTTATTGTATAAATATATATATAATAAATAAATAAATGAAATGCAATATACCGTTCTTGGAGACGGTAGGTCGTAAGTACGCATGAACATTGTTTTCGTTTCCTTATTGAATTTAATAGAAGTAAGTAAATAACATATATATATACATAAATCCAGTAGAATTATTATTTCATATACTTAATGATTATTTATTTTACATACTTTATAATCATTCTTGAATGGTTAACGTGGAGAATGAATCTCATCGCGTCGTGGAGATGGTAAGTCATACGTACGCACGAGCGACGATAACGTTCCCATAATTACTGAATATTATTGAAGTGCATGATTTATAATATCTCATAATTATTATAATGTTATAATAATCATATATAGTTATTATTTACACCATTATAACCATCCAAATAAGGTGGTCGTGAAAAATATATTACACTACAGCGTAGAGATGGTAAGTCATACGTACGCATGCGTAGTGATTTCGTTTTTCATAGGATGGATAGAAGGTGAAATAGTGTTGTTTAATATTTATAATAACATATCATAAAATTATTGATACTAATTTTATTACTTTATAATTAAAAAACTAATGAAAATTAATTATAAGAAGAAATAAATTTGAAAGATTCAGTAGAAGAGACTACCTCTTCCTCAACGTGCCTCCTTTAAACTCTCTCTTAGGGAACTAGAGTTGGTATTTTGAGAAGAAAAAAAACTATATAATGTAATTATTGAATTTTAGAATATAATTTTTTTGGTATTTTATAAGCTTTAAGGCTCAAAATTAAGTGAATAGGATAGGGAGGAGGTGCCCTTTTATAAGAGAGGAAGGGGCACTTTAGGAAACCCTCAAAATATTAATTTATTATAAAATTATTTTCGTTTTCAAAAGGTCCCAAACTCATTTAATTAGAAGATAATATGATTATTGTTCTAAATCATCTCATCCAATAGGTTTTAGATAAGTTTGGGTTTCAAATGTAACCTTATCTTTTAGCTTTAACCCTTAATTAACTAATTTAACTCTTATCATGTCTTCTTGTATATCCATACTATATGGTTAATATAGTTACTATAAAATAAAAATATAACCTAAAGTGGTTAATTAATGACATATTAAACATTATCAAAGTAATTTAGACAAATATTATATTTTTAGTACTATTATGTCATTTAATAAAATAGTATTTGGTTTAAAAACTCATTTGTGTCAATTTTTATAATATTCATATCGTGACTTTTTAAAAATCTTGAACAACTTGATTATTTCTACAAAACTTCATCAATTCAAAGATAAAAAGTCATAATCATCCATAAAATTATTTTATGGCATAAAAAAGTTAAAAATAAATTTATTTTAATATTAATAAGGTAATCACTACATCATCATTGTGTATTAAATAAATTTATTTATATGGTGTCTAAAAATTATAAATAAAATACGATGTTGTATGAAATATTTTTTATCATTCCAATTAATATTTATAATCAAATTTATCTTATGCATAACCCCATATTAAAATTATTTTATTAATAATATACAATTTTATGTCATATTTCTCTTTACTTTAAATTAATTCTTTTAAAATGTCATTTTCACATCCAAGTGGTTCCATGGGGTCCCAAAATCAACCCAAGGATGGACATGGTTTGAAATATCTCATTCAATAGGATTAGTACATGTGTTAGGTTAGTTTAATATTATTATAATATTATTTTTTACCCTTATTTACTAGATTTACCATTTAACCATGGTAAATAAAATAATTATTAAAGTTATTATTCATAATATTCAAAAATAAAAGGTACTTATTTACACAATTTGAACCTTATGATTCCAAATACGGTATCCATTATTTCAAACTCAAAACACAAAATATTCAGTAATTAATTTAAAATTAATTCTCATTGTCAAAACCAAAAAGTGGTTTTTTAAGAAGTAATAACTATCAAAAGATTTACATGTGTTTATGTCCAATTTAAAATTGAAATTACTTAAAATAACCAAAATTGGATTCATTAAAATTTTAATCTTATTAGAAAAATATGAAAAATTTAAATAAAAAGTAAATTTTTATGTCCCACTTCCAAAATAGAAGTTTATTTTATCAAATTTAACTTATAAAAGTGTTAAAAATTAGATTTAAAATGGGTGCACTGTCAAAAATCGGTAAAACTGTATTTTTTTTTAAATACTTCTTTTATCTGAAAAAATGATTTTGTTCTCATATTATGTTCTATAAAATGTGTAAAATGAATTCTAATGTTATATAAAATTCAAAATTTGGTTAATACTATTCATAAAATCTAGTTTATATCCCATTGAATAATAATATTTTAATAATATATCATTATTTAGTGAAACTCGGTATAGCATACAACACAAGCTATCGAGGAAGGTTGCTCTTGCATGTAACGCAAGTCAAGAATAGTGTTTCATATACTAAAATCTAATAAAGTGTTTCTTATAGCGCAAGCTAATATTGTTGTAGTGTACAACACAAGAAATCAAAGAAATTAAAAGGAATCTTTCTCATAAAATCTTGGGGTGTTACATTCTACCCCCCTAAAAATGAATTTCGCCCTCAAAATTCATCGAAGTTATAAATGGTTTACTAATTGAAAGTTTCTTTAATGGAAAACCACATCGTAAAAAGGGGTATGAGAACTTCATTTTAAAAAGGAAAGTTAGAAACATAATAGTTACCAAAAGTAAATCATCACTGGGTTTCCACATAGTAGAACATAGGTGGGAAGTGAAAACATGGATATAGAAGATAGATCTAACCATCAAGTTATGCTGGATAGAATAAATTTTAGAGAAATTTAACTATCAGAAATCCGTAAATATGTTATGATTTAAGGGACCATCTAATTAATTGAATTACTAGGGTAACATTTTTGGTTTCAAGATAATTTTCCTAAAGTTGATGAATTTTTTCATGAGGAGAAATACTTTCTTAAATTCAGTACAATCTCACCACTAGTTGTTCCCTAAATAATTTCCACTTCATCTATTATTTAAATAAATGAAGTTTATTTTCTTCATTCTTGGAGTGTTAGCAGATCATGCGATAGAATGATAGGTCATTCCAACTGTCTCAATAAAAAGGTTAGAATGGGTTATCAAATATGTATAAGTCCACCTATAGTGATATAATACATTAATCTAATAAACTTCAACCAGAATATAACTTATACTATCCATAAATGGATAACATTAGAATCCTTCCAAAAACTGAAAATATAAATCTTTAGAAAGAGGTGAACTAAATCAACTTAACATTTGTCTCCCATATCTCATTTGGCAGATCTTGGTTGTCACATTCCAAACATGTGAATTCCTTAATCATATATTTTCTTGAAACATGATAATAACATGAATTGCCATAGAACCTTAGTGAAAACATGTATTCCATAAAAATTACGCTTTACACACACCAAAAATACCAAAAATTCTATATACTCAATCCATGATACCACTTTGTCCTTTTATCGGTCATGGGCTCACTAATACTATCAAACATATCACTATCTCCTTATCCCTTCATTATGTGCATATCATGTGATTTACAAAAATATTTCAATCACTTTTCATGGTTATCATTACCATATACTTATGTAAAATCACAATGGACCACTACATAGATATTCCAATATTCCATAATACTATAAAAGAGATTCAACAATACTATTTTGGAATCCCATTACATAAATACTTAATCATTCCACCACTTCATTTTTATACTCAAAATCACCAATAGTGATAACATGTGACTTCCCTTTGTCTTTTTCCTTAATAATTTTCTGGTGTATATCATTATTAACCCTTGGATTAGGGTATTGGTTAGCACAATTCCCCATTTACTTGCACTTGTAGCATTTAAGTGTTGGTGGTGCGTTCTCTTTAGTCTTTTCTCTATTCACATCATTAGTAACCTTTTTTCCATTAATTAAGAACTAAATTTCTTGATGACCTTCTTTTCCACACTTGAAACATTTTCTAGTACCTTTAAGACAATCTCTACCGTGATTTTTCCACACTTTGAGCATAAGGAAACATTAATCTTCTTTTCACCATTGTTTTGAGATATTTCCTTGGACTCCATCTTTCATTTCTTGTCAAAACCATGAGATTGATATATAACATGAAATTCCCTTTCTACCTTGATATCACAATGAAAAATATCTTCATATCTACTAAAGTCTCTTATATCCAATCCCTTCTTAGACATGGTTTTAAGCCATGGAAGAATCGATCGACGTTACTTTCAGGTTGGATGAAAAAACAGAAGTATACCTTGCAAGCCTTATAAAATTTTACTCATATATACCAACAGATTCATCATCATTTTTCTTAATCACAAGTAACTCCTTTTACATAATTTTAAAAGAATAATAGGGAAGTAATTATTGAAAAACAAGTTCTTAAACTTGTCCCATTCCAATGATTCAATTTCATCTTGCTGCCTTGTATTCCTAATTAGATTCCACCATTGGTCTGCTTCACCTTCTAAATGATAAATAGAAAAAATGAATTTTTCATGTTCTGAATAGAAAATGATAGAAAATATATTTTCAATGGTATTTATCCATTGTTTTGAAACAAGGGGATTGGAAGACCTTCTGAAAGAAGTTAGATGTTTCCTCAGGAAGGACTCAATAGAATGTTATTCCCTTCTCTACTCATTTGGGAGTCCAGAATGATTCATATCTTGTATAAGTATAGCAATAAAAATTTCCATTCCATATCCCAAAACATTTGGTTATTCAGTTTGAAAATAATTTCATTTCCTAATGCATTGATCATTAACATGGTTCCTTCGGGTTCCAGCCATTGTTTTGAACCCAAAAAGAATAGTGTTAGAGGAAAAAAATCATACTAGGAAAGAAACATAATCAAGGGGGGTACTTTCAATCTCTAAAATCTTAGGTTTAATCCTAGGGTCTTCATGATCATTACCATAATTCTAGTATTGTAACCTATAATTATACTTAACCTTAGGTGCATCCCTAGAAATACCTTAGAAATATCTCTAAGGATATCAGTAAATTTTTTGCATCCTAGTTTCCAAAGGTTGACTAAACATTCACTCTGATACCAATATATAGAAACCCAATCTTGAAATATATGGACATTACATTTCTTTTGAGGAATACTTAATACATTACACAAAAATATGCCCAAATACTGTATTGTTTTAGTGTCTTTGGAAACTCGGAACATAATCTTCTAATCATGGTGAAAGATCTTAAACATCTCCCATAAAGATATTACCCTTTTTTTTTCCAACATAAAACCTTTATTTATATCATGTGGAAAATAAAACATAAAAATATTGAGCTCAAATTCTCAGTAAGGGTAAACAAGGAGAACATAAAACAAATTATAAACATAAGAATGTAAAAACATGAACACAATGTTTAAACATCAAAATCTTGAGTCATTAAATAATTCTTGGTAGTACTTAAAAAATATATCATAAAGAAACATTAAACATGATAAAATATTATTGGCATAAAAAATTTAATTATGGTAAACTAATAAGAATATAATATGATTTCCATAGTAGCCAAGGCATTGCTTCCAAGACCATAATAGTGGACAAAGTTCATTACTGAACTGGGTTTACCTGTCGTTCAATCCATGTATTACTGAATCGGATTTACTTATTGTTCTATTCATGTTTATCTCATGAGATATATATATTTACCAAATGCATTGGATTGATATATAGGTCCCACCCATCTCCTAATTAAATAATTCTTACATGTTCCACAAAACATAAAAAAAACATTCAACATAGCAAAACACGTGAAATAAAATGGGTTTCTTAAACATCATTCCATCTTAACATAATCTATATAAAAGATCATGTCATAATTAACACAATAATATCATAGTAATAATAGGGATAGAAACATAACCCTATATAAAGAGAGTTATCTTAGATGGAAAATAATTTTGATAAACCACTTGAACTTAATTCTTGAGAAAAATATCTTTTCTTCTTCAAAAATGTTTTCTTTTCTCATAATGCCGCACAATTTTAAAAGAAAATAATTTAGATAAAAATAAAATTTTAATCATATAAAATAATATTCAAGGAAATAAGGTGTAAAAATCTATCCATGCCATATAAGTTAAAAAAACATTTTCCTTATACTTTTACTGGAAAAGTCAAAAAGTACCTCGTACCAAAAATGACAAAAGATTACACTCATACCATTTAGTAAAAATTTATAAATAGGTAAAATTGAATTTAAAAAATTATATAAGGATATAAAAAATATTTTTAAATACATATTTAGGAAACATGTACATGTATGATAAATATACCCCAGTAAATACTTATGAATAAACAATCTCGGATAAAAACAAGATTTGTAAATTTATCCCTTACCTTAGGTACGATTTTTTATGTGTGTGTCCTAAAATCTTATATAGTGTGTTTAAACTTATTATTAACTTGTAAAATAACCATAATAATATTTATGATATCATACATGATTCACTTAAGACTTTATATTACCCGTTCATTTGTCAATTCCATGTTAAAGCAATGTTTTGGGTAATAATCATTTTATTTATCGTATGTGTTTTGAATTGTTATCTTGATATTATTACTTATATAATGATTTAATTAATTCAAGAATGTAAACAAATATTTATATATCATATATATTCAGTATATAAATATACATATATATATAATATATAGATAAATGAAATGCAATACACCGTTCATAGAGATGGTAGGTCGTACGTACGCATGAATGCTTTTTTCATTTCCTTATTGAATTGTATGGAACTAAGTAAATGAAATATAAAAATATGTATATATATATATATATATTATCATTATTATTTCTTGTATTTAATTATTATTTATTATATAGACTTTATAATCATTCTTGAATGGCTAACGTGGAGAATGAATCTCATCGCGTTGTGGAGACGGTAAGTCATACGCACGCACGAGCGACAATATAATTTCCATAATTATTGAATGGTATTGAAGTGTATGGTTTATAATATCTTAGAATTATTATAATTTAATAATAATATATATATTTATTTATTATTTCCACCATTATACCCATCCAAGTAAGGTGGTGGTGAAAAACATATTACACCACAGTGTGGAGATGGTAAGTCATATGTATGCACGCGTGGTGATTCTATTTTTTGTAGGATGGATAGAAGGTGAAATAGTATTGTTTAATATTTATAATAACATATAATCATATGATTTATAATGATATTATTACTTTATAATGAAACAAGTAATGAATATTAAGTAGAAGAAGAAATAAATTTGAAAGAATTGGTAGAAGAGATTACCTCTTCCTCGACATGCCTCCTTTAAATTTCCTCTTAGGATGATAGAGTTGGTATTTTGAGAAAAAAATAAACTCTATAATGTAAAAAGGTAAGTTGAGAATATAAATTTTCTAAGTTTTTCTGAGATTTAAGGCTCAAAATAGAGTGAATAAGAGAGGTAGGAGGTTCCCTTTTATAAGAGAGGATAGGGGCACTTTAGAAAACTCAAAAAATATTAATTTATTATAAAATGATTTTCAATTTCAAAAGGTACGCAACTCATTTAATTAAAATTTAAGAGGATTATTTTTCTAAATCCTCTCAACCAATAGGTTTTAGATAAGTTTAGGTCACAAATTTAACCTTATCCTTTATCTTTAACCCTTAGTTAACTAATTTAACTCTTACTATGTCTTCTTGTATATTCATACTATATGGTTAATATAGTTACTATAAAATGCCAATCAAACCTCAACTAGTTCACTAATGAAATATTAAACATTATCTAATTCATTTTTCTAAATCAAATATTTTTTGTACTATTATATCATTTAATAAAATAGTATTTGTTTTAAAAACTCATTTATGTCAATTTTATACTATTCATATAGTGACTTTTTAAAAATTTATAAAAATTTGATTATTTTGAAAAAAACATCATCAATTAAAATATAACAAGTCATAATAATCCATTAAATTCTTGTATTTCATAAAAAGGTTCAAAATAAATTTATTTTAATATTAATAATCTCATTTATTTAAATCATTCATTAATAAGGTAATCACTACATCATCATTGTGTCATAAATAAAATTATCTATTTTATGTACAAAAATTATAAATAAAATACCATGATGTAGGAAATTTTTTATATTTCCAATTAATATTTATAGTTGAATTTATCTTATGTATAATCCCATATTAAAAAATTTATTAAGAAGATACAAGTTTATGTCATATTTCTCTTTACTTTAAATCAATTATTATAAAATTTTATTTTTACATCCACGTGGTCCCATGGGATCCCAAAATAGACCCAAGGATTACCATGGTCAAAAATATCTCATAAAATTGTATTAGGATGTGTTTTAGAGTAGTTTAATATTATTATAATATTAATTTTTACCCTTATTTACCAGATTTACCCTTTAACCATGGTAAATAAAATAATTACTGAACTTACTATTCATAATGTCTAAAAATAAAAGGTAACTATTTAAAAAATTTGAACATTATTATTCCAAATATGGAATCCATTTTTCAAAATTAAAAACACATAAGTTGTAATAATTAATTTAAAATTAATTCTTGTTGTCAAAACCAAAAAGTAGGTTTTTAAGAAGTAATAACTATCAAATAATTGACATGTGTTTATGTCCAATTTAAAAGTAAAATTACTTTCAATAACCAAAATTTGATTAAATGATAAAAATATAATTTAATTACACTTTAAATCCAATTAAAAATATAATCTAACTATATAAATAAATTAGATAAAAAGGTAGTTTTGGATTAAAATGTAGTATTTTTCATTATTCGTTAAAATTTTAATTTTATTAGAAAAATACCAAAAATTAAAAAAAACACAATTATGTCCCTCTTCAAAATAATAAGATTATTTTTTCAAATTTAACTTATAAAAGTTTCAAAGCTATATTTAAAATGGGTACGCCATCAAAAGGTGGTAAAACTACAATTTTTTAAAAATATTTCTTTTATTCAAAAAATTGATTTTGTTCTCATATAATGTTCTAGTAAATGTGTAATATGAATGATAATGTTATATAAAATTAAAATTTTGGTTAATAATATTCATAATTGTTAGTTTATATCCCATTAAATAATAGTATTTTAATAATATATCGTTGTTTAATGAAACTCGGTATAACGTACAACACAATCAATTGAGGAAGGTTTCTCTTGTGTGTAACACAAGCTAAGAATAGTGTTGAGTATACTGCAATCTAATATTGTGTTTCATATAGAGAAAGCTAATATTAATGTATCATACAACACAAGAAATCAAAAAACATAAAAAAATCTATCTCATAAAATCTTGCGGTGTTACACACATTCCATTTAATCACTAACTTTAGAAAAAAATATACATCTATGGATAATAAAATGTGATAATATCATTGATAATAATAACTAAATTCTTAATGAATAAAATTCATAATATTAGACTTCATGGTCTCAGACATCATGATATTTATACCATCAAATAATTGTTCTAAGACAGTTTAATCGATGGGTGGGTATACAACATAAACCCATTTAATTTGTCCAACTAATTTATCTCATGAGACATGTCGATTCATCAAGGGTATAACTATTATTGGGGCCCACAGATTATAGTAATTCCAATGCATGAATTCTGTATTTAATGATTAATTTAATTAAAAAATTACTTATGAAGAAATATTTGTATTGAGTAAAGGATACAAAATATCACGATTTACCCAGTTAATCTAATAACATTAATAATAAAATACCATATGTTTAAATGGTATATGATTTAATCAATAATCAAATCCATGATACAAGGCATATGTATATTTAAGGGAAATGTGATTTATAATGATATTAATAAATTTAATGTTTCAATAAAAAGTTAACAAACATGAAATTAATCAATATATGATATATAACCATCAATTCACAAGGGATATAGGTTTTGTAGTAAAATAAAGTCTTTTGTAAAATGGAATAGATATATTTAAATAATATTTCATTAAAGGGATTTATTTGTAAAACCATTGAAAACTTATAGAATAAGCTAATAGTGTGAAACTATTATGGTGGTGGGAAGATATTTTAACATAATATACATTAAAAAAACACTCCTTCTGACTTTTTATAAAGAAATTTAAAAATGAATGTTGCAAAAAAACAATGGAAAGATTTATTTAAAACATTTTAAAATATCAAGGATTACTTAAAATATCCTTAATAAATCATTTGAGTGAATAAAAGGAATTTTTTAAAATAATTTTGGAAAATATAAACATGGATAAAAAAATATACCCAATCAAAAAGAGAAATAAGATTAGTTTTTCTTTTAAAAACTTCTTTTCTTGATTAAGTTCCAAAGAGAGCAAATATTGTAAGAAAATATGGAAACTCCTTAAATATCCAAAGGATGAGAAAATTATTGGATATTATAAAGGATAAAATATAATATTATTTTAATGAAAATATAATCAATCCTAAAAGAAATTGAGATTGTAAAATAAATTATTACCTCTATAGTTACTTATAAATTATAATCCTTTTAAAGAATAAAATTAAATTGAAGCATTAATAATCATTAATAAATAGGTATTCATGTTAAATATATTAAAGGGATATTATACAAACCACATAAAACTAAATAGTTTCATTATACCAAATATGTCTCAATATATTATAAATTGAGATGAAATCCCTTATAATGACCATAAATTTTTTTTGAAGTGAATATGAGGACTAGCCTATTTTATTATAGAAAATAAAGTTACAATAGTATATAAGAAGGAATTTTACACTTATCTCTTTAAAAGAGAGGAAATAGTTCCTCAGTTAGGTTATTAGATGATATGAGAACATTACGTATTACCCATTTTTTTTAAATACCATCAAAAATATAATTCACTTCATGAAAATCATGTGTAATGAAATAGTTCATGGATGATATAATATTAAAGCACTTGATCCAAAGAGTGATCAACTTCTAGGAGAGGTGAATATTACCAGTTCTAATAACATGTAAAATAAAATAAGTGTCACATTCAAACCATAAGTTGTTACATATTTTAGGACCTAAAACTTCCATGACCATGATCAATCCTAGAATTTCAGCTTCAATGGATGATGCAATTACAAAGGGTCCATAAAGGTATCCATTAATTTAACAATATGATCTCTAAAGATAGCTCTGAAACTCTCTAGACCTGTATTTCCTTGGGATGATTAATCATAGTTTCATTTGATCCATCCAATAAATAGAAATTTATAAATAACTTCTAGAGTCCTGGTGAGAGGATCAAAATTACCTATAATATTAAGACATTTTAAGATAGAAAAATCATAAACAAAATTGTTTCATTGATACTTCTATATAGAGTTAATATCCACCACCACCATGATTTGGATAATGCTAGACTACATGTTTAAGTAATCCTTATGATGTATGTTTTTTTCTTCCCTAATAAACAACATGTACAACATTAGTTAAAGAAACTTGAAAAATGTTGAGGAGTTGTTGAGAGAGGGAGAGATTAGATAAAGCTTTGAAAAGACCATGAATTGAATCTTTTTGTGGGAGGTCAACCTCAAACATGTCAGAGAATACCTACCATATGATCGATACAGTGTTACATCTCAAGAATAGGTGGCTCACATATTAATTTTTTTAATGACATAAGCTACATCTAGATTATAGGTAGCTTCAAAAAATTCAAACTCTAAAGAAACATGAATTTGGAAGGCATGGTCTATTTTTATTAAAGGTTATGATCTAGTTATATGTGTTCCCATGATTTTTATTTATATAGTTTATCCTTGAGGTTATAAATCCATCCCTCATTGGCCCCTAGATCAAAAAATCAGAAAAGTTAATGAAGTTATAATTGGTGACAAAAAACTTGATCTCATCAGGAATATTTTATAGATTGTCCATTTGATCTTTGATGGAGATATTGTGGTCATAATATTGATAATAGGAGTTCATTAAGTCCACAAAGAGTATCCTTGTCCAATTTTCAATATATAAGTTGAGTGATGAGTTTATATTAACAATCCAATGAGAAGTATAATGGATTCTAGAGAAAATATATTTAAAGTTAGGCCACATAGAGGAGTCAACATAGTTTATATTTCTAGATTTTAGATTACCATGAAAATTTCTATGATAAATCAAATAGAGTCTTAATTTTCCTTTATAATTCTTCATATAAAATGGAATTTAAGTGAGTGATTTAAATTTTAGATATTCTTGATTATCAAGCCACTAAGATCATGAGGCTTATGATAATTCTTCCAAGTAACAATGATTTTCATCATCAACATTATAATTTTTATTATTAGGCAAGGAGAGCTATAGGGAAAGAAAATAACCAAGACCTATGGAGGATGAAAGTAGTGAATACCAAGGGCATCATCTTGAATCAATTTTTTCCCATCATGTTTAAGTAAGGAAACATTAGAAAGGCAACTAACCAGGGTACTAGGGACCACTAGATAGGCCATGTAGCCCACCATTTTTCCCCTCCCGCCAGGTGTGGGTGACCATAATGTTATTGCTCAGAAGGTCCTTGCATTACATAATGATGTTAGATATTGACCAAGGGTCAGATCCTTTACTAAGTAATGCATCATATATAATTATAGAATTTATCCTCGCCTGGTAAATATGAATTTACCTTTTTATATAGATGGAAAAACCTAAGAGAATAGTTTTGGCATCCACCTGAATAGAACTACCACTCCCAAAGTGAGTTGTGAATGCCACTACACTCCCCCTAGCATCAAGAACGACCCTACCTCTGTGTATGTCACCTAGGATACAAGACCCATCCGTGTTGAGCTTCAGGTCATCCCCTAGAAGAACCCACTTAATCTATTACCCCCTAAAGGTGATGTGATGAACCACAGCCAAAGGAGCACAAAGCGAATGAAGAGAAGATGCCTCCTTCCAATTTCTAGAATGAAAAATCAGATCAACAAGCATGCAATGAGCTCTTTACACTATGGACCTACTAGTGGAAGTAAGACCCTTGAACGTGGCTCATTTTCTATCTTTACATAAGCTCTAATATCTCACATTGAAGATTAAGGAATGTGCCACTTTTTCACCTATGAACCCTTGGACCCCTAAAACCATCTCTCCAGGAACATGTCATTGCTGGATGCTTGGGGTGAGTAAGTTGAAAACTCCCCAAATGTACTCCACACCATGAAATCCTAATCCCCTTCAAATAATATATGACTTGTGCTCTCTTCACTGTTTTCCATGCAATAGTGGAAATAGAAAGCCATGATAATTCCTAGGCATTTGATATTGATATCAAAAGGAAAAGCATTGTTTATGATTCTCCAGGTAAGAAAGTAAAGTTTAGTAGGAATTTTGTTACACCGGACTATTTAATTCCATCTATTATAGTGATTTTGATAGGGTTTCATCCTTAAATAGTTTTTTGAGTTAAATTTCCCTGATACAGAAGGATTGAAAATGCACTTGTCTTGCTCTGAGGTAATGAGAATGGAGTTAAACAACTCATGGTGAGGCACATTCAAAACTGATCTAAAATTTTTTGGATGTTTTCTCAATTCCTTGAAATATATCATGGGATATTGACACCCTGGAAAGGAGATCATGTTTCCCGACCAATTATGAAACTAGAAGAGGATGTTTCCTTCACCAATGATCCATTGCTAGTGTAGAAGGATGTTCGAGATGATTTTACACATAGAAAACCATAAGGTCAACCCATTTGATGAAGGAGATGAAGAACTAGTCCAGTACTTTTGGGACATAAGATTTCCCCACAGTGTACGCTCCTTGATAATTTCCCATGCGATCCTTGCATGCATGGAATGAATTGTGACTGCCAAACTTTTAACACTGATTTCTATATCATGAATGGGCATTGCCATCTTCCCCCATGAAACTAATGTCTATTCCCCTCATATTTTTTGTCCTAGATAAAATGTGTGAGGATCCTATCAATGGACCTTATGACACCCTTCATCAAACTAGAGGAAGCAAGATCATGCACTGGGATTGTTGATAGAATTTTATTGACAAGAGAGATGTGGCTGCCAAAGGATGGGAGGTGATTTTTCCAATTTTGAATTTGACCCATAATATTGTTTACCACTTTGTCAAAGTCCCTGTTACACAATATTCATATAGAAATAGGAGAACTAATATACTCCATAGGAAAGACTCCACACCTTATGTTCAAAATGGTACCCAGATCAAGCACCCTTCTTCTAATGCATGAATCAGATACATAGAATTTTCTCTTCTCCCTACTAATGATCTAGACACTCAAATGTAAATATTACTCTAACATTTTATTAATTACATGGACATATATCTTCCCCACATTCATGAAAATAATCGTGTCATCAACAAAAAAAAAGTGCGATGTGGAAGAGAGCCTAAACTTCCTATGAAAAGGTAGGATTTCCCCATTGGAAATACCCTTGTAGAACAGCCTACTAAGAGTATCTTTCATGAGAATAAAGATGCTCAGGGACAATGGCTCAACTTTTTGAAGTCCTTATATAGCCTTAAAGAAGTTTTTATTTCACCCCATAAACAATACATCCATCCATGACAAGGTAATGCATTTAAAGATGAGGTCGCAAGCCCAAGAAGAAAAAACCATATTTGTAAGGACCCTGTTGATAAATCCCCACTCCATCATATCATATTCCTTGCTCATGTCCAGCTTAATAACCATGTTGAAATCTTGAGATTTGAAATTAAGGTCTCTCAACATTTCCTACGTCATATCCATAGCACCCTAAATGGAGCACTCCTTCACAAAACCATGTTGCTTTGTGTAAATCCACCGAGGAAGGAGTATGGATAGCCAAATGTTGATGACACTCGACCAGATTTTTTAAGGAAAATTTCACATGCTTATAGGGAAATAATGGTGTAGGGAAGAAGGATCTTTTATCTTTGGAAGAAGCACAAGAGTTGTAACCGAGGCGATCCGTAGAAGGCCTCCCCCACGGAAGAAATCCTAGATGGCATGAATGATATCACTCCTCACAACCTTCCAAGAGCCCTTGTAGAAGGAACCAGGGAGACCATCAGGGCCTGATATGATTTCAAGATCCAGTTTCAACATGTCCTTTTGAATATCATCCTCCACGGTGATACCTTCCAAAATATCATTGTTCTATACATACACAAGTCTTGGAATCCCATCCCATAACGAGACTTCCCCTGAGGGGTACCCCTGAACCATGTTCATAAATGGACCAGCAAGAAGATCCTTAAAGTATGAGAGACAAACCCCCTACCACCTGTATGTCATCTGTGAAAGTTCCATCTTCCAGATCCATATATGGTTTGATAACACACCTCCTCTCCAGAATACACGCATGAAAAATGTGGTGTTATTGTCCCCCTCATTGATCCATTTGATCTGTGATATTTCTCTTTCCTTTATTTCCTGAAAAAGAACCATAACTGCCAGGTTGTTCCTTTTCTAAATAATCTCTCCAAATATAGAGTCATACCAATTTTCCTCTAGGAATACCTCATGCTATTTGACTTCCATTTTGAGTGTGTCTAACTCCTGATCCAAGGGGGGAATGGACCAAGCCTGGGTTTGAAGTTCTTACTTAAGATGCCTTAACTTGGAATGGATAGATATCTAAGAGTGTCCCTGAGATGGTTCAACCCAAATTTTCCTAACCATCTGGTGATATCTAGGGAGACTCAACCACAAGATAGAGAAAATCAACCTTTCCTACATCACCTCTCTCCTGCACAGGGATAGCAAGAGCATGGAGTGATCTAAGATTCTATGAGTCAAGTGGGTTACCTTTTCATTTGGAAACATGGAAATATCATGGATGTTGGTGATGTAGTAATCAAGTCTTCTCCAGCTCTGACTGCCACCCTTACAGTTATTACACCAAGTATAGGGGTCTCCTGAATAGCCTAAATCCAATAGCCCTTTTCCAGCCATGAATTGAGTGAAGTACACACTAGACCTCCTCGGAAAATCCCCACACCCCTTCTTCTCATCTGGTTGAGATAAAATGTTAAAATACCCTCCCACCACCCAGGGTTGATCCCCAGGATCAAACACATTCATCTCGGACCACAGGACTTCCCTTATTTGTGCATTTCAACTTTCATAAATAAAAGAGACAAACAAAGAGTCCCCACCATTCAATAATTTTGTAGTGATATGTTTATCGCCCACAAGGACCATATCAACTTTAACATCCCTATTCCAGAAAAGACAAATGTGTTTATTGATCGGTTCTGCATGCATAGACGCATGCATTTTCACCTTTTGAGTAATCTCATTTATCTTAGCAGGGGCCCGCTTGTTTTTTAGGATCACTGCCATTTTGGATTTGTGCCTCTTATAATCTAAGGATATGAAATTGTTTTTCACCCTTTCCCCAACACCTTAGGAGTTACATATGATAATTTAAATCATTGTAATGATGGTGTTCCAGTTTTCGCTCCGAACATAGTGGTCTCTTCTGAAAGGAATGAAGGGAATTACCTATCCAACATCTTCTTTATCATCAACCTTGTATGCACTCCCAGAATCATGTTAGAGAGATATAAGGATTTGGGATGGGGACTATATGATAACTTTGTGGATTTGCAACTAACTGCATTATGGGATGACCAGGACATAATACCTATATTCTCAGATGTTGGATCTTCATAAGGAACTGGGACTATTAGATGAGAACTATGGGCCATGGTACCTGACTTAGAGAGAGCCCAATCACTAGTGTCATGATGAACACTTCATGTCGACCTCCTAGGCCTTGGATGAGATTCCAATGAGAGGAATTTGGGGCCCAAAACTGCATCATCATTGGCTAGCAACTCAATGCAAGAACTTGAGGTCAGTGTTTGTATGGGAAGGGGCTAGAGAGAAGTAGCTAGATACCTCGAGGAAGACCTCATGAAGAAATCTAGTAAGTCCCCAGTGAACTGCATTTGAGAAGGGACCCACGACTGATCGAGAGACAGTAGAGGACCCGACCACTTGCCACTCAGCTTGGAGGGGACCAGAGACAATCATGGGAGCACCTCTAATCCAGGGGAGGGAGAACTAGACTTCAAGCATGGATGAGCCCCTATGCTAAAGGAAGGAGGGCCAGGTGTCAGGAATGATGGGGAGGGCAAGGAGGGGGTGATGGAAGCAATAGAATGGGAGAAATATGAGGATTTTTGCTGATCCAAGGCATAATAAGACCCTTCGTGAGGCTGAAAGGATGGATCTCTAGGCTTAGAGCCACTGTCATGGGGGTGAGGGCCACCTTGGCGACGGTTCCTGCAGTTCTGAGCCGAATGACCCTAAAGGAGGAAATACAAGCAGAAACTAGGAAACATCAAGAAAAAAATGTCCTGGGACCAATCAGAAAAATCTTGCACCTTCAAAGAAATATTCTCTAAGATCAAAAGAGAGGGATCAAGATCAACACAGGTCCAGGCCACCATGGTTTCCTCCCCATGATGGGTGTGCTCGTCCACACAGAGAACCCCCCCCCCCCCACCACCCCTAAATATTTTTGATGGGGATATTCATATTCTTTATTATAGTGTAACTCCATTTATATACATGAATTAAAAGAAAAATCTAGAGAAAATAATATACTTTAAAATGAAAAACCTTCCCGCCTTTGATAGGGACTTTCCTTTCAAGGAACAATGATCATAACATTGAAGTGAGAATTAATCAATGAAGTGATTATGTGTATCAAATTTAAATCTATAAAAATAAAAGTGTTAATAATGTATAAATAAAAAATCATTTCAAACATAATCTAGGCATAATACATTCAATGAAGAAGTTATTTAACCCAATCAAAGGATATTGAGTTAAGAAACACCTTACCAATTCGTAACTTTCAGGTCAAAAATCCATTTAGATGAAATAATTTGAATTAAAACTTAAAATATCATAAATTTTGAATTATTCATGATATAAATTTTAAAAGGTCATTATATACAACATATAATATAAAATAGGTGTATAATATTAAAATAAGCCTCAATTAAAGGAAAATTGAGATGAAAACTATTACCACATGCTTCCACTTAGTTAAATGTTCTTTAAACTTTTTGTATAATGGTTTTAAAAATGTTATTAATTTATAAAAAACCATATTAATTTTATAATATCACATATCATCCTCTTATAACATATTATCACCCATTCATTAATAATATTTCATTATTATTATTATTTCAGAAGTTAAATTATTTGTTTTCTCATGCACGTTTCATCATGGATATTATATTTGTTTTACATAGGTTATAGTTTTATCATATATATATATATATGGATAATAATGTTATAAATATCATATTTATGCATTAGATATATTTTTAGAATCATTATTGAAAGGTGGACATGTAAATTGAAGCACATTACTTCGTGGTGATGTTAGGTCGTATGTACGCACGATCTATGTTATCATTTCCTTAATGGTGGAAGGATAAGTAACTAGATGATATATTAAATTTATATAATAAATATTATTTCTTAATTATCATATATATTTACTAGTTTCATCATTATGACTAGTCATGTGAGGTAGTGATGAAGAACTAATTACATAGATTTGCGAGGCGATAGTCTGTCGTACACACGATTGATGGTTTTGTTTCCAATTTAATTAAGAATGATATTGATAAATATTATACCATCAACATAACAACATATTATTATATAATAGATAATTTTTTTATTATATTTTAATTCTTCATACATAATTAAAGTGTGTAAAGCAAGAAGTAAATAAGAAAGAAATTGGTGAAGATTATTACCTTCTCTTAGAGAAATATCTTTTCCATTACACCTTAAGCCACAAAAGGATGGTATTTTGGAAATAATAAATGATATAATATCTGATTAAGGAACTTAAAAGGGTATTATGGAAGTTATTTTCTGAGCTATATGGGTCATTAAGTGTAGATAAGAGAGGTGAGGTGGTATCCTTTTATAAGGGAGGTAAAGGACACACCTAAAATTACTTAAAAGATTAAATTATATATATATATATCCTAATCATGTAAAGTGGAACCGAGACACATAATTCTAAAAGATAAGGTATGATAGGGTCAAAATAAATTCAACTAATCACATTTAGAAAACTGTTGGATACATTTTAATTCTTATCATAATTTAACTTTTTACCATGATAACTTAATTATATGACTAAAAATAAAAGGTTCCTCAAAAAAAATTGGAAATATGATTCAAAATTTTAAATAAATTTTATAATATTTAATTTCTCTAGGGATAATAAATTACTTTTATTATAAGAATAAAAAATCCATGAAAAATAGTTTTTAGGAAAATACCCGATTTAAGAGTAAAAATAATTTTAAATTAAAATAAGGTAATAATTTGGTTTCCGTGATTATTTTAGTTAAATAATAAATTAATGAAGGTTTTTATACTTTTTAATCAATAAAAAATAGAATTAAATCTTCTAAAAAATCCATTAAATACAATTACTCAAAATAGTTTTTAATTCAATAAAATATAACTTATCTTTTAACTAGTAAAGATTGGTTATCATATTCAAATTAATGTTTTAAAATACATTATTTAACTTCTTAAATAGATATAAGTTTAAAAATCACTCATCATATAGGATAAATGATGTTTTTTAGGTAATTTTAACCCTTATCTCTTTTGTTTAACCCTTTAGTAAACCTGTTTTAACCTTAACTATGGTAAAAAAATTATTGTTTTTACTATTAATTAAGGAAAAAAATTAATTTTACCTTTTTAACTAATATTAATTGTTATTATTTTAAATATTTAATCCATTTAATAATATTAAATTCATATAAGTGGTATAAATTAATTAAAAATTAAACCCACAAAATGCGATGAAAAGTGGTGTTCTAGGAAAAAGCCTTCCTAAGTGAAAAATATTTTATACCAAAATAAACAATAATGTTGATTCCAATAATCTTAATTATATTTTTTATAATATTAATGAACTAATTTTACTTTTAAACCATTTTAAAAAAATATTCTTTATAAATGTTTGTAATGAAAAGACAGTTTTCAATAAAAATCATTATTTTCACTATTCAGCAAAAAATAAATTTTTCAGAAAATTATCAAAAATTCAATCTAAGATAATTTTTACATCATGATTTAAAAAAATTAAGTTTTTTTTTAAAATATATATATATAATAGGAATAAATTAATTATATTATTTTCTCAAAAAAATTAATAAAAATCATTTTTAATGAAAATACATTTTTGAAGCGTACAATGACTTCACTAAAAACTAAGTGCTTATTTTCTAAGAATTAATCAAGAAATTTATATTGATTCAGAACATTAAATATATATATATATATATAGTAATGTGGTTACTCATATTTATACCCATCAATTCAATGTCTAGGACACATTTAAATAATAATATTTTAATAGTATATCATGGTTTGCTCAAAGCTTTGTGTTGCGTGTATTATAAGCTATTAAAGAAAGTAAATTTATGGCAATATATTCTAAAATATCATGGTGTTACATTGGGACCTGATCTATCTGAGGAAATGGAAGAAAAGATTAGAGCCATTTAGAAGCAAATTATGAGAGTTCAGAGTTGATAGAGGAGTTATACTGAAAATCATCAATGAAATATATAATTTGATATCGATGAGAAGGAATTCCTATGAATTTATACATAGAATATGGTTATGAGACCCAGAAATTTGGGAAATTTTGGAACTTGTTATATTGGTCTCTTTGAGATTATTGATCGGTTAGGGATTGTATCTTATCGCTTGGCACTCCCACCAAACCTCTATTAAGTTTACGATGTGGCCCATATATCCCTCCTAAGGAAAAACATACCTGATCCTTCACATGTATTGAAATAAGATATTATACCACTAGATTATATTAATTTATATTAATAAGAATTGGTATGAAGCTTTGATCATGGCGATACAGTTCTATGGAACAAGACTACTTGACCGATTAAAGTGATTTGGTGGAATCATAAATTTATGGAAGCTACATAGGAAATCGAGGATGTGATGAAGTAGATATATCCAAATTTTATTATACTAGAGTGATGTAATTTCAAGTGAAAAAAATCATTTTAATATTGGTAAAATGTAACACTCTAATATTTTATATTTTTTTCCTTTGAAATAAAACTTAAAGAATTCAATAACATGCCTTATATACAACTGTGAGTCTATATAAACTATGATATAGTAAACCATTATATGATAGATGTTAAATTGGAATGTATAAATATTAATAACCATTTTTTCAAAAATATGTATAATTTTTTTTAATAATTCAAATTTATTGATTAATGGATGGTAAATAATTACTAAATTTTCAATAAAGTCATTTTATGCTTCAAAATATGTTTTCTTTAAAAATGGGGTTTATTATATTTTTTCACATGAATATTATAATTAAATTCTTCCATTTTTTTAATATTCTATTCATGAAAATTAATATCATTTTTGAAACTAGGATGTAAATATTAACTGAAGGTGAATTTTTTGGATTTTTCAAATATGGTTTATTTTTAGTGAATAGTGAAAAATATTGATTTTTATAAGAACTGTCATTTATTTTCAATTAAAAGTACCATTATGTTTGTAATTTGATCTTAAAGTAACATAATCATACTTTAATTATAAATATATTAATTAATTACATAATAATAATCATTATACTTGATTTTTATATAAGTTCATTTTTGGGCTTAAAACGCATTTTTCTCAGAATTATTTTTACATGCATAATGTATTTTTATATTAAAAAATTAAATTAATCACTATTAATTAATTAATTTAATGAAATTTATTGTTTATATATTTAATATTATATTTTAAAATTCATTTTATGGTTTTTACATGGAATGGAATGTAAGTAAATTATGCTTTATGCTTAAAGATTTATTCTTCTAAAATAGGTTTTTATTGCGGGTTACACACTTATTTAAAATTTAATTAAAAAAAATAATGAAATTAAATATGGTAAAATAGATTCTATTTTTTATTTATAATATTAAATTTAATATAATATTTCCAATTTAATGTTTGGTTATAGTTAAAAGTAAAAAAAATTGTTAACACAGTTAAGGTTAAAACATGTTTACCAGGGGTTAAACCAGAAGATAAGAGCAAGATTGATACCCAGATAGTCAAATTATTATTTTTTAAAGATATTAAAACATTATATTATCTTACCTTCTAATACTTTTCCATTTAGACCCACATTCCCATGAAATCAACCTTATATCATTGACATATTTTAAGAAATTATATGTGTGTCCCTCCCCTCACTTGTAAAAAGGAACCTATTATCCTCCCTTATTCACACCATTTGAGCCATATATCTTGGAAAATACTTGATCTAAAAAAATTATAATACTTCCATTCACCCTATATTTTCATGTCTTCTCCTAAGATAATTCCTTTAAATTATAATGTATAAGACAAAGGAGGTATGTCTAAGTAGAGGTATAAATCTTAACCAAGATCTTTCAATTTTATTTCTTATTCCTATTCCTATAAACTTGATGTAAACAAATTAAATGATTAATATATTATCATCAATATACTGATATGTTATTATGGTGATGGAACAATCATTTTCCTCCCATTCTATATCAAATGGATAATAAAAGTATCAATCATGTGTACGTATGGACTATCATCTCCACTTTACATTATGATTCATTTCCCATCAAAATATTTTATGGATTATTATTATGATGATTTAATATTTATATATGATATTTATGGAATAATTACGCATATTATCTACCTTTTTACCTTCCATTATATTGAGAAACAATAATGCCGCTTGTACGTACGTGTGGACAACCACCTCCAAGAAGAGATGCAATTTAATTTTTGTTTCTATTTTACTTGGATAGTCTGACTGACTGAAAATTAATTTTTTTTATTGAAACATAAGCCCCTTTTAAGGGGTGATGGGGAACCCAACAAGACTTCAAGACTGAAAAAACCATCAAACCTCCACGGTAAAAAATCCAAAGGCCCATTCTAGATCAAGACAACAAAGAAACACTCCTCCCCAGCATGAAAAAATAATAGTTCCTATTTTCATCTTCTCATTACTGCTCGGCAAGCTGTCCCATGCAAGGATGCACGGGCCTGGTACCGACGGTAATTTACATACCCTCTCAAACATCCAAATCTTAGAGAAATGATAATATGAAAACTCACTACTCTGAACCTCTTTTGAGTCATCCCATTGAAGTTTCACTAGAATATCCCCTTAAATCAAAAACCGCAGGGCCACAAAACTCAATCTCTTCAAGTCATTAATGGTATAATTAACCAAAAACCAAAAAAACAAACCATTAGAGAACCTAAATCACACATTACACTCCAAAGATGATGAACCATTGTTGTAACCAAAGCAACCCCGTCGTACCCAAAGGCACACTCAAACTCCACAACTCCAGCAACCTGGAAAGGAAGACGAACTGAGGAGCGTGAAACAAGGTCAATGTCGCCCAGGACTAGATGACCTGAAATCACATTGAGGGACCATCATCGTTGAGGGGATCTGAGCAGAACTAAGCCAGCAACACTGCTCTGGGATGGAGTTGGACAGAACCAAAACATGGAAGAACCTCCACCGGTTTCCAAAACAGGCGAACCACAGGAAGTGGGAGGTGACAATGAGGGAAAGGGAAACTCCACCAATAGTGATACCGCAAGAACATAAATGAAGCCTACAACATCAAAAACTTCAAATCAGACACAAAACCTTCAAGAAAAACTCAAGGAAATACTGACATCTAGAACCTCCCCCCTCCGAGACACTCCAGATCGATCAACGAGCCACACCGGAAGTGAAGTCGGAGTCGTTGCCAAGCTGCGCCTTGTTACCGAGAACAAGAAGCCAACGCCATGTCAAGTCATGTTGATCCAAGCCCGGAAGTTGATGCCACACCGAGCCACGTCGATGTTGAGGATGAAGCCGGTGAAAAATTTTCCCCGAGCCACACGACACCAAGACACTCCGCCAATGAGATGATCTGAAGGAAGCCGACATCGAGACCGACTACCGTCTCCTCACTCGTGCATACGTACAGACTACGATCTCCACATAGTGATGTAATTCATTTTTCATCACAATTTCATATGAATAGATATAAATATTTATATAATTAATATATATGATAAATATATTTATTTATTTATTTATTTATAAAAAATCCGGAGATAAAGTAACCACTATCAAAGTGTAAGGACCATAATCGCCACACCAAAAATACATGAAAAATGAAGTAGTTAACACCCAAAATGATGATGATAGTGAAATATTATTAATGAACGGGTGATAAGATGTTATAAGTATACCATGTATGGTATTATAGGTATTATTATGGTTATTTTATATAAATTTAATAAACTTAAATTTATTATATAAGAGGTTAATGTGCTTGTGAAGAATGAAATACTTGAGGTAAGAGTTTTATGTTACAATCTCATTTTTTTGGATTGTTTAAGATTCAATTTTTTGATGATGAAATTGTATGATATATCTCTTCCAAATATTATTTCATTTATTATCATTTATTTATTTTTTATATTTCATGTTTCCCATTATTTTTCGTCTCCTTAAGAACTCAAGTGACCAAAATAATGTTTTTAATGAAAACTAATATTATTTTTCCCTTTGATCGAGAATATTTTCTTCCATGTCCACATTATATTTGAAATGTTTTCAAGAATGTTTTTACTACTATACAAATATTATTTAATTTAATTTTATACTATATTTTAATTTCATTAAAAATGATTAAAACGATCCTTCTTGTCATTTTCCAAACATGGTATTATTGACTTTTTACCAAAAATGTGAATAATGTTTTTATTTTAACATGCACCACCTCAACATACTTCCCTTACATAATGAATAATTATTTATTTAAATATTAATTTATAAGTTTCATTTTTCATTTTCAACATAAATATTTTTAATTAATATTTTTTAAAAAAAATTATATTCTAAATAAGTTATTTCAAATGAAAATGATATTTTCCTGAAAATATGTTTTAGTGATCTTTTAAAGGTATTTTTATATATATAAACATCATTTTATGTTTCATATGATTTAATAGGGATATGATAAAATTTTACCATAAATATTCTTTATTTTGATGGTTTATAATTATGATGATGAAATTTTTATGAGACTAATATCCTTTTCATGAGTTTTGATTTGATGGTGTGATGAAATTTTTGTGATCCTTTAACACACATATGTATGGTTTTCATTATTTGATAGAAAAGACTAAAATTATATATCCCTACAAATCATTAGGTAAATAATGATATCTCATGAGATAATTAGGACTACAATGGGGAGTGAACCCAGTTCAGTAAGGGAAATTTTCCAATTACATAGTCTTGAGAGTATACCTTGACAAAGGAAATACTCAATCCACTATAATAGTCTTGGAAGTGATCCATTACTATGGAAATGTTTTTTATTATTATTTTTATTCCAAAAATCATATATATTATTCTTATTATAAGTTATTATAAATAAATATTGATTGGTGATTATTTCAAACTCTTATATCTTATGTCTTTTGATTGATAAAACTCTATTCCAAGATTCGTAATTATGATTTATGACTTGATGGGAATAATTTTTTAATGTTAAGTTTATATTATCATACTATTATTATTATATTAATTTCACTTATGATCATTGGTTTATATCTCTTATATTTACCCTTACTAAGTGTAACATCCCACCTCATCTCACTTTATGAATAGTAACCTGACTGGTTCACCACATGACCTCAGGCGCGCCTCCCTATACAATAGAGGTTTATGAATAGTAGTGAAGGTATAAAATGGTATATTTTGGAGACTATACCCCCATATTAGAGTATGAAATAATAAATAAATAACCAAAAATTATTCATAATAGTAAATAATCAGAGCATGCATAATAAATTGACATCTAATAATCACACATGAAATGTGGTAAAGACCTGAACAACCATATCACAGAAACCCTAACCACCCACTAAGTTGGTAGCATATATATACTAGAATAAAAGAAATAAAATAATAGGGCTCTCCTACATCTCTAAGAACAAACACATCCCACACTTTATGAACTCATCCGAGCCATCCCGCTTGATCAAACCTGGGCATGGACCCAACTTGTGCATTTAATTGGCATATGAGAGATGCTCAGGTACCCATGGGAAATAGTGGCCCAAACAAGGTGTGAGTAAAACCCAATAGTCAACCTCTAATAGTGTATAATCAAATATAATCTGAATAATAGTGTATAAAATTATAAGATAAAGAGGGCAGTATTTCATAAATTAATGTAGAACATCAAATAACTCACTGAACCTCAAGCTCCTGGTTGACACCTGGGGTTAGAAAAACTCACTTTGGAATGATTCCGGATGGATATGATCATGTCATAGAACCATTCCAACCATACACATAACCCTAGGGAATATCCCATAAAGTAATGTAGTAGAAATGGGCATGACCCCTATAAGAATTATAGCATAATCGGGCACAATCCCTATAAGAATTACAACATAGATGGGAATAAGCCCTATAATAATTACAGCATGACTAGGCACAAGCCCTATAATAATTATAGATTTACCCTAAAAAATCACTATAAGCTTTACAATATGATCAGGAGAAATCCATATAATAATTACAACATGACTAGGCAAAATCCCTATAAGCATTATAGCATGACTGGGAACAAGCCCTATAAGCAATACAACATGACCAGGCACAAGACCAATAATCATTACAACATAACCGGGTATAATTCCTATAATAATTAAAACATTATTAGGCATAAGATCTATAATAATTACAATATGAGCTGATAAATCCCTATAAGCATTACATCATGACTAGGCACAAGCCCTCTAAGAATTATGTCATGCCCGAGAACAATCCCTATAATCATTAAAGTATTCCAAATATCTCATTATAGGCCACTTTGGTTATATTGTCAAATTAAAAGTTTTAAAACCATTTATTTCATTAATCTAAATTAACATTTATCATTACAATTATTATAATCTCATTTCAAATATCAATTAAACCCATAAATCATTTTCATGACATTATAGCCATAATGCAATGGTTAATTATTTTGAGTCATTTAAAATCCAAATCGTCTTTTCAAGTCATGTTCTTCTCATTCAATCCAATTACCAAAATACCATATTATGCCAATTTCAAGGGTAATTCAATTTTCCACTTCAACAGTTATAATTTCCCGCATGTTCATAGGTAGGCACAACCCTTGGGTGGTTGCAAGTCTAGTCTCATTGTAATGGACCCAATGAGATCTATGGGAGGTCTAGTCATAAATATTTATCAAATTAGTGGGTTACCATTTAAATTATGTCATGTGAATGGTATGATAATAGGGTTTTACATATTTAAAATACTGAAAAGGAAAACAATACAATTATAAGAATATATCTTAGACCACCTACCTCAAATGGAGTCAACTTTAAGCCAAGAAATCCCAATAACTTTGTTCGTGTCACCTAATTCCATTTGACCATCCTCAAATACCATGAGTTATTATCTCATGAAAAATAATTCCAATTAATTAATTATAAATAAACTATAATTAATTAAATTACAACAGGAAACCTCACATCTAACTGAGAAAGGAATTATGCATAAATACTTACCAGATAGCATCACTGAATCGGAATAACAACCAAGCATCCATGGGAGGTTAGTAACATGCTTCTATCATCATTATATAAAAAGCCCAATCATGTGAAGACTATAAAATAGCCAATTTTTTAAAATAAAATAAAACCATTGAAAATTTAAAATCAATGATGTATCTTCAATATAAAACCCTTTAGTGATATACATTCATCAAAATAGGATATCCTCTTTCTAGGAAAATGAAAAGTCTCTTCATCTTTAGACAGATCCTTTAAGATCATATGGAATTGGAATCAAATTTCTCTAATAAAAATCAATCCATGACCAAAATATGAAGGATATTCAAAGATAATTAAAAACATATAGGGATCCCAAGGGCTAAAAATTACAAAGAGTAATCCATCACAATGAATGAAACTTTAAACGGTGAAGGGATATGGTCAAAGGATCTCTCAAAAGACAAAACCTCCCATTCCCATCAATTTTCTCATAAAGGAATCAAGATAATGGAAAAAAGAAGGGTTCTAAAACAATACTATCCATTTTAAACATCCATAAAACTTATTAAGGGAAATTCATGATGTGAAAATTAGTTTCATATTATGATATTTTAGAGAAAATTGATTTCTAGGCCTATAAAACTTCTGTCATAATTTGACATTGTGCCACACCATGATTTATTAGGCACTACCTTTTTTTACCATTTAAAATATGAAACTATCTCTGGTGCAATGAGCCAAACTTTAATAATTTTAATTTCCTTTCTGAATGAATAAATTCTTTATTAAGTAATGTAGTTATAGAAAATATAGGAACTAAATTGGTTATTTAAGATTGTTATAAAATATAGATTATAAAATTTAAAATACCACTAAACATCATAACCATTGATAATATAGGTGTTTTCTAGTGACTGTTATTATTATTGTATGTTAATGGTTATGATAAAATCCAATTTACATATACAGTAAAAGTGATAACTCAACCAATAGGATTATACACTATGAAGCCCATTTATTGGATATTCCAATGGAGATGGAATCGCTTGTATTTTTCCTTGACAAAAACTAAGATGAAATTTAACAATTAAAGTAGAAATGAAATTTTTTATAGGATAAGTTCAAGCTTATTGGTATCATAGACTAAACTATGTTCACCGAACCACCCTAAGAAAGCCCCACCATTGCACACCTTACTATTAGGGTGTACACTATTGTAATATGGGTTTATGTATCTAAACCCTAGTACTGTGAATTTTTATATTTTCCTTTTTAATAAATTAATTATTATATTTATCCCATTTTCTTACTACAATTAAATAGGAGTTGATGAAAATTATATTTTGATATAAGGAAACCAAAACTTGATTTTTAAAAAATATACGGTTTTAATTAAATAATTGTTTTTGATAAATTAAAGAATTTTAAAATATTTTTTTAGATAATATTATTATTAAATAATATTTATATAAAAATAATAATATAATTTAATGAATTCTAATTTAATCCTTATAAGTTTAAGAAAAACTGTTATTATTATAAAAAATCAGAATTTGTCAATATATGAGGATTTTGATTTAAAAGTGTAAATTCTCATATTTAGAGAATTATTTTGTTAAAATAAATATTATTGTCGAAATCATCACATCAAAATTATCCAATGGTAAATTTTTTATAATTTCCTAAGATAGTTGAATTTTTGGGAAAATATTAAATATGCTATAAATATATGGTATGTATCATGACATCATAGTATCCCAAAAGTGATGTAATAAATATTATAAAGTGAATACACAACCAAAATATACTTCCCATTTAAAATAATTTATTTTTATGTTATTTGATTTATTTTATAAACTCTTAATGAATCCTCCAAAACCTATATTATTTTTTAATGTTTTAAAATCAATTCTTTATAAACATGACTAACTTCCACATCACTAATGGTATTATTTTAAGGAGTTTAGTTCTTGGACTTAAAAAAATTTGAATAACACATCCCTTTTCTAGATCATGGTAAAAACCATGGTAATGTGTGTGGTTTTGATTATTTTATCATATAGATTCCAAACCTATGTTTAGAAACTAATAAAGACCCCCCCCCCCCCCCCCGCCACTATAAATACACACCAAACGTCTCACTCCACTTCACTAAAAACCAATTTATAATGAATTTAATCTCCATATATATCTCTAAATTCATCCCAAGGTGTTCTCATGCTCATATGAAGCTCCTCCCGAGCTTATAGAAGCGCCCTCTCATGGTAGGGGACTCTCTCCTCTTCTTTTTATTTCAAGTATTTTCTTTATACTAAGACCTTTTTAGTTCCAACATTCCTTGTTTTAATGTGTTTTTAAACATCATTATTACATAACTTATGATGTCCATGTAATAAGATACCACATATCACTCTCATTAAACCCTTTCATCAATCTTTAGGTACACTTATTATGCTGCCAAAATTTTCCAGTGATTTTTCAAGCCAAACATTTGTGTAGTGAATACCCATCCCCATTTCCACTCAAGGGAATTAACCTTGATGTACCTATCCTTAATTTATTTGGGACTTACAAGTATGTAAACTACTCTCCTTAATTAGGGGACTAAATGAGATGAAATATGTTCTTATGTTGAATGATATATGTGGAACACAAATGCATATACATAATATGAATGTGATGAGTGGGCCTGGAATTATGTAGTCCTTCAATGTACTGTGTAATGTTTTTATCTCATGAGATACCATGTATAGTACTAGATATTATCCTAATCTCATAATTCTATGATATATTAGTGGTTAGACTTGACTTGTGTTTTTGATGTCATGTTTTATGTTATTTACACATTCTTATGTTTCTTTGATGTTATCATCTTATATCATGCTTCGATGTTTATTTTTATGATTATCAACCATTTTATGTCACCTTGATATTTCTCTTGAATTACGTGTATTACTTTAGTTATGTTATTATATGACTATTCCCTTACTGGGATTTATAGGTTACCCCTTTCTTATGTATGCCCCAAGTTTATCTTGTGTAGTTTTAGAATAACAATGGAATTTTAAGAACATGCTAATGAGTTTTTAATAATATTGTTGTATCCTTGTTTTAAGTTATTGTGTTATGTATCCAATTTATAAAAGACACTAGGCCCTTCGATATTTTGGGATTATATTAGGGTCATATTTATATAATAATTCATGAATTAAGTTGTATTAAAGATATGGGTAATCATATTAGGATACCCAGTAAACCTTATTCACTATGTGAATGGGCTTCTATCACAACCATAGAACTGAGCAAGGGATGTGACGACTTTTATCAATGCTAAATAGAAAGCATTGATAAAAGGGAGGCTTTTACCAATGATAGCTAAAATCGTTGATAAATTTATCATTTAGCAGCGTTAAAAAGAGCACTGATAAAGGTGTACCCTTTATCAGCGCTTTTTTTAGTGCTGATAAAGGGTAGATTTATCAACGCTATTATTAGCACTAATAAAAGTTTTAAATAAGAAATATAATTAATTTAGATAAAATTATTATATTTATATTTAAAAATAATGTTTATTTGTATACATTAAATAAAAACCCATGTTTATAATTAATATATATTTTTTAATAATTCAAATATATATATATATATAATGTTTTAAAAAAAGTATTTAAAAAATTATAATTAAATAAATATATATTTAAATAATTATAAGATTTTAATAAATTTAATTAAATAATAAATATATTTTTTATATTTTTTATATTTTTTATATTTTTTATATTTTTTATATTTTTTATATTTTTTATATAATTTATATTTTTTATATTTATAATAATTATTATATTTATTATATTTATTATATTTATTATATTTATTATATTTATTATATTTATTATATTTATTATATTTATTATATTTATTATATTTATTATATTTATTATATTTATTTTATTTATAATTATATATAAATACTTTTTAAATATATATATTTATAATTATAATTATAAATAAATAAATATATGTTTTCAGTGAATTTGGTAAATAAATATATTGATGCGTGAGAATAATTGACGTGCATATATGTTATGTATTCATCATGAATGTTCATTTATACATTACACCCTTCTTATTATTCATGTTTTCTATATGTGATGACTCATTTTTTATTATCTATACTTTACTAGGTATATGATTCATTCATATTATACTCATGAATCTATTATGTTCTCAAAAATACTTATAAAATTATAATAAATATATTTAAATAAAAAATGTATTTATTATATTTATAATTATAAAATTTTAATTATATATAAATACTTTTTAAATATATTTATTTGTAATTATAATTATAACTATATATATTTAAATAATTATAAAATTACAATAAATATATCTATTATAATTATTTATTTATTTATTTATTTATAATTATATACAAATATTTATAAATATATTTATTGATAGATATAATTATAAATATATATATATATATATATATATATATAATTAAAAAATTATAATAAATATATTTATTATACTTATAAAGTTATAAATATATATAATTAAATAAATATATTTCTAAATAAACACAAATAAGTATAATTATAATTCTAAATAAATATAGATATATTTAAATAATTATATATTTATAATAAATATATTAATTATATATATTTATATAAAAATACTTATAAATAAATACAAATAGTTATAATTATAATTATAAATAAATATAGATATATTTAAATAATTATAAAATGATAATAAATATATTAATTATATATATTTATAAAATTACAAATATATAAGTTATAATTTTATAATTATTTATATATATATATATATAATTACAACTATAAATAAATATTAATTATTAAAAATTTCATTATAAATAAATATTTATTTATTTATAATTATAAATATAAATAAATATATATTGATTTAAATAATTATAAATTTATAAAAAATATATTTATTATTATTATATAATTTCATATATAAATAAATTTATTTATTTATAAATATATAAAAATATTGATAAATAAATACAAATATTTATAATTATAATTATAAATAAATATTGATATATTTAAATAATTATAAAATTATAATAAATATATTAATTATATATATTGATAAAATTATAAATATAATACAAATATTTGTTATAATTTTATAATTATTTAAATAAATATATTTGTTATAATTTTATAATTATTTAAATAAATAAATATATTTATTAATTTATAGTAATAATTATACATAAATATATATTCATTTAATTAAATAATTATAAAATTATAAGAAATATACTTATTATATGTATAATATTATAAATATATATAATAAGTATATTAATTATATATATGTATAAGATTATAGATATAATAAATATATTTCTTATAATTTTATAATTATTTAAATGAAAATATATATTTATTTATAATTATAAATATAAATAAATAAGTTTATTTATTTATTTAAATAATTATAAAATTATAAAAAATGTATTTATTATATATATAATTTTATTAATATATATAATTAATATATTTATTATAATTTTATAAATATAAATAAATGTTTATTTATTTTTAGTTATAATTGTAAATATATATATATATCATATATATAATTTTATCAATATATATAATAATATAAATAAATTATTAACATTATATCTTTATCAGTGCTAAAGAAGCACTGATAAAAGCATGTTTTATCAACGCTTTCTATTTTAGCGCTGATAAAACATACCTTTATCAGCACTTTTTAACTAGTTCTGATAAAATCACTATCTGATTTTATAAATAAATCCTAATAGTCTCCTCCTTCTCTCATACACCTCAAGATCACGTGGAATCTGACCTCTATGCTGTTGACCCCTCCTCTTACCCGACCTCACCTCTACTGTCGTTGACCCCTCCTCGGCTGCGAACCCTCTGTCGTTGCGAATGTTGCTCTTCTGCGAACCCCCCTCCTTCGCAAATCCACCTTTACTGCAACCCCTCCTCCACCGTGAACCCTCCTCCCCCACGAACCATCCTCCACCGCGAACCCACCACCGCCGCAAACCCACCTCCACTGCCAACCCACCTCCATCGCGAACCCACCTCTGCTGCACAATGAACCCCACCTCTGCCGCTAACCCTTCTCCATCGTGAACCCTCCTCCACCGCAAACTCCTCTGTGACCTACGCCACCGCTGCCACCCCCACTTACCTCAACTCCACCACTATCAGACCCTACTGTTGTTGTGGGTATGTCATTTTTTCCACATTATTATAAATTCCTAATATATATATATATATATGTGTGTGTATATATATATATATATATATATATATTAGTTTTAATAGGGTTTTGGTCTGTTCTTACATTGCATTTAAATTTTTAGTATGTTCCTATTTTTCCAACCTAGGTTCCCCAAACATCAGTGTTAGGCCCACCACACTCAATGATAGTTCATATTGAGGTTACATTTGGGGAATTACCTTCAGCACTACATTGTTCCTGCTATCTCTAGTGAATCTCTAACTGTACAAATCAAATATCCCACCTTTATTACCCACCAAACCCCACCCCCACCCTGCATTCTAGAAGATTATTTCCCCTAGAACCTCTTGATCTTTCCTTCCCTAAATTAGTTGTTTTTTGTGAACATCACTTAACATCATGTTTCACTCTTTATTTGGTTCAATTGATTTCATGGAATCAATGGATTAGAAATCGATAGATTGATCCACATCTCTATCTATTATAGAGGGTTAACATTTGAAATCTTCCCACATTCAATGTTCATCTCTGATTTTTATGTTTGGGTATGATCATAATTCATTAAATATATTCTCCATTATAATCAACACGTTTGACCTCTATGGTATGGATAAAACTTTAATCATGAACAATAAATCATTTTTCAAACATCTTTTCTTAGATATGGATTTCATCTGGACCTTTCTTAGGATAGTCATAGTTGTAGTTGTAATATCTTTATCCTTCTTTTAAGGACCTTATATTCTTAACAAGGTAAATATTCATATCTAGAATAATTAAGACTTTATCTTCCATAACTTCCTCACCTGTATTAGAATCCTTATATTCTCTAATCAATTTGGAATGTGTTTAGACTTTTTCTATATTCCAAAAAAAACCCTTTCTCCAGATGTAGCACAATATGGTGGACATAATCTATATGGATCATGATTTGGACTCACCTTTAATGATCAACATCATTGAGGCATGTCCTTATTCCCTCTTGGATCTATATTCTCTTGTTAAACTATAATTCCCCTATTCTTAGGATATATTTCCCTTGATTTAGCCAAATTTCATTTGATAATTATCTTTTTTATGGTAGTAATCTAATTCCTATATTTACATATATAATTATAATAAACAAGTTTATTAGGTCCCACCCTCTTGTGTGTCTCCTTCATTGGACTTCAATTATCCTCATGATCAGATTGTGTAGTCAATCAAATCACCCAACACATTATCCTTCATGAATCTATTATAGAAAATCACCCTTAACTTCTCAATAAATGAAATTAGAATAATAAAACTAAATATTTTTTCCCTAATCCATGATTAATGATCACTCGATCAATGCATAATTACAAAATAAATGTTGATACCCAACTTAATTATGTTTCAAGCACCCAGGACTCCACTATGTCATCTTCATGACCTCTACATTGATATGGAATTCAAAGGGGATTTGATCCCCATTAAATATTAAATACCAGTTCAATGTAATTGAGAGTAATTTAATTTCACAACAAAAATTTGTGTATCCCATCAATTAATATTGATTATTTTGGGTTTTTTCTCAAAAGAATCATATAGTTAATATCTTAAATGATTATCTATAGATCTAAATGACATTGTACTTTCATTTTACAAAATATGTATATATATTTATATCACATAGTGATTATTATTCTATTTAATAATAATTTTTTAATGTACTTGTAATATAATTTACGTTAATATGTTATAATAGTTTCCCACTATAATGACAACATGAATATTCCATAAATATATTCTTAAATCAATATATCATATAGTCTATATACATTTATCTTACATGACATAGATTATGATTGACTATAAAGTGATGGATTCTCATATGAAATTGATACATCTTCTCATTAATCATACACTTGGTGATCACTAAGAAGAATGGTCCCAATAAAAAACCCACCAATAGGAATTCCACATTTTTTATGTGTCATTTGATACTACTATATGAAAAAATGTTTATTTTCCCTAAAACTATAATTTTTTTGGTTTGTCTTATAGATTTATATTTTATAAAATCTTGGTTACTTTTGATTCATTTATCTTTTATAAAGTTCCTCTCTTGGGATTTATGTCTTTGTTAAAATGCCTAAGTACCTCTTTTAAAATGATTCTAGTGTTTTTAAATGTTTCTTACAAAAATATATGTGTTCAACATATTCTTTTTTAGTTTTAAATAGCTTTAAAATGATTTAAACACTTATCATGGACTTAAGTTGCATGCCAACTATTTTTCAACTCACCATATTGATTTTTATAAAGGGATGTAAATGCTTTGAAAGCGTATTTAATGCTTGTTTCATTTTAACAAAGGGTGTGTGAATTTTTAAATGAAACTTTGTAAAATATATAGGGTTGTTGTTCATTTTAAATGATTAAGACTATTGGGTAATAAAGTTTCCTTGAATACTTTAAAAAAAGAAATTGTGGTTTTTTGAAAGAGTTATTGGAATTGATTGGTTTATTTTAAGAAGGGTGTGTTATTTTAAAGAGGAATTTGAATAAATGGTTGTTTTTTTAATGGGATTTCAAATGTGATTTTATAAATAGTCCTCGATGGAAATCAGAAATGTAGTTTTTCCATAATCTTTTAAGTTTAGATTTTTACAGAATGAGGAAAACCAATAAATCATATAGGGAAGAAAATTAGATTTAAAATAACACCATGGAAAGGGCATATTAATAACTCTATCAAACCCATAGGATATCCATCATGACCTCACTCCCACAAAAGGTGAATTAATGTTTAACCCCATTTCACCTCCTAAAACTACTTTGAATCCAACACCACCTATATTATTTAAATTAGGGGGCCCTTATTTGATATATCTATTTAGGAATTTTCCCTCAGAGGGATGCGATTGATTGTTAATATGAAATGCTTGATGCTTATTCATGGATGTGAAAATAGTCACTTTCTTGTGAGGGTGTTAAAGTTGACAAGTGATTTACTACATATATTATATTTATTCATATTATGATCATTGTGTTTTTGTTTCTCACTTCCATTTGTTTGGCTGCATGGGAACCCTATGAATTAAGAAATAGGTCCAAATATATACTACACTAGTTATCTCACACACTAGCTAGTTTCCCCTAGTTGTATGGTTTTCTTAGTCTATAGAAGTTTACCTAATGAGGAATGTTTGGGTAAGTAAAGTGGGTTTTCTAATTTTTTTAGGATTCAACCTAGGCTAAATATTGGCCTCATTTTAGTGTGAGTATAAAATTAAGGAATAATTGAATTCCCTCTATGATTTTGATAAATTGTATATAATAGATTTAGAACCAGGAAAGAGGGATATATAAAAAAATAGATTTATCATATAAAGGAGAAAGTGGATGATAGGAAATAGTGAAAGGTGTCTCTAGTTGTAAATGTATTTCAATAATTAGAAGGATTAAATTTTTGTTATATTTTCTCTCCTGTTGTAAAGAATATAATAATTCAGATAGTTCTCGGCTTGGTTTTCATTTAAGGTTTATTTTTATAAAAAATAGATGTCATGATTATATTTCTTCATGGATATTCAAAGGAATAGATCTACATATATTAACTAAAATTTTTCATGATAAATGAAATAGAATGTTTGGTTCCAGTCTCAAATGGAGTTTTTGTGGGGTTAAGTAGGCACCAAGATAGTGTAACTTTAACTTCAATGCTTTCATGGTAGAATTAATGTTTATACAGTGTAATGTAAATAATATCTACTATATTAAGGTGTGTTATGATAGGATTTTTGTAATTTTACTTCTTTATGTGGATAAATTTACCTTAGTTTGACCAATGAAGGAAAGGCTGGAAGATCTGAATATTGATTTATCTAGAAGATCCCAAATGAAGAAGCATGGTTATAGAAAGTGGGTATTGGGGATAAATATTGAAAGATACTTAAAGTTAACAACTTTTTTTAGCCTTGATTAATTTTTATATCAATGTTTTTGTAACGCCCCGACCCCAGCTACCCAGAGTCGGTGCATTACTTCGTAACATTGGCATGATCACAAGAAAGATCAAATCCCGAAAGACCGATTGGTTTAGTAGCCTTGGAAACACTAGATATAATCATAAAGTTTTACATTACATTTCAAAGTGAAAAACTACTACAACAACAAAGTCTTCATATCCACACTATTAACCCCTCATAATATCCCTGCAAGTCATTCATAATTTACTTCTTCACTACCTGGGAAAAATAAAACATAGAAAAGGGGTGAGCTCAAATGCCCAGTAAGGATAACAATATAGCGGAACATTCAAAATAAGCATAAACATTTAAGGCAATGAATTACTAAAACAAAAGCCTTTTAAAATTGAACTTCAACATAGTATGGAAAAAGTAAAATGAAATAATGTCATTTACTTGTTCACATGGATATTCTACTAATCGAATAATCACATGCAATATCAATAACCACTTTCATAATTATGGAATGCATAATGTCAAACGTTAATTTCATTGTCTAGGCCTCATCCCAAGACCTAGGGGTTACTTCTAACCGGAACCCAACCCGGAGTGCCTCTAATAACCGGACACCAACCCGGAGTGCCTCTAATAACCGGACACCAACCCGGAGTGCCTCTAATAACCGGACACCAACCCGGAGTACCTCTAATAACCGGAGACCAAACCGGAGGGCTTACTTTTACCAGTCCCTAACCTAGAGTGCTTACTTTAACCAGTCCCCAACCTGGAGGGCTTACTTTTACCGGTCCCCAACTCGGAACATACTTGTTTAGCACATTCATCTGAAGAAAAGTTTGAAATATAACATAAACATTTGGGTTAAAACTAGCATACGAAATGTCAATAGTTTCACCATAAACTATGAATGGTATAAAATAGCACATCCACATTCAAACATATCACAAAACCTTCAATAAAATATAGAAGTTTTGTATTATAATAAATCAACTTCAAATAATCTTAAAATCCATCAAAGGATGTTGACATAGATGAAATCAAAATTATTTTAAAAGAAGTATCTCCTTTTATTTTGAAAACATTTAAGATCCATATAAAATAAAACATTTTCTTTGAAAATATTCTTATAAGCTTTTAAGGAAAGCTTCGACGATTTTATAATGGCGGAAAGTAACCGCACCCGCCGTATAAGTTAAAAAAACATTCTTACCTCAATTCTGTCGAAAAGGTTAAAAAGGACCTTGTTTTGAAAACGACGGAAAGATTCCTTTATAAACCTCTTATAAAAAGTCAAACAAGGGTATAAATGACTTTAACCCATATTCTTGTAAATAGTAAAAATGTTTTGAAATACATTTTTAAGAAACATGGATGTGGATGATAAAGAGATCCCAGTAGATTATTACGTATAAACAACCTCGGATAATGAAGAGATTGTGAAATAACCCTTACCTTGTACTTTTCCTTGGTTGGGGTAGGTTAACCTTCTTTATAATGGTGAAATAATTGTTATTAAATTATACAAGAATCATATATATTAATATGATATCATATATGATCTTTTAACATTGATTTGTTAATAATATCTTAGAATTATCGTCGTTTTGGGTGTTAACTTACTCATTTTTTTATATATGTTTTGTTACATAAGTTATGTTTGTTGTATCTTATTCATATCCAGAATGATATCAAGTCCTTAAACATCATTTTTAAATCATTAAATGATAATTATACTTGAATGGATACGATGGAGAATGAATCTCATCGCGTTCGTGGAGACGGTAGTCCGTACGTACGCACGAACGCTACTTCCATTTAATTTTTATTTTAAAAGAATCGAATCCAAATGATACATAGGTATATTACTATTCCATTATAATATAATATTTTATATATGTTACTTATGTTCATTAACACCATCCTTTATACGTTCCATGTGTGGTATGAACGAGTCATATCATTTTAAGGGGGCGGTAGTCCGCACTTCCTCAAATGAAATTATCGTATGTATATACAACATGAAACGAATAATGGTATGAAATAAAATGGAATTACAGAAGCTTATATATAAAATATATATCATTAATACCATATTTAATTACAGTTCCATCATAATGGCCACCATGAGAGGCGGTAAGATGTATTTGAACAATCATCGTTTCGTGAGGCGTTAATTTTCCATCCACAGAAACATTATGTTCATCATCCATTAGATGGAGTTGTGTGTATGTGTAGTTTGAATACTTCTTATAACAACATCCTAGTATATTGAGGATACTTGTGTTGTTACAAAATAAGGGAAATAAAAAGATTTTGGGGGTTGGAGAAGCAAAATAAATGAAAATAATTTAAGAGAAATCGTTACCTTTAATTTAGGTAACTCACTTTGGTTTGAACCAAAGGACTTCTTGAAATGCTTTCTGCCTAAGGGGAAGCTTCAAGGAGGAGTAGAGGGATGTGGGGAGCTTAGTTGGGCAGAGTTTGGACGAGCCAAGTGGCTTGAGAGGTGTGAGGAATGAGTAGAAGTGGTCTCCTTTTATAAGGGAGAGGAGGGGCTCTTTAGAAAAGTGTGAAAGTATTACTTTATAATATATTTGTATTCGGTTTATAATGGTCCAAAAATCATTGAGGTCGAAGATAATATGACTCATATTCTAAATAACATCAACCAATAAGAATTTTACAGGTTTTAGATAATATTTTAATCATTATAATCTTATTTATTTAAATGATTTATTAATGAGGTAAACATTGCATCATTATTGTGTCATTAATAATTTAAATTATTTGATGTCTAAAAATTATAAATAAAATATCATTATGTAGGAAATCGTTTTAGATTTCTAATGAATATTTATAATCGAAAATCCAACATGTATAACCCTATGTAAAAATTGTTCTTCTAAAAGATGTAAGCTTATGCCATTTTTATTTTTATTTTAACTTTATTAATATAATGTGTCATTATCACTTACAAGTGGATCCATGGGGTCCCAAAATAGACCCAAAGATTCCCATGGTCGACCATGTATCAACCAATAGGGTTAAGACACGTTTTAGGGTAATTTAGTATTATTATAATATTATTTTTTAACCCTTATTTACCGGATTTACCCTTAACCATGGTAAATAAAATATTTACCACAGTAATTATTCAAAATGTCTAAAAATAAAAGTTACCTATTTACACAATTTGGACATCCTGATTCCAAATATGGAATCCATTTTTCTAAATTCAAAACACAGAAGTGGCAGAAATGAATTTAAAATTAATTCTCGCTATCAAAACAAAAAGCGTGTTTTTTAAGAGATAATAACTATCAAAAGATTGACACTTGTTTATGTTCGGTTTAATTGTAAAATTATGTCCAATGACCAACATTATATTAAATGGTAAAAATATATTCTAAATATACTCTAAAACCACTCAAATTCATAATTTATCACTATTAATTATTTTGATTAAAAAAGTTGTTTTTAATTAAAATTTAGTAATTTTCACTATTCATCAAAATATTAAAGTTATCCGAAAAGTACCAAAATTTCACCTTAGGCTAAATTAGATATTCCGAATCCAAAAATGAAGTCCATTTTGAAATATAAAGTATATATAATTTCGAAAAGTAGGTATTACTATTCATAACGGCTAGTTTGATTGGTTGTGGTGTGTGTTAAAACTCAAGGTTGCGTACAACACACGCTACTGTATTATTCAAAGAAAGCGTACCGTGGAAGCTTGGGATGTTTCATTTTAAATTTTTGATGTCCCCATTTAGTCAAAAAGTTTAAAATATTGTATTTAAAAATGGTTCACTATTAAAAGTTGATAAAAGTGCAATACTGAAAATGAATTTGTTCTTGCATTATATCTAAGAAACTCATAATATGGATTCTAAAATTATAAGGATTATATAAAGTTTAAAATTTAGATAATACTATTCATAACCTCTTTTGAATGGATTTTTTTTGTAAGTCATGATGTGATTGAACTCGGTGTTGCGTGTAGTGCAAGTTATTGAATTATTTTGAAGAAATAACACACTATGAAATCTTGGGGTGTTACATTCTCCCCTCCTTCAAGAAATTGCGTCCTCGCAATTTGAAATTGTTCTTCGAAAATAAAAGGTTGAAAATAGAAAATATATTTGTGGGAAAACCCACATCGGAAATTGGGTTACTAAAATTTAGTTTTAACATGAGGAAAAGAGAAATGAAAGGGTCGCCACCAAATTATGATCTCGATTAGGAGAACATTGGTGGCAATTAGAGACATATAATTGGAGGAAAAACGTAAATATTTATAGGTAGTGATTGAGGTCATCAATCACAAACAAGTATAAAATTGAGGTCCTTAAATTCATCAATCTATGATGATTTGAAATTCCATCGGTTCAACAAAACATAGGGTATTAGGATAACACATTTTTTACGTTTCAAAATATCTTAGTTGAAATCCCACATCGAAAAATGAATTAATGAGGCCTCTATTTAAAATAATGAGTCGAAAGTATGAAGATTACCGAAAATAACACATACTAGGGTTCCATGTAGGAAAATATGGATATGGAAGAAAAATCCAACCATCAATTATCTGATGGAGAGTGGTAGAGAACATGGCTATGAAAAGGCCAACAATCCCAAAGCCATAAATTAGTGATGATTTAAGGTACCATCTAGGAAAACATTTTTGTTCTAAGTTGCGTTTCTTAATGTTGAGGAATTTATTTATGAGATTGGCTAAGATCATAAGGAGATATACTTACTTTATAATTAGAGTTTTATCCATTAATAAATTTCAACCACAAACTCATCTTTCACTCTAAAACATAATAGAATGTAAAAAAAAATTTATTTACACTATTCGTATAGGGTTCCAAAATAAACGAATTTATAATTCATCTACAAGATATTTTAATAAAAACTACATTATTTAATTCAAGACATCTCGTGGGCCAGTGGTAGGTGATACACCCTTGTCGCCCTTCGGTTGCGGGTTCAAGTCTCGCAGCCTTTCCGGACGCGACGGGTTGCCGCCCGACCTCCGGGTTGTCCTTTTATGGCAATCCAAAATAATCCAAACTAGAACTATCCAAAATACTTCTATCCAAACTCACAGTCCAACATTTATAAGTAAGGTAAACATAATGTAGAACCTTTTTACCCCGTAATATCATATGAATACCTTCATCATGTATTCTTTTAATACACTGAAACATCCTGAATTACCATATTCCTTATTGATTACATTCATGCTCCCTTATTCCATATAGAAAGCTGGATATACTTCATTAATCCAAAAATGTTTTAAACCCCAAAAATGATGGAATATACAAATCATTAGTCAGTTCGAAGGTATTCAAGAATATCCAATATAATTTATCCAAAACAATCATGTATTATTCCAAAATCACTACTTCGGTAACAGAACTATATTATGGTTTATCATTCTCTCAACCATATATTTTCCAAAAATTTATCCTGCTATTGAGTCACTTTTCTTTGTTCCACATAATCTCAAGTCCTTAATGAAATAGTACTGTAGTACAATCCTTATATACTCCATAATTATTATAACAAGTACATTGTTGATACAACACTCAATTGACATAATCAACATAAGAACTCTAATCATTCCTCTTCATATGTGGTAGTATCATAACTTGATTATTATCCAATAGCATCATTTGCGGCATAGTCTGATGACTGGGACATAGGTTCGCGTAGTGTCCAAACTCCTTGCAAATGAAGCATTGTACATTTGAAACCATTTTCTTACCCTTGCAGTCACGTACTTTGTGCCCTTTTCCTCCACACTTATAACAAACTCCCATTCCTTTCAGGCATGTTCCAGGGTGTTTCTTTCCACAGTTACCACATATGGGAAAATTCTTCTTTTCCCTCTTCCCTTTATCCATATTTCTCTCTTCTATCCTTTTCTTCTCTTGCTTCCCTTCAAAGCCATAGGACTCAGTAAACTCTTTACTTATCTTATCAACACATGATATTATTTCTTCATATGATGATAATACATGGGAGACTATTTCTCTTATCAATTCTAGCTTAAGGCCATGAAAGATATGATCCTTCCTTCTCTTTGGATCATGTGCATTTCTGGAGTTCTCATTCCTTCTACTGGGCGCCATTTCTAAACAATGGCATAAACTAAATCAGTTTATGAATCAAAATACATAATCCCATACTTATAAAACACTTAAAATAAATTGAACTATTTATGGATATAATCCATAATCATAAGAATGTTTTCTTTGAGGAAGTATATACTCATAATCTCTTCAAAATGATTTGTAAAGAAAATGAGAGTTATCCTAAGCATATCCCCCGGGAGTGTCGTAACCAAGAGTGCAGCAAGGCCCGTTGTCGTGCATCAGTTCCCGTTCGAGTCTAGCTCAAAGCGGTGTTTTCGGGTTTTACCCCTAGGTACATCTGTTCCAGAGCCGCCTCTACCTGCTCGTATCCAGACAGGGATGTATTGCTCGGAAAACTCACAAAATCTCTACAATACCAAAATTCTAGGAAGTTCTTCTATACTAATCCTCAAAGTTCATCTTAGGTCTACGTGCTCTAATCAGAGTTTATCTAAATCTAGCTTCCAAGGTTTGTACTAAACCTCCCTCTAATACCAACTGTAACGCCCCGACCCCAGCTACCCAGAGTCGGTGCATTACTTCGTAACATTGGCATGATCACAAGAAAGATCAAATCCCGAAAGACCGATTGGTTTAGTAGCCTTGGAAACACTAGATATAATCATAAAGTTTTACATTACATTTCAAAGTGAAAAACTACTACAACAACAAAGTCTTCATATCCACACTATTAACCCCTCATAATATCCCTGCAAGTCATTCATAATTTACTTCTTCACTACCTGGGAAAAATAAAACATAGAAAAGGGGTGAGCTCAAATGCCCAGTAAGGATAACAATATAGCGGAACATTCAAAATAAGCATAAACATTTAAGGCAATGAATTACTAAAACAAAAGCCTTTTAAAATTGAACTTCAACATAGTATGGCAAAAGTAAAATGAAATAATGCCATTTACTTGTTCACATGGATATTCTACTAATCGAATAATCACATGCAATATCAATAACCACTTTCATAATTATGGAATGCATAATGTCAAACGTTAATTTCATTGTCTAGGCCTCATCCCAAGACCTAGGGGTTACTTCTAACCGGAACCCAACCCGGAGTGCCTCTAATAACCGGACACCAACCCAGAGTGCCTCTAATAACCGGACACCAACCCGGAGTGCCTCTAATAACCGGACACCAACCCGGAGTACCTCTAATAACCGGAGACCAAACCGGAGGGCTTACTTTTACCAGTCCCTAACCTGGAGGGCATACTTTAACCAGTCCCCAACCTGGAGGGCTTACTTTTACCGGTCCCCAACCCGGAACATACTTGTTTAGCACATTCATCTGAAGAAAAGTTTGAAATATAACATAAACATTTGGGTTAAAACTAGCATACGAAATGTCAATAGTTTCACCATAAACTATGAATGGTATAAAATAGCACATCCACATTCAAAAATATCACAAAACCTTCAATAAAATATAGAAGTTTTGTATTATAATAAATCAACTTCAAATAATCTTAAAATCCATCAAAGGATGTTGACATAGATGAAATCAAAATTCTTTTAAAAGAAGTATCTCCTTTTATTTTGAAAACATTTAAGATCCATATAAAATAAAACATTTTCTTTGAAAATATTCTTATAAGCTTGTAAGGAAAGCTTCGACGATTTTATAACGGTGGAAAGTAACCGCACCCGCCGTATAAGTTAAAAAAAACATTCTTACCTCAATTCTGTCGAAAAGGTTAAAAAGGACCTTGTTTTGAAAACGACGGAAAGATTCCTTTATAAACCTCTTATAAAAAGTCAAACAAGGGTATAAATGACTTTAACCCATATTCTTGTAAATAGTAAAAATGTTTTGAAATACATTTTTAAGAAACATGGATGTGGATGATAAAGAGATCCCAGTAGATTATTACGTATAAACAACCTCGGATAATGAAGAGATTGTGAAATAACCCTTACCTTGTACTTTTCCTTGGTTGGGGTAGGTTAACCTCCTGTATAATGGTGAAATAATTGTTATTAAATTATACAAGAATCATATATATTAATATGATATCATATATGATCTTTTAACATTGATTTGTTAATAATATCTTAGAATTATCATCGTTTTGGGTGTTAACTTACTCATTTTCTTTTATATGTTTTGTTACATAAGTCATGTTTGTTGTATCTTATTCATATCCAGAATGATATCAAGTCCTTAAACATCATTTTTAAATCATTAAATGATAATTATACTTGAATGGATACGATGGAGAATGAATCTCATCGCGTTCGTGGAGACGGTAGTCCATACGTACGCACGAACGCTACTTCCATTTACTTTTTATTTTAAAAGAATCGAATCCAAATGATACATAGGTATATTACTATTCCAGTATAATATAATATTTTATATATGTTAATTAAGTTCATTAACACCATCCTTTATACGTTCCATGTGTGGTATGAACGAGTCATATCATTTTAAGGGGGCGGTAGTCCGCACTTCCTCAAATGAAATTATCGTATGTATATACAACATGAAACGAATAATGGTATGAAATAAAATGGAATTACAGAAGCTCATATATAAAATATATATCATTAATACCATATTTAATTACAGTGCCATCATAATGGCCACCATGAGAGGCGGTAAGATGTATTTGAACAATCATCGTTTCGTGAGGCGTTAATTCGCCATCCACAGAAACATTATGTTCATCATCCATTAGATGGAGTTGTGTGTATGTGTAGTTTGAATACTTCTTATAACAACATCCTAGTATATTGAGGATACTGGTGTTGTTACAAAAGAAGGGAAATAAAAAGAGTTTGGGGGTTGGAGAAGCAAAATAAATGAAAATAATTTAAGAGAAATCGTTACCTTTAATTTAGGTAACTCACTTTGGTTTGAACCAAAGGACTTCTTGAAATGCTTTCTGCCTAAGGGGAAGCTTCAAGGAGGAGGAGAGGGATGTGGGGAGCTTAGTTGGGCAGAGTTTGGACGAGCCAAGTGGCTTGAGAGGTGTGAGGAATGAGTGAAGTGGTCTCCTTTTATAAGGGAGAGGAGGGGCTCTTTAGGAAAGTGTGAAAGTATTACTTTATAATATATTTGTATTCGGTTTATAATGGTCCAAAAATCATTGAGGTCGAATATAAGATGACTCATATTCTAAATAACATCAACCAATAAGAATTGGACAGGTTTTAGATAATATTTTAATCATTATAATCTTATTTATTTAAATGATTTATTAATGAGGTAAACATTGCATCATTATTGTGTCATTAATAATTTAAATTATTTGATGTCTAAAAATTATAAATAAAATATCATTATGTAGGAAATATTTTTAGCTTTCTAATGAATATTTATAATCGAAAATCCAACATGTATAACCCTATGTAAAAATTGTTCTTCTAAAAGATGTAAGCTTATGCCATTTTTATTTTTATTTTAACTTTATTAATATAATGTGTCATTATCACTTAAAAGTGGATCCATGGGGTCTTAAAATAGACCCAAAGATTCCCATGGTCGACCATGTATCAACCAATAGGGTTAAGACACGTTTTAGGGTAATTTAGTATTATTATAATATTATTTTTTAACCCTTATTTACCGGATTTACCCTTAACCATGGTAAATAAAATATTTACCACAGTAATTATTCAAAATGTCTAAAAATAAAAGTTACCTATTTACATAATTTGGACATCCTGATTCCAAATATGGAATCCATTTTTCTAAATTCAAAACATAGAAGTGGCAGAAATGAATTTAAAATTAATTCCCGCTGTCAAAACAAAAAGCGTGTTTTTTAAGAGATAATAACTATCAAAAGATTGACACTTGTTTATGTTCGGTTTAATTGTAAAATTATGTCCAATGACCAACATTATATTAAATGGTAAAAATATATTCTAAATATACTCTAAAACCACTCAAATTCATAATTTATCACTATTAATTATTTTGATTAAAAAAGTTGTTTTTAATTAAAATTTAGTAATTTTCACTATTCATCAAAATATTAAAGTTATCCGAAAAGTACCAAAATTTCACCTTAGGCTAAATTAGATATTCCGAATCCAAAAATGAAGTCCATTTTGAAATATAAAGTATATATAATTTCGAAAAGTAGGTATTACTATTCATAACGGCTAGTTTGATTGGTTGTGGTGTGTGTTAAAACTCAAGGTTGCGTACAACACACGCTACTGTATTATTCAAAGAAAGCGTACCATGGAAGCTTGGGATGTTTCATTTTAAATTTTTGATGTCCCCATTTAGTCAAAAAGTTTAAAATATTGTATTTAAAAAGGGTTCACTATTAAAAGTTGATAAAAGTGCAATACTGAAAATGAATTTGTTCTTGCATTATATCTAAGAAACTCATAATATGGATTCTAAAATTATAAGGATTATATAAAGTTTAAAATTTAGATAATACTATTCATAACCACTTTTGAATGGCTTTTTTTTGTAAGTCATGATGTGATTGAACTCGGTGTTGCGTGTAGTGCAAGTTATTGAATTATTTTGAAGAAATAACACACTATGAAATCTTGGGGTGTTACAGTTTTTGTGTATTTATTTTGTTAAATATTAATATTACTAAATCAAATAGGATGGATATGAATAAATAATGGATGGATATCAATCGTCTGAAAAAAGAGTATAAATATGGAGTGAAAGATTTTATAAAGTTTACAAAATATCATGCATATTACCCTTCTAAAATTATTTTCCCATGTTTATGCTATTATTATTCAAGAAAAATTAGTTCAGAGGAGTTGGAAGAACACTTGATCTATCACAGAATAGATCAAAGTTATAAATGTTGGAATAAACACGAGGAAAAATGAATGTAGCTAGTGACTAGAAACTACTTGTTCTCTTAAATTACATTCTCCTAGAAGATAATGAGCTCCTGAGCCAAACATATGATGCCAAATGAATATTATACTTGATGGGTATGATCTATAAAAGAATACACACCTGCCTGAATGATTGTATATTGTTTCATAAGGACCAAAAATCACTTAAAGATTGACCAAAGTTTGGTACTTCTTAATACAAGAAATATGAATCTGGTTCTACAAAATTTGTATGGTAATTTCCAATCATTGCAAGTTTTAGGCACCTATATAAAAGTGATGAGACTTCAAGGTAATTAACATGGCACGTAGATGCAAGAATTAAATATGGAAAACTATGTCACCCAGTAGACTCTCCTTGGTGAAAGATAATTGATCATGCGTATTCTGAATTTGGAAATGAGTTGAGAAACCTTCATCTTTCATTATCTGCAGATGGAGTAAATCCTTTTGGTTTTCAAATTAGTACTCATAGTACATGGCCAGTTATGTTGGTCAATTATAACTTTCCATCGTGGTTATGTATGAAATTAAAATACATCATGTTATTTATGATTATATTAGGACTAAAACAACCGGGAAATGATATTAATGTTTATTTGGATCCATTGATCGAAGATTTGAAATTATTGTGAGATTCGGGTGTTATGTTGTATGATGCTTATAGAAATAAATATTTCACATTAAGATCCACATTGTATGGGATGATAAATGAATTTCCTACTTATGGAAATTTTTTAGGATATATAATTAAAGGAACTCAAGGGTTTCCCATTTTTGAATAAGGCACATAGTCAATTAGGTTGAAAAATTAATAGAAAACCAAGTTTCTAAGACATCACAGATTTCTACCCCAATGGCATAAGTACCGATATTGGATGAAATCATTTTATGGAAGTTCAAAAGAATGTACAACACCATCTCCACTAAAGTTTTATCAGTTGTTTGATAAATTAAAAGATGTGGACACTACTTTTGGTAAAAAAAATTCAAAAAAATTAGGAAAACTGATTGAAAAAAGATATTAGTTCTTTTGTAATTACTATACTAGAATAGTCTGTATGTCAGAAATTTTATTGATGTTATGCATGTTGAAAAAAAAACGTGTTTGATAGTGTCATAGGCACATTTCTAAATAAACCCAAGAAAATAAAGGATAGAATTAAGGATAGGTTAGATATGATTGACATGGGAATACGAGAATATTTGATGCCAATAAAGGGTGAAAAATGAACTTTTCTTCCTCCATCTACTTACACTCTTTCCATCTAGAAGAGATATCAGTTTTGAAACTTTTTGAATGATATAAAGGTTCTAAAGGGGTATTCATCGAATATCAATAACATCGAGTCAATGAATGATTTAAATTTAATGGGTATGAAATCACATGACTTCCATGTTTTGATATAAGATCTAATTCCTATAGCTTTACATTTCATTTTTCCCAAGAATATCTGTAATACATTATCCAAGATTTTTTTCTTCTTCAAAGATATATGCAGCAAAGTTATAGACCCGGTGAAATTATTGACTATGGAAAGATAAATTTTCATCATATTATGTTAATTGTAAATGTTATTCCTTCCAAAATTATTTGATATGATAATTCATTTGATGGTTCACTTGGTGATAGAGATTCAATTATGCGATCTTGTGCATTATAGATAGATATACCCCATTGGACGGTATATGAATATTTTGAAAGGGTATGTCAAAAATCAAATTCAGTCATAGGGTTGTATTGTGGAGAGATATATTTTTGAGGAATACATTTAATTATATACTTAATACCTATCTAGTGTGGAAGTCATTGGTCAACCAAAATCTCATTACACTGGGCATCTTGCGGGTGAAGGAATTTTAGGAAGAGATGTTATCACAATCAATGTTACAGATTGGGAGCATGCCCACATTTACATTTTTCATAACATTTTAGAGGTTTCACCATATTTTGAAACCCATAAATATATTACTAGGCATTTTAATCCATCAGGTGGTAAAATATGGATATCAAATACACAAAATCAACGGTTTATAGGATGGTTTTGGGACCATATTTTTAAGGAGTAAGATGAAAATCTAGATTCAATTTCAGAGTGACCTTGATGGTTAGTTACAGGACCAAGTGTGTGTGTGTTATCTTATAATGGTTATGTAATTAATGGTTATATGTTCTATAAAAATGATAATTATGAAGACAGTACCATGAAAAATAGTGGAGTTACACTGGTGGTTGATGTAATTTATGTTTCTGGTACTAAGAATAGAAATCCAATTTATGAGAATATGTCATACTTTGGCATCATTAAAAAAAATATGGGAGTTGGATTATACAACATTCCAAGTGTCGATTTTTCAATGTAAGTGGGTTGATAACATGAGTGTTGTTAAAATAGATGAATTGGGATTCATGAAAGTTGATTTGTGTAAGGAAGGGTATAAAGATAAACCATTTATAATGGCATCATAGGCAGCACAAGTATTTTATATTCTATATCTTATAAACCAAAAGTGTTCAATTGTTCTGTTATCGACCAAAACCACTTAAGGTTCAGATAAAAAATCAATTGAGGATGACCCTCTCATTGGGACGTCACAATAATTTCACAGCAGTCCCAATGTAGACAACATTTTTTATGTCATAGGAGACCATAATGAAGGGATTTGGATAGTTTATAGAGGGGTAAAATCCCTTCATCATTTTAAAAAAATAGTTTAATAATCAGAGATTTTTTTTTGTAATATAAATCACATTACCTCATGTTATTATCCATTTTCTATTGTATTTATGTAATCTAAATTAAATATTAAACCACTTCTGTAGATAATGACTTTTTCACATGCTGGTACTCCCAATCCCAAGGAACAATAGGTCTCTCAACATACTGTTTCTCATAGTGTAGAGGAACAATGACCTTCTACACATGCTGGTGCTCGCAATCCCAAGGTACAATGGGTATCTCAACCTGCTGCTACTTGTAGTGTAGAGGAATGACCTTTTGCACATGTTGTTTCTCCCATTCCTGAGAAACAACAAGTTTCTCAATATGATTCTTCTCCCAGTGAAAAGGTACAATGACCATCTATACATGTCGATGATAATGCTTTAGAGGAACATATTGATGATATTGAATTTGAGGAAATGGTAGGTGACAAAGGACTGAAAACGTAGAAAAAATAGGAGCAACATAGTTTGATGGTGTTAGTAAAAATCATTAAGGTGAAAGTCAAAGGCATCAAATATGAGGTCATATGGAATGTACGGGGCCAGCATGTTAACCCCAACAAGTCCATGTTCAATAGTTACATTAGAATCATCACTTGGAAATTCATATTGATTGATGTATATTCATGGAACCATGTTGTGTTTGGGATTAATACTCTGATGTGGGAAGAGATTATGGTAACATTATGATATTATTACTTTATTTTACTAGAAAATAAAATAATGAAACATTAAGTTGATCTTCATCATCCATTCCAGAGTGCATTTATAGTAGATGAATTACACAAGAAATATGTATTAATTCTTTCTGGAAGTATTCACAGAGGATTTTTCACAATTCTAATAAGAAATCATCTTAAATATAATGAAGGGAAAATAAACTACATCTACTAATTATCTATGCACACCTAATAACCCAAGAATCATGGTATGTGTTTACTGACCATCATGCAGATGTGTCTTTTTAGGTACATTTTGGATAGTAATATGTTGTTTAATGATATGTGTATTCATCACTTTGATTCACAATTTTTTATTTATTAAACAACATATGAGTTCTAAAAATAAGGAACGAGTAGAAAAACTAGTATACCCCTACCATAAAGTAAGGATGGAGTATGCTTCACTTGAAAAAAAATGGTACATATTTTGAATCTACCATAATAATTTTATGTGACATGAAACAACAACATAATTATGTTCTTATGTTTATATAAATATTAATGGATCTAAATCCAAATCCAATTCTATCTCATGCCATGTGTTATGGAAGTAGGTATGTGTAAATAAAGGAAAGATACTAATAGATGAAAACACATAAAAAGTGTGGGAAACATTTGTAATTATTACATAATAAAAAAATATTTAAATTGCTATTACATAACAATTATCACTTATTTTCATATATTTTCTATCTGATATGGTCATAGGAATCAACAACACTTGTACCAGATGAACACATACTATTGGTGGACTTGAAGTGGCCAAAACAATATGTATTCATTAGAGGATTGGGTTTTGGGGTGACACCCAGAACATATTTTGAGAAAAAAACAAGAGGAGGATCAAAGTGAATTAATGAAATAGATGATAGAAAGAATATCTACCCTTGAAGAAGAATTCCAATGGAAAATAGAGATGATGGAAACTTTTATGGGGGGAAGAAAAGAGAATAATCAACTCAATAATATCCACCACGTAGAGATCTCCCCCCCCCCCCCACCATCTATAAGGCGATCCATTCCCCTAAAATATATGACTTATCCAAGCTAATCAATTCTCTAATAAATGTTTCTATGAAATGTTAATCATATAGGCATTGATACCTTTCTTGTACTGGTATTCTATAGGGTGATAATGACTATGATTTATATCTATAAACACCCACCCATTACCTTGTAGCGAGGGATATAGTGTTCAATATTCAAAATGACATGCTACACAGCATACCACTACCAACAGGTCATGTGTGAGTTTTGATTAGAGTAGCCCATGAACCAAGAATTGAGATAACTATTCCAATTGAAGAGGAAGATATTTATATGGTCAAAAAATCTGTTGGAACATTCATCACATGGATGTCACATCTTGTAAAAAACATTTCGATAATGAGGTATTCATTTCCAATTTATGTTTCAAGATAAACCTTTAACAATTAATGAAAAAAGGTATGAAGTGATGAATGTTATTATAGAAAGACAAAGGTAAGGGGATAAATTGAAAGACAAACTCAAAACCATCTAAAGGATCGACCAACCAATCAAAAAGATTTACCAAAATAATCATTACTCCACCCATTCTATATTATCATTTACTATAATTAAAGGTTTATGTGGATAAAAAGTTAAAATACGGTCATAATCACATAGTTAATTTTGAAGAAAATATATATGAAGAGAAATATCAAGACTTCATTGGTGTTGAGAGTGTAAGTGAAATCCTCGACTATGATTGGCTAGGTGACTCAGTTGTAAATGTATACATGAGGTATGTTTTCACGATTTGATTTTCCAAAAGTTGATATACTGTGTTAATTATGACTAAATACATTTCATACTTTTGTTAGGTGTATATAGGAAAAACAAGTTAAGGGATTTTTTCATGAATGAAAAATGGACTCATTAGTCCTCACATATCTTCTATAGAACAACCAAAAATAAACACAAACAAAATGATGAAATATTGGTAGGTCTGATCAAATCGTTTGAAATAAAAAAATTAGATGATAGGATCTATTTAATACCAAAAATTAAGGGGTAAAACTCTATAATTTAATCATATCAAATATATTTTTAGTTCTTTCATTACTTATTATTTTTTGTGTTTTTAGGTAGCATTGGATTCTCATTGTGGTAAATTTGGATACTCCAAAGATTTATTTCTTGGATTCAATTCATGGATATCAAACAAACCATACACACATGATGGTGTTTGTTAATAATTAATACACTACATCCAATGTTTTAGAACTAAACATCAAGTTATATAATTTATATTATATTTTAATGAGGATTCTGTTATGATAGGGTGGTGCATCAATATTGTGAAAATAAGGAATGAGGCTAGGGGATAAGAATGAGGAATAAGACATGTTCTATGACTGGAAAGTATAAAGGTATATATAATTATATTTCACTATTCAATCACATGTCAAAAAAATTTACTTATTCTCCTCAATTTTTCTGTAGTGTCTAGAACAAACCAATGGAAAATATTGTGGTTATTATGTTTTCAAATTTATGAGAGATCATATTCCATTAACAAACTAGCATCCCTGAAGAGGTATTTTTAAATATAATTACTATTTTATTTAAAATATTTATTAATCCTTTGTGTATTTATATTTTTATATTACAACTATGAATATCTAAAAGACTCATATTCACAAGATGAAATAAATGTTCTTAGAAACAAATGGCCAGCATACCAGATAGAAGAATGTACACAAATATCATGAAGAAGTGACTTCCATAGAAGTAGTGGATTTTTTCATATTTATGTTTAATTTAATTATTTTTAGTATTACTCACATAATAATTTATTTCTTATATAGGTATATCCCTTTGTTCGAGTTGGGGAGGTTTGTTCAAAACTGGTCATGCTCATGAGAGATTGGACTTTGAGGCTGCAACTAAGATAATGATAAAAAAGGAAAGGGGTCAAGAATGTATAAAGTTTAATTCCTAATAATTATGTAATTAATTAATTTTTTAATAATTTTACCTACTCAAAAATGAGAAAAAAGAACAAGTGACTAGTATCACTCAAAGTGTCTGTTTTTATTTAAAATTAACATTACTTTTAGTAAAAAACAAGTGATATACTAAAAACTGATCAAATGCATTTGGATTGTTTTGATACTTTAGGAAAATGATTTATAAGTTATTTTTAATGTTTAAGAATCAACCACACCTCAATCTGATGCACGGTGTGGCTGGTATGACTTTAACTGTGTATGTTTTTTAAATTGACATTAAATTTAGAAAAAAGAAAAAATGACATATTGAAAACTAAGAAAATGAATTCATATTGTTTTTATAATTTAGTAAAATGATTCATGCGTCATTTTTTATTTGTAGGAATCAACCACACCTCAATCTAATGCACGGTGTGATCGGTATGACTGAATGTGTCTGTTATAAGTTTAAAATTGACATTTTAGTTCAAAACATGTCACTCACTGAAAACCAAGAAAACACACTATGATTGTATTCATAATTTAGTACATATATTCATAAGTAATTTTTGACTTGTATGAAGTAGTCTCACATAAAACTGATGCACGATGCAATCGGTATGACTCAAAATGTGTGTTTCTAGTTTGAAATGACATTTTAGTAAAAAAAGACAACTGGCATATTGAAAACTAATAAATAACATTCAGATTGTTTTGATTCTTTAGTAAAATGATCTATAAGTTATTTTTGATGTGTAGGAATCAACTGCACCTCAATATGATGCATGGTGTGGTCAGTATAACTTAAAGTGTCTCTTTTTATTTAAAATTGACATTAATTTAAGCCAAAACAACATGTGACATGCTAAAAATCAAGAAAACACATTCAGATTGTTTTGATATTTTAGAAGAATGATCCATGAGTCATTTTTGACATGTAGGAGTCAACTAAACCTCAAAATGATGCACGGTATGATCGGTATGACTTCAAGTGTGTCTTTTTATTTAAAATTGATATTAATTTAAGTAAAAAGAACAAGTGGCATACTGAAAATTGAGAAAACTCATTCGAAATATTTTTATATTTTATTAAAATGATACATGAGACATTTTTGATGTTTAGGAATCAATTACACCTCAATACAATGCACGATGTGACTAGTATGAATCTAAGTGTGCCTTTTTATTTAAAATTGACATTAATTTAAGTAAAAAAGAAAAAGTGACATACTAAAAACTAAGAAAACTCATTTGTATTGTTTTTATACTTTAGTAAAATGATACATGAGTTATTTTTGACATGTTGGAATCAACCACACCACAACTCGATGCATGGTGTTACCAGTATGACTAAAAGTGTCTATTATCAGTTTAAAATTGATATTTTAGTTCAAAACATGTCACTCACTAAAAACCAAGAAAACACAATATAATTTTCTTAATAATTTAGGAGAGATATTCATAATTCATTATTTATGTGTATGAATCATTATTGTTTCAAACCAAGAAAATGCACTTCGGTATGACTCTAATGTGTATTTCCAATTTGAAATGAAATTTTAGTAAAAAAACACAACTGGCATACTGAAAACTAAGAAAACATATTCAGACTATTTTGATACTCTAGTATAATGATATATATAAGTATTTTTTGACATGTAATAATTATCCTCACCTCAGTATGATGCATGGTGTGTCCAGTATAACTCAAAGTGTCTCTTTTATTTAAAATTAACATCAGTTTAAGTAAAAACAAAAAATGACATACTAAAAACCAAGAAAACGCATTTGGATTTTTTTTATATTTTAGGACAATGATATATATGTCATTTTTGACATATAGGTATTATCCCTCCCTCAATATAACACATCGTATGTTCAATGTCACTCAAAGTGTCTCTTTTTATTTAAAATTGACATTAATTTAAGTAAAAACAATAAGTGACATACTGAAAACTGAGAAAATACATTTGTATTACTTTTATATTTTATGAAAATGATCCATGATTCATTTTTGATGTGTAGGAGTCAACCACACCTCAATATGATGCATAGTGTGACTAGTATGACTAAAAGTGTATGTTATTATTTTAAAATTGACAATTTAATTCAAAACATTTCACTCATTGAAAACCAAGAAAACATGCTTTGATTGTCTTGATAATTTAGGAAAATAATTAATAAGTCATTTATGACATTTATGAAGTATTCTCACATCAAATCGATGCACGATGCGATCGGTATGACTCATAATTAATGTTTCTAGTTTGAAATGAAATTTTAGTAAAAAAACACATCTGACACACTGAAAATCAAGAAAACGCATTTGGATTCATTTTGATATTTTATGAAAATTATACATAACTAATTTGTGACAGGTATGAATCATTCGCGCCTCAATCTGACGCATGGTGTCACCAGTATAACTCTAAATGTGTCATTATTTAAAATTGACATTAATTTTAGTAAAAGAAAAAGTGACATACTCGAAACTAAGAAAATTCATTAGGATTGTTTTGATATTTTATAAAAAAGATCCATAACTAATTTGTGATATGTAGGAATAAACCCTACCTTAATAGGATGCACAGTGTGACCGGTATAACTTCAAATGTGTCTTTTTTATTAAATATTGACATTTTATTAATGTATTCTTTCATATTAATGTTTAAGTTATTTCTCTATAGTATTACTAACATAATATTTGTTTTCTTATATAGGTGTAATATTTTTCTTAGGTTGAGATGATTTTTTCAGCAACTAATACCATGGGTGGACATTTTTCAGAGGGGATCATGAGCTTCAAAAGATGAAACATTATTGTTTTTAATTTTTTTTGGATAATTATATATATAATTATATAAAACATTATTTGAAAAGTATATAGCAGTGTTTTTTTATATAACATGGGTGGAAATATTTTATTCCTTATGTCACATTAAATTTATATAGCATTGTTTGAAATTACAGGTTTTTTTAGGTTTTTGCTGGGTGTGTTGTTATATTAACAGAACGTTGCAGCCAACAAGGCCTTTATTAGTGCTATTTTGAGAACTAATAAAGGGTATCCTTTATTAGTTCTATTTAAATCATAGATAAAGGGGACCTTTATCAGTACTAAAAATAGGTATTAGAAAGGGTGTCCTTTATTAGTGCTAAAATAGTGTTGATAAAGAGGGTCCTTTATCAGCTCTTTTTTAGCAAAGATAAAGGACCCCCTTTATCAGCACTTTTATAGTAATGATAAAGGGGACCCCCCCCCCCATCATCATTGTGATTAATAGAACTTTTTTAGAATTGTTAAAAACCATTTTATATGCTTTTAAATGGAATGTGTTTATTATTTTATAACACCTTTAAGTAGTTTAATGTCCCTAGAAAATACTTTAGTGGCTTCTCAAAACCTCAGGGCATCGCCTAATCCTTGAACCCAATCCCAAAACATCATTTTAGAATTCTTAAACACTCAGAACCACATTCCAATTTCTGGTTCTCAAAAGGATACATTCACTAAAAGGATAAATTCAAATTCCCATTGATAATCTCAACCAATACATATGTGGGTTCTTAAATTTTCCTCACGATAAAACTTTTTTTCCCTGAGAAGTCTCTTCAAGTATTCATTAGACAAATATGAACAAATCAGGTCACTTAATTATGATTGATTCACCCTATTATACTCTAGATCACCAAATAATATTCCACTATGAAAATCTATACATGAGGCACATTATTCATGAAGACCTAATCCACCACTTATAATCATTACCAAACCCCTAAATGGTGCCCCATGATGCTTGTATATTCCGAACCACCACTGTTTCATGAACCAACTCATCACCCATCTTGTAGTGATCCCCAAAATCAAAATCACATACCAAAACATGTCCTCAGTGGTCCAATGACCCACTAAATATGATTTCAATCTCACCACACATAAATACATATAAAGCACCCCCTCCCCCCCAGATTTGGTACCATATCTCATTTCCCATTCCAAGTTGAAACAGAAAAGTATATACTACCAATTTATAGGGCCCTCATATACAAACAATTCCTCATAAGGCCCTAACCAAACCTTAGGATACTCTCGTCATACCCTAAAAAATGTACTAGAACCATGCTACTAACTTCTCTATCTTTCCCAAGAATTTCTCCCAAAAAGGAACCTTCAAAACTTTTCATCATATGTTTCACTCCAAAAATCATGTCATGAAAAAATCCAATTACATGATTCACCCCCTAAACCATGTGATGAAAGCAGGATTCACCATTTAAAACAAATGATGAATCTGGATCACCCCCAATCCATATCATGAATTGTGTCACACCCCCTGAAACATTCCATGAAATAGGGATCACCTCATGAATCTCCTTTCATTCACACTAAAACATCCCGACCTTATTGTAAATGCACCGACTCCATCAAATGTTTCACTTGAATATAAAATCTAGTATTTAAAAAGAACAAGATATATTGGACATTACGGTTCACCAGTGTTCAAATTCCATCTCAACCATCCAATAATTAGTCCAATCAAGCCATTGACCCTTCTCACACAAGGTCCATCATTCAATAGCCTACTGTGGTCTCCTCACCATATATATTTTCTTACAACTCTCCACAAGTGAAACCCCCCAAGGATACCCTTCATCAAACCAATAAAGTCATTTAGATAGCTTGGAATATAGAAAATTCTCTCTTAGTGTACTCATAATGTTGTAAATATGATTTACATGATCATATCTATACTAAGAGTACACTAGAATTCATTCAATGATTACAACCATAAACCCATCCATTTATGATATCATCTATTACAACATGGACATGTCAAAACCATTTAAAGGACCTGGGTCTCCCTACCCAAAAGGGTCTTATAAAATTCTAGAAACCATGATTCAAGAGGGACTCATTATCTAAAACTTTATACTACCTCATGAGTCTCTTCTAATAATGCATGAACTAATTTTTTTTGTTGCGCTACCGCCACCATGCTGATTGATTTCTTCCACCACAACTTGAATGATTTTCAAAAAAACATAATAATTCCATTATATTTATCCAAAACAAAAGGGTCCAACCATATCCAACAAACATCATCTTAATTTCAATGAAAACAATATGTGAAAACTCTCGAGCCACCTATTCACATATCCCAATTGGCATCATGCATCTCCAGTACGTGCCTAATATATTGACCTCACAAGAAACCCTGATGTTGTAGACTTTATTAAAACCATTCACTATACTCAACACAATATCCAATGAGTCATATGTCACTAAAACTAAGATTATAAACCCATTCAAGAAGATAACCATTCCTCTTAGCCCATCAACCTCATTGGTCTTGAGGTATCCTCAATGTTTCCATCAAAAAATTGACCTCTACATGTGTCGAATCCAACCACATGTCAACCACCACCCTGAGCATAATTCTTAGATTAGAAGAATCTATGAATTTTCTAACCTCCCTTGAATATCCCATAAAAATTTCACATCAATTACCACATCTAATGACCTTATAAAAATTGGTTCAGGCATCTGAATGGTATTGTCCTCAGAAATTGGACTTAAAACCAACCAAAATCTATCAAAGTGATTCCATTAAAAGAAAACCAAGTCCAACCATTAATTTTACAAAAACTCTATGGAACCAACCATACATCAATATCAGAATACAAAACATCCAAAATTTTGGGGTAACCCATCAATCACTAAATACCCTAACTCCACACCAAAAAATGAGTTTCAAACCAAAGGTCAGTGGGATTTCACACTTGTACTAATGGAAAGGTCTCACGTTAAGGTCACTAGGTCCAACCACCTAAGCCTAAGATAACCTGAATAAGGATACAAATAACTAGACATTAATAACACTAACATACTAACATTACATGACATCAACATGTCAAAATGTTCATCTCTGGGGTCTCCTATGAGAAAGACATCAAACACTGAGCCAACCGACCACAACTAGGGCACCGATCCTCTTTGATCATTCAAACATCCAAATTTTCCCTGGAGGACTAGGCCAAACAACTAAACCCAAACAAAAACCACCCACAAGGGGTCCTATTTTTATGAACCTATTATATATTGACCCATAAGGGTCACTACACCTACAGTGCATGAGGACCACATCATCATCCTTTTTCCAAAAAATTATGTCACTATAGATTCACATGACCTAAAATAAAGAGTAAATACAATAAAATCACACACTATAATACCTATATTTCATGTGAATCTTATGTTATTTATATATTGAATGGGACACCTCTTTCCTATACATTCCAAGAGTCCAAATCAACTCACTGAACTCTTACCAATGGGAAAAGAACTAGATATCCAACATAAATAAAAAAATATGAACCAAATGTGAATCAACTAAGGTGAAAATAAAATAAAACCATAAAAACATAAATTTGAACAACATCCCCATGCCCTGGAAGCTTAGACTTCCTACCAGAACAAGTGTTCTCGATGAACCAACTCAATTTCCATCATAGACTCTGACACATTCCTAAACCTACAATCTACCAAATCCCAAAATAATAATAAGAAATAAAAATACCTCTCTAATACCACTTTGGAACGTACAACATTATCTTACTTTATGAATAGTAACCAGACTAGTTCTCCACATGACCTCAGGCATGCCTTCATGTATTCCAAATGCTTCCAACTCCTAGAAGGGGTATAGGATAGTATATTGGGGAGACTATACCCCCATTAGAGACTGTGATATAAAAAATAAATAACCAAACATCATACATGATAATAAATAATTAGATTATACAAAATAAATAGACATACAATAAAAACACATCAAATGAGTTAAAGATCTAGACAACCATGTCATACAATCCTTGACAACCTACTAGGCTATTCACATATACACACCAGAATAAAATAAATTAAATGATATGGATCCCATATATCTCTAATCCAAAACAAATACCATTCTCCATGTACTCATATACTCCATCTTGATCAATAAAACTCAGGACTTGGCCCAACCTATGCCTGTAATAGACCTGTGAGAGTTGCTCTAGTAACTATTTTTAATGGAAGACCAAGTAGGGTGTGTGAAAAACATATAATTCATCTACTAATTATGTATAAATAAATCCATTATAAATAACCGTGCATGAAATATTAGGATAACAAAGGAATAATTTCATAAATTAATACATAACATCAAATAACTCATCGATGCTCAATCTCTAGGTTGACACCCAGGGTCAGCCAAACCTACTTTGGAAGGATAAGAGATATCTCTGATCACATCATGGAACCATTTAAACCATATACATAACCACCAGGGTATATCCCACAAATCAATATAGTAAAACCCAACATGATCCCTATAAGAATTATAATATAATCAGGCACAATCCCTATAATAATTATAACAAAACTAGTCAAATGACCTATAAGAATTATATTATGATCTCTCATATTCCCTAAAAGAGTTAAATCATAACTAGGAACAACCCCTAAAATAATTACATCATAACTGGGTAGAAAACCTATAAGCATTACTACATGACCAGGCCCAATACCTATGTGAATTATAACATGACTAGGAATAATCCCTAAAATAATTACAACATGACTTGTCACAAGCCCTATAAGAATTATAACATAATCAGGGACATGCCCTATAATCATTATAACATGACTTGGAACAAGTCCTATTAAAATTATAGTATGGCTAGGAATAAGATCTATAATCATTACAACATGACTATATACAAGATCTATAATAATTACATGATGACTACACACAAGCCCTATAAGCATTACAATATGATCGGGAAAAGAACTATAATAATTACAATATTTCAAATGTGTCATTACAGACCTATTTGGTTATCTCATCAAGATACCAATTTAGTAACCATTTATTTAGTTGATATAAATTACCACTTATTATCATAATTTTTATAATCCCCTTTCAAGTATTAATTAAACACATAAATCAATATCATGACATTATACCCATAATGAACTGGTTAATTATTCCAAGTCATTTAAAATATAAATAATCCATTCATGTCATGTGATTCTCATTCAATCCAATCTTAAAATACCATGTTATGAAAACTACAAGGGTAATATAATTTTCCACTTCAATAGTTCCAATTTAAAACACATTCAGAGGTAGGCACACCCCACGTGTGGACAAAAGTCAAGTCTCATCACCAACAAACCTAATGAGATTTGTGGGAGGTCTAGGCATAAAGATTTATCAAATCATTGTGTTAACTTTTAAATTAGGTCATGCTCATGGAGTTCCAATATGTTTGTACATGTTACACATACATGAAAGGAAACCAGTACAAGACTTAGGAATATGTATTAGATCATATACCTCAAATAGAGTCAACTCTATTCTAAGAAAATCCCAATGACATTATCCATGTCTCTCAGGTCCATTCGGCCTTCCTCAAACACCATGATTTCTTATATCATTCAAAATAATTATAATTAATTAATTAAAACTAAATTATAATTAATTAAATTATAAAATGGAAAGTCAAATCCAATATAGAAAGAAATATATGTCAAAATACTTATTGGATAATATTTCATAGTTAAAATAATGACCAACCATCCATGGGAGGTTCGTAACACACTTTTGAATTCATTAAGGGAAAATATCCATTGTGAGGCAACTAGAAAATAATTATCTTAAAAAAATAATTTTAAACATTTGAAAATAGAAACCCAAAGATGAAACTTTAACAGATTTTCCTTAAATGACATGTGTTCAACAACATAGTATATTCTCTCTCTATATTAGTCCAAAGTCTAATCATCCTTAGATAAGTCCTTCAAGATCTGGTGGAATCATAATAAAATTTATCTAATTGAAATAAATCCATGACCAAAATATAAATGATATTCTATGAGGATCAAAAAAATATTGTGATCTCAAGGTATAAAACCTATAGAGTGAAATCCATTGCAATGAATGAAATATTAAATGGTGAAGTGATGAGATTAGAGGAACGCCCGAAAACAAAAACCTATAATTCATGTCACTTTTCTTATAATAGATTCAATGGAATGGATAAAAATAAGGCTTATATATTTATCCCATCCTTTTAAATCATCCGTAAAACTATAAAAGAGAAATTTATAACATGAAAAATAGTTTTATGCCATGAGATTTTAGGGGGAAATCCATTTTTAGGTATGGAAAACATGTTTCACAGTGTGGCATTATGTGTCACTCTGTGATTTATTTAGAATTTACTTCTAACCCCTTTTTCAATCCTAAACCATAATGGGTCACCCCATATAGTTTTTTCATATCATGGATACCCAATTCATGATGAGAATGGAATTCTATAGCACCTTTCAATAGCCCCAAGGACAAATACACTCCTTTGGTGTCTTCCCTAACCACCAGTTCATTACCTAAGGATTGAACCCCATCCCAAAAAATAATTTTGGAATTCTTAAACACTCAAAAACTCATTCAAATTTTTGGTTCTTAAAAGGAACTATTCACTCAAATGATAAATTCAAATTTTTTCTGAAAATCTAAACCCATGAAGATGCATGTTATTACATTGAGCATATGTTCTCACCCATTATTCTATTTTTATTCCCCAAGTTTTAGAAAAAAAATTAAGTATGTTATGTATAGTAAGGGTTCTAGTTGTTAATAACTTAATAGGAAATGATGTCGATCATTTGTATACTTTTTATTTATGTACTGATGTTTCTAAAGACAATAAACCTTTGTTCTTCTAGAAGAGATCATATTAAAATGTATTTCATGTTTATACTAATAATATTTAGTATTTATGTAATAAAAGTATGGGTTTCTATAGTCTCACCAAAAGAACATTCTAAATAGCCTTATGGTGTAGTCTAAGAGAGGACATACAATGGGGAGTAATGTTCTTAACTAGGTGATTTGAATATTTTCTTCTTCTACCTCCTGCAAATGTATTCCATACAGCTTGTCATAAAGACATTAGTATCATAAATATAGTTAAATATTATTATTTTAATGGAATATATATTATCTAACATCCTAAATTTTTATTCTAAAATGAAAACATCATTCATATTATAGTCAGTTCATGTCCACCATGAACAAAGTATTTAATTTTCCATCACTAACTTAATAGATATATATAATAGTAATTTAATGATTAAATATGATAATAATAAATATATTTAATTAGATTTTAATATTTTTGAATAAACATGAGTATTAAATGAAATAAAATAAGTTAACTATGTTAGGAAAACCATCCAAATTTACTAATCATTAAATAATAACATTTACACTCAATGAACTGTACCTAAAATGGATCACTTATGGATATATGGAACCATTTAAACTCCTAGAATGACATGAAAATCATTTCATCCATATTTTGAAGACACTTAAACATTTCATAAAAACTTATATAATTGTCTATAAACTAATGTAAACATAGAAAAATGACATGAATGACCTCAGGTCAGTGAATATAGACATGATATCTCAATAAATGGTTAAAAACTAATATAAATGAATAATAATATATAAAATAAAATAGAAATATGTTCTTAATAAATTATTTAATAAAAATAATTTTATTTTTCAAGTCACTATATGAATGTACTAAGTGAGTTAGGACCTGAGGTAAGGGAACTTCCAAACAACCCTCTTATATTTCGGGTTATGATTTTTCTATATAAACTTAATTTTATATCTCTATTATTGAAATTTATTTATTTTATATATTTTATATATGTTCCTTACATATATACATATTTCAAATTATCTTTTTTACTGGGAATATTAAATATTTTAAGGTTATTTTCTAAATATATTCTTCTAGGTAAACCCTATTAATGGGAACTTGTCTATTTTTTATATCATTTCATATACCAATCTATATAATGTTTCTTAATATAATATGGTTTATAAATATAATCATTATTTTATATAATACCATTTTGTTTCAATTATGGTTTTAAAATAGAATCCATTTTTTTGACTTCCTTATATAATCTTTACTATTTTCTTAAAAACCCCCTCTTAAGATGATCATTTCCAAACCTAATTCTCCATTTTTTTCATAAGAAGTTTTCTCACTTAAACTCTGTAATCATGATTTATGATTATTTACTCAATTATGAACATCCAAAATGATTTTATCCATTTTTTCTTGGGGATCATTATGATGTGAAATTTTTTTATTCTTTGAGATAAGATTATGAAACTTGTTTTCTCCTCATGTGTTTTTTCTTATGCTTACACTTTATGTTAGATTTATTATGAGGAAAATATATTAATGTTCATATTATTATGTTATTAGTGGTCCTGTAACTTAATAGAACCATAATGAAATGGTTAATGTTTTCATCTCATGAAATACCATGTAGGGTGCAAGGGTCCTAGCACAATATATTATGTTTTCTTGGCAGTGAGCCTTGACTTATGATTATGATGTCCTATATTATATCATCTACACGTTATTATGGTTATATTATATTTTTATATTGTATCATTGATGACAATATTCCATGTGATTATATCTAATCCACCTATTTTATGATATTATGTTATGCCTCTTGAATCTTATGTTATGATTCAAGTTTATTATCTTATCATACTTTATAACCCACCCTTTTACTTTATGAATTTACCTAGGTATCCTATAATGTAACATATTATTAATGGGTTTCCTCTTTTCCCATACTTGAAAAGAGGATTTTATTTTATATATTTTTTGGGATCTTCCCTCATTCTCTCAAAAAATATTATTAATGGGATTTAGGATCATACTATAGATATTTAAATAAAAAATATATAGTTTATGTTTTAAGTTGATGTAATATGTATCTAATATCTCAAATAAACTAGGATTCTAAATTTTAAGGTTATGTTTTTTATGGGTTTTATGTTAAAAATTATATAATATTTTTCATGTGAGAATCAGATTAATATAATTGGTATCAAATAAATTATTAATTATTATTTGAAATTAGGACTATAATGCATTAGTGGAATCCCTAGTGATAGATCTAAATATAGGAAAATACCCTAATATTTTGTAAAGTAAAGGGTTCATGATTTCCTAGATATGATAACCCTATCTAGATACTTAAAGTGGATATAGGATTTGAATAAGATACACTATTGGGTAATAACCTTTAAAATGGTAGGTTTAGTGTTAACTTGATATTCACTCGATGCACAAAAAGTGGGCTTAACCACACACCTAGTTTAACATTCCTAGAGGATAAGTTATAGATGTTTCACATTCTCTTTATAAACCATTATAAAGGATTTCAATATATTATTATTTTAATGTATAATTTGATGATGTTACATATGACTAATTCCTAAAGGCCCTAAATATAAGATTCTTGGATTAGTTGTTATAATAAAATTTTTATTTTTTTATATAACATATATAAGTGTTGCACTAAATACAGAAGTGTGGGTCAAGGGGAATCTTAGTTGGTATGAAAATAAGGTATAGTTATTTTGGAGGAATATGTTATAGAACCTAATAGGAAATATACATTTAATAAAATATATAGAAACATATAAATTTATAATTTAGGGTACACATACCATTTATGAGTTATCACTTTATGGTTTTAGTACATCATTAAAACTAGAAGCGAGTGGGGAATTTTATAATTATTATACATTAATGAACTTCAAATGTCTCATATAATTTTAGATTTATATATTCATTAATATCATGAAAGTTTGGTATAATTATTCTAACCCCACCACAAGACATGGAGGATGAATTATTAGTGAAAACAACAAGTAGTGCAATTATTAAATCCCATGTATATAATTATCACTCGGTTAGCATTGATGGGATGAATCTCCCTACAAACCTTTTCATACCCCATTTAGTGAAATTTGATGTTATACCAGGCATGGATTGGCTATATTTTTATGGATCCAACATCAACTGTTGGGATATAAAAATCACTTTCCATTTCCAAAATAGCCCTCTAATTCTACACAAGTTTAATTAGGGGGTGAATCTCCTTTGAAAATGTTTTCTCAAGCATGAATATTTTTACCTTTTGAGAAAACATATCTCGCTAAAATGATTGAGATATAGGGGATTTTAATCCTTGAATACATGCTCATTTTTAGAGAATATGATTATGTATTCACTGAATATTTTATTTTTCTTCCTATATATCATGAAGTTGAGTTCTTAATTGAAATTATACCGAGATATATTCTTATATCCAATATTACCTATTGAATGACCCCTGTTGATTTGGATGAACTAAAAAAGAAACTAAAATAGAATCTTTATTAGGGTTTTATACACCCAGGTGCTTCACTAAGGGATTCACCATTCTAATTTTTCAAAAAGAATGAGGGGTAAATGTTCCTCCACATTGATTATAATGAACTCAATAAAATCATCATAATGAATAAGTGTCCCCTTACAAGGATTAATAACTTGTTTGATCAGATATGTAGGGAATAATACTTCTCTAAAGTGGACCTGCATTCAGGATATATCCAATTTAAGATGAATAAGGAAGATATTCCCAATACTACCTTTTATATGAGGTATGAAGACTATAATTTTATAGTGATGCCATTCAGACTCACAAATACTTCAATAATTTTCATGGACATGATGAATAGTGTATTCAAAAATTATCTAAACAAATTCATTGTGTTTTTTAAAGATGAAATTCTCATTTACTCCAAAATCAAGTAGGAACATGAGCAAGGAGGGAGTCTGAGCGGCGTCTCCCCCTGATCTTCCCGAGTGCCTAGGGTTTTGTTTGTGAGCTTTCTTCTCCCCTCTTCTGGCCTTCCGTTTTAGCCTGGCGTCGGAGATATGGAGACTGACACATCGTCTTTGTGTTCTGCCATTTCTTCTGGTCCGCGGCACGGCTTGGATCTCATCTTGGTGGGATTAGCTGGTTTGCATCGTGGTGTCGGCTTCACAGTGGGATCTTGACTTGGCGTCAACAGCTTCGACTTCAGGTGGCTTGGTTTTAACACGCGACGGTGGCTGGCGACGACTTCCGATCTTAGGTCATGGTCTCATCTGGACTTTGATTTCAGGTGTGTTCCAATGCAGATCGGTGCCGGCAACGTGCGACTCGGATGGGGGAGGTGCGGTTTTCTTTTAATTTTTTTTTGTTTGTGGTGCACGGTTTATGCTCTTATGGAGGAGCTGTTGCTGGAGGAACCCGATTGTCTGTGGGTTCTTTTGGCCTCCTGAGACTTTTTTGGTTACTGAGGATGTGTTGGATGAGTGCCTTGTGGTCTCATCGTGGTTTCTCTGGCATTGGTTCCGGTGATTGCTTCAAGAGAGTTTGCATTAGCTCTACCCTACTGGTTGTTCTCATTCACCAGTGATGGCTTGAAAATGGTGGTTTTGATGTTTTGGACTGGTTGTGTAGTTTTTTTTAATGGTTCATTTTAGAAGGTAGAAAGTTTGTGATCTGGACTCGACTTCATGCAACAGACTCCATAGGTGGTTCTAGAGCTAGTTATTCATCCTTGTAGTGTTCTTTGGATTTGGTTGTTTGAGAGGGTATGGCACCAGCCATCAGATCAGGCCTGTGCTTTGACACATGACACTTGTTTTCCGAAAAACATTGCAACGGTGAAGAGCTACATTGATCAAATGCTGGGAGGATCTGTACTATGACGTCACCCTAGTTTTACTCTTTCTACCTTTGAGTGTAATTGTCATATGTCAATGATGTCTGTTTGGGTTTCCACCCCCTTCATCCCTTAAAAGGGGGTTTTATCATTTTATAAAAAAATTTAAGGCCTTCGGGCCGTTGGATAGAAGTAGGAGCATGAAGAGTATTGAAATACCATGCTGAATATTCTGAGAAAGAAAATGTGAAATGAAAAGTATAGTAAATTTGAGTTTTGGATAGAGAAAATAACATTATTAGGTAATGTTTTCATGAGAAAGGTGACATCTATGGATCCATGAAAGATAAAGGAGATTGTGGATTATCCTAGAACAATGTTTGTAATAGAGATCTATATTTTCCTAGAATTAGATAGGCAATATAAATGATTTTTTAGGAACTTCTCATAATTTCCAAACCCACTAACCAAGATAATTCAGTAGGGATTGAGTTTTTTTGTATTAATGAATGTAAAGATGTCTTTATAGAGTTTAAGAAGAGGCTAATAACCACACTTGTACTCAAACTACCTATAATTGGGGAAGGATTTTTGATCTATAGTGGTGCTTCAAATATGGTCTTGGGTTACATATTTATCAAAAATGATAAACTGATAGCCTATACCTCAAGAAAGTTTAAGGTTCCTGAGTAAAATAATCTGGCACATGATCTAGAGTTAGATATAGTAATATTCACAATAAATATTTAGAGGCATTATCTTTATTAAGGGAAATGTGACATATATGTAGATCACAGTAGACTCAAGTATATATTAAAAAATGAGATAAATATTCACCAACAAATATGGTTAGATCTACTCAAGGACTATCCATGATGATGATTAAGAAGTATCCAATATTCTTAGACATGCAAAGGGTGGACATGAGAAATATAAAGGAAAGAACATCATCCCACCTTTCTCAAATTATTTTCCGACCATATATTCTAGAGAGGATATAGAAATATTAAAGGGGTGATGTTGATATAAAAAATAAGGTGGATGCTATAAGAAAGGTAAAATCATTAGAGTTCAACATTGATGAAGGAGTTATGATATTTGGGACATGACTATATGTTCCATCAGAGCCTAATATAAAGAAGTATCAATAGAATAATTCATATAGCTCAACATTCTCTATCCACCTAGGGAGAAAAATATGTATAAAGATATATGAGAACACTACTAGTGGGACAATATGAAGAAGGATATTGAAGAATATACATCAAAGTTCCTAATATGTCTGAAAGTGAAGGAAGAAAGACAAAAGTTCAAGGAGTTAATTCAACCATTACTCATACCTTCATGGATATGAGAGAACAACACCATGGATCTTGTCATGGGTCATAAAAATACATCCAAAAGAATTAATACAATATTCATTATGGTGGATTGAATTAATAAGAATGCTCACTTCATCACCATTAGATAGTTATTCCCACCCAATCATCTTTCAAATATATACATTATATAAGTGGTGAGGTTTCATGGAACACCAGTATTAATTATATTTGATCAAGATCCATGGTTTACCTCAAATTTTTAGAAGAGTCTTCCACATTCTTTGGAAATAAATTTGAACTTCAGTATAGATTATCACCCTATAATAATGGATAATATAAAAATAATATCTAAACACTTGATTATATGTTGAGATATTTCTCAATGTCCTTCAAGGGAGTCCTGAAGAAACATCTTCCTTAAACTGTGTTCTCATGAAACAATAACTTCCACTCAAACATTCATATGGAAATGAAATGTTAAAATCTTATAATTTGGGATAAATATGGATAAAATAAGTTTTTGGGACCCAAAATGGTCAAAGAAATGTTAGAGAATGTTAAGAATACTCAGTAATACATCTAAGTAGCACAGAGTAAACTAAAGAGCTATGTTAACAATTGATTATGAGTTTTGGAGGCTTAATTTATAGATAAAGTGTTTCTTCATATATCACCATGGAAGAGAGTCATGAGTTTTGTGGGAAATGTAAAGTTAAGTCCTATATATAGTGGAACCTTTTAGATCATTGATCACATTATAGCCATGGATTACTGACTAGCACTCACACCAAACCTTTTTGAAGTGCATGATGTGTGTTCTATGCATCCCTCTTGAGGAATTGCATACCATGTCCCTCACATGTACTAAATCCAAAGATGGTATAATTGAAACCTAATATCTCTGACAAGGATAATATGATGAAGTTATTAAACCATAGAGACAATAATTTTCATAATAATAAAACTCAACTGGTTAAATTACTTTGGCAGAACCAAAAGTATGATGACGAAATAAGGAATCATGATGCAGAAATTAAATAGAATTAAAATCATATTTTTTAATCCTAAGGTATGAAATTAAATTTTGTGGCTGAAATTTTTATAAGTGGGAAGAACGGAACAATCTATACTTTTATAAATGAATTTTCCATTTTGAATAAATATGTGTTATATTTGGAAATATAATATAATATAAAACACATGCACTACAAAAAAACCAAAAAAACTTTATTATATTAAATTGTAACATTAAAAAATAAATATATCCAAAAAAATGAAAATATTATAATGGTATAGTAAACATAGGGTAATAAAATATTGAAAATATGGAAATTTGAATCACTCTGGTTCACTTGAATAATCACACTAAAAAATAATACTGTAAAAATAAAATAAAATATTAGTAATGTAATAATCATTGTTGAAGATAAGAATATAACATAGAGGTAAATTTAAGTAAATAATGAATGAATGAAATATGATGTATTTATAGGATGTAAAAAACCTATATGAACATTGGAAATATAACCATTTGAATAGTAATATGATTGTTATGAATAGTAAATTGACTGTTAGAATAGTAAACTAACTAATGAAATAGTGAAATAATAAATTATTATCTTATGAAATAAAAATATACAAAATTTATATCACAATATAATTAAATAAAATTGTTAAATATGTTAAATTAAATGGATTCTACAAAGAATGATAATAATTTTGGTAAAACATATATATTTTATTTTTTAAACATGTTTTTATGATAAATTTAAAATTTTGAAATACAATTTATCTTTATAAAATGGTTTAATAAAACACTAGTTATTTATATATAAATGATAATAAATTTTTATGAAATTACAAGTAATTTTTCTAAGGATCAAAAATCGGGTAATGAAATAAAAATTGGTCTTTTTTAATAAATAAATATTTAAACATGAAATTAAAAATTATTATATTTGAAGAACTATCTAAAAAATGTTTGTGATTTTTGGAATCATCACATCTAAATTTTCCTGGAGGTTATTTTTTTGGAGTTTATCTGAAAATGTTGAATTTTTGGTGAATAGTAAAGTATGGTAAAATATGATATTTTACATTATAAGATAAATGCATAATTTATTACATACTAGATGATTTTGGAAGCCATTATCTCTTTCTCATATGAAAAAATTACTATTTTTAGTCATAAGAATCATCATTATTGATAATCTTGAGAGAGAAATAATAAACTAAGGAATGTTTTATTCCAAAATACCCTTCTCCTCCCCTTATAAATAATACCCTTCACCACCCCATTTCACCTCACTCTATAATCTTCTTATAATTCCCAAATTCTTCTATATGATCTCTATAACTCTCTTCCCACATCCTAGGATTTATGGTCTCACCAAAAGACCACAATAAAGAGCCTTAATGTGTAGTCTAACAGAAGATATCCAAAAGAAGAAGTAATGTTATTAAAGGGTCTTTTTTATATTTTATTATTCTACCTCATCCAAATATATTTTGTCCAAATTGACATAATGGAATCAATATCATAAATATATTGAAATTTTATAATGTTAATTCAATATCTATTATCAAACATCTTCTCATTTAATGAGTAAATGAACATGTTGTTAATATTATGTTTGGTTCACTGCCTCAATGAACATCATATTTCAATTTTTGATCATTTAAACTCTTAGAATAATATTTAAATAATTTCATAAAATTTATGTAGTTATAATATGATTTCATAATAACTTTTATAATTATCTATAAATTGACGTGACCTTGGAACCATGACACAAATGACCTTGGGATAGTGAATATATACTTGATATCTTATAAAATAGTTATAAAAAATATATTAGAATAATAATAAATCAAATATATTTGAAAAAATTTCTTTTTTAAGTATTTAATAATCCAAATTTTATTATTTAAGTGGCTATATGCATGCACCGAGTGAGTCGGGACCCAAGGTAGGAGAACATTTGAACTGCCCTCTTCTATTTTGGGTTATTAATTTTCTATTTAAAACTCAATTTATCCCTCTATTATTTTTATTTATTCATTTTATATTTTTTATATATTTACTTCACATATATACCTAGTTTAACTTAAAAAAAATTTCTTGGGATATACATCCTTTTAAGGTTCCATTCTAAAATTTTTCTTTTAGGAAAACCTGATTAGAGGGAACTTCTCTATTTCTTATAACTTTTAATGTGCCAATCCATATAAATTTTATTAATATTATTTGATTTATAAAAGCACTAAGTATTTTATGTAAAACCATTTTGGTTGTATTTTGGTTTTAAATCAGACACCATGTTCTCACCTTCTTTAAATATTCTTTATTCTTTTCTTAAAAACCTCACATAAGAGGATCATTTGAAAAGTGAACTCTCTACTTCATTATTATGAAATTTTCTCACTTGAAATCCTTGGATGTGATTTATTCTTATTTACTCAATAATTAGTGTCTAAAATTATTTAATACCTTCTTTTCTTGGGAATCATTATGATATGCCATTTGGTTATTCTTTGAGAGAATATTATGAAACCCATTTCCTTCTCGTGGGTTTTTCTTATACTTATGCTCTATGTTTTATTTTATTATATGGAACACATATATATTTATATATAATTATCTAATTTTTTGGCCTACAATTATACATCCCCCAATGTAGTGGGTAATGTTTGCATCTTATGAGATACCATGTATAGTTCACAGATAGTTATCCTAGCACAATATGTTATGATGTCTTGTTAGTGAGCCATGGATTATGTATATGATATCAGGTTTTATGTTGTTTAGAAATTCATATGATTCCATGATCTTATGATTTTTTCTCCTTTATGATATTATTCCATGTGATTATTTATGATCCTCTTCTTTTATCCATCCAACATTATGATTTTTATTTCAAAAAAGAAAGATGACCATACATGGTTAAATACACCCTTACCTAGGGCAGAAAAAAGTAATGGAGGCCAAGGATATCTCCCCTAATCAAATTCACCCCCTCCGGTTTGAGGTGAGAGACATTAGAAAAACAAAAAAAAGGATTCCCAGGAATCGAAAGAGAGTCCAGGTAATCCGCCACTTTGTTCCCATCACGTCAAGTGTGGGAAACTCTAACGTTGTTGATAAGAAGGTATTTGAATTTTCCAATTGTATAAATAATAGACCAGGGGGTAGTGCCTCTCCCATGAAAAGAATCATGGATAAACAAAGAGTCTGTTTCTAGTTTCGCAAAGTTAAGGTCCCTCTGATTACACATGGACAGCCCTGTGAGAACCGCACGAGCCTCTACTCGAACACAATTTCCATAACCATAGTGGGTTGTGAAAGCCAACACCACACTCCCTTTATAATATTGAAGAACCCCTCCTCCATGCATGTCACCCATAGCACAAGATCCATTAGTGTTCAACTTCAAGCCACCCTTAGGAGGAGACCAGCGGATCCATCTCCCCTGCACCCTGGGACCACACTGCCAAACCACAGGCTGCAGGACCAACAACATGTGGATAGAAAGAACCTCCTTCCCGATACCAGCAAGTCCAAGAAGGTCAATCAGCAAGCATCTAGTTATTTCCACCACCTCCCTACTTGAAGGAGATACTCCCTCAAACATGGATTTGTTTCGTGCTTGCCATAACACCTAGAATCCCACATTGTAGAAGATAGTGTGCACCTCGGCCTCCTTCGAGTTACCATTGCTTCTATGGAACAATACTCCATGAACCTCTCATAGTTGTCAAAATGGACCAAGTATCCCATGCACATACCAAAAAATCTTCACACCTGATGGGTTCAATCTCCCTCAAAGAAGATATGGTACGTATTCTCCTCCTTTTTGTTCACACAGCAGTGATAGGAGGAATCCAAGCTTATGCCTAAGGATTTTATATTGACATCAGAGGGTATAACATTATACCAGATCCACCAAGTGAGGAAATTAAGTTTCGTAGGAATTTTATTGCTCCATGCCACTCTGTTCCAACTCTCTTGCTGCCCCTGAGACATAGTGATCCTGCGGAAGTCCTTTGAGTTGAACTTATATGAGGTGGAAGGAGTATAAACGCACATTTCTTTCTCAAAATTCATAAAGGCTGGGTCAAACATTTCCTATTGAGGTGCGTCCAGAACTGACCTGAAAAATAAAGGATGCATGCTTGCCTCCCTGAAGGATATCAAAGGATCCTGTCATCCTAAGTATCCCAGCACACTGCCCGACCAGTTATGATGCAAAAAGAGGATATTCCCCTCCCCAATAATCCATTGTGAGTGCGGAAGAATAGTCATGATAATACTACAAACCGAGGCCCACAAGTACGAACCCCTGAGCAGTGGAACTACAACACCAGCCTTGAACCTTTGAGACATGGTCCTCCCCCATAGGGTGCGTTCCTCAATAATTTCCCATTCTAGATTTGCACACATGGCATGAATAGTATTCGCTAGACTTTGTACATTGATACCTTCTTCGACAATAGGTCAAGTTATCCTTCTCCATGACACCCACTACCTCTTCCCTTTTGACAATCCATCCCAGATAAACCGAGTGAGGATTCTGTCTATGAGTTTAATGACTCCCTTTGAGGTGCTAGTAGAGGCTATATCATGCACCAGGATAGTTGAGAGAACACTATTCACCAAAGTGACCCGCCCTCCAAAAGATAAGAAGTGATTTTTATAGTTTAGAATATGGTTCATCATCTTGTTCACCACTTTGTCTAAGTCCCTAGTTTACAGCCTTCCTGAGGATTCTGGGGTACCGAGATACTCCATTGGGAGAGACCCTCTCCCCATGCCCAGCTCGCCACTCAACCTATCCACCCTGCTTGAAGCACAAGATTTAGCTATATAGAATCTACTCTTCTTCCTGTTAACAACTTCCCCACTCCAGTGGTTGTACTCCACCAGGATCTTGTTCAGCGCTTTGATAGACCTCAAACTGGAATTCATGAAAAAGATTGTAAAATCAGCATACATCAAATGTGATGTTGGAATAAGGCCATGCTTTCTACGAATTAGATGAATCTCTCCACTATCAATCCCATTATTGATCAGTTTTCTAAGGGTGTCTTGCATTGGGATAAAAATGCTTGGTGATAATGGATCGCCTTGCCAAAGGCCACGCACAGACTTGAAAAAAACATGTGATATCCCCATAAAGGACATCACCATCCACGGCGAACAAACGCACCTGAAAATGATATCGCAAGCCTAATTGGACAAACCCATCTTGTTGAGAACCTTGTTCATGAAGCCCCACTCCATCCTATCATATGAATTTCTCATGTCGAGCTTGACAGCCACATTAGAGCCTCAAGATTTAATATTCAAATCCCTCATCATCTCCTACGCCATCACCATGGCTCCCTGAATCGAGCGGTCGTGAACAAATCCATGTTGCTCCACGGATACCCACTGAGGGAGCATATAGGATAGCCTCAGATTGATATTGCTAGCCAAGACATTATAGGGAAAATTTCACATACTAACAGGCTAGTAGTGGTTGAGGGAAGATAGATCTTTGATCTTTGTCAAGAGAACCAAATTCATCGTTGACGCGATCCTAGGAAGGACGCCCCTATGGAAGAAATCTTGAATAGCCAGAGTAAGCTCCCATTTAACAACCTCCCAGGAGCCTCTGTAAAAATAACCTGTGAACTTGTATGGACCTGCCTCACTTTCCAGGTTCAGGTTCCATATGGCTGCATGCACCTTTTCTTCCTCTGGAATACCTTCAAGAATATCATTATCATTCATGGAGACAAGGTTCGGAATCCCTTCCCAGAGCTTCACCTCCCCCGAAGGATAACCCCGAGATAGATTCTCATTTGTACCCTCTAGGAGGTCTTTAAAAAACGCTAAGTCCATGCCCTTGACCACCTTCCTATCATCAAAGAATGTGCCATCCTCCATAGCCAGGTTGGGTTTCACAACACGCCTCCTCTTCCTAATGCAAGCATGAAAATATTTAGTGTTCTTGTCTCCTTCCCAAAGCCACTTTGTCTTGGAACACTCTCTCTCCCTTTATTCTTGAGACAGTAATAGCACTTCCATAGACTCATTCATATCTGAGAGGTCCTCAAACACCACATCATTCCAACTCTCCTCAAGACTGGCCTCCAGACTCTTGATGTTCTATTTGAGCATAGTAAAATCCCGATCATGAGGTAGAAAAGAGTTAGACCAACACATGAGGGCCTACTTCATCCTCCTCAGTTTGTCATGAAAGGCCACCCAAGATTGGACCTGAGACGGTTAACTCCAGGCCTTCAACACAACATGGTGGAAATCCAGGTTTCACACCCACTGGTTAGAGAACTTGAAATGCTCCTAGGAAACCTCCGACCTACGGAGAGATAACAGGAGCAGAGAGTGGTCAAAAATACTTTGGGTCAAGTGGGTAACTGTCACCTCTGGAAACCTAGCAATGGCGTGAATGTTGGAAATGCATCGGTCAAGTCAGCTCCCGCATTGGCTATCCCCCCTACGATTATTGCTCCAGGTGAAAGGGTCACCAGAGTACCCCAAGTCCATTAGACCCTTACCTGCCATAAGATGCATGAAAGAAAAGCTATCCCTCCTTGAGAAATCACCTCGCCCCTTCCTCTCATCGGGTTGCATCATGATATTAAAATTCCCTCCAACCAGCCAGGGCTGGTCACCTGGGTCGAACCCATTCAGCTCCAACCACAACACCTCCCTTCTCTGAGCATTGCAGCTTCCATAAATGAAGGACATGAACAAAACGTCACCCTCGCATGACACCTTTGACATGATATGCTGGTCCCCCAGCTAGATAAAATCCACTGAGATATCCCTCTTCCAGAATAACAAAATGTGGTTATTGGCCAGAGCCGCATGCATGGAGGCATTCATTTTGATCTTCTGAGTAAATTCTTGAATCTTAGCAGGGTTCTTCTTGTGCTTCAGAATCGCAACCAACTTGACTTTGTGTTTCTTAGACTCATAGAAAATGAAATCTATTTTCACCCTCTCCCTAATCCCTGGGGCGTTCCATATCAAGATAGGAAACATTAAAACAAAGGGGGTATGGCTTTGGCCCCAGGCACCGTGGTCATCTTTGCAAGGGATGGGGACCACACCCTCTCCTACAGTCTCCTCTTCATCTGTCTTCTGCACACTTCTGGACTCGAGTCAGGCATGCCTGAGAGAGGGGAGAGAGTCCCAGAGGGGGACTTTGGAAACCTACCTTCCTCCTGGCTATCCATCCCAATCATAACTTCAACCTGCTCAGAGCCCCGGTCCTCTTAAGGGCCAGAAGAGATAAAAAAACCTCTTCTCCCCATAAAGATGGTCTGCACAATGGGATGCTCTCTAGGAAGACCCACCCCAGCTAGTGTAACATTGAGTACTAGAGACTTGGAACCTACTAGGAGCCCGACCGCTAGAGGATAAAAAGATTCATGATCATCACCCTCCCTGTGCTGATCAACTTCACATAAACCAGAGACCAGATAACCACCAGAGGATACCAAGGAAAAGGGGTTGGAGCACCCTTGAACAACCTCATAAAAAAAATAAACGCTCCTTTCGAAAACAACTGGTTAGGTAAACTCAAACAATCGGTTGACAGCACGGGTAACTCTGAGAGGTTTTCGGATTATAGGGAACCAGTGATAGGCTTCGAGGGCCGATAGTGCTCCTGAGAGGAAGATCCAGACTTTTGCAAGCCAAGAGATCTTGAGTGCAGGCAAAGGGCTCGGGCACCTGAGGCTGACCCGAAGGCGAGGCCACCCCTATCCGGGTAGAATATGGGATGATAAGGTTTATAGGGCCATAGGGATGACCCCCTTTCAGACACTTATGGTGGACCTTCAAAGCATTTCCCTAAAGCATACAAGACGAACAAAAACTCAGAAACACTGTAAAAATGATGTCTTGAGACCACTCGACAAAGTCCGGTACTTTCAGGGAGATCTTCTCTGGGATTGGCAGATAATGGTCCAGATCAACAAAGATCTGGGCCACCATGGTCTCCTCCCCCTGACGGGTTTGATCGGTTATGCAAAGATACCCTCCCATAGCATCGTTGATGGCCTTGAGGAAGGCATCGTTCTGAAAAGGGAGAGGTAGGCTTGGAAGAATATCCCAAACCACAGCGCGAGGACTCTCCTTCCTCCTGTGTGCCTCCATCAACCAACGAGATAAGTTAAAATGCCAGTGAACCCAATCCCTGGTAGCATTACACCAAGCATGGATAAAACTTGCCTCCAACACAAGCATCAAACAAAACAAGCTTATGTGTATCACTGAGATGCGTGGCCCCTCTTGCAAACCCCAAGAGTCCACAAATCTTTTAAAAGAGGGTAGAGAGGGATTCTCAGAACCAAACCGCGCCATCCCTCATGACTGAGGGGGAAAACGGCGCAATCTCTGGGAGGCTAGGACACGAAGCTCCAGGATATGTGCCGCACAGAGCGTCCTTGAAAGATAGTGCCACATGATTCCGCCCAGGAGAAGCAACCGAATACCCCCAGGGAGGACATACATCCGACACTGGATGGGATGGGCCCTGCATTGTAATGTTCTCAAATAAATTAGCACCTCTTCTTTTATGATACCATGTTATAACTCTTGACTATTATGTTATAATTTATGTTTATTCCCTTATTAGGCTTTATAGATCACCCTTTTCCTTTATGTATTTCCCTAGGTCATCATATATAGCAATAGAACATCATTGATATTTAAGAACACATTATTTATATTTAAATAAATATAATGTATTTTATGCTTTAATTTTATGTAATATGTATATAATCTCCAAAAGATACTTGGAGTATATATTTATTGGTTATATTTTTATATATTTTTATGTTAAAAAAATATGTAATATTATGTTTATGAGACTCAAGTTACTATAATTGGTATCAAAGAAAGTTTTAATTATTATTGGAAATTATTACTAGAATATATTAATGGACTCCAAAGGGATAGATATAAATATATGAAAACATACTAAATTTTTAGTGAAGTAAAGAGTGTGTGGTTTACATATAATGAAATCCATATTTGGATAATATAAGTGGGCTCTTTCTTAGATTCACCTTGGGGTAATAACCATAAAAAATTTGGTTAGGTATTAACTTGATCTTCACTCGATGCACAAAAAGTGGGACTAATTGCACACCTAGTTTGACACTCATGGGGGATATGCTTCGAATGTTTTACTTTCTCTTTATGAACTATTATGAAGGATTTGAATATATTTTTATGGTACATGTAACTTGATGATATAACATATGACTAGTTCACAAAGACACTGTTTCCGACGCTTTCGCCGGGGCGCGTGCATCATCCGTCCGTGGAGGACGCGCGGCCTGTTGCCCCGCATTCCCGCTTTCCAAAGGCGGGCGGCATTCGTTCCTCATTCAGGTACGTCTGCTCCTTGATCGAAACGGGATGATGGGATGTCGGTTCTTCCTTCCGTGGATTCCTCCTCAGAACTCGTCACCTAGTCCGGTTCTACCTCATAGATTTAATACGTTGTTCGTGAATCTCATTCCCGGGGCCATATTGTCATGGAAGCCGGTTAATTACACTACTTCCTTCAAGACTTTCCATAGAGTCTTGACATGGTAGCGACCTTCGGTCAGAGTAGACGGCAACATCAGGAATGTCGGGGCATCTCTGGGTGCGTGGACATATGGGAACCTGTATTCTTCCTCATAAGAGGGCATCTCAAGGGTGCAGAACCTGAGGCGTACATCTGAGGTTTTCCTCAGCTTCCTGTGTTTAACACAGGGTATGTTGCAAGATTAACGTCTAGCAGAGACGGTTACACCAAAGGCGTTCCATCTGAGGTTTTCCTCAGGCATCTCATGTTTTATCACAAGGTAGGCCGTGAGTTTAACGTCTTACGGAGACGGAATGAGGGTGATCAGAACGTCCCATAGAGACGGATCAGATTGGTATATCGCATAGAGACGGCTATGGTCCCATAGAGATGGATCAGAACGCCCAATGAGGACGGATCTGAGGTGGTGCACTCCCTATAGGGGAAAAGGGTGATGAATCGGGGTGTACACAGAGGACAGCGACCCGGAGATATGATGGGGCTTACACATGGAAAGCGGCCCATGCGCCGCTAGGAGCAGCGAGGAGGTGGATGGCATGATTCCACCGGGATGTGGCGGCCCGGGTGAGAATCAGGATGGGTGATGGATGGATGAGTGAAGTGGAGGAGGATGAAACGGGACCATCGCAGGGGCGACGGTGAAGTTGGGCTTGAGCCTTGAGGAGGCTTCCTACGTATCCCTGTGGCAGGGAATCAAAGTCCGCGTAGTTCGGGATGGTGTCGGTAAACCGACGTGAAGCTGGACCTTGGCCCGATGAATGTCGTCGGCAAACCAACGTGAAGGTGGACCTTGGTCCGATGGGAATCGTCAGCATACCGACGTGAAAGCAGACCTTGGTCCACTGATGGTGGGCTTGAACCTTGGGAAGGTTTCCTACGTACCATGCCTTAACACGGATCAAATTCCTCATAGTTCAAATGGGGTGGGTCGCAATGGCTTACCACTGGACCGGAATTGCAGTTTAACGTCGTGCTGGACGGGGGTGAAACCCGACGTGAAATGACGGGTGGGCTTTAACCTCGTGGAGGCTTCCTACGTACCATGCCTTGACATGGATCAAAGTCCTCGTAGTTCGCTTGGGTTTTTCCGGTAAACCGACGTGAAAGCAGACCTTGGTCCACTGTTGGTGGGCTTGAACCTCATGGAGGCTTCCTACGTACCATGCCTTGACACGGATCAAAGTCCTCGTAGTTCAGGTGGTCACAACGGCTTACCGCTGGACTAGAATGGGACCCGACGTGAATGAGAGACGGGTGGGCTTGAACCTCATGGAGGCTTCCTACGTACCATGCCTTGACATGGATCAAAGACCTCGTAGTTCAGGTGGTCACAACGGCTTACCACTGGACTGGAATGGGACCCGACGTGAATGAGCGACGGGTGGGCTTGAACCTCGTGGAGGCTTCCTACGTACCATGCCTTGACATGGATCAAATACCTCGTAGTTCAGGTTTCATCGGGGAACCGACGTGAAAGCAGACCTTGGTCCAGTGATGGTGGGCTTGAACCTCGTGGAGGCTTCCTACGTACCATGCCTTGACATGGATCAAAGACCTCGTAGTTCAGGTTTCGCCGGGGAACCGACATGAAAGCAGACCTTGGTCCACTGATGGTGGGTTTGAACCTCGTGGAGGCTTCCTACGTACCATGCCTTGACATGGATCAAAGACCTCGTAGTTCAGGTTTCGCCGGGGAACCGACGTGAAAGCAGACCTTGGTCCACTGATGGTGGGCTTGAACCTCATGGAGGATTCCTACGTACCATGCCTTGACATGGATCAAAGACCTCGTAGTTCAGGTGGTGGGTCGCAATGGCTTACCACTGGACCAAAGTGTAGTTTAACGTCGTGCTGGACGGGGGTGAGACCCGACGTGAAATGACGGGTGGTCTTGAACCTCGTGGAGGCTTCCTACGTACCATGCCTTGACATGGATCAAAGTCCTCGTAGTTCACTTGGGTTTCGCCGGTAAACCGACGTGAAAGCAGACCTTGGTCCACTGTTGGTGGGCTTGAACCTCATGGAGGCTTCCTACGTACCATGCCTTGACACGGATCAATGTCCTCGTAGTTCAGGTTTTGCCAGGGAACCGACGTGAAAGCAGACCTTGGTCCACTGATGGTGGGCTTGAACCTCGTGGAGGCTTCCTACGTACCATGCCTTGACATGGATCAAAGACCTCGTAGTTCAGGTGGTGGGTCGCAATGGCTTACCACTGGACCAAAGTGTAGTTTAACGTCGTGCTGGACGGGGGTGAGACCCGACGTGAAATGACGGGTGGTCTTGAACCTCGTGGAGGCTTCCTACGTACCATGCCTTGACATGGATCAAAGTCCTCGTAGTTCACTTGGGTTTCGCCGATAAACCGACGTGAAAGCAGACCTTGGTCCACTGTTGGTGGGCTTGAACCTCATGGAGGCTTCCTACGTACCATGCCTTGACACAGATCAAAGTCCTCGTAGTTCAGGTGGGTTTGTCAGGGTCGGTGCTCACTCTAAGCCCACGTGAGTCATGCTTGGTGTGAGAAACAAGAGGTTGCATGGACCTGACGATCACGTCGCGAAGGGTGCATCCGTGAGAAGCGAAGAGGGGCTTACGTGTTGGGCGGCCCATGGTGTTGGGACTTACTCCAAGATGGAGGCCCAAAGAAAAGAATGATGATGATTTCGGGCTTGAGCCTTGAAGAGGCTTCCTACGTACCATGCCTTGACATGGATCAAAGACCACGTAGTTCTTCTGGTGACGGCTTACCGCCAATTGGTTGGTTTCAACGGCTTTCCGCTGGATTGGGTCATAACGGCTTACCGCTGGATGAGGATGTCAACGGCTTACCGCTGAATAGGATCACAACGGCTTACCGCTGGATTGGGTCACAACGGCTTACCACTGGATGAGGATGTCAACGGCTTACCGTTGAATAGGATCACAACGGCTTACCGCTGGATTGGGTCACAACGGCTTACCGCTGGAAGAGGATGTAAATGGCTTACCGCTGCATAGGATCACAACGGCTTACCGCTGGATAGAGTCACAACGGCTTACCGCTGGATGAGGATGTCAACGGCTTACCGCTGAATAGGATCACAACAGTGAATGGGGATTACGCTAGAAAGCTGCCCGGGTGCCGCTAAGGAGCGGCAATGGTGAATGGGGCTTACGCTAGGAAGCCGCCCGGGTGCCGCTATAGAGCGGCAATGGTGAATGGGGCTTACGCTAGGAAGCTGCCCGGGTGCCGCTAAGGAGCAGCACTGGTGAATGGGGCTTACGCTAGGAAGCTGCCCGGGTGCCGCTATGGAGCGGCACTGGTGAATGGGGCTTACGCTAGGAAGCTGCCCGGGTGCCGCTAAGGAGTGGCACTGGTGAATGGGCTTACGCAAGGATGATGCTCGGGTGCCGCTAAGGAGTGGCACTGGTGAATGGGGCTTACGCTAGGAAGCTGCCCGGGTGCCGCTATGGAGCGACACTGGTGAATGGGGCTTACGCTAGGAAGCTGCCCGGGTGCCGCTAAGGAGCGGCAATGGTGAATGGGGCTTACGCTAGGAAGCTGCCCGGGTGCCGCTATGGAGCGGCACTGGTGAATGGGGCTTATGCTAGGAAGCTGCCCGGGTGCCGCTATGGAGCGACACTGGTGAATGGGGCTTACGCTAGGAAGCTGCCCGGGTGCCGCTACGGAGCGACACTGGTGAATGGGGATTACGCTAGGAAGCTACCCGGGTGCCGCTACGGAGCGACACTGGTCAATGGGGCTTACGCTAGGAAGCTGCCCGGGTGCCGCTAAGGAGTGGCACTGGTGAATGGGGCTTACGCTAGGAAGCTGCCCGGGTGCCGCTACGGAGCGACACTGGTGAATGGGTCTTACGCTAGGAAGTTGCCCGGGTGCCGCTAAGGAGCGGCAATGGTGAATGGGGCTTATGCTAGGAAGCTGCCCGGGTGCCGTTATGGAGCGGCACTGGTGAATGGGGCTTACGCTAGGAAGCTGCCCGGGTGCCGCTATGGAGCGACACTGGTGAATGGGGCTTACGCTAGGAAGCTGCCCGGGTGCCGCTACGGAGCGACACTGGTGAATGGGGCTTACGCTAGGAAGCTGCCCGGGTGCCGCTACGGAGCGACACTGGTTAATGGGGCTTACGCTAGGAAGCTGTTCGGGTGCCGCTACGAAGCGACACTGGTAAATGGGGCTTACGCTAGGAAGTTGCCCGGGTGCCGCTAAGGAGTGGCACTGGTGAATGGGACTTACGCTAGGAAGCTGCCCGGGTGCCGCTATGGAGCGACACTGGTGAATGGGGCTTACGCTAGGAAGCTGCCCGTGTGCCGCCATGGAGTGGCACTTGTGAATGGGGATTATGCTAGGAAGCTGCCCGGGTGCCGCTATGGAGCGACACTGGTGAATGGGGCTTACGCTAGGAAGCTGCCCGGGTGCCACTAAGGAGTGGCACTGGTGAATGGGGCTTACGCTAGGAAGCTGCCCGGGTGCCGCTATGGAGCGACACTGGTGAATGGGGCTTACGCTAGGAAGCTGCCCAGGTGCCGCTATGGAGCGGCAATGGTGAATGGGGCTTACGCTAGGAAGCTGCCCGGGTGCCGCTATGGAGCCGCACTGGTGAATGGGGCTTACGCTAGGAAGTTGCCCGGGTGCCGCTATGGAGCGGCACTGGTGAATGGGGCTTACGCTAGGAAGCTGCCCGGGTGCCGCTAAGGAGTGGAACTGGTGAATGGGGCTTACGCTAGGAAGCTGCCCGGGTGCCGCTATGGAGCGACACTGGTGAATGGGGCTTACGCTAGGAAGCTGCCCGGGTGCCGCTAAGGAGCGGCAATGGTGAATGGGGCTTACGCTAGGAAGCTGCCCGGGTGCCGCTATGGAGCGGCAATGGTGAATGGGGCTTACGCTAGGAAGCTCCCGGGTGCCGCTAAGGAGTGGCACTGGTAAATGGGGCTTATGCTAGGAAGCTGCCCGTAATGTCTTCCTCATGTCTGGCCATGAGGGCATCCCAACTCACTAGTGGGTTGAGGTATGTGCCTATGCGCAAGTGAACAAGCGGGATAACACCAAGGGCATTGGAATCTATCCCAACAAAGGGACAAGAAAAGTGTTAATCACATGCCCGGCATTCGGAATGCGATGAGAGTGGCATGGCGATAGAGGATAACTGCTGACCATGTTCGCAACACAGCATCCTATCGCGTTAGACTAAAATGGGGATAAACAAATGAGGGGTCGACTGCTGACCGTATTCGAAACACAGGACCTCAAAGTGTCACCTGAAGCCTTTTGGGGCATTGGCCCAGGACAGCAGGGGGACCATGGGTCTACCGTCCATACTGTTAGGGGGTCCCTTAAGACTTTGGAAATGGATGCAGATCTGAATGAAGGACACACAAAGCGTGGGGTGGAGTGCTGGAATGTTTGAACGGATTCTAACGCTCTTGAAACTATGCCACTGTAAACATGGCATTAGGCATCTTATGCTAGGAGCATAAGGCATCTCTTGTTTAGTGAAAGAGGCATCCTATGTGTGGATCATAGGGAGAATACTACAGTTTAGAGTCATGTAGGTAGGACTGTTGGCATCTCATGCTAGGAGCATAAGGCATCTCTTTCATAGGGCGAGAGGCATCCTATGTTTGGCACATAAGGATTATTACAGTTTATAGTCATGTAGGTAGGACTGTTAGCATCTCATGCTTGGAGCATAAGGCATCTCTCGTATAGGGCAAGAGGCATCCTATGTGTGGATCATAGGGAGAATACTACAGTTTAGAGTCATGTAGGTAGGACTGTTGGCATCTCATGCTAGGAGCATAAGGCATCTCTTGCTTGGAGAAAGAGGCATCCTATGTGTGGATCATAGGGAGAATACTACAGTTTATAGTCTTGTAGGTAGGACTATTAGGCAGAAGGTGCCTAGAAATGGTTGGTTTTGGGACTTACGCAAAGCATCCCTTTCTGGTTCAACCTGGCATAGGAGCCAAGTGATCGGGTTTGGAGGAGTTTCCTGAGGGATGGTTCAACTCGAGGTACTCGGGGAATTGATGATGAGAATCTCGACTCACGACATGGAATGAAACCCAGAGGAATATGTCGACTCTAGGTGATCCACGGTGTGTGGAGGAGTGTATCAAATCATGGTGTTCCATAGGTGGAAGGTGGGAGCGCATAAGGGCGCAATGGAAAATCCCGGCACCCCGGCCCGAAAAGTTCGCAGTGCGACTCTCCATTTTTCATGGGGATCTGTGACGGTAGCGAAGGGACGGGCCTGGAGGGCCGAGACCGCAGCCCGGCACTGACCCCGAGCGGGGGTGCGGGGGCTCAGCCCCCGCGGTATGGACCGGTGGGCGCGAAGGTAGGATCCTCGCGAAGGATGGGTCTTCGCGAAGTAGCTTCGCGAAGCATGGCCTCGCGGAGCAATGGTCTCTCGCGGAGCAAAGGGCTCGCGGAGCAAAGGGCTCTCGCGGAGCTTGGTCTCGCGGAGCAGCATCGCGGTGCATAGGCTCGCGGAGCATGGACTCCTGGAGTCTCGGCTCGCGGAGCAGCAACGCGAAGGAAGCTGCTCGCGGAGCATGGCTTCGCGGAGCCGCAATGCGGAGCTCCGCTCGGCCGCCCAAGGGGCGAAGTGGCCGTGGCCGTCCTCTTTGAGAAGGGGGGTGAGCTGGGTATTTATAGGAAGGGGCGCCGCGAAGCAGAACTTCCGTGCCGCCTCAGGAGCTTCGCGGCGCGCTCGCGAACGTCAAATGCGTTCGCGGAGCATCACCGCCTCGGGAGCTTCGCGGCGGCTCGCGAACGTCAAATGCGTTCGCGGAGCATCACCGCCTCTGGAGCTTCGCGGGGCCGCGATGGTCGGGGCACTTCGCGGCGGGGCTTCGCGGGACCGCGCTGCACGGGTGCTTCGCATTAGTGCTTCGCGAGGGGTCTTCGCGGCGCATCGCAAACGTCAAACGGGTTCGCGGGGCCTCTCGCCTCATTGCTTCGCGGCGGCGCTCCGCGATCATGGAGGGGGCTTCGCGAACCAGATTTCCATCCCAACTTCAAACGTCCATAACTCCTAATCCGTAGCTCCGTTCGGGCCCTACGACCTACCAAATCGAAGCTTGCGAAACGGACTACGCTCTTGAATTATGTATGGAAGCATTTGGAAAATTTTGGGGACGCGTTTTTCGGGGTCTACAAAAGCCACCCCTAAGAACGGGGTCCCACAAGGACGAGAAGGGCGAGGCAGACCGCGTTCTTAGGAAACGACTAAGGAAAACGCGTGCATTGGGGTCCATTGTACGTCGATCGCATTGAGGATAAATTCAACTAAATCTCTAAGCCTACGTGAGCCTTGCTCGGTGCAGGAAACAAGAGATAATAGGAGCTCCTATACGAGAGTGTAAAACGACGGAAGGTGTGAGGGGATCGACATGGGACACCAATCACCATTTGGGGGAATCCTGAAAGAGGGAGGGGTCACGGCTGGAGAGCATGGCACTCTGAACGGCTGATCTGCTTTCCCCACCCTGCTCTGGTGCACAAGCGGGGTAACGCCAGGGGCGTTAGAATCAATCCAAACAGAGGGAAGTGGGAGGTGTGAATCACGATACCCAAAATCCGGAACACTATGGAGGCGGTGTGACAATAAAGGACAACCGTTAGCCGTGGAGGAGAAACGGTATCCTTATTGCGTTAGCCTGAAATGGGGACAACAAATGAGCATCGACCGCTGACCAAATTCGCAACGCGGGATTTTATCAATTTGTTGTCGATCAATCTTCTAGGACGTTGGCCCAGGACAGTTGGTGGACCATAGGTCAGACATCCATACTGTTAGGGGGTCCTTCCAGACATGACCAGTCTTCCGGAACGTTGGCCCAGGACGGTAGGTGAGCCGATGCGGCATAAGACCAGGCCGTTAGGGGGTTCCTTCAGACATGAAAGATGACGAGGGTCCGAATAAGGGACACGCAAAGCGTGGAACATGGAGTGGTGGTTTGTTCAAACAGAATCCAACACCTTGGTTGTTGCACCACCGTGGAGGGAGTACGCCAAATTGGGCGCATTGGCCTGATCACGGATCATTCTTTCTTCCAGACAGGGCCTCTGGCGAGGGCTGGAAATGGGGAGGAACAAGATTTCGTGATTCCAGGGGCTGAACCCTAGGTGAAATGCCTGAGTGTCTCTACGTATCCCACGTGATGATGGGAATCAAGCCGCACGTAGTTCTGGAAGCGCAGTTTAACGTCATACTGGACGAGGAGCAGCCTGACCGTGTTGGTACACATCCAGCCAAAACTACTAAGCCCACGTGAGTCATGCTAGGTGTGGGAAACAAGCAGTAGTGGTGGGAATTTCCCGACGCAGAGAGGGGAAGGTTAGGGCAAAGGGATGCTCGGTGACTACCGGCCCGATGACACTAACACGATCCTTCAGCGCACCTAGATGCGCGAAGCGAAAGAGCCGAGTATGGTGGAGCTCCACTTGAACATGAGGGAGTGGAAATGTGTGAATCATGAAGCTCGAGATTCGGATCATGATGATGGCGGCGTGGCGATGGAGGACTACTTCTGACCATATTCGCAACACAGCATCCTATCGCGTTAGCCTGAAATGGGGACAAACAAATGAGGGTCAACCGTTGACCATGTTCGAAACACGGGACCGTGTCACAAATGTTGTCAAATATCCGTAGGGACGTTGGCCCGAAACGATTGAAGGGCCCTTAGGTCCAGCATTCATGGAGAGCCCTTAAGCTTAGTATCCACGTCGTCCGAGGGTCCTTTTGGGATGTGGAAGAGGATGAGGATCCAAATAGAGAGCTCACGAAGCTTGGTCATGATATGAGGGGAATGTCCCTGTGAAAATCCCATGCTTCGGGCTTTTTGTCAAAACACATCTGAATACGTCAACGAAACGTATTAGAGAGAGGGAGCAGATTCCTTTCCCTTGGGGATATCTTAGTTTATGGTCATAGAATTCGGACCATGGATTGGAAAAAGGGATCAGGGGACGCATGACATCACAACCTGACGTGAATGAGGACATAGTCCTGCTTACCATGCATTCTCTGGGGAAATGCTCGAGTCGAGGGACCGAACACCAGGGTTAGGCTGGGCCCGCGGTGAAGTACCCGGGTGCTCCTACGTATCTCATAAGGATGAGAATCAAGCCATACGTAGTTCTGGAAGGTGGCACGGTAAGGTACCAGTGCCAGGGGAAAAGGGAAGTGTGGGCATAGCCCTTGCACTAAAGAAGCGGAATTTGATGTATCTTGTTTGTTCTTTAAGGTGAATGGTTTTTTTTTGTGAAGCGACAGGCCTAGAACAGTAGGTCGTGATGTCGCCACAAGAATCAAGCCGTGATGGGTGTTGACAAACGGTATGGCACATGACCAATACCCAACGTGATGTCCTCTACAGCGAGGTCACCACAATGCGGTGCCGTTTTTCATCGTGCGGCCAGGACGATAATGTCACAGTTTAGGGTCGTATGACAGGACCAAGCATGCATTTTATCGTCATGCAGCGCAGACGTAGCAGAGACGATGCTAGGCGGGAAATGTGCGCAGTGTTATAAAACACAATTGACGGAGACATGATCCCACATCAGATTGTACGCCATTTGGAGGGGGAACCTTAGGCCGAGGGGCCTACACAGAGGTGAAACAGGGAGAGACTGGCTTCCTGAATGGGTTGTACCAGGAGACAGGGCGTCTGGGCGGTCCTACGTATCCCATGAGGATGGGAATCAAGTTGAACGTAGTCCCGATCTTAGTTTATAGTCTTAGAGCTCGGACCATGGGAGCCCCAAAGGGCGCCAGATTGCAGCTTTGTCCCCCTAGCATGCAAAGGTGCACTGAGGGATAGCGCCAAAAGTGTCGAGATTCCACCTGGACATGATGGGGTGGAAAATGATGTGAATCATGCAACCAACATTCAAGGACTGAAGGGGCTGGCGTGACGACAGGGGATTACTGCTGACCATGTTCGCAACACAGCATCCTGTCGCGTTAGCCTGAAATGAGGACTAACAAAATGAGCATCGACCGCTGACCATATTCGCAACGCGGGATTTTATCGATTTGTTGTCCGTAACCCTGGAGGGCATTGGCCCGTATCGGTAGGAGAGCCCTTGGGCGTAGTATCCAAGCCGTTCTTGGGGGTCCCTCTGGGTGTGAAAGATGATGGAAGTCCGAATAGAGGGGAACACGAAGCTTGACAAGTGGAAGGAACTTGATCAAGTTGAATCTGACACTCTTGGTGCTAGACTAGAGTGCTCTTAATACATGGGTGAACCACTGCAGGGAGCCAAGGGACTCAACCTTGAGGGTGATCGAGAGATGGCAGATTCCCAGGGGAAGGGGGCATGGTGCCCAAAACCTTGTATCATACCTACACACCCCCCCGCTGGAGAGGGATGGACCAAGTGGCCTAGGTGACCGGGAAATCAGGAGATCTCCTAGAGGTGGGGCTGGACCCAAATCTTAGACATTCAGGTGGTCCTACGTATCCCATTAGGATGGGAATCAAGCCACACGTAGTTCTGAAGGGTGCCTTTTAACGTCATGCAGGACGGGAAATCAGGAGATCTCCCAGAGGTGGGGCTGGACCCGAATCTTAGACATTCAGGTGGTCCTACGTATCCCATTAGGATGGGAATCAAGCCACACGTAGTTCTGAAGGGTGCCTTTTAACGTCATGTAGGACGGGAAATCAGGAGGACTGAACCTCAGAATGGGGTGTGCGTGGTGCAGCTATTGCAAACCCAAGGTGAATGAGGACGTAGTCCTACACTGCGCCACGCGGCCCTGTGATTAGGGTCCTGAAGGCAGGATTAGAGAGGTAAATTCGCTGAACTCAAGCTGGGTTCGAAGACAAGGGGTCTTGAACGTAGTTCCAGATGAGAGTCTTAGTTTATGGTCTTAGAGCTCGGACCATGGATGGTGACAACTCCCGAGTAAGCACAGATGTCGACCCAATCCCTAAGCCCACGTGAGATAAACTCGGTGTGGGAAACAAGGGGGGTATCCTCATCGCAATACTTGGGGCATCCATCAAAGGGGAGTCAGCAGAGAATTTCGAAGGACACCTTTGATGTAGCTTGTTCCTCGAACGCGCAAACGTGCACGGGGGAAAAGTACCAAGATTCCCGAGACTCTACTTGGACATGATGAAGTGATGAAGGGTGTGAATTGTGTACCCGACATTTGGGCTTAATGGGTTGGCGTGACGATAGAGGAAAACTGTTATCCATGACGGAAACACAGCGTCTGTATCGCGTTAGCCTGAGGTGGGAACAACAAACGAGCATCGACCGCTGACCATATTCGCAACGCGGGATTTTATCGATTTGTTGTCCGAAACCCTCGGGGGCGTTGGCCCGTATCGGTAGGAGAGCCCTTGGGCGTAGTATCCAGGTCGTTCTTGGGGGTCCCTCCAGGTGTGAAAGATGATGAAAGCCCTGATGCGGGGATACGCAAAGCCTGGAAAGTGGATGCGGACGTGTCTGAGTAAAGCTTGGCATTCCAGGTAATAAACCAGAGTACTCTTAAGCACATTGGTGAACCGCCGAAGAAAAAGGATCGACGAAACAGCTCAGTAGGGGGGGGAGCATGGTGTAGTCATTACGAGATCGTCGTGAATGAGTACACGATCCCACACCGCACCATATGATCCCCTCATGGAGGAAGGATGGGACAAGGGGCCAATATGGGATGGGGATTCCCGAGAGATGGGGCTGGACCCGAAGCTTAGACATTCAGGTGATCCTACGTATCCCATTAGGATGGGAATCAAGCCACACGTAGTTCTTGAAATGCAGTTTAACGTCATGCAGGACGAGGAGGGGAGTAATATACCCCTAAACAAGGGAGGTGTATGGCATGGTAAAGAAGCCGTCGTGAATGAGGACGTAGTCCTACATCACACCATACGATCCTATGAGATAGGTCCTGGGCCGCGGCCCGGAAAGGCCAATGGGCCTGGGGCTGAGCCTCAGCCAGGAAGGCCTGACTGGTTTTTAGTTTAACGTCTTACATGAGGACGGGGGGTCGGGGACCCGAGGAGGCCAAAGGGACTGAGGCTGGGCCTCGTAAAGGGAGGACGTACGGCATGGTACATGATCCCGACGTGAATGAGGACGTAGTCCCACATCACACCGTACAACCTTATGAGGAATCCTGGGCCGTGGCCCGGAGAAAAGGGGAAGTTATCAGTCAGAAAGGTCTGACTGGTTTGTAGTTTAACGTCTTACATGAGGACGAGGGGCCAGGGGCCCAAGGAGGCCAAAGGGCCTGAGGCTGAGCCTCGTAAATGGAGGACGTACGGCATGGTACATGATCCCGAAGTGAATGAGGACGTAGTCCCACATCACACCGTACACCCTTATGAGGAATCCTGGGCCGTGGCCCGGATCGCCAGCGCCACCTGGGGGAAGTTTGTCACCTTGGGATGGGGCAGAGGGGATCACTGTTCTTGATGCCTGGGGAATCTCGGGGTGGACCCGAAGATCCAGGACACTGTTGACCATGTTCGAAACAAAGCGTTCCTATGGTGACCCGCATGGGGGCAACAAATGAGTGTCGACCGCTGACCAAATTTGCAACGCGAGACTTGTGTTGACTTGTTGCTTAAGAAAACCCTTAGGGGCGTTGGCCCGTATCGGTAGGAGAGCCCTTGGGCATTGTATCCAGGCCGTTATCGGGGGTCCCTCCGGGTGTGAAAAGGTGACAGAATCCCAGTCAAGGAGTGGGTGAAGCTCAGTTGCGTTCACCCACGAAAGGGGCAAACACCTCCAGGGGGAATGTGCAGCCGGGTCGAGGCTTGCTCGACGTGGGTCGGGGAAAAAGTGTGCACCCTGCCATGTCTTGACCCGAGGGGAAGATTTTGGCTTTTGGGCTGGGCCAACGGACGAAATGTCCGGGCATTCCTACGTATCTCATAAGGATGATAATCAAGCCATACGTAGTTCTTGAAGTCCATGCAGTTTAGCGTCATGTGGTGAGGACGTGGGAGGGTAGAAGAACGGGAGTGGGCACATGGTGCGACCTTTAAAATCTTTGCGCGAGTGGGATTGCATGAGCGGGGCCAAGAAAGCCTACCCCCTGCTACACAAAGATCCTCCAAGGAGACTATCCCCAAGGGGAATAGCAAAAGAGAAAAGCTTGGGGCTGGGCTCAAGACGAGGCGTCCGAGCGTTCCTACGTATCCCATAAAGATGGGAATCAAGCCATACGTAGTTCTTGGCATGCAGTTTAACGTCATGCGGGACGATGAGAAGCACCTCCTTTGGGGATATGTATGGTACGACAAGTAATCCGACGTGAACGGGGACATAGTCCCACACCATGCCGTACAATCCCGCAAGAGGGTAAGTCGGGGAAAGACCAAGGGGGGGCCCGAGGCCAAGCCGCGGTGGAGACGGGGCCAGGGGCCCAAGGAGGCCAAGAGGCCTGAGGCCGGGCCTCGGTCAGGAAGACCTGACTGGCTTGCAGTTTAACGTCTTGCAGGGAGGACGGAGAGGCAGTTTAAGGTCATGCGGGACCAAGTCGTAGTTTAGAGTCATGCAGGACCCTCTCGCAGTTTAGGGTCGTGCAGGACCACTGCAGTTTAATGTCGTGCGGGACCCTCTCGCAGTTTAGGGTCGTGCAGGACCAAGGCAGTTTAATGTCGTGCAGGACGATAATGTGCAGTTTTACGTCATGACGGACGAAGATGAACAGTTTAACGTCATTCAGGACGATGATGCAGTTTAATGTCGTGCAGGACGATAATGTGCAGTTTTACGTCATGACGGACGAAGATGAACAGTTTAACGTCATGCAGGATGAAGATGAGCAGTTTTACGTCATGCAGGACGACGACGCAGTTTAATGTCGTGCAGGACGATAATGATCAGTTTTACATCATGACGGACGAAGATGAGCAGTTTTACGTCATGCAGGACGATGATGCAGTTTAATGTCGTGCAGGACGATAATGATCAGTTTTACGTCATGACAGACGAAGATGAGCAGTTTTACGTCATGCAGGACGATGATGCATTTTAATGTCGTGCAGGACGATAATGATCAGTTTTACGTCATGACGGACGAAGATGAGCAGTTTTACGTCATGCAGGACGATGATGCAGTTTAATGTCGTGCAGGACGATAATGATCAGTTTTACGTCATGACGGACGAAGAATGTTATGCAGTTTAATGTCGTGCAACTAGGACATGGTTGTTACGTAGTTTAACATCATGCAACTGGGACGGTAAACCACGCGAATTGTGTCAGTAGAGGAATGGTCATCTCTACTCCATTCTAGTGGTTTGGGATGAGGGGGGATCTATATGAGGGGAATTCCATAAAATTCCCTGATCACGAAGATCCTTCCACAAGCTGGTTTCAAGGCCACAGGGAGGACATCTGTGGTTGATGCAACGTGGTAGTTGGGATGACACAGAGTGTCGCAAGGGTAGTAGGGATGACTACATTACCTCTACCTGTAGTGGAGGAGAAGCCAGAAGCATCAGTGCGACGGGGCGATGGAGCCTGGATGGCGTGGAAGCCTCGATGTCGGCACGACGGGGCGATGGATCCCAGAAGGCGTGGAAGCCTCGATGTCGACAAGATGGGGCGATGGAGCCCGGAAGGCGTGGAAGCCTCAATGTCGGTACGATGGGGCGAAGGGTCCCAGAAGGCATGGAATCCTGGACGTCGGTACGACGGGGCAACGGGGCCCGGAAGGCGTGGAAGCCTGGACGTCGGTACGATGGGGCAACGGGGCCCAGAAGGCATGGAAGCCTGGACGTCGGTACGACGGGGCAATGGGGCCCGGAAGGCGTGGAAGCCTGGACGTCGGTACGACGGGGCAAAGGGGCCCGAAAGGCGTGGAAGCCTGGACATGCCGAATGGTGGTGGCATGAGAAGCACCTCCATAGTTGCCGGTGAAAATATAGTAGGGTCGAAAAGTGCCGATAGAGTTGGGGAAGGATTCCCCATTCGTGGCCTCTTGAGGCGACGGAGTCGGCGAGGAGCCGATGGAGTTTGGTGGCGGATCCACCTGTGCGGCCTCTTGAGGCGGCAGAGTCGGCGAGGAGCCGATGGAGTCGGGTGGCGGAGCCACCTGCGCGTCCTCTTGAGGCGGCGGAGTCGGCGAGGAGCCGATGGATTCGGGTGGTGGAGCCACCTGCGCGGCCTCTTGAGGCGGGGGAGTCGGCGAGGAGCCGATGGAGTCGGGTGGCGGAGCCACCTGCGCGGCCTCTTGAGGCGGCGGAGTCGGCGAGGAGCCGATGGACCGTAGTCTTCGAACACCGAATGTTACTCATCCTCTCACATATAATGGAGAGGGAATTCACAAGGATGATTCCTCGAGTTTCCCGACACATTTGGTCTACTTGCTATTGAAGGAGAAGAGATTCACGTCGGGTTCACCATTTCTGTTTCCGACGCTTTCGCCGGGGCGCGCGCATCATCCGTCCGTGGAGGACGCGCGGCCTGTTGCCCCGCATTCCCGCTTTCCAAAGGCGGGCGGCATTCATTCCTCGTTCAGGTACGTCTGCTCCTTGATCAAAACAGGATGATGGGATGTCGGTTCTTCCTTCCGTGGATTCCTCCTCAGAACTCGTCACCTAGTCCGGGTCTCCCTCATAGATTTAATATGCTGTTCGTGAATCTCATTCCTGGTGCCATATTGTCATGGACGCCGGTTAATTACACTACTTCCTTCAAGACTTTCCATAGAGTCTTGACATGGTAGCGACCTTCGGTCGGAGTAGACGGCAACATCAGGAATGTCGGGGCATCTCTGGGTGCGTGGACATATGGGAACCTGTATTCTTCCTCATAAGAGGGAATCTCAAGGGTGCAGAACCCGAGGCATACATCTGAGGTTTTCCTCAGCTTCCTGTGTTTAACACAGGGTATGTTGCAAGATTAACGTCTAGCAGAGACGGTTACACCAAAGGCGTTCCATCCGAGGTTTTCCTCAGGCATCTCATGTTTTATCACAAGGTAGGACGTGAGTTTAACGTCTTATGGAGACGGAATGAGGGTGATCAGAACGTCCCATAGAGACGGATCAGATTGGTATATCGCATAGAGACGGCTATGGTCCCATAGAGACGGATCAGAACGCCCAATGAGGATGGATCTGAGGTGGTGCACTCCCTATAGGGGAAAAGGGTGATGAATCGGGGTGTACACAGAGGACAGCGACCCGGAGATATGATGGGGCTTACACATGGAAAGCGGCCCATGCGCCGCTAGGAGCAGCGAGGAGGTGGATGGCATGATTCCACCGGGATGTGGCGGCCCGGGTGAGAATCAGGATGGCTGATGGATGGATGAGTGAAGTGGAGGAGGATGAAATGGGACCATCGCAGGGGAGACGGTGAAGTTGGGCTTGAGCCTTGAGGAGGCTTCCTACGTATCCCTGTGGCAGGGAATCAAAGTCCGCGTAGTTCGGGATGGTGCCGGTAAACCGACGTGAAGCTGGACCTTGGCCCGATGAATGTCGTCGGCGAACCAACGTGAAGGTGGACCTTGGTCCGATGGGAATCGTCAGCGTACCGACGTGAAAGCAGACCATGGTCCACTGATGGTGGGCTTGAACCTTGGGAAGGTTTCCTACGTACCATGCCTTAACATGGATCAAAGTCCTCGTAGTTCAAATGGGGTGGGTCGCAATGGCTTACCACTGGACCGAAATTGCAGTTTAACGTTATGCTGGACGGGGGTGAAACCCGGCGTGAAATGACGGGTGGGCTTGAACCTCGTGGAGGCTTCCTACGTACCATGCCTTGACATGGATCAAAGTCCTCGTAGTTCGCTTGAGTTTTGCTGGTAAACCGACGTGAAAGCAGACCTTGGTCCACTGTTGGTGGGCTTGAACCTCATGGAGGCTTCCTACGTACCATGCCTTGACACGGATCAAAGTCCTCGTAGTTCAGGTGGTCACAACGGCTTACCGCTGGACTGGAATGGGACCCGACGTGAATGAGTGACGGGTGGGCTTGAACCTCGTGGAGGCTTCCTACGTACCATGCCTTGACATGGATCAAAGACCTCATAGTTCAGGTGGTCACAACGGCTTACCGCTGGACTGGAATGGGACCCGACGTGAATGAGCGACGGGTGGGCTTGAACCTCGTGGAGGCTTCCTACGTACCATGCCTTGACATGGATCAAAGACCTCGTAGTTCAGGTTTCGCTGGGGAACCGACGTGAAAGCAGACCTTGGTCCACTGATGGTGGGCTTGAACCTCGTGGAGGCTTCCTACGTACCATGCCTTGACATGGATCAAAGACCTCGTAGTTCAGGTTTCGCCGTGGAACTGACGTGAAAGCAGACCATGGTCCACTGATGGTGGGCTTGAACCTCGTGGAGGCTTCCTACGTACCATGCCTTGACATGGATCAAAGACCTCGTAGTTCAGGTTTCGCCGGGGAACCGACGTGAAAGCAGACCTTGGTCCACTGATGGTGGGCTTGAACCTCGTGGAGGCTTCCTACGTACCATGCCTTGACATGGATCAAAGACCTCGTAGTTCAGGTGGTGGGTCGCAATGGCTTACCACTGGACCAAAGTGTAGTTTAACGTCGTGCTGGACGGGGGTGAGACCCGACGTGAAATGACGGGTGGTCTTGAACATCGTGGAGGCTTCCTACGTACCATTCCTTGACATGGATCAAAGTCCTCGTAGTTCACTTGGGTTTTGCCGGTAAACCGACGTGAAAGCAGACCTTGGTCCACTGTTGGTGGGCTTGAACCTCATGGAGGCTTCCTACGTACCGTGCCTTGACACGGATCAAAGTCCTCGTAGTTCAGGTTTCGCCGGGGAACCGACGTGAAAGCAGACCTTGTTCCACTGATGGTGGGCTTGAACCTCGTGGAGGCTTCCTACGTACCATGCCTTGACATGGATCAAAGACCTCGTAGTTCAGGTGGTGGGTCGCAATGGCTTACCACTGGACCAAAGTGTAGTTTAACGTCGTGCTGGACGGGGGTGAGACCCGACGTGAAATGACGGGTGGTCTTGAACCTCGTGGAGGCTTCCTACGTACCATGCCTTGACATGGATCAAATTCCTCGTAGTTTAATTGGGTTTCGCCGGTAAACCGACATGAAATCAGACCTTGGTCCACTGTTGGTGGGCTTGAACCTCATGGAGGCTTCCTACGTACCATGCCTTGACACGGATCAAAGTCCTCGTAGTTCAGGTGGGTTTGTCAGGGTCGGTGCTCACTCTAAGCCCACGTGAGTCATGCTCGGTGTGAGAAACAAGAGGTTGCATGGACCTGACGATCACGTCGCGAAGGGTGCGTCCGTGAGAAGCGAAGAGGGGCTTACGCGTTGGGCGGCCCATGGTGTTGGGACTTACTCCAGGATGGAGGCCCAAAGAAAAGAATGATGATGATTTCGGGCTTGAGCCTTGAAGAGGCTTCCTACGTACCATGCCTTGACATGGATCAAAGACCACGTAGTTCTTCTGGTGACGGCTTACCGCCAATTGGTTGGTTTCAACGGCTTACCGCTGGATTGGGTCATAACGGCTTACCGCTGGATGAGGATGTCAACGGCTTACCGCTGAATAGGATCACAACGGCTTACCGCTGGATTGGGTCACAACGGCTTACCGCTGGATGAGGATGTCAACGGCTTACCGCTGAATAGGATCACAACGGCTTACCGCTGGATTGGGTCACAACGGCTTACCGTTGGATTGGGTCACAACGGCTTACCGCTGGATGAGGATGTCAATGGCTTACCGCTGTATAGGATCACAACGGCTTACCGCTGGATAGAGTCACAACGGCTTACTGCTGGATGAGGATGTCAACGGCTTACCGCTGAATAGGATCACAACAGTGAATGGGGAATACGCTAGAAAGTTGTCCGGGTGCCACTAAGGAGCGGCAATGGTGAATGGGGCTTAAGCTAGGAAGCCGCCCGGGTGCCGCTATGGAGCGGCAATGGTGAATGGGGCTTACGCTAGGAAGCTGTCCGGGTGCCGCTAAGGAGCAGCACTGGTGAATGGGGCTTACGCTAGGAAGCTGCCCGGGTGCCGCTATGGAGCGGCACTGGTGAATGGGGCTTACGCTAGGAAGCTGCCCGGGTGCCGCTAAGGAGTGGCACTGGTGAATGGGCTTACGCAAGGATGCTGCCCGAGTGCCGCTAAGGAGTGGCACTGGTGAATGGGGCTTACGCTAGGAAGCTGCCCGGGTGCCGCTATGGAGCGACACTGGTGAATGGGGAATACGCTAGGAAGCTGCCAGGGTGCCGCTAAGGAGCGACAATGGTGAATGGGGCTTACGCTAGGAAGCTGCCCGGGTGCCGCTATGGAGCGGCACTGGTGAATGGGGCTTACGCTAGGAAGCTGCCCGGGTGCCGCTATGGAGCGACACTGGTGAATGGGGCTTACGCTAGGAAGCTGCCCGGGTGCCGCTACGGAGCGACACTGGTGAATGGGGCTTACGCTAGGAAGCTGCCCGGGTGCCGCTACGGAGCGACACTGTTCAATGGGGCTTACGCTAGGAAGCTGCCCGGGTGCCGCTAAGGAGTGGCACTGGTGAATGGGGTTTACGCTAGGAAGCTGCCCGGGTGCCGCTATGGAGCGACACTGGTGAATGGGGCTTACGCTAGGAAGCTACCCGGGTGCCGCTAAGGAGCGGCAATGGTGAATGGGGCTTACGCTAGGAAGCTGCCCGGGTGCCGCTACGGAGCGACACTGGTGAATGGGGCTTACGCTAGGAAGCTGCCCGGGTGCCGCTATGGAGCGACACTGGTGAATGGGGCTTACGCTAGGAAGCTGCCCGGGTGCCGCTACGGAGCGACACTGGTGAATGGGGCTTACGCTAGGAAGCTGCCCGGGTGCCGCTACGGAGCGACACTGGTAAATGGGGCTTACGCTAGGAAGCTGCCCGGGTGCCGCTACGGAGCGACACTGGTAAATGGGGCTTACGCTAGGAAGCTGCCCGGGTGCCGCTAAGGAGTGGCACTGGTGAATGGGGCTTACACTAGGAAGCTGCCCGGGTGCCTCTATGGAGCGACACTGGTGAATGGGGCTTACGCTAGGAAGCTGCCCGTGTGCCGCCATGGAGTGGCACTGGTGAATGGGGCTTACGCTAGGAAGCTGCCCGGGTGCCGCTATGGAGCGACACTGGTGAATGGGGCTTACGCTAGGAAGCTGCCCGGGTGCCGCTAAGGAGTGGCACTGGTGAATGGGGCTTACGCTAGGAAGCTGCCCGGGTGCAGCTATGGAGCGACACTGGTGAATGGGGCTTACGCTAGGAAGCTGCCCGGGTGCCGCTATGGAGCGGCAATGGTGAATGGGGCTTACGCTAGGAAGCTGCCCGGGTGCCGCTAAGGAGCAGCACTGGTGAATGGGGCTTATGCTAGGAAGCTGCCCGAGTGCCGCTATGGAGCGGCACTGGTGAATGGGGCTTACGCTAGGAAGCTGCCCGGGTGCCGCTAAGGAGTGGCACTGGTGAATGGGGCTTACGCTAGGAAGCTGCCCGGGTGCCGCTTTGGAGCGACACTGGTGAATGGGGCTTACGCTAGGAAGCTGCCCGGGTGCCGCTAAGGAGCGGCAATGGTGAATGGGGCTTACGCTAGGAAGCTGTCCGGGTGCCGCTATTGAGCGGCAATGGTGAATGGGGCTTACGCTAGGAAGCTGCCCGGGTGCCGCTAAGGAGTGGCACTTGTAAATGGGGCTTACGCTAGGAAGCTGCTCGTAATGTCTTCCTCATGTCTGGCCATGAGGGCATCCCAACTCACTAGTGGGTTGAGGTATGTGCCTATGCGCAAGTGCACAAGCGGGATAACGCCAAGGGCATTGGAATCTATCCCAACAAAGGGACAAGAAAAGTGTGAATCACATGCCCGGCATTCGGAATGCGATGAGAGTGGCATGGCGATAGAGGATAACTGCTGACCATGTTCGCAACACAGCATCCTATCGCGTTAGCCTAAAATGGGGACAAACAAATGAGGGGTCGACTGCTGACCGTATTCGAAACACAGGACCTCAAAGTGTAACCTGAAGCCTTTTGGGGCGTTGGCCCAGGACAGCAGGGGGGCCATGGGTCTACCGTCCATACTGTTAGGGGGTCCCTTAAGACTTTGGAAATGGATGCAGATCTGAATGAAGGACACACAAAGCGTGGGGTGGAGTGCTGGAATGTTTGAACGGATTCTAACGCTCTTGAAACTATGCCACTGTAAACATGGCATTAGGCATCTTATGCTAGGAGCATAAGGCATCTCTTGTTTAGGGAAAGAGGCATCCTATGTGTGGATCATAGGGAGAATACTACAGTTTAGAGTCATGTAGGTAGGACTGTTGGCATCTCATGCTAGGAGCATAAGGCATCTCTTGCATAGGGCGAGAGGCATCCTATGTTTGGCACATAAGGATTACTACAGTTTATAGTCATGTTGGTAGGACTGTTAGCATCTCATGCTTGGAGCATAAGGCATCTCTCGTATAGGGCAAGAGGCATCCTATATGTGGATCATAGGGAGAATACTACAGTTTAGAGTCATGTAGGTAGGACTGTTGGCATCTCATGCTAGGAGCATAAGGCATCTCTTGCTTGGAGAAAGAGGCATCCTATGTGTGGATCATAGGGAGAATACTACAGTTTATAGTCTTGTAGGTAGGACTATTAGGCAGAAGGTGCCTAGAAATGGTTGGTTTTGGGACTTACGCAAAGCAGCCCTTTCTGGTTCAACCTGGCATAGGAGCCAAGTGATCGGGTTTGGAGGAGTTGCCTGAGGGATGGTTCGACTCGAGGTACTCGGGGAATTGATGATGAGAATCTCGACTCACGACATGGAATGAAACCCAGAGAAATATGTCGACTCTAGGTGATCCACGGTGTGCGGAGGAGTGTATCAAATCATGGTGTTCCATAGGTGGAAGGTGGGAGCGCATAAGGGCGCAATGGAAAATCCCGGCACCCCGGCCCGAAAAGTTCGCGGTGCGACTCTCCATTTTTCATGGGGGTCTGTGACGGTAGCGAAGGGACGGGCCTGGAGGGCCGGGACCGTAGCCCGACACTGACCCCGAGTGGGGGTGCGGGGGCGCAGCCCCCGCGGTATGGACCGGTGGGCGCGAAGGTAGGATCCTCGCGAAGGATGGGTCTTCGCGAAGTAGCTTCGCGAAGCATGGCCTCGCGGAGCAATGGTCTCTCGCGGAGCAAAGGGCTCGTGGAGCAAAGGGCTCTTGCGGAGCTTGGTCTCGCGGAGCAGCATCGCGGAGCATAGGCTCGCGGAGCATGGACTCCTGGAGTCTCGGCTCGCGGAGCAGCAACGTGAAGGAAGCTGCTCGCGGAGCATGGCTTCGCGGAGCCGCAATGCGGAGCTCCGCTCGGCCGCCCAAGGGGCGAAGTGGTCGTGGCCGTCCTCTTTGAGAAGGGGGGTGAGATGGGTATTTATAGGAAGGGGCGCCGCGAATCAGAACTTCCGCGCCGCCTCAGGAGCTTCGCGGCGCGCTCGCGAATGTCAAATTCGTTCGCGGAGCATCACCGCCTCGGGAGCTTCGCGGCGGCTCGCGAACGTCAAATGCGTTCGCGGAGCATCACCGCCTCTGGAGCTTCGCGGGGCCGCGATGGTCGGGGCGCTTCGCGGCGGGGCTTCGCGGGACCGTGCTGCACGGGTGCTTCGCATTAGTGCTTCGCGAGGGGTCTTCGCGGCGCATCGCAAACGTCAAACGGGTTCGCGGGGCCTCTCGCCTCATTGCTTCGTGGCGGCGCTCTGCGATCATGGAGGGGGCTTCGCGAACCAGATTTCCAGCTCAACTTCAAACGTCCATAACTCCTAATCCGTAGCTCCGTTCGGGCCCTACGACCTACCAAATCGAAGCTTGAGAAACGGACTACGCTCTTGGATTATGTATGGAAGCATTTGGAAAATTTTGGGGACGCGTGTTTCGGGGTATACAGACACTTAACATAATATTATCATATTAATAATTTTAATAAATTTTTCATTTTATGTATCTAAGGTATATATGTGTTACACCAGATCTATAAGTGTGGTTCTTGGGGCATATCAATAAGGTCGATGGTGAAAGGTTTTAATATAAGTTTGTGTTGAGTCATATTTTAATGGATTCTCCTATATATTTTATTTTTAAAATCATAATACACTTCATATTTCACTTATGATAAATTTAAGTTTTTGTAAGTTTTATTTATGCATGTTTAACATCTAATTCACATGTTCTGGTTATTTGATTCTGAACCATAACATTTTTTTAACTTTTAAATTCACAAGAATCATTTCAATCAAAATTTCATATTGAACCTTTTGATTTCATTAGAGGTGTAAGTTTTTCTTATAGAAATCATAGTTTACCTTTTTTGAGTTTGTTACACTAATGCATTTAAATTGAGACCAAGGATTTTAGGTATGATTTCTTGAAACACTATTGAAACAATTTCATTCAAGATATGTGCACTATCATAGTGTTAGATTTCTTCCATTTATATGTTTTTTAGAGAGTTATTTGAGATTCCTATTTTGAGGAAATTTTATAAAATATTTCATATTTCATATTGAATTTTTTTTCTTTAGATCCTATTTTATTGAAAATATTATGGGGATATAAATCTATGATTTTAAAATTTTAGTTTTAATAAATACAAGGATAAGACTTTCTATCTACCATGTGATCAAAGAGGAGCTTGGGGATAAATATTTCTACTTCTCATGTTTGTTAAAGAAGTTTGAATATAGGACTTGTATCTTTAGATATTTTATATCATGGAAGTTTTGGAGTTTCTAAAATTAGTTCATTTGGATATGGGTATTGATCCTCATATCACACTTGGTTAAAGGAAAATAGTTACTTTAATTAAAACTATTTATTTACTTTAATATAATTTTTAAAAGGAATTAATAGATTTTCATTTGGAACTCTATTTCTTTGTTGCATTTTGTATTTTAGTATTTTGGTTTATTTTATTGATCTGGTAAAGAATTATCTTTCGGATTTTTTTATATATTATGTTTTTTTTGTTACTGTGAATTACTTGAATTAATACTTCTATCTTAGGTGATTCCAAATCTTTATGTAGAGTGTGAAAAAAAGTTAGTTTGCATTAAACATAAATTCAAACCCCCTCTTAAAGATTTCATATCTAGTAAAACATTTTGTATCAAAGATTATCTATTTTTCCTTATACTAATGTATAAAAAAGAAAATATTCTATTTATATGGAATCTAGCTTACTTATAAAGACTTTGGGAAATATTAATCCTATAATTATACCGATATTTGAGGGTTTTAATTATTAGTACTTGAGGGACTGGATGAAAAACTTTGTGATTAATACCGAATTTGACAACTATCATATGTTATTTAGTAATTATAATATTATTGAGAAGGAGATAACAAACTTTACTTATGAATATATATATAATTATAATGTCCTTAATACTTTTTTGAGTTTAATTACTTGAGATTTCTATTACCAGGTATCTTATTATGAAATTAATAATAGGATTTGGAGAAACCTATTGATAGCACATTTGTAACCTCTAATTTTATAGTGAATTAGAGAGTGATGTTGAGAATATATTATCAGGTATTTTAATTTCTTCAAGGGTAATAATCTTCTTAGATGCATCAATGATTCATGAATATATTGAAAAAAATACAATCTCTTTGTGAGAAGGATATTATAGATGAACAACTAGTGGATATGATCATTGAAATACTTTCAAAGTAGTGGGAGTCTAAAAGATATGAAATTGATAATACTAAGAATATTAATAAATTAATCCTTTCTGATTTGATCAGAACATTGATCCAATATTAAAATCATTTCAAGTGAGATATAGAGAAAGAAAACTGAATAAATGAAGTTTATTTTTATACTACCTCTTCTAGTGTTATGACATCTAACAAGAATATTTCAAATCATTCTAAGAATTATTATAATAATAGCTAGATGGATCTTTTTAAAGGATCTCCTACGTAGTTGGTGATATAGATGTTTTAGAAATAAAAATTTAATAACTATAATAGCCATAATGATATAAAATATAGACATAAAAATTAAAAAACAAGATAAGATTATTTGGATGTTATCTATTACATGGGGTAAAAACTTGGGAATATTATAATTGAATGTATGAAATTAATGAATAAAGATAAAGTGACTAGAATATCAACTAAATAAAAAGTAAATAAAGTATTGAAGGAAATTAATACTTGAAGTGTGAGTGACCATCCTACTTGAAATAGTTTATTAGAGAGTGATGATAAAAATAATATTACTACTTTTGTTCAATAGTTAATATGAATAGAAAATATTAAAAGGAAAATATTAATATTTGGTCTTTGACGAACATGCCTTCAAATTATACTTAACGTTATTCTTCAGATGGTGAGGATTAAGCTTCTATATCATTTGAAGAGGTGAAATATTATGTGATAGAAGTTGAAGATACATTTTATAAGATTTTTAAGAAATACACTGAGGCTAAGGAAGATATTTGTAATGATAAAAACAAGATATCTATGCCTAATCTATGTTGAATGTCAAATATATTTCTATTTCAATATCTTCTAAATATTGAAATGTGGTTTTAAAAATTATTTCCATTTTTTAATTTATTTAGAAGTTTCTTTATGATTTTACTTTTGGAATGGAGATATTTGATAAGCTTCTAATATAGTTGAAATCATTGAACACATCTTGTGGATTGAAATTTACATCTTATAGTAAGTCAAACTTTCATTCAAATTAATGTATTTTTAATGGTAAAATTTTTTTATGAAGTGTTAGAGAGGAGTTCATTGGATGAATCATTTTTGTTTAAATAAACTTCAATAATTTGTAACTAATAGATATTTTATTTTTAAAGAACTATAAACTATCAAATATTGGAGAGTTGGGTAGATGTGGATATCGAAAGTCTTATTACCTAACATTTTAGGAACCAAGAAAGTTTGGGAATAAAATTCCTAATTTCTATTTTATAAAGGAATACTAAGTGATAAAAAATGAAAAAATAGAACATGTCCACATATTAATGGATACATATGATTAATTATGAATCTCAATATAAAATGAAAATTATTTTCAAAGACCATGCACAAGATTAATTTTGTTTTTCTTATTTCAAAATATTATTAACTTTATATTTTGTTTTACTAATTTTAAATTTGGATTTTTTCTTCTAGATAAAATTATATAATAATATTATGTATTTTCTGGGATTTTTTATAGAAAAGAATATATTTTTTCAATACATCTTTCAAAATCATCTTCTTTTGAATGTGGTCAATTATTGGAATTAAAATAAAACTTATATAAGTGTATTTATATTTTGAATATATTGTGGAATTATGAAAATATTTTAACTTGTTTTAATTTTAATTTCTGTATTTTTTTTGAGTATTGGAAGTAACGGACTGTATTTATTTTTTATAAATTTAGATTTTATGCTTTTAATGATTATCGACATCACCATTTTTTGTGGGAAGTGGATTAGAACATTTGTTTAGTTTGTTATTAATGAAAAAGTAACACCATTAATTTTTATATAAAAACCTTTAGACCTTGGTTTTCTTTGTTTTCATTTATTCTAAAGTCCTTTAATTTTTGAATAAAATTTCTGAATTTCTTTGCATAAATTTCGAATTTCCATTTCAACTTTTGGTGAGATTATAAACAGGGAGATGATACACAAATATTTAATTAACTTAGTATGAAACCAAAGGAATGAATCACCATTAAATAAATTTATTTAGTTTCAATATTGGTATGTAATCACTTTTCATAGGAAGAAATTTCATTTTTTTCTTCATGTTTTTTTTGATATTTTTTTCATTTTTTTGTTTTTGAGTAATCAAATTGTAGGAGAAAATTTATATTTAGAATTCAAGAATAATAGTTCATCATGACTATGAAAATTTTTTTGGAAGTAATTAGTCTAAAGTAGAAATACTAATCCTTATTCATATGACATAAGTTTTTGAAACTTTCAATATAAAAAGATTTATTTTTAGCATATTTCATTTCAGATAAAAAATTTATAAGATGACACACGTTGATTGGGATTCAAGAATTGTTTTTCAATGGATTCAAGGGTTTTTAATATTGATAAATGTAATAAATACATAATAAAATTCAGGATTATTATTTCCTTGATTATATTTATAATATAATGAAATTAAATATTATCAAGTTTATTTAGGATTACATCAAGGATATTTTTTTTGGACTTGTGAGGCTAAAGAATCTTCTATATTCAAGAATATTGAATTATATTTTCATTAAGTATATAAAAAGAAGGAATTAAAGAATTCAAAACTCTTGAAAGGTTTAAGGATAATCTATTGAATAGTGATAATATTTTCATAATAAAATTAGTCTATTATTCTAAGGAGAATAAATTTTCTTAGAAAAGAATGGAAGTTAAAAATTTTATAGTAGGGAAGATATCAAAGGAGCATAAGTATAACAAGGATAAGTCTACTAGAAATTTCCAAAAGTTAAAGGAGACTAAATAACATCATACTACTAAATCCACTAAGATAAATAAGGTGAGATTTATAAAAACTCTCAATGGGGAATCCAAGTGGTTGGTATATAAGCGTGAAGAAGAGTTGTAGAATAAAAAATATGAATATTAGAGAAATATTAAGAAGAAAAATATTATAAAGTATTATTTTATTTAAATTAAATTTTATATTAAATATACGAGGGAAGAAAAAGTTAACTGGAAGTATGGTGAGAAGAATAATTTTTTTATTCAAAAATTAAATCCTAGAGAATTGTCTTAACATTAATGATTATAAAGGAAGTTGGTCAATATTTTTAGATAGCACCCTCTAATAAATGGTATTTTTCTATTTCTTAGACAAGAAATGGATCATATAATGTTATGGAAGTCAATGGTCAATTATCATCTGAATCATTATTATCACCACTTATAGATAAAGGTAAGAAAGAAACATAAATATATGAATCTATAAAAGAAGATATGTAACATCCCAGGTAAATAAAGAAATAATACATTCTATTTTTTATTAATATTTTGTGAATTAAATATTAATTTTACTTTAAAGGGGTTGTTATGTTCGTTGGCGTACCCGATACGCAACAACGGGTTTCATTGAAATCTTACGTTGCACACTAATAATATAATATTATTAATTTAAATGGTAGTTAACTCCTAGCCATTTTATTGGTAGTAATGAACAAAACTAACTACAATATTATTATACATTTTTGTTAAATAAATGTTAGATGCTTAAAATGTGAATGAATCTAATTTTAAGCATAATTTACTTTAAAATGTCGATTTACCACCTTTTAACGGTGAACCCTCTTTAAATATAGTTTTTGTCACATTTATATGTTCTATTTGACAAAATAAAATTCTTCTTTAGATTCGGGAAATCAAAATTTACTTTGGGTAAATTTTTGGTATTTTTCTGGTAAAGTTCATTTTTTAGGAATAGTGAAAAATACTGTATTTTTATTCAAAAGTGCCTTTTAATCTAATTTATTTATATGGTTATATTATCATTTTAATTGGTTTTAAAGTTTTATTAGATTATATTTTTACCAATTAATCCAATGTTGGTCATTTGAATTAATTTCACTTTGAAATTGGATATAGACAAGTGTCGATCTTTTGATAGTTATTGTTTCTTAAAAACACGTTATTTGTTTTGACAATGGGAATTAATTTTAAATTAATTAATGAAACTTCTATGTTTTTAATTTGGTAAAATAGACATCATTTTTGAATTCGGAATATCAAATATAGCTTAGGCTGAATGTTTGGTAGTTTTCTGAAAAACTTCAATTTTTAGTGAAACCACTAAGTAGTAGTTAAAAACTGACATTTTCATTTAAATGAAATTGTACCGCTTCTATGGATTAAATTTAAAAAATATGAAATACATGGCTTTTATTAGTAAATAAAAAGTGGTTCAATAAGATGAAAATAATTTTTAGTGAATAGTAACTTTTGACTTATTTACCGCGGTTAAAGGTAAATAGGGTAATTCAAGGTAAAAATAATATTATAATAATACAAAATTACCTTAAAACTTGTCATAACATTATTGGTTGAGTCATTTACAACCATGGTCATTTTTTGGTCGATTTGGGGACCCCATTAAGCCATTTGGGATTGATAATGATACTTTAGATTAATTAACTTAAGTAAAGGCAAAAATGACAAGAACAAATATCTTTTAGTAAATTAATTTTTACAAGGGGTTATATAAATTATCTTTTCAACTATAAATATTAATTAGAAATATAAAAATATTTCCTACATCATGGTATTTTTTTATAATTTTTATAAATCAAATAAATTAAATTATTTAAGACACAATAATGATACTATATTTACCTTATTAATAAAAGATTTAAATAAATAAGATTATAAATATTAAAAAAATATCCAAAACCTATCCAATTATTATTGGATGATTTTATTATTTACTATGATTCATATTATATTATAATTTAATTAGTTTTAGACCTTTATAAACCGAATATCATTATATAATAAAATAATATTTTCACACTTTCCTAAAGAGACACTCCTCCCCCTTATAAAAAGTCCTCACTTCTAACCAATTCCTCACACATATCAAGCCACTTGGATCTTCAAAAACCTACCTAAATAAGCTCTCAATATCCCTATCCTACTTTTATAAGCCTTACCTTAGGAAGAAAGAACTTCAAGAAGTCCTTTTGGTTCAAACCAAAGGGAGTTACCCAAATTAAAGGTAATGATTCCTCTTAACTTCTTTTCTTTTATTTTACATATCCAACCCATAAACTCTTTTTATTCCTTTCTTTTATAACAAATCCAGTATCCTCAATATACTAGGATGTTTTTATGAGAATTATTTGAGCCACACTTACACACACCTCCATCTAATGGGTGAAGAACATACCGTTTCTGTGGATGGAAAACTAACGCCTCATGAAATGATGATTGTTCGATTATCTCCTACCACATATCATGGTGTCCATTAAGATGGCACTTTATTTATATATTATATATATTATGTTTATTTTTTCTTTATTCTTATATATTTCCCATTTATATCATATCTTTATAGTTTCCATTATGGGTAAACGCGATAATTTTATTTGAGGAAGTGTGGACTACATCCCCCTCAAAGTGATATAACTCGTTAATTCCATATGTGGGACGTATAAAGGATGGAGTTAATGATATTATATATGATATTATACTATAATTATAATATAAATATGTATCATTGTGTTTTTATTCCATTAAAATAATAAATATAAATGAAAGTAGTGTTCATGTGTACGTACGGCTTACCGTCTCTATGAACGGTGCATTTCATTTCTTACCTCCAAATGTTATGTAATATTATAAATACATGTATATACTGGAAATATATAATATATATGATATATAAATAATGAATATAATTCTTGATATAATGAACTTTTGACCATGTGAACAACTTGTAATTATAAGAAGTCCATTTTTTACTAAAGTACCAAATATCGACAAAACGAACGTTATTAACTTAAATGATTAAATAATGTTTATAACATGGTAATAAGTGATATAAAAGAAATAATAAACTTTAAAAAGGTTCTTAAGAAAGTATAAATTAACTTTAGTTTATTATTCAGGAGATTAAATAACGAACAGGTCAATTTGGACACAAGGTAAGGGACTTCATCTCAATCTCCTTTCATTGAGGCATATTTCGATAATATATACCTTCTTCTTTTATACAGTGTATAATAAAACCCTTTGACTTTTAATTTCATTCAAATGGAATCTTTTTCTATGAAACATTTTACTAAATGACAAATGGAATGTTTTTGATGTTTGTGGTGACAATGACCTCTCTGCTGCCTTAATCATTATTTGGATTCCTCTATAAGCCTTAATGTTTTCTAAAATGAAAAGGAAATCACTTATTCTGTTTTTGGGTGTTTTGGTATTGAAATGGTTTTTGAAATGGATTGATTATTTCAATATCTTGAAATTATTTCTTGTGATTTTAAATTAAATGTTATTAGTGAAATGTTCGTATTTGCAATATTTTATGTGTTATGATTTTATAATGGTACTTGGACATTTGACACGTGGTTACATAATAAACTAAATGATGGATGGTGTCATGATAAACTAGGATGGGTGGTTACATTATAACCTCCAATGCATTGGGTATGGAAGTTAGTTGTATGGCTATTCCATTTAGTGATATGTGTGGAAGTCGACCGTATGGTTATTCCATTTAAGTATGTTAATGTCCCAAGTTACCTTTATATATTATGTGTTCTTTATATGGGTTTTATGGTCATATTTTGGTTAAAAAATGGTAAGTATTGATATTTTATTCAATGAGGAGTATTTACTACTTAATAAAGGTGAAAATTATTACTTATGATAAAATATTCATGGTTTACTAGTTGTTTTAAAAAACTAACAGTTTTCCCTTCTTTGTGTATCCCTTACTAAGCTCTTTATGCTCATCCCAAATTTTTGAAATATTTTTCACAGGACATAAAGTGGAATAGGGTCAAGGATGGGAACAAGGAAAAGTCATGTTGTCTAAAACAAGGATCTAGACATGACTCCTTTTTCAAGAGTTTTTATTTTATGAAAAAAATGGAAACTCAGTAGAAGTGTCTACCTTGTAATTTTTGAGATGTAATGTAATATTTATGGCCTAATTCTCTAAAACTCTAAACCTAAAAAGATCCTCAATTTGAATTATTCATTTAATTCAATATTATGTAATTTTTAAGGTTGGGTCCTTATAGTTGGTATCATAGGTCGGTTTAGACAACTTTAGGAGTTAGGGTTTTGTTAAATTAATATCCATAAATTAATTTATATTAATATTGAAATGATATAGCATTTATAGATTACCATGTTGATTCACCTAAGCTATATTTGTATTCAGAATGGTTTTCCATAGAGGAAACAGGGCATATATGTTTGGACGACATCAGGAAGAAGAAAACCTTTCAAATCAGCAACCTAAGATGGTCGGAATCAGAACTGAACAGTTTGTTGCAGTAATGGAACAGTTGAATCAGGCTATACATGGTGGTGGTATCCATGCACGAGATTAGCCAGATCAACCACAGAAGAACATGTCAGTAGTGGATCATTTCATGAGGCAACATCCCCCATCATTCAGAAGATCATCTGACCATGAGCTAGTAGAAGGGTGGATTAAAGCACTAGAGAAAATTTTTGATGTCATGGGTTGTTCAGAACATCAAAAGGTTAGTCTTGTTTTTTACCATTTTGAAGGTGAAGCTGATCAGTGGTGGTCAATGGTTAAAAATATCAGGGATAGTGAGGAGATTGATGCTCTTGATTGGGATAAATTCAAAGGTATGTTTATTGAGAAATATTTTCCTAAGGTGGTTCATCTTAGGATGGAAACAAATTCCTAGAATTGAGGTAGGAGGATGACTCAGTGGCTACTTATGAAGTAAAATTCACTCGACTGGCAAGGTATGCTCCAAATTTCATCCGAGATATTGATAGTAAGATAAATTGATTTCACTCAGGATTAAAGTTGCGATATCGAAGAGCATTAGACTCTCTTGATTTCAAAAGTTATGAAAAACTTGTTCAATGTGCGTAGAAGGTGGAAATGGAGTTTTCTGATGATCAGGTGTTCTTTGACAAACTAGAAAATAATAGGTCAAGTTAGCAGGAAAAGGGAAATGATCCATCAAAGAATCCTGGAGGTAAGAAAACTAAATATCCATCTTGTGAGAAGTGTGGTAAAAAGAATCCTGGAAAATGTTTATCAAAGTCTGGGAAGTGCTTTTTGTGTGGTAAGTCTAGTCATATTGCTCGTAAATATAAGAAAAATGATCAAGTGGGTAATGAAAAGCCAGCGGTAAGATGTTTTAAGTGCAATGAAATGGGTCGTTATGCAAATGAGTGTCCAACAATGAACTCATCTGAGGGAAATCAGCTAGACTACAAGAAGAAAGGGGTGGTGAAGTCCTTTGCAACTACTTCAGCAGATGGTGGGCCATCAAATGAAGTAGTATCAGGTACACTGTTTGTTTGTTCAGATTATGAAAATGTGTTGTTTCATTTAGGTTCTACAGATTCATTCATTTCTGAGAAGTTTTCTATTAAATTGGGAATTCTATATCATGATTTGAATGTTGAACTTATGATAAAAACACCTGGAGGAAACATTGAGACAAAAATAAATTATAAGAACCTTCCTGTCCCTGTGTGTGGAAAGAATCTACCTTCAAACCTTATTATTTTGTCTCTAGTATAGTTTGATGTTATTTTGGGTATGGATTGGCTTTCTATTTATCATGCTAAGATTGATTGCAGAGCTAAAGATGTTTATTTTTAGAAATATTTTTAATTTGTGTACAAGAATGAACCCTTGATTTCGATAACATATCAGGAAGCTGAAAAACTAGTAAAATATGGAAATGAATGTTACTTTGCACATATTGTTGAAAACAAAGGAACTGTTCAGATAAATGATGTGCCAATGGTAAATGAGTATCTTGATGTTTTTCTTGATAAGTTACCTAGTATTATACCTGATTGGCAATTAGAATTTATTTTTGACTTAGTTCCTAATGCTAAGCCAATTTCAAAACCCCCTTATCAAATGGATCAAATTAAAATTTTAGAGTAAAAGAAGCAATTGCATGAGTTATTAGATAAAGGTTTCATTCAACCTAGCACATCACCATGGGGTGATCCTATCTTATTTGTTAAAAAAAGATAGTTCAATGAGTCTTTTCATTAATTATAGAGCATTGAATAACATCACTATTAAGAACAAGTATCCTTTGCCTCTTATTGATGATTTGTTTGATCAGCTCCAGGGAGCTCAGTATTTTTCAAAGATTGATTTGAGGTCAGGGTACCATCAGTTGAAAGTAAAGGAAGAAGATATTCTGAAGACCACATTTCATACTAGATATGGCCATTATGAATTTATAGTTATGCCTTTTGGTTTAACCAATGAACCTGTTGTATTCATGGATCTTATGAATAGAATTTTATGTGAGTTCTTGGATAAGTTTTCAGTTGTGTTCATTGATGATATTTTGGTTTATTCCAAAAGTAAAGAGGAATATGAAATTAATTTAAGGGTTTTCTTTCAAACCTTAAAAGAAAAGAAAATGTTTGGTAAATTCCGTAAGTGTGAGTTTTGGTTACAGAAAATTTCTTTCCTTGGTCACATTGTTTCAAAAAATGGCATAACTGTTGATCCTACTAAAACAAAGGTTATTAAAGAATGGACAAGACCCACATATATAATTGATATTCGTAGTTTTATTGGTTTGATAGGTTATTACTGAAGGTTTGTTGAGAATTTTACATGGTTATCTAGCCCACTGACTAAGTTAACTTGAAAAGGTGTTAAGTTCATTTGTACAAAAGAATGTGATAATTGTTTTCAGGAATTGAAAAGAAGATTGGTAAATGATCCAGTTTTTGCACAACCTTCCAGAAATGGTGAGTTTGTTATTTAAAGTGATGCTTTGTTGAAAGGACTTGGATGTGTCCTTATGCATAATGATCAGGTAATTGCTTACGCTTCACATCAATTGAAACCTCATGAGTTGAATTACCCTACACATGATTTGGAATTAGATGTTGTTGTTTTTGCTTTAAAAATTTTGATGCATCATTTGCATGGAGTAAAATGTGAAATATATACTGACCACAAAATTTTGAAGTATATATTCACTCAAAAAGAATTGAACATGAGATAGAGGAGATGGTTGGAATTAATCAAGTATTATGAGTGCATGATTAATTATTATCCAGGAAATGAAAATAAAGTGGTTGTTTCTTTGAGTCAAAAATGTAATGATTCATTAACCATGATACGTTTGGAACAAGATCCTTTTGTTTTTTATTTGATAAACTTTGGCATAGAAGTTGTTGGTGCAGGAAATTCTTCTATTTTGTTTCAGGTGTCATCGAAATCATCTCTATCAGACAGAATAAATAAAGTGTATAAAGAAGACAGTGTGTTGTAGAAAAAGGTAAAGTTGGTTCATAAGGGTAAGTTTCTAGATTTTAACATTGATAATGATTATGTTTTGAGGTTTGGAAAAAGATTATGCATGCCTTGTGATTCACAGTTGAAGAATGAGTTGTTATGTAAAGCTCATAGTTACTCGTTTTCAGTTCATCCTGGCAGTACAAATATGTACAGATATCTTCAAGATTATTACTGGTGGGATGGAATTAAAAGAGATATTACTGATTTTACTATGAAGTGTTTGACTTGTCAGTAGGTTAATGTAAAGTGGCAATTACTAAAAGGTATGCTTCAGTATTTACCGGTGCCAGAGTGGAAATGGGAAAATATATCCATAGACTTCATTGTGGGATTACCAAATACATCTCGAGGTAATAATGAAATCTGGGTTATTATTGATCAGTTGACTAATTCTTCTCATTTCCTTTTTATTCGAGATACTTTGTCTCTAGATCAACTTTCTCGATTTTATGTTAAATATATTGTCAAGTTGCATGGAGTTCCCCTCTCCATTGTATCTGATTCTGATCCCAGGTTTACTTTTAACTTTTGGAAAGGCCTTTATAATTCGTTGGGTACTGAATTAAATTTTAGTACATCTTTTCATCCGCAATCAGATGGGTAGTCAGAACGAACAATTCAGACCCTAGAGAATATGCTACGTGCTTGTTCACTGGATTACCAGGGATGTTGAGACCAATATCCTTCTTTGGTTGAATTTTCTTATAATAATAGTTTTCATTCCAGTATACAGATGGCTCCATTTGAGGCACTATATGGAAAGCATTGTCGAACTCCAGAATTTTGGGATGAAGTGGGTGAAAGGAAACTGATGGGAACAGAATTGGTAGAAGAGATGGAAAAAAAAGTTTAGTTGATTCAGAAGAACATGAGAATAGCTCATAGCAGACAGAAAAGTTATGCGGATAACCAGAGGAAGGATCTTTCTTTTGAGGTAGGTGATCAGGTCTTTCTAAAGGTTTCTCCATGGAAAAGTGTGATGTGTTTTGGTAAAAAGGGAAAGTTTAGTCTGAGGTTCATTGGACCTTATGAAATCCTGAAGAAAGTTGGATCAGTTTCATACAGAGTGGCTTTACCTCCAAGTTTATCCCAGGTACACAATGTTTTTCATGTTTCAATGTAGAGAAAGTATATGTCAGATCCATCTCATGTTTTGAGTATAGAGGTAGTTTAGTTGGAAGAGAATCTCTCTTATGAGGAAAAACCAGTCCTGATTCCTGACCTTGGAGAGAAAGTGTTGCAGAATAAGGTAATTCACCAGGTAAAGGTTTTGTGGAAAAACCATATGGTTGAAGAGGCAACGTGGGAATCTGAAAATGCTATGAGGGATAAATACCCCCACTTATTTGATAAGTGAATAAAATTGCGAGGATGAAATTTCCAAAAGGGGGGAAGGATGTAATATCACAGCTAAATAAAGAAATAATACATTCTCTTTTTTATTAATATTTTGTGAATTAAATATTAATTTTACTTTAAAGGGGTTTCTATGTTCTATGGCATACCTGATACGCAACAATAGGTTTCTTTGAAATCTTACGTTGCACACTAATAATATAATATTATTATTTTAAATGGTAGTTAACTCCTAGTTGTTGTATTTGCAGGAATTAACAAAACTAACTACAATATGATTATACATGTTTGTTAAATAAAAGTTAGAGTCTTAAAATGTGAATGAATCTAATTTTAAGCATAATTTACTTTAAAAGGTCAATTTACCACCTTTTAATGGAGAACCCTCTTTAAATCTAGTTTTGGTCACTTTTATATATTTTATTTTATAAAATAAAATTCTTTTTTAGATTCAAGACATCAAAATTTACTTTGGGTAAATTTTTGGTATTTTTCGAGTAAAGTTCATTTTTTTATGAATAATGAAAAATACTGTATTTTTATTCAAAAGTGCCTTTTAATCTAATTTATTTATACGGTTATATTATTTTTTTATTGGTTTTAAAGTGTAATTAGATTATATTTTTACCAATTAATCCAATGTTGGTCATTTGAATTAATTTCACTTTGAAATTGGATATAAACAAGTGTCGATCTTTTGATAGTTATTGTTTCTTAAAAACACGTTATTTGTTTTGACAATGGGAATTAATTTTAAATTAATTAATGCAACTTATATGTTTTTAATTTGGTAAAATAGACATCATTTTTGAATTTGGAATATCAAATATTTCTTAGACTTAATTTTTTGTAGTTTTTTGAAAAACTTTAATTTTTGATGAATAGTGAAACCACTAAGTAGTAGTTAAAAACTGACATTTTCATTTAAATGAAATTTTACCTCTTCTGTGGATTAAATTTCAAAAAAATTAGATACATTTTTGTTTTTGGAAAGTAAAATTTGGTTCAATAAGATGAAAATAATTTTTTGTAAATAGTAACTTTTGACTTTTATTTACCGTGGTTAAAGGTAAATAGGTTAATTCAAGGTAAAAATAATATTATAATAATAAAAAATTACCCTAACACTTTTACTAACCTTATTGGTTGATTCATTTATGACTATGGGCATTTTTGTCGATTTTGGGACCCCATTGTGCCACGTGGGAGTGATAATGACACTTTAGATTAATTAACTTAAAGTAAAGGCAAAAAAGATAAAAACAAATATCTTTTAGTAAATTAATTTTTACAAGGGGTTATATAAATTACCATTTAGACTATAAATATTCATTGGAAATCAAAAAATATTTCCTACATCATGGTATTTTTTTATAATTTTTAGACATCAGATAAATTAAATTATTTATGACACAATAATGATGCAGTATTTACCTCATTAATAAAAGATTTAAATAAATAAGATTAAAAATATTAAAACAATATCCAAAACCTATAAAATTCTTATTGGATGATTTTATTTTTAACCATGATTCATCTTATATTATACTTTAATTAGTTTTGGACCTTTAGAAACCGAATATCATTATATAATAAAATAATATTTTCACACGTTCCTAAAGAGACACTCCTCCCCCTTATAAAAATCCTTCACTTCTAACCAATTCCTCACATCTCTCAAGCCACTTGGCTCATTCAAAACCTGCCCAAATAAGCTCTCAAGACCCATATCCTCCTCCTAGAATCCTTACCTTAGGCAGAAGGCACTTCAAGAAGTCTTTTTGGTTCAAACCAAAGGGAGTTACCCAAATTAAAGGTAATGATTCCTCTTAACTTCTTTTCTTTTAGTTTACTTCTCTAACCCCTGAACTTTTTTTATTCCTTTATTTTATAACAACACCAGTATCCTAAATATACTAGGATGTTGTTATGATAAGTATTTGAACCACACTTACACACACCTCCATCTAATGGGTGAAGAACATACTGTTTCTGTGGATGGAAAACTAACGCCTCACGAAACGATGATTGTTTGATTATCTCCTACCGCCTATCATGGTGGCCATTAAGATGGAACTATATTTATATATTATATATATTATGTTTATGTTTTCTTTATGATTCTGTATTTCCAATTTATATCATACCTTTACGGTTTCCATTTTGGGTAAACGCGATAATTTCATTTGAGGAAGTGCGGACTACCACCCCCTAAAAGTGATATAACTCATTAATGTCATATGTGGGATGTATAAAGGATGGAGTTAATGATATTATATATGATATTATACTGGAATTATAATATACCTAGGTATCATTATGTTTTAATTCCATTAAAATAAGAAATATAAATGAAAGTAGCGTTCATGCATACGTACGGCTTACCATCTCCATGAATGGTGCATTTCATTTCTTAACTCCAAATGTTATGTAATATTATAAATACTTGTATATACTATATATATATGATATATATGATATCTAAATCATGAATATCATTCTGGATATAATGAACTTTTGACCATGTGAGCAACTAGTAATTATAAGAAGTCCATTTTTGACTCAAGTACCAAATATCGACAAAACGAATGTTATTAACTTAAATGATTACATAATTTTTATAACATGGTAATAAGTGATATAAAAGTAATAATAAACTTGAAAAGGGTTCTTAAGCAAGTATAAATTAACTTTAGTTTATTATTTATGATATTAAATAATGAATGGGTCATGTCGGACGTGAAGTAAGGGACTTCGTCTCAATCTCGATTCATTGAGGCATATTTCGATAATATATACCTTCTTCTTTTACACAGTGTATAATAAAACCCTTTGACTTTTACTTTCATTTAAAGGTAATCCTTTTTCTACGAATCAGTTTACTAAACAACAAATGTAATGTTTTTAACGTTTGTGGTGACAATGACCTCTTCATTGTCATAATCGTTATTTGGATTCCTCTATAAGCCTTAATGTTTTCTAAAATGAAAAGGAAATCACTTATTTTGTTTTTGGGTGTTTTGGTATTGAAAATGGTTTTTGAAATGTATTGATTATTTCAATATATTGAAATTATTTCTTTTGATTTCAAATTAAATTTTATTAGTGAAATGTTTATATTTTCAATATTTTATGTGTTATGATTTTATAATGGTACTTGGACATTTGACGGGTGGTTACGTGACAAACCAAATGACGGGTGGTGCTGTGATAAACCAGGATGGGTGGTTATGTTATAACCTCCAATCTATTGGGTATGGAAGTCATCTGTATGGCTATTTTATTTAGTGATATGTGTTTAAGTCAACCGTATGGTTATTCCATTTAAGTATGTTTATGTCCCAAGTTACCGTTATATGTTATGTGTTCTTTATATGGGTTTTATGGTAATATTTTGGTTACAAAATGGTGAGTATTAATATTTTATTCAATGAATATTATTTACTACTTCATAAAGGTTAAAAGTATTACTTATGATAAAATATTCATGGTTTACTAGATGTTTTGAAAAACTAACAATTTTCCCTTCTTTGTGTATCCCTTACTGAGCTCTTTATGCTCATCCCAGGTTTTTGAAATATTTTTTACAGGACATAAAGTAGAATAGGGTCAAGTATGGGAACAAGGAAAAGTCGTGTTGTCTAAAACATGGATCTAGACATGACTCATTTTTTCAAGAGTTTTTATTTTATGAAAAAAATGTAAACTGAGTAAAAGTGTCTACCTTGTAGTTTTTGAGATGTAATGTAATAGTTATGGACTAATTCTCTAAAACTCTAAACCTGAAAAGATCCTCATTGTAAATAATTCATTTAATTCAATATTATGTAATGTTTAAGGCCGGGTCCTTATAAGATAATTCAAGGAAATATACATTATGTGAAGTTTTTATATCATCATATTAAGAAAGTACTTCAACTTCTATTCATATTAATCTGAATTTTCTTTAGAAGATAATACTCTGGAGGCTTATTCTTATTATGGTGACATAGAAAAAAATTTTGAAATCTACATCAAAAGAAGTTATTTAGTAGTTAAAGATAATAGAACTACTCAGATCCAAGAAATAGATATTTTGGGAAGGATAAAATGGGAATGAATTTGATACGTAGAATAAAACAAAAGTGAAAACAAAAAATATTATTAAAATTTTGAATATCACACCATATAAAAAAACATAATTAGAAGATATACTAAAATATAATGTTGCTAAATCCATGATAGAAGAGGTTTTAAGTTAAAATTTAGAACTTGAAGAATGTTCCAGGATAGATTAGATTGAGGTTCAGTTGTCATTATAGACATAACATATGCACTTCAATGTCTAAATTTATATTCATTTTATTTAAAATTAAATTCAAAATTTTTATTTTTCATGATCAGAGTTTGAATTTTCAAATTTCATAGTTACATAAGAAAATATTTTATTAGAAGGTGTAGTTAAATACTAACCTATTTACCTTTAAAGATGAATTTCATTAATAATTTTAAAATATTAGAATAATGGAAAAATATATTATGGAGAAAGAAATAGAAAATAATTATAATTAGGCTTAGAATGTTTCATTTGATAAGAAATTAAATGAGTTCAAGAAAATATCATAAGAATAGAATTATAAGGTTAATGACCAAGAGAATATATTGAAAAAAGTTTAAGAATCAGTTGAAAAATATCAAATAAAAGAATAAATTTCAAATTTATATATATATTTAACTCAAATGATAATTGGATTTAATTATTTAACTTACATACCTATTTTTATTACCCAAATATAAATGTTTTTTCTCCTTTCATTTTTTTATTTTTTAAAATCACAATGGGGGGAAATGGGAGTGTGTGGTAAGTTTTCTTTTGTAAAGGGAGATAAATGAGTTTTCTTTTACAAGGGGGTGTAACACAAAGTTTTCATGAATTATTAATTTTTAAAATAAATTAAATTTGTTTTATATCTTGAGTTACATAAAACCTAAGTTAATATTATTCTACACACAACATTTTCTTATCTTACATTACACGCAACACTGATTTTTAACAAAACCAAGATATATTATTATTTTGGTTATTTAAACACAACTAATATAACCTAACCATTAAAATTCAGGACATTAATAGTAATAACTAATTTTAAAATATTAATTATAATTTTTTTATATAAATAAATCATATTGATAATAAAATAGTTAATTTTCAGTAAAGTCTTTATATGTTTCAAAAAATAATATTTTCTCAAAAAATGTTTTTATGTCTTTTGTGAACAATAATAAAATTAATTATTAAAACTTTTAAAAAAATTAATTCGATTAAATAAAATTCATTTCTTAATTCAGAATACCAAAATTATCTTAGGGTTAATTTTCTATATTTTTCTGAAAGGATTCATTTTTTGATGAATAATAAAAAATACTAAATTTTAATTGAAAATTGAATTTTTGTTTAATTTATTTATAAAGTTAAATTATATTATAAATTATTTTATAGTATAATTAGTTTAATTATACATCAATTAATCCAATTTATGACATTTTAATCAATTTTATATTGAAATTGGATATAAAGACTTTGTAACCTTTTGATCATTTTTTGCTTTAAAAACATGTTTTTTCATCATGTTGGCGGGATTAATTTTAAATTAAATTTTGTCACTTATATGAATAGAATTTGTAAAAATTTATTCCATAATTGGAATAAGATTAATTTTTAATGTATAATAAGGTCAAATTTATTTTTTAAAAAAATGAATAGTGAATGCGGTAAAAAATAATTACCGTAGTTAAGGTAAAAATGCGTTTATTAGGAGTAAACTAAAAATATAAGGGATAAATTTACATATGAAATATAATAAAAATTATTTTATGACCATATATTGACCTTTAAACCTCCATGGTTCAATAGTGGTCCATTTTGGACCCTTGTGACATATAGAAAATATGGGAGCACTCAATTCTTTTCAAAAATACCAAGTGTGTCATGTACCCCACTTTTAAAAGGGAACCTTTCTCTTACCTTATTCACACATTATAACCTATTTGGTTTGGTAAATATGTAGCTAAATAAATTCAAAAATTCCCTCTCCACATCCTAAAAGCCTTATTTTTGGATCAAATCCATCATAGGAATGCTTTTAGTGCAAACCTAAGGAGGATACCCAAAGAAGAGGTAATGTTCATCAATGAGAATTTTTTTTTATTTCTTCCTCCAATACATTCAATTATTATTATATAAAGCTTATATAATAACCCTAGTATCTAAAATATATTGATATTTTGTATAGGTAATTACCTAAAACCATCTCCACTTCCATCAAATGGGTTACGAAATCATTGTTCGTGTGTATGGTGGGCTAATACCTCACAAACCGATGTAATTAATTTTTTCATTAACACCTATTGAGGCTTGAAATAATTATGTATATATAGTTTATATATGATATATATGATTTTTATGATCTTATTATGATTCTGGAATTATTATATCCCACATACCTTCATGTTTTCCATTTTGTGGAAATACGATAGCGTCGTTCATGTGTACAGTAAACTACCACCTCACAAAGAGTTGTGATTCATTCACACTATAAATGGAATGTATTATGGATGGGTTTAATTAAAATATTTGATATATTTGACATAAAAATTATTCTATAATAATATTATATCATTTATTTTTCTTTCTTTTAATCGAACAAGAAAATGGAAACAGTGTCAATGTGTACGTACAACCTATCATCTCCATAAATGGTGTATTTAATTTTCTATCACTAATTTTTTTCGATTACTATAAATGAATATATAATGAATATATATGATATTTATATCATGGTTTATATTCTATATATTATTAAATCGTGATCAAAGTAAGAGGACCAAAAATAACAAGTCATAACATTTACGAAGAAACAAAGCAATTATTACCCAAAACGTGACTTTAACATGGAATTGTTAATAAATAGACAATAAAAGGTCATAAGTAAATCACATGTGGTGTGATATATATGGATATGGTTCTATAATATATGTATAATAAAAATATATTTATTACACAGGAATTTTCAATGAGTATGACAGAAGTCAAGACTTAAGGTAAGAAATGTTTGTCTCAATTTTCCTTCTTTGAGATATACATTATATTATGTACCTATATTATTTAACGAGGTGTATATACAGACCCTTTGACATGTAATATCATGAATTTATTCATCCTCAATATATTTTAAGTTTCATTTTATGTTATTTCTTCATGGGTCTTATGAATCAATGTTGCCAAAGTGGTAAAGATTTTATGTTACAATCTCATCATTTATCAGGATTGTTTATTATTAAGTCTCCAATGTTGAAATCTCATGATCTACCTTTCAATAATTATTGTTAAATTTCTTATACTATTTTTTTAAAATATATCTTCAAGTAATGGTACAATTTTTCTACTCTTTGTTACTTAAAATTATAAAAACAATGTTATTAAGAAAATACGACTTTATTTCTGTCTTCGGTCGGAAATCTATTTTATTCCAAAACCATGTTCTATAAAAATGTTTTCAAAAATGTTTTATTATAATTTTATTATTTTTAAAATAAATTTTTACCAGTGTTTTTAATTTTTTTTAAATGTTTTTAAAGTACTCTTCATGTCATTTTTCAAACATTTCCTATTTGGATTTTTTAGAAAATATGAAAAGAATCTTTGGTTTTAACATGCACGGTGTGAATAGTATTTCCCACCATCACTACCACTCAAATGATTTCAAGATTCACTTATAATTTTTCATTTTTATTTTAAAATAATTTTTTTATACTTTAAAATGTGTTTTAAATGATTTTAAATCTTCTATTATAATTTTTTAAGGTTATTTTTAAATAAAACAGTTTTCAAAATGTTTTATGTTTTAAAAAGAATTTTTCAAATAAAAATGGTTATTTTCCTTAGGAAATGTTTTAAATTATATTTAAAAATTATTTACCATCTAATATGACATACTTTGGTGTTATCATTTTCTTAATATGGATATAATCCAAAGATATCATTCATAATCTTTCTCTGAATGGTTTATGTTTTGATGGAATGGTGTATATGAAACCCATTTCTCTTACACAGGTTATACCATGAGGAAATAATTATGAAACCCACATATTTTCATAGGTTATTGTATGATAAAAAGATTATAAAACATATCTCTTTTCCATAGGTTATTATATGATGATGTGTTTATCATACCCATTTAATTTTATGGGTTATGATATGATGACTTTAATGATATTTTGGAACACAAAAATATTGTTTTCATTATGAGACATGTGGGATAATATCTACCTCTATTACATTGGGTAAATATTTATATCTCATGAGATAGAGAGGACTAGAATGGGAAGTGAGCCTAGTTCAGTAAGATAGGGTTGGACAGAGGAGTGAACTCGATTTATTAAAAGACTTTTTCCACAATGATGGTCTTACCAGTAATCCTTGACTAATATGGAAATGATTTTATATTCTTATGTGTATGCCAAAAATTTGATGTCTTATTCTAATGTTGTACTCTTATGGATCATGTTCTTTTTTTATAGCCCAAAGGACTTATTTTTATTCATTTTTAATAATCCCCCTTTCAAGGGTTTTAGGGGAACCCTTACATGGCCAGTAGGATTTGTGACATTACAAGACCTGAAGGTCTTAAAAGAATTAATCCAGACTATAACTACGTGAAACTTCCCCTCCCTATAATCTACATCGTGATTTCGACTCTCCACCTTTGTATGGATATTTGGCTAGGCTTCTCATGCATGCACAGGATGGTCCCGATGCTAATTGTCATACCCTCTCATTCTTCCAAATCCATTAGCTCTACTCTAGTGAATGCGCTTTCTCTAAATCCTCATATAGAGTATGTTCCTTGTAGAGTCTTTTTGGTCCATTTAAGAATAATTTTCATGTGGCATGAAGACCTTGAGGTGTCCCAAAGGCCTTGAAGTGTCCCACAAGCCTTACTATCCTGAAGGCCTTGGGTGGCCCAAAGGTCTTGAAAGACCTGAGGACCAAACCAGTGGCCCAAAAGCCCAAACGGATGAATAGTTCTAGCTAATACAGTCTAAACAATACCTGCTATAATGCCTGCTACAATACTACTACAACATTGCTATAGTAACCCAAAAATATTTCTCCACTCATATTTGATCTCGGGTCTCTTGGATGCACTTATTGAGTCCTCACCAACTGGGTTGAGGCTCTTGTGCATGGATCATGTTCTTTTATTTTCTTATGATTCATGTCTTATGAACTACCAATCTTTATGAAATTATTCAAGATTATGATCTTTGATATACATGTCATTGTTTTCAAATTTTATGCTCGTGTAATCATACACTTATGCTCATGATATGATTACATATCTCCCTTATTTAACCTTAGTGGGCATCTAATATCACTATTTCTTATGTTTCCTTTACCTAGGTTATAATGAAATGTATTATGTATGATATCACTAAGAAGGGTGATAGTTGTAAAGAATGTAGTGGGAAATTATTTAGCTCACATATGGACTAGTTTTTTTATTTCCAAGTTTCCAAAGGTAGTAAACAATTATGGTTCTCAGACATGTGTTTGTGTAATGTAATGAATATACATAAAAAAATGATGTAATATCTATGTATAATAATCCTAGGTATCTATAGTTGGTATCCAAATATAGGTTTATTTAACCATTGGTAACTAGGATGATAAAACCTTAGTGAGATCCCTAAGAACATGTATAATGATAAGTCAAAGGATGAGTCAAAGTAAAGTAAAATATATAAGAATTTTGGAAATGGACAGAGTAAGTGGTTTCCTAGAAATACATCTATATCTAGATACTAAAATTGGTTGTGGATCTGGTACAGATGTATCTAGGGGTAACAACCTCTAAAACATCGTATTGAGCTAGAATCGATCGGGAACTGATGCATGATAATAGGCCTTACTGCAAACCTGGTTTGACACTCTCAGGGGATAAGATTTGGAGATTCACAAACTCCTTATGAGACATAATAAATAATTTAAATAGAAGATTACTATGAATTACCTAGGATAAGCATAAGGTGTCATAGATTAAAGAATAATGTGTCATGATTTAAAAAACTTATATGTAATTTTTCATGATTAGGTGGTTTCCCACTAGGATTATTGTTTCTTACACTATGTTTTTTGGATTTAGTCAATGGTTGGATCCTAAAGGAATTGTGTTAATACTGAGTTCAATGGGAAATGAAATGATTTTCCTCTTGATAATCCAAAAGTTATGGGATCTAGAATGAAAAATATAATTGCTACGCTCACACAACTTTCTCAAACTTTGAATCATACTGGACTTCAAAAAAAATGAGGGAACAATATTCTATTGAGTCATTCATGAGGAAACTCCCACCTTCATTCAGTGGATTTATTGATCCACTAGTTTCTGAACAATGGATTAGTACCACTAAAAATATATTTCTAATTATCTAGTGTTCTTAACATGAAAAGTCCATTTTGGATGTCTACCCTTTGGAAGGTGAAGCAGATCAATGGTGGAATCTTATCAAGAATATCTGGCAATATGATGAAATTGACTCCATGGATTAGGATAAGTTCAAGAACTTATTTCTCAATAAGTAATTTCCTCATATTCTTCGTATGATGATGGAGAAGTATTTACTTAAGCAAAATAAAAATTGAGATGAATATGTTGGTACCAATGAGGAAATTTTTACAAGACTTGTGTGGAATGATTTTGGTATTATCATCTAACATGAAAGTATTTTTGATCGATTCTCTAGTATCTTAAAACCAATTCTAAAAAGGGCGTTATCTATAAGATACTTCAATCTCTATGAATATTTTGTGAGATGTGCAATCTGGGTGTTAATGGAGGTCGAATTTACATATCAATATCACGATTTTGATAAGAAAAAGAAGATGGAGTTCAAAGGAAAATCAAAAAACCATAGAGAGAAGTAGATGATATTTCCTTTATTCTTAATGTTTGGAAAGAAGAATGGAGGAAATTTCCTTAAGAGGACTAGTATGTGGTTTAGTCATCGAACTCTTTATTTCTAAAGTGGTGGGAATAAGTCAACTAAGGATGAAAATAGAGAGAAATTTTTACATAATTTACATCACACACTCTAGCACTTTAAGTGTAAGGAGAATGGGCATTATGTTAACCAATTCCAAAAATTGAGGGTTAATGATGATGACCAACACCAGAAACCTCTTGAGTCGATGGATAAGGGTAAATATCATGAAATCACTATTTCTAGTGAGGGGTGTGATAACAATGTTTTGAAAGGTACACTTACCATCCACTCTATAACTTCCAATGTCTTATTTGACTCCAGATCTACCAATTATTTCATATCTAGATAATTTTATAAGGGTATCAAGATGCCACCCAAAAGATTAGATGTGGAATTAAAAGTGAAAACCTCTACTGGTATGATGATCGCATCTCAAGTGTATGTTTCCTCTCCGGTTAACATTTGTGGGAATGTGATTCCTACAAATCTTGTCATCCTTCCTTTGGTTGAATTTTATGTCAACCTAGGAATGGATTGGATTTCTATACATAAATACCACATCAATTGTAGAGTAAGGGAATCCATGTTTTATATTTAAAATCAACCTAATATCATATATCAATGTAATGATAAGTATGAACTTATTGTGGAGATTACATCCATTGTATGGGTCTCAATTCCCATTCAGAAGTGGTGCTTATCTCAAATGGTTGGGGAGAAACTCGACATTGATGATATTCCTATTGTTCAGGAATTTTTTGATGTCTTTCCAAAGGAGTTTTCTATTCTTCCACAAAAACTTTAATTTGAGTTCTAAATAAAACTAATACCCAATGCCAAACCAATTTCAAATACTCCTTATATAACGACCCCAATTGAGTTTTATGAATTAAAGAAGAAACTCCCGGAAAACCATTACAAGTGATTCATTCAACCATGTGTGTCACCTTGGGGTGAACCTATTATTTTGTTAGAAAGAAATATGGATCTATGTGACTCTATTTTGATTATCGATAGCTGAACAAGATTACAATTAAGATCATGTATCATCTTCCCTATATTTGCGACTTGTTTGATCAAATTCACATAGATCAATACTTTTTTAAGATCTAACTTCATTCTGGATATCATAAATTGATGGTAAAAAAGGAGGATTAAGCCAATACAACATTCCATATGAGTTATGGACACTATGAATATATAGTAATGTCATTAGGTCATACTAATTCCCCTACTATCTTCATGGATTTAATGGATAGAGTCTTTAGAGATTACCTGGGTCAGTATGTGGTAGTCTTTATAGATGATATTCTTATCTATTCAAAGAGAAATAAAGAGTATGAATGCCACTTTAGAATTGTACTTAAGACCTTATTAAAGGAGAAACTATAAGAAAATTTTACAAAGTGTGAATTTTGTCTATAATAGGTTTCATTTTTGGGTCATATAATCTCAAGAGAGGGTATATTAGTAGATTCATCAAAGACATGGGCTATTGAATCTTGGCCTAGAACAACCATAGTGACTGAGATCTATTTTTTTCTTAGTTTAGCTGGATATTATCGATGATTTTTTGATAATTTATCATAACGATCTAATTCACTCCCCAGGTTTACTTGGAAGGGATCCAAGTTCCTCTGAACAGATGAATGTGAGGAAACTTTCATGGAATTGAAGAGAAGATTAGTCATGACACCTATGCATACATTACCCTATAGAAGAGAAGTGTTTTTAATCTATATTAATGTAACCAAGAAGGTTTTAGGATGTTTTATTATACATAATGACATGGTTATATATTTGTTCTCATGAAAATTGAAGATTCATGATAAAAATTACCCAACTCAGTATTTAGAGTTAGGTGCCATAATTCTTTTATTAAAGACAAGGAGGAATTATATTTATAGAGAAAAGTTTGATATATATAATGATCATTAAATTTTAAAGTATATATTCTCATAGAAGGAGTTGAATATGCACCAAAGATGATGGTTAGAGATAATTAAAAATATTGAATACTCAATACATTACCACCCTAGTAAATCAAACAAGGTGGTTGATGCTTTGAGTCGAAAGGATCATGATTTCTTACCTATGAAGAGGATCACAAAAGATCCTATATTTATGAATTTTCAAAGGATGGATCTAGAAATCCTGAATAAAGGGGAAAATACTATCTTTATCAATTAAATTTTCAACCATCTATTTAAGTGAAGATTAAAGAGGTGCAGAAGGAAGATGTAGAGATGAAAAATAAGGTTAGAAATTTTACTGAGTTTAACCTTGATCATGATGGAATGATAAGGCTCAGGAATAATGTATTTGTTTTTTTCCACATCAAGCTTTAATAAGGAGTTTTTAGAGTAAGCTCATATTTCTTCATTCCCTATTCATCCTAGAGGTTTGAAGATGTATAGGGATTTGAAATAAAACTTCTGGTGGGATGGAGTGAAGAGAGATATTGCATAGTTTATATCTCGGTGCTTGGTATATCAACAAGTTAAGGCTGAAATACATAAGTCTAAGGGTATGTTGCGTCCATTTCCCATAATAGAATAGAAATTTGAAAAAATAACCATGGATTTTATCATTGAACTCCCTAAAATGTATAAATGGAATAATTCTATATGGGTTATAGTTGATCACCTTACTAATCCTTCACAATTCATCGCTATCAGAGAAAACTTCTCTCTGAATCGGCTTTCTAGAATATACATTAAGGAAGTGGTAAGGTTGCATAGAGTACCAAATTTTATTATTTCTAGTCAGGATTCGAGGATTGCCTTAAAGTTCTGGTAGAGTCTTCAACAATCTATTTATACAGATTTGAGTTTAAGCACTGCGTATCATCCTCAAATAGATGTTCAGTTTGAAATAACAATTCAAACCCTAGAGTACATGTTGATATAATTTTCTTTGGATTTCAAAGGTTATGGGTATCAATATCTTCCTCTAGTTGAGTTTTCTTACATTAATAGATTTCAATCAAGAATTTAGATAGATCTTTGTGAATCCCTCTATGGAAAGAAATGTAGAGCTCTAACATGTTAGAATGAAGTTGGATAAAAAATATATTGGGCCTCGATATAGCTAAAGAAATTGAAGAGAAGTTTAAATCCGTTTTGCAACACAACAAGGTAGATTAGAGTTGGTAGAAAAGTTATGCTAACAATCACTAGCATGATCTATAATTTGAAGTTGGTGATAAGGTGTTTCTAAGGATTTATCTATAGAATAAGGTTATGAGATTTGGTGAGAAATGGGAACTAAGACCTAAGTATATCTATCCATTTGAAATTTTTTATCATATTGGGATCATAACACTTTGATTAGTGCTTAAACAAAACCTATATCAAGTCCAAGATGTGTTCCATGTATCTCTCCTAAGGAAGTATATACCTAATCCTTCATATGTACTAAACTCTAAGATCATACCACTAGAGAAAGATATTTCTTATGACGAACAACTAGTGGATATTTCGGATCATACAGATAAAGTTCTATGAAATAAGATCACTCACCTAGTTAAAGTTTTGTGGTGAAACCACCAGTTTGGGGAAGCTGTATGGGAACTTGACGATATGATGAGGCAGAAGTATCCTTATTTATTTGTATTATAATAATGAATTTCAAGGGAGAAATTATTTTTATGGTGAGTAAAATGTAACACTCCAAGTTTTCTTGAATTATTTTTTTTCAAAAATAAAGTAAATTTCTTTGATAACTTTCATTAAATGCAACACTAATTTAAGTTTGTGTTACATGCAACACTAGTTTAGCTTGCGTTACACGCAACACTAATTTTTAACAAAACCATGATATATGATTAATTTGGTTATGTGATTCTTATAACCTAGTTGTTAGATATAGCGATATAAATAGTAATAAATAATTTTTAAATATTATGTATAATATTTTTATATAAATAAAACATATTGACATTAAAATACATAATTTTTAGTAAATTTTATATATATTTCTAAATATATTATTTTCTCAAAAAAAATATATCTTTTTGTGAACAATAATAAAATTAATTATTAACACTTTTAGAAAATTAATTTGATAAAATAAACTTAATTTTTGAATTTATAATTTCAAAATTATCTTAGGGTGAATTTTTAGGATTTTTCTAAAAAACTTTATTTTTTGATGAACAGTGAAAAATACCGAATTTTAATTGAAAAATATATTTTTATTTACATTATTTATAAAGTTAAATTATATTTTAAATTTTTTTAAAGTATAATTAGTTAAATTATATATCTATTAATTCAATTTATTTTATTGAAATCAATATTAAATTGAAATTGTAGATAAAAATTTTGTAATATTTTGATCATTTTCACTTTAAAAACCTACTTTCTCATTACATTAGTGGGATTGAATTTAAATTAAATTTTGAAAATAATATAAATTTAAATTAAATTTTGAAAATTATATGAATTTAATTTGGAAAAATGGATTACCTAATTAGAATCAGAATTATTTATAATTTATAATAATTTCAACTTAATTTTGACCAAAATGAACAGTGAGTGTAGTAAAAATTAATTACCATGGTTAAGATAAAAATAGGTTTACCTGGGGTTAAACTAAAAAGATAGGGTATAAATTTACCTATAAATTTTTTAAAAACTATTGGATGGACATATTTCGAACATGAAACCTATAAAGTTCTATAATGGTCCATTTTGGACCCTTGTGACATATGAAAAATGTGGAATCACTCAATTCTTTTAAAAAATATCAAGTGTGTCCGCTCCCCCCACTTATAAAAGACCACCCCCTCTCCTCTCCTCTTCACACCATAAAACCTCTTTGGTTCAGCCAAGACCTATCTAAATCACTTCAAAACTTCCATCCCCTCATCCTAGAAGTCTTATTTTGGGAAAAAATGCATCCTAGGATAGATTTTAGTGTAAACCTAAAGAGGATACCCGAAGAAGAGGTAATGTTCGTCAATGAGGGTTTTTGTTTTATTTCTTCCTCCACTTGTTAAATTGTTATTTATCATGATTATATAATAACCTAAATATATCCCACATAATGAGATATTTTTATTTTAAGGGAATGATCTACAACCATCTCCACTTCCATCAAATGTGTTATGAAATTATCATTTGTATGTATGGTAGATTATCACCTCGCAAACTGATGTCTTTCTTTTTTCCATTACCACCTATCAAGGCAAGAAATGATTATGGATATATTGTTTATATATGATATATATTATATTTAGGATTTTATTATGATTCTATATTTATTATATCACACATACCTTCATATTTTCTATTTTGTAGGAATACGATAACATCGTTCGTGTGTATGGTGGACTACCGCCTCATGAAGTGATGTGATTCACCCACACATTACATTGAATGAGTTAAAGATGGTAATAATGAAAATATGAGATATATTTTACATAAAAATGATTCCAAAATGATAATATATCATTTAATTTTCTTTCTTTCAATCTAATAATAAAATGGAAACAACGTTCATGCATACGTACGTCATATTATCTCCCTGAATGATGTATTTCATTTATTATCACTAAGTTTTATAGTTTAATTTAAATACATATTTATTGAATGTATATGATATTTATATCATTCTTTAAATTTTAGAAATTATAAAATCATGATCGGAGTAATATGATCGAAAATAACAAGTCATAACATATACAAAAAATAAAGCAGTTATTTCCCAAAACGTGACTTTAACATGGAATTGTTAATAAATAGGTAATAAAAGGAAATAAGTAAATAATATATGGTGTGACATATATTAATATAGTTATTTAATATTTATATAATAAACTTATATTTATTATACAATAAGTTTCAATGAGTATGACAGAAGTCAAGACTTAAGGAAAGGGATTTTTGCCTAAATTTGTCTTCTTTGAGACATATGTTATGTTATGCACCTATATTCTTTCAAGAGGTGTATATACAGTCACTTTGACATGTAATATCATGAATTTATTCATCCTAATGATATTAAAAGTTTCATTTTATGTTATTCCTTCATGTGTATTTTTATTTAATGTTACCAAAGTGGTAAACATTTTATGTTACAGTCTCATAATTTATTAGGATTGTTTATGATTAAGTCACCAATGCTGAAATATCATGATCTAACTCTCATGAATTCTCATGAATTTTCATATCCTCAGGTTATTAATGATATATTCAGGAAATTTTACCATTTCACCGCCCTTATTTACTTAAAATTACTAAGAAAATATTTTTAAGAAAATCCAACTTTATTTCTATCTTCGGTCAGAATTTTTTTTTCTTCCCAAACCATGTTCTCTAAAAAATGTATTAAAATATTTTTTATTATGAACTTTTGGTTTTTAAAAAACATATTTACTAATGTTTTACTTTTTTACAAAAAATTTTGAAAGGAAAGTTCATGTCATTTTCCAAAAAAAATCTCATTTCACTTTTATTGAAAATGGGAAAAGAAACATTATTTTTAATATGAATTATGTGAATAGTATTTTCTATTGTCACAAATGCTCAAATTATTTCAAGCTTCCCTTACAAGTTTTAAAAGTTTTTTTAATTTCTTTTATGTTTTAAAAAGTTTTCTAGATAGGTTTTAAAGCTTCCTTTATATGTTTTCAAGGTTATTTTCAAAGAATTTTTTTTAAAATTTTTTATTTTTTAAAAATCATTTTTCAAAGAAGAAATGATATTTTCATCAAGAAGTGTTTTAAATGATCTTTAAAAATTATTTTCTATCTGATATGACATCCAGTGGTGTTTCCTATAACTTACTGAGGATATGATCCAAGGATACCAATCATATTATTTCTCAGAATGGTTTATGTTTCTATGGAATGGTGTTTATGAAACTCGTTTCTTTTCCATGGGTTATACTATGAGGAAATACTTATAAAACCCACTTCTTTTCATGGGTTATTATATGATTAAATTATTTTTAAACCTATCACTTTTCCATAGGTTATGATATGATGAAATGCTTATGATACCCATTTCATTTCACAGGTCATGGTATGATGGGTGTTCATGATCTTGTGGCACGCATAAATATGGTTTTCCTTATGTGGTGGGTGGGAATTATATCTCCCTCCAATGAATTGGGAAAATATTTATATCTCATGAGATATATAGGGATGGGATGGGGACTAAACCTGGTTAAGTAAGATAGGGTTCGAATGGGTATTGAACCATTGTAAAGACTCGAAATTTCCATGTAATTGTTTTTTAAATATATGGGAATTTTATGAGTCTGCAAAAATTTACGGCGTGTGATTCTGAGGCTCTGAGCGCCCGGAATGAATTTCTAAACATTTTTTTGAGTACGTTCAGTAAATGTACGAGTGGGTTTTTTTAACTTTCGAACTGGTGCTTAGAATTGAAATCTGAGGGCACCGTTGAACTTGCAGCACCGGTATTCGCTTAAGGGGACCTTCACCTCGACCGTAGTAGGTCAAGGGTGAAAGTTAGATTTTGGGTTTTTCGTGGAAGAATAAAATAAAATAAAAATGTTTAACATTTTTATTTTTGTTGAAACCTCCCATATGGATGTTATAAAGGTGGGGAAAACTTGAACTAAAGCCTCCCACATGGGTTATGGTAGTTGGGACCACCCGAGCCTAAACCCCGTAAATTTCAATTCAAAAGCGAGGACCACCCGACCCTTGAACCTCCCACTTAAATATAGGGAAGTCTCTTGAACTTCCCCCACTTTAATTGTGCCACACCCTCTGATTAATTATGACAATTAAATGATGCAAAATTAATGGTGCCAACAATTAAAATGTTAAATCATATTTTATGTTGGAACCTCATACTTTTCGAGAGGATTTTTGGGTTGGAAAAGGAGAGGGGAGAACTTGTGGAAGAGCTTCTCCAATGAAGAACGCCAACGAAGAACTCTTCTCCTTCAAAAAATATTTCTCCAAACTTCGTCGAAGGATCTCCAACGATGAACGAACCAATGATTGAGGAAATGCCATCATCACCGACTTCATCTTTTTTCCTCTCCTCCCCAACGTCGTTGGAGGAGACTTGTTTTGGGATCGACAAACGCCAATCCTTCTCAATCGTGGACAATCTTCAACCAAACCATCGAGTTAGGGGTTTAATTATGTGGGATTATTGTTTCCCATGTTCTTTCCTTCTAAAATGAAGAATGCGGATCAACTCTCTAACTAGTTGATCTGTGGATGATTTCTCTTGAGGATTTGGGAATAATCAATTGCGGGATGTTTTGGGGTTTGATGTTCTTCATTCAAGTTTTTGTTGATCCTCTTACCACCGCTCTAACGTGGAGGGTGTGGGCTAAACAAATATGGCTCAACCCCTCTGTTGTTCTTCTTGAATGGTGTGTTATTCGCAATGGAAGAAAGCGGCTTTGTTCCATGGTGACGAATGAGAATGGTGGTCGGCACCACCGCCGGCTGTGGCAAAGGCAACTGCCAAACGGCACCACCCTGCGGTCACCATGCCACCCGCGGTCTCGCGCCGCCCATGGCCTCGCACCGTCGCGGCCTTTCCCCACCAGTGGACTTCGCTGCCCCGCGACCACCACGTCACCACGGCCTCCATCACCTATGGTATTTACCGCATCGTGGCCCCCGCACCCTCCGCCACCTCATGGCCTCCGCTGCCCCATGGTCTCCGCTGCCCCGTGGCCTCCGCCACCCCATGGCACCCGCGGCCTCCGCCGCCCCGTGGCACCCGCGGCCTCTGCCGCCCCATGGCACCCGTCGCCTCTGCCGCCTCGCGGCACCCGCGGCCTCTGTCGCCCCGAGGCACCCGCGGCCTTCACGGCCCACGCGACATATGCGCTGCCCCGCGCCACCCAGGATGGGCCACCTAGCACGGGCTGAGTCGACCCAAACCAGGTCGGCCCAGGCCGGGTCAGGTCGGGTCGGACCGGACCCAGACCCACTTCGACCCATTTATGCTCTTTTGGCCACAACTTTGGCACTGGACATCCGTTTGACAAATTGTCTACGGTGACGGAAACCTTGGAGAGAAATGGTCCCTTTGGTATACCCCGCTGGAGTTTTGGATTAAGTTGGTGAATAGTTGGGTTGGATCGATCATGAATCCAACCGGGCCCTTGGGACTAAAATGCTAATAACTTACAGACCGAACGTCCTATTGACACACCATCTGTTGCGTTGAGACCCCTATGACGTGGCGGTCATTTGAGATACTTCTTCATGGGACTTTGTGGAAGTTGGATTATCGACCAATGGCTTGAGGAGCAGACCCTCCCGGAGACGAGCAAGCTTAGCGCGGGAACCCAGTAGTTGGCTGTGACTTGAGGAAGATATCCTTCGTGGGTCTGTGATTGAGGGTCCCACATGGAACCGCTCTAGTATTCCATGCGGGACTACCTGAGCGATCCTGTGTGGGTCAGCACCTAGCGATCATGTGTGGATCAGCAACTAGTGATCCTGTGTGGGTCAACACTGAGTGATCCTGTGTGGGTCAGCACCGAGCGATCCTGTGTGGGTCATCACTGAGTGATCATGTGTGGGTTAGCACCTAGAGATCCTATGTGGGTCTTATAATGATTAGAGATCCTTCATGGGTCTTCCTCTTAACAGAGTAAGATGATTCAGTAATTACATCTAATCATCTCTACTATAGTACCTAAGAAATACCTGGTGTGAGATGAGTCTGTACCTATGTGGTACTTTCCTTTATGGTAATACCTTGGTGGTATTCTTCTGTGTGGCGTACCTATGTGGTACTTTCCTTCATGGTATTCCTTACTTTGTGTAACAATTGAGGTTTGGGCTTTGAGTTGGACTCTGTGTTTTCCTCATGATTGAGATGGGTATACTTGATAACTTAGGTATATGTATGGTCATATACCTAAGTTGGGTTGTCAGTTGATTTCATGATTTTTGGATTATCCTATGTTGATTTTGTGAGACCTTGAGGGCCTCGGGGTCCCTACTGAGTATCATTATACTCACCCCTACACGGTCTATGCCCGCACCTCATTGTGTTCGGTGCAGACAACGGACAGCGCTGACTGAGGACGAGAGTACCAGGACTAGAGGTAGCTCAGAGGTGGACCTTAGACGAGGCGTATCGCAAAGACGACCGTATGAGAGTTGTACCTACCCTTCAGGTAGGATCCTTGGTGGGTGATCGTAGGAGCTATTTCAATTTATTTGTACTTTCAGTTTCTTGCACTTTTCAGTTGGGCTTGTATTCTGACCCCTTTTACTTACTGTACACACTCTATTTACTATTCATTTTACTTGAGGTTTTATCTTGATGTGTTCTTGGTTACGTGTGTTTACAGGTTATAAAGGCAATGCCTTCCCAGTTTTAGGGAATACGCCTTCGATGCTAGTCTCCAACCCCTAGCCTATGGAAGGCGGGCTTGGGGTAGTCATGGCACGGGCCCCGGGGGAAAGGGTTGTGACAAATTTGTGTCAGAGGAGTTGGTTCTACCATAGAACATTGGACTATGATATTTTTAATGGAAATAGTGTTCAGTGTAGTGAGTGTGGTTATCAATTTAGGGAATCCAATGTAGGTGCGGCAGCCGACGTATCCATACACCCGGACCCTGACTTCTGATTTCTGACTCAGTGCATGAAAACACTGATTGTGTGTGTGTTTTCAAAAGTTTTCTTTGTGATATTTTGAGTTAGCTCACTAGGTATAACTTATTGATCATGGTGCACCTGTTTTTTTTTCAATATGCCTCCATATAGACAGCCATCTAGGGTTTCGAATATAGTATGCACTAGTAGCCCACCGAGCGACGAGCCCTCGGTGTAGAGCCCTCTTCCAGTGGAGGCACTAATGGTACCATTACCTGTTGGGCCACCGATGCCACCAGCCCCAGCAGTAGAGGGTGCACGCCACTTGAGCGTGTTTCACGAGTTCTAGCGCTAGAGGCCACCCAGTTTTAGGGGAGAGACGGACCCACAGGTGGCTGAGGATTGGTTGGAGGTTGTGGTGAGAGACTTCTGACTAGTAGGGATACCAGCTGATCTCATGGTGATCCTTTCCACCAGTCTTCTACAGGAAGCAGCAGGAAAATGGTGGATCTTGATGATTCAGGATCACGATGAGATGACGCTTCTCTGGGCAGACTTCGAGAGCCTGTTTCGGGTAGAGTTTGTTCCAGTGACTCTTCGCGCAGTGCGCATGCAGGAGCTTCTTCATCTGTAGCAGGGCAGCATGACTGTGACTCAGTACTCAGTGAGGTTCACTAACCTCTCACACTACTCCACAGATATGGTGTGGGACCCATTCTTCAGGGCACCGACCTTCGATTAGGGGCTCAGGCGAGAGATCAGGGCTTCAATGATTTCTCTTAGCATCCCGACATAGGCGGGGGTGTTAGAGAGAGCCCTATTAGTGGAGAGTTTCCTTGCTGAGCAGTAACCAGCAGTGAGACCCACCACTAGTCATCACATAGCAGAGTCTTCTGCCGTTGGAAGCAGACATATGTCGCAGATGTCCAAGAGGACCAGACCTACAGGTGGACAACCGTAGGATTCCGGGTCAGTTGTGCAGGGCACCTGAGGCAGAGCCAGTCATGCCAAGAGTGGGTAGTGTTACGCATGCGGCGGGCAGGGTCACATACCTTGTGATTGTCTGACCCGTTGTATGGATGATCAGAAGACAGTCGAAGGACTGCCCAGGTAGAGATAGAGGTTCGACCAAGGAGGTCCGCATGGAGCAGGCGTATGTGGAAGAGGAGTTGGTCGTGCAACTGACGGTGGGTGAAGATTCGAGATTTTACCACCACCACCACCAGGAGGTCCACCCCGGCCACAGGGAGTAGGAGGATAGGGGTGAGCTCAACTCCAGGCAGTTAAGGCCTACGACCATGGTGCTCTAGAGATGATACGAGGTATGATATGTGTCTACTCCACCTTAGTTGCAGTACTTATAGACACAGGTTCTAGTCATTCTTTTATTTCCACTTCCCTTGTTCGGATCTTAGAGATTATGATGGAGTCTTTGGCTCGATCCTTACGTCTAGAGACTCCTATGAGAGCGGATTCGACGATTATGCACTGGTTCTAGTAGTACGAGCTTACTCTAAGAGGTTAGAGCTTTAGTTGGGATCTCCTAGTAACGGCATCGAGGCCTTATGACGTCAACTTGGGTATGGACTGGTTATCTACAATCCATGCACAAATTGATTGTATTAGGCACAAAGTACGATGTGTCCACACGGATGGGACCAGGTTTGCCTTTACCGACAAGAAGGGAGTATTTTCAGCACAGGATGGACTTACTTAGAGGAGAGTGCAGCCGATCACTCATTATTTGGCTAGACTTACCCTCGGAGCAGTTGATGTGGAGAGTCTGACTTATCCTATAGTGGTGGACCAGTACACGGATGTCTTCCCTGATGATTTTTTGGGTCTACTTCCTTGTATAGAGGTGGGATTTTACATTGACTTGTACCCTATGATGGCACTGATATCTACACCAGTGTATCGGATGGCTTCTGTGGAGCTTCGTGAACTGCGGGTACAGTTGGAGGACTTATAGGGGAAGGGATTCATTCGGCCCAGTGTTTCTCCTTAGGCATCTCTGATTTTGTTTTCCAAGAAGGCGGATGGGTGCTTGAGACTTTGTGTTGACTATCGGCGCTTGAACCAGGTGACCATGAAGAACAAGTACCCACTTCCGAGGATTGATGACCTCTTTGATCAGCTGAAGAGATCACGGTGGTTTTCAAAGATAGACCTTAGATCAGGCTACCACCAGCTCAGAGTACGAGATGAGGATGTGTAGAAGATGTATTTCAGATGTCAGTACGGCCATTATGAGTTCTTGATTATGCCATTCGGTGTAACCAATGTTCCAGTAGTGTTCATGGGACTCATGAACAGGATCTTTCAGCCATACCTTGATTGCTTTGTATTAGTCTTCATCGATGACATTCTGATCTACTCAGCTACTGAGGAGGAGCATACCTATCATTTGCAGGTAGTACTGGACACACTCTAAGAGCACAAGCTTTATGGTAAGCTCTCGAAGTGACAGTTTTGGATCTGAGAGGTTCACTTTCTAGGACACATCATCTCAGAGGCTAGAGTTGCAGTGGATCCAGCGAAGATTGAGGCGGTACTTGCTTGGGATCCACCCAGGAGTGAGACAGAGATACGGAGTTTTCTGGGTTTGGCTCGATACTATTGGATATTTGTTCCATATTTCTCCAGAGTTGCAGCACCACTATCAACGTTGAAGAATAATGGGAAACCCTTCATGTGGTCGGAGAGATTCCAATGGAGTTTTCAGGAGATGAGGTAGAGGCTGATTAGTGCCCCCATCTTGAGGCTTCCGGAGGAGGGCATAGGGTACGTAGTCTACTGCGACGTATCAGGGACCGGGCTCGGTTGTGTCTTGATGTAGGAGCAAGCAGTGATCGCATATGGTTCTCGACAACTAAGACAACATGAGCATAACTACTCTACCCATGACCTAGAGTTAGCAGTAGTGGTCTTCGCCTTGAAGATGTGGTGACATTACTTGATGGGTGAACATTTTGCAGTGTAATCGGATCACAAGAGTCTCTAGTATATCTTCTCTCAGAAGGACCTAAACCTAAGACAGCGACGTTGGCTTGAGTTCTTCCAGGACTATAACTTCGAGATAGTTTTTACTCCTGAGAAGGGGAATGTTCTAGTAGATGCACTCAATAGGAGGTCTGGTATACAGCTGCTAGGAGAGGTGACGGAGTATCTATCCACTTTGCAGATATCCTTTGTGGATCGGGATGGAGCAGTTTTTCTTCAGTCTCTTACATTCACTCCCCCACTTCTTCAGTGAGTCAGAGAGGGGTAGCATGGGGATGCTGACTACGAGCCTCGATGTGCTCATATATCCATAAGGCAGGCACTTGATGGATTTTCTGAAGGTGGGGAGAACGTCATCCTCTTCAGATGATGTACCATGGTACCATTGTCTCTTTGGGAGGAAGTGATGAGGGAGTTCCACACATCCCCTCTATCGGTACATCCAAGAGTGGCGAAGATGTACCAGGATCTCTAATGACAGCACTAGTGGCCAGGAATGAAGAAAATAGTAGCAGAGTTTGTCTCTCAGTACCTCACTTGTCAGCAAGTGAAGGCAGAGTATCTAGTACCAGCAGTCTTGGTTCAGCCTTTAGAGGTCCCAGAGTAGAAGTGGGATGGAATATCCATGGACTTCATGATAGGAATTCCATGTACATCTAGGGTTCATGACTCGATTTGGGTGATCGTCGACCGACTCACCAAGTCGGCCCACTTCCTACCGATCAGAGAGCAGGGTTCAGTAGAGAGCCTGGGATTCCTCTATGTTTAGGAGATTATGTGGCTACATAGAGTACCCTCAACGATTTTCTCCGATCGTGATACACATTTCACTTCTCAGCTATGGAAGGGGTTGTAGGAGGCTTTTGTGACACAGCTTCATTTGAACACCGCCTTCCATCCTCAGACGAATGGTCAGACTAAGCGGACCATTCAGAACCTCAAGGAAATGTTGCGTGCTTACGTCCTTGACTTCGGTCACAGCCGGGAGGATCACTTGCCTTTGGTGTAATTTTCATACAACAATAACTATCACTCCACTATTGGGATGGCACCTTTTGAGGTGTTGTACGAGCGACCTTGCAGATCACCTTTGTGTTGGACTGACCTAGGGGAGTTAGCACTATTGGGACCATAGATGGTATGGGATACCACAGAGAAAGTGCAGATCATCCAGGAGTGGATGAAGACTGCACAGAGCAGGCAGAATTCTTATGCTGACAGGAGACGGAGACCTATGGAGTTCAAGGATGGCGACCACATCTTTCTACGGGTCTCACCCAGACTAGGTTTACAGAGATTTGGTCAAGGTGGAAAGTTATCTCTGAGATTCATTGGACCCTTCCAGGTCCTCAGCAGAGTTGGCGACGTGGCTTACCACTTAGCTCTTCCCCCTTAGTTACACCGGGTGCACAATGTCTTCCATGTATCCCAGCTGAGGAGATACGTGCACGACTCTTCCCACATCATTGACCATGGAGAGATGGACATCGACGATGAGGCGACGTTTACATAGGTTCCAATAGAGATTGAGGATTGATAGGAGTGGGTCCTTTTTGGGTGTTCGATACCTCTGGTGCGTGTTCGTTGGTAGCACAGGAACCTCCAGGATAGCACATGGGAGCGGGAGGCTCAGATGCGTGCACAGTACCTCCACTTGTTTTCCTAGTTTTGTGATATGGCTTACAGGGATGCAAATCCCTAAGGTGGGGAGAATGTAAAGACCCGGAATTTCCATGTAAATGTTTTTAAATATATGGTAATTTTACGAGTCCGCAAAAATTTACGGCGCATTATTCTGAGGCCCGAAGGGCCCAAAATTAATTTCTGAACTTTTTTTTGGGTGTGTTCAGTAAACGTACGAGTGGGTTTTTGAAACTTTTGAACCGGTTATTGGAATTGAAATATGAGGGCACTATTGGAATCACAGTACTGGTATTTTCTTAAAGAGACCTTTACCTCAATCGTAGTAGGTCGAGGGTGAAAGTTAGATTTTGGGTTTTTCGTGGAAGAATAAAAGAAAATAAAAATGTTTAACATTTTTATTTTTGTTGAAACCTCCCATGTGGATGTTATAAATGTGCGGACACCTGAAATAAAGCCTCCCACATGGGTTATGGTGGTGGGGACCACCCGATCCTAAACCCCCCAAATTTGAATTCAAAGGTGTGGACCACCTGACCCTTGAACCTCTCACTTAAATGTGGGGAAGTCTCTTGAACTTCCCCCACTTTAATTGTGCCACACCCTCTGATTAATTATGCCAATTAAATGATTCCAGCTTAATGGTGACAACAATTAAAATGTTAAATCATATTTTATGTTGGCACCTCATCCTTTGAGAGAGGATTTTTGGGTTGGCAAAGGAGAGGGGAGAACTTTTGTAAGAGCTTATCCAATGGAGAATGCCAATGAAGAACTCTTCTCCTTCGACGAATCTTTCTCCAAACTCCATTGAAGGATCTCCAATGATGAACAAACCGATGATTGAGGAAATGTCATCATCACTGACTTCATCTTTTTCCTCTCCTCGCTGACGTCATTGGAGGAGACTTGTTTCGGGATTGACAAACGCCAATCTATCTCAACCGTGGACAATCTTCAACCGAACCATAGATGTATGGGTTTAATTATGTGTGATTATTGTTTCCCATTTTCATCCTTTATAAAACAAAGAATGAAAATCAACTCTAAAACTAGTTGATCTATGGATGATTTCTTCTACGGATTTGGTAATAATCAATTGCGGGATGTTTTGGGGTTTGACATTCTTTATTAATGTTTTTGTTGAGTCTCTTGCTACTGCTATAACGCGGAGGGTGCGGGTCAAACAAACATGGCCTGACCCCTTCGTCGTTCTTCTTGAATGGTGTGTTCTTCGTGATGGAAGAAGGTGTCTTTGTGCCCCGGCTACGAACAAGAACGGAAGTCGGCACCACCACCGACCATGATGAAGGCGACGACGCAACAATGCCACCCCACGATCACCGTGCTGCCCGCGGCCTCGCACCGCCCGCAGCCTTCGCTGCCCCGTGGCCACCACATTGCCATAGCCTCCACCGCCCTATGACACCCACGGCCTCTACCGCCCCGCGGACTCCGCCGCCCCGCGGCACCCGCCGCCACCCGCCGCCCCATGTCCTAGGTAGCCTCCAAGCCACCTCACGCCGCCCAAGCCAGGCCGCCAGGCCGGACCGCCCAGCGCAAGCTGGGCCGCACCGCAGACTGGGCCGGACCCAGCGGGTCTGGCCGGGTTGACCCAAACCAGGTTAGTCCGGGCCGGGTTGGGTTGAGCTGGGTCAGTCCGGCTCGTTCAGACCGTACCCAGACCTACTTCGACCCATTTATGCTCTTTTGGAAATAACTTTGGCACTAGACGTCCGTTTGATGAACTGTCTACGGTGTTGGAAACCTTGGAGTGAAACGGTCCCTTTGATATACCCCACTAGAGATTTGGATTATGTTGGGGAATAGTCGGGTTGGATCAAGCACGAATCCAACCGAGCCCTTGGGACTAAAAGGCTAATAACTTATAGACCGAATTTCTGATTGACACACCATCTATTGCGTTGAGACCCCTATGACCTGGCGGTCCTTTGAGATACTTCTTAGTGAGACTTTGTGGCAGTTGGAGTATCGACCAGTGGCTTGATGAGCGGACCCTCCCATAGACGATCAATCTTAGTACGGGAACCCAGCAGTTGGCTGTGACTTGAGGAAGATATCCTTCGTGGGTCTGTGATTGAGGGTCCCACATTGAACCGCTCTATGATTCCATGCGGGACTACCCGAGTGATCATGTGTGGGTCAGCACCTAGCGATCTTGTGTGGGTCATCACCTAGTGATCATGTGTGGGTCAGCATCAAGCGATCCTGTGTGGGTTAGCACCGAGCGATCCTGTGTGGGTCATCACTGAGCGATCCTATGTGGGTCGGCACCTAGAGATCCTATGTGGGTCTGATAATGATTAGCAATCCTTTGTGGGTATGCCTCTGAACAAAGTAAGATGATTCAATAGTTATATCTAATCATTTCTACTACTATACCTAAGAAATACCTGGTGTGAGTTGAGTCTATACCTATGTGGTACTTTCCTTTGTGGTAATACCTTGGTGGTATTCTTCTGTGTGGCATACCCGTGTGGTACTTGCCTTCGTGGTATTCTTTCCTTTGTGGAACAGCTGAGCTTTGGACTTTGAGTTGGACTCTATGTTTTCTTCATGATTGAGATGGGTATACTTGATAACTTAGGTATATGTATGGGCATATACCTAAGTTGGGTTATTAGTTGATTTCATGCTTTGTGGATTATCCTATGTGGATTTTGTGAGATCTTGAGGGTATCGGGGTCCCTACTGAGTATCGTTATACTCACCCCTGCACGGGCTATGCCCGCACCTCGTTGTGTTTGGTGCAGACGACGGACAACGCTGACTGAGGATGAGAGTACCAGGACTGGAGGTAGCTCAGAGGTGGACCTTAGACGAGGCATACCACAAAGATGATCGTACGAGATTCGTACCTACCCTTCAGGTGGGATCCTTAGCGAGTGATCGCAGGAGTTGTTTTAGTTTACTTGTACTTTCAGTTTCTTGTACTTTCCAATTGGGCTTGTATTCTATCCCCTTTTACTTACTTTACTCACTCTATTTACTATTCAGTTTACTTGAGTTCATATCTTGTTGTGTGCTTGGTTGCATGTATTTATAGGTTATAAAGGCAATTCCTTCCCAGTTTTAGGAAATACGCCTTTAGTTCTAGTCACCAGCCCCTAGGCTATGGAAGGTGGGATTGGGGTAATCACAGCACGGGCCCTGGGGGATGAGTTGTGACAACCCTGTTCTGTAAGATAGGGTTGGAACAAGGAGTAAACCCAGTTCTATAAAGGACTTTGTCTGCTATGATAGTCTTGGTGGTGATCCTTCACTAATATGGAAATGATTTTCTATTCTTATGTGTATGCCACAAATTTCAAGTTTGGTTCCAATGTTATGATCTCATAGCTCATGTTCTTTGATTTCCTTATGATTCATGTCTTATGAACTGTCAATATTTATTCCATGATCAAGATTATGATCTTTGATATCCAGGGTATAATGTTCAAATGTTATTCTCATGTACTTATTCCCTTATGCTCATGATATGCTTATGTATCTCCCTTGTTTTCCAATTCTAATCCTTTTAAACCACTTTTTCTTATGTTTCATTTCCCCAAGTTATGAAGTAATGTATTATATATGATATTTCTAAGAAAGGTGTTGGTTTTGGAGAATGTAGTGGGAGATGTTGTAGCTCACTTATGGACTAGTGTTTATATTTCCAAGTTTCCAAAGGTGCTAAACTATTACGGTCTTCTGACGTGTGTTTATTTAATGTAACTAATATTTATAAAAAATGATTCAATATCTCTGTATGATAATCTTGGGTGACTATGGGGGTGATTTTCCTTTTACAAAGGAGTAAAATGTTATACAGGATAGTTTTTTCTCTAATGGGGAGAATGTTTAGTGTTCTGGATCGTACTTAGGGGGAGTTTTTTTAGAAGTTACATGGAGTTTAATTCTTTTCATTTCAATTAACCCTACCTTTTATTATGTTTCATGTGATTATTAGAAAGGGGATATTATTGAGTCATTTCTTGAATGACTTATTATGTATCCTCAATTTTTAAAACAAATACTTCACATTTCCCTTGTGAAAACTTAATGTTTTTGTCTATTTTTTTATATAGGTTTAAATTATGATTCACATGTTCTAGTTTTATCATTATGAACCATGAAATTCTAAAGATTTGTAAAGTCATTAGAACCATCACTATCAGAAGATCAAGTTGAACCTGTAGGTTTTTCAGATGTGGCAGTTATTGTTGAAGAAATTAGATTTTACTATTAAGGATTTTTTTACACTAATGCCTATTAATAGAGATTGAGGTTTCAAGAAATGGATACTCAAACACTTTCATTAGATACTAGTACACTATCTTAATTCTTGAATACTTTTGTTTCAATATTTTTTTAGAGTGTTCTTTGAGATTTTGATTGTTAGTACTTTATTGTGAAAGATATAATATTTCACATTATAATTTTTTTCTTTTGATCTTGCATGATCTAAGAGATTTTGGTGATAAAAATATATTCTTATAAACATCTTGTTCAATGAATTATAGGGATATGACTTACTACTGATTGTGTGATCTAAGAGGATCTTTGGGATAAAGCTTTCTAGTACCGATGTCTGCTGAAGAAGTCCAAATATAGGACTTGTATATTTTGATATTTTAGATCAAGGAAGTTCTAGAGTTTCAAAACTTACTTCCTTTAGATATGGGTATTTATCCTCCTGATGCATTGGATAATATTTAAAATTTCCTTTGATTGGAACTGTTTATACCCTGCAATAAAATTTCCTAATATGAGTTTATGGATTTCTATTAAAAACTCTATTATATTATTTCATTACATATTTTTCAAGTTTCATTTACTTTATTGGTCTAGTTAAGTCTCATCCTCTAGATATTTTAATTTTTATTGTGTTTATATGTTTTTTTACTCTGATTTATTAGAATCACTACTTCCATATTAGGTTATTATAAATATTTTTGAAAAATGGGAAAGTTCTTCAGTTTGATTTAAAAATAAATTCACCCGACATGAAGCTGTCATACCTAAGATAATAAGATGGTGTGGATTTCAGATATTGTTTATCACCTATAGTGAAGCATATCACCATCTGGGTGGTTCTTAGTATCACTATAATAGATAGTTTATATCTTAAGAAACTCGATATGAATATTTATTTCCTTCTTGGAGATCTATAGGAGGAAATTTATATAGAGATTCTAGAGGTATTTATTTATTAAGGAAAGAAAGACCAAATGTCTAAAATCTAGAAAAGTTTTTAATTGTTTAATAGACACCTAGGAATTGGAATAAGAAGTTTGATGCATTTATGAGTAAAAATACATACAAAAAAATGTGGCATGGATCAATTCAACTATTTCAATTCATTTGAGGATTGATACATTATATTTATTCTTTATGTGGATGAAATGATCATTGAAAGATTATGTATTCCAAGGATTGATAAGTTAAAAAGGGACTATGGATATAGATATTGAGATGCAAGATATTATATAATCTAGTAAGATTTTAGAGATGAGTATTAAGAGATACCGTAAAGTTGGAACCTTGATGTTATCACATTATAGCTACATTGGAATTGTTTTGAGAAAATTTAGTATTCTGGAAGCAAATCCCATTTCTATTCCCCTAGAAATAAATTTTTAATTTTCAAAGGAAAAAGTATGAAAGATAAAAAAATATGTTGAGTACATGGAAATAGTACTTTATTCACAACCAGTTTGAAGGTTCATGTTTGTAGTGGCTTTTACTTGGCCAGATATTACTCTTATAGTGGGAGTTTCTAGAAGGTACATAGATAACCCTTTAAAATAAAATTGGAATGATGTTAAGTGGATACTGAGGTATTTGAAGAGAACCAAGGAATTATAACTATGCTTCGGGAAAGGAAATTTATTATAAGGATATATGGATGCTAACCTTATAGGAGATGTTGATTGCAGTAGGAGTACCACATGTTATGTGTTTTCTTTTGGAAGAAGTAGAGTAAGATATATATCTCAATTACAAAGGTGGAGGCATTATCCACCAAAGGAAAAGTAATATGTTATAACAGAAGCTGGGAAGTAGATGGTTTGGATAAAGAACATCTTGGAGGGGATGAATAGAAAGCAAGAGTAAAATGTATTTCATTGTTATAGTTTGAGTGAAATACTTATTATAATGAACGCAATGTTTCATGACCATATGAATAAAATTCATTTGAAGTACCACTTTGTTAGAGGCTTAAAATAGGATGATCTATTAACATTGTATAAGATTAGAGGAACAAATAATTATATATACATATTGATGAAGATAATGGTGATTGAGAATTTTAGGCATTGTTGTGCCTTTGTTGGTCTTTATTGATGAATAAAGGATGAGAGGCAGAATAAATAAGAATGAAATAATAGAATTTAAGGGAAATAAACTGGTCATTTGTGAATATTTAGATTAAAATTGTAGCTTTGAAGGGAAATAAGTCGTTCTTTTATGAATCATCTGTTTTAAATTGAATCTTTAAAGGGAAAACACCTAATTTTGAGTGAAAATTAGGAGGAGAGCATATTAAGTGTGTTGTCTAAGATGGAACCATAGAAAGGGTTGGTTATATATTTTAATATCCAAGTGGGATATTATTGGAATAGAAGAACCTGATCCATTGGGTGAAGTTGGTCCAAATGCTAGTATCCCTTTCTGTACAGCAATTCACAACTCTCATGATTTTCCACAGGAAGGCACTACCATAGAGATGAAAAACTATAATCGAGCTAACCTACAACACTAAAAGTGGGTACTATAACAATGTGGACTTTGATATGGGTATTATAGAACCATGAACTTTAGTACGATTATTATTGCACCACAATGGACTAACTATACAGATCTTGTATTATAACAACATGGGATATTTTAGCACCTCTTTACTTTATGAGATCATTTCAAGATAGGGTTTAGATACTTAGTATGTTTACCCTATAATTTTCTCCAAAATATTTTGAAATTATTCTGCCTCTTCATGGATATTGGGTTATCCTCTAAGAACTTAAATCTCTATGTTTATGTTCTTCCAATTGTTCTTCTTCCATTTTCACACTTTTACTCATATTTCTAGAATAATATATCATTGAATATCTTAATGTTTCCATAACAATACCAACCCATATTAAAGGTAAGTAATTACACCCTGACTAAAAACAAAAACTAGAAAAGGTATTTACACGATTTCCAAGTGCTCTTTCTATCATAACGCTAAAGAGGAGTCAGTTTATCACCCTTTCATTAAAGGTGACTGGGAGAGGGTTGTTTGGAGTGGATTCAAGGATCTAAATGGTATCAGATTATCAGTTGGAAATGGTGATATCTTTGTAAACTCTTTGTTTCATGGAGTGGAGACTAATGGAACAAATAAAAAGATGAGGGACATGATTATCATGGCTAGATGTTGGAAAATCTGAAATTACAGGAATAAAGATCGGATGGAAGGAATCATGAGCTCTTTCTTAGGCCTGCAAGATCGTTCTCGGAGCAGTGCAGTTGATCTGGGTTATCTATTGGATAACTGGAACAATTTTATCTCCATGAGGAAGCTTATGGTTGGCATGGGATCTGTGATTTATATTCAGAGAGTGACTTCGTTCGGTAAATGGATCCAATGGAATCCCTAATGCAGTGGTTTTAAACTCAATACTAATTTTTCTTGCAATCTTGTCATCATGAGAGGTGGTTTCATTGTCCGAGACTCAAGAGGCTCAATGGTGGTTTCCTTCAGTGTGTTCTATGGCCAAGGTGATTCTATCATTGATGAGGTTAAAGCTTTGATCAGTGATCTGGAGATTTTCCACTCCTCTAGAATTACTCCCAAGGAGATTGAAACTAATTCTTCCATCATATATAACTCTCTTCATTCAGAAATGACCCTCCTTGAACTTTTCTTATATCATTAGAAGATGAGGAACTACATTAGTTGAGTTAATCTTTACCACACTTGGTGCCAAGGGAATGTTGTTACGAATTGTCTTGCCACTAAGGGTAACCAAAGAAACCCTCTTATTATTTATTCCAATATGGGTTCCCTCTCCCTAAATGTGCTACTTTTTTTCACACAGATGCCCTTAGCCTCCACTATTTCAAGCCCCCGTGACTTTTTTGTTTTCCTTGCCTTTCTTTTCTTAATTAAAATTTCCATGTTTGAATAAGGAAATTAATGACAAAGAGGTAGAAAATTCTAAAAATAATGAAAAGAAACTAAGAACTCAACCTGAGAAACTATTAAAAGATAAAGAGAACATTCCATTACCTTTTCCCTTAAGAATTTCTCAATCTAAGAAATTTTATGAAGAGGAAATTTAAAATGAAATTATGAAAGTATTCAATAATGTTGAAATAAAAATATCTATTTTTGAATCCCTTATAGATTATCAAGAATGCCATACTTTTAAGGTAATGAAAGAGTGGACATATCCTCTACCATTGGTTGGGGTATATCATAAGGTGTGATTTTGACAAATCATGCTACTAATTTCACATATCATATTGTATAATATATTAAGATTGTAATACTATGATAACCATAATGTATGTTTTACATGGGTTTTATAATTAGCAATGGTAGTAAAAAAATTACATTTAATAATCTTCCACAACTATCATTGATCAAGCCTTCCATGTGATGTAATATAAGGAGAATAAATGATTTATTTATATGATAATAATATGAATCACTAAGGAATTTACTCATACATTTCAAAACATATGACTAAATTCTATATAAGATCAAAGAGTTTCCTCAAGGTCTATATAAGAAGGAAACCCATTTTGATGGGTTATTTTGAAGCCTCATGTCTCTTGTTAGTTTTCCTTACCATTTCTCTTTCCTAATCCATCCAATTATACTTGAGGTATCTACATACCATAGTTGTGAGGAGGGTCATGGATAAGAACTAGGTGATCGAGATCAATCCTTGGATACAACATAGAGGGAATAAACTATTGGTTAGTCATTAAAGATCTTCACCAACCAATATGCGTTAATAACATGAGAAATAATTATCTTCGGTGTAAGGTAAAGGTTCTTAATTTTAGTTTATATGTGGTTTTAGTTTTTCAAAGAATAATGATATTAGGAGTTATTGTTTATAATGTAATTTATTTCTTAGAAAATTTGTTGTTTAACCCTTAAAAACTCTTCAATGGTATCAGGTCCATGTTATGGTTCTTTATTCTTGAAATCATGTTGAGAAAGGAATAAAATATATGTTGTATTTTATATCATAATCCCTATCATAATACATTTTTAATGTTCGTTTCCATGACTGGATATATGATATGTGATATCATAAGTCACAAAATAGTCATTCCCAAAAATATGGAATATCATAGGTAGTGAAGCAGTTCAATTCCTTTAGTTTTGACATATCATAGAGTATTATATGGCCAATCATAGTGTATGATGTGTTGAATAAAATCAAAAAATAGAACATCATGTAACTTATGTGATATCTATTCCAATCATAGAATAAGATTACTGATTATTGAAGGTTAATGTTACATATATAACTAGTTAATTTTATGCAGACCAGTCATAAGTTGTGCTAGTTATTCCGAAACCTATGATATATAGATATCATAATGTATGATTGATAATACTAAATTATCAATTGTAGGCCAGAACACTCCTACCAGGATTCCATTTTGTAAACTCCTACCAGGATGATCCATCATATACTAAGGCCATCAAATAAGACCACCTATGATGTATTTATAAACAAAAAAAATCAAGATGATTCTACAAATCATTTGACACTCAATTAAGGGTATGCATCCAACTTTTGTCCATATTTATTTCAAAAATATAATTCTTCATACAATAAAAGGACTCTTAATTAGACTAAATATTTTTTTTGAAAAATTAATAATCATATTCAAAAATTATAAAAGTATAAAGTTATAATTTATAAATTTTAAACTGATGAAAGTATAAAAAATTAAAACTATTGATGAATTGGTAAAATTATACAAGTACAACTAATTTGTAAAAAGCACATATATTTTATAAAGGTATACATAATTTTTAAATGTATATAAATTTATACAAGTATCTAGATTTATAAAATAATATATATCTTATAAAAGTATGTGTAATTTATAAAAGTATATAGTTTTATAAAATTATAAAAGTATAAAAAATAATATATAAAATTAAAATGTATTAAAATATTAAAGTATTATAATTTATAAATATATAAAGCTATAAAGGTATATAGATTTTTAAATGCATAAATTTTAAAAGTATAAATAATTAATAAAATTTATAAATATATATATATAAACGTATAAAATTATAAAAGTATAAATAATTAATAAAAGTTCATATATAAATTATATAAGTATAACACGATATACTATAACAATTTATGAATATATAAAAGTATAAAAGTGTAAATTTTGAATAAATATATATATAAAAAATTATACAAGTATAATATGATATACTATATAATTTATAAGTGTATATAATTATAGATAAGTATAATCATAAGCATAAAAATAACATAAAATATTTATAAAAATTTATAAATTTATATTAATTACTACTTTTATATTTATAAAAGGAATGATTAATATTAATAAATCCAAATTCAAACACTAATTAACATCCCAAATAACACCCATTTTCAACATTCTTCTGTGAACCATGAATAATTACAAAATATTATAAGTGTTGGATTTTGTATCCCACATCGAACTTATGGTCCGATGTGGTCTTTATCATTCATTATAAAAGAACGCCTCAGCCTCACTTTGAGGTGAGGAGGTGAGGGGGATTTCCCAACCTACAATAAGAAAACTATGAAACCCTAACTAATTCCACGAATTAAAATAAATTTTCAAATATGTTATACGATCAAAAATAATATAACTTTGATCTAAAACTGGATGGATAATGTGGGAGTTAGGTCTACAATTGGGAATTTTGAAGGGAGAGACAATAGTTGGACTATAAGGTGATGGTTTGAGTGATATATCCTGATGTAATAATATTCGTGTAATTGTGTGGAATGCAATTAGAGGGACAATGGATTCAAAGTTTATGGGAGCACGGGAATTTGTGTGATGATTCGAGAGGAAGAAATAATTGGGAAGGGGGAGAGGTTTTTAGTCATCCTCATTTTTAAATCTATTGTTACAGTTCTTATAAATTCTACAAATAAAGGGCATGTTATTGCAATTTTTTTAAAATGTAAAAATATCTTCTTATAGACCATATATAATTAATTATGGTTTTTAGAAACCATGAAAATAGAGGCCTATTTTCACTATTATTGTAATCATGATAAATGATTTGTTACCATATCCTAAAAATATGGTTGTGATGAAAATACCATTGTTTGGACTGTAAGAAGCTACTCATTAAGAAAATTTTAAAAACATTTTTATCCTTTATTTCATGGTCAAATTCTTATAGGGAAAAAACCAAATAGATAATTCTTGGTTTAACATCCTTTTTTAGCCAGTTAATACTTTAAATATATGTAAACTAAGTAGTGAAACTGACCCAGATGCCTATATGGTGCTCGAGTCACGGTGCCAAAGACCCTAAGAAACTTCCTTGATCCCCAGTGGATAGTGACTAGTGATAGGTATCAATATACTAGTGAAATGATTTACCCACTATGCATTTCAATATAAGTCATGTCCAGATCCTCCTAAGAATCCAACTTCACGAGTCAATATTCCTGATTTTTTTAAAATAAACCTTGATACCAAACACATCATACAAGAATGAACGAAAGTGTAACATACCAAAAAATATCTATATGAATTTTTTTGAGACCATTCCACATGGAAACCATAATAAACATACAGCCCCAAATAATTTTGCAACCTTCAGGACTTTAGGACATGGGTACCATGGGAAGAAAATTCCATGTTCCAATCACATCCTCTGACCAACCAGTCACTAGTTCCCATACCAATGTGGAGTCCAATCCCATACCCATGACATCCGAAAACAATACATGAACATCCAATGATTACCAATATACCATTTCAAACCTGAAACATAATAAAGGAGAGGTTTCATGTCCACCGGGGTGTCTATACAGGATGTGAGCATTAATACTCAGTAGGTGACCATGAATGGTGGCCCAAGACACATAATAATAAATATGGGTATTTATGAACATGTCTACAAATTTATATAAATATAAAAAAACAACTTTATAGATAGTCACAAATCATGACATAAATTATTAGATAAGAAAGACAACTTAATATTAGTAGCTAAAAATTGAAGCAAACATGATTTTCTATGAATCAATTAAATAGATATTATATCACATGATAATAGAAATAATTTTCAGCTACACCAAATAAACTTACTTCAACCCATGATTACAATCTAAATAGTACACCCGATCACCATAAAGGACCTGCCTATCAAGGTGTTTGACTGAACCCAACCTCTACAGGAGACAACAGAAAAACATACACACACAGTCATCCTCTATAGGAGGTTACTCATCTCCTCAGAAGGAGAAAATATACTCATATCATCTTCCCTTAGAAGGTCACTCATCTCCTCTTCAAGAGGAACTGTATGTATGTCATCCTTGCTTGGGAGGCCTCATCTTCCCATAGGATGGGACATGTATTTGAATATATACATATATCTGTAATCATATAAATATAGATAATTTTTCCTCTATAGGAGGCCTATCTCCTTCTTGGGAGGATCTATATATACACATACTTATATCTCTATGTATATCCAGTAGATAAGTATCAAGTTATAACCCACATGACACGGTCTATTATATCACACATATTTAATACATACAAAAACAAATGATCTATATATATATATATACAACATAATGAATGGAACTCTACAAGCATGATTTTCATATCAACAACAAATTATAGCATCATGACACAAGGTTTACTTATTAAATAATAGACGTGATTTATATCAATAGAAGGCATGCTTTATGTCATAACAATAGTCATACTCTTTAATAATAATAGACATGCTCAAAGTCAAATAACATAGATGTCCTTCATCAAGAAATAAATGTCTTTATGTCACAATACAAAATAGGTTCAACATCTAAACATAATAATAGGAAACTAAACATGGTAATAGGTAATGCATAAACAAAAATTTAGGTATAATGTGGTCAAGAAAAACAAAGAATTATATGAATAACATGCCAATGATAATGTTTTCATAATATAATCAAGGCATAGCCAATAAACAAAGAAAGATATATATGATTATCCATTTTTTCATATAGAGTTTTGTTCAAGAACCCCTTTTTTAACTGCACTTTACTAGATTAGGTGACACACATCATTTACCCAAAAAAAGGTTTTCTTAACCACCAGTAAGAAGTGTAACATACTAAAACACTATAAAACTGATGTTATTAATACTCATAAAGTTGGTTAAAAATATATTCCACAATTACCATAAATAAATTTAGGTGATACTTAAGAGATGAAAACATTCAATGAGGAGTAAATGAGTTTCTATAATCCATATACTTAATAATTCAGGTTTAATAATGAGTAAATTCTTCCCCATGCTTTGTAAAATTCATTTGCAAGTAATGTACAAAAATCAATTTTTTTTGAAAAGGAAACAAATTTCACTCCCTTATCAATTGAAACCAAGTTGGGTAACCCCCTTTTGAAAAAAATATTTTCATGTGTAAAGCGTGATGTCAAAATATTTTAAATTAAATAATAAATGTGATGGAGTTTTTTTTTAAGGAAGAAAATATCCAAAAGGGGGTTATTATAGAAAAATACTTGAAAAAATCCCAGTCTCTTCATAAACTATGTGGAGGTCAAATCCATATTTTTTAAAATAAACACAAGTAGAGTATACAAACATTAGTTGAATTTGAAAAAAATAGTTCAAGTCCAAAATAACTTTTCCCACCCAACTAACCATGCCCTTATCTTATCACTAAAGTAGTCACTTAAACAGGTGTTAAGTATGGTTTTATGACTTACAACTCATTTAGGTTAAAGTGAGAAATGGTGATTCTATTATTTAATTCTTGATTAACTCCCTAAAGGTTATTATGTAACCAATAATAACACTTATCTAAAGGATTAAATCAAGAACAAGTCCCACACACACTAGTAATCCTTAAGCAGTTGGGGGTGCATGTTATATTCATCTCCAATTAGTAATTGGGATTCTAAAACATATACAATTAATTAAAAATCCAATATAAATTTCAAGTTCCTAAAAGGGATCTACATACATAATTTAATATTTTATGGCCTTACAAAACATCAATAATAAACCAATGGCATACATAGTTTCCTTTGAAAATTAATTGGGCATAATTATCAAGTTATAAAAAAATACTATTGGAAAGTCATCCATTTAAATTTATAAAAATATTATTTTATATTTATTAATGCTTTAGAAAACATAAGGCAGCCATGTTATAGGAATAACATGAGAATCACTAGGATGTTTGAGATCAAATACAAATACAAATGGTAATCTTTTCATACTTTAGGAATCATTATAGAACACTTGAAAACCCATACACGAGGAACCCAAATCACATGATCACAAAAAAATGGATGTTTTATCTCTAAGAAAACCATAAAATTTATTTGTTAAATCATACATCATATTCCTTCCATTATAATTATGAATAATGGTGAGATAACAATCCATAGTGGATTCCTTGAATCAAGATGATAAGAATCCCTTGTCCGTGAAGAGATTTAACTATGAGTTGGTGAAATCACTTCCCTAAATCCCTAATAAGTATAAGGGAAACAAAATATAATGAAGAAGAGGGAAGAATAGTATAGATAGACAATCCTTACCATGAATTAATGGAAGGAACTCTCCTTGATCCTCCATGAACATTGAGATCAATTGATGAGAATGAAATAACCTAAAGGATCCACAGGAAGAGGCTCTCAACTTCTAGAGAAGGAATGTATCAAAGAATTACAATAAAGGGGATAAATGGGTATAATTGAAAATGACTAAAATTCCTTGACATGAAAAATAAATTGGATGTAGGATTACAGGTTCCCAGTTAGGGCCCACTGGGTACTCGGCAGAACCCCCAGGACACTAGGCCCTCTGTCTATCTCACCGAGTACTCGACACTCTATAGCGAATACATGATTCCACCTGTAGTTCTAGGACTATAGGTTCCACCTCCTCAATATTATCATAAACTCATGATTTAGATACCAAACCACATACTATATGTAAAGACATTTAAGAATTCATTCTGAACTTTCATAATTCAAGGTTTCATCCTAAAAACACTAACCTCTCTCTAGAACCAAAAAATAAAATCTTCCCTTATTTACATAAAATAAATCAATAAAATTAACCCAAAATTCAAAGGATCATAACATGGGTCATTAAAAAATCTACAACATATGAGTTCTCATCCCCAATAAGACCAGAAAGACACTTACATAAATATTCACTACCCCAACATCTTATCTATTTCTTCAACACCAATAGAAAAAAATCTATCACACCCCAAATGCATAACTCCCAAGACTAACCCATAGTATAAACATCCCAAAGGCCTTAATATCTATAAGGTCCAACAATGGTTAACACATTAATACACATCTCTCATATCCCCATTATTTTTATGTTTGATGCTAAAAACTGATATGAATAACTGATCATTATGAGGTATTAATAGTAAAAGAGACATGAATATCCCTATGATTCTATAAATACCATAAACTAACTTGTCTAATCATGGACTAGGTTTCTCCCCCACAATATGATTCTTTGAGGTATGTTTATTCCTATTCTACCACTACATTTCCTAGTTTTCTAAAATATTATCTTTCTACAAGGTTTTTTAGAGAACCAAAATTCATTTAAAAAGCCACATGTCTACATGTATCAAAAACCATTTTTAAAAAAATCATAATATTTCTCAATTCAACATTGAGAAAATGTTTCTGAGTAAATTTTTTGAAAATGGTAACTATTTCAAGTTAACCACTCATTTCAAAATCACTTTCAATTTTTCTTCCCAAAGTATGAATTTATGATTAATCACTACATTTCATAACCAATTATATTTTAAAACATAATTTGATTTCATGTTTTTTAACTTAGGTTCCATCTCATTTCAAAATTCAAAATGGAAATTCTACTTTTAATACAAAAGAATTTAAACTAATTCAATTCACAATACCTCTTAATGTATTAAAACATCAATCAAACAGGGTCCTAGGTCCGATTATAAAAGTATCGTAATCAGGTTGATTGCGATAATGTAATCCACAGGTCGTAAAAGAAATCAATCGTATTCATGGTTAAAATGATTTAGACAGAGTAAACACGTAAAATATCGTAATCATAATGGTTATGATGATCAGAGTAATATAATACAACAATTTAGTCATAAAACGTACCGAATCGTATTGAGTAATTGAAAATATTGTAATTACGAAAATCGTAATCACAAAGTAAAGAATAAAAAATGAATATATAAACTTATCTTCCTATTATAAAATGCAATGGAAATGTATACAAGTAAAAGAATACAATTCTTTTAACCCAAAGAGAAGGATTCCCAATAATCTTGGATAGAGGTCCCTTGATTTATACTTTCAAGAAAATCTGTCTTATTCACACTAGGGTAAACTCTCTATACGATGATAGGTTTCTGTCTTGTTATCCCCGTAAGCTCTCAATCAAGAAGGTGATCGGCATCTCTATCTCCATAGCCTCGAAAGCCCTTGATCTGCAAAAGATCGGCATGACTGTCTCTATCCACAAAAGCCCTCAATATGAATGATTACTTTACGATGATCATTTTTAGATTCTGTTTAATGTATTCAAGTCTATCAGAAGGTAATGGTTTTGTAAAAATATCAGCAAGTTTATTTTGCATTCTGAATTATTGAAAGTTTTATTTTCTTTTAAAGAATAATTTATTTAAACCAATAAATCTATCTTGAGATTTTGAAAGGTACAATCCCTTTACTTTTCACTTAGTTTTCAATACATTTATGTATGTTGGTATTAGTTTTAAAAAACTTTAGGATTCACCTTGAATACGATGAATTTTTTTAAAAAAAATTAAAAAAAACTCACGAGTTCATCTAAAGCATTGGATCTCCTTGATCTAATCTGAACCATAGAAGTTCAACGGTCATATTCCCTCCGCCTATATAAAGGGATCCCCCTACCTATCCCACATCGGTTGTCCTCTTTTTTGCGACGAAGCTCTATTACTCCTCAAATAGTCAAGACTGAAGGTTTCTGTGCTCAGTGTATTCAATTGTACTCATATCTGAATCGTCAGGAACTTCTCCAAAGGAAATGGCACCGAAAGATAACTCAAAAATGAAGTTCTTCTGAGAAAGATTGCTCACCAAAGAGTTTATGAAAAGTGCGATTCATCTCTGAAAAGAATCATTCGGTTTCAAATATGGGATCCAGTGTGTGTGGAGAAACCTACAAATCAAGATCCGATCATCGTGGATGAAGTCATACAATTCTATAAAACTGTGAAGGTTGATGAAGACTTGAAGGTATCTTTTCGTATTTATGATAGTGAAATCGATATGTCAGCTAAACAAGCAGCAGACTTTCTTAATGTTCCAACTGAAGGATATGTTTTTTGTCCCTCACATAAGTTGCCAAAAAAAGGGAACATTTATGAAGAAAGGGGATGAAAAATCTCTTTTTGAGATTCATGAAGATAAAAGAAAAAACACTATCTTTCAGCCGACAATAGACTAACCGTACTCTGGAAGCAAGGTTTCTTAATCCCTAGGATTGGTGATAGAGAAACTCTCAAAGTTTCAAATGTATTTACACTTGATTGCCTTGTGAATATGAGGAATATCAACTTAATGGGTTATATCTTCATAACCATCAATAATCTCAAGTCCGACGCAATCAAGTATCAGTTGATCATGTTTCTAGCAATCTTAAGTAAGTTCATTCACGAAAGTTTGAAGTTTTGCAATATTCCTCTTATGTCAGTACCGAGAAATTTAAGAGTTCTTTGGATTAGTGACAATACAGTAAGAAGAATGAAATTTCATTTTGATCCAAAATCTAAAATGTTTGTTAAGGATGTTGAAGTTAAAAGTCCAAAAGTGATAGTTGGAGGAAGCCAAGAAATTCCAAAACAATTTGTACTGATTATTTCAAAAAAAGAAAAGGAATCCAAATATGATTCTGTTATAAAGTTGAAAAATAAAATTGTTTATAGTGCAGAAATAGCGGTCAAGTGGGGAAAGGAGCAAGCTGAAAGGAAAGAAGGAAACCTGCAATTCGGTCTCAATCTTGCTGAGGCTCTTTCCAAAAAGAATCGGACCGATGAAAACCTCAAATAACAAGTAAAAAAAAGAAGCAGAAAAAGGGAAAGGCTAGTAGTTTTGATATTGATAATTTACTGAAAGGAGTAGAAAAAACAAGTGCCAAAATAAATATCAAGGAATCAATTCTTGAAGAAACAATTACTCCATCTGTCCCAGCAAGAGGTGTTGGATTGGTGTAGCCCGATTCGGTTGGACCGAATGCTTGTAGCCCGTAATTGTCACGGGTCGAGCTCCATAGTGAGCTCATTGGGGGTTGCAGGGGGCAACATGCCCCTACTCTGAGGGTCCGGGGGTCGAAGGCCCCCGACCCAATTGTTCGGGCTGTAGCATCTCTGACCACAGTAGTGGAGCTGACAGACCGACACCGACAGGAACTGTAGCAGTGCGGACTTCGAAGTCAACTGAACTATAGCACTTTTGACAAAGCTGGTCGTCTTTCACTGTAGCGATGCGGACTTACTTTTCAGAACAGTGACCGTCTTCTCCATTTTATAGCCCATTTTCGGTCTAAGATTACTACTACAAAAACTCTGTATTTGTGCTCCCGATATAGTGAATTTTCTGCTTCTCCATGAACGTAGGGTTATTCCCGAACCACGTAAATTTTTGTGTCCTGTGTCTATTTTCTTTCTACATTCTTCTTTCATTTCTCGTTTCTGTCATTGTGACTCCCGACGATTTCGTAACAAGAGGAAAAGGCAAACAACAAGTTGGTGAATCGGCATCACCAAAAGATCCAATACAAAAGTCTTCAGAAGAAAATGAAGACACTGAAATGAGAGAAATTGATGAATATGTTGGTGAAAAAGAAGTAAGTGAAGAAGAAAATGTAGAGTAAAATTAAGATGAATAGGGAGAGAAAGAAGAAAAGACGGAAGGTGAAAAAGAAGATCAGCAGGATCAAAAGACGTCTTAGTCTGATAAAATTCCTGTGTGATCTTCAGAAACCACATCTTGCAATATACCATCACCAGGAATAGAGTCCTCAAAGCAGGCTGCTCAGAGAACTCAGGCTCATAAATTAATTCATATCTCAAATAAAGAAAAAGAGAGCAAATCTAATGGAAATCGGAATCAGGATTCACATGATGATGAAATTGATGGAAGTCAATGTGCAGAACTTCCAGCTTATAAGGAAGACGCTGATTCTGATCATACTATCTCATGAAAAAGAGATCAGTATGTTATTCATGCACTTAGAATAATTGAAAATTTAATTCTATATTTACCAAGAATTGAAGGGAAGATTGATTTTGTTGTAGTTAATCAAAACAAAAGATCAGACTCTATCAAGCTTCAAAGAAAAAGACTGATGAAACTCGAGACCAATTTCAAAGTTTTGGAATAAAGCATAAGGAACACAAGAAGGATTTTAATAAAGTTTTGAAGTGGTATCACAAGTTTGAGAAAAGTATCAAATCGCATGAATACTCAATAGAAGATATTAGAAAGTTTGTGAATGAACTCTCCATTGCATTCAACAAGTTGGCAAGTGATACACTTTTGAAATTAAAAGTAGTCAGAGGGCCAGATGAAAATCGGTCAAAATATGTCAAAGTGATTGAAAAGAATCTGAATGACATTCAATTTGTGGTTACAAATCTGCTATTTTATAAGGATGAGATTATTGAGCTGAAAAATCAAAAAAAATGTTGACCGATAGAATTGAAGTTCAAGAACAAGTCAAAAAATCTGAGGAAGAAAAAATTCATACTCTGGAAGAGAATCTAATATCACAGGAAGAAGTGAAAATTGTTACATTAGACCTCGTGAAGGACAAGGAGAAGGAAAATGATAAGTAATGAATCTTTTTTGAACTCTTATTGTACTATTTTTGAAAATCTAAATGAAAGTCTTTAACATCTACATTTATTTTGATTGAATGTTTTCCATTTTTTGGATGAATGTTCTTTCACTTTTTATAAATGATCAAATTCTTTATTTCTTGGTATGTTTTGTTACTCTAACCCTTTTTCAAATATTATAAGATCTTCCCTAGTTCTTTTTGAAAATCGCAAATGGGGAGAATGTTTTATATAAGGGGAGATGGGGGCTTTTCTCATAAAAGGGGAAATGGTAGAATAATAATTGTAAAAAGAGCATTTTTTATAGAATATGATCCTTAGGGATTTTGTTAACCTAAGGGGGAGGATAGTCATATTCAAATCATATTCAAAAGAGTTTTAAAATTCAAAGGGAGATAAATTTAAGTGTTCACTTCTAAATATGAAGTTCATTTACTTGTGTAATCCTTTATTTGTTTTAATTTATGGGTTGTGCTTTCCAAAAAGGAATATATTGTTGAGTTAAAAGTCCTCTTTTAACTTTTCTATTCCTTTTTGTTTTGAAAATCACTCTTTTTAAATGAATTCATATATTTTATTTACTTATGGATTTTAGTCTTACTTTTCTTCATTACGATTTTCATATGAAAACGATAATAATCGTACCCATATGTTTTACCATATTACATGATTATCGTTATGACCCCATATATGATTTAAATCGTACTCACTGAATACGATTTTCATCAGACACGCTGATTATGATTTCCATCGTACGCACCGTTCAGTATCACACTGACAACATAAATCGTATTCATTGTCTTAACAAAAATCATCGTACTTATTTATTATTCACATTCTATTTTATCGGAAGAGCTAAATTCTTTTCTGACCCATTTTATCGTATCCCGAAAACAATATCATATAAAAAGGAAAATTATAAAATGGTGTCATTTTTTCAGTTATAAGATGACCATTGGAGTGTTAGGTGTCCAATTTCCTCTCCTTTTTCAGGAGAAAATCCGACCGTCAGAATCCAAGATGGCCATTAGGACATTGGCCTATAAATACCAGATCATTTTGAACAAGATCGATGCTGAAGTGCTTCTGAATTTATGATGAATTCGAGATCTCTGTCAAATTGTTGATTTGTGTGAAAGACTCTAAAGATTTCAAGTTGTGAACTAATAATTCTACATACTTGTGACTTTCAAGAGTTTTGCTTTGTCTAGTGCGACACCGATCGTTGTGTACGATGGAAATCATAATTAGTGTGTCCGAAGAAAATTGTATTCAATGAGTACGATGTAAATCATATATGGGGTTATAATAATAATCATGTAATACAGTAAAACATATGGGTACGATTATTATCATATTCATATGAAAAATCATAATGAAGAAAAGTAAGACTAAAATCCTTTATTTGAAAAGAGAGTGATTTTCAAAACAAAAAGGAATAAAAAAGTCAAAAGAATACTTTTGACTCAATAGAGAATTGTCATGATAAAGGGAAGTCCCGAGGATTGTGGCACAGTTAACACCACTATGGTGTGGAGCTTGGAGTGATCTATTTAGTTATTTTCCCATTTTGGGTATCATTATTCCATGGTGCCTGAGCGAGACTATGGTAGTCCCAGAGATTGTATTCCTTGGATCTATAATTTTAGGGTTATTATTGCATGGTGGATTGGGTGTGTCATAGCCATTCCTCGGGTTTATCAAATCAAGTGTTGATCAACACTTACACTAGAGTGATAAGAATGAATTCAGACTAATATTATTGGAGGGTGGTTAGATTTAGACCCATTGTGGTGTGGCCACCCATGTTGCTCCATGGTTTTTGTGAAAATCCCAATCATTGTGGGGTGTGTTTTATCATTTCACTATGGTATTAAGTTTTTCTAGAATGGGTGTAAATTTGGGAACCCCTTCAAAAAACTTTCTGTTTTCTTTATTCCTAATGACCATTGGTGAACCTAGTGGATTTTTTTTTTGGGAACTTTTAGTTATCTTCACTCGACCTTGATCCTTGGCTTCAGGAGATCCCTTATTCATGATCCAAGGTGAGAATTACTTATATTCTCCTTCATCTCCTTCCATTATTCTATCTTGGGGTTTTGGGGCAGTAGTGGTGGTTTCATTTGGTAGGTTTTGGATCATGGATATTGTTGGGGTTAGCTGTGATTTTGGTTGATCGGGGTTTCCCTTGTGTGAGTTTAGTCTTGTGGTCTTCCCTTTACCTCATTCTTGTAAAGTGATCATCAAAGCACTAACTGAGCTTATGGATTTGATAACTCTCATTTATTTTATGTATAATTTGAAAGTAGCATGCCTTTTTTATTTGGGTGGGTAAGGTATATCTTAATGAAGATAATGAACCAATATTAATGAAAATTGAAGGTAATGGTCCAGAGGTGGTAGTTGACCTGGGCCAGAAGACTCACCAGGTCTGACTGACCAGAGGGAAAACCTGGTCATTCCCAGGTGCTCCAGGGTACTCTAGATTATAAGAGGTCAGGGTCTACTACCTATATTATACTGAGGAGGACCTGGAATACTTCATGTATCCCAGTGATACAATACATGAAGTATCCCAGTATCTACTACCTATATTATACCGAGCGCGAATCAATCCCTTTTGTGAGTGCTAGTGAATCAGGAAGGTTTTAGTCATTTAACCGACTAAGCTATCTCTAGCGTTGTATCAGTCAGTCCCATGGGATATTTTTAGAGTCAGTTTTAGTTCAAGAAAAAGAAGAAGGAACCAGCAAAAGGTGATACAGACATAGCCGTTAGAGGAAGGAAGATGTGGAACTCTTTTCTCGGAATTCCTGTACACAGCGATTGAGATGAAGAAGGAAGGGATCAAGTGAAAACAAATCAAGACGTGCACCGGAGCTAACTGCATAAAACAAAACGTCATATTCCATGGTAGTGAACCCATGGGGTTCAAAATTCTTGATTTGAAAAAGGGGTGTCAACGTGATGAGATCCATCAGTTTATCACTCAGAGTGATTCCATTTGCCTGAACCTATGGCCACGATATCATACTCCCAATGGAGATCACAGTGAAGTATCTTTTTGACAGATAGGAAACTAAAGCTTTTTCGAATGGTGATGAAATGAGGCTACACTATTAGAGTGGAGTACTGAGATCATATCAGGGTTCAGAATATGATAATATCTAGATCCTATAACAAGAATAGGTAATCTTATATATAGTCTCTCTGTATAGTTAGTTGAGCCTCTCCGCCCCTCAATCTTTTGAATTATTGATACAAAGGATCAAAAGTATGGAAGGTTTGTGATCTGAACTGTGCTGCCCAATGGAGCCCATCATTTGATGGATATGGGCACCCAGCTAATCTACAATTACCCTGTGAACGACTGTCACAGCAATGTTAAGAGGCCGCCTTGGGACTGGAGTGGTCATCAATCATATATCCACAGTGGTTTAGCGAAGTCGTGAAACCCGTTTGCATTGAATTGAAGGTTGAACTGCTAGTAGAAGACTATGCATAGTGGAATGCTAGTGGATGAATGCGTTTGCTCGAGCCCCCTCTAGACCGCGCACCCAACTCACTCATTTTGCAACTGGAGAGTCAACATTGATGAAATACCCCACCAAATCCATGGTGATTGAAATGGTAGAAGGTTCTAAAAGATATCACCCTTTCTCAACCAAACTGAATAGGGTGAATTAGCTGAGTTTTAAACCCTAGATATATATATATATATTCAGTAGCACCCATATAAAGGGTTAGGAAGATAGCCCCTATTTTCCAGTCAAGATAAACCAACATCGTCCCTTTCGATTGCTAGTGGCACGACAGCACCCGTACTAGTGCAATGGCTTGTCCGTAGAGATGTTCTGAGTGGTTCAACCCTATCCAATGGTTCCATTATTCCGATTACAATACCATCCTTTCTCTCATTATGCACCTACCTGTCTCGCAGCCCCAATCACTCAGTATACCTCCTCATTTGAGCATCATTTCCAATACGACACACTCGTTTCCTTTTCAGCGAAGGTGGTACTTATATATATATTAAGGCCATGGCCATGATCCTAGCAGCTGGTGCCACTGGGTACCTCTTTCCACTCTGAGAAAGAACCCCCATGACATTCCAACCCACGACTCATCCTCCTTTGGCCATTGGGATGATCGTAGTTCCCGTCGTTGCTCATTGCCAATAGTTCGTGCTATGGTTTGACTGTTATGTTCTATCTTCAGTGTGTGGTGTGCTCGGGTTCCAATGTTCCAAGGATCTCACTACAATAGTATGATTGAGTTCCCAAGTTCCAGGCCTGCCTATTCGGGTTCCCAGCGAGCAGCAAGAGGGAGTTTGGTCCTTCCTTGAGATGGAAAAAAGTGCAACGTTTTGAGCGTGGGATGTCCATCCAACCTTCATGTCAACTGGAAGAATAGACTTTGATCCATGGGACCAAGATCGAATGGTGCGGTTCAGAGTTGAATTGGCCAGACAGATTCCGAAGGTAGTTTTTCGAGCTCCCATTAATCATTTGGGAGTCATGATTTCGATGTTGGGTGTTCTACTGTCGTTTCGAGCTGACTTTTTTGGCGCCCACCTATGGCCCAGGCCAACCCTCTAGTGTTTTGAGATGGCATTTCAATCTGGACTGGCTATTGCACATATGGGAACAGTTTGAGTTCGGAGTTTATTTGCCGCTGTGAGTGGATCTAGTTGCCCTCGGGAGCAGATGGTCATGATCAATCAACCCGATTTTCCAATGACCCGGCTTCCTTTGTTTCAGTGGAAAGAACAGACGATTGAAGTCGGTTGGTTCAGGTGCTCTTGGCTCGATATGGCAACGACTACAAGCCTCGGGAAGCGGGACATACCGTTCTGACCATTTAGCAACATCGGTCATGAATATCGGGTATATATAGGTAGTAGTACTATTAGATAGAGTACTGAGAGTTCTAATTGTAGATGTTAGGAAAAAGTGGCACTGGTCGCCTTCCAGGACCATTCACCATGGGTCGAGCTCAATCCAACTTGATCTGTTTGTCGGTTCGACATTCCAACTTGGGCTAGTGCGGTGTGCTCGGTAGCTGGTGTGTGAATTCAAACAAGCAGGAAATATATATCAGTATCAGGCTATGAGATGTTGCGGTTGGATTCTCAAGGAAATTGGAATGAGATGGTCAAGACAGTCAACAACGAATTGTTTGGGTGCTGGCATCTTGGAATGGATAAGTGCAGTTGCAGATAGCATTCGTATGACTTGCTTTCCAACCTATCGATCCAATGGAGCTGTATGATCTGTCGGTGGGATCATGTACAGTTCTGGGGTGCCAAGCCAAACAAATGGAAGACATCTGATGGACTGTCTTAGGGGTTGAACCAAACAACCAGCAGCTCGAGTGCCTTGTGGTTCTGCAGTTGGGTTCCGAACTCGCTTGGGAGAACCATCATTGTTGTGTGAAAGGGTAGCATTCGTGCAATGGTACCTAGGCTCATTCAATTGGGTGGAAATCGATCTACTATTCTGCCTTAGGTTCGCTAATGCAATCAACTAACTCATTGTCAAACGGAAGTGTCAGGAGCAGTAGCGGTGTCTTACTAGTGCGGTGTGTGAATCATCGAATGGGCTATCGGGATTGTTTACCATTGTTCCAAGAGATCAGATACAGTAGCTGGATGACGACTACGATTGACGTGGCGATACAAACCAATCCAATGAGTGATCGATATGTGCTGATGAGTTCAAGCACTGGGTGAATCATGACGCTACCATTTATCTTGATGATTCAGGGAGTTCTACTCGTGGATGCTTCGGGGAGACAGTCGACTTGTTAAAAAGGTAGAAGGGATGATTGGTGTTGAAATGATGGTGGTCATGCTTGATTCTATAGATGGGTCAGGAATCAATGGGTTTGGGGCAAGTGGAGTGGATGAGTTCATGATGAATTGGTGGTGGGATGATTGAGTCGATCATATGCCGATGAATAGGGCGTGTCCGGCCGATTGGAATAGGTGGTTTTCTCAAATATTAAAATATATTAGGGTTGAAAAACTTGACACTTTCTGATTTGAGTGACCTCATGAAATCATGAGCATGGTCATGAAAAAAACCTCCAGGAGTGAAGAAGGATTTCATATGGGTTGGGTTGAGAACGGGAATTCACTCTATGAGATACAATCTCCAAAACCTCAGTATCTCAGTGGTAGAGAGGTGACATGTCCTTTGGATGGTCAACTAAACAAGACAAATGGCCTTAAGGCTGATTGACTTTCTTTCTTCTCACTCAGGTCTCAGAAAGGACAACTCAATTAGATTGTATTTCTCCCTTTGATATTGTACTCTTTCTGATTTATATTTGTATTTGTCTTTCTCCTAAGGGAATTGAAAGACTTTCCTGTCCCGCTATGACTCAAAGATGATCCGGGTCATCTCAAAACAAACAAAAAGGTAGAGCCGAAGGTACTATCCATGTAATATAGGTAGTATCCCAGTTGAGATTCAATGTGGGAAGGACTATGCTTCATCACCAGCGCACATGAGAAAAGGCATCGGTCCTCCCAAACCCGCCCCTCGCTCCAACGGTCGAACCCCCCTATATTATAGGGGGGACACTCCCTCAATCGCATCCCGGACTGTATTCTTACCTCTCCTTTATTTTATATGATCACAGATACAATTCTTAGTCATAAGGGTATAGTAGGTCCTCCCAATTGACTCTAGCTAGGAGCTGTCCCAGCGGCTCGATTCATTCAATGAGATCAGCTGAGAGGATAGAGTAAAAGAGAAACTGAGAACGCCTTATGACTAGTTGACTAAAGGACTGCGATTGGGGGAGAGAAGAACTGGGATTAGCAACCTGGGGAAAAGCCTAGAAGTTCATACCAATACCTAATCAAAGTCAAACTCCCCCACCTGGCACGACTGGTTTGTGCCCCTAAGATAGAGTATATCGATCTTTTCTTGTTCCTGGAAATGGGGAATGTTAAGAGCTTAGGAGCGGGTATGTCGTTGCGAAGAAGGTGGCTCCATACGATCTAGCTAGTCTGGAACTCAAGTTCCAGCCTAGAAGCTGGTATTGAACCCAAGCAAACAAGTGGTGTATCGGAATCAGAATTCCGATCCTCCCCTTATTTTCTTGGTTTCAATACTAGACCAGTGGTAGACCAAAGTAGAGCTTTTCCCCTATATTGTGCACGCGCATATTAAGTAGAATGTGTATGCACATAAAGTAGAACACATACGTGCATTAAGTAGAACATGTACGCATCTATAGAATGTGTACGCCTATAATTAGAGCATGTATGCATCAATAGAATGCGTACGCCTATAAGTATAACACATACGCATTTATAGAACGCGTACGACTGTCATGCGTGTATGTGCAACTGAAGGTTCAAGGTGCACGTCCACGTATCAAAACATGCACAGAGGCATGTTTCATTAGTGGAAAACTGAGGTTTTCCGATGCTATTGGGTAATACATTGTATCATGAGTTAACTCATGATTCTCTTAGATGAAACAATTCATACAACTCGCTTCACTAGATCGGACCTTAGGTCCTCCCTCACTCATCTCTTTGTATGTCTTGTCTAGCTCTTCTCGGTGGGACCTCACTCCAACGCAGAGTGTTACTTTGCGATAGCCTGTTCTAGAGTCTCCGCTTAGTCCTAATCCGGACCTCGCTCCAATAACTCCTAGGTCCGCTCGGTGGAACCTCACTCCAATGAAACGCAGAGTGGTACTCTGCGCTTGGATATTCTGTATCCCCCCTGTGACCCCCCCCCCTAGGGGGATTCTCCCCTTAGCTGCTTAGCTCAGCTCGTTCCTCGCTCCAAGTGGGTAGCTGCTTAAAACCACCTTTTGTAAAAGGTTAATGATTTAAAGAAAGTAATGAATTAATTGTGTAAAATCAAGAATTGATTTGTGGTAGATCATGAAAGTGATATTAAAATGAATGTGAAATCTTATTAAATGAAATCTAGAGATGTGTTTTATTTCTATAATTGGGTATGATTTCATTTTTTTCCATCTATTGGTTATGGGATGGTTTTGGAAATTTATGGTTGGGTTTCAAGGAATGTTTCCATGGTTTGGGTAGTGGGTTGTTGTAGATGGATGGTTGGCATAAGGTGATACAATGGTTGACATATGAATTTTAGTGGGGATGGTTATGTGAAAATGATATGGAATTTTGATTAATGTGGTGGTTGTTGTCTAGTTTTGAGATATAGGGTTGTGTTATAGGTTCTTGGTGGTGTGGAATGTATGGTTAGTAATGGTGGATATGATAGATGAATGTATGCTATAATTGAATATGTTAGGGGATTTTAATGAAATTTAATTGTTTAAAATGAATGGGTAATGACTGAAATAAAAGTGGTTGATGTCTATGAAATGGGTCGTCATTGAATTTGGACTTGAATAAAATAATGAATGTAATGTGTATTGTAATTTGGTAAATCTGTATAGCTAGTTTTGTAGGCAGTAATTGGGAGTGATGGTTGGCGCATGGCAGCGATAATGTGATGGCTATGATAGGGTGTCGTGTGGTCTTAGAGGGAAACCTTTAAGTTGGAATAGTTTGTGTTTATGCCTTATGATGTATTTTCTTGTGATTTTCATATGAACCCCACATGAGTTGGATATTCTTACTAACACCTAAATGTTTTAGTTTCTAGGTATTTTCCCCAAACATAAAGGTTGGTGAGGGAATGAATGGTTGATTATTCCCTCTTCCCTTCTCTATCTTTAAGAAATGTAAAGACTGTAATGGTCTAAGGTTTATGTTTCCTTGATGTGGTATGGGTGGGATGATGATGTGATATATATAGTGGGATTCATGTATTGTAGGAGGAGGGAACACAGTTGATTTCCTTAATGTTCATGATGCCTTGCTATTTTATAATGTGATGTGTGGTTGAGATGTGGTTATATGGTTTTTGTTTTTGACCGGTGTTAATGAGATCGTTAGACCTTGAATGGGATGGGTAGGTAAGGCTATGGTCCAACCAACATTGGATATGACTTGATCTGCTGATATGGTTGTGATAATATGGAAGAGATAAGAGTGCCAATACATATATTGTGGGGTCATGAGAGTGAAAAATCAGTGGGTAGGAGGTCCAGAATACCTTTTTTGATATATTATTTGATATTATTCTATTACATTTGGATGATATATTTTTTGAGTGGGCCTTAGTGAGGTTGGGTGAGATAGTTTACTTAGTAGGTGTTGGTTGGTTCAACTATTTAGGGAATTAATATTCTTCTCCCACTTTTTGCACTATAGGTATTGAGGAGAATCTTACTATGTATACATGTTATGCTCACTCCTATATATATAATTTTTTTTACAGGTTTCAAGGAGCTATTTGGTGAATGAGATATACAATACTATCTTGAAGCTTGTGATTACTATTGGAATCACTGCCTAGAAGTTTACCTAAACATTTTTACCTCGGGGTTTTCATTTGTTTGACATTCCATGTATTTAGAGATCTTAGTTTTATTTAATATCATAGTTTTTATTGGTGGTTTACTTTATTTATTCTTAGTATTTATGTGGTTAACACCTCCCATTTGTATGGTTATACCCTTGGTGTTAGTTTCCACCCCATATCCTATTGGAGGTAGGATTCAGAGGTTACTATCATCATCAGTACAGACCCAAGAGGGGTTCTTAGTGGGAGTGGATCATGAAAACATAGTATCAAAGATTTGGGTGAGAATTAGGATGGGGCTAGGATTTAGGGATTGGTGAGGATTTCATGGGTTGGTTGGAAAACAATATCAGTTGAAATTAGTTTATGATGTAAGCAAGGGAGACCTGTTGGGACCCAAGATTATTGGTCCCCTTATGATCTGACACAAAGAACTTAATCTTACTAAACATTCAATGTGAAATGATGCTTATTGAGGATTAAATATCTAGGTAAGGTACATTAATCAAGATTTTTTTCACCTGTGTTTGAATTGGGGTGATTTTGGGTAATTTTTAAAATAGATTTAATTTAATGAATTTTAATGAATTATGTTAAACCCTGTTTTTTATTATTTCGGGTATTTTCGAGTCCCACATCGGAATATTCCTTCTTGTATGTATTCTGTATTCTCAATATATAAAGGTAGGTCTACACCTCACCTTGAGGTAAGGAGATTTCCTTTCTACAAATTATATAATATAGGGATGGGGATATTGTTCTTGATTATAGAGAATCCTACTTGTCATCTTCTATGTGTGGCTTAGGTTGGAGAGGTTTAACAGGATGATTGATCGTCTGGAGGGTTGACCTAGCTAAGGAGAATTATCTTTGAAGGAACATGTTGTGTGAGTTTCAATATTAGAGTTTGTAGAAGTATGAAGGGAGAATCTCTGATTTGGTTACAGAGAACTGGTTGGAGTATCTTGATATTACATGATTCGTGCTAGGGAGAAGTATCGGGTCCAACTAGCTATTAGACAAATGTGGGGAGAAGTGCACTAGTAGTGGATATTGTGTCTCTAGGAGAGGAGTAAGATGTTTCCTGGGATACTTTTCAATGGAAGATTCATAAAAATATTGTCTTAGATGATGTGGGTAGTGAAGAGCAAGAAGATAATCTCCATTCAGCTATGGGGAGACCGTGTGTGCGGGTGCTCAGGATTCACTTTAAGGTCCTTCACTTTACTCTCGATTTTTTCCCCAATGAGGAGTCTATATCTCATTGATTAGAGAAGATGATGAATACTATTATTTGGAATTTAATCACCCCATTTATGTTACCAATATATTTAGTGGTGCAGAAGAAGGCTAGGATAATTAAGAGGATTCATGTGCAGCCGAGATCATCTCAAGAGGGTAGTCATTGGGGATTCTTAAGGAGTGGGGCTATTTGAGGAGGATCTCATTTGTCTGGTCCATCAAGGTTTTGACCTGCATGAAGTAGGTATCAATATTTCTCAGCCCATTTTTTCAAAGAAGGAATTTCCCATAAATCCACTAGGGGTTCTGCTCCCATATTCTTTTCCTAGGGAGGGAATGATCATAAGTGATTTTAGTGCCTAGTCCTCTTGGGGGATCAAGGTGATGCATGTGGTTAGTAATTATTCCATCCATATGACTATTTTCCTCAATGGATATATCAATAGAAGGGAAAGCAAGCATTTTGTTCCATTGAGAGATGACGGAGCTAGTAGAGGAAAGCCCTGTGATTTCCCTTACCCTGAGAGAAATAGGGTTGAGCACGACTGAAGGTGGTCCTCAGTAGTGAGAAAGAGGAGCTGGATATAGACAGTTTTATTCTATGGAGATGTAAATACCAGAGAGGGGCTAGAGAGTGACCAAGATATTATATTTTTATCTTCCACTTTGTATTATACTTTATTTTTTGGAGCATCTCACTCCATTATTCCATCCACCTTCAGTTGTACCTTAGGAATCATGGTGGAGAGACTTCCAGTGCCCATGGTGTGGACTATTCCATTTAGAGATCAATTTGGTTTTGTTAATGTGTTCTGGGGTTATGTGTTGATGATGGGGAAATATCAGTCATATGGATATTTCTCCTTTCTATAGATACAACCCTATATTGTCATTCTTAGTATCAAATGGTTATATTCTATGCATGCAGTTTTCTATTGTTTTCCGAGAGTGGAATTCTATGATAGTGAGGGCCATTATCCTATGTTTTTGGTGAGTGGGATAAAAAAATGGGCCATATGTCTTAAGATCCTCTGTTATCTCAATTGACAAAACTATCTCTAGATTTAGTAAAGGTGCATGTAGCAGAGATTCCTAGATTCATAGAGAGGTTTTTAGATCTATTCCACAAGGGGTTTTTGACTCTACCACATTAATGAGATATCGAGTTTGGGAAAGAGTTACAGCTTGGTGCCTCTTTGATTTTGATGGATCCTTATCATATGGAGTCTTATTATCTTTGGTAGATATGGATTTATAATAAATATTTTATATATAAGGGATTTATCTTTCGCAATGTATCGCCTTGGGGAGTTACAGTATTATTCACCCAGAAGGAAGATGAAAGTATGAAATTTAATTTTTATTACTGGTGGATGAACCATGTGATGGTAATAATAGTTATCCTCTTTTAAGGATTAATGATTTTCTTGACCAATTGAAGGGAGACCTTCTTTTTGAATATTGATTCGTTGTCCAGATACCACTAAATGAGGGTAAAGGAGGAGGATATCTAAAATACTACTTTTAGGTGTCGTTACAACTGCTTATAATTTATGGTCATTCCATTCATTGTAATTAACATCCCAGATGTATTCATGAAATACATGTTCCATGAGTTTCTAGATCAGTTGTTGATAGTATTCACTGATGATGTACTCGTATAATCGAGGTCAAAGGAGGATAATACTGAGCATATTAGAGCTATTTTATAATTCCTTCAGCACTACCAACATTATGTAAAGTTATCTAAGAGTTGGTTTTTAATTTTGGAGGTTCATTTTCTCTAGTATGTTGTGTAACAATTGAGAGAAGTAATTTATCCTTTAAATATCAAGGTGGTTTTTCCTTGGGTAGCACCCAATAATATTATAGAGGCTCATATCTTCCTTGGACTTGCTGAAAATTATCATAAGTTCATATTTTATTTATCTCAAATTGTGGCACTATTGAAAGCACTGAATATGAAGTTTAAGAACTTTATATATACTTATCATGTCAGACATATTTTAACTACCTAAAGGAGAGGTTGATCAGTGCTCTTGTCCTTCAGCTATTAGCGGATGGGGTATTATTTGGTGTTTTTAGTGACAGTTATTGTCTCGGTTTGAGTCATGTCCTGATACAGAAGAGGATATTTATCTCATATGGGTCTAGATAGTTACATTTCTATGAGCATATCAATTCCACACATGATCTCAAGTTGGCAGTGGTGGTATTTTCTCTAAAGTTGTGAATACATTTCTTCACCAGTGATAACTTTGTGGTATTCATATATCACATGATCCTAAGGTATATTTTCTCTCATTAGTATCTCAGTTTTGTCAGTGGATATAGTTCTTTTATTTCTATGACTTTAAGATCTTCTACACCCTGGGGAAAGGGAATGTAGTTGCTAATGTGCCGAGAATAAATTGTAGGGAGATATTGTCCAGGATTCTGGATATTGTTATAAAATGGAGGAGATTATGGTGATGCATCATGAAATGAGGAGGCTATTGGAAGAGGTTTCCTGTTTTAGATGATAGTGCAATCATCCTTTATGTGAAAGGTGAAAGAGTATCACTGGAGAGCCTTTGTGGTGGAGGTGATGCAGGATTGTGTCTTTCATAGGCAAGCTCTATGTAAGAACTCAGTTCTTCCTTTGAGGTACGGGTTTTTTTTCTGGGGGGGGGGGGTTGAGAAAAGGGGGAAAACAGGGTTAGTACTGGCTTTAGGCCTGTTATATGGCATGAGTTGGGGTTACATGTTGTGTACTCCAAGTACACGTCATGTAATGTATGCCCGTGTAATGGCTATACATGACGTGTAGGGATGTCGGCAAGAAAAAGAGAACCAGCCCAGTACATGCCGTGTACTTTTTAGTGTGTGTCGTGTATTGATGTCAGCAAGACATTTTAATGACGTGGAAAGGAAGTCGGCGATTTTGGGCAAATTCACCATATACACGGCGTGTATATTTAAGTACATGTCGTGTACTTTTCTTTCTTTTTTTTTTTGCTAAAATGGGTAGTAGCATCATTTTATCAATTATGGATAGAACCCTCACCAAGTTCTCTCAAACAACAGTGTCGAGCATAGAATATCTTCCCAATTCATCATCTGAACTCCAATTCGATCGTCGTCGGATACATTGGAACTCCATCGGTAAGATCTCGATTCTTCTTGAGTCGTTCTTCGTGATTTCTTCTCTCGATCTAGTTATCGAGGGTTGAGCATTTATGGTCATTATGTAGATCTACTCTATTCTAGGCCGAATTAAAGGTCGATGCTGGACGATGAGAGTCGTACGAGTACGAGGTAGGTGGTGCATACCTTGTTTTGTGTTTTTTCAAACTTTTGGGTGGCGTGACCTTTGGCGTGTTTTTGGATATTTTGAGCCAGACCCCGTTATAACTTTTATTTCATATTGAATTAATTATTAGACCCGTGGGATGTCGTTGGGCATGCCCCATACCTAAATTTCTTGAGTGAGGTCGGGCGAGAGGTCGTTACTCATTGGGTTATTTTGGTCGGGGTTTCCAAAATGGTTATAATTGATTTGTTTTATTTTGAACGCATATGTTTAATTTGTTAAAGCATGATTAAACTGTTTAGAGGCATTCAAGACCTCAGTGGTGCTATGTTATAGTTTTTAGCTAGTGTAATTCAATCTGCTTAAATTGAATTACTTGTTTAAAGTGCTTAAATGTGTTTTATATTTATGTAATTCTTGATATTACATATGTTGTGACCCTTTGGGGTTATGAAGGGCTAGACCCAAGGATGGGATGGCATGGTCATTGGGATTGAGTGATGTTGATCATAGGTTGGGAGAGGCCCGGATTTGTTTAGGTGGTTTTGACCACGGGATTGGGCGTCGTGGACATCGGGTTGAGGCAGTATGACTGTCAGGTTGGGCAAGGCCTGGGATATTTGGATGGCATGGCCATCGGATTTGAGCGACATGGTCACAGGGGCATGAGGTGTTACAGATGGTGTGTCTTAGGTTCTTATTTGGTGATTGTCACTCACCCGTGATGGCCAAAACACCGCTTGAGTCGTGTGCACACAGGTAGACTCTGTGATGAGGTGGTTTTGACCACTCTTGTGGGTAGAGGCCCCCGATAGTTGCGGTTTAGGTAATATTGTTTTGGGGGTGTTTGTTGAAAAAAGACACGTGGAAGGTGAGGAGCTTTCGGTTGATAGCGGTGATGCTATCGAGTTGGGGGTTGAGGTTCGTCGTGATTGAGGTTGTGGGCCTAGATATTTATTTGAGGCCATACATCATTGTTCCTCCAGTTTTCAGGTCATGGGCCGACGTGAGCTTTCAAGTAGGGGTCTGTGGGACCGGGATACGATTTTTTGGGCATGCCTTCGGGGCGATGGTACTTTGAGACACGCAGTGTCAGGAGGTACGTGGTGTCGGGCTATGTGATTGAGGTGAAACCTGAAGGTTCACCTGGGACTTTGTGACTACAGGAGTACCTTGATCCATGGTTCAAGAACTCTCTTTGCTTCTGAGATTCCGGCGTTGGCCGAAGCAGGTGACACTCTCTGGTGGTTACTGAACACCAGTGGAGGTTGTGTTTATTTATTGTATCGTACTGTTTACTTTACTTAGAGATGCATGTTTACTTAAACACATATACTAGGTACGCACCATTGGGTGGTATCTTACTGACCATCTCACACCCTACACAGGCCCTTCGGGACATGTGCAGACTTTATAAATTTACGTACAGGTAAAGGATCACCCTCAGGAGCTAGTTCATAGTATTGTTTGGCATAGAGATTGGCATGGACCTTGAGGTTATGCCTAGTTGGAGATTTAATTTTGTTTAGTTTCCTTTTCAGTTTCATCATTCTTATTTTGTACGTAGATACAGTGGTTAGTCATGGGCACCCTTTTTGTATATCGATATATATGACCTGCTATGGATGCATGCTTGGTTTGTTTTAGTAGCTACAAGTGTTTGTTGGCATACTGTTCTATTTACTTTCCGCTGTAGTTGTTTCTATATTTCTTCCATTGTTTATCTGTTGTTGGATGTGCTTTTTCTCTATGGGTATGGTTCGAGTCTGCTGAGTCATTTATTTTCCACTGCATGTTATGCTATTATGTTCAGACTGGTACCTTTATCTTCTTCCTAGAGGGTATAGCCTCCCCACTATACCTGTTTACACCCTCACTACTAGTCAGCATCCTTTCGCATTCGGGGAGGTGCGCCTAAGGTCCGTAACACCCAGCCCAATAGCACTGTTCAGGTGATTGTTTGGGTCTGAGATGTTACAAAGTGGTATTAGAGAAGTTCTTGACTGGGATTTAGTAACAGCTTTTGACTAGTTACTAATGAGATCGAGACTGTATTTCTTTTATGTCGATTGTCTATTTGGGATATGGTATACTTGAGATAGATTGTGATTGGAATTGGGTTTCTAACTTGTTCTTGGGGGCCTGCAGGCTCAGGTACGAGGGACGAACCAAATTGACTTGGGTGGGAAATTGTTGTTTTGTTTTTACTCAGATTACAGTTTATATGGTTTCTACCTTGGTGGCTCATTTGGTTTGTGATGGTTATTATTTGTGACATGTGACCCTTAACCCAGTGCGGTAAGGGAAAATTGGAACCTTGGCCCGGTGAGGCAAGGCATGGTTGTTTGGCTTTTGATAGGTACATTTTTATGGTATTTCAATTTCATATATGCACGTATGTTTTGTAAAGTGATAATACCATGTGAATAATATCAAATGCTCTGAGAAAAAGTTGAAATGACTGATATAATTGCTTGTTTATTGTTATGTGATATGCCATGCTTTAAATTTATGTACAAATTGCATGTGGCATGAGAATTGGGCCCGGATCTCATAGGAGCACACAGGTTTTATGGTTGAGGTGATTTTTGATCACCAAGATTGGGTGACCAGGTCATCAGTTTGAGGCAACGTTGGCTGTCAGGATGGACATGACCTGAGGATTTTGTGATAATTGGCTCTGTTGAGGGCGGGAAAGAAGGCCACGAGGACGGGATGCTGTGGGCTTGGTTGCGATGGGGGAGAGTAAGGGTAGTTGTTATCCGCAGCCTCTTTACTGTTTTCCTTATCTGTATTATATATATATATATTGTTATATATGTGGGTTGTCTGACCATTTATGGTATTCAGCGGGTTCCTCTTAGACAACTCAGATGAAGCATCAAGCGGGTGATGGTATAGTGCCACAGGAGCACGATCAAGTACCGACCCCTGAGGGGTCAGGCAGAGCATGAGCCGCAGGTACAAGCTTAGGGACAGGATCAGTTTTAGGAACCAGTGCAGGCAGAGCAGCTGCCAAGTTTGATAGCGTTCAGGCCATAGCTCGACGAGCAGCTCCAATCAAGCCTGGCGCATGTTTTGCAGGGGATAGACAGAGGTGCTTAGAGAACAGAGCCCTCTACGTCTTACCTAACTCGGAAGTTCCATTCACAACACCCACCACCTTTTCAAGGTGAGGGTGGTCCACAGGCAGCTGATAATTGGATAGAAAGCATGCAGATGATGTTCAAGAAGCTCGATATGCCTCCAGAGTGGAGAGTCAAGCTGGTGACATATATGCTCAGAGAACCATCGAAGTGTTGGTGAGATGTGCAGGTTCATGCTCGCAGACACGAGGGGATATCCGGGAAGGAATTCAAGGACAGATTCTTCATACACTTTTTATCAAAGATGCTAAGGGCGGAGAGAGCTCGGGAGTTCTTGAGCCTTCAACAGGGTGACATGTCCATCATGGACTATGCAGCTACTTTTACTGAGTTGTCTTGTTTCGCACTTAGTATGGTAAACAATGACACCTCGAGGGCAAGGCGCTTCGGAAATGGATTACGGCGCGCCATATGGGTGTAAGTAAACATCTTTAGGTTGGCCATATTCTCAGAGGTGGTGAATCAGGCGCTCATAGCTGAGGGTAATCTGACGGACATGTCTCACTTGGGTCGAGCAGTGGCTTCAGGTGGCGGTTTAGATGGAAAGAAGTGAGGTCAGGAGGAGTTCCAATAGGACGGTCAGGCCAATGACTCAACTAGACCACCTCGTGGCAGTTCAACAGTTGTTTGATTTCAGTGTGAGCAGCCAGTTCATGTATGAACTCAGTACAATAGGCCTCCAAAGGAGTGTCGGGCATGTGGAAAGGTTGGTCATCTCGAGAGGTTCTGCATACAACTGGCAGGCAGGGGCCAGGGCAGACAGTGGCATCTAGAGTTGGTTAAGGATCAGTGAGCGTAGCCGAGGTTCAGCTGAATGCAGAGAACGTGGCAGAGATAGTGGGACCCAATCATGGGGTCAGTAACCGGTGACTAGTGCAGCACCACAAGAAGGTCAGGCTTTAGGTAGGTGTGTCAGGCCAAGTGCACGTCGTAGAGCTACCAGGGGATGAGCAAGCCGGTGAGCCGATGACGGTCAGAGGTACTCCACGGGCGTGGCCATGATTTTCCTTTTGCTTTTGTTTGGCATGGCCTGTTGAGACATGTTTGTTTTGAGTGCACGAGGTGCACAAGATTTATATGGATTGACCAGATGTTGTTCAGTAGGTTGACAGCATCTCGGGTGCATGATTATATATATATATATATATATATGAGGTGCTTGGAATCAGGAGCATCCATGGGATGCGGGTTACTTGAGGTGTTGAGGCATTAGGGCATCCATGGGATGCGGGTTACTTGACGTGTCTTGGGCATCAGGGCATCGAGGATGCAGTTATGATTGAGGTGTAAGGCACCAGGTTGTTTTGAGCATCTATGGGATGCGGGACCTCGTTGTTTCATAAGTGTCATGGGCTTGAGGCGGGCACCTATGTAGTACGGGGTATGATTTGGTGTCGGAAGAGACACGGGAGCACATGATGAGGTGCAAAGGTAACGATGCATCACAGGAGGACCATGGGTCCAGGAATAGGTCGCTGGACCTTTTTTTGATTTGAGATTTGAGCCAGAGTAATTCTGGAATGTTTCTTCAGCACCCTTGGATGGGCAATTCGAGGATGAATTGCTTTAAGGAGGGAAGTTTGTAAGAACCTGGTTCTTCCTTTGAGTTGCAAGTTTCTTTTTTGGTTTATTTTTTGAGAAAAGGGGGGACACCAGGTTAGTGTTGGCTTCAGGCTTGTTACATGGCATGAGTTGGGGTTACACGTTGTGTAATGTATGGTAGTGTAATCGCTATATATGGCGTGCAGGGATGTCGGTAAAGAAGAGAGAACCAGCCCAGTACACACCGTGTACTTTCTAGTACACGTCGTATATTGATGTCGGTAAGATATTTTAATGACGTGGAAAGGAAGTCGGTGATTTTGGGAAAATTAACCACATACACAGCATGTATATTTAAGTACACGCCGTATACTTTTCTTTTTGTTTTGGCTAAAACGGGCAGTAGTTTTGTTTTATCAATTCTGGACAGAACCCTCACCGAGTTCTCTCGAACATCAACATCGAGCATAGAATCTCTTCCTGATTCATCATCTGAACTCTAATTCGAACATCATCGAATGCGTTGGAACCCCATCGGTAAGCTCTCGATTCCTCTTGAGCTGTTCTTCGTGATTTCTTCTCTCGATCAAGTTATCTAGGGTTGAGAGTTTATGGTCGTTATATAGATCTGCTCCGTTCTAGGCTGAATTAAAGGCCGACCCTGTACGAGGAGAGTCGTACGAGTATGAGGTAGGTGGTGCATACCTTGTTTTTTGTTTTTGCGGACTTTTGGGTGATGTGGCCTTTGGCACGTTTTCGGATATTTTGAGTGAGACCCCGTTATAATTGTTGTTGCATATTGAATTGATTGTTAGACTCGTGGGATGTCGTTGGGCATGCCCCATACCTGAATTGCTTGAGCGAGGTCAACCAAGAGGTCGTTGCTCATTAGGTTATTTTGGTCGGGGTTGCCAAAATGGTTATAATTGATTTGTTTTATTTTGAACTCGTATGTTTAATTTAAGCATGATTAAACTGTTAAGAGGCATTCAAGACCCAGCGCTGCTATGTTATAGTTGTTAGCTAGTGTAATTCAATCTGCTTAAATTGAATTACTTGTTTAAAGTGCTTAAATGTGTTTTATGTTTATGTAAGGCTTGATATTACATATGTTGTGACCCTTGGGGTTGTGGCGGGCTTGACCCGAGGTTGGGATGGCATGGCCATCAGGATTGAGTGATGTTGATCACAGGTTGGACGAGGCCCGGATTTAATTGGGTGGTTTTGACCATGGGATTGGGCGTCGTGGACGTCGGTTTGAGGTAGTGTGACAGTCAAGTTGGGCAAGGCCCGGGATACTTGGATGGCATGGACATCGGATTTGAGTGACATGATTGTAGGAACACGAGGTGCCAGAGATGATGTGTCTTAGGTTCTTATTCGGTGATTGTTTCTCACCCGTGATGGCCAAAGAACCGCTTGAGTCGTGTGCACATAGATAGACTCTGTGATGAGGTAAGGCCCCCAATAATTGCAGTTTAGGTAATATTGGTTTGGGGTGCTTGTCGCAGAAAACCACGTGGAAGGTGAGGAGCCTTCAGTTGATAGCGGTGTGATGCTATCGGGTTGGGGTCTGAGGCTCGCCGTGATTGAGGCCTTGGTCCTGGATATTTATTTGAGGTCAGACATCGTTGTTCCTCCGGTTGTCATGCCATGGGCCGATGTGAGCTTTTGAGCAGGGGTATGTGGGACTGAGATATGATCGTTTGGACGTGCCTTCGGGATGTCGGTACTTTGAGATGCGGTGTAGGAGGCACGTGGTGTCGGGTTATGTGATTGAGGTGGAACCTGAGGGTTCACCTGGAACTTTCTAACTATAGGAGTACCTTGGGCCACGAGTCAAGGACTCTTTTTGCTTCTAAGATTCCGACGTTGGCCAAAGTAGGTGACACTCCATGGTGGCTACTGATCACCAGTGGAGGTTGTCTTTATTTATTGCACCATTGGGTGGTATTCTACTAAGATTCATCTCACACCCTACACGGGCCCTTCAGGATGCGTGTAGACTTTATGGATTTACGTACAGGTAAAGGATCAACCTCAGGAGCTGGATCATAGTACTGTTTGGCATAGAGATTGGCATGGACCTTGAGGTTATGCCTAGCTGGAGATTTACTTTTGTTTAGTTTCCTTTTCAATTTCAGCATGGTTATTTTGTACGTAGCTACAGTGGTTAGCCATGAGCACCCTTTTTGTATATTGATATGTATGACCTGCTATGGATGCATGCTTAGTTTGTTTTAGTGTCTAAAAGTGTTTGCTGACGTTTTGTTCTATTTACTTTCTGTTGTAGTTGTTTCTATATTACTTCCACTATTTATCTGCTATTGGATGTGATTCCTCTCTACAGGTCTAGTTCAAGTCTGCTAATTCATTTATTTTCCACTGCATGTTATAATATTATGCTCGGACCGGTACCTTTATCTTCCTCTTAGAGGGTATAGCCTCCCCGCTATATCTGTTTACATCCTCGCTGCTAGTCGACAGCCTTTGGCGTTCAGGGAGGTGCACCTAAGGTCAGTAACACCCGGCCCGATAGCACTATTTGGGTGGTTGTTCGGGTCTGGGACGTTACACTCTAGAGGGATGTTTGGAGTTTGGCTGACATTAGATGTTATTTGAGGGTTGGTTGTTTTGTTAGTGATATGTGAGGAGGTTATCCTAGAGTTTCAAAGATCAGTAGTGGCTATGCATCCCAGCATATCCAAGATGTATCATGCCTTGAGGGGTTACCTTCGGTGGCCTGAGATGAAGTGACCAACAACGGAGTCTGTATTGTAATTCTTAAACCTTTAATAGGTGAAGTTGGAGCATCTTATTCTAAGTGGGTTTTTGTAGCCATTGGATTTCTCCAAGTGGAAGTGGGTGGGCATCTTGATGAATTTTATCACCAATTTACATCAAGCTCAAGGAGTATGTAACCCCATATGGGTGATTGTAGATCGATTAATGAAGTCATCTCACTTTTCATAAATCTAGGAGTTGAGTTTTATAGAGGCTCTGGTGAGGCGATATGTGGATGAAGTTTTGCAACTTCATGGGGTACCAAGGACCATAATTTTTTATTTGGATCCTCATTTAACCTCATGATTATAGGGAGGTCTCATGCATTTTTATGGTTCACAGCTACATCTTAGTACTACTTTCCATCATCAAAGAGATGAGAAGATAGAGTAGACCCTTTAAACATTGGAGGATATGTTATGTGTTCTGGATTTTGGTGGATCATGGGTGAAGAACCTACCTTGAGTTGAGTTTTTATATAAAAAAAATTATCACACTTCAATTTTTAAAGATCTATTTTAAGTTTTGTATGGGTGGACTTATTAAACTCTATTTTGTAGGAATGAGGTTTAGGATTTAGCAGTCTTTAGACTAGATGTGGTGCAGATCACAAAAGATAAGGTTAAGATGATTCAGGAGCAGATAAAGGTGGCGTAGGACCACCAAATTCAAATTCTGATAGGAAGAGGAGACCACTGGTGTTTGTGGTTGGGGGCCATATATTCTTGAGGTTTTCCCCTAATTTTAGAAAATGAGGTTTTTTCAAGGGAGTAAGATTTCTCGTTGGATTAACAGTCCCTTTGATGTGTTGCAGTGTGTTGGTGAGGGGGTGTATCGATTAGTACTTCCCGTGTCATTGGACCAGATCCATGTTGTCTTTCACATGTCATAACATTGTGGATATCTTCATGAATAACACCATGTTGTTGATTTGTGAGATCTTGATGTTATGGATGGTGTGATATTCATAGAGTGGTTGGTTGAGATCTAGGATCATAGGTAAATGGTTCTATGAAAGTGTGTTATCCCTTTAGTTTGTGTTCCATAGAACTATGGCAGGTGGGAAGAAAGTACTTAGAAATGTGACATACATATTCACACTCAGTATCTAAATATGATTTGAAATCTATGTTTTTGGTTTTATGATTTATAAATTTGTGTTGATTTATCAAAATTGTTTATTAAAGGCTGTTTGTGTTTTATTTATGGAATCATCTCTGTTTGATGGGTATCTCTTGGGGAGAATTAGATTGGTGATCACCATTTTTTTCATCTGGGTTTTGTTTTGATTAACAAGGAAAAGAATCATTTGAGAGGTATCTAGTTTAATGTGCAAGACCTTTCTAGCTTGTTACATTTCATGTTTTTGTATGGAAGTTCTAGGAGGAGGATTGAGTAAAAAAAGTGGAGTGTGAGTTGAGAATTCCATCTTGGGGTTGGTTTTGTATTGATGTATTTTATATTGTGTCATGATGGTTAGGTTCATGGAATGGATCCTTCCAGCTATGACATGGTGGTTTAGAGGTTGATATCAAGGGTTTTATAATTTTAGTAACCCTTGCACCTTGGTCCCCTGACATTGAAATGATTTGGTCTAAGGGTTTATCAAGATGAAGGGAAGGCTGGATGATTATATCATGGTAACACCATTGTGTTACAGATATTAGAGTGGTTGATTCCATTGTTCTTCAATTTTTTGTATTGATGCATCATGGTTCCAAAGTTTCACCATGGATGTCTTGAAGATTTAATTCCTGAGATCTTCCTTTTTAGGGGCCATTGTGGCATGGTGACTTGGCTATTCCATATCCCTTATTTAGGTTTATCAGATCATCTGATGACCAAGATTTAAATGGGTGAGATAAGAAGGGAATCTCGATGATATTTCTAAATGGTGGTTTGATTTTTACCCATTGTGGTGCGGCCACCCTTGTGGTGCCATGGTTTTTGTAAAAATTACAACCATTGAGATCTGGAATATACCATTGCATCATGGTGTTTTGTTTTTCCAGACTATGTATGATTTCAGGATCACCATTAAATTCCTTTCTCTATCCTTTGTTCCCCTCATCCTTAGGAAAGCCTAATGTGTTTTTGTGATACATTTCCGTGTTTTTTTCCCATCCTTTATCTAATGCTTTAGGAGATCCCTTGTTCCCGATCAATGTTGAGAATTCGTACTCTTCGCCTTCATCTCCTTCCATTATTCTATCTTGGGGATTTGGGGTAGCAGTGATGGTTTAGTTTAAGAGATGTTTGGTTATGAATATTGATTGGTTTTCTATGATTTAAGTTCATCAAGGTTTCCCTTGTATATGTTTGGTCTTTTCACCTTCCATTTCCCTCATTCTTCTATTGTGATATTCAAAGCATTTGTTGATGGAGGGGATTAAATAACTTTCCATTATTTTTTGTATAATGTGCAAGTAGCATGCCTTTTAATTCTCTCGATAGATTGTAAAAATTTTCTTAATTAAAATAATGATCTAGACACAAATAAATTTGAAGGGAAAGATGTGATTTGTATAAATTTTACTTGATTCTTATTATTTCTTGGTTTATACATTGTTATCAATGAGGGATTTTGATTGTTGCGGTTTAGATATGGTAATATGGTTGTGATTGTGGTTGTGGGTTGGTGCTAACTAAATCAGTGGACCCTGCATGGTTCAGGGTAGATTGGGTTGCGATCCAACCCACATCACATATGACTTGATATATGGATATGGTAGTGATGATATACAAGGGATGATAGGAGCATAATGTTTTCTATTTGGGTCTAAGAGAGACAATGTATTGTCCAAGTAGTGCTAGGTACCATTTTTTATATATTCTATGATATTATTCATTAGACATGGATGCTATATTTGGTGAGTGATCCTTGATGAGGTTGGGTGACAGTTTACTTGGTAGGTGGTAGTTGGTTCTACTATTTATTCACTAGGGAAATAGTATGCTTCTTTCACTTTGTGCATGAGAGGTATTGGGGATGATCCAACTGAGTATACAGGTTACGCTCACTGTTATATATATAAATTTCTTTTATAGGTTTCTAATAGGGATTTGGTGACTGATATTGACAATACTGGCTTGAAGATTTAAATTGTTATTGGAATCACCACTACCTAAGAGTCTACATTGGAATTTTTATCTTGGGGTTTTCATTTGTATGACATTTCATGTATTGATATATCTTTTTTTTATTTCATATCATGGTATTGATTAGTGGTTTTATTTATTTATTCATAGAATTCATGGGGTAATGTCTCCTATTTGTATGATTATACCCTCAGTGTCAGTCTCTATGACATGGCCTATTAGAGGCGGGCTTCAAGGGTCACTCTCGTCTTCACTACAGACCCAAGAGGGGTTCCTAATGGGGGAAAGTCATAAAAATGTGTGGAATAAAAATTCATATCATTTAGTAAGTATGATAACACCTAATACAAGTAATCAAATAATCTAAGAAACATATAACATGCTTTACATGATATATAAAATAAGAAACATGCAGCAAGATCAAGTAAAAATCAATAAACAAGAAGTAAATACCATACTCAATAGACATTACTAAACAAAAAATATTATCATGGTTGGTAGATAATACTAAACACAAATTAAATAAAATTCTCTATAATAGAATATTTAAGCAAGAATCAAGGGACACTCTCAATAATAATGTTTAAACAGGAAATTTGGAGCATGCTTATTTGTATAGAATTAAATAAAAAAGATTAGCTATCAATAGAAATAAAAAAAGAATATATAATACAGAGAATCAGTTTTTAACTCATATTTGTTTAGTTATAAAAAATAGATAAATTAGAAAGCATTACTTATGTATTGATGATGTTTCAACTAATATAAATCTTCAACAGGTTCGATCTATAATATAAATAACCATAGAAAAGCATACAGTATGTTATGTCATCCAACCAATTCTTACCTATAGACATCAAATAATTATGGATGAATTCATAAGGAACTTGGATTCTGACTAAGCCCTGTGCACCTCTTGAGTTTCTTCATATCATACTTGAGGAATCCTAAGAAAATCCTCACATGAGCCTATTGTGCCTATAAATTAAACACCTAGATATCACCTGGTAACTTGAGATTCGAACATAAGAATGTCGGTCAAACCTGTATATGGGTTACTTCTCAATTCTTGATAGTCCTAGTTCCGATTTATGACATGATAAAAATCATAGAAAATCCCAGTACACTTCTTTGATTCCACTTGTAGTGACCCTAACCTGGATGCCTATATAGTTCCCAAGTCAAGGTGTTACTGTCACGACCCGTCCTCGAGGCCCGTGCCGTGACTACCCCAAGCCCGCCTTCCATAGGCCAGGGGCTGGCGACTAGCACCAAGGTGTAAATCCCAGAAAAAGGGAAGGCATTGCCTTTGTAAAGTAATCAAGCACCACAGAGTAAGCAAGCGGAAAAGTAAACACTAAGTAAAAACTGGTACAACAGTAAGTGCAGAAAAGTAAAAACGGGGCCGGAAATACAAGTCCAACTGTAAAGTACAACTGAAAGGGGAAAAACAGCAACTGAAAAGAAAAGCCGCAGCGTCGAGCCGTCCTCTGGAAGTCCCACCTGAAGGGTGAGCAGAGATAGCCTCCAAAGCTCCTCAGTCCAGCCGTCCGCTCCGAGTACGTCCCGCCCGGTGGTCCACCTCCAGGTACCGTCCTGCTCCGCAAGCCTCCACCACGATCAGCGCTATCCGTCGTCTGGAACCAACACAACGAAGTGCGGGCATAGCCCGTGCAGGGGTGAGTATAAGCTACTCAGTAGGGACCCCGAGACCCCCGAAGGTCTCCCGAAATCCACAAAGGATAAAGCACAAAGGAAAGATGCAATCACGAAGTAACATCCGACACTGCTTAGGTATATGCCCATACATATACCTAAGTCATCAATTCTCATTCGGCCCCAACACCCGAGCCCAAGCACAACCCAGTCCACATAGGAAAGCAAAACGTATACCCACACAGGATGGCACAACACAATCCACAAAGGAGAGCAAAAAGTAATCCACATAGGATAGCTCAACACAATCCACAAAGGAGAGTAAACAGTAAATCCACACAGGATAGCTCAACACAATCCACAAAGGAGAGTAACACAGGATTCAGCTCACACAGGTATACTTCTTCGAATGATGATAGAGATGATCACTGATCCATCTAAGTCGTCGGACCCACAAAGGATCAATAGGTATTAACCCCCGCAATGACCCAAACAGGATCGGACCCACACAGGATCAACACAATCGTCGTCGCAATCCACTGAGGATCTATGCACAGTCGTCGTCACCGAGTCGCAGCCAGCACTAGGGTTCCCGCACACAGCAAGCTCGTTCGGGAGGGTCCGCTCCACGAGCCGAGAGGCTGATACATCAACTGACACATAGTCCGAAGTCGATGTATCCAAAAGTTCCGTATCGTCAACAGGAACTCAACGTCGCAGACGGCGCGTCAGTCGGACGCCCGGTCTGAGAGATATTGGCCTTTTCGTTCCAGGGGCCCGGTTGGTTTTTAAGGCAAAACCAACCCAACCATACTCCACCTGCATCCAAACCTCGGGCGGAGTGAGCCAAAAGATCCGTATCACTAAGAGGATTCCAACAAAGTCGACGACATGTCAATCGAACGTCCGGAGCTCAATATATGAGTGTTTCCGCTCCGAGGGCCCGGTTGGTTTCGTGGACGAACCAACCCGACCGAACCCAAAGTATTCCGAAACCTTGAGTGTAATATACCGAATCGACCGTCTCGATTCAAGGATCGCTTTGCCGCTTACGGCGCGTCAATCGGAGGTCCGTATCCCAAGATATGGGCAAAAGACCGAAAAGGTCCGGAAACGGGGGGGGTCTGGGCCCGGACCGATCCCCCCCCCCCCCCCCCCCGGGGTCAGCCCGAACCAGGTCGACCCGACCCGGCTGGACCCGGTCCGGCCCGGCCAGGGCGCGGCTCGGCCGAGCGACGCGGGGGGCACGCTGCCCCCGCGTGACAACACCGTGGCCCCTGCGGGGGCCGCCCTGACCAGCAGACGCGGCAAAGCCGCCTCCCGTGTGCGCCGGACCCGCGCGACCGCAGGTCCGCTGGCGCCGCTGCCACCGCCGCGACTTCAGCCGCGGCAGCTCCTTCCGGCGGCGCGCCAGGGCGCCGCCGGTGGCTTACGCGGGCCACCGGAGTCGCTCCGGTGGTCCGATTCCATTCCCGTCTACGCCATAGCTCCTCCCGGGTCCCGTTCTTCACTGCGGGATCATCAAATCGCCTCTGCAGCACGTTTTATCATCGCCCGCCAAATCCGCACAACAACAAAGAACTGCGGAGGGTTGTCGGGCCGTGTTTATTTGGCCCACACCCTCCGCGTTAGGCGATAACAATCAGGAAGAATAATCCACACATGGAAAACAAAACAATATACAATTTTAATAACTTAAAATTGCACTTGATTCAGGTTCTTTGCTTTTAGGAGGAAACAATCACGAAAATAAAATCATTTCACAAACAAAACCCCTACCTTGTCAAGTCGTCGAGCGTACGTTCTTCACGGTATTGATCGCCGCGGAAGGAGGGGATCGTCGCGTCACGGAAGGGCGTCACGTCGACGAACTCTGAGGTTCAAGAACATGCAGATTTAAATATATTAATTAAATCCATTATGTTGTTATAAACCACAAAGAAGATTTGAAAGAAGAAACCCGAAATCTCCTACCTCAAGCAGTTGGTGATTGGAGATCATGGCGGGGAAGAACGTATCGGAAGAAGCGTCTTCAATCTCCGAGGGTGATGGCGTTCTTCGCGTTCTTCGCGTTCCTCGCGAAGGAGGATGAAGGTACAAAATTTCTATCAAAAACCTCTCAACGAGCAATCCTCAAGAAGTCGGGCGTTGGTCTTATTTTATTATTACGCCAACGGATTGTAAACAGGTTAAGAAACGATTAAATTAATTCATAGAATTAATTTAACGAAGTTAACCGCCCAAATTAATTGGTGCGTTAAGAATTTAAGAAAACGCATCAGTTGACTTTCATAAAAATGGGTTTTCGCGGGTGCGTTACTTAGGGGAAAAGAAACGGTGGGGCTCATGCGGGCCCCACTTCACAAATATCCTACCAAGTGGGTAGGATATTTTGGATTGCACCCTATCCATTTCAACTGAGCTTAAGCAGCTTAAAGTGGTCCTTAAGCGACTTTAAGTGAAATAAAAATAAAATTGTCGCACAACTTTATTTTATTTCATAACTTAAAACCCAAAAATTAAAAACCACAACCGAGCAAACGCAACTCCGGAAGAGGTGTTTCTAAGCAAATATCGGCACTGCGATTCCATCGGTGCCCTCGAAATTCAATTCCGGGCACCGGTTCAAAAGTTAGAAAAACCCGCTCGTCTGTTCACTGAACGTACCCGAGCCAAACTTCAGAAAGTGATTCCGGGCACACCGGGCCTCGGAATCAGGTGCCGTCAGAAGCTGCGTTCTTTTAAAATTCCAAAGAAAATTAAGAAAAAAAATTTCCTTGAAATTTACGGGTCTTTACATTACTCCCACCTTAGGGCTTTACGTCCCCGTAAAGATACATCATAAACTAGGGAAACAAAAGGGGGTACTGAGCACGCATCTGAGCCTCCCGCTCCCAAGTGCTCTCCTGGAGGTTCTCGTGCTGCCATCTGATGCGCACTAGAGGAATCGATCATCCACGTAGGACTCGCTCCTGTCGATCCTCGATCTCCACTGGGACCTCCGCAAAAGTCGCCCCATCGTCAACGTCCAGCTCCCCATAGTCAATGATATGTGTCGGGTCGTGCACGTATCTCCTCAGCTGAGATACGTGGAAGACGTCGTGCACCCGGTGCAACTGAGGTGGTAGAGCCAGGCGATAAGTCACCTCGCTGATCCTGATGAGGACCTGGAAGAGTCCGATGAAGCGTGGAGACAACTTGCCTCCTCAGCCAAATCTCCGTAATCCACGTCGAGGTGAGACATGCAAGAAGACGTGGTCGCCATCCTCGAACTCTAGTGGCCTCCACCTCCTATCAGCATAAGACTTCTGTCGGCTCTGAGCTGTCCTCATCCACTCCTGGATGACCTGGACCTTCTCTGTCGTGGCCCGGACCATCTCTGGTCCCACGAGTGCTGACTCCCCAGGGTTTGTCCAGCACAAAGGAGATCTGCAAGGTCTGTCGTACAACGCCTCGTATGGTGCCATCCCGATGGTGGAGTGGTAGCTGTTGTTGTACGCAAACTCCACCAAGGGTAGGTGGTCCTCCCAGCTACGACCAAAGTCGAGGACACATGCGTGAAGCATGTCCTCGAGAGTCTGAATGGTCCTCTCCATCTGACCATCCGTCTGAGGGTGAAAGGCGGTGCTCAGATGTAGCTGCGTCCCGAACGCCTCCTGCAACCCCTTCCAAAGCCGGGAAGTAAAGTGAGAATCTCGATCGGAGACGATAGACGATGGCACACTGTGAAGCCATACAATCTCCTGAACGTAGAGACGCCCTAAGATCTCAACTGAGCTCTGCTCTCGGATGGGTAAGAAGTGTACCGACTTGGTGAGTCGGTCAATAATCACCCAAATGGAGTCGTGACCTCTGGAAGTGCGTGGAAGTCTAGTCACGAAGTCCATAGATATCCCGTCCCACTTCCACTCTGGGACCTCCAAGGGCTGTACCAAGCCTGCTGGTACCTGATGCTCTGCCTTCACCTGCTGGCAGGTGAGGCATCGAGAAACAAACTCTGCCACAGCCTTCTTCATGCCCGGCCACCAGTGCTGTCATCTGAGGTCCTGGTACATCTTCACCACTCCAGGATGTACCTCCAAAGAAGAAGTGTGAAACTCTCTCAGCACCTCCTCTCGTAAAGCGACTGGTACCAAGGTACGTCCTCTGAAAAGGACGTCGTGCTCTACCCCAAAGGAGAAACCATCAGGTGCCTGACCTGAGGATATCTGTGCACGCCGCGTCTCACAGTCAGCGTCCTCATGCTGTGCCTCTCTGACCCGTTGTAGTAGTGGAGGGGTGACTGTGAGAAACTGAAGGAAGGCTGCTCCGTCCCTATCCACAAAGGATATCTGCAAGGCGGCTAGCTGCTCTGTCGCCTCCTCGAGTAGCTGGATACCCGTCCTCCTGCTGAGAGCATCAGCTACTACGTTCCCCTTCCCAGGAGTATAGACTATCTCAAAGTCATAGTCATGGAGGAACTCGAGCCATCGCCGCTGTCTCAGGTTCAGGTCCTTCTGAGAGAAGATGTACCTGAGACTCTGGTGGTCAGAAAAGACTATAAAGCGCTCGCCCATCAGATAGTGTCGCCATGTCTTCAGAGCGAAGACCACTGCTACTAACTCCAGGTCATGGGTAGCGTAGTTCTGCTCATGAGGCCTCAACTGACGTGATCCATAGGCGATCACCACCCGCTCCTGCATCAGGACACATCTGAGTCTGGTCCCCGATGCATCGCAGTAGACTACATATCCAACTCCCTCCTCAGGAAACCTCAAGATAGGTGCACTGGTCAATCTCTGTCTCGGCTCCTGGAAGCTCTACTGACATCTGTCTGACCACACAAAGGGTTTCCTCTTCTTCGTCAAAGCTGAGAGTGGCGCTGCAACTCTGGAGAAGTCCGGCACAAATCTCCGATAGTATCCAGCTAGTCCCAAGAAACTTCGCACCTCTGTCACGCTCCTAGGTGGGGCTCCCAAGCTAGCACTGCCTCGATCTTCGCAGGATCCACCGCAACTCCCACCTCAGAAATGACGTGCCCCAAGAAGTGGATCTCACGTAACTAGAATTGGCACTTCAAGAGCTTTCCATAAAGCTGGTGCTCTCAGAGCGTGTCTAGTACAACCCGCAAGTGGTAGGCGTGCTCCTCCTCAGTCGTCGAGTATACCAAAATGTCGTCGATGAAGACCACGACAAATCGATCAAGGTATGGTTGAAAGATCCTATTCATGAGGCTCATGAACACTGATGGAGCATTGGTTACGCCGAATGGAATAACCAAGAACTCATAGTGGCCATACCGACACGTGAAGGCCGTCTTCTGCACGTCCTCGTCTCGAACTCTAAGCTGATGATAGCCTGACCTGAGGTCTATCTTTGAGAACCACCGTGCTCCCTTGAGCTGATCAAAGAGGTCATCAATCCTCGGTAGCGGATACTTGTTCCTCACTGTCACCTGGTTCAGACGACGATAGTCGACACACAGTCGCAAGCTCCCGTCCGCCTTCTTGGCGAACAATATCAGGGAAGCCCAGGGTGAAACACTGGGTCGGATGAATCCTTTGCCCTGCAAGTCTTCCAACTGTACTCGTAGCTCTCGAAGCTCAGCGGGGGCCATCCGATATGTTGGAGTGGATATCGGGGCTGTCTCGGGGTACAGATCAATATAAAAGTATACCTCTCTGCGAGGAGGTAGTCCTAGAACGTCGTCGGGTAAGACGTCCGCATACTGATCCACCACTGCAGGAAAACTAGGACTCCGCACGTCCACTGCTCCTCAAATGAGGCTAGCCAACTGATGAGTGATGGGTTGTCCTCTCCTCTGCGTGAGTCCATCCTGTGCTGCTAAGGCTCCCTTCTCGCCAGTGAAGGTGAACCTGCTCTCGTCGGTGCGTACACATCGCACCTTGCGCCTAATACAGACAATCTAAGCATGGACTGTAGATAACCAATACATGCCCAAGATGACGTCGTAAGGCCTCGACGCCGCTACAAGAAGATCCCAGCCGAAGCTCTCGCCTCCTAGAGTAAGCTCACACTGCCGGCACCAGTACGTAATCGTCGAGTCTGCTCCCGTAGGGGTCTTTAGTCGTAAGGATCGAGCCAACGGCTCTGTCAGAATCTCCGAGCTCCGAACAAGGGCAGTGGCTATGAAAGAGTGACTTGCTCCTGTGTTTATAAGAACTGCAGCAAGGGTGGAATAGACACAGATCGTACCTCGAATCATCTCGAGCGCGCCGTGGTCGTAGGCCTCCGCTTCCTGGAGTTGTGCCTGTCTCTGCCCGCCAACTCCCGGTGGTCAGGGTGGCCCTCCTGGTGGTGGTGGGGGTAGAGCCTCAAATCGTCGCCCACCACCCGCTGCTCGGCCAGCTCCTCTGCCTCGTCTGCCTCCTCCCTGCGGACCGCCACGGTCGACCCTCTGCCTCTGCCTGGGTAGCCCCTCCACCGTCTGCTGCTCCTCGGCACGGCGGGTCGGGCAGTCACGAACCATGTGGCCCTGCCCGCCGTATGCGTAGCACTGCCTGCCTCTCAAAAGGCTGGCTCCGCGCTGTGTGCCCTGTACTGCTGAGCCAGTGTCCCGAGGTCGTCTGCCGGAAGGTCTAGTCTGCCTAGACCCCTAAGTCATCCGTCGACTTCCTGCCGCAGAAGACTCTGCTACCTGCCGCCCTGCGGTAGGTCTCGCTGCTGATGAGGACACAGCAAGAAATATCTCGATCAGAAGGGCTCGCTCCAGTACTCCTGCCTGAGTCGGAATGCTGAGGGAGATCAGCGATGCCCTGATCTCGTGTCTCAAACCCTGCTCAAAGGTCCGGGCCTGAAAGAATTGGTCTCGTACCATGTTGGTCGAGTAGCGAGAAAGATCGGTAAATCTCACCGAGTACTGGGCGACCGTCAAGCTGCCCTGCCGCAGCTGAAGAAGCTCCTGGATGCGCACCGCACGGAGGGTGGTCGAGACAAACTCTGAGCAGAAGAGGCTCTCAAAGTCCGTCCAGAGGAGAGATGCCTCATTGTGCACCTAGAGCATCAAGCTCCACTATCGGCCCGCTGCTGCGTACAGTAGGCTCGCTGCGAGGATCACCATGAGGTCTGCTGGTGTCCTCACTAGCCTGAAAACTCGTACGACCGCCTCCAGCCATTCCTCGGCTGCCTGGGGGTCCGTCTCCCCACGAAACCTGGGTGTTCGCTGGCACTGGAACTCGTGCAGAGCTCCACGGCGACTTGCATCGTCAGCGGTCGTGGCGGGAAGCATCGGTGGCTCGGTGGGTAAAGGTACCGCCGGTGCCTCTGCTGTCAAAGGGCCCTGTACCGAGGCCTCGTCACTCGGTGGGCGGTCGTCACGCTCTACTCTCGGAACCCTAGCTGGCTGCTGTCGTGGGGTCATCCTGAATAGGAAACAAGTGTGCCACGGTTAGAACAGTATACTTGGTGAGCTGACACAAGTAATCACAAAGAAAACTTGAAACACACATGCAATCAATGTTTTCGTGCATTAAGTCGGAAATCAGAAGTCAGGGTCCAGGTGTACGGATACGTCAGCCGCCGCACCAACACTGGGCTCCCTGGACTGATAATCACACTCAATACGCTTAACATTATTGCTCCACATAGAAGAAAGATCAGAGTCTGCGGTAGAACCGAACTCCTCTGATACCAATTTGTCACGACCCGTCCTCGGGGCCCGTGCCGTGACTACCCCAAGCCCGCCTTCCATAGGTCAGGGGCTGGCGACTAGCACCAAGGCATAAATCCCGGAAAAAGGGAAGGCATTGCCTTTGTAAAGTAAACAAGCACCACAGAGTAAGCAAGCGGAAAAGTAAACACTAAATAAAAACCGGTACAACAGTAAGTACAGAAAAGTAAAAAGGGGGCCGGAAATACAAGCCCAACTGTAAAGTACAACTGAAAGGGGAAAAACAGCAACTGAAAAGAAAAGTCGCAGCGTCGAGCCGTCCTCTGGAAGTCCCACCTGAAGGGTGAGCACAGATAGCCTCCACAGCTCCTCGGTCCAGTCGTCCGCTCCGAGTACCTCCCGCCCGGTGGTCCACCTCCAGGTATCGTCCTGCTCCGCAAGCCTCCACCACGATCAGCGTTGTTCGTCGTCTGCAACCAACACAACGAAGTACGGGCATAGCCCATGCAGGGGTGAGTATAAGCTACTCAGTAGGGACCCCGAGACCCCCGAAAGTCTCCCAAAATCCACAAAGGATAAACCACAAAGGAATGATACAATCACGAAGTAACATCCGACACTGCTTAGGTATATGCCCATACATATACCTAAGTCATCAATTCCCGTTCGGCCCCAACACCCGAGCCCAAGCACAACTCAGTCCACACAGGAAAGCAAAACGTATACCCACACAGGATGGCACAACACAATCCACAAAGGAGAGCAAAAAGTAATCCACATAGGATAGCTCAACACAATCCACAAAGAAGAGTAAACAGTAAATCCACACAGGATAGCTCAATACAATCCACAAAGGAGAGTAACACAGGATTCAGCTCACACAGGTATACTTCTTCGAATGACGATAGAGATGATCACTGATCCATCTAAGTCGTCGGACCCACAAAGGATCGATATGTACTAACCCCTGCAATGACCCACACAGGATCGGACCCACACAGGATCAATAGGTAACTAACCCCCGCAAAGACCCACACAGGATCGGACCCATACAGGATCGGACCCACACAGGATCTGTAGGCGTTGGCTCACACAGAACCGCTGAGCGCTGACCCACACAGGATCGGATCCACACAGGATCTGTAGCACCGATCCACGTAGGATCGTTGAGTGCAGTAGTCGTCGCAGTCCACTGAGGATCTCTGCACAGTCGTCGTCGCAGTCCACTGAGGATCTCTGCACAGTCGTCGTCGCCGAGTCACAGCCAGCACTAGAGTTCCAGCATACAGCAAGCTCGTTCGGGAGGGTCCGCTCCACGAGCCGAGAGGCTGATACATCAACTAACACATAGTTCGAAATCGATGTATCCAAAAGTTCCGTATCGTTAACAGGAACTCAACGTCGCAGACGCCGCGTCGATCGGACGCCCGGTCTGAGAGATATTGGCTTTTTCGTTCCAGGGGCCCGGTTGGTTTTTAAGGCAAAACCAACCCGACCATACTCCACCTGCGTCCAAACCTCGGGCGGAGTGAGCCAAAAGATCCGTCTCACTTAGAGGATTCCAACAAAGTCGACGACACGTCAATCGGACGTCCGGAGCTCAAGATATGAGTGTTTCCGCTCCGAGGGCCCGGTTGGTTTCGTGGACGAACCAACCCGGCCGAACCCAAAGTATTCCGAAACCTTGAGTGTAATATACCGAATCGACCGTCTCGATTCAAGGATCGTGTTTCCGCTGACGGTGCATCAATCAGAGGTCTGTAGCCCAAGATATGGGTAAAAGACCGAAAAGGTCCGGAAACGGGGGGGTCTGGGCCCGGACCGACCCGGCCCGACCCCCCCTGGGTCGGCCCGAACCGGGTCGACCCGAACCGGGTCCGACCAAGCTGGACCCGGTCCGGCCCGGCCCAGCTCGGCTCGGCCGAGCGGCCGAGCAACGCGGTGGGCACGCTGCCCCCGCGTGACAACGCCGCGGCCCCTGCGGGGGCCGCCCTGACCAGCGGACGCAGCAAAGCTGCGTCCCGTGTGCGCCGGACCCGCGCAACCGCGGGCCACCAGAGTCGCTCCGGTGGTCCGATTCCATTCTCGTCTGCACCATAGCTCCTCTCGGGTCCCGTTCTTCACTGCGGGATCATCAAACCGCCTCCGCGGCACGTTTTGTCATCGCCCGCCAAATCCGCACAACAATGAAGAACTGTGGAGGGTTGTCGGGCCGTGTTTGTTTGGCCCGCACCCTCCGCGTTAGGCGATAACAATCGGGAAGAATAATCCACACATGGAAAACAAAACAATATACAATTTTAATAACTTAAAATTGCACTCGATTCATGTTCTTTGCTTTTAGGAGGAAACAATCATGGAAATAAAATCATTTCACAAACAAAACCTCTACCTTGTCAAGTCGTCGAGCGTGCGTTCTTCGCGGTATTGATCGCCGTGGAAGGAGGGGACCGTCGCGTCGCGGAAGGGCGTCGCGTCGACGAACTTCGAGGTTCAAGAACATGCAGATTTAAATATATTAATTAAATCCATGATGTTGTTATAAACCACAAAGAAGATTTGAAAGAAGAAACCCGAAATCTCCTACCTCAAGCAGTTGGTGATCGAAGATAGTGGCGGGGAAGAACGCCTCGGAAGAAGCATCGTCAATCTCCGAGGGTGACGGCGTTCTTCGCGTTCTTCGCGTTCTTCGCGAAGGAGGATGAAGGCACAAAATTTCTGTCAAAAACCTCTCAACGAGCAATCCTCAAGAAGTCGGGCGTTGGTCTTATTTTATTATTACGCCAACGGATTGTAAACAGGTTAAGAAACGATTAAATTAATTCATAGAATTAATTTAACAAAGTTAACCACCCAAATTAATTGGTGCGTTAAGAATTTAAGAAAACACGTCAGTTGACTTTCATAAAAACGGGTTTTCGCGGGTGCGTTACTTAGGGGAAAAGAAACGGTGGGGCTCGTGCGGGCCCCACTTCACAAATATCCTACCAAGTGGGTAGGATATTTTGGATTGCACCCTGTCTGTTTCAACTGAGCTTAAGCAGCTTAAAGTGGTCCTTAAGCGGCTTTAAGTGAAATAAAAATAAAATTGTCGCACAACTTTATTTTATTTCATAACTTAAAACCCAAAAATTAAAAACCACAACCGAGAAAACACAACTCCGAAAGAGGCGTTTCTAAGCAAATTACGGCGCTGCGATTCCATCGGTGCCCTCAGAATTCGATTCCGAGTACCGGTTCAAAAGTTAGAAAAACCCGCTCGTCCGTTCACTGAACGTACCCGAGCCAAACTTCAAAAAGTGATTCTGGGCACACCGGGCCTCGGAATCAGGTGCCGTCAGAAGCTGCGTTCTTGTAAAATTCCAAAGAAAATTAAGAAAAAAAAATCCTTGAAATTTACGGGTCTTTACAGTTACTATCCTCTCAAGGGTGTTGCCCAATCCCCAGGGACTTGAAACTAGCACCAAGTGTCTCAATATACCAATGGAAAATGATTTAACCAATAATAATATCGATATAGAAATATATAGATCCTCTTGGGAATATAGTATGACTTATTCATATGGAGGACATTCTCCAAATAAAACCAAAAATGAAACTGGCCATAAAAGAATGAACTAAAATATAAGAGATTACAAAATATCTATTTGAATGTATATCTTACCAATCCACATGAAAACCATAATATATATATATATATATATACAATCCTTAAATAATGTTCTATCGCAATAGGGCCAAGGACATGGGTACCAAGGGAAAGGACTATACAACAATCATGTCCTCTAACTAGCCAACCATAAGCTCCAACACCAATGTGGAGGCCAAACCCACACCTATGTCATGCACAACCAATTTATGAACATCCAACAACAACCAATGTAACTCTTTATACATGAAATATAACAAAGGAGTGGCTGCATGTCCACCAGGGTATCTATGAATGGTGTGAGCATGCATACCTAGTGGGGAACCACCAAATGTGTGTCAATACACACAATTATAAATAGGTGTTACAAATTTAATTAAATATAGAAAAAAATATTCCATCACAACAGAAACAATTATTAGATAAGAAAACTTTATATTAAGAGATAACAAGATCATACAAATACGCATTTATATGAATTATCTAATCATACATCATATCACTATAGAATATAAATATTTTTTAGCTAAATTATCCATAACTGCTTCAATCTATGCTCAGAATCAAAATAGTTCAACTTTTCATCAGAAGGGATCTATCCCTTGAGGATTTATGGCCAAACTCATCCTTTATAGGAGGCAATACATATAGTTGAACTATTTTATGTATGTATGTATGTATGTATGTATGTATGTATGTATGTATGTATGTATGTATGTATGTATGTATGTATGTATGTATGTATGTATGTATGTATGTTTTTAAGTATGTATGTAGTCATCCAACATAGGAGGCTGCTCATCTCCTCAATGGGAGGAACTGTACATGTATCATCTGCCACTAGGAGACCACTCATCTCTTCCCTAGGTGGAACTCTATATATATAATCCTCACTTATGAGGTTGCATCTTCTCATAGGAATAAATATGAATATGTGTATAAATTTATATCGATAATCATATAAATATATGTAACCCTTCAAGTATAGGAGGCCTTTCTTAGCCGCTTCGGCAGTGGCGCAGTGGTAAAGGGTTGAGGGTCATAGCAACGACATTCATTGGAGATACGAGGTTTGATTCCTAGGAGCCCGCTCTTGGGTGAATTTCAGCCATCCCTGGTCCACTCACCTTGTCGGGTCACCCGGTGTCTCATCAGGTGGGCAAAAGGGTGCAACCCACCTAGCTGACGAATTGTTGTGTTGAACCATCGCGGATCAGGTTGTTACCCCATGGGACGCTTTGCCATCTCGGCTGGCAATGACTTCTTTCAAGTTGAGGCTCTCTCTGGAGTGATCTCTTTGTGGGGAGGGGGGTTTCCTGGGGTGGAGGGTTCGAAAAGAAAACTCTTGGGGATTCCCTTTTTAAAAAGGATAAGTATAGGAGGCCTTTCTCCTTTGAGGGTGAACTATAAACACATAATTATTTCTCTTTATGTATCAAGTACACAAGTCTCAAGATAGAACCTTCAAAAAAATGTTCCACATACCAAATATGAAATACATAAAATAGTTAATGTTATTCATATAAAAAATAACAAAATTAATCCTCATAGAATGATTTTCATATCAATATCAAATGATATCAACATAATACAAGGTCATCATATCAAACAATAGGCGTGACTTATATCAATAGTAGACATTATTTATTCCATAACAATATACATGATCTTTAATAACTGTAGTCGTGCTTGAATTTAAATAGTATACATGTCCTTCATCAATAAATAATCATGCTTGTTTAAATTCAATCGTGTTATAATAAAAATTTGTTCAACATTTAATCATAATGGCAGGAATCCGAACATAGTAATAAGTAAGGCATAAGCAATCCTTTAAGAATAATGTGATCATGCCAAACAAATCTTACATAGAATGACAATGAAAATGTGTTCGCAGTATAAAGAAGGAAAAACTGATGAACCTAGAAAGACATTTCTTTATGAATATCACTTTATGCATTTATAGTTTGGTTCAAGAAACCCTATTGAACTACACATTACTAGATTAGGTTCCACTCATCTTTACGCTAACACAGGGTTTATCTAACCACTAATAAGAAGTGCAATGTACCAAAATACTTTATAACTAGTGTTATTAATACACATATATTGGGTTAAAAATCCATTTCATTCTTACCATTTCTTTAAAAAAAAGTGTAAGTGGTTCTTATGAGATTAAAACCTTTAAAGGGAATTAAATGAGTGTCTCCAGGTCACGTGCTTAGTAAATCACATTTAAGAAGTAATAAATTCTAATCACTTGCATTATCAAATTCATTTATAAGTAGGGCTACAAAATCAAAATTTATATTAGAAAAGGAAATAAATTCCGCTCTCTTACAAGATGAAAACATGTTGGGTAACCCCCTTTTGAAAGATAGGTTTTCATGGGTAAACTGTTATTTCAAAACATTTTAAAGTAATGATGAAAGCCCAAGGAATTGTTTTGGAAGATATAATAAATATCCAATGTGGTTTTCTTTGAGAAGAATTATTGAAAAGTTTTGATTCTTTACATAAACTCAGATGGGGTTAAGTCTATTTTTTAAAACAACTCCAACTCGAGTATAAAAACTTCATTTGAATTTCCAAACAAATAAGTTCATGTCCCAAATATATTTTTACACCCAACTAACCCATTAATTTTCTAGTTACCAAAGTAATCAATTAACAAGGGGTTAAGTATCATCCTTTTACTTATAACCCATTTGGATTAAAGTGGGAAAAGGTGATTCTGTTTTATAAGACTTGATTAAGGCCCAAGAGGTTATGCTTTAATAAATAACAACACTTCCCTAAAGGTTTAATTCAATGAAATTCCCAAACTCACTGGTAATCCTCAAATGGTTAGTGTATATTTGATAAGAATCCCCAACAAAATAGTAGGTATACACAACCATATATACTCAAGAAAAAATCTAATGTTAATTTCAAAGATCTAGAAGGGATCAACTAATACTATTTAATTTATTAGGGTCTTACAAAACATCATGAATAAACCAATGACATACATTGTTTTACTTGAAAATACATTGGGTATACTTAATTCCCTATAACCAAATTCCATTTGCAAATCCCCTATTCATATTTATGAAAATATGAGAATACTTATTAATGATTTGAGATATAAAGGTTGTCATGCTATGGGTATAGCCTAAGAATCACTCAGAGGGTCGATATCACCTAAAAATACCAATGAAGATCTTTCTATATTCCAACATTCACCAGGGAAGAACTTAAAAATCCATAAACAAGATACCCAAATCAAATGATCACAAAAATCAAAGGATTTCTAAGCCTAAAGAAAACTCAAGTAGATAACTTCTAAAATACATAAAAATATATAACCAAATTCCTAATTAATCTCAACAGAAACCTCCATTTATTTCACCCTAAAACCATAAAATACTATGGCTAAATCATACCTCAATCACCTTCCATCAAAGTAGAAACATACAGTGAGGAAACATTCTATAAAGGCTTATTTAAATCAAAAGAAGAAGAAACTTTTGACCAAGATGGGATTTCCCTATGACCGGGTGAAATCACAATAGAAAATACCTAATAAGAGTTATAGAAATAAGGAAGAAAAAAGAAGTGGGAAGAGGAAAAAAGGGGGAGAATCCTTACTTTGAATTAATGGAAGGAACACCCCTTAATCACCGAGAAGGAACCTAAAGGTGTCGTGATGAGAAGCTCCTGCCTTCTAGAGGAGGAATGGAATGATGAAATCTAATAGGGGTGATAAATATGTTTAAGTGGAAACAACAAAAATACCCCACAAAAAAATAGATCAGGGACTACCAACTACCCGGACAAGGTATACTGGGTACCCAATAGTAGCCCTAGGCCACTAGGCCCTCTGTTTAGCTCATAAGGTACCTGATACCCTATACCAGGTACCCGATGCCAACTGATGTTCTAGAACTATAAGTGACAGCTTCTTGAGACTATCCTGAACTCCTAAATCACCTACCAATCATCAAACCATATGAAAAAATCCTAACAATTCATTTTTTTTTTAAAGATGATGTCTTGGTCAAAGGACCAAAGCGCTAAAATATATACAAATAGAAATTAAAAAAGTCTGAAGGAAGGGAATTCATTACAATCATTTTGGTAAAGAGGGGTGAAGTCAGCAGGAAGAGTTTTTGCGCACGTTCTATTGCTGTCGACACCCTTATTGGCAATGCCATCCACCAATTTATTCACCTCTTGATAGGTGTAAGTGATAATATGGTTGAGACCTGCTAGGGTTTGAAGGCAGATGATCCATTTAGTAGCGAGGGTCCATGCCAGGTGAGTTGTCCCGTGCCTAAGAGCTTGAACAATTGTTGTTGAATCACTTTCAATCCAAAAATCGTCCCATCCTTGTTGCCTTATTAGATCGACTGCATTGATGACGTTGTACATCTCAGCCTCAAGGGATGAGACATGTCCACATGAACCATAGCAGCATGCAAGAATGTCGTCGTTGTGATTTCTGCATATGATACCATAACCTGCAGGTCTTGAGTTTCCTATTGAGGCACCATCTACATTAATTTTTATCCATCCAGGAATAGGTGGTTTCCTTTTGAGGCACCATCCTAACAATTCATTAACTACCTTTAGAATTCAAGACTGAATCCAAAAATAAAAACCAACTTCTCTTTGTAGATATAAAATACAAAACCAATCCTCATTTCCAACCCTTAAATCACTAAAATTAACTAAAAATTAAAATGACCAGAACATGGTTCATTACATTTTATGTACACCATCACATCAGATCTAATAAAATATTATATAAGCTATTATATAGCATTAAAAAAATCTAATAACATTTTTTCAATGGTTTCATAATTCAATTGGGCTTTATTCAATGAATTTATTGCATAGTAGATCACACTTTACTTCCTGTCTCTCATACTTTCCTCGCAAAACATTGATTGTAAGATTACTTGCATCACATATAATTTCAAAGGGTAAGATTCAACTGGTGTAATAATAATTGTTGCATCAATCAACTCTTTCCTTTTTCATAAAAGTTCCCATGCATTCCCAGTCAAAATCCAATGGAGTGACCTTTTTTAACAAAGTGAATATTGATCTTGGGTTTTGTTTTAAATTCTTTGGTGATCATCCTATGTAACACAACATGACTTAAGAAACTTCATATTGGAATCACTAAATTTGTTTAGGACATATATGACCTCAATCTTCTCCATTTCAACTTTAATTCATTTTATTAAACATTTTATCCCAGCACAATACCATCTTTGACCATGAAATTACATGTTTAACAACTCAATTCAAGATTCTCCTATTCACATCATTGAAGCTTAAGTGTTAATTTTTTTAAACACTATTCAAAAGTTAATCCCACCAATGAGATTTCATCCTTAAAAATCTAAATTTATTTACTTAATCATATTTGAAAATATTAACATAATGGAAGTTTAAAATATAGAAGGAGATCCATATAAACCGAATAGAATTATACTATAGTAAAAAGTACCATAGGTGCATGTAAATGTGGTTTTATATTGGTCCCCCAATTCTATAGCCACATTATTTCCCATGAATATATATCCTATAAATAGTTTAATAAATTGCAATAAAACATCTCTAACATTTGGTTAATGAATAGAATTAGAAAATGATGTTTTCTTGTGGTTGAGATGTATTTAAAATAGTTAATAAATACTCTCCATCTGGTAAATTTTCTTATATGTAAAAATTTATTCTTTTTCATTTTAGATTATTGCAATACCTCCCTTGTTTAGATAAAATTACATTAGAATTTTTAATAGGTATAAAAAATATGATAGATTAATCCAACATCCAATACTTTTGAAATTTCAATTCTTACCACTTATTTTATGTTTAGATTTAGTCTTGTTTTATTATTCCACCGCTAGCTTGGAAGATTGATCTATTACAATCTTATGCGTGCATTCTATAGAAATGATCCCTTTTTTTGTCAAGAATGTTGCCAATGGATTCAGTTGAGGGGTTGACTGATTGGCTGAAAATTAAATTTTTATTTCAAAATCACTTTTGTGGAAAAAGTGGAAACCTCAAAATATCATAACTAGAGGTCATTTAACACAGAAAGAAATCACGAAATCATTAAATATGAGGCTAATATTATTAGAATCAACCACTCTATATAATCTCATTGCAGTGTAGATACCTCAATATTTGGGTCTTCCTTGATAATATCTTCAAAATCATGGGCCAAATTGTCCCAAGTCTAAATATATTCCTCCAAATTGATCCTCTTTCCATTGAATTCTCATGCCAAAATGAGATCTTGTCTATTGATCCACACCATTTGGTCCTCATTAATATCAACTTGAATCATCCTTTCATATATTCGGTTAACATCATCCTTTGTAGCGTTGATATGGAGAAACCCTTCGATAATTTCTTCTTTCGAGTGGAGAATAAGCTCCAGACATTGTTCCTTTTATGCTTCCACCATTCTAGTCATTCTCTTCAAGTAATTAATAGGCACTGACTCCTGGGACACTAAGTTGTTAAGAGACTTCAGGCAGTTCGGGTTGGCCAACACTTTCAACTTCACCCACACACACGGAGTCTCTATGCACCTAATGTGAAGCTTTCATATTATCCCCACCATGCTCTTGTTCCATTGATACATCACCCTCGGCCATTTTTTTACATCCTAGAGATTAATATTCTTCTTATGAGCATGATCTTGCATAGTGGATTTACATTCAGGTGCCTTGTTGTCCCCACCCTTCTTGGCAGACCATGTCTCCATGGGTTTAGGCACGTAAGAATGGTCCTTACAACCTTTGGATTTCTTCCCCTTAAGCACCATGTGACTCCCTAAGTCCCAGGTTCCCTTCTTTCCCTTCTTCCTCCTTGCATTGTAAGGTCCTCTACCATGCATTCTATCAACACCATCCACCTAGAACTGTCTGGATATATCATCACCGGACATATGAAGATCCTTCTCACCGTATGAAACAGGTAGGGAATCTGTTTCTTTATCACCCTTCATTGGATCAACCTAGTCCTTGGAACCAGTAAACTTCCTTTTCCACTTGGGAATAACCATCTGCCACCCTTCCTGGTTAGAATCACCAACCCAAGGATCATCCAAGGTCTGAAAATGACTCTGTAGATGTGTTAAGGAAAGGGAAGCCGGTTGGTCAGAACGATCCTTCATTGGAGGCATTCTTTCATCTGACTGGATCAATGATTCAGAGGGAGACGAGCTAAGAGGAACACCAGGAGCAATATCCTACCTTTCACACCCCCCAAAAGACACCGTTTGAGAAAATGATAAAGCAGTGGGGGAGGGGTAGAACTATGTCTCTCCCTCCACCTACACAATTTGTTTGACTGCTTCCAAATGGTGCCTTAAACCAGAAAATATGTTCGCAACCTTAGGGTCGGGTTGCATCGTCCCGACCACCTTCTGAAGATAATCACACGATGTGAGACTTGAATTTCCTGAGATACTAGTAGAGTGGCCCTCACAAGGATTGGGTATCAGACAACTAACAACTTGTACTGGAGGCTTCCCTAAATAACGCATACATAATTTCTGCTGTAGGTGACCCAAATGAGAGCACGATGTAGAAAAATCATACCAGTTCTATAACGACACTAGTTGATGGCTACAGAGCTCTTCACCCACCTCGATCCATAAATCGACAACATGAGGCGTGGAAATGTCAACTTCCATGCAAATTCGAGGCGCAATGGGGTGGCACAAGGATCTTGAACGATCGTCAAAATCCAAAAAACTTCCTACAAGGTTACCCAGAATTTGAAGAATTGAGGGATTGTGGAAGGGAGGGAGTGGTCCCGGGAAACTTACCCAAATCACCGCAGTGGGAGGATCACACTTCCTCTGAAATTCATAACCCCGTCTGAGAAGGAAAAACCAAGAGCCTTCACAAGAGCGTTACCCCTTGGACCACGCAGATGTGAGGTCATTATCACTGGTGAATCGAAGATGGAAATGGCAGGGATCCAGCAATCCGACAATGGCTCGCTCTTCCATGGGCCAGGCGCTGTTGACAAATCTGTCGAAGCTATTGAGCGATGGGTGTCGTCAACCAAAATGAGCCAACAGAGACAGCCTATAAAGGGCGATTTTAGGCCTAGCGGTTTTTTTTTTTTTTTTTTTTTTATGGGATAGGTTTTAAAATATTTGGAGAAATGGGGTTGTCCAGCGCCACTTGACGCTGGACAAAAAAAAGGTCAAAGCGCCACATGAAGTGGCGCTTTGACCCCACACCCCTCAAACCCGATATATATATATATATATATAATAAATTTATTTATTATAATAAATATAAAAAAATACAAAAAATACATAATTATATTTTTTATAATAAATACAAAAATTATAATAAATTTACTTATTTATAATAAATATCTAATAAATATTATAATATTATTATAATAAATATACATTTTGTATACATTTATTATACATTTATTACAAATATTATAATGTTATAATATTATAATATTCATTATAATAAATATCTAATAAATGTTTTAATAAATACTATTATAATAAATGCACAATAAATGTATAATAAATGTATAATAAATATTTATAATACATTTATATTTATAATAAATACTTATTATAATTAAATATAATAATATTTATAATAATAAATATATAATAAATGTATAATGAATATTATTATAATAAATATACATTTATAATATCTATTATAATAAATATTATTATAATATTTATTATAATAAATTTATAATAAATATTTATGATAAATTTATTATAAATGTATATTTATTATAATAAATAATATAATATTTAATTATAATAAATATACATTTATATTAATATTTATAATAAATATACATTTATTTATTATAATAAATCTACATTTATTTTATACATTTATTATAATAAATACGTATAATAAATGTATAATAAATATTACAATAAATTTATTTTTTAATTATAATATAATAAATGTAATATGTAATTATGTATCTTTATTGTATAATTATCATATCTATGAATAATTATATACTATAATTATATAATTATAAATATACATTTATTTATTATAATAAATATGTAATTATTTATAAATGTAATATACATTTATTTATTATAATAAATATACATTTATATAAATATTATTATAATATTTATTATAATAAATTTATAATAAATATTTATAATACATTTATATTAATATTTATAATAAATATATATTTATTTATTATAATAAATCTGCATTTATTTTATACATTTATTATAATAAATAAATATTATTAATAAATGTATATTTATAATTATAATATTTATAATTAATGAATATATTTATTAAAATGTGTTTATTTATATTTATATTTATAATTAAATTTATAAATATATATTTTGAATTTATTATACCTTTAAAAATATAATATTTATAAATATATTCATATAATTATATTTATTTATAAATATATTCATTATTTATATATATATATTTATATAAATTTATAAATATATATTTTGAATTTATTATACCTTTAAAAATATAATATTTATAAATATATTCATTATTTATATATATATATTTATATAAATAAATATATTTATAATTATAATTATAAATAAATATAATTATATGAATATAATTTAAATTTATTTATAAATAAATATTCATGAATATAATACATTTATTATAAATATAAATTAATAAATATATATTTATAAAATGTATTGTATTTATAAATATATTTAATAAATGTATATTTATAATAATTGTATTACATTTATAAATATAATAATAAATGTATTGAAATACATTTAATAAATATACATTTATTATAAAAAATAAATTTATTAAATACATTTATTATAATGCATTTATAAAATACACTTACTAAATACATTTATTTAATAAATGCACTATATTTATAAATATATTTAATAAATATACATTTATTATAAATACAATACATTTAATAATTGTATTTAATAAATATAATACATTTAATAAATATACATTTATTATAAATACAATATAATACATTTAATAAATATACTTTTATTATAGATACAATACATATAATAAATATACATTTATTATAATACATTTATTATAATAAGTGTATTTAATAAATATAATACATTTCTTAAATATACATTTATTACAAATACAATATATTTAAATAAATTTATTTGATAAATATAATATAAATTTATTATAAATACAATACATTTATTAAATATAAATATACATTTATTAAATATACATTTATTAAATATACATTTATTACAAATACAATATATTTAAATAAATGTATTTGATAAATATAATATAAATTTATTATAAATACAATACATTTATTAAATATAATGTATACATTTAATAAATATACATTTATTTAATAAATACAATACATTTAATAATGTATTTATTTATTAAATAAATGTATAATTAATAATAAATATTATTATATATTTATTGTATTTATTTTATTATACACTTATTATAATTAGATATTTATTATAATTAATATTTACTATAATTATATAATTATTATATTTTTGTATTTATTATATTTATATTTCTCTAATTATTATAATTGTATATTTATTATATTTATTTATTTAGTACTATTATATATTTATTATAGTTATTATTTTTATCATTATAAATTTATTATAATTCCATAATTTTAATTATAATAATTACATAATTATAAATATAATAAATATAGAATTATAATAAATGTATAGTTATAAATAGAATAAATATATAATTATAAATAATATATTATAATTAATGTATGTGTTATATTTATAATAAATATAAATAAATAAATTTATTATAAAAAATATAATTTATTATAATTTATTTATTCATGTATTTATTATAAATAAATAAATTTCTTATATTTATATATATATAAATAAATGGGGGTTGGGGTGGTGTGGGGTCAAAGCGCCACTTCAAGTGGCGCTTTGCCCCAATTTTGTTCAGCGCCACCCAAATTAAAAAAACCCTAACCCATTAAACTAAAAAAAAAATCCCTACGGGCTAAATTACCCCCTATAAAGAGACGACTCCTTCGAGAACTCCTGAAGGGAGAGAGGAAGATAAGGTGCCCCTCGTGTTGGGAAAGATGGCAAGCGATGAACGCGCAAACAACAAAAAAACACGAACGCGCAGCGGAGAAATCTTTCCCTCAAACAGCGGATGCGTAGCGACAAAAACAGGTGCAAAAAAATAAAATTGACACCAGAATTTTTACGTGGAAAACCCAAAAGGGAAAAACCACGGGACCTAGTCCAGAAAGAGGGATCCACTAAAAATAGATAAGTACACGGTAGAGACTCCCCAAAATTAAAAGGGATCTCAAAAGCAATACTTAGGAAAAATAGTGGATCAAAGTCGGAGAATAGATGCAGTCTTGATGAAGCCTGAAAAGAAGAAAGCAGTCTGCTAAAGAAACCCAAATAGATCTGACCGTGAAAGCAGAAGATTGATGTCCGAACAAAAGTGCTGATGAAAAACACTGGGATCGGATCAAAAACCACCGCAGATGAAAGCCGATCAAATCAGAGTAGTTCCACCGGTTGCAGATCTGAAAACCGCTCCTTGAAAACGCAACTGCACTGCCTCCAACCACTTCCGAGAGAGGAGCCGCACACCTCATATAAATAGAAGATGAAATCTCATATATCTCCTAAAAGATATCTCATATCTGATTAAAGATATTAAATATATCTCATCAAAGATATAAAATATATCTTCTCAAAGATATCTTGTCAAAGATATCAGATATATCTTTTCAAAGATATCAAAATATCTTTTTTTTAAGATATCAGATATAAAAAATATTTATCGGGGCCAGATGAGGAGGCGCCCCAACAAACTCCCCCTCCGACTCAACTGGGGATCATCGCCATCCCTGCAATCAGTCGGCAAGTCTCAAATTTTCCTCTGGGTAAACTCTTGGTCAACATGTCTGACCCATTGTCATCAGTGTGGATCTTCTCAAGCTCTAACTGTCTCGAATCAAGGACATTGCGGATCCAATGATACCGAACATCGATATGTTTCGACCTGCCATGAAAAGTAGGATTCTTTCCCAAACAAATAGCACTCTGACTATCACAAAATAAAACATATCTGTCTTGATTAAAATTGAGCTCTCGAATAAAATTTTTCATCCACAACAATTCTTTGCATGCCTCTGTAGCTGCAACAAACTCTGACTCTGTGGTAGATAAAGCAACACATCTCTGCAACCTAGACTGCCAAGATACAGCTCCCCCTGCAAAAGTGATCAAATAGCCTAAAGTAGACTTCCTCGAATCGATATCTCTTGCCATATCTGAATCTGTAAAGCCACAAAGCATAGGTTCCCCTTTGCCAAAACACAATCTCATATTAGAAGTGCCACGAAGATAACGAAAAATGTACTTCACTGCCCTCCAATGCTCTCTGCCTGGATTCGATAGAAAACGACTGACCACACCAACTGCATGAGCTATATCAGGTCTAGTACATACCATAGCATACATCAAACAACCAACGGCAGATGAATAAGGTATGTGTTGCATCTCCTCTCTCTCTTCATCAGTAGAAGGTGACTGACTGGTGCTGAGCTTAAAATGTAAAGCAAGAGGAGTACTAACCACTTTAGCTCTATCCATAGAAAATCTTTGAAGAACCTTCTCAATGTATCTCTCCTGAGATAACCACAATTTCTTGGCCTTCCTGTCACGGGAGATCGTCATGCCAAGAATCTGCCGTGCTGGCCCCAAGTCTTTCATCGCAAAAGACTGACAAAGATCCTTCTTCAATCTGTAAATTCTAGAAGCATCATGGCCAACAATGAGCATATCATCAACATAAAGCAGCAGTATAATAAAATCATCATCAGTAAATCTCTGAACAAACACACAATGATCAGAAGATGTCTTCCTAAAACCCTGATGAGAAATGACAGATTCAAACTTTTTATACCACTGTCTCGGAGCTTGCTTCAAACCATACAAACTCTTCTTCAATCTGCAGACATGATTCTCTTTACCTGTTTCAACAAAACCCTCTGGTTGCTCCATATAAATCTCCTCCTCTAAATCTCCATGGAGGAAAGCTGTCTTTACATCCATCTGCTCAATCTGCAGATCCAAACTAGCAGCCAAACCAAGAACAACCCGAATAGAAGACATTTTGACAACAGGTGAAAAAATCTCATCAAAATCAATACCTTTCTTCTGACGGAAGCCTTTAACAACTAACCTTGCCTTGTATCGGGGAACAGAACTGGATTCTTCATTCTTAATCCGATAAATCCACCGATTTTGCAAAGCTCTCTTACCTGTCGGTAACTTCACCAGCTCAAAAGTGTGGTTGTCGTGCAATGATGTCATCTCTTCATCCATTGCCGCAACCCATTTTTCCTTCTGTTCACTTTCCATCGCCTCATCAAAAGATTCTGGTTCTCCCCCTTCAGCGAGGAGCACATACTCATCAGGTGAATACCGAGTAGAAATGGTACGATGCCGAGATGACCTCCAGAGTGGAACTGCGGGTTCATTGATAACCCCAGGAACCGGATCATCAGAAACAAAAGGTGCATCAGAAAAATCAACTCCAACCTGTTCACCCTGAGCATCATTCTGCACATCAATGTGATCATCCGAATCAACAATATGAGGTAAATGTGAATCAGAACCTGGCTCAAGACTAACAAAACCATCAGAAGTTGGAGAAGTGGACTTTTCTCCCTTATCAATATCTGCAATAGTCTGGTCCTCTTTAAACACTGCATCTCGGCTTCTGACAAGTTTCTTCAAAACAGGATCATAAAACCTGTACCCAAACTCATCATGTCCATACCCAATAAAAATACACTGCCGTGACTTATCATCCAACTTGGATCTCTCATCTCTAGGCACATGAACAAAAGCCTTGCAACCAAAAACTTTCAAGTGATCGTACCTGATCCTTTTTCCATACCAAAACTTATCGGGAGTGTCTGTCTGCAAAGCAACTGAAGGTGATAAATTGATAATATAAGCAGCAGTAAGTAAAGCCTCACCCCAAAAGTGTCCAGGCAACTTTGCTTCTGAAAGCAAACAACGAACTCTTTCCAACAAAGTCTTGTTCATCCGCTCAGCTACACCATTTAGCTGAGGTGTCTTGGGAGGTGTCTTCTGATGCTGAATACCTTCCTGCCTGCAATATTGATCAAATGGACCACAATAATCTCCCCCATTGTCAGTGCGAATACATTTCAATTTCTTTCCTGATTCCCTCTCAACAGAAACATGAAATTGCTTAAAAACACTGAGCACCTGACTTTTGGCATTCAAAACATAAACCCAGAGATTTCGTGAGTAGTCATCAATAAAAGTCACAAAATAAAGACCGCCACTAAAGGTCTTAGATTTCAAAGGACCACAAACGTCTGAATGTACTAATTCAAGTACCTGTGACTTCCTGTGTGGAGGATGACTGTTGAAACTCACTCTGCTCTGTTTCCCAGCCATGCAATGATCACATGTGTCCAATTTGACACTCTTCAAATCTGGAAGAAGATTTCTCTTGGCCAAACAACCAAGACCTTTCTCACTGATGTGACTGAGCCTCTTATGCCACAACTTGGACGAAACACTGCACTCAACAACACAAGCAGTATCACATAAAATAGATGCTCTAGTCCAGTACAAACCTGATTGCTTCTTCCCTCGAGCCACAATCAAAGAGCCCTTGGAAAGCTTCCATTGGCAATCACCAAATGTGCTGATAAACCCTTCATCATCAAGAACGCTGGTAGAAATAATATTCAAACGAACCTCTGGTGCATGTCGAACATTCTTCAAAATCAGCTTACTTCCAGTACTGGTCTCTAAACAAACAGTCCCGATACCTACGACATCAACATGACCATCATTACCCATCTTCAAAATCCCAAAATTACCTGGGTTGTAAGATGTAAAGAACTCCTTCTTTGATGTCACGTGAAAACAGGCACCACTGTCAACAACCCAGCAAGAATGATCAGAAGCAATATTAATGGAGTCATAAACAATAACAAGATCACCCCTTGTAGCGGCAGCGACATGATCATCTCCATCGATATTCTTCTTTGGCTGATTTTCCTTCATTATGTTTTCTCTTTTTAGCTGATAACAAAACTTCTTAACATGCCCCTTCTTACCACAATGATGACATTCAAAATCTCTCTACTTTGATCTAGATTTGCTTCTGCTTTTACTCTTTCCTCGACTGCTCTGTCCCTGATTCTTTTCCTGGCTTCTCCCCCTGTTCTCTGTGACTAAAAGCTCTGAAGATTTCTCTTGAGTACGTCTCCTGACTTCTTCATTCAAAATAGCATACTTAACAAAACTGAATGTCACAGCACCATTAGGAGCAGAACCGGTTAGAGTAACACGTAAATTCTCCCAAGAATCAGGTAACGTGTTAAGCAATAAAAGTGCCAAAACCTCATCTTCAAAATTAATACCCATGCCAGACAACTGATCAAAAGATCCCTGATATTCACTTAAATAATCAGAAATAGACGTACCTTCTCTGTACCTCAAATTCATCATTTGTTTGAGAAGAAACAATTTATTGTTTCCAGTCTTAGAAGCATAGGTAGTCTCGAGCTTCTCCCACAATGTTCTGGCGTGAGAGATGTTGACAATGTGGTTCATCACGTTGTCTTCGACCCATTGGCGAATGAAGCCACAAACCATCTCATGCTCGAACGTCCATTCTTAATCTGACATCCTTTCTGGCTTCTGGGTACTAAACACTGGAATATGCATTCGCTTGACAAAAAGCAGATCCTTCATTTTAAGTCTCCACATATGATAATTGGCACCATTCAATAAAATCATCCGACTGTAATTAGCTTCCATAATGAATATGAAATAAAAACCAAACCCTCTGATACCAGATGTTGGGAAAGATGGAAAGCGATGAACGCGCAAACAACAAAAGAACACGAATGCGCAGTGGAGAAATCTTTCCCTCAAACAGCGGATGCGTAGCGACAAAAACAGGTGCAGAAAAATAAAATTGACACCAGAATTTTTATGTGGAAAACCCAAAAGGGAAAAACCACGGGACCTAGTCCAGAAAGAGGGATCCACTAAAAATAGATAAGTACACAGTAGAGACTCCCCAAAATTAAAAGGGATCTCAAAAGCAATACTTAGGAAAAATAGTGGATCAAAGTCGGAGAATAGATGCAGTCTTGATGAAGCCTGAAAAGAAGAAAGCAGTCTGCTAAAGAAACCCAAATAGATCTGACCGTGAAAGCAGAAGATTGATGTCCGAACAAAAGTGCTGATGAAAAACACTGGGATCGGATCAAAAACCACCGCAGATGAAATCCGATCAAATCAGAGTAGTTCCACCGGTTGCAGATCTGAAAACCGCTCCTTGAAAACGCAACTGCACTGCCTCCAACCACTGCCGAGAGAGGAGCCGCACACCTCATATAAATAGAAGATGAAATCTCATATATCTCCTAAAAGATATCTCATATCTGATTAAAGATATTAAATATATCTCATCAAAGATATAAAATATATCTTCTCAAAGATATCTTGTCAAAGATATCAGATATATCTTTTCAAAGATATCAAAATATCTTTTTTTTAAGATATCAGATATAAAAAATATTTATCGGGGCCAGATGAGGAGGCGCCCCAACACCTCGATGAATAGACGAGACTTTCGGGCAAAAGATGGATTCTAGGAAAGTCGGGGAGAGGGCAGGGTTAGTGAAAAATGGTATAAAAATAATAATCTTTGTGTTTAAAATTAAAATAACCACCTTTGTGTATAAAAGAAGACCAATCGCGGACCTAGCTAGCTTTCCTGACGGGATCGGTTTGATGGGTCTATGCAGGATCTACCTTTTGGTGTCTCGAACAGGCCGACAACAACAGGTACAGGGGAGGAGGGACCCGGATCGGCAGCGTCCAGGGGCGGTGCTCGCAGGAGGAGGCAGCGACGACCTTCCAGCAGGCCGGATCTAGGGACGACGACGGTGGGGCTCCGGATCCAGGCGGCTAGGCGAGCTCGCATCGCAAGTCGGTGGCTGCGGAGGCGGCGTTCCGTCGCGGCGGTGCTCTACAAGTGACGCTAGGAGCCGGATGCCACCTGGGAACTCGAACCGAGAGGGAGAGGGGGTCACTGCCGCTCTTACACTATGTTTGGTAATATTTTAGTAAAAGAAAAGAAATTATTTGATAGTTTACAGAAGAAAAGAAAAGAAAAGAAATGATTGTGATTTCTATCCTTGTGTTTGGATCAATAACTTAGTAAAAGAAAAGAAATGATTTAGATTTATCTCCATCATGTTTGGTGACAATTTTTAAAAGAAAAGAAATGAAACCATTTTGATGCAAATGACACAAATAACCTTTGTTAAAAAATTATATATACACACAAGATTAAAAGGCATACATGCCCAATATAAAAAACAACCAAAGATTAAATCCTCCCGAACACCACATCTGCCACCATGTCAACAATTTATGTCAAATGACACAAATAACCTTTTAAAAAATGTATTTTTATTATATTTTTTATAAAAAAATCAAAAAATAATAATTTTTTTTTAATCAATCATTTCTTTCATATCATCAAAATAAGGTAAACATTAAACTACGAACATATGTTAATAAAAATTTTAAAATTTTAAAAAATTAATTAAAGATAATCAAATTTATTTATATATTTTATTAATTCAAAATTATTAATTCAAGGTAATAAAAATTATAAATTCAAAATTATCAATTCAAAGTAATTACTAATTCAAAATAGTTATTAATTCAAAATATTTATTAATTCAAAATTATTTATAAAATATTTATACAAACTATTAATTCAAGATAATCATAATTAATTATAATCAAAATTATCTATAATTAAAATTATTTATAAATTATTTATGATTATTTATACACATAATTAGTTATAATCAAAATTATTTGTATACACATTATCAAAAAAAATATTTAATTGTTAATATTATTTATAAATCATATTGAACATAGAAAAAATATTATTTATAAATTACGTTGAAGAAAATTTATTCATTTATTTATAAACTACTCATGCATGAAATGTTGAATTATTCACGAAAAGGTTATTCATTTATTTATAAATTATTCATTATAAATACTAGGGATTATTTTGGGAATTTAAAAAATATTGAAAAAGCGGAGGATGATTTCCGTTGGAATCGTCCCGATTTTGGGACGATTCCAAAACCAACGAAATCATTCACAGGGGAGAAATCCATTTCTCCCCGTTTCCGTGCGTTGCATTTCTCTCGCTCCTTTCGAAATAGCCAAACAGAAGAAATCAGTTCCAATCACACCGTATCATTTCTTTTCTCCCCAAACGGGCGCTGCCAAACGAGGGCTTAAGGAGAGGGGATGTGTGCTGTCGGGGTTTCGCGTATAAGGTGAATCACAAATGGCTCTGAAAATTCCGAACTCTTGTTTCGCGTATCGCGTACGTGTCATCCGCGTGTTAGACGCGTGTCAGCGTGGGAGAAGTGTCCAACACCGACATTGCCCCTTTAGACGTATCAGTGCTACATAGGGGGATGTCGCCGCCTGCTAGGGTTCCACTTGAGGGGATGGGGATTCATGAATTTTGTGTGGAAAAGTATCTCTAGAAGTACCAAATATTCTAAAGTATTCATTAAACCCACCTTCTAAATCCATTCTTTATTTCTAAAATTTTGTATTTTTTTGACAAAAGAAGGAAAATGAATTAATTATGAAGATCAGAAGTAACAAGATCAATCATCCATGAAGGGAACCAATCCAACCAGAAGTGATTTTCTTCATACGTGCGATGAGAACCCAGTTGATGAGCAGCTTCATTTCCCTCCCTTTTGACGAATGAGAACAAGTAAACTGTGAATCTGCGACTGAGCGATTGGATTTTCCTTATGAGGAAGCCATAAGATTGGAAGCTGAATTCATTTGTGTTGATGACATTGATGATATCGAGACAATCAGATTCAAGATGTATAGCATTCCATCCAAGTTCTTTTGCGAAGTTCAGACCAACAAGGACAACATGGACTTCAGCAATACCGGGCTCCCATAAAGCATGGATCGAATCCTGTCTAGCCGTGATGATCTTGCCTATATGTTCACAGGTCATCAATCCAATTCCAAAAAATCCACTCTTGGATAAAGAAACATCGACATTGATCTTAAAGATCCCTTCTGGAGGGGGATTCCATCTCGCTTCAGCTGATCTGGAATCAGAGAACACATTCTGGTCAGGGTCTCGGTTCCACCCATCAATCCAGGAAGTTGCACATTCAATCCAGAAGCCACAGGGTTTTGAGGTGTGGTTAAAGATGAAATCATTCTCTCTAACTCATAAGATCCAAGCCACAATGCACAGGGAAGCTACCTTATCAGTAGTGAATGTGGAAGACAACATCATCAAAAGTGATGGAAGATCTGATGGCACATCAAGCATAAGCTCTGTAATAGATCCCCAAGCAAGCCAAACCTCCATGACTTCTGAACAATTAATGATAGCATGCAAAGGGGATTTTGTATCACTCGAGCAATGGGGGAAAAATTGGTTGTATGTGATATGGCGGAAGGAGAGGAAATTCAAGGTGGGAAGGATACCCGAACAAATCTGCCACCAGAAGTAACAGATTTTTGGGGGGACATCCAAGTGCCAAAGAATATTCCAAAGCCCCTCTCTAACATCAATGTTAGCGTCAAGAGAAAATCTATAGCTTAATCTCATTAAGTAGGATCCTGAAGTCTCATGGATCCAAAAAAGATTGTCATGTCCCGCATCCATAACACATGGAATGCTATGAATGATCCTTCTATCACTTTTATTAAAACAAGAGTTAATTTTATCCAATCACCAATCAGAACCAAAATCATCGAACAGGCAGTAGACAGTGGCCACCTCGGATTTAGGAAAGGTAGGGGAAGTGGCCCTCATTATATCTTGGTCAATCAACCAAGGATCCTTCCAAATTTTAACTTTTGTTCCATCCCCAATCCGCCAACCAGTTCCTTTGTCAAGTAATTTTCATGAACCCCAAATACTTCTCCATAGGAAGCTGGAGCGGGGGCCCAGCGAGGAGTTCCAGAAGTCAGACTGAGGAAAATATTTTTCCTGAATAATCCTCACACAAAGAGATGAAGGTTGAGTTAGGAGGAGTCATCCTTGCTTAGCTAGCAATGCATCATTAAATAGGACGAGGTCCCGAAATCCCATACCACCGCCCGCTTTAGGGGCGCAAAGTGACTTCCAGGCAATCCAGTGAATATTTTGTTCCTCCCATTACAATGGCCCCACCAAAAATTGTCAATACATGAGTGAATCTGGTCAACAATCACGCCATGAATCTTGAATAGTTACATGATACAACTAGGGATAGATCGAAGAGCAGCCTTGATGAGAGTTTCTTTTCCTGCTTTAGAAATTATCATCGAAGACCATCCCTGAATTTTTTTCTCAATTTTATCCATAGTGGATGAGAAAATTTCTTTTTTGATCGGCTTATCATCGTGGGCAGCCCAAGGTATTTATTATGTTTTTTGACCATCTGAATTACTGTAGTGAGACAAAGTTCCTCTCTCTTATTCCGTGTGACATCCCGCTTTTTTAATACACAACTTTTCATTGCATTTTACATACATAGGATCTTTAAAGTCTAGTGTCCTGGAAATCAGGAACAATAAAACATGAATACAACATAAAAAATTCTTCTAAAGCACTTGTAAGGCTTCATCATAGGTTCATCCTTTGTACATTTACTGCATCTCATATCCTGGAGACAGACATCAAAGGAAAGGGTGAGTAGAAGACCCAGTAAGGGTAAACAAGGGAGTCAATGTACTTGTGATATCAATAAGAACTTGAATAACAACATAAAGATATAAGCAATGGAAGTATAGACATATCATAATGAAAAGAACTTGAAACATAACCTGAATATGTGGCTACAACATTTCATTTAAATATTCATGAACATATCACCAAGGTCCATCCCCAAGGTGTCATAAAAAAATTACCAAGGTTATTCACCAAGGTATCATGAAACTTGTCATCTCTAGAGATTAAATCTTTACCCAATGCATTGGAGCGCTATCAGGACGCACCCTTAATATGTCTTTACTTACATGTGATCCACATAGATCATAATCAAACATTTCATAAATAACCCATAGAGAATATAAGAAATGGGTTTCACTTTAAGATCATGACGTTTTAAAAGTTCTTAAAAAAATAAGATCATTATGTCATTTATAACCCATAGAAAGGGAGTGAGGGTTATATGTATGTCAATTCCAGAATCAAATACATTATATTTATATATTTATGAACAACCAAATAAACGAAATAGGTCTGGTTATTCACATAAATAAAACAAGAGAATTTCTGGAGAGAAAAAGATAGAAATTTTGAGGCGAAATTTCTGCAGCATAACGACTATATAACATGGTTTTAGAAAACATTGGAAAGAGAGGGTACAAGAGTAACCCACACATATATAACTTATAATAAAGTATAAATATAGAACAACATGGAGATAAGAACATGGTATGGAAATTTAAATGACATACCACATGAAAAGGAAACATGAAAGAAAAGAGAAGACGCGATTCCTTTTACGAGAAATTCAGTAGCCTAACGGCGTCACTTAAAAATTCAGAAAACAAATTGATGAGAGAAGAAAGGGTCTCTCATCATTTGGACATAAAATGGACAGTAATAAGAACATATAAGAACATACCCTCAACATAAAGAGATGAAAAATATAAGACACTACATAAAGGAAGTCATGACTTAAAAGAGGAGGGTGAAAGAATTCCTTACATTGAAGAGTAACTTCGAAAGCTTAAAGGTTGGGACCTAGGGAGGCTTGAGGGCACCTTGGGAGGACTCTTTAGGAGGTAAGGAGACCAGAACTTCATTGAGGAGGATTTTTAAATGTAAATAATGAGGGAAAGGCTTGGTATTTATAAGAGAAGTGAGGGGACAAGTCATTAATGGCCAAGGGACACCTCATCAGTGGTATTTGCAAAACCATGGGCTTGCCCATGGTTTTTGCCCATGATATTGGCAACTTGGGACACCTCATACCTTATCTTACTATTCATTAGTCAACCAAAAATATTACATAATTATTACACCCTTAATGACATCATTAAACACCCGAAACTAAAAATTGTATTTTCACTATTCACTGAAAATTCATTTTTTTCAGAAAAATCCCCAAAAATCACCTTAAACTAACATCGATGCTCTGAATTCAAAAATGAACTCCATTTTATAAAAAAAAATCTAAATATTTTTAATTAAAATTTTAATGTAAAAGCACTATTCACCTGAAAAAACTAATACTTGACTAATAATTTCTAAAACAGTTATTTACCTATTTTATTGAATCACATTACTTAATCAAGGTGCCTCAATTATATTAATACTTTCTTTAAGTGAGATTACTAATCCATTTGGTAACATTACTAATCCTAAGCATAAATCACTATTCATAATTTACTATTCACAAAAAATTAAGTTGATCTTATTAGATTCTAAATTTCTTACTGAACACATTTCCAGAAGATCATTTTTTGAAAATCATTACACATCATTAATTATTTAAGTTTTATATAAATATTTTAAAATATCCCCTTTTTCCAAAATTCAACAATATACATCCTATATTTATTCGAACATTTGAAAAAAACACAAACTTCACCATAGGCAGAAATCACTATTTTATTTAACTCAAAGGATTACACCAAGTAGCTACGATCTCATTACATAGCCCCTTATAACCCCAACATAGGACCTAAGTGTAATGTGTGCTAAGGTGAGAGAATCTGAGGGTGGCTCGACCAACATTTCCCGAGTAGTGATTTCTATATGCTTGAACTTCTCCCGAAGGTGATTCCGCTCCAGCTTCACACGATGAAGTTCGGCTTGGGTTTGGTCCAGAGCAAAGACCAGTGGTGCTTCCTCCTTCCCAAGTTTCATCAGATGGTCTTTGATCAGCCCGAGACTACTGGATGAGGCCAACAAATCTTCTGTCTACATTAATTAACGAAGATCACTTGTATTTAGAGATAATAATCGCAACATTTAGTTTCCAATGGTTATATTGAGCAACGGTCATATAACAGTCAAAACCCAATGGTCTCATTTTAATTATAATCACTTTATTAATTAAAGAATATAGTTTTGTTGAGTATAAACTAAATCAACACACAAAATTAGGAAACATAAATTCATTCAAAAAAATTCGGGTCGTTACATTCTTCCCCCCTTAAGAAATTTCGTCCCTGAAATTTTTAACTCGTACCCTTAGAGGAGAAAAGGTGTGGGTACTTCTACCTCATAGACTCTTCTAGTTCCCACGTGGCTTCTTCATATTTGTGGTTTCTCCACAACACCTTAACAAGGTGGGTAGTCTTGTTGCGCAGAACCTTGTCTCTACGATCCAAGATCTCCACCGGCTGCTCCTCATAAGAGAGGTCATGTTCCAATTTTACCATCTCTGGGTTTAGTAAATGTGAAGGGTCAGGTATGTACTTCCTCAATAGGGATATGTGTAAGACATCATGAAATTATGCTAGATTTGGAGGAAGTGCAAGCCGATAGGCCACTGCTCCCACGCGATCAAGGATCTCATAGGGGCCAATGTACCTAGGGATGAGCTTCCATTTCTTACCAAACCTCATGACTCTCTTCCAAGGTGAAATTCAAAGAAAGACCTTGTCACTGACATCAAACTCCAAGTCCTTTTGATGGTTTTCGGTGTAGCCTTTTTGCCGACTCTGAGCAGCCTTAATGTGTTGTTGGATGTTATGTACTTTTTCTATCATCTCTCGCACAAGATTAGGACCAAGAAGCTTTCTCTCACCAGCTTCATCCTAACAAGTAGGAGTTCTACATCGCTTCCCATATGGAGCTTCATAGGGTTCCATTTGAATGATCGAGTGGAAGCTATTGTCGTAAGAGAACTTAACTAAAGGGAGATGTTGATCCCATCCACCCTTAAATTCCATTGAGCATGTTCTCTGCATGTCCTTGATTTTTTGAATAGTCCTTTCAGATTGGCCATCAGTTTGGGGGTGATAGGCCGTACTAAAATTCAATTCAGTGCTCAAAGCTTGTAGAAGAATTTTCTAGAATTTTGATGTGAACCTCGGGTCAAGATCAGATACGATAGAAAGTGGAACTCCAAGTAGCCTTACCACTTCATTCATGTAAATCCTGACAAGTTGATCAAGAGATAAATCTTCCCAGATAGAGATAAAATGGGCAGTCTTGGTGAGATGGTCCACAATAACCCATATCACATTGTTTCCTCTGGAAGTTCTTGGAAGACTAGTGACAAAGTCCATAGTGATATTGTCCCACTTCCATGCTGGTATGGGTAGTGGTTGTAATACCCCTTTAGAAAGTTGTCGCTCTTCCTTCACTTGCTGACATACTAGGCACCTTGAAGTATAGTCAGCAATCTCCCTTTTCATATTATCCCACTAATAATGATCACGAAGGTCCCTATACATTTTTGTGCTTCCAAGATGTATAGAGAAAGTAGAGCTATGAGATTCATCCATTAGATCCTTCTTTATTTCTGGAATAGATGGAACACATAGTCTTGTACGAAATCTTAGTACACCTTCTCGATCAATATTGAACTCAGGAAACTTTCCATCCTTTACAGCCTCAAACTTCTCTTATAACAAATGATCTTCTTTCTGAGCCTTCTTGATCTACTCTAGTAATGACGGTTGAAATATCATTTGGGCTAGGGTTGATGATGTCCCTTTCCTTATAATTCCCATGTACAACTTTACTAGGTAATTGATCAAAGGATCTTTTTGAATCCTCATCATGGAAAGAACAACTAGTTCTTTCCTACTTAATGCATCAGCAACTTTGTTTGCTCTTCCAGGGTGATAATGAATTGAACAATCATAGTCTTTAATAAGTTCTAACCATCTCCTTTGTCTCATGTTCTATTCCTTTTGTGTGAAATTATACTTCAAACTTTGATGGTCTGTGTATATATCACATTTCTCCCCATAAAGATAGTGCTTCCATATCTTTAGAGAAAAAACAACTACAACTAGCTCTAGATCATGCGTAGGAAAATTCTGCTTATGAATCTTCAACTGTCGAGATGCATAAGCAATGACCTTATCATTTTGCATGAGGATGAACCCAAGCCCTTTTAGAGATGCATCACTAAAAATAATGAATCATTCTATACTTGAGGGCAGAGTTAACACCGGTGCAGTAACCAATCTCTTCTTCATCTCTTGGAAACTTTCCTCACACTCCTTTGTCCAGATGAACTTGACCCCTTTTCGAGTTAACTTGGTTAATGGATTAGAAAGTCGTGATTTTTTTTCACAAACCTCTTATAATATCCTGCTAATCCAAGAAAAGTATGAATCTCAGTTATTGTTGTAGGTTGAGGCCACTCCTCTACAACATTTGTCTTTTCATGGTCAACTGTGATCCCTTCATTGGTTACAATGTTCCCTAAGAAAGCGACTTGTTGTAACCAGAAATCACATTTACTGATCTTTCCAAAAAGCCTCTCTTTCCGCAGAGTTTGAAAAATAACCCTTAGATGATCTTCATACTCCTCACGAATTTTGGAATATATCAGAATATCATCAATAAAAACTACCACCAAGTTATCAAGGTAGTCCTTAAAGACAATATTCATCAAATCAATAAAAATATCAGGTGCATTAGTCAGTCTGGAGGGCATAAAAACAAACTCATAATGCCCATATCTTGATTGGAAGACAGTTTTTGGAATATCTTCTTTCTTCACCCTCAATTGATGATAACCAGATCGAAGATCAATCTTAGAGAAGAATTGAGCCCCACAGAGTTGGTCAAATAAGTCATCAATTCTTGGAAGAGGGTATTTGTTCTTTACTATGATCCCATTCAGTTCTCTATAATCAATGCATATCCACATTGATCCATCCTTCTTCTTCACAAAGAGAACAGGTGCTCCCCAAGGAGACACACTTAGTCGGATAAACCCCTTCTCCAAAAGATCTTGGAGTTGTTTCTTTAATTCCTCTAGCTCCACATTTTCCATCCTATACAGGGTCTTTGATATCGGATGAGATCCACATACAAGTTCGATGGATAACTCTACCTCTCTTTTTGGGGGAGGTCCAGGCAACTACTCCTGAAATATATCAACGTATTCCTGGATGATGGGGGCATTTTCTATTATCAAACTCTCATCTACTTCTTCTTCTTCACCGATCAACTCCATAAAGAAGGATATAGGGGGTTCTTTTAGACAAAGATGAGGTTGAGATATCTCTCCTTGGAAGATAACTATAGTTTTTCCATTCAAGACTATAGAAATTTCCTTGCTTCTACAATTGATCTTAGCATTATACTTTGAGATCCATTCCATCCCTAGTATAATGTCGAATTTCATCATGGGAATGACTACTAGATTTGCGATAAGATTGTGCTCACTAAAGTAAATACTAGAGTTTCTAAACACTAACGATGCTTGGATAGTTCCACCAGGAGTCTTGAATGACCACTCTACTTTTAGAAATTTGGGGGTTGATTCTAAATTCCTTGAAAACTTGGAGGAAATAAAGGAATGCGTAGAACCAGGATCAAACAAAGTACTTTCTAGCTTTGAGAGGACAACAAGAGTACCTGCTACCACATCGTTCAGAGCATCGGATTCAGCTGTCTTGATAGAAAAATCACGGACTTGATCCCTTGGCCTTTGCTGAGACTGATGATGGTTCCCCTCCACTGTCCTCAGATTTGGACAGTGATTGGTAAAGTGCCCACATTGTCCAGACTTGAATCACTGAACATCAGGTAGGTCCTGCACCATCTTCCCCTTGTCATTCGTGTTTGAAAGTTGAGGTTTCACCTCACCATGATAATTACTTGCAATGTGGTCATCTCTTCCACACTTGTAGCACTTCCCACTCTCGAGTAGGCAGTTCCCCGAATGCTTCTTCCCACATTTATTACACGTGGGAAGTTGCACTTTCTTTCCTCCTCTTCCTTGATCAAAAGTCCTCCCTAAGCTGGGAAACATCTATATCTTATTGTCTATGGATTTATGAGACCACTGCATCTCACCAAACTCTAGTTCGACTTTCATCGCACTCCACACGATCTCCTCGTAGCTATCATAATCTTGGTTGGATAGATTCTTCCACAAATGACGTCTCAATCCACCAAAGAATCTATCAACCTTACCGTTTGGATCCATGGAAAATCTAGAGGTATATCATGAAATCCTTGTGAAGTTCATCTCGTAGCTTCCCATAGATTCATTCTCCTTTTGATTCAGCTCGAGAAAATCCTTCTCCATTCTTGTTCTCATAGAACGAGGGAAATTCTTACTGAAAAATATCCCTATGAACTCTTCTCACTCCATAGCTTCAACTTACACTCTTTGCCTCGTGTTTTTGATCAGTTCCCACCATTTATCAGCTTCCCCCTATAATCGATAGACAGCCAGGGTGACCTTCTCTTGCTCTGAACAACGTAGCACAGAAAAGATCTTCTCTATAGAACTGATCCATTACTCAGCAATCAATGGGTCAGTCGATCCACTGAAGGTTGGTGGTCGTTGGCGCATAAAGGATTCAATTGAATATTGTTCACTTCATGGTGAGATCGACCTCTCAGCTTGATTCAAGTTATTACTCATAACTTGAGTCAGTTGGTTCATCATTCGTATGAATGTTTCCATTTCAGCTTCTATCAGAGGGTCGTCAGCGCATGGTCCATTGCAGTCACTATTTGCACGGTTCCTCCTATTGCCCACCATTTTATAAAAGAATAAAATCTTAGTGAGAAACTTGTTTCATTTACGAATCTTTTAACAATAAAGGATTCTACATCTTAAAACTTTATGCTTAAACAATTATATTTCTCTATAATTCCTTCATAATGATTTATAAAAAGCTTGCGATTAACCAAACATATCCCTAAGGAGTGTCATAACCAAGAGTGCAGCAAGGCCCATTGTCGTGCACGAGTTCCCATTTGAGTCTATCTCAAAGTGGTGTTTTCGGGTTTTACCCCTATGTATATCTGTGCCAGAGCTACCTCTACCTGCTCGTATCCAGCCAGGGATGTATTTTTTTTATAAAACACTTACTCAATACTCACCAAAATACCAGGAATTTTTCCCTACATTTAAACTTTTATATAGGTTTCTTCCTAAAGTTTTCATAGACTAATTTCCATAAATAACTAAACTATCTTTTGATACCAAATGTGGCATCCCGACTTTTTAATATATAACTTTTTATTAAATTTTACATACAGAGGATCTTTAAAGTCTAGTGTCTTGGAAATCAGGAACAATAAAACTTGAATACAACATGAAAAATTATTCTGAACCACTTGTAAGGCTCCATCATAGGTTCATACTATGTACATTTACTGCATCTCATATCCTGGAGACAAATATCAAAGGAAAGGGTGAGCAGAAGGCCCAGTAAGGGTAAACAAGGGAGTCAATGTACTTGTGATATCAATAAGAACTTGAATAACAACATAAAGATATGATAAATGAAAGTATAAGAATATCATAATGAAAAGAACATGAAACATAACTTGAATATGTGGCTACAACATTTTATTTTGACATTCATGAACATATCACCAAGGTACATACCCAAGGTGTCAAAAAAATTTTCCAAGGTAATTCACCAAGGTATCATGAAACTTGTCATCTCTAGAGATTAAATCTTTACCCAATGCATTGAAGCGCTATCAGGGAGCACCCATAATATGTCTTTACTTACATGTGATCCACATAGATCATAATCAAAAATTTCATAAATAACCCATGGAGAATATAAGGAATGGGTTTCATTTCAAGATAGTGACGTTTTAAAAGTTCTTAAAAAAAATAAGATCATTATGTCATTTATAACCCATGGAAAGGGAGTGAGGGTTATATGTATGTCAATTCCAGAATAAAATAAATTATCTTTATATATTTATGAACACCCAAATAAACGAAATAGGTCTGGTTATTCACATAAATAAAACAAGAGAATTCTCAGAGATAAAGAGATAGAAATTTTGAGGTGAAATTTCTGCAGCATAACAGATATATAACATGGTTTTAGAAAGCATTGGAAAGTGTGGGTACAAGAGTAAAACACTCATAAATAACTTATAATACATTATAAGTATATAAAAACATGGAGATAAGAACATGGTATGGAAATTTTAATGACATACCACTTGAAAAGGAAACATGAAAGAAAAGAGAAGACGCGATTCCTTTTACGAGAAATTCAGCAGCCTAACGACATCACTTAAAAATTCAGAAAATAGATTAATGAGAGAATAAAGGGTATCTCATCATTTGGACATAAAATAGAATGTAATAAGAACATATAATAACATACCCTCAACATAAATATATGGAAAATATAAGACACAACATAAAGGAAGTCACGACTTAAAAGAGGAGGGTGAAAGAATTCCTTACCTTGAAGAGTAACTTCGAAAGCTTTAAGGTTGGGACCATGGGAGGATTGAGGGAACCTTGGGAGGACTACTTGGGAGGTAAGGAGACCAGAAACTCATTGATGAGGATTTTGAAATTAAAATAATGAGGGAAAGGCATGGTATTTATAGGAGAAGTGAGGGGACAAGTCATTAATGGCCAAGGGACACCTCATCGATTGTATTGGAAACACCATGGGCTTTTGCCCATGGTATTTGCCCATGGTATTGGAAACTTGGGACACCAAATACCTTATCTTACTATTCATAAGTCTACTAGAAATATTACATAATTATTACATCCTTAATGACGTCATTAAACACTTGAAACTAAAAACTGTATTTTCACTATTCACCGAAAATTCATTTTTTTCAGAAAAGTCCCCAAAAATCACCTTAACCTAATATTGATGCTCTGAATTCAAAAATGAACTCCATTTTATAAAAATATTTTTCTGAGTATTTTTAATTAAATTTTTAATTAAAAAACACTATTCACCTGAAAAAACTAATACTTGACTAATAATTTCTGAAACAGTTATTTACCTATTTTATTGAATCACATTACTTAATCAAGGTGCCTAAATTATATTAATACTTTATTTAAGTGAGATTACTAATACATTTGGTCACATTACTAATCCTGAGCGTAAAATCACTATTCATAATTTACTATTCACAACATATTAAGTTGATCTTATTAGATTCTAATTTTCTTACTGAACACATTTCCAGAAGACCATTTTTTGAAAATCATTACACATCATTAATTATTTAAGGTTTACATGAATATTTTAAAATATCCCCTTTTTTCCAAAATTCAACAATATACATCCTATATTTATTCAATCATCTGAAAAAAACACAAACTTCACCATAGGCAGAAATCACTATTTTATTTAACTCAAAGGATTACACCAAGTAGCTACGGTCTCGTTACATAGCCCCTTATAACCCCAGCATAGGACCTAAGTCTAAGGTGTGCTAAGGTGATAGAATCCGAGGGTGGCTTGACCAACATTGCCCGAGTAGTGATTTCTATAAGCTTGAGCTTCTCCCGAAGGCGATTCTGCTTGAGCTTCACATGATGAAGTTCAGCTTGGCTTTGGTCCAGAGCAAAGCCCAGTGGTGCTACCTCCTTCCCAAGTTTCATTAGATGGGCTTCGATCAGCCCGAGACTACTGAATGAGGCCAACGAATCTTCTTTCTGTATTAATTAACCAAGATCACTTGTATTTAGAGACAACAATCGAAACATTTAGTTTCCAACGATCATATTGACTGACGGTCATATAACAGTTGAAACCCAATGGTCTCATTTTAATTATACTCACATCATTAATTAAATAATATAGTTTTGTTGAGTATAAACTAAAATAACACACAAAATTTGGAAACATAAATTGATTCAAAAAAATTCGGGTCGTTACATTATTCCCCCCTTAAGAAATTTCATCCCTGAAATTTTTAACTCGTACCCTTAGAGGAGAAAAGGTGTGGGTACTTCTTCCTCATAGACTCCTCTGGCTCCCACGTGGATTCTTTATATTTGTGGTTTCTCCACAACACCTTAACAAGGTGGGTAGTCTTGTTGCGTAGAACCTTGTCTCTATGATCCAAGATGTCCACCGACTGCTCCTCATAAGAGAGGTCATGTTCCAGTTGTACCACCTCTGGGTTTAGTACATGTGAAGGGTCATGTATGTACTTCCTCAAGAGGGATACATGGAAGACATCATGAACTTATGCTAGATTTGGAGGAAGTGGAAGCCGATAGGCCATTGCTCCCACGCGATCAAGGATCTCATAGGGGCCAATGTACCTAGGGCTGAGCTTCCCTTTCTTCCCAAACCTCATGACTCTCTTCCAAGGTGAAATTCAAAGAAATACCTTGTCACTTACATCAAACTCCAAGTACCTTTGACGGTTTTCAGCAAAGCTCTTTTGCCGACTCTGAGCAGCCTTAATGTGTTGTTGGATGTTATGTACTTTTTCTGTCATCTCTTGCACAAGATCAGGTTCAAGAATATTTCTCTCACCAGCTTCATCCCAAAAAGTATAATTTTTACATCGCTTCCCATATAGAGCTTCATAGTGTGCCATTTGAATGCTCGAGTGGAAGCTATTGTCATAAGAGAACTCAACTAAAGGAAGATGTTGATCCCATCCACCCTTAAATTCTATTGAGCATGTTCTCAGCATTTCCTCGAGGGTTTGAATAGTCCTTTTAGATCAGACATCAGTTTGGGGGTGATAGGCCGTACTGAAATTCAATTCAGTGCTCAGAGCTTTTTGAAGACTTCTCCAGAATTTTGATGTGAACCTTGGATCATGATCAAATACGATAGAAAGTGGAACTCCATGAAGCCTTACCACTTCCTTCATGTAAGTCCTGGAAAGTTGATCAAGAGAGAAATCTTCCCAGATAGAGATAAAATGGGCAGTCATGGTGAGACAGTCCACAATAACCCATATCACACGGTTTCCTTTGTAAGTTCTCTGAATACCAGTGACGAAGTCCATAGTGATATTGTACCACTTCCATGCTGGTATGGGTAGTGATTGCAATACCCCTTTAGGAAGTTGTCTCTCTGCCTTCACTTGCTGACATACTAGGCACCTTGAAGTGTAGTCAACAATCTCCCTTTTCATATTATCCCACCAATAATGACCACGAAAGTCCCTATACATTTTTGTGCTTCTAGGATGTATAGAGAAAGTAGAGCTATGAGCTTCATCCATTAGCTCCTTCTTTATTTCTTGAATAGATGGAACACATAGTCTTGTATGAAATCTCAATAAAACTTCTTGATCAATATTGAACTCAGGAAACTTTCCATCCTTTACAGCCTCAAACTTCTCTTGTAAAAAAGGATCTTTTTTCTTGATCTTCTCTAGTAATGACGGTTGAAAAATCATTTGGGCTAGGGTTGATGATGTCCCTTTCCTTATAATTCCCATGTCCATCTTTTCTAGGTCATTGATCAAAGGATCTTTTTGAATTCTCATCATAGAAAGAACAACTAGGACTTTCCTACTTAATGCATCAGCAACTTTGTTTTCTCTTCCAGGGTGATAATGAATTGAACAATCATAGTCTTTAAGAAGTTCCAACCATCTCCTTTGTCTCATGTTCAATTAATTTTGTGTGAAAATATACTTCAAACATTGATGGTCTGTGTATATATCACATTTCTCCCCATAAAGATAGTGCCTCCACATCGTTAGAGAAAAAACAACTACAACCAGCTCCAGATCATGCGTAGGATAATTCTGCTTATGAATCTTCAACTATCGAGTTGCATAAGCAATGACCTTGTCATTTTTCATGAGGATGCCCCCAAACCCTTTTATAGATGCATCACTAAAAATAATGAATCCTTATCCACTTAAGGGTAGAGTTAACACCGATTTAGTAACCAATCTCTTCTTCATCTCTTGGAAACATTCCTCACACTCCTTTGTCCAGATGAATTTGACCCCTTTTCGAGTTAACTTGGTTAATGGATTAGAAAGTCATGAAATATTTTCACAAACCTCCTATAATATCCTGCTAATCCAAGAAAACTACAAATCTCATTTATTGTTGTAGGTTGAGGCCACTCCTCTACAACTTTTGTCTTTGCATGGTCAACTGTGATTCCTTCATTGGTTATAATGTGCCCTAAGAAAGCGACTTGTTGTAACCAGAAATAACATTTACTAGACTTTCCAAAAAGTCTCTCTTTCGACAGAGTTTGGAAAATAACCCTTAAATGATCTTCATGCTCCTCGTGACTTTTGGAATATATCAGAATATAATCAATAAAAACTACAAAAAAGTTATCAAGGTAGTACTTAAAGACTATATTCATCAAATCAATAAAAATAGCAGGAGAATTAGTCAGTACGAAGGGCATAAAAACAAACTCATAATTCCCATATCTTGATCGAAAGGTAGTTTTTGGGATATCTTCTTTCTTCACCCTCAATTGATGATAACCAGATAGAAGATCAATCTTAGAGAATAATTGAGCCCCACGAAGTTCGTCAAATAAGTCATAAATTCTTGGAAGAGGGTATTTGTTCTTTACTGTGATCCCATTTAGTTCTCTATAATCAATTCATAGCCACATTGATCTATCCTTATTCTTCACAAAGAGAACAGGTGCTCCCCAAGGAGACACACTTGGTCAGATAAACCCCTTCTCCAAAAGATCTTAGATTTGTTTCTTTAATTCCTCTAGCTCCACATTTTCCATCCTATACAGGGTCTTTGATATCGGATGAGATCCACGTACAAGTTTGATGGAGAACTCTACCTCTCTTTCTGGGGGAGGTCCATGAAACTCCTCCAGAAATACATCAATGTATTCCTAGACGATGGGGACATTTTCTATCATCAAACTCTCATCTCCTTTTTTTCTTCACCAATCAACTCCATAAAGAAGGATATAGGGGGTTCTTTTAGACAAAGATGAGGTTGAGATATCTCTCCTTAGAAGATAATTATAGGTTTTCCATTCAAGAATACTGATATTTCCTTGATTCTACAATTGATCTTAGCATTATACTTTGAGAGCCAGTCCATCCCTAGTATAATGTCGAATTCCATCATGGGAATGAATACTAGATTTGCGATAAGATTGTTCTCACTAAAGTAAATACTAGAGTTTCTAAACACTGATTATTCTTGGATAGTCCCACCAGGATTCTTGACTGACCACTCTACTTTTAGAAATTTTGGGGTTGATTCTAAATTCCTTGCAAACTTGGAGGAAATAAAGGAATGCGTAGAACTAGAATCAAACAAAGTATTTGCAATCTTTGAGAGGAAAACAAGATTTCCTGCTATAACATCGTTCGGAGCATCGAATTCAACTGTCATGATAGCAAAATCATGGACTTGATCCCTTGGCCTTTGCTGAGGCTGATGATTGTTCCCCTCCACTACCCTCAGATTTGGATAGTGATTGGTAAAGTGCCTATGTTGTCCAGACTTGAAGAACTAGACATCAGGTAGGTCCTGCACCATCTTCCCCTTATCGTTCGTGTTTGGAAGTTGAGGTTTCACCTCACCATGACAATTCCTCTCAATGTGGCCATCTCTGACACACTTGTAGCACTTCCCACTCCCAAGCAGTAAGTTCCCCGAATGCTTCTTCCCACATTTATTACACGTGGGAAGTTTCACTTTCTTTCCTCCTCTTACCTGATAAAAAGTCCTCCCTAAGATAGGCTCCATCAATCTCTTCTCGTCATTGGATTTATGAGACCATTGCGTCTCACCAAACTCTATCTTGACTTTCATCACACTCCACACAATCTCCTCATAGCTATCATAATCTTGGTTGGCTAGATTCTTCCGCAAATGAAGTCTTAATCCACTTAAGAATATATCAACCTTACCATTTGGATCCATGACAAATATAGAGGTATATCGTGAAAGCCTTGTGAAGTTAATCTCATATATTCCCATAGATTCATTCTCCTTTTGCTTCAGCTCGAGAAACTCCTTCTCCATTCTTGTTCTCATGGAACGAGGGAAATACTTACTAAAAAAGATCCCTCTAAACTCTTACCACTCCATAGATTCAACTTACACTCTTTTCCTCATGTTTTTGATCAATTCCCACCACCGATCAGCTTCCCCCTATAATCGATAGACAACCAGGGTGACCTTCTCTTACTCTGAACAATGTAGCACAGAAAATATCTTCTCTATAGAACTGATCCATTGCTCAGTAATTAATGGGTCAGTCGATCCACTGAAGGTTGGTGGTCATTGGTGTATAATAGATTCAACATAATATTGTTCACTTCATGGTGAGATTGGCCTCTCAACTTAATTAAAGTTATTACTCATAACTTGAGTCACTAGGTTCATCATTCGCATGAATGTTTCCATTCCGGCTTCCATTGGAGGGCCATCAGCGCATGGTCCATTGCGGTCACCATTTGCATGGTTCCTCCTATTGCCCGCCATTTTATAAAAGAATAAAATCTTAGTGAGAAACTTGTTTCACTTACGAATCTTTTAACTATAAAGGATTATATGTCTTAAAACTTCATACTTAAACAATTATATTTCTCTATAATTCCTTCATAATGATTCATAAAAAGCTTGTGATTAACCAAACATATCCACCAGGATTGTCATAACCAAGAGTGCAGCTAGGCCCATTGTCATGCACCAGTTCCTATTCGATTATATCTCAAAGTGGTGTTTTTGGGTTTTACCCCTATATACATCTGTGCCAGAGCTGCCTCTACCTGCTCGTATCCAGCCAAAGATGTATTTGTTTGATAAAACACTTACCCAATACTCACCAAAATACCAGGAAGTTTTCTCTAAATTTAAACTTTTTTATAGGGTTATTCCTAAAATTTTCATAGCCTAATTTCCATAAATAACTAAACTATCCTTTGATACCAACTGTGGCATCCCACCTTTTTAATACATAACTTTTTATTACATTTTACATACAGAGGTTCTTTAAAGTCTAGTGTCTTGGAAATCAGGAACAATAAAACTTGAATAAAACATAAAAAATTATTCCAAACCACTTGTAAGGCTTCATCATAGGTTCATCCTATGTACTTTTACTTCATCTCATATCCTGGAGACAAACATCAAAGGAAAGGGTGAGCAGAAGGCCCAGTAAGGGTAAACAAGGGAGTCAATGTACCTGTGATATCAATAAGAACTTGAATAACAACATAAAGATATGAGCAATGGAAGTATAAGAATATAATAATGAAAAGAACTTGAAACATAACTTGAATATGTGGCTACAATATTTCATTTATACATTCATGAACATATCACTAAGGTACATCCCCAAGGTGTCATAAATTTTTTTTCCAAGGTTATTCACCAAGGTATCATGAAACTTGTCATCTCTAGAGAATAAATCTTTACCCAATGCATTGGAGCACTATCAGGGTGCACCCTTAATATGTATTTACTTACATGTGATCCACATAGATCATAATCAAACATTTCATAAATAACCCATGGAGAATATAAGAAATTGGTTTCATTTCAAGATCGTGACGTTTTAAATGTTCTTAAAAAAATAAGATCATTATGTCATTTATAACCCATGGAAAGGGAGTGAAGGTTATATGTATGTCAATTACAGAATAAAATAAATTATCTTTATATATTTATGAACACCCAAATAAACTAAATAGGTCTGGTTATTCACATAAATAAAAAAAGAGAATTTCTGGAGGGAAAGAGATCGAAATTTTGAGGCGAAATATTTGCAGCATAACGAATATATAACATGGTTTCAGAAAACATTGGAAAGAGTGGGTACAAGAGTAACCCACTCATAAATAACTTATAATACAGTATAAATATAGAACAACATGGATATAAGAACATGGTATGGAAATTTTAATGACATACCACATGAAAAGGAAACATGAATGAAAAGAGAAGACGCGATTCCTTTTACGAGAAATTCAGCAGCCAAACGACATCACTTAAAAATTCAGAAAACAAATTGATGAGAGAAGAAAGGGTATCTAATCATTTGGACATAAAATGGAAAGTAATAAGAACATATAATAACATAAAATCAACATAAATAGATGGAAAATATAAGACACAACATAAAGGAAGTCATGACTTAAAAGAGGAGGGTGAAAGAATTCTTTACCTTGAAGAGTAACTTTGAAAGCTTGAAGGTCAGGACCTTTGGAGGCTTGAGGGCACCTTGGGAGTACTCCTTGGGAGGTAAGGAGACTAGAACCTTGATGAGGAGGATTTGGAAATGAAAATAATGAGGGAAATACTTGGTATTTATAGGAGAAGTGAGGGGACAAGTCATTAATGGCCAAGGGACACCTCATCAGTGGTATTGGAAAAACCATGGGCTTGCCCATGGTATTTTCCCATGGTATTGGAAAATTTGGACACCTCATACCTTATATTACAATTCATAAGTTTATCAGAAAGATTACATAATTATTACATCCTTAATGATGTCATTAAACACCCAAAACTAAAAACTGTATTTTCACTATTCACCAAAAATTCATTTTTTTTCAGAAAAATCCCAAAAATCACCTTAACCTAATATCGATGATCTGAATTCAAAAATGAACTCCATTTTATAAAAAAAATTTCTAAATAATTTTAATTAAATTTTTTATTAAAAACACTATTCACCTGAAAAAACTAATACTTGACTAATAATTTCTGAAATAGTTATTTACCTATTTTATTGAATCACATTACTTGATCAAGGTGACTAAATTATATTAATAATTTCTTTAAGTGAGATTACTAATCCATTTGGTCACATTACTAATCCTAAGCATAAAATCACTATTCCTAATTTACCATTCATAAAAAATTAAGTTAATCTTATTAGATTTTAAATTTCTTACTGAACACATTTCTAGAAGACCATTTTTTTAAAATCATTACACATCAATAATTATTTAAGGTTTACATAAATATTTTAAAATCTACCCTTTTTCCAAAATTCAACAATATACATCCTATATTTATTCGAGCATCTGAAAAAACACAAACTTCACCATAGGCAGAAATCACTATTTTATTTAACTCAAATGATTACACCAAGTAGCTACTGTCTCGTTACATTTCCCCTTATAACCCCAGTATAGGACCTAAGTGTAAGGTGTGCTAAGGTGGGAGAATCTGAGGGTGGTTCGGCCAACATTGTCCGAGTAGTGATTTCTATAATCTTGAAATTCTCCCGAAGGTGATTCCACTCCAGCTTCACACGATGAAGTTCGGCTTGGGTTTGATCCAGAGCAAATCCCAGTGGTGATACCTACTTCCCAAGTTTCTTCACATGGGCTTCGATCGGCCCGAGACTACTAGATGAGGCCATCAAATCTTCTTTCTGTATTAATTAACCAAGATCACTTGTATTTAGAGACAACAATCGCAACATTTAGTTTCCAACAGTCATATTGACCAACTGTCATATAATAGTAGAACCCAATGGTCTCATTTTAATTATACTTACATAATTAATTAAAGAATATAGTTTTTTTGAGTATAAACTAAAATAACACACAAAATTAGGAAATAGAAATTCATTCAATAAAATTCAGGTCGTTACATTCTGTGGCACACCTGAACTGAAGGAGATTTCTGATTTGGTATGATTAATCACCTGTCCCAAAGCTCTCTCACAAAGTTGGATCACTTTGAAAATGGAGAGGCATTCATTATGTGTGTCTCTTGAGAAGATAATATAGTCATCCACAAAAAAAGAGTTGAGAGATAGGCGGGCTAATTTGGCACACCTTTGGCCTATGAATAAAGTTAGAGGAATCTTTCATAGACATGAGGTTAGAGAAAACATAATCCACCAAAATAAAGAGGAAGGGGGAGAGTGGGTCACCCTGGCGCAGGCCTTAGGTGGGAGAAAATCCTTGTGCGAGTCCACCATTAATATTGATTCTGAAATAAACAGATGAAACACAGTGCATGATCATATCAATCCATTTTGAACAAAAACCCATTTTGGTCATTACAAACTAGAGGAAATTTCATTCCACTATATCATATTCCTTAGTCATATACAATTTCTAGGTCATAATTCCTCTTTTTTCCACTGAGCATGTTTTTATTGAGTGGAACACCTCATGGGCCACAATAGCATTATCTATGATGAGCCTTTTCATGACAAAAACACTTTTATTTTTAGAGATAATGGAAGAAAGACACCTGAGTGGATAGTTGACTAAAATATTTGAAATTTTTTTATATGAAACTCTACATAAGATGATTGGCCTGAAATCTGAAGTCAAGAGGGGTTTCTTCATCTTTGGAATGAGGGTTAAGATAGTCTCATTGAGAGACAAGATTAATTTTCCCTGTCGAAATATCTTTCATAAGAGCAGAAATGTCTGGACCAATAATGTGCCAGTATATCTTTAATAAGAGAGCATAAAGCCATTGGGTCCTGGGGCTTTAGTAGAATAAATGTGTTTCAGATCCCATAAGATTTCATCATCCGAAACCTCTTTTGTGATTTGTTGGTTCATTGCATCAGTGATCACTGGTTTAATGCATGGTTCCACCTCAGTCGATAAAGTGGAGTCCCCTTTAGAATAGAGTTTTTGAAAATGACTGGAAATAATGTCATGGATTCCTTCAATATTAGATGCAGTTCTACCATTGGGATACAAGAGGCTAGAAATAGTGTTTTTTTGATGCCTGGCAGAGGCCTTCTGGTGAAAGTAACGCGTATTGGCATCCCCTTCTTTGATGTGTCTTTCATGTGCATGCATAGCCTAGAATCTCTCTTTAATACAGAGTGATGCATCCAATTCTCCTTAGAGGAAGTTAATTCTGGAAAGAATAGCATCAATCGAAGTTCGTGCATAAAGGGAATTAAACTGTCTCTCAATTGATTTACAACGCCTGTTAGGTTGGCGAAATATAGAATTATTCCAAGAACTCAGGTTGGTGACCATCTGTTGTAGGTTTGAAAAAATTTCTGAATGTCCACCCTTCCAACATGTGCAGACTATTTATTCACATTTACAATCTTTTTCCTAGAATCTTTCGAATCTGAAAGGTTTCTTACATTTGGGATTGAAACCTCTTTGAGAGAAATAAAAGAAGATAGGGTAGTGGTCTGAAGAATTTGGTGTTATGTGAGAGATATAGAACATTCTCAAGATTTTTCTCCATTCTGTGGATCCCAAAAATCTATCCAGATGCTCATCAATGCGCAAACTTTCCGAATTCCCTCGAAACTAGGTGAAGGGGCTACTTGAAAACCCAAGGTCAGATAGATCCGCCCTGGAGATTGAATCTCGAAATCCAGACATCGCTGTAGAGGATTGAAAAGATCCCCCACATTTTTCATTCTAAGACAAAATCTCATTAAAGTCACCACCAAATAGAATAGGTCTGGATAATCTTTGATACAATGAGTAGAGAAGATCCCATGATTTCCATTCTCTTTTTGATATGGCCATCCATAAAAACCAATGTGAAGGTGCTCATCAAAATTAATGATTTTTTATTGGAATGGAACACATAAATTTATCTTCACCTGCTTAAAATTTTAATTTCCCCTATGAAATATAAAAAAAGACTCATGTTGCAAGAAACTGTCAACCTAGAATGACGATTTCTTCCTTTTCAATTTTCATATCTAAAACTAGGAAATTGGATGGAAAAATTAATTTCCCAATTCTTACTAAAAGGTATTCCACATCCCCTTATGGGTATATAAGCTAGTTATAATGAAAAAGTGGTTAGATTCATCTAACCAATTCCTAATTCATCATAGATAATTAGTGGAATCAATTTGGTAATTTCCTTGAAATCAATTAAGTATGTGAATAATGTTTTCCCTAAAAATTTCAAAAAATATTTTTAAACATCATAGTTTTTGTAAAATCATCCTTTAAATCACATCCTGAAAGCATTTTATTTGGGGGATTTTTTTTCATTTTACAATTAATTATTTAAGATGATTTTATTTAAGAATTTATTTTAGGATTCAATCACAACAAGGCCTTATTAAAAGGAACATCAATAAGAATCATTCTTAACATTTCCATAATCCTCTAGAAATTATTTTCAATGTGTTTATTAGACTATATATTACATGCATGCAATGTAATGGATGATTTATAATTATATAAATATAAATCTATAAATGTGACTCTTTTTTTTGGAAGAAGGCATATAAAATTAATGACAAAGATCAGCCGAAGTACAAATGCTAAGCCATAAAGGGAGATTGTCCAACCAGATCTGGTTAGAGTTGAAAGGGCTAGAGGCCTCAAGCTGATGGGCCATGTTGTTTCCTTCCCTTTTGGTGAAGGAGAAGGTACAACATGAGAAGCATTGGAGAAGTGAGAGAATTCTACTAACGATGCTGCCAAAAGACTGGAGGCCGCCGCTATTGTGATTAATAGATTTGATCATGGTGAGGCATTCAGACTCAATGATGATATCACCCCATCCACCTTCTAAAGCGAGCATCAGACCCGCAAGGATGGTCGTGGCCTCAACAACTGCCGGTTCCCAGAATGCCTTATGTGGTTCATATTTAGTAGCAAGAATCTACCCCATATGATTTCGGGCAAGGAGGACGAGGGAAAAAAGCCCATCCTTCAGAAGGGGCGCGTCCACATTAATCTTAAGGATCCCTTCCATTGGGGGATTCCAGTGGGTGGGATGGGAGGGGGGAACACCCATAAAAGAAGATCTGTTGTGGCCTTTCCATCCCTCAATCTAAGAAGTGGCCCAATCAATCCAGAATTTGATGGGTTTGTGAGATTGATTAAAAACAACATCATTACTCGGTACCCATATAATCCAAGACAAGGTGCAAAGTGATCCAACATCCGCCAAATAGAGAGAGGAGCACCAACGCATCAGCAGATTGGGAAGGTTAGAGGCCAATGCTAGTGAATCACCTAGACCCGGACCCCAATGATTCCGAATTTCCTTCACTCCCGGGCAGTAAACAATAGCGTGCAGAGGAGTTTCTGGAATTCTCGGGCAGAAAGGAAAAAAATCGGTACTGGCCATATGCCGATAAATGAGAAGGATCATTGTTGGGAGAATGCCCATGCAGGCCTGCCACCAAAATTGGAGAATTTTTTGGGGGACGTTGAGCTTCCAAATTGATTTCCATGGTCCCCCGTCCTGGATAACTGAGTTTATACCAACAACAAGACTGTAGTCGGATCTCACCATGTATTCTCCCGAGATGTCATTGATCCAGAAAAGATGGTCAGAGCCTGCGTCTGGTGCCCAGGGAATGCTAAGGATAATTTTTTGATCTCTTTCATTGAACCAGTCAAGGATCTTTTCCACATCCCACCCCTATCCCTAGTCAGAAAAGAGGTAGCTGACAGTAGCATCTTCAAGACCTGGTTGGGCAGGGTATGTAGCCCGCAGGCCATCCTTGTCAATGAGCCAGGGGTCAGACCATATTTTGACAGATGAGCCATTCCCAACCCTCTAGAACAATCCTTTACCCAAGATATTTTTAGCCCCCCAAATACTTCTCTAGAGGAAGCTAGGGCAGGGACCAAGAGAGGAGTCATGAAAGTATGTGTGGGGAAAGTACTTAGCTTGTAGAACCCGCGCACATAGAGAAGATGGGCGATTAAAAAGGCACCATCCTTGCTTGGCCAAAAGAACGTTGTTGAAGTGAGGAAGATTCTGAAACCCCATCCCACTCTCTGATTTGGGTTTGAAGAGGTTCTCCTAGGCCATCCAATGAGGTCGATTCCTGCCATCATTCATCCCCCACCAGAAATTAGTTGTATGTGTGTGGATCTGGTCGACAATGGCTGTTGGAATTTTAAAAAGGTACATAAAGTATATGGGGACAAATTGGATGATAACTTTGATAAGAGTCTCTTTTCCATCTTTATAAATTATTTTTGGGGTCCAACCTTGAATTTTTACTTCAATCCTATCCACAATGGATATGAAGATTTCTTTTTTGGATCGGCCAATCACTGTGGGGAGCTCGAGATACTTCTGATGTTTATCAACCATATGGATGCCAGCTGAAGTGAAAAGCTCACCCCTCTTAGCAAGAGGTACCCCTGCACTGAAGGAGATTTTTGATTTTCCATGATTGATTGATTGTCCAAACGCCCTCTTGTACCGATGAATCGCTTGACAGATCACCCAAATTCGTTCATTGTAGATCTGGAAAAAAGGAGGCAGTTGTCAGCGAAGAAGAGATGCGACACTAGAGGGCTAGCTCGACAGACATTTTCCCCATGAATAGATTTAGAAGAAACAACCCTAGAAATAAGATTAGAAAAAATGTCATCCAACAGGATGAAGAGAAAAGGGGAGAGGGGGTCTCCCTGGCAAAGGCCTCAGGATGGGGTGAACTCTCTTGTAAGATCCCCATTGACCTTGATTTTTAAAGAGACTGTCGAGACACAATGCATGACCATATCTGTCTATTTTTCATAGAAACCCATTTTCTGCAAAATGACTCTTAGGAAGTGCCATTCCACTCTATCTTAGGCCTTGGTCATATCCAATTTCCAGGACATGGTTCCTCTTTTTGCAGTAGAGCGTGATTTCATAGAATGAAACACTTCATGGGCCACAATCTCATTATCAGTGATCAGTCTCTTTGCCATGAAGGCGCTTTGATTTTCAGAGACAATATCAGGTAGACAAGGTCATAGTTGATTGAAAAGAATCTTAGAAAAGATCTTGTAAGAAAAATTGCAGAGGATGATAGGTTAAAAGTTAGGGATCGCCAAAGGTTACTTAATTTTAGGAATGGGGATGAGGATGGTTTCATTGATGGTTTCAATGCTAGTATTACCAGCCCAAATATTTTTAATCATGTTGAAAATGTCCGGACCGATTATGTGCCAGTATTTCTTGAAGAAAAGGGCGTGGAACCCATCCGGTCCTAGATCCTTGGTGGGATGAAAATGTCTTAGAGCCAGGCGAATCTCGTCGTCTGTCACATCTTTGGTGAGATTACTATTAATCTCTTCAGTGATCACCGGTCTGATGCATTCTTCCACCTCAATAGACATGAAAGGGGTTCCTACAGAGAAGAGATTCTGGAAAAATCCTGTTAAGGCCTCGTGGATACCATTGGTGTTAGAAACTTTGCTTTCGTCGGGTTGTGAGATACAAGTAATAGAGTTTTTCTGACGTTTGGAAGAAGCTTTCTGGTGAAAATACCGGGTGTTAGCATCCCCTTCTTTAATATGGATGTCCCGCACTCACATAGCCCAGAAACTTTCCTTAACATGTAGAGTCGTATCCTACTCTCTTTGTGTGGCTCCAATCTTAGAGAGATTTCAATTGGAAGTGGGTTGTTTAAGGAGATTGTTTAGTCTCTTTTCATGGACTCCAAAATGACAGTCGGGGTGTCAAAATATCTTATTGCTCCAAGACCTCAGATCGGATGCGACCTATTGGAGGTTGAGGCAAACATACTCGTTAGTACTCTTCCATCTTGATCGGACCACCTCTTCGCATTCCTAATCTTTTGACCATAAGCTCTCGAATCTGAAGGGTCTACTGAACTGTCTATTTCGTTCACCCTAAGTACAATCAATGAGAATTGGATAGTGGTCCGAGGAGTTGAGGGCCATGTGGTTGATATGATACATGATAAACATATTAATCCAATCAGAAGAGCCCAGAAATCTGTCAAGACATTCAGTGATATGGGTTCCTTCTGAAATGCCGCAGAACCAAGTAAACGGATTACTAGAGTACCCCAGGTCAACCATATCTACTCTAGAGACTACTTCCCTGAAGTAAGAGATCGAAGATGAAGGCCAGATGGTTCCACCTCTCTTTTCCTTATGGTACATAATCTCATTTAAGTCTCCTCCGAACAAAATGGGGCTTGGTAAGTCGTGTCGCAGCTTACACAGAAGATCCCATGACTTTCCCTTATCACCATGGGATGGAAATCCATATAAACCCACAAAGGTCTAGGGTGGGTGCAAGTTTGTTTGAATAGTCGCTGCCGCATGATGCGAGGAGAAGGACAAAATTTTAACGTCAAAATTTTCCTTCCAAAGGAGACAGAGTCCCCTAGAATGACCTTGTCTAGGCACCGAAAATCAACCCTGGAAGCCACACTTTAGAGAAATACCATTGGTGTCCTTTTTTTCCAGTATGGTTTCAGACAGGAAAACCATATCGGGGTGACTTTGAGCGCAATTGCGCTGAAGCATGCGAACCGTCCGAGGGTTGCCAAGCCCTCGACAATTCCAACATAAGGCAATCATTACTCTAGGCGGGGCTGGGTCTCACCCGCCACCGCCTTTGGTTCCTCCGAACTTGCATCTCCATAAGTCGTTTTCCCTCTTTTGGTGAGGTTTCTTCCTGATTGACATGTTTCATTTTGTCTCTTACTAACCCTAGGTATTTGGTCTTCTGTGTACCCATCAATCTCTCTTCGATGCACCCTTTTCCTCATGTGGTGGGTGGTTGTACCCAGTATTGGAGATCCCGACATTCCAATGTCCTCCATTGTGAGGATGCCTTCTACAGCTGATTGTGTGTCAGGATCCGGATCTGGTGGTTCAACATGCATCGATATTGGCTTTAATCAGTGTGACAGTGATTCTTGATGCATCGTCACCACTTTTTCTGACGTTGGAGTAATTTCCTTCAGGGGTTTAGGGTGAACTCCAGCTTCGCTCTGAGTGCCAACTTCTCTCTGAGTGGGAGGGACAACCTTTGGAGAGTCCGATGGTCCAAGTAATAAGGCTTTTTCGGGTGTGGATTTTGTCGGATAGGAATGTTCCAACGTGAGCCGGTCCCGGTCCTTTTGTTTTTCTGTCTCAAGGATGAAAGTGTATTTTTTCATTTTGGCATGGAGCCATGGGCCGTAATGGAGGGTGATGTTATCTGCACCACTCTTGTGTTTAGTGGTGCATGTTCTTTCCAGATGGCCAAGGCGACCACAATAAAAGTAGAAGATTGGGTGTTTTTCGTACTCGAAGGATATCCAAGTGTTGGAATCGTCAATCTTTAGGAACATTCCCCTCATCAGTGGCTCTGACACTTCAATTTCTGCCTTGATCCGGACCTCGGGGCCCCATTTTATTGGGTTTGAACTGTCCCAGTCCAGAAAGTGACCTAAGCTATCCCCAATTCTGCTCATAGTGCGATTTGTTCTTGCATGAAAGGGGATTCCTTTAATTTGTAACCAGAAGGGGGAACATGTTAAATTTAATTGCTGGATATCATCCCCCCCTTTGAATTCTTCCATGAGGAGGAGTTTATTTTCGAATGACCATGGTCTACCATGCAAGATTTTATCTCTATCTTTCTCATTAAAGAACTCAAAGACAAAGCAGTTGGTCCCCACTTCCCGAATAGCCACTCCAGCATCAAGTTTCCAGATGTTTTGTAGAGTGTTTCTGAAGGCCCCCTGATTTACCAAGATGTTTTCCACAAACTGTCCCACCACAAAAATAGATAAGCGCTTATCCAAAATTGCGTCATCATTTCTTCGAGCCTCAATCGTCGCCTTTTATTTGTCCATCAGGGATAATCTCTTCCATTGATTAACAAAATCCGCATCCATAGTGCAGAAAGGACTTCGTGGTCCCGAATGGCCTTCACCGACAAACGTTCCCCAAAAGTGGTCGTGCCTAAGATCCCACACCATAGCACACATCAATCTTCATGAAACACCACCCCTGGTGGGCCAAAGCAACTTCCACAACACCACAAGAGCTTCGCAGAAACACAAATTCACGTAGGTCTTCACCCAGCCACAATACAGCTAAGCTTCGCTGAAACATGGAGAAGACTCCCCCCACAGGTCTCCTTCTTCAACACGATGCACACCCTGCCATCACGGGCCCCTACTCTGTGGCTGAATCTGTGCAGGAGCCGCTTCGCATCCATGCAACGTGATGAGACCGCGCGGAAGGTTCTTCGTGGGTCCAACAACCGCTACACGATCATGCAACACTATGAGACCACGTGAAAGGTGCTTCACAGGTCAAGCCACTCCGTGTCGGCCGCTTCGCGATCCCTCAGTGCAGTGATACCTCGTGGAAGGTGCTTCGTAGGTCAAGTAGCTGCTTCACGATCAAGCATCACGATGAGACCGCGCAGAAGGTCCTTCGCGGGTCAGGCTACTTCGCATCGGCCGCTTCGCGGTCCCTCAGTGCGGCGAAACCTTGTAGAGGGAGCTTCGTGAGTCAAACACTTCGTGGAAGAAGCTTCACGAAATATGGGGATCAAACATCATGGAAGGAGATTCGCGGTTCAACCACATCGCGGCAGAAGCCTCTCAGAACAAGGAAAACTTGCTTCCTCAAGCAAGCCACTATCAGATTTCTCAAAATCGGGGGAAATACAAGTGGGAAGAGGGGTTCTCTGAAACAAGTGATCTTCAAGACACAGAGGCCTCAGATCTGAAGGGAATCTGGTGAGCCGAAGAAGAAAAAACATGACGAAGAATTCATGACTAGTGCAATATTCCTTCACCCAGATCTGGAGACGACGGGGGCTGGCGATGCCAAAAGGACCTTCAAGACCCCAAATAAGCAAGGAAACGCGCCTATCATCGAGGTAGAGCAAAAGGAAGATGAAACTCAAAGCGACCGGACCACAGTAGACCTGGTTCTAGAATTGGGGAAGGAGAAAAGGAAGCAGAGAGTTTTAGAGTTTTTTTCTATGTAAATAATTTTATAGAATATATATATATATATATATAGTCCCAAATGTGGTGAATAAAAATACGAATTCCAATATAAAAGATCCATCAGGATATGAATTAATTAAATGAAATGAAAACTATAAAATAAATTATACCTCAATTTTCATGTTGAATCCACCATAACAGTGAGTTTAATTGTGACCCCTTTGTAACAACTAATGAGTATCTATCTATAATGGTATGACGAGTCTACTATAATAAATAATTTTTTTGGTAGGACCCCCACTCTTTAAATGGTGGGATAACACTTCCTCCACAAAGGAAAATTAAGTGAAAATAATTAGAGAGAGATTTAGAATTTAGAAAATGAACTATCATGTTCTTGAAATGAGGAAATTGAATTTCATTTTAAAAACTTATTCATTGAATAATACTTCCTATTTGATATTCAATATTTCATTTGTTATAAATTTTCTAATTTTTTGCTCCACCATTGTAACTTTTACAACATCCCATCGTTAAATATGTGATTTTCAAACTGATGTAGCAATTAATAACTATCCATAGATCATCATATAATCTATCACAATCAAAAAATATAGGAGAATCAATGTTGGATGATCAATTGAATTTATTAAATAACATTCACCATATGCAGCATGACATGGTATTAAGAACTATGATACAACACACACACAAATCTTGATGACCCTCACTATAACATGGTTTATGATTTAGTTTTTATTTTTAAAAATATAACATAGGAAATAAATCCTACCAAACATAATTTAAAACTATAAAATTCTTCATGAAACTGTCTAAATTCCTTTAGAAATTATTTTCATATAAATTCTATCATTTTTTTATAAACACTTTGGATAAAATAAATTCTCATTCCAAGTCCAATTGTATGGACCTATGAGTATTTATAGCATTGAAAATAATTTTAAATTATTTAATTTATAATTATAAGAAAATATAATACTTTATCAAAATGGATTTTCAATATAAGATATATTTGGGTCTAGCTTTATATCGGTCAAACGCACTCATATCTCCATATGCACATTTACAACATAAGATTTATCTCTATACATCATAAGCATACTTATATAATCTCTTTAACATAGATATCAATTGATCACTAGATATGAAATATGTTAATAATGATTGGACCTGACCTAATGAGACCCCACTAAGAATGATAGTTTGGATGAGTGTGCTACCCTAAGTCCACCTCCAATAGGCTAAGTGTTTCAAACAATAACTAAGAAAATACATCACACACATGGGTGGAATTATACCAATAAACCTATACATAACCAGTTGTTTCCAGAAAGGATATAACTAATGAAAAGAAAGAAAAAAAATGAAAAATTTACCAAAACCCATAATAGTATGAAAATGTAATCTCTAGAAATGAAGTCTAGCACACAATACTATTATATCAAAGTAAATATATAAAAAAGAAAAACTAAATATGTGACCTCTTTGGCACACCAAATACCAATATGAACACCATTAACACCCGTTAGCACTGAGAACCACTAAGACCCAACTCCACCAAATCCAAATCCTTTGTAATCACCACCAAATAGTCCAATATCTATGTAAAACATAGAACATATAGTAAAAAAACTATAAATGGGTGATTATAAACATATCTTATAGGATTCACCACAAAAAAGGTAGAAATGAAATGAAAATTCATACATATACCCAAGATAGAGGTAAAATTACATAAAGGACCCAAATATTCTTTTAGGATTGAGATAGTCAATGAAGTAGTAAATTTAAAACATCATAGTCTAAGTCACCAAATATTACACACCACAAGAAACTCAATATGCTTAAAATATTTTAAGAATCATAACAGATGAACTACTCAGTTTTCATAACTCCCACCTCACCTCTCTCAATCCATTATGGAGGCCCTACACCTCATTGAAGGAAATATATATCAATTAAGTGAGTACCAAATCTATGGATAGAGGACTTGTGTTTTGAAATATATGGAGTACCTTATATTCTTCAGTTATATAGAGGACCAAAACTCCCACAAATGTGGAAGTACCGAAGCACTTGTCCCAAATGGAGGACCACTCTCAAACACATGGGGGAGTATAGACTATAATCCAGCTGTGTGACTTATTCCCTTATCTAATTAGGTAATAAAGGGATTAAAAACCCCATGTCAACTTCATATTCCTTACCTAAAACCATTCATTACCTTTATAGATCTAAGATACTCAAACTCCAAAAAATGCATCGCAGATGGCATATAATAGTGAAGAGAATTTCACCATAACACTCTAAATTAAAAGCCACACAAATAGACTATTTACTTATACATTTTTGGAACTCATGTTAAAAGAAGTAAAATATACACAAAAATTTATGGTATAAAACATTTAAATTTTCTATCATGTCATTAACTAATAGACTACACACTGTGTGTCATCGTTGATTCCATAGATTTTTGGAATTTAATCCCCCATCACTAATGACTGTGTCCTAGAGGATGCCCAAGATTAGATCCTACACTAGTAGAAAAAGTTGCATCAACATCGAAGATATGACATAATTTTTTTTATAAACCGATGAAAAATGTATAAATGGGAACGTTTTGGCATTAGTTTTAACATAAACTGATGCAACAAAAAATTTATATTGACTTTCGCTGCCCACTTTTTTTAAACCTAATGCCAAAAAAACCATGGGAATTGATTTATAGTGTCATTTTTTTACAAAAAACGATGCTGTAAATGAAAAAAAAGTATAATTGGTTTTTGTGAAAAACAATACCGAAAATTATTTTTTAAAAGACACAGGATCACAAAACCCTCATTTTTTAGAACGTTAAAACCCTCTCTCGACTCGCAATGAACCTGATGATGACTCATTGATCCCTACATCGATTGTTCTTTATTTGGTTTGATATTTATCATCATTTCATGATCTATGGTCTTGATTATTTATCCTATGTCATTATTTCATCATCTAAGGAATTATTTCTCTTCTGAAACCATTTTCCGTCTGACCATAATCTGCAATTTGATTTTATTTCTTTATTCTTATTTATTATTCATTTTTACAAACATTTTTGTTAGATCTTTTAGTGTTCGTTCTTCCAATGAATTTTAGGGAGGAATTTCAAATTAGGGATCCATTTTCCTTGGTGAAATCTGAATTTTGTAAGTTTTTTTTTAATTTTGAAGTTAAATTATTTATCATTTAGTTATATTGTTGAGTTGTTGTTTCATTTTTTTATGCAGCTAATTCTTATTTATAAATTTTGTTCTTACAGTTGGTTATTTTGATGAATTTTTTTATTTGATGAAATTATCAAATGGTCATGATGATATATATTATGAAATGAAAAATTATATGTTATGTCATCATTCATCAATATAATGTACATCACATGTAAGGACTCTATATTTTTCACTCGTTAAATTAATACAATCTTCAATACCTTTTGACACACGTGACACTGAACAAATGTAGCAATTATATAATATGAACTAATACACGTTAGATGATTAAAAATGATTAAATTATTATATCCATACACCACATGTATATAATATTAAAAAAATTACTATTTGTAAATTCATAAGATATATAATTTATATTATAATAAGATTTTTTTTCAAATAAAATATGTTAAAATTTTGTGTAACTGACCAAAATAAATTAAATTAAAAACTTTTAAATGATTGAAATAATATTTCCATATATGAACTAATATAGTAGCATTATTTAATTTTCATATTCTTTTGAAATAATATTAAAAACAATAAATGTTCAAATGGTCATATTATTTTGAAATAATATATTAGCATTAATTAATTTTCATATTCTTTTGATGTTTTCTATTTGATTACTAATCATTTTTATTGAATGTGTTTATGTTTAAAATTTATCTTTTTATATATATATTTTTAAATGTTTATATGTTTTAATATATTTACTGATTATATTGTGATATCTAGTATTGAATGGATCATTATTGGATAAATTTACGAAGAACCACTAGTGAATATGAAAAAGGATTTGATGAATTCTTGGAATTTTCTAAAATAAACCTTAAAAACATAGATTTTATTTTATGTCCATGTGTAAAGTGTTTGAATATAAGAAAGTAAAAATTCTAAGAAATCAAGGATTATTTCATTTTGTTATGGTTTTAGCCTTAATTATACACGTTGGATCTGGTATGGTGAAATAACTGAAAATTAAACATATAATGTTGATGAAAATATTCATAATGAGGCAGAGGATCATATTGATGAATTAATTCATGATTTAGGTGTTGAAACCATTGAAAAAATAACAACTGTTGAATGATTGTATGTAGATTCTAAGAAACTATTATTCCCAGGTTGTAGTAAATATACAGCGTTATCAGTAGTTTTGAGATTAGTTAACTTGAAAGAAAGAAATGAGTGGAGTGATAAAATTTTCTCCAACTTACTTGAGCTTTTAAAAGAGCTACTTTTAGAAGGCAACGGGCATCCAAATTCCAATTATGAGGTAAAGAAAATATTATTCCCAATGGGATTGGAATATAAAAAGATACATGCTTTCCCCAATGATTGGGTGTTGTATAGGAAAGAATATGAATATTTATCAAGTTTTCATATATATGGGACATTACACTATAAGATGGATAAAAAATTCAACTTTGATTCATTCTCAGGTACTGACATAAAACCTCATGAAAAATTAATTTTGTACTTTTTAATGATATCAATCAATAATTCCTTTATATAATTCTAATAATTCAAATGTGATTCATTCTTAGGTACTAGAATCAAAGCTCCTGCTAAAAAAATTGGGTAATTTCCAATAATTCCTCATTTTAAGCTTCTATTTTCAAATTCAATTGATGAAAAAAGGTTAATATGGAATTCATATGAGTGCATATCTGATGGTAACTTATATCACCCTACTGATTCACCACAATGGAAGAGATTTGATAAACAATTTCATGATTTTTGAAGTGAATTTGGAAATCTCATAGCGATATTTTGTACTAATGGAATGAATCCATATCAGATCCTAAGTAGTCGACATAGTTCATGGCCTATTTTGTTGGTAGTTTACAACTTTTCCCCACATATATATATGAAGAAAAAGTATGTTATGATGAACTTGATGATTTATAGACTAAAATAGTTGGGAAATGATATTGATGTGTATCTTTCACCATTGATTGATGATTTGAAACTTCCATGGGAGACATGTGTTAAAGTTTTCGATGCATACAAGAAAGAATATTTTCTTTTGCGTGCTATGATAATGTTCACTATAAACAAATTTCTTGCATATGGAAACTTATCTGGATACAATGTTAAGGGAAATAAATCATGTCCAATTTGTAAATAAGAGACTTTATATTATCAATTATAGAATGGAAGAAAGACAGTATACATGGGACATCGAATATTTTTGAGAATTGATCATCCTTATCATAGATTGAAAAAATTATTTAATGGTTTATAGGAATACAATATTACCCACAACCATTTTTAATTAAATAATATTTCGACAAGGTGAAAAATATTGATTCAATATTTGTAATTAAAAGAAGTTATGGTCTTCAAAAAAATATCTAGAAGAAACATTCTATCTTTTTCGAACTACCTTATTGGATAACTTTAGAGATAAAACATAACATCAATGTTATGCATGTTGAGAAACAATATGTGACAGTTTGATTAAAACTTTGTTAAACATAAAAGGAAATAAAAAAGATATATTACATGCTAGACTAGACTTTATATCAATGAGAATATGTTTGGAGTTAGCTCCCACTATGAAAGAAAACAGAACATATTTACCTCCGACATGTCACGCATTAAGAAAGATTGAGAAGATGAATTTTTTTCAGTATCTTCATGATATTAAAGTAACCAATGGTTATTCTTCAAATGTTAAGAATTTGATGTTATTGAAGGATTATAAATTAATAGGTATGAAATCTCATTATTGTCATGTATTGATGTAACAAATTCTACTAATCACACTATGTGGTATATTGCTGATAGTTGTTAAAAAGACTATCATAAGGTTATGTAATTTTTTCAAATCTATTTGTAGCAAAGTCATTGATCTAAATTTGTTAGATGTGTTAGAGAATAAAGATTCTCTTATTCTTTGTTACCTATAAATGTTTTTCCCACCTAAGTTTTTTGATATAATTGTTCATTTGGTGATTCATTTGGTACGTGAGATAAGAATATGTGGGCCTCTATATTTATGATGGATGTATCCTTTTGAAAGATATATGAAAATTTTGAAGGGATATGTTAAGAATACTTATCAACCAGAGGCCTCTATTGTTTAAAAATTTGTATCGGAAGAGGTGATTGAGTTCTATATTTATTATTTGTATGAAATAGAGCATATTAGTCTCCCTATATCTCAACATATGACAGTTGATAGTGAAAGTATATGGATTCAAGGATTAAAGGTAAAGTTCATTCCACATGATGAAGTAATGTAGGCACATTTATACATTTTGAACCACACAAATGAGGTTAAATTGTATATATCATCACATATTGTAGAATTAAAGTTATGATATCCAAAAATAAATGAAAAGTGACTGATGATTGAGCATAAAAAGGCATTTGTTTCATGGTTTAAAGAGAAAGTCATCACAGATATATCTGCATCATAAACATTGAAATGGTTGGCATGGGGACCATCTCTTAATATGATCATATGGTCTGGTTTTGATATTAATGGGTACACATTTTACACAAAGAAGCTGGATGATAAGAGTACTTTTCAAAATAGTGGTGTAATAATCGTCGCTGAAGCACTGATTTTTTTTGAGTGGAAAAGATAAAAAACCAATTTCTATGTCAATGCTATATTTTAGAGTTCTTGAAGACATATGAGAAATTGATTATATTAAATTTCAAGTCACCGTGTTTAAGTGTAATTGGGTTGCAAGTAATAGCAGTGTGAAACATGATGAATATGAGTTTAAACAAGTTGATTTGAAAAGATTTAGTTGCAATAAGGAACCATTTATCATGGCCATACATATAAAGCAAATATTTTATGTCATTGATATATCGAATAACCAGTGGTACATCATTTTGCAATGGAAAATAATACATTTGTATGATGAGGATGATGATGATGTTATTTATTTACATGAGCCTTAGTACAAATCTTATTTATCATGTCAACACTTTAACACTAGTTATTTATAACCGATGTGAAAAGCTATGTTAATTGATTAATAATCCCGGTTATAATATAATCGATGTTAAAAATGAATTATCTCTCTTTATCACATCGGTTATTCTATAACCGACATGATAAATCCAATTGTCAACATTAGTGATAGAATAACCAAGGTGATAACACAAACATTATTGCTTTATAACATCAGTTATTATATAACTAACATGATTAATTACATAAAAAAAATTCTTTATAATGTTGGTTATTATATAACTGACATTATAAATCATTTTATCATGTCATTTATTATATAACTGATGTGATAACTTTCATAAAAACTCTTTATCACATCATTTATTAAATAACTGATGCGATAAATCATTTAAAAATTTTATGAAGCCCCATTTTGATTCATTGTGGTGTTTTTATTCGAGCAACGATAACTCAGTTCTCTTTCACGTAGAAACCTTGTAATTGATTATTTGATCCCGTGGCCTCTAACCTCATTTTTCTATCTTCATTCACTGTCTTTTTCATTGGCTCATCTATTTGATCGACTCACAACTCTCAAGTAAGTCTCACACACCTCGATTTTGGTTGTTCTATTTTGTGTATGCCCTAAGTCTACATTTTGAAATTTCGGTTACTAAAATATCACAATATCTTGTTTTAATTTCCTCATGTTATCACATTGCATTCATAGATAATAAGGAAATAAGTGACCAATCCATGTGAAAATTTATGTGGTAAATGGTTTGTATTTCAATCACACACTAAGTATTCACTATAATTCCATGTTTCAAGAATTTAATTTAATTTATAGTTTTTATTATATGCATTCCTCTCTTTTGGAAAAAATAGATTCTTTGTTTCCTACAAGGTGTGGCCGTGTGAGGTTTCAAATCATGTGAAATTTTTACACAATATGAAACCTCTTGAACCTTGTTGCATATGGCTGGTAAATAGGTTGTGAAACTACCTAAAATTCCACCAAATGACATTCCATTATTTTTTTGCTCATCTAGGGGATACAAGTCTCTATACAAGGACCACACTTCTTAGGTAGAAGTCGTGTATCAATATTACATTTCAAAAAAAAGAAGAACCTCTAGATGGTTTCTTCAATAATTATTTATTTATTCATGGATTATTTAGATAACGATGTTGGTAAAACTATTGTTGAGATAAAGGATCCATGGGATGAATCTATGTTGCAGAAATAGAAAATGAACTCCATGAACCTCCAAACATCATCATACAATAATCTAATGCTATAATGAATTATTATCATATATTATATCATTCCCAAAAAATGTAATGAAATCCATCATGGGGATTGAGTAAGTTAATAGAGTTATCTTATTTTCTAGAATGGTCATAGGAGTAATGATATTTGTTCTCCCTAAAGTTTTAGATAATAGTTTATTTCTATGGTTAGGAGAATTCTCTAAAGAATATATTTTTTATCAATAGTAATATTACCATAAAATGATGTAACCCTTGGACATTATTTATATAACACATCTCATAGAAATACGTTAAACTATAGTGTGACATAAAATGTGAGTGAATTATTATATAAATTTAATGGTTTTATTATTATGTGTTGATTTGTCGATGAGTTACATTGACACAAAAAAGTTATGATGGGTTAATAATACATCACACTAGTGGATGGTGATTTATTTTACATAGTGGTTTTCTATATTATTGTTCAAAAACAATATCATTATAATTTTCAAATACACATATATTTGTTTTATATTTCAAAATTGTGTTACTTTTAAATTATGTCATATTTCATATAAATATAAAATTGGATTATATAACTATATTTTCTTTTTTTAAATTATTTCCATGCATATATTTTTATGATTTATCATCTATATATAAAATTATCTTCCATTATTGGGTAAAATTTGTAATTATATTTTTCAAAAATGCATATATTTGTTTTATATTTCAAAATCATGATACTTTTAAATTCTGACATATTTCATATAAATATAAAATTGGAATCTAACTATATTTTATTTTTTAAATTATTTACATGCATATATTTTTATGATTTATCATTTATATTTAAACTTATCTTCCATTATTGTGTATAATTTGTAAATATATTTTTCAAATATGCATATATTTGTTTTATATTTCAAAATTGTGTTACTTTAAAATTATGACACATTTTATATAAATATATAATTTTATTATCTTAATAAAATGTATAATTTTGATATTTTTTATAGGTAATAATGAGTTTAATTTGAATTATGACACATCAAATGAGTGATGAATATGAGGAAAATATTGATATTTTTTTGTAATTTTCTAAATGAAATGTTCCAAACAATGACATGTTTTTATTTTCATGCCTGAAATGTTTAAATATGAAGAAGTTGAAAAGTAGAGAGATCAAAGATCATTTAATTTTTCATGGTTTTAATTTGAGTTACAACCCTTAGATTTAGAATAGTGAAACTGGGCAGAATTTTAGATCTACTGACGATGATGCTTTGCAATATGGTAAGTATGATAAAATTGAAGAAATGATTTGTGATATTAAAGCAGTGAAAATTGAGAAAGAACTGAAAATTTCACGTCTATATGGTGATGATGAAAAACCATTGTATCCTAGTAATATGAATTTTACAGTTTTATCATGGGTGTTAAGACTGATTAACCTGAAGGCGAAACATGGATGGAGTGATAAGAGTTTTACAGAGTTGATACAATTGTTGAAAGACATTCTTCTTAAGGACAACGATCTTCCTAATTTATATTATAAGGAAAATAAAATATTATGCCTAATGAGATTGGGGTACAAGAAAATACATGCATGTCTGAATGAGTGTGTGATATATATGAATGAATATGAATTTCTGTTAGAGTGTCCTACATGTGGGACATCATGGTATAAGGTGAAAGAAAAATCACAGGTTGATTTAGTGGTTACAGAGACCCCTTCAAATTTATTTTGGTATCTTTCTATAATTACTCATTTGAAACATTTATTTTTTAATTCACATGATGAAAAAAATATTAAGATGGCATGCTGATGAGTGGATATATGATGGAAAAATACGTCATCCATCTAATTGTCCACAGTGGAAGAAAATTGATCACCATTTTCCTATATTTGGAAATGAAGTTAGAAATCTCATACTTGGGTTGTGCACAGATGGAATGAATCCATATCGAAGCCTTAGTAGTAGTCATAGTTCATGGTCTATTCTATTGGTAATCTACAACCTATCTCCTGAATTTTATATAAAGCACAAATATGTCTTGTTGATTTTAATGATCGCTGAACCAAAGCAACCCATGAATGATATTGATGTTTTCTTATCACCATTAATTGATGATTTGAAACTCTTATGGGAGGATGGTATTAGGGTGTATAATTCTTATAAAATAGAATATTTTCAACTACATGAAATGATTATGTTCATTATAAATGACTTTTCCATCATATAGAAATTTGTCTGTATACAATGTTAAGGGGTATAAATCATATCTAATTTATAAAAAACAGACTTTATATTATCAATTGAATCATGGGAGGAAAACATTATACATGGTTCATCGAAAGTTTTTGACTATGTATCACTCTTATAGAATATCTAAAAATTAATTAAATGGCTCACAATAATTTGATATTACTCCAAAACCTTTATCCGCTGATGATTATTTTGAGAGGGTGAAAAACCTTGATGTGAAATTTATAAATACACACAAATCTAGTAATGATAGACATATTTGGAAGAAATGGTCTATATTTTTTGAGCTACAATATTGTAGATATCATGAAGTGAAACATAACATTTATGTCATGAATGTGGAGAAGAATATCTGTGATATCTTGATTAAAACATTTTTATATATTAAAGTAAAGACAAAAGATGTGTTGAATGTAATATTAGAATTACTGTCAATGGGAATACATTTGGAGTTAGCTCCCACTCATGATGGAAGGCGAAAATTTCTTTCCTTGTCTTGACATACATTATCCAAGAGGGATAAAATTAGATTTTTTCAGTGTATTCATGATATCAAAGTGCCGAAAGTTTATTATTCAAATGTAATTTTTTTGTCTCTTTGGAGGATTTGAAGTTGACAGGTATGAACTCTCATGATTATCACATTATGATGCAAAAACTTCTACTAGTTTCATTGCATGGAAAATTTTCTATTCATTCCATGAAGACTTTCATGAAGGCGTGTTATTTTTTTAATTCAATTTCTAATAAAGTGATTGATCTGGATGCTTTGAATATTTTGGAAAATGAATCAATTTCTATACTTTGTCAATTAGAAATGTATTTTTCTCTATATTTTTTTGATATAATGGTGCATTTAATGGTTCATTTGGTTCAAGAAATAAAGCTTTGTGGACCTTTATATCTATGTTGGATGTATCCTTTTGAAATGTATATGAAGATATTGAAGGGGTGTGTTAATAATATATATCGACCTAAAGCCTTTATTGTTGAAAAGTATATTTTGAGGAGGTTGCAGAGTTTTTTATGAGCTACTTGTCTAAAGTGGAGCACATTGGTTTTCCTCCATCTCACTATGAACCAGTTAATTATGGGGGAAAGGGGATTCATGGATTGAAAGTCAAATCTTTGTTAGTTGAACATATAAAAAGGTACATTTATACATCTTTAATAACATAGATGATGCTCAACTATATATACCATTTAATATTAATGAGTTGAAACAATTTCATCCAAAGAAGAAAGAAATGTGGATTTTGAATGATCATAACAAAAAAATTTATCATGGTTTAAAAAGACCATTCTTGGAAGATCAGATGCATCAGAGACACTAATATGGTTATTGGGTGGTCCAAGTTTTAATGTGATAACATGGTTTGGTTATGACATTAATAACTATATATTTCATATGAAAGACTAAGACAACAAAAGTGCAGTTCAGAATAATGGTGTATTAGTGTTCACAGAAGCAATGCATTTTTTGAGTTCTAAAGACAAAAACCCAATTTACGAATCAAGTGCATATTATAGAGTCATTGAAGAAATATTGGAGTTTATTACATTAAATGTAAAGTTCTAGTGTTTAACTATAAGTGGTTAATCAGTAAAAATAGTGTCAAATATGATGAATTTGGAATGACACATATTAATATGAATAGATTAGAAGACACAATTGATTCTTTTATAATGGAAACACATGAAAAACAAATTTTCTATGCTCTTGATCAATCTAATATGAAGTGGTCTATTATTTTATAAGGAAAAAACAATATGTTGGTGATGATCAACTTGATAAAGATGCTGATTTATGTGAGATCCCTATTTCCATGGAAGGATTAACATAAAATAATGATGAGCATGTCATAGACATGATTTATGACATAAGGGATAATCATGAAAAAGGAATTTGAAAAAAAAAATCCATTAGTACATTCCTAATATTATAGGTAACATATGTTTATTTCTTGTTTACTTTTATTAATTTTATAAAATGTTAGATATTTTAATTTTTTCTTTATTAAAATACATATTAAAACTAATAAGTAAAAATGTTTGTTTATATTAGTTTAGTTTTGTTTAGTTTACCATTTTTACCATTACGTAACTTATATATTTATAGATTTTGTTGAAATGCAATTATTTTAAATCTAATATGTTAAATAAAAATAAAAATATTTTTAAGAGTATATTGAAAAATATTATTTTTTTTAAAATGTTTTATTTGGTTGGACCTTTTTTAATATTCTTACACCAATTTTGGATTTGTTTTCATTCATTTACATGACATTTCATATATCATTACTATTATTAGTATTTTAGTTAACTATAAAAAATATTAATAATAATGTGTCAAGTTTTTTGTTTATGTTTGTGTTTCATAATTTTTCATTTTTATTTACATTAGTATTGTAATAGTTGAATTTTTATATTTGTGTACTAATTGTTTATTTCCTTGATTTGAAGGATAATAAAAGATCAATCATCTGATCAAATACATACTTCTGGAGATGATTGTCTTGATCATACCTATGGCGAGGAACATTCACATTCTCCTCTTGATGATCCCCAACCTTTATATACTCCCACGGAGCCAAAGAAAAGTTTGAGGGTTAGTAAATGTGACCACACACATTTACCAAAATTATCAGTTGCTCATAGCCAGGACCAGAGGATAGTTATAGACTTTGATGAGAATGATATTCCAAGAGGTCGTAATACAAAAAAAATCAAGAGTTTTGTATCCATTCAAGGAATGAATAAAGTCAGTATTTTATTTAATGATTGGAGAAGCGTTGAAAAATCAATAATATCTCAGTTGTGGGAGACCATTTTGGTAAGATTGTTTATTATTATTTTACTAATCTTGAAATGTTTATAGTATAATATGTTTTCCCCCTTCTTATCAGATGACATTTGATATACCTGGCACTGGAGGAGTCAGGTGGAAATGTTTATCAATGACTGTCAGGAGATAGAGGGATTTCAAATCAACCCTCACATCTGATTTCATTTTTGGGCCTAAGAAACATGACAATCCATGTCATATATATCATTTTATAGATGAAGACACATGAATTTGTTTTGTTGAAAGTAGAATACAAGAAGCATTTTTGGTAAGTTCAATTTAAACTTTTGGAAGTTTTCTTATATTAACTATCTTATTAATGATTTCTTAATGATTTTTTTTCTTAATTTATAGAAATTGAGGATATATCACTAGGAGATACAATCTAGAAATGTATACCCTCACACTTTATCTCAAGGAGGGTATACTTTATTGGAAGAATAAATGGTGGTTGAAAATTTAAAAAAACCAAGAGTTGAGTCTTCGAAATGTAAAATGGTTTACCCTCCACTCCAACTATACATGAAAAATAGAAGAGGGTTCAGATGAGCAAAAAAGGGAAATATCTTACAGAAGAATCGAGGGTTGTAGTTGAGAGGATTGTAAGATGTGTATTTTATTTATTTATTTATGTTAATTCAATTCTATATATATTTTGAATCATTACATAATTTTTTAAATAATTCATACAGGATTCTCTTAAGGAGAAGAGAACACATGAGGTATTTGTAGTTAAGGGGAGGCAAGATATTTTATCTGCAGCATTGGGAAAGCTCGAACACCCGGGTTGTGTATGAGGATACCTGGTGGGTGTATCAGTGAGAAAAGTGTTACCACATTCTTCATATTCTGTAATGGAGTGGTTTTATAAAAAAAGAATCTTTAGAGGCTGAAGTTCAAAATATTAATGCAAAGATGGAGAAAAAGATCAGAGCGTTAGTACGGTCCATGTTTGAAAACATGCAAAGACAATTTCAAACTGCAGCTCTTAATCCTCCACCTTTTCCAGCAGCTCCCACTCCCCCACCTTCACCTGAAGACTCCATTATTTATCCTCCACCTCCTTCTACAGACCCTATTTTTTATCCCACTTCTACACCCACTTATCCACCTCTGTCTGCAGGCCCCATTTTTTATCCTACTCCTACACCTCCTCCTCTACAGTTTCCTAGTTACTGTGAGTTATATGTTGACGATACTCAATATCATATAGTTGAATATGGGATGATATATTATATAGGAGATAACATTCATCATCAATAGTTAGAGATAGAGCAACATAGGGTCATTGTACAATATATTATAGATATATCAGTTAGATTACCATTACCTATAGATGAGGTGAGGATAGTTAGAAAAAGTGTCGACCACATTTTAATTTGGCCATCTATATTTCTGTGACATATTACCATATAGGTATGTGTATATTTTATATTTTGTTTTATTTTTGTATTATTTTTTTAATATCTAAAAATTAATATATTTATCTATTTATTTATAAAAATACTTTAAAGGTAAATAAATACTATATAACCAACAACAAAGAAAAAGGGTTATGACTTTAAATACATATTCTAGTAGTCTTGAAAGATTGTCAAGATATTCAAATTTGTTAGCGGGTGTTTATACATTTTTAGTGGAAGGTCATGTATGCGTGCATGCAATAAATGTGGGGATTTTGAAAAATGATATCATGGAGCTTGTAATTGGAGATATGTTGGGAATCAACATGATGCAAGTTTTTTATATATGAGTCTTAACATAAATATTTCCCTGTATTAAATTTATTGAAAATTTATACTTATGTATGTTTTGTATTAGGTATCTTTATAAAATGTGAGAGGAAAATGAAAAGATAGATGTATATGGATTGATGTGCCCATATCTAATTTCACCTGAAGCATGAACATTGACTGAAGAATAAAGAACAATTTATATTGCTGAAAGATTTGAACAGAATATAATTACATAATGTTGGATGTTTCCTTTTATTGAGAGGTATGAAACATATATCTCGCAAAGTGTTATTTATCTTTCAACATAATAACCACTAACATTAAATTTTCCTTTATATTAGTGACCATTGGATGTTGGGTGTTATTTTCCAAATGAGAAGGCACTTTTCTGGATATGCTCTATCCATGGAAATGTGTGAGGAAATTTTAAGAACATGTCAGAAAAGTGATTTTTAATTTATTTAATAGTTTTTTATATTATAGTGAATTTTAAATTGATTTCATTCATATTATTTTTTAACAGGGGATGAGATTTCTTTCGAAAAACCACAAAAAAAGAACACTAATATTAAATATGTAAAAGTAAAGGTGTATTTACATTTATAATTAGTATATTTTGGATATATTATATAAAATAAAATTTTGAATTGAAAAAATCATTTAAATATATTTTTCATAAACAACAAGGTGTTAAATAGTATGGATATTATGTGTTAAGATATATGTATGAAATAATTACAACTGAAACAGTTAAAAAGTTCAAACAGGTTATATTTTCTTATAAACTATTCATTAATATTTCATTTATTTTATTCATTATAAATGTTAACTACTTCTATTTTAATGTGAATCTTTTTGATGACTCTTTCCCTTATAGTTCACATGATCTCACATACTTACAAGTGGAATGGGAAAATCATTTCACAGGTTTGGTTGGATTTTAGTTTGTTTTTAGTGAATATTGTAATTTTGAATGTTGTAATTGTAAATGAGTAGTTGGTAGTTGTTTTTGTTGGATTTAGGTTTTTTAGTTAATATTGTAATTTTTGAATGTTGTAATTGTGAATGTGTAATTTTGCTGCTTATTTCTATTTTCACTTGTTTTTTTTATTTTTCTGGTTTGGTCGGTAGTGGAGAGGAATGTTATTATGAAAATTAAAAAAAATTTATGTTAGTTATTTTATAACCGATGTTAAAAATATTTTTTATTAATTTTAATGTTGGTTTTTATAGAACCAAAATGGTATAATGTTTTTTACGTTGGTTATAAAATAACTGATGTAATTTTTTTTTTACAAAGCCTTTTCATATTGGTTTTAAAATAACCAACATAGAATAAGGTTTTTTTACGTCAGTTAATAATTAACCAATGTAAAAAATTACATCAGTTCTATAAAAAACAACATAAAAACCTTCTTTGTGAAGACTTTTCACATCAGTTTTAAAATAACCGATGTAGAATAAGGTTTTTTAATTCGGTTAATAATTAACTGATGTAAAAAATTCATGGGGATCTTTTTTTTTCACACCAGTCATATAAAAACTAACATGGTATATGATTTTTTACGTTGATTATTTAAAAACCAATGTAAAAAATTAGTTCCATTATAGATTTACAATGTTTATTTTTTTAACCAATGTTAAAGACTCTATTTACAACGTCTCCTTTAGTAATGATGGCTAATAACCGTCGTAAAAAATAAAAAATAACCGATGTGAAAAAGCATTTTTTCACTAGTGGGGGATTCTTCATCTATTACCTGACTTCTAAATAACAATGAATATAACACAAACATAGTTCATGTAATACGAAATGATCATGCTGAAGGGATATGAGAAAACAATAAATTAGTCTCCTAATTAATTTGGTAATTATTTACATTATATTTATTTTTTTAAATTACATGTGTAAAATAGTATTATTTAACAACTATTGGATATTTAATTATATATATTTGATTTTTTGTGTTAAATTTTGATATTCCATAGTTATGGTTAAACATTTTTTCATAGAAATACCTGACATACATTATTATATTTTGGTTTAATTTACACGTATGAGAACACCTTTTCAAGCTTTGATATTTAAATTTTTGCATGTTTAAGTCTTCATAGAAGTAATGTTTATATTTAATAGTTCAAATTTCATATTTTTTAGTTAAGAATAATAATATCATTATTTTGTTAAACATACACATGTATTCCACTTTTTTTACTTACATATTTCAGTTTTCCTATTTTTTAATTACTACCTTGTCTAATTATATTCAGGTACACAAGAATTTCATTACATTTTCCTATTACAATGACATATATAGACACCGAGATAGAAGGAAATATACTAAGGTATTTTGTATTTTTTTTCATATTATTAAATATATAGTAATATAATTATTTAATTAAAACAAAATTTTATTTTACAAAAAATAATAGCAGGACTACCGATGAAACTTTAGCAGGGTAGTCATCTGCTTTTAGTATTTGGAAATCGAATTCTAAATTTAGTAAATGTGGCATTAAATATTTAGCAAAACTAACACTTTATCATGAATATAAGCAATTACATATTAGTTTTAATGATAAAAATAATGCAACTGGTCCAAATGCAATGTAGTTTATAAGCTATATCCGTATGTAAAGTTATTGCAGGATTACAATTTTATATCCTGATTAAAATTCTGTTGACAAGGTGGAGATAGACCTGTTTTGGGAGGCCATAAAGGTAAAATATATCAATTGATTTATTTTATCTCATTTTTCAAATATGATATATTTTAAATGAATAATATTTATATTATGCAATTTCAGGTGACATTCAATTTTGAAGAAACAAAAGTTGTTAAGAAAAAATGTCTTAATTTATCAGTGGTTCAGTATAGGGATTTCAAAACAAAGTTGACAAAGAATTATGTGTTTGGAGGGAGAAAAAATGAAAGACCATGCCTTAAGTATTCATTTTTAGATGAAGATACATCGAAGAAATTTCTTCCCACCCAACATAATGAAACATTTCATGTGTGATAATTATATTATATTATATTATAAAATTTCTTATATGTGTACCTAATTAATTATTAGTTTACTTATTATATAAAATGCCTCAAGGAAATCCTATCAAGACATCCAATTGTAGAATGTAGATCCTCATACTTTATCATGCAGAGGGTATCATTTATTAGAGTGAAAAAAATATTGAAGAAAAGTTTGAAGCACTAAGATATCACTGCACTATTGGTTTTGATGAGGTCTAATTCGGTCCCCCATCTCCACCCACCTTCAATGAGAAATGGAAAAGAGTGATAAGAAGAAAAAAATGAAAAGTATCTTACAAAGAAATCTAAGGAAGTATATAAAATAATTTTAAGTAAATAATAATTATTTTTTATGATTTTTTTTAATTTATAGATTAATAAAACTAATATACCATTTTAAATTTTCATTTCAGGATGAAATTTAGGAGAAATAAACACATGTCATGTTTATTCATGAGGGTAAGATGGACATCTTAGCCACTTCTTTAGGAAATCTAGAACACCCCGGTCACATAAGAGGATATGTGGCGGGTGTTAGTATTCAAGAAGTTTTTGGTCATCAAAGTAAACAATCAAGAGACCCAGAAATTGAATCCCTAAAAGCTAAAGTGAAAGATATGAAATAATCCATAAGAGATCAAATTCAAGTAGTTGTTCTGTAGGCTATGTTGGAATAATTGATGAGATAGTCACAGTCTACAGAGCCTGCCCAATCCGCCTACTCAGATCCCCCACCTCCACACTCAAAACTAACCTTATATAGTGAGTTATATGTAGGAGATCCTGATATACATATTGTAGCATTCAGATTTGTGATTTTTTTGGGGGATCTTGTACATAAATAGCCTATTCAAATGGGTTAGATTAGTGTGTCAGTACATGATATTATTGATCATACTACTATACTACCATTCCCTACTGTAGAGATTACCAGAGTTGGGGATTGTATAAGTCATTTTTTACTTTGGCCATCTAGCCTTCTTCATCATATTTCATATGAGGTATGCATTTTTTAAATATTAATTACATATGATTTAAAATTTCTTATAATGTTTTCTGAAATTTGACTTATATAGCAGTATCTAAAATCCAAAGAAATTGCACAAAAGAAATATAAGGTTCACCAACAAATAACTGTAGATACTTTAGATATTTCTGATGGGATAAAATGATTATCTCAGGTTTCTTTTTTCTTGGATAATATCTATGATTTTAGGATTTTTTAAACATATATGGAAGAGAATATCCATTGATAATATTCAGAAAATATATCATGGATCTAACTAATTTTGAAAATATCAGTATTCTTATGTTGCGGTTGTTTTCTATGTAAGTAAATTGATGCTTCAATTTTTATTTTCTAAAATAAATATGGTTTAAATTGACTTACTATATTACTTTTTTAATAAGGTATACACACACACTGCTTGTTCAAAATAACACCACAAACATTTATGGTTTTATAGATCCATAATTCATTTCAAAGATTGCGCTATATGTATTAACTAAAAATAGAGAGGCATATATATGTGAGAGGTTATTAATAACGAATATTGGGTGTTGGTTATTACAATTTCTCAATGGGTAATAATAGAATCATAATTACAAACTAATATTAATTATAATGTCATTAAATATAAAATTTTTGTATTATAGGGGGCATCATATGTTAGGTGTATTCTTCCCATGTGAAAACACATTATATTGTTTTTTCTCTTTATTAGGTGGAGTTCGTAGACAATTTTTCACCATATTAAACAAATAAGTTTATTTGTTTTTTATAAGATCATTATGTTTAATTATCATTATTTATCCATGTATTATTAGTTGATATATATGAAAATGCAGGTCATGGTAAAAATTTAACAAAGACCACTTGTCAATAGTGAAGCCAAATGTAATCAACTATGTAAAAGTAAAGGTAATTTTTTTTATATTAAATATTATTTTGATTTTTTGATATATATATATATATTGGTTTTTATTATCAAGTTAATGTTTTATTAATTATAGTATCATCGTCAATAAGGACATGTTGAATCTGGTTATTATGTTCTATGATTCATGTATGGGATAATCACAACTGGGGTAACGATTGATTTTGACTAGGTTAGTTATATTAATTATTATATATTTTTTGTCATAGAATTATATTTTTTAATCTTATATAATCCAACATTATTATAGTCATTCAATGATGTCAATTCGTAAATGAAAGATGAACTTGACCCTCTTCAATCTTTATTTGTGAACTATTTGTTAAGTGTGATTATGATTTAAGGTATGTATATTCTAATGTTTCTGATTATTATTACATTTTCCTAATAACAAGTGTTCAATAATGAATTCTTTTGTTATAATAGGTGTTTGAACATAATGATATCAAATGAATTCTTCAATAATAACTAATAATAATCATGTTGTAAATTTCTGGTATGTTTTTTTAATTATACTTTATAATACAAAGGCATAGATAATTTTTTTTATTAACTTGTTAAAAGTATGTATGTTTTTATAGATTTCCAGTCACTGATAAATGTTGTTTTATGGTTGTATAATATTTTTCTATTACAGGGATTCTAATTTTTTATGGGGTGAAATATTTATAATTTTATATTTTTTTTAACTTCCAGCGTCAGTTTTCATAAAAACCGACGCTGAATCATTTAAAAAAAATCGAACAATTTTCAACTTTAGTTTCTTAGATAATCCAATTCTAAAAATAAACCCCGTTCACATTTTAGGTGTCAGTTTTTAACAAATCGATGCTAAAAACATTTTTTTTAACATCACCTTTATAGATGTCGGTTAAAATGGACATTAAAATTAAAAAAAACCGATGTTAACTCATGTTTTTCACTAGTTATGTCATCATAACTGTATGTGAAAGTCCTCTAAGGGGTTCTATAAGTATTAAATATAGGATTAGGGACAACTATAGGAATAAAAAAGGGTGAATAACCCCAGGAAAGACTATTCATGATACCTATATTAAGGTAGCATGTCCATGTAAAATTATATACTAACCTATGTAACTTACTGTCAGAATTATTCCACTTACATAATATTCCATAACCCCAATACAAATTGGCATAACCTATGTAACTATCTATTGCTTCCTCCCTATACCCCTCATCGTCACTTTAATACACCACGCCAACAAGAAGAATAAACCTCATGCCAAATCAGTACAGGTTATGTAAAAAAGTATAAATTTCAATTCTTTCAACTTTAAATATGTTTTTATAGGTTTTATTAATCTGGTCTCTAAATTTAAAATTATCAACTTTACCAATTATCAAAAAATATTTAAATTTCAATACTTTATTGATCTATAATATAAAAAAACTTCCAATTAATTTACACTTACAACATTAACCACCATTAAAAAGGGAAATCACATATTTATGGTTAATAATCATATCTAAAAATTTAATAAACATAGAAATTTGTATTATTTAATTGTTACTCAATATTCCACCATTATCATTCTTTTACACTTTGAAAGCATGATATTTTAAAATTAATCCATAGAAACCCTTATTTATCTCCATTATGATTTCTCCTTGTAATTATCATCATTCCATTATCCATAAATAAAAAAGGAAATATAATTCTATAGATAATCTAAGAATGAAGTGATTATTTAGAATCACATACCTCAATCCCCTGATGAACCCTATCCTTTGATCCTATAATGATCACTGTTCACCACATTTATACCCATTTTCTTCATTTTACAATATTTTGATACACCAACAAACCATTAAATTCCAATTCCAAAGAGTATTTTTTCCTTGAGATAATTAAGAGAATGAAATAATAGAGGGAATTTGGGAGATTTTCCAAGTAGTGAAGCCAATTCCAAATAACCAACCGCATTACAATATCTAGCTAAATAATATTTTCTTATATTACCATGAAATATACACTAAAATATATCATTACAAAATTATTTATTTGATAGAAATATTTATTTTAAAATGAAATCTAAATAAATTAAATAATACTATTAAATTAACACATAATATCATCGGGAAAACTGACCATCTCTAAAAATTTATAAATCAATACTCAAGGGTAGACATTGCATTTTGAATCCACCCAAAACATTTAAAATTATATTTTAAGAAACATAAATTTACAATTTTCCATTCTCCTCAAACAAAATGAACACGTAAAAAAATATAAATAAAAATAATTTAAAGGAATTAATGAAAAACTCCCAGTCACTATATCCACCCCTTCTAAGACTTTCCATTCAAATACTGAAACTTACTCACATAGGCGAGGGTAATAAGTTCTCATCCTATTCTCATGATTTTACATGATCCTCTAAATATTTACATTCTTCTATAATATATATACTAGTGGCATCAACTACCCCTAAAGGGTCTTCTCTAAAAAATCATTGATCTCCATTAGGTACTAAAAGGTTATGTTGTCCTCAACATCTATTTTTTACTTAGTTGATAATTTGCACTAGGTAGTGAAAATATCTCTTTATTTGGGACTCATAGAATAAATTATGCACCCAGTCCATCTAGGTAGTAACACCAAGTGATAAGAAGTATCACCTACCCTATACAGGATATAGAAAGGTTTGAAAAACCTTAGGTTGTGATTTCTTCCCCAAATAAAACATCTCAAAATGAATCATGGAAAAACCATTAGAAATATATGATATCATTATTTAAACTTCAAATACCTCCATCATTAGTACATGTAATACTTTTCATGGTTTTGAGATTTCCTTATATTCTCCTTGATCACATGTAACTTCTCTATTATCATCCATACAAGATTTAACCCTATAAGTGATGACTCGTATACCTTTATCCAATAAAGGGGGTGACCTAAAGGGTCTCACATATATAGAATCAAAAGTATTCATGATAATAGTATATTTGTAGTCTTTTTTGTAGATAAAATACATTAATGGTAACTAATTATCCCATATCCAATCAAAATCATGCACACAAGTATACAATATACCCTCAAAAACCTAAATGGTCTTGACAATCTTTCCATTTGTCTAAGGATGTAATGTTGTATCAAATGTATTAGGTTTCAAAAGTCTCTAAAAAATACTCTAAAATTGGGACATGAATAAAAGGTATCCATTGGCATTAATCATTTATCATACCCCATGAAAACATAAAATCTCTCATGAAAATACACAATATCACTCTTTTACAAACATCCCAATCTATCCAATAAACATTTCAATCAAATAATGATGAAGTGGGACTATTTTCTCAATCATTAAATGATAAACTATATGGTATAATTAGCCTAAACCAAACATGTAAGTCCTATCATGAAATATATTGACATCACATCCCCCTTCTATGGTGGAACATCAGGAGGCTTGGTTAATCAGGTTGGAATATAGTACACTAAAGTCACTCATTGGAAAGTGAGGCATCATGAAATAAACTATTTAATTATCCAATTAATTCATTTAAACTATTAATAATTCATGATATATTGGTACAACATTATAATTCATGGATGTTTCACCAAGGGGGAGTAAAAGTCCCTTATTACTTACTCATATAGATCAACTGGGTACATTTATGCCTCTAGAAGAAGATTATATTCCTCACATTAAGAGAATGAATCAGGTGTATTGCTTATGAATATCTAATCTTGTAAGATATCACAATTTATGTCTCTATGTTGGGTCTCCCCCACTTAGTAGAGGAGTGTAGGGGATATAACAACTGTTTGAAGTTAAGTAACACTTATGCAACTACTTTCATTATGAATAACTATTCATATAAATCCTATATTATCAAGGAATGGGATTTCCTACTAAAGATATGATCCAACATGTTTCCATTACTATAATTATAAAGTATATTCAAGACACAATCCTATAGTATCTTTAACAATCACCTCTATCTTAGGTTGAAATCTCATATAAAGAAAATGTACTTGAGACTCTTGTGATCCCTGTAGACCATAAATTAGTCACCAAGAAGGTATTTCCTCTAGATATTAATGGGAAACACTGCTACTATGAGATTCATTTCATGGGTCATTTAGTAATAGTAATGAGGTATCATTTTCCTTGACCCAAAAGAAATCATCTCATGCTAATATATCAGTACATATCTAAGGATAGTTCTAGAGGAATCATATAAGAAGACATGTTTAGACCCTTCCTCTAGTAAATTTAGCATTGTATTTCTAGTAAATCTCTACTTTAACTCCTAAAAATATTTAGAACATCAGTCAAACCACATAAAGGAATACCCTAAGGGTAATCATGGAAGAATTATTCCTAAATAAATATATCACAAAATATTGATGATATCCTACTAAACCATGAAATCTGTACATATTGAACACATTATTTATTGGATGTTAAGCCATAAATTGTTCAATATTTTCTATTTACATACCTACTTCACCATCTAAGATAGAGTGTCTTAATAAATGGACTTCCCAAATCCATAATTTTCACATTGAGAGTTTATTATAAAGATATTTATCTTGAAGAATGTCCTGAAAAATCCTTTGATTCTTAACATATTCTTTCTTTGATGAAAAATGGATAAGGATGTACTCAATAAAGTCTACCATTATTTGGTGTGATAATGCCTCAAACATATTATCTATAATACCTATGAACATAGATAGGGTGTTTATAATAAAAAATTACTAAGAAATTATTGTGTTAGTAGCGACACCTAAACACCATCTTTAATATAACACCTCGAGCCTACACTTCAAGATTCGGTGCTAAAACATGCTGTGTAATTTTTTTTATAAAAGAAATTGAATAATTACACAACACATTACAAAATTAATGATCTTTTCTGGTCTAGGTTTTGGAGAATTAGATACAAATATTAAATTTCATCAAAACTGAACAAAAAACATTAACTAAATAGAAATGTCTTCAGTGTGCTACCTCCTCATAGAATACACATCACAAATTAACTCTACTAATACTATAAAAAATATTTTAAAATATAGGGTGAACATTTAATATGACCAATAAGGGGTTTTGAAAACATTAATAAATTCTTTTAAAACAATAATATTTTAATAAACAAATGTCTTTAAGAATAGATTTTCATAATGTTTGTATAATAAATAAATAATTTACAAAACCATTATTTTCTCAAAATAATTATAATGAAAAATATCATTAGGATTTCTCCATTGAAAATAATAATTTTTAGTGGGACATTCTTGATACTTGGAAGAACATAATAAAAACCATAATACCACTAGCCATAACTCATATGGAACAACGTCCCCTTAAGATTTATCAGTTCACTCCCCATAACATCACTTAAAATTCATTATACTAGTGCCAACTTTTAGAAAAACATTTTTAATAAACCTACCTTTCTCAATAATAACCCAAAACATTTCAAAAATACATATATAAAATGATTTTCTTTAAAATAAAATAACACTTCTTATAACATGTCATAAACTTTTCCTTGATAATTTATAAAAAAACTTTTAGGAGAATCCCATGCTTAAAAATAGATGTTATTATTTAAAATTCATAAATAAACTCCATAAAAAAACAAATGCACACTTAATCTAATAGTGAATATATAATTTTGTCTTCTTAAAATAATCATAAACATTAAATAATTATGTTTTTCACATAAAATTATAAAATAAACATTTTAAATAAAACATTTTAAATCTTAAATAAATCAATGTACTTAATAATTTTAGAATTAAACCTTAAAATTTAAATTGAAATCATGAATTTATTATGAATGCAAGGTATGTTGATGTTATGAATATTTCATGACTATGACTATATGAAAATGGGACGTCCTTAATTTCAATATAATATGATGAAACACTTAATTTTCTTCGCACACTCTTTTAGAAACATGACAATAAAATTATAAACATTACAACCTTACACACACACACACACAAACTTTGAATTTAAATTCTAATTAAAATAACTTGATGTTTCCCATAATAATCACACACACACACACACACATAATTTTGGTAGATTAAAATCAATTAAGAAATATGGTTTCTAAAATAGAATCATTAGAATTATTTTTTGAAAAAAAAATTCACATTTAAACATAATTTTTAACATAGAAATTATTGTATTGATATTGAATTAACATGTTTTTTTAAAATTAAACTAAAATTATTGCCATAGATAATAAATAATCAGTTTATATAATACTTATTTGAAAATATTTATTATAATTCTGATGAATTATAATGTTAAATTACAATAAAATAAATCCTCTTACATAATTTCATAATTAAATTTATAAATATAATTTCTTTAAATTTCTTAAGTATGAATCTATTATCATATTTTATAAAATTTATAGACATGTATAAAATTATGAAACAATAAATAAACTCTCTTAAAAATATATTTTATTGAATTAAAATTTTAAAATAAAATATTCCATTATATATAAAAATTTCAAAGAAAGGAATTATATGAAAATAAAATAAATAATTAATCCCTTAAATATAATATTATCAAAATAAAATTCAAAACCAAAACATGTTTGGTTTTTAATCAAATAAAAAAACAGATGTTCACAAAAATATTTTCCCTTACAATTAAAATATGAAAATATATAATCTCCCTTACATCAAATTTTCAGAACATAATTTAGATAAACATAAAACATAAATCATTTAAAAAAATGATCCCTTACCTAATCAAAAGACAACAAGCTATATGTATTCTACTATATAACACACACACACACACTCTCCTGGAATGGAAAATGGTTTTTAATTTTCATTTGAATATAGATATAAGGATTTTATATCCTCCATCTCTACTGTGTGGCATTATAAAAAAACAAAATCCAAGACTGGATTACAGTGCAAGATCAATGATTTTTGTTCAAAATTATTGAATTTTATATATTTTATACACAACCAACTAAACATAGGAACCTGAGAAGATTTTCAAATCTCAAAAATAGTGACATATACTAGCTTACCATGAAAAATAAGTTTATATATGTAGAAAACAAATAGAAAAATATTCATACACTTGCTTTAAACGAATCATCCGAATACAAACATGCAAAGAAACACTAACATCACAAATTTAAGTAACTAGAAAAAGAACATGAGAATCAAAATCTATGAAATAAAAATAATATTTTTTGTTTATAGTCCCAAAATCAAAATAGTATACAAATGGATAACAACATTCCGAGACTAATTGAAATAGAAAAACAAATAAACAGGACAAACACTCCCATGAATAAAACGATCTAAGGTTCAACACCAAGAAAGAAAAATGAAACCTACCTCATGATAGGTAGGATTAGATCGAAGATTCATCTGTCTGGATCTCTCTCAGAATGAAACTCTAACCGCAATCGGGACCCTTCGACAATGGTCATAATTGGTCAAACTCCCACCTCGTCCGTGGTCAGACATTTCTTACAGTACCTTTATAGTCCTCAACCAGTGACCGATCAACCACCCAAATTATGTTCAACTTTAGTTTGTAGGCGCACAGTCAGAGCATCCTCTCCCTCACTGAGCATGACCCCCCTTCCGTTGGAAACCTTATCCATCTAACCACTTTCCCCTTTTTTATATCGTTTTCATTTCATTTTTTATCATTTTTTTAAATTATAAATGATATATTCTTATTTAAGATTTTATAAAATTTAATAATTTTCATAATTCAAAATGATTTTATAATTATAAAAAATATATATTGTTTTATAAAAATATAAATTATATTATTGAAGACATAATTTAAAAAAAATTTATTATAAATTTTACTCTTATAATCAATTTATATAATATTAAGTGTATTTATTATATCAAAGCACATTTCTATTATTTTGAAAATATTTATTTATAATATTTTTATAATCCTTTTAAACAGAATATTGATTTGTTAAGAAAATTAATCAAATAAATATATTTATAATATAAAATCATGTTTATAAAATATGTATTAATTTATTATTGAATCTTATTTCTTGAAAATATTAATTTATTTAAAAATATTATAATATATGATATGAAAAATGTAAATTTTATAAAAGTATAATTTAATAATTTAAAAGGTGGTATATTTTTTTTGAAAATAATACAAACACATTTAATTATAATTCTTTTATTAATTACTTAGAAATTCTGGAATGTTACATTATCCCCCCCTCAAAATAATTGCATCCTCTCAATTAATTCGTTAGACTCTAGAAAATTCTGAATTTTCATATTCATAATTAAGAAAACTAGAACTGATAAAATTTTATACTCAAAACATCTAATCTCCATAGTTATGTAGATCTTTCCTCTGATACCAATTATAACTCCCCAAGCCCGTGCTTCCATATTCGATGCTAAAACATGTTGTGTAATTTTTTTTATAAAAGAAACCAAATAATTAAACAAAACATTACATAATCAAGGACCTTTTCTAGTATAAGTTTTATAGAATTATATATAAATATTACATTTCATCAAAACTGAACAAAATAAAACTAACTAAATAGAAAAGTATTCAGTGCACTGCCTCCTCATATAATTCACATCACAAATTAACACTAATAATCTTATGTAAAAAGATTTTAAAATATAGGGTAAGCATTTAATATTCCAAGAAAGGAGTTTTGAAAACATTAATAAATTATTTTAAAATAATCCCTTTGAATAAACAAAAATACTTAAGAATATATTTTCATAACGTTTGTATACTAAATAAATAATTTTAAAGACAATTATTTTCTCAAAATAATTATAAGATCGTTGGGATTTTTCCATTGAAAATAATAATTTTTGGTTGGTCATTATTGATAATTAGAGGACCATAATAAAAACCATAAGGCCTCTAGTCATAACTCATATAGAAAAAATCTCTCTTAATATTTATGGGTTCACTCCCTATAACATCACTTAACATTCATTATACTATTGCCAAATTTTAGAAAAACACTTTTAATAGACCTACCTTTTTCAATAACAACCCAAAACATTTCAAAAATACATACATAAAATTATTTTCTTTAAAAGAAAATAAAATTTCTTATAAAATTTCATAAAAATTTCCTTGATAATTTCTAAAACCATTTTTAGTGGAATCCCATGCTTAAAAATAGATGTTCTTATTTAAAAGTCATAAATAAAATGAATAATAAAATAAATGCACACTTGATCTAACAATGAATATATAATTTTTTCTTAATCATAAACATTAAATAATTATGTTTCGTATATAAAATTATAAAAGAAACATTTTAAATCTTGAAGAAATCCATGTAAATAATTAATTTATAAAGTAAACCTTAATATTTAAATTGAAATCATGAATTTATTATGAATACTAGGTATGTCGATATTATGCATAATGCATGTCCATGACTATATGAAAATGTGACATCCTTAATTTCAATATAACCTGATGACACACTTAATTTTATACATGAATTCTTTTAGAAACATGACAATAAAATTATAAACATTCCATCCTTAGACACACACACACATACACATATATAAACCACAAATTTAAATTCTAAATAAAAATACTTTATGATTCCCATAATAATCACACACACACAATATATATATATATATGAAATGGAATTTATAATAATCATAATTAAAGAATAAATTCATGTTTAAACAAAACATTGATAATTCAACAATAAAATATAAATTGAACAATAAAAATATCCATTGTATAAAGAATTATATAATTTTGGTAGATGCAGATCACTTAAGAAGTATGATTTCTAAAACAAAATCATTAGAATAAAATTTTAGAAAAATATTCACATTTAAACATAATTTTTGACATAGAAATTCTTGTATTGATATTGAATTATCATTTTTAAATGAAATTATAAGTATTTTCAGAGAGAATAAATAATCATTTCATGTAATAATTAATTAAAAATATTTATTATAATTCGGATGAATTTTAATTTCAAAGTAAAATAAAATAAATCCTCTTACATAATTTCCTAATTAACTTTATAAACATATTTTTTTTTTAAATTTCCTAATTATGAAACTATTATCATAAATTATAAAATTTAAAAACAAGTATAATTTTTTAAAGAATAAATAAACTCCCTTACAAATATATTTGATTGTATTAACATTTTAAAATCAAATATTCCATTACAAATAAAATTTTCAAAGAAAGGAATTATTTGAATATAAAATAAATAAGCAATCCCTTAAATATAATATCATCAAAATAAAATTAAAAACCAAAAATATGTTTGGTTTTAAATCAAAGAAACAAACAAATGTTTACAAAAATATTTTCCCTTACAATTAAAATATGAAAAAATATAATATACCTTACATCAGATCTTCAAAACATAATTTAGATAAATATAAAATATAAATCATTTAAATAAAATGATCCCTTACCCGATCAGCAAACCACAATATACAAGCCTTTTACTACACAACACACACACACACTCTCCCAGACTGGAAAATAGTTTTCAATTTTTATTTTCACATAAATAAAAAGATTTTATAGCTTTCATCTTGACTATGTGGACTTATAAAAAAACAAAATCCAAGACCAACTTGCAGTGTAAGCTTGATAATTTTTATTCAAAACGATTGAACTATTTATATTTTATATAAAACTGACCTAAAATAGTAACCATAAAAGATTTTTAGATCTAAAAATAGTGAAATATACCATCTTATCGTAAAAAATGAGTTTATAGATGGAGACAAAAAATAGGAAAATATTCATACACTTTCTATAAAGGAATCAACTGTATAAAAATAGGAAAAGAAACATTAACATCACAAATTTAAGTTACTATAATAGGAACATGAGAATCAAAATCTACAGATCAAAACAAAATATCTAATGTTCATAGTCCCAAAATCAAAATAGTATAAAAATGGATCACAACATGCCGAGACTGATTGAAATAGAAAAATGAAGAAACAGGACAAACAATTCCATGATTAAAACAATCCTAGGTTTAACACCAAGAAAGAAAAATGACACCTACCACACGCTAGGTAGTATTAAATCTAAGGTTCATCTGTTTGGATCTTGCTTAGAATGAAACCATAACCACAATGGAGACCCTTCAATGACACTCAGACTCAGCCAAACTCCCACCTCATTTATGGTCGAACACTGCTTAGAGCACCTAAATGGTCCTTAACCAGTGACCAATCCACCACCTAGATGACGCTCGACTTTTGCTTGTAAGTGCATGGCTAGAGCTTCCTCTCCCTCACCGAGTGCGATCCCCCTTCCCTCAAAAACCCTATCCATCCACCCTCTTTCCCTTTTTTATACCGTTTTCATTTCATTTTTATCATTTTCTTAATTATAAATGATATATTATTATTTAAGATTTTATAAAAGTTAATAATTTTTATAATTAAAAATAATTTAATAATTATAAAAAATATATATATTTTTTATAAAAATATAAATTATGTTATTGAAAACATAATTTATAATAATGTTATTAAAAATCTTATTCTTATAATCAATTTATATAACATCTAAATGTCTTTATTATATCAAAGCATATTTATATTGTTTTAAAAATATTTATTTATAATATATTTATAATTATTTTAAATAAAATATTGACTTGTTAAGAAAATTAATCAAATAAATATATTTATAATATAAAATCATGTTTATAAAATCCGTATTAATTTATTATCAAGTATAATTTCTTGAAAATATTAATTTATTTAAAAATATTATAAAATATGATATGGAAAATGTAAATTTCATAAAATCATAATTTAATAATTTAAAAAGTGATATATATTTTTAAAATAATTCAAAAACATTTCGTGATAATTCTTTTATTAATTACTTAGAAATTCTGGGATGTTACATTCAATATTTCCCCCTCAAAAACCTGATGCTTGTGATATCTGAACATGAGTTTGATCTTTGAGAAATAATTCATTCCTTTTAGCTAGTCAAATAGCTAGTCAATCCTTTATAGATGGTATTTGTTCTTGAATATCACTTGGTTTAGGTTATGATAGAAAATACAAAGACTTAATCTTCCATCCAAATACTTGTTAACCAAAATGGGTGCTACCTAGGGGGAACACCAGTCCTAATGAAGCATTTTTTCAAAAAGGTACTGTAATTTCACCTTAATCTCTCTAATCTTAGTTTGGGCTATTTTCTATGGTGTTGAAAGTATAAAAGTGGCCCTAAAATAAAAATAGATATAGAAGTATATCTCTAGATTTAGGGGAAATCCTAGGACATCCATTAGAATAATATTTTTTCCTCATATAATATTATTGGAAACCAATTCTCTAAAATATTCACTATACATTGATCCAAACTCACTAACTAGTTGTAAATTTATTTTAACCAACTGCGAGAACACACCAATAATCTAAAATAGCTCCCTAATTTCCCTCAAAAGAGAAAATCAATATGTAATTTTGATAGCATGCCACTTTTTAATAATATCAGTCTATTTGAGCATGGAATGAAAATAATTAATTCATAACAAGGATTCTCGTGTAGGGAAACATCCCAACTACAACAAATTCCCATGAAAATATCTCTTTACTAAGACAAATCTCTCACTATTAGAAGATGTGGGTGAGCATGGGGTCCCATTATAGAAGTGATACATGTCTTACATCAAAATTAATATAAAATTTATTATAAAATCCTATATAGAATGCATCTATCCTTAATCATAGATTCCAACACCCAAATCTTAGCATGTACCCCAAAAAGTGGTTATAATGGAAGTGGGTGTAATAGTCCTCCAACCATAGCTTCTCCATTTTCTCCACTATCACGTCTTCCAAAACTACTTCATTGGGGTCACTCTAATCACTACAAGGTGGTCAATGATCATGAATCCACTTCTGATGTAATGGTTCATCCATTTTGTCACCATGACTACCATCAACTATTCATTTGGTTGGATAATCCCATGACATGTAACTATGACCTTCAAAATAATTACAAATCCTATCTCCCTACTTGTTTGATCCTCAATGAAAATATCATATATCAATTCCCAATACTAGGATTACATATGTGGGTTTCTTCCCTAATGAAATATTTATTTCTATCATTGACTAGATACTTAAAATAATTCTACCCTATGTAAAAAATAACCATTCCTAGTCTCTGGTTGTATCTTCCACAAGAAACTCTCAATCATAAGGGATATCTCCAAAACTTTGGAATAAATGGGAATGTATAAAGGTATTAACCCATCTCTAATATCTCTCTGGTATCCTTACACAAACATATAAGATTAAAAAATATGTTAAAATATATATATATATAGATTACCATATGATTCTTGGGAAACTTGATGCCTACTTAGTTATAATAATGTTTCTCTATATATGATCTATTATCTCATATAATAAAACCATCATTAAAGTCATTAGGTAGTGATCCTCCCTGAAGTGATGCTCAAACTTTGACTTAGGAAAGGGTGGATTAATGCTTGTTTACATAGTTAGAGCCTACTAATTAATCAACACACAATATATAAGACTATATTCCATATTTACCATCTAATCAGTGAGAATATAAACTATTTGAGACACCTGAGTCAATGCCTCTTGTCATTAATTAGTGTCTTATGGATTGATATTACCTTGGAAATTGTATGGTCTTTTTTAGAGACTCATATAGTTTACTCAGCCTATAGTTCATATCACTCTACCAAAATGGAATTATACACTTCATGGTAAGTGGAGGATCATTTACTTTTATAATGGGTGGAGGATTTTCACAATGTAAAACATGTAGAGGGAATAAAATTTACACTCTTGGTAATGAAACCTCTTGATTAGGTCCCTGAATTGAAGCTCCATTACTCAAGTGGTCAATAATAGGAGCATCAAGAACTAGTATTGAATTATAGAAATCCTTCCTTGAAATCTTGGCCGAACATATACGGGGTTCTACACTATATTCAATAAGATCAGAAGAAAAACATTAAATTATATATAAGTGAGATAACTCAATAAGATTTTGGATGAACCATATCCAAAATTCAATATGATGCATGTACCATTTCCCCCTATAAATGATATGTAATACTTTTGAGTCAATTAATTGATTATTAAATTCATAGAATAAGGATAAATCGAGAACTAACTAATTTAAAAAGGGAACAATTCTTCATGATGTGGTTGAAAAAAATATAATATAAGGTTAAATGTAGTGTAGTGGGATCACATATTATCACCTAGGAGGGGGTAATATCATGTTTTTTATAATTTTAAGAATTAACATGGGGGTAGTATGTTTTTAAATTGTGAGTGTAATAGAGTGATTTACGTGAGAGTAGAATGCATTGAATATCAAGATATGGATTCATGATTGATACAAGGGTAGGAGTGACAATGTTATGTTATCACCATTCCTTAATGAAAAATCCATCTACTAGTAGTTGATCAACGAGAGTGGTTATTATCACAAACCCCTCACCTCTGGATTCTAGTGCTAGTGAGTTATAGTAATATAATTATAATAATAAACTTTAAATCCTTCTTATGGGTTTGGGAGTGTTTTAAGAAATCACACAATCTTGTAATTGAGGAATCACTTTAAATAGATAAGGAGACTCTTAATAAAGAGACATTGATCCAAAAAAATTTAGAAGGAGGTTATGACTTCCATACACATTATAGGAATCACTATACACTTCACTACTTAACTACCCTAGTTCCATAGTATATAGTATTGATTGTGTGAAGGGAGAGATTTGATTAATAACCAAAGTAGAAAGAAACTAATGAAATATAGATTGATTTTGAATACATTCAACCAAGTATAATAATGTATAAAACTACTATTAAATGTAATTGAAAAATTAGAAATGGATATTGAAACTAAAATATAAAAATGACCTCTCCCTACTGGATCAATCATTAATAAGTGGTTTATACCTCTATATGAAAGATCCCAGGAATGGACAACAAGACTTCTAATATGCAATTGAAAAAACTAGCAGTGATCTTATAGTATGAACTCCCCTTCTATTGATAATGTTCAACTCCTTTTATAAGCTTCTTCTACTTCCTAGACCATTCAATGTGTCCTAAATATGCTCCAAATATATTCTACATGGATTGTAAAATTCTTCCTTGAATACTTGGGTAAATTTTACACTCCCACATTCTCAATGGAATTTTTCTCTCTAAAGGATCTTGTGCCACTAATCTAGTTCATTTTCATATTTCAGGATTTGGGTAGACAATCTGAATAGAAATCCCCTTAGTCATCACATCCCTTATATGAATGAAGCATGTTCATACTTTAAAAATTAAGGGATCTCTTGGATTTAGTAATTTTATTTAATTCTATAAAATTAAGATATTGTTAAGGTGATAATTATCTCTACATTGTGCGTTAATAATACATTACCATGGTTATAGAGACTATGTTTGAGATTTGGGATCCATAGTGTGGAAAAATTGGCTTCATATTAAATTATCATGTGCTCTAGAATATGGAGTCATAATGAAAATTATATTTAATTAATTTAGTACGATTCATTAACTTTCCATTGATTATTTTGGTGAAACATAAAATCTACAGGTAGACCTAAAACCCATTCATAGAGGCTAGATTATGGCTTGTAGTCCTTAAATATAGTGACCAAAGGAAAACATCACAAGAATAGTATAATAATTTCATAATTTAGATAATACATCTCAAAATAGTTGCACAACCCAAATATTGGAAGGTTTAGTGTATTGGAGATTATGTAGCAGAACAACCCTGGTCAATTAGATAAGCCACCCAAGTCAACCCATCATGGTGAGGTATAAAAAAGATAATTGAAACAAGTCTTGAATATAACCAAAACAAGATATAAAACAAGAGTACAAAGCCGAAGAGAGAGATACAATCAGATTGATACAATGTAAGAAAAAGTAGATAAACCAGTAAAGTATGAATTATAAAAGACCAATATGTCTCCATGTGATGAAATTTCACCTCTAAACCATCTCGAACTAAAGGTCACGACAACAAGAGAATCCAACATGATACAAGATTCCCTTATATTTACCTATTTTCGACAATACAACATATACAACCACCCAAAGAAAAAAGTAGGATGTGAGAACAAATCCCAGTAGAATACCACCACAGAGTCTAACAAGGTCTAATATTAAGAATTCAATAGTTCAAAATTTTAAAATGAAAATAGTTTTAATAAAGAATTTTCATAAATCTAAACCCATTAGTAAATAATTTATCATTGGTTTTCATAAAGCCTTTCATATTCACAAAGCAAGGAATATGAAAATTACAAGTGATAAAATAGGAATGTACATCCATACATCATAAGTCCATAAAGTAAACACAAATCCATGAAATAACCCATCATGGAAAGACATGTGATATAACCTCATATAATACCGGTGAGAAACTATCCATGAAAAAATCCATCATGTGATAAGTAAATCATAAATAAAAAATCACTCCACATTGATCCCTAACCTATGAGAATATTTACTATAAATAATAGAGGCTAAACTAGAAATATGTTGGTACCAACCAATATTTAGTCCTTCCATAGTCCCTCGATATCTAAAAAGTAACCCCTAGTTGTGCCACACTCACTAAGGTTACCCATGTCTATTTTTTGATGCACTCAAGGTTTACATTGTTCCAAGTTTTTCAAAATCCATTTAAAAAACATGATAAAAATTTATAAGACATTTTAAAATCTAATACAATTTTCTTCGGTGTTTGAAAACCCATTTCTATAATTATAACCACTATTCAAGAATTTAATCAGACACTTGGTGTGCAAAAACCTGTTTTAAAGAAAAACCTTTAAAAACATTTATCCTTTTAAATAAATACATTTAAACCATAAATAAACTCAATTGAATGAATAACCTAAAGTAATTTTACAATAATGATAATAAATTCATAAAATTAACCCTATATATAGAAACACCTCCCTCAAGATAATGGAAACATATCCACATTCAACAACAAAGATTAGAATACCATAAATCATTCTTTGAAATACATGGAATGATGAAGAACTAAAAAGGATTGATAGAAAAAACCAACCAGTCATGAATCAGGACCATAAATTAAACCAATGATGCATCCATAACCAAAGTCAAGAAGAAGTGCAAGTATCCCTTACTCGAATATATGTACCACAACCACAATGATGATAAATCTCAGAATGAATGACCCAGAAGGATTAGAGATCTAAAAAATTTTCTGGGAGAGTTATGGGTTATAAGAGGGAGTATTCATAGGAAAATGATGGGTTAACCACCTATACAACACCCTAAAATCACTAATCATGACCAATACATGGGGTGTAATCAATTTATGATGTGTATTTTTAATTAAAAAGTTACATAAAAAAATGAACTGCCTTAGTTAAAAAATATAAAATTCAACCATTATATACCAAAAACCCTATTCATAGTGTATAAATCATTCATCCCCTGCATGATACTCGTGAAATCTTCTCGGAGACCAATACACAACATGTAACCTTTACATGACGTGTAAATTCCTTACAGGTAGTGAACAGTGCAGATTTTTGTAGAAAACTTCCAAACCACAACCAATAGTTATTCTATCACAAATAGAACCTTATATACCCTAAACACATTTATACCTATACTTTAGGTCATTTCAATAATCAAAGGATCTATATTCTTGAGAATCCTACAATGCACCCAAAGAAAAATGGAAATCAATAACAAAAGACAAAGTGTACCTAAAGGAAGATGATGGGGTGTTACAATCTCCCCAATAAAAATTCTTTTTGTCGCTAGAATGTCCTCAAGATCCTATACATGAAAAAAGATAAGTCCACTATTTCCTCATCAACAATTCCCTCTCCCATGTATCATAGATATCCCGTCTGCACTGCCATAGTACTCGGACCAGAGGAATCATTTTACCGCCCAATACTTTATCCTAGAGATCCATAATATGAATTGGTAGCTAAAAACAATGTTATCAGGATGAAGATCAATATCATCCAATCTAATCACATTGAAATTATTTAGTATATACACTTATACTGGGAAACAAGAAACACATCATCAATCAAAGTCAAATGAAATGGTAAGTCCATACGATTTTCCACCTTTCTAAGTCACCCCATGATTTAAAAGGGGTTAATAAACCTCAGTGCCAACTTACTTTACTTACCCAAATTACAATTTCTCAATTTAGGTGAAACTCTAAGAAAAACCCCATAAAAAACCTCAAACTATAGTAGATTATGATAATGATATGTATAAGATTTCTTATGGATTTGTGCTGTGACCAACCTCTTATGAACCAACTACACCTTTTCCACCATCTCCTAAATGAGACTCAAACCAAAGAAGGACATCTCTCCCAACTCTACCTAGAATAAGGGAGATCTATTTTTCCTCCCATACAATTCCTCATAATGGATCATCTTAATTGATACCTGATAACTATTGTTATAAGAAAACTCAACTAGAGGTAAATACTTTACCAAGATCCTCAAAAATCAATAATTCAAGCCCAAAGAATTTCATGAAAAACCTAGATATACCAATGTCCATCCATATGTGGATTATAAGCTATGTTTAATTTCTTCTAGGAACCTATCAAATCATGTAAGACTTTCCCAAAACTATATGTGAACTTCAGGGACCTGTCAGATACAACTATAGAGAGAAAACCATGAAGTCTCTCAATATCTTAGACATATAAGTCCCTAATATATTCCATTTTCTTCATCTCATTTATAGGTATTAAATGCACTGATTTCATAATTTGATCAATTATCACTGAAATTTCATCCTTCCCACTAGGATTCTATGGAAAACCAATGACAAAATATATGGAAATATCATCCCACTTCTATAATAGAATGGGTAAATATTGTAACAAACCAACATGTATCTAGTGTTCCACCTTTATTTTTTGACAAGTGAGACATCGTGAAAAAAATATGAAATCAAAAACCTCATACCTAGATACCAATACTAATGAATAAATCCATGATACATCATGGTAACCCTAGGGTGTATGATCCAACATGACTAGTGTCAACTGTACATTAACTCCCACCTCAAAGAGATCAGAACAACTATCCTACTATATAAGAATAAAGATCCACTGGTAGACTGAGACCACTCACTTGAGGCCTCCCCAACATGACATATTTTACTAGAGAGTTGGAACTCAGTGTCTACCACCTAATCGATCCAAACTCACCTGTCAAAAGGAAAGTCATCTTTCACTGAATCTAAAAACACATATCCATGAACCTCTTCCCCTCCCAAGTTTATCTTAGCAAACAAAATCATGAGATAACACTATTGAATCAATTCATTCAAGTATTGTATTTATAAATTGCTCCTCGATGTATTGAAAACTACATTCCATTTCCCAAGAGCGTATGCAATATAAAAATAAAAAGTTTGAGGATACTCCACCCATCATATCTATCGTAAGTTCTAATACCTATGAGTAAAAATATATTTTAGTCTCTTATGATCAAAATACACTATAAAATTCCCCCAAAGAGATAGTGATGCCATATTTTGAGTGCATTCATAACTGCTGACAACTCAAGATCATGGGTAGGGTAGTTATTCTCATGAGGGCCTAATTGGTGAGATCTATAGACCACCACTAATTTCCCCTGCATTTAGACACATCCCAAACCCATACTAGTAGAATAAAAAAACATCATAACCCAAACATGGTTATAGAAGAATAAAAATTGGTGTTAAATTCAACCTCACCTTTATCTCCTTAATAGATCCCTGAATTTTTTCATTCAATTCAAAAATTACACCCTTAAAGGTTAAAGCTATAAAAAATGTGCGAGATTCGAGAAATCATAAACAAAGATTCTATCATAATCAGCCAAAACTAAGAATCTTCGAATCTCAAAAACATTTTTGATATCCTCCCATTATATAACTTCCTTGATCTTTTTAGGATCCATTGATTCATCCCTCTAGATATCACATGCCATAAAAATTTCACATTCCATATCTAAAACTCACATTTGGAAATATTACCATACATACAATGTTTTTTCAAGGTTCGAAGAATGATATCCAAATGGTTTGTATTCTCCTATTATGACTTGCAGTACACCAAAATATCATCCACGAACACAACAAAAAAATTGTCCAAGAACCAATGAAATATTCAATTAATAAAAGACATAAATACCATGAGACAATTAGTGAGGCCATATGAAATAACCATAAACTCGAAATTACTATGTCAGATACTAAACACTATATTAGTATATCCATTTCTCAGAATCTCAACTGGTGTTACCAACACAATATCTAATACTCACGTATGCATTCTTAGAAAATAGGATAGAAAAATACCTTGAAGAAACATTAGTATAAATAAATCCTTTAGAAACTAAGCCCTTAATATGGACCTTAAGTTCCACCAACTCAGTAGGTTCTAATTAATAAGATGTCATAGAAATAAGAATTATGCCATAGAGTAAGTCAATAGTAAAATAAACCATTCTCTATGTCTATAACCTTGAAAAATCATAAAAAAAGATTTGGGGGTATACACACACCACCACAATAAGAAAAATACCCAAAACGGGCCAACAACATCAATAAAAATCTCTGAAAATTGAAATGAGATTACCTCAGCATAGGGAACAACATGCCCTACTCTTCCTGATCTAGAGTCCCACTCACCCTAAAAACATTAGTGACCCCATCAGAGGATAAAAATTGATCACGATGATGATAACAATCTCTTTGTTTCTTAACACCAATCATCAAATACATGCCAATAATTAAGTCGAAGATATCAATATCAAGAACTAAAAAGTACAATTCCACCTCATAATTTGTTTTCATTGTAACATCTTGCTGCCCACTTTCAGGAAATTCCATTCCCTTTACTTGTTTTACTCTATAATTGGGTGTATATTGGTACTCCTGAGGATGGAGATAATTTGATGGGGAAAATGACCTAAAGTTAAAGGATGTATGTTTGTTTTAATTAATCGAGTTTGGGTATAAATATGTTAATGGCGTTATGGGGTTCTCCCAAAGTTTATATAACGCCAGAGGTTTTTTGAGGTTTTTGTGTAAGAATCTGTAGTTTTTACAATCTTTAAGAAAAATGAATGCCATATAATGGGAGTAAAAAATGTGTATGTTTTTTAGGGTGGATTCCATGAACTTGGAACACATCATTAATGGAGTAAATTCCATGCACACATTGAACCCCACGTTATGTTAAAATATTAGTTTTTAATAAAAAAGTGATGGGGTTTTTTTCGGTATATGCGAGTCTTGAGGATTACAAAACTTGTAAAAGATTAACACACCATGTAAATTTTGAGAACATGAATTCTAGGGTTCTACACTAGGTGATTCTTATTTAATTATTCCATATATCCTTTGTCTCTCAACATAGAGCCCTTATCTAGTGATTTTGGGAGTCTCTATTTTATTTAGAGAGACTGATCACTATTGAGGTTGGTTTGTGTATCTCTAGGTGAGTAAGCCTTTCTACTTATTTATTTCATTGATTGTGGTAGTGATGTTGCATCAAGTTGTGGGATCTATTGAACCATGGTGACATTTCTTCTTGTTTCCTTCTAGATTCATATTTGATCTTGTTCTGGTGGCCATTTACTTTCTTGGTTGTGGTGAGACATGTGTGAGGTATGTGTTGTTTCCTCTTTTATTCCAACCTTTTTGTTTAATCAAATCAATTCTATGTTGAGTAGGTTTATTCTGGGGCCTCTGTTGTCATTGTTGTGATCTTTATGTTAGTGTATTCTTTGTGGGCATGTGCAACCCTGAGTTTTGAGGTAGGTGGTTCCATCTCTAGCCTATGTTGGATGAACTGTATTGCTCTTATTTTCATAAATTGATTTATAAATAAATTTGGAATTATTTTTTGGTGTGTGTAAATTGATTTGTGATAAAAGGTGTGTTTTACCTAGTTTTTGGTAAATGGAAATGGGGTATTTTTAATGCATTGAAATTATTTATAAAATAAATCACATGGGAAACATTGGGTACATAGGTGGAAGGTTTAACTTAGGGATATCATCCATATTATCAGTATGAGGTTTTCTCATGGGAATTTTCTATGCTCCCCAGGCCTATTGTTCTAGGGAAATGTTCTTGAATTTATTGGGGGGTTTAATCATGGGGTTCTTCTATGCTCATTAGGCTAGTGTTCTAAGGACTTGTTGTGCACTGTACATTTGTTATGGTACGAGTAGTCTAATAGCCCAACCTATTGAGTTCCTTGTTGTGATTTACATTTTCTTGTTTTTGTATTGTTTTAGCTTTGATATGCTTGATTTGAATTCTGATAAATGACAATGGAAATTATCCTTGAAATTGATATACCTGCCATTTTTTTAAATTGTTGGAAAAGGGAAATTTTTATCACATTTTTGATAAAAACTTATTTACTTCTTATAATTCCCTTATTTATTTAAAAAGAACATACTTGAGTTATTTATATAGATACTTGATATGAAGCACCAGGGTGAGACCCTACTAAGCTTGTTATCTCGCACCCTACATACTTCTTTAGTAGTGAATATACTTGGTTAGGTTTTTCGATGCAGGTAAATGAAAGGTGCTGTAATGAGGTGGTGAAGTTTTATGTTAGCTAAGTTAAGTAGATGGTGGTGAGACAATGGTAGTCTTCCTACACTATCACATGGAGTAGTTGTCTTCTTTTATATTTTGGTAGTCCTTTATGGTTAGACCTATACTTGGAGATTGTTTATACTCTTTAGTTATTGGGTTTCCACTGTTTTATATTAGTTATGGAATATATTTAACTTTTCTATTATTGTTTACATTGTATATATGTTCCATGTTTTTACTTAAGGTTGGGAGAAATTATTCCCTCAGGCTGTTTTTGATGCCTGGGTGCTAGTCACCAGCCCTTGGGGATAGGGAATGACCTTTGAATATGTGATGGGTAGGGTCAGGTGCCAATTTTAGTAGATATTTGGGTTGGTTCATTACAGTTTGGAATCAAATGTGGGTTTCCCTCAAGATTCTTTGTCTTGGGATGTTTTGTAGATTGGAGATAGTATTGTTGATACTTGAGAGGTATATTGCAGTGAGTGCCTAACCATCTATTTCCAGGATGAAACTAAAGTTACCATGGGATGTAGGGAATCGTGTCTCCTATTTTCAGTTCTTGATGTTAATATTAGTTTTTTTTTCTTATGGGTTTTCTAGTTTTAATTGAGATTATTTTGTTGTCTGATTATTTCTTTTATTGCGGTGTGAAAAAATATACCTCCGAGACATTTTCTGTGAGTTCCTAAGGAGGGTGTATCCAATGATCATCAAGGAAATTCTATGATGGATCAAAACTTTATTTAGGATATTGTATGATCAATTCATGTTGTTTATGATAATGTACCGAAAGTTCAGAATGCATATGTTGAGGTACAATTAGGAGCTATAGGAGAAATAGATCTATCACCAGAGTTCTTGTGTAAGAAACCACACTCCTTCAAAGGTACGAATGAAACTCAAGAGTTATAGTACTATATTGAAAAGATCAATTGAACATTAAACTTCATAGATACATCAAAGAGTATCAAGGTAAAGTGCACAAAATTCCGACTTGATGGTCCTTGAAAGTGTTGGTGGGATCCTATGGTGTAGGCTGATAAGTATGTGGACTTGGATTAGAAGGGTTTAAAGACTCGCTTCATCCAACATTTTTTTCCAGAGTTTCTGATGATGGAGAAGTATCTGGAGTTCCTCTATTTATAGAAGGGAGAGCCTATGGTGTTGGTATACACAGATCAGTTTTCTAAGTTGGTTCTTTTTCCAACAGAGGTTGTTAATAATGAACAAATAAAAGCTTAGAATTACCTTAAGGGTTTGTGATCAGATATCTTATCATATGTATTTATGCCAAATATTTCAACCTATGTGAAGATAGTGGATAGGACTATGATGGTAAATATTAATATAGTAGGAAATGTTGGATATTCTTCCCCTTCTCTTCCACCTAGTAGAAGATTAAGTGGAACACTAGGGAAAAAGAGGAAGTGGAAGGATCACCACAGGAGCAGTATAGGTGGTTTTTAGTAGTAGGCTTCTTTGGTATCTATAGTTATAGATATTAGTGTGCCTTTAACTTACTATAAGTGTAGTAGGGCCGAACACACCTGACATTCATGTCCTTTACATTTAAATATGTGTAACAGTTGTGGGTGTTATGGACATTTGCAACATTTTTTTCAAGCTATGTCTACTCTATGATATGGTCAAGGATTGTTAGATCCAAAGGCTATTGTAGTGAAAAAATATGATTCAAAGAATATAGGGATCAAGACAAAGTCTCATGAGTAATGCACCTTCACATAGTAAATGAGATTCCAGTGGAGGTAGATGTGGGTCTAATGACAGTGAGAGGTACCATCTTTATTGCATTCATAATAATGATTTCTTTATTTGATACTGGTGATTCCTAATTGTTTATATTAGGCCATTTTTTTGACATGATTAACCTTAAAATGAAACTCACGTCCTTTTTTACAGAGTTAGTGAAACCTATTGGGAATTGTAAAGAGTTGGGGTCTCAATGTACTTTTGTGCTATTAATATATGATGCAGAGGTAGTCTGGGATCTTATTATTCTCGATCTATATTTGTTTGATGTTATAATCAGGATGGATTGGATTTTTTCTCATCACGATGAGGTTGATTTTCATAATTATTATGTCTTTTTCTTTATGGATGATAGGAGATCACAAGTGTTTCAAGGAGAGTGGGATTTGAGGTTTTCTATGCAGGACCTTACAGCCCAGAGCTCAAGAGTTTGTTGTCTGCTTCTGTAGCTGGGGTTGATGACATTTCTTCTATTATTGATTTTCCCTCTCTTGTTTCAGGTTTTCCTAAAATTTTACCAGATGATTTTTCCAGCATTACTCTAGAGAGGGAGGTATAATTTAAGATTGACCTGGTTCTAGGGACACAACTGATATTGATACCTCCTTATCGTATGGAACTAGTAGAGCTGAAAGGGATCAAGATTTAGGTAAAAGATCTGGTGGCAAAAGTTTTTGTTCTCCCAAGTGTTTCTCCTTGGTCAGCCCCATTTCTCTTGGATAAGAAGGTAGATGGTTCACTCCGATTGTGTGTAGAATATTGAAAGTTGAACTAGGTATCAGTTAAGAACAAGTATCCTTTTCCTCATATTGATGATTTTTCAAATAAATTAAAGAAGGGAAAGTGGTTTTTTAAGATTGAACTTTGGTCAGGTTATCATCAGTGCATATTTTTGGAGTGTGATATATCAAAGATGGATTTTAAGATTAGGTATGTCCATTATGAATATCTTATTATACTCTTTGGTCTGAATAACACTCTTAAAATTTTCATGGATTTGATGAATCATATATTCCATTATTATCTAAACATTTTTTGGTAGTGTTTATGGATGATACTTTGTTTTTCTTGAGATATGAATGTGAGCGTAATAACCATTTGAGTTCGGTTTTGGAAATCCTGATAATTCACCATTTTTATGGAAAGATTTAAAAATGAAACTTATAGATTCATGAAGTCATGTTCTTTTGAAATGTTATTTCTGAGCATGGAATATTATTTGATCCTAATAAGGTAAAGGCTATCTTGTCATGGGAAGGTCCACATAACATATTTTAGATTCAGATCTTCCTTTGTATTTTTGGATACTATCGAAGGTTCATCAAAGATTTATCAAAGTTGGTGTCACCTTTAACTATTATTTCAAAAAAATGGGTAAAATTCATATGGGATGAAAAATGTTAGTCTTATTTTGATGATATGAAAAGACTTTTGAGATCATATTTTATTTTGGTCTTAAATGAGTCCAGTATGGGGTATGTGATTTTCTATGATTCTTTTGGTGCTAGTTTGGGTTTTATTCTTATGTAGGAAGACCATGTGGTGGCTTATAGTTCTCGTCTTCTTAGACCACATGAGAATAATTATCCCACTCATGATTTAGAGATTTTTATAGTTATGCATGTGATTAATTATTGGAAGTATTATCATTTTTGGGAGTGGTTCATAGTCTTTTTTGACCATAACATTTTAAATTATATCTTTTATCATAATGACTTGAATCTTAGGAAGAGAAAATGGGTGGAATACCTTCATACATTTGACTTCAATATCTACTATACCCTAGAGAAGGGGAATGTCATTGAAGACACTATAAGAAGGAAAGTAAATTGCATGCTATTGTGGAATCAGAGGAAGACTAGAACCCTATGGGGATTTTTTTAGTTTCCTCTGGATGCTTAAAAGGATGTTTTAGGCTTGGTTTTGACAAGTTTTCAATTATATTAATCTCACATTGAGTCTATTATGTAGATTCAACTGTAGTATGATGAGTTCAAAGGAATTTGAGAAACCCTATATAGTGGGGAGACTGTGTCAGGTTTCCCTCTTTCTCCAGATGGCATATTCTATTTGGGGGATTGGTTTGTTGTCCCAAAACCAGTAAATATATATTTTTTGTTTTATTAACATAGTTATTAATGGTATATTCACCTAGACACTACTAATATGTATTATGATATGATATGATGATTCTGGTTGTTAGGTATAAAGCATGACATTTTTGATTATGTGTCCATCTATTATATCTAATAATAGATAAAGGCAGAGCACGTTAAACTATATAGTTTGGTCCAACATCTTATAGTGTTAGTTTGAAAATGGGATGAGGTATCTATGGATTTTTTTTGTATCACCACTAAATTTATGTGGGAGGAATGATATCTGGGTGGTGATTGATCAGTTGACAAAGTCATCTCATTTTATTTTGATCAAAGACATTGAAAAAGTTGCAGATCTAGGTAAGCTATAAGTACAAGAAATTGTGAGGTCACATTCCTAGATTTACTTAGAGGTTTTGGTGAAGTCTCCAAGAGGTGATGGGGACTCATGTTAGGTTGATTATAACTTATTATCCATAGATAGATGGTCAGAAAAAGCATGTTATTTAGATCTTGGAGGATATGCTCCATACCTATATCTTGGATTTTAGTGGATCTTGACACATCCATCTAGGACTGATTATGTTTTATTATAATAATAGTTATCATTATTTGATCAGAATGGATCCCATAGGGGCTTTGTATGGTTACCCATGCATGTCACCCTTTTTTGAGAAGATGTGGGAGAATATTCTTTGGTGGGGATGAGTTTGGTTCATGAGACATCCACAAGGATTTAGGATATATGTCATCATCTGGTTACAACATAGATTTAGATGAAATCTTATGTGGATCAGCGGTGTAGTCATATGGAGTTTTCTATAGGTGACTAGGTTTTCTTGAAAGTTTTTCCTCAATTGGGTTATTATAGGCTTAGAAAATAGGTAAAGTTGTCTCCAAGATATGTTGGACCACTTGAGGTTACTGAGAAGCTTGGGGATGTTTATTATCAGTTGTAATTTCTATCCCAGTTTACAGGTAATCACGATTTTTTCTATATATCACATCTTAGGAAATATTATCCTGACACCTCCCATGTTCTAAATTGGGAAGATATTATATTAGATCCAGATGTTTCTGTTGTGAAGCAGCTAGTAGAGATCATGGAATCTCATGTGAATGTCTTGATTGGGAAGTCTATTTTTTTCAAAGTATTATAGAAGCATAGATCAGATTCTCATGAGATTTGGGAGTGTGAGTCATTGAGGAGGGAGCAATGGACTCACCTCTTTACCAAACTCCATTATTCCACATGAATTCTTAAAAATAAAAAGTATTATGGTGGAGAGTTTGTAACATCCTGTTTCCCACTTTCATCTAATTACCTTCCCTTTACTTTTTTCCTCTATAGTTTTGTGTGTCTTGGGACTCCCAAGGATAGAGAGAATTTTTTGGGGAAAATCAATTAATGATTGGGTATGTATGTTTCTTTGAATTAATGGATTTTGTGTTTAAATGTGTTAATGATGTTGTAGGGTTCGCCTCGAGTTTGGATAATTCCAAAGTTTGTTTGTGGTTTTTGTGTATGAATCTGTAGTTTTTATAGTATACAAGAAAAATACACACTGTATAGTAGGAGTACACAATGTGTAAGTTATACAATGTAGATATTGTGAACCTGGTACATAAGGTGATGGGATTATACATTTGTTTACACTTTACATGCTGTGTAATGTCAAAATATCATTTTTTTATAAAAAGGTGATAGGTTTTTTCAAAAAATCCCAAGTATTACACAATGTTTAAAAGATTTTCATGTTGTGTAAATGTTGCGAACATGGATTTTAGGGCTCTGCATCAGTTGATTCTCATTTTATTCTTCTTTATATCCTTTGTCTCTAAATATAGATACCTTATTCGGTGATTTTGGGAGTCTTTAATTGATCTAGATTTATTCATTCTGAAATTTATCACCATTGAGGTTGGTCTGCATTTATTTGGGTGAGAAAGCATTTTTTTCTCATTTGTTTCTTTGATTACGATAACATCATTGCATTGTATTTTCGAATTCATTGAACCATGGCGGTGTTTCTTCTTTTTTCCTTATAGATCCATGTAAAATCTTATTCTGAGGGATATTTCATTTGTTGGTTGTGGAATGATGGGTGCGAGTTCTTGAGGTATGTGTTTTATACTCTTCTATGACAACCCCTTTATTGAATCTAATTAATTCTAAGATGCATAGGTTGATTCTAGGGCCTCCTTTGTTGTTTTTTTTTATCTTATTGTCAGTGGATCCTTTGTGGGCATGTGTGACCTTGATTTTTGTGGTAGGTGGTTCTGTCTCTCACCTATGTTGAATGAAATGTATTTCTCCTGTTTTTATAAACTATTTTATAAATAAATTTGGTATGACTATTTTGTGTGTTTAAATGGATTTGTGATAAAATTTAGTTATTCCCTAACTTTTTGTAAATGGAAATGGGATATTTTTAAATAATTGAAATGATTTATGAAATGTAGTATATAGGAATCCTTGGGTACGTAGGTTTAAGGTTTAATTTAGGGCCATCATATATATTACTGTTGAGAGTTTTTATCATGGATATTTTCTCTTCTTGGCTTGTTATTCTAGGGAAAAATTCTTGAAATTTTTGGGGGGGTTCACTCATGGGGAATTCCTATACTCCTTAGTAACGTTTTTTAAGGACTTGTTGTGCACTAGTCATTTTTTGTGGTATGATTAGTCTGCTAGCATGACCTATTGAGTTCCTTGGTATTATTTACTTATTCTTGGATTTTTACTATTTTAAATTTGATATTCATGCTTTGGATTTTGATAAATGATAATCGAAATTATGATTGAAATTTACATTCTTGCCTTTTTTTTGGAATTTTTGGAAAATGAAAATATTTACCATAATTTTGATAAAAAATGATTTGTTACTTAGTATGTCATTTTTCATTTAAAAAGTTCATACTTGAGTTATTTATATAGAGACTTTTTATGGATCACCTGGGTGAGATGCTACTAATCATGTTAGATCACACCCTATATATCCCTTCAGTAGTGTGTAGACCAGGTTATATATTTATATGTAGTGAAAGGAAAGTAACTGTAGTGAGGTGGTGATGTTTTCTGTCAGACGAGTTGAGTAGCCAATGGTGAGATAGTGGGAGTCTGTCTATTCTATTTTATAGAGTAGTTTTCTTCTTTACTATTTTGGTAGTTCTTTGTGGTTGGTACTATACATGTATATTGTTTTTACTCTTGATTTTTTTTGTTTCCACTATTTTCTTTCAGTTATTACATATAATAATATTCTCTTATGTTGTTTACATTATATATATGTGCCATATTGAAACTTAAAGTTAGGAGAAACCAATTCCTCTAGTTTTTGTTTTATTCCTAGGTTCTAGTATCTAGCCCATGGGGATCATGAACACCCTTCAGGTATGTGATGGGTCAGGTTGGGTACCAGTTTGAGAGGGCATTCAGGTTGGTTCACTATAATCATCACCTGACATGCAAGACACTTAAAACATTTTTCAGACCTCTTTCCCAAAGGAGTGGGAAGATCCAACCAGAATGACATAAGAAATGAATTCAATACCAACATGTCAACCAACTGTGATGATATAAAGGAATGATTAGAACCTATATCAAACAAATAAATCACTATAAAAGAAAAAATAAATATTTTACCTCTAACTATAGTTGGCCTTGATTCATATCAATCTAGTGCACACTTCACTACATAAAGACATCAAGACTTAGCCACATGAACACCCCCTTGTCCTAACGATTATACCAAAAACCTTTGTAAGAATCAGTACAATCCTACAAAACCTTGGTGAGAGTGGATCCATACATTCAACCTTGGGATATCATATCATAAAAAAATTTTAGTTAACCAGATTGTACACATTGATGAAAACTCTTAGGAGCCTCTACATTGTTGGTATTAGTATGACCATACCTCCCACATTGATAGTAGATAACATGTATCTATCCTAAGAAATATCCTAAAATTGGTCCTAAAGAAAACTGACCACCCTTGTGTTTCCTTTTATGGCCAGAAGATACACCCTAGATAACAATAATACCAACCAAAATTCCACCCAAACCTATCTTTCCAGCTATGTTTTCCTCAGCCAAAAATAATTTTTTTGACTATCTCCATTATGTTTAGAAGGCATAAGAAAATCAACATAGACCAAATATCCATCTTCAATCCCAACTCAAACTTCCTAGCCTTTATGTACTCATTGGAATCTAGATTCGATTCCAGATGCACAAGTTCAACAAAATGGGTGGAATACTCCAGAATGATATGAACCCATTTCTCCAAGGTCACAAACTCTTGTTTATTCTATACACATAAATACTTAGGGTAAAAATTTTGATTAATATTTTATTGAAATATATCTAGGTAATATCCTCATGCAACATATATTTCATAATAGAGTCCCACAATCTCCTTACCGGTCCCTCAAGCATCTTCATGGGAAAACCCACTCAAAAGACCTTAGAAGTATTCAATAAGTTGAAGATCATACAAATATGATCAATCCACTCCTCATATTACTAGGGTACTTTATCACTATAGAATATGTATGTATGCTTATTAGGTAATTCTGAGTGAAGATCCACCACAAATCCTAGGCCCCTGACACCCACTTGATGTATAGTCTGAATTGTTCAGATTACAACTTCAAATAAAGAAAGTTCCACTGGAGGATTTACCTATGGATTCTATCTCATTTATTCCTCTCTTTTATTTGGAAGATCTATTCTAGGATGCATTTTAAAACAATTATAAGATAAAAAAATTTATTCATGATAAATTTTCAAATTCATAGGACCAACATCAGGTATCGATATCAATGCTTTAAAATGTCAATAATTTGAAGTAATTATGAATCTTAATGATAAAAATAAAACACATTAAGAAGGAATAATTATATTTAAATAAACTCTCTATCTATTTAATTAAAATTACCCCAAATCCCAAGTCTCAAACTTGGTAAAAATTTTCCAACCACCCATGGTAACTCATGTTCAGACACAAAAGTGAGCTGGCCAGGACCCTTTTCTGCACTTAATTCCTAAATTCTAAAAGTCCTAAATCCTACTTACCAAAGATGAAAAACCAAACTTAGGAAGTGTTAACAAAATTTATTCTAAGCATCCCTCTAATACCAAATTTTAATAGACTAACTATGCTTAACTAGACAATCCAACTAAGTTAGACCATCATGTTGAGGTATAACAAAGATAACTAAAACAAGTCTTGAATATAAAAAAAACAAGACATAAAACCAGAGTACAAAGAAAAATAAAGTGATACAACTAGATCCATAAAAAATAAGAAAAACTAGATAAACCATAAAAGTATGAATCAAACAAGACCATAAAGTCTTCATGTGAATAATTTTCACCTCTAATCCATCCCAAACAGAAGGTTGTGTCAACAAGAGAATATAACAAGCTAAAAGATGCTCTTCCCTTTACTTTGATCCCATAATTAAACATCTAAAACTACCCAAGGAAAAAAGTAGGGTGTAAGAGAAAATCCCAATAGTATATCACCACATATTTTATATAAGGTCAAATATCAAGAATACAGTAGTTATAGATTATAAAATAAAAATATTTTTAACAAATCATTTTCATAAATCCAAACCCCTTTGTAATTCATTTTCATCTTATTTCTATAAAGCCTTTAATATTCATAGATAATGGAAGATAACAAGTAAAAGTGATAAAATAGGAACGTATATCCATATCCATAAGGTAATTAAGTAAAAAATATCTATAAAATAACCCATCATGTGAATCCATGTGATAAAACCTCATATAAAAACCTACAAGAAACTATCCATGAAAATATCCATCATGTGATAAATAAATCATAAATTAAAATCATTTTGTATTGAGAAATATCATATGGGAATAAATACTAGACATAATAGATCATTAGATAGAAATATGTTGGTACTAACCAAAAATAAGTCCTTCCATAGTCCATCGATATCTCAAAAGTGACCAAAATTAGCGCCACATTCACTAAAGTTACCCATGTATATTTCCAAACACAGCCAAGGTTCCCAATGTTTCATGTTTGTCAAAATCCATTTAGAAACATTGATCAAAATTTATAAAACATTTTAAAATCCAATCCTATCCACTTCGGTGTTTAAAAGACCATTTCTAAATCAAAACCACCATTCAATAATTCAATCAAACACTTGGTGTGAAAAAACCTATATTTAAAGCAACCCCCTTTAAATTTTTTTATCCTTTTTAAGAAATCCCATAAAACCATAAATCACTTTAATTCACTAAATAACCCAAATTAATTTTACAATAATGATAATAAATTCATAAAATTAATCCTTTGTATAGAAACACCTACCTCAAGATGAAGGAACCCTATCCTCCTTAACAAAGGAGATTAGAAAACCATGGATCAGCCTTTGAAAGACATGTAATGGAGATAAAATTCAAAATATTGATAGAGAAAATCAATCTATCATGAATCCAAACTCTAATTGTATCCAATTTTTTATCTTTAACTAAAGGTAAGAAGAAGTTGAAGGATCTATAACTCAAATAGATGCACCACAACCACTACAATAATCAATAACCATAAGAATGATCCTGAAGGATCGAAGATCTCAAAAATCTCATGGGAGAGATCTCAGCCATGATAGGTAGACTGAATGGTGAAATAATGGTTTAACCACCCATAAACCTCCCTAAAATAAACAATACCAACTAATACATAGTTTTTAATCAATTCATGATGTGTATTTCCTAATTAAAAAGTTACACCAAAAAAACACATCACCTCAAATAAAAAAAATCCATACTTTGACCATTAGTCAATGTGAGCCCTGTTAATGGTGTGTGAACCTTTAATGCCCTGCAAGAGACTAACAAAATCTATCCAGTGACTAATAATGTCTTGTAACCATCACACGACATGTAAATTCCCTATATTAAGTGAAAATTCTAGATTCTAGTAGAAAAATACCGAACCAAAACCAAAGGTTCTCTAGTATCAAAGAGAAAATTCTAAATAAACATTCAAACTTATACCCAAAAATCAGTTAATTTTCCCTAGAAAAGGATATCCATTCCCGAGAATCCTGAAATGAACCTAAAGAAAAAGGAAAACCAATAAAAAAAAGACAAAGTGCACCTAAAGGAAGACAACATGGTGTTGTATATTAGCTATATAAACATCTTATTTTAATACACTTGTGGACATTTCAATATAATCATGATCGTATAAACATTTTCTAGAAAAAAACATGATTCAATCATCTTCATAACCTAGTGATTGGAAACATAAGAAATGGGTGAGGTTAAATTCTTAGTAACGAATAACATAACAAATCCCTTAATGTTTATCCCATAATCATAAGAAAAATAATGAATAAGGAAAAATACCTGAATTAAAAGAACATAAATCATTAAGTTTTAAACATAACAATAACATCTCAAATGATAAAAATTTTACCATGGAATGAGAAAATAAAACATGAATCATAAAACTTGATCCATGGAATATAGAAAAAAAAGTGGAACAATCACAAATATAGGATTTATTATCATTGTGAACTTGGATACCTTCCAACCTATTCACTCATAAATTGGTGAGTAATGATAAATTCCATTACACCCACTATTTGTGAACATAGATGATGTTAACCCCTTCACACGTAAATTATGAGTAGATTTAAGAGCTATCACACTCACCCTTTGTGAACCCAAATACTAACTAATCTATTCTCATAACACTCCTATATCCTGATATATAATCCTTTACTCAATGAATTTGAGGGAAATATAGGTCCCACCAATCTCATAATATACACATTTGTGTGATACTTACAAAAATCAACACTATATAAAATAACCCACAGAAATAAGATGGGCTTCCTGACATTTCCAAATCATCATATAAATAACCCATAGAAATAAAAAAAGGTTTTATAGAAAATCAAAATATCATCATGAATTAAATCAATTGATACCAAAAAATTTATCACCCAAGACAATCACATAATAAAATAATTACATAACATGAAACCGGAAAACAAACTCCATTGGAGATAGATTACAATGAAAACCAATTCATTAAAAGAGATTTAAATTTTTTTTGTATTGAACATTATAAAAGTCATAGTTTTGAGTATCTATTAAAAAATTCTCATTTTTTTAAATAAAATTATTTTTTATGAAAATGGATTTGGTTCAAAACTCTTTCCCCTAAAATAAAGAGAGATAGTGTAAATACCTAGAAAAAGTTTACTTTTAAAAAGAATATTTAATAATGAAAAGATGAAAAATTCAATAACCTGTTAAAAAAATGTTTGTAGAAATAATTTTAAATATTATAATTTTAAAAATAAAAATCAGTAATGGAAAATTGAAAAATAAATATTTCAAAAAATGGAAGTGGAAATACATTAAAAAAATTTACTTTTAAAATAATATTTAATAATGGAGAATCGAAAAAGAAATAAATCTTTTAAAAAGTGAAGTGAAATTACATTGAAATATTTTAATTTTTCAATGAATTTATTTAATAATGGATCCTTGAAAAATTCAAAAAATTTAATAAACTAAAATCTGGAGTGTACGGTAAAAATTTTTATTAGGAAAGGATGTAACTTTTATTGAACATTTTGAAATAACCTTTTTGAAAACCGAAATCATTAAAAAGGATAAATAAAACTTTACTTTAAAAGGAAACAAGGGTAATAAAAGGATAATTTTAGATAAAAACAATTCGAGTTTTCACTAGATAAGAAAGATCATTGGTGGGAAGTAAAAATACGGGCATAGAAGAAAAATACATTAAAAGTAAAGGGAAATATTAACAAAAAAATGTATTTTAACATTAAATTTTTTAAGGATGAATAAATCAGTGAAAAAATGATTTCTCTAGAAATAATTTGGAGTACATACTAAAATCATCCGAGGTTAGAATAGACCAATCATGAAAGACAATAGACAAAGATGAGTGATTATGACCCATGCAAGAGAGTCGAGTCCTGAAAACCCCTAATTAATTTAGTAATTTTTGGATAAAAAGTCATTATAGTATTAAAAATCATATGGTTATATAAATACCATTTATTAAATCATGTATTATTTTATTATTACATTATTTTTTAGTATATACACAATAGAAGTAAGAAATTGGTGCATAACATTAATACTTGTCTCAATGAAGAGTAATTGAGCCATAAAAAACCATTATGACTTAAGAAATGTTATAATAAAAACCAATTGAAAGATAGATAGAATTAATTTAATGTTAAAATACAATCAATAAGAATAATAAATTATATTAAATATCCAATTTTCATTATGTATATCATTTAAAATAAATTATATTTATTAAAGAACTTTTGTCTTAAAGAAGGAAGTTTTGAGATAAAACCCTTAACTTTTTCCTTACTGAGTTGATGGAACCCTAACATCCTGTAAAAAAACATAGATAACATAATAACCTATTTAATATACTTAATCAAAAATATTTCCATTTTATAAACATTATTCATAATTATTTATCATGATTACATTGATTAATTATACCATATTTTGACTATCAGGTATCAATAATTTTAACCACTTTGTGCATGTTAGATAATCTTGATATCATTACCCATAATTTGTTACTAAGTTTATCAATAATATATCATTTATGATTATTTATATCATGAACTAGGCCAAGATTCCATCCAACCTAACACATGACCGGTTCGTGATAAGGACTGAGAGGTGTTCTCGATCCTCCAGAGTTGGTGACTATCACTAGGCCTCAAAGGTATCATGATGGGAATGATTTATCCCAATAATAAACTAAATATAAATAAACAAAATAGATCACATAGAAAAATTAGGTGGATCCATAAACATTGAATATAATAAATAAATAAATTGGATCCGGATAAAATGACAACTAAAAAAATAAAAAACTAAAAAATTGAACTCAAACAAAACTGCTAACAACACAATCTCCATCTGACCTCTTGGTCACCACCATCCACAAAACCAACCCCTTAGTAGGAAACCAAAATAGAACCTGAGACTTTAAGATAGCTCAGGTCTATTGATGCTGAGTGGAACAAGTAGGGTGCGAGGAAAAATAGCTCAATAGGTAAGAACCAAAGATTCTATAAATTTTCTTTCACAAAAAAGTCCATAAACACTGGTTCGAAATACATTTATAAAATAGGGTTTTCATAATTAAAAATATAAGCACATCTTTCTAGAAATCCACTTTATAAAAAACAAACCATAAAACTTTCCTTTCTTTAAAATATATTTCCATTTTAAAACATACCAATTTCAAAACTAAATACCAAAGGTAGAACCCAATTAGATGATTAGAGTGCTACACTGAAAGTAAAGGAAATAGTAGAAACATGCAGAATCTAGAAAGGAAAATAATCAAATAGAAAAGAATAAACCATAACATATCGATAGGTAATCATGATCACTTCTTAAACATCTCTAGAAGAAATCCCTAGACGTATTTGGTTTAGCCTCACCTTCCAAAATATAGTGTATCTCTATAGTCAAGAAACAACTAGAAACTCTAAAATATCCTCTTCAGTTGAACAAACCATCTAGATTATCAATAAATCTAGGGGTACCAACCTGTCTAATCAATATTAGTAAGCAACCATAAATTGAACCTCTAGATGACGCCTGATAATCCCATGATGATAGAACAAGGAGAATTAGGAGGTCATCACACAAGTGGCATAAACCAATAACCCATAGATTTCACTATGCTTTCCTATACCAAACTTTGACACTACCTATGCAGAGGCCCTTACACTGGAAGGTCAACCATAGGTTTTCCATCACACATCAAGCAATTCACAAGTGCCAACCAGGCTTACACATCATATCAATTTTAAAAGGACTTCCAAATTACCACAAATTACCAACCGAGCCTTAACATTTACAATTCCAACTTCCCTTCCAAATACATTCCTAAAACTAGGTGAAACCACCATTCATTATTAGAATATGCCAATAGGACTTTTGAGTCATTTTGGTAACAACATATACATCAAGATTTCAAACAGGTAAAAATTTAAGAAAAAATATTTGGAAACCCCATTTGAGTCATTTTGAAACTACAAAACCATTTAGAAAGCTGTAAGGTGTTGAAGGGGACTTTTGAAATGAGGAGGTCTAGGGAAGGGAAGAAATAAGAGAAGAGCATTTTAAAAACCGGGTTCAAAAGGGAAAATTTCTATAGAGATAAATTATAATTTGTGATCATACCCATATGCGCACCCCGTTCACATATGGATATGACCACATCCAACAATACACCAATAGTAAACCATAAAAGAAATATCCTAGACCAATTTAAAGATTCGCTACTATAATTACCATTAATCAAAACAATTCACACATGAGCACTAAGCCACAAGAGGCTGTACAACCACACACCAAACCCAATTTACAATAAAAACCAAATTACCAAAACATGACCAAGGACAATCATTATCTCAAAACACCCCAGTACATTTTTAAAAGGCCATCAACATTTTAATAAACACCTTCCATACATATACATATAGACATAATTTGTAAAACCATTTGAAACCAAATTCACATCAAGCTTACAATATTGAATTTAAAAAAAAAATCACTAACACCTAAAAAGTATGAATAAAACCTTTATAAATATATTTAATAATTATAAAGCATCAATGTAATGTTCTATATAAGAAACAGATGGAAACACCTACCTCAAAGATGTGCATATGTGATGAAACTTCAAAAGAAGTAAGGACTGATCCTAAAAGAAAATCCGTACACCTTATCATCCAAGAAACTCAATCCAAACATCAACCCTAGCTTCTAGGATTTGACTAATCGATAACCCACTAAAAAATAATTGAGAACCAAAGATAGGGAGAAGAGAAGAGAGGGAGGAACACCCAAAAAATATGAATAAATAACTTTAGAATCATGGAGAAGCAACCATGGAGGGAGGAGATCAAAAGGGAGAGAGGTTTTGGATCCCTCTAATGAACCAAAACTGATCAAGGGGTTGGGGGGGGGGGGGGGTGGTGGTCAAAAAGGTATTAAAAGGAGGGAAGTGTAGACTAGGTATTTTCAAAATTTTAATGATCTGAGCGAGTCACACAGTTTGGTTGCACGATTTGTGAAACTATACACCAACTGTGTGAACTCTAATATAGAGTAGGGATACCCATATAATCTGGACACATAGTTTGTGAAACCATGTGCCACCCATGAAAATCACCTCTGTTAAATGAAAAAGCCACCCACACGCTTCCTGCATGGTTTACTTTCACCATGCACAAGCCGTGCACTTTGGCCCAAACACCAAACACACACCACATTTTTTCAACTTTGGATCACACAATTTATTCCAAACTATGCTCATACCATGAAAGAAAAACTCTTTAATAATGAAATGAACTAAAAAAAACCTCTTCATTAAGAAGCCACATAGATTACCCTCAGACTGTGCACACAAACCATGGATGTAACGCCCCGACCCTAGTTACCCAGAGTCGGTGTATTATTACATAACATTGGCATGATCACAAGAAAGATCAAATCTCGAAATACCGATTGTTTTAGTAGCCTTGGAGACACCAGATATATTCATAAGTTTTACATTACATCATAAAATGAAAAACTACTACAACAACATAATGTCTCCACAGTACACACTATTATCCCATCATAATATCCCTGCAGGTCATTCATAATTTACTTCTTCACTTCCTGGGAAAAATAAAACATAGAAAAGGGGTGAGCTCAAATTCCCAGTAAGGATAACAATATAGCGGAAACTTTCATAAATAAGAATAAACATTTAAGGCAATGTATAACTAAAACAAAAGCCTTTTAAACTTGAACATCAACATAATATGGCAAAAGTAAAATGAAATAATTCCATTTACTCATTCACATGGATATTCTACTAATCGAATAATCACATGCAAAATCACTAACCACTTTCATAATGTTGGAATGCATAATGCCAGACTATCATAACCACATAGCCAAGGCCTCATGCCAAGACTACAAATAAGATTTTGTCAAGGCCTTGTGCCAAGACACTAGTTTGTCTCATGAGACCTACCGATGCATCGAGGAGCTATAGCGGGCTCCACCCGTCACATATTAAGTCCAATGCATTCCCATATGAAAAGGTTTAAACATAACATAAACATTCGTATTAAAACTAGCATACGAAATGTCAATAATTTCACCATAAACTATGAATGGTATAAAAATAGAACATCCACAGTCAAACATATCACAAAACCTTCAATACAATATAGAAGTTTTATATTATAATAAATCAACTTCAAATAAGCGTAAAATCCATCAAAGGATGTTGACATAGATGAAATCAAAACACTTTTTAGAGAAATATATATTTCTATTTTTGAAATAATTTAAGAGCCATATAAAACAAAACATTTTCTTGAAAATATTCTTATAATCTTGTAAGGAAAGCTTTGATGATTTTATAATGGCGGAAAATAACCGCACCCGCCGTATAAGTTAAAAAAAACATTCTTACCTTAATTCTGTCGAAAAGGTTAAAAAGGACCTTGTTTTGAAAACGACGGAAAGATTTCTCTTATAAAAAGTCAAAAAGGGTATAAATGACTTTAACCCATATTCTTGTAAATAATAAAAATGTTTTGAAATACATTTTGAAGAAACATGGATGTGGATGATAAAGAGATCCCAACAGATTATTACGTATAAACAACCTCGGATAATGAAGAGATTGTGAAATAACCCTTACCTTGTACTTTTCCTTGGTTGGGGTAGGTTAAACTCCTGTATAATGGTGAAATAATTGTTATTAAATTATAAAAGAATCATATACATTCATATGATATCATATATGATCTTTTAACATTGCTTTGTTAACAATATCTTAGATTTATCGTTGTTTCGGGTGTTAACTTACTCGTTTTCTTTTATATGTTTTGTTACGTAAGTCGTGTTTTTCATGGATAGGTTGTATCTTATTCATATCCAGAATGATATCATGTCCTTAAAAATTATTTTTAAATCATCAAATGATAATTATACTTGAATGGATATGACGGAGAATGAATCTCATCGCGTTCGTGGAGACGGTAGTCCGTACGTACGCACGAGCGACAATATCATTATTTTGATATTAAAATAATATATAATTGGATAGTATATCATATATACAGAATTATTATCATGTTATATTTATTATTTACATGAATTAAATATCATTATTATACCCACCTAAATAATAATATATTGAATAACAATTACACCACGACGTGGAGACGGTAAGCCGTACGTACGCACGTATGGTGACATGTCATTAAAATGATGGGTAGAATACTGAATATGGTTGTTCCATATTTATAATAACATCACAGTATATAGAATATACTGGAGTTATAATTTTATAATTGAAATAATAAACAAAGAGGGAGTGGAAGAAGAAAGAAACATGAAAGAGGGTGATGAAAATGTTACATCTTCTTCGGGTTCTTCCTTTTGATTTGATCAAAAGGAATCGTTAGGATGGCTTTCTGACTAAAGTAAAGCTTCTAGGATTAAGGGAGAGAAGTTGGGAGAGTATTTGGGCAGAGTTTGACCGAACCAAAAGTCTTGAGAGTGTGAATAAGGTGGTAGAGGTGGGGGCCTTTTATAAGAGGAGAGGAGGGGCTCTTTTGGAAAGATTGAAATGTTACATTATGATACAATACTTTTCAGATTCTAAAGGTCCCAAACTTATATAATTCGTGGATAAGGTGATAAGGGTTAGAAATCCTCTCATCCAATAGGCTTTGGACAAGTGTAAGCCTTGGATTTTGCATTATCTTCTCATTTTATTTAAATCGTTAAATAATGAGGTCATCGCTGCATCATAATGATGTCATAAATAATTTAATTTATTTAATGTCTAAAAATTATAAAAAAAATACTATGATGTAGTAAATATTTTTAGATTTCTAATTAATATTTAAAATCAAAATTTGGACTTGTTTAACCCCACTTAAAAACTGTTTTAGTAAAACAACTCATGTTTGTGTCAATTTAATTTTAACATTAAATAAATATATATTAATGTCATTTTCCAACTAAAGTGGCTCCATGGGGTCCCCAAGTTGACCCATGTGTTGTCTTGGTCGGCCATGACTCATCCAATAGGAGTAGGACAAGTGTCATTCTCATCTCATATTATTAAAACATTATTTGTACCTTAAACTACACTAATTACCTCTAATCGCGATTAAGAACTTAAAAGTTACTATTCACCAAAAATTTATTTTAATCTCATTGAACCACATTTTACTTATTAATGACAACCATGTATCTCGGATTTTTGAAAATCAAATCACAGAAGTGATAATATTTCATTTAAATGAAAAATCAGTTATTTAACTACCACTTAGTGGTTTCACTATTCATCAAAAATTGAAGTTTTTCAGAACAAAGCCAAAATTTCACCCTAAGATATAATTGATATTCCGAATTCAAAAATGATGTCTATTTTAAAAAATTACAAACATATAAGTTTCATTAATTAATTTTATAATTAATTCCCGCTGTTACAAAAAATGGCGTGTTTCTAAGAAACAATTTATATCAAAAGATTGGCAATTGTTTATGTCCGATTTCAATGTTAAATTAATTATAATGACCACCATTGGATAAAATGGTAAAAATATATTCTAATTATACTTTAAAACCACTAAATATTATAATTTTTCACTATAAATTATTTTTATTTAAAAAGTTGTTTTTAAGTATTTTTCACTATTCATAAAAAATTAGAAGTTCTCAGAAAAATACCAAAAATTAAACATAGGCTAATTTCAATATTCCGAATCCAAAAATGAAGTCCATTTTGATAAATAAAATTTATAAAATTTCAAAAAGTAGGTATTACTATTCACAATGGCTAGTTTAATTAGTTGTGGTGTGTGTTAGAGCTCGAGGCTGCGTACAACACACGCTATTGCATTATTCGAAGGGAAACGTACCGTGGAAGCTTGGGGTGTTACATTCTACCCTCCTTAAAATAATTGCGTCCTCGCAATTTCTAGGGTATTACTGCCTAAAAAGACTCGGGTGGTTCTTCATCATAAGTTCCTCAAGTTCCCACGTTGCCTCTTCCATTTTATGATTTCTCCACAAAACCTTTACCAGACGAGTGTCCGGTTTCTCAGCACCTGCTCCCTCACATCAAAAATCCTGACGGGCTCTTCACAATAGGAAAGATCGGGTTCCAGTTCTAATTCCTCATAGGTGTGTACATGCGTTGGTTCAGGCATGTATTTCCTCAACAGAGATACGTGGAACACATCGTGAACTTTGGAGAGACTTGGCGGCATTGCCAATCGGTAAGCTACAGCCCCAATTCATTCTAGAATTTCTAAAGGTCCGATGTACCTGGGACTCAATTTACCTTTCTTAACAAAACGTATGACTCCCTTCCATGGATATACCTTCAGGAAAAAATGATCACCGACTTGAAATTCCAAATCCTTCCTTCGATTATCGGCATAGCTCTTCTGCCTACTTTGAGCTGCTTTGATGTGATTTTGGATTACTTTCACCTTTTCCACCGTTTCCTCCACCAGTTCTGGGCCTACAAGTTTTCTTTCACCAACGTCATCCCAACAGGTTGGTGTACGAAATCTCTTTCCATATAACTCTTCATATGGTGCCATCTGAATACTCGAATGGAAGCTATTGTTATAGGAAAATTCTACCAGTGGTAAATATTGATCCCACATACCCTGAAAGTCAAGTGAGAAAGATCTCAACATGTCTTCTAAGGTCTGAATAGTCCGTTCTGATTGTCCGTCTATCTGAGGGTGGTAAGCAGTGCTCAAATGAAGTTCAGTATCCAAGGATTTCTGAAGACTTTTCCAAAATCTTGAAGTAAAATGGGGATCACGATCAGAAACGATCGATAGGGGTACTCCATGAAGTCTCACAACTTCATTAATATATAGTCTTGCTAGACGTTCTAGGGGTATATCTTCTCTTATAGCAAGAAAATGTGCTGACTTGGTAAGACGATCAAAAATAACCCATATTGCATCGTTCCTTCTAGGAGTTTTTGGTAGCCCCATGACAAAATCCATCGTAATATTGTCCCATTTCCACTTCGGTATGGGAAGAGGTTGCATGACTCCTCCAGACTGTTGCCTTCCAGCTTTCACTTGTTGAAAAACCATACATCTTGACACAAAATCATAAATCTCCCTCTTCATGTTGTCCCACCAAAAATGTTCCTTCAAATCTCTATACATTTTGGTGCTCCCAGTGTGTATAGAGAAATTGGAACTATGAGCATCATCCAACAATTCCCTTTTTAGATCAGGTATATCGGGAACACAAAGTCTCTTCCCGAATTTCAAAATTCCATCCTTATACACAAAGTCCCTCAATCTTCCATCATTCACATCTTTAATCTTCTTCTGAAATTCTTCATCATTGGTCTAAGAACTCTTAATCCTTTCTAGTAATGATGGTTTGGCAACCATTTGAAAAAGCATTGATGTTTCACCTTCCCTAGTTATTCCCATGTCCATCTTCACTAGATCCATGAAAATTGGATCCCTTTCAATTCTCATCACATTCAAAACTCCATGGTATTTTCTACTCAAAGCATCTGCCACCTTGTTTGCCTTCCCCGGGTGGTAATGTATCATGCAATCATAATCCTTGAGTAGTTCAAGCCATCGCCTTTGCCTCATGTTGAGTTCTTTTTGTGAGAAAATATACTTCAAACTCTTGTGATCAGTATAAATCTCACATTTTTCACCATAGAGGTAATGTCTCCATATCTTTAAAGCGAAGATCACAGCTTCTAACTCAAGATCATGAGTAGGATAGTTTTTCTCATGAATTTTTAGCTGTCGTGATGCATAGGCAATAACCTTATCATTCTGTATAAGGACACAACCAAGTCCTTTCTTCGATTCATCACTATAAATAACAAACCCATCATTCCCCGATGGTAGAGTCAATACAGGGGCATTGACTAATCTTCTCTTCAGTTCTTCAAAACATTCCTCACACTCTTTTGTCCAGACAAATTTAATCCCTTTACGTGTGAGATTTGTCAATGGGTTAGCCAATCTGGCAAAATTCTGGACGAAACGTCGATAATAACCTGCTAAACCAATAAAACTACGTACCTCAGTTATACTCGTAGGTGCTGGCCATTATTGGATTGCCTTGGTATTAGAAGGATCAACAGAGATTCCATCTTTAGAGACAATATGGCCAAGAAAAGAAATCTCATGAAGCCAGAATTCACACTTGCTAAACTTCCCATATAATTCATGCCTCCTCAGAGTCTTCAAGATAACGCGCAAGTGATTTTCATGATCTTCGTAGGTTTTGGAGTATACCAAGATATCATCAATAAATACCACCACAAATTCATCAATATAATCCTTGAAAACTCTATTCACCAGATCCATGAATATAGAGGGTGCATTAGTCAAACCAAACGGCATCACAATAAACTCGTAATGCCCGTACCTAGTTCGAAATGCTGTCTTTGGAATGTCTTCCTTCTTCACACACAACTGATGGTATCCAGATCGAAGGTCAATCTTTGAAAAGTATTGAGCTCCATGCAGTTGGTCAAATAAATCATCAATGCGAGGTAGGGGATACTTGTTCTTTATCGTTATAGCATTGATCTCCCTGTAGTCGATACATAACCTCATAGATCCATCTTTCTTTTTAACAAAAAGAACAGGGGCTCCCCATGGAGAAACACTAGGGCGAATAAATCCTTTATTACTCAACTCCTCTAGTTGTTTCTTTAGTTCAACTAATTCTATAGTGGCCATTCTATAAGGGGTCTTCGATATAGGCCTTGATCCAGGAATTAAATCAATGGAAAACTCAACTTCTCATTCTGGAGGATGTCCAGGTAAATCTTCCGGAAATACAGCTACAAATTCTTTCACAACAGGTACATCCTCTATTTGAACATTCCTTTCCTCACCGACAGTTATTCCATTCTCTTCCTCCCCAATAATTGAATTTAGTTGAGCTATTGAGGGTGGATCTAAATAAGAATTAGGTGGTGACGATTCTGCTCTAAAGATAAGGTGTTCCTTATCATTATCATCAAGAATTGTAACCTCTTTCTTCTTACAATAAATCTTTGCATCATAGTCCGAAAGCCAGTCCATACCAAGGATTATATCAAACTCAATCATAGGTATGACGATGAGATCAGCAGATAAAGAACATTTATGTGCTCTAATGGGGACTGATTCACAAAACTTTGTTGCAATGATACTTCCCTTAGGAGTTTTAACTGACAACTCCCTTATTAAATCAAATTGGAAATATCTAATTTTCTTAGCAAACTGGGAAGATATGAAACAATGCGATGATCCAGAATCAAATAATGCATTTTCTAAACTTGAGGAAACCATTAAATTACCTGCCACCACGTCTTTCGGAGCTTCTACCTCAGCAGTAGTGATAGCATAAGCCTGTACTTGATCCCTTGGCCTTTTCTGAGGTAAGTTCTCTTGATGCTTAGGACATTCATTTGCATAATGCCCCATCTCCCTACAATTGTAGCACCGAACGTTGGTAGCTTCCTTCTTCCCCTTGCAATCACGAGCTTGGTGGCCTTTTTCACCACACTTGTAACAGACTCCCATTCCCTTCAAGCAAGTACCAGGATGTTTCTTCCCGCATTTACCACAAGATGGATATTCAACCTTTCCCTTCTTCCCTTTATTTCCATTCCCAGATTGATCAGCAGGTCTCTTCTTCTCTTTCTTTGCTTTAAATTCATAAGACTTAGAGAATTCCTTTTCTGTCTTGATAGCACATGAGACAATGTCTTCGTACGATGAAAAGGATTGTGAGACTAATGCTCGACGAAGAAATGGTTTTAACCCATCAAAGAAACGATCAATATTACTTCCTGGGTTACGTATATAATCTCCAGCATACCTTGCTAACCTTGTAAAGTTAGCCTCATACTTTGTGACATTCTCATCCTCGTTTTGCCTCAGACTCAGAAATTGCCTTTCCATATCTGCTCGATGGTCGCGAGGAAAGTATTTTTCTAAAAACAGATCTTTGAACTCCCTCCATTCCATATTTGATACTTCATCATCTTCCTTCATGTTTTGAATCAATGACCACCATTGATAAGCATCTCCAGTGAGGCGGTAAACTGCCATGATAACTTTTTCCCTTTCACCACTCCCCAAAGCCTGAAATATTTTCTCTAGGGAATTTATCCATTGCTCGGCTACTAAGGGATTTGTACTCCCATTGAATGTTGGTGGTTGTTGCCTCATGAATCGATCTAACATTGATCCTCCACGCTGTGGATCAGGGTGCTCCATACGGGTAAGGTTATTATTCATAACCTGAGTAAGTTGTCCCAGTATGGTGATTAGCTGATCGGCACCAGTTGCATCACTAGCCCCACTATAATTATCTTGAGCAGGAGGTCAATCCCTACATGGAGTGCATGCATTGATACAGTTTCCATTTCTTCCACTAGGTGCCATTTCTAAACAATGGCATAAACTAGATCAGTTTATGAATCAAAATACATAATCCAATACTTATAAAACACTTAACATAAATTGAACTATTTATGGATATAATCCATAATCATAAAAATGTTTTCTTTGAGGAAGTATATACTCATAAACCCTTCATAATGATTTATAAATAAAATGAGAGTTATCCTAAGCATATCCCCCGGGAGTGTCGTAACCAAGAGTGCAGCAAGGCCCGTTGTCGTGCACCGGTTCCCGTTCGAGTCTAGCTCAAAGCGGTGTTTTCGGGTTTTACCCCTAGGAACATCTGTGCCAGAGCTGCCTCTACCTGCTCATATCCAGACAGGGATGTATTGCTCGGAAAACTCATAAAATCTCTACAATACCAAAATTCTAGGAAGTTCTTCTATACTAATCCTCAAAGTTCATCTTAGGTCTACGTGCTCAAATCAGAGTTTATCTAAATCTAGCTTCCAAGGTTTGTACTAAACTTCCTCTGATACCAACTGTAACGCCCCGACCCTAGTTACCCAGAGTCGGTGCATTATTACATAACATTGGCATGATCACAAGAAAGATCAAATCTCGAAAGGCCGATTGGTTTAGTAGCCTTGGAAACACCAGATATATTCATAAGTTTTACATTACATCATAAAATGAAAAACTACTACAACAATATAATGTCTCCACAGTCCACACTATTATCCCCTCATAATATCCCTGCAGGTCATTCATAATTTACTTCTTCACTTCCGGGGAAAAATAAAACATAGAAAAGGGGTGAGCTCAAATGCCCAGTAAGGAAAACAATATAGCGGAAACTTTCATAAATAAGAATAAACATTTAAGGCAATGTATAACTAAAACAAAAGCCTTTTAAACTTGAACATCAACATAATATGGCAAAAGTAAAATGAAATAATGCCATTTACTCATTCACATGGATATTCTACTAATCGAATAATCACATGAAAAATCACTAACCACTTTCATAATGTTGGAATGCATAATGCCAGACTATCATAACCACATAGCCAAGGCCTCGTGCCAAGACTAAAAATAAGATTTTGTCAAGGCCTTGTGCCAAGACACTAGTTTGTCTCATGAGACCTACCGATGCATCGAGGATCTATAGCGGGCTCCACCCGTCACATATTAAGTCCAATGCATTCCCATATGAAAAGGTTTAAACATAACATAAACATTCGTATTAAAACTAGCATACGAAATGTCAATAATTTCACCATAAACTATGAATGGTATAAAAATAGCACATCCACAGTCAAACATATCACAAAACCTTCAATACAATATAGAAGTTTTGTATTATAATAAATCAACTTCAAATAAGCGTAAAATCCATCAAAGGATGTTGACATAGATGAAATCAAAACACTTTTTAGAGAAATATCTCTTTCTATTTTTGAAATCATTTAAGAGCCATATAAAAAAAACATTTTCTTGAAAATATTCTTATAATCTTGTAAGGAAAGTTTTGAAGATTTTATAACGGCGGAAAATAACCGCACCCGCCGTATAAGTTAAAAAAAACATTCTTACCTTAATTCTGTCGAAAAGGTTAAAAAGGACCTTGTTTTGAAAACGACGGAAAGATTCCTCTTATAAAAAGTCAAAAAGGGTATAAATGACTTTAACCCATATTCTTGTAAATAATAAAAATGTTTTGAAATACATTTTGAAGAAACATGGATGTGGATGATAAAGAGATCCCAGCAGATTATTACGTATAAACAACCTCGGATAATGAAGAGATTGTGAAATAACCCTTACCTTGTACTTTTCATTGGTTGAGGTAGGTTAACCTCCTGTATAATGGTGAAATAATTGTTATTAAATTATACAAGAATCATATACATTCATATGATATCATATATTATCTTTTAACATTGCTTTGTTAACAATATCTTAGATTTATCGTTGTTTCGGGTGTTAACTTACTCGTTTTATTTTATATGTTTTGTTACGTAAGTCGTGTTTTTCATGGATAGGTTGTATCTTATTCATATCCAGAATGATATCATGTTCTTAAAAATTATTTTTAAATCATCAAATGATAATTACACTTGAATGGATACGACGGAGAATGAATCTCATCGCGTTCGTGGAGACGATAGTCCGTACGTACGCACGAGCGACAATATCATTATTTTGATATTAAAATAATATATAATTGGATAGTATATCATATATACAGAATTATTATCATGTTATATTTATTATTTACATTAATTACATATCATTATTATACCCACCTAAATAATAATATATTGAATAACAATTACACCACGACGTGGAGACGGTAAGCCGTACGTACGCACGTATGGTGACATGTCATTCAAATGATGGGTAGAATACTGAATATGGTTGTTCCATATTTATAATAACATAACAGTATATAGAATATACTAGAGTTATAATTTTAGAATTGAAATAATAAACAAAGAGGGAGTGGAAGAAGAAAGAAACATGAAAGAGGGTGATGAAAATGTTACCTCTTCTTCGGGTTCTTCCTTTTGATTTGATCAAAAGGACTCCTTAGGATGGCTTTATGACTAAAGTAAATCTTATAGGATGAAGGGAGAGAAGTTGGGAGAGTATTTGGGCAGAGTTTGGCCGAACCAAAAGTCTTGAAAGTGTGAATAAGGTGGTATAGGTGGAGGCCTTTTATAAGAGGAGAGGAGTGGCTCTTTTGGAAAGATTGAAATGTTACATTATTATACAATGATTTTCGGATTCTAAAGGTCCCACACTTATATAATTCGTGGATAAGGTGATAAGGGTTCTAAATCTCCTCATACAATAGGCTTTGGACAAGTGTAAGCCTTGGATTTTTCATTATCTTCTCATTTTATTTAAATCTTTAAATAATGAGGTCATCGCTGCATCATAATGATGTCATAAATAATTTAATTTATTTAATGTCTAAAAATTATAAAAAAACTACTATGATGTAGGAAATCCTTTTATCTTTCTATTGAATATTTATAATCAAAATTTGGACTTGTTTAACCCCACTTAAAAACTATTTTAGTAAAACAACTCATGTTTGTGTCAATTTAATTTTAACATTAAATAAATATATATTAATGTCATTTTCCAACTAAAGTGGCTCCATGGGGTCCCCAAGTTGACCCATGGGTTGTCTTGGTCGTCCATGACTCATCCAATAGGAGTAGGACAAGTTTCATGCTCATCTCATATTATTAAAACATTATTTGTACCTTAAACTACACTAATTACCTCTAATCGCGATTAAGAACTTAAAAGTTACTATTCACCAAAAATTTATTTTAATCTCATTGAACCACATTTTACTTCTTAATGAAAAACATGTATGTCGGATTTTGGAAAATCAAATCACAGAAGTGGTAATATTTCATTTAAATGAAAAATCAGTTATTTAACTACCACTTAGTGGTTTCACTATTCATCAAAAAATTGAAGTTTTTCAGAACAAAGCCAAAATTTCACCCTAAGCTATAATTGATATTCCGAATTAAAAAATGATGTCTATTTTACAAAATTCCAAACATATAAGTTGCATTAATTAATTTTATAATTAATTCCCGCTGTTACAAAAAATGGCGTGTTTCTAGGAAATAATTTATATCAAAAGATTGGCAATTGTTTATGTACGATTTCAATGTTAAATTAATTCTAATGACCACCATTGGATAAAATGGTAAAAATATATTCTAATTATACTTTAAAACCACTAAATAGTATAATTTTTCACTATAAATTATTTTGATTTAAAAAGTTGTTTTTAAGTATTTTTCACTATTCATAAAAAATTAGAAGTTCTCAGAAAAATACCAAAAATTCAACATAGGATAATTTCGATATTCCGAATCCAAAAATGAAGTTCATTTTGATAAATAAAATTTATAAAATTTCAAAAAGTAGGTATTACTATTCACAACGTCTAGTTTAATTAGTTGTGGTGTGTGTTAGAGCTCGAGGCTGCGTACAACACACGCTATTGCATTATTCGAAGGGAAACGTACCGTGGAAGCTTGGGGTGTTACAATGAACAGGGCCAAAAACATCCCAAAACCACCAAAACTCATTTTTTCCCCAGAAACTCAACCTGTACCTCAACCAAAAGAACCAAAAACAATTAAAGAATAAAATAAAAGAAAAAAAATGTGATTTAGGTGTGAACAGTTTACCCACCACAAACACATTCTTCCCCCAGAAATTCACCCAGCTGAATGAGAACCAAATATTGAACTTGAACAAGGCCAAACAAAACCACAGTCCCCGGTGTGACCTTTTAACTCCAAAAGTCACACCCAACCATCTCCAAAGAATAAAATAACAAGGAGAAGCATGGGGAGAGAAGTGGAAATATTTCTCCCCCTGCAAAAAATTTTCATCATAACAACACCAAAGCTAGGACCTCCAACATAGGCCAACATTAGAACTCCCAATACAAACCAAAACCACAACCATAGAGGGGGTGGTCCCACAAAAGGAACCAAAACCAAGAAATGAATCCAACCAAAAATCAAAACTTCCAAAAGACACGAGCATCTCCAAAATAGTCAACCCAAAACCCAAAATAGAGAGTGACTCACAAAATGATAACCATACAATATTATTATCTAAAAAAGAACAACCATAATACTACCCGAAAATATTATACTATAATTTTCTCAAGAATTAGTAAATTTAAAAATTAATAAACCACAATAAATAGGAATTAAATATACTTACTTAAAATTGAAGACAAAAACCATCCTAAGGTTTCACATACTCAATAATTTGTGATTGCGAGGTATTAGATGCTTCAAGACATCAGGGCTCTATCTATATGCATGAAAAATGGTATCAGAGGTATCATGGTAGGAATGGTTTATCCCAATAATAAAAAAATATAAATAAACCAAATGAACATACAAACAAATATGAGGATCTATAAACACTGAATACAATAAATTCACAAACATGATATAAATACAAAAAAAAATCGAACAAAATAGTAAAATAAAAAAATAAAAATGAAAAAAATACACAACCAACATGATATCCATGTAATGTATTGGTCACCACTATCCACAATACTAGAATTATCCATTGGAAACCCAAACAAAACCTGAACTTGATAGAAATCTCGGGTCTACCGATGTCGACTGACACAAGTAGGGTGTGAGAAAAAACAACTCATTAGTTAAGCACCACATATTCTATACATTTATTTTCCAAAAATAGATCATCAAAATTGGTTTGAAATAAATTTATAAAATAGGGTATTCTTACTTAAAAATCCAAACACGTATTTCTAGAAATCCACTTTAGAAAAAAAAACCGACACTACTTTCCTTTATTTAAAATATATTTACATTTTGAAACCTACCCTATTTAAAAACCAAATACCAAAGGTAGAACCTAATAAAATGATCAGAGAGATAAGATTAAAGTAAAGGAAACAATGAACACAAGCATAATCTAGAAAGGGGGATAATCAAATGTAGTAGAACAAAATAAAACATATAGATAAGTAATCATGGTAATTTCATAAAAATATCTAGAATAAATCCCTGGATGTACTCATTTTGGACTCACCTACTAGCGTATTCTACATATCTATAGTCAATTACCAGATTGATTCTTTAAACAAGACTCACCAATGGCATATCCCACCCGCCCTTTCAAAAAATCTAGGTGGGTACCAACCCATATAATCAGGGTCAGTAAGAAACTATCACTTAACCCTCTAGATGGCGTTGAGGAATCTCATGATGATAGTACAAGGAAAGTGAGGGGTTCATCACATGCATGAAATAAAAAAATAACCCACAAATTTTACCATGATTTCCTATCCTAAACTCTTATACAACCTATGCAGAGGTGCTCACACTAAATGGTCAACCATAGGGTTCCCATCACATATAAATCCATTTACAAGTGCCAACCATGCCTACACATTATATCAATTTAAAACCAATTTCCAAAATTCTAAAAAGTACCAAATGAGCCTTAACATTTACAATTACAACTTCAATCCAAAACTATTCCCAAAATTGGGTGAAACCACCATTCGTCCTCAGAAGACTCCAAATGGGGCATTTGACTCATTTAGGTACCAATCTATAACCAAAGGTTCCAAAAAAGAAATTTTTTAGGAAAACATATTTGGAAATCAAATTTGATTCATTTTTAATCAAATGAACCATTTAAAAATCACTAAGTTTTTGAATGGACAATTTGAAATGAGAATGTCCTAGGAAGAGAAGGGATGGGAGAATAACATTTTAAAAATTGGGTTTAATAGGTACAATTTCTATAGGGATCCATTATTATTTGTGAGACTACCTATATGTGCACCCCATGAACATATGTATATTTTTACATCCAATGAAACACCAATTTTAAACCATAAAAAATATCTGGAAACCAATTTAAAGAGTCACCACTAGCATTACCATTAATCACAAAAATTTACACATCATCACTAATCCATAAGTGACTTTAGAAAAACACAAAAAACTCAATTTACAATGAAAACCAAATCAAAAAAACATAAACAAGGCCAATAATTATCTCAAAATTCTAAAATACATTTCTAGAATTCCATTTTCATTTTAACAAACACCTTTCATACATATACATATAGACGTAATTAGGAAGACCCCTTGAAACCCAATTCACATCAAATTTCCAACATTGAATTACCAAACCAATTTCCACTAATACATAAAAATAATACATTTAGAAATCTATTTAATAAATATAAATCATCAATAGAATATTCTAGAAAAGAAATTTATGGTAAAACCTACCTGAACGACATACAGATTTGATGAAACTGTGGAATAAGGAAGAACTAAGCCTAAAAGACAATCCACACACACTAACATCCAAGAAATACAAGCCAAACATCAACCCTAGATTATAGGTTTTGGATAAGAGTGAACCCACCAAGAAAGAACTAAGAACCCAAGATAGGGAGAAGAGAAGAGAGGGGGAAATTCCCAAAAACCAAGAAGAAATCACCTTAGAAGCTTAAATAAGAAACCATATAGGGAGGAGAGACAAATGGAGAGGGGTTTGGGAGTCCTCTCATGAAAAAAACCAAAAAAGGGGAGATGGGTGAAAAATGGGTTAAAATGATGGAGTGTTAAAATAGAAAATTTCAACTGTTTAAAGATTTGGGTGAGTCTCATGGTTTGGCCACATGGTTTTCCAAACCGTTCACCAACAGTGTGCACCCTACTAGAGAATAGGGACACCCATATATTCTGGCTAAAAGGTTTGGGAAACAATTCAAAAACCATTAAAATTTCCTCTGTAAAGTGATAATTCCTCCATGCACACCTTCCTCATGGTTTCCTCTAATAGTGCACAAGTTATTCACTTTACCCCAGACACCAGACACACGATGCACAGTTTCTCTGTTGGATCGCACAGATTGAGTTAACCATGAGAAAACTATGAAAGAAAAACAATAAAAGAAGAAACTAAACAAAAAAAATCTATTCATTAACCGGCCACATATTTTACCCTCAATATGTGCACACAAATCATGCACAACTCCAAAAATATCCCAGAAACCACCAAAACTTAATTTTTTTCTCAAAAACTTGACCCGGACCTCAACCAAAAGAACCAATTCGAAGAAAAGAATAAAATTAAAGATAACCTATGGCTGGGGTGTGTAACTTTAATATATATATATATATTATCTTTTTTATAATGTTTCTATTTTATTCAATAAATGTTATGCATATTTAGTGGAAAAACTGAATTGTTAATGACTTATTTTGATGATTTTAGTGAATGATAAATGATACATTAATAACAAGTTAAATAATTAATATAATATTTTCCAGAACCATATTCCAATTATTATTTTCTTATTATATTATAATTATATTAGTATTCATGTTCCCATAATTATTCATAATAGAGTTTTACAGCATATTTCATGTAGGTGGTTAAACTGACATGAACTTGAACTTTATTTAACTCGATTGGTGAGTATATATAAGGATGCATTTATTTTGATATAATATAATCATAACATAATAATAATGTTATTATTTTTATTTATTTATCACGGTGTACTATATTTTTTGTTTTTAAGATAATGTACAGAAATCTAGATGAAAAACAAAAAATGATTCATCATGGGAGCTTTAATCTCCATTTACACATGATTAGAATTATCATTTCTCAATGATTGAGAGGGGGTAATGGTGGATATTAAATTGAAATATAATAATAAAAATTATATGATATATATTTTATGTATTTATATTTTACACCATTATGATAATCCATGAAAGGTGGTAATGAGAAACAAATTATGTCGCTTCGTGGAGGTGGTTGTCCGCGTAACACACTAACACTATTCATTTTTTCTAAATGGTTGTAGATGAATAAATAATGGTTGTAAAATTAATATAATTTCATATCATTATAATAATGACAATTAATTCATCATATTATTATGAGGTAATATATTTTTGAAGATTAAGAGTAAGAAGAAAAGATTAAATAGAGGATAATACTTACACTGGAGACTTCATTTTTCCTTTGAAAGTCCCCTTGAAATTGAAGGGATTAGGAAAAATATGAATGAATATATGATTATATTTGTATAATAGTGTTATAGGGAGGGTAAAATGGTAGAGTTTTAAGGATTAGTTCTAAGTTTAAGTGTATCTTTTAAGGGTGGAAGTGGATCCTTTTATAAGGGGAGAAAAGGGGTAAATCTGGAAACACTCATCATTTTTCAGTAATTCCATTACACTATTCAAGGGTAAATGGCTCCAAAATGAAAAAATATGGAGTCTGGGACAATATAAATTCGAAACTCATCTAAACCACTTATTTTAAAACATTTTTAACATGTTTTTTCCATTTTATAATAGTAAAACTCTTTTTACCACTTTTACTTTTTACTGAGGAAACAATTTTTTAACTATAGTAATGAATTATGATAACTAAAATTAATACTGAAATTATTTGATAATTTTAAAATTATTATTTCAACTTTTAAAATCATTTTTTCATATCAAATTTCTGAATGTGTGAAGAGTTAATTTTAAAATAAACACACTTTTTTGAAAAATGTTGTTTTTCTGCTTTAAATTTATATATATGGTAAAATTATCTTTATTAAATATTTTAATAAAATTAATTGATTAATTATAAATACAATGAAATGTATTATTATTTTAAGTAAATATACAACCAAATATAACCTTTAAAATACATCATTCAAATAAAATACTGAAAATAGTTTTTGTCAAACTAACATTTTTATTTTATCCTAAAAATATTGGACATGGTGTTTACAAGCTCAAAGAATATATTAAAATTCAAAATTTTATTCCTAAAATACATATTTTATTACTTTTTTAAAAAAATACTAGGATACACTTACATAGTGATAAAATCATAAAAATTTTAATTTTCACAAAAACTGTATTTTTGACTAAAAAAATCTTTCCAGAAATAAATTTAAAACTCATACCAAGTAAATTTTCATAATAGGATTTTAAAATGATTTTTTTATAAAAAATCTACATTTTAAAATTTTTTAATTCATTTTTTGAAATAAAATACATTACAAAGAAAATGAAATTTATTATAACCTTTTTCAATATCAACTCATATTAATTACTTATCTACTAAAGGTAATAGATATTAATGATATACCATATTAGTGCTTATTATAAATTTATAAATAATGTCTTAATAATATTTTTTGGTTTTTTTTATGTTGGTTATAACACCTAAAAAAATTTAGAGAGCAAAGTATGTATTTTAAATGATCCAAAATATCAAGTCATTATATTCTACCCCCATAAATAAATTGTGTTCTCGTAATTTAATTATCATATACCTGTAGGAATAACTAAATTTGGAGAAAATATTGACACAACTCAAGATATTATCTCTAATGATATATGTTCCTAAATATTAAATTGAATTCTATAAAATAATTATTTTTTCCCTAACTATTTCAAGTAAATGTATCTCATAAATAGGTATTAAGGTATGGGTTAAGGATTAAATTGTATTTTTAGACAATTCTTAGTTTTATTTAAACTAATAGACGGAAATGGTTTATTTATAATGTTTTTCTCTATTATATAAACTAATTTAGTGTCAAAGTGAAGTTATCCATTCAATTTTGAAAAATGAATCAATTTTTTTTGAGGAGGATATTATGATTTTCATAATGTTTATTTCAATAAACATAATAATTATACAACTAAATGTTTTATAAAAAATAAAAAATAGTAGGGACAATGGATTTATTTTCTTAGAAATCGCCATAGATACAATATGGTTTATAGAATTAGTTTATATCCACTAATTTGTGGTGGAATGTAAGAAAAACATTATTAAAACTATCCTTTTCATCAATAGTAATTTCATAGGAATTTTCTTAATACAATATTATATGAGTTTATTGGTGTAAATTTTCATCTTAATCCCTTCGATCAATGCATTATTTATATAATTCCCAAATTACTCACATTTAAAACATTGAACTGCTGGTGGATCCCAAATAAGAGCATTATTTTTCTCCATCAGGTTAACTGAAAACTTCCTTTTTCATCAGTACCTTGTCATTTGATGTCCTATTTTAACATATATAAAACATATTCTAATTTTTTGAGACATTCCCTTAGGTGTAACTTCTCAAATTATTGACATGAAAGAAATAAAATCTTTTTTACTTCATCATATCAATCACATGATCTTATATGGAACCCCATAATTCTTTTCATTGGTGGTTTTTGAAGTTGAGAGAATCTCAAGTTATTAATCCCAACATGAGATAGTTGTGTGAGAATAACCATAATATTTTCAACACCATATCCAATCCCATTTGGTTTCCCATTTGGAAAATTACTGTGTTGTCTCTCATGTCCATTATTAACTTCATTATTCCTAGCTCAAGCCATTCCTAAAACCATTAAGGTTGTCATGAATGATTATGAATTAAAAATATTATAGAATTATCATAATCATAAAAAAATTTAACCTTAAAAAATATTTCCCACTCACATTATCACATTGGCCTATAATACCTTTAGTTCAACCTATATAAATCTTATTTTTTCCTAGGATACTTGAAGTTGGGTTATATTATAATCCTCAACCTAATCCTTAAAATTAACTAAGAATTTAATCCATAATAGTGGTTCATAAAGATCATATGATCTACCAAATCATATCCCTTAGGAGTGCTAAAACACATTCACATTAAGGGCACATTCACTGTGAACAAAAATTATGGTCAAGATATATTCAACAAACACTTTTTGGGGTCATAGCACCTAGATATATCTATTAAAAAATCACATTCACTCATAGTAACCATAAAATGATGTATTTATAAGAAAACCATACACTCAATAGTTTACCAATATTTCAGGATATCACACTATACTTAGACTCATATCTAGGTTTTTACTATGGTTGTATAAACCTAAAACCATAGGCAATTAAAATAATATCCAAAATAACTAAAATATTCATTGATACAAACTATAGAGACAAAATATAATATTAATATAAATATTAAAATAATATCATTATTTAAATAATACACCTCACAATAGTTTCAAAACCAAAAGGCCGAAGGTTTTAGTGTCTTGGATATTAGCTATATAAATATATTATTTTACTACAGTTGTAAAATATTCTCTATAATCATGCTCCTCAAGACCCTTTCTAGAAATATCACATGATAAAATCATCTTCAAAACCTAGGGATTTGAAACATAAGAAAGTGGTTAGATAAAAAACTCTGTAAGGGATAAAAAAACAAATGTGATAATGGTTAAATCATAATATTATGTAAAATCATGAATAAAGAAAAAAAATCCAATTTAAATGAAAAAAATAATTTAGTGTTAACCATAAGAATAAAATATCAAATGATAACACTTTTACCATGAAATGAGAAAATAAAACATGAATCCTTAAACACGAGTCAAGTAACATAGGAAGTAAAGTTCTATAATCATAAATATAGGATTTCTTATCATTATGAATTAGGCTACCCACCAACCTATTCACTCTTAAAATTGTGACTATAGATAAATTACACCACTATCAACCTTGGTGAACCTAGCTACTTTCAAATCTATTCACACATAAATTCTGAGTATATGTAATAGACATAACACTCACCCTTTATGAACCTATATACTCACTAACCTATTCACATAACATTTCTGTCTTATGAGATATAATACTTTACCTAATGATTTAAAGGGAGATATAGGATCCACCTATCTCATAATAAATACATTTTTGTGACACTTTAAAATAATCATTATAATATAAATAACCCATAGAAAGAATATGGGTTTCATGGCATTTAAAAATCATCATATAAAGAACCCATGAAAATAAAAAAAAGTTTCATAAAATATCCAAATATCATCAGGAAAAAACCACTTCATATATAAAACTTGATCACAAAAAATAATCACATAATAAAAGAATAAAATAGTTTGAAACATGATATATAAATCCATTGGATATATATCATAATGAAAACCTATTAATGAAAATAGATTTTTGAAAAAAAATTTGTATTCAACTTTTTAAAACTCATCATTATGAGTTTCTCTCTTTATTTTCAGAAAATGAAAATAAAAGCTTTCATGAAAATGGATTTGGATTAAAAATATTTTCCACCAAAAATGAAAATAGAAATTTAAAATATATTGAAAAGTTTTTTTGAAAAGAATATTTAATAATGAAATCATGAAAATACATAAAGTTTTAAAAAATGGTATGTAGAAATACTTTGAAAACATTTAATTTTAATTTTTTAATAGTGGATACTTGTAAAATACACAATTTTTTTTAGTAAAATGTAAGTGGTATTACTTTGAAAACTTTTAATTTTAAAATAATATTTAATAATGGAGAATTTAAAAATACATAATGTTTTCTAAAATAGGAGAAAAAATACATTGAAAACATTTTATTTTTTTTATAAATAAATTTAATAAGAGAAACTTGAGAAAGTTATAATATTTATCAGAAAAAATAGAGGGAAAAATAAAAATTTTTATTATGAAAGGATAGAAAAAACTTCTAAACATTTTGAAGTTATCTTATTGAAAACCCACATTTTTAAAAAGGATAATGAAAAGTTTGATTTAAAATTAATTAATGGGAATAAAAGGATCATTTGAGATAAAAATAATTTGAGTCTCCACTAGGGAAAAGAGATAATTTATGAGAAGTAAAAATATGGGCATGGAAGAAAAATCCATCAAAATTAATGGGAAATATTCTTAAAATAATTTATTTTAACTAAACATTAAAATCATCATGGAAGAAGAATTTAGTGTGAAAAGTGATTTCCATGTAAAATAAGGTGTAATACATCTTAAGATAATTATAGGTTATAATATATCAATCTTTAAAGATAATAGAAAAATACGAGTGATTATGACCAAATAAAGATAACTGAGTCATGAAAACACCTTATGAATTTAGTAAATTTTGAATAATAATTCCTAGGAGGATTTAAAATCACATGGTTATATAAATAAAATTTATTAAATCATTTATTATTTCAAAATAAACTATTTGGAAGTATATAAACCATATAAATAATAAATTTTTGCATAATATTAAAATATATATCAATGAAGAGGAATTGAGACAGAAAAACCCTTACGACTTGAAAAACATTCAAATAAAAACCAATTGAAAGAGAGAGAAAGATTTAAGTTGAAATTAAAATACTATTAATAAGAATAGTACATGATATTATATATCCAATTTTCAGTATTTACACCATTGAAAAGAAATTGGGCTCATAAAAGTACACGTGTCTCAAAAAAAGGAAGTTTTGAGATGAAAACTTTAACTGGTTTCCAAGCTTAGTTGATGGAACTGTAGACTCCTATAAAAAACATAGATAAATTAATAACCTATTTTAGAGACTTACTCCTAAATAATACTTTTTATAACCCTTGTTCACAATTATTTATAATGATCACACTAATTAATTATTGCATATTTTTTCTATCAAGTGTTAATTACTTTAATTGCTTTATGAATGTTTGATAATGTCGATATCATTAACCATAATTTTATACCAAGTTTATCATTAATATATAATTTATTATTATTTAATATATATATTATATTAATTTATATGGCTCTTACTTAATTCCATATGTGTTTTTGATATGCAGTGTTATAAGTGAATTAATAATGACTTATTTTGGGGATTTTTGAGAACGAGAGATGATAATTTAAAAATAATTTTAATTCATAATATTTATATAACAATATACCAATAATTATTTTTTTATTATATTATAATAATAATAATTTTTATTTTCCCATAGTTATTCATAATAGAGTTTTATAACATCGATCATATAGGTGGTTAAACCAACCCAAACTTGAAATAATTTAACTTTATTGGTGAGTATGGTTAAGGAGTTGTTTTTGTTGACATAATATAATTATAACTAAGTAATAAATATTTTTATTTATTTATTTATCACGGTGAACCATATTTGAAGATGTTTAGATAATTTATGATAATCTATATTAAAAATGGAAAATGCTTTATCATAGATCCAGTAATCCACATGTACACACTATAAGCTTTACCATTTCTCAATGATTGAGAGGGGTGATGGTGAATATTAAATTGAAATCACATTATAATAATTATATGAGATATATATTGTAACACCCATAGATTTTTTGATTTTTTTTCAAATAAATTTAATGTATTTAATATTGTGTGTTACATGCAACCTTGAGTTTAGATTTTTTTACACACAACATTGATATTATCTTGTGTTACAAATAACACTAATGTTATATTCATTACATGAAATACTAAGTTTTTCTTATGTTACACACAACACCGAGTTTAAACAAAGCGTGACATACTATTAAAATATTATTACTTAATATGATAGTTATCACCTAGCCATTATAATGGTGGGTATGAATATTTTTATCTAAATTATGAAAATATATGGTTTATAAATTCATATAAAATGTATTATTTGGCGACCTATTAATTAAAAATGAAAAAAACTATTTGAAAATAAGTAAATTCATTTTATGAAAAAATTTTTTTATGAAAAAAACACATTCTATCTTAATAAATTAAACAAAATACTTAGGATTGATTTTAATGAAATGTATATATTTTATATTCAATAAAATATTTATCATTCAACTTATGTGTTTTATATACAAGAGATAAGAATAAATCCAACTTTATGCTTAAAAACTATATTTTTCAAAATAATTATTTTTATGCATTTTTTGGACTTATTTTAAAACTAATTTGTGAAAATTTTAGAAAATTTATTTGGAAAAATAATTCAATTTTTTTATATTATAATTTCAAAATTATATTTTGTTTATTTTTTTATAATTTTCTAAGAAGATAAATTTTTTAATAAAGAGTGAAAATACTAGTTTTTATTAAGAATTTTCACTACCTTTAAAGATTTTAGAAACATAAAAATTATTTTAACATATTTTTAAAAGAAATATTAGTTCAATTATATATATATTAACCCAATTTAGTTCATTTTAATCTTTTTAATATTTAATTTTGATATAAAAACTTTTTAAACTTTTGAACATTTTCTCTTTGAAAACCCGCTTTCTCATCACATTCTTCAGGATTAATTTTAAATTTAAATTTTCCAATTATGTGAATGGAATTTGAAAAAATGGATTAAATATTTTGAATATAAATAATTTATATTATTTTATAAATTCAACTTAATTTTTTACCATAATTAATAGTAAAAATAGTAAAAAAACTACCGCGGTTAAAGTAAAAATGGGTTTACTAAGGGGTTAAACTAAAAATATAAGGTAAAAAAATGACCCAAATCTTTTACAAACCCTATTTGAAGGAAATATTTCTACCTTATCTCTTAGGTTCTATAATTTACCATTTTTATTCCTTTTTTCATGTAAAAAACATGGTTGCACCTTTTTCGTATAAAAAATATAAAGTGTGCCACTCACCTCACTTATAAAAGGCCACCCACTCTCCTCTCCACTAAACTCTTTGAAAACCAATTATTTTAGAAAAAAACACCAAAATAGATTGTATAAATATTTATTAACATTCTATAATACTTATTTTGTCCAAAAAAGTGAACCTAGGAAGGCTTTTGGTGAAAACTGAAGGAGGTTACTCAAAGAAGAGGTAACGTTATTTAATGAGTGATTTTTTATTTCTTCATAAACATCATTTGATTATTATTAAACTATGATGATATAATAAAATTAGTATAATACATACACTAATATGTTTTCATGTTAATGGAATTACCTACAACCATCTCCTCATCTATCAAACGGGTTATGATATCATCATTCGCATGTATAGTACACAAACCGTCTCATGAACCGATGTTATTCAATTTACATCACCACCTATCACAACTAGATATAATGAGGAATTTATTTTTTATATATTATATTTGTGATTTTACTATGCTTCTGTAACCATGATATCACATTTCCTTCTTAATTTTTATTATGTGGGAATGCGATAATGTCTTTTATGTATATGAAAGACTACCACATCATGGAGTGATGTGATTCATACTCTCTTTACATGGGAGTTAATACGGATGGTATAATAGTATGTTTCGTCCCGATTCATTAATTTTTTGGTTTTGGTTGTTTGAGGTGTTTGGGGGAGGTTTTGGGAGTTTTCATGGGAGTTGGAGGTGCAACAGAGCTGCTACAGAAAATACATGACATGTAAGTGTATTACACAATGTGAAAATTGGTTTCATGACTTTTCTATGGCTAGTTCATGACATGTATATTTTTGGGGTTAAATAAAAAAGGCAATGCATTTTTTAGTGAAATCTAACCCTGAGTATTACACGACGTGAAAGGGGATCACATGTCATGTAAATACCCCAATCTAGTACAGTTTTAAAATTCCTTTTCACCCAAATTTTCATTCATTTATCCATATCTTCTTATTCATCTCATTTTGGGATAACCCTAGGTTCCCCAAGGAGTTATTCAATCCCTATTACTCCCTCTTTTATCCTTTGGACTTGGTGGTTGTTTGTTGGAAATCTGTGGTTGATTCATGGTAGGTTATTCTCTCTTCTTGGTGGTTTTTCTTCCATTATTCCCTAGGGGATCCACTATGAAAATGTTACTTAGGTTTGGGGTGTGTGTTAGGTTTTGTTTGATGGTATTTGGTTTTGCTGTAGGTTTATCCATGTTTTCTTATGGTGCGGTTTTGGTTTGTGTGTGTTCTTCTTTACCCTACACTGCTTGGTGAGTCGGAAAGCTTATTTGAGGTATGGATTCCCTCATTTCTTCTTATTTCATATCATGAGGGAGGGGTTTACTTTTATTTTTCTATGGGTTGTGGTTGTTTTATCATAATCAAAGATAAATAATTAGTTAGTTGAATTGAAATGGGACAATGGGGTTTGATTTACTGTCTTTTAAAACTTTGATATTATTTGTCATATTGTGAATTTTACAGGCTTGATGGCCCACTAAAAATTATGGCCATTGGGGGATTTGTTTGCTTTGGATATATGTACTGTGATTGCTTCCTTGGTTGTGATTTTTGTGATATCATCCTAAAATGGAAATTAATTAACCACTTATATTTGGCTTATGAAATGGTTCCCTAGGATTTTGGCTTGGGTTATAATGCCCCTAAAATAAAGTGGAATGTGATAAAAGACCCTTTGTAAATTTGTTAAATGATCTTGTTGTGTTGTGATGTATGGTAATTATTGTGGGATAATGATGTGTGGTTGGGGAATTTGGGGATGATAGTTTGTTTTTCCATGCTTTTGGGGTAGTGGGGAGGTAATTTGTTTGGCCATTCTTTTTGGGTGGTTGGGAGGTAGTTTGTTTGGCCGTTCTTTTGTGGATGTGAGGTGGTGGTTGCTTTGTGCTAGATACTCAAGTAGTGATGGAATAAATGATTAATAATTATCGAAATGACATGGGTTGGTTTAATTAATGATATAAAAGTGGTTAATGGATAATTAAATGGTGGGTTTTGTGGTTAAATGTTGTTGATGAAAAATGATGAAATGAATGGGGCGATTAAATGAAATCGGTTGGAAATATGAATTGTGGTTTGTGGATTGATGTGTGGTTTTATATATTTAGAGGTGAAAAAAAGTGACAGTGTTGTGCGTTGGTTTGTTTATTTGTGAACTCATAGGTTGGGTTTGAGTGTTTTATATTATATATATATATATACTTTTATATTCTTGTGATTTCTATACGCACCCCACTCATGTCAAGCACTATGTGCCGACACCCGCACAGTCACACGAGGGTGTTTTTCCCAACATTCGGTGAGGAGTATAGATGGATGGGTACCCACACTTTCCCACTATCACTTTTAGGTGAGGTAGGTAATGCATAGTCTGTGATGTTTAGAGGTCTGTTAGTGCATTAGATGGTGGTTGTGATGAACCAAGTTTCTTTAGGTGAGATGTGATAACCCAGGTGTTTTCAGGTGATATGTGATGACCCAGGTGTTTTTGGGAGAGACGTGATTGTGATTGTGGAGTGACTTATAGTGGGGGTCGTTCATGGTAGGAGGAGGGAATGAGGTTAATATAATACATGTTCTTGATACCCTATTACTCTGGTTATGGTAGTGGTTATGTTGCGGCCTAGGTGTTTTCAGGTGAGATGTGTTATGGTCATGCTTTTGGGGTGGCGAGCCCAGGTGTCTGTGGGTGATGTATGTTGTGACCATGCTTGTGGGTAAGTGTAGTATATATAAGATATGAGAAATATAGGATGTATGAAATTGGGTTTGAGAGTAGAATACTAGTGAGAAAGTTGTGTGAGGTACCCTTATCAATGTGATTCTTATTATACTACATTACTTGGGGTTCATTATTTGGTGAGCATGCCTTCGTGAGGTTGGGATGGTTAGTTTACCTTGATAGGTTCTGTTTGGTTCTCCTATTTTCTTATAGGGGTATTAGTATTATTATTTCACATGTGAATGAGAGATGTTGGTTTTCCTACTCAGTATACTTGTATTATCACCCTAAATATATAAAAATATTTCTAGGTTTCTAAGAGAACTACATGGACTATGCTGGAAATTACTAGAACAGGTCCTTGACAATTGTTGTGTCTCTACATTTTCTTTACTTTTGGGTATTTAATTTTGAGAATTTATTGTATATGTATCAGTTCTTTTTATATATGCATGTGGGATGTTTTTTTGGATTTATTTTTATATTGTGTCTTTGATTTTTTTGGATGATGCATCTTATCTCTCAATCCTATTTATATTATAGAGGGTAATGCCACCCATAAATGAGATTTTAATACCCTCAGTTTTGGTCACCAACCCAGGGCCTGCTAGAGATGGGAATCAAGGGTCATTATCTATCTCCCTTAATTATGGTATCTTTGGAGGGAAGGGGTCATGGTAGAGTGGTATCAAAGGTGACAGTTGAAAGATATGGTGAAGTTTGAAGTTAGGAACAATGAAGATTGCATGGGGTGGTATGAAAACAGTTCCAGTTGACCATGGTGTATGATATATGCCAAGGAGAATAACCATGAAGTGGGATTTTAAGGCCCTCCGTGGTCTAGTGCAATGACCAATTGAGAAGGACCATCTTGCAGGGTATATACCTAGGATAGGTACCTGCATCATAATGAATTGTGTTATTCTTTGAATTGAGTTGTTTTGTGAAATTTGAAATGGATAAAAAAATTAATTAAATGAGTTAAAATGAATATTAATGAAATTAATTACCACTTAGTCTTAGGAAATCCTTGTTTTACTTTCAACTATGGCTCCCATTCGTCATTTGTGTGTGGCTCAAGCAATTGAGGTTCAACATGCTGAAATGGTTGATCTTTGTAGGGTTGATCCAGTTGAAGAGGATCATCAATGGTAGATGATATTGTGTGATTTATAGTATTAAGCATCAGGAAATTATAAGAGTAGTGTTTCATACATAGAGATAAAGAGGTAGATAGAGGATATTGAGATCGCTTTTAGTTTGATCTGGGCCCCAATGGATTACTGGGTCCCTTTGGAAGTTAGTCAGGTGTGGGGAGATTCACACCAATGGCAGACATTGTATCTGGGATAGTGGATGGATTTAAATGTCTTGTGGGATGACTTTTAGAAGGAGTTTTCAGCAGATTTCCTTTCGTTGACTATGAAGGTAGTAAAGAGATAGGAGCTTCTTCCTCTTTATTAGGGGATCATGTTAGTATGGGAGCTAGGAGTCAAGTTCAAGGAAAATTTTCATTTTCCCCTAGATATTTTTCTAGATTAGGAGTCTCATGAAAGATGTCTTGATGAGGCACTCTATCCTTCTATCTAGTATCCTGTAACTCTTTTTACATTTCCAACATATCTAGAGGTTTAATAGAAGGAAGAGGTGATCGAGTGAATGCACTCATGAGGTGGGTTGCACAAGAGGGGAACCAGAAGGGTTCCTAAAGGGGTAAGGTTTTCAGTGACAGGTCACAGGTGTTAGGGCCTTTGAGATTTTCATTGGTAGGGATTCGAACTCAGTAGCTTCATTTTTAGCCTTCTAGGTCTAGTGGTTTCTGTGATTTTCCTAGGAGTTTTGTGCTAGTATTTTTTGGTTGTGAGGTTCATGTCCATCACCAAAACTAGTTCCTAGTAGTTCCTTGAGATCATTTTGGTAGAGGTGGATAGGTTTATTTCCATCCTTAGTAGTAGTTTCTAGTGAGGCTGTTTCCGCAGTAGGGGAATCAGGTTTTTGCTCTACCAAGGAGAGATGGAGTAGGAAGAGGTAGACCTCAAGATGTTACTCTTGTTCAGAGACCATGAATCGAACATGACTATGGAGGTGGTCATCAGAAGAGAGGTATAGGATCTAGGAATGGTCAGTTTCATGCAATGGAGGCAACAGTTCTAGAGGGGCAAAATATTTTCACAGGTATGATCAGATTGTTTAGTACCCTTGTTTGTCACTTTTTTAGATTCTGGATATTTTTACTCCTTTGTTGTACCCACTATAGCCCATGCTCTGGGACTATATTTATAGAGGATTCCCATAACCTTGGTATTGAATACACCAGTCAGAGGTCAGACCAACTTTTTTTATGTGTGTCGAGGGTGTAGAAGGATTATGGAGCCACATCAGTCCCTTGGGGATATTTTCTTGCTACAGATGCAACCATATGATGTCATCCTCAACATCAATTGGTTGTATTCCATACATTCTATTATCGAATTCTTCTAGAGGAGAGTTTTATTTTTTAATTTTTATGGTCAAAAAGTGGTTTTCATTGGTGAGAAGGTTTGTTAGGTGGTCATTTGGTGTGTAGAGACCCATCATTCATTTTTGGTTGAGTTTTCAATGGAATCAGTGGATGTTGAGATGGTAGAGGTTCCCAGGGGAATTGGGGAGTTCCTATATGTTTTCCATGAGGAGGTTGTGATGATACCCCTTGAAATGATGTTGAGTTTGAGATAATATTTTATCCTAATTCTTCTCTTATTTTGATGGATCCTTATCAGATGAGACCTTCCAAGTTGTAGGAGTTGAGGGTTTAGGTATATGATCTAATGAATAATGGTTTTATCTGGCCCAATGTGTCACTGTGGGTTGGTCCAGTGTTGTTCAAAAAGAAGGAAGATGGTAGTATGAGGTTGTGTATAGACCACTGAAGGTTGAATTAGGTGATGGTCAAAAACTATTATCCACTTTTGAGGATAGATGATATTTTCAACCAGTTGATAGGGGTGATTTGGTTTTCTAATATAGATCCATGGTCTGAATATCCCCAATTTAGGGTGAAGGAGGGTGATATCTTGAAGACTACCTTCAGATATAGGTATGGGAACTTTGAGTTTGTATTCATGCAATTCAGTGTTACGAACACACAAGGCATGTTCATGGGGATTATGAAATCCATGTTCCATGAGTTGAAAAATCAGTTCATTGTTGTATTAATCAATGATATCTTAACATACTCTATGTTAGAGGAGGTTCATACCGAGCACCTCAAAACTATATTGTATATTCTTTAACTCTACCACCTCTATGGAAAGTTGTCCAAGTGTACATTCTGGACACGATAGGTGAATTTACTTGAGCATTTGGTGTCTCAACAGGGTGTCGAAGTAGACCCATCAAAGGTTAAAGTAGTTTTTTCTTAGGAAACACCCAGGAATGTGATAGAGGCTCACATTTTTCTTGGTCTCATAGGCTATTATCATAGGTTTGTACCAAATTTCTCTCGTGTTGTATCCCCATTTCCAGCATTGACTTGGAAAGACCAAGTTTTTGTGTGGGGTGATCAGTGCCATATAGTGTTCTATTACCTAAAGGGAAAGTTATTCAGTGATCCAGTGATTCAGCTACTAGAGGAGGGTGTGTTGTTTGAGGTGTTTAGCAATGCTTCCCATCTGGGCTTGGGATGCATACAAATGCAATAATGTGTAGTGATCTCTTATTGGTCTAGGAAGTTATTTCCCCATGAGAGTAACTGTTCCACCCACGATCTAGAGCTATAAGTGGTTGTATTTTCACTGAATTTGTGGTGGAATTACCTCATTAGGGAGTGATTTTCAGTCTTCATAGATCATAAGAGTTTGAGGCATGTCTATTCCCAGTGTGATCTAAAATTTTAGTAGCATATTTGGATGGTGTTTCTTCAATATTATGATTTTGAGATCTCCTAAACCTCAGGAAATGGGAATGTTGTGTCCAATTATTTTAATAGGAAGTCATAGAAGGGTGTTGTTTGGGAGTTTGAGAAAACATGGAGAGAAATGGAGGAGTTGTCATCACAACACTTAGATGTAATAGTGGATAGTGGTGGAGGATATTTGTTTTAGATGAAGATGTAGTATTCTCTAATGAAGTAGGTGGAGGAGTCTCAGTGGGGGGACTTATAGGTAGAGGTGATGCGTAATTGTGTTGTCTATTGTGATGATCCAAACGGATGGGAAAAGGATAGTCATAACCAGGTGTTGTTTCATGGAAGGATATTTTTTGCAATTATAATGTGTGATGGAGTACTTCATGAGTTTCATAAATTACTTTTGGAGGTAAACCTAAATGTCTCCATGATGTACCGGGGTCTAAGGGTACAATTTTGGTGGCTCGAGATGAAACAGGCAGTGGTAGAGTTTGTGGCTTGGTGTTTGGTTTTCCAGTAGGCAAAGGCTGAGCATCGTGTTTATGGTGGTTTGTTGCATCCCTTGGATGTTTCTAAGTATTATTGGGATGAAATATCAATGGATTTTGTCATAGGGTTACCTAGAACTTAGGGAGTTTGTGGATCAGTTGATGAAATTAGCTCATTTATTATTGATAAAAGAGTCAGGCATAGTGAATTCTTTACATAATAGGTATGTGGATGCGGTGGTGTAGTTGCTTAGAGTTTTGAGGTCTATTGTCTTGGATCATGACACATGCATTACCTCACAAGTATGAGGGGGATTGCATCCTGATTTTGGAACTTAGTTATGCCTTAATACTACTTTCCACCCTTGAACATATGGTAAAACAAAACTAACTATCCATACATTAGAGGATATGTTGTGGGCATGAGTCTTGGACTTTGGTGGATCTTGGGTATTACACTTTCCATTGGTAGAGTTTTCTTATAATAATATCTATCACTCTTCCATTAACCTAGCTCTATTTATGAATTTCTAAAAAAGATCATGTTGTTCTCCATGTAATATAAGGAGGTTGGGGAGACATTCGTTCTTAGTCCCAATGTGGTGTAGAGCATGATAGAAAAAGTTCATCTTGTTCGTGAGAGGATGAAAGAAGCGCATGAATGACATAAGTCTTATGATGATCAAAAAAGGAGGCTCTTATAGTTTGATTTTGGGGACCACATGTTCTTTAAGGTTTCTCTTTGATGTGGGTAGTAGAGGTTTGGAAAAGGAAGTAAGCTTTATCCTTTGTTTTTTGGGCACTTTGAGGTGTTAGGGTGAGTTGGCGAGGCGGCGTATCTATTAGTGTAGCCATTACAATTGGATAGGATCCATAAAGTCTTTCATGTATCTCAGATTTTTCAGCATCTTCATGATTACTACCATGTAATTGTATGGGGAGAGTTGGATATCAATAATGATGCAACATTTGTGGAACGACTGATAGAGATCAAGGATCACCAAGAGAAGGCGCTTCATGGATGGACCATTTCTTTGGTTCGTGTGTTTTGGATGCATGGTGGCCTATAGGAGAGTACTTGGGAGTGAGATACATAGATTCATTCCTAGTACCTAGAGTTATTTTGAGTTTTTATTTTCTCTATTTTTCTTTTTCATGTGATTTTTGGATCCTTCTATTTTATGAGATAAGTTGTTTTCCTTGGTTTGTGCTATGTGTGGTGCAATGAGTGATAAAGTATTGATGTATAAAAAGGGGAGGAACTAATTCTTAATCAATATTCATTAATTGTGATGTGATTAAACCCATTCAATCAAGTTAGTGTCACCCAAAGTGGATAGTATCTTGACATGGAAGATGAAATTCTTGGATTCATGTGTTTGGGACGGTGCAGTTTATTGGTTGTAGCGGTTGTTGGTTTTGGGTGAGTAGAGGTTGAGATAGTTGTGTAGTGGTGATGTGGAAGTATGGTTGTGTGAGAGGAGGCAACTTGTGGTTGTGTAGTGTGTTTTGTGTCTATTTGGGTTGGCATGTTTAGACAATGCTAGCATTTGATGTATAATGATATCCTTGAGAGGTATCTCATGGGATGGTTATTCAAACCCCTTTCCTTCTAGACTTGGTTTTGGATTCTCGAGGGTGAGAATTTTTTGAGAGGTATATGATGTAATGGTCCGTTCCCTCCCAGTCTATTACTTTGTTGGTTTTGGTTATTGGAGGTGTTAGAGGGAGGTTTTGGGAGTTTTCATGGGAGTTAGAGGTGCAATAGAGTTGCTGTAAAAAATACATGCCGTGTAAGTGTATTACATGGTGTGGAAGTTGGTTTCGTAGCTTGTCTAGGGATATTTCATGACACATATATTTTTGGGGTTAAATAATAAAAATATGACTCATTTTTCAGTGAAACAAAACCCAGAGGATTACATGACGTGAAAGGGGATTACACATCGTGTAAACCTCCAATTCGGTGTAGTTTTAAAATTCTTTTCCAGATTTTTTTTGTAACATCCCGGTTCCGGAAGCCACCCAGAGGCACCCCGTACCCAGTTGGTCAGATGGCCTCAAGTGCATTTCCCCAAACACCAGAGGCTGCCGACTAGTAGTGAGGGCCTTGTGTGTGGTAGTGGGGAAACTATTCCATCATTAGCAGAGTACACAACAGAAGTAAACAAAACATGTAATAGTAGAAGTAGTAAATATCCAACAACAATGCACAAGTAAACAACATAAGACTAAAACAATAAACCACTGAAGCTCATATGTATATATGAAATGATGCATGATACATATCTAGGAAAATAGACAAACAGGTCATAATGCTGTAAATACAAACAGTACCAAAATAAGTACAAAAAAAAAATAAATAAACAGCTCCTCAGCATCGAAAGCCTAAGCTTGGTCCCATGCTCTTCTGCTCTAAAGAAATTAAGTACCAGAAGTCAAAGGGCGCTTTCCATTTTCTATACCTACAACAACATAGTATATTTGGGCCCAAAAGAATGACCCAAAAAGGGTGTGAGACTAAATCCCAGTAGGAAACCACCCAAAGATATGTGCCTAACAGTCAGCGAGTATATGACATGTAAAGTACAGTAGAAAGTAAATAGTAAGCAATAACCAGCAATACACAGTAGTAAATAAGATGATATACAACAGTAATCAATCCACAGATCAACAAATAGTAGTAAATAAAAAATCTAACCACAACAGGAACCCCTATGGGATGTACTCATAGCCAACCCCTCTGGTCCTATCTAAGAAGTACCAACAACCCTCTGGGCAGTTCACTCAGCCTAACCCCTCTTATTTGGTCATACGAAATTATACGACTCTCTAGGGAAGCTCCCTCAATCAATTAACCTTATAGTCTAGGGTAGTCATGGACTCTCTAAGTAAGATCACATGGTCTAACCCTCTTATAGCCCCAAGGTCTAGAAACTCTCAGAGGAAGATCACTCAGTCAATTCCTCCTATAGTCTCACGTCTATCACAGACTCTCTAAGGAATCTCTCTCGGTCAATTCCTCCTCTAGCCTAGAATGGTTTAAGGAAATTCAAACAATTAAAGACTCTTTGATGAATCTCACTCATTCTACCCTCTTTTAGTCTATAATATCCAAGACTCTATGGGAATCTCACTCGGTCTATCCCCTGTAGTCTATAATAACCAAGAATCTCTGAGGATGCTCACTCGGTCTACCCTCATGTAGTCTATAATATCCAAGACTCTCTGGGAAGCTCACTCGGTCTATCCCTTATTGTCTATAGCACCAGGTTCTCACAGTCCCATGCCAGTCAGTGCATAATAATGTTATAAGGCCAAAGTATATCTATAGAGATACTTGGATAACCATTCTACAGAACAACAAGCATGTCAATAATATCATTCCATACTATGGTCACAAGGCATGAAAAATAGGTATAACGGAAAAAATATAACAAAAACCAGAGGTCATAATAGGAAAAAGGCATGGGAAAAACATCCAAGCATAGCAATTATCCTCAAACATGATCAAATTACCTCTACACAAGAATACAAGCAAGGTAGGAAAACAACAGGGTAAAAACGGTAAACACGCAATACCCCGTTCACGAGTATTGGTGGAAATTTTCACATAAAACTCAAAGAATTATAAAGGTAAGGCACAAACCACCAACCTTGGTACTGGGAGATAAATATACTTGAACAATGAGGCTTGATTCTCTTTATAATGACATAGATCTATGAAAACGTACAAAACGTTCAACCCAAAATATCTCAAGAAAGAGGAAAAATCATGTAATGAAACCCAATAAGAAGGAAGAGCTCAACATTTCGGTTCCAACACAATTGAAAATGTTTGATTTGGAAAACATACAGAGGATCGGGGGCTCAGAGGTTGTTCACGGCCGTATGAATGCTCCCGGTTGAAGAAACTTGAGAAGAAGACAATTCTGTCGATTAGGTGCGTCCCCAATCCATTTAATGAAAAAAAGAAAGTACACGACATGCTATTACAGAGTACACAACATGTACTTGTCTTTTCCATACTCCTCTTTAAGTGGACTCCACATCGCCCCCACACACCGTGTGTGTGGCCCAGACATGGCTGGCACACAGCCTCACACAACATCAAAGTACACGACGTGTACTTATAAAGTACACAGCGTGTACTTTAGAAATTTCCATATTTTCCTCTTTTTCTCAAAAATGACTAGAAAAGGAAAAACATACCTGAAATGAAGATCCAGTTTTATACAAACTTTCCCCCTTAAAGAAATTTATTCCTGAATTTCCCTAGTGAGGTGCATAAGAAGATACCCCAAACAGCTCCAGCCACTTTGATCGTACATCGGCCTCCCTCTTCGAGGTATCGTCATGTACTCGCCCGTGTTGCCATAGCACCCATACCAGAAAAACAGGCCAGCCATGAAGAACCTTCATACTGTGATCGAAAATCTGGATAGGATGCTCCTCAAATGACGAATCTTCTTCGAGCTAAACCACCTCAGGTTGAAAGACATGAGACGGGTCTAAAAAGTAACGTCGGAGCTGAGAGATGGGGATGACGTCGTGCATATCCTGGTACCTTTGAGGTAACTGCAACTGATAGGAAACCAACCTAACTCTCCCCAACACCTCAAACGGCTTGAAGTACCACAGTTAAAGCTTAACCTATCTTCGAATCCTCTTGTGTCCGAACCTTGGTGCGACATGCAGGAAAACCTGATCCCCGAACTCGAACTACAGAGGTCGTCTCCACTGATCAGCATAAGATTTATTTCGAGACTGTGCTGTAGATGTCCTCTTCTGAATCAACTATATCTACTCTGAGGTATCCTGAACAAGATGAGGTCCTAACAAGGCTGCCTCTCCTGACTCTATCTAGCAAAAAGGTGATTGGCATGGCCTACCGTACAAAGCCTCGTAAGGTGCCATCTGAATAGTCTCCTAAAAACTGTTGTTATAGGAAAACTCCACAAGAGGAATATGCTTCTCCCAAGAACCACCAAATTCTAGAATGCAAGCTTGGAGCATATCCTCAAGCACCTGGATCGTACGCTCGGACTGACCATCTGTCTAGTGATGGTATGCTATAATCAAAAGTACTTGTATACCCAAGGCCTTCTGAAGCCCCTGCCAGAACCGAGAAGTAAAACGCACATCCCTGTCTGAAAAAATGGAGTGTGGAACTCTATGTATACATACAATATCTTGGATGTAAAACCGTCCTAAATCATAAAAAATGAAGGTCTACTTTATTGGAATAAGTGAGAAACCTTCGTAAGTTTGTCGATGACTACCCAAACAACATCAATCCCCCGAGGTGACCTCGGCAACCCGGTCATGAAGTCCATCACGACATAATTCCATTTCTACTCAAGAATGGGTAACTGCTGTAAAAGACATTCCGGTCGCTGATGCTTTGATTTCACCTACTGATGAGTAGAACATCTCAAAAAGAAACCAGCAACATCTCTCTTCATACCTGGCCACCAATATTGGCAATGAAGATCCTGATACGTCTTGGCGACACCATGATGAACTGCCCAAATGGAGGAATGAAAATCTCACATCATCTCCTCACGTATGTATGCTGGCACCCATAAGCATCCCTGGAAACATAAGATCTCATCCTCTCCCACTATCCATCCAGGAGGAGGGACCTCTCCTAATACACTCTCCCACAGGACTAGGCCTTCTAAGTCTGATAGCTTCCTCATCCGTACCCGATCAAGAAGTGTAGAGGTAACAGCTATAGAAGATAGGAAAGTCTGTCCCTGTCTATCATGCACCTCCAAATGCATATCAGAGAACAGGGCCATAAGCTTCCACTCACTACTGGCCTCCTGAACTTCCTGTATCTGAGTTCTCCTGCTCAGTGCATCAGCAACTGCATTGCCCTTCACAGGTGTATAGGAAAGCTCAAAGTCGAAGGACTGAAGATACTCGACCCACCTGCACTATCTCAGATTCAGGTCCTGCTGAGTGAATACATATTTGAGACTTTTGTGGTCAGTTAAAACCACAAAGTTCTCTCCCAAAATATAGTGTCTCCAACAACACAAGACATGAACAATAACTGCTAACTCCAGATCGTGCGTCGGGTAGTTTCTCTGGTGTGGCCTCAATTGCTGAGACCCGTATGCAATGACTCTATCTCCCTACATAAGCACAAATCCCAGCCCGATACCTGAAGAATCATAGTAAATAGTATATATCTTGCCCGACTCTATCAAGACTAGTATCGGTGCTGACTCCAACCTCCCTTTCAACTCCTGAAAGGCTAAATCACAATAATCTGACCATAAGAACTTCACACCCTTCTTGGTTAGACCTGTCAGCGGTGCTACAAGGCGTGAAAAGTAATGTATGAAATGCCTGTAGTATCCAACCATCCCTAGGAAACTCTGCACCTTAAAGACATTCTTCGACTGCTCCCATGAAACTACAGCTCTCACTTTCTCTGGGTCTACTGATACTCCTGTTTCTGAGATAACGTGACCCAAGAAATGAATCTGATCCATCCAAAATTGGCACTTCTAGAGATTAAAATATAACTGATGCTCTCTAAGTGTACTAAAAATGATCTCAAGATGGGTAGCATGGTCGTGTCGAGTGTGAGAGTACACCAATATATCATCCACGAAGACCACCACAAAAAAATCCAAGTATGGATGGAACACTCGGTTCATCAGCGCCATGAAAACTGCTGGTGCGTTTGTGAGACCGAAAAACATAACCATATACTCGTAGAGACCATACTTTCTCTTGAAGGATGTAAGAGGTATATCTGATGGTCTAATGCGCAACTGATGATAACCAGATCTCAATTCAATATTCGAGAACACTCAGGATCCTCAAAGCTGATCAAAGAGGTTATCGATCCTTGACAAGGGATACCAGTTCTTGACCGTCAACTAGTTCAACTGATGATAATCCACACAAAACCACAGGGTACCATATACCTTCTTTGCAAAAAGGACAGGCGAACCCCAATGAGAAGTACTGGGTCAGATAAAACCCTTTGACTGCAACTCCTCCAACTGCTTCTTGAGCTCCTGCAACTCAGGTGTAGCCATCCAATAATGAGGAATGGACACTGGTGCTGCTCCTGGAACGAGCTCAATAGAAAATTCTACCACACTCTCTAGAGGCAAATCTGAAAAGTCCTCTAGAAAGACATCCCTGAAATGATCCACCACTGGAGGAAAGTCTAACTGTGAAGTCCCCTGGTCATTCAGATAAAGACTGGAAATCTGGACTGTAACTCCTCTTAGCCCATGATGCTCTGGTCTAGCTCTACCCGCCTGGACATCCCACTCACCTCTATGGAGAAAAGATCCCCCCTCTGGTGATACGAAACTCACCCTGAGGTGATAGAAATCGACGACTGCCTGGAAGGGAACTAACCAGTCCATATCAAGAATGACATCATAGCCTGTCATCTCTAGGACATAGAGGTCCCATAATAAGTGACACCCTGCAACCTCAAGAAGGCACTCTCTACACTGACGTATGCTAGATGTCCTCTTTACCAATGGTGTATCAAGAGACAACATGTCGACAGACAAAAAGATACAGAGCCCAATGCTCTCCACAACAGTAATAGAGATAAAGATATGTGAAGCACCAGTATCGAAAAGAGCCGAAGATAAAACTAAGGCTACTAAGATCGTACCTTGAACTATAAAAGGGCTGGGATCCTACTTCTTATGGGTCTACTCCATGGTGAAAGTCTGGCTTGTACTGTGGCCCTGCGCCCCTAGCTGACCACTCTGAGATGATCCACTCTACTATCACTGGTAACCTGGTGACTGACCACCACGACCGCGACCTCCACCTTGGTTCGAATGGACAGAAGAACTCCAGTTCCCAAACTGGTGAGAAACTGGCGATACATATCCTATATTTGGGGTCATAGAAGAACCCCTACCACCAGCTGTAGGTGAGAATATCTGACAAAAACGACGAAGATGGACCATCTTGCTGCAAGATAGATACTCCATTGGGTCTCTCTGACACTAAGGCCTAGTATGATCACTCCTATCACCCTGGTAGCATACAACCTAGCTGCCCGAAGATACATTTTTCCTACCCTGATCTCCTTATGTAGACTCCCTATGGCACTTCCTGGTATCAATAGGAGGAACACTGACTCTGGATGTCGAACCACCCTAGCTCACTACTCTAGAATATCTCATATTGCGCTCAGTGATCAGTGCCTGGTTAACGATCAAGGATATCAAAGTCAACCTGAAGATATTCACCTGGGAATGGATCTACTGCCTGAGAACTTACTCAAACTTCCTAGCATGGAACAACTCATCACCTGCTGGAATCAGCGTGAAGTGCTGCAGCTCGATAAAATGAGATGAGTACTCCATAACAGAAAGAGTACCCTACTCGAGACTCATAAACTCCCTAGCTCGGTCATCCCTCAAGGTCTCTGGATAGAAGTAATCATAGAAGATGCACCGAAACTCATCCCAAGTTATACTCTGCTGGTGCCCTGACTGTGAGATCACCTCCAACCACCTCTTGGTGGTGTCTTGGAGCATATAAGTAGCCGAATTTACCCTTTTCTTTGGAGGCATCTCCAGATGCTCGAAGATTGTCAGCATGGCCTCTATCCATGACTCTGCAGCCTAGGGTCATCCATCCCCTAAGAAAGTAGGAGGATTCTACTGCTAGAACACCCGTGTCAACTCAGCCATCAACGGGGCAGGAGGTAGCGCTCCCTAAAAGGTCTGCATCATCCTCAGGAAGTCCTCCCTGAACTGCACATCAGTGCCTGCAACGGGTATAACTGCTGGTGCCAAGGCTTGCACAGTAGGAGGATCTACAGGAGGTCCCTGATCGGCCATGTCCGGTGTCTGATCACCATCTGGAAGCTAATGTAAGACAGGGGGATGTCTTAGAGGCATATATTTGAAAGATCAAAATCACACCTTAGATCTGGATTATCAAGGACATAGAGAACAAGAGTACAAAATAGGAACATGAGGAATAAACACTCAAGTTTCACTAAATACTACACGGCGTGTATAAAAAATACACAACGTGCTCCTTAAGGAAATTCACATGGGAGTGTACTTCTTCCACCTTTGGTCGTGTAACACCCCAGAATACACGATGTGTTTCCCCTACACATGGCATGTAATTCATCTCCATTCCCCTACCCAAGTCTCTTTACATGGCTAACTCACATGGTCCTCTTAACCCTAGTCTACACGGTGTGTTCAGTAAGGACACGATGTGTACCAGACAAGGTTTTGGTGATCGGTGTTGTTAGTTACATGGCTGAATACATAGCTGACCCTTACATAGTGTGTTCCGAACAAACACGACGTGTATAGGAGAGATAACACCGTCCCGTGTTGTTCGTGACATGTCCAGGTACCTAGAACAAGACTACACAATGTGTTCATACCCAACACAGTGTGTACTACATGAGCTTCCTCGACCCGTGTTGTTAGTGACACGACTAGGTACATGGTGCACTATTACACGACATGTAACAACTGTACATGATGTGTTTCTGAAATTTTTTTCACCACCTCGTGTTTCTGCTCATACAGTCAGTGACATGGTTTAAAACTACATGGCATGTAGTTAAGTACACGCTGTGTATTCTGGGTTTTTTCCAGGCAGTTGCTCAGAAACTACACCGAAGCCCAGAAAACACTAAAAAATAAACATGAAGGTGCCAAATTCTGATTCGTGAGGGCCCATACTCCCCACGAACCAAAGCTTGGCATATACTACATATCAGATACAAGGGAAACAAGTCAATGATACACCAAGTTCTGATTCATGAGGGCCCATAACACCTCAAGAACCAAAATTTTGCGTTCATTTAAGAAAAGCACAATACAAACAATTCCTCTATCAAACTAAAGGGATTCTATCAAAGCACCTATCACAACAACATGCATAATATACACAATATCTATCACAACAACATGAAATCACTAATTCACCCTATATGGCATGACAAGAATGCATGGAATGTGATTTTAAACAAGTGACTATATGATACATGAGATGGAATACCCTCATCTCATCGGGTTGTGACAGAAATAGAACCTCACTAGCACAACAATAACAACACAAGGCATGTGAATCACTCTAGGTGAAATCATATGAACCGTAAAATCTCAAACCAGAAAACAGTAATAACGAGGTAGATTAGATTTTCCCTGTACACAGGTTAGCTACTCCCGAGCACAGCTTATTACCAAGTACCGGATCCATCCTATCCCTGGATAAAGGCTCCAAACAGTAAATCAAGTGAAAATAATTCCTCTAATACCACTTTGTAACGTCCCGGTTTAGGAAGCCACCCATAGGTGCCCCGTACCCAGTTGGTAACATGGACTCAAGCGCATTTCCCCAAATTCCAGAGGCTGCTGACTAGCAGTGAGGTCCTTGGGTGTGATAGTGGGGAAACTATGCCCTCATTGGCAGAGTACACATTCGAAGTAAACAAAACATGCAATAGCGGAATAAATAAATATCCAACAACAATGCACAAGTAAACAGTAGAAGACTAAAACAATAAACCACTGGAGAAAATATGTATATATGAAATTATGAATGATACATATCTAGGAAAATATACAAATAGGTCGCAATGCTAGAAATACCAATAGTACCAAAACAAGTACAAAAGAAAAGATAAACAACTCCTCAGCATCGCAAGCCTAAGATTGGTCCCATGCTCTCCTGCTCAAAAGTAATAAAGTACCAGAAGTCAAAGGGAACTTTCCATTGTCTATACCTGCAACAACATAGTCTGTTTGGGCCCCAAAGAATGACCCAAACAGGGTGTGAGACTAAATCCTTGTAGGAAACCACCCGAAGATCTGTGCCTAATAGTTAGTGAACATATGGAAGGTAAAGTACAGTATACAGTAAACAGTAAGCAGTAACTAACAATACACAGTAGTAAACAAGATGATATACAACAATAATCAATCCAGAGAACAACAAATAGCAGTGAAGAAAATAGTTAACCACAACAGGAACCTCTCTGAGAAGTACTCGCAGCCAACCCCTCTGGTCATATCCAAGAAGTACCAACAACCCTCTGGGAAGTGTACTCTGCCTAACCCCTCTGGTTTGGTCATACAAAATTATAAGAATCTCTGGGGAAGCTTGCTCGGTTAATTCCCCTTATAGTCTAGGGTAGTCAGGGACTCTCTGAGGAAGATCACGCGGTCTAACCCTATTATAGATTCAAGGTCTAGAAACTCTCTAAGGAAGCTCACTCAGTCAATTCCTCCTATAGTCTTAGGTCTATCACAAACTCTATGAGGAAGACCGCTTGGTCAATTCCTCCTCTATCCTGGAATGGTTTAAGAAAATTCAAACAAGTAAAGACTCTCTGAGGAAGCTCACTCGGTCTACCCTCCTATAGTCTATAATATCCAAGACTCTCTGGGAAGCTCACTCGATCTATCCCCTATAGTCTATAATAACCAAGACTCTCTGAGGATGCTTAGTTGGTCTACCCTCCTATAGTCTATAATATCCAAGACTCTCTGGGAAGCTCACTCGGTCTATCCCTTTTGTCTATAGCACCAGGTTCTCATAGTCCTATGCTAGTCAGTGCATAATAATTCTATAAGGCCAAAGTACACATATAAAGCTACTTGGCTAACCATTCTATAGAACAATATGCATGTCAAGAATATCATTCCATCCTATGGTCATAAGGCACAGAAAATAGGTATAACGACCAAAAGATGACAAAACCCAAAGGCCATAAGAGGAACAGGGCATGGGAAAAACATCCAAGCATAGAAATTATCCTCAAACATGATCAAATTACCTCTACACAAGCATACAAGCAAGGCGAGAATACAACATGGGAAAAATGGTAAACACACAATACCCCGTTCATGTTTATTGTTGGAAATTTTCACATAAAGCTGAAAGACTTTGAAAGGTAAGGCACAAACCACCTACCGTGGTGCTAGGAGATCAATATAATTTAACCACGAGGCTTGATTTTCCTTAGAATGGCGTAGATCTATGAAAACACACAAAACATTCAACCCAAGATATCTCGAGAAAAAGGGAAAATCATGGAATGAAACTCAAGAAGAAGGAAGATCTCACCACTACGGTTCCAACGTAATCAAAGGTGGTTGATTCAGTAAACAGACAGAGGCTTGGGGGCTCAGAGGATGTTCACGTCCATACAGACATTCCTGGTTGAAGAACCTTTAGAAGAAGACAATTCTGTCGATTAGGTGTGACCCCAGTACATTTAATGAAAAAAAGAAAGTACTTGGTGTGTACTTCTGGAGTACATGGTGTATACTTGGCTTTTCCATACTCCGCTTTAAGAGGCCTCCACATCACCCCCACACACCGTGTGTGTGGGCCAGACACAACTAGCACATGGCCTCACACAACATCAAAGTACATGATGTGTACTTATAAAGTACACGATGTGTAATTTGGAAATTTCCAGATTTTCCTCTTTTTCTCAAAAATGACCAGAAAAGGAAAAGCATACCTGAAATGAAGATTTGAGTTCTTACAATTTTCATTCATTAATCCATGGATTCTTCTTCATCTCATTTTGCGTGAACCCTAGGAACCTCTAGGAGTTCTTTAATCTTTCTTCCCCCCTCTTTCATCTATTGGTACTGGTGGATTTTCATTAGAAATCCATGGTTGATCTACGGTACGTTCTTCTCCCTTATCAGTGGTTTATCTTCAATTCTTCTCTTGGGGATCCACTATGGTGATATTGATTTGGTTTAGGGTGTGTTTTGGGTTGAGTTTTATGGTATTTGGATGTGGTGTAGGTTTATCCACAATTTATCATGGTGCGATTGTGGATTTTAGGCATTCTTCTTCACCCAATAGTGCACAACAAGTCGAAAAGCTTAGTTGAGGTAGGTATTCCCTCATTTCTTCTTATTTTGTATCATTCAATAGGGGTTTAAATTTTGTTATCTATGGGTTATGGTTGTTATGGCTTAATAAAAGATGAATAATTTTTTAATTTAATTGAAAGGGGAAAATGGGTTTTGATTCCTATTCTTTTATACCTTTTATATTATTTGTGATATTGTGAATTATACGAGATTGATGCCCCACAGAAAATTGTGTCTATTAGGGGATTTGTTTGCGCTGGATATATGTGTTGTGATTTCTGATTCGGTTGTGATTGTTGTGATATCACCCTAAAATGGAAATTGATTAACCACTTATATTTGACTAATCAAATGGTATCCTTAGGATTTTTTCTTGTGTGATAATGCCCCTAAAATTATGTGGAATGTAATAAAATCCCCTTGGTAAATTTGTGAAATTATCTTGATGTGTTATGATGTGTTCCCATGCTTTTGGGATGACAATGTGTGGTTAGGGAATGTGGTGATGATAATTTTTTTGTTCATACTTTTAGGACGGAAGGGGGGTAGTATGTTTGGCCATTCTTTTGGGGTAGTGGGGAGGTAGTTTGTTTGTCCATTATTTTGGGGTGTCAAGGTAGGGGTTTATTTATTCTAGATGCCCAAGTAGTGATAGAATAATTGATTAATAATGATTGAAATTACATGGGTTTGTTTGGTTAATGAGATGAAGGTGATTAATGGATAATTAAATGGTGGGTTATGTGGTTAAATGTGGTTGATGCTAAATAATAAAATTAATGGGGTGATTAAATGAAATTGGTTGGAAATGATAAGTGGGGTTTGTGGCTTTATGTTCAGTGTTATGAATTTTGAGATGTAAGAAAAAGTGATGGTGTTGTGAGTTAGTTCGTTTGTTTGTGAACCCATATGTTGGACTTGAGGGTTTGATATTATATATGTACTTGTATATTCTTGTGATTTCTATACGCATCCAACCCACATTGATCACTATGTTCCAACACCCACATAGTATTATGGGTGGTGTTTTTACCAATATTTAGTGAGGAGTATGGATAGCTCGGTACCTACTCTTTCCTACTCTGTCTTCCAAGCGAGGTAGGTATTTCACAATCTATGATGGATGGAGGTCTATTAGTGCATTAGATGGTGGCTATGATGGACCATGTGTGTTCAGGCGAGACGTGATGGACTAGGTGTTTGCAGGTGAGATGTGATAGCCTAGGTGTTTCTAGGTGAGACATGACCATGCTTGTGGGTTAGATTCTAGTGGGGGTCGTGCATGGTAGGAGGAGGGAACGAGGTTGATGTCCTACATGTTCACGATACCCTACTACTTTTGGTTATGGTAGTGGCTGTGTTGTGGCCCAGGTGTTTTTGGGAGAGATATGTTATTGTTGTGCTTATGGGACAATGATCCTAGGTGTCTATATGTGAGGTGTGTTGTGACCGTTCTTGTGGGGTGGTGTGGTATACCGAATAGATGGGAGCACTAGGACGTACAATGTTGGGTGTGAGAGAGACATACATGTGGGAAAGCAGTGAAGGGTACCGTTATTGAAGTCATTATTATTATACTATATTACTTATTTTTCATTATTTAGTGAGCGTGACTTGGTGAGTTTGGCATGGTTAGTATACCTTGATAACTGCTCCTTGGTTTTGTTATTTTCTCATAGGGGAATTAGTATGATTCTTTCACATGTGCATGAGAGACTTTGGGTTTCCTACTGAGTATACTTGTATGCTCACCCTATGTATATAAAATTGTTTTCAGGTTTCTTGGAGGAATATTTGGATTTCACTAGATATTACTTTCTTGGGCCCTTAATAGTTGTTGTGTTGCTTCTTTATCTTTACTTTTGGGTATTTACTTTGGAGACTTTAATGTATCTGTATTAGTTCTATTTATACATGAATGTGGGATGTTTTTTTTGGATTTATTTTTATATTTTCTCTTGGTGTTTTTTGTGCATAATCCACATTATCTCCCAATACTATTTATATTATAAAGGGTAATTACTCCCATATATGATATTTTCATACCCTCTATTCTAGTCGCCAATCTAGGGCCTACTAGAGTCGGGACTTGGGGGGTTATTATCTCTCTCCCTTCATTGTGGTATCCTTGGAGGGAGGGGGTCATGAAAAATGGGTTTAATGAAAATATGTGGCATATATGACGTAAAATTATTCTATAATGGTAATGTATTATTCACCTTTATTTCTTCTTATCCTTCAATAAAACAGAAACAATGTTCATGCATACGTACAACCTACTGTGTCCATGAACATTGTATTCATTTTCTATAACTAAATATTAAGAATTACTCTAAATATATTTATAATGAATATATATGATATTTATATCATGGTTAAAATTCTATAGATAATATAACCAGGACCAAATTAAGAGTATTAAAAATAAAAAATCAAAACATACATGAAAAACAAAGTAGTTATTGCCCAAAATGCGACTTTAACATGTAATTGTTAATAAACTTGTAAAAAAAGGTTTCAAGTAAATCATATATCATATGATATATATATATATTTATAATTTTTTAATTTATTTATAATAAAATTATATATATTATATATTTGTTTCTAATGTATATAAATTATTTCTAGACTTAAGTTAATAGATCTATAGTCTCTCTTTTATTTTCACGAGACATATGAAAATTCACCATTTGTTCCATTTGTGTGGTGTATATATTGCCCATTTGAGATGATATATCATGAATATTCTTATTTTAATGATATTTAATGTTTCATTTTATGTTAATATTTAATGGTTCTTATGATTCAAAATATACCAAAGTGGTAATGTACTTCCATATCACTTTTAGTTTATGTGAGATACATGCCATATTTACCATGTGTTTATTTTATGTGTTTTATATACTACCCATGAATGTATATTATTATTTTTATTATGAAAATTATTAGGATTTAAATATTCATTTTAGGATCTCTCTTTTATGGAGTGTATATTTCAAAAGTTATCAAATTGGTAAGGGATTTCTAGTCTCTCTTTTATTTCTCAGAGACATATTCAAATTCACTACTCATTTCTTTTGTACAGTGTATATAATAACCATTTGAAATGAAAAATAATGAATATATTTATTTTCATGATATTTAATATTTTATTTTATGTAAATATTTAATGTTACTTATGATTCAAAAGATACCAAATTGGTATGGGATTTCTGTCTCACTTTTAGTTTATATGAGACACATCCCATATTCAACACATGTTTCTTTTATGTGGTGTATATACTATACATGAATGTATCTTTAGATTATATTGATGAAAATTATTAGGATTTATATATTCATTTTATGATCTATATTTCATAGGGTTTATGACTCGAAAGTTACCAACGTGGTAGGGGATTTCTAGTCTCTCTTTTATTTCAGAGAGACTTATGAAAATTCACTATTCATTTCTATTGTGTAGTATATATACTACCCCTTTGAAAAGATATATCATGGATATAATTATTTTAACTATATTTAATGTTTCATTTAATTTTAATATCTAATGGTAATTATGACTTAAAAGTTACCAATATCGTAAAGGATTTCCGTCTCACTTTTAGTCTCCATGAGACACATGCCATATTCACGAGGTGTTTTTTATGTTTTGTATATAATTTCCATGAATTTATTTTATGATTATTAACCTGAAAATTATTTTTAGTTATATATTAATTTTAGTATCTATCTTTAATGGGGTTTATAGTTAAATAGTAACTAAATTGGTAAGATTTTTTATGACACAATCTCATCATTTATGATGATTGTTTTTGTTTATGCATCAAATGTTTAAATATAATGAATTATTTCTCAAAAAATTCATAAATTTTATTATCCTACATTTATTTCATGAGAATAAAATTTTACCTTCATTTTACTCTCTTTATGTACTCAATATTTCAAAATAATGTTTTTAAGAAAAATCATATTTATTTCTCTCTTTGGTCAAAACCTCCTTTTTTTTCTTCTAAAACAATGTTTTCTAAAAATGTTTTGAAAAATATTTTTAAAATTATATAAATGATTTATTAAAGAATTTTATACCCATGTTTTACTTTTTATGATTCTTTTTTGAAATGAATATTCATTTCTTTTTCCAAATAATTCTTGTTTGTCTTTTACCAAAAATTTGAGAAGAATCTTTGTTTTAACGTGTACACCATGAATGAAATTTCCTGCCATCATAACCATTATTTTTTTGAAGTTTTATTTTATTTGTTTTTTAGTTTATTTTCATAGAAAATTATTTTTAAAATGTTTTATGTTTTAAAAATATGTTTTTCAAAGTGAAAATTATGTTTTACTCATTAAATGTTTTAAATGATTTTAACAGCATCCTTTAAAAATTTTCAAAGAAAATAATTTACATAATTTTTTATAAAGTATAGTTTTAAATATTAATTTCTATAGAATGTTTATTTTCCTTAATAAATGATCTATGTTATATCTAAAAATAATTTTCCATCTAATAGGAAAAACTTTGACATTACTTACAATTTAATGGGGATATGATATAAGGATACCATTCTTATTCTTTTTCTGGATAGTTTATGTCTATGATGACAAGATGTTTATGAAACCCATATATCTTCCATGGGTTATACAATGAAAACGTACTTATGAAACCCACTTATTTTTACACTATTTATTATTTTATGAAATTATGAAATGATTATGAAACATTTTTCTTTTCGCTAGGTTATTTTATGATGAATTGTTTATAAAACCCATTTCTTTTCAATGGTTCTGATATGAAGAATATTTTATGATATTTTGGCACATGTATATATGATTTTTATCATATAATAGATTGAAACTATATATAAATCCAATTAATTGGGTAATTATCAATGTTATATGAGATCAAAGGGTACATAAGAGGTTATCCCAAGCTTGAAAAGGGTAAATGAGAGGTTATACCAAGCCCGAATGAGGGTACCTGTGAGGTTATTCCAAGCCTTAAAGATGGAACACAAGAGGTTATCCCAAGATCTAAGCTGGTACATAGGTTATTATCACAATATTAAAATGTTATGAATGTACTTATAGAGACCCTAGAATTTTTAAAAAAATATTACAAGATTTTAAGAATAATTATCCAGGAAATACGAACCAAGGATCATAAAGTCTAGTGTAATCAGAAAACTAGGTCCATAAAATTGAAAAAATGAAAATAGAATAAAAAATATCTTTATAAATTTTCCATAATTATATCCTATCTTGCTTTGATATCCTACACCTACATAGGATAACTTTGGGAATACATAGACAAAATGGATAAGCTAAAAATCCCAATAAGGGAAGAAGCATGAAAAAAAGCATAACACATGATTCAAAGGCATAACATGATAACATAATATGCATGGAACATGAATAAACATGTAAAGGAATATCATATATAACATGGAATAATATGATCATGGTAATATAGTAATGTGATAGAAATACATAACATTAAATAATCACGAGTCATGGATAACAACCAAGGCAATATTATATGGTGGACAAGGTCCCATAATGGATTTGGTTTAATCCCTAATCCCATACATAACATATCATGAGAAAAAACATTACCCAATTCATTGGGATGATATCTGGGAGCACCCATAATAACAGTTTCATGCATATGTGTGCCACATAATTAAATAAAACATGATTAATAAATATAGGGGTTTCCTATGGAAGGAAATGAGTATCGTAATCATGTCACAAGGCATAAAAAAGGATGTATCATAGTGATATCCATGAAAGAAGGTATTTAAATAATTATTGGACATTAATAAAGAAGATATAATATTATATCATGAATAATTATGTCTAACCGATGTTAAAACATTAAAAAGAGTGGTTAGAAAATTTTAGAAATGTACTACTTAACCACAGTTTTAGGGGAAAGAATAAAGAGTCTTTGAAGAAGGTAAAGGAATAATTATTTCAATAAAACCATAAATAAAGTAAAATTTATCTTCATGATAAAATTAGTGATTTAAAAAAAATATTTGTGTATCAAAATGGTTTATAGAGTGTACTTAAAAATGGGTAAGAAATAAAGAAGTTCCCTAATTAGAATTTCTTATCGAGAGGAATTGAGAAGGGAACCTTTTAAAACATGTATTTTACCATAAAAGAATGATGAATTGATATATATATACATAATTTTTGAACATGTAAATAGAATTTATTATAATTATATAATAATAATTATTAAATACATTGAGGTAAATATAGAGAAAGCACAACCCAAAGAAAAAATGGATGTTCAGAGAGATCCCTAACCATATGTCTAAATACATTCTGCACTTGTACCTAATGTACTGGATAATAAAATTAGACTCATTAATTACTTAATCCAAAACAAATTATATATTTATTTTATTTATTATAATTTTATTAATATTATTTATGACCATTTCATTGAGTTATAGAGTTCAATTTTGTTGTTCTAGGAGAATTCATTTTCATGGTTTCATGGTCATTTACTTGTGTATAATTATAGAAGTTCTTTTCAAATGGGAATAGTAATATAGAAGTGAAATTATAGTGTGTTTATTCACTTAAATATTTTTAAATTCTCCCATACATCATTTGTTTTTTTTGTTATTATGATGATTCATTTGACAAAACATTAATGATAATTTTTTAGTTTATTTTGATAGTTTTTACGATCATCTTGAACTAGTTTCATTTTGTTTAATATTATGTCTATATATTAGTTCCAAAAAATAAAAAAAGTTATAATATAATTATTAAAATCTGGTTTTATTATAATAATGATTTTATGACTAGATGTCAAGGTAGTAATGGAAAACAAAAACTTGTCGTCTATGAAGGCAATGAACTGACATATCACGAATGATGTTTTCATTTTTAGAATAAAATGAGAAGAGAAGAGATTTAATATGGATATTCCATTAACATAAATAAATTATATATATATATATATATATTATATATATTATACTAGAGTTATCATGAATCTTTGGATAGTGGTTGAGGATAAATTAGAAGAAAGAAAGAATTTAAAAGAGAAAGAATGAGGATTTTACATCTTGAATGTCGACTCCTTGAGGACCTCCTTACGACACCTAGGTTTGGTTTTTTTTGAGACCAGTAGCTCTTTTGAATCAAGGAAGAGTCTTGGGAATGGAATTGGGTATAATATTTACAAGATAAAGGCTTAGAGTGTGAGGATAAGGGGTGGTGATGGGTGGTATTTATAGAGGGGAGAGGGGTATTTTTGATTATTATATTCATTAGTTTATTATTTTGTCTCAAGACTATCAATAGTATTGATTACTATGACTAAAATAATTTAATAGTTCCAGATATTTCAAAATAACGGGTTCTTATATCATTACTATATCATCCATAATGCAAAAATTCATGTATTGGATTAAAATTTTAAATACAGTAAATTATTGTATTTCACTATTCACCAAGATCTAAACTATTTAAACAATTACCAAAAATTCACCCCAACCATTTTTTGATGTGAAGATTTTAAAAATAGACTCAATTGTATAAAATTAATTTTATAAATATGAGAAATTTAATTTTTAAATAAAGTCATCATTTATTCAAAAAATACAGATTTTAAAATTAAAATCAATTTTATTACCCTTTTAAAAATTAATTATGGTCTCATAAAATATTATAATCATTAAAATAAAACATTATATTAATTTATGAAATAATTCTATAAAAATAAATTCTCATTTAAATCATTTTATTCATTATAAAAGTGAAAATAAAATATTTATGTTTTACAAAAAATACCAAAACTTAATTTATCATTTTAAAACATTTATTTACTTATACCAAGTTATAAATATATAATATTTTCATTTATAAGATTTCCAAATTTTATTTTATTCTTTTATAGGTGAGGTTACTATTCAAATGGCCAGATTACTATTCCTAATGGCCAGATTACTATTCCAACATCCAGATTTATAACGATTATATAGGTTCTTTAATTTCTATAAATACTGCTTGTTTAATTCACTCTTTATTCACTTATATTTTCTACTAAGGTTATATATATAATTTCATATTTAAAATTAATATTATATTATTAACATTATGTATTATTTCTACATCTTTGTTCGTGAGTGCAGTCATTCTAGTGGATTGTGATAATCTGAAATTTTCTATTCTTCTTATCTTATTTTCTATTTATTATCCCACTATAATGTTTGGAATTATTATATCTTTTTTAACTACCATATAATTCTTCATTTGTGAGAATAATGTTTTTATTGGGATATCTATGTGATGTATGTGTTTTATGACATAATTATAAGATGGAAATTCCGTTGATAAAATTCTAGGTCGTTATATTTTTTAACTTTATGAAATATTTCCCTTGGAATTTCATTTTACATACTAAGGTGAAAAAAGTGAGGGTACTTAACCTTTATTTCTTCCTCTAGTTTCCATGCCACCTCTTCATACTTTTTGTTTCTATGTATTAACTTGACCATGTGAGTGGTCTTTTTATGGATAACCATGTCTCTACAGTCTATAATCATCACCAGATGCTCCTCATAAGAGAGATCATTTTCTAGATATACCACCTCTAAGTTTAGTCAGGGATATATTATGTATATCTCAAGAATAATATGTGGAATAAATCATGTAATTGATATATGGTTGGTTGAATCACTAGTTGTTAGTCCACAGCTCTAATATGATCAATAATCTTAAAGGATATAATGTACTTGGGACTTAGATTTCACTTCTTCCAAAAAACAACTGCTCTTTTCCATAGAGATTGTAATGACTTGAAATTTTGAATAATATTTTCTTCCTAACTTTGTGTGTTATTTTATTTTATACACAATAAAACTATTTCATTTAATAAAATGAGTATAATTAAAATAAGACCATTGGGTTTCAACTGTTATATGACCGTTGGTTAATATGACCGTTGGTCAATATGACCGTTGGTCAATATGACCATTAGAAAATAAATGTTGTGATTATTGTATATAAATACAAGTGATCTTGATTAATTAATATAAAAAGAAGATTTAATGGCCCCATACAGTACTCTTAGGCCGATTGAAGCCCATCTGACGGAACTCGGGAGGGAGGTAACACATTTGGGCTTTAATCTGGATGAAACCCAAGCCAAACTTCATCGTGTGAAGCTAGAACATAATCCCCTTCACAAGAAGTTCAAGTTTATAGAAATAACTACTCAGAAAATGTTGGTTGAGCCACCCCAATATTCTATCACCCTAGCACACCTTACTCTTAGGTCCTATGCTGGTGTTATAAGGGGTTATGTAATGAGATCATAACTGCCTTGTGTAATCCTTTGATTTAAATAAAAATTGTGATTTATTCTTGTGATGAAGTTTTTGAATTTTCAAATTTCCGGATAAATATAGTATGCATATTATTGATGAATTTTAGAAAAAGGATATTTTAAAATATAGATGTAAACCTTAAATAATTAAAAATGTGTAATAGTTTTCAAAAAATGGTCTTCTACAGTTGTGTTCAGTGTGAAATTTAGAGTCTAATAAGATAAACTTAATTTTGAATGAATAGTAAATTATGAATAGTGATTTTACGCTTATGATTTGTAATGTGATCAAATAGATTAATTAACCTCACTTAAGAACGTATTAATATAATTTAGCTTCCTTGATTATGTAATGTGATTCAATAAAATAGGTAAATAACTATTTCAGAAATTATTGGTTAAGTATTAGTTTTTTCAAGTGAATAGTGTTTTTTATTTAAAAATTAAATTAAAAATATTTAGAAAAATATTTTCATAAAATGGAGTTCATTTTTGAAATCAGAGCATCGATATTTGGTTAAGGTGATTTTTGGGAATTTTTCTGAAACAGTTGAATTTTCAGTGAATAGTGTTTTTATTTAAAAATTCAATTAAAAATATTTAGAAAATTATTTTCATAAAATGGAGTTCATTTTTGAAATCATAGCATCAATATTTGGTTAAGGGGAAATTTTGGGATTTTTCTGAGAAAGTTGAATTTTCAGTTAATAGTGAAAATACAGTTTTTGAGTTTCAGGTATTAAATGACATCATTAAGGATGTAATAATTATGGAATAATTCTTTTCATATTATGAATAGTAAGATTAATTATGAGATGTCTCAAGTGGCCAATACCATGGGAAATCCCATGGTTTTTCCAATACCATCGATGAGGTGTCCCTTGGAAATTAATGCTTTGTCCCCTCACTTCTCCTATAAATACCAAGCCTTTCCCTCATTCATTTCATTTCCAAATCATCCCCAATTAAGTTCTAGTCTCTTTACGTCCCAATGAGTCCTCCCAAGGAGACCTCAAGCATCCCAAGGTCTCAACCTTCAAGATTTCGAAGTTACTCTTCAAGGTAAGGGATCCTTTTACCCTCCTCTTTTAAGTCATGACTTTCTTTATATTGTGTCTTATAATTTTCCATCTCATTATGTCAAGTGTATGTTATTATATGTTCTAATTTCTTTCCATTTCATGTCTAATTGTTGAGTTACCTTTTCCACTCTCATCAATTTGTTTTTTTAATTTTTAAGTCATGCCGTTAGGCTGCCAAATTTTTCGTAAAAGAAATCACATCTTCTCTTTTCTTTCATGTTCTCTTTTTCAGGTGGTATGTCATTAAAATATCCATACCAAGATCTTATTAAGTACCCATACTGTATTATGATTTATTTATGAGTGGGTGACACTTTTCCCCTATCTTTTAAATGTTTTCTAAAACCATGTTATATATCCGTTATGCTACATAAATTTTGTCTCAAAATTTCTATATCTTTCTCTCAAGAAATTCTATTGTTTATTTATGTGAATACCTAGAACTATTTTGTTTCCGTGGGTGTTTATAAATATATAAATATTATATATTTTATTCTGTAATTGAAATACATATAAGCCTCACTCCCTTTACATGGGTTATAAATGACATAATGATCTTATTTTTAAGTTCCATTTAAATGTCACGATTTTGACATGAAACCCATTTATTTGATTCCATTTGGGTTATTTATGAAATGTTTGATTATTATCTATGTGGATCACATGAAAGTAAATACATATTAAGGGTTCAACCTGATATCGCTCCAATGCATTGGGTTAAGAATTAATCTCTAGAGAGGACAAGTTTTACGATACCTTGGTGAATAACCTTGGTAATTTTTATGACACCTCGGGGATGAACCTTGGTGATATGTTCATGAATGTCTAAATGAAATGTTGTAGCCATATATTCATGTTATGTTCCAAGTTCTTTTCATTATGATATTCCTATTCTTCCATTGCTCATGTATTTATTTTATTTATTCAAGTTATTATTGATATCACAAGTACATTGATTCCCTTACTTACCCTTACCGGGCTTTCTGCTCACCCTTTCCTTTGAATGTATGTCTCCAGGTTATGAGATGCAATAATCTACATAGGATGAACTTATGATGATGCTTTAAAAGTTGTTTAGAGGAATTTTTTATGTTTTTTTCATGTATTATGTTCCTGATTTCCAAGACACTAGACTTTTAAGATCCTTTGTATGTAAAATGTAATGAAAAGTTATGTATTAAAAAGGCAGGATGTCATAGTTGGTATCAAAGTATAGTTTAGTTATTTATAGAAATTAAGATATGAAAAATTTAGAAAGAAACTTATAGAAAAGTTTAAATATAAGAAATATCCCTGGTATTTTGGTGAGTATTGAGTAAGTGGTTTATCAAGAAAATACATCCCTGTCTGTATATGAGAAGGTAGAGGTGGCTCTGGCACAGATGTACATAGGGGTAAAACTCGAAAACACTGCCTTGAACTAGAATTGAACGGGAACAGGTACACGACAACGGGCCTTGCTGCACTCTTGGTTACGACACTCCCATGAGATATGTTTGGTTAATCAAAAGAATTTTATGAATCATTATGAAGGAATTATAGAAAAATGTAATTGTATAAGCATGACGTTTTAGGAAATAAAATCCTATTTAGTTAAAAGATTCGTAAATGAAATAAGTTTCTCATTAAGGATTTATTCTTTTAGAAAATGTCCCCATCATCTAGGAATACATTGAAGTATTTCCTGAGGAGTTACCCGGAACTCCCCCAGAAAGAGAGGTAGATTTCTACATTGAACTTGTACCTGGATCTCATCCTATGTCAAATACCCCCTCTAGGATGGAAAATGTGGAACTAGAGGAATTAAAGAAACAACTACAAGATCTTTTGGAGAATGGGTTTATTCGACCAAGTGTGTCTCCTTGTGGAGTACCAGTTCTATTTGTGAAGAAGAAGGATGGATCGATGTAGCTATGCATTGATTATAGAGAATTGAATGGGATCATAGTAATGAACAAATAATATCTTCCAAGAATTGATGAATTATTTGACCAAATTCATGGGACTCAATTATTCTCTAAGATTGATCTTCGTTTTGGTTATCATCAATTGAGGGCGAAGAATGATGATATTTTAAAAACTGCCTTCGAATCAAGATATGGTCATTATGAGTTTTTTTATTCTCTTCAGCCCGATTAATGCACCTGATATTTTTATGGATCAAGAATAAGTTGATTTTGGAAACTTATGTTTTATCAAATTGATATCCTTTGTATAGGAAAATTATTTGGTGATTAAATGATAAAGGTTATTTTGGAATATGTTTTCTCTTTTGGAGTACTATATGCCTAAGGGAAATAAAATACTACAGGATTTAAATTAAGGAGTAATGGTTGATTTTTTTTGTAAGAATTTATTTATTTATTTATTGTGGACATATGGTGATTTGGGTTATTTATGGAAAATAATGAACCTAGCATAGAGAATATGTGAATAGGTTAATTCCACTTTATTATGACACTTTAATATTAGTCTATATTATTTGGAGATAAATGTTAAGATTTATTGGGGAAGACTATGTGATTAAATCCTTCTGAGTTTTGGGTTCCAATCTTAGTTTGAATTATTCTGAAGAATTTTAAGGATGGCTATGTATTGAATGGTCTTTCTAGAACTTTGGGTACTTTTTTTGAATTTTGGAGATTAATAGTTATATTTCTTTTTATAAAGGATTATCCTTTTTTGGGATTATATGATCTCGTACTAACTATTTTAGTTTTAGTTGATGAATAAAGACAAGGGAAAAATATAGTTATTCTTTTGTGGATTATGTGATTCTCTAGAAGATTATTCTTGTGATTTTGATGAGACCAAGTCTCTTTGAATGCTCATTGCTTGGAGAAAAAATTAGTCTTGGTAGAAACTTATTAAGGGATGAAACTCTACTTTAAGTTAAGTATATTTCTTATGTTTTTATTCTATGTAGTAAATGAATTCTTCAAAATTATGAAAAGGGATATAAAACAAAAACATTTTTGGTTTACGTTTCCTACTGGGTAATCAAAGACCATTTAAAATATCTTACATTTGTGATCCTCTTGTGGTTAATTGTCTACTAATCATGTATTCTATCACTCTCTATCAGAACTTGACCCATTGTTTTCTCTTCCATATCCATGCTTTCCTACATGGAATCCTAGTATGGGTTAACTTAGGTGACCTTTGCACTTCCCTTTCTTTCTTTTAAAGTAATAGTTTTACTGACTCTTTTTTCGACGTGGGACTTTCAATGAAATTTCCAAGACTAATTTTAAAATTGTGAGGACGTAATTTCTTAAGGGGGGAAGATTGTAATGATCCGAAATTTTGAATAAATTTTGTTTCCTAACTTTGTGTGCTATTTTATTTTATACTCAACAAAACTATTTCATTTAATAAAATGAGTATAATTAAAATAAGACCGCTGGGTTTCGACTATTGTATGACCATGTGTCAATATGACCATTGGAAACTAAATGTTTCAATTATTGTCTATAGATACAAGTGATCTTGATTAATTAATATAGAAAGAAGATTTGATGGCCCCATCTAGTAGTCTCGGGCTGATCGAAGCGCATCTGACAGAACTCGAGAAGGAGGTAGCACCTTTGGGCTTTACTCTGGACCAAAACCAAGCTGAACTTCATCGTGTGAAGCTGGAACGGAATCACCTTCGTGAGAAGTTCAAGCTGATAAAAATCACTACTCGGGCAATGTTGGCCGAGCCTCCCCAAGATTCTATCACCCTATCACACCTTACTCTTAGGTCCTATGTTGGTGTTATAGGGGGTTATGTAATGAGACTGTAACTGCCTTGTGTAATCCTTTGATTTAAATAATTTTTTTTATTTCTTCTTATGATGAAGTTTGTGAATTTTCAAATGTCCATATAAATATAGTATGCATATTATTTATGAATTTTAGAAAAAGGATATTTTAAAATATTTATGTAAACCTTAAATAATTAAAAATGTGTAATGATTTTCAAAAAATGGTCTTCTACAGTTGTGTTCAGTGTAAAATTTTGAGTCTAATAAGATCAACATAATTTTTGATGAATAGTAAATTATGAATAGTGATTTTATGTTTATGATTAGTAATGTGATCAAATAGATTAAGTAACCTCACTTAAGAAAGTATTAATATAATTTAGCTACCTTGATTAAGTAATGTGATTCAATAAAATAGGTAAATAAATGTTTCAGAAATTATTGGTTAAGTATTAGTTTTTTTAGGTGAATAGTGTATTTTATTTAAAAATTAAATTAAAAATATTTAGAATTTTTTTTACAAAATGGAGTTCATTTTTGAAATCAGAGCATCGATATTTGGTTAAGGTGAATTTTTGGGATTTTTCTAAAACAATTGAATTTTTAGTGAATAGTGTTTTTATTTAAAAATTAAATTAAAAATATTTAGAAATATTTTTTTTCATAAAATGGAGTTCATTTTTGAAATCAGAACATCGATATTTGGTTAAGGTGAAATTTCGGGATTTTTCTGAGAAAGTTGAATTTTCAGTGAATAGTGAAAATACAGTTTTTGAGTTTCAGGTGTTTAATGACATCATTAAGGATGTAATAATTATGAAATAATTATGGTCGACTTATTAATAGTAAGATAATGTATGAGGTGTCCCAAGTGGCCAATACCATGGGAAAATACCATAGGCAAGCCCACGGTTTTGCCAATACCACCGATGAGGTGTCCCTTGGCAATTAATGCTTTGTCCCCTCTCTTCTCCTATAAATACCAAGCCTTTCCATCATTCATTTCATTTAAAAATCCTAAACAATGAAGTTATGGTCTCTTTAACTCCCAAGGAGTCCTCCCAAGGATCCCTCAAGCCTCTCAAGGTCCCAAACCTCAAGATTTCGAAGTTACTCTTCAAGGTAAGGGATTATTTCACCCTCTTCTTTTAAGTCATGACTTTCTTTATGTTGTGTCTTATAATTTTCCATCTCTTTATGTTGAGGGTATGTTATTATATGTTCTAATTTATTTCCATTTCACTTCTAATTGTTGAGATACCTTTTCCGCTCTCATAAATTTGTTTTCTAAATTTTTAAGTGACGTTGTTAGGCTGCCAAATTTTTCATAAAAGAAATCACATCTTCTCTTTTCTTTCATGTTTCGTTTTTCATGTGTTATGTCATTAAAATATCCATACCATGACTTTCTTAAGTACCCATATTGTATTATGAGTTATTTATGAGCGGTTTAACCTTGTCCCCTCTCTTTTCAATGTTTTCTAAAACCATGTTATATAGCCGTTATGCTGCAGAAATTTCGTCTCCAAATTTCTATCTCTTTCTCTCAAGAAATTATATTGTTTATTTATGTGAATAACCAGAACTATTTAGTTTCCATGGGTGTTCATAAATATATAAATATAATATATTTGATTCTCTAATTGACATACATATAACTATCACTCCCTTTACAAGGGTAATAAATGACATAATGATATTATTTTTATGCTTCTTTTAAACGTCACGATTTTGACATGAAACCCATTTATTTGATTCCATTTGGGTTATTTATGAAATGTTTGATTATGATCTATGCGGCTCACATGAAAGTAAATACATATTAAGTCTGCGCCCTGATATTTCTCCAATGCATTAGATAAAGAATTAATCTCTAGAGATGATAAGTTTTACGATACCTTGGTGAATAACCTTGGTAATTTTTATGAAACCTTGAGGATGAACCTTTGTGATATGTTAATGAAAGTCTAAATGAAATTTTGTAGCCACATATTCAAGTTATGTTCCAAGTTCATTTCATTATGATATGCCTATTCTTCCATTTCTCATGTATTTATGTTTTTATTCAAGTTCTTATTGATATCACAAGTACATTGATTCCCTTACTTACCCTTACTGGGATTTCTACTCACCCTTTACTTTGAATGCATGTCTCCAGGTTATGAGATTCAGTCATTATACATAGGATGAACTTATAATAAATCTTTACAAGTGGTTTAGAGGAATATTTTATTTATTTTTCATGTATTATGTTCCTGATTTCCAAGACACTAGACTTTAAAGATCCTCTGTATGTAAAATGTAATAAAAAGTTATGTATTAAAAAGGAGGGATGTCATAGAGATATGCTGAGGAATAAAATGTATCTAACCTCAAACTCTAGGTCCCATCAATGATTTTCTATATAGTTCTTCTGTCAACTTCAGACAAATTGAATATGCTACTGGATGGTCTTCACATTTTCTTCCATTTTGTCTACCATTTCAAGTCAAAGCATCTTATGTTCACAAAAATCATCCCAACATGCATGTGTTATATATATTTCCCCATAAAGGGATTCATATGGATCCATTTAGAAGATTGAGTGGAAACTATTGTTTTAATAGGACTAGAACAGAGGTAGATATCAGTACCATCCTCCTCTAATGTCCATCGAGCATGCTCTCAACTATATTTTAATGGATGAATAGTCTGGTCAGAATAGAATTAGTTTATCAGTGATAAGCTGTAATAAATTTCAACTATGTATTCTGAGCATATTGGAAATTTTTCTAGAATAAAGTGGTAAAACTCAAATCAGAATTAGATATAATAGATAATGGCACTTCATGCATCCTCACCACTTCTCTGATGTATATTCGTGCAAGTTGGTCAAGCAAGAAGTCCTCTAAAATTGCAATAAAGTGATTATTCTTTGTAAGATGATCCATAACAACTCATATTTTATTATTTCCTTTGGATATCTTCATATGTCTAGTGAAAAAGTCCATTATGAGGTTTTCCCATTTCCATGTTGGTATGTTAAATGTTTTTATCACACCGTTAGACTTATTCCTTTCATCCTTCACTTTCAAACACACCAGACACTTTGATGTATATTTAGTGATCTTCTAATTCATATTGTCCCACCAATAGTGCTCTATGAGATCTTGATACATCCTTGTGATCATTGGATGGAAAGAGAAGGTTGAGATATGTGAATCATTCAAATCCTATTTCTTCATCTCAGGATTTTATAGTTAAAATAGTCATGACCCAAATCTTACAACTCCTTCCTCATCAATTTTGAACTCCAAGGATTTACCATTTCTGGTAGCTTATAGTTTCTTCTATATTTCTATGTTATCTATTTGAGAGTAATTTATCTTCTCTAAAAGGTATGGTTGAGTAATAATTTGTTAAAGGAATAATGATGTACCTTCCTTTATAATTCCCATGTCTATCCTTTGTAAGTATAAGAATATTAGATCCATCTCAATTATCATTATTGATAAAGTTTCATGATCCATTCAACTTAGAGTATCTTCCACTTATATTCACTTTACAAAGATGATAGTAGATTGATAATTCATAATCCTTGATGATTTATAACCATATTATTTGGTGAATATTAAGATAATTATGCATGAAAATGTATTTTAGACTTTTGTGATTAGTATATATCCCACACTTCTCCCCATAGAGATAATGATGCTAGATTTTCAATGCAAAGATGACAACCCCCAACTCTAGATCACGCATGCGATAGTTTTTCTCCTGAACTTTTAATTGAATTTAGGTGTAGGATATAAAATTATCAATGTTCATCAGTACAAAGCCTAATCCCATCTATGAATCATCAATATATACCAAAAAGAGTTCCCTACTTGTCAGTAGTGTAAGTATATGTAGCAATAAGCTTCTTTTTCAACTCTTTGAAGTAGTCTTCACATTAAATAGTCTAGAAAAACTTTACTTTCTTCTAGGTTTTCTTGGTTAGTGGGTTTGGATATCATTATAAGTTCTTCAAAAATCATCAGCAATACCCAGCTAGACTATGGAAACTATGAATTTCTATTAAAGATGATGGCCTGAGACACTCTTCAATTGCCTTTGTTTTATAAGGGTCTACTAATATCCCATTATTTGGGGATAACATGACCCAATAATGATACATCTCCAACCCTAAATCACATTTACTATACCTTTCATATAGTTTATACTTTCTCAATATCTGTAGCGCTTTATTCAATTGCTCCTTATACTGCTCTTTTCACTTGGAGTATATCAGATTATCATCTATAAAGACCACCACAAATTTATAAAGGTAATTTCTAAAGAATCTATTTAATAATTACATGAATATTTATGGACCATTAATGAGTCAAAAATCAATAACAATGATCTCATATTGTCCATACCTTGTTTGAAAGGTATTATTGGGAATATATTTCTTATTCACCTTTAATTGGTGATATCCAAACCAAAGGTCCACCTTAGATAAATAATTTTCCCTAAATAGATTATCAAACAAGTGATCTATCTATGGTAGGGGATACTTTCTATTTATCATGATTTTTTGAGCTCATGATAATCAATGAATAGGTTCATCGATCCATCCTTTTTCTTGAATAAGTGGACCAACACACCCCATAGTGAATCACCCGGGAATACAAAACCCTAGTCCATATTCTTTTGTAACTACCTATTCAGTTATTCAAAATCTATGGTGGTAATTATATAATGAGTCTTTTATATAGGAAAAGATCAATGAATAAGTTCAATTGAGAACCCAACCTCCCAGTCAGAAGTAAGACTGATAAATTATTTGGGGAACACATCAGTGTAGTCCCTCACAATGGTCATGACTTTGATAATGATCCTCCCATTTGTCACAAACATTTTAGATAGATATAATTTCTCATAAGTAAATAATACCCACAATTGAGATAATGATTCTGAATGAGATTTATCATTTTCCTTATACTTTTACAGAATTATAGGATGCCTTAGTATGTGAAGATTGATCTCCCTTTCCTGATAGTTGATGATGAATTTGTATAAATATAGCCAATTCATTCCCAATATAGTATCAAACTACACAAAAGGAAGTAATACAATTTTTTTGGGAGGTTTAGTACATAATAATTGTCTGGGGAGGAGTTATATAATTTGTATGCAATAATTTCCCCATTCTCTATCCCTATATATAAATCAACCTTCATATTTTTTAGTGGTGTATAATAGTTTTACTAAACATTCAAGATATGAAAGAATGCATAGAACTAGAATGAAAAATTAAATTTTATATTCTTAAATGAATAACCAATGTGCCTATCACCACATCATTTTCGGGATCCACCTCAATAATAGTGATAACGTATTCCATTCCTTAGTACCTTGGAGGTTGTTGTCATTGATTGTCTTTGACAACCCTTGGCTTATGGCATTGGATTGAATAATTCATGTGTTCCTTAGATTTAAATACTAAACCATAGGCTGAGTATTGATCTAAAACATCTTTTATTATTTCACATTTATAGGATTCTTCTTATCTCTTCAACAATTATTATCCATATTCCCCTCTTTTCCATATTTGAAGCATCTCCTGGTTTTTAGACAGTTCCTAATATGATTCTTCCTTCACTTTTGACATATGGGATATTGGTGTTTCATGACTCCATGAGATTTATCTGTTGATAATCCCATATAAAACCTCATTTTACTATTTTTATATTCCTGAACATGAGACCACTGAGAGTCACTAATATCCATAAAAAAATTTAAGGAACATCAAACAATATTCTTATAACTATTAAAGTCTCGAATCATCAAGGATTTTCATAGACTCATCTTTAATCAACTAAACAAGAGATCTAACTTAAATTCAATGTTAATGAAAAATCCAAAAGTGTTTCATGAATTCATTGTAATTTTTTTCTTTTACACCCTGATAGATTCATCTTCCTTTTACTTCAATTAGAGGAACTTCCTCTCCATATTAATATAGAGATTTTGTGGAAAATATTAATTGAAAAATATTTTCTTAAATCCTTCCCAATACATGGAATCAATTTCCTCCATATATTTTTTTGTTTTTGATTAGTTTCCACAAATGATAATCTTTACCATTAAAATAATAGACTACTAGTATGACTTTTTCTTCTTTTAAGCATCAAAGGACAAAGAATATCTTCTCAATGGAGTTAATCCAATGTTCCATTATGATGGGATCAAAAGATACACAAAATATAAGAGGCCTTTATAGTATAAATTATTTGACCCCAAATTTATCTTTATTAGGATAATGAGTTCATTCCACATGATCCATGTTATTATTCATAACTTGATCCAGTCAATCTAGTACTATCATGTTGTTTTGGGCTTCCGTTCCCATGATATTTGGCATCTCATTTGGGAAATATCCACATTTACTATCAAAATGATTATTAACATGAGTTATCCTATTTCCTGTAATTAACTAAGAAAGAGAAATAAAATTCAGTTAATGAAATTTAATAATTATCTAATGATCGTATAAAAATTAAACTATGAAAATAGAAGGAATAATGTATAAATGAAAATTATATCCTAACTTATGATTTCCTAATTTTCTACATAGTTTATTTATGGTGATAGAATTATCCCTATGATTATTACTAAAGGTTTTTAGACCTGATACCAAAAAATAACTAGACCATACTATGATACCAACTATAGATACCCTAGTCATTTATAAAATTATTACATGATTTTAAGCATAATTATCCATGAAATACAAACTAAAAATCACAAATTCTAATGTCTTTGTAAGACCAGGTACATAAAATTAAAAACATGGAACTAGAATAAAACACATCTTTATCAATATTCCATAATGAGATACTAAATTAATTTAACTCCTACATCTTCATTGGATAACTTAGGGAATACATAGAAAATACAGATGAGCTAAAAATTCCAATAAGGGAATAATCATGGAAAAGAAGCATAACACATGATTCAAAGGCATAAAATAATAGAATAATTGGCATGGAATAGGAATAAACATGTAGAGGTGTATCATAAAGAACATGGAATCATATAATAATGGAAATATAAGAATGTGGAAGCAATTCATAATATGACATAAACATGAGTCAAGGGTAACAACTAAAATGGTATCACATGGTGGACAAGGTCCTGTAATGGATTAGGTTTACTCCATACTCCCATACATAAAGTATCATGAGATAAAATGTTACCCATTGAATTGGGGTGTTATCTGAGTGCACCCATCATAACATGTTCACATATATTTGTTACACATAATTAAATCAAACATGAGGAATAAACATTGGGGTTACCCATAGAAGGAATTGGGTATCATAATAATGTCACAAGGCATAACCAAAGGGTGTATCATAATGGTATCTATGAAATAAGAGATTTAGATAATTATTAAAAATTAATAAAGGAAATATAATATTATATCATGAATAATGATGTCCAAATTATGTGAAAAAATTAAAAAGAGTGGTTATGAAATTTTATAAATTCACCACTTAAGCATAGTTTTAGGACAAAGAATGAATAGTCTTGGAAGAAGGAAAATGCATAATTATTTCCATAAAAGAAAAAATGAACTAATTGTTTTTCATGATAAAATTATTTATTCTATAAAAATATTTGTGTCTTAAAATGGATTATGGATTGTACTTAAAAATAGGTAATAAATATAAAAACTCCCTTTAATCAGGTCTGGTTATCAAGAGGAATTGAGAAGGGAACCATTTAAAACATGTGTTTTCACATCAAGTAAGGAAGAATTAATCTAGATAAAAAAACATGGAACATATAAAGATAATTTAGGAGAATTATATAAGAATAATGAAGATATACATCGATTTAAATAGAGATAAAGAGTAACCCAAAGAAAAAAATAGATGTTCGGAGAGATCCCTTACCTTATGTCTGAATGTGTTCATCACCTACACTTAATGTACTAGATAATAAAATTAGAAACATTATTTACTTAATTTAATATGAATTTTTATAAATTTATTAATTATATCTATGACCATTTCAATGAGTTATAAATTTAAATTTCATCAATTTAGAAGTGTTTATTTGTATGGTTTCATGGTCAGTTAACTTGTGTATAATTATGAAAGTTCTTGTGAAATTGTAATGGTACACCAGAAGTGAAATTATATGGTGTTGATACACTCAAAGAAGTCAAAATGGTCCAATTTATCATTTTTTATGTTATGATAATGATTCATTTGATAAAACATGAATGATAATTGTTAAGTTTATTATGGCGATTTTTGCAATCATCATGAGCTAGTTTCTTTTCATTTAATATTATATTGATATGTTAGTTAAAAAACATAAAAAAGTTATAATATACATATTAAAATCATTTTTAACCAGAATAATGGTTTTATGGATAGCCTTGAATGCAGTAACGAAATAAAAAAATTCTTTATCCATGAAGATGGTGAACTGATATATCACAGATGATGTTATCATTTTTAGAATAAAAAGAGAAGAGAAGAGATTTGATGATGGATATTACATTAAAAAAATAAAATTTTAGTATATACATGATACTAGAGTTATCATGAAACTTTGGATAGGGGTTATGATAAATTAGAATAAATAAATAATTTAAATGAGAAAGAAATAGGATTTTACCTCTTGAATGCCGTATCCTTAAGAACATCCTAAAGGCGCTTGGGTTTAGTTTTTTTTGAGACCATAAGCTCTTGGATGTGGAGAAAGTCTTGGGAAGGGAATTGGATAAAATATTTTAAAGCTAAAAGTCTTAGATTGTGTGAGGAGAAGGGGTGGTGAGGGGAGGTATTTATAGTAGGAGAGGGATGTTTTTTATTATTCACTACTGGAAACATGATCTTTCCCAACACTTCTATACCAACGGTTTGTAAAAACCGTTGGTATAGCTACCATTTCCCAACGGTTCACCAAAACCGTTTGGAAAGGGCCTCAAAACACACCCTTTCCCAACAGTTTTGGTGAACTGTTGGGAAAGAGTGACCTTTCCCAATAGTTCACCAAAACCGTTGGGAAAGGGTGTGTTTTTGAGGCCCTTTCCCAACGGTTTTGGTGAACCGTTGGGAAAGAGTGACCTTTCCCAACGGTTCACCAAAACCGTTGGGAAAGGGTGTGTTTTGAGGCCCTTTCCCAACGGTTTTGGTGAACCGTTGGGAAAGGTCACTCTTTCACAACGGTTATCAAGAACCGTTGGGAAAGAGAACCAAAAAAATCCAGCATTCGACCAACAAAAAAACACCCAACCAGAACCTATCCCAACGTTTTTGAAAACCGTTGGGAAAGGGCTATCCCAACGGTTTTGAAAACCGTTGGGATAGGTTCTTTAATTTTTTTCCAGATCTACTAACCGAGAACATTATATAAATCAAAATTTTAAATAATTATGATAATACATATATATATTTATGAAATTATATTTACAAAAGTGATGTTAGCTTAGTGGTTAAGTCGTTTGATTATAAACGAGGGGTCCTGGGATCAAATCCCAGCGGTTGTTTTATTTTTGGAATTTATATACCAACGGTTCCATTACCGTTGGTATAGATTTCATATTACCTATACCAACGGTTTTTGGAAAACCGTTGGTATAGACCTATCCCAACGGCTTACTTGGCTACGGTTCTCCAAACCGTTGGTATAGGCTATACCAACGGTTTGGAGGCCTATACCAACGGTTCCAAACCGTTGGTAAAGGTTAGTTTTCCAGTAGTGATTATATTCATTAGTTTATTATTTTGGCTCAAGACAATCAATAGTGTTGATTCATATGACTAAAAAAATTTAATAGTTCCAGATATTTCAAAAACATGGGTTCTTATATCATGCCTATATTATCCATAACTCGAAAAGTCCTGTATTTTGGCTTAAAATTTTAAATATAGTAAATTATCATATTTCACTATTCACTAAAATTTAAACTATTTTAAAAAAATCCCAAAAATTCACCCCAAGAATTTTTAGATGTTTAGATTTCAAAAATGGACATAATTTTATGAAAGTAATTTTCTAAATATGATAAATTTAATTTTTAAATTAAATAATAATTTATTAAAAAAATACCGATTTTAATATTAAAATCGATTTTATTACCCTTTAAAGAATTAATTACAGTCTCATAAAATTATCAAATAATTATAATACAACATTATATTAATTTATGAAATCATTTTATAAAAATAAATTTTATTTTCAATCATTATATTCATTATAAAATTGAAAATAAAATATTTATTTTTTATAAAAAATACTAAAACATAATTTATCATTTTTAAAACATTTATTTACTTATACCAAGATATAAATATATCATATTTTAATTTATAAGATACCCAAATTTTATTTTATACTTTCATAGGTGATTTAACTATTCTAACGACCAAATTACTATTCCTAACAACCATATTACTATTCCAACAGTCAGATTTATAACGGTTATATAGGTTCTTTAAGTTATATAAATTCCTCTTATTTCATTCATTATTTATTAAATTATATTACATATTAATGTTTTAAAATGAATATTATATTATTAATATTATTTTTTATTTCTATATATTTGTTCGTGAGTCTGGTCATTCTAGTGGATGGAGCAAATCCAAAATTTCCCATTCTTGTTATCTTATTTTCTATTTATTGTCCCACTTTAAATTTTGGAATTATTATAGGTTTATTTGATGGATAATGTATCATTCGTAATTTATTAGAATAATGTTTTTATTGGGTTCTTTATGTGATGTATATTTTTTTGAAATAATTATAAGAATGAAATTCCATTAATAAAATTTTAGGTCATTACTATCTTGGTGGGTAGCCTTGACATAAGATTTTATATGATTATGTGTATGCCATTATTCTATATATTGTTCCAATGTTATGATCTCATGGATCTTTCAATTTTATTTCTTAATAATTTATGTCTTATAAAATACCAATATTTATTCCACGACTCAAGATTATGATCTGTGATATGAAAGGTAAGGTTTTAAAATGTTATGCTCATGTTCTCATACCCCTATTTTCATGTCATGCTTGTGTATCTCCATTGTCTACCCTTACTGGTTATCCTATATTACTATTTCTTATGTTTCCTTTTCTCAGGTTATGAAGAAAGGTTTTAATTAGGGTGTGTCTAAGAAGAGTACTATGTGGGTAGATCGTTATGGTGAAGTTGAAGATCTTTCACAAAATAATAAGATTGTGTTCTATGTTTCCAAATTCAATATACCTTTATGATCTTAAGTCTTGTATTTGTGTAATTTAATAAATATTCATAAAAAAAGATGTAATATATATGTATGAAAATTATGAGTTTCTATAGTTGGTATCAGAGGAAATGTTTAGTCAATCTTAGGAAACTTGGATGAGAAATCCTTAGTGAGATATCTATGGATATTTATAAAGGAAATGTATAGAGATATATTTAAAGATAAGTTAAAGGATGAGTCAAAGTATATAAAAATGGCCTTGAATTTTAGTAAAGGATTGAGTGAGTGGTTTCTAAGAAATTACATCCCTCTTTATATACTACATGTGGATGTGGATCTGGAATAGAGGTATATAGGGGTAATAATTATGAAAAGGGAATATTGAGTTGGAATCGATAATGACCTAGTTTATGACAATGAGTCTTACCACACACCTAGTTTGAAACTCTTAGGAGATATTCTTTATAGATTCACAAAATCTTTAGGAACCATCCTAAATGATTTAAATATTTACCATTAATGAACTAGGTTAAGCCTAGGGTGTCATATATTGAAAAATAAGATGTCATGATTTAGACATCCTATAGGTGATTTTTCATGATTATGTGGTTTCCCATTATGAATATTGTTTCTAACAATATTTTTTTATATTTTCATGAATGGAGGGAATCATAAGGAACTAGATTAACATTTAATGTGATAGAAAATAAGTTGATGAGAATCCAAATGGGATGATGATTGGAATGAAGGATATTGTGATTATTCCTAATAAGTTATCATAGAAAATTATTAACAACACACACCTTAACTAACTATTAGAATCATTAAATAAGAGAAGGATACAATTTTATGAGATTTCAGATAGTAGAGAACATAGAGGAAAGAAGATTCAGTGTCATATATATCGAGAATGTGGGAAGATGAATCAAGGTAATGTCTCAGAGGGATGATAGTATGTTTTATATATAGAGAAGAAGGAAAAAGAGTAAGAGATTTCCATGGGAAAATAAAAATTTTTGTTAATAAAATGGATGTGAATATTGGTATTTCTAAGGTATTATTAATGGATGAATGTTTTAACAGTGAAAGGTATGGAAATTATAAAAATAAATGTCCTAGGGGGAAAGCTTGTGAAGAGAATCAACAAGGTGGTTCAAGTAATGGTTATAATTCCTATGATGAAGACACCACGAATGTTTTATGAATGGTATGGGATATTCTAATAGTATTGTTTATATTAAACGTGAGAAGCCTGATTAAATGGAGGTTGATGAATGTTAAGACATGATTTATATTTCATATGAAATGAAAGTAATATTAGGGAATATGATAACTAATCCTAGTTAATGGTTTTAGAAGAAAGTGGAATGATTGAGTGTTTATGTATTAGACTTCAGGAATAATGTTGTATAAGTAATTTTATAGTGTTATTGAATCATGAAACATATAAGTACTATTTAGAAATATATTTTAATTAATGATTTGAAAGAATATATTCAATGGTTCCGATAATAATGAAAAGTGATTGAGTGGTAAAGTGATTGAGTGGTAAAGTGATATTTTTGGAAGAACACCCAATTAAGGGAATGATAAACCTAAATGTGTTCTAGATGTTTAGATAATGAAGATAGGATACAGAGATGATTTATATAGGTAAATTAAATTACATATTACTAATTATCTTGAAACTGATTATTTATTTGTGGATAAAATGGTTTAATCTATCATTGATGGAGTTTAAAACACTTTTTGATTTAAGTAATACCTATAATAATCTATGTTTTTTAAGTAATAAGGATGCATGTATGTTTTCAATAATATTTATGGTAAATAATGTTATTAATATGTTTCAATATAATACATGATAATGGTATTAAGATGTTTTATATACGACAATTAAGAGTTATTTCATGTTTTTTGGATGATTAATGATAATTTTATTTTGGAAATTTATGGAATTTATTTAATTTTTTTGGATTTTAATATTATGGAAGGTTCATAAGTTTAACCATTTATGAAATGGTTTTATTTTAACTCTAGAATAGGTTTTAGAGATTAATATATTACTCACCATATGAAGATTTATCTATATTGGATATCAAATTCTAACCATTTTGTTATATCTAGAGATAAAAAGAATGATTTATCATTATATTATGGATCTTATGATTTTTTAGTGCTATAGGAATAAAAAATTCATTTTAATTTCTTGGAGTAATAGATGAAATAAAAATTTATCAAATCACAAACAATGGTTGAAATTTTCCTTACAATATAAAGGAAAGATAAGTCTTAGATATACCAGTACTTTTGAAATTCTTCATAGTATCAAGACTATATCTTATTGATTAGTAATTCCACCAAACCTATCCCAGGTTCACAATGTGTTACATATATATATACTAATTAATTACATACCTAATATATCACATCTACTTAAATCATAGGTCGTACCAATAGAGCTTGATATTTCTTATGAGGAACAACCAATAATGATTCTAGATTGAATAGAGAAATTTCTATGAAACATGACCACTCACCAGGTCAATGTTTTTTTGGAAAACCCAACAGATTGAGGATGCTACATGGGACCTGAGGATTTAATGAGGTATAAGTATCCTCAATTTTTGGTACTAATGTGATGTTTTTTTAGGTTAGAATTCATTTTATGGGGGGTAGAAATTAACACCCTAATATTTTGGGATTAAAAACATAAATTTAATGTATTCAATATTGTGTATTACATGAAACATAAAGTTTATATTAAGTTACATGTAACCCTGAGTTTATATTTTATTACATGAAACACCAAGTTTATATTTCATTCCAGGAAACATTGAGTTTGGTTTACGTTATAAGCAACACCGAGTTTAAATAAAACACGATGTATTATTAAAATATTATTATTTAATATGATAGTTATCCCCAAGCCATTGGAATGGATGATATGAACAATATTAACTAAATTATGAAAATATATGGTTTATAAATTTATATAAAATGACTTCTTTGGTAAAAAATTAATTATAAATAAAAATAAAAACTATTGGAAAATAAAGAAAATATTTTTTTGAAAAAATATTTTTATTAAAACAAACACGCTCTACGTTAATAAATTAAAAAAACCACTTTGGTGAATTATTTTAAGTAAATTTATATATTATTTATTCAATCCATTTTTTAACATTCATATTATGTGTTTTTTATAAAAGAGATTAGAATAAAACCAATTTTATGATTAAAAACCACATTTTCTCTAAAAAACTATTTTGTTACCTTTTATGCACTTATTTTAAATCTATTTTTTTAGTTTTAGAAATTTTATTTTAAAAAATAAATTTTATTTTTGAAACCATCATGTAAAAATTATCTTATTATGATTTTTTTTACAATTTTATATGAAGATAATTTTTTTGATGAATAGTTAAATATTGGTTTTTATTTAAAAATTTAATTTCTTTCAAAGATTTTGAAAAAATAAAAATTGTATTAATATGGTTTTAAAATAAATATTAGCCCAATTATATATATATATATTTATCTAATTTAGATCATAAAAATATTTTTTATATTGAATCTTGATATGAAAACTTTTTAATCTTTTGAACGTATTCTATTTGAAAACCCGCTTTCTAGTCATGTTTGTGGGATTAATTTGAAATTAAAATTTTCCAATTATATAAATGTAATTTATAAAAATGGATTAAATATTTTGAATCAGTATAATTTATATTATCTAGCAAGCTGAACTTAATTTTTTAACATAATCAATAGTAAAAATAGTAAAAACTATTTACCATGGTTAAGGTAAAAATGAGTTTATCAGGGGGTTAAAATAAAAAGATAAGGGTTAAAAATGACCCAAATCATGTCGAAAACACATTTTATTTCCATATTTAGACCATATATATTCTAGGTTCCAGAATGGATAATTTTATAGCCTTATGTCATGTGGAAAACATGGGTAAACCTGTTTCTTTTCATAACATACTAGTCTACCACTCACCTCACTTATAAAATTCCACCCCATCTTCTATCCACTTGACACTTTCAAAATCTATTGGTTTAGAAAATTCCTATGAAGAAAAATTAATTTGTTTAATAATATAATCCTAGAATCCTTATTTTGGTCATAAATCTAACCTAGGAAGGATTTTGGTTTAAACTAAAGGAGGTTACTCGAAGAAGAGGTAACATTCTTCAACGAGCGTATTTATTTTATTTCCTCCTCCACATATTAATTTTTTATTAAATAATTATGATATAATAACCACAATATCTTATATATAATTATATTTTTTATTTCAAGGTAATAAATAAAAACCATCTCATCTTCCATAAAATGGGTTAAGAAATCATCATTTGTGTGTATGATAAACTACTACCTCATGAACCGATGTTATTCATTTTCCATCACCACATATAATAGATGAATATAATTAATATATATTTTTTATATAATATTATTATGAAATTATTGTAATTCATAAATCATGGTATCACATGTTTCTTTTTTTACTTTCCATTCCATGGAAATACAATAACGTCGTTTGTGTGTGTGATAGACTATAGTCTCATAAAGTGATGTGATTTATTCACAATTTACATGAAAGGTAATACAGATGGGTTTAATGAAAATATGTGATATATATAAAATAATAATTATTCTATAAATTTAATATATTATTGACATATATTTATTTCAATCATTTGAGAAAATGGAAACAGTGTTCATGCATACATACGGCACATCATCTCTATGAATGATGTATTTCATTTTCTATCTCTAAATCTTATGAATTACTCTAAATAAATGTATACCAAATTTATGGGATATTTATATAATGGTTAAATTTATGGTTATTATTTAACCATGATCAAATTAAGAGGACCAAAAGTAACTAATCAAAACATACTGGAAACCTAAAAAGTTATTACTTAAAACATGACTTTAACATGGAATTGTAAATAAATAGGTAATAAGAGGTCATAAGTAAATAATATATGGAATGATATATATATATATAAATATTTATTGTTCTATAATTTATTTATAATAAACTTATATTTATTATATAGGTGGTTTGAATGTATATGAAGTAATTCAAGACTTAAAGTAAGATATTTCTAGTCTCTCTTTTATTTCAGGAAGTCATATGAAAATTCACCAATAATTTCTTTTGTGTGGGTTATATACTTATACTTTGACATGATATATCATGAATATACTTATTTTAATCATATTTAATGTTTAATTTTATTTTAATCATTAATGGTACTTATGATTCAAAAGATACCAAAGTGGTAAGGGATTTTAGTCTCACTTTTAGTTTATATGAGATACATGCCATATTCACCATGTGTTTATTTTATGTGGTGTATATAATACCCATGAATTTATATTATGATTATTATCCTTAAAATTAATTGTATTTATATATTAATTTTTCTATCTATCTTTCATGGGGTTTATAGTTCAAAATTTACCAAAGTGGTAAGATATTTCTAGTCTCCCTTTTATTTGTGGGAGATATTTGAAAATTCACCACTTGTTTATTTTGTATGATGTATATACTACCAATTTTATATGATATATAATGAATATAATTATTTTTATGATACTTAATTTATCATTTTATGATAATATTTAATGGTACTTATTATTCAAAAGATACCAAAGTTGTAAGGGATTTACATCTCACATTTAGTTTCTGTGTGACACACACAATATTCAGCACACATTTATTTTATATGGTGTATATAATTCCCATGAATGTATCTTGTGATTAGTAAAATAAAAATAATTGGGATTTATATACTAATTTTAGTATATATCTTTCATTGGTTTTACAGTTCAAAATTTACCAAAGTGGTAAGGTATTTCTAGTCTCTCTTTTATTTTTAGGGGACATATAAAAATTCCCCACTCGCTTCTTTTTTGTGGTGTATATAATTACCATTGTACATGATATATCACAAATATAATTATTTTCATGATATTTATTGTTTAATATTATGCCAATATTTAATGATACTTATGATTCAAAAGATACCTAAGTGGTAAGGTATTTCCGTCTCACTTTTAGTTTCTATGAGACACATGTCATATTCCCCATGTGTTTCTTTTAGGTGGTGTATATACTGCCTATGAATATATCTTATGATGATTTTCTTAAAATTAATGGGATTCATATATTAATTTTAGGATCTCTATTTCATGGGGTTTATAGTTCAAAGTTACCAAATTGGTAAGGGGTTTATGACACAATCCCTTAGTTTATCAGAATTATATATATTTATGATTTTTATTATAAAATATTATGATCCATATCTCAAGAAATTCATGAATTTATTATAATCTAGTTATGTCATGGGAATATATATTTTACCTTCATTTTTCTCTCTTTATGCACTCAATAGTTCAAAATATTGTTTTTAAGAAAAATTATCTTTATTTATTTCTTTATTCGAAAACCCTTTTTGTATTCCAAAACCATGTTTTCTTAAAATGTTTTCAATTTTTTTTTAACATCCTATAAATTATTTATTAAATAAAATTTTACCCATGTTTAATTTTTTATATTTTTTTAAATGAATCTTCATGTTTTTTTCCAAAAAAAAATCCAATTTTGATTTTATAAAAAATGTTAAAGGAAACTTTATTTTAATGTGTATGACATGAACAAAATTTCCCACCATTATGGCCATTATTTTTTTTTTGAATCATTATTTATAATTTTTCAAGGGAATTTTAAAAGAAAATTATTTTGAAAATGTTTTATGTTTTGAAAAAGTGTTCTTCAATGTGATAAAGATATCTTCCTCAAGAATTTTTTATGTGATTTTAAAATCATAACTTATAAGTTTTCAAAGTGTATTTTAAATGAAAAGGGTTTCTAAAATATTTTTAATGTTGTGTTTTAAAAATTTATTTTAAAATAATGGTTATTTTACTTAAGAAATGTTCCATGTGATCTTTCAAAATAATTTTCTATCTAAGATTACATCATTTGATATTAATTATGATTTATTGGGGATATGATCCAAGGATACCATTCCTGTTATTTCTATAGATGACTTATATTTATGATGAAAAGATGTTTATGAAACCCTTTTCTCTTTAATGGGTTCTAAAATGGTAATTTTTTTTGAAACCCACTTATTTTTTTATGGGTTATGATTTGATGAAATGGTAGAATAATTATGAAACCTTTTTCTTTTCAATAAGTTATGTTATGAAGAAATGTTCATGAAACTGATTTATTTTCATGGGTTCTAATATAATGAATTTTTTATGATCCTATGGAATATATATATATATAATTTTATTCATGTGATGTATGAGATTTATATCTCTCTCTAATTAATTAGGTAATGATTAATATTTTATGATTTCAAAGGGTATACAGAAGGTTATCTCAATCCTGAAAAGGTTACATAGAGGTTATCCCAAGCATGAAAGAGGGTACACGATAGGTTATCACAAGCCCAAAAGAGTGTACATGGGAGTTTATTCCAAGAACAAAGATGGTAATTGGGTGGTTATCCCAATCCTAACATGTTATGAATTCCTTGGTGAGTATACTTAACATAATATTTTCTTTTCTTTTGTGTATTCCACAATTATATGTCTAATGCCAATGTTATGCTCTCATAGATCATGTTATTTGATTCCTTAATGATTTATGTCTTATGAACTATCAATATTTATTACATGACTCAGGATTATGATATTTTATATATAGGTTATGGGTTTCAAATGTTATGATCATATTGTCATACCCTTATATTCATGTTATGCTTACGTATCTCCCTTATTTACCCTTACTGAGCATCTGAGTTCACAATTTATTATATTTCATTTTCTCAAGCTATAGAGAAAGGTTTTAATTAGGTTATATATAATAATTTTGCTATTTGGTAATATATTTATGGGAGATATTTAAGATATTTAATAAAATAAGAAGATTGTATTCCAAGTTTACAAAGGCAATATACCTTTATGATCCTCAAGCATATATTTGTGCAACTCATTGAGTATTCATCTAAATAGATGCAATATCTATGTATGAAAATTATGGGTTGATATATATCATATTTATTTGTCATTAAAACTATTAATTGTATCCATTAAGGGTGGTAATTAAAAACAATTGATGTCCCTTCATGGATTCAGTATTCCACACAACACACTAATGACACTCTTTTGTTATTCTAAGTTTATGGAAATTAATAACTAAGGGTTTTACCATTAATATAAAAATATATTATTATAATAATGATACTAAATTCATCATATTATTACGATGATAAGATAGTTTGGAAGAGTAAGAGTAAGAAGAAAATCATATGAAAGAGATAACAATTTCATTTTAGACTTGGTTTTTCCCCATAGTAAAACTTGTTTTACTAGTTTTACTTTTAACTGAGGTAACTATTTTTTAACATTAGTAATAATTTTTTATAATGGAAATTAATATTGAAATTATTAAATAATTTAATCCTTATTATTCTAAATTTTAAAAAAATTTCTTTCATATCAAATTTCTAAAATTTTTAAAGTTAATTTTAAAATAAACACTGTTAATCACATAAAAACAGTTTTTCAAAAATGATGTTTTTCAACTTTAAATTTATATATAAGATAAATTTATCATTATAAATAATTTTAATGAAATAAATAGATTTATTATAAATATAATTAAAGGTATGAGTATTTTAAAGAAATCTATAATAGAATATCACCTTGAAATTATTTCTTTGAAAGATAAAACAAGAAATAGTTTTTATTAAACTAGTATTTTAATTTAGTTCTAAAAAAATTATACACGGTGTTTATAATCTCAAATAATATATTAAAATGAATAATTTTATTACTTATATATATATATGTTTAATTAAAATGTTTTTTAAACTTTTAGGATAAACTTACATAGTGATAAAATCATAAAAATTATAATTTCTTCAAAAAATATTTTTTATACTAAAAATTAATCTTTCCATAAAAAATTAAAAAAATTCATAATAAGTAAATTTTCATGATAAGAGTTAAAAATTGAATTCTTATTTTACAAAATTTACATTTTCAAATTTTTAAATACATTTTTTTAAATAAGGTACATTATAAAGAAAAAACTTTTTATTATACCCTTTTTGAATGTTAACTCTTGTTAATTATTTATCTACTAAAGGTAATGAATATTTATGGCATACCATTTTAGTGTTTATTATAGATTTATTAACAATTTATTCTTAATATGTTGCATTTTTTTAAAATTGGGTGTAACATCTGACAAAAGTTATATAACATAATATATATTTTAATTCATCCAAAATCTTAATTCATTACATTAATGTATTTTTGGGTGTTGTTGTCATGGAATCTTGTCGCAGGTACCATCAGCTGTAGAAATTGAATTGAATTCATATATGCATATAGAGTTGTATCTAGATTTAATATAAGGCTCTTATACAAAATTTAAATAGGTGGATGATGGATTCTTATATCCATGATAATTCATATTTTGATACTTTAGAGAATCATAATGCTCGTTATAATATTCATTTAGTTCAGTGTAAATTTATTTCACCATAGTTTTTTGTCCTGATTTAATAGCTTAAGGATGTAGTGTGGATTTATGTTTATATTAGTGCAGATTGTATTAGAATGGATTCTTGTAGATTTGGAATCCAACTATTCCATGAGTTCTGATTCCACATTACATTATCATTGTTTATTTTCTCTTATTCATTAAGCCTTTGTCATATTATAAAGTGATGATGTGAAGATCCATTTTAAATTAATGTATTCTTATGGTGTAAGCACGAGTAAAAATTTGATTCCTAGTATATCCTTGGTTCTTAACATGGATAATTTTTTTCCTTTCAATGATATATGTGTAGAATAACTCAAATACAACATCTTTTATAGATTCATTACTCACTCTTATTATGATTGCTTCCCATGGTCAAATATTTTTATAAACATCAATATTTAAATATATTATAAATAATAAAAAATTAATTATACTCCTAAATCATGTATGATCAAATATTTTATCAAATTGAAAAAAATAAGAAATATTAAATAAATCCAATTAATTGATGTGTTATAAGGAAAATATTAAAAAAGTATCATGTTAAACATGTGTGAGTGAATAAAAATGAATGTATTATAAAATGATGAACTATTTTCATGATTTAATTACCCCACATATAAACTATTAATTATCCTCAAGTATTCATTTTCAATTATATTCACATTGGTTTAACTTACTCTCTTGTTTAATCCTTAGGTCAATAAAGGTTGAATGAAAATAAATGTGTAAAACTAATTTGGAACTAAGTGATTCAAAACATTAGGTATCATATAAGGTTTTTTGATAACTGAGGAATAAAATTAGTGTTTTGATAACCAAATATCATATAACCCTAACTCTTATTAGTTTATTTGACTCAATATGCCATATCATCTCAGGAAATTTTTAGATTAATCAACATCTTATCATTTTTTTTATAGTTAATATTAGTTATCAAAATATAATTTAAGAAGGATCCTTGAGATCTTATATTTTTTATGCAAAAAATTACCAAAAATTGATTTCAATTTGATTGGGATTTTATGACAAACTTTTGATTCACCAGAATCCTTTTTATTTTGACATAATTTTCCTTATTCTATACATAGGATTACATATTACTAATGTGTTATTTTCTCATATTTCCATTCATTTTAAATATTATTATTGAGATATTTTTTAGAAAATGAAAAAACAACAAAAAACACATAAAATGAAAAATAATATAAAAAAATTACCAAAATATAAAAATTTCCCCACCCAAAAACTTATTCTATGAAAAGTATTCATTATATGTTAATAGTTATAATCATGATAAGTAGAGTGTGATATAAGATAATAATAAATCAGGAAAATGAGAGGATTGAATTTATAGGTAATTATATAGAATGGAAAAATCCACATGACCTAATTTATGGTATTATCTAAAAATATATCATAGCAGTTCTTCACTCTCTAACCATTTATATTGAAATATTTCTTAGATTCTCTAGTAATAATAACTCCACTAAAATTTAGAACATGATTAATTATAAATGTTTCTTCTAATCAGGAATTTTTTTTATCTAGAATGAATTTTAATATATAGTGGTAATTAAACACTTTTGTCTCTCAAAGTGAATTCTCTCTTCTGTATCATCATGTCACCTGATAATCTATCATTCTATCTAAAAATTAAATCATTCTAAAATACTTATATTTGAATTTCATAAAAATATCATATCAACATATTCCTTTTTAATCTAGTATTCTCTAAGTTTAATTCCATCTTCATCACTTCCCAATAGGCTTTATTCCCCAATTCCACTGGGATATAGAAGCGCTTCCTATTAACCAACTAATATGGACTCTTACATAGTGGTATTTTATAATCTATTTATATAATTACAAAATATTAATGACAAGATTTGGATCCAATCCTTATTATTGGGGTTAATAATATTTTCAAATATTTCCTTTACTTTTATGTTGGTTTCCTTATCTATCCCATTTGTCTGTGGGTGGTAGAATATTGATGTTATGTTATCTACACCATACCTTCTCCCCAAATCCACTAATTTTATTTTTTAAAAATGGGCTCATTTATCATTGATAAGTACCCTTGGTATTATTCCATATCTATCGAATATTTTTGTTCTGTTAAAGATAAAAAATAATTGATGAGTTGTTATTCTTGTTTATTTCATCTTCTATTAAAATAAAAATAAAATAAAAAAGAATCATTATGTATGAATATCCAAAGTACATGGGAAAGGGGAATATAAATTTCATTTCCTATATATTAAATATTTCAAAATAATTCATGGGTAATTGATATATTTTATTCATTTTTCATATATTACCAATGAATTGACATTTTTTAAATTTCATATAGAATTCATGGGAATTTTTAAACAATGTTATCCAATTTAGTTAGAAATATAAAACTTTTATAGTATTTATTTGGGGTCTAAAATAACCTCTACAAAATAAGGTGTGAAAGAGGATCATTATATATAATACTTATCTTTTAGGTAGTGACTTCCTAATTACTTGGTCAATGTATATTATCTATAGATATGGATCATACCACACATAAAAATTTGATTCATCCAAAAGTATTATAATTTGGTTTTGATTAACGTTTTAATTAACTTGTATAGTAATAAGAAAGTTTACCATTTCATCAAACCATGTCACTTTAATTTCAATATGAATGAGTTAATCACATGTAATTATGTCATTGATGGGTTCCTTATCTAAAATTATTACATATGTAGTGTAAGGAAATCTACCCATGTTATCTTATAGTTTTTTTTCATTTCCATATTGGTTTTTAATCCCTATAAAAAATATTACAACAACAAAATCCATTTCACAAGTCTCATATTATATTATTAATTCTTCAGTATATACCTAATATTTGTATGAATTGATAATATAATTACTTTATTTCTTATAAAATATGACCTATATTTGTATAAAACCTAAAAAATACAAGGAAATCCTTTTTAGTGAAGGCATAAATTCTTTGGGTAAAGTCCAATTTCTTTGATATATAATATATAACATGGTTTCTTACTTTAATCATTCGTTATAGGACTGCCCCTATAATATAGTTTGAATCATCGCATAACAGCCAAATGGGTGTTCCCAATTTAGAGTTTTTAGTACAATTAGTGTGGTCAATATAATTTTTAAATTATCAAATGATTTATTATGAGATTTTTTAAAAATAATCAAAGTGTATTTTTGAAGTAAATTTGAAAATGGGATGACAATCTTATTTTCCTTATTAATAATATTTTATAAACCTCTCCATATCCAATGAATGATATATAATGTTTCACACAAGTTGGAAAAATTAATGGTTTGATTTTTTAATCTTTGATTTTTAAAACTTTATACCATTCCTTTATATTACATTTATAATAAAGATTCCTTTTTCCACCATGAAATATAATTTTTTAAAATTTAGCACAAGATCATTTTTAAAGTATGTTTTCATGAATATTTCAATGTTTGACGAGAAATGATCCAATGTATTCCCAAAATAGTAAAATCATCAAGAGATACTTTAATAAAGTTTTTAATAATCTCATAAAAGTTGTTTAGTATTCAAAATTGAAAGGCCCTAGGGGCATAAAACAATACAAATAGAATAATCTTTTAATTAATTGTTCTATAAGGATGGAAAAGGTTAATTTTTTTGTTTATAAGGATAAATATTGTTTTAAAATTTACTTAAAATTCATCAAAGAATAGTAAAAAATATTTCTAGACAACCTCTAAATTATTTTTTCAGTTTAGGGTATTGTAAAATGGTATTTCTTGGTCACTAATATTAACTTCTTAAAGTCAATTCACATTATTTAACTATTCTTGACCCTCATAGGGTATATTTCATTATTTTTTTCATTTTCAAAAACCAGCTATCATTTTTTTGCACAATGTGAATGAGAATAACCCATTGTGAGTCTAAAATGGTTATATTATCCCTACCATTAATTTTTCTCAATTTATACTTTATCCACATCTATCATAGTTGGGTTCAGTCTTCCTTAAGTATATATCATTAGTTTATCATTATTTTCAAGAAATATTATATGCATAAATATCCTAGGACTAAGTCTAAGTATGTCACCTAGACACCATTATTTATCATCCATATCCTCTATAAAAATATCAATGAGTGTTAGTTCTTATTTATTTAACAAGTTTTTAGTAATGATTACTTCAAACTTATCCCCACCCATTAAGTACACTTATTTTAATTCTAGTGGTGATGATTTCAATTCAAATTTATGTGATTGAATTAGTGAGAGAAAGTGTTTTATTTCCTCAATAACAGGAAAGATGCTCCCTTGATATGGATTATGCTAATTCCCTTAACAAAAACTCTCACCCGCTCTGCAACTCAGGGGAATTGGGTGCGATAAATCCCTCCATCAGATGAGTACAAGCTAAACACATATGGGTCTTTCACCTTGAGTGTCATTCGCGGAGGAGGATTGGTGAGAGACTACATTGGTAGTGTTTTTCTGGCCTTCACGGCTCACTACGATAATGGAAACTCCCTACATGCAGAGGAAAAGGAATTTTTGACCAGTATCTCCCTCTGTATGTAACAAAATATCAAGCTATCCCAGGTGGAAACAAAATCTAAGGTGGTTCATGACTCCTTGAATGGGAAAGGTCCCATTCTATGGTAGACTACCTACACCATTAGAAAGTAAAAATATCTTATTAATAAAAATATACAGGTCACACACACTTGGAAGGAGGGGAATAAAGTAGCAGATCATCTTGCTTCACAAGAAGAGAAAACATTCAATGTTACCTGTCTTAATAACATCTCTTTCCTAAAACCTGAGGGGGGTGAACCTGATATGCAGGGATTACCTTGGACTGCATTATTATAGGCCTCCTTAGGCCTAAGATCCTTGAAGGGCTTGTAATCTTCAAAGGAATAACAATTATAAGTGATGATGATCTTCATTATCAATTGATAATCAATAATTGAATATATCAGAAAAATATTTCCTTAGCTCAACCTTGGGTATCTACTCAATAGTTAATCGTCATTCATAGATATTATAAATTGATTTTTCAAATATAAAATTATTACAAAGATTAAAAATCTATTTTGGAAAGTTATATTCTTCATGTATAATGGATTCCTCAGAGCCCATAAGTGTAAAAATTGAATGTTCCTATGGTGGGTATTTTATTGAGTAGAAAATATTGAAATTCACAGTTCTTTATGAAAACTCCATGGTTAATTTACTTTTATGGACATTGATGAATATCCTAGAAATATTAAAAATATTCTATCTAAGTTTATCGATTATCAGTTTAGTGTGATTTATTCCTCTTTGTTGAGGTCCTAGAAAACAACAGAAAATATCAAGATTTTTACCCTTACTATTATATCTTCAAGTACTATGCTATAAATGTTGTAGCTTGATTAGCTAACTAGAAATATACTTTGGTTATCTTTAATTATCAAATATTTAAGGAATAATATAATAAATATAGAATAAAAATAGTTTATGATCCTAAATAATGTAATCAATCTATAATGAACTTTTCTTAAATTATAATGGGAATTGAAAATCTTCATAGATCCTAATATATATATTTTTTTAAATTTTTAATCTATTAGAGATGTAAAATTTCTCCCTAATATGAATCTATAATTTCATTTAATTTTTATTTTATTATTTTATAGTCCCTTAAGGAACTTTTCATACATTAGAATATATTTAAAATATTTCTGAAGGGGTAATATTACTTATAAATTATTGAAGTTGTCCAAATTATATTTTTGAATTTTATCATAATCAATTTTATTTCATTGATTCATCTAAAATGGAATGGTAGACGGAATTTTATTTCTTTTAATGATTTCTAATATTAAATTTTATATATATTTAAAAAAATTTAGATTTTTTATCATTTTCTTTAGTTTCCACAGATAGTCGTAATTCTATTTTAGACTCTAGGTGAATTTTCATGCCACTCTTGGTAGTTACTACTATCACATTATTTATTGAATTAAAAATGTCTGTATTTCTAGTTTTCTAACATTATTAGTCATCATTTCCATTAGAATCCCTAGATAGGTTTCAAAATCCTAAATTTTATTTTTAATTCATCAATATTTGGGTCTATTTGGTTATGAACTCGTTTTTATGAACTAGAGGGTGGTTGGTCATAGAGTTTACATTATTGAAATGGTGTTAGTTAGTAATTTACTAGTATCCTAGATTTAAACTTTTTTTGTAAGTGTGAAATTTGATTGAATTGTTTTTAAAATATTTGGATAACTTGGATTTGTTTATTTTCAAACCCATTTCAGTACTAGGAGATATCTCTCAATCCTTTATTTTCCACCATCTATTGATATAGTCTTGGTTGATACATAACTACATATATTTTTATTTCATTCTATTTAAAAAAATGATTAGTGAAATTATATGGGGAAGAATATGTGACATAAACCATAAAAGGTATTTTTTTCTCATTATATAGGTTAAATTCCATTAATCTTACCAGATTTATAACTTTTTCAATCTTAGTTTAAAAAATAAGTTATTTTTTAAATTTTACTTCTTGTAATCATTAGGTGGTTGTACCTATTATTCCAAATTGGTGTGATTTTTATGGTACATTTTCCATATTTCCATTAACCTCCACTAGTAACTTGTTAATTAGTTTTACATTCGATAATTAATCAAGTATATTTCTGAAAAATGCATGTAATGTATGATAAAAAACCTAGAAAGTGATACCCCTCAATTGATTAGTGTGAAAAACCTTCATATAGTTTCTTAAATACTTCCTTGTACTCATATGGTTCCCCTTATGTGACTTGTTTGGTTTCATTGATCTCATTTTTTATGGATTTACATCTTGAGAATAGGGAGAATATTTATTGTAATTTCATATTTTTTTCATACCATCATGAAACTTACTAATGTTTTAGGTTGTTCAAAAACTCCTTGGACACTCCTTCAAAAGGTAAATATAATTCTATACATTTGACATTTTGTACATATACTCCTATAAATTTATAATTGGAACACACTACAGTGAATTCCTTAATGTTATTATTTGTATAATCTAATACCAGGCCATGAAAATTAGGAAATAATTGGATTAATCTAGTTTTTAATTAAAATTTGAATATACCACTAGGTAAATAATGTATTTGTTTTGATTAATTATGAGAGGTTCACACAAGTTTCATAATGTTTTCAGGATTATCAACCATGATTTAAATTTTATATTTAAGGTGAAGAAGTTTGAGTTTCAATGGGATCAATTAGTTCAATTTTACCGAATTAAAAATATAGATTTTCTAAGTTTCTCAATTCGGTAGCTATCGACATTAAGGATCTCTCAATATTTTGATCAATGTTAAACATATTATCACTATGATATCAGGCCACACAATTCATAATGAGTGGTTAGGTGTTATAAAATTAGAAGGACCATCATAGAAATGATGTAAGTGATTTTAATAGAAAATACCTCTTTATGTGGTGTTATAATAAATATTATAATCTAAGGTTAAACATTATGTATTGGAATCTCATATTGTCTCCAAGGGGGGATAAAATTTTAATTTATTTATAATATTAAGTGTTACAATGTGGTTTTTTTGAATTGTGGCTTAAATTGAGAGATATAAGTGATAATAGATTTAATTAACTATCAAGAGATGGATTGATTATTAATTTGAGGGTAGGGTTTCCAATTTTATGCTATCATAGTTCCTTAATGATTGATAAATTTATTTAGTGCTTGATCAATGAAAGTACCCACAATAAAAAAACCTCTCACCTTTGGTTACCATTATTGGTGAGTCACAATAATACAATTATCATTGTAAAATATAAATCCATCCTATGTGCATGGGAGATTTTTAAGAAATGTAAAAATCCCCTAATAGAGGACCCATATTTAACTAATAAGAAATCTCCCAATTTAGATATATTGATATAAACCAACTTAGGATGAGATTTTGTCTTCCATGAACATGCTAGTAATCACTAAACAATTCAAAAATCAATCCTCCCCATTATATTATATAAAGGATTTATTGGAAGGATGAAGGGAATATATTAACATCTAAATTAGATTAAATATAATGAAATGTAAATTGATTATGATCATATTCATCCAAGAATAAAGTTATCTAAAATTGTGATAAATAGAAAGATAATAATTTGAAATTATTATGAAAACTAATTTATAAAAAATATATCGCTCTATATCCACTAGATAAAACACTAGTTAGAGGTTTATATCTCTACAAGGAAGATCAAAATCATGGAAAATAAACTCTATAGGATGTAAGTGAATGCATAAACTGTAATATAATAATAAAAACCCTATTTCAATGAGAATATTCATCACCTTTTATAATCTTATTCATTATACTAGATCATTCCAATTATCATTGATATGATCTTGATTTGTTCCATGTGAATTATATGTTTCCTAGAATTCTTGGGTGATATCTATACTCCTAATATCTCAATAAAATCTCTCTCTCTCTCTCTCTTAAGGACCATGTGTCACCAATCCAATTCATTGGATCATTTTCTAATTAGGTTAGATTACTTTAACAGAGATTATATTGTTCTAAAAATACCTTTGATGAATTACATATGTATATATCTTGATGTTCAAGGGATCTCCTATATTTATACATTTCCTATTCTTATTGAAGACTCATACAATGTTATAGTAAAAATCGTTTCTCCATTTCATGATGACATTACATTGTAATGGTGATGAATACTACATTTGAGTTTTGTATTATTTGGATAAAAAACATAATATTGATATTTCATTGGTATTTGTTCTAAAATAGTGTGTCAAAATAAAAATTATGTTTCATTTATGCTGTTTTTACTTCTATAGTTTTATTGAGAAAAAAATAATGTCGGTAAGTAGATGAAAATTTTGTTCATAGTGGATGGAGTTTGTCTTAGAGGAGTTAAGGTAGTGTTGGGAATGACATAATTCTAGTAATCTAGTGTAGGATACATCTGTTATGAATATATACATGAGTTTAAACTAAAAAATATTATTGTATTTTGCAATAATATGATAGGATAATGTGGGATTCCCATGGTCAATTATTGGATTCTTAAGACATGAAAAATTAAACTCTTTCAATTTATATCATCAAAATATGTGTTACAATCATTCATAATTATAATCTTAATTTCTTTTACCACACTACATTGGAATGATTTTTTAGCGTGAGTAATGAGATATCATATTAGGCTTAGTGGATCTTACATTGGAATGGACATATACAATATTGGAAGCTGATGTATCATTAGGTTAAGATTCCACATCATGTTGTCATAGAATAGTCTTGCATTGTAGATGTTTGATTATTTATATCATCCATATATTCTCAAGTGATAATTCGAGGCTATATTGGGAAGGAACATAATATTTTTCTATATGTATGAGAATATGTTGTATTCTTAGAACATCCTTGTTTCCTAATATGTATTTCATTGGTGCTTCAATTATATCTATTTTGATCAGCTCAAATTCAATATCTTTTAAAGATATAATACTTTATTCAATTCTAATTTCTCCCTATAATCACATATTTTATAGTAAATAAATATTTTAAAGGATTATGTTTAATTAGTCATTCATTTTATTCCTAAAATATTATTTATAAATTATGTTATCAAATTATAAAAATTAAGAAATTTTCAATAAATCTAATGAATTGATGTGTTATACTAAAAATGTCATAGAATGATCATTATGAACATTTATAAGGGAAGAAAATGAATATTCAGTGAATAAAATATAATAAATTATATTCATGAATCATTCATAGCTATGAAATCACTACTGGAAATCTAACCTTTCCCAACGCTTCTATACGAATGGTTTGGCCAAACCGTTGGGAAAGCCCACATTGAGGTCACTTTTACCAATGATTTTCCAAAACTGTTGGGAAAGGGTATGGCTTTCCCAATGGTTTGGACAAACTGTTTGGGAAAAGTCCACTTTGTGGCCACTTTTCCCAACAGTTTGGCCAAACCTTTGGGAAAAGTATACTTTGAGGCCACTTTTCCCAACGGTTTGGTCAAACCATTGGTAAAGGGTGTACCTATCCCAATGTTTTGGCCAAACTGTTGGGAAAAGTGGCCTCAAATACCAACGTCACCCCCAAACTCAAAGCACCTATACCAACGGTTTTGACAACCCTTGGTATATGTCCTTTGATTTTTTATCAGATATTCTTACTAATAACATTATATAAATCAAAATTTAATATAATTATGATAATACATATATATATTTATGAAATTTTGTTCACAAAAGTCATGTTAGGTTAGTGGTTAGGTCGTTAAATGATAAACTAGAGGTCGTGGGATCAAATCCCACCAAATGTATTTTTTTTTGAAATACATATACCAACAGTTTTATGGAACCATTGGTATAGATTTTCATATTACTTATACCAATGGTTCCAAAAACCATTGGTATAGTTCTATACCAATGATTTCCCAAAAAACGTTAGTATAGACCTATCCCCACGACTTACTTGCCAACGGTCCTCCAAACCGTTGGTATAGGCCATACTAACGATTCCAAACCATTGGTATAGGTTAGTTTTCTAGTAGTAAATTTTCCCTTATTTAGAAAATAAAACTCAAGACCACATGAGATCATTTCCCTAAATTATTTTCTAAACAAACCTCACATGAATCCAAATTACAAGTTTTATCCCTAAGAAAAAAACATATCTTTTACCATTCTAACATGTCCAAAGCTATTGGGACCCCATATTGGCTGATATTTATGTTGATTGGGATTTACCTATATTTCCTCTAATATGTTTGGGGCTGGTGACTAACACCAAGTTTTAATATCAAACAAATTTGAGATGTTAATTGAATAAACCTACACACAAGAACATGTCTCATTAGATAATATAATCAATGAAAATTTAGATATAATATACAACTATAGAGTAACATTCGTGCATAAAAGAATATAACCCATAATTTCATGATAAATAAAAACTATAAAATTGATGGAAAAAACCCAATCCTAGTATCCTAAAGTAAAAATTTTACTTTACTATCTAATAAGATGGGCTCCATGTCACACCATATAATAATATGAATACCACAAACATTAATCGCTTCTATACACCGCTAATATCCATCTCTACTAACATAAAATTCTCTATAATCACCTTAAAAATATCCATAATCATCAAAGAACACATCATTTACAAGAGAACACTAGTATGGGTGTGAGTATAAGTATACCAAGTAGGATACCCTGGAGAAAATGGAGAAATGAGATAAATATTTATATCTAAACCTATTATAGGGTAAAAATGACCCAAAGGACCTAGATTTTTTCTTTCACAACGAATGAACAAGAAATATTTTTAGTATTGAGATATTCAAAGAAGCAGTGAAGTCAAAACATCCCAACATAGATTTATAAATATCACATGTTGTAGGTGACCCAATATACCCAAAATATCAAAAGACTGAAGGTATTTAAACTAATAAAATTCTATAACTCCCATGTCCCCCCTATGAATCCATAGTGGGGGGATTTACTTCTTCAAGGGAAATTATTTTAGATTGTATGAGTTCCAAACTTGATAAAGGACCTACACCTAATTAAAGGTAGTGTATGTTAATATAGTGAGTAATGACACCATAGATGAATGACCCATACCCATAAACATGGTGGATTAATTGTAATTTATCTTCTATATGAGGGACCAATAACATAATAAATAGGGAATTACCAAATCCCATGCCCAAAATGGAGGTTTATTCTCTAACACATGGGGGGTTATTAACTCCATTGTGTATTCAATGAACCCATACCCTAAATTAAGTTTTCTATCATAGGAGTACTATCACCATGTATTCTCTAAGTTCCTCACTTAAACCCTTTCATATTCAATAAAATGATAAGATACTAAAACTATAAAAAATTCCTCATAGATGACTTATAATGGATATGGGAATTTCACCATCGTGTTATAGATAGAATAAGGGACATAATAAACTATTATCTTTCTTAATCTCTAAACTTAAAAGATATTATGTCAAATATATTGGAATATGAAAAATACATGACATGTACATTGTCTAAAAAAGTGTATATATGTGGGTTACATACCTTGTTTCATTACTACATCCTTTATGGTTTATAATTTAACCCCCAATAATACATAAAGAGTATATCCTAATAAATACCCAAGAATGAGTCTTATCATTATAACTACATGCGAACCTCTTCTATCTTCTTCCCTAAGTATTACATATAAGTGTAGTGAAAACTATAGGAAGACATAGGGGTGTATGACCCTATGAAGGATTTGTAATGGAACCTATGTAATGGTGAAAGTATATTTTTAAATTCATAACCACCCCATGTAAATTACTTATATTATTCTTCCATTTTTGAAATATTAAATAACCCTAGGCTAAAGTGGGATGACCCATGCAATTATCTACCACTTATTTCACCTAGTATTAACCATCACATCAACACCACACTACCATAAGTGGCATGATACATATACTGAATCATAATGTGTTTTTTAAAGGTTATACTTTATATCCTTTCACATTTAAATGGTCTTTGATAGGTTTTCATTAATTTAGGATCAAAATTTGAAATATAGTTCTTTAAAAATTATCACAAAATTAAAAAAATTAAACACCAATAATAATATCGAATGTAAAAAAAATATCAATAAATTAGAACACAAATCATAAACTATATTTAAATAAATAATTATGATATATTAGGTTAATAATTGTATTTATCAATTCTGTAAACATAGAATTTTTCATCATTTATTTGAATATCTATATTACATAATTTTCATTTTTATAAACTATAAAAGGAGTGTTAATAAATTAACCATAAAAACCCTTATTCATTTTTATTATTATTTCTCCATATTATTATGTTTTTTAAATTATCTAAACATGAGAAAGAAATATTAATTACATAGAGAATCCTAGATGGGAGTGAGAGTCTAGAAATACCGACCCTGATTACATGAAGAATACCATCCTTTGATGCTATAATGATCACCTTTGACTAATCATCAAATTATATTATTCATTTTCCTTAATTTTAATCTGTCACTACACTAAAACATGCTAATTCCAAATAACCTATATTCTTTATGAGAAAGGAGTAAATGTAATAATAGAGAGAATATGGTGAATGCTCTCAGTAATGATGAAAAATATTATCAATGAAAATTTCATTCTTATAATTATGTTATATAGTATAAATCACATAAAATCACATTTATAACACAATAAAAATTTTATAAATTAATAATTAATAAAATAAGAAGTATTTCTAGAAGTTAAGGAAACTATACCGATGTAATAGTAACATGAACTTTGGAATAGTAATATAAACCTTATGAGTAGTAAACTAGCCAATATAATGTTAAACCTACCTATAAAAGTATAAATAAAATTTTTGTATCTTATAAATAAAAATATGATATAATTATATCATAGTTTAAGTAAATAAATGTTATTAAAATTATTAATTAAGTGTTGGTATTTTATAAGTCATAAATATTTAATTACAATTTTATGATTAATTTTATAATTTAAATGAAAATATATTTTTATAAAATTTATTCATAAATAAATATTTTATATTCTTATTATTTGAAGATAATTTTATGAGACCTTATTTTATTTTTCAAAGTGTTATAAAATTAGTTATAATTTTAAAATCTGATTTTTTTGAGTAAATGATGATTTTAATTAAAAAATAATCTTCTCATATTTAAGAAATTATTTTTATTAAAAAGAGCTCATTTTTAATTATATTTTTCAAATAATGGTTTGGGTGAATTTTTGGGATCTGAAATACTTGATTTTTTGGTGAAAAGTAAAATACGATAATTTACAGTATATATACATTATAAATTAAATACACTATTAATTGAGTCATAGATGATGTAATAACCATAATATAAAACATACCTTCATTATTTTAATATATTTATTGATAATTCTCAAACTATTTATAGTCTTGAGGCAAAATAATAGACTAATGAACACAATAATGAGAAAACACCCCTCTCCTCCATTGTAAATACCACCCCTCACCATCTCTTCTCCTCAAACCTTCTTAGATTTGATACTTATAAAAATTATATCAAATATTATTTCCAATCCCATCCCCCATGATTATTAGCTTTTGGTCTCATTAAAGAACCAAAACCTTTTCCTTAAGGAGGTTCTCAAGGAGGAGAAATTCAAGAGTTAAATTCCTCTTTCTTTTACTTTAAATTATTTTCAAGTTATTTTCTCTTCTTAATATATCCTCACCTACCTCATAAAAATGTCATGATAATTATAGTAATTTAAATATAATATAATTTTATTATTATAATGGGATAGTCCATCATCAATCCCCTTCTCCCCTACCTTTTATTCTTAAAATGAAACTGTTATCCGTGAGGTGTTGATTTGTCATCTTTGTGGATGAAAAGTTTTCATTTTCCATTATCTCATTTAGATATGGTCTTAAAACCATTATAATGGTTGAATCAGATTGTAAAATTTATTTTTTAACCCTTTTTTATGTTATGTAACTAGCATATATACATAATACTAAATGATAAAACAAAATGAGTTTGTTGTGATTGTAAAACTGATAAAATCAATCTAAACGATTATCATTAACATGTTATCTAATAATTCATCCCCATATATGAAAAATAATAATATATAAGACCAATTAAACTTATGGTTGTTTATTAATAACATATAATTTCAATTTTGGAGAATTATACACATTCTATATGAACTTTCATACCTATATAGAAGAAAACCAATTACGAATACTAAGAAAACAAACACTCCTAAATGATGGAATTAAAAACTATAACTCCTCAAAAAGTTAATAAATGAACTTAATAAAATTATAATAAATCAATAAAATATATAAAATCATATATAATTATTAATTAATGAATATAATTTGATTATTCGGGAAATTAAGATTTAGTGAAAAACCATTTTAGACAGATGGTTAGGGATCCTTTATGAACCTCCATATTTCCTTTAAGTTACATTTTTCCTATATTTTACCAATTTAACTCTTCTTTATTTTTATTTAATTCTTCTAGATTATTTTTATATATTCCAAAATCATATATCCAGATCATATAATCCTTCTTTGATGAGGTAATACATGTTTTTTATTAGTTTCCCTTCTCAAATATTTTCGAAAAGCAAACCTAATTCAATAGAACTTCCCAATTTCTTACCAATTTTTTCACTCCATAATATATTTTAATCCACAATTATTTTTCTAAAATCAATAATTTTATTATGAAAATATATCTCGGTTCATTTCTTTTTTTATCCAAACAATTATTCTTTTTTAATTTTAAAGAATCTTTAATATTTTCTTGAAATCACACTAAAATGTTTTATTTCTAAAGTTTTTTAAACACTATTTTTACACGTACTTAATTAATTTTGACATAAAACATCATTATATATACCTATTTTATCTTATCTATGACCATGTATTATTTATTTAATTCATTTCATAGATACCATCATAATATTCCCATATAATTTTCCCTTTGACATGATTATGATACCCAATTCTTTCCATGGGTAACCTTTATGTTTATGTTTGATTTCTTATGTTTGATTATTTATGTGGAAAAAATATTAATGAACATGTTATGATGGGTGTGACTAGATATTACTCCAATGTATTGGGTAATGTTTAGTCTCATGAGATGTCATGTGCAACGGTCTTGGCGATTAGCCTTGACTCGTTCTCTATGTGCAACAGTCTTAGTGGTTAGCATTGCCTCATGATCCTCTATGTGAAATGAGTCTTGAATCATGATAAACTCATGTTTTATATTTCTGTAACATTACTATGATTACAATATTATATTATCTCATGTTCTATATGTTATTATTCTATATGTTTATTCATGTTCTATGCCTTTTTATATCACAATGTTATCCATATAACCCATGTGCTAAGATTTATTATTATGTTTACTTACTTACCAGGATATTTAACTCATCCCATTATTCATGTGTTCCCCAAATTTATCCTATGAAGATATAAGGTCTCAAATTTAGTTAGGATCTCATTATTAATATTAAAAAAAAATATGTTTATATTTTGGTTTCATGATATTTAATTACGTACCTAATCTCCAAGACACTAGACTTTATGATCATTGTCTTGTAATTTGATGTTTAATTATTATTTAAATAATGTAATGATATGTGTAAAATTATAGGGTCACTGTAGTTTTTATCATAGGAAAGTCTAGTTATTTTTGGATACTAGGAATAAAGAACTTTAGTAAGTACTCTATGGACAAGACTATATATGAGTAAACATACCTAAATTTTAGTTAGTATAGAGTAAGTGGTTTATCAATAAAATGCATCCCCATTTAGATACTAATAGAGTATGTGGTTCTAGAAAATATGTACCTAGGAATAAAAACTCTAACAAGGTGTTTTAGGACTAACTTGGGGTAACCTGGTACATGAAAATGGGCCTTAATGCGCAAATGGTTTGACACTCTCAGGGGATATGCTGTAGTAAATTCATAATATAATTACGAACAATTATTAAGGTAACAAAAAAATTCCCATAAGAGTATATGTTAGGAAATAGATCTTGGATAACTATATTGAAACCTAGGAATCCCAAGTTAGGATATAATTTTCCTTTACAAGTTTATCCTTATATGTTAAAAGTTTCTTTTTTACATCCTTATTAGCTAAGTATTCAGGCCCCCTGATTGAACTTTATTTTTCTTAGTTAATGGAAGGAAATAGAAGAACAAGTTCCAAAAATAAATTTGATATGAAATATTATGATTGACTTAATGAAATTATAAATATGATGGGAACAGGTGATCAAAATTTTATGACAGTAATTTCTCAACTGGTTGAAGTTATGAATAATAACTTGAATCATGTGGAAATCCCTACTTATTCTAATAGAGAGAAATTTGGGGTCGAATCCTTTATGTAAAAAATTCCTCCCATGTTTTTTGGATCTTATGATCCCATCCTCATGGAATAGTCAATTAACTCCATTTAAAAGATATTCTCCATCTTACAATGCTCAAAAGAAGATAAATTTGTACTGGTGGTCTATCTCTTTGATGGGGAAGTGGATCAGTGCTGGAAGTTGATCAAGAACACAAAGTCAAATGAGGAAATTTATTCCATGTATTGGGAAGAATTCAATATTTTTTTTCAATGAATATTTTCCCCGAACCCTCCATCTCAATATGGAAAGAGAGTTCTTCAAACTTAAGCATAAGGAAGATGAGTCTACTGGGGTGTGTCACACCCAATTTTTATTTTCTTATCTTAAGTTCCAGTTTGATGGAAATCACAGTCTTTTTCTCAAGTTTTAGGCATGACATGGGTTAAAATTTTAATCATTACTATGTTTGGTTTTTATCCTGTGGAATTGTCTAAATTCCTTTGGGAGGTTTTTGGAATAAATCTAAAAATTTTGGCTTGAAATTACCCTATAAATGGTTGGCACATGGTTTGATAAACTTTGCGGCCGAGCCCAAGTAATTGTGAAACTGGTATAAAACCCACCACATGGTTGGCGCATGGAAATGTGTCTGATCAGGGATGATCATGTGGTCAATCCTCTTGGCTACCGCACAGTTTCCACATGGTTTAGTAAACCATATGAGGCAGCCCAGAATTAAAAAAAAATATATTTTTTTAAGTTTTCCCCATGGGATTTTTGGACCCAAATCCACCCAAATATTCTTCTCCTAGTGTGTCAATACCTAGGTATCTCTCTTCCTTTCTCTACAAGCCTTTAAACATGATCCTTCGATGTTGATCTAAGAATCCATCAAGGTGAGGCTAGTTTCTCATGGTATTTTTCTCCCCCTTTCTCCTCTCTCTTCATTCTTCTTTCATTTTTTCTTGGTTTTCTATACTCCCCTGGTCATTCTCAACCTAGGGTTCTATTTTACCAATTATTTGATTGTATTTTTGGTTTTTAGGGTTGTTCTTCATAGATATAGGGTTATAGAACCCTCATGGAATGATTTTGGGAGTGCATTGTCATTCCGCCATGGTTTTGAGGTAGGTTTCCCATGAACTTGCCTTTATAATTTCAGAATATTTATTTTAATGATTTTATAACCTCTCTTTATTAATAAATATTGATGTATTATCATTGGATTAATTGTTTGGTGTGCAAAGTAGCTATGCTTTCCTTGTTTTATAACAAATAATGTTGTTTTGGTTAAAATGTACACACCATGTGTTTTATAAAATGATCTGTTAGCTTTCACACATAGTTTGTGATATATAAAACATAGTTTATAAATTTAAATAAATTTATGGCATTCAAATTGGGTTTTTATACCTTTTTTATAGTTAAATATAAATTATTTTTAAAAAAATTACATTCCTAGTGTGTGATTAATTGCCCAGTTAGATTTTATGGGTTATTGTGATATAAAATGATTGTTTTGGAATTTTAAATATTTTGGAAGTGTGTGAAATGATATTTTGGGGTTCTTATATAGTTTATAAAGTATATATGAATCTTATAAAGAAATGAGTATTGGGTTTTAATATGTTTTGGCATGTGTTGCCGATGAATGGCCCATTTTGGAATTTTTATGAAAAATGGTTTATTCCTTGAATGTGTAACCTGAATTTTTTAAGAATATTATATAAATGTTTTTATTTATAAAATGGTGTGTTTAGAACCATTTATGAAATATTTTATTTTGAATCATTGATAAATATTGGTTTTGTAAAATGCTTAAAGGTTAGTTTGGATACTTTGTGAAAATGATGAATTTTTTTATTATGAAAACCTCCTTTAGATGTTTCTCATGACTTGTCTATGTATAATAGATGGGATTTACTTTTTGTGGAATCCTTATGGTCAATTATCAGAGTTCCCTAGTTTAGAATATTTGTATTCTATTTATTTTATGGCATGAGATCGATCCTTGGTGTGACTTGGGGTGATGCCTATTGTTCATTTATTATTATATATAGATGTGATTGGATGCTCGACTGACATCATATGTCTCACCCCAATTATATACATGATACATGGGAACCTGACATATTGAGATATTTTTTTGAGAATGATTGTTGCATTGGTATTTGACGTACTAATTAGTGGTCCATAGTAGGTGGATATATTTGGGTTTATTCATATGAGATTTTCCCTCAGTCTTTCCAGAGTTAGGGTGGCCAAGCTTATTGAGAGTTTTTGATTTCATCATGCGTGTCATTATACCAGGGATGAGGTCTCATGTATTATTATATTTGGAATTATTTTTGATCTCCTGGGTTCACCTATTGGTTCTTAGTAGCTTGCAGTGATAATTGTGATAGATATATGTATATTTACATTGCCCCTGGTATGTAAGTATTGTGGTCCCTTTTTTTTGCAGTGTTTACTTGGAAGTAATGTGTTGGTTTCTAATGGTTTGTGAAAAAAATGTTTTAAAGAAAAACTGATTTTTTTAGTATTCTTTTCTATTGATAATGAAATCATCACTTCCATTTCTAAAATGTTAATGGTACACTAATGGAATGAATTTGGTTTTGAAAATTAATAAGGGTAATGGTTCATACTTTGTTTTTAAATAAAATTTGTAGAAAATCATACTCTTATATACTGTAGTTCAAACTTGAAATTGAATTTTCTTTTATTTTAAAAGAAGTGAATTGGGAATATAATATCAGGATAGCCTATTGAGTTTTAATACTCACAACTATAGTTTTTTTTTCTTTTTTTATCCCTCGTGCATGTTTCATATTGAGTTTGGTCACCTCGAGTGCTGGTTGATCTTATGTTGGAGAGTGACCTATGGGGTCACATGGAGATAGTTTGTTCATCTAGTTTGGTTGGTTTTTTTGTAGTTCAACAGTATTTTTAAATTCTTTTATAAATGATGCTTATTTCAGTTTCATTTATATATTGGGATACTTGTGCATCTTCTCATGTTTAGTTTCTTATTTATTTAATGAAAAAAATCATTCCCCTTTTGTACTCTATTGATTCCCATCACTATTTTCCAACCAATGGGGATTAGGAATGTCCTTCGGCCCATGCCACGAATCAGATCATGTGATCGGTTTAGGGTCGACCTGGGTTGGTTCGTGATAAAATGGTATTATAGGAGGTAGGATCCTAGCATACCTTACTTTTCTGAGTTCCCTTTGTTACTTGGGTATGTCATGGTAGACAGAGTAGGATTTTTGGGACTCAAGGGATTGGTGCCAGAAGGGTGTTTAAAACTTTTTCTTGTTCTTATCCTTAGGTTTCCATGGGAAGTCCAGTTTTGTCAATTTCTTGGCCTTTAGGTATTGTTTGGTGATTGGGATATGACTAGGGGATTTGGGCTAGTGGTCACCATGAGCTCACAGATCCGGGTAAGCCATATAGAACTAGGGTAAGGTCCTAGAAATATCTCTGTGTTGGTGAGGTGTTTGGAATATGGCCACCAAATATATGTCCAATTCATGCACTGATTCTGGTTCCCCTTATTAGTCTCTTTGGGTATCCGTTTAATTATAAAGTTTTTTTTGAAAAATCATTATGTTGGAATTGTGTAAATGAGATTTTTATAATTAACCTCGTAGAAGAATTCAGAAAATTGAATTTTTATAAAATGACCTCTTGGGGGTAAAATTGAAATGGATTAAAAAAATTGGACTATATTAATCAAAATGTTAGGTTTATAGAAAGTAGATGTTTATTTTGATAGTTGTTTTAAATGAAAACGAGTGTGTTTTTAATCAAATGGTTTTGATTAAATAAGGTTTATTGATATGTTGGATATTGTTTTGAATTCAATAAAAAGGATTTTGATGGAAATTTATGGGATTTTATTTTCAATTATGGAGAAATGGTTTGATGTTTGAATATAAAAATAGTTTTGTCTTTGTTGTTAGTGATCCTTTTGAAGGCTAATGATTTTTGAATTAGGTTGAATGATTTGTTTTAGAAAATGATATTTCTTTGTTTTAGCCTTTGGTGTTCTCATGGGTGCTTACATGCATGGTGGTATATGGGAATGTAAATGGATGCCCAATATGGCATGGTGGATGGGTACTCAGAGTGGAATAGAAACTTGTATGTGAGTGAGAATATAAGGAATACTAATGGTGAGTAATCAAACCAACAAGTTTATTTTAATTAAATATGTTTTCAAAAGGAAAGTTTTGATGATATAATGGCTTGTTTTCCTATGTTGAAATCTTGTAACCTATTCGGTGTTTTTTCTTAAGTTTTTTTTGAGTTGTCCCTAATTTAGTTCTTGTATTTTCCTTTTCTAGAGGTTTCCCCATGGATCTTTAATGGGTGATCTTAGTGTTTCTATGAGTGATTCCCCATTAGTGGCATTTTCAGTTGATCAACCTAAGGATTCCATTCTTCAGTTTCGAAAGCTGGATTCACCTCTCTTTTATGGACAAGTGGATCCTCTTGAACTGGAGGAATGGATGTAAAATATTGAAAGGAAATTTAGCCTCATCAATTTTCCTAAGTTTTTGAAGGTTAGGTTTTTAACTTTCATGCTTGATGGTTCATCGTGGAAGTGGTGGAAGTCAGTGTCTCAGAACAAGGCCCAGGAAGATATTACTTGGGAGTTCTTCAAGGCTTTTTTCATTCAACAATATTTCTATGAGAAAGATAGGGAGAAAAAGGGGATGGGGTTGGGTTGATTAAAAAATGGTGGTGGATTGGTATTAGAATATTTCCATCACTTTGTAGATCTAGTCCCTTATGATCCAGTGTATGCTGTAAATGATTCCATGAAGGATCAGTGTTTTGAGGTTGGACTTCATCCTGATATATTATCAAAGGTGTCAGATTTCAATATAACAGTACTAGAAAATGGGTCTATACCCAAGCATCTATACCCATGGTTTTAAAAAAATCATGGGTATAGGTGGTATTTTTTAACCTATACCCACAGTTTTGTTAAAATTGTGGGTATACTACCCCTGATTTCAATTTTTTATTAGGCTCCCCTCCCTATTTTCACCCCCACGTCTCCCCCACATCTCTACTAATCTCTAGCCTCTTTCCCTCCCCTAACCTCCCCAACATTGACCTCCCTCCCTCGCCTCTGCCTCCCAGCCTCACCTCCCACCCTCCACCTTCTTGCCTCCACCTCCACATCTACAGCCACCTCCACCTCCTAGCCTCCACCTCTGCCTCCCGGCCCCCACCTCGACCTCCGTGGAGTCCTCTTCCTCCACCTCCTCCCAGCCTCCACCTCATTATGGCCTCTACCTCCCAGCCTCAAAAGGTATTCATATTCTCCTCAACTCTTCCTTTTTTTTTCGTTTCTTTTAATCCCTACTAATGAATTAAATATTTTTAGGTGAATCCCACCTGAGCATGGTGGAATTAATCTTGGATCAAGGGGATATCTATTCTATTGTATAAAATAAGATATTGTGGGTATCCTACGAACCATTTTTCTCCATTTTAATATAAATTGACCAAGGTATGTTTTTGTCCTAGTATTTATAGATTTTATGGTGAAATTCTAGGATGTCTATTGGGGTTATTTGGTACTTTAGGCTTGTGAAATTTTGGGTTAATTTTTTGGAAATTGATTTTATTGGTTTCACTTAGGTATTAGTTAATATTTTATTGTAGTTATTATATAATTGAGTTTATTTAGTGATAGAATTTTTTTTATTAAATTTTAGGTGATTATTGAAGGTTTATTGGAGTATGAAAGCTCACCTATGGTCTTGGTATGTGATCTCGAAATTTTTTATGAAAAAGGTAGGTTATTGTTTCATATTGTTCATGTATCTTGATAATGATATCCCTATGATATTATACATATGTCAAAGGGTGATTTTTATTATTAAAAAACCTCAATATTTATTGATATTCATTTACATTAATTAATAATATATTATATGTTCTCTAAAATAGAGTATTCTGTGTGACATAAATACCATGATTTGAAGGATATTTTTAGTTTAAAATGGTTTTTTAGTGACATTATAGGATTGATTATAATTTTTTTTATAAAAATAGTGATTTGAAAGAAAAAATTATGAAATTTCATAAGTCTGGAATAAGTATATTATAATTTTATTTTTTATAAATGGTCTTCGAACAAAATGGTTTATAAATAATATATAGTTTTTAAGGGTGAACTATATTATGGGAATTAGGTCTCATTTAATTTGACATCATGTTTAAAATGGTTTTGTAGAATTATTTAGGTTATAAAAGAGAGAGAGAATTAATATTATGGGATTTGTTGATGATAATGGATTATTTAAATGAATATTATTGAAACGTGGTTAAAAAAATGAAAAGTTATTTTCTAAAAATGAATTTTCACTAGTTATGTTCAAGGATTATGTTGGGTTAAAATAAACATGAGATGAATTTTAAAGTATTTATAAAAGAGGTATATGAATGGTAATTTAAAGAAATAATAATGGATAATGTTTTTCATATATTGTCTACTCTAATTGAACACATGTAGATGATTCATAGTTTTTAATTTATACTTGTGTGTACTATATTGATTTAGGGATTCCTTTGGCCATATATCTCACATTGTGTTAAATCTATACTTGTGTTAACGATTTCATACATTAAGCTTCCAACTATTGATGAAAATAAAACTTTGAATATATATATCACCTTGTCCTCTATTCATGTTTCTTTCCCATTTGATAATTTAAGGTGCCTAACGAAAATATTTGAAATTGATTTACATTCAATCACATCAAACCACTCAATGAACTTTCAATTTTACTCCATTTGAGACAACACTAAGATCTCATTGATCGTGTATTTTTCAATAATAATCACATGAATCTTCCTTACAACACTAAAAGCCTTCATTTTTAAAGATATATATAACTCCCACATTAAATTTAAAAACTATTGAATGCACAGTCCCACTAGAATCATATCATCAACATACAATAGTTTAATGATAAAGAAATCATTATTTGATTTTTTTTGACAGCAACAGTGATATGAGTCACTTTTTATGAAACCCCTTTTAACCATAAAATGATTGAATTTATGGTTACAATGATTCGGTGCATTTTTAATTCCATATAAAATATATTTTAGCTTACACAACCATCACAATTTCCAATTAACCTTGAAACCAGTTGATTGTTTCGTGTAAATTTCATCCTCAAAATCACCATTTAGAAATGATAGCTTTTCGTACAATTTTTCTAAACAAAAATCATTGATAGTAATCATTATTATGATTTTTTGGATGGTAGTATGTTTTAATACTGGTTAATGTTTTCCATAGAAATCCACTCACTCTTTCTATTGAAATAATTTCACCACCCACCTTTCTTTATACCATTTAATACCATACAATTATTCCTTAAATCAAAAGACCCATTTATTTTCAATATCTTTATTTACTCATGGTAATCTTGTTAGCTCCTAGGTTTCATTGGAATATAATGAATCCATTTCCATATCCATTGATAACTTCTATATAATGGAATTGCATACTAATGTTTCTTATTCTGGGATTCCAAGTTCCCCACCATCCATTAGATTTATATAATGAAAATCATGGACATATATTTATAACAATCATTTGACTCAAAAAGAAAATCAAAATTCAATATAATTCTTCCACTTCATCTGTAACCTTTTTTTTATAAAATTATAAAATCTAAACATCTAGGGATCATCTTTATTCCACTAAAGGGCTTGAGAATCTAGGTATATCTACAACTTTTTTATCATAAAAAATGGTTATCCCATTATCTAAATTCAATGGAACTTGAGTGATTCCAATTATCTCATCCATATCTACTTGATTATGGCCTATGGATTCCTTGAACCCTATTTTAATATATGTTATGTTTTGGTCTTTATAAAAAACCCTTTCATTAAAGATAATGTTTCATTATCTGATGATCTTATGGATGTTTCCATCCCAGAGAGGATAACCAAAGTTATCATATCCATAGACTATAAATAAATAAATTTTAGAATTATCCAAAAGATTTCCCTTCTTCTTAGCATCATTGTTAATAAATGATAGAGGGTCACAAAAATTCATATGATTAATTTTCTTTGGTTTATCAGACTATAACTAATAAAAAATATCTCTTTTTACTAGTTTTGATGGAATTATATTGACTAAATACATAATAAAATTTAGTTATTTCAACCATATTTCTTTAGAAATAGTGGAATGAAATCAAATTTTGTGTGCCTTCTCAATTAATGTTATTTTAATCTATTTGGCCACACTATTTTATTCTAGTGTACTGAGAAAATTTTTCTCATGCATTATTCCTTTATTCTAGAAATTTTTATTGAGGTTCCTTCTATTATATTCTTCACCATTATTTGAACTAAGGAATTTGATCCTTCTCCTAGTCTCTCTCTCAACCATGGATCTCAAATTGATGAAAATTCTAAACACTTCAAATTTATACTTCAAGAAATAGATCCACATTTTCTTAGAGTTACATCAATAAAAGTGAAAAATATAAGGAAGTCCATGATATTAAAATAGGTATGGTCCCTATACATCAAATTGAACAAGTTCAATATTTACGCATTGAGGATTCCTTCTATTATACATAAATAAAACCATTCTTTGTTTTCTGAGTATATAATTATCACCATTTCTGACATTGGTATGATTAAGATTTAATACATCCTTTTCTAAAAGAACCTTCATATTCATATCACTAGGATGACCAGGATAATTATTTCATAACTCTAGACATATATTAGTTATAGTTCCAACCACAAAACTTTGGTATGAATTCATTTTACATTAAAATATTCACACTACCATTTATAAAAACTTTAATAGCCTCATATTCCAACAAGTGTAACTTGATAATTTTTTTGGATACATAATTCTCTATAAACCCATGATACGATGTGGAAATAAAATATTATCTAGAATCAATTATCCATGATTCCACTAGATTATGAACACTCAATAAAAAATAATTGTTATCTTCTATTGAATTTAAATAACTGGAACTTACAGAAACTTATCTTTCATAATTAGATTTATAATAATTATAATCATTCTTGAGATTCCTCCTTTTACCATAGTTCTAACAAGTAGTTATGAGTCTCTTTGATTCACCTCTAATCTCATCTCTGCATTTCTTATCTTTATTTTGACTCATTTTCTAGTTGGGTTACCTTCCTCTACCATATAAAATAAAAGTGTTTCTAGATGTTCTTAGACATCACTACACCTAATTTCTTCATTCAAGATTAAATTAATTACTTCTTAAAAGGATAAGTTTTATTTTCAAATAGAGTTTCTGGAAGAAGTGACCATTGCCTCCCAAATCTCTAGTAGCATTAAAAATGGAAGAAATTACCATATATCATTTGTAAAAGTGACTTTGAGTAACTTGATCTAAATTTGGATCATGTTATAGACATTAACATGGTTTTGATTTGGTCTTCATTCCATCAATTCATTCCCAAAAACCTGTATATCATAATAACCTTGTTTAAATGTATTTTTTGTTTCATACATGTCTATCAAGGTATTCATTAGTGCTTGAGTTGTTTTCTTCTCTATAATGTTGAAAGAAACATTTATCACCAATGTCACCCTCACCATTATGAGTTTCCTATGATCTATCCATTCCCATTAATATTTATCTATATTTTCCAGCTTAATTCTAATTAATGGAATACTTATTTCATTTTGGATTTAAAAATCATCCATCTGAATCCTCTAAAAGTTATAGTTCCTTTAGTCAAACTTATTATCCCTAATATTTAAATGAATCAATTATGGACGTATGCAACACTAAGAGGTGGGGTGAATCAGTATTAATGACTTTTTAAACAAATTTAATCTTTTATATCCCATTTATTATTTATTATATTATGGTTAGATAAAATGGATCTCTCATTATCCCTTATCACCTTTGGTTATACACAAAACATATCCAAATACACACACACACACACACACACAGATCAGACATTGATTGACATGGATCACAAATCTAATAGTTTCTAATCCTTAGTGTGAGTGGGAAAAACCTACAAACACATGAACCGCTATTAATACACCTATAATTACATGGTTTGAATTTACACTATAGGTAGCATCGATGAAAGCTATAAATCCTAGGTTTGTGTTATTACATAATTGAATCAGATGAATGTTTATTAGTTTAGAAAATATATATTTGTTTTATTCATGTTTCAGGTGATTGGTGCTAAGGTTTCTTCCAGGGAAGAGAGGAGTGACTGGTTGGAGATATTCCATAAAGGCTCTACATATCCAATAATTTCTAGGGTTATATTTTATTATATGTAAATATCTTATATTATATTTAAAATCAATCCTTTTATATTGATAAAATTTTCTCTTTGAGGACCATGATAAAATTTTCTAGATAGAAAACCAGGGAAATATACCCCCACATAGATAAATAGTTCTTATAATTTATTGGAATTTAATCTATTAAAGTTTCATTGAATTTTATTATTGATTCTTTATGATTCTTATACAGTAAAATATTCACAACATTAATCATAAATTGTTATAATTTGTACTGTATTATCATGAAAATATAGCATTCAGCTGGCTGGATTGTTTACCCTTACCAGCGATCAAGCATGTCTATGATGTTTTATTTTTTAAACAGTCTTTCTATTGAGGTTGTTTGAGATGTAGTATCTTTTCTTCAGTATATTGGGACTAAAATCCTTGATAATAATGCTATCTGGTCAAATGATGAGAGCTATTATTCAAGTATTATCTTTAATACAATATTTTTTATAGAAAACCTTATTTTTTCTTAAAAAAACTAATTTATATACTATAATTATATATGATATAGGTCTGATGAATTGATTGTTGTTGAATCTCAAATGTATATTTTTACATTATCTAAAATTTACTAGAAACTAATTTTATTTGAAAAATAATATTTTTTTGTTACCTTAAATGCATATATAAGTTTTCATTTCACATAATTGACATTAGTATAGTGGTTAATCATATATGATGTTTATAATCACCCAGCTTGTTCCCTTTGATGCAACTTTAACATGTTATTTTCTAAATCTAAGAAACAAATTTATGTTTGTGGCAGATTACTTGTACTTTTCCTTCTTGAAAATGATGGGGTTATCGATATGGATAAAGAATTTTTTATTTCTTGAAATTCAGTACAATTTATCACTCTATTAAACACACTTTTAAATTTACATAAACTAAAGTAAGAAGCATTACTAACTTTTAGTCTTCCACATCAACCTCTTCAATTTCTACTTCAGATTTTGGAATTTCTTTCTAGTACATTATTCTCTAAGATAATCCTTAACATCTATTGATTTAATTTTTAGATTCACATTACAATATATTTATCCCTCATATTTTTGACTCAAAAAATTCAGAGACTTCTCCAATAATAATTGAAAAAATCCATCTTCCATACTCAACATCAATCATGAAATATTTTCAAATAGTCATGATGATTGTTACATTAAATGATTAGTACAGAATCATCTTAAGTAATTTCTATAATATCCTTAAAGAAACCTCAAATTATTCCAAATAGATAAACCTAATTTATCACTTTGATTGTGACACATACATATTATATTCATATCTATATTATAAGAAATTGTTAATCTTATGTATCACTATGAGAATTCATTCCATGTTCTTAAGATCTTTTTTCTTCTCTCAAAGTCTTATGATTTTTTTCAAGGTTATATAATTTAGTTTCCATTGATGCCTCTAATTATAGTTATTGGTACATTATCTTTTTAATAAACAATGGATTTTGTCTATGAATCATCTTTTGAAAATGTATCTGCATTCTTTATTCACTTCAACATATCTTCCAAATGTGCACCTTCCTTCATCTATCATCTTCTAAATTCACTTTAGATTAGAATCAATAAATCATCTTTTAAATTTGGGATAATAAATTATATAATTCTTCATCTTTTATGTAATGTTAAAATTTTATAAATAATTCTTCTAGACATCATCTCTAGATGTTCCGGAATCATCTCTCGTATTGGGCACCAATCCTCAAATTCCATGGGTTGAGCTCCTTAGTGAGAACTTTGGGGGTTGGAGGGGGAAACACACCCTTAATTTGGGGGTTTGGGGGTCGAAGGCCCTCGCCCAAAATTTGTGGGTTACTATAGAATCCCAGTGCAGGAAGAATATATTTTTTAATAGGTCAAGGATCTATACTCACAATTCAATAAGCATGGGTATATTATGTTTGGTGTGATAATTTATACCCATGATTTTATAAATAGTGGATACAGATATATACACACGATTTAAATAAAACCATGGGTATTATAGAAATATCTAGGGTTATACCCAAAGTTTCTATAAAACCATGGGTATAGCTCTATACTAACCCCTCGGTATCCCATAGTTTATGGAACCGTGGGTATAGCCTATACCCATGGTTTTAGGGGCTATACCCAAAGTTCCAAACCATGGGTATATGTGAATTTTCTACTAGTATAACTTCATTTTCTGATGTAGTGAGGGAAGATTTTCATGTTGAGAATATGATGGTTGGAGTACTTGAGGTGGACCTCCTTCCTTCAATCACGAGAAGTAGTGGGGAAAATTATGGTAAGGAGATGGGGAAGTGATTGAAAGTTGATGGAAAGGGTCGTGTAATCAAAAGGAGTTAGGATATTTCATCAAAATCTTCTAGGAATGATTTCTTTGTGTGTTATCAGTGTGGTAATCTAGGTCACCAGAAATCCATCATGCCCAGATGCTCTAAATCCCTTCCATGTTTGTGGAAACTTGGGTCACCTGCAGTGGTTTTTCTAGGTCATTACTAGAATGAATCATTGTGGAAATCCTTAGAAGTGATGTCCTATTTGGTATTTGTTTAAAGTGTTTTTTGTAAGTGTCCTTCCAGTGTGTGGGTTCTTTTGTCATGGTATCTTTTCCTGTGGTGATTTGGGTTTTCAAATTTAAGGTATTTTTTGGGTATTTTGATGAACTCCTGATTTCAGTGAAATTTTGGTTTATATTCTAGAAATTCTAGTCTCTATTTTTATCTAATTGGGTGATGAATGTTCATTATTGGAATTATCAAAACCTAACTATGATTTGGGAGATTCTTTATCCATCAGATCCCTATCCATAGGTCTCAAAGTGAAGTTGACGTGTAATCAAGAATCCTAGGAGTGTGGGAAGTTTGGATAAGCTCGTTCCTATACCATTGTAGTGAGGTAGTTCCTATGTTTCTATTATGGTTTCTTTATCAATAAAAGTTTACAATCAATGTCATTTCATGGACCACACATATAAGTTGGATGTGTTTTGGTCTATTTTTATCTGAGAGGTGAGTTTTGGGTGGTATCAGTTGTGTTTTTGACATTCCAATCATTGGACCCATTCCCTCTCCTCCTTGTGAGGTGGGTTCTTTTTTGGTTCGAGTGTGAAGTTTTGAATCAGTTATTGTCCCCTCCATTTAGGAGTGGGTGGTTTAAATGTTTCTATTGTTTTCCTATTAGAATTGGTTGATAAACTAGTGTGGAGGAGTTTTGGTTGGACTATGTTAGAGAGGACTTATGTTGGCTCATGTTGAATTCCCATCTGGTCTTTTCTAGATGGTTCTTATTGGTTGGGAGACCCACCGCAGGTCTTCTTGAGATTTATTTTAAGAATTTTTAAGTTTTAGTTGTTATATAATAGTGTTTAGTCCATTAAATACCCTTTAAATTGTTTTATTTTGTGAGATATGTTCAATTTGGGTTATCATTGGGATTATTGGGAGAAGACCCAACAATCTAGTTATTGGCATAGTTGTGGATGTGGTGGCTTGACATTTCCCATTTGGGAAGTAGTTCCAAGTTGTGGATCCATTTCGGGAAAGAGGCATAAGTTCCATTGGTAGTGTATGATATATTCTTGGTTTAAGAGGTTGGATCATGTTTATATGGAATCCTTAGGTGTTTATCAATGAGTTGTAAATTGTTATGGCTTTCTGTGGGTAGAGAGCATTAATGGTGGGGGGAATTGTATCCCCCGATTTTTCTTTTCTTACCTTAATTCTTGGTTTGTTCAAAATCATTATATTTTTTTAAAGTTATGGGTGTGATTTGGGTTAAAGTTTTAAGTGTTCCTATGTATGGTTTTTGTCCTGTGGGATTCCCTAAATTCATTTGCGAGTTTTTAGAATAAATTTGAAAATTTTGGCATCGAAGTACCCTACACATGGTGTAAAGACCCGTAAATTTCAAGGAAATATTTTTCTTAATTTTCTTTGGAATTTTACAAGAGCGCAGTTTCTGACGGCACCTGATTCCGAGGCCCGGTGTGCCCGAAATAATTTTCCGAAGTTTGGCTCGGGTACGTTCAGTGAACGGACGAGCGGGTTTTTCTAACTTTTGAACCGGTGCCCGGAATCGAATTCTGAGGGCACCGATGAAATCGCAGCGCCGGTATTCACTTAGAAACGCCTCTTCCGGAGTTGCGTTTGCTCGGGTGTGGTTTTTAATTTTCGGGCTTAAAGTTAAGAAATAAAATAATTTTGCGACAACTTTATTTTATTTCACTTAAGCCACTTGGAAGCCACTTGAAGCCACTTAGAGGCGGCTTGAACTGAGTTGAACTGGATAGGATGCTATCCAAAAATATCCTACCCCCTTGGTAGGATATTTGTGTGGTGGGGACCGCACGAGCCCCGCCGTTTCTTTCCGCTAAGAAACGCACCCGTGAAAACCCGTCTTAATGAAATTCAACCGACGCGTTTTCTAAATTCTTAACAGACCATTAAATGGGCTGTTTCTTTCGTGAATTAAATGGGATGTTTCTTTCGTGAATTAAATGGCCTGTTTCTTTCGTTGAATTAATTCAACGAATTAATTCAATCGTTTCTTAACCTGTTTTCGTGTGTTGGCATGTTAATAAAATAAGACCAACCCAAAATCTTTTGAAAAGATTTGAGAGGATCCCTGTTTCTTCAGCTCCCTCGCGAAGAACGCGAAGAACGCAAAGAACGCGAATAACGCGAAGAACACCGAACCCGGAAATCGACGACGCTCCCGTCCGTGACGTTCTTCCACGCCCCGATCTCCGGTCACCGACCGTTTGAGGTGAGTGATCTCGGTATTCCTCTTAGGTTCTTTTCTTTTGGTTTTAAACGAAACACAGATTTAAATATTAATAATTTAAATCTGTTGTTCTTGGTTCGTTGAGCTCGCCGACTCAACGCCGGTTTCCGCGACGACGCGACGCCTCCCCGCGACGACGCGACGATCCCTCTCTTCCGCGACGATCTCTTCCGCGAAGAACGCCCGCGCACGACGATCGACGAGGTAGGGATTTTATAATTTTGGAATACCCCTCTTTGTTATTCCCGTGAGCATTCTTTAAAAATTGAAGAACTGGAATCAAAGAAACAATTTTATTTTATTAAAATTGTCGGTTCATGTGTTGAACAATTTCTTCCGGTTGTTTATCTCTAACGCGGAGGGTGCGGGCCAAACGAACACGGCCCGACGACCCTCCGTCGTTCTTCGTTTTGTGCGGATTTGACGGATGACGATGGAACGTGCCGCAGCGGACGTTTGACGATCCCGCAGTAAAGAACGGATCCCGGGAGGAGCAACGACGCAGACGGGAAGGAGAACGGGCCACCAGAGCGGCGCCGGCGACCGGAGGTGGCTGAAGCCGCGGCGGAGGCGGCCAACGGATCCGCGGCCGCGCGGGTCCGGTTCGTCCAGGCGGGACGCGGCAGAGCCGCGTCTGCGGTTCACCAGCGCGGCCCGCACGCGGGCCGCGGTTTTCCTCAGGTCGCGTGTCAACGCCCGCGGCTTCCACCCGCGCCGCTCGGCCGAGCCGAGCCGGGCCAGGCCAACCGGGTCGGACCCGGGTCGGGCCGACCCAGGGGGGGTCGGGCCGGGTCGGCCCGGGCCCGTACCCCCCCATCTTCGGACGTTTTCGTTCAAACGCCCGTATCTTGAGCTTCGTGCCTCCAAACGACTCGCTGTCAGTGGCAACACGATCCTTGGATCGAGACGGTCGTTTCGGTATATTGCACTCAAGGTTTCAGAATACTTTGAGTTCGACCGGGTTGGTTCGTACACGAGACCAACCAGGCCCCCGGGAGCGGAAACGCTCATATCTTGAGCTACGGACGTCCGATTGACGTGCCGTCAGCTTTATTGAGTTCCTCTAAGTGAGACGGATCTTTTGGCATACTCCGCCCGAGGTTTGGATGCAGGTGGAGTGCGGTCGGGTTGGTTTTGCCTTAAAAACCAACCGGGCCCCTGGGACGAAAATGCCAATATCTCTCAGACCGGGCGTCCGATTGACGCGCCGTCTACGACGTTGAGTTCCTGTTGACGATACGGAACTTTTGGATACATCAACTTCGGACTTTGTGTCAGTTGATGTATCATCCTCTCGGCTCGTGGAGCGGACCCTCTCGAACGAGCTTGCTGTGTGCGGGAACCCTAGGCTGGCTGCGACTGCTACTTCGACAGCGACGACCGTGCAGAGATCCTCAGTGGACTGCGGCGACGACTGTGCAGAGATCCTCCGTGGACTCCGACGACGACCGTGCAGAGATCCTCCGTGGACTCCGACGACGACCGTGCAGAGATCCTCAGCGGACTGCGACGACTACTGCACTCAGCGATCCTACGTGGATCAGTGCTACCGGTCCTGTGTGGGCCCGATCCTGTGTGGGTCCGATCCTGCGTGGGTCAGCGCTCAGCGGTTCTATGTGAGCCAGCGCCTACAGGTCCTACGTGGGCCCGGTCCTGTGTGGGCCCGATCCTGTGTGGGTCATCTCTCAGCGGTTCTGTGTGAGCCAACTTCTACAGGTCCTGCGTGGACCCGATCCTGTGTGGGTCACTGCAAGGTTATTACCTATCGATCCTTCGTGGGTCCGACGACTTAGATGGTTCAATGATCATCTTTATCGTCATCCGAAGAAGTATACCTGTGTGAGCTGAATCTTGTGTTTTTCTCCTTTGTGGATTGTGTTGAGCTATCCTGTGTGGATTTACTGTTTACTCTCCTTTGTGGATTGTGTTGTTCTATCCTGTGTGGGTATACGTTTTGCTTTCCTGTGTGGACTGGGTTGTGCTTGGGCTCAGACGTTGGAGCCGAACGGGAATTGAAGACTTAGGTATATGTATGGGCATATACCTAAGCCGTGTCAGATGTTACTTCGTGATTGTATCTTTCCTCTGTGGATTATCCTTTGTGGATTTCGGGAGACCTTCGGGGGTCTCGGGGTCCCTACTGAGTAGCTTATACTCACCCCTGCATGGGCTATGCCCGCACTTCGTGGTGTTGGTTGTAGACGACGGACAACACTGATCGTGGAGGAGGCGTGCGGAGCAGGACAGTACCTGGAGGTGGACCACTGGGCGGGACGTACTCGGAGCGGTTAGGTGGACCCGAGGAGCAGTGGAGGCTATCTGTACCCACCCTTCAGGTGGGACTTCCAGAGGACGGCTTGGCGCTGCAGTTTTTCCTTTCAGTTTCTATTTTTCCTTTCAGTTGTACTTTACAGTTGGGCTTGTATTTCCGGCCCCTTTTACTTTCAGCACAGCTTGTACAGTTTTTACTTAGTGTTTACTTTTCCGCTTGCTTACTCTGTGGTGCTTGTTTAATTTTCAAAGGCAATGCCTTCCCTTTTTGTTGGGATTTACACCTTGGTGCTAGTCGCCAGCCCCTGGCCTATGGAAGGCGGGCTTGGGGTAGTCACAGCACGGGCCCCGAGGACGGGTCGTGACACACGGTTAGTATATAGTTTGATAAAATGTGCAGCTAAACCCAGGTAATTATGTGGTAGGTATAAAATATACCACACGGTTGGCACATGGTTGTGTGGTCGATCGGGGGTGAACATACGGTTAATCCCCGTGGATGCCACATGGTTTAATAAACCGTGCGAGGCTGCCCAGAATTAAAAAATATATATTTTTCCAAGTTTGATCCCTTGAAATTTTTGGACACAAATCTACCCAAATATTCTTCCCCTAGTTTATCTAGACCTATGGAGCTCTCTACCTTTATCTTCCATCATTTCCTCTTGCTCCTTTTGTGTATATCTAAGAATCCCTCAAGGTGGAGATAGTTTCTCAAGGTATTTTTCTTCTCCTTTCTCCTACCTATTCCTTCTTCTTTAATTTTTCTTGGTTTTCTCTTCTCCCATAGTCATGCTCAACCTAGGGTTCTATTTTACAATTATATTGATGGGGGATTTGGTTTCTTAGGGTTTTTCTTCATATATATAGGGTTATGGAACCCTCATGGAGTGATTTTGAGAGTGCGTTGTCATTCGACCATAGTTTTGAGGTAGGTTTTCCATGAACATACCTTTATAATTTTAAAATATTTGATTTCATACTTTTTTTTACCTCTATTGATTAATAAATATTGATGTATTATCATTGGATTAATTTTTTTGGTTTGAAAAGTAGCAGTGTATGCCTTGTTTTATAACAAATAGTGTTGTTTTGGTTAATATGTGCACACCACGTGTTTGATAAAATGTTCTGTTTGATTTTTCAAATAGTTTGTGATATTTAAAACATGTTTTATCAATTTAAATAAATTTATGGTATGAAAATTGGTGTTTTATATATTGTTTATTGTTAAATAGAAATTGTTTTGTTAAATATTGCATGCCTAGTGTGTGATTAATTACCCACTTGGATTTTATGGGTTATTGTGATATAAAATCATTGGTTTGTAATTATAAATGTATTTGCAGTGTGTGAAATGATATTTCCTGGTCCTTATATATTTTCCAAATTTTCTTTGAAAATTATAAAGATAAAAGTATTATATTTTAATTTGTTCTGGCATGTGTTGTCGATGAATGACCCGTTTGGAATTTTTATGAAAAATGGTTTGTTCCTTGAATGTGTAATCTAAATGTTTTAAGAATATTATACAATTTTTTTGATGTGGAAAATGGTGTGTTTACACCCATTTATGAAAATTGGGTTTTGTATCATTGATAAATGTTGGTTTTGTAAAATGCTTAAAGGATTGTTTGGAAACTTTGTGAAAAAGATAAAAGTGTTAATTATGAAAACATCATTTGGATGATTATCATGCCTTTTCTATGTATAATGGATGAGATTTAATCATTGTGTAATCCATGGGATCTATTACCAGAGTTCCTCAATTTGGACTCTTTGTGTTCTATTTATTTTATGGCTTGAGATCAGTCCTTATGGTGGATTAAGGTGATTCCTATTGTTGATTTATTATTATATATACATGTGATTGGTTTCTTGACTAAATGTTTTTGGCTCACCCCCATTATATACATGAGACATGAGAAACCGACATATTGAGAGAATTTTATAAGAATGATTGCTGCACTAGTAGTTGACGTATTGACCAATGGCCCATAGTAGGTTGATATATTAGGGTTTATTTATATGGGATTTTACCTCAGTCTTTCCTAAGTTAGGATGGCTAAGCGTATTGAGAATTTTTTGTTTCATCCCGTGTGGCATGTTAATAGGTATGTGGTCTCATATATAAGTATATTCTAGATTTTTCTTGATCTCTTGGGTTCACCTATATCTACTGGTTCTTAGTAGCTTATAGTGGTAAATGTGATACTTGTATGTATATTAACAATGCCTTTGTTATGTAAGTATTGTGGTGCCTTTTTTATAGTGTTTTCTTGGAAGTGTTTTGTTGGTTTCTAAAGGGTTTAAAAAAACTTTTTTAAAGAAAAAGTGTTTTCAATAGTTATCCTTACCATTGATAATTAAATAATCGTTTCCCTATCAAAAATTTTAATGGTACACTATTGGAATGAATTTGGTTTGAGAAATTAATAATGGAAATGTGTCGTACTTTGTTTTTAAGTAAAATGTGTTGAAAATCATACTCTTATATAGTATAGTTCAAACATAAAATTGATGTTTCTATTTATTTTAAAGGAACTTCATTGGGAATATATTATTGAGCTAGACTACCATGTTTTAGTAATCAATACTATAGTTTTTTCCAGGTTTTACCCCTTATATAGGTTTTGTCTTGAGTTCTGTCACCTCGAGCGATGGTTGATCTTGTGTTAGAGAGTGACCCATGGGGTCATATGGAGATAGTGTGGTCACCTGGTTTGGTTGGTTTGTTTTTGTAGCTCAATTGTATTTTAATATTATAGTATAAAGGACGTTCAATTTAGTTTCCTTTATATATTGGGCTACTTGTGCGTCTTCTGCTATTTAGTTCCTTATTTATTGAATGGGAGAAATCATTTCCTTGTTGTACTATGTTGATACCCAACACTAGTTTCCAGCTCATGGAGATCAGGAACTCCCTTTAGGCTATACCAGAAATAGGCTTGGGTGACTAGTTTAGGGTTGACCCCAGTTGGTTTGTGATAAAATGGTATCATAAGAGGTCAGATCATAGTGGAACTTATGTTTCAGAGAACCCTTTATTACTTGTGGATGTCATGGTAGAGAGATTAGTATTCTTGGGAATTTAGGGGTAGGTGAGAGAAGGGTGTTACAAACTCTTGCTTCTTATGATCCTCAGGTTTCTGTGGGAATTCCAATTTTGTTAGTTTCTTGGTCTTTAAGGATTTTTTGGTGATTAGGATATGAGAAGGGGAGTTGGGATAGTGGTCTTTGTGATCTTTCAGGGTCTGGAAAGCCATATAGAGATTGGAGAATACTCCAAGAAATACTTCCATATTGGTGGGGGTGTTTGGAATATGGCCACCAACCATATGGCCTAGTCACCCACCAATACTAGTTCTCCATGAGAGTCTCTTTGGGTATCCTTTTAATTCTGAATATTCTTTTGAAAACTACTATGTTGGAATTTTGGAAATGGGATTTTCATAATTAACCTTGTGGAAGAACTGAGAAAAATGAGTTTTTAAAAAATGAAATCTTGGGGGTAAAATTGAAATGGTTTAACAGAATTTTGTTTTATTAATCAAAACTTTAGGTTTATGGAAAGTGATTTTTTATTTTGTAAATTGTTTTAAATGAAAAGGAGTGAGTTTTTAATCAAATCGTTTTGATGAAATAAGTTTTGTTGATTTGTTGGAAAATGTTTTTAATTCAATAAAATGGATTTTAATTGAAATTTATGAGATTTTATTTTCAAGTATGGCGAAATGGTTTGATGTGTGAGTCTAAAAATGGTTTTTACTTGGTGGTTACTGAGCCTTTAGGAGGATCATTATTTTTTAATTCGGTTGAATGATTTGTTTTATAAAATTACAATGCTTTGTTTTAGCCTTTAGTGTTCTCATGGGTGCTTAAATGCATGGTGGTTTATGGGAATTTGAATGGATTCCTAGTATGGAATGGTTGATGGTTCCCAGAGTGTCATGGAAACATGCATGTGAGTAATACTCTAAGGAATACAAATTATGAGTGATCAACTCACTAAGTTTCTTTTTAATTAAATATGTTTTCTAAAGGAATGTTTTTATTCTATAATTTCTTGTCTTCCTATGTTCAAATCTTGTCACATATGTCATGTTTGTTCTTGAAATTTTTTGTTCTTGAGTTAAACTTTATTTATTTCTTGGATTTTAATTGTCCATTAGTTTTACCCATGGAGCATTGATGGGTGATCATAGTGTGGCTACAGGTGATTCCCCATTAGTGGGATTTCTGGTTGATCAACCTAGGGATTCCATTATTGAGTTCTGGAAGCTAGATCCCACTCTCTTTTATAGACAAGCGGATCCTCTCGAAGCAGAGGAGTGGATAATAAATAAATAAATGAACTTTATGCTCATCGATTTACCCGAGTTGTTAAGGTTAAGTTTACAACTTTAATGATTGAAGGTTCACCATGGAAGTGGTGGAAGTTGGTGTCTTGGAACAAGCCCCGTGAAGATCTTACTTGGGAGTTATTCAAGGCTTCATTCATTTGACAATATTTCTCTAAGAAAGAAAGGGTGAAAAGGGGGATGGAGTTGGGATAATTTTAGTAAGGAGGTGGATCATAATCAGAGTATTTTCATTTATTTTTATATATAGTCCATTATGATCCAGGGTATGCTTCAAATGATTCCATGAAGGCTTGGGGTTTTGAGGTTGGACTTCATCCTGATCTTTTGTTGAATGTGTCAGAGTTCAATATAAATTTGTTTGCCAATGTTGTGAGGAATTATTTTCATGTTGTGGCTATGATGGTGGGAGTACTTGAGGTGTTACTACCTCCTTCAATCCCAATAATCAGTGGGGAAATTTTTTTGTAAGGATATGAGGAAGTGGTTGAGAGTTTATGGAAAGGGTTATGGAATCAAAAGGCCTCAGGATCTTTCATCAACCTCTTCTGGGCATGAGGTATTTTTGTGTTATCAGTGTGGAAATCTGAGTCATAAGAAGACATTGTGTCCAGATGCTCAAAATCTATACCATGTTTATGGATGCTTGTGTTACCTACAATAGTTTTTCAGGGTCATTGCTAGAAAGAATCTCGGAGGAAATCCTCAGAAGTGATGTGTTGTTCTATATTTGTTTAAATTTTCTTTCTGAAAGTTTCCTTACAATGCGGGTGTTCATTTTTTTTGTGTTATCCATTCTAGTGGGGATTTGTTTTTTGAAATGTAAGGTATGTCATGGGTCTTTTGATGAACTCTTGGTCTCAATGAAATTAAGGTTTATATTCCATATATTTTGGACATTATTTTTATTTAATTGTGTGATGCATGTTTCTTATTGGGATTATCAAAACCTAATTGTGATACAGGAGATGCTTCATCCATAAGAGATCCATCCATAGGTATCAGAGTGAAGCTGGTGTATATTCAAGAATCCCATCTGTTTGGGAAGTTTGGCTAAGCTTGTGCCTCTATAGTTGAGGTGAGGTAGTTACTATGTTTTTATTTTGGTTTCTCTATCAATGAAAGATTTTGATCAGTGTCCTTGCATGGAACACCCATTTCAGTTGGATGTGGTTTGGTATGTGGTCATCTGAGAGGTTAGTTTTGGGTGGAATCATTTATGGTTGCAGTGTTCCAATCACTAGGCCCCTCCTGTCTCCTCCCCATGAGGTGGGGGTTTTTGGTTTGGGTGGGAAGTTTGGGATTAGTTCTTGTCCCCTCTATTCGAGAGTGGGTAGTTTAAATGTTCCTGTTGTATTCCTCTCAGCCTTGGTTTATTAGACTGGTCTGGAGGACTTTTGGTTGGCCTGTATGGGAGAGGTCCTATGTTAGCTCATTTTGAATTCTTATATGGTCATTACTAGATAGTTCTTAATGGTGGGGAGACCCACTGTAGGTCTCATTGAGAATTATTTTAAGAATTTTTTGAGTGATAGTTGATCAACAATGGTGGGTAGTCCATTCCCACCCCCTTGAAATCATTGGATTTTGTGAGTGCTCTTCAGTTTGCATGATCAATGTTATTATTGGGAGAAGAACCAATAATCTGGTTCTTGGAATGGATTTGGATGTGGTGGATTGACATTTATTGTTTGGGAGGTAGTTTCGAGTTGTGACTCCATTTTGGGGAAGTCGAATAATTTCCATTGGTAGTGGGTGAGATATTCTTGGTTTCAGAGGTTGGATTGTGTGGATATGGAATCCTTAGGCATTAATCAATCAACTTGAAAGTGTTATGGAATTCCAAGGGCATAAAGTGTTAATGTTGGGGAGAATTTTCACACTTAGTTTTTCTTTTCTTACCTTAAGTTGTTTTTTGTTAGAAATCTTAGTCTTTTTCTTACGTTCTAGGTGTGACATGCATTAAATTTTGATGTGTTCATGTGTCTGGTTTTTGTCCTGTGGAAGTCCCTAAATTCATTTGGGAGTTTTTGGAAGAAATCTAAAAATTTTGGCTTGGAAGTACCCTAAGCATGGTTGGTGCAGAATTTGATAAACTATGCTACTGAAACTAGGTAATCATTCGTCAGGTATAAAAAATACCACATGGTTGGTGTATGGACATACAACTGATTGGGGGTGACCATGCGGTCGATCCCTGTGGTTGTTGAACGGTTTCCACATGGTTTAATAAACCATGTGGCCTAACCTTGTGAGGCTACCCATAATTAAAAAAATATCTTTTTATAAGTTTTCCTCCTTAGGATTTTTAGACCAAAATACACCCAAATCTTCTTTTACTGGTGCATATAAACCTAGGGATATATCTCCCTTTCTCTCAAAGACTTTCCTCATGCTCCTTTGGTTTATATCTAACAATCCCTCCAGGTGGGGCTAGATTCTCAAGGTATTTTCCTTCCCATTTCTCCTCCCTCTTCCTTCTTCTGTAATTTTTTATTTGTTTTCTCTTCTCCCATGGTCATAATAGACATGGGGTTATATTTTTATATTATTTTGATGGGGGGGGGGTGGGTGGGTTGGTTTTTTAGGTTTTTTATTCATAGATCATGGGTTGTGGAACCCTTATGGAGTGATTTTGGGAGTGCATTGTCATTCCACCATGGTTTTGAGGTAGTTTTCCCATGAACCCGCCTTTATAATTTAAGAAACCTTGATTTCATGGTTTTAAAACCTTTATTTATTAATAAATATTGACGTATGATCCTTGGATTATTTTTTTGGTGTGAAATATAGCAGTGTATGCCTTGTTTTATAACAAATAGTGTTGTTTTTTGTTAAAATGTTCGCACCATATGTTTGATAAAATGTTCCATTAGATTTCACACATAGTTTGTGATATTGAAAACATAGTTTAGAAATTTAAATACTTTTATGGCATGAAATTTTTGTTTTATACCGTGTTTATTGTTAAATAGAAATTGTTTTGTTAAATATTGCATGCCTAGTGTGTGATTAGTTACCTGGTTGTCTTTTATGGGTAATTGTGATATAAAATGATTAGTTTGGAATTTTAAATGTATTGGAAGTGTGTGAAATGATATTTTGGGGGTCCTTATATGGTTTCCAAAGTTTCTTTGAATCTTATAAGGAAATGAGTATGGGATTTAAATGTGTTTTGGCATGTGTTGTCGATGAAAGGCCCATTTGGCATTTTTATTAAAAAAAATTTGTTCCTTGAATGCATAACCAAAATGTTTTAATATTATTATGTAAATGTTTTTATGTAGAAAATTGTGTGTTTACACCCCTTTATGAAAATCATATTTTGTAATGTTAATAAATTTTAGTTTTTTAAAATGCTTAAAGGTCTGTTTAGAAACATTATGAAAATGATAAAAGTGTTTATTATGAAAACATCCTTTGGATTTTTCTCATGATTTGTCTGTTTATAATGGATGGGATTCCCTTGCTATGGAATCCTTGAGATCCACTACCAGAGGTCCTCAATTTTGACTCTTTGTGTTATATTTATTTTATGGCATGAGATCGATCCTTATAGTGGCTTAGGGTGATGCCTGTTGTTGATTTATTATTATATAAACATGTGATTGGATGATCAGCTAGAATCAGTTGTCTCACCCTTGTTATATACATGAGATATGGGAATGTGACATATTGAGAGAAGCTTCTGAGAATTATTGCTACACCGATAGTTGATGCACATACCACTGGACCATATTAGGTGGATATATTTGGGTTTATTACTATGAGATTTTCCCTCAGTCTATACCCAGTTAGAGTGGCTGAACATATTGAGCATTTTTGATTTCATCATGTATGGCATACTACTAGGGATGGGGTCTCATATATTAGTATATTATAGATTATTCCTGATCTCTTGATTTTACCTATATCTATTGGTTATTAGTAGACTATAGGGATAAATCTGATACTTGTATGTATATTTACATTTACCTTGTTATGTAAGTATTATGGTGACTTTTTTCATTGTGTTTACTTGAAAGTGATGTGTTGGTTTCTAAAGGTTTGTGATTTTTTAAATTAACAGTGTTTTTTATAATTTTCCTTTCTATTGATAATGAAAGCATCACTTCTTTTATAAGTCCCTAACCTTAAACATTACTTAATATTGAGTTATTACAAGATTACACATTGGGAATCTTTTCAGATTTAGAGTTTTAGAGAATTAGGACATAACTATCACATCTCAAAGATTACAAAATAGACACATCTACTCAGCTTCTAGTTTTTTTTTTCACAAAATAAAAACTCTTGAACAAAAGAGTCATGTTTAGTTTGTTGTTTTAGACAACCTGACATTTCCTTGATCCCATCCTTGACCCAATTCAACTTTATGTCCTGTGAAAAACATTTCAAAAAAAAAACTTGGGATGAGCATAAAAAGCTCAATAAGGGTTATAGAAATATGGAAGGGAAACATGGGTTCATATATACATAAGAATGAAATCATACTTTACCCATAAAACATATGAACTTTAACATACCTCATCAAATCATGAATAAATCATAGAAATCATAGGACATAAAAGGTAACTTGAGGCATTCATAACATTCTTATATAGGGAGTAACCCTCTTGGTTACGTTTGAAATACCCACCACAGTATATTCCCTAAATCTCTTCGGAGAAACCTTAATATTTTACTCCTTCGCATTACCCAATGCATTGGAGAGATATATCGGGCTCACCCGCCCTTAGTTTATCATGGAACCACCCGTATTCATAACAATGCCCAAGAACCATAACATAATCTTATCACATAAAACATGCATAAAGGAACATAACATTTCCACCTTTCAATAAAAAGATATCAATACAACACATTGATATAAAAGAATTATGAAAACCATTTTCAATACCAAAATAAAAGAAAGGTAAAACATGGTATTTATTTTTCTTTTGAAAAGAGGGTATGGCTTGTAGAGGAAGCCGAAATTCAAATAATGGTCACAGGGGTGGAGAAGTCGTTGTCGCCGCATACGTATGACAAAAACATTCCCTTTTGTCGTTTTGTAAAACGCTTCGTATAAAAAAGATACCCTTTTGGATAAACGTAAAAGTCAAAGGGGTTTATACACCGTATAAAAGAAAGTTGTGTATAAAATAAAATATGCCTCAATGAAAGGAGATTGAGACGAAGTCCCATACAAAGACGGTATCCTTGGATTAAGGATAAATCAATTACATAATTATGTGTAACAAAATAATACACCACATATAAGTGGATATTAGGTGTAAAAAAATAATAGGACATTCACACATAATCATAGAACGACATATTCAAGGTGTACAAGTTTATCCCAAAGAATCAAAATTAGGTTAAGAAGTTCCCTTGCCAAAATTCGACAGCCTAACAACGTCACTTCAAAATTAAGAAAAAGAGTTGATGAGAGATAAAAAGGGTATCTCATCACTTGGTCACAAAATTTACATCAATAAGGATATATAAGAACATATCCCATCATAATAGTATGTGAATTAAAAGACATAACAAAATAAGTCTTTTAAAAAGAGGAGGGTGAAAGGTTCCCTTACCAACTTGGGTAACTTTCGAAACATACACCCCGTGAAAGAAGGACAATACAACATTGATGTAAATACTCATAAATGAAAGTATATTACACAATGAGTAAAATAATGGGCAGTACATACACCAATCAAAGGAAATTGTGGCAAATTTAGCATAAATCTCATGGGAATAAAAGTGATATGAAAAATCCCTTACGAAAACTCGGCTGCCTAACGGTGCCACTTAAAACTTCCAAAATGGATTGGTGAGAGAAAATAGGGTCTCTCAGCATATGAAAATAAAAAAGTACAGTAGGAGTAATATAAAAGAACATTCCAATCATAAGAAAGATGAGCTTAAAAGGAATGACAAAAAAGAGTGTACTTAAAAAGAAAGAGAGGAGTAGGATCCATTACCTCGTGTCCGACTTGACTCGATCGTTCTTTAATCTCCTGAATAATAAACTTGAGTTAATTTATACTTCCTTAAGAACCTTTTTCAAGTTCATTATTCCTTTTATATCACTTATTACCATGTCATGAACACTATGTTATTATTTAAGTTAATAACGGTCGTTTTAACGATCATTGGTACTTGAGTCAAAAATAAACTCTTTATAATTACAAGTTGTTCTTGTGGTAAAATATCCATTATATCCAGAATTTTATTCATGATGTATATATCATATATATTATATATATCCAGTATATTCATGTATTTATAATATTACATAACATTTAGAGGTAAGAAATGAAATGCACCGTTCATGGAGACGGTAAGCCGTACGTACGCATGAACGCTACTTCCATTTCTATTTCACATTTAATGGAATTAAAACATAATGATACATAATAGTATTTTAATTCAAGTATGGTATCATATATAATATCATTAAATATATCCTTTATACATACCACATATGGTATTAACGAATCAAATCACTTTTAGGGAGCGGTAGTCCGCACTTCCCAAAATGAAGATATCACGTATACCCATAATGGAAGCCATAAAGTTATGCCATAAATAAAAAATACATAAGCATAAGGAAAAAATAAACATATTATATATCATATATAATTATAGTTACATATTAATGGCCACCTTTGAAGGTGTTATATGAGTTTGAACAATCATCGTTTCGTGAGGCAGAAATTCGCCATCCACAGAAACAATATGTTATTTAACCATTAGGTGATGGTGTGTGTAAGTGTAGCTAGAATACTTATTATAAAAACATCCTAGTATATTGAAGATACTGTAGTTGTTACAAAAGAAATGAATAAAATGAGTTTAGGGGGTTGGAGAAGCAAAATAAAACAAAAGAACTCAAGTGAAGACATTACCTTAAAATCAGGTAACTCCCTTTGGTTTGAGCTCAAAGGCTTCCTTGGGAAGACTTCTTCCCAAAGTGAGGCTTCTAGGAGTAATATAGGGATGTGTAGAGACAATATGGGCAGAGTTTGGCCAAGAAAAAGGCTTGAGAGGTGTGGGTAAGGTGGTAGAGGTGGGGGCCTTTTATAAGAGGAGAGGAGGGGCACTCTTGGAAAGTAAGAAAATGTTACTTTATTTGAAAATGAGTTTCGGATTTAAAAGGAACCACATTGATATAATTAGAGGATAAGATTATAAGGGTTCGAAATACACCCATACAATAGGTTTTGTACATGTGTAGGTCTTATATTTTACATTATCTTTCCATTTTATTTAAATCGTTAAATAATGAGGTCATCGCTGCATCATCATGATGTCATAAATAATTTAATTTATTTAATGTCTACAAATTTTAAAAAAATACTATGATGTAGGAAATCTTTTTATCTTTCCAATTAATATTTATAGTCAAAATTATGACTTTTATAACCCGATGTAAAAATTTGTTTAGTAAAACATCTCATGTTTGTGTCATTTTTACTTTAACATTAAATAAAACGTTATTTATGTCATTTCCCAACCAAAGTGGCTCCATGGGGTCCCCAAGTTGACCCATGGATTGTATTGGTCGGCCATGACACATCCAATGAGGATAGGACATGTGTCAAGCTCATCTCATATTATTAAAACATTATTTTTACCTTAAACTACACTAATTACCTCTTAATCGTGATTAAAAACTTAATAAGTTACTATTCACCAAAAAATTATTTTAATCCCATTGAACCACATTTTACGTCTTAATGACAACCATGTATATTGGATTTTTGAAATTCAAAACACAAAGATTGCAAAATTTCATTTAAGCGGAAAATCAGTTTTTATAAGTACCACTTAGTGGTTTCACTATTCATCAAAAATTGAAGTTTTTCAGAAAATTACCAAAAATTCACCCTAAGATATATTTGATATTCCGAATTCAAAAATGATGTCTATTTTAAAAAATTCAAAACATATTAGTTACATTAATTAATTTAATAATTAATTCCCGCTATCAAGTCAAATAGCGTGTTTTTATGAAACAATATATATCAAAAGATTGACACTAGTTTAAGTCTGATTTCAAAGTGAAATTAATTACAACGACCACTATTGGATTAAATGGTAAAAATATATTCTAATTTATCTTTAAAACCAATTCAAAAGATAATCTAATCATATAAATAAATTATATTAAAAATTGGTTTTGAATTAAAATACAACATTTTTCACTATTCATTAAAAAACGAACTTTATCGGAAAAATACCAAAAATTTACACAAAGTAAATTTTTATGTCCCAATTCTAAAGAAGAATTTTATTTTTTCAAATATAACACATAAAATTGTAAAAAAGTGGATTTAAAAGAGGTTCTCCATCAAAAGGCGGTTAATCGACCATTTAAGGAATATTAGAATGTTTATGCTTAAAATTGGATTTATTCGTATTTTTAATCCTCTAACATTTATTGTAATAAGTAAAAATATTTGACAAACATATATAATCATTTTGTAGTTAGTTATATTCATTCCCTCCATCACAACAGTTAGACGTTAACTACCATAATATTATTTTATTATTAGAGTGCAACGTAAGATTCCCAAGAAACTCATTGTTGCGTGTTGGGTACGCCATCGATAATAGCATCCCCTTTAAAGTTATATTAATATTTTATTCACAAATATGGATAAATGTAAAAATGTCATAGTCTTTATTTACCTGGGGTGTTAAATCCTTTTATAAAATGTTAACAATACAATAATGGAATGAATTTTTGTTTTGGAAATGAACAAGGGAAATGGGTCATACTTTGTTTTAAAGTAAAATGTGTAGAAAATTATACTCTAACATACTATAGTTCAAACTTGAAATTGATGTTTCTTTTATTTTAAAGGAAGTGCACTGTTAATAGATTATCAGGCCAACCTACTGAGTTATGATACTCATGCCTATAGTTCCTTTTTGTTTTCATCCCTTGCATAGGTTTTATCTTGAGTTCAATCACCTCAGGAAATGGTTGATCTTGTGTTAGAGAGTGACCCACAGTGTCACATTGAGAAAGTGTGGTCATCTGGTTTGTTTGGTTTATTTGTGTACTTCAGTTTCATTTTTATATTATTGTATAAATGTTGTTCAGTTCGATTTCATTTATATATTGGGCTTCTTTTTCATCTTCTATTGTTTAGTTCCTTATTTATTTAATTGGTGAAATAGTTCCCTTGTTGTACTCTGTTGATGCCTAACAATAGTTTTTAGCCCGTGGGGATTGAGAATTCCCTTCAGGCCATGCCACGGTTCGGCTTGGGTGATCGGTTTAGGGTCAACCCAGGTTGGTTTGTGACAAGGTGTATGAAGAAAAATGTACAAGGTTTGCAAGATTCGACTCTAGATTTTTCATAAACATTGAAAGAAATGTGGATCAATTATTTATCAGACTAAAGTTGAGTTTATAAAAATCATTATAAATTCACGACTTTGACATATATGAAGGGATTTTTCACTGCGCCTTCATGGATGAAATAGAGATTGGAGACTCTTAATAGTCTCATGAGCCTAGTGAAAAAAGGAGGAAAATGGAGTTTAATATGGGTGGATCAAAAAATAAATTCCATGATAGAAAGAAAACCCAATATCCCAAATTTCAAAAATTGTGGAAAGAAACATCTTGATAACTTTCTAATGGGAACTAAGAAATGCTTAAAATGTGAAAGAATGTGGAATATTACTAATAACTGCCAAAGGGATATGATGAATCCCACTAATGTGGAATAAGAAGGGAAGATTTAGATCAAAACCCAGCCTGTAGTGTTATGTTAAAACTTCAATGAACACAGAAATTATGCAAACCATTTCCCTAAGTCAGGGGTTGTTGGAGAAAATCAATAACAACAACCTCCAAGGAAGAAAGTAATAAAATTTTCTATCAATACTTCTGAAGTGGATCCTGACAATGATGTGGTGATAGGTACACTGATTATTCATTCAAGAGTACAAAATGTACTATTTGATTATAGATCTATGCATTCTTTTATATCTTTCAAGTTTAATATAACTATTAAAAAACCACCTCAAAATTTTGAGGTTGAGTAATCTATGAGAACAGAAAATGGGGAAATTATTTCATCCAAAGCTTATAACTCCTCCTCGATTAATGTTTGTGCACCAAACCTCCCAAAAAATATTTTCATACTCCATTTGGTGGATTTTGATTTCATATTGGGCATGGATTGTCTATCTTTATATAAATCCAACATCAACTATCAGGAAAGGGAGAATATAATTCAAATCCCAAAGCATCCTCCAATTCTATACAAGTTTAAGGAGGATGAATCTTATTCAGAATAATTTTCTTAAGTGTGGATATTACTAACTTATGAGAAATAATATCTAGCTCAAATAATTGATCCAAAGGAGAGAATCATGCTTGAACACATAACCATTGTGAGGGACCACACTGATGTATTACCTAAAGAGTTTCCTGATCTTCCTCTTAATCTAGAGGTTGAGTTATCAATTGAACTTATTCCTAGATCTCTACCTATATCAATGAAAATTTATATATTGGTGACCATTGAGTTGGAAGAACTAAATAAAAGTTATAGGATAATATGAATAAGGGATTTATATTCCCGAGTTCTTCACCATGGGGTGCACCAGTCATTTTTGTCAAGAAGAAGGTTAGATCAATGTGCCTTTGTATTAATTATCATGAGATTAATAAAATTATGATAAATAAGAAATATCCCCTACCACAGATAAACGACTTGTTTGATCAGCTCTGTGGGGCCAATTATTTCTCTAAGGTGTACTTTTGGTCGAAATATCACCAATTAAAGGTAGGGAAGGAATATATTCCCAAGAAAGCCTTTAGAAAGAGGTATGGACACTTTGATTTCATAGTTATTCCCTTAATACTCACTAATTATCCATCAATTTTCATGGATTTAATGAATAAAGTGTTTATAAATTACCTTGATTTTTTTGGTAGTCTTTATTGATGATATTCTAATATAATCCAAGTGAAAGGAGGAGTATGAGGGGCATTTGAATACTATGTTGAAGACTTTGATAAGGGAGGAAATTTATGTTAAGTACACTAAATGAGAGTTCTAAATAAAGTAAGTACCATTCTTGGGGCATGTTATCTCTATATTAGGAATATTTGTGGACCCTTCCAAGATAAAGACAATCAAAGAGTGGCCTAGGACAACATATATAATTGAGATCTGTAGTTTTCTTAGTCTATCAGGGTGTTACCAATGATTTGTGAAGAACTTATCACGATTTTCAAACCCACTAACCAAGATGACTCGGAAGGGAGTGAAGTTTTTCTGGATGAGTGAATGTGAAGACTACTTCAAAGAGTTGAAAAATAGGCCTATCATTGCACCAGTACTCACACTACCGACAAGTGTAGAAATATTTTTAGTATAAAAAGACGATTCAAAGAAGGGATTTGGATGTGTACTAATGAAAAATGATAAAGTGATAGCCTACACCTCAAGAGAGTTAAAAATCCATGAGAAAGACTATCCCATGCATGATTTGGTTTTAGCAGCTAGGATCTTTGTGTTGAAAATATGATGTAATTATCTCTATTGGGAGAAGTGTGAGATATATACTAATCAAAAGAGTCTCAAATATATATTCCCACAAAAAGATATTAATATGCACCAGTAAAGATGGTCAGATATCATTAAGGATTACTACTGGTCAATCCTTTACCATCTTGTTAAGGAAAATAAGGCAGTAGATGCTCTAAGTAGAAATAATCATGAAAGTTTATAAATTATGAGAATTGAGAAGGATCTTTTCTTCTTATATTTTAAAAGGATAAACATGAGAATTATTTAAGAAGGAACATCTTCAATCCTTTATCAAATGATTGATCAATCACCCCTTATGAAGAAAATAAAGGATTCTCAAAGAAATGATGTGGAAATATAGAGGAAGGCGGAAGATATGAGAAAGGGGAAATCATCAGAGTTTAAAATTGATGAGAAAGGATTTGTAAGATTTGGGTCACGACTATGTGTACCATCAATCTATATATAAAGAAGGATCTTCTGAATGGTGCACATAGATCAAACTTTTCTATTCACCTAGGGAGCACAAAGATGTATTGAGATATCTGAGAGAAATATTGGTGGAACAATATAAAGAATGAGATAACTAAATATACATCAAAGTGACTAGTATGTCAGCGATTGATGTTTGAAAGACAAAAGAACATGGGTATGATCCATACACTACCCATAGAAACATGGAAGTGGTAGAAAATTACCCTGTAATTTTTCAATGGACTTCTAAATACATTTATAGTAAACGATGCTATATGGGTTATTGTGGTTTATCTTACAAAGATAGACCAATTTATCTCTATTCAAGAGTAATTCTCACTAGATAAAATTTCACAAATATATATCAAATAAGTGGTAAGGGTACATGGAGTACCACTATCGATTATATTTGATTGAGATATGAGATTCACCACCAAGTTCTAGAAAAGTTTCCAACATGATCTGTGTACTGAAATAAACTTCAGTATGACCTATCATCCCCAAAATGATGGCCAATATAAGAAGATTATTCATAAATTGGAATATATGTTATGATCGTGTTCTATGGAATTCAAAAGAGGATCTAACTAACATAAGATACTGGTCAAATTCTCCTACAAAAAAAATATCCACTCAAGAATCAAAATGGATCAATATGAATACCTTTATGGGAAAACTTTAGAACACCAGAATATTGGGATAAAGTTAGTGAGAATAAGCTGCTAGGACTAGAAATAGTTGATGAAATGGTGGGAAATTAGAAAACTATTCAGCAACACATCAAGGCAGCCGAAAGTCAACAAAATATCTATATAGACAATTTTTGATGATACCTTGAGTTTAAGGTTGGAGACATGGTATTCCTCTGTATATCTATATGGAATATGATCATTATATTTTGGAATAAAGGAAAGATAAGTCCCAAGTACATCACCCCCTTCACAATCCTTGATCATGTCAGAGCCATGGCCTATTGACTAGAACTCTCACCTACCATGTCTCAAGTACATAATGTATTCCACGGATCCCTCTTGAAAAAGTATATACCTGATCCTTCACATGTACTGAGTTCATAGGTGGTATAATTGGAGAATGATCTCTCTTATGAGAAGTAGCCAGTGAAGATCTTGAATCATAGAGATAAAGTTCTACATAATAGGACCACTCACCTAGTCAAAGTATTATGGCGGAAGACTAAGTACGAAGATGAAATATGAGAACCAGAGGAAGTAATGAAGGAGAAATACCATCACTATTTTTACCCATATTAAGTAAAATAAAACAATCAAGTTAATAAAATAATACAAACTTTACAAATAAATAATTAATTAAATAAGAAGTATTTCTATAAGTTAAGGAACCTATACTGATTAAATAGTAACTTGACCTTTGGAATAGTAATACAACCCTCATGAATATTAAACCGAACAATATAATAGTAACATTACCTATGAAAGTATAAATAAAATCTGGATATCTTATAAATGAAAATATGATATAATTATATCACAGTTTAAGTAAATAAATGTTATAAAAATTATTAATTATGTTTTGGTATTTTATAAGTCATAAATAATTAATAACAATTTTATGATTAATTTTATAATTTAAAATAAAATTTATATTCATAAAATGTATTCAAAAATTAATATTTTTTTTATTATGATTTTAAGATAATTTTATGAGACCTTATTTAATTTTTCAAAGTGTTATAAAATTAGTTATATTTTTAAAATCTGTATTTTTCGAGTAAATGATCATTTTAATTAAAAATTAAATTTAACATATTTATAAAATTATTTTTATAAAATTGAGTTTATTTTTTAATTCTAAACATAGAAAAAATGGTTTGAGTTAGTTTTTGGGATTTTTCTCCAAATACTTGAATTTTCGATGAATAATGAAATACTGTAATTTATGGTATATAAACATTATAAGTTAAATACACTATTTCCTAAGTCATCACTGATGTATGCACCATAATTATATTCAATATTTTAATATATTTAGTTATAATAATCAAACTATTCATATTATTGAGTAAAAATAATAGACTAATGAATAAAATAATGAGAAAATACCCCTCTCCTCCACTATAAATACCACCTCTTCTCCTCACACCTTCCTAGATTTGAGCCTTGTACAAATTCTGACAAAAAATCTTCCTAATAACCTCTCCCATATCTATGATCTCTATTTCTCATCAAAATACCAAAACTTTTTTCCTAAGGAGGTTCGCAAGGATGAGAAATTCAAGAGGTAAATTCCTTTTTCTTTTCTTTTAATTTCTTTTCAAGTTCTTTTCTTTTCTTAATATATACTCACATAAACTCATCCAAATGGAATGATAAATCTATAAATTTATATATAATTTAATTTTATTATGATAATGAATAATCCATCATAAAAATCCTTCTCCCTTATCTTTTATTTTTAAAATGAAACCGTTATCTGTGAGGTGTTGATTTATCACCTTCATGGATGACAAGTTTTCATTTTCCTTTATCTAATTAAAAGATATTCTAAAAAACATTATAATGGTTTAATAATATAGTAAAATTTATTTTTTAACATTTTTTATGTTCCATAACTAACATATATGAAAAATAATAAATGATAAAATAAAACAAGTTTGCTGTGATAGAAAAACCGCTAAAATTAATCTAAACGATTATCATTAACATGTTATTTAATGATTCATCCTAATATCTGAAAAAAGTTATATATATGACCAATTAAAATTAATTTTGTTCATTAATAACATATAATTTCTATTTTTGAGAATTATACACATTCTACATGAACTTCCATACTCATATACAAGCAAACCAATCATGAAAACTAAGAAAATGAAGACTCCAAAATGATGAAATTGAACACTATAACACATAAAAAATGCCATAAATTAAATTAATAAAATTATAATAAATAAATTACATGTATAAAATGTTATTTATTTATTAATTAATGAATATAATTTGAGTATTTAGGACATTAAGATCAAGTGGAGAACCATTTCAAACATAAGGCAAGGGATCCTTTCCAAACCTTCGTATTTCCTTTGGGTTACATTTTCTCTCTATTTTCCCAATGTAACTATTAATTATTTTATATAATTCTTATAAATTAAGTTTATATGTTACAAAATCATATATATAGATAATATCATACTTATTTTATTGGGTAATACATGTTTTTAATAAGGTTCCCTTCTCAAATCTTCCCAGAAAGAAAATTTGTTTCAAGTGAACTTCCTGATTTATTACTCATTTTCAAGTGCACACCATAATATATTTTAATACACCATTATTTTTGTAAAATCACTAATTTTATTATAAAAATATATCTTGGTTCATTTATTATTTTATACAAACAATTAATTCTTTTCCATTTTAAATAATCTTTAACTTTTTCCTTAAACTGCACTAAAATGTTTTGTTTATAAAGTTTCTTAAAAACTATTTTTAAATATATTCACTTAATTTTAAAATTATTTATCATTATCAATGCCTATTTTCCATTATAAATGTCCATGTATGATTTAAATAATTAATTCCATGGACACCGACATAATATCTCATTATGTTATACCTTTTGACATGATCATGTTAGCCAATTCTTTCCATGGGTATTAAATAGGTTTAAGTTTATTTTATTATGTATGATTATTTATGTAAAAAAAATATTAATGAAAATGTTATGATGTGTGTGTCCAGATAGATCTCTAATACATTGGGTAATGTTTACTCTCATGATATTTCCTGTGCAATGGCCTTAGTGGTTAGCCTTGACGCATGCTCTATATGTAATGGTCTTAGTGGTTAGCCTTGAATTGTACTCCTCCATATTAAATGATCCCTGACTCATGATAAAGTAATGTTTTATGTTGTTTCCACATTACTATGATTCTAATATTATATAATCTGGTGTTCTATATGTTATTATTCCATATGTTTATTCATGTTCCATGACTTTTTATACCATTATGTTATGTCATTTAACCCATGTGCGAAGCTTTATTCTTATCTTTAATTCCTTACTGGGATTTTTAGCTCATACCTTTATTCATGTGTTCCCACAGGTTATCTTATGTAGATATAAATGGTCAAATTTAGTAAAGAGATCATTATGAAGATTAAATAAAAGATGTTTATGTTTTGGTTTCATGATGTTTAATTATGTACCTAATATTCAAGATGCTATACTTTATGATCCTTGTATTGTAATTTTATGTTTAATTATCCTTATAGTCATGTAATGATATGTTTAAAAGGATAGGGTTTATATATTCTTGGTGGTGAAATCCTTTCTAAATAAATAGTCAAATTAAAATATCTAGATCCATAATATCCTCAAATATTAATAAATTATTACAACTAAAATATATTAATAAAACATTACTTATTTAATAAAAAAAATTATTTAAATTTAATTACTAAATAAAATAAATAATAATATTCCTCCGACACCCGATATCCTTTGGAAAACCAACCCTCTTTAATTTTTTTAAATCCTAACCTAAGTGAAACCATCATGTCTTGAATCCAAATATGTGTTTATAATTCCATCTCCATAACTAAAAAATACAATCTTACCCTTCTTATGTATCCATAAGATAACATAAAAATCATTAATTAAAATATTCTAAAATGGGATAATGTAAAATACTTGGTGGATACAGATGTATTATAGGCCACCTACTATGTTATTGATTCCCTATAATATAATGATCATTTTGAATGTATACATTACATATAATTTATTAAAATAGTCGATCATATCATATGTCACTTAAATAAGTATGGATATGCATTTTTTCAATATAATACAATCAATGGATTAGGTTTCATACTTATAATTCAAAAGGGAAATACCCATATTGGTTATACTCAACTAATAAATGGATCAAAAACCTACCTAATCACATTTAAATAGATCTACCACAAATATGGAATAATAAATGAATCAATGTATTAAGTTTCATATGATATATTTCTTTTATATGTCAGGTATTGTGGTTTCATATAAATTTAAACCCCTAAAGTATATTAGTAACCATATGAATTTCCATATGATATTATTTGATGGGTATGTACTGATATTATATCTCTATTCAATATCTACTAAGTGTAATTTGTATCATATATTATATTATATTAATAATAATATGAAAATATCTTCATAAACTGTAATTATTCATAATGGTCATTTATTAGGGATAAATAAAAGATATACATTGATTATTTTTATCATTACACTATTAATTTAATATTAACTATACAAAAAAATGAATAATAAATAATCATTAACTTTTTTTATAATTAGTCAATACATATACATTAGAAATATCAATTACATCTAATATATCATGTAACTAATATAAAAAGATATTTCATGACTATCATTCCTCTTATAGGTTAATTGGTTTATCAATTTATATGAAAAATTCTTCTTTTTTTTTTCTACCCATTATATCTTTATATAATCATTCACAATGAATTATTGAGTGATATAGTATTTATGATGGATGTTTTTAGTGATTTTGTGAGATTAGAGTTTCTTGTCTCAAGAAATAGCTCTATTAATTTGACAACCAAGCTAAACTGATCCCAAAATATAGGGAACTACCCCAAGTTTATTAAGTAAAATCATGATAAAAATTGATTCTTTTATAATATCTGATGTAATGATGTACTATGCCTCTTTTTTCATGTCAACAATGGTGGGTTGTTTCAAAATCAAACAACTGAAGACTCCATCATTGAGTAAAAACATAGAAAGATTAAAATCTCCTAAAATCCTTATTTGTTTTAAAACTAAAATTAGTGAGACCCCGTATAATGATTTTCTTCTTACCTATAAATACCTATAACATATCAATAATTATTATCAAGAACTTTAGGATATTATACATTGAAATCTATTGAGTCTTATAATAATTTTATTGGTATTTACTTCTTATTCTTAAAGAATATGAGATATTAGACTGAGTACACAACATGGCATACATGATGGATCCTATGTTAGGAAAATAAATAATATTATCCATGTTTCACCTTATATATTTAGAATTACATATAGTATTCATATGAAATAATACATGAAATTCTGGTAAAGACCCATTTTTAAAGTTCTCCACACTAAAAATCATTATTACATTACTGTTATATTAGTTATTATCACAACAATATATTAAATAAATATATCATGATATATATAGGCTACTTATCTCATGTATTAGATTAATAAAAACATCCCCAGCCATATTTTTTTATAAATTATAATTTCAAGACAGCATTATTTATAAGCAAATTTTCATCCACTTACGACACTAGAAGTACCAAAACACTCCCACTTACATGCTTGTATACACATGAGTCATTCACATTATTGATCATGCGGGTACCCCAATCATTGTAGGTTCACTAAGAGGTAAAGGGAATGTGAATTTGTAAACAATAAAATAATTTTAATTTCTTTTATTTATTTAGATATAAATGTATATCACTTGTTAGACTGAGAAATATCACTTCATTACACCCAAAGATAGACTATGGAAATAAAAAATTTAAAAACCAGTAGAAATAAAAATTTCACTACTCAAAGTGAGTAGCTAAACCTTAGAATAATCAGGACATACCCAAGAACTTATGATCCAATAGAATTACCATTTTTCATAATAATGAGTACATAATATAAACAAACTTATTTATACTAGAAAATTAGGATAACTGTATCTCAAAAACTATCCTAAAAAAAGTGACATAGAGACTTGTATTTTTCTAAGTAGGGATTATCATTCTCCTATGATAACTATCTCTTTATAATATAAAGTAATCAAGAACAAATTTTCTATAAATAATTTGTGTGATATCTTCTTCTTTACTACACATCACCATTGTGATGATCACAAATTGACAAGTCATGTGAACTCTTTCTCTTATTCTTATTATACCTAAACTCCTATAAGTATATTCCTCCTCTATATTCACTACACTCCACACACTCTTCCATTATATATCCCTCGAATAATGCTATAAATTATTCTCCTTTTCTCTACTCATGTATTCTATTCAATACATCACATAAAAATAAATCCTACATATCATGCAAGCATGACCCTATTCATATATCTCACACACAACAATATCTTCATGTTCACAATTGAATTTCAAATTAAAATTCAAATGAGTAACCAATATTAAACTACACTTAATTATTTCGTATTCTTCCCACTTATTTATTCTTATTATATTTAGATTGATAATTCTATCTTATAGAACCATGTAGTCAAACATTATGAATCATGATGTGGAAAAATAGTTATCCCAAACTACAACTTCATTTTTCTTCCTTTATGACACAACTACCTTCTTCATGACATGAACTTTCTCTGTCCCTACAATTGCATCATGAACTTAATTCATGATTTATAAATACTACATGAAACATTTAAGAATCGTCATATGTAATTTCTCTTAGAATAATCCATTTTATAATTTATTATATGTTACATTCACCATAAAACACATAATTTATCAAATGTATGAACTTTTACGAAGTCATTATTTACTCTTCTGAAGTAGGAAATGATGTTTGTGAAGTCATAAATTACTCTTTAAAAGTTATTAATGACCCTAATTAAGTCACAAATGAATATTTTGAACTCTAAAAGTGATTATTAGGAAATCCCAAAGACACCTATAATGTTAGGAAGTGAATTTTTGGAATTCATAGCAGCTCTTCTGAATATAAAAATGACTCTTATATAGTGTTTCATGAATTTTATAACAACTTGATTTTGTTATATTTTAAAAATACACTATATTATATGAATCCTCAAAAATTTGTTGACTATTATGATGTGCCCAAAAGTTTTTGAATTTTACAAAAGTCACCTTAGAATAAACATTACAAAATATAGGGAGAGTTTACAAATTTCATAAAAATCCCAGACATCAAAAATTTTATAAGGTTAAATGAGCCTTATAAATCCCGATTTAACCTTAAAATTTCTAAAGTTTAATCTTATGAAGTCCAAAAATATACTATATAAACATATAAGTTTTCTATTTTAGTATACATATACTTAGGATCATGATTATATAGCCTAGAGTTAACCTTTAAATGTTTAGAAAACAATCTTAAAATATCCACTTTTTATCTAGAATAAAACATACAAAGTTATGTCTCTACCTCAAAAGGCCCAGAATACAACTTTAGAAAGTTAACTTTTCCATTTTTCATATACCAGTTAACATCATAGTGTCCAAGTAAACCTTTATATGTTTAAAAACAAACCTTAAAAAAATTAAACTTATGAAGTTCATTCCTTTTTAATCGTCTCAAATTTATACCTAGGTCCAACATTATGATATAACAAGATAAACCATCAAAATTAAGTTAGAGTTATGGACTTTATCAAATTCATAATAACCTATAACTTTCATAATTTATCCAATGCAACCCTAAACTTCTCTTTACCTTTTTTAACATATCAAAACACCTATATAGTCTTCACCACACCTAGGAAAATTTATTTTATATGATTTTGAATATGATTTTTGAATTGAAATAAAAGGAAAAAAATAAATATATCCACTTATTATTTAGATTCTCATCACAAAAAACTCTCGTTGGGTATCAATAATCTTTCATAGGGTCTCAATTTCATCCAAAAAGAGATCTTAGACTTAGAATTCACCGCCTATGCAATTTTTATAAAACACTGAACATAAATCAATTTCAAAGTCATCAAACGTTTTAATCAATAATCATTAAATAATTATTATCACGCTTTTTAAATTCTAGTGGAGGAAAGAAGAACATTGAACAATAATATTGTGTTTTAAAAAAACAGTGACTTACATCCACTCCTTTAACCCCATATAATACCATTTATTATACCACTTTATAATAACATTTCTACCACTTCTCAAAGACTATTCATAGAAATTTTGAACAATATATTCCTACGTTCATGCTCAAAAAAATATTCGAATAGATAATATATATCAAAACTCACACACCCACATGCTAACCCTAATATCTACCCTTTAAATTACTCTCTCTAAATAAATACTCCCCAAAAATAAAATATCTTTCCATCATTTGGAAAATCACATATATTTTGATTATCTTTATAATAGTAGTGTCTCTATTTGAAAATAAACTTTCTAAATACATAAAGGAATGAAAATAAATATATTTACACTTTTATTATATTCTTTTTAAAAAAACACCCAAATAATAATTGAGACCGGGGGCATAAACTTTAGGCCTTAGAATTTGATGAATGAAGGTTGATAATTATTATTTAACCTCCATGGATTAGTACTAAATACCCCTTTTGATTAAAATAAATTTATTAGATAAGTTATTATTTAAATCCCATTTCAAATTAATATTACTCATATTTCTTTTAACTTTATAAAAGTTACATGTTAAATATTTTTTCTTCTTCCCACTCTTGAATATATTTTTAGAGCATGGACATTAGTGTTTTAAAATGATACAAACTTCTCTATATTCATTTTTAATATATTATATATAAGATCACTTAATTATCCTTATTATTGATGATACATGATTTTTAATCCATTCAGTAATAAAAAAGTTTTAAAGGATTTAAAAATTGTTCTTTATTATTATTATAAGGCACATTCATTTCACAAAATCACCAATTAAAAATAATTTGTCTCAAGTATGTTGTACTATAATGACAACACTTCCATATTTTAGTTTATTCACAACATTTTAATTATTCTAAAATATCACTTCATGGTCTTAATTATAGTTTTGTGACACATTAATTACATTTTGCTTCATCCCATTAACAAATAATGTGCTCTTTACTTCTAGTTTGTCTTATCTAATGATTTATGAACCAATTACTAGGATTTTGAGTGAAACATAATTAACAAAGTCCATAAATGGTTTCATGAACTTCTTAAAATCCTTCAAGAGATTCAAATAGACTATCATATAATATGAGAATACACTACCCAATATCCATGGATGTTTCGTTTGATTTCTTTTGTGTTAAACATCAAAATCAAATCCTTCTATTTTATTTTCACTTTATTCTTTTGAGGGTTTTTATTATAATTGTTTATACTCAAATGGATAGGTAGAATGGTAAAAAAATATAACATCCCCCAACACTAGTAAAGTAGATATGGTGTATTATTTATTAAAATGATATATGAGGGATCAAATCCCCAAGGATAAATTAGTTTTGTACTATTGAATAACCAATTACATACATGATTTCCAATTACATTGTAAATATTAAAAAATAACATAATAAACATTCTTGTATCCTTAATAATATTCATAATATCCATATTTATATCTCAGGGAATGAAAGAGAAATAAGTGTGAGTTAAATTCTTAGTAAGTGTTTCTTATAGGAGAAGTTATCATGAGTAAATAAGGAATAAAAAATATGAAAATGTGGATAACTTAAAACAAATTCTATTCAATCAATAACTTGGTAATGAAATGTATCCATGGATAATATCACTGAAATAATATCATGGATAATAATTAAAAAATATTCAATGAAAGAAATTTATAATGTTGGACTTCATAATCTCATACATCATGATATCTTTACCTCCACAGACTTGTGCTAATAGAATTTAAAATATGGATATGTATATTCCAAAAACCCATTTAATAAGGCTATACAATTAATTTGTCTCATGATACCTATCATTGTATTGAGTGATTTTCTATAACTAGGCCCCACCTATCATTGTATTTACAATGCACTACTCATATATTTAATGATCAATTTAAATAATAAATGATATTAATTATCAACAATTTTCCATATTCAGCAAAGGATACAAAATATTAATATTTCCTTGTCAATCAAATAACATTCACAATAAAACACCATATGAAGAAATGGTTTACATTTTAAAAAATAAGAATAACCAGAATGCAAATAATATTTATAATTAAAGGAAATATAATTTCCAATTATCATAAGAAATTGAATGATTCAAGAAAAATTTAATGATACTAAAGTTAATAAGAGATAAAATATGACCATAAATTAATAAGAAATATAGGTTTTATAATAAAACCATATCCTTAGAAGAGATAAAGAAAATAGAAGACAAAGATTAAAATAATATTTCATTAAAGACATTTCTATGTAAAACCATTAAAAACTTATATAAGAATATAAAGAGTGTAAAATGGTTATGATGTTGAGAAAATCTATTAACATCATATATATATTAAAGAAACATTCCTTTTGACTTTTATAAAGAAAGTTGGAAATTGACCTTATAGAAAACATTCAGTAGATTCTCGTAATACCTTATAAAAAGTAATGGATAACATAAAATGACCCTAATAAATAATTTGTTTTGTAAATAAAAAGGGATTTTGTAAAATAATTTTGAAAAAAATGAACATGGATGAAAAATATACCAGATCAAAAAGAGAAAAAATCTGTTTTTATTTTAAAATTCATTTTATAGATTCAAGTACTAAAAAATAGAAAATATGGAAGAAAACATGGAATGAATTTAAATATTTAATGTAAAATAACATATATGAATTTTATTGATGATATATTATAATATTCCTTCAATGAAAAATATAACCAATCTAAAAAAAATGAAATTTTAAAATAAATTCCCAGCTCTTTGATAACTTTTGAATTGGAATCAATTGAAAGTATAAAATTGAATTGAAAATTTAATAATAATGAATAAATAGATATTGATGTTAAATAAATAAAAGGGAAAATATATACATCACATAAAAAAATATGTGCATAATGCCAAATATATCTCAAAGGAGTGGAAATTGATATGGAATCCTTTACCTCGTGCTTACATATTGTTTGAAGTGGTTTAAACTTTAGTATAATGGTATTAAATATTTTATTAATTTATAAAAAAACCATATTCATAATTATAATATAATTTTTAATCCCCTTATAACATATTTTCACCCATTTGAAAATAATATTTCATTTTTATCATTGTTTTAGTTTTTAACTGCTTAGTTTTATCATGTGTGTTTTATTATGGATGTTCTATTTATTATGCGTTGGTTATTTTTTCATAATTACTAGATTGGTATTAATTTAATAAATATTTTATTTTTTATTAGTTACATTTTCTAAAATAATTCTTGAAAGGTGGACATGGAAAATTAATTGCAAGGCTTTGTGTAGACTGTGATTCATACATATGCACAAGCGAAGTTATCATTTTTTAATCAGTGAATGGGTAATGAAGTAGATGATATATTAAATTAAGTAAATAAAAGTTGTTTCATAAAATATCTTAAAATAATAATATATTTATTCCATTAAAATAGTAACATCTTAGTATATGGGAGAAACTAGTGTTATTATGTTGTAATTTTTAGAATATAATTGGAAAATGAAGATTTCCGCACAATAGTGCTATGTTGGCTGAGAAGTGTGTTATGAATAACTTGTAGTGAAATCAGTTCACAAGAGGTTTGTAGTTCATGTGAGGCTAACATCTTGTCAGAGGCTCATCATTTGTGGAATTTAGGCAGCAATTTAAGGAACTAAAAAGGATTCTCATTTGTGGAAGGGAATGATTGTTGTAATTGATTAAGGTGCTGTACGGGCCACATAACAGTTCGTAGTGAAGGTTGTCCCACATGGAAGTTTTTGTTAATTTGTATTATCAAGTTTTATAGATCTATTTTTCTATATAAATACCCCTAATCATATCATTAAGGATAATGAATTTCATTAGAAAAGATCATCACTCTAGGAAGAATTTGGGGAAGTATTAAGTAGTTTGCGAGGAAGAATTCTATGAAGGAGAAGAGTTTTTTGGGGGATAAATTTAGGAAAATAGAATTTATTAAAATATAGTTCACAGAAGGGGTTTTTGGGGTTTGGTAACTCACAAATAATAATGAGTTACGAAACATTAGTGGTTCATAGAGGCATCATCCATCTGTGAAGTAGAAGCAGTTTGCGAAGGAATGGTTATCAATGAAGCACTCATGCCATGTGGTGAAAGGAAGTTTATAGAGAAAGTAAGGTAGTTCACAGAGGTAGTAGTATAGTTCATAGTGAGTACAAAAAAGTTCATGAATAGACTAAAATAGTTTACAAAATAATTTTTGAAAACTAAAAGTATGCGAAAAAGGGACTTAAATAGAGAATCTACCCACAATTAAAGATGTATTCATTATTGATAATGAAGAGACATAAAATTCCATAAACTATATCTAGATCCTTTCTAGAGTAGTACTAAAAATAAGAGGAAGAAGGTGTTCCTTTCCACCAGTAGTGAGCCATCGAAAGAGAGTTAGGGAGTGACCCTTGGGAAAGCAATGAGCTCACCCTAAAACCTTATAAAGGCTGTGAGCCTGGAAAAAGAAGTGATCTAGACCAAAGCTTATAATTTGGAAGTGATCCTTATTGGACTTGATACAAAGAAAACATTTCCATTTTATAATCCTTAAACGTAGCCCAATGAGGGTGAACCAAGTAAAATAATTATGTCTCGTGCATGATTTTATTTCTATTCATACATTTCAATGAGAAAGAGAGAGAAGAGTGTTTTGTTTAATAACAAACAAATATTTGAAGGGGCAGTTATTCTAATATATCCTACCCTGATTCACCCCCATTAGGTTATTTAACCTAGTTTGGCTAAAAAATGTTCTAAAATAAGAAGTAAAAATAGAAAGATCTTGGTCAATATGATTACATTCTCTCAGGGAAACCTCATTTAGATCCCTTATTAGGGACCATACGTTTGGTATTTTGGGAAGGACAAAACCTCTAGAATGTATATAATGATGTTGTGGATATATTTTTAAAGTGTTTGATCAAGAAAAATATATTAATATCTGTTAATAAAGGAGGGAAGGAGGTTCCCTTTTATAATTGAGGTGAGTGGCACACTTGTAATTTTTCAAAGTGTTAAAATATTAATAATTCAATTTCTTGGAAAATGGGATCCAAAATGACTCAAATGAGAAGTTTATAAGTTTAAGTGGTAAATAAAACCAACTAATTGGGTTTATGAAAGTTTTTAGGCCATATTAACCCTTATCTTTTTAGATTAATTCACAGTAAACCTATTTTAACCTTAACCGTGGTAAGAGTTTTTTTACTATTTTTACTATTAATTATGAATAAAATTAGTTTGACCTAATTAAATAATATTAATTATTATGATTAAAAATATGGAATCCATTTTTTAAAATTAAATTCATATAATTGGTAGAATTTAATTTAAAAATAAACTCGTAAAATTTATTAAAAATTTGGTTTTGAAGAAATATATTTTTTATGTATAATATGATCCTACATTAACTATATAACCTATAGTCATAATTATAAGGATTAAAATTCATATAATTAGATACATAATATATAAATTTTAATTAAATCCTTCATTATATATTATTATTTTAATTAATTAAAATTGAAATACATTATACACTTTAAAAGGGTTTTCTAAAAATATCCATTTTTACCTCTGAATAATCTAATCATTATTTATATAAAATTTATAATCAATACATGGCCATTTTTATATATTATAATAAATTATTATAAATAAATTGACAAATATTTAAATATAATATTTTCAATTATTTATAAAATATTATTTTTATGGGAAAATACCAAAAAATTATTCTAAGATTATTTAGACCTCGTAAGTTCGAAATTGATATTTATCCAATAAAAATATAATTTTTATTCCAATAAATATAAAAATTCGAATTTTATTATAGTTTTATTAAAATAAAATGTCACCTTAATATATTTTAAATTTGAGTGTTATATTATTCCCTCCTCTGAAAATTCCATTCTTGATATTTTCATGGATATTACTTTATAAATAATTATGGGTAGATCTTCTTCATAACATCCCCATGTTCCCACATTTGAACCTTCATTTTATGATTTCTATAAAGCACCTTTCTAGTGGAGTCTCTCTATTTGGAAATACTTATTCTCAAATTTCAAGAATCTAGATAGGATCTTTATAATAATATGGATAAGGTTATAGTTCTATTTTTTAGATGTGGGTATATGTGTTGGGAATAACATGTAATATCTTAAAAAATAAACATGGAACACATAATGTACTTTAGAGAGGATCAATGTAATTTCCAAATAGTTATCCACATATCTAAATATCTAAATAATTTTAAATGGTCTAATATACCTAGGGCCATTTATCCATTCCTACCAAACCTTATAACACCCTTTTATGGAGATACTTTCAAGAAAACATGATGTCCCACATAAAAATAAAAATCATTCCTTCGGTTATCAACATAACCCTTTTGTACACATTGAGATTCTTTATTACAATTCTGGATAGTATCCCTTATACATTGAAAGTCATGTTATCACAACTTCAACATGTATTCTAATTCTTGAATAGTATTTTTGGACTATCCATAAGTTCAAGGATGATAGACGGTGCTCAAATAATGCTTGTTATCAAGAGCCTTATGAAGAAATTTTTATACTTTTTATGTAAACCAAGGATCATGATCATGAACAATTAAAATAGGTGCACCATGAATTTTTATAACTTTATTAATGCATAGTATTACAAGGAATTCAAGTGTCAAATCTTCTCTTATAGTTTGGAAATATTCATATTTTGTAAGGTGATCAAAAGTAACACATATTGCATCATTATTTATAGAAGTGTTTGGCAATATAGAGACAATGTGAATAGAAATATCATCCCATTTCCATATAGGAATAGGAAATGGGTTCATGAATCATTTAAGATTTTAACTCTTATCCTTAACCCATTGAAAAACAAATAATCTTGAAACATAATCAACAATTTCCTACTTTATATTATCCCACAAAAAATTATCCTTCAAGTTCCTATACCTCTTGGTGCTTCTAGGGTGTATAAATAAATTTGAGCTATGAGAATAATCTAATAAATACTTTTTTATCTTTGGTATATATGGAACACATAACCCTTTCAAAATTTTAGAACACTATCTTTATATATGATGTCTTTCAATTTCCCATCATTTATGAATTTATTTTAATTTTAAAATTGTCATCATCAGGATGAGAAATTTTTAACTTTTCCAATAAAGATATTTTAGAAATAATTTGAACACATAACGAGGTTTACACTTCCTTAATAATTCCAACATCCATCTTTACTAAATCAATGAATATATGATCTTTTTCAATCCTGATTTTGGTCTGTAATCCATGATATTTCCTAATTAATGCATATGCAACCTTATTTTCCTTCCCTAAACAGTAGTGTGAAAAGATATATTTTAGGCTATTATGATAGGTGCATGTTTGACATATTTCACCATTAATATGATTTATCAATATCCTTAAATAAAATATTACAACTACAAACTCAAGATTATGATTTGTATAGTTTTATCCATGAGTCTTTAACTACCATGATGCATAGATAATAACTTTATTAGTTTCCATGAAGAAACAACCAAGTCCCTTATTTTATGAATCAATATATATCAATAATCCATTATTACCTAACATTATAATCAAAATTGTATCATTGAACATTTTCTTATTTAATTATTCAATGCATTCTTCATATTTTTTATCCTCATGATCTTAACCCCTTTATGTATTATATTGGTTAATGGGATATCCAATTATATTTTTTTAAATAAATATACAATAGTAACCTTCCAAACCAATGAAACTGCACACCTTAGTTATGTTAATTGGTTTATGATATTCTTTAACTACCTTTTTCTTCATAAGATCAAGTAAGGTTCCATCCTAAGAAAAAATATGGCTAAGAAAAGAAACCTTCTAAAGCTAGAATTCACACTTGCTAAATTTTCCATATAACTATTTTCCTAAAAGAGTATCAATAACGATCCATAGGTGATTATCATGGTCCCCATAGGCTTTAGAATACACCATGAAATCATTAATAAATATGGAAAAAATTATAAAAAACAATCCTTGAATACTCTATTCCTTAGATCCATAAAACACTAGGTGCATTAGTCAATCCAAATGGAATTACTATAAACTCGTAATGAATATACCTTATATGAAATGACATATTTAGAATATTGTACTTCTTTACTCACAATTGATGATACCCATAAAAAGGTAAATCTTCAAAAAATATTGATCTCCATGTAGTTGGTCGAACAAGTCATAACATGAGGAAGTGGGTACTTATTATTTATAGTAATAACATTTATTTCACTACAATCAATGCACAACCTCATGGATCCATATTTTTATGATAAAAAATAATAGGGTATCTCCAAGGTGAAACAATATACTGTATACATAACTTATCACATAAATATTATATTTTTTTATTTAGCTCCAATAATTCTAAAGTGGCTATTATATATGGAGTTTTTTATATAGGTATTTCATTAGGGATTAAATCATTGGAGAACTTAACTTTTTATTTCAATGTATTTCTAGGTAATTCCTTGGGAAATACATCATTATATTCCTATACAATTGTTACATTATCAATTTTAGGATTAAATTTTCAAACTATATATTTTATCCTCTCTTCATCCATAAGAATATCATTTGAAAGTGTTATTGATGGTAAATCCAGAAAAACTCTGATGATGAACTCTCCCCTTTAAATACAAGGAATTCCGAATATTTATCATGAAACATATTTTAATTCTCCTGGTAGTAAATTTTTTTCATAATAATTTTAAATGTAGTCCATACAATGGATTACATCAAAATTCAACCATAGGTATAATAAAAAAGTCTACAAAAAATGCATGTTTATGTATTATAATGGGAACTAATTTAAACATATTTTTTTCAGTGATATTTCCAAAAAAATTGACTAAAAACACCAATTTTAAGGTTTTAAAGAAATATATAATTTTATTAGAAAACATAGAATATATAAAAGATTCTGATTATCTATAATTAATTAAATAATTATCTAAATTTGGGGCTAGGATTCAAGTACCTTCTATAAAAAATTTAGGAACTTCAACCTTATATATAGTGATTTCATTAGTTTGGCCTTCTCCCCTTTGATTATTCTATGATAGGTTCCCTTGAAACTTGAGTAATTGGTTTGAATAATACCACATTTCATTACATTTGAAGGACTATATAGTAGTGGTGTCTTTATTTCCCTCAAATTAATTATCCAGATGACCCTTATCACCTCAATTTTAATAAAATCTCATTCCCTTGAATCATTTTTCAGGTTTATTATTTCCATAATTTTCACATGATAGAAATTTATTAAATCTATTATTCTCCTTTGATAAGTTACAATTTTCTTGACTCTCTGATGATCAATTCTTCTCTTGATTTACCTTAAAGATATATGATCTTGAAAATTCCTTCTCCATTTTTATGGAACCTAAAAATATTTCATCATATGATGAAAATGTTTGAGAAACTGGTGACCTTCAGAGCCTTAGCTTAAGGCCTTCATAGAAATTGTTTCTTTCCAGATTATTTATGTAATCCTCATAAAACATGGATATTCTTATAAAGGTAGACTCATACTCCACAACACATTCATATTACTTTTTCTATAAGTTGAGAAAGTTTCTATTCATTTTAGTTATTTTATTATGAGGGAAATATTTTTCGAATAATGTTATATTAGAATCTCTCCATTCCATATTTTATATTTCATCTTACTTGCTAGTATTATGGATCAACATCCACAATTGATAAGAATCATCTTTAAGAAAATATATTTCCAGTATGAAATTTTCCCATTCATTGCATCTTAAGGATAAAAGTATTTTTTTCTAGAGACTTAATCCATTGCTTAATTACTAGTAGATTAGTAATTATACAAAAATATAGAGTCTTATGTTGTATGAAACCATCCAATATAGGTCTATCATTTCAAGGAACATCATGTTGGTACATATGTGAAAGGTCATTTTTATAACTAAATATGTGTTTCATGTCATAGAAAATAATTTTTCTCTATATGTGAAAGGTTATTAGTCATAACTCAGGTTAAATTCCCTAATATGAACATGACCAACTCAGCTCTAACACTAGTTGTTTTGGATTAATCAGTAAAGAAATCTCAATATTGGGAACACATATTGATACCAATTTGTGACGTCTTGACTTGAGTTTAACTAAATAGTGCCCCAAGATGGTTGGCCACCTGACCTCAAGCGTGCTTCCCTGTATTCCAGAGGCTACGACTAGTAGTGAGGGTCTAGTAAGTCAGTCTTGGGGGGGATGTAACCTCTTTTATTAGAATAAAACACCAATGGAAGCAAACAACAATAACCAAGTGTGGAAGCATATAAATAACCAGAATAATACCATTTAATATGATATTCAAATAAGAAAATACAATACTCAACTAAAAGATAAAACATTCTATGAAAATTTGAATGTAAAGTAACTACAATACGACTAAAAGTAAAGACACAATGACTCCCAAGTGGGTCTCAAACCACATCCAGTTCCCTCTCTTATGCTCCAATACCAAATAGTAACCTACCTCAGGGCCTTGCCCTTATCCTTTCCTACAACAAAAAAGTATACTCAGGTTCCGATCAGGAAACCCGAATAGAGTGTGAGTACAACTCATTAGGACACCACCAACAATGTCTAAAATAAGTATAGTCAAAATTTAGTGTATGCAGTTTTATGAAGCAATAAAGATAATGCATAATTAAACAGTTATCACATTTCCATTTAATCTTTAATCATCACATTAGGCCCGATTTTAATTCATGTTCCCCATTTGAATCATTATTCATTATTATCATTCATTTGGTGTTGAATTCCATGTCAACCACCCAAAATCTCATTCAGTATAGTTCATCATGCCTAACACTCCATATCTCATTTGGTCTAGGTCATCATCCCTAGCACCCCATAATCTCATTCAGTGTAGGTTGTCATTCCTAGAAACCCATAATCTCAATATTGGATATCTATTGGGGATGAACGCCATGTTCAAGTCCAAACTTCTAATCAATTTATAATGAAATGTCTAGAACCAAAAAAATATCTTCCATTCAATCATTCTTTAATTCAAAAGAATTAGACACATCACTCCATTACTAATCCAATGATTAATTAAACATTTCAAAGGACATTAGTTAACTCAACAATTGACTAAGCACATAAACCGTTAATTAATTCATAAATTAATTAATCAATTAACACAATTATCATTACATAATTAATTCTTCACAATTAATTATCCATATAAAATTTCAACTTGTCATAATTAATTCTCACAATTAATTATCTTTGATCAAAATCATGTCACATAATTAATTCTCATAATTGATTATATTTGATCAACATTATGACCCATAATTAATTATCAAAATTAATTATCTTACATAACCAAACATCATTTCATAATTAAATTTTCCCAATTAATTATCTTAACACAATTAATTCAATATCTAAATTATAATATCTTAACCCATAAAAAATCTCCAAAAAAATATCTATTTGGGAAACCCCCCTTCGTTTGATCTATGATTCAATTATCAATTAATCACAAAGGTAACCACAAGTCAATTCCACATTCCTAATTACTCTAATTTAGGAAAATCAATTATCAAGGGAATATATCAAATCCATAAACTCACATTAACATATAAAATTCACGACAATAGGATTTTGATTTAGACAACATACCTTAGTTTATTAATGTATGTTAGCCCAATAGAAATCTCGAAAATCCGAGTGGTATAACGTCATCGATCAAGCTTTGGATATAAATCCCTAAACCAAAATTAAGATAAAAGGCATCAAGATCTTTCAAATTTTGACCTAGATCCACAATCGAGGATATAGATATCAAATAATAGGTTTAGATCCATGGAAAATGTGGAGATATTTTTTGAAAAGACCAAGAAAAGATAGAGGAATGAATGAGAGAAGCAACGATATGAAATCTACTTATTTGTAAGAGAGTGTATGTTAAATCCGGGCTTTATATCTCGAAGAACGATGTATGAATCACCTTGGAATCCCTATGGAAGGATATATGATCACCTTGAATTTTTCAATCCTGAACCAAGGTTGAAATATGGGAGTCTCGGGGGTTTGGGTGGTTTTAAAATAGATTTTCAGCAAATTTAATCCTGCACGCACAATTTCTTGGGCAGGGGTACACAGTTAGGAAAAACTGTGCACCGACCATGCAGAACTCTCTATCCAAGTTTGCATAATTATCATGGTCTAGTGGCACAGTTTTTCAAACTGTGCACAAACTGTGCATACCTCTCTATCCAAGTTTTCATGGTTGGAATGGTTTAATCACACAATTTTTCAAACCATGCGCAAACCTTTCACAACCCACTATCTGTTATTTTTTCTTAAAAGTTTACCAAAATGCACCCCAATCCACTTATTCAAAACAAAGGTACATAAAAACCTCGAAAATTACATGAAAACGTGCCCGAGGTGAATCTAGAAAAGGCCAGGATATTACACAATCTTTCTACCATGAACTAGTTATAAACAATGGTATTTACTAAATTAACTGATAAAATTATTAATTTTAAATCATGATATATAATTCTAAATATGGTGTAATAATTAATAAAATTTTAAAATTCATTTATTATTAATCTTGAAATTATATGATTGGTTTCTTTGGGGATATATTAAAATCATAATAATATTTTCAAATATTTCATAATGGTTTGTAAGGAAAATTTTGATTAACCAAATAATATTACCCAAGAGTGTCAAACCTGGTGTGTTGTAAGGTCTCATTCACTATGCACCAGAATAATGGATGAGATATACCCATCCAACTCTTTTAAGAGTTATTACCACTAGATAAATATATGCCAAAACAACATCTAATTATAATAAAAAAATGAATGTATTTCTATGAAAACCATATAATATATACCCTATCAAAATTATTATCATATAATCTTATAATTATATTTATCCTTAAAGTCAGTCATAGGGTTATGTTCCGTAATCTATGTTTTAAAAAATCTAGTTCCCATGGATTATACTAAATCTAGTCCCCATGTTTCATTCTAAACTTACTCCAATAACAACTATAACAAACCGAAATCTGGTAACCTAGAGCTAGTGTCTACTTCGTTATATTGGCATATGATACAAGGGATCACATCACTAAGGATTGATCATTTTAGTAGTCATGAAGAACCAGTAATATATATGATTATAATATTACATTAAATATATATATATATATATATATATTTATATATAACATATGAAACATTCTCGAGTCCATGATATTAATCATAGTATCCTTCTTCATATTCATAGGAAAGGGAAAAAAATAAGGGTGCTTACCAATACTCAGTAAGGGTTACGTACAATAGAAGAAATCATGAGTAAATAAGAAACAATAAATATGTAAATATAGATAACTTAAAACACATTCCATTTAATCAATAACTTGAGTATGAAATAAATTCATATATAAAAAAATTAATTAATATCATGGATAATAATCACTAGATTATTTTGGTAAACCTAATATAGATACCCTCTCAAAAAGGCACCTGACCCAAATTTGCACATACACGAAGGGCATTCCCAATCCTGATAGGCTAGAGACTAGCACCCTAGCATCAAACCACAACTAAAGGGAATGATTTCATGCAACCTAAAGAAAAAAATAATGGAATATATAGATAAAAACAACAAATATAAATAAGAAAATAGATAAATATATTCCACAATTGAAAGATGACATTAGAAATGATATAGCTCAAAAGTAGTCAGAACATCCCAAAGTACAAGTCCAACATCAAAGGATAACCCAAATATAAAACTGACTTATCCATGTGATAACATGGGTAAAATCCCACCATATCATCACTCAATACCTAGACTCAAATTAAAGAAAACTCAATTACCCAAAATATTACCTTTCCATTCCCTACTTCGAAAGACAGAACAAGTTCTACACACCACTGAAGTGGTGCATATGATGTGAGCTAAAAAGGCTCAGTAGGATCCCACCTTGGTGTTTGATATCATGTATCTATACAATAATATGAACAATGGTAAACTTTAAAGAAATAAATACATGTTAAATAGTTAAAAATATTTTATATAAAAACCACGTAAAAACATTTAATTTCCCCATTTTCCATATTTATAAATAATCTAGATAAAAATGTTTAAATAATTTCATAGACATAAAAGTAGTCATATCAAAGAAAATCATGCATCACATATTATATAAAATCCATGGTAGTATAAGATAAAAAATACAATCCAAAAGCATCCAAATCACAAGTAAAATCTTTCCAAGGATTCCTATAGGTTTAGATATAAGACTACTCGTACCACAATCAATTCCTTAGAACACATGCCTAAGGAGTAAAGTAGAACCCCCTGAGTGAATCCCCCAACAATTTCAATTGAGTCCCTAGAAAAATTGTCTTAGGTAATATAGAAACACCCCATGATAGACCCTCTAGAAATACATGGTTGACTTCCCAATGCAAAACCTTCCACCCAAATACCCAAGGGTTCCTATGTGTTAAATTTTCCAAACTATTTCATCAAAATCATTATTTGAAAACTATTTCATAAATCTATGTCACAATGTTTTGAAAATATAATTTTTTTACCAAAAAAGGGAAACATATATTTTATAAAAAATTCAATCCATATGCACAAACCAATCAATAAATCATCCTATTTAATTTCTAAAACAATTAATAAAATCTAGAGAAATACAGTTCATCCAACATAGGATAGAGGCAAAACCACCTACCTCAAACTCAGATCATACATGCCCGTAATGGGATATTCCAATAAGGAAGAACATAAAGACAATAATAAAGGCCTTGATATTGATCCCCATGCCTTAAAAGCACACCCCATAGAAAAATCTAGTGGTGAAAAGGGTAGATCATGAAAAACCTAAAAATAAATCACATTTCGTACCACCAAAAATACAATGGTTAGCCTTTAGAAGAAGATCACAAAATAGATCTTGAAAGGATGAAAATATTATCATCATAGATACAAATATCCAATAACAAAGCATAATGGTGCTACTATGATCAATGAAAATGAACAAGTATAAGGATTACTCACTCAGATAAATTCACTACAACTGCAATGGAGGTTAATCCCTAAATGAAGTGATTTGGAAGGATAAGAGGTCTCCAAAAATAATCTAGGAGAGATCCAAGGTCAAGATATAAAATACCTCTGATCAAATAAATAGACAATCATACACATAGTTCCCTAAAATCACAATTCCTGAGAATTACACATAGTGTATTCCAATTTCATGTTTTTTAATCCATGAGGGTCATATATACCAAAATATTCCCCACCTCGGTAAAAGAAACACCGATCAAACTTTACACAACATGAAACCTTTAGATGATGTGTAAAACTTTAACACCTGTAACTGATTCATGAAATCATCCTAGCAACCATTACACATCATTTAACCATTACATGATGTGTATTTATCCTATAAGTTGTGAAAAAATAAAAGATTCTCTTGAAAAACCAAAAACAACTCTGAAATTCTCTAAACTCTGGGAGAACCTCAAAAATTCTTTAACAATTTTATACTTAGACTCCATTTATTTAAACAACCATACATCCCCAAACATTAGGTCATTTTCTATAGCAAAGTATATCTATCCTTAAAAGTCCCAAAATATTCTCAAATAAATAGTGAAAAAATAATATATAAGATAAAGACCTAAAAGTGGGTAATAGGATGTTAAAAAAATCCTACCATAAGTCTTTCCTCCCTTGAGAAGTCATGTGGATGAATGATGTTCAGATAAGAGGTGAGGCCGCTAATCCCTCATCAACGAATCACATTCCCATGTGTCATGAGATTCAAATATTTTTCTCCATAACACTCTGACCAAAGGATTTGACTTACCATGAAAGTATTTCACTTGATAATAAAGGATTATTATTAGCTGCTTTATAATAGAAATGTATAGGTTAAATTCAATCACATACCAACTCAGAACATGTGGGGAATCATGATGGTATTTTTGGTGCTGTGATATTTAGAAAAAATCATGAAGTCTTATATACTAAAATGGTAATGTAAAACGATAAGAAACCTTACCAATCCACTCTATGACCTCAATTAGTCCAATGTATCTCAGATCCACCTTTCCATTATTTCCAAGATGATGGTGACCCAATAAAGGAGAAATTTTCAAGAAAACTTAGTCACCTATGGAAAAATCAAAGAAAAAATACCATTGATCTATATAATATTTATGGAGGCTTTGAGATATATCTGGAAACTAATGTATATACTGAATACTCATTAATATCTCTTGAAATATACTCAGTCCCAAATAAAGTGACCTTGTAAACCTCTTACCAACAAAGAGGTGATTTTCATGGGTGACCATACAAAGCCTAAAAATGATCCATTATAATCGATGACTGATAACTATTGTTATAAGAAAACCTGACCAATTCTAGATGGATATCCTATGATCCAAAAAATCCAAGATGTAGGAATAGAGTATATCCTATAGAAGTTCAATAGTATACTCTATCTCATTGTCTATTTGTGGATGGTAATTTGTACTCATCCTAACTTGAGTCCCCAACACCTCCTGGAGACTCCTCTAGAACCTCAAAGAAAACCTAGGATCCCTATATAAGATAATGGTATATGGAGTCCTAATTAACATCAAAATCTCTTATAGATGAATCTTATACAGATCTTAAACTTTTATGGTTTCCCTGATCAAAATGAAAAGTGATAAATTTATCAACCGATCAATCACCCCTGATAGTAATCCTCCCTCGATAAGTTTTTGGTAATCCAACAACAAAGTTGATGTACACCTCATCCCATTTAAAAATTGGAACTTGAAGAGGCTATAACAAACTAAAGGGTTTCAAATGATCTTCCTTTATCTGATGCCGAGTATAATAGTGGGACACCTAATCTACAATATTATGCTTCATACCCAGCCACCAGAATCACTATCTCATTTCATTACACATCTTCATAGTTTCTAGATGAACACACCACAATGTTCTATGATAGTTAAAAGAAAAAGATCCTCATAGATTCTAGGATAAAAACCCGACCCTAAAAATGGATAACACCATATGAAGAGAGAGAACAACTAGAAATAGTCTCCCTTCTATACAGGGTTTCTCAAATTCCTTTGAACTCATCATCCTACTACTGACACTGAAAAATAGAATCAAGAAGATATGGTGATAACTGAACACTTGATAGAAATATACCTAATATATCCTCCTAGTTATCCAAGTTCAACTCTAGGAAAATACCCATAATATTCCATTCTTCCATCGATTCCAAAATAGCTTGCAATTTCACTTTTATACTGAGAGGATCTGAAATGACATTCCCTTTCCATGGGGTGTAGGTGATGTCAAATTCAACCATCTAAAGGTATTCCACCCACTTCCTATGTTTGAGATTTATTATTGTTGAGAAAAGGTATAACTTAGACTCTTATGGTCAGAAAAGATTGTGAACCTGTCCCCAAAAAGACAGTGCATCAAACACTTAAGAACATGAAAAACTATGAAGAGATCTAAATCATGAGTGGGGTAATTCTTCTCATACGATCAAAGACAGAGAGATACATAATACACTATAATATCACCCTACATAAGAACAAAACCCAAACCAGTACTAGAAACATAAAATAAAACCACATATCTCTTACCGAGATCATGTAAGATTAGAATATGAGCTTATGTCATAAGTCATTTCAGCTCATTAAAAGAAGACTGTCACTTTTCATCCCATATAAATTTCACCTCATTTATGGTATGAGAATTAAATATTGATCCCAAATTTGATAAATCCTTGAAAAATATTCAATAGTGTCTAGAAATATCCAATAATCTATAAATTTCAAAGATGTTACATGTCTCTTCGCAATAAAAAATAGTCTTCACCTTCTTCGAAGAAACTGATAATATATGTTCAGAAATTAAATGGCCAATGAACTTCACTTATTGAATCCAAAAATTTCATTTCAAAATATTTCCATAAAAATGGTAAATCCTTAGTATTTTCAAAAAAACTAAAATGGTTCTTATGATCATGCTCAGATCTCGAATAAACCAAAATATCATCTATAAAAACTATAAAAAAGTGTTAAGAAATACATATGGAATATCTGATATATCTAATACATGAAAACTTTAGGAGTGTTATTCTGACCAAACAACCTTAAAATTTATTCTTAATGACCATACATAATACTGAAAAATATATTCTGTATATAATAATCCCAAACTTTTAACTGATGATAACCCAATCAAAGATCAATGTTTGAAAACCACTCCCCCTTTAACTAATCAAACAAGTCAACCACAAGATAAAAATGATACTTATTATTAACTATTAATCAGTTCAACTTCTAATATTACACAAACCATTAGAGTGAACGTATTTCATTCATGGAAAATAGAATAGGATATTCCCATGGAGAAGCAATAGGGTGAATAAAACCCTTTTCAACCAAAACATTCAACTGAATCTCATGTGCTTTCAGCTCCACTGGTTCTATAAGATAAAAGGGTATCTAAATCAGTTTTGTACCTAGATCCATGTAAATCATATAATATACCTCCTTATCTAAATTAAGACTATAGAAATCATATAGGAAAATTTATTAAAATCCTCTAACTACAATGGTGAGTTCAAAAATAGAAGAAATATCATCAGGCTCAACTGCTACAATAGGCAATAAAATTTCGATCTCTAGGTGGGAAGGTTATGAATAACTAGAACTAAAATCCAACTCTCTATAAAATAATAATTTTCTCCTATAATTCATAAGAAATGATATTAATTGATGGTAAAATCAACCTCAAAAAAATGACTAACAAGCCAATACATCTCGATGATGAAGTCAAATAGATCTAGATCAAGAAAGAGAAAATCCTAGACTAAATCCACATATGCTATCGATAGTGATCAAGGATACCAAAACCCTTCCTCTTTCTGATTTCCAAGAGGTGTTTCTAACTCCATAATAAATGGTATGATATATATTATAAGTTTAAGTATATAGAAAACTTCTAGAAATAAATGTGTGGTAGGAACCTGTATCAAACAAATTAGTCTCTACAAAAGATGTAATAAAGATGGTACCTCTCACTATCGCTGGAGCCACATCTACCTCTATAATAAACTCATCTACTGCATGGAATATCTTCAATACTAAGGCTTGTGGCTAGGTCCCTTTAGCATTTGAATCACTGAACTACACCGTAGTATCCTTTAGAGATGAATTTTTTTTGACCATAATGAGTTATAGACATAGAATGACTGAAATGCTACCGATGAACATAAGTCCCAAAACTATTAAACATATTTTTAAGGGCAAGAAAATAACATCTGGTATTTATGAACTTTCCACACTGATAGTATTTTAGGGGAACACTACTAATTGTAACTAAATGTGTATAGGAGGTCTTCTATTGTGGAGCGCCTACACCACTCCTGTGATGATATTTCCACTACCTATTTTTCCCCTACACGACACTAAAACTACCACTGGATGGAAGAGAATTGGAAGAATAACCAACCTATCCTACCATATCCATATCAAACATCATATATTTTTATAATTTTTTTATTTAAGTCAAAATATTCAACATAAATACTTATGATCTGATATTTCAGTTCAAACCCTACAGGAACTTATGAGCATTCAATTAGTTATTCTTCACTTCCTCTAGAGAAAAATGAACAAGCTCATAAAACCGATTGGTGTACATCGACACCGAATGATCTCCATAATTTAAGGAGAGTAAATCTAGGGACTTCACCATAATAACAGACTTTAGAAAAAACTAATGGAAGGAAAGAGTCATGAAACCCTTCCATTCCAAGCCCACATGTCTATCCTCATGTACTATGGAATGCAAACATTTCTTAAAAGGACCCCCAAGTTTGAATGATTCACACTTCAACTCGATAATCTCAAGTGTATCCTAGAAGTCAAATATTTGATCAATTATATTATTCAATTCATATTCTTCTTATGGTTTATTCATAGCATTAAAGGATGATGGATTCTAGCACAAGAACTCCCATAATCAATACCTTTCCCCTACATCACCTGATTGCACCTTAACAACTTCATTGTGGGATTATAGTATATGTTGACCTACATTATGAAATTAATACATGATATTATCAATAATATTTTTTCCTATAAGTGGATTCCATTGAGGAGTATCTAATGCACCCTCCTAAGGAACCTATAAAATACATCTCGGAGGCATACCGCTGCACACTAAGTCAAAATAAATGACTAGAAAATAGAACAATATCAGTTCAAACCAAGAAAACATAAGAAAAAACTAATATTAAGATCAAGAAAACAAAATAGGTGACACAAATACCAATATACCATGGTAACTTGAGTCTCTTCATATTAAGAGCTGGGCAGACACTCACCACAATCTACCTCTCAAGTCCTGACAATCATATCTTTAGTCTACCAAATGTCCCAAGAAAAAGACTCTTGAAGAAATTACTCATTTGATAACAAACTATGGAGAACCTAACTCATATACCATATTAACATGGTAATCAATCCTAATTTACACACATCCTAAGGGTATTACCAATCCCCATAGGTTAGCGACTACCACCTAGGCATTAAAAAACAACCATAGGAAATGATGTGAGTTAACCTGAAGTAACAACATGGCATAAATAGATATAAAAAACAAAGATTAATAGTGGAAGGGGTAAACATATTCCATAATTTAAAGAATACAGTAAAAAAGATATTTCTCAAAAGTAGTCAAAACATCCCCAAGTAATGCCCAACATCCAAGGATAACCAAAACAAAAAACTGAATACTCCATGTTATAACATATGAAAACTACAACCATCTCACCACCACTTACCTAGACTCACCTGATAGAAACCTCACCACCTCATTGTAGTGCCTCTCCTTTACCTACATCGAAATATATAACAAGATCTACACACCACTGAAGGGGTGTATAAGGTGTGAGCTAAAGAGGCTTGGCAGGATCCCACCCAAGTGTTCCTTATGAATTCTTTTTATTATAATCTAAAAAATTAGTAACATTAAAGAAAACAAGGAATGATAAATATTTAAACAATTTTCATATCAAAATAAAGGAAAAACATTTAAGTTACCTCATTTTACACATTTCTAAATAATCAAGGTAAAATAATTCAAATCATTTAATATATATCAAAGAAGTCATATAAAAGTAAAGCATGATCACATATCATATCAAATTCATTTCAGTATATATTAAAACAATATAATCCAAAAGAAGAAAAAACACAAGTAAAATAATTCAAAGGATCACTATAGGTTAGGCTAGAATCCTACTCATACTAAAATCAATGATAATTAATTCCTTATAAAATAGGATTAAGGAGTATAGAAACACCCCATGAGTGAATCCGATAACAATTTCAATCGAGTCCCTAGAAAAATGGGATTAGGTAATATAATAACACCCCATGAGTGAACCCCTTAGAAATACATAGATTATGGCCCTTAGTTACACCTTCCACCTAAGTACCCATGTTTTCCCATGTTCTACATTTTCTAAACCATTTCCTCAAAATTATGATTTGAAAACCATTTCATAAATCCGTTTCCAAATTCTTTGAAAATAACTTTTATTTCAACAAAACAAGATGGGGGGGACCATATTTTATAAAAACACCCATTCTGAACACACAAATCAATCGATCAATCATGACATTTAATTTTATAAAACAATTTATAAAAACTAGAGAAATATAGTTGATCCAACAGAGGCTAGAGATAGAACCAATTACCTCATACTCAAGTCACACATGCCTGAAAAAGGATCCACCAATAAGTAAGAACACAAAGAAAATGATAGAGGCCATGATATTTATTCCCATGTGTTAGAATAAAATCCCACAAAAAAATATGATGTGTAAAAATTGTATATTATGGAAAATCTTAAAGAAAATAACATGTTGCACTAAAACCAATACAACGATCAATATTTGGAGAAAGATCACACAATGGACCTAGAATAGATCAAGAATATTATGATCCTATATAAATGAATAAAATAACACAACATAATGGTGCTATAAAGATCAATAATAATGAAGAAATAGAAGGATTACTCACCTATAGAAACACAACTTAAACACAATAGAGACTAATAACTGAACAAAGTGATCAAGAAGGAGATGAGGTCTCCAAAATCTTTTGGGAGAGATCATTTTCCAAGAGATAAAATTCCTATGGTGTAATGAGTAAACAATTATACATTCAACACCCTAAAAATCACAAACCACAAGAATTACAATTTTTGTATTTCCATTTCATGACATGTAATCCATGAAGGTTATATATGATTTAAAATAGATTCATTCATTTAAAAAATGATAAAACCTTACATGAAATGAAAACTTTAAATGGAATTTAAACCTTTAACACCTTATACCCGATTCATGAAATCTTCCTAATGACCATTACATTACACGTTAACATTACATGACTTGTATTTCTCCTTCAAGTAGCAAAAAGTCCCATATTATCTCAAAAAACCCAAACTAACTTTGATGTTCTCTAAACATGGGGAGAAACTCATAAAATTTTTATAAATTTTATACCCATAATCTATTAATTCAAAAAAAAAAACATAATTCCTATAACTTTTGGTTATTTTCTCCCAAAAAGGCTCTCTATCATCAGGAGTCCCAAAATGCCCTGAAATAAAGAGGGAAATGAAAAGAGATAAGAGAAATAACTAAAAGTGGGAAACATAATGTTATAATTCAAAATGAAGAAAATTAATAACGTTGGATGTCATGATATCAAACATCATGATTTTTTTACATTAATGTCCTTGATCCAAGACAATTTAAACCATGTGAAGATATATACCAAATACCCATTTAATTAGGCTTGACAATTGGTTTATCTCATATGACTTGTTGATGCATTGATTGGGTGTCTATAACTAGTTCCCAAACATCAATGATTATCTAATGAATTAATCATATATTTAATCATAAATTTAATACATAAAAATTAGTTATTATCAAGAAATATCAATATTGAGTAAAGGATACAGAATATCAATATTTCCATAGTTCATCAAATAAATTTTACAGTAAAACAACATGTGTAGATATAATATACAATTTAGGTAATAAGAATCTCCATGATACAAGTAATATGAATATTTTAGAGAAATTTAATTTCCTGTGATTAAAATAATGTGAATGTTTCAAGATAAATTTAATTACCACACAATTAATAATAGATGAAAGATAACTGTCAATTCATCAGAAATATACGCTTTATAATAAAATCATGTCCTTTGAAGATATATAGAAAATGGAAGAAAAATATTAAAATAAGATATCATTAAATAGTTTTATGTGTAAAACCTTTGAAAAATTATAGAATAATATAAAGAGAAAAAAAGGTATATGGTTTTAGGAAAATCCATTAACACCATATATGTTAAAATAAATATTCCTTTTGACTTTTTTATAAAGAAATTTGAAAATAAAACTTAAAAAACATTATAAATATTCATTTAAAACCTTGTCAAAATTCAAGGATAACATAAAATTAACTTGAAAAATATTTTATGTAAATAAAAAGAACTTTTTTAGTATAATTTTTTAAAAATATGGACATGGAAGAAAAATATACCCGATCAAAAAATGAAATATGATGGGTTTTTATTTTATAAATTTATTTTCTTGATTTAAGTTCTAAATAGAGTAAAATATGGAATCAAAAATGAAAAATCATTATATATCCAATGGATAGGAAAATATATGTACTTTTAAGGATATATTATAAGATTCCTTCATGGAAAAATACAAACAGTCCCAAAAAATGAGATTGTAAAATAAATTCTTTCCTATTCGGTAAATTTTAAATTATAAGCCCTTTAGAGTGTAAAATTGAATTTAAAATTGAATTTTAATTAATAAATATATATTCATTTTAAATATATCAATGAAAAAATACACACTCTACATAAAAATAAATAGGTGTATAATACATAATATGTCCCAATTGAGTGGAAATTGAGATGAAATACCACACCTCAAGATTCTACTATGTTAAAAATTATTTAACCTCATGTATAATAGTTTTATACATTTTATTAATTTATAATAGAACAATATTCATATTTATAATATCATATATAAACTACTTATAACATATTATCACCTGTTTCTGAAAAATATTTCATTATTATCATTATTTCAGGTGTTAACTGCTTAGTTTTAGCATGTGATTTTTGTCACAGATATTTTTATTATTGTGAATAGGTTGTAGTTTCATCATATATATAATTATATTAATTTTTTAATTGTTATATTTATTAATTTTATACATTTTATAGAATCATTATTGAAGGGGAGACATGGAAAATGAATTGCATCGCTTCATAGAGATGGTAAGTTGTACGTATGCACGAGCAATGATATCATTTTTAATGGGTGAAATGGTAAGGAACTAAATGAAAAATTAAATTTAAATAACAAATAATATTTCAAAAGAATAATATATATTCATAAGTTACATCATTAGTACTATCCATGTGAGGTGGTAATGGAAAAAAATTACATAGATTCGCGAGGTGGTAGTCTGGATTACACACGAGCGATGGATTTTTTACCCTTTGATATAGGAGGATATGTATAAATTTTATGTCATAAAAATAATAACATATCATTATATGGAATATATTATATTTTACTAAATTCTAATTCTTATGACATAATTGAAGGTGGTAAAATTAGATGTAAAAAAGAAATAGCTTGGTTAAGATGATTACTTTTTCTTAGAGAAAAATCATTTGAATATATTATTAAGGACTCTAGGGTTTCTATTTAGGGAACAAAAAATCTATATAATTTGGATAAGGATATCATAGAGTGATTTTGGTAGGGGTTTTAATGCTAAATATATCAATAGGTGTGATGAATTGAGGGGAGTACGTACCCTTTCATAATTGAGGTGAGTAAAACACTTATAAAGTTTTAGATTTTTAAAATATTTTTATGTAAAATTATTGGGAAAATGGATCTAAAATTACTCTTATTAGAATTTATTAAGATTTAGTTCATAAAAAAACAATCATTCTATAGGGTTTAAGAAAATTGTTAGGTCATTTTAACCCAAATATGTTTATATTAACCCCTGATAAACAAATTTTAACTATAATCATAGTAATAAATTTTAATTATTTTTACTATTAATTATGACAAAAAATTAATTTTAAATTTCTACCTAAAATAAATTATTATGATTAAAAATAAGGAATCCATTTTATAAAATTAAATTTATAGAATTGGTAGAACATAATTTAAAAATAAACACTCAAACCTTGATGAAAACTGTTTTTCAAGATATGCATTTTCAGGAATAAGATGATCTTACATTAACTATATGAACAATAATAAAAATTATACGGATTTAAATTAACCTATTTAGATATATAATATAAAAATTTCAATTAAATCATTCATTATAAAATATAATTTTAATTAATTAAAATGGAGAAACATTATGAACTTAAGAATAATGTAATAAAAAATATCCCTTTTTACATATAAATGATATTATATTTATTTATATAAAATTGAAAATATTATTAATGGTTAATTATAAATATTATATTCCATTATTATAAATAAAAGTCTGAATTTTTAAATACTATATTTTCAATTATTCTAAAAATCTTATTTCAAAGGAAAAATTTTAAAAATTTATTCTAAGTTTATTTTAACCTAGTAAGTTCAAAATTGATATTTATCCTATAAAATAATAATTTTTATGCCACAACATATTAAAATTTTCATTTTATTATAGTTTTATTAAAATAAACACTAATTTATTATAATTTAAGCTTATGTGATATATAAAATCTTCAGAAAAGTTACCTGAAAATTTATAGGTTTCATAAACCTCTTCCAATAGTTAGAATTTATTTCTAACCTTCAGTCCGTAATTTATAGATAGCTAATATTGAGTGGGATAGCTCCCCACTAATATTTGTCTTCCATAAAACTTTGACTCAAAGTTGTAGCACCTAAGATTTAGTTATGTTAAGTGAATATTTTATTTTAATAATACTCTAATACCATGAATATTTAAATATTTTATATCCCAAAACATAAAATTTTGTAGGATAAATATAAATATCTAACTTACTATGTCAAAATAACCCAAAAACTATTTTTTTTCAAAAATGTCCTTTAGAAATAATATTTTACAAATAACTAAATATATAGCATTTAAATATTCCTCATTTTATTTAAAATAATATATTATAATATTTATAATTAAACATTTATTGATTATAAATTTGATATAAATATAGACAATATGCTCTAGAGGTAAAAAGAGAAGTTTTTCAGAAAACTGTTTTTAAGTGCCTAATTTTTTTCCATTTTAATTTATTAAAATAATATTTTATTATGAATGATATAACTGAAATATCTAAAAATATGAATTTAAATCGTTATAATTATTATTAGTGTTCAAATATTTAATATAAGATCATTTTTATGCCAGAAAAATGAAATTCTTGGTAAATTATTTTTCATCATGTTTTGTGGGTTCAATTTTAAATAATTTTTTTGAACTTCTATGAATTTAATTTCATAAAATAGATTATATATTTTTAATCATCATAATTAATATTAGGTAATAATTTCAACATAATTTTTGGTCACAATTAATAGTAAAAACTATAAAAATATGTTACCACGGTTAAGGTTGAAATAGGTTTAATAGGAGTTAATCTTAAAAGATTAGGGTTAAAATGGCATAAAAATTTGTTAAAACAAATTTTTTGGTTTTATTTAGAAATTTTAATTATCCAATTCTAATATGAGTAATTTAGAATCAATTTTTCCATGAAAGCGACTTAATAATATTTTAAAACATTGAAAAATTCCAAGTGTTCCACTCACCAAAATTATAAAATGGCACCTCATCGATCACTTATTCACACCTATTGAAAACTTAATCTTGAAAAAACCCTATGAAAATCTCACCCCAATATACTTATAAAAATTATATAAGTGTTGGTATTCCCAAAAGACCAACCCTAGGTTACTTAAGAATATTTTTAAAGGATGTTTCTCTAGGAGAAGTTAATCGTCTTAACTAAGCTCTTTTTTTTACATTTTCTATTAAAACCATAAATTATTTCATAAAAATTCCTATAAAATAACACTAGTATATAATATATTATGATGTGAAATTAATTTTATAGAATAATATTTATCCATCCCCTCCTCCATCATATGCAAAACAAAATCTTTTCTCACGTGTATGAAGGACTACAACATCATGAATCGATGTGATTTATTTTACATCACCACCTCACATGGATAATAATAATGATGTAACTAATGAATTTAAATTTTTTAATTTGAAATAATATTTGTTTTTGAAATTTAATATATCATTTATTTATTTACCCTTTAACTCATTTAAAATTTTATAACCTCGCTCGTTCATAAGCATGACTCTCTGTCTCCATTAAGCAATGCAGTTTATTTTCTATAACCACTATTCAAGAATGATTCTATAAAATGTATATCTTGAATAAATATAATATAGGTAACATTTATATAATTATATATATAATTAAACTATAACCTATTCATAATAATTAAAACATCCATGATGAAATACGCATGGGAAAACTAAGTAATCAACACCCAAAACAATGATGACAATGAAATATTATTGACAAACAAGTGGTAACATATTATAAGTGGATCATATACGATATAATAAAAATGAATATAGTTTATTTATAAATTAATAAAAAGTTTAAAACCATTATACATGAGGTTATGTTACATTAAAAAAAGTGGAAGTGTGAGTTAAGATATTTTATCTCAATTTCCACTCAATTGATACTTATATGGTATTATGCATCTATTTATTTTTATTTAATGTATATGCCTCCCATTTTATGGATTTAACATAAATATATATATTTATTAATGATTATTAGTTATTAAAGTTAGGTTTACATGTTCAAGGGGTTATAATTTAAAAGTTACCAAATAGGTAAGAATTTATTTCATAGTCATATTTTTATGGGATTACTTATATTTTTCATTGAAGAAATATTGTAATCTATCATTCATAAAAATAATCTATTTTATTATCAATTTTATATTTAAATAATTTCCTTGTTTTATTATATATTTTCATCTCTTTGTATATTGAATTATGAAAATAAAATTTTAAAATAAAAATCTGTATTTTTTTTATTATGAATATTTTTATTAAAGTCCCTATTTTTTCAAAATTGTTTTTAAAAAATAATTTTTTGAACTAAAATTATTTATCATAGAAATTTTATGTTGTCTTTGAAAATATAAAAGTTTTTATAAGAATATTTAATTTTTTTTTAAAAGTTTCATTTTAAACTTTCTTTACAAAATTTTAAAAGGAATATTTATTTTCACATATGAAGTATTAATATATTTTCCCACCTCCGTATTTATTTTACACTTATTAGAGTCTTATAAATGTTTTTAATGGTTTTAAAAGGAAAAATATTTAATGAAATATTATTTTATTATTTATTTTCCATTTTCTTTATCTCTTCAATGGACACGAGTTTATTGCAAAACCTATAGTTATAATGAATTTATTTTCAAATTTTATCTCTAATTAACTTTTTGGTCATTATATTACTCTTGAAACATTCACTTTATTATGATCATTTAATATTAAATTTATCTTAAATAAACATATTATTTGTATCAAGGATATTATTATTACCCAAACTATTCCCAATTTATACATGTGATGTTTTACTATGAATGTTATTTGATTGAATAGGGAAATATTTAAATAACATATGCTTTACTCAATATGAGTATTTTTTGATAAATAATATTGTTTATGAATTAAATTTATCATTAAATATATGGGGAAAGTGTTTGAAATGTAGTGATGAATGCATCCCAATTATAGACAGCTCCTCGATGCATCAACAGGTCTCATGAGACAAACTAGTTACCTAGCATTATTAAATGACTTTTTGAATATACCTACTAATAGTTAAAATTATCTTGGCACACAACGTTTCCTGTAAAGATATCATGACATCAGAGATTTTGAAGTCCAATATTACTCATTTCCTTCAGTGATAATTTAGTTATTATTATCCATGATATTATTGCATTAATATTTTCCATGGTTGAATTTCATAAACATGTTTTAAATTCCATGTTTCATAAATTATGTACATTTATATATTGATTATACGTTATTTAATCATGATAGATTCCACCTTACATATCCCACAATCTGTATTTGAGATAACCCTTTTCTATTTCCTTTCTTCAGGATATAAAGATGTATATTATAAATAATATCAATGATGTGATAATGTTTCTTATATTATTTTTCATATATTTATAATGTTATATGGTAATCATGTATCTAAATATTTCTTCAAGACTACTAATTTGATTGATCCTTTGTAATTCTATCCCATATCTTATTACAATGTATTAAAGTAAAAATTAGCTATAGGTTACCATAGTGGGGTTTTTTATAGTTGGCATCAGATCAAGTTTAGTAGAAACCTTTGGTATTAGATTTTATAAAAAAATATTAGGGAACATAACCACATAGAAGTTATTGAGGTTATATATAATGATAATATAATTTAATAAAAGTTTTAGTAAGGTAGATATTTTTTGGTTTCCCTAGAAACACATCCATTTCTAGATATTATAAGTGGACATGGTTTTGGAACAGAATCATCCAAGAGTAATAACTCCAAAAAGAGATGGTCAATTATATGACAACAATCATTATGGTTTATGGTGAATGGAAAATTATATCACTCCTAGTTTTACACTATCATTTGATTTTATTGGGTTAATTCACATTTTCCTTAAAAATTATTATGAAAAAACTTTTTATTATTATTTAAAGATGCCCCCAAAGAAACCAAATTTATGATTATGAGATTAATAATGCATGGATTTACAATTTATTTAAATTTCTACACCAAATTTAGAATTATTTATCATGGTTTAAAAATCATAATTTTGTGAGATAATTATATATATGTTAATTTTTAGAAAAGGGAATTAACATAAAGAATGGTATCAATAATTATACTTAATATAGATAATTCCCTGTTGAGAAAGAAAATATAATTGGTGTTAGAGGTGATCAGATCATGGAAATATTAGGGAATCTATCCCAGGTTATAACTAATAAACTTTCACATGTGGATAAACATGATGTTACATGACATTATTAACCCATATTAGTTCATTTAATGGGACATAATTCTATATATTTTAGTGTAACTACTAATATAGTGGAATATGATAAATGGATTAAGTCATTTGAAAAGATATTTATGGATTTAGGATTCTATTAAAGGGAAAATGTTTTACTGGATGTATATTGTATTAAAGGAAATGTTGATCAATGGTGGTCATTGATCCAAAATACTTGGGATGAATAAGAAATAGAACATATATAATTAAGATATTTTAAATAAATAATCTTTAAAAAATATTTCCATTATGGGAAGGAAACATAAATGAATAGAAAGTTCCTCATATCAATAAAAAAGGAAGAGGAAAGTGTTTTAGAGTATAAGGCTAACTTTACAATACTATCCATGTATGATACAGATTATATATGTAATCTATAAATCATGATTAAACATTTATTTTAAGGTCTTAACACAAGCCTCTGAAGGGAAATAGTTTCTAAAATATTTTCATAATATGATAAAATAGAATTATGTACCATTAAAATAGAGAAGGAATTTCACAAATCTTATATATTCATGGTAAATCAAGAAAATAAGTGTCCATATTAGTATCATGAAAAAGGTATCATGTTAAAAAATAAAATAATAATGAATTATTTTTAATCATGGGGAAATGTTTTCAAGAAATATCCTATAAATTTATTTAAGGGAATATGAGTTTGTTACATGCGGGGAAATAAGGTTCATCTTGATAATGAATGTAAGGGAAAGAAATATAAAAAAATATCCATTACATAAACTATAAAGAAATGTGGCGTTATTAAATCTAATTCCCCAAGTGTTAATCAAACCTACCACTAATGTGGTTGAGGGGAGAAGGCCAAGTTTTTGTGATCACAACATCTGAGGATAATGTTTCTAAAGATGTTATGGTAAGTAATTTATCATATCCTTAAATTTTTATAATGGTTTATTTGATTATGGACCTTCAAAATATTATATATCTTCTATTTTCTCTAAAAAATCAAATCTTTACCTAAAAACTTAAGAAAGGAGTTCTCACTCAAAACTCTGAGTGGGAATATCACGAAAGTAAGGATGTGTTAGTCAAATCCCATTTTTTCACATAAAAATTATCTATTTTTAAAATTTATTTTTATACCTTTTATTTCCTTTAATGTAATCATTTATATGGATAATATTTCAAAATATAATTATAACATTTATTGGAAATTATAGTAAATTATGATTTGTGATGAATATATTAAATTCCTTGTCTTTAAATGGGATAATTAATTATTTGGGGCATGTATAGATCTACATAAAGTTTCTCATATGAATTATATTCTTAGGTAATAATAGAATACACAATCTATGGATATATAATGTGATATTAAAATTTATGATGTTCCTATTATACATGAATACATTGATTTATTTTCTATAGAATTATATGGAAGTCCACAAGAACATGAAGTTGTGTTCTCTATTTATTTAATCCATAGTGCATGACCTATATCAATGGCTCCATATAGAATGAAAACTATTTAATTAGTGGATATGAAGAAATAAATAGAGGAGTTAAATGATTAGGTATTTATAAACCCTAGTGTTTCAACTTGGGAAGCCTATGTTTTTTTCATTAATAACAAATATGGATCCATGAGGCTATGCATCAATTATAGGGAAGTCAATTATATTATTATAACGAAGAAGTATATTTTTTATCACATTGATGAATTATTCAATCAAATTTATATAGATTAATATTTTTCAAATACTGAACTTTATTTTGGGTATCATTAATTGTGAGTAAAGAAGGATGATATTCATAAGATTTAATTTCATATGAGGCATGAACATTACAAGTTTATTGTAATCCATTTATATTGATTAATGTACCCTCAATTTTTATGGATATAATGAAAATATTATTCAATGAGTATCTTGATAGCGTGTTGTGGTTTTTATTGATGATATCATGGTGTATTCTGAAATCTATGAGTACTATTATAATCAATTTTGGATCATTCTTATGAATCTTTGGGGAAGTGAGTTATATGGGAAATTTAAAAAGATTGAATTTGGGTTTTAGAAAGATTCTTTTCGTGGAAATATTGTCTCCATGTATGGAATCTCAGTTGATATTGTGAATAAAAAGGAAATAAAATAATAACTCACACCAACGAACATAACTTTGGTATGTAAATTCATTTGATAGGTTACTATTAGAAATTTATTCAAAATTTTGCTCGATTGGGAAAATCATTTACCAAACATACATGTAGAGGGGTTAAGTTCACATGGAAAATAAATATGATTTTTTTGAATAATTGAAGAGGAGACGGTTCAATTGTCCAATTTTGAATCTACTATCAAAAAATTATGGATTTGTGATATATAGTGATCCATAAAATACAAGATTTAGTTGTTTACTTATGAACAATTATAAATTTATTTCCTTTACATCAAGGTATATAATGTATCATAAATATAAATATCTAAATCATGATCTTGAATTGGAAGCCATAATATTTTATTTGAAAATATGGAGACATTATACACCAATCATAACAACCTAAAATAAATATTTTTATATAATGAGATTAACATGAGGTAATCATGACATCTCAAGATACTCAAGGATTACAATTTATGAATACACTACCACACATGTAATAGACTTATGGTAGTGTATACATTGAGAAAAAAAGATCACGGAGTCCTGAAAAAATTGAGGATTGAAATTTTCATTAATTTAGTATATATGGATATGGAAATTATTAATTAAGGAGATACCTCACTCCCATTTCAAATGATTTCAAAAACCATAGAAAATATAAAAAGTTATCATCCCTATGGTGATAATTTTTTTTTAAAAATTAAATCCATGACTAAAGGGAAATTGGAAGACTTTGTATATGAAAATGGTGATATTAAATTTCAAAAAAGGCTATGTGTTCCATCTATACTTGAGAAGAAAATGGAATTATTGGATGATTCTAATAGATTTAATGTATATATACACCCAAGTAGCAACCATATGTATAGGTATTTGAATGAAAACTTTTATTGGGATAATATGAAGAAGGAAATTACTGATTATGTATAAGGATTGTTGGTTTTTCAATAGGTCAAGGTTAAGTGATAACATCCTAAGGGATTCATGAAACATGTACTTATTTCTATGTGTTTACTTTGGAATTTCTCACTAGATTACTAATTAATTATAAAATCATCTGTACAATATGTGTTATTTTTTTATCACTTATCTTTAAATTTCCTCTCATTCGGAGAAGATTTACCACTTGATCACTTTTCATGACTTTATATTAATGAATTTTTAATACATCATGGTGTACCAATTTAAATTGGGTATGATCGGGACCCATGGTTTATATCAAAATTTTTGAAATATTTTTTGAAGGCTCTTGATACCAAGATTCATTTGAGAACCACCTATCATAATCAAACTAATTGACAGTCTAGAACAAATATTCAAACATTAAAATAAATGTTGATGTTATTAACACTTGAATTTAAAGTTATTTGGGATCAATATTTACCTTAGATAGAGATATCCTATAATAATATCTTCCCACTAAGTATTCAAATGGAACCATATGAAGCATTATATGGAAAGGGATAAAGTACTCTTGATTGTCAGGTTGAAGTTGCTGAAATTAAGCTTATAGGCCCATAAATTGTTGAGGAGATAATGACAATGATAAAATCTATTCTGAATAATATTAAAGTATCTCAAAGAAGGTAAATGATATGTGTTAATAACTGAAGAAATGTTTGTGAATTTCAAGTGGGAGATCAAGTTTTATTGAAAGTATCTCTAATACTGGTTGTTATACGGTTCAGAAAGAAAGAAAAACTGACCTATAGGTACATTAAAACATTTAAAATTCTAGAAAGAAATAGATCTATAGAGTAACATTTGAAAATTTCTCAAAGCCTCTATAAATTATATTATGTGTTCCATATCTCATTATTAAGGAATTATATTCTAGACCAAACACATGTTCCCACCTCTGAATAAATAGAATTAGAACTTAATCTATCTTACTATGAACAGACTATCCAGATTCTTGAAACTAAAGAACAAGTGTTACAGAGTATATTGACCTGACTAGTAAAATTACTTTTTAAAAATCATAAAATAAAGGAATAAATATGGTAACCCAAGTATGTTATGAATAAAAACCACCCTTAATTTTTTATAATGTAATATCCATGAAAAATTTGAGGAAGAAAATTTTGAAGGAGGGAAGAATATAACTACGAAGACTAAATTAAAATAAGTGAACATTTTATTTTGATAAAAATATAATATAATTATAATTTTAATATTTCATGGAACAAAAATTATAATTTGATAATATAAATATAAAATTTTAACTTACCTCGTCAAAATAATCCTAGAATGAATTTTTGATATTTTCACTTAGAATTAAGATATTATAAATAATTTAAAATCTATTGTATAACTATTACTAATTTTATTTATAATAGATAATTATAATATAAATAATTAACCAAGGATTTATTATAAATTTTATATAAATAAAGATAAGACTATTTAGATGCAAGAAGAGATATTTTTCAAAAAACTCTTTTTAGTTACATAATGTTTTTCAACTTTAATTAATAAAAATAATATTTTATAATTAATCATTTTATTGAAATTTATAGATTATATGTCTAACTATATTAATTTAAATCTATATAATTATTATTATTAGAAATATAGTCAATGCAATTTCCTCTTATTTTTAGAAAATTCATTTCTTGAAAAATAGATTTTCTTCACATTTTCAGGTTGATTTTTAAATGAAATTATAAACATTATACGAATAGAATTTGATAAAATGGATTCCATATTTGTAATCATAAAAATTAACATAAATTAATAATTAAAACAATGTTTTTGGTCATAATTAATAGAAAAAATAAAATAAAAATCGGTTACCATGATTAATGTTAATATAGATTTAATAGGGGTCAATCTAAAAAGGTAAGGGTTAAAATGAAATAAAGACATGATTAACCCCCATTGGTTGGTTTTATTTATACCTTAAAATAAATAAAATTTAATATGAGTCATTTTGGATCCTTTTTTCCAAGGAAGTTACTCAATAATATTTTGAAACATTAAAAATTACAAGTGTTCCACTCACCTCAATTATAAAAGGTCACATAATCCCCTCACTTATTCACGCCTATTGAGCCATTTATATCCACAAAAATATCTCACCAAAATAATTTTCAGTGTTTTATAGGTGTTTTTATCCCCAAAATACCAACTCTAGGGTCTTTAATAAGATATCAAAAGCAAGTTTCTCTAAGATAAGGTGATTATCTTAACCAAGATCTTTCTTTTTTTTACTTCTTCTTTTACTACATTAAATTATGACCTAAAAAATAGAATATAACAACACAAATATTTTCCATATACTTATACTTTATTATGTTGATTTAATAATATTTACCCATCTACTATTCCATCAAATGGGAAGCAAAATCATCGCTCATGTGTATGGCGGACTGTCACCTCACAAATTAATATAATTTATTTTCCATCACCACCTAACATGAAAATTAATAACGATGAAACTAGTGAATGTATATGATACTTATGAAATAATATTGATTCTACATAATTAATATATCATCTAATTACTTACTATATGACCTATTAAAAAATGATAATATCACTCACACATACGTACACTATACCATCTCCACAACAAAATACAATTCATTTTCAATTTCCACCTTTCAATAATGATTTTAAAGAGTATATCTAATAAAGAAATAAAATATTTATAACATTAATATAATTATATAGATAATTAAACTATACCCATTGATAAGTACTAGAACATCCTTAATGAAACATACATGAGAAAACTAAGCAGTTAACACCTGAAATAATGTTAATAATGAAATATTATTGACATAAAAGTGATAAATCATTATTAGTGTATATTATATGATATTATAAAAATGAATATGGTTTTCTATAAGTTAATAAAAATTTTAAAACCATTATTTAATATTCTAAATCATTTCCAATAATGAAAAAGTGAGATGTAAGTGATTTTGTCTCAATATCCACTTCCTTGATACATTTTTTGTATTTTGAACATATTTATTTTTGTGTGGTGCATATACTTCCTCTTGGATGTATTTAACACGAATATCAATTTTTTCAGTATTATTAAATTTTGAATTAAAATTTATACTTTTTAGAGTTTGTTGAAGTTGGTTCCCTAGTACCAACTACTTTTTTACTTTAGATTACAAATATATTTGAAGAAGTGAATATTATATAAATAACTAATTATATTTTAATCATTGTTATGTATGACTATACTGTAATAATTTATTAGGGAATCTATCACATTGATAAGGTCATTTCAGTTCTCCACTATAAATATAATCTTGAAATTCCATGATGATATTCTTAAAAATCATTATACAGTCTGATAATGTTCTATGATGGGACACATAGAATGTTGGCTATTAGGTGTTAGTACATATAATAGGATGAGACTTTTTCTCATGTAGTTCATACTTGGTAGTCTTTAATATGAGTAATTATGATAAAATACCCACCAAATGGTATACTACATGTTTTGACCGCATTGGATATACTTATCTACGAGCATGTGTTACAATCCTTATACTTTATGATTTCCATTAATACATATCATGACTCACACACATATATTTACGAGCCAAAATTGTGATTCCATATGTTTTTAGGAAGTAGGGTGCATTGGGTGCATCATGAATGACATGTTATTAGTTGATAAGTCAAGAAAGGATTTTCCCTTCGTTATTTACGAAAATTGATATCTCAACCCTTTTATTGAAATGGAACTTTCAAATTAAATTCGACATCAATGGTGTAATGTGTAACGACCCAAAGTTTCATTAATGGAAAATCCCTCTTGATCCAGTTAAATGTTTCTTTATGAAAAAATGTTTTTATAAGATGTCAACTTCTTTAGTTTTACGTTAAGATTTGTGACCGTTACTTTTTAGCCGTTGAGCAGTGATCATCTGAGTAGTATAAATATAAGGCTTTAACGAACCCATTTCTACTCAGAAAAAGGAAGAGATGGCCTCATCCAGTAGAATTTCCCCTTACGAAGCCCATTTGTCAGAGCTCAGAAAAGAGGTGGCGTCTTTGGGCTTTGCCCTTGACCAAGCCCAAGCTGAGCTTCATCAAGTCAAGCTCGAACGTGATCGTCTACGGAAAAAGTGGAAGTTGATTGAAATTACCACTCGAGCGATGTTATCCGAGCCACCCCAAGAGTCTGTCACCATCGCACACCTTACCCTTAGGTCTTATGCGGCTATTTTAAGGGGTTATGTAACAAATAAGTAGCACCATGTTCATGTACATTATTATTTATATATAATAATGATTATAATTTCTAGTCATTTTTGATACATTGTAATTAGTTTTTAAAGTACAAATGGTGTTTTTAGTTATTATTTAATTAAGAATTATATTTTATTAAATTAAAGGATTTTTGAATTAAATAATATTTTAATAAAATAATATTATTAATATTAAATTATATTTTTATTAAGTATAAATGATCTTATAATTTTATGAATGCAATTAAATTTTTTATTAAGGTTTGAAAGCCATTTCTGTCAAAACCCGTGAATTTTTTTATAAATGTCGGTTTTTATTTTAAAAGTGAAAATTCACATATTTAGAAAATTATTTAGATAAAATAAATATTATTTTTGGAATCAGGACGTCGAAATTATCCAACGGTGAATTTTTCATAATTTTCCGAGACAGTCAAATTTTTGGGTAAAAATTAAATACCATTTAAATATATAATGTGTTTTATGACATCATAATGACCCAATGGTGATGTAATAAAATAAAATAATCCTTATGTTCGGCCAGTATGTGTTTTATCATTAAAATAATGAGGTTTTGGGTTTGTTTGACTTACTTTTCAAAGCATTAATGGAGCCCTCAAGACTCATTCAACACTTTGCCTTTTTAAATTAATTTCCATGGGAGGGTGACTCACCTCCACATAAGCTACCCTAATTTTTTAATATGTTAGGACCTTGGCCTTGTAAAATATTGTTTTCCTGTTTCCTTTTCCAGAAACCATGGGAAAATACCATGGGATGGTTTGTGGTTTGGATTATTTTAATATAAGGGGCCCCAAACCTAAATAATAAAGAATTCTCTCACCTTTCCTATATAAACCCACCCAAGATCCCACTTCCTCCTCACTAAAATCCCTTGGAGTTCTTCCAACCTCTACCCTACTCTCTATATAATCCTCTCAAGGTGCCCCAATCTCCCAAGAAGCCTCTCACAAGCCTCTCTCTAGCCTTTGGAAGCACACTTCCAAGTAAGGGGTTTTCTTCTTTTCTCATTTTTTTTCAATTTTCTTTAAGTTGTATTGCCCTTTTTATTTCAATTATGAATGTTGGGGTATGGTTTCGCACCTTCCCCATACTGCCCTCTTATTGTTTGAATGATGGGAGAACCCTTTCTCTCTCATTAAATGCCTCCCATGTAGACCCGTTACTATGCCGAAATTCCGAAAGGAACTTCTCTCTCTTCTTTTACATTCAAGCAATACTTTTGTATCATGAATCTAAATTCCATTTATATTGTTGGGACATGTATATATATTATCTCCTTACTGTCCATTACATGTAAATATGATGAGTAACCCCTTTCTCTCTCATCAACCTTTTTTTATGAATTCTTATGTCACGCCGTTACGCTGCTGAAATCGCACCAATTTTCTAAGCCAATGTCTTTGTGTAGTGAATACCATGCCCATTTCTCCATCAAGGGTATTCACCTTTATGAACATTTACTTATTGATTATAAAGTTTCATGTATGAATTCTACATTCCTTTATCGTGGAATAAATGATTATGTTTTATGAATCCATGTTTTATGATCCATGTGGCACACTTATGCATGAAATGAAATGTTTAAGAAGGGTGCGCCCTTTATAGCGCTCCAATGCATTGGGTAAAGTATAGTATCATGATACATCATGTGCAATGAGTGTTGACTCATGCTAATTCAAGTGCAACGAGGGTTTAATCGTGCTTCAAGTGCAATGAGGGTTTACTCATGCTCCATGTGCAATGAGACTTGGATCATGCTAATTTAATGTTAAGTGTTGTTGCCACATTTCCATGTTATGATTATCATGCTTTATCATGCCTTTATGTTCATGTTTCTCTTATGCTCTATTGATATGCCTATTTCCTAACATGTATTGTACTCTTCATGTTATTCATTGTGTACTCCCTTACTGGGCTTTATAGCTCACCCTTTTCTTATGCATGTCCTCAGGTTATCCCATGCAATGCTATGTACGAAGGAATGTAGTGGTCATGTAAAGGAAGTTTTCAATAAAGATGTTGTAACTCAAGTTTAATGTTTTTATGTAATGATCCTAAGCCCCAAAGACACTAAACCTCTCGATCTTCTTTGTTGTATCAAGTGAAGTTTTATGTAATAAAGCATGCTTAAGTTGTAATAAAAAGCAGGGTTGTCATAGTTGGTATCAGAGGATAGGTTTAGTTATTTTTGGGATTAGGAAACCCAAGTAAAGCCTTAGATACAAGACTAATCATAATAAAAACATCCCTAAGTTTTGGTAAATACTAAGTAAGTGGTTTATCAAACAAATACATCCCTATCTGGATACAAGCAGGTAGAGGCGGCTCTGGCACAGATGTATCCTAGGGGTAAAACCCGAAAACACCGCTTTGAGCTAGACTCGAACGGGAACTGGTGCACGAAAACGGGCTTTGCTGCACTCTTGGTTATGACACTCCCGGGGGATATGTTTTGATAAATTCACAATCTTAGTATGAACCCTTATTAAGGGAAAAAAATGCCCCTAAGAATATATGTTAGAAGGAAGATCATGAAAAGCCTGGATTGAATCCTATAGACTCATGAGTTAAAGAGATTAAAGTTTATTTATAAGTCATCAACTTTTGTCTTTGGATTACCCTTTATGTGTTACCCCTAACTTTCCTTTTATTCCATCCAATGGCCAGTAATAGGAGAACTCGGGCTAACAACCGTTGTGAAGATCAGTGTGATGATTGTACTTATGAGATGCCCAATCCAGTGGGAGCGGGAATCGCGAACTTTGGCACACTTCTCTCTCAGCTAACTCAAGTTTTGAATAGAAACACTGGTCAAGAGGAACGTTCAACCCCCCCTAAGAAAGAACAAGTTTCTATTGAAAGCTTCATGAGACAAAGGCCTCCTACTTTTAGTGGATCATCCTATCCCACGATCACTGAACAATGGATCAAATCCATTGAAAAGATATTCTCCATCCTACAATGCTCTGAAAAAGAGAAGGTTCTCCTGGCGGCTTATCGTATGGAGGGTGAAGCTGATCAATGGTGGAAGTTGATCAAAAATACGAAGACTGAGGAGGAGATCGAGGCTTTGGAATGGAAGGAATTCTGGAAGATGTTTTTCGATAAATATTTTCCGCGCACCCTCCGTCTTAAGATGGAAAGGGACTTCCTTTCCCTCAAGCAGAAAGATGAGGAATCTGTGGGAGCGTTCGAGGAAAACTTCACAAGGCTTGCACGATACGCTTCCGGCTTTGTCGTTACCCCCGAATACAAGGTTGACCGCTTCTTTGGTGGGCTGAAGCCTAGCTTGCGTAAAGCATTAGCGATCCGTGACTTCGACAGCTATAAGGAAATTTTTCGATGTGCCCTCAAGGTTGAAATGGAGATCGGAGAATCACAGGGGTATCATGGGGACAAGAAGCGGAAGGTGGACTTCAATGCTGGTGGTCCGATGGATAAATCCAACGACGCTAAGAAATTCCAGCACCCCACTTGCCAAAAGTGTGGAAAGAAGAACCCTGGAAATTGCCTTAGGGGGACAAGAAAATGCTTCAAGTATGGAAGAGAAGGGCACCTAGATGTTAACTGTCAGCAAGAAGGACCCGCGGCTACGACAGAGGAGAGGAACACTCCGTTTGAAAATCAACGCATTGTTCAATGCTACAAATGCAAAGAACCGGGTCATTTTGCAAATCAGTGCCCTAATCTAAGGGTTATCGGAGGCAACTAGCAACCTCTAAGACAACAAGGAAGAACTTTTGCCATCACTTCTACCGAAGTGAACCCCGACAACGAAGTGGTGACAGGTACGCTGGTTATTCATTCAAGAATAGCGAACATACTTTTTGATTCAGGTTCTACACATTCTTTTATATCTCAAAAGTTTAGTAGAACAATCCCTGCACCACCACAAATCATGGAAGTAAAGATGTCGGTGAGTACGACAAATGGGGCAATCATTGCATCCCATGAATATAAGTCCTCCCTTGTTATAATCTGTGGATTGAATTTCCTGGCGAACCTCGTCATACTCCCTTTGGTGGAATTTGATGCAATTCTTGGCATGGATTGGCTTTCCTTATATAGAGCCAACATAAATTGTCGGGAGAGGGAAATCACACTCCATATGGAGAATCGACCCCCGATTCTTTACAAGTGTCAGGAGGAAGATGAATCTTCTTTAGCCCCATCGTCTCAAGCACGGATATTACTGCCTTATGAGCATGCATATCTGGCTCAGATGATTGAGTCCAAGGAAGAAACCACCCTTGAAGAAATGCCTATTGTGAGGGAATTCGCTGAAGTATTTCCCGAGGAACTTCCTGGTCTTCCTCTAAGAAGAGATGTTGAGTTCTCAATTGAACTTATACCTGGGGCGCTACCAATATCCAAGAATCTATATAGAATGGCTGTTTTTGAGCTTGAAGAGCTGAAGAAACAACTACAGGAGAATCTGGATAAAGGGTTTATACGCCCAAGTGCATCACCATGGGGTGCACCAGTCCTCTTCGTCAAGAAGAAGGATGGGTCAATGCGGCTTTGCATCGATTATCGTGAACTTAACAAAATCACGATAAAGAACATGTATCCTCTCCCAAGAATTGATGACTTGTTTGATCAGCTGCGTGGGGCACAATACTTCTCCAAGGTGGACTTGCGGTTGGGATATTATCAAGTAAGGGTGAAGAAGGAAGATATCCCCAAGACTGCTTTTCGTACATGGTACGGGCACTATGAATTCATAGTAATGCCTTTCGGACTCACCGATGCTCCAGCAATATTCATGGACTTGATGAATAGAGTCTTTAGAGATTACCTAGACAAATTTGTGGTAGTCTTTATAAATGATATTCTAATATACTCCAAAACCAAGGAGGACCATGAGGAGCATTTAAGAACTGTACTGGAGACTTTGCGCAAGGAGAAGATCTATGCCAAGTACAACAAGTGTGAGTTCTGGTTGAAGGAGGTCTCATTCTTGGGCCATATCATCACAAGCAATGGGATATCTGTGGACCCCTCCAAAACAGATGCAATTGAGGGATGGCCGAGGCCAACATCAGTAACTGATATCCGTAGCTTCTTGGGGTTAGCTGGATATTATCGACGATTTGTGAGAAATTTCTAACGATTGTCCAACCCTCTTACCAAGCTAACTCGAAAGGGAGTAAAGTTTTCTTGGAGTGATGAATGCGAAGAAAGCTTCAAGGAGTTGAAAAGGAGGCTTATCACTGCACCTGTGCTCACTTTACCCACAAGTGGGGAGCTTTTTGTGGTATTCAGTGATGCTTCGAAGAAGGGCTTAGGATGTGTGCTGATGCAGAATGATAAAGTGATATCCTATGCCTCAAGGCAGTTGAAAATCCATGAGCGAAACTATCCAATGCATGATCTGGAGTTGGCGGCGGTGATCTTTGCCTTGAAAATCTGGCGGAATTATCTCTATGGAGGGAAATGTGAGATATATACTGACCACAAGAGTCTTAAATATATATTCACACAGAAAGAGATTAATATGCGCCAGAGAAGATGGATAGAGCTCATCAAGGATTATGACTGTTCAATACATTACCACCCTGGGAAGGCGAACAAGGTGACAAATGCCCTAAGTAGAAAGGATCCAGCGATTCTATCAATGATGAGAATTGAGAAGGATCCAATCTTCTTAGACTTGATGAAGATGGACGTGGGAATCATAAAGAAGGGAACATCATCAATCCTTTCACAAATTATTGCTCAACCATCTCTTTTGGAAAGGTTAAAGGATGCTCAAAAGGATGATGCGAGAATCCAAGAAAAAGTGGAAGCTATCAAAAAGGGAAAATCCTCAGATTTTAATGTTAATGAAGAAGGAATTGTGCGGTTTGGGAAAAGACTATGTGTCCCATCAAGTTTGGAGCTGAAGAAGGAACTTTTGGATGATGCACATAGTTCAAATTTCTCTATTCACCCAGGGAGCACAAAGATGTATCGAGACCTCCGAGAAAACTTCTGGTGGGATAATATGAAGAAGGAGATCGCTGAGTATACATCAAAGTGCCTGGTGTGTCAGCAAGTGAAGGCATAGAGGCAGATGTCTAAGGGGATGATGCAACCATTGCCCATACCAGAATGGAAATGGGAGAACATCACCATGGACTTCGTCACTGGACTTCCAAGGACATCCAAAAGCAACAATGAAATCTGGGTTATTGTGGACCATCTTACAAAGACTGCACACTTCATTTCTATTCGAGAGAATTTCTCTTTGGATCAACTGGCACGGATATATATCAGGGAAGTGGTACGGTTGCATGGAGTACCACTATCTATTGTGTCTGACCGAGATCCAAGATTCACCTCTATGTTTTGGAAGAGTCTTCAACATGCTCTGAATACTGAACTGAACTTCAGTACGGCCTATCATCCTCAAACTGATGGCCAATCCGAGCGGACTATCCAAACACTTGAGGATATGTTGAGAGCGTGCTCAATGAACTTTAAAGGAGGATGGGATCAACATCTTCCTCTAGTTGAGTTCTCTTATAATAATAGTTTCCACTCGAGCATCCAAATGGCACCATATGAAGCCCTGTATGGGAAAAGGTGTAGAACACCGGCATGTTGGGATGAGGTCGGTGAACGTAAGCTGCTTGGACCAGAAATGGTCGAAGAAATGGTGGAGATGGTGAAAACCATTCAGCAGCATATCAAGGCAGCCCAGAGTCGACAGAAGAGTTATGCAAATAATCATCGACGAGACCTTGAGTTTAAAGTCAGAGACATGGTGTTTTTACGCATATCTCCGTGGAAGAAGGTCATGAGGTTTGGAAAGAAAGGGAAGTTAAGTCCAAGGTACATCGGCCCCTTCGAGATTCTTGATCGTGTTGGGGCTGTGGCCTATCGACTAGCACTTCCACCTACTATGGCCAAGGTGCATGATGTCTTCCATGTATCCCTCTTAAGGAAGTACATACCAGACCCTTCACATGTACTCTCTTCCGAGGTGGTACAATTAGAAGACGATCTTTCTTATGAGGAGCAACCAGTGAAGATCTTAGATCGTAGAGAAAAAGTTCTACAAAATAAGACAATGCCCCTCGTCAAGGTGTTGTGGAGAAACCACAAGTTTGAAGAAGCAACTTGGGAGTCGGAGGATATGATGAAGCTAAGTTACCCACATTTGTTTTAGTGTGGGAAAAGGAAAATTTCGAGGGCGAAATTTCTTAAGGGGGGAATGTTGTAACGACCCAAAGTTTCATTAATGGAAAATCCCTCTTGATCCAGTTAAATGTTTCTTTATGAAAAAATGTTTTTATAAGATGTCAAATTCTTTAGTTTTACGTTAAGATTTGTGACCGTTACTTTTTAGCCGTTGAGCAGTGATCATCTGAGTATTATAAATATAAGGCTTTAACGAACCCATTTCTACTCAGAAAAAGGAAGCGATGGCCTCATCCAGTAGAATTGCCCCTTACGAAGCCCATTTGTCAGAGCTTGGAAAAGAGGTGGCATCTTTGGGCTTTGCCCTTGACCAAGCCCAAGCTGAGCTTCATCAAGTCAAGCTCGAACGTGATCGTCTATGGGAAAAGTGGAAGTTGATTGAAATTACCACTCGAGCGATGTTATCCGAGCCACCCCAAGAGTCTGTCACCATCGCACACCTTACCCTTAGGTCTTATGCGGCTATTTTAAGGGGTTATGTAACAAATAAGTAGCACCATGTTCATGTACATTATTTTTTTTATATAATAATGAGTATAATTTCTAGTCATTTTTGATACATTGTAATTAGTTTTTAAAGTTAAAATGGTGTTTTTAGTTATTATTTAATTAAGAATTATATTTTATTAAATTAAAGGATTTTTGAATTAAATAATATTTTAATAAAATATTATTATTAATATTAAATTATCTTTTTATTAAGTATAAATGATCTTATAATTTTATGAATACAATTAAAATTTTTATTAAGGTTTGAAAGCCATTTCTGTCAAAACCCGTGATTTTTTTTATAAATGTCGGTTTTTATTTTAAAAGTGAAAATTCACATATTTAGAAAATTATTTAGATAAAATAAATATTATTTTTGGAATCAGGACGTCGAAATTATCCAACGGTGAATTTTTCATAATTTTCTAAGACAGTCAAATTTTTGGGTAAAAATTAAATACCATTTAAATATATAATGTGTTTTATGACATCATAATGACCCAATGGTGATGTAATAAAATAACATAATCCTTATGTTCGGCCAATATGTGTTTTATCATTAAAATAATGAGGTGTTGGGTTTGTTTGACTTACTTTTCAAAGCATTAATGGAGCCCTCAAGACTTATTCAACACTTTGCCTTTTTAAATTAATTTCCATGGGAGGGTGACTCACCTCCACATAAGCAACCCTAATTTTTTAATAAGTTCGGACCTTGGCCTTGTAAAATATTGTTTTCCTGTTTCCTTTTCCCGAAACCATAGGCAAATACCATGGGATGGTTTGTGGTTTGGATTATTTTAATATAAGGGGTCCCAAACCTAAATAATAAAGAATTCTCTCACCTTTCCTATATAAACCCACCCAAGATCGCACTTCCTCGTCACTAAAATCCCTTGGAGTTCGTCAAACCTCTTCCCTACTCTCTCTAGAATCCTCCCAAGGTGCCCCAAGCTCCCAAGAATCCTCTCACAAGCGTCTCTCTAGCCTTTGGAAGCACACTTCCAAGTAAGGGGTTTTCTTCCTTTCTCATTTTTTTTCAATTTTCTTTAAGTTGTATTGCCATTTTTTATTTCAATTATGAATGTTGGGGTATGGTTTCGCACCTTCCCCATACTGCCCTCTTATTGTTTGAATGATGGGAGAACCCTTTCTCTCTCATTAAATGCCTCCCATGTACACCCGTTACTATGCCGAAATTCCGAAAGGAACTTCTCTCTCTTCTTTTACATTCAAGCAATAATTTTGTATCATGAATCTAAATTCCATTTCTATTGTTGGGACATGTATATATATGATCTCATTACTGTCCATTACATGTAAATATGATGAGGAACCCCTTTCTCTCTCATCAACCTTTTTTTATGAATTCTTATGTCACGCCGTTACGCTGCCGAAATCGCACCGATTTTCTAAGCCAATGTCTTTGTATAGTGAATACCATGCCCATTTCTCCATCAAGGGTATTCACCTTTATGCACATTTACTTATTGATTATAAAGTTTCATGTATGAATTCCAAATTCCTTTATCGTGGAATAAATGATTATGTTTTATGAATCCATGTTTTATGATCCATGTGGCACACTTATGCATGAAATGAAATGTTTAAGAAGGGTGCACCCTTTATAGCGCTCCAATGCATTGGGTAAAGTATAGTATCATGATACGTCATGTGCAATGAGTGTTGACTCATGCTAATTCAAGTGCAACGAGGGTTTACTCGTGCTTCAAGTGCAATGAGGGTTTACTCATGCTCCATGTGCAATGAGCCTTGGCTCATGCTAATTTAATGTTAAGTGTTGTTTCCACATTTCCATGTTATGTTTATCATGATTTATCATGCCTTTATGTTCATGTTTCTCTTATGATCTATTGATATGCCTATTTCCTAACATTTATTGTACTCTTCATGTTATTCATTGTGTACTCCCTTACTGGGCTTTATAGCTCACCCTTTTCTTATGCATGTCCTCAGGTTATCCCATGCAATGCTAAGTACGAAGGAATGTAGTGGTTATGTAAAGGAAGTTTTCAATAAAGATGTTGTAATTCAAGTTTAATGTTTTTATGTAATGATCCTAAGCCCCAAAGACACTAAACCTCTCGATCTTCTTTGTTGTATCAAGTGAAGTTTTATGTAATAAAGCATGCTTAAGTTGTAATAAAAAGCAGGGTTGTCATATAATGACCTTTATTTCATATATTCAAATAAAGATGTATCAAGAACATAGGTTGATGAAATGTGTGTGTGAAATTCCATCATGATATATTTTTACAAAGGGATTATATTAAATTGTAGTGTTCATATATATTTTTTTATGTTGGGATGCTGGGATACACCTTTCATGAGGTGTGTAAAAAAATAATTAGTTCAGTGTAGTATAGAAGTTAATGTTATGTTGTATTCGATAGATGTGTAAATAGAAAATGTGTTAGTCACATTCATTGTTGTTTTAAAATATTAATTTGATTTTTTAGAAACATGGTTACATAATTGATAATTTGGAAATAATATTAAATGATTGATTTTAAATAGTTGATAAGAAGTGGAGATCGGGTCATGCTTAGCTAAAACTAATGTAATTATATTTTAGTTTTCATTTTAACTAATTTTTCTTTTGATGGCTTTTAAGAGAGATATTTATCTACAGTTTCCTTTATCTCCATTGGATAAGTGGTTATGGTGAGAATATTACTACCTAAAACCCCAGGTTAGTCTACCCTTTTTCCTATGCATGTGAACTTTTGAGTATGCCCTTTTAATTAATTAGGGAAATTCATTACTAGGTATTTTTGTTCCTTAAAAACCATTAGTTACAACATAAAATTCCACACATGTGCTGAAGATAATAAATAACTTATCACCAACCCTAATATGTTCTATTTTATACAGAAAAGAATTTTGTGGAGGGAGATATAGATATTCTACCAAAAAAATTATAATTAACTGAATCAAAACCTAATTAAACTACATTCAAAATTTTATGTTTTTAAATAAATAATTAAAACCAGAAATAAGAAGAAAGAAATTATTTAAACTCAATTAAAGCATACAATCTCATGCATTATAAAATGATCCACACTTCTCCTTCTTGATCACTTAAAAGAACTAGAACTCCATGAATGTGGTAATATATTTGATATAGGAGGAAAAATGAATAATAATCATAAAAAAATAATATAAATAAAAAATAAAGAATAAAAGGAGTTCAATATGTTTTCTCACTATAGATATTCCATTCACTAATCAATTTGTTTCTCAATACCCTAGGTATTCTATTTATAGTCATATTTCAAGCTTAGGATGTAATAAATCTAGCAATAAATTCATTACATTTCAATATCCGGGATGGATAAGTGGTGCAAGTCATAAATTATCACCAACAACACTAATTCTTGTCAAATTCTGCATTTTTTGGGTCTATCAAGTAATTTTATGGCATAGATAGTGTGTTCATGATTTTAATGTTTTTGGGTATTCTTAGGATGTTTTATTACATGACGATATGTTTCATGTTATAACACATGATCTCATCATCCAAGGTTTATTTTTTTATTTACACTATATAAGTCCTTAATTCCTTCAAGATTCACATGATGAATGAAATACATGACATGAATTGATGTTTTCCTATAACTTTTATTCCATTTTAGCATGTTTCATTATTTTCAAGCCTTGTACTAGCTTCTTGGCCTATCCTTTTTCACTAACCATTATTCACATGACCATATCATCACCTTTAAGCTCATTTATGATCTTTTTTTATATCCTACCATAAAACAATAAATAATTAAAGAATGTAAAGTTAGATCATTTAATGTTCATAAAATATATGTTTTATATTCAAATAAAAATGTAAAACATTTCTCTATCAATTACTGTACACATAGAACTTTCTTTTCCACAAGCATGTAATCTCGACACAAATTAAAGAGGAACACCAAGTTACCAATATTAAAATTTCAAGAAATAAATTCAAATGATTATCAATGGGGGTTTAAAATTTCTTGTTCCAAATAAAAAATAAATTCAACATTACACTCCTCAAAGTGAATAATCAACCTAAGTATTTTACTCTTTTCCTTTGAAAAAAGGGTGGATTTTTCATCTCATTCATTCATATATCACAATTCATTACTATCAAGCATTCAAAGACATGGTTTACCTCATAATAGATTTTCTCTCTCTCAAAAATCATGATAAAAATTCAAGTAGAGTTATGATCTTATCATGAGTACATGTTCCTCTTCCATAGTATTGTAAGGGATCTATATTGTCCACTTTATAATGAAAAAATTCAAATAAAGTCATTAGGAATTTTCAATGATGTTTTTGATAACTCTAATGCTTATGGTTAATAGGGATTGATCTTCAAAATATTAAGGGTAAAAAATGAGGGCTATATATAAGCCGTATTTTATGATATCTAAATTAAATTGTAATGAAAATCACCCCCATAAAATGAAAACTCTCTCTCCTAATAACTCAATGTATGTTTATGATCAATATTTGTATAATTAAATAATTTAAATGTCATGATTTTTTTTTTATTATTTTTTTTATCTTTTTTAAATTTATGCTCATAATAATTCTAACATACACCATGTAAACACATAAGATCAAAATATCATTATTCTATAAATGGTGATTTTGGATTTTCCCAAAACAAAACATGTTTTTTTCATTTATTTATATGCGTATTTTTCTTTTAATATAGTAAAATGATATGTACAATAAAAGTAACATTATCCTACACTGATAACCAAAGTATCACTCAAATTGTTTTTCTATGTAATATAATACATCCCTTATACAAAGACATCCCACACCCCTACACCAAAAAATTAAAATATTGTGAAATACAATTAGATAAGGGTAGTGATAGATATAAATGACTTGTAATGTGTCTCATTCCTAGAAATTTCATTCATGAATTCTATAGGCTAAACAAGGATTAATTTCATGGTGTGTGTAAGGTTAAGGGATTAAGAATAAAAATTACTCAATCATATTAAATCCAGTTTTTTATAATCATAGATTTGAAAAGTTACAAAGTTGGTTTTAGTAGGTGGATTTCCCTAATATCACTCTAGAAACATTCTTAAGATTGTATAGAAAGTATTTATCCTAGAAATTCTCTTGGGAGTGGAATATATGAATTTGAGATAATCACCCATGTAATGTGATAATAAGAAATAAATCCACATAAATTTTAGAAATTCAATGTATTAAAAGGTTAGGGAAATTTCATTTACCTAACTCAAATAATTCCATTAAATCATGATTCATCCAAATTAACATCTCAATATTCCCTCAAATTATTCAATTCCCCATTTTACTCATTCAATATTAACAACCAGAAAATTTGAAACATGGAATCATGGAATTCATAAGAAATTCATCTCTCCTAGAACAATTAAGTAAAGCAAGAAGGCTATCTATGTGCATATAATTTTATTTTAAAGCAAAAAAAAAAAGATTTTGAAACAAAAAATATAGGGTGTTTAAAAGATAATGAATGTAAAAGAAAATTTTCTCTTAGAAATGATCCTTTATTTAGAATTCACAGGTCCTATTACTTCAGGTATATTATACAGCATTTTCATGGTGTGAATATGTTTCACCATGTGAATTTTTGTTTCATGGATCTCTTTTACATAATTTTACATTGTGAATTATTCTTTACATAGTATGAGTTCCATTTTTATGATGTGATTTCATGTTTCATGATAAGTAATCTGTATAGTTTTTCCATCTTTGTGTTAACTTCAATATATACCTAGAAAATATGATTAAGAAAATGGAAGTTTAGGAAAGTTTATTCATTCTCAAATAGGACTTTGGGTTAGAGTGGACTTAAGGAAAAATGTGGGCTTCCTTCTAGAAGTGATTTTGTTTAAATTCCTTTTCTTGACGAAAAAAATCAAAAAATTTAGAATAGTCTTATAATATAAGATTACCTACTTCAAAATTAATTTATGTTGTGTCCTTTATGAATTTAAACAAATATTTCATGTAATTAGATTTAAAATATAAGTACAATATTGAACCTAATTTAAATGAAAGGTACAATGAGGTGGGGTTTTATTGGTAATTTGGATGAATGAGTGTAATATCATCCTATAGTTCTTGAGATATGGCCCCAAAGCACTTCTTCATCCTTTTCCCATTTATAGTAAATTGATTCCCTATTTGTTCCACTACAAACTGAATAACCCAAAAAGGGTATACATGAATAATAGTAAAATTTCCTTCCAATCTTGAATGAAATTTTCCTAGCATCAGTTTGAATCTAGAGTTGTATAACAACACTTGATCTATAAGGTTGAAGGTTTTTAGTTAAATTGACTTTTCTTGGGATATCCTTGTTCTTCCTTTGCAAATATTTTAATTCGTAAAATCATCTATTCTGATTTTCTATATCTCATTCATTAATAATATCATATATTTCCCATACATTTTAAGGTCTAGACTCATATATCTCATAACCTAGTAGGATTTCGGTTCCAATTCCATATAGAGGTGGAAACTCTTCTAATAAATCAATCGGTAGGGGATCATTCCTATGGGTGTCTTATAGGAAGTCCTATAAGACCATAGGGTATATTCCAACTTTTGGCTCTAATCCTTCCAATTGAGTTTAACAATTTTTCCATAATTCCTTTAATTTATCTTTTGTAATCTTCTTCCAAGATATTTATTTATGGATGGTATGAGGTTGATATTTTATGATACACCTCATACCATTTAAATAATTCAACCATTTTCACATTGCAGTAGTGGGGCACTTGATGACTAATTATGGATCATGGTACTCCAAACATATAAAATATGTTTATTGTGAGAAAAAAATAGACAAATTTTGCAACATCTTTTATAGTGTATTTTTCTTATACCCATTTTGAAACATAATATACAACTAGTAAAATATAAGAACAACCTAGTCACATTGGGGATGGTCCCATGAATTCTATTCCCAATACTTCAAAAATTTCATAGTAGTTAATTGGTCTTAAGGAATTTATTTTCTTTTTGAGATATTCCTAGAAAAACAACATTTTTCACATTTCATACAAAAATCATGGGAATATTTAAATAATATGGGTGAATAAATTCTAGATTCTAAGGCTTTACTATATATCCTTTGGGATCCAAAATGTCCTCCACAAGCTAATGTATGACATAATTTAAAAAATTATTGAATTTCAAATTTAAGTAAACATTTTATAGTTACTTGATTAGTGTGCATTTTCCTAAGGAATGGGTATTCCCAAATATTAAATCTTGAGATACATTTATATTTTGGATGATGATGAGATTTTAAAAAAGATGGTGCCTAAGAAGACAAAAAATAATTGAAAATGTTGGCATACCTTGGTATTTCGGCTTCAATGATGTATAGTTGTTCTCCAAGTAGCTGACCATTGAGTAGGTTCTGACATAAAATATCTACATCAGAGGTATGGAGAATTCTGTTGAGGTGATTTGTGAACTGATTTTTAGTAACCTTATTATCCATAATTTCTAAGTGTAAATCCAATAAAATCAACATCTATATTACTATTCATGGATTAGAATAATCCTTATTCATTATATACCTCAGATATTCCTAATTAGAAAATAGAACAACTTCAGTTCGAAGAAGATAATATCTAAATTAATATAGAGAAATTACAAATGAAAAGAACACATTCTCTATGGTTGTGCAGTTGATATATGTGGAATCTAATTTCCTATAATCATAGGTAATGAATTTTGGTTTTCCATTAATTCATTTTGAGATGTATTATCCTACATCTTTTTTTGATGCACCATGGAGTAGCTCAAAAGGATCATACTAGTTGGGTGATTGCATTATTAGTGGTTTGATAAACCTTTGATTTCATTCATAAAATTATTTCATACACTCATCATCAATATTAAACTTATATTTTTTTAATAGTAATCATTCTAGAGGGAGAGAAATCTTACTAATTTATTTTAAAAATATTCTGTAAAACCCTGCATATTCGAAAAATGATCAAATATATTTTAAAAAAAGATGGATATGGAAAATAATTTATTACATAAAACTTTTAATTATCTAACTCAATTCATTTTTCTAAAATCATTTGTGCCAGCACTATTCCTTTTTTGACCATGAAATGAAAATCTTAAATCTTTAAAACAATTTTTTTCTTAATTCACATTTTCAATTTTTTTTCCAAATTTCCCAATAAATGATGAAATAATTACCAAAAAAATATCATTGAGAAATTACTCTAGGAATATATCAATATGATTTTAGAAAATACTCACCATAAACCATTGAAATATATCTAGGTAATTTCATAGATCAAAAGAAAAACTCTTGTATGTAAATGTGCCAAAGGGAAAGGTGAGGGTTTGCTTTTCCAAGAATTCTAGATAAATTAATACCTGTAAGTATCCTAAAAAAACATATAAAAAGAAATAATGAGTTTTCATGTTAAACTTTATAGTATACTATCGATGAATAAGATATAAAAGTGGTCTTATATGGTAACTTAGTTTATCTTCCTGGAATCTATAGACACTCTCTAACTGCTTTCCACTATCATGGGAATTAGTTCATTTTTATTATTCTTGAAAATTATCATGCTAGTTTTGTATGAAAAAACATGGATTGGGATGACCCATTATGAATCATAGATTGGGTAAATGATTTTAACTTATATCAATTTTTCTATCTCTTTCTTAATAACCACCATGATAGTGGTATTTAGACTTCTCTAAGGTTGTCTCAATGGTTAGGAATCACCCTCTAATTGAATTATATGGGAGGAGAACCTGGGTTTAATCTAAGTTATATCACCTAAAATCCATATTATAGATTATATGTTTTTTTAAAAGTCTAGTAAGAGTTTCTTCTTAGTAATTTGATAGGTTTTTGAAAATCATGACTATATTTTTCCCTTCCATTAAGTATACATACTTTAAATTACTGGAAAGTGGTTTTAACTCTATACATGGGGGATATTCAAGAGAATATATTGAATTTATATTTCTTATATCTAAGTATTGATTCTAAAGATTATGATAAATCATATCCTATTTTTCATCAATTAATAATGCATTGAAGAAATCCAAAGTCACCTTATATTCTAATTAGAAACTAGAATGTTAAGGTTCTTTTTTAGGGATACTTTCAAATTAAAATTTCCCTTATAAAGCTAAAAATTCATGAATCATACATAAATATTAAATTTATTTTGTAACATATTCATGGGATATTTCATAGAGTGAATAATTTATTGATGGATGCTTCATTGATTCAGGAATGGTGATGTGTATTATAGAATATCCAAGCTCAATTGGGAGTGTTCCTTCATGGAAATTGATGATTGTTTTTTCCATTTTTCCATAATGGTATTCCCATAATAATTGGTGAGTGTGATAAAATCCTATATTCTTATATATCCAACACATAAAAGTTAAATGGGAATAGTATATAATTTAATTTAATAAGTATGTCTTCCAAAACTCTTATTGAAAATAACATGGATCTGTTTGCAAGTTGGACCACCACTACGGTGCAATTTAACTCTCCAATATGTAATGATGTATACATGGAGTGAGACATGAGATATATGGAATCTTATAGATCACACAAATAATTTAAAACATTTAAATATCCAATGGTGAAGTGTATATAAAAGGTCCCTAGATCTTGAAAATTTTGAGGTATCAATGGTGTTATCAATGATGAGATGTATCTCTCTAATTAGATTCTTTCATTTATATCAAATATTCTTCTCTTGGAATGCATTTACTTTTATATTTTTTCATACTTCATAATTTTTTGGATTTCCTCTAGAATTATAATTTTGATATCAACTTTTTTAAAGGTCTCTTGAAACGTTTTTTTGAATATTATCTTCTTAAAACTTCACTGAACAAATTAATATAGAGTTAAACGTAGATGGAATGGTATTATTATCCTATTATTAATTTTTCATGGGTGTTTCTAGAAATTATTATCTTAAATCTCTCTTAACTCTTATATATTCTTGTTATCTTATAGTTTATTTTCATAATTATTCTTTGAATTGTAAGTATTTCTTTTTTCATGTGGCTGGAGTTCTTTTCCACTTCATGTTGTAATCACACTTACACTTTCCTTTGGATTCAAAACCATCTATTCGGGTAACATTAAAGGTATTTTTAGTTATAAACTCCATAAGGATGTAAAAATTATCTATCAAATATTTCATTGAATTCTTCAACTATTTAATATTTTATCCTCAGTGTTTTTACTGAGAAAATACTGATAGTTTTTCATATAGTTTATACTAAAAATGTGGTGGTTGAAATAACTATTTATTAGATTTTTAAAATGGAGGTTGGTTTTATTTTTATTTCTATATTAAGGGAGGTATATTATTTTATTGGTTTGGATAGAATGATCTCTCCTAGTTTTATCGATTTTTGTATTCTGGTTGAGATTGGGGTTGATGTGGAAGATTATGATAGAATTGGTTTAGTCAAAAGGAAACATCATAGAATTTTTTCTCCTGAATTTCTAGAAACTATTTAGTAAAATGAGTAGGTGAAGAAAACAATACACATATCTAATATTAATCTTATTTTTAACTTTCTTTAATCATAGACATTTGTCTCACAAACATAGTGCTGTATTTAGTCTTGGTTTCAATTAAGGCTATTGAATTAGATGTTTGTACCTCATGGATCTATATGGTACCTATAAATCTAACTTTTGTTTGAGATTTATCAATCATGGATCTCCATATGTGGAATAAAATAGGTTCTTATAATTGTTAAGTATTCATTTATAGAATAAAATTAGAAAGTGGTCCTCCTCCATAGTATGATGTGAGAATCTATAATAGTTATTCTTAAAGTGTTCCCAATATTTGTAAAGGGTTTTGATAGATGATTATTAAATGGAACAGAAATCCTTATGGATTGGTGTACTTCAGGATCTGGGAAATAATATTTTAATAAATCATAATTTTAGGTCTTTCCATTCATTGGATTATCATGTTTGTAGACTGTAACACCCCGACCCTAGAAGCCCAGAGACGATGCATTATTTTATTATATTGGCATGATTATAAAGAATCAAATCCCAATGGACTATTTAGTTTAGAAGTCTTGGAAATTCATATTACATATATGATACCCATAATACAATGGGAAGAGAAAATAAAAACATGATGAATAATAAAATGCTATAATCAGTATCCTTGAATCTCAATCAACTCCATAACATGGGGAAAGGAAACATAATAAGTATGAGCTCAAATACTCAGTAATGGTAAGTAAAGAAAAATAAATAATGAATCAATGGAAATAAATTAACATTTTATGGTAAAAATATGATAAAACCTTATATTAAAATTAATATATAATGAAATATCAATATAGAAAGGTAAGAAACTGAAAACACATTCCATTAAATTAATAAACTGAAAATAAAATGCACCCATAGATATGCCGATGAAAAATATCATGGATAAATGATAACTAAATTCTCAATGAATGCAATGATTAATTATCGGAATTCATGTTTACTAGGAACATGATACCTTTACCTTCAAGACATTGTTTAACTATTATGATTTGGCTAACTAATTCGTCTCATGAGACTACTGATGCATCAAGGGGCTTTCATTAACCGGTCCCCAACCCGTGGGGATTTCCTTAAACCATCCCCAACCCATGTATTTCATGTCCAAATAATTCCTCAAATATTTAATAAATAAAATTCCTTATCAAAATTTATCTATATTAAATAGAAGATATGTATTAATCAATAATTACCCAGTTAATTAAATAACTATCAAAGTGAACACCATATGTAAAATGATATATGGTTTAGGAAATAATAATATAAATTTCATGAGAATATGGATTTTCAATGTAATTTACAATAAAAAATGATTACAATAAATTTATTTCATCAATATAAATTTAATAATCACAAATGAAAGTGATATTTCAATGATAATCAATAAGAACATTTTTGAGGAAAATAATATTTAAACATCCCAAATTTTCCTATACCACTTGAAACATTTAAATCATAATTAACATGAAGTAATTTTTTTCATACCATGAATAAAAATGATTCATGATATAATGAATCAAAAGGGCCAGTAGATACACTACACAAAATAAGTAAGTGATGTATATGGCATATTCCCCATGAAAAGTAGGTAAAAAAAGAATCCATCAGCTTAACCTTAATTTATGTTACATGGCCTTTATAATCATGTATAGTGGTTTCAAATATGTTACTAACATCTACCCAAACCATATTATTGTTTATAATATCATATATTAACTTCTTATAATATTTTATTTCATGTTTTTAACACTATTTCATTATTTTTACTACTTTGAGTGTTTATTGTCTAGTTTTCTAAAGTATGTTTTGACTTGTACTTTGTTTTACCTATTAATTATATGATGATTTTATCATCTACAGAATGTAAACCATGAATTAATTATCATATATATTCAGTACATATGTATTTAGAATAATCTATAATATTTGGAGATAAGAAATGAAATGCATCGTTCATGGAGATGGTAGGCCGTACGTACACATGAACAATACTTTCATTTCTTTTTCATATTAAAAAAGGAAAATTTAATGATAAATACATATATTATAATTATAGTATCATATATATTTTATATATTTTTAATAAAATCATCCTTAATATGTTCCATGTATAGCGTGAACGAGTCACATCTCTTTGAGGAGGCGGTAGTCCACACTTCCACAAACATTGTTATCATATTTATAAAAAATAGAATATATAAAGGTATGATTTATAAAATAATTACAGAATCATAAAGACATAATAAATATCATATATAAAATGTATAAATATAGTGTCCATCATAATGACCACCATATGAGGTGGTAAAGGAAAAATGAACAATCATCATTTCATGAGGCAGTAGTTCTCTGTACATAGAAACGATATGTTCGTTACCCTTTAGATGGAAGTGTGTGTAAGTTTAGGTAAAAAAAATAGAATAGAAACATCCTATTATTTGTATGATACCTTTTTTATTATACAATCATGTATAAAAAGAGTTTAGGGGGTGGATAATGGAAATAAAACTAAATACCTTAATGAAAGATGCTACCCCTTAATCATGTAACTTCTTTAGATTTATACCAAAAGGATTCATTGGATGGATTTGTGGCCAAGGGGAGGATTATAGGATGAAGTTATGAATTTTTGGAAGCTATTTTTAAAGGTATTTTTAATCCAAAGTGTCTTGATAGGTGTGAGGAAGTTGGAGGATAAGAAGCTTTTTTATAGTGGAGGAGGAGTGACACTCTTTTAAATACCAAAAGCTATTCATTAATGGGAGGTATAACTTACCTAAAGTTCCTTCAAAGTGAAAAAATAATGTATTAAATGGGAAAAATATTCTATTAAAACCTACAACACACAAAAATACATGCAGTTTAATAATTTGGTCCCTTAACTTCTAAGATTCCCAAATTTTATCATTTTTGTTTTTATTAAAGCATCTAGTTTTCAAACTTAAGTAATTTAACCATTATGAATAAAATAAATTCATATTTATTATAAAATATAGATCTGATAAATTATAAATATGTTATATAATTTATAAAATAAAAATCTCATGTTTTTTGGAAATTAATTTTAAAATAAGTACATGTAACGCACTAAAACACTTCTTAAACCCAGACCACGTTGACAACATTTTTACAATATGTAACTCGATATGTTAATTATAAAAGATCAATTGGTAAATTTATAGACCATATTTAACATTTTTTAATACATATAAATCATTTGGCAGAATATAAGTTTTTTTTATTAATTGTAAATCATTTAATAAAATATCCTTTATTGTAAAATAACAATAATGTCAATTTTGACATTATTTATTTAATTTTAATTATAAAAAATAAAAAAAATACTAGAATTCCAATATATAAAGTTTAAAACTATGTAACATGATATATTAATCTACATAAATAATTAAAGACAATAATTAAATCAATATAAGTAACTTTTAATATTTATAGTATCATTTATTTTAGTTAATTATTAACTAAATAATCACAACACTGGCGTTTCTTAAGAAGTTTAAGAAACTAAATCATCTTGAAAAATTAATGATAAATTATTATGATAACAAAAACCCATTTATATTTCAAAAGGATATGTATAACCATAAATATGATGTTTTTTAGACATCTCAATGTTTTATAAATGTTAAAGGTAATAAAATTACCCTTTTTGTCTTTTTTACTTAACATTTTATATAGGGAACTTCCATTTAATAATAAACCAATAACCCATAAAATTTAAAAAAGTGGAGATATGGTATAATTATTGGAAGAAAATGGATTTTGGATATGTTTAGAGGTCATTTTGGTCCTTAATATTAAGGTTTAGTCCTTTATTAAGATTAATTTTACCTTAATCACCATAATTAATTTAAATAACTTTTACTAATATTTTTGGTCAAAAATTAAGTTGAAATTATTATATCATAAATATTATACTGAATAAAATCATGTATTTATGATTTTAAAAATTCATATCATAGATGTGAGAAAATTCATATTAATGTTAATCACACAGATGTGGTGAGGAAATGAGTTTTTAAAGTAAAAACACTCAAAAGTTCAATATGTTTTTATATCGAATTTCAATATAAAAATTATTCAAATATCCTAAATTGGATTAATATATTTATAATATATATATATTGTGATTCTAAAAAACAAATTTTCAATATAATTTAATGCTAATAAATATTTAAATGAAAAGGTCGTTTTAATTAACATATAGTATTTTCACTATTCATCAAAAAATTTAACTTCTCAGAAAAGCAAAACAAATTCACCCTATGATAATTTTAGCATTATGAATTCAAAAATGATTTTTATTTTGATAAATAATATTTATAAGATTTTGAAAAATTATTTTTGAAATAAGCGCACCATTAAAAGGTGGTAAAACTCAGTTTTGCATATAACACAACCTAAATTAGTGTTATGGGTAGAGTAATATTAACTTGGTGTTGTATATAAGAATTCAAAAAAAAACATTTTAAATGGAAAAATATTTTAATGTCTTGGGGTGTTACACAGCTTATACAACCATTCCTTCACATCTCCATCAAGTGAGAAGGAGAATGCCCTCCACTTGAACTGATATTTATGTTCTCCTATCATTATAAAGTATGAATAAATATAGTAAAATTCTTGAATGTTCTAGTTAAGGTCCTCGACTAGAAGAATATGAAATTTAGGAAGCATTTATATCATGTTAATATGTAATTCAAAATCATTTTCTAGTGCAATTACAACTAGTTTATTTTATTTCTTAAAAAATTATGGTGCACACATATATAAAAGGGTTTGGATGTGATTCCTAGAATTGATTTCATGTTTATAGTGAAAAATGAAATTTTTACTCAAATATAAAAGTGTTATTTCCTAAAAGAATTTTTTTTAATTTAATTGTTCTTAATCTAGTTATAATTATACCAATTTATGGGTCGAAATTAACTAATTGGTTAGCAAAAATTTGAGTTATTCATGTTTAGGAAGATTTTTTTCTTCAGATTTTTTGTTTTGAGGTACTTACTCCCTATAAATAGTTTCAAGTTTAATGTATTCATATCATGTTGTGTGGAATTTTATTTACTTAAGTGTATTATAGTAGATGAACTTTGGTTGCCACTAAAAGATGAGTGAACACAAATGGGGTTTTCAGTTTTAAAGTTGTTTAAAAAAATTGATTTGATTTGAATTTTTAGAAATTATATTATAAAATTGGGAATTTGGAAAGAATATTAAATTATTAATTTTAAACATTTGAGGAGTAGCGATGATCGGGTCGAGCTTGGATTAACCCAACACAATGCTATCATAGTTTCTCTTTTTTAATAAATTTTCTCTTAGTGACTGGTAAGAGAGAGATTCATGTACTAATTATTTTATCTTTCTTGGGAATATGGTTATAATGGGAATATTTCTATCTGAAACCTTTGGTTGTTCTAACCTCCTTCATATGTGTGAAAATGGTGCAATAGGCCCTTTTGAATAATTTGGGGAAACCCTGACCAAGAACTATTTTTCCTTAATTAACCAACAGTTCCAACTTACAATTCCACACATATGCTCATGATCATTAAGCACTCACCACCAAACCCTAATTTGTTATATTATATATATAAAGTAATTTGGTGTATGAAGATATAGAATATCAACCAAGTCATTATAATTAATAGAATCAAAACCTAATGTAATCATATTTACAATTTTTAAAAAAGAAGATAAAGAATTGAAACCAAAAGAATAAGGAAGAAATGATTTATATTTAATTCAGGAGTTCAAAATAAAGCATAAAAATATCCAATCCTTCCTTTTCCTAATCACTCATAAGAACTAAACCCCCATGTATTGGGTAATTGAGTTGATGTAGTAGGAATAAGCTGTCACAAGATTGAAAATAAAATAAAATAATGAAGAATAAAGAAACAAAAGTAGTACAAACATAGTCTTTCATTTAGAGATTTCCCTCACCTATCAATCCCTTTCTGAATCACCATAGGTCTTATATTCATATGAAACTATCCAGATCTATATTCCATAAATGAAGAAAAAACCTTATTCATGGCCAATACTAGGGATTCATGAGATTTATTGGTCATAAATGAGCAGTGAGGACATAAATTCTCATCAAATTTTCCATTTTTTGGGTCCATCACGGAATATTAACATCATGAATTATGTTTTCATGATGTGAATGTGTGGTTATAACACTTTCATGACATTATTGAAACTATTCTAGGTATTATTTAGAAGTTTCATGATCTCACTACATGTGTCATGTTATGACATAATATGTCATCTTTTAGAGTTGATTTTTCTATTCTTTCTTTGACTTCAAGTCCGAAATTACTCTAAGATTCATGTTGTGAATGAAAATCATGATGTCAATTGGTTTTTTCTAAAACATATCACTCTTTTTCATATTGATTATTTATTTTCAAGCATCAGATTTGGATCTTGACATTTCCTTTATCACCCGACATTATTTTAATAATAAAATCATTTCCTTTAATCTCATTTCTGATATATTATTGTATAATTCCATTATACAATAAAATAAATAATGAATAGAAAGTTTTACCATTTAATGCACATAATTTTTTTATATTCAAAAAAACATGTTGAATATTTCACTATTAGACATTAAGTTCTTTCTCTTAGTTTCCTTGACTAGTTGTTGGATAGTAATCTAGGAATTTATGAAAGTTCACCTAATTCCAATGATAAAGTATCATAGAGAGAAACAAACTAAGTGTTTCAAATGATATCAATTGAATTTTATTTGAATTAAATTATTATAATTAATATTAATCTCAAGATCGAGGAATAATTTTATTTAGGTTTTATTGATTTAAAATATCTAATAATTATTCATTTTCTAGACTATGAATAAAATATTTATTTTGTTTATTGAATATTTAATAAATAAATATTTTCTAGGTTGTGAATATAATATTTTTTATGAATAAATATTTTATAAATATTAATTCATGTATTTAATAAATGTATTGAAGGATGAGTGGTCCAATACTGTGTCTGTTGATACATGTTAATTTGAAAGATAGTAAAATAATATTTATCATTGAATCAGTTAGTGCATGCCATAAAAATAAGAATAAAATTATTAAATGGAATGAGGATAGAAATTTTTTATTATAATATTTAAAGGATGATTTGTAAATAAATAATATTTTAACCTAAAATATAGCTCTACAAATAGATCGTTGTTTCCATTGTGTATGCTTAATTGTGAATATAGAATAGAGAATCATTTCATAGAAAAAACTTCTCTCTCAAATTCCTCATTCTATCATCTTCTAAAGAATAAGAAGAAATCCTTCAAGCTGGAAGGATCTAGAAGAGATCAAGATAAAAAATGCAAGATAATTGATCCACCTCTCTAGAATCTATCAATCAATCAGTTCAGTTCAGAGATCAATGGAGTGCGTGTGGATCACCACCAGAGGTATTTTACACTTAGACACTATATGCACAACAACGATAATCAGAAAAGGGTTTTTTAGATGATTAAGAACATCTACAAAGAATAATCCTAAGATGAGGTATTATTTCTTCAAATATATATAAATTAATTATAAATCTAATGTAAAATGATCCTCTCTCTAGGTTTTAGGTATCTATATCAATATTTAATGGAAAAAATTTTGCTGGTCATGAAATTTAAGTCTTGGAAAATTTGATAATAATCCATATAATTTGAATAAAAACATTTACGTCTCTTCAATAACCAAGGCACTTCCACTATGCCTGTAACCTTTAAGCGGTATCAAATCATCCATGTTTTCAATTTATAATTATTTTTTTGACAAATTATTTTTAATAGCGGTTAGATTTTTCAATTACATAATAGTCATCCATTAATACAATGTTTAATTAAAATGTTTTTGAAATTTTAATTACTTCATTCATGATTTATATCTTCTTAAATATCTAATAAAAGTTTAATAATGACCACATATTCCATCAAGAAGTACTAAGGATTCTAGCCAGTGTCACTAGGTTATATAGCATGTAGCTAGAGTACACATAGTGTATCAAGATAACTTCACCTACAAATTTTACATGATACACGACATGCCAAGAAGTAACTACACACAATGATGATATTTTACTATGCATGTAGACTTTTCCAACCTAGAACATATCTTGTTAGTTTACATGGTGTATAACTACAATACACATTGTGTAGTCAACACTGTTTAGCAAATTTTTTTTGGCAAAACATGTGGTAAAATACACACCTTTTCCCCACTGTAGACTAAAAACCAATAGAATTAATGAAATACACGATGTTTAGCCAGTTTACAAAGTGTGTAGTTGTTTTATTTCTATATACAAAATACACACCAATTTGTTTGTAGTGTTATGTAGACACATGTATAGTAGAACACATGATATGTATCTAGAGTACACATTGTTTTGTCCCCCTTATAAAGAACATGCCAAGTCCTTTAGTGGGTTATTTAGAAGCACAAAAAATTAGATACATTGTGTGTAGATGGTCAATACAAACTGTGTAGTTAGATCAAGTTACATGCCAAATCCCTAACTGTCTATCCTGGGTACATGTCAATCAAGGATCACATTGTGTAGATCATAAGTACATACCCTATAATCCCCAAATAAATGGAATAACTAAATTACATTAAATAAAAAATTAGATCATTAAAACATGAATTTATTGATTAAAACCATATCTGTATGAAAATGTAGTAAAGGTTTGAAAGAATTTATAAATTATCAATTAATTTATTATAATGATCTATATTTATTGGTAAATCCATTTATTTTCAATGAATGAATTAATTATTGGTATCTCTAAGAGAATTCAGTTGGTCATTAAGATAAAAGAGAATTAGTTAATTAATTAATTTATTCAAGCAAGTTTATATAATAATAAATTATGAATATAAATCAAAGCTAACTTGTCTAATTTTTTATATTCGTTGCATGTGTATAACCATTAATGAGTTGGACTAAGACCTATGTTTGTGTTGGTTTAATTTAATTTATATTATTTAATGGTTTGAAAATTATTATTTATTAAATTAAATATGATAGCCCATGAGTCATCACTTCATCCTTTATTATGTAGGACCTTTGTGGCAAATGATGTTTATTTAATTCCCCTTAACAAATACTTTGGTTCTGCTCACTCGTGTGTGAGTTATAAACACATATAAAAATGGAGAAATCTAAGGCATGTCAAGGAAGTTCAAGATAGAATCTATATGATACCAACCAATGTGATACATAGGTAAATAGGTGGAATTATAAAAATCATTCCAATATTGACACAATGAGTTTTCCCCTTGGTCATAGGTTGATTTATTTTCATATCAGTAAATACATTGTTAGATAAGTTCAAGATCAGGTCATTTATTTATTTATTTCTGACTTATTCATTTTTTATTTTGTGGATGAAAGACTGCAATCACATAAATAAATGGACTAATAAAAAATATGGAATTTAAATAGATAGATTATGCATGAATGTTTTATCAAAATATGGTTAATCACTTAGTTAAAATACATTCAATATTAATAATGAATGAAAAGGATAAAATAAGAAATATTTTATGCATAATAAAATTTAAATCCATCAATCTAATATTATGTCACATTAAACCTTCCATTACTTGATTAGGAATTAAACTAAGAGAACTAAGTATTAGACAACCCTTATTGGGAGACTTAATTTTATAAGGGGAGTTGTTATGAATATTTTATGATTTCATAATACTATAACCCTTTCTATAATTGGTTTCAGTTAGAGTTAAGGGTTGAGGAAATCCCAATTAGTATTTAAATATTGGGGAGTCCACTCAATGTATCAAGGAGATTCCAGCATGCAGTAAGAAAATATTTTCCTACCTAAATACCTTCAAGTATCTTGGCCAACCCTTGTTAGGCTTATATGAAGGGTTACATGAATATTTTATATATAATTGTTTACCAACTAAACATTTCACATTCAATGGCGAGGGATATTAGGACTTGATAAAAAAGTGGTATACTTAATAAAATTAAAAAAAAATTATGACTCACAAAATTTGTGATCAATAAAAGCACAAATAATATTGTATTTTATAATTATAAAAAAATTAAAAGCATAACCATGAAACCACTTAGATTATTTCTTAGATTACGTTATATCCTTAAAAATAAAAATTTATGTATATGTTTCAATAGTTTATATGATTTATTATTTTCCTAAAATTTGTATTCTGTATTGGAATATCCTATTCTTGTTCTTTCACAGAAGCAGGTCATTGATTCTTACTAGAGATATGCTGAGGATATTTAATATGTCCACTATATTATATTATTGACTATTTTTGGAGAGTTTATGTTACAACATAAATACATTTATACTCACACCGTAATATAACTTTATATTTTTCAGGAGAAAGTGAAGGAAAGGCTAGAAGTAAATAATATTTTCATTGCACTATATTAGTGTAAACTCAAAGAAGATAATCTAGCTAATGATCATGCTATCATAATTACTATATATATTGATCACTTATAGAAATTGAGATTCCACTTGGATAAGAATTATAAGTGGAATAGCTAACCATATTCCAACTATATTGTCTAATAAATATCATATCAATTGTGACATGATAAGAATATATTTGGATGCTAACATAAGTGGTTCTTGAAAGTCATTTTTAAAAGATATATTGAGGTAAAAACTAATAATCAAACACTAAGGTGCATCTGAGTAAATGATCCTACATACACTAATGATATTAATGTCCAGTCAAGACTGAATATATTTTTATAATGTAAATCTGTCTTCACGATGGTAGTGGGAGCAGAATTAACATCTATTGGTTAAGGCTCTGGATACACTGGAGTTGGCATAAGAATATTGGACACCACTAATCCTAGTGGGAGGAGTAATTCTAGAGATACATACTATATAGGAACTTATAACTAATTAAGCGATTAATGTTCATTACAGTGGGTGATACATATTTTATTCTATGAGAATAAAGACTCATAAATAGAAGAAGTAAATGGTAATATAATAAGGTTAAAATGTATTTATAAATTCATGTAATGGACTCCATGTATCAAGATTTGAGGGATCTGTATTTTTAATGTTTCTAATACTTGATACTGTTGGTGTGTATTTAAGAGAAACTAGACATGGATGGTATAATACAGTACAAATAAAGCATGATTGATTATTGTAAGGTTAGTCTATGAAAAAATTTATACACCATTCACTATGGAAAAAATCCTTTATGAATTCTAATTATTTAAGCATATTTATATGATCATCATATTTGGATATTGATTATCAATGCCACCACATTTTGAGGAAACCTTAAAGAAGGTGTATATATGAAATGAGATAAAAATGAGATTGTATGGTATATATCTTTAATGAAAAACTAGGAAGGGTTGGTAAAATCAACAAATTCCAATAATATATGTATATTACATAAATGTTTTTATAAATATATCATGCAACATTATCATAGATTTTTTTTGGAAATTAATGAGTAACATGTGTCTGAAACTGATGAGTGCGACCAATGTATGTTATCAAGATATATATGTTTATAACATTTGATAAATAAATGTTATGTATTAACTGTTTGTTAAGAATAAGCAATGAGATTCCTCCAAGTATGAATTAAAGTAGAAACTGTGTTCTAGGGAAAAATATCTATTGAGGATATCCATGGGTTCTCTTAATATATTCATACTATATATATTGAAAATGTTTTGAAAAATACAAGTTGAAAAAGTTAAATACTGAATTATTAATGGCAGACAATCCTTCTAGTAAGACATGCATGTGAATAATAAAAGATTATTGAGATTATAATAATTTACCAAGATTTGGTTCTAGGAATATATCCCATATTCCATGATATGTATTGAAATTTCATAATATAGATATATGATTCTTAAAAGGTAAATATAAAATATATCTAACATAACTGCATATAATTGCAGTAAGAACTATCTAAAAGTCCTTATAAAAGTAAAATTAGACGAGTTACTAGTGTTTTGAGTAGTGGAAATTCCAATGATCAAGGGAATTGGACTCTTGTGTTAATTTAGTTCAATTTCAACTAGTATCATATAAAAATACAAGGTAATATGAAAGAAACAATTATTACAACTAGTGATATCCAAACCTATATTATTCATGTATGTTGAGACTTCTAATGAAGCTTAAGGATTTTTTTAGAAAAATAATGTTATAATTTTGGGTTATAAAAAAATAAATATAATTGTCATTATTATGATAATATTTAACTCTAGGATTAGTAATGACGTTAAGAATCAAGCATGGGAGGAAAATGTGGATAATCGGTAATATCACTACTTGAGGGATTTTCTCAAGGTAGTAATGTTGTAGTAAACATATTTCCCCACAAATATGTGCATTTACCAACCATAGTTATATAAAAATGAAAATCTAAATATCTATATCCATACTCATTAGAAATTTGTTTATTAAGTGAGAACTGGATAATCATTAGTAGTTATCTCTAGTGCAAGGTAGAGACTTTTAGAGATGGTTCCCTAGAACCAACTACATTATACATTATATTTTATATATACTCAAAACGAGAATAATAATATAAATATATTATTACTCATTGTTCATTATTCTATATGAATTTAGTTTAACAATGTCGTGGGGTATCTATCACATTGATAAGGTCATAGTAGGTCACTTCTGTGATGAGAATATCAAAATACAATGATGATATTCTTAAATATAGCTCTAAATTTTGATGCAATTATATGACAGGAAACATAAAATGTTATATGTCATGTGAAATTACTCATAAGTGGATAATAATTCATCTCATGAAGTTTTCCCTTAGTAATATCTAAGATGGGATTTTATGAGAATAGACCTTCCAGTAGAAAAAACATGTTTATGTGTCATGGAATAGTCCTATATGTGAGCATGTGTAATATTCCTTAGACTTAAATATTATCATTAACACATTTCATTACTTCTAAAATTAGTTTTACCGACCAAATCCACGATGCCATATATTTATAGGAAATAGGTTATAATAGGTGCATCGGGAATGACATTTTATTGATATTTTAGTTGAGAAAATAATTTTCCCTTAAATATTTATGAAAACTGATATCTCATCCCTTTGATTGAAATGGAACTATCACATTAAATTTAGTTTCCATGTTTTAATAAACATTATTTTAGATATTAATATAATGACATATCAAGTAGGAATGCTGATGAAACATGTGTGTGACCGGATTGATGAGATATTGTGAAAAAGGGATTATATTACTTATTAAGTATTCATACATGGTTGTCAACATTGAGGAATTAAGTTTTTTCTCTTAGGTTCCTTGACATATTTCTAGATATAAATCTTGGACTTTAGGAAATCTCACTAAATTTCAATGAGAAAGAATCCTAAAGAGTTACAGACTATATGTTTCTGTAGATATCGATTAAATTATATTTGAATTTAATTTTTGGAATAATTATTATTCTATAGACAACAAAATAATTTTATTTAGGTTTTATTGATCTAAAATATTAAATAAATATTTATTCCCCAAACCATGAATAGAATATTTATTTTATTTTTTAAATATTTAATAAATATTTATTTTCTAGACTATGGCCGAGATATTTATTTATGAATAAATATTCAATAAATATTTATTTAAATATATGATGAATGATGGGGAGGATTAGTGGACCAATACCATGTCTGATGATTAATATTAATTCTTAATCTGGTAATATAATATTTTTTGTTCTTATAGTTAGCACACACCATGAAAATAATAATTAAATTATTATATGTAATGTGTTTAGGAAGGGTTTATTATGATATTTAATGGATTATATGCAATAAAATAACATTTTAACCTAAACCCTTTCTCAATGAATATATTATTATGTTTATTGAGTAGGGTTAATAATAAATTGATATTAGAGAATCATTGTTCACAACATACTTATCTATCAATTTCCCCATTATCCCATCCTCTCAATAATGAGAAGAACTCATTAAAGCCCAAATGATCTAGATAAGATAAAGATGAAAAATTCATGATAATCGATCCACCACCCTAGCACCTGACAGTCAATAAATTTAATTCAAAGATCAAAAGAGAATGTGTGGATCACTATTGGAAGTATTCTACACTTGGATCTTACAAGCACAATAGTGGTAATCCAAAAGGGGTTTTTATGGTAAATAAATCTATTAATAAATACCCTAAGATGAGGTATTATTTTTAAAATATATTTAAATTAAATATAAATTTATTGTGAAAGGATCAACTTTATGGGTTCTGGATATCTATGTTAATATTTTATGGAAAAATTATTTTGGACATGAAGTTAAAATCTTGGAAAATTTATAAATGGTCCATAAAATATGAAAAAACTTTTATCAATATTCACCCAAAAAGGTTATTCCTATGTTTCTAGAACCATCAACGGTTACAATTTAAAATTCACTAAATAGGTAAGAATTAATCTTACAATATCATTTTTATAGGATCACTTATATTTTTCATTAAGGAACTTTAAAATATATCTTTCATAAACTTCATATATTTTCTTTATCCTATGGGTATTTAGGATTTTTGATGTTTTCTTCCAGCCTTTCTTCTCTTTATAACTTTAATGCAGTAATTTTTTTAGAAAACTAGTCTTATTTCTCTTTTGTATAGGGTATATTTTTATTCTATAACTATATTTTTTCAAACTTGTTTTACAAAATTCCTTTTTATTTAATCAAATGATTTATGAACTAAATTTTATATTTTCCTTGAATTTTTAAAGGGTTTTAAAGTAACCTCTATAATATTTTCTGAGAGCTTCATTTTCAAAATTATTTACACATTTAAAAGGGAATATTTTATTTGATTTATAAAACATTAATATATTTTCCAGCCACTACAACTATTTTACACTCTTTATCATTTTCTAAAAGTTTTCAATGGTTTTACAAATAAAACTATTTAATTAAAGATTATTTTAATATTTCAAATACATTTTAGTCATCTCTCCAAAGGACATGATTTTATAAAGGACATGATTTTTTTTACAAAACCTATATTTTTAATGAATTGATTGTTATATTTTATCTCTTATTAATTTTTTGGTCATTATCTTTCACTTAAAATATTAATTTTTTTGTGATCATTGAGTATTACATTTATCTTAAATATCCATATTATTTCTATCAATCATAATATTATTTCATAAATCATATTAAATTCTTTAATATGGGTTATCACTCTGAATGTTATATAATTAACTTGGGGAATCTTGATATTCTAAATCCTTTGTAAAGAATATTTTTTATGAAATAAATTGATAATTAAATATATGAGGAATTCATTGGGAATGTAGTGAACATTTTGGCCCAGTTATAGATAACCCCTCTATGCATCAACATGTATCATGAGACAAACCAATTGGATAGACTTATTGAATGGGTTTTTGGTATATAGATACCCAGAATTTAAATTATCTTAGAGAAATTCATTAGACGTAAAGATATCATGATGTCTAAGATCAGGAAACTCCACATTATGAATTTCATTCATTGAGAATTCTACTAGTATTAACTATGAGTTTATTATATTGACATTGTCCATGAATTTAGTTCATGATCAAGTTATTGATTAATGGAGTATGTTTTCTGTTATATACCTTTGAATATTTATTATGCCTTATTTACCCATGATAGCTTCCACTATATGTAACCATTACTAAGAATTTGAGCTCACCCTTATTTTTTTCCTTTTCTTAGGATATTAAGCAGGATATTATGAATAATATAAAGGATGTGATAATGATTCTTATATTAATTTCTAATATATTTCTAATGAAAAATGGGAATAATATATATAATGAGTTCCTCAATATTACTAAACTATCAAATCCTTAGATATGGAATCCCTTGTATCTTATTCCAGTATAATAAATTAGACACCAAATATAGGTTACTAGAGTTAGGGTTGTTAAAATAGTGATAATGGTAAATAAACCTACATATTATTTTCATTTTCCCAAAACCTATACTATTCAAATATTATAAATAAAATTCATACTTACCTCTTAATATAGAATGATATCCAGATGTTGACTGATGATTTTATTCTATCCTTTGACTAATAATTATGACTTAATTTTGAGTACTAATATTTTTGTAGGATCTCAAAAAAATTTCTTTATACTAGGCGTCTTTACAATTAATTTGAAATCACCATTTGTAGTAGTTTTTCCTTCCAAAATAGCACTCCTCGAATATCAAAATTTCAAAGAATCAAATTTCCTTAATGTAAAAAAATGATTTTATTCAATTGTTACATTGAACTAGTCTTTTCAAAATCACTTGTAATATCATTAAAAACCTTTAAATGTTATGTTTTTGGAAAAAATAAATCTTATTTTTCCATGGGACTTAAGATTCTGTCTTAATATTATTTCTTTAAGTTTATACAATATTATAAATAAAATTATAAAAATTTGATTTTAATATGTCCTATTCCATTTTTTCCTTGATTATTTGATATTATAGAAGATAAATTTACTTACCCTTTCCATAAACATTTATTTCTAAGTTAATATTCAACTTATTCTCTTTATCAAGAAACTTTTTCAACTTTTCAATTTCACTTGTTAATCTAGACTGCTTTTATACATGTAGTCTATTATTGTTGAAATATAATTGATAGTATTTATAAAAACTATTCTTCTCATTTACCAAGTGATAAATCATTAAGATTCACCCATTAAGTTCCTTTTTTTTGGTATAAAACTCTTTTATTTATGTACTATACTATCATTACTACTAGTATTATTATTAATTGTGAATTTCACTTCATTCTCATATGAAAAATAAAAAAACTATCACCATATTCACTAGATGATTCAACTTCTTCATCATACACAAAAAATATCCCTCTTCACACTTACATATATAGTTTTTCTATATAAATTTGGATAAATTATTAATTTTCTTATTATATTAATAACTTCATTCCTTCATCTTCAAATATCTTCTTGGATTCATATATTAATCTTTATTCTCTTCATATTTATTAACTTTTAGACATGGATAGTTGGTAGAAAATTATACGATGCCACTAAAATTGAAACACTTAAAAGATAATTTACCATAAAATTTACCTATTCATATTTATACAATTATTGAGATAAGTGACATGATATTTCTAAAATTAACATCAATATCATTATTTGAATATGAATATCTATATTCATCTTCACTTCATTTTCCCACTCTTCTCATTCATCAAATATTTTAAGGGAATATCCTTGTGAGCCTTTGGTTTTTTCTTTAAAAAAACCCCCTTACATATTTAAATTTTATTTCATTGAGTTTGAATATTATTTTTTCATTTTCAATAAAATTCAACACAATAAAAATATCAAAATTTTCTTTATATTCCCATAAAAAACTCTAAATAGATCTCAATAATATTTCCCAAAGCCTCAATTTTATCCACAATAGCTCTTGGTATTAGTAGATGAAATGAAAATAATTTTTACCAACATAAGAAATGATGTTTTAACTCTAGGAATCAATATTTAATCCATAAATATACCTATTAATATTAATTCTATAGAAGTACCATTTATCACTTCAAATATTTCAGGATATATCCTATACATATCCTAGAGTAAATCCACAATAAATAAAGTGGTTCAAATATCCATTTTATATATCTGAAAATCAAAATAAGATACCATAGTATGAGATATCACAGTAAAAATTATTATCAATATAGGTAAAAATGACTTTTCATTTCCAATACCATGAGTTTGATTATAAAATTTTTCACTATATGTAATTTATAAGAAGTCACTATGATGTTATGTATTGTTTCTTATATAAAAATCCATTTCGCCCTATGAGACCCCCCCTTCAAGTTTCATCCATTATATTCCAAATAATGGTTAGTGTAAATGGTGTTTATATTATATCCATGACCACTAACCAATTATAAATATCAATAATTATGAATAACTCTCAGTTTGTAATATGTTTATCACTTAAAAAAATTTATACATTGTCATTTTCTATAAGTAATCTATAACTATTAATACCATAATAAATCATTCTATAAAATTGAGGTACTTTTGTAACCCATGATGGTTATAATTCCAAAAAATTTTATGGAACCAAATCACTTTCAATATCAAGAATCATTCCCATATATTGGTTTTTTACTTCTCTGTGTTCAATTTTCCTCCAATTGAAACCTCGTTTTAGATTTTCCACACATATTATAATAAAAAAATCATAATAACTTTTTATTCAATAGGATTATTGAAATTATATTCTATAATTTACTTAGGTTAGCCAATAAAAACGAATTAATCTTATTTGTGGAAAATTTTTGAGACCTAAGAGAGAGTATACCACCTCTAATAGGTGGGTTAATACATGGATGTTAAAAAAACCAACTCAAACTCTATATAATTCTCATGATTGGTTATCATGAGTAGATATGGTTGGAGATTATATGATTATTAGAGATTAATATATAAAGAAAAAAAATTGAAATAATGTTTTTTGAATGACCCACTCAACCTTATTATTAGGTGGATAATCCATTATGTTCCACAATTGTGATCCTGTAACCCGCACTATTATTTATCATCAAAGGATTAAGGACCTAATAAATTTTATTATCTATAACTTCAATTACCAGATGAATAGTGTTCATCAACTTGTTAAACAATCTCCACCTCCCATAACTCAAATTCTTCCAAAATTGAAACTTAATGTGTACTGATGTTCTTATCCTCAATAGAGTGCTAAATCCTTATTGGAGCCAAGTTAATTCCCTAAGAGTCTTCTATCTTTCATTTCACCATCATCTTTAGGTGAGATAATACATATTTATAGATTTAACATGCATTATGGTGTGATGAAACCAACTATATCATAGTTCTTACGATTCGAAATATATGAAAAAATAAATCCCAAAGATCTTATAGTATCTCATTGTTAAGTCATTTTTCTCATATGAATTATTATTTATTTATTTTATTAATTAATGAAAGTACACTATTTATATTAAATATACTTAATAGTTTTTCTAGTTATGTTTTATGAAGTGTTAATAACAGAACCCCATGTCCTAGTGTGCTGATTCTAAACAATTTAGGTACAAAAACATATGAAATAAAAGATAAATTTAATGATTATGAATTTTTTATAAGTGAAAAATTTTCTTGAAGAAAACATATTTTAACATTGTATATTTTGGTACATGAATTTTTATAAATAGAGACCAAGACTTTGAGTAATGGTATCTAAAATATTTTTATAACACCGCCGAATGGATTTCAATTAGAGATTCCACTATATCACTTTTTGAGATCTTCTATTTGTATTAGTTTTTAGAGTGTTTCTAGGGATTCCATTTATCTGAGGCAATACCTTGTAAAATCTCTAAGATTTATTATTGTAATCATTTTCTTAAAATCATTTGTGGCTGTGGAATTCTTAAAATATGAATCTATGTGCTTCTAAACATCTAGTTCGTTGAAATCCAAGGATAGGATTTCTTTTCAATTATGTTGATCTAAGAGGAGCTTAGAGAAAAATATTACTACTACTAAAAGTAGTTATAGAGTTCTAATGGTTATTACTTGCATCTTCTGATCACTTAGAAAGATGAAGTTCTATGGTATTAGAAATTGTATCCTTTAGATCCAAGTAATGTTCCTCTCATTTATTTAGGTAAAAAGTAATGAGTTCCATTGATTATAAATATTTATATACAATAATAACATATATCCAAGGAGTTTATGGATTTTAATCTAGAAAACCATTTCATTTTTTTCATTTTTATTGATCTTATTCCATTTTTTGTTTACCTCATTCTAATATTAATGCCTGGGTTGTTTAATTTCTATTGTGTTTATTGTTTGATGTAACTATGATAAGTTTAGAATTTTTAAAATTTTAGGCTATTTATTATCTTTTGTGGGAAACATTTTATTCATGTTTCAACTTAAATTAACTCTCTATTGAAGCTTAAATATCTGATACAAAATTTGAAAGTAGAGGTAGTCTTTATATTTATTGATACATTTGGTATGAGATCTATTCATTAAAACCGTTTAATATATTTGGTATCAGATCTAGAATATATTTTTAATCTAATAAATTTGGTATAATATAATGCCAATTTTTTTCCACATACTAGTGTATATTATATAGAATAATATTTTTATTTGTCATAGTGTTTACCAAAAAGAACATTGGAGAACATGAATCATAGTCAACCCCCTACATTTGATGGTGCTAATTGTATATGCTAAAGAGATCATAGGGAGGCTTTTTTTAATACTTATGTTGAAAACTATTATATGATGTTTAGTAATTATAATATTCATAATAAATAAATTATTTACATTACTGATAAGGAGAAATATTAATATCAAGTGAACTATATAGTCCAGAATACTTAATTATGTTTAATGAATCGGAATATATATAGTAAAAAATATTCCTATAAGATGGATAACGGGGTTTAGATAAATTTAGTGGTAATTAATTTTGAAATTTATATGGTTTTATTGACTAGAAGAGCTATGATATGTATTGATTATGAAATATCCAATTTTCTTTTGAGAGAGTCAGTTACTCTAATGCATCAATAGTTCAGATGTATAGTACATGATTTAAAATATCTTAGTGAGAAAGATATTAAAAATACACATATGGTGGAGAAAATAATTGATATAATTAAAAAGGAGTGGGATTATATGAGAACAATAATTGATGATATAAAATATTATATTATGATGAGTCAACATGATCCTATCATAACATTCATTCTGTATAACAATAGATTTATGTTTGAAGCATAGAAGGAGAAATGAAATAATGGTGATGTTCCGTTTTATTTTACTACTTCCACAACAAATAATTTTAATCCTTATACTTTGAATAATTTTTCTAAACATTATTTAGGTAGTAAAAATGTGTAACTTAGTGAATGTTATTTTTATCAACTTTTAAGGAGTATGAATTAGATTATCAAAAAGATAAATTTCTAGAATGATTATCAGGATGACAAAAGAGGTATATATGAGATGTTTAGAAGATAATATGGGAAGAAACATTCTTTAGATGTTATTTTTTATGAGTGTTAAAAATTAGAAAATATTAGACCCTAATGCATGATATTTAAGAAAAATGATATAGAATTTATAAAATTTTCAAAACCAAAAGGAAAGAATGTTATAAAGTAAATGAACACCTAGTGTGTGAGTGGATATCCATATACTTAATGTTCTTTAGAAAGTGATAATAGTCATAAAATCACTATATTATTTGACATAATTATTAAAGTTAATAATGGTTTATGGATATGGAAACCAATGATTCATTTATGAATTTATCTTTATATTATTCTTCCCCATATTCTTTGATGATGAAGGTGATACCCTACCATCTCAAGAGATGGATAAATATGTGACATCCCTAGAGAAAAGATATAAAATGTCAAATAAAGTCTATGCTCAGTCAAAGAAAGATATTTATAAGTATAATTATAGTATTTATAAACTCAATTATCAGTCGAATGCTAAAAAATTTTCTATTTAAACATTTAATTATATGAAAGAACTTGTAAAAATGTTTTTCCAAGAAAATATTCTAAAGTTAAATGGATGAGCATTGGTGATCCTCAACAATAATTGATGAGCCTTCATGTGATGTTATATTGAATTTTAACACCCACTAGACTTATGGGTCATGTTATGGGATCCCTATTCCTAGTTAATGAGATGGTTTATTTGGTTTTAATAAACAAAGGAGGGACTTACCACATACCTATATAAAAAAACTTAAATAAAAAATTCAAGATTTTAAAGAAGCTAATTTTTAAATTAAATTATATATTGAATTATTTTTATATTCTTCATATATAGTTGAAACCATTAATAAAATCATTTAATACTGGTTATAATTTTTTTTTATAAATTATCATTTCTAGAAAAATTATTTTTTTTCAAAATATTGAAACTTTTTGCACTTAATTTCATAGAGGATGTCACAAAAAGAATCATATCCCATTGAATAAGGTTAATTCATTTATTACTTATAGAGATTATATTTTGAAGAAAGTAAAAACTATTCAACATCATAGGATAAGACATGAATGGGTTCAAAAGGATTTTTTTAAACTTCAATATACCCAAGAAAGTCTAAGTAATAAATTATTTTATTCAGTTCAAGCAGGAAAGCTAAGCACCAATAGCTAAAATATGTGGTATATGGATACATTTATAAGAATCATTATTTTTATAAATTGGATTGATTTTTTAGATTAAACATAAATAAACCTCCAAAAATAACATTCATTTATCAAGAAATTATGTTTTTGTGTGTTCATGAGGATACTTATCTATAGAATAATGAAATTAAAATAACATCATTTTATATTTTGTATCCTCTATTTTTGATGAATAATTTATTTTCACACAAAGAAGATACTATTCATGATTTTTTCCGAAAAAAATCATTTTTATGATATAATTACTAAACCTATACATTCTAAAATATTTTAATACATTAAATATAAATGGGTATGATCAATGATAATTGATCATTTTTCATTTATTTTTTTATATTCACAAAATATTGAAATATTCCCCCAGAAAGGGGGAGGACATTGATTATTTATGTAGGATTGTGATAAATCTTTTTTATAGTTACTTTATCTATTCCATAATAAATTTTAATAGGATTTATTATATATAAATTTATTATATTTAGGAACTAAAACTTATTTAAATAAATTTTTATTTACTTTGTTTATTTTTATAAAATTTTTCATGAAGACACCATCTATATGATTTTATTTATTCTTAATTAGATTTAAGGATTTTAGATTTATTCTTATGAAGATCATATTATTTTTATGTATTATTATTAAATAATATGTTAATTATTATGCATTCCTATTGAGATTAACCTTACAAATTCCCTTTAAACTAGATAATTCTTAAATGGCGTCATAATTTTCTACTGAAGTTTTCTTATTAATACATTTATTATTTCTTTTTTAATACTTGTTTGTGTTTTTATACTTTTTAAAATTCCCAAGGGGGTGAAAGAGGAAAGACTTTTGGGGACAATAGTTATTAAATAAAAGGGAGATAAAATAAGGGGGTATAGTCTTTTATTTTTCTATTGATTCCAAAAGGGGGAGTATATTTTTTGGAAAGATATTGTAATTTTAATTTTGATTTATTTCTTATAATTTTTTTATATAAAAAAGGTTGGGAATTTTGATAAAGTTTTGTTAAATAACTTATTTTGGATCCATTATATTGATGAATCAAAACAAACACTTTATTTTAATTATAGTTAAATTTTATTTTTTATGGTTTTGATTTTATATAGAGTTAACATCCCAATCACATGTTTTGGTGAGATGATTCTAAAACATATATGTACTAGAAATTTTTAAACCCACTTCGACTATATAAATTTAATGTTAGAGATTAGGATTTCAATTTTTTTTAAAAGTTATAGTTGTACCAAAGGAACTAATAGTTTACTATTGAAAAGTTTTTTAGATTGAAATTTATAAATAGAGACCAAGAATTTGGGTAATAGTAGCTAAAAGTTTGTGTTGACACTACATAATGACTTTATATTGGATAATTCACTATCTTAGTTATTAATAGGTTCCATTTTTATGACTATTTTCAATTGTTCTTTGAGATTAATTTTATGTTAGTGTATTCATTATAAAATCTCTATGATTGAGTATTGTAATCATTCAATTTTGATATTTTGATATTCAAGAGTTTATAGGGATAAGAGTCTACGTGATTCCAAAGTTTTTGTTTTATAAAGTACTGGGATAATACTTGTTATTGACCAGGTTGATTAAAGAGGGGGTTTTTTATGGAGCTTTTAGATTTCAATGTCATCAAAATAAGTATTGGTTTAGGAAATGTATTTTACAATCATTTAGACTATTGATGTTACAAGGTTTTAGAATTTGTACCCTTTAAATATGTATAATTATCCTCTCATCATTGAGTTTAAATTTAAAGTTTTATTTTTATTAGAACTGTTGATATCCATTAATAATATATTTTGCTCGATATTACATATTTTCATCTGAAACTCCATTACACTGTTTTCATTTTATATTGATCCTTTTACATTTTTATTTTTTCCTCAATAATGTGTTATGATATAAGTTGTTTAATTTTTGAAACATTTATTATTTATTTTTACTATGATCAGTTAATAATGTATTACTTCAAAAATATTTAATATATTGAGTGGGAAATATTGTGTTTTTTCTTTCAATTCAACCTATATTAAAGGTGAAATATTTGGGATAACATACATATTAAATTTGACTAGCTTTGGGGATAGTCTAGTAGATTATGGTGTGTCCTGTACTATTTTCCTATAACTAAAAATTCATTAATCATTTATAGTCATGTTTATTACATGTGAAACATGTATCATAAATTGGCATACTTACAATCTCCAAAACCAACAAATTCATAAACATTTATCTCACATGAAGTGGTGGTGTAGTCAATACTTCTATGTCATGCTCTTTATCACTTCACCAAAAATTATAATATAAACCATTTCATCAAGACATGAGGCCACATAAATAACAGACCAGTATGGTACTTAATTATCCCATATCGATATTCAGTGTGCAACCGTCTCCTTAAAAATATTCATATGAACCATTGTGGTGAAACCAATACCACTGTAGTGGTATAATTCTCACATTAGATAAATCCTATCCCATTTCATATTAAATTCATGAAAAAATCTTCTCATATCATATTAACTCTTTCATCCACCAACATCATCAAAATGAAGACATGTCATTATGTTTTGATTCATTATCACATTATATGAATTGATTTATACAGTAGATAAATCTAACAGACCATCCAGAGATCCCAAATGAACCAACACATAACTCAATACTACTTTAGATTGAAGGAAATCCCTAAGACTCATGAGTTCAAAACAAATTTTTGGCCATTACAGAACCATATTTTGACCAATTTTTCTAGCATAAATAAAATTAAACTAGAAACAACATGATAATGACATTACAACATGACATATCCATTTTTTATACACCCTTGAAAATTAAGATACATAGAATAAATGAAATACAAAAAAGATAATATAAAATGAGATTTAAAATAACCCAATATAAAAGAAATCATAAATCTCACCAACAACTCCATCATACACAATAAACCCATATTATTCAAAATTCATGACTCCACATATATAATAAACCACCAATTAACTAAAAAAATGTAGTAAAATAAAAGAAACCATGAGTGAATGATTTGACTGACGAGGGAAAGAAAAATAATTAAAATCAAGTGACCAACCACCCACAATGTGACCATAGGTTACCATCTAGTCCTGATGTTGAACACACCCATTGAGAAACATTAGTTGAACTAAAATACAATAGGTGTAAGATACAAATTAATAATAGATTACCAACTTCCTTACCATAATTCTAATATTTAATTATAAATCTATTACAAGAAATTTTGAATTTCACTGATAAAATAATGCTTTTAATTTCATTTACATGGTTAAGGAAAAAAATTTACATGCCACTAATTTCTAAAGAAATAAAAGATTTAACATTTTTATGAAAAATAGGATCACCGCTATATATATTATGAAATTATTTGATAATGAAAATATAAATATTATCCTTATATAAAAATAAAATTTAGTAAAAAATTTCTTTTCCCTCTATTTATAACAAATCTTAAAAATATAATTATCAGGTTAACTGAAACTCTATTCATCAAAGGTATTTTTCTAAAAGATATCTTTAAACTATTTAAAAAAAATTAAATTTAACCATAAAAAATAAATAAGAATATAATTAAAAACCATTTAAAAATATTAAATGATAAATAAAATAAGTGGGGCCTCATGTAACCCAACATAATGGAATAAAATAGTTGAGATGGGAATCCCTTATTTAAAACCACTAATCTAGGAATCACTGTCATGGGATACACTTTGGTTTTAACTAGAATAGTTCTAGACCCGGTTTTTATACACAGTGGGTCCATATGTGTCCCTTAACAACATGTCACATTTGAATTCTCCCTCAAGGCATGTCAGGTATCTACCCATACCAACCCCTATGATAGAAAAAATATCTTTAGGCACTATCCAACATGAAAAAACTATATTTGTTAAATAAAAATCTACACATCTATTAGTTTCAGAATCTTCTTTTGATTCCAATAAAAAGTGGAGGTGAGTAAGTGAGAATAAAATGATAAAAGTAGTCATCAAAATGAATAATCCATATATCACCCTCACCTTTATGTCCCTTATAGAAAAAAAACCTTTACTCAATATCCAAACTCCCTATATATAATGGAAAACCAATTAAGAAAAAAGATTACAAGATTCTTATGAGGTTCTGACAAATATGATCATCTATTTTTAAATTTACCTACTAGGAAATTTAATAAAATATTCCCTTTAATTATAAAACATAGTTAACTCGCTTTAAAAAAATATTCTAATATCATTTAATTTATTAATATTTTTCAAATAATTTAGAAACGTCATTCTTAAACTAAGAAAACATTGAAAATCCAAGTCAACCATATGTAAACTTAAATTTAAAATCCAAGGACATTATTATTAACTTTTATATAGTTTTTGAAGATCCACCCAAGAAACATAATAAAACATAGTGTTCATGATTAAATAAAATCAGTTTTCAAATATATTTTAAAATATATGAAACCTTAATTTTATATGAAAATCATGTTGAAATTAAATTTTATTCTTATAAATAAAATAAAATCATCTAATACTATGAGTAAAAAAATTAAGAAATGAATTTATAACTCAAATAATAAATGGAACTAAAATTAAATATTAGAATATATAGAAAACTAACATTGAATCAAGGATGAATGGTCCGAAACATCAAATACGGGATGAAAGGATACTAAAGATTGAATTTCATCTCTTAGACACAATGAAATAACAAAGAAAAGTTAATTACCTTAACATAGGATTTATCCAAGATAGGGATCAATGATTTGGTATGAATAAAATAATAGGAGATGTAAAAAGAAGAGTAGGAGAAGCCTCTCTATAGAGATTTAGCCCTAGATAATAAATAATCTTCCTTGAATCACAATGGATAGGAATAAATCAAAGAGGTATGTAGAAATTGGTGGTGGGGGGGAGTCATGGTTGGGAATCATGTGCGGCATTGGGGAAGTGAAAGGTGATTTTAGGAATTTAAAATTAGGAAGGACATATTGGTAATTTAAAAAAAATTAAACATGGAAGACTTCTTGGTATGGAAATATCGTTTTGTAAACTCTTCACTAACCATGAAGTGGATATTGGAATCTCTTGTACATAATTCACATTATCTTGGAGCATGCCATATAGTTAGAAAAAACTATACAAAGACTGTAAAAACCATAATATCAATGTTATAGAGTGAAATACATGTTTTTCACATAGTTTCTCCTAACTTTGATGGATAACTATTTGAGACCTAAAAAATATATAAAAGTTTAAATTCCTAGCCAGAAAAAATTTAAAAATGTAAAATAAACCAAAATAATCATGAAATAATACAAATTAAAGGATCAAAGTTAGACATGTGTGTTACAATTGTCCCCACCATTCCACTTTCTTCCCCTATAAAGTCTTCAATACAAGTCTATGGTATTGGAATAAGGAAAATAAACTTTAATTTAATAAGTGGGAGGGATGAGAGAAAAAATTAAAATATACCAAACAAAAGAGTTCTAGTCAACTCAATTCCATAACCAAACCATCCATCCAAAGTCCCAATATAACTAAACTGATCACCCAAAATCTTGAGAACTCTCTAAGAATAGCCCAATCTAATCTAACTAACTTAGGGTTCAAAGATAAGGTAGAAATATTTTTGGTCTCCCCACTATTTATAAGTCATCAAAAAGGTGAGAAAAATATTTAAGATTCAAATTAATAGATAATATTTCCATAAAAGTACTAGCTCCACTAAAGAACCATAAGAAATCATCCACCAGAAACGAATCAAACTTCAATAGAGGAATAACCCAAATGAACACCTATAAACATGGAAACTAAAGTCATGAATACTTCCAATATCACAACCAAATCCAAATAATGACATGTGATTTACCTCCGGTTAGTTCACAAAAGACAGATTGAAGGTATCATTTATAGAACACTATCTCACGATGAACCTAGAAAAACAAGAACATACCCCATCTAGTATACAACATGGAATGGTTCAATCCACACCCATGACACCCAAGAACACATCCCAAGTTCTCACAATGTCACTCATTTGATATCTAAGCCACACCACCCATATAATACCCATATAATACTCAAGATATTAAATTCCATAACCAAACATTAATAGGACTATATGGTAACCAAAATACCATAAAAACCAATAAAAGAGAACATAAGGAAATTATCTAACAAAAAAAAAAGAAAATTAATGACCAAAACATTTTGATTGATAATTGTTTCCTAAAATTGTGTGATAAATTATTCATAATAAAACCATTATTGTTTATAAAGTGAATATAAAGGGAAATTTGACCATCTGAATTGAAGAGTTATATGATATTTTGAAAATATATTCATTGGGAACTATACTCTTGATAATAATTTTAACATCATCATTAGAGTTTATAAGTAAAATTTCGAGAAAGGATAATTAGTGCAGAAAAGAGGAACGTTGGCATCAACCAGTAGAGTCGTTCCATACGAATCCCATTTTTCAAAACTTAGGAGGGAGGTAGTATAAATGGGATTCTCTCTTGACCAATCCCAATCTGAGATTCAATAATTGAATCTTGAACAAAATCACTTTCAGGAGAAGTTCAAGTTAGTAAAAATTACCACTTGGGTGATGTTAGTCGATCCACCCCATGAATCTATCACCATCACACACCTTAACCATAGGTTGTATGTAAATTTTATAAGGGGTTATGTGTTGAGACCTTAATTACTTAATGTTTAATCCTTTTATATAAATAAAATTTTTATTCCATCAATTCTATTTTGAGAATAGTTTTTCTTAAAAATAGGACGAATTTGATAAATTGATTTTTGGACAGAAATTGTACATTTCAGAAAAGATATAATTATTATAATAAACTAAGGTATTATTAATAATGTTTATGTTAATGAAATAGTATGATTAAAACATTCATATTTAAATGTAAAATATAAATTTAGTTTATTTTTTTCAAGTATTAGAAGTTTAACTATGCATTTTCTATTTGCTATTATTTTTAGTAAATAAGGTTTTTTATATTTATAAATTAAAAATTATCATATTTAGATAACTATTATGATAAAATAAATATCATTTTTGAAATTAGAATTTATAAATTAGGTTAGGGTGAATTTAGGATAATTTTCTAAAATACTTTAGTTTTTCCGGAATAGTAAAAAATACAGTTTGGGTATTTCGGTAAGTTTAATGACTTCATAATTATGTCATAATGATGTAATAAGTAATATAAAATTCTGGTTGAATATTTTAGATTAAAATTACATAATAGTTCTCCCATGTTTTCAATACCCTGGGGAAATAAAATGGTAAATCCCATGGTTTTGCATTTACCACTACCAAGGTGTCTAAGGAAATTAAAAAACAAATCCTCCCATGTTTCTATAAATTCCCATTAATTTATCTATTTTATTTCACCCCAAATTATTCCTTTATAAATATATGTTAGTTTTACCTCCCAAGGAATCCTTCAAATGTGTTCTCAATCCCCCAATGTTGCGATCCTCATGTTTTAGGATCAACTCTTCTTGGTAAGGGAAATCTCAACATATCTTTTCCTTTCAAGTTCCATTTTTATATGGTATTAATTTATAATTTCTATACAATGTTATTTTGTACATTTTATTCCATCCATTTACTATATTGAGAGTATTTTATGATTGGGAGACCCTTTTCCCCACTTTTTTACTATTTTCTAAAACCATGTTTCATACCCAATATGCTACCGCATTTTCTTCTCAAATTTTCTCTCATTTTCTCAATAAATTAACTTTTTTTGAATACCCAAAAGTATTTATTTTGTATAGGTATTCAAATATATTTCAAAATTATATATTTTATTAATGTATTAACATACATGAAACCCACCTTCCTTTTTTATGGCTTAATAATGACACAAATATCTTATGTTTAAGCACTTTTTTAAATAGCATGATTTTGATATTAAACTTATATCTTTTATTCTACAAAGGCTATTTATAAATATTTTATTACATTATATATAGATCCAATTAATTATTACATATTAAGGGTGTTCTCTAATTTTCATCCAATGCATTGGATAAAGAATTTACTATCTAGAGATGAAAAGTTTTATGATACCTTGGTGAATAACCTTGGTAATTTTTATAATAGCTCAGTGAAAAACTATGGTGATATGATTATGAATGTATCATTTAAATGGTGTAGCTAAATTTCCATGTTATGATTATTTTTTTATTATAATATGCATATTTTTTCTTTTCTTATGCATTTATGGTTTTTCTCAAGTTCTTATCAATATTTCTCAAGATCACATGTGGACTATTTCTCTTATTTTACCTTACTATGCCATATGATCACAATAAAAAATTTTATTTAAGGGCCCAAGATATTAGATTCAGTAAAAAGTACTTAGGATGAACCATGAAGAATCCTTTAATGTTTTCTGAATAATTTTTTGAGTTTTCATGTATTATAAACCTTGTTTCCAGGAAACTAAACTTAAAAATATCCTCTATTTTGTATAAGATAATGAAAAGTTTATGAAATAAAAAGGTGAGATTCCATAGTTTGTATCAAAGGAAAGAATTATTTTTTTTGGAAATTATTTTTTAAAACTTTAGGAAGAACCCTGGAGAAAATTTACATATAGGAAAACATCCTGGTATTTTGGTGAAATATGATGTTGATGGTTTTGAGCAAGGAAATCTGTGTTTGGATTAGAACTGACTCAATATAACTTTGTACATGGAAATGGGCCTTATTATACACCTAGTTTTACACTCTCGGGGGAAACGTTTGGTTAATCACATGATTTTTATGAACCATTATAAAGGATTTATAGAAAATGTAATTTTTTTAATGAATAACATATTCAAGAATGATGTTTTAAGACTTAAAATCTCTTTAAAGTTAACATATTCTTAAAAAAACACATTTCTCACTGTGGTTTTGTTCTTTTTGAAAATGGATAGAAATAGGAAGAACCGTGTAAATAGTGAGTGCAATAGACCATGTGCTAATGACCCTCCTATGGAGGTTGGAATGGAAAACATCATGATAATGATGAATAAACTGACTCGAGTTATGACCAATAAATTGAATAAAACTGAGAGACCATATTCATCTCATAGGGAACAAATTTCAATTGAGTCCTTTATGCATCATTGACCAACTTCATTTAGCGGATCTACCAACCCATTGATTGTTGAATAAAGGATAAGCTCTATGGAAAATATATTTTCTATACCCCATTATTTGAAGAAATAGAAATCCACTCTATCTATTTACCTTGTAGATGTAGATGCTGATTAATGGTGGAAACTGGTTAACAAAATGATGCTAAGAAGGCAAATTGAAGCTATGAAGTGAGAAGAGTTCCAGGGAACATTTATCAAATAAATATTTCACATGTTTGATGTGAATGAAAATGAATAAGTAATTCCTAAAGATGATGCAGAAGGACAATGGATATGTGGGAATCTATGAGATAAACTTTACAAGGTTTTTTTTACAATTCTCAATTTTTCATGGAACCTAATGGAAAGGTTGATAGTTTCATTAGTGGAATAAGTCCACATATATGGAATTATATAGATAATTGTGACTATGATAGCTATAAGGAGAAAATGAGAAGTGCTATAAATGTTGAAATAGAGTTTAGCTATTTTCAGTGGTATCAAAAATCGAATGAAAAGAAGAGATCTTTAGACCCAAACTTGGGGAGGAACTTGGATCATGGAATATGGTTAAGGAAACTGAAACTTCCCACTTAAAAAAAATATTGGAAGAAGTAATCAGGGAACTTCTTTCTTGGGAGTGGAAAATGATACAAGTGTGGAACATATGACTATATTTTTTTAGAACTATCATAGTGAGGTGAGGCCTCAACTTCTCAACACTAATGATAAAGGGAATATGGTGCATTCCTAGACTAAAGTCTAATGCTTAAAGTGTGGGAATATTATTCCCTTTTCCAATAACTATCCAAATCTATATATAGTGGAGGAGAATCACCATCAAACTCAACATAGGATAAGGGAGAAAGTTTGTGATTTCTTTATCAGGATGTATGGAGTTGAAGCTCCAAATGATATGGTGGATGGTACTCTCACTATTCTACCAAACCTAGAAAGTAATTTGATTCAAGTTAAAGGAATTCCAATTTTCCCCAAGTTTATAAAGAATATTTAATCAATCCCTAAACTAATAGAAGTATATCGATCAGTAAAGAATATTGGAGGGACTACCCAAGAATCATTAGTTTATCAAATATCTAGTATTTACTTTGGCATGAATAATCTCATCGAAAATATAATAGTAATTCCCAATATGGAATTTGACATTATACTAGGTATGGAGTGGATCTCAAAGTATAATACTAAGATCAACTTTAGAAGTAAGGAAATATCAGTAGTCTTAAATGGAAAACCAATTTGGTTTCAAAGGAGAGATATCCATCCTAATATTTTTCTAGAAACACCTCCCATAGCCTTATTTATGGAAATGATCAGTGAATATGAATAAGGAAATGAAAGTATATGAATAGAAAATGTGCCCATAATTCATGAATACATAGATGTATTTTCTAAGCAGTTACCTGAACCTCTTCTAAAAAGAGAGGTAGAGATATCCATTGATCTCATTCTTGGTTCTGTACTGATATCAAAGACCCCATATAAAATTAAAAATGTGGAGCTGGAGGAATTAAAGAAACAACTCCAAGATCTTTTTAAGAATGGGTTTATCACACCAAGTGTGTCTCTTTGGGGAGTACTTGTTCTCTTTGTAAAGAATAAGGATGGATCAATGCAGTTGTGAATTGATTATAGAGAACTTAATAGGATCATAGTAAAGAACAAGTATACTCTTCCTAAGATTGATGATTTATTTGACCAACTTCATGAGGTACAATTATTTTCCAAGACTGATCTTCAATATGGTTATCATCAATTGAGAGTGAAGAAATTTGATATTCTAAAGACTACCTTCTGATCAAGATATGATAACTATAAGTTTATTGTTATACCCTTTGTCTTGACTAATGATCTTGATATATTTATGGATTTTATGAATAGAGTATTTAAGGAATACCTTGAAAACTTTTTTGTATTTTTTATTGATGATATTATGATATATTCTAAAATTTTTGAGGAGAATGAGAATAATTCAAGTTTTACATTACAAAATATAAGTAAGGAGAGGCTATTTGAAAAGTTTAGAAAATATTAATTTTTGTTAGAAAAAGTGTCTTTCTTGGGGAACATTGTAACTAATGAAGAAATATGAATTGACCCTATAAAGACATAGGTTGTGGAAGAGTGGCCTCATCCTACAATAATAAATTATATTTTTAGTTTACTTGGCTTAGTAGAATATTATAAGGGGTTTGCGTAATTTTTTTTGAATGTATAATCTAATAACCAAGTTAACTTCAAAAGGTGCCAAGGTCATCTGGATAAAGGAGTGTGAAGAATGTTTCCAAGAGCATAAGAAGTGAGTGGTTGTTGTACCCATGTTAAATCTACCCTCTATCGAAGAAGGATTTGTAATTTTTAGCGATGCATATCTGAAAGGTATTAGGTGTATTCTCATGAAAAATGACAAGGTGATTGCTTATGAATATTTACAATTGAATCCTCCTGAGCATAATTATCCTACGCATGACCTAGAGATGGTTGCCGTTGCCTTTTATCTGAAGATATTGAGGCACTATCTTTATGGGGAGAAATGTGATATATGCACAGAACACCAAGGTTTGAAGTTTATTTTCATGCAAAAGGAATTGGACATGAGAAAAAGGAGATGGTTGTAAATTCTTAAAGACTATTATTCTTAAATTCAGTATCATCCCATAAGGAAAAAAAGTTGCTAATGCATTAAGTAGGAAAGTACCTATTGTTTTAGTAATGATGAGGATTCAAGGAGATCCTTTGATCAGATAAGTATATGTTGTTCTAGTAGTGATGAGGATTCAAGGATATCCTTTTATCAAAGACTGAGTAAAAATGGACATGGGAATCATAAGGTAATGGAAATAATCGAACCTACCCCAAATTATTTATAAAGCATCATTACTAGATAATATAAATAAATATCAAAGATAAGATCATTTGTTACCAAATAATATAGAGGATGTGAAGAAATGGAAGTTTCCTAAGTTCAATATTGATCAGGAAGGTGTACTAAAATTTCTTACAAGGATATGTTTTTCATATATTCAAGAAATAAATATGGATCTTATGGATGATGCTTATAACCATACATTATTTATATATCATGGAATCACAAAAATGTATAAGAATCGTCATGATAATTATTGGTGGGATAACACAAAAAAGTATATTGCTGACTTCGCTACAAGATTCATGTTGTTACAATAAGTGGAGGAAGAGTGACAACTTCCTAAAGGGGTATTGAAACCAATAATCATACCAACATGGAAGTGGGACAATATCACTATATACTTTTCCCAAGTCTCCCAAAAACATCCAATGGAAACAATGTGATATGGTTTATAGTGGACCTTCTCACCAAGAATTCCCATTTATCACTATCAAGAAGACTTATCTCTTTATTAAGTTTCCAAGATTTATATAAAGTAAGTGTTGAGGTTTTATAGAGTTCCAATTTCTATTATATATGATCATGATTCAAGGTTCACATAAAAATTGTAGAGAATTATTCAACATTATCTAGGTACTAAATTGAATTTTAGTACAACCTATCATCCCCAAACTAATGTCCAATCTAAAAGTAATATTCAAACACATGGGTACATAGTAAGAACTTTATCAATATAATTTAAAAGTGGTTGGGATCAACATATCTCATTAGTTTAGTTCTCATAAAAAATATCTTCCATTTGAGTATTCAAATGGAACCCTATGAGGAACTATATGAGAAGAGATGTAGAACTCCTACTTGTTGGGATGGAGTTGGTGAAATAAATATTTTTGGGCTTAATATTTTTCAAGAAATGATAGAAAAGGTTCATTCCTTCAATCAACACATTATGGTTATTTAGAGTTGAAATAAGATCTATGTTTACAACTATTTAAGGGATATGGAGTTTGATATTAGGGATGAAGTCTTCTTTTGAATTTCACCTTAGAAAAGAGTCATGAGGTTTGGAAGGAAAGTGAATCTTATCCCTAAGTATATTTCCCCTATAAAATTATTTATCTCATAGGAGAGGTGGACTATTAGTTTGTACTTCCTCCAAATATAGCTCAAGTTCATGATGTATTCCATGTATCTCTCTTGAAAAAGTACATAACTGACCATTCACATGTAATGAATCCCAAGGTGGTATAATTGGAACATGAACTCTTTCATGAGGAGTATTCGGTGGAGATATTGGACCATGGTGACATAGTTATACATAAAAGACTACCAACCTCATTAAAGTATTATAGGTGAACCACAAATATAAATAAGTGACAGGGGAACCAGAGGAAACAATGACGCATAAGTACCCACATCTCTTCAAAACTGGGAGAAAAAGTCAAAATTTCCGAGCTGAATATTTTTAATGGGTAAAGAATGTAATGACTTGAACTTCTTGAATGATATTTTTTTTTGAAATTATGTGTTATATTATTCACAACAAAACCATTATTATATTATGAAGTTAATATTAAGTGAAATGTGACAAGATGGATTCAACCATTATATGACCATTGGTAAATTACGACCATTGGTAAATATGACCATTGGGAACCATACTCTTGATAATAATTTCAACATTATCATTAGTGTTAATAAATAAAATTTTGAGAAAGGATAATTAATGCAGAAAGGAGGAATGATGGCTTCATTAAATAGAGTCATTACATACGAAACCCTTTTGTCTAAACATGGGAGGTAGGTAGCGTCACTTAGCTTTACTCTTGACTATTCCCAATATGAGCTTCAATAAGTGAATATTGACAAAAATTCCCTTTTGGAGTAGTTCATGTTAGTAGAAATTACCACTCAGATGATGTTAGTCAATCCACCCCATGCATCCATCACTATCACACACCTTACCCTTAGGTTATATGAAAGTGATATATTGGGTCATGTGTCAAGAACTTTGTTAATTAATGTTTAATTCTTTTGTATAATTAAATTTTTTATTACATCAATTGTATTTTTAGAATAGTTTTTCTTAAAAATATGGTGTATATGATAAATTAAGTTTTCAGATTGAAATTATACTTTTTAGAAAATATATAATTATTATAAAAACACAATGTATTATTAATAATGTTTATTTTAATTAAATAGTATGATTGAAACTCTCTTATTTAAATATAAATGATAAAATAATTTTATTGTTTTCAAGTATTATAAATTTCACTATACATTTTCTATCCATTATTATTTTTAATAAATAATGATTTTTCTATTTAAAATTTAAAAATAAAAAAATTAAGATAATTATTATGATAAAATAATAATCATTTTGGAAATCATCATGTAAAAATTAGGTTAAGGAAAATTTATGATAATTTATAAAAATACTCTAGCTTTTTGTGAATAGTAAAAATATAGGTTCGGTTTTTTAGTAAGTTTAATGACTTCATAATTATGTAATAATGATGTAATAAGTAATATAAAATCATGGTAAATTCTTTTGGATTAAAATAACATAAGAAGCATCCTAATTTTTCAATATCCTGGTTAAACCCATGATTTGGCATTTACCACTACGTAGGTGTCCATGCTAATTAATAAACAAATTCTCCACATTTTATTTAAATACCTACCCATTTAACCATTTAATTTCACTCCAAATTATTAATCCATGAATAAATGATATTTTTACCTCCCCAGGAGTCCTCCCAAGGTTTTCTAAATCCCCCAATGTCCAAATCCTAATGTTTTAGGATTGACTCTTCCAGGTAAGGGAAATCTAACCTTCTATTTTTTCCTTTCAAGTTCCCTTTTTTATGTGGTATATATTTTAAATTTAAAGAATTTGTTTTTATATAAATTTTATTTTATAATTTTACTATATTAAGTGTCTTTTATGAGTGTGAGACCATTTTACCCTCTCTTTTTACTATTTTCTAAAACCATGTTCCATACCCGTTATGCTGCTGTATTTTCTTCTCAAACTTTTTCTCCTTTTCTCATGAAACTCAATTTTTTTTATTTTTAAAATACCCAAAAATATTTTTTTCTAGGGATATTAACCTATATATAAAAATTATATATTTTATTCTGGTATTAACATAAACTAAACCCTCCTTTATTTTCTATGTTTTAATAATGAGACAAAGATCATGTCTTTAAGAACTTTTTTTAAAACACCATGATTCTATATGAAACACATTTATTTTATTCTCCATGGGTTATTTATTAAAAGTTTTATTATGATATATGTAGCTAACATTAATTAATAAATATAAAGGGTTCACCCTGATAGTGCTCCAATTCATTTGGTAAAGAATTTAATCTCTAGGTATGATATGTTTTATGATACCTTGGTGAATAACCTTAGTAATTTTTAGAACACCTTAGTGAGAAAACATGGTGATATTATTATAAATGTCTCATTTAAATATTTTAGCCACATTTCCATGTTTTTATTCAAGTTATTTTTATTATGATTTGTCCCTTTCCCCCTTTTTAACACCTTTATGATATTCCTCAAGTTCTTATCAATATTTCTCAAGATCAAATGTAAACTGGTTCTCTTTTATTACCTTTTTGGGTCTTAGGCTCAACCTTTCCATTGATGTATGTACCCAAGTTTTTAGATGTATTAAAATTAATTAGTATGAAACATGAATAATCCATTCATTTTATTTAGAATAATGTCTTATGTTTCCATGTAATATGTACCTTGTTTACATGAAACTAAACTTAAAAAGATCCTATATTTTATACTATGCAATGAAATGTTTATGAAATAAAAAGGCATAATTCCACACAATTACCTCAAAAGACTCAATAAAATTCACATCATTATAAGGAAGCCACACAACACCAAAATATACTTAAGACTTCTTTTGATAACTCAACTCGGTCCAACAAACAAGCTCACAACATGTAATGACCTAAAATTTCAATCTATATATTTTTTATATAAATATTATTTTAATATCTTGGTCTAAATGAATAAATGAACTAAATTTATATAAGGAATATTATATGAAGATTATTAAGAAATTAAAATAATAATTAAACCTTTATCAAAAAAGTTTATAATTAATTAAAAAAGCACTGTTCTTTCTCAAATAACTATATTAAGTGTTAGTTAATCAAATTTATCATAGTTTAAAGTTTATTATTATATGTAATATTTATATTTTTAATCCAATATTTCAATATTAAATTATTTAGAAATGTATATAAAATAGTATTAAAGAAACATTAATCTTAAAAATGTCATTTTAAAAAAAGTATTTTTTTTATATTGTATATTGATTTAAATGAAAAGGTTCTAAATTTTAGAATTTTAATTTTAAAAATTACACTTCATTTATATATTAATAAACTCAATATTATACTAGGATGTATTTTTTAGTTTTTTCTAAATTAATTGATTTTTAGGGTGAATAGTGAAAATACCAATTTTGTTAAAAAATAAATTTTATGACATTATACAAATACAATAATGCATTAAGATTATAATTTTTTTATAAAATTTTATATAATTAATAATTAATAAAAATCATTTAAATTTTTTTTTTGAATTTATAAAATCCATTTACGAGGTTTTAGAAATTTGAGTAATATTTTTCCCTAAAAACTATTTTAATTCACTTATATTCAAAACAAGATTTTATAACTTATTGAAATTTAAAATATATAATTTATTTAACATTTTATATCAAAATAATACTATTATTTAAAAATTTCATTTTTATTTTTAGGCATAATATTATTATAACTAAGATTAAATTTAATGATCATGTTAATGATAAAACTATTATTTTCAAAGAACCATTTATTAGTGTTGTTTAATTTTAATCTATTAAAAAAATTAATCGATTATAATAAATGAATTTAATATAATTTTTAAAAATATGTAAAAATATATTATCACATATTTTATTTTTTTTATCAATACTAAATAATATTAATAATACTTAATGGTGAAAACAACATTTTTTTTCTAAAAAACTGTTTTTCTATATATTATATGTTCTCATTTAAAAGATTTTTTTATTTTTTATATAAATTTATCTTTTTAATATTGGGATTAAATTTTTTCTACATCATACCAAATTTTTCTATTATGGTTTACTTAATTTGTTTAATAAACTATAAAATACTAAGGTAAAAACTAGTCACTGAGGTAAAACCCAAAATTGTAAAATATATAAATCAAATTCTTAAAGATTTAAACATGTCTAAGAAATGTGAAAAAATTAGTGTTCGAGGATTTTTTGACTTTATGTCACCCCAAAATCAATTATTAATCTCTTTTGGAACCATGGACCCTTGAATCATGTCATTCAATTATTAAAATATAATGGGTGTTCCCACAAGCACATTTTTCTTCATTTATAAAATGGGACACTTTAACCCCTTCATGACACATGAATTAGTTATAATTTCTTCATTGAACTATTCTATTTTTATCCTCTTAAAATATTCTTTCATTTTCATAATCCTATGCTCTCAATTAGTTATAATATTCCCTTCATTTCCAAGGAGACTTTCAAGAGTCAGTTCAATGTCCCAATGTGAGTGCTACTTAATTATTATCCTTATCTTCTTAACCAGTATCCAAAAAACCATCCCTTAATATATTAATATAATTAACTAAGTATAATTATTATACAAAAATTATATTATATTAATTAAACAAATATTATTTATTCTTTCTCATCCACTTATATAAACAAATGAATGTCGATCACGTGTTGTGCTGATTGCCTTCTCCTTGAATTATTGTTTTTTTGGTTTTCATTATGATTTTCAGTATTTATAATTTTGTTTGAATAATATTAATTAAATTAAATAAATAAAATTTTTATCTTTATTATTATGTTATAATTATATTATACACCTCTTTATCCATACTCATCCATCAAGATATAATAGGTTCGTATTTTGGTCAGTTTATCCACTTACATGAACGACACTATAAAACTATATCAAAGATGACTATGGGATGTTAAATTCTAAAATTATTATAATTTAATAATAAAATAATTATTGGTATAAATTATGAAAATTTTATATAATGTATTCAAATTATTATTAAAATATCATATTTTATTATAAAAATTACCATAATAAGACGATAACGATCCAATTTTCATTTAAACATAATAAAAAACTATATAAAAAATAAATAGAATATAAAAATAAATTTCCAATATAAATGAAATATACAATAATGAGTTTCCAAATATGTTATCTAATAAACCAAATTTTATTATTCATTAATTTAGGTGCATGTATAGATTGAATCAGGAATAAGGTAAGGGTTTCTTGTCTCAAATTTTCACCCCCAAGACATATTAATTTTTATACACCATGTTTCTATTTGCATTGTAGTTTCTAAAGACCCTTTGATATATTTTGTTGAGAACCTATAATTATTCATCATATATAATATTTCATTTTAAATTATATTCTTTAATGGGTTTTGACTCAAAAGTTTCTTAGTTTTTAGGGTTACTTTGTCTCATTTTCAAATCTTTGAGACATGTATGATATTGCACACCATTACTTCTTTTAAATGGTTAGATTAATACAAAAAATATATTTTTTCCAATATTCATGAAATTAATAGGTTTTGAAGATCCATATTTAAATATTTTTTTAAATGGAATTTGATTCAAAAGATACCAAAGTTATAAGGGTATTTATCAACTGAACTCCCTTCATTGAGATATAATTCATATTTTTAAACTTATTTATTAAAATATTTGTTTCTTCTTCCTTAATATATATCATCATTTTACATTCTATTTATATCTAGGTAAAAGTGAATTACTGATTCCATTATAAATCCTTGATGAATTTCCTCCCCATAAAAAGCATCTCATTGTTGAGAATAATTATCATTCTCTTTAACAATGGTATCCCCTACTTATCCATATTTTCCATTCCCAAGAAAATTATCCTTTATATTTAAAGACCCCTTTTATGTGTTATCTCATGTGTCTTTCTTGATTTCCATAACCATTTTTCAAAGGGATTTTTTAATACCACTTTTTATGATTTGTTCTTTGAACAAAGGCATTTCAAAATATTTAAAACATTTTCCATGAATTTAAAATAAAAAAAATAAATCTTCCACTAAAAATTTATATTGATAAACTTAATGTTTTTAAAAGATATATTATTGGATTTTATTTTTCAAAAGTAAATGTTTAAATTTTTTTTCACTTTACCATTTTTAAAGTAACTTTTGAAAGTGACAAGTAATTTGATAATATAATGATAATGTTAAAACTATTTTTTAAAAAATATTTTTCTATTTTCATTGATGTGAACAAATATTTCTATCATATTTATCCTTTATATTAATATTAATCTACATTTCTTCATGATTTCTCCACAAAAGTATTATTCTCATAGCTTAATATATATATATTTAAAATCATGGATATATTTAATTTTTGAAGACATTTTTATAAAACTCTTAATTTTTTTTCATCTATGTTGGTGCCTTTTAACATATCTTATATTTGATTGAGGTAATTTCTAAAAGAAATTCATCTAACTCATTTCTCTATATTTATTATATAATTTGTCTTAACTAAATAAATGATTCATCACTTCCATTATCTTATGAAATCATCGTATATTATATACATGATTTTCCTTCTAATGACTTTCCTCTATGGACACTCTATATTACTTTCCATTTATTTAAGGGTGTTCACCTAGATTCTATAAAATTATTGATTGGGGAAATTATTAACTTAAATATTTAACCCTTTCTCTATACTACGTATGTTTTAAGGATGCATACATAGAAAGCTATTCCATTTATGGATTAGAGAAATATTGAAAATATATAAACTGATTATTCTAATACGTATGTTTATTGATTACTAAGGAATGTTGGTTATATATTTTATAAATTTTCCATTACCTAATATGATTAATGTATTTTAATTAATTAGTTATGTTGTAGCCCATACTATACCCTAAATGTATCAATAGGTCTCATGAGACAAAATAGCTTGTGTATTTTAGTGTTGGCTACCCAAGAATTTTATTTTACCTAAACATGGGGCCTTGAAGTTAATTTCATGATGTAAAAGATCATGATTTATTTTCTTGGGAATGGAATTACTTCTCCTAAATTATTTATTTAATCTCTAAGTAACTGGTTATTAGTATCCATTTATTTATTTATTTATATGTCAACCATAGACATGTTATGCTAATAATTTATTTTCATTATGACATTATATTTATTATTTATTACTAATATATTATTTATGATCATTTATATAAACTTATTATATTTCATTATTATCACTTATGTTTACCTTTACTGAGTGTTTGAGCTCACCCCATATTCTATTTAAATTTCTCTTAGTTAAGAAGAAATCTATTACACATGATATGTCTAGAAGAGTACTATGAATAGGGATATTTGTGGGGGATATTGAATACTTATTATAGATTAATTAGTTTCTTAAATATAGAAAAATGTACCTTTTATGAGAAAGACATGGTGTTTTTTAGATAATTTTTTCCACCTCTATAAAACTCTAAACCAAAAAATTCCTTTTAAATGTAAGTGACTCAATATTTTTTAGTGATAGTGTAATTATATATAGTTAAAATTGGGTCATTTAAATTCATCTCAAAGATTTCATGTAAAGAATGTGTCTATTTAAATTATATTTTGTTAGTACAGTTATGAGGCATCATATTTGGTATCAATAGAGTGTTTAGATAACATTAGAGATGTGGGTGTCCTCATTTGAGGATAATTTAAGAGTTATAAATTCCATTAATGGTATATTAGTTAAGGTTTATCATAATTTAAAAGGTATAGATAACCCATTAGGTATGTTTCAGTAATATTGAATATTTTATAGATTATGATTAGATAATGTTAGTAAAAAACCAAGTATAAGGTTAAGGGATAAGTCTAAGTGTAGGATAACATCTTGAAAGTTTGGTAACATAGAGATTGTGTGGTTCTAATTAAAATTACATACCTGACTAGATATTATAATTGGATATAGGATATTTCATAGATGTACCTTGGGGTCATATAAGAAAAAGGTTGGATTGGGTAATAAATTGATTATCACCCAGTGTTTAAAAAAGAGGCATAACTGCACACCTGGTTTGGCACTGATGGGAGACATTATTTGGTTAATTGTATTCTTTTTACGAACTATTCTAAATTATTTCTGTATGATGAAAAATAATTAGGTTAGAGATCATAATATAAAATTTATCATGTATAAACAAATATGTAACAAAGGGATTCATAGGTTAAACCAAACATATTATATATTAAAAATGAAGGTGTCATAGGGGAAGACATATTCAGATTTATTTTTTCATATTCATATTATAGATTTTATAATAACCATTTTGGTTTTAGTATTTGATCAAAACATGATCAAGAAGATGAATCTGACAAAGGTATGTATCAAAAATTACTATTCCTTATAAACAAACAAGGGATCATACTAAACTGGTTGAGAATATTATTATATATTTTTTATAATGGAAAAGGTTAATTTCCTAGTGTTACCTAACACAGTGAGGTTGATATCTTAATAGAAAATAAATATTGATACTCTTATTTATTTTCATTATTGAGTGATATTTGTCATTGATATTCTAGTATACTAAAAAATATAATAGGATTATGAAAAATTTTAATGGATTTTCTTCAAAATGTTTTTCTAAAAGTTTTGGAAACATATCTTAAATGGTAGTGATAACCATTAAAAGTGGTTTTATTATAATTATATTTTTTAAGGATAAATATTTAATAAAACATTATTAGAAATATATATATTTAACAAGTAATATAAATGATATATAAATTTTATTTTGATTTTAGAAAATCCATTTTTGAAATTTTAGAAATTTGAGTAATATTTTTTCTAAAAACTATTTTTATTCACTTATATTAACAAATATTTTTCATCACTTGTTGAAATTAAATATATCAAAATGGATTCCATATTTTAGTTCAAAATGATAATATTATTCAATAATTTCAATTTAGTTATTGTTCATTAAATTATGACTACTATGATTAAATTTAATAACCATGATAATAGTAAAATTGTTATTTTTTAAAGAATTATTTTACTACTAATTTGGATTTTTTATCTCATAAAATAAAATAATATATTCTAAAAAATTACATTAATATAATTTTTTTAAAATATATAAATATATTATCACTAATTAAATTGTTAAACAATACTAAATTGTACTTAGAACATTTAATGGTGAAAAAAACATTTTTCCTACAAAACAGATTATATATATATATAAATATTTTAATTTAAAAGTTAATTTTATATTATTTATAACATGAATTATATTATATAGGGATTAAATTTATGTTCATCACTCCAAAATTATATAATATGGTTTCCCTTATATTTTTAATCAAAAATAAACTATTAGAATAAAAACTTGTTACCATAGTAAAAATAAAAATGGTAAAGTGTAAAAATCACATGGAATAAAATGTAAAATATTTCAAACATATAGTAAAATGGGTGGAAGAATATTTATTAAAAACAACTCACCCCATAATCTATTATTTTTGTACTTTTATACCCACTGACCCTTGAATAGTTTCATTCAATCATTAAAAAATAATGGTTGTTCACAAAAGTTATGTTTTCTTCACTTATAAAAGAGGACACATACACCACTTCATGAGAAAAACACATATAAAAATTTTCATCATGAAAATATAAAATTTTATCATAATATAACAATATCTTTATTTCACATTCCTCTAGTATCAATTAGTTATCAAAATCCCATCAATTCCTAGGATACTTTCAAGATAAAGTTTAAGGTCCAAACATTAGTATCACTTAATCAATATCCTTTTATTATTAATATTTACCTTCAAAATAAACCCTAAAAATAGTATTTTAATGAACTAAATAACATTATTTTTCTAAAGTTTAATTATGTTATTGGAAGAACTATTAATTAGTCTTTCTCATCATCCTAGAAAAACAAAACAACATCGATCTTATATTATGAGGACTACCACATCCATGATGAAATATTTTTTCCTTATTCATCTTGAGTTTAATTTTTATTCCAAACCACTAAAAAGTTTATTAATTAACATAATATAATAAAAATAATATAATTATTATTATTTTATAATTATATTATACACTTCCTTAACCATACTTCCCAACAATACATAGGAGGTTCTTATTGGGGTCTTTTTAAGAACCTACATGAATGAAACTTTAAAACTCTATATAGAAGACTATAGGTGAGGTGACCCATGAATTTAATATATTAATATTAATTCCTTTATATAAATATTCAATACATCTAATAAAATTATAACCCTATTATCAAAAAACATTTAGTGTAATTCAAGACTATAGAGATAGAAAACCTATTTTATAAAAGATATTCAATATCTCCCATAGGGTTATCCTCACATTACAATATTCTTTGAAATACCCTACTAATTTTTTTTCAAAACCATGGGAAAAGAAATTTAATAAAGGTTTAGCTCAAATTATTAGTAAGGGTAATCATGGTAGATATCAATCGATAATCATATGTATCAAGAACCAAGCTGGCTCGTCATCCAAACCGGTGCCTGACCTAGTCCATGGAAAGGCCCGAAGGGTGTTCCCATTCCCACAGACTGGCACAAGTTCTCAGGTATTGTAAATAAATAGTGGTAATGATTTACTTGAATTTACATTCATTAAACAACCAATAATAACCAATAAACAAAATCTGAAACTTCAAACCAAACAAACCTTAACATTATTTCAAAATTGAATTACAAGATTTAAGTAAAAACCAAAAATTGATACAAAAAAGGAACCACTAGTCAATCACAAAAAACAACCACATGGAAAGGGGAACCACCCTCTAGCCATCTCTACAACATTGCACCAAGATGATCCTCTAACAACCCGAATGACTATCTCTAAAGGCCTTTCCCTTACGTGTGTCAAACATTACCAAATCTAATTTCTCCCAAATGTGTATGTTGGGTGTTAGCCTAAGCCCAGTAGGATACCACCCAATACTAAATTACATGATATAAATATTATAATACAAATATCATTCATTTTTTTTATAAAAATAAGATTCTAGAAATGATTTTAAGTAAAACAACTTTAAATGAAAAACAAATTTAAAGAAAGAAACTTTAATGAAAACAAACTTGCTTATAAAATTACCAACCAAACATACTATATGATAACAGTAAGTGATATATATCTAATGATCACTATTCATGTGAAATTCCCCTATAAACTAGTTAGAAATGGTACCCTAGGTACCTCACATCTTGGTGAAATGTGGTATAGAAACCATGACCAAAATATTTCTCATGCATGAGCTGCTTGAGAGGAGAAACATCAAAAATTATAGCGGTCTCCAATAATTATCCTTGTTTATTTAGTGTTGTCATCATAAATAATGCTAAGTGAAACCGGACCATAACCACTTCTGAATCACTAGCATACTAGTCCTAGCCTTCCCACCTAGATACTCGAGCTTCCCTTTATTGATCAATCAAGTTTCACATATCACATGACACAAATTTTATATCCAAATTTCATTTTAAAAATATACGCACACCGAAAAAATTTCCAAATATGTTTCAAAACTCTTAGTTAATCAAATAAATCATTTAATCAATTTATAAAACAATTTCAAGAATTAAAAAAATAGATTTTTACACCAAAAAAACACTCAAAATTTTCTTGTAGAATAAACTTCACACCAACTCAATAAAAAATATTATTCAAAACCCTTAAATAATTTAATAAACTAATTTCACAATTTATATAATACTGCCAAGTGACAAAATAAAGGTTTATATAATAAACTCACCCAATTTCACATATAAATTCGATTTTAAAATCAAATGCAAATTTAATTCTATCAAAAATCACTTTTTCACCACTCAAAATAATGAAAGAACATGATAAATTACTTAATAAAGAAAAATAAATCCACCAAATAAATTTTATAAATGGAAACACCTACCTTTAGTGTTTAAATCACCAAAAATCATTGTGAATCTAAAAACACACCTCAACCACACCATAAGAAAGAAAAAACAAACCATAATCAAGAAGACCGAACCCAAAAAAGTCATGATTAAACCATACGAATGAAACCATAGATTATAGGAAATTATAACCCTAAGAATAGAGGTAAGAAACCCTAAAAATAAGGAATAAAAAAATGGAGAAATACACTTGAATAGTTTTGAAGTTTCTCCACCAAACCCCCTTCAAAAATCGATGACCAAGGGAGCTTGGGGGTGTAGGAGTCCTCTTATAGCTGAAAATACCAAGTGGGGAAGAAGATGGGTGGAATAGGTTTTAAATCTAAAAGGGTAAAATGGTAAAAATCCATTTTTTAATGATATGGATGACGTGCATGGTTAGTACGCATAGTTTAATAAACCATGTGGAAATCATGCACATGTTCTATCTAGTGCACATAGTTAACTAGGATGAGCTGCACAAATATGTGGTAGCCTTGTGGTGGGTTCTTCCTTCTACCACACCGTTACCTGGGTTGGGTGCAAGGTTTGCTCTAACTGTACGCGAACCGTGCACCTAGTTATGTCAACCAAAAAACATCAATTTTCTCTAAAAATTAGAATGCAACCTAGGGGGAAAATATTGACAAAAAATAAAAAGGAGAAAAAATACCAGAAAAGAAAGACACAGATATGATTATTCTCTCTACCATGAAAACTTTCTGCCCTTGAAAATTCAACTTGATACTTGATTTGAAAATAAAAAATGGATACTATTGATAAACCCTTGAATTTCACTCCCAAGTCTCATGCACATAACTCTCGTGTTTCCAAAGGACACAAAACAATGAAATAGACTTCCCTTGAAGCACCTTCTCTTAGGAATTCATTATTTGCATCGGCCGCTCAAACACTTATAAATTGGGCACTATATCCAACTCTTCCTGATTCAACACATGGACAGAATCCATATTATATTTCTTCAATTGAGATACATGAAATACATTGTGAATTGATGTCAACTAAGAAGGAAAATCTAACCTATATTCCACCTTTCCAAACCACTCGATGATTTTAAAAGGTCTAGTATACCTCGACATTAGCTTTCCCTTCTTTCCCAATTGACAATTTCCCAAGTGAGGTGATGCTTTCAAGAAAAACTAGTCACCGACATAAAACTCAAGATCTTGATGTCTCTAATAAAAATATGATTTTTGGAAACTATGAGACTTCAATAACCACTTCCTGATCAACTTGACCTTTTCATACATATCTTTCACAAGGCTCAGTCCCAAAAGTGAGGTCTCACCTACCTCAGCCCAACATAAAGGAGATTGACATGGCCGACCATAAAGAGCCTCAAATAGATCCATTCAAATTGAATATTTGTATCTGTTATTGTAAGAAAATTCAACTAACCCCAAATGGATATCCCATGATCCTCTGAAATGTAAGATAAAAGCGCAAAGCATATCCACCATAATTTGATTTTCTTGCTCCGTCTGACTATGAATTTGAGGGTGGTATTCCATACTCATCTTAATCTATGACCCCAACACCATTTGAAGTCCTTCCCAGAAGAGAAAGATCAAATGATAGTTTTAATCAAAAAAATTAATAACAGAACACCATGAAGCCTTACCACCTCTTGAACATAAAATCATCCTAACTCATCCACTTTTTTAGAATCTCTGATTAGAATGAAATGAGATGATTTAGTTTAATGGTCTATTACCACCCAAATAGAATTCCTTCCCGGAGGTGTATAGGGAAATCCAACAATGAAATCCATGCTCACCTCATCCCAATTTCAGGTTGGAATGGGTAACTTTTGAAGCAAACAAGTGATGTTTTGATTCTTTGTCTTTACCAGCTAACATGCATAACACCTTGATATGAAATTAGCTATGTCTCACCTCATTCCTAACCACCATAACTACCGATGAACATCGTAATAAATTTTGGTAGCCTTGGGATGAATGAATCACTGAGATTGGTGGCTATCCTACATCACCACCTTCCTTATAGACAACAAAACCACGAAACGAACCTTAAAGAACAAGATTTCCTTGGGAGATGAAGAAAAATCGGAAGATGTCTCCCCACCATGAAGAAACTGTATAGACCGATGTCCCAACTCATTACCGGGATAATCCCACTGAATTAACTCCCAAAGAGAAGGAGTCAACTAAAAACTTTCTAAGAACACACCCCCATTGTAATCCTTGGTCTCCAAGTGAATTTGGTAAAATGACCCCATTAAGGTCTGCTCATCACTGGAATTTTGTAAAGCGTGCACTGGAACTTTTCTACTTGAGGTTTCATCCACCAAATTACCCTTTCCTGGGGTATAGATGATACCAAAATCAAACACATACAAATTCTCGATCCAACAGAGCTACCTCAAGTTCAAATATTTTTGCGATAAAATGTAGGCTAATCTTTTGTGGTCAGAATAGACCAAACAATTTTCCCAAAAAGATAATGGCACAAAATATTTAGGGAATGAATCAACACTACTAATTAAAATTAATGGGTTGGGTAATTCTTTTCATTGGGTCTGATTTTGTGAGAACCATATGCCACTACATGATCATCTTTATTGAGCACACACCTGAGGCCCACACTAGAAGCATCACAATAAACCATGTATCCCTTTCTATATTCTAGTAAGATTAATATAGGTTCAATAATAAACTACTTATTCGACTCCTCAAAGGATTACTAACACTCTGAGATCCACTATATAACTACACTGATCTTCTCGAGGTCCACTAAAACCCCTTTCTCTAAAATCACATGGACTAGAAACTTCACCTACATAATACAAAAGGTGAAATTTAAAAATTTGTCATAAAGGTGATGATCCCACATAGTTCCCAACACAATCCACAAATTATGCTCATGATTCTCCTCAGATCTAGAATAAACTAGGATGTCCTTCATGAATACCACAATGAAGGAGTCGAGATACAGGTGGAACACCCTATTCATGAGTTCCATAAAAACTATTGATGCATGGGTCAATCTGAAAGGCATGACTAAATACTCAAAATTGTCATACCTACTTCATAAAGCTTTCTTCGGGATATCCATCTCTCTCACCCTGACTAGGTGGTAACCTGAATGTAAGTCTATGTTGGAAAACCCATTTCCCCCCTTTAGTTGTTCAAACTAGTCATCAAATCAATCAAAGGGTTTTTATTATTAATCGTTACCTTATTCAGCTTCTAGTAATTAATGCACAACTTGAGAGATCCATAATCCTTATTTGTGAATAGAACAGGAGTGGCCCAAAGAGAGATGATTGGGTGAATGAACTCTTTGGAATCCAAATCGTCAAACTATATCTTTAATAATATCATCTTGGTGGGGTCAATATGATATGAGTGAAGCGATATCAGCTATGTTTTCAGCACTAAATCAATTGAGAAATCCATATCTCACTTTGGAGGAAAGCTTGAAAAATAATCTAGAAATAACTGAGGGAAATCATCCACCACATGAGGTAATTCACCCTCAAGAGAACCACTAGCATCCTCTAGCATAAGAAATGATAATTGTAAGACAAGATTTCCCAACTCTGGGAGTGGAGGTCTTGCACAACCTGACTAAGGATCTCATTCCCTAATAAATACATAAAGACTCCCATAAGGTACCATGAAACTCACCCATCACCTATAACAATCGATATGCACTTGAAATCACACAAGCCAATACATGCTGAGGATTAAATAAAAAAGGTACATATCCAATACCAAGAAATCCCACCCCATCCTAACCTATAACATGGAGAGCACACAAGACTAGAACCTAAGACCATGCTTGTTTTTCTTACCCAATGATGTTATCAAATCCATTACAAAAGACATTATCTCAGTTGTTAAGTTCAAAAGATTCACAAGAAGAGCATAGATAAAATAAAAAGATTCACCAATATTAAATAAAACCACTATAATAGAATTTTTAATCAAAATGATACCTAAAATTGTCAAGGGGCCTACATCATATCCCACTAGTGCCTGGTCCACAACATGAAGATGTCTGGCCTTTTCCTAGGAACAACCTCTCTCCTGCGGATCTGCCTTGAAGATAAACCAAACCTTCTACCACAACCACCAAACTGAGATCCCACTATCCTAGATATCTCTAAATAAACTGATACTACCCTAAAATCCACTGATCCTATCCCACTCTGGTATGGGAGAGTTGACCTAAAAAAATACAGCAAGTTCTTCATAAATCTACATCAATAATAGGACCTAGGAGGATATGTACATGCAAGTTGGATGTGCCATGCCTTCCTGCACTAATGGAACACAACAAAACTTGAATCAATAGCTATATATGAATACTGGCTGATAGAATGGACTAAAATAACACCTCCCTTCTTCCCCTACTCATCTCGCTTGCTCTTCTTATCAAATGAACTTCCACTTCCCATCACTGACATAGCCCCAAAGGAACCAAAATCTCCCTTACAGCCAATCTTCACCATACAAGCCTGATAAACTACCTCAACATTGGTCTTCATCTTGAAAAAGAATACCTAAGAGTAAATCTATGGTTGAAAACCCCTTTTGAAACTCTGGTCGTTCATCTGTTCATTAGAGACTATTTTAGGTGCATACAAGACTAGATCAACAAAGTAGTTTCTATACTCCATCACTAAATAGTCCCCCTGGATGATATCTATACACTCCTAGGATCTAGTATAATCCAAGACTTTAGGATAGTATTGGTCGTTGAATACTACCTCGAAGTCCTTCCGGCTCATCTGCTCATGCTTCTCATATTGAATCATTAAGTCCCACCACCTTCGACTAGGAGCCTCTAGATTAAATGAAGCACGCTTTACTCTAAATTTCTCAAGGGTATCAAGAAACTCAAATATGTGATGGATATTCTCAATCCATTCCTCCACTTCTTAAGGATCCATGCTACCTCAGAAAGAAGAGGGTTTTCTCTTAAGGAACTCTCGACCTTTTTCCTTCCTAGGACCAGATTCATCTTCTCTAACTAGGGTGGGAGTAGAAGCAGGACCCAATCCCTATCCTAGAGCCTGAACAACCTAGACCATAACTTCTACCAACCTATAATCAAGTGGTGAGGGAGAACTCAATCCATCTTCCTCCCATGGATACAAGGGTGATCTTCGGGGAGGCATATTTCTACAAAAATCAAGAGTCATAAGAAAAATCATTAGTACAACATATGTAATTTTTTAGCAATAATATAATCTATAAATATATCAAACTCATCAGGAAAATGAAATAACCAAACCACTTTACCTCTATCCATTTTCCATATGCAGTTTGTATCATGACCTTCCAACCTGGAAGAGATGTCAAACAAAGATCCCAACATCCCATGGTAACTCAAGGTTTGTCACAAGGTGTGCTGCCCATAAACCCTACTTGCAACCAAAACTATAAGCCTAGATAGTCCAAGTTCCTATCTAACCAGACTCAACCAAAATAAGATGACCTAAAGGTCTTAACCATCACTAATACCATTTTTTCAAAAACCAAGATGAGTCATCATCTAAACCAACACTCGACTCAGTACGTGGTAAGGCCCAAAGGGTGTTTCCCATCCCCACAGACTGACACAAGTTCCCAGGTATCATAAATAAAGAGTGGCAATGATTTAACCAAACTCACATGCATTAGAAAAAAAAAATCAGTAAACCAAAAATGAAAATTCAAACAAAAAAAACCTTCAATAAAATCAGAATTGAATTACAAGATTTATGTCAAAAAAAAATGATAAAAACAAAAAGGTACTATAAGTTTAAAAAAAGAAACCACCACATGGAAAGGGGCACCACCATAAATCCATGTCCACAACACCACACTAATTAGAACCTCTATCAACTCAAACCACCATCTGCAAAGGCCTTGCTCTTACCCATGTCAAACATTACCAAGTCTAGTTACACCCAAAGGTGTAAATAGGGTGTGAGACTAATCCTAGTAGAATTTCACCCAATATAAGATTCCATGTTATAAACATTATAAGACAAATAACTTGCATTATTTTTATAAAAATGAGATTCTAGAAACTATTTTAAAGAAAACAACATTAAATGAGAAAGAAATTTAAAGAAATAAAATTTAAAGAAAACACACTTGATTTCGAAATTACTAACTAAACATACTATATGATGATAATAAGCGTGTTATAGCTATTGATCTCAAGTAATGAGAAATTTCCCTAGGCAATAGCTAGTAATGGGGCCCTAGGCACCTCGTATCTTGGTGAACTATAGTGTAGATTCCATGACTAATAGAATTCTCGTGAATGACCCACTTGAGAGGAGAAACATACAAAATTTTAGTGGTCTTAAATCATCATCCATGTTTAGTTAGTGTTGTCATCATTAATCCTACTAAGTGAAACCATGCAATAGACACTTGTGAATCACTATTATACTAGTCCTAGTATACCCACCTAGATACCCAAGCTTCCATTTTGTGCTCAATCAAGTTTCACATGCCATGTGACACCACTTGTACATAAAAATTTCATTTTAAAACTAAAATCACAACTAAACATTTTCCAAATATGTTTCTTAACTCTTACATAAATAAATACGTCATTTAAACAATTTATAAAATAATTTCAACCACTATAAAGTTTTTTATACAAAAAAACACACTAAAAATCCTCTTTTAAAATAAACCTCACACCAACACCCTAAGAAAACATGATTTTAAATCCTTACATAATTTAATAAACCAATATCACAATTTATAGAATACTACCAAGTGACACAACAAAGGTTTACATAAGGACACACCCAATCTCACATAGAAATTCCATTTTAAACTCAAATCCATATTTAATACTATCAAAAAACAATTTTTCACTACTCACAATAATCAAGGAACATGATAAATTACTAATGAAATAAAAATAAATTACTCAAATATTGTTTATACATGGAACCACCTACCTTTGGTGTTGAAATCCCTAAAAAATCAGTGTAAATATCCAACCGCACCTCAACCGCACCACAAACAAGAAAAAATGAACCCTAATTAAGAAGATTGAAACCAAAATCTAAATATTAAACCCTAAGAACAAAACCATAGTTTTTTTAAAACCAGAACCCCAAGAAAAGAGAGACGAATCCCTAAAAATAATGAAGAAACAATAAATAAATCCACTTAATTGAATATTTTTGATGTTTCCCCAACAAATCCCCTAAAAAAATGGGTTCCCAAGGGAGCTTGAGGGTTTAAGGAGGCCTCCGATGGATAAATATCCCAAGTGGCGAAGAAGAGGGGAATAATAGGGTTTAAATATGAAAAAGAAAAAAGGGTAAAAATATATTTTTTAATGAGATGGAAAGCACACATGGTTACTCCATAGAGTTTAATAAACCATGTGATAAACGTCTCCACTCTCTATTTAGTGTGAAAATTAACCTGGGGTGAGGTACATGGCCATTTGGTGGCTGTGTGGTTGGTTCTTCGTTCTACTACACAATTACCTGGGTTAGGCCCATGGTTTACTCTAACCATGCACAAACCGTACACCTACGTCTGTCTACACAAAAACCACTATTATTCTACAAAATTTAGTAGGGAACCTAGTGGGAAATGATAGACTAAAAATAAAAAATAAAAAATAAACCATGAAAAGAAAGACACATATGTGACAATATGAAAGCATTAGACAAACATAACGGTATGTGATAATGATCATAAAAGAAAAATACTGTAAGTAATTTTTAATAGATCATAAACCTGATTCTTATGATAAAACATTATCATTTAAAAATACACAAATTTTAAGAATTATGTATCATTATAAATAAATAATGAACCATGAGTTCAAATCATAAGCATAAAAACATGACATAAGAGTTTGGAACTATCATAGTCATAGAAAAACATATCATAATTGAAGGTTAACTACTGAGACCATCATATCATAAGGGAACAAGAACTGACACCAGTTTCCCATATCATCATGGATCAAGCCTAACCACATGTTAACCATATGATAGTATATTATATTTCACTACTTGTCTCACATATCATAGTTGACCAGACATGCCTACCACTACATAAAAATAACCTATTAGTGGCAGTTTTAGGAAACCTCTGCTAAATTTCACGTCAGGAAACTATTAGAAATGGTAATATCCATTTCATGGAGGTTTAAATTAATCATCATAGCTGCCTCATTTTGCAGTGGTTCGGGATTTTTTAGCGGTGGTTTTACATCAATTGGATCTCTTTTATATGCAGTGGTTATAACCACCATGAATAAAAAACACTCCATCACCAGAAAAGTGCCACTAAAATAATCAAAACTGATGTGGAATACAAGCGGATGGTGGGACACTGTTCTGACGGTTAAAACCACCGCTATGAGAAAAATATCTATATTTAGAGGTGGTTAAAACCACTGCTAAAATTTTATTTGTTTCATTTAGAAGCGGTTAAAACTGCCACTAATATCTAATCCTGAAAAAAATAGCAGCTCTACATCCCCTGCACCAGTGCACTGGAAAACAAACTATTCTTGGAATACAGATATTTTAACAGAATACATACTAGTCAACATGAAAAGAGATGCTTAACTAAGCACAATTAGTTGAAACTTTTAGTAAAATAATGTAGATAAACATATCACATGACAATTATACCTTTAAAAAAAATTATAAACAAGAATGTCTATCATATTTCATGAAAACAATGCCAATCCTAGGTTCAACCTATTCCATCCATACCAGTTCCAACCCTGACATAATAATTCATATCAACATACATCCCACATGTAATATTTGATGAATTGTGTATGATATTCCTAATTTATGGTCATTCTCTCATATCATTATTCTTATCTTATGATTTCATGTTATTATCAATTGATATCTCTTGAATTTAAAATTAATGGCAATCTGATTTGACACATTCTTTTGTTTCCCTAACCACTAGGTTATAAAGAACTAATACCCAACCTATGAATTATCATGACACGGTCAATCAATTACACATTCACATTAAAATAATTTGATTTTTTCCAAAATGAATTATTTGAAAAAAGTGCAAACAAGAATGGGTTTATATTCTATAAAAGTGAGTACTAGTAATGCATTGTGGAAAAACAGTGCATACAGTAGTCATGTCACAATTACTTTCTATATATGTAAAAACTAGTAATGTATACTAGAAAATAAGAACATATATGAATATGTATGTTGGAAAAAATAAAATTAGTAATATATATAGAGGATAAAATGAGATTCCATGTATAATAATAAAGTATATCCTTTAGTAATATAAATAAAAAATTCACAAATAGAAACTACAAACATAAACTCTTGTATGCACTTATGGTATAGAGTTAATTTTGTGTTATTGTATCACCATTAATTATTCAAAATCATCTTGCCTCTACCTATATTATGAGAATGTAGGAATTGAATTGTTTGGAAACTCTACAAAAGGGATTCCCATGACCGGGTTTAGATTCTATGAGCCTTATTGGCATGTAAAATTTTCCAATGCCTTCATTATGCTCCAGATATAATCAAGTAATTCAGTCTATCATCACACCCAACCCATGATTCTCGAGTAAATATCATCTTTCTTGTACATACTATTCACCCTTGTGAATAAAAAACCCACCCTATGGTGATGTGAATGAAACCATTTGGTGATAACAATCAATGTAAGCATAGTAGGGAAAAACCATTGCATCCCAAGAATGATGTCTAAACCATCATCTCGAGGAAAAAGAGGTGCCATACGAGGTGACACCCACTTATATCAAGGTCCACTCCATAAAATAACATAAATTCTCTAATCAAATCCTCAACAAAGTTTTGAGTGTCATCACTTCATAGAAAAACTGAATGTCAAGCCCAAGGATCTCCAAAACATGCACAAATATGATGTAATGAGAAGCACCTATATCAAAAAAAAATAGATACTAAAGTGGAAGCTACCAAAATATTAACTATCACTATATAAGACCCAACACTCTGTTCCTCACATATTGGTCTTGCATTATACAATTATACTAATTTGTGGCCCTAATATATAGCCTAGATACCATGAGTAGGTCCTCTATGCTAGTGAGGTAAGTCTTCTGTCTGGATGCTTTGACCATGAACACCGCTTAAGAATGATCGTTTGGACAAACAATATCTCCCTTCCAAACATGAAGCTGATTTCCACACTCCTAAATTTCGAATTATTGCAGAAACTCATTCACTGTATACTATAGGAAATGATCTACAAAAATCCTATAGATTGCTTATCCTACTGCAATCTCGACACTCAACTTGATTACTATCACACAATATCCCCATGTATCCCTACCTTACACACCCATGATAGTAGATATAATTACCAAAACCAATTCTCTAGAAATTATTCCCTTAATGATAGGTCACAAAGTGTTAATTCCTTTCACCAAACACTTTTTCCATTGGGTTAACAAACTGAACTACCTTGATTTTTGCCCAAAACTTACCTTGAGTTAGGTTATGTAATAAGAACCTGGTTTATTTTTGATATGGTGGACATCTAAAATAAATTCACCTTTGATCAAAAAACATGATTGTGCCCGAATGTGAATCATATCACCCAAGATGGGTCATCCATAAGACAAATATGAATAAAATCTAAAAGCTTGTAAAGTGAGTCAAACACTCAATAACAGACATATAACCATACTCTAAATGCATAAAATCTTTGTCCCTTTCGGTCCTAAAATTATATGGAAAAAATACCCATAATAAATTAATCATAAAAAATGATTCATCATAATAAAGAATCGACATATATGGTGCATACCACACTTGAGAAATCAAGAAATGAAAGAAAACATTAGAAATCAATAAAATGCATAAAATGAAACTATGTGGAACACATAGTACAAATAAAAACCAATTGTTACCATATTTTTTCAACACATCAACAACACAACTACTCACAGTCCGATGACGAACACGTATCGTCACCCCCTCCACCTCCACCTCCACTTCCTGCTGTCATCTGTAAGAACAATATATTGAAAATCAAATACTTTTTCATATTTATATTTAAACTTAAAACCAATAAAAGTTTGAAAACTAAATGATTTTGATTAAATGTGATTTAACTGCTTACCACAAGTTGATGCACTACCACCGGGGGAATATATGCTCATCTGCTGATATAAATCAGTCATCACTTTCTACAAAGCAGATATCTGAGCCCCCTAGTCTTGAACGATGGTTCATAAAGAAGCAATCTCCCTATGAGAATCTTATGGTATGGACTGACTATAATTAGGGGTATATGTAGCTGGAATCCCTGGTGTCCTGCCCAAGACCTCAGATGGTACATGTCCGAAACCAATCCCATGCACTCTACCAAGATGCTCATTCCCAAGGACTTTAGCAACCGGGTCATCCTGGGAGACTGAGTAGGACTACCCAGGATTGGAATCTAATAGTTCTTTAATTTTTACCTACAAATAAAATATAAATATATATTAACACATTAAAAACTAGTAATAATTTATTATAATATAAAATTGACTTCATACCCCAAATTCTTTTGCAACTAAACTTCCATCTGTTTTTTGTGAACATCCAACCACACTTTAGTTTGGGATGCTTCGTGCCCGAAACTCTGTGAATGCATTAATCAAACATAAATAAAAAATGTAATATATTAAATAGATAATATTTTATTATAAATATTTAAACTAATGAAAATATTACCAGAGTCATTTTACTTATATAAAATCTTTTTGACCCCACAGTGTGAGGGATGATTTGATTTTCCCAGTTTGATGCATTTTATCATGAGAGATCATGAAATAAATAAAATTCAATTTAACAGTAATGTATTTAATTTCATATCCTATTCATATACATGTATAAATTTAAAATGGGGATAATATAATAATATATATTTCAATACCACCACTTCTTATCATGAGGTCTGTCAACAAAAATGTTCCACTATTCTTTAGGTACCCCACTGGGTAGCTTCTCATACATTTGTTTCCTGGTCGTAAAAGTATCATTGACATTGCACCACAATCTCCATTTTAAGTCTTTCCATTTCTTACCAACATTTTTCAACGACCACTTTCATGTTATCACATCAGCAACTCTAAAGTGGAAGAACATCGACATACAAAAATTCATTTTGAAAATATTAGTAACATGACATTAAATTAAACCATAATGTTTTAAAATTACCTTATTTGGGAATCCAAAACTTCATTTTTCCAACTTGGAGGCATATGTCTCCAATAAACATAAGAAATGGGTAGGGAAATGGGCTCTGCTTTCAGTTGGCCTAGAATCTGGCCAAGTAACCCCGCGTCGTCATCTATTGGGACCCCAAATGAATCAGATGGCACGACTATATTCTTTCCCTTCATATTAAAAACATATTAACTTTTTATGTTTTTCTCCATGATTTCATTTTTTTCATCTTCAATGAGAAAACAATTAGTATAAACAAAATGCAATAAATTTATTTATATTAAAATTTGTACCTATGACAGTGACACTCCAGTATGCCCATGATGAACTGGAAGGGCCGTGCTGCTGCCTCACTGCTGAGGCTCTTGAAGGGATAGTTGATTAATCAACCTCTAATGGGAAACCCATAGAGGGTGTGATAGATGGTGCAGGGGGAGATGGTGTAGGGGTGTAGGCAGCTGGTGGCTCAGATACCTCGGCGAAGGAGACATATGAATCATCATCTGTCGCAGAAGTAGATGAAATTGTGTACCACTTCCTCCTTGGCATTCCTATCATTTAATCAAATAAAATTAAGTTTGGAATATATATTTCAAAAAAATTATGCAGAAAAAAAATTTAAAAATGATAATAGATGCCCAGTACTAATAAACAAAATATATATAACAATGATAAGGAATGATTGCACAAATGAAATAAGTGGTTACTGAATGAATAAATAACTATACATACAATCATTTTCACCTTCAATCATGTTAGTTTCTTGCTCCATTACTTCATCCACTTCATTCATCCTTCCTAGACTAATATTTTTAATATCACGATGGATAAATAATTCTGCTTCTTGTTGTTGATACGATTCAATTTTAGAGGTAAAATCTTCCACTTCATCACCCATATCATACAAATCTCTTTGTATTACGAGAGAAACTACACTCCACCCTTCATCCACAACATCATTCCCATAATATACCATTTTTGTTTATGATGATAAGATATATGGATCATACATTTCACGATCACCAACATCCATCAAGTGAGAGAAGTTCACAGAAGTAAATTCCAAGGAATCTCTTTTAACACCTTTGATAATATTGACCCAATTGCATTTGAATAAAACAATAGAAAAATGCCCATGGAAGTTTAGTTCAATAATATCAAGCACCTTTCCATATTATCCCACTTAAAAAAATGTAAATATACCACTATTCTTTGTTTTCAAACCCAGTTCTCGATCAACTGTACGAAATCTAAAGCCATTCACATTGTAAGTGTCAAACTTTATAACTTGTTTTATAGGACCTATAGGAAGAAACTTAAAATATTATGATAAATCTGATCAAGTATCAGTATTCGTGATCTAAAAAAAGAAATATAATTTATTATATTTACAAAATGTATGTGTCAAACTAATATTCGTATGTAATATTTATGAACTTACACATCATGCAAACCATTATACAAGCTCTTTATTCAAAGTTTTTATTATATGTTTCTCATTTCGTGTTTGGGCTCTCATTCGTATCTTTGTTTGTATCCTCAAATATTCAATAAATGGATATACAATTTCACTATTTATCAAAACATATCTATGTTCCTATGATAATTCCAATCTATCTGTGTCACATTTGATGTCCTCCCAACTGATCGGCCAATAGCAGGAAATATTTTTGATTTATGATGTATTTGAGATTGATTCGATATGTTATCAACACATCCAACTTGATTAAATCTTGTCTCTATATTATCCAAGTATCTAGAAAAAAATTTAAGACACTCCTCAGCAAAATATCCATCAGCAATAGAGCCTTCTGCTTGAGCTTTATTTCTCATGTATGCTTTCAAATGACCAAATATTTGTGAAATAAAATAATCATAATTATGAATTTATTTAAATTCCAATTTTTTTACATAACTGAAAAACATATAAATAAAATACCTCTCAATTGGATACATCCATCGATAATGAACAGATCCTCCTAATTTAGCTTCCTCAACCAAATGCACTATTAAATGCATAATGATAGTAAACAATGATGGAGGAAAGATCATCTCCATTGCACAAAGGGTCAATAAAAACCTTTCCTAGAGGTTGTCATGCTGAAATGGATGTAGAGATTCCTCACATAATTTCCTGAACAATGTGAAGAATTGGAGTACAAAAATAGTAACTTTTTCAGGTAATAATGTACACAATTCCAATGGTAGAAACTGTTGTAACAAAATATGTGAATTGTGACTTTTAAATACATGTAACTTACGATTCTTCAAGTAAACACACCTTGAGATGTTACTCAAATACCCATCAGGTACCTTAAAATTATTTAAAAATAAATGGAATGTATCTTTATCCCTATTTTTCATTACAAAAATTTCCAGAGCATACTTTTCATTCTCATATGGCCAGAGATCGTGTTTTATGTTCATTACTTGTAAGTCTTTGAGAGCATTGATATGATCCTTCGACTTTCCATGGTTATTAAGTAATGTGAAAATCAAATTATCACAGACCTTATTATCAATAAGAATCACATCAATATTATGCCACAACAAATTAAATTCCCAATACAGAATTTTGAAGAATATACTTTTTTTCTTCTATTGTTGCATTCTGATTTCACTTGACGATGCACTTCAGACCCTTTTTCCACTATCATTCAAATGATGAACCTTCCCAAATTCTGTTTCAACATTTTTAAGTTGTGTCAATATTTTAGAACTAGTTAGAAACTTTGGAGGTGGTCTACGATCAATGAAACTATTAAATTTTGATCTGTTCAGCCAAAATCTATGAGATGCATCAAGAAATATTCGATGGCACAAAAAGCACCATTTTCTACTATGAGGTAGCCATTTGCACTCAAAATCAAAGTTACAAATGGGACAATCCAAACCTGTATATATGTTCCAACTAGATAAATTCCAAAGACCATGGAAGTCACTAATGGTCCACATTAAAGCATCATTCATTTTGAACATTGTTTTAGAAGAACCATCAAATGTCTCAACATCGTTGCTCCAAAAATCCTACAATTCACCAATCAAAGGATGCAAGTATACATAAATATAATTTCCAGGCATTTTTTTCTAGGAATAATCATCAAAATGATAAAATATGTTTGTTGCATACACATCCACAGAGGCAAATTGTAAGGGATCAAAACAACTATCCAAATGCTGTAACTGGTACTCAAAGTCCCAAATGGGTAGAATCCATTGGTAGCCAATCTCAATCAATCATTCATAGTATTAGCTATGAAATCGAACTGTAATGAATAAAATATCTTCCACTATTTTGAATCTCATGGATGTATCATTAACCCATCATTTTTATTATCTACATAATGCCACTTCATGTGTTTGGCGGTTTTTGATGACATGAATAATCTTCACAATTGACGCTTCAAAGGAATGTAACACAAAACCTTTGCAGGTGTGTTACTTTTCTTCTTCTCCATGAAATTATGTTGATTAAGACTTCCAACATCACCCTTTTACTTCCATCAAGAAGAAGATCATTTTTTTGCAATTCTTTCTACTTGAATAATCTCCCCAATAAAGCATACAATCATTGGGACACGCATGCATTTTTTGTATAATTGAAACCAAGCCTGTTAACAACTTTTTTATTATCATAAAAAGAGTCAGAGATTTTTTCTTCTGGAAATGCATCATGAATCAATTCCAATATCATGGAAATTTCCTTATTTTTAATTCCACATAGACATTTGATATGGTACAAATTTAGTAGAAAAAAATATTTGAATATTTCAAACACCCACTATACAACTCTTGATTTGCATCTTCAACTAAATCCTGAAATGAATTTTCCTCAGTTCTATTTTCTCTTAAATTTGGATCCACAAAATCAAGTGGAGGATCCAATGATATGTTACAATCTTGATCTGGTTGTGTTACAGTATCAAAAACATCACTTGTCACATTGCTATTTATAACACCCTCATCTGGTTGTTCTGATATGTTTTGATGTTGATGGTGGTATCTTACAGTGCCAAATGCATCATTTATAAGTTTTTTCATTTCATTTCCATTGTCTATAAAGTTGGGAAGTCATTCTGTGGATTGACATCAATGCTCAACCTTTCAATAATGTCCGAATCTCCATGCCAAATCCAATGCAAATATTAATAAGGTAATTGCTTCAATATTAAATGTTCATAAACTTCATCTCTCTTCAACCATCTTATAAATTTTCATTTAGTACATAGACATCTTATTCTCCCTTCCACGGATCGATTGGAAATTTCAAAATCTAAAAACTCATTCAAAACATTAATATAATGGGGTGTGTTCCTCGGTAATGTGATCCAACTTTTATCTATGTATATCACAATGTGCCTACACAATATTTAAAAAAAATTAAAACACATAACTATTACTAAATGGGGAAAGAGATTCATATATACTAGTTAAAAAATTATATAAATATGTTACATAAGGTTTTCCTATGTCAATACATATGGTAAATCACCCACTAGTGGTGTCATCTGAAGTAGTACCACCACAAAGGATAAGAATTAAATTGGGAGATTAGGGTGAGCGAACATCCATCCACATTACTCAACTTAAGAAAGTTGGAGGTTCCCCTCTCCCATTAAATTAAATAATTCTAACCATTGTTTGAAGTGGACCAATATTTAGGGGTAAATATGATCCATGGGGGGGGGGATGTGATAATAATGTACATGTTATTAAGCTAAAGGAAGATCGGATTAAATCCAAAAAATGAATGAAATAAGTGATGAAATAATTATTTCAAGTCTCATTTGATATAAAACATGATCAAAACGTGTCATGGATGATCATGACTCTGCAAGTGGTTTTAAGAAACCACTTTTTATCTTCAAAACTTGATCTAGAAGTTTCATGCTGATGTAAAGTCACTTGTTGAATCTATAATTATATAAAAAAGGAATTATTCTAGAATAAAAAAAGGTTTCCAAGCCTAAAATAATAGAATCAATGATGTCATATTGAATCTGGTTTATAACAAGGGATATCAAGCACTGAATTTAGTAGAATTAGACCACTAATAAGTATGAGGTACCATCCATACCATCTCGTAATAATGTTTTTCAATCTATTTTAATGAAGTGATTAGGTAGGATACAAATTATGTACAAGTATGGATTTTGAATTTTTTGATGGAATATTCCACCTTAGCTAAGGTGGATAAGAAAATTAAGGAAGTTGATTGCCCTTAAAAATATTAACAAGTTATAAAAAAGACCTAATGTCATTATTTAAATTAAATAAGATGATCATGGGTTGTGAATCAATGTTGGTGTTGCGAAAAATTCATTTATTGTGAATTAGATTATTGGTATAGAACGTTAAATGAAAAATTACAAAGGAATACAATTATAAGGGATATAGATCCAGATATAAAGAAGAAACATCCATAGGTTAAGAGAAACATGTATACATAAAAAATAATTGGAAATTTTAAAAATATGTCTGATGTATGAAGAAGTAATATTCATAGGATTAGTCTATGTTCATATCAACCTATATATTAATAAAATAAGAAAATAAGGCCACATAAGTTAGTGACTAAATAAAAATCATCCTTAGGAAAAATTAAAATAATTTTGTAAGAAAAAAACCTCCTAAGAATATTTCACATCGGGAAGGTAAGAGGCCTTGGAATATAAATTTGAGAAGTTTATGAAATGTTCATCATCTATAATAACTAATAAAAAGGAGGGAAGTTATAAGTATCCATGTTGAAAGTTCAAACATTCTACCAATGAAACAATTGAAATGTTAGTTATATAGATGGAAGTTATAAAGAAAATCTTGAAAATAAAATAAAAACGAAAAAGGTATAGTCAAAAAATAAAAGAATCAATTCCATATAAAGATATCTTAGTTAAATGTGTGTGGTAAAACATGGATGGACACACTCCTAGATATGATTATAAAATAATTCCAAATTACCAACCATGCATAGAAAATAGACCTCCTATAATACTATTTTTTAATGAACCAACATGGGTCCCAAAGAGTATTCTTGATCACCATGGTCAAGCGACAAGCACCTGGGTATCAACACGCATACCATGGGATTGATTTCACACTAAAATAAAAAGAAAATATCTCTCATATATAATAAGATAAATATACTCAATCAGATTACATCATGGATGAAAAATTACATGACCATGAGATATAAATAAACCAATCCAGAAACATTTGAGATGTCATATTTGACCATAGGATTGAGTTAGATTAAAATCATTACCTCATTTTGAATTCTAAGGATAAGTATAGAGACATTTGAGATGTCATATTCAACCATAGTTGTGAAATTCTCAAAGGAATATCATACATTCCCTTTTTAAGTGATCCAAATAGACATATTGGAATTAACCCAACTAATTATTTTGAATTGGATAAAAGTAAAGTGACCTTGTGGTTGGTTATCTGGTGCTTTTCTAACCTAGGGATAAATTTTTCTTCTATACTTATTTCCACTGCCAGAGTTTCCACCTATGCTCATGTGGAAAAAGGTGTTCCCTCCACTAATATTCCTTATAATGTACACCTTTTCTACCATCAACTTATTCTCAATCTCAATGAAATTATCAATAAAAAACATGAAAATCCCAGAGTGATTCTTAATTCACATAACCAACTCAAAAAAACATGATTTGAGAGATTAACTAGATGACACTTCTAGTACAAAGTGAGGAGGGTAAGTAAATTGGTCTCTATATTACAAACCTGAGATATCTATTTGATTTAGATAAAAAAATATATTTTTCTTAATACTTGAAAGGTATGTAGGTATAATTTTTTGTTAAAAAAATCTTCAAATCCATCCGAGGTAAGGTACTTATCAACATTAACATAGATGAGTCAGTCTTACCCTTTTCATGATAGTCCTTTGAGAAAGCACACTACTATATTTAATTTAGTCCCATATATAGTTCCAAGAAAATTTAAGATCCTATTTATCCCACCTAGCCATGATTTTGAATCATCAGGGTCCCAATTCACCCTATAATATTGGAAGGATTTTCCTTTGAAATTCTAACGATTGATCCATATAATGTGGTTCCTCATTCTGATTTTTTCTTTTCCAATACCCAAAAATATTTCACTATTATTATTAATAGTTATTAATTTACTTATGGTTTTGGTGGATCCACATTCCTAGTATCACACTCCTGGTAATTTATAGGTCTTCTAACTGGTGGTATTTGTTTTCTATAACCATAGTCAATGTTATTAAAATCATTACTTAGTCACCGCCCAACACTTTAGTTATAGGTTTTACAGGGTGCAATAATACACAAGAAAGATCAAAATGGAAAATTTTCAACGTAACAACCCATGAAATATCTTGCGAATGATGAATTTATGGTGGTAAGTCTCTTTAATAATGTTAATACACAACTCCCATTAGCTATACCCATAATGATGAGGAGAAAACACTCCTAGAAGTGTTTTAAAACACTTTTAATACTCAGACCACCTAGGTAACGTGAATATTAGTATAAAGAGGTCATATAAAACTTTTTATACCCTATATTTCAGGTCCTAAAACATCCTACTTCCATTCCTAACTTTTTAACTAATAGATCATACCAAACTAATATCATTTGTAATATCACAACCCCAACCGATCACCTTAGATAATATTGGAATGCCCCTAACCTTAGGTCCGTACCACAAACACTAAAGGTTGGAAATAAAAAAATAGGGTTAAGAATATTACTGGGGGATGATTTACCCTTAAAATACAGAACCTTCAGTGGAATAACTCTAATGGAAAATTATAAATATGATGCATGAGAAAGGAAAACCAAACTATAATAATATAAAATAATAATAATAATCAAAGATACAATAAAAAAAAATATAATCAAATAAGTATATAAGAAAAAAGACTTAAAAAGGTATAATAGGGATCCAAACATGGCATTACAATAAGATACAAACCACTAATATCTCTAATATCCTACCACTATCACCAATAATCACAAAATCAAGGTGGTCCTCTATAGAATTTAGAGGCATTCTCTTTACCTATACCATGTCAAACTTTATATGCACCAAGATCCATATGTAGGGTGTGAGTATGTACACCTAGTAGAAAGTCAACCAAAGACTTCCTACACATGATAATATTATAAAAACAAGTTATCTCACATTTTATATAAAATAAAAGTGAATCTAAAAACAAGGGAATAAGATACATATAACCAGTGAAAAAAACTCACACTATAGCACACATCTAGATCATGAAATCACCCACCCATAAAATACACTAAAACTTTCCCACTAGGAGATATTTAACTAATCTAGTTTATCATGAATCTATGTAGGACCGAATTAATAACACATAATCATGATTATACACCCATACCCTTGACCCAAGTCATCACTTGGTGGTACAATCTATGTTCCTAATTAAATAGAATTGGTATCCAAATCCAAACCAAAAAAGGTGAATATATATGAATCATGAATGAACACTAACAACTTCCAAGACATGTTTACACACACAAAAGTGTTTCATATTTATATAACCCTATGCACTGAGGGCTCTAAAAAAATGTTAAAATTAATACCTATGACTATGAAAACCACCGGCGGGAGGGGATGGGAGCTAACCTAGGGTAGGAACTTGATAGGGATGGGGGTGAAGGCAGCGTTGTGGGTGTTGGGGGGAGAAGGGGGGTCAGCAGCTATGAGCGGTGAGGCCATCAATGACATGAGAGGGGAGAAGAGCTAGGGTTAGGGTCGTTGGGGGAGAAGCGTCGCGGGTGTCGGGGAAGAGGGTCGGCTCGGGTGGCGTGGGGGGGGGGGTGTCGCCACTGTAAAAAATTAAATGGGTTTTGGAAATTGTTTTTAATAATCCACCACTACACCATTTTACGGAAAGGTTTAGCAGTGGTTTTTTAAACTGCCGATAAAGGCAATTTATGTTGTAGTGTTCTAAGTTACCATAGTGGATTGGGTAGAATAACTGGTTTCCTATAATTATAGCATGAGGTATATGGATTTACCCAATTCATTGAAGGGATATAATAGATCTACCCATAAAATGATAAAATACATATATATTTTTTCAAAAAGATCATAAACCATTCATCAGTTCATCAAGTCATAACTCATGGAAAGAAAATGGGATTCCTAAAAATTACATAATTTCATCATTGTATAACCCATGAAAAAGAAACAAGGTTCATAGAAAGTTCATTAAATAATAATCATTATAATCTATACAAACAAATAAAGTGGATGGTATCAAATGATCATATCCCCATTTATACATAAAAATCCTTAAATGAAGTTGACATAGATGAAAAATTATATTAAAATATCATATAAAAATTTCATGAAAAACATGAGGAAATATCCTTTTAACTAACATTTTAACTAAAAATTAACAAAAATTGAGAAACCCATTTAATTTAAAATTAACATGGAAAATTTCAAATTAATATTCAAATAAAAAATTGGCCATGAAAATGGAAAAATTCATTCATGTTATATATATTAAAAGAAAACATTCCTTTCACACTTTTATAAAAATTCAAAAAGTACTTGTTTGGAATACGTTTAAAAATATTGATTTTTAAACCTTTATAAATAAATTATAAGGTAGTGAAATAATGTTTTTATAAAATTATAAGTATAATGATGAATTTTCATTAAATAAATTTGAAGATCTTGGAAATGGAAGAATAAGTTCATCAACCAAAGAGGATATAAGGACGACTTTTATTTAAAAAAAATTTCTCAATAATTTTAAGTGGAAAAAAGATAAAAAGGCACTTATTCATGAAAATTATATGAATAACCATTTGAAAAGTAAATATATGAGTTTTAGAGGATAATGTACATATTGTTTCCCTTAATGTAAATTTCCAGTAGAAAATTCCCAAAAAATGATATTGCAACATAAACACATACCTCAAGTCTCATCTTGCTTAATACATGTTTAAACATACTATATAATAAATATATATTTATTAAAAATATATTATTGAAAATAATAACATATATAATACCATAAATTATATAATTATAGTATCTTACCACCTATTTATTAATAATTCTTTATTTAAATCACCGTTCCATGTGATAACTGCTTCATTTTTCATGTATGTTTTAGTTTTGAAGTCTTGTTTATTATAAATTGATCATGGTCCCATAATATTAAAAACTTTAACCACGTTATTGGTACCATATTTAATTATTATATACACTTTCACAACTATTCATATAAAGTGGTGATGAAAAATTAATTACATCACTTCATGGAAAAGATAGTCCGTACATACAAACAGGTGATGTTTAGACATTTTTGTGGATGAAAAAAAGAAAATTACATAATAAATCAACAATATAGAAATATAATAATATCATAAATATAATAAAAATTCAGTAAAACCATCATTATAACCGTTAATGTGAAGTAATGATGAAAAACAAAACACATCACATTGTGGAGGAGGTTTTCCACATCTATGCATGAGTGATGTTTATTTTCTCTTAGGATGGAAAAATAGAGGATAATGGATTTTTTATAATCATAATAATAATTCAGTATATTTTAAGTACTGAATTAATTATTTTCAATGTATATCATTTTTTATAGGAGTTAGGGTATGAAATAAAATTTAATGTACTCTGTTATGAGTTATACTTATTTATTGAGAAATATCATTTGGTTTACAATTTAAGCTTTGAAACGATAATATTTTAGAAACAAAAAAAATATAATATATTTATAAGGAAAATATTATTATATTAGGATAATTATTGTCTTATATAGAAGGTAAACAGTTTTCAAATAAGTGACAATAAGAAGATCCTTTTTTAAGAGAGGGGAAGGGCGCCCTTGGAATTAGCAAGAGAATTAAATTAATATAAATAAATTTTCATATTTAAGTGGATATAAAATGATATATTTTGAATATAGGATGTGGATATGTATATATTCGCTCATATAATAAAATTTATATAATTTTAGGCTTTTAACCCATATTTAATAGTTTTAACCCCCGTTAACCCTTTTAACGATTACATATTAATGTTTTTAACTCGTCAATAATCATGAAAGTTTATATAAAAGGAATGGTGAGACATAAGTGGAAAATAACTTATATTAAAGGATATATCTCAATCATTTTTTCTATGATAATATTTTTATTAATTTTAATGTATTTAGTGAAATACTAATTAATATAAGATACCATTAAATTCATTTTTAGGACAATTAAAATAGTTTGACATCAAAGACAACAAGATAGAAATGTAATTTGAATATTTTTTTAAAACATAAATAATATTATATATATATAAATAAAAATTTCGTAATACAATAATTCATCCAAATTGTATTACTTTAAATATTTTTAAAATTATTATTTAGAACTTTTTAATTACTTAAATAACTGCTTTGTTGGTGTTTTTTAAGCATTTATTGTAATAATTATATGAATAAAAATCAAAAATAAATTTCCATGATAAAAATATTAATCATATTTCCAATAAAAATTTATAACCAAAAATAAAATCCTTTTATCCTAATGAAAAATATAATAATTATTAAAACAAAAATAAAGACATATAAAATTTATTCATTACATAAAATTATATTAAGGTCATTATTAAAGAAAATTAGAAATTGTTTTCCAAATATTAGAATATTTTATGAGTATGGTCACACTAAACTCATAAAATTGAAATCATTCAAGTTATATATATATATTTTTAAATCCCCATCAAAATATGTTTAACCTCAATTACTTGATTTACATTTACAAAGGAGACACATATTTAGCACAGTTACAATTCGTAATGACCAATAATAAAAGATACATATTTTCAAAATTTGATCATTATGATGTCAAATATAGAATACATTTTTCAATATTAAATATATTTATATGGAAAAAATAAATTTTAAAATAAGCATACAAAAGGCAATGAAAATTATTCTTAGAAAAATGTGTTTTAAGCATAAAAATAGATTTATTCTTATACCATGCCCAATAAACACAATTAAATTAATTTTGAAATTTTTGATTGAATATATAATCTATAATGTTTTTTAAAATTATTATTAAATAGTTATTAATTTAATTTATGAATGTAAGAAACACATTACGAGCATAAAAATAATCTATCATAAAAACACCTGTTTTACTTTCAAATGCTTTTATTTTCATTTCTAATAATTTTATAACCAATGAATTAATTTATAAATGTAAAAAAGTAAACTTTAATAATTTATTTAGTCGTATTAGTACCCAAAAAACCAACTCCTAGGTGATAAATTCCATACTAAATAATAATATTTCAATAATATATCATGGTTCATTTAAACACAATGCTGCCTGTAAAGTAAGATATTAAAAAAATCAAATTTATTTAAAGATAAATATGTCATAAAATATTAAGGTGTTACAATGGAATATTAAATAATAATATTATTACAATATTATATGAATATAATTATTATTTTATAGTTTTGAAACATTTATATATTTATTTATTATCTTATTAAAATATCATATTCGATCATTGAAATTTAAAAAATAAGTTAACACTGATTAAATTTTAACACAAAGATAAGAAAAAAATATATAATAAACAAATAGAATATGAAAAGTAATGGTTCCTTTTAAATTAAATAAAGAATAATAAGGTTCCTTAGAAGGCATGTAATAATATTATCTTGATTATTGAGGAAGTTAGGCATATGCATAGAATGAATCAGATTAAGGTATGAGTTTCGTATCTAAAATTTCATCCGCTTGTGAGATTTTCCTTATTTTACACCATCATTTCTTTTGGATGGTGTATATACTTCCCCTATAATATTTTTTCAACATGGTCCACCCATTATTCATGGAAATTAGTGTTTTATTTGAAATCATATCCTTTAATTTGTTTTGACTTTAAATTTTCTATGGTTATAAGGGTTTCTTTGTCTTATTTTTTAATCGTTGAAACATGTATGTTATTTCAAACAATTATTTATTTGAAATGGTTCAATTACTTCCTAATGAATACATTTTTTAATATTTATTGAACTCATGGGGTTTAAATATCTATATCATGTTCTTTCATTAAATGGACTTCAATTTAAATGATACTAATGTTATATGTTTTTTTGTTAACTCAACTCCATTCATTGAATTGTAATTATTTTTTTGAAATTATTTATTCCGTGATTGGTTTCTTACAAATTAATATTTTATTTCATCATACATTCTATTTCCCTTTTTTATAATGAAACTTATGAATCAAATATTACTCCTTGATGGATTTCTTCCCCATAAAAAGTATGTCATTATTGAGAATAATTACTATCCTATTTAATTACAACATCCCCTCCTTTTCCATATTTACCTTCCTAATAATGTTATCCTTTTTATTGGAAACCTCATTTAGATGTTATTTATTTTGAACTTCCTATTTTATATTACCACTTTTCAAAGGAAATTTTTACCATCTCTTTTTATGATGCAATAATTCTACAAATATATTTAAAAATATTAAATGTTTTTTCCATCCATTCATAATAAAATGTTTTATCTTCTACTATAGATTTATTTTTATAAAATTTATGTAATTTAAAAGATATATTATTGGAGTTTATTTTAAAAAATAAATGTTTTCAATTATTTTAATTTAAAATTTTGAAAATAAATTTTTAATAATAAAAATAAAATGTTTTAAAAAATCATGTTCTATGTTTTTCTTCTATGAGAACAGATGTTTCCTCCATATTTTTATTTTATATGAAACATCCTCACAATAATCTTATGGGATCTCAAATAAATTTTCACAATCCTATTTTTATAAAATAAATGTTTAATAAACCCCATTAATTTGTAACTTGGTTAAAAAATGATTAAAGATACCATGGTTCTTGGTGAAAATGGGTTATTGTATTTGTTAAAAACATTACATGAGGAATTCATATGTTTGAAGTGATTGATCTGGTTTTTATAGAGTTATACATCATATATTGAATTTATATAATTCAAGAAAGTGTTTTCTAGGAGGTTTTGAGGTCTAATGAGGTTTTTATGTTGTGTTTTAGTGGTTTATATATCCACTTAACTGATTTTATAAAGTGACGAATCAAATGACCATTTATACCACATAAATGATTTGAAGAAAGGAAATTCACATGGGAGATTCTTGTATCCATTTGCAATATGTAGGAAATTTATATAGCTGTTTTTAATTACATAGAATGTTTTCTAATAATGAAATGGATTATTGAAGAAATAGAAAAATGTTGAATCATGTAAGAAAATATTCTATGTATCTAGTTTTTTAAGATCTTTGTATCCATTTTCAATGAAGAATAACTTATCCATTTGAAATGGAAGATCATATCACTAAACAATGATAAGACTTTAGATCGATGATTGAAATCTACATATCTCATATCTATATAGAAATTTATTCTTCATGTAGCTAATTCATAATTCTTTATATGCCTTGTTTCTATAACTGTGATTCCAGAAAACTTTGACAGTGTTTTCCATTTGTCTTAAAGATATTTTAAATGGATATTTTATTATAATGTAAAATAATTTTTGAGATATTATATAGATATGTGTCTCATAGCTACCAAAGAGATCATAAGGAGTTAATAAAATATAATAGAGATCATGGTGAATGATCTCTATGATTCAACTAAAGTTATATAGTGGAGATCATGGGTTATGTTCACTACATGGTAACCAAAAATGGAAAATCCTACTGATGTATAATAGAGATATTATTGTGAGAAAAGTTTCAACCAACAAAGAATAACTAAGAGTGAGAAAAAGGAGGAAACCATGGGAACATGGAGGATAACTGATAGTTAAATACCTAGAAAAAAATTGAAGATGTGAAAAGTTGAGTTATTGTTGTTAATACATCAATATCAGATGAATATTTCATCTTTAAGAGTTTATGTTTATTGTTTAAGAATATTTTATCCATGAATTTAAGTCTTCACTATGATAAATAATTCCTTGAATATTCTGGAGGCACATGGAAGGAGATATAAATTCTTTATTAACTATGGAACCTGTTTTTATGGTGATTATACTCAGTTATTTATTCTTGTTTTTTACTATTTTGTGAATCTATAATGTTGGATGTGACAGATAACATGTATTATGGGATTCAAAATGAATCCTTGTAAGTGAATTTCACATGATGATAGAGTAAAGATAATCCTTGATTTGGGTAATATCCAGACATAATAAGGAGTCAATTTTCACACTGGATCCGAACCTTGTTAAAATATATGTGTTACTTTCTCTTTATTTTCTACATAATCATTTTAGGTTGATTCATTTATGTTTTTTAGTGGATTGTTTTCTTACAAGTCCTATAGGCTTATTTCTTTTGAAAATAATTTGTAAAAATAACCCTCTATAGATTCAACCCCTCTTCTCATTGGAGGAAAACGAAGATGATAGGAAATTAAATTGGTATTAGAGTGAGTATCGCTATTTAGGATAAATTTTTTTATCCTTTTAGTGATGTATAATATCAACTCAGTTAAAAAACTGGTTTACCTTCATTAAAAAGAAAAATTATCATTGGTATAGAAATCAAAATTTTCATATCTTTTATCAATGAGTCTGAAAGTTCACAATGTAGTGACATTGGGTTTTCCTCCTTTCTCTAATGATGAATAAATTACATTTTATGACAATATAAATATGTTAGTGGATGTAAAATAATAAAATTATATTATCATTTCATTATCAGAGTAATTTTATGCTAAATTTATAGGTCTCCAAACTGCAAAACAAATTTGGGGTAAGTTGTAGTGTAGTTATAAAGGAAATGTAAAAGTTAAATAAGAAAACCTGCTGATATGGATACGAAAATTTGAAGGAATCAAAATAGGGGAGGATAAATGTGTTGATGATTTATTTACTCAAGTAAATGAAATTATGAGCAATATTTGAATATTTGGGGAGAATATTGATAACTCAAAAAATATAAAGACGTTGATAATAATTTTTCTGGATAGATGTGATCCCAAAATTTCAAAACATCAAGATATAAAAGATTTTACTCATTATAAGATATATAATATTCTAATTACTTATCAAATTTTAAAACATTTTGCATTCAAAAATAGTGGGAAAGTGGAGGTTTATTTTTAAGATAAGAGAAACATGAAAATTTTTAATGAAGAATATGTGGATAACAATAGTGAATCTAAGAATGAAGAAGAACATCAAAGGGTTCTTGAATTTATATCTAAAATATTTCAAAATGAAAAAATCAAGAATAAAGGTAAAATTGTTGGTAGATTATAATAATTAAATGGTCTTGGTTATTTTACAATTAATTTTCTAAAGATTAAAGGAGTATATTATGAATCTGAAAATGATAAAAATATTCAAGGAAACAATTAGAGAAAATATTTTAAATATGATTCAAGTTCATGTGGAAGAAAAAGTGTATTTCAAAAAAAAAGAAGAAATATAAATAGAAAATAAGAGGATGATAATATTATCTTGTGCAATTATTTTGAAGATGAAAACGAAATATTTATAAATTTTTTTACTCATGTTTAGAAGTATATTGATTCTTATAGCAGTGATTAAGATGATTAATGACCAATAGATTGTGAATACATTATTAAAAAAGACATACAATCTTGTAATGATAAAAATAAAATACTCAAGAAAGAAAATAAAAAGTTTATAAAAGTGAATAAGAAACTAGTTGATGAAAAAGATGAGAAAGAAAAAAGGGAAATGACTCTGTTCAAAAAAATAAAAATCTAATGTTAAAAGCTATAGAATATGAGAGTATGATTCATGATATTATAGAAAATATCTTTCTAAAGTGAAATGAATTTTAATTGAGATAATCGATGTTCCCTAAATTTGAGGAAGTTATAAAAAAGATCAAGCAATAATTTAAAAGTTCTATTCAATCCAGTGATAAATCCTATAATGATTCTAAAACAATTATGGTAAATCTATCATCTAAAAAATATATTTCAAATACTATTGATATTAAAAATTTAGGTCTAAATCCCAAATCTGGTAAAATCATGATCAAGATAAATTTATATTATCTTTCATTAATACTACTTAATGAAATAATAAGAGTTAATGAAAATTATTTTCCAAATCAGAGACAAAATCTGACTCAAACATCTCACTGAGGTCAAATTTTGGACATATTTTTTTTGAATACTAAATTGGTTTTTCATGATAATCTATATTTAAGGGTTATTTGTGGTGTTGTGAAATTATTAAGCATTAATCATATAAATGTTGGTATATCATATCTTTATTTGGGATAAGTAAAAAACTTAAGGGGAGTAGTTGCAATGAGAAAAAAGAAGATTATGGAAGAGTATAGGGTGAGAAGGAAAATGGTTACATGCTAACAATAATAAAAAATATCTTGAATAAATTTATGGAACATTTGATCAAAACTGGAAAAAAATAGTTTAATGAATGATAATCTTATATGGATAGTCACCCTTCAATGGGAAGGGGAAAGCCGTTCAAGTGTGAAATAAATATAAATCATATTTGGTATAAGACTCTTTTAAAGTAATCCAGAAAACAAAGGCATGGTTATTAGAGAGTTGGTGTTCCTATCACATGATTAGGGATACTAAAACTTTAAAGAAAATTGAGAAATTTGAAATAGGATCATTAAAATTTGGTAATGAATATTCAATGAATATCAAAGGTATTCACATAACTTAGATTATAAATAATATATAAAATATGATGTTGTTCTTTATCTTGAAGGGTTGAAACACAAGTTGTTCATTGTTAGAATCTTTTTGATAATAGGAATGAGGTAAAATTCTAAATAAATATGCACATAATTAATATAATAATTATTGGTAAGAACCATTTCTTAATACAGTAGAACTAATGAAATCTATTCTTCATTAGTGAGCCTATAAATAATTTTTACTTGAGTATAAAACTTGATATAATGTTATGGCATATAATAATTGGGCATCATGGGAAAACATTACGAGTAAGATTGTAAAACATGAATTTATTAGAGATTTAATAAAGTTGAAGAGACATCATGATGAAATATGTGGAACATGTCAAAAGAGAGAAATAACATAGAAATTTAACAAGAAAGTATACATTATTTCCAGAATATGATTGGAACTAGTCCACATAGATCTTTGTGGAACCATGAGAAAAAATTCAACTCAAGGTGTTATTTATTTTATTACTTTCATATATTATTTCACTTGAATTACTAATGTTCTCTTCATAAATAACAACTTTTATATTGTTAAATTTTTTAAAATATACAGAAGGAAAGATGAAAATGAACTCATTATGTATATCAAAAAATGAGATATGACATTGGTAAATAATACACATTTGATGTGTTTGAAAGTAATATTAAAAAAAATGGAATGAATAATTATTATAGAACACCCCATACACCACAAAAGAATAGTTCTATAGAGAGGAAGAGTGGGTGCATTGTGGAAATGGGTAAAACAATCCTGGTAGAATATGATGTCTCAAAATTTTTCTTTAGAGAAGAATGGTTTACTACTGTGTATATTCATAATAGGTATCTTTAGATACACAAAACTAATACTAAAAAATTGAAATATGGTACTAGAAGAATCCTGATGTGAAATATTTCAAGGTCTTTGATAGTCTATATTATATTAAAATCAAAGGTTTTGGGATGAATTTTTTTTGAAGAAAAGGATGATAATAGAGTCTTTATATGTTATTTATCTAGTGGGAATGGATAAAAATGTTGGAATAAATGACTTTATAATATTTTTTAGTGTTTAAATGTGTTGATTGATGAGAATATGGGTGAAATATGACAATAAATTTAATAATTTTTTCAGTATCCTACAAAAAATAGTGGGAATATTTTTTATGAAATGGGTGAAAAAGTTGTTAAATAATATCAGAATATGTTGATATTAATTTAGAATGTTCCAAAAATGATAAAGAGGGTGCTGGTGGTGACAAAAATCAATTTTAAATATTGAATAAACATATTGATATTGAGAATATCATTGTGAATTATAATGAACCAATTTAAAAAATAAGAAGATTGAAATTGGAAGTTTAAACTACACTTATTTCCCAAATTGATCATCATAAATTGGTAAAAGTTGTTAATCATGAGAAGTGGTTACAATATATGAATGAGGAACTTGATCAAATTGAATGAAACCTGACTTGGAATCTTTTTCCAAGAATTAAAAATAAAAATGTTATTGGAGCCAGGTGGGTTTTCAAAAATAAGACACATGAGAAAGGTGAAGTTTCAAGGAACAAAGCTAGGTTGGAGTGAAATCGATATTGTCAAATTGAAGGAATTTATTTTGGTGAATATTTTTATCTTTAGTAAATACTAGAGAAAATCATAATGTTCTAAGCATTGTTAGCACAAAAAAATTACATAGTTTATAAAATTAATGTGAAACCCACCTTTTTGAATGGTGATCTTGAGGAAGAAGTCCGTATTGAACAACTTGATGATTTTGTCATAGAAAATGACAGTAACATGATGTGTAGGTTGAATAATGTTTTGTATGTTTTGAAATTAGACCCTTGATAATGGTATTAAATATTGGATATATTTTTAAGGGATATATAGTATATGAAAGGTAATGTTGATGGTAATATTTATGTGAAATAAATTAGAAAAAAACTCTCATTATAATTGTCAATGTATTTTTCATCTTATTTGTCAGTGATAACATATAAAAATATCATGTTAAAAGATGTAGAATATGAGAATATGATTAAAGATATTATATAAAATCTCAATTTAAAGGTAAATTAATTTTAATTGAGATAATTTATGTTCCTTGAAGCTAAGGAAGATATAGAAAAGATCAATAAATACTTGAAAAGTTCTATTGAATCTAGTGATAAATTCTACAAAGATTTAAAACAAATATGGTAAATCTATCATCTAAAAAATCTATTTCCAATACTATTGATATTAAAAAAGCAGGTTTAAATCCCAAATATAGTTAAATATTGATCAAGATAAATTGAGATAATATTTCATTAGGATTACTTGATGAAATAATAAGAGTTAATGAAAAATATTTTACAAATCAGTGAAAACATTTGACTCAAACTACTCACCGAGGTCAAAGTTTGCACAATTTTTTTTGAATACAACCTTTGTTTTAAATGAAAATATATATTTAAGGGTTAAATATTGTGTTGTGAAATTATTAAACATTAATCATATAAATTTTTGTATACCATGTCTTTACTTGGTATAAGGAATGAAACTAGGGTGAGTAGTTGCAATGAGAAGAAAGAAGATTATGGAAGAGTACATGATGAGAAGGAAACTTGTAACAAGCTAACAACAACAAAAAAATATCTTGAATAGATTAATGAAACATGTGAACAAAATTGGAATATATTAGTTTAATACATGATAATCTTATATGGACAGTCACCCTTCAATGAGAAGGGGAAATCAGTTCAAGTTTGCAATAAGTATGAGTCATGTTTGGTATAAGACTCTTTTCAAGCAAGCCAGAAAACAAAGGCATGGTTATTAGAGAGTGGGTGTTCCTCTCACATTACTAGGGATACTGAAAATTTGAAAAAAATTGAGAAAAATTAAATTGGATCATTATAATTTGGTAATGAATCTTCCTGTAATATAAAAGGTATTGACATAACATAGATTGAGAATAATATATTTAATACAATGGTGTTCTTTATATTGAAGGGTTAAAACAAAAGTTGTTCATTGTTAGAAACTTTTTGATAATGGGAATGAGGTAGCATTCGTAATAAATATGCACATCATTAAAATAACAATTATCAATAAGAACCATTTCTTATTGTAGTTAAAATAATGAAATTTATTCCTGATTAGTAAGCCTAAAAATACTTGTTACTCAAGAATAAAACTGGATATCATGTTATGGCATAGAACACTTGGGAATCATTTGAAATTAATTCGGAGTAAGATTGTGAAACATGAATTGGTTAGATATTTAATATAGTTGAAGAGACATCATGATGGAATGTGTGGAACATGTCAAAAGAGAAAAATAACAAATACATTTCACAAGAAAGTATATATTATTTTCACAAGGCCATTGGAACTGGGCCACATATATCTTTGTGGAACCATGAGAAAAAATTCAACTCAAGGTGATATTTATTTCATTACTTTCATATATTATTTCACTTTAATTACTAATGTTCTCTTCATAATACACAAATTTTAGGTTGTTAAAATCTTCAAACTATACTAAAGGAAGGATGAATAGGAACTCATCATGTGTATAAAAAATGAGGTTTGACTTTGGGAAAGAATACACATGTGATGTGTTTGAAAGTTATATTTGAAAAAATGGAATGAAGAATCATTATAGAGAACCCCACACACCACAATATAATGGTGTTATAGAGAGAACGAGTGAGAGTATTTTGGAATTGGGTAGAATAATTCTGGTTAAAAATGATATCTCAAATTGTTTATGTAGATAAGAAGGCTTTACTGCTGTGCACATTCATAATTGGTGTCTTTAAAGACACACAAATAATACTACAAAAAATAAAACATGGTACTAGAAGAAGACTGATGTAAAATATTTCAAGGTCTTTGATAGTCCTTGTTTTATTAAAATCATAGGTTTTAGGATGAAAAAGTTTGAATAAAAGGACTATAATAGAGTCTTTATATGTTATTAATGTAGTGGTAATGGATACAACTTTTAGAATAAAAGACTTTATAATATTTTTTAGTGTTTAGATGTAAAGATTGATGACAATATGGGTGAAATATTATAACAAATTTAATAATATTTTCAATATACTACAAAAAATACTGAGAATATTTTTGATGAAAAGGTTGAAAAAGTTGTTAAATAATATGAGAAAATTTTGATGTTAATTCAGAATGTTCTAGAGATGATAAAGTGGGTGTTGGTGGTGACAAAAAATCAATTTTAGAAATTTAAGAAACATATTGATTCTGATAATATCATTATGAATTAGAATGAACCAATTTAAAGAATAAGAATATTGAGATTAGAAATTTTAACTACACTTATTTCCCAAATTGATCCTCATAAAGTGGTTGAATAAGTTGGTTATGAGGAGTGGATACAATATTTGAATGAGGAACTTGATCAAATTGAGAGAAACCTGAGTTGGAATATTTTTCTATGAACTTAAATTTTTTTATTAAATCCAAGTGGGTTTTAAAAAATAAGATACATGATAAAGTTGAAGTGTCAAGGAACAAGTCTAGGTTGGAGTACAATCGATATTCTCAAATTGAAGGAATTTATTATGTAGAAAATTGTTCTCCTTTGTAAAGACTAGAGAAAATAATAATGTTCTCAGCATTGTTACCACAAAAAAATTTCACAGTTTATAAAATGAATGTGAAATCCACCTTTTTGAATGGTGATCTTGAGGAAGAAGTCCATATTGAATAACTTGATGATTTTTTCCTAGAAAATGACGGTAACATGGCGTGTAGGTTGAATAATGTTTTGTATGTTTTGAAATTGGACCCTAGATAATTGTATTCAATATTGGATAGATGTTTAATGGATATGTATTATATGAATGGTAATGTTGATAGTAATATTTATTCAAAAGATATTATAATAGAACTCCCATAATAATTATCAATGTATATGTGATCATATTTGTTGGTGATGACATATAAAAATGTCATGTTAAATGCTATAGAATATGAGAAGGTGATTAAAGATCTTAGAGAAAATATCACTCTAAAGAGAAATGAATTTTAATTGATATAATGGAAGTTTCTTGAATTTAAGGAAGATATAAAAAAATCAATAAATATTTTTAAAGTTCTATTGAATCTAGTGATAAATCCTATAAAGATTCTAAAAAAATTATGTTAAATCTATCATCTAAAAAATATATTTCCAATACTATTGATATTAAAATGTAAGTTTAAATCCCAAATATGGTTAAATATTTATCAAGATAAACTGATATAATCTTCCATTAATATTACATGATAAAATAATAAAAGTGAATGAAAATTATATTCCAAATCAGAGAAAAAATCTGAGTTAAACTTCTCACAGATGTCAAATTTTGAACATAATTGTTTTTGAATACAACATTCTTTTTTCACGAAAATGTAGATTTAAGGGTTATTTATGGTGTTGTGAAATTCTTAAACATGAAGCATATAAATGTTGGTATATCATATATTTACTTGGGATAAGGAAAGAACCTAGGTTTTTAGTTGTAATGAGAATAAATAAGATTATGGAAGAGTACATACTTAGAAGGAAACTTGTTATAATATAACAACAACAAAAAATTATCTTGAATAGATTTATGGAACATGTGATTAAAATTGGTAGAGATTAGTTTAATGCATGATAATATTATATGGCCAGTCACCCTTAAATGAGAATTGAAAATTAGTTCAAGTGTGTAATAAATATAAGTAATGTTTGGTATAAGACAATTTTAAACCAAGCCATAAAATAAAGGCATGATTATTAGAGAGTGGGTGTTTCTCTCACATGACTAGGGATGCTAAAACTTTTAATAACATTGTGAAAAATGAAATAGGATTATTAAAATTTGGTAATTAATCTTGCTTGAGTATCAAAGGTATTGATATAAATGAGATTGAGAATAATATGTTAAATGCGATGATGTTCTTTATGTTGAAGGGTTGAAAGACAAGTTTTTCGTTGTTAGAATATTTTTGAAAATGGTAATGAGGTAACATTCAAAATAAATATGTACATAATTAAAATAACAATTATTGGTAAGAACCATTTCTTAATGCAGTAGAACTAATGAAATTTATTCTTGATTAGTGAGCCTTTAAATACTTGTTACCTGAGTATAAACCTTGATATCATGTTATGGCATAGAATAATTCGGAATAATGGGGAAAGAATTCCAGGTAAGATTGTGAATCATGAATTGGTTAGAGTTTCAATAAAGTTGACAAGAAATCGTGATGGAATATGTGAAACATTTAAAAAGGGAAAAATAATATATAAAATTCACAAGAAAGTATACATTAATTCTACAAGACCATTAGAACTGGTCTATATAGATATTTGTGGAACTATGAGAAAAAATTAACCTCAGGGCAATATTTATTTTATTACTTTCATATATTATTTCACTTGAATTACTAATTTTCTCTTCATAATGCACAAATTTTAGGTTGTTAAATTCTTCAAACTATATAGAAGGAAGGATAAAAAGGAACTCATCTTGTGTATAGAAAAATGAGATATGACATTGGGAAAGAATACACATGTGATTTGTTTTAATGTTATATTTTAATAAATGGAATAAAGAATCATTATAGAAAACCCCATTCACCACAATAGTATGTTGTTATAGAGAGTAAGAGCGGGAGCATTATAGAAATGGGTAAAACAATGCCGGTAGAAAATGATTTCTCAAAATTTTTCTATAGAGAAGTAGGGTTTACTACTATGCACATTCATAATATGTGTCTTTAGAGACACACAACTAATACTTCAAAAATAGAATATGGTACTAAAAGAATCCTGATGTAAAATATTTCAATGCCATTTATAGTCATTTTTATATTAAAATAAATGGTTGTGGGATAAAAAATTTTGAATAAAAGGATGATAATAGAGTCTTTATATATTATTTATCTAGTGGGAATAGATATAGATGTTGGAATAAATGAATTTATAATATTTTGTAGTGTTCAAATGTGAATATTGATGAGAATATGGGTGAAATATGCAACAAATTTAATAATATTTTTAGTATCCTACAAAAAATAATGAGAATATTTTTGATGAAATTGGTGAAAAAGTTGTTAAATAATATTAGAATATGTTGATGTTAATTTATAATGTTCCATAAAAGATAAATAGGGTGTTGGTGGTGATAAAACTCAGTTTTAAATATTAAAGAAACATATTGATACTGAGAATATCATTGTGAATTAGAATAAACCAATTTAAAAAATAAAAAAATTGATATTAAATGTTTAAACTACACTTATTTCCCAAATTGATCTTCATAAAGTGGTAGAAGTAGTTGATCATGAAGAGTGGATACAATATATGAATGGGGAACTTGATCAAATGGAGAGAAACATGACATGGAATCTTTTTCCCAAAACTAAGAATAAAAATGTTATTGGCGCCAAGTGGGTTTTCAAAAATAAGATACATGAGAAAGGTGAAGTGTCCAGAAACAAAGCTAGGTTAGAGTGCAATCAATATTCTCAAATTGAAGGAATTTATTTTAGAGAAAATTTTTCTCCTTAGTAAATACTAGTGAAAATCATAATGTTCTCTGCATTTTTAGCACACAAAAATTACATAGTTTATAAAATGTATCTGAATTCCTCATTTTTGAATGGAAATCTTGAGGAAGAAGTCCATATTGAACAACTAGATGATTTTGTCTTAAAATGATGGTAATATGGTCTGTAGGTTGAATAATGTTTTGTATGTTTTGAAATTGGGCCCTAGTGATGGTATTCAATATTTGATAGATGTTTAAGGGATATGTAGTATATGAAAAGTAATGTTGACAGTAATATTTATGTGAAATAAATTAAAAAATTACTCCCATTATAATTATTAATGAATATGTAATCATAATTATTGGTGATGGGGAGTATCGTTGTGTAGAGTTTGCTGAGTAGATGAAGAAATATTATGAAATTTCCATGCTTGGTAAGATGACATAAGTTTTGGGATTTTATATTAAACAAAAGTTGACTTACTTATCTTTATAATAGGAAATGTATGCTGGAGAATTTATAAAAAAGGGAGAGAATGGAAAATAAAAAATCAGTCACATCCTCAATTTCAATTGGTACAAAATTCTTCAAGGATGAAAATGGAATAAATTTTAACTATAAATAATTCAAAATAATCATTGGGAGATTTATTTATCTTAAAACATTAATTCTATATAAAACTTATGATGTTATTCCATGTGCCACATTTCAGAGTGATCCTAAAGAGTCTGACTGGTTGGATACTAAGAGAATTATGATCATGAAAAAGGAATACTTCAATACAGTTTTATATATATACCCAATATAGATTTTAACTTGTTGTGCTTTTTATATATATATATATTGGGATGGTTACTAAAACAGAAGATCGAAACCAGGTAAAACCTTATTTATGGGAGAGGGATGTTTTAATTGGTAAATTAAAAAGAAGAATTTAGTGGATTAGAGTACAAATAATGTAGAATATGTTGAAACTACACATGTTTTTACACATATGATATGGATGCAATTGAAGTTAGTAGACATGAAATTTTAATCCAAGAAACTACTATAGATTTATTGTGATAATTTAATTGTGGTAGGGTTTTCTAAAAATCTATTACAACATCCAAGATTGAATACCATTGATATAAGAAATCCTTATATCGAATAAAAGGTATATAGTGTATATATCAATCTTGAATACATTTAAAAAAAGAATAAATTTCTTATATTTTCATTAAAGCTACACTAAGAGAGAGGTTTGAATAATTAAGGCTAAAAATTCATGTTAAATATTCCCCATGAACTTGAATGATTATTTATTTGAGATTATTCCATAGTCAATTGGATTCTATTTCCAAAGGGGGATAAAGACCATGTTAAAGGGGAGTGTAACTTATAGGTGGATTTATAAATCTAAATATTATAAAGTTGTTCTCTCAATGTTTATAAATAATGATATGAGTTTTTAATGAAGTATGTGAGATAAATAAATGTAATGGAAGTGGTAGGAATATTTTCAGGGTGTTTTCCAATTGTTTTTCAACAAATCCAAATGAGTATATTAATGAAACCCCTGAATTTAAAGCTTGTTTAGAGGAATATTGAATATCCCATGGTTCTTGGTGAGTATGGGTTATTGTATTTAATGACAACATTATTAGAGGAATTCATAAGTCTAACGATGCTTGATTTGGTTTTTATGGTGTTGTATTTCATGGATGGAAGTTATATGATGTAAGAGACTGTTTTATAGAAGGTATTGAGGTTTTATGATGATTTTTTGTTTTATTTTGAGTAGTTTTTGGATCCACATAGTAGATTTCATAACGGAAAAAAGGTCATAGAAAATTATGCCACATTTCTAATTTGAAGAAACGAAATTCACATAGCCATTTTTAGTATGTAGGAAATTCAAAAATCCATTTCTAGTCACATAGATGATTTTATAAGAGTGATGTGACCAATTTAAAATGTATCTAAATGACTAATCATTTTGGAAATTATTCTATTTAGCTAATTTGTGTTAAGATCCATATAGCTGTTTTTAGTGAAGAATGATGTAACCATTTTCAAAGGAAGATCACGTAGACAAATCTTTAGAAGAGTTAAAGTAATCGATACTATACATATCCAATTGTGATCCATATAGCTTATTTTTTATATAGGAATTTATGATTTACATAGAAGATCTATATTTCATGCTATGGTGTGTTTTTAAGCCGTGATTCTTGTAACATTCTAAGTTTTTGGATCGTGTCAAATTCCACACCTATTTTAAAATTTTTAGAGTTTGGAAAGTAGGCCAAATCTTTTCTCAATAAAAAGAACATACTACTAAGCTTTCCTTTGACCCAATACCCCATTTCTAGATGATTATAAATTCTTGAAAAATTTCTCAGTGTTTTGGTTGGGTTTTGGGTGTGTTTGAGGAAAAAAACCCATGTTTATGAGGTACATGAATGGAGGTTCATGATTTGAACAGACCATGATGCCTCCATGGAGTAACCATGCAGACCTCTAGGTGCTATATTCATAGTTTTACAAACCATGTAGGAGGGGTATAATGTCTATGTGAAACCTCTTTAGTTTTTAGTAGAGTTTATTTTTAATGTTTTGAAAACCTTATGGGACAACCATGTGAGCTAGGATCTTATGCAGTGTCCACCACATGGTTTGTGCATGGTTTTCCAAACCATGTGACCCATTAAATGGGTGAAATGACCAAAATTTCACTAAATTATTTAATATTTATTTATTCTTTACTTTATTAAAAACCCACACCCATAATAAGAAGATATCCTCCTTTTTTTCTCCTTTAGTATTTGAGATGAATCCTTTATTTGAACTCAATTTCTCGATCTGTCTACAACAATGGATCAATATCATTTAGACCTTTAGTAAAAAATTTTCCTTTATTATTTCTACTCTCTATATAAAATTTTAAATCTGAGCGATCCGTTTTACCTATTTTCAGGGCGTTCTTTTGAAATTCCAATTTCCTCCAAATCGACTTGCGTTAGAGGCTATGATTGGATGAGAGGATGTCTACCAATATGAGGTAGGTGGTGCTCATATATCATTATGATTTTGATATTGTTTCAAGCGTTTGGAATTGATCATGACATTATATTGATTAAGTAATAACCTTTTAAATTCATGGTACTCACTGAATAAGTAATTGAACCCTTGGGAGATACCTATGGGCAAGATCCTATAAGTCTATAAATGGATTAAGACTACTGAGAGGATTCAGACCTTGGGTTGTTTAGGATTGGGTGATGTTTTATTTAATTTTTAGGGTTTAAATTATTTATATTAAATTTATGATTTCTATGGTAACATGATGGGTTCAGCCCTAGGAATGAGATAATGTTGGCTATTTTGTTTGATGAGATGTTATCCTCAGTCAAGGCATGGCCTGATATATATATTTTTTGAGTGATGTTGATCACTGGTTGGGAGACATAGTCATTTATTTAGGCAACAAGTTTATCAGGTTATGATCATGGATCTTGTGATATTAGATGGTGATGACCGTAAACATGAGTGACTCGGTCGTTGGGGCACGAGGTTCTAGAATAGTGTGTCTTGGATAATATTTGGTCATTACCACTCACAAATGTTATATAATGAACAATTTATAGTCATACACACATAGGAGGGCTCATATGATGAGGTTGTACTAACCACTAGTGTGGGTAGAGTCCTTTTTTTTGTTGCGTCTTAGGGAAATGATTTGAGGTGATTTTCATAAAAATCAAAGGGATGGTGAAGAGCCATAAAATGACATTGATGAGACTGTTAGTTAGGGGAGATGGCTCATCATTCTTGAGGTCGATGGGCCATGAATTACTTATAAGGAAAAAAATTGTTGTTCCATAGGATGCCATTCTTTGAGCTGAGGAGAGATTTTGAGTAGGGATCTGAGAAACTAGTTACTGATTTTTGGGGCATGATTTTGGGACTCCAGATATTGTATTGGACACAAGGTTTTTATTGTCACAAAGATCCAAGAATTTTTTTTATACTTGAAACCCAAGGGTTCACCTAAAATGTTTTAAATCAAGGGATTCCTTGGTCTTTAACTAATAATACTCTCCACTCTGGTATTCTAGTGACGTCAGAGGTAGGTAATTTATTCTTCATGGAAGTCAATAATAAGGTAATCATGTTTATTTATTTGAGATATGCATTTTATGTATCATTTTATTTTTATAATACTCCTACTAAATCATAGATGTAAGATAAGAACTCAATGGGGTGGGGGGTGGGGGATACTAAGATTATTTCTCACACCCTACATGAACACATCGAGACGTGTGTAGATTTTATGGATTTTTCACCAGTTAAAAGTTCAAGATTTTGAGCTAGACCTTAGTGTTGGTATTTTTTTCATGGGATGGATGGAAAGGGACCTTGAGTTTCTTTCCCCAGCCAGAGTTTTTTTATTTTATTTTCATGTTAGCATGCTGTTATCTGTGTACTTACTTAGGTCGTCCATTAGTGAACCTTCTACTTATTTATATGTATGAAATGTATTGTATGAATTTTCTGTTATATTATCTAAAAATGGTATGTTGTTTTGTTTAATTTTGAAAGTGTTATTCAAACTTTTATTATTATTTATTGTGTTATTGCATGTTATTGCTTGTGCTTCCACCATGGGTTGTTTACCGGTCCAGTTTATTTTGGTCTTTCATTTCCTCTTAATATTATATATCTACATGGACTATTATTATATCATCACTATATGGTATAGTATCCCCACTAACATCCCTTCACACCCTTGCTTCTTGTCGGTAACATTTGGCGAATGGGGAGGTTCACCTAAGTCTATTGACACTCAGATCGATGCATTGTGTGGGTGGATAAGAAGATCAGGGTTCTACAAATGGTGTCAGAGAAGTTCTTAATTTTTAATTATTTGGGAAATTTAGTAGGATAATAATGGTATCAAATGATTTTATTTACTATTGGTATTACTATTTGAGATATGGTAGACTAGATAATAGTTTACTGTTAGAACTGGGTTTAGAACTCATGTTTGGGTGCCTGTATCCCCATACATGGGGGACATACTAAGTTTCTAGGGTTTGGAATTTCTCTTATGCTTTTCTCATTTTAAATTTGATTTGATTTACAACTTAAGTGACACACTTGGAATGCGATTGTTATCTATTATGATATGTGACCGTTGACCTCTCAATGTAATGGAGGAGTTATTTGATCCTTGGCCCGGTATGGAAAGAAATGCTTTATTATACTTTCTTATTAGGAAAATAGGATGTTATATATATATATACATGTTACTATGATAAAATGTTGGTTATTTTCATTGGGTACATGGATTTAACTAAGTGTGGTAGGGTTCTTTAAAGTGTCAAAAAAGAAAGCTAAGTAGTGTTTTCCTACCAAGCCTCTCTTTGGTGGAATCTTAGTATACCAACCTAAGAAATTAGACCCAATGAAATCTTTTTAAAATATGCAATGCATGCATGGATGGGCCTGAATCTTATAATATCTAGTGGGGATGATGATATGGGGAAATGTTGATAACAAGGTTGGGCAATGAGGTCATCGATTTAAGGTGACATAGTTCATCAAGATATGGGTGGCTAGATGAATTTTGATACCTAGCTCTAATATGGGTAGGTAAGGGGCCAAGAGGTTGGATGTCGTGAAACATGGTTGTGATGGGGGCGGTAGGGTTAGTGAGTTTATTCTACCCGTTACTTATTTTCCAATCAATGCTATATATATATATATGTTATCTTTCTGTTATGACAATGGTATTAGTATTTAGTGGTATTCCACTTAGACGGGCTCCAATGGAGCATCTGGTGGGAGATGATTTAATGTTGTAGAATCATAAACACATTGAGACCCTTGAGGGTTGGTATGAGGCCATAGTTGGTCAAGATGAGCATGAGACACATGTACAGGATCATATATATGCTCCAGTGTAGCCATGAGAGCCTCCAAATTTGAAATCTTTTGAGTTGTGCTTTGATGAGAATCTCAAAGTGAGCATATTACTTTTATCTAGGGTATTGAAAAGGGAGACCAGGGAGAAGATTATTTTACGACATACCTAAATAAGGAGTTCTAGTTCTAGAACCCACCAATATTTCAGGGTAAGGTTGGATTATAGGTGGAAGATAACTAGATCAAGTCAATGTATATGATCTTGACATATCTTGAGACACCCCTAAGGTGGAAGGTGAATCTGGCTACATACATGCTAAGGGGACTAGAAAATCCCTTGTGGGACATGCTGGTTTTGGAGGACATACATGAGGGACAGATTCAATGGACTTTTGGGATAGGTTCTTAGAGAACTTATTCCTAGAGACACTAAGGGTGGAGAGAGATTGGGAGTTCATAAGTCTACAATTGGGTGACATTTCCATCATTTACTATGTAGTGATGTCCTCCGAGTTGTCTCATTTTTCACCTAGTGTGGTGGGAGAGACACCTCAAGGGTGAGGAATTTCGATTATGGTTTAAGGAATATCATTTAGGTGCAGGTAAACATATTTTGGTTAGCCTCATTATAGGAGGTGATAAACCAAGTTCTTATTACCAAGGTAAATTCGACTGATCGATCTTAATCGAGCTAGGAGACAACATTAGGTGATTATAATGGCGATTTTTTAGATAGTAGGAAGAAAGGCCAAGATGAGTCTCAACATGGTGTTTAATCTAGAGACTCAAGCATACCACAGAGGATTGGGCCATTGATTGTATGTTTCCAATGTGGGAAGCTGTGTCATGTGTGGACAGAATGAGACCAAGTGCAGAAGGAGTGTTGGGCATGTGGGTTGGTCAAGAATCTTGAGAGGTTATATAGGAAGATTTCATGGATAGATGATTTTCAAGGACCGGGGCAGAGTCAGGGTTCTGAGATCCGATCAGGAGCTGTACCAGGAGCTGGTATATAAGAGTTAGCTTCACACAGAGGCAGTGGTAGAGATAGTAGGAACCAATAGTGGGATCAGTGGACGGTGGCTCGTTCAAAATTGTAGGGAGGTTAGGATTCAAGTATTTGGGCATCAAGCCTGGTGTACACCATAGAGATGGTAAGGTTAGAGTAGGCTGGTGATCTAGTTGTAGTCAAAGGTATGATTTTGGAATTACTAAGGTTCTTTATTTTATTTTGAAATGACATTTTTATAGGCATGTCTATTTTGGATGCATGAGGTGAATGAAATGTACTTTTGGACTAAATGGGCACTGGTTAGTAGATTTCCATCAATTTGGATGTGGTATATATATATATATATAAATGAGGTGTGTGTCACCAGGATCTTCTATGAGCATTGTTGGATGCGTGACATGTGAGGTGACTTAGAATCTAAGAATTATTATGATGTGGGAATTGATTTTGCTGTGAGACATTGGGATTGATTTGAGCATCTGCGAAGATGTGGGACCTCATAGGTGTCATGTACGACATGGAAATGAGGCATGCATCTATTGAGATACATGACATGATGAGTGTTATTTATAACATAGGAGCACATGATGAGGTGAAGGATTGATGACGCATCATGGGAGGAATTTAATTTTAAGTATGGTCAATGGACCATCATTTTTATTTTATTTTTGGGTTAGGAAATGGCGGGGGTAGGTAACTTCGCTGGTGGGGATCCCCCTTGAGGTAGTTGACTAGCTCCATTTTGATCAGGGTACCCCAGGTTAATTTTAAAGGGATGGGTATGTTTGTTATGATCTTGTCTTCATTTTTGATAGATTAGGTATGAGAAATGTTAAGGGAGAGAGATCGTAACATATCAGGTTTTTGAATAGGGTCAAATTCATCACCCATTTTAATATTTTTAAACATTTGTAGGTATACCAACTCTTTTATAGATAAATGGAACTTAATTATAAGTTTTACTTTAACCCAAGACGTTTTTAGATTATTCTAGAGTCATGGAATGTTCCCTAGTATTTCAGTTGTTTTTTGTGTGTGTCAGAGGCCAAAAAACCTAGTTTTTAGGGTATGCGGACCGGGGCTCATAGTTTGAAAAACCGTGAAACCTCCAAGGAGTAACCAAGGTGCTCTATTAATAGTTTTACAAGCCATAACAGAGGGGTGGAACAACCATGAGAAGCCTCTATAGTTTTTATAAGAGGTTATTCACATGGTTTCCACATAGTTTGGAAAACTGTGCAGGAAAACTGTGAAAACATGGTATTTAAGTAGTGGGGACTACAAGATTGTGTAGAGTTTTCCCAACCTTATAGGGAAACTGTGGAAACCATTAAATTGGTGAAATTTCTAGAATTACACTACCATTTTTAATATTTTTTCTCATTTTCTCCTCCCTTAGGATTTGAACTTAATCCTTCATCTAGAATTCATTTCTTGATCTGTCTATAGAATTATATTTGTATCAGTAAGACCTTTAATACTCCTTCTTAATTTATTCTCTGATCTCATCATATAGAATGATAAATCTATGTGATCCATTTTACCCTATTTTTATAGTGTTCATCAAAAACACCAATTTTTTAAAAATCATTTTGAGTTAGATTCTAAGATTATATGAGTTGATATCTACCAAAAAAGGTAGGTGGAGCTCATATTTCATTATGATTTTGTATTTATTTCTGGGGTTTTTATTTCAGTGTGTTGTTGTGTTGACTGAGTGAGTCTTTTTTAAATTCATGGTTTTCTTTGAATAATTAATTGAAACTTTAGGATATTATAATGAGAATTATCCTCTAAGTAAAAAATGGTTTATGCCCTATGAGAGGAATTATACCTTAGGAATCTTTGGAATGGGTGATTTTTTATTTAAGTTACATGATTTAATTTATTAATATTTTATTGATGAGTTCCATGGGAATACTATGGAATCATCCCATGTATTGAGATGGTGTTGGATATCTATTTTTAGGTGATGTGATTTTCAGGATATGTGTGGCCTGATATATATATATATATATATATATATATATATATATATATATATATATATATTTGATTGATTTTGATCATTTCATGGGTGACATGATCATTGATTGAGGTGAAAAGGTCATTAGGTTATGAGCATGGATTGTGTAATATGAGATGGTGAAGACCATTAGGTTGAGTGAAACATTAGTAGGGGCATGATGTGCTAGAATGTTGTGGATTAGGGACTTTTTATTGATTGCTGCTCACCCATGTTATCCAATGTTCCATTATAGAGTTGTGTTCACAAAATAATACTCAGAAGATGAGGTGATATTGACTACTCATTTGGGTAGAGGCCTCCATGAGTTACAGATTAAGGAAATGGTTGGAGGTTCTTGCTATAGGAAGCCACGAGGATGGTGAGGAGTCCTTGAATAATAGTGATGAGGCTGTTAGTTGGGCATTGAGACTCATTGTACTTGAGGCTGGGAGTCTATGAATTATTTAGGAAAATGGAAATCACCATTCCATAGGACATTAGGCATCAACCCGATGAGAGATTTCGAGTAGGGTTCTGAGGGACCATGTATTGATTATTGGGGAATGCCTTTGGGATGTTAGATATTTAATTGGACATGATGTGTTAGTTGGAACAAGGTGTTGGGAAATTATATTAGAGGTTGAACCTATGGGTTTACCTATACTATTTTACATCAGGGTATTTCTTGAGATTAGGCTAAGGATCCTCTACATTATGATTTTTTAGCGATGGATGATTCTATTAATTAATTCCTTATGGTTATTGAGTATAAGAGAGGAATGTTTATTTATATGTTATATTCATGTTATATTTCATTTACTTTTTATTATACCCCTACTAAATCACATATATAAGATATAATCACATTGGTGGTGACCTAGTGAGATTCTTTCTCATACCCTACATGGGCCCTTTGGAACACGTGTAGATTTTATAGATTTATGATTTTGTAAAGGATTGGGCTTTGAAGCTAGGCCATAGTGTTGGGCTGTTTAGAATGGGGTGGATGGAAAGTGACCTTAAGGTTCTTTCCACTATTTTAGTTTCTATTTTGTTTTATTTTTATATTAGCAAGCTGTTATCTATGTACGTACCAAGGTTAGCCATTAGTAACTCTTGTACTTCGTGATATGTATGATCTATCTTATATGCATGTTATCCTTCAATAGCTAAAAATAGTATGTTATAATGTTTAATTCTATAAAATGTATAGAAATTGTATATTATTATTTATTTCACTATTTATTTTTATTTCTTGTGCTTCCATTATGGGTGGGTTATTGGCCATGTGTATATTGGTTTTTCTTTTCTTCTTAAATTTATATATATAATTGGACCACTATTATATCATAAATAGAGGGTATAGTCTACCTATTATCACCCCTTTACACCATATATTCTATTCATAAGCCTTTGGTGTATGGGGAGATGTGCCTAAGGCTAGTGGAACTGGGCCCGAAGCACTATTCGGGTGGATAACCTTGTCAGGGCGCTACAATTCTAGTATGTTTTAAAGGTGTTTTTAGTGGGTATTATGGAACATAAAAATAGAAATTTTAATATCCTATAAAATCATTTTTGATATATGATTAAGATAGTCATTGAAATCTATCAAATAAATATTGGGGAGTTAGTAAAATATATAGGAGATCATTGAGTGTGATCTTTGTGAATTAATTAAAGAGAGAAAGAGTGGAGATCATGGTGTGTGTTCCCTACATGGAATCCAAAAAGGAAAATTTTATATTGATGAACAAAAAATAACTCATTTTGATAAAAATATTGACATGAAATAAATAACTAAGAGTGATAAAAGGGTGTAAACTTTGGGTGCATGCCAATGATTGGGTATTTAAAGAAACAAAAAAATAATGGGAGTTGTCTGAAGATAAGATCTTGTTCTTCAGAAATAAAAATCAGATTAATCTATCATATTTACGATTTTTAGTTTTTTGTTTGAGAATATTTGTACAAAAATTTTAATTCTACACTATGATAAATACTTCCTTTAATATTCTAGAGTCTCTTGAAAGGAGATATAAAATCTTTGTTTCTAAATAAACCCATTTTTTGATGATATTTCTTAATTTTTTATTCTTATTTTTTACTACATTGTGAATATTAGAAATTAGGTTTGAATCCAAACATTTTTGTGGAATGGTATACAAATTAATGTAAGTGTATTTCACTTGGGGATACTATGAAAAGAATTCTTTATTGGGGGAATAACCGACCACAACAAGGATTATGATTCCACACTTGATCTGAACCTTGTAAACTTTTGTGTGCTCCTTTCTCTTTATTTTATGTATAATCATGTGAGGATGATTAAATTCTATTATTAATGGATCATACTATATCATTTCATAGTGGTTTATTTTTACTAAAAATAATTTTTTAAAACCACCCTCCGTTGATTCAACTGCCTTCTCAATGGAGGAAACTGATCCTATTAGGTACTTCAATATTTTGAAAAAATAAAGGATAACTCTTATTTACAAATATATTTTTCAAAGAAACATAAAATTATGTTTTCATATTTGTAATTTACATTTGAAATATCCTGTTCTTGATTGAGGATATTCCTCAAATTATGTTATTCAACTTAATTATCTTGATGTATTATATAATGTCCTTTTCAAACAAATAAATGATCCATAACATCCTTTTTTCTTTCCAAACCATATTATGTTTTGGAATTATTTTCCTTCTAATAAACTTATTACATGAACAATCAATATTTACTTTCATTAATTAAAGGGTGTTCACCAAGATTATATACATAGATTGATTGTGGAAGTTATTGACATAACCATATAACATTTTATCTATATAGTGTTAGTTTAAGGGATTATTATATAGAAATCTATTCCATTTATTTACTGGGGAAATATAAAAAATCCATGAAATTTTTTATTCCAATATCGTTTTTTATTAATAAGGAACGTTAGTTATGTATTTTATAACTTATTAATTAATTTATATTATGAATGAATTGGAATTTATTAGTGATGTGTGGGGCCTATAATAGCCCCTCGATGAATATATAGGTCTCATGAGACATACTATATTGGGTCTTTTGGGGTACACCAACCCATAAAAAATATCTCCTAAACATAGGGCCTTGGTGGTAAGGTTATGATTTCTATGATCATTATTTCTGGGCTTAGGACATGAAATTTGTTTTCTAAAACTATAAATTTCATCACTAAGGAACCATTTAATGTTATCCATGAATCTATTTATTGATATTTTAACTATATATTTATTATGACCATAATATCTTTTGATTATCGAATTATTTTGATTATTTATTCATACCATATTATTTATGCTCATATTATGATAACTTATAATCTTTGATTGTTGTCACTTATGTTTACCGTTACTGAGTGTTTGAGATCACCCCTTATTAGGTTTCTATTAACCTATGCTATAGAGAAATTTATTAAACATTATATGTCGAGAAAAGTAGAATGCGTGGTCAATTTTTTGTTTAAGACTTATTATTGATTATGTAGTTTATTTTATGGTGGAAATAAATTTCATTTCATGACAAGGACGTGGGATTTTATTGTTAATTTTTTTCCAAAACTCTATAAAACCCTAAGATTAAAATGTTTCTTGGATATATGTGTATTAATATTTGTTAGTGATATTGTAATTATTAATGGTTAAAAATAGGACACTTTAATTCATATTGATGATGGTATGTAAAAAAGTTGTTTATTTTCATCATATTTTTGTAGTATGGGTCAAGGGAATAACACAATAGGTCACACCCATAAGGCTTTATGGGTCTTAAGAGAATTTAATATTTCCATCAACTCATCGTAATACCCCACTACCCCATATGAGCCTTGACCCTTGCCTAAAGAAGGTGGTTACTAATATATGTTTTCCCAAGATAGGGTTTGAGAGAGAAAAATTATGGGTCCACCACTCTATTCAGAGTCTGGGTATAAATATAAAAAGAATAAATCTCATCTAAATGAAAGATAACTCACTAAGAGGATAATCCTAAGAGACATTACTTCTACTATTTCTCTTGACCATATTGAGAGGCATATGTTAAACAACATGAGACATGAACACAATCAATTCATTCCTCACAAAGCACATTAAATAGTCCCATCATAAAGGAGAATTTCCAAAAAAATAGATCACACTAAAAAAATACATAACCCACACACTATAAAAAATCCATTTCCTTTTTAGAAAGTAAAATATTTTAGTAAGAAATTTTGTAACACCTCACTTGATTAAAAAATGAAATAAAAACCCTTTTATAATTTTATTACCATTTTAATTAATTATGAAATTAAATGGATTAAATTTAAATAATTTCTATAAAACCCACTGTCCATCCAAAACAATTTACTAAAACCAATAATGAAGTAAAACACATTATATATAATCTTTTATGAAATATTAAATCCCTTTGAGACAACTAATAAAACAATTTTTTAAACCAAGTATTTCTTATAAAAAAAGAAACACCATTTTACCCAAACCAAACATTAAAAATTTCCAATCGAACTAAAAAATAAGAAAAAACACGACACAAAATTCACTCAAATATCTCTAAACATAACCAAAAACCTCATTAATTTCCCTCTATCAAGTGAAAATTTACCTAAGGAGTAATTAAAATTTTTAAAAGAAGCTAGAAAAAAGTATGAAATGAAATATATTACCACTTGATGGTTTAGTAATGTCCCTTGAACCATCCACATGGGATCAAGATTTTTGGAAAGACCATGTGGGAGAGACTTGTATCTTTAAATCTTCATCCACCATCACCTCATGCCCAAGAAAATTCAAAAATTACAAGAAATTCATTATCAATTCATACATCATTCTCATATTAAACACATCAAACCAAACAAGGATGAAATAAAAATACAAGACTAGAGCATAGACTACCCATAAAAAATAAAGTATTTGAATGGAAAATTTTAATACCCTAATATTTTATTAAATATATATTTTATAAATAAATTAATTTTTTCAATATCTTACAATACACACACAATGAGTTTAAATGATCCATGACATACTAATCAAATATTATTATTTAATGTTATAGTTATTGCCTAGATATTGTATTAGAATGTATAAATATAACTATATAAACTATGAAAATTTATGGATTAAAATTTCATAAATTTAAATCATTAGTTATCAATTAATTATAAATGAAAATATAAATTAATTTAAAATAAAGGACATGTTTTTCTAAGAACCTATATTAATGTGCACAATGTGTGTTTATATAAATAAAATTAATTGATCACTATTAGTGAATTAATCCAATTATATTTATATATTATATATTAAATCATTTTCTTAACTATCATCTAATATTTTTTAGGAATGAGATAATTATAAATCTAGTGTTATGAATAAAAATTTATTTGTTAAAAAATGGGTTTCATTTCATTTTTCTTAATTATTTTAAAAATTATTTTTGTCACTTATAGAAATAAAATCTTGAAAAATTTATTCCATATATGGAAATAGAAGGTAAAAAAATGTTCAATAATTCTTTTTTATTTTTTATCAATATGAGTAGTAGTTGTAGTAATTGTTTTCACCTCAATAGGGGTAAAATAGATAATATAGGGTTAAAACATTGGGGTAAGGCTTTAAAATTTATCTAAAATAAACATTTACCCTAATATATGTGCGGAGTTCAAAATTTTCTATCGAAGTATCAATATATGTCCACTTGATTCCATATTTCTTGGAATATGACCTTTATATCAATTTAATAAAAGAAAAATAAAAAATGTCACTCTCTTACTTTTAAATATCTCTCATGTGTTCATATAGAGGCAAAAAAATTATGATTGAATATTAATTATTATTCCCATAATAATGAAGTTATTTTTATTATGGTAGTTTATTTATAATTTTTATTAATTAAATAATTATCTTAAATTCTTATCTATCATCGACACAAATTAATAGAAAAATAAAATAAATATATTTTCAAAATATTAAAAGTAATATAATTTGTGTGAGTTATACTATACCATGAATTGTTCAGATATATATGAAATATTGGAGGTTGGTGAAAATGTTATATTATAATTATATATTTTTTCTTGGTGTTACTAAAGTCAAATTAAATGAAATATTTCAAGATTGTCACTGAGAATATTTTATAATAATTTACATTTAATTAAATAATATAAAATTAAAAAAAGTATTATCATTAGTCAAGTTAATGTAATATGGTTTATCATATCATCCATAGTGCGTTTATGTATCATTTTTCTATTTACAGTTATATAATTGACCCTTTAATATTGAAATGGTTTTTACAATAGTTAAGGTTAAAAATGATTTATGAAGGGGTTAATTAAAACGATAAGGTTTAAAATGAAACCAAAACCTATATAAATTACATTGAATGATTTTATTTATACTATATTATTATTTTATTCAAAATAATGGTGATTTTGAATCATTTTTTAAATTATTATATTTTGATCTTTTAAGAAATTCCTTAGGGGTCATCTCCCTCCCTTATAAAAGGAAACCCCTCCTTTATCTTCATTATTCAAATTTAATCCTTAAAAATCAATAAAACAAATCTAATTATATTATAAAAACACCTAGATACATTCTATATGTTCTTGTATCCCCAAAATACCAACCCTAGTCTTCTTAAGAGGATATCAAAAGGACTTATTTCAGAGAATAGATAATCACCTCAACTAATCAAATTCATTTTAATTAATATTTTACCTACTAAAAATATAATGTATTTATTATAAAATAATAAATTTAATATCCAAAATATACAAAAATTTTATTATTTTCATGAAACTAATATTATACACCCTTTTCCTATAAAATATAAAGTGAAAGTAGTGCTTGAGCTTACGTATGTTTTACCGTCTCCATATAGAGATACAATTCATTTTTATCACTGTAGTTTATTGATAGGTATTATGATTGGTTTTTTGTTTATATATCATTTTTATGACAAATTTATGATTCTATAATTATAATAACATCATTTACTTTTTTAAATTCTAATTCGACTAAAAATAAAAATGTCGCTCGTGTGTATCCGTGGATTATCATCACCATGAAGTAATGTGATTAATTTTTAATTTACTCTTCAAATTAATGGTACTATAGATAGATTGGATTGATATATATTATTAATGAGATTTAATTATTATTATCTAAATGTTATTTATTATTTAACTTTATTTATTTCTATCCATCAAATAATGGAATGAGCATTTATACATACTTAAGGCATACAATCTCCATAAATTTTCTAATTAATGTTTATATATCTTCAATTTATGGATGACTATAAATATATTTATAATGAATATATATGATATATATATAATTTTTATCAATATTTATATGATTTAACCATGATCCAATTACAAGAACTGATATTTCTAAACCAAAACATGTATAAAAAATGAAGCAATTATCACATTGATAATTTATTTTAATAAAAAGTTGTGAATAAACAGGTGAAAATATGTCATTAATAAATCACAAATTATATGATATATATGAGTATGTGTGTTTAATACATTTAAAATAAAATTATATTTTTTTCAAAAGAGGTTCTAATATGTATGAATAAAGATAAGACTTGAGGAAAGAGATTTATGTTTCAATCATATTTAAATTCAGATTGATTATATTTGAATTTACATTGAAGAAATTATATGATACTAATATGATATATCCATTAATTTTTTACACTCTATTTTTTCATAATAATACAAATTTACCTTTAATTTTCTTCACTTTGAGTACTCAAGAGGTCAATAGATTTTTTTTATGGAAAACCTACTTTATTTATCTATTTGGTCGAAAATCAATTTTATTCTATATCCATGCTTTCAAAAAAAAATTTAAGAATATTTTTATCATTATAATATTATTTTAAAACTAATTCTCCCACACATTTTACTTTTTAAAAAAATTGAAATGAATTTTTTTAACTTATTAGGGAATAAGGGAATTTCATACTGTCATAGCCGCTCAATGATTTTAAGATTCCTTCAAACTTTTCCATGGTTATTTTCAATGTAATAAATTTAAATAATATTTTGTAAATTTTTAATAATTTAATTAAAAAATAAAATGGTATTTTACTCTATTATTTTTCCAATAATTATTTTAAAGGAATTTTTATTTGTAGTAACATTCTTTCATGTTAATTATATTTTATTGGTGATACGATATGATGTTACCATCCATAATATTTCTCTAGATAGTTTATGTTTATGATTACGATATGTTTATGAAACCCATTTATTTTTATAGGTTATTATATATTGAATTTATGTAATGTTTATGAAACTCATTCTCTTTGCATGGGTTATCAAAAAATGACATGATGAATGTTTTATGATCTTGTGTCACACATATGTATGGTTTTTATTATGTGACGAGTGGAACTAGAATTATATATCCCTCTAATGTATTGAGTAAATCATTATATTTAATGAGATAATTATGAGATGTAAGTCAATGTGCCTGATCCAATATTGGATACACACAGTGAATCCTGATTTTAAATGATATGGGAAATAGGTAGGGATTCATGATCTACTATGCTTTGATTTTATTAGTAGTAAACCTTAAAATATAATTTTTTCCTATAATATGAAATGGTATTATGGTTCATGAATGATTTATGATGATTTAAAACTCTTATTATTCATGTATTTTGGAAGGATATTGTCATATTCCGTGCTCATGTTTACGATCCATGATAGATTGGGTATAAAAATCGTAAGTTACATTTATAATATTATACCCTTATTTTTATCTTATTATTTCATATGATTATCGATTGATATATCCCATGTTTACCCTTTAGAAAAGTGATGAATGGGTCAGTAAAAATAATAGAGGAGATGATTAGGCCAACTAATGCACCACTCAAACTCCAATTATTCAAATGAAATGAGTATAATATTTATGAAAACAAGTGGAATAATAAAAAGGATTATGATGATGATTGGAATTATAAATCTATTTATACCATATACAAATGGAAATATCATGCAATCACAACTGCCAAAGTGGGTTATGAGAATGATGTGGTGAAATGTACACTTATCATTCACTATAGAACAGTTAATGTCTTATTGGATTCTAGATCTACACACTATTTTATATCTAAGGAACTTGCAATGGGTATAAAATAACCATCTCAATGATTATATATTTTGTTAGTGTTGAAAAATGCTAATGGATGATGGTTACAAATCAAGTTTATAGTTTCTCTTCAGTTTATGTTTGTGTGAAGGTTCTTCTTTCAAATATCATGATTCTAAATTTCATTAAAATTTATGTGTTTATATTCATCTATTGAATTTAGTTATATGGATCCCATATCAATTTACAAGGATGAGAAGTCACATTTCATATTCCAAATGAACCTATGATCATTTATTAGTGTGAATATGAATTGAAACTTCAAATGGGAATTACTTATATCATGTGGGTATTAATTTGTATCCATGAAGGCTATTTATCTCATATGGTTGCTGAGAAACTAAACATCGAAGCTATACCAATTATTAAATAGTTTATTTATTTCTTTCCATAAAAATTTCATGGACTTTCACTAAATCATAAATATGAGTTTTTAATATAAATCATACATGGTGATACACAAATTTCAAAACCTCCTTAGCGAATGAACCTTATTGAGTTGTAAGGATTGAAGAAGAAACTCCAAGTGAATCTTGATAAGGGGTTTATTCTACCAAGTGTGCCACCTTGGGGTTTATTTTTTTTTAAGAATAAAGAAACATCAATGAAACTCTACCATGATTATTAAGAATGTTACAAGATCACTATTAAGAAAAATTATCCTCTACCCCATATCATGGATTTTTTGATCAATTATGATGATATCAATGATTTTAAAAGATTTATCTTTAATATGGGTACTTTTAGTTGAGGGTTAAAAGTGAATACATACCCAAAACATCTTACAATCATGGTATGGACCATATTAATATTTATTTATTCCATTTGGTCATACTAATTCCCCTGGAATATTTATGGATTTAATGAAAAGATTCTTTATATATTACCATGATCTGTTTTTGGAAGTATTTACTGATGATATTATTATATATTGAAAGATAAAGTAATATAAAAAATACCACTCAAGGATTATAATTAAAACACAATGGAAGGATATGTTTTATGAAAAATATACCAATTATATAATTTAGCTGTAAAAAGTTTCATTTTTTAGGTCATATAATTTCATGAGTGGGTATATCTATGGATCCATCAAAGATATATGTTATTAGATGATGTCCAAGACCAACCATGTTGTCTAAAATTTATATATTCCATGTTTGGATAGATATTAGTGATGATTTGTGTTGAATTTATCATGGATATCCCATCTACTTACCCTATTAACTCAGATTGGAGCTGATTTCCTATGGTCATATTAATGTGAATAAAACTTAAAGGAACTGAATAAAAGGTTTTTCATTACACCTGTTCATACACTACCATGTAGGGGATACATTTTTTTAATCTATATTGATGCATTTAATAATGGACTAGGATGAATCCTTGGGATGAATTATATGACGATATATTATGCCTCATGAAAATTGATGATTCATTAGTATCAATACCAACTCATTATTTAGAGTTTTCTATAGTAATTTTTTCATTAAATATTCAGGGGAATTTTCATTATAGTGAAAGGTGTTATATTTATACTAATCATAGAATGTAAAAATATATATTCAATTAGAAAGACATGAATATATGTGAGATGAAATTGTTTGATTTGATTAAATATTATTATTACTTAATCCATTACCACCCTTGGAAAGCAAACACGGTGACCAATGCTTTGAGTAAAATATATCATGTTATCTTATCTATTATAATTATAAAAAAGATCAAATATTTCTAGATTTTCAAATCATGGAACTATAAATATTAAAGTAAGGGGAGAAATATTATCTTTCCCAAATTACTGTTTAACTATATACCCATTTGAAGATTAAAGCAGGCATAAGGAAGATACATAGTTACAAAAGAATTTGAGAAATATTCTTGAGTTCAACCATGATTGTGATGGAATGATAAGGTGTAGGAACTATGTATATGTCCCATCCCTACTAGATTTGTAGGATTTATTAGATAATGATCATAGTTCTTCATTATATATTTACCCTAGAAGTACGATGATGTATAGAGATTTGAAAATGTATTTCTAGTGGTATAATATAAAGAGATATATTGTAGAGTATATCTTTTGGTTCTTGGTATGTTAGAAAGTTCAGGCTGATAAAAAGAAGTATAAGGGGATATTTTAAGCATTACCCATACCATAATTGAAATGGGAAAAAATCACCATGGATTTTGTCATTGGACTCCCCAAAACCTCTAAAGAGAACAATGCTATATGGGTTGTAGTCAATTTATAAATAAATTCATAAAACTTTATTTACATTATATAAAATTTATATCATAATTATATTAATCAAATAAACATTAATGAATTTGTAGGACTACATAGAGTACAACATTTAATTTTTTTTAATTTCGATCTTATGTTCACCTCAAATTTATAGAGAATTATTCAATAGGATTTGGATATAGAGTTTAGTTTAAAATATGATTATCATACTCACGTAAATGGTTTGTTATGGAGGATATTTAAAACTATAGAAAAATTTTTGAGATCTTGTTCTATAGAATTCAGATGTGTTTGGGATCAAAACCTTCCTTTAGTTTTTGTAAAAAAATATCTTTTACATGATCATTCAAATGGATCCTTATGAGGCCTTATGTGGTAGGAAGTTTAGAAATATAATTTTATAGGTTGGAGTTCATGAAATAAATCTATTGGGAGTTGAGATGAATAAGGAAATGACATAAAATGTTAAATCCATTTAGCAACATCAACGAGTAGCTCAGAGTTTATAGGAATGTTATGTTGACAATTATCTACAAGATATGTTGTTCTAAGTTGGTGAGATGGTATTTATACAAATATATCTCTGGAATAATGTTATGAAATTTTTATATAAGGACAAGATAATACTTATTTATACTGATCCATTCAAAATTATTTATCATATCAGGGTGCTATCATAAAGATTTGTGCTTCCAAAAAACCTCTCTCATGTCCATGATGTGCTCCATATATCTCTCCCAAGGAAGTAAATACTTGTTACTCCACATATAATGAAGTTAGAGTTCCTAAAATTAGATAATGATCAATATTATAAGGAATAACCAATAGTGATTATAGATCATAGAGAGAAAAATATACAAAACATGAACACTCACCTGGTTAATGTTTTGTGGTGAAATAACTAATTTGAGGAAGCTACATGGGAACCTGAAGATATGATGATGAGGAGGTTTCCTAATTTTATTGAATGAGAGTGAAAACTTTTCAACAGAAGAATTATTTTCAAAGCGATAGAATTAAACACCTTTAAATTTTATGAAATATATTTTTTCACATAAATTAATTTCTTTTCTAGCTTACATTATACAGAATAGTGAGTTTTAAGAAACCGTGACATACTATTAAAATATTCTTGTTTAATTTTATATTTATCTCTTAGCTATTGGATTGGAAATTACTAAGAAAAATATTTAAATTATTAAAATATATCTATTACACACATATAAAATGAATTCATTTTCTATCAATTAATTACAAATGAAAATAAAAACAATTAAAAATATAGGGGATGTTTTATGAAATTTTTTTATTAAGCACGAAATGTGTGTCTGTTTTAATGAATTAAGTTGATATTTATGGAGGAATTTTTTAATGAAATATATATTATATATTCAATAAAATGTTTTTACTTTAATCTAATATGTTTCTAGATATATAATAAGAACAAATACTATGTTATTCTTAAAAATGTATTTTTCATAAAAAGATTGTTTTCTTGTGTTTTACACACTTATTTGAAAAATATTTTTTCCGTTTAAAATAAATTTATCCTTTAAAAATGGGTTTCATATTTTTAAACCTGAGGATTAAATTTGGTGAATATTTAACATTTATTTTTGGTCAGTATGAATTATAATCGTAGTAAATTTTTATCACCTTAGTAAGGGAAGAACATGTTAAATAATGTTAAAACATTAGGATAAGGATTCAGAATTTATCTAAAAATTTCCTCTATCTTATTGGATGACTGGATATCATCAATTTACATCCAATTATATAATAATATGTCCACTTAGTTCCATATTTTCTTTGAATATTACCTTTATATTAATTTAATAAAAGAAAAATATGAAATGTCTCTTTCTTACTTTTTTGTATTTCTTTTGTGTTAACATAAGGAAAAAAGAATGTTTTGAATGAATATTATTGATTATTTTTAGAATAAATAAACTATTTTCATGATGTTAATTTATTTATAATTTTTAGTAATTATATAATTATAATAAAGTTTTACGCAATACCGACACAATATTTCTCCAATTAGTAAAATAAATAAAATAAACAATTTTATAAAATATGAAAAGTAATATAATATGAGTGAGTTATAGTGTTAAAATAATTTTTAGATAAATATTACATATTATTTACATTTTAAAATATTATATATCAATTCAATCGTTTTCTTGGTGTCTTTAAAGTAAAATTAAATAAATAGTTCCAAAATCGACATTAATGATATATTAAAATAAATAATATTTTGTTAAAGAAATTTGAAATATAAAAACATTATATTTTGTAATATTAATAGAATAAAGTCTAAAATATCAAATATTTTTCATTTATGATTCATTTTTCCCTTAATCATAATATTCTTAACCCTTTAATTTTGAAATATTTGTTACCATAAATAAAGTAACAAATAAATAACAAAGGGATTAATAAAAAAGATAAGTTTTAAAATGACTCTGAAAATGGTCTAAATTTAATTAGATGATGTTATTTCCACCCTATCCTATTTTTATTAAAATTAATATTCATTTTTAATAATTTTTCTTTAGAGTGACTTTATTATATTTTAATCTTTTAAGAAATTCTATTTGTGTCCTTTCCCTCCCTTGTAAAAGGGAACATATCCTTTCACTTCTTTACCACATTGATCCTTATATATCGACTAAAATCCATAAAGGTTTCATATAAATATACCAATACACTTTACATGGTTTTTTTAACACCAAATACGAACCGTAGTGTCTTTAAGAGGAGATCCAAAGGAGATCTTTTAAAAATGAAGTAATTGTCTCAACTGATCACATTCTTTTTTTAATTATTATTTTAACTCAACTAAATGAATTTAATTTATTGTAAAATAATTAATTAAGTATCCAAAATATTCTATAATTCTATTATGACTATTAATCTACCATTATCCACCCTTTTCCCCATAAAATAGAAATTGAAATTATCGCTCGTGCATACGTACGACTTACCATCTCCACATAGCGATACAATTCATTTTTCATCTCTATATTTTATGGATTGGTATTATGATGAGTTTTATGTTTATATATGATTTATATATGTTCCATAATTCTTATTATATAATTATAATATCATAATAAAATTCTTACACTCCAATTCATTAGAAAACAACAACATCACATGTGCGTACATCTAGACTACCATTTATACAAAGCATCGTGACTCGTTTTTCATTCGTTCTTTACGTGGATAGTAATAAGGATGGTTTTGGAATATATATATGATTAATATGATATAATAATTAATCTATTATTTTGAATTTTTATTTTCCTTATTTTCGTTCCATCCATCGAAGAGTCAAAATAGTGTTCATGCGTACATATGGCATACCGTCTCCATGAATGGTTTCATTCATTTTTCTATCTCTACATTTTATGGATAAAAATAAATATATTAATATTAAATATATATTATTTTAATATCATTATTAATATTCTATATATTATTTAAACACGATCAATGTACAAGGACTGAGATTGGCGAACCAAAACATGCCTAAAAATGAAGTACTTATCTCCCAAATTAGTTATTTTAATAACAAATTATTAATAAGCAGGTAACAAGATGTCATAAGTAATAATACATGGTATGATTGATTTGCGTATGGTTTTGTAATAACTTTATAATAAATCTCTATTTATTATACAAGATTTAAAATGTGTATGTTAAAATACAACACATGAGGTAAGATATTTATGTTTCAATCCTATTTTAATCGGAATTATTTATTATTGAAAATACATTAAGGAAATTGTATGATACATATCTCATATAAGCATTTTAATTTATTTTAATATGGTTATTTTTTATAATACACCTTTTTATTTAATTTTTATCACTTTAATTACGTGAGAGATCAATAGATTGTTTTCAAGGAAAACATGGTTTATTTCTCTCTTTGGCCAACAATACTTTTTCTTACATATGCATGTTTTTAAAAATAAAATTCATGATTGTTTTTAACATTATAATATGATTTTTTATTGTCATTTTTACCCATATTTCAATTTATATAAAAATGTTTCAATGTAATCTTCTATTATTTTTTTGAAAAATGTACTTTTTGACTTTTTTTTACAAAAGTGTGAAATGAATGTTTTCTTTTAACATATATTTCATAAATGAAATTTCCTACCATTGTGACTACTCAATTCCTTGAATCTCACTTTAAATTTTTTCATGTTTTTTTCAAAGAATTTTTTCCATAAATTTTAGGAAATATGGAATAAGTTATTTCAATATGAAAAGGGTGTTTTCTTGAAGAAACATTCTAATGATTATTTTAAGGGAATTTTCATCCACGACAACACCCTTTAATGTTAATTATGTTTTAATGAAAATATGATCCAATGATGAATTACCTATTCTTTATTTTTATGTTTTATGTTTATGATGATGATATATTTAGGAAACCTATTTATTTTTTATGGGTTATTAAATTATGAATTGATAAAAAGATTATGAAAATAATTATTTAAAAAAGTTACGATAAACTAATATGATGAATGTTTTATGATTTTGTGTAACACATATATATTATTTTAATTATGTGATAGGTGCACTTGAAATTATATATATCTCCAATTAATAGGTAAAAGATTTATAAATCATGAGATAATTATTCGACACAAATCAATGTTCTTAATATACTATAATAAAGAAATCCATGTTCTTGATCTACTATTGGATACATGTGGTGATTACTAATCCTTTATGATATGGGAAATAAGTAGGGGTTCCTGTTGTTGGTAGTTAACCTTAACATATGAAATAGTTTTATACCTATGATAGTGTCCTAAATCTAGGACATGAACTTATGGTTCGTGATTTATTTATGACGATTTCTCACTCTTATGATTCATTAATTTAGAAATAATAATGTCTAACTCCATGAATCATGATTATGATCCATGATATATTAGGCATGAAATTTGAATGTTATATTCAACATCTCATACCATTATTCATATATAATTATTTCATGTGATCATCGATTGATATCTCTCATGTGTACCCTTACTAAGCATCTGATCTAAATATTTCTTATGTTTTTATTCCCCAAGATATAAAGAAAAGTTAAATAGGGTATGATTATGAATATTTCTATGTGAGAATATATTTTTTGGAGATGTTGAATATATTTCATAAAATAAGAATTTTGAATATATAGTCTTTAGAGATATTAAACATATACAGTCCTTAGACATATATTTTTGAAATTTATTGAAAATTCATTTAACAATGTGTGGTATCTATATATGAAGTGACTATGTCTATAAAAAAGAGCTAGATAGGCTCTCTACCAAATATAACTCTTTATTTATGACCCAATTTCACCATACTACCATTATTAAAAAGTTATAAAATGGTATGTCGACAACCTAGTCCCTCTTAAAAACATTGGCTCTAATGCCCTATATAATGAATCAGCCTAGACTAACACATGAACCACCACCCAACCAAGAATTACACTATGATGAAGAGCATTCTAAATACCCAATGGTAGAAAACTAATGGATGGTAATCATTAAACTATCTTGGGAATTATTTACCCCAAATAAATTAAATTAAACTAGTAATGAGATTCTATTGAATTTTAGGCATGACACATCTATATGTTAGACACCCACACTAAATCAGGTAAGTAGAATAAATGAAATGAATCAAAGGTTGGATCGAAGTAGATAAAAAAAGATAATATGAAATAAATCCAAAACAACCATTTTATTCAATATCCACAACACTATATATATAATTCCCCACCCATTAAAAAAATAAATATCACAAAATAGTAGAAACTAGGAAAAGTTGATTTAGATAATTTTATAAAGAAAAATAAATAAAAAAGTAAAAAAAACTAACTTCTATGTGACTATATGCCACAATACAATCTTAAATCTAAACACTAACTATGAATGAACAAGATATAAAACAAAAACTTGAAAATAAATATAAAATGAGTGAGAAAATATAAGCTTAATAGGCCAGCAACCACCTTTCCACAATACTAAATTTTAATTATGAATCAATGTCAATATAGTTAAGATTAGGTTGGTAAAATATCGTTTTCAATTTTCTTTATAGACTTAAATAAAAAGATTAACATGCCACGAAATTTTAAAGGAATAAATATATTACCTTCTTTAAAACAAGGCGGATAACCACTTTATATATAAATAATGAAATGATTTGATTCCACAAATAGATTATTTTCCTTATAAGAAAATAAAATTTAGTTAAACCATTTCATTACCCTCTATATGTAACTACACTATACAATTAAATCATCCATCCTACCAAGTTTTAAAGGAGTGGAAAATTATCTTTACTCCTTAATTCTAATCATTTTGAGTAACTCAAGGGAAACAATTTATTTTCAGAGGTAAATAAAATATGTTTTATTAATGAATTTAAAACACCATAAAAATATTTTCTCACCGACTATTGGATTAAAAAATCATTCTCATTTAATAGTTAAATTATTCAAAAAGGATTATATTTTTTCAATAAATAGAATTACCTATGCTAAACTGAACATGAATAGTACATTAATCTCATGATTTAGATTATAAATCTCACAATATTCATATAAAACAAGATTGAAAGGCTTGATTTCATGGATATTATCTATAAAAAATCTTATTTTACTACACTTCCAAAAATTTATCCACAATGATTCTCCTTGAGACCTTTTCTAGAACTATCAAAAAATATAATCATTATTATAACATGGGGAGTAGAATGATAATAAATGGGTGAGATCAAACACTCAGTAAGGATAAGATATATTATAAATTATGAAATCATAAATATGAAGGGTAATATGTGTAAGGAATGAATATATTAATAAAATATCAAAATAAAATATGAGATAATCATAAAACATGATGAAGAAACACAAGATCATAAAAATATCATTAAAGAATCATAAAAGTTATGACCAAGATAAAAAATTAACATCAATAAAAAATGTTTAAACATGATATAAAAATACACAATACTTTAAAAACAATAAATAATCATGAAATCAATGATTAACATGATAAAAACATGAAAATGCGGCACCATCAAAAATTTAGAGAAATTTTAGCATTTTGAACAACCAAAAATGTCACCACTTCATGTTGTGAAAAAAATATCCACACTTCATATTGTGAAAATAATTCTCACACCTCATGTTGAAGAAAAACAAATTTCCCACACTTCATGTCATGAAAACAATTATACACATAACATCCTTTTTCTTGATGTGTAAATACTTTACTAATGTTTTGGAGGGTTATATAATACCCAACCCTTCACCATTCATATATACGAGTTATATATGAGAATCAATCAATATTCATCTTAAAAATAACCTATGAAAAAATAATGGGTGTCTTAAAATATTTAAAAACATCATATAACATGATCTTAAGAAACCATAGAATATAAAAACTCTAATTTTACAAAAGAAATTATATCATAATGACATATAAATGGTGATTTAAACATATCTTAATGAAAGATATACCATGGAGGGTAAATATAAGAGAAAGTGAAAATGTTTTAAAAACAACCTTTTAAAACATTTATGTATAGATAACTTTTAAAAAACATTTTTATAAAGGGAAATATAAGTATTTTAAAAAACTTAATATAAATAGAACCAAATTAAATATCCCTAAAAATTAATAAAGGTAATAAAGAAGTAAAATAGAAAATAATATGAAAAATTCTACCATTATTTGAATCTTTAATAATAGAGGCTTAAAAAATATAAAACTCCTATAAAAAAAGGAAGTGGAAATACTTTTAAAAATTTTAATTTTTGAGTAACATTTAACAATGGAGGATTAAAAAATACATATTTTTTTAACAAATAAATGTGAATATAATTCTCAAACATTTATGTTTAAAAGAATATTTTATAATAAAAATCTGTAAGAGATATAAATTTTTCAAAAAGGTATATGAAAATACATTGGAAACATTTTACCTTAAAATGTTGTTTAATAATAGAGAATTGAAAAACAAATATTTTTTCAAAAATATAAGTGAAAATACATTGAAATATTTTATTTTTTAAAAAGATTATTTGATAATGGAACTATTAAAATGATATAAAATTTATCAAAACAATATATGGAATGGATGATAAAATATTTTATTTTAAAATGGTAGAAAAAAATTTCAATCATTTTAAAACATTCTTGTTGAAAACACACACCAATTAAAGTATTTTAAAAATTATAATTTAAAATGAGGTTAGGAGAAAATTATTTTTACCCTATATATCCGGAGGAGATGAAAATGATATAGGATTTAGAATGAATGGGCCTAAAACTTCTCCATATTTATTATCACATTTGAGAGATCTCAATTTTTTTAATGAAGTTTAAAATAAATACTTAAAGATTGAATAACCTTTAAATAAAAACTCTTAAACAATAATGACCATGAAATTGAACTCAACCCTTCACAATTCATACATATGACCATACTTTATGTTGTGAAAATAAATTTCCATACATAAAACCATTTTATCATGAGGTATAAATCCTTAAACAATGCATTTGAGGGAAATATAGAATTCAACCCTTCAAAATTTATACATATGAGTTATATAAGAAAATAAGAAATTTATCATCTCATAAAGAACCTATAAAAAATAACAGGACCCTATTTTTTGGAAAAAAATCACCTAACATAAACTTAAGAAATCATAGGATGTCGAAACACTCATTTTAAAAAATAAATCATATCATAATAACATATAATGGGTTATCAAAACATATATTTATGAATGATAAACCTTAGAGGGTACATATATGTGAAAAAAAAAGTTTTGAAAAAAACCATTTAAAATATTGATTTGAAAATTCATTTAAAAAATATTTTTTTGAAGGGAAAGAGTAGGATTTTTGAAAACCTTAATTTAAATAGTACATGCTAAATTAGACATAGAAATAAATTTTGGTTATCAATAATGATAAGTGAATATAAATTGAGAAGTTAAACTTTTAAGGTAATATTCAATAAAGGATACTTAAAAATCTAGAAAGTATTCAAAAAAGGTAAGTGAAAATACTTTTAAAACTTTCAGTTTTAAAATAATATTTAATAATGGATAATTGAAAAATTAATAATGTTTTCAAAATAGAGAGTATAAATATTTTGAAAACATTAATATTTAAAATAATATTTAATAATGGATAATCTAAAAATACATAAGGATTTAAAAAAGGGAAGTGAAAGTACATTGAAAATGGTTTTATTTAAAAGAATCTTTAATAAATAATAATTATAAAATATATATCATTTTTTTAAAAAGAAGTGAAATTAATTTGAAAACTTTAAATTTTAAAAAACTATATTTAATAACGGAACATTGAAAAATGCACAAAATCTATAAAAAGAAAATGAGGAGTGAATGATAAAACCATTTATTTTAAAAGGGTATAAAAAAACCTTTTGAACATTTTGTAAATAATATTGTTGAAAACCCAGATCACTTAAATGATTTAAAAAAATTTATTTAAAAATTAGTTAATTTGAAATTTATGTTTATACTAGATATCCAAAGGATAGAAAAATAATAGAGTATTTATAATTAAATAACATAAAAATATCCTAGAGGGATTATTATTTTTAAGAGATTTCAATTTTTAGAAGGAGGTTAAAAATAGATCCTTATAGATTGAGTACCATTTAAATCATAACTCTTGAACTGTAATGACCATTAAACTGGACTTAGAATTGAATGTATAAGGAATTAATTAATGTTATAATATTTTATATAATAAATTTTCCCCCTCTTAAATAAAAATAGGTGTTTAATACAAGAAATGTCTCAATAAAGGGAAATTGGGATGAAAATATCTTATATTATTTCCTTGGATAATTGATAACACTCTATCCTCGTTGGAGAATTTAATTTTCCTTTGAATTTTCCTTGAAATTGAATGTATTCTGCTAAATATAAGTGACCATGGTATTATTTTGTGGTTCATGGTTATAAGGATACAAAAATTGAATATTTTTAAGGAGTTATTCAAAGGTGAAATGTGTATTTGAAAGGGTGGAAGTGATATCCAATTATAGTAAGAAAAAGAAGAACTTTTAGAAACACTCATCAATTTTTAATAATTTCATGAAACTTTTTAAGGGTTAATAGATCAAAAATGGAAAAAATAGATCATGGGGAAAGATAAGTCAAAACTCATCTCAAAAACATATTTAAAAAAATGTTTTTAACACATTTTTTCTTATTTCTCTAAAGTAAAATTATTTTTACCATTTTTACATTTTATCGGGGTAACAATGTTTTTAAATAGTAATTAATTTTTATAACTGAAATTATAATTAATCTTTAAATTTAATTTGAACCTGATGATTTTAACTTTAAATATAATTTTATTATATTAAATTTATAAATGTGTGAGTGGTGAAATTTAAATTAAACATGCTTAATTAAGTAAAAATAGTTTTTTGAGAAAATTATATTTTTTATTTATAAATTTATATATAAGATAAAATTATCATTATTATAAATTTTATTGAAATAAATTTATTTATTATAAATATAAATAATGTTATGAGGCTTTCAATGAAATACACATCTAAATCTCAGCATGAAAATAATTCATTCAAAGAGAATATCAAAATCAATTTTTATTTAACCAACATTTTTTTTAGTTTAAAAAATATTATACATGGTATTTATATGGTCAGATAATATATTAAAATTCATAATTTTATTGATTATATATATATTTCATTAATTAAAATGGATTTTAAAAATTATGGATGCTTATATAGTAATAATAACAAAAAAAATCCTATTTTTAAATAAAAAAAATATGTTTTGAAAAATTTTAAAAAATTAATACTATGTTAATTTTCATGATATAAGTTAAATAATGAATATTATTTAATAAAACATAATTTTTTAAAATGTAAAAATTCAATTTTTGAAATAAGGTTCAATATAATGAACACAAATTTTATTATAACCATTTTCAATGTTAACTCATATTAATTATTTATGCACTAAAAGAAACTGATATTAATTGTTTAACATCTAAGTTTTTATTATAGATTTATTAATAATATATTCTTAATTATTTAGGTATACTTATGTTGGGTGTTGTGTGTGGAATTATTTGTAAGACACAGTATATATTTTAAAGGATCTAAAATCTTAGTTCATTATAGAATCATTATATCATCGATATACACAATTACAATAAGAAAGTTTGTCTCTCTTACCATAAAATAACGATTCAAATCAACTTTTACTTATATGAATTTTATTTTCTATAATATATTATATATATTTAAATAACATGATTCAAACACTAGTTTTAGGTTATATAGTGACTTTATTAACTTACACACTCAGAACCATCACTGAAGAAACAAAGACTTCATGGCCATTTGAAAATAAAAATTATTTTATTGATAAGAAAATACAATAAATAATTAGTTTATTTTAATCATTTTGACTATGGAAAAGATCTCTTCAAGATATATTCCCTCAATTTGAGACCATCCTTTACAAATAATATGAGATTGTTTTTATATAAATTCAAGTTTTAATTGAGTTTTTTTAGAATAAATATTATTTCCCACAATTAGATATTTATTTTTTGGATGTGAAAATATTTAAAAATTTTCATTCTTCTCAATTTTTATAACTTCTTCTATATTTGAAACCCAATGATCATGTTAAAAGGATTCATCAAAACTTGTTAGTTCAACCTATGTAAGTAAGCTAGTAGTATTATAAATTCTCATCCTTAATTGGGGTTTCACCCACTTTATACTTTATTTAATTAAATTTTTTTTCTCCATATGTTTTAAAAGTCATTGTATCTTATAAAGTTCTCACTTATAAAATTCCACATTGTTGGAATTTCTAGAATCAACATGTGAGTTTTAAAAATATACCCGTTAATTTAAAATATAATGATGATATACAATTTCTATATCTCATTAACTATAGTAATAAAAAATGATTCTTGTGATTAATTGAGATTTTACAACACAATTACATCAATTCTATCTATAATATCCATTTAATTATTATTCTAGAACCATATGTTTCTTCAATCAGGTGTGTAACCAAGATATGATAATTTTTTTTCCATTCATCAAACATACCATAGTGTTTTTATTTAATCAAGGAAAATCATGGGATGATATATACCTTTGAAATCATCAAGCATGGATTCATTATGAACTATGAGTCATATAGTGTATTTACCAAATTTGGTTTAAGTAGACACCATTTTATAATATTGATAACTATGATTTTTGTCTTATCTCGAAAATATTTTTTTGGTGTCATGATTTGATTGTATTTTTTATTCCATGTCCACTAAACATTGATTATTCCAATAAGAAGATCCATAATTTTGTGAAGTGTATAGATCATAAGATTTATTTCTTATCCAATGCTTATCAAGATATACGTTTAATTCTTAATTATTATATTCAGTTCTATTATCAGATCAACATATTTTAATGATATACCCAATTATATTTTATTAATATTATGAATGTGTTTATATTTATCAATATCTTGTGATTGAATTAATATTAAATAGACATAAGTCATATGATTAAAATAATTAACAAAATTCATTAAATAATTATATCCTTCAATTGACATCAAACACGTTGGGATTCACATATTTGAGTTAGAAAACTAAATAGGTTTATTTGATTTAATTTCTATTGGATTATGGATTTTATTCATCATATTTCTGATGTGACATATAACACATTTGTTGAGTCCTTCACACAATCAATTTGATATATTTATCAAAAAAAATGCTTGAAATGATTAAATATATTCCTCATTACTAATTTCCTATGTCTTATATGAGAAAGTTGGGTTTCTTAATTTATTCACACGAAATATTAATTTTGTTTATTGTAACTCCATAACATGATATTAATTGTTTTTTGTTTCCCTTTAATTGTAATATTTATATCCATAAAACTTATAATGAATAATTAATTCTTCAAAAATATTATCTCATTCCAATTATCAAAAAGTTGAGAAATATAATGGAGAGAGTTCCTTAACCTATCAATAAAGAGAACATTACTGGATGAATTTTTAATAATCATGATGTATACAAATACATTCACATTAATTTATCCATAATTTATAAAAGTGAAAACACCTCCATCATACCAATGGATATAATTCAATTTTGTTTTATTTTTATTTACACGTGATGAGAAACTGCTATCAAGTATCAATGTATTTTATTCTTTTGCAACATTATAACCCACCTAAACCACCATTGTGTGTTCTTTATTATTCTTAATTTTATATGTTTTTTAATCTTTATGTATCTTTAAATAATATATTATAATGGTATGTTAACTGTTATAAGTGTGTCTAAGTTGATCCCGCCTCACAAAATTATCCTTATTACAATCAAATGTATTATTCAATTGAACCTTATATTTTATTTTTTGTCTTGGATAAACTATAATAATTTAATATTTACCCCACCTTGATTCAAAAACACTATTTTATTGATATATTGAAACATTTTGATGATGCACATATGATTTGTTTCCATACACACCACATCACAATATTTTTTCCTTCAATGTGAAATATCCTTTGATAAAAATTTTGTTCTTAAAAATTTAATCATCTAATTTCCTTATAATTTGATATATATTTATTTTTTCAACCTTATCTTCATTAGGTGACTTATATTTTACCTTGAAATTTATCATAGGCTTGACCCTATAGTTATTTTTTACCATACCTCAATACATTTATAATTTCTCGCACTATCATCAAACATGGATGTGGGTGTGCCATGATTTTTAGGTGATGTATTTGACTTTTTATTTCATTTATTGGTATTAACACCATCATAATTGGAATACCAGGTGTCCAAAATTATTAGCATTGGAACAATATGAAGATTTATTGGCCACTTAGTATCATTATTATATTTCACTGTAGTTATAGATATTTCACCGACCTCATTCATTGAATTTTTTTAAATTTTCATATTTTGATTTTCATGAGTAATATTTGGATTTTAATGTATCTCTATCAATAGAATATACCTCCCCATTCATTCTAATATTTTTTATAGTGGTAATATAATAAATATTATTTCTTTCATTAAAGATTTCATTAATATTTCTCATATTTATTTTGAACTCAATTTACATTTATACAAGGTCTTATGATTTTGACTCATTATGGGATTTCCTTAATGTATATTTCCCCATAATTATAGGTTTATTATATCATGAAATTATTCTGTTCTCTTTAATTAAAACCATGATATAATCCCTATGTAGAAACTCTCTGGGTGTTTTCTGATTACTTTTTTCTTCTTCACTACTCTATTATTCTTCTTCATAACTCAATGAATCTTTGGGTAGTTTTAATTTTTACATGGTGTCTATTTTTCATTATACATTGAGTTTTATAGTTCTTTTTAACATTATTGATCATAGTTAATGTCATCATATTATGAGAAAATTTAATTACCCTCTTATAAAGGAAAACCCCTTTTGAGTAAATAAATTTCTTATCATGAAATATAGTTATAGAAAACACATGAACTACTTTAGTTATTTTAAAAAGTTATAAAATATATCTTTTCAGATTTAAAATACCATTTAACATCATAAATATTCATAATATAGATGTTGTACAATAACTATAATGATTAGTATATATTAAATCTTATAATAAAATCTGGTTATTATAGATATAATATGAAATGATCTCGACCAGTAGGATAATAACCTATATAGAACATTTATCAGAGATTATTAGGGGAATGTAATTATTGGGGGTTTCCATTAACCAATACCATGATGAAATGAAATAGATGAGTCCCAGATAAAACCATTTATGAGGAAGGTTGATCTTATTGAGATCATGACCCAAACCATTTTCACCAAAGCACCATATGAAATCCCCACCATCACACATATTACCCTTACGGTGTTTTCTGGGGTAATAATGGGTTATGTATCTAGAATCCAGCATTATGAATTATTATAAAAAATGATTATATTTATTCCTATTTGTTATTAATATTATATATGAGTTTATGAAAATTAGGGTTTGTTATGAAGAAATGAAAATTGTGTTTTTGGAAAATACACAGTTTTAATTAAAAAAATATTTTTGATAAATTCAATAATTTTGAAAAAACAATTTATTTTCATATAATATTCCTATTAAATAAGTTTTATATATAAATAATGACATAATTTAATTAAGTCCAATATGATCCTTATAGGAGTCCGGAAAACTGTTATTGTCATAAAAACTAGTATTTTTTTTAATAAATGAGGATTTTGATTTAAAAGTAAAAATTATTATATTTAAATAATTATTTTGATAAAATAAATATTATTTTGGAAATCATCACAATTTTTTTCCAATTTTGAATTTAAATTATTCTCTTAGATAGTCACATTTTTGTTTAAATATTAAATATGGTATAAATACATGGTATGCATTATGACATCATAATAGACCAAACATGATGTAATAAATATTACAAAGGGAATAAAAGATCAAAAATTTATTTCCCCTTAAAAAATGCATTTTTGATTTTATTTTATTAATTTTATAAACCCTCAATTAATCCTTTATGACCTATATTATATTTTAATTTATTAAAATCAATTCTGTAGAAACATGACTCACTTCCATATCACCGAAAATATTATTTTAATTATTTAAGTTCATAGACAAAAAATATTTAATATCAATTTACATTGGAAGAAAACATTGATAAATTGAATACAAGGGTTGTTGGTTTTTATTATTTTATCATGTAGAGTAAAAACCTAAGTGAATAAATTTAAAATGAATTCCCCCTCATTTTCCATAAATACCCACCCAAACTTCCACTCATCATCACAAAAAACATTTAGTGATAATTTAATCTCCCAAATCCTCTATAAATCCCTCATAAGGTGTTCCCATATTCTTAAGAAGCTCCTCACATTCTTTTATAAGTACCCTTTCAAGGTAAGGGAATCTCTCCTCTTATTTTAATATCATATACTTTCTTTGTAAAAATAACCTTTTTGTTTCAAAATTTCAACATTTTAATGTGTTTTTACACATACATTTTACTATAATTATGATGTCTATTTAATTATATACCACCATTCACTATCATTAAAACATTCCATGATTATTAATGTACACTTGTTATGCTACCAAAATTATCTAGTGATTTTCTGTGCCAAACATTTGTATAGTGAATACCCATCCCCATTTACACTCAAGGGTATTCAACTTGATTTAACCATCCTTCATTTATTTGGGAAAAAATTGTATATATCCTAAACTACTTAGTAGTGGGATTAAATATGAAAACCCTTATCTTTTTTACACATTAATTCAAGATTTATTATATAATATTATGTATAATACAACCCAAAAGATCAAGAAGTCTAGTATCTTTGGGAATTTGGTACAAAACATAACAACTTAAAAAAGAGGTTACATCACCATTATTTAAAACTTCCTAAACATTATTATAATATTACATCATATATAAAACTTCTAAAGATGAATTGAGGAAATACATAAGAAGGAGGAGAGCTATAAAACCAAGTTTGGTAATAAACATTGAATAACATGAAGAAGGAATTACATGTTAGACAATTGGTATATCAATGGAACATAAAAGAGGTGGGAATCATAATCATGAAAATGAGGCATGATATAACATGATAATAGAAATCCAACATGATAATGTCTAAATGACCATAAACATGAAATCATAATCATAAGTCACGTTTAAACACCAAGAAAACAAAACATAATCTTTTTAGGATAACCTCCCACACACCATCCCTAGCGTCTCATGAGACTAAAAGAATACCCATTTAATTGGAACACTACCTTGGCAAACCCATCATAATCATATCATGTACATGCATAAGTGTTCCAAATATATCATATAACATAAGAACACATTTCATTACATTTAATTCCACAACATTTTAGTGTGTATTTAATAAATTTTAGTCCAAAAAAATTAGAATAAGTGTATAAAGGTGAAAACCCATGATAGGAAATGGGAATGGGTATTCACTACACAATGGTTTGGCATAGAAAATCATGATGAAATTTTAGTAGTATAACGGGGGAATATAAATTATCATGGGAGGGATTAATGAGAGTGAAAGGGGTATCTCATAATTTAGACATCATAAGGGCAGTAAGGGGGATATGTAAGAACATATATCAATATTATGAATTAGAAATAAAAAAACTAGACATTAAAGATTATTTAATAAAGAAGCGAAGGATAGGATCCCTTAACTTGAGAGGGTGATTCCAAAAGCATGGTAATAGCTTATTTATAGATTTATGGAACATTGGGAGTACTATAAATAGAATAGTTTAGGGTAAAAACATGATCCATGGATTTTTAGCGAAGTTGAATGGGAGATTGGTTTGGGTTATATTATAAAATAGAGGGGAGTTCTTAATTATTTCTCAAACTTAAGATTTGGAAACAATATAATAAAGTAATCAAAACAATAAATAATTGCATGGTTTTTTCCTTTTTTATAACAAATAAGTTTTTTTTAATTATTTTATAAGGCCAAGGGCTGAAATTAGTAATATATTATCCTTGGTGATGTTTAAGTGAGTCATACTCTTAGAGAAATGATTTTAAAATATTAAAATATAATATAGGTGTTGGAGTATTTATAAATCATTTATAAAATTAATCAAATAACCTCAATAACACATTTAATTAAAAGGGAAACATATATTTTGTTGTCAATACCTATAATTACATTTATTACATCACTTTTGTTTCATTATTTGGTCATAATAGACACTATAGTTTATACCTTATTTGTTTTTTACCTGAAAATTTGATTTTCTCATAAAATTAAGAAAAATTTACCAATGGATAATCTTGACATTCTAATTTCAAAATAAATTTTTTATTAGAACAATTTTATAGATATATTAATTTGTAATTTTAAAATAGAATCAATGTTTATTGATAAATGATGGGTGTTTTGACTGTCATATTTTTTGAATCATTATAGAAATTACTTTTGATATCATAAAAATTATATTTTAATTTACATTTAATAATAATAGTTTGTTAAAAAATTATTTATTTCACAAATCTGTAAATTCATCAAAATAAATAACTTAGTTGGAATTACATATTACCCAAAAAGAAAATTTGTGTTATATTTTATAAAAATAAAAGCATTAATAAAGTAATAAAAATAAGAAGAAAATATATTCATTATTTTATATAGAAAATATATTCATATTATTAGGTTCTTGATAAATATCCCATTAGTACACCCACAAATGAACTAAGGGTATGGTGCACAATGGTGAGATTTTCATGGGATGGCCCGACATACATGGTTTCATCCATGATTTTTATGAGCTTGAACTTCTCCCATAAACTATTTTTCTCATGCTTTAGTTTTAGGATCTAGTGTTGCGATTGGTTAATAGAAAATCCATGTGATGATATCTCATTCAGAAGCTATGATAAATGGGAATCATTTTGTGTGATCATACTGGTTGAGGAGATCACTTCATTTGTTTGTGTCAATTGGATTTTCCAAAACCCTATATTTATACTAATCATATGATTATTGTTCAATGGTTATATTATTAAATATTATGATGCTTAAAATTCTTTTAAATATGGTATATATAATAAGACCAAATATGTTCATGTGTTTTTTATGACTATAATGCATGATACAGAAATTAATAAAACCACAAAGGTAATTTTATTTATAAAAGTTCAAGCCGTTACAATCTTCCCCCATTTAGAAAAATTTCACTTGAAATTTTCATATCATACTCTAAAATAGATGAGTGCAGTTCTATTTAATTTCCTCCTCTAGTTCTCATGTTACATCTTCATACTAATGGTTTATCTATAGCAATTTAACCAGATTGATTGTCTTATTTTATAGAATATTGTTTCTACAATCTGAGAACTTCACCAGATCCACCTCATAGGACATACAAGTGTTCCTCACCTCTTCCTATAAATATCTTCATAGGGATCTGTTTGGATTATTGAGTGATATTTATTATTGTATGATAAGTTATCCAAGGAAATATGTTGACCCCATACTCCTTTGAAGTAAATTGCGCATGTTGTCAATATGTCCTCAAGTATCTAGATAGTCTTCTCAGAATGGAAATCAATTTGAGTGTTATAAGTCAAGATGAAGTTAGAATCAGTATTTAGAGTGTGTTGAAGACTCTTCCAAAACATGTAGGTAAATTAATGATATTGATTAGATATAATCTATAGTAGTGTTCCATGTAACCTCATCACTTCTCACATTTATATACTAACATGTTTATCAAGTGATAATTACTATCATATTTTAGTAATGTGATAATACATTGTAAGATGATCCACATAACCCTTAGAACATTAATTACTCTCAATTTATTTGGAAGCCAAGTGGTAAAGTCCATGGTTATGTTTTACCATTTCTTGGTTGGAATGGGTAATAGTTGCATCATCCCCATGGTTTTTTTCAATTCATCCTTCACTTGCTGACATACAAGTCACTTTGATGTATATTCCATGATATCATTATTCATATTTCCCCACCAATAGTTCTCTTAGAGATCCCCATACATCTTTTCGATCCATGGATGGATGGAGAAGGTTGAGCTATGTGCATCAACCAATATCTCCTTATTTAACTTAGTATTTGATGGTACACATAGTTGTGAACTAAATCTCACAAATTGTCTTACATTAATTATACTCCTCAAGTATTTCTCTTTTATTATATAAATCACCTTCTTTTTAATTTCCAAATAGCCTCCTTAATCATCCTTTATATTCTCCAAAAGGGATGGTTGAGAAATAATTATTGAAATGATTGAGGATTTACCTTCATTTATGATTCCCATGTCCATCATTTTCACATCTAAGAACATTGGATCATTCTCAATTCTCATCAATTATAAAATTGATGGTTCCTTTATACTTAGAACATTAGTCACTTTAGTATCATTCTAATAATGGTAGTGGATTGTGTAGTTATAGTCCTAAATCATATATAACTATATTCACTAAAATATATTCATCTATTTATATGTGAATATATACTTGAGGCTCTAATGATCTATTCATATTTCACACTTCTATCTAAAGAGATAATTCCACCCAATTTTCAACATGAATATCACTACAGAAAACTCCATATCATTCATTGTGTAGTTCTGTTCATGAACTTTAAATTTCCTTGGGGCATGGAAATAAATTTTTCATTCTAAATTAGCACACAACCTAAACCATTCTTTGAAGCATTGTTTCATACCATGAATATTTCCCTACATGCGGGTAGAGTAATTACATATGCATGGATAAGATTCTTTTTCAAATCCTGTAATCTATCTTGAAATTATTTATTCTAAACAAACTTCCCTTCATTATGAGTTTTCTTGGTTAGAGGGTTTTATATATATGATAACATACTCACAAATCAAAGATAATTCACAACCAATCCAAGGAAACTATGGATTTTGGTCAAAGATGTTGGCCTCATTCATCCTGCAATTACTTACATCTTTTATGGATCTATAGATTTTCCATTTTTATGCTAACATTCCCAAATAATGATAATTCCTTCAAATAGAACTCAAAATTTTTGTAATTTTTATACATCTTAGTTTTTTATAAGGTCTTCAGAACAATTATTAGATTCTCCTCATGCTTCTTTTTACTTTTAAAGTATATTATTATATGACCTATAAATACAGCAAAAAATTTGTCAAAGTAATACAAAAATAATATATTCACCATGTCCATGAAAATTTATTTGGAATTAGAGAGTCTGAATTATATTATTATAAACTCATAGTTATCATAACTTGTATGTAATGTAGTCTTGTATATATCCTATTTCTCTAAACTTACTTGATAATAAACCAACCAAAGATCCACCTTGGGGAAGTATTGGATCTAGGTAGCTGATCAAACAAGTAATAAATCTATGATTGAGGATACTTTTTATTTATCATGATGTTGTTTAGATTATGAAAATCAATTGAAAGGTTCATTGAACCATCCCTCTTCTTGATTAAGAGGACTAATGCACCCTAAGGTGAAACACTTGGGTGTATGAACCCATTATCTAGATTGCCCTATTTTTTTTCATCTGCTCCTTAAGTTCCAAAATAGCCATTATATACTAGGTCTTGGATAATTTAATTCCCTAGGTATAAGATCGACAGAAAATTAAACCACTCGGTGGAAGACCTGGAAATTCTTTGGGAAACCCATCAATGTATTATATCATAATTGGAATTTCTTCAAAGAATATATTTTCCACAGACTAAAAAATTTGAGATAGATACACATTATTGTAGGGAAATAATATCCACATTGGAGAGGTTGGTGCTAAGGAAGATTTGTACTCCTAATTTTATTTATATAGAATCATGAATTTGGATATAGAGAGTAATTTCTTTATCTAGAAAATAAATGTTGGATATATATAAGGAAAGATAATAAATACCCAAAATTATATCAAATATCACTAAAGGGAGTATCAAAAGATTCTTTGGGAAGTTCATGCCACAAATTTTGATAGGGTAGAAGTTATATAATTAGGATGCAATAATTTCCCATTTTTCATTTTCACCAATAGTTCTAATTCCATTCTTTTTTGTAGTGTTTGAATAGTTATAGTAAACTTTCTTAATATGATGGAATTCATTGATTCATAAACAAATGTAAATTATCTGTTCTTATATTAATAACTAGAATAATTGTTACTACTTCGTTTTTGGGATTCATCTCAGTGGTTGTAATGGAATATGCTTTCCCGTGTTTCCTTAGAGGTTGTTAGTGTGGATTTCCTCCAAAAAACCTTTTCTTAAGGCAATGGTTCGCATAGTTTCCTTGTTCCTTTAATTTGAAACATTGTTGAATAATATGATGGTATTCTATAGCCTTACTCTCTTCTATTGCATTAGCAGGTTTATCATATCGGAAATCACTAACTAGGTGCCCTTCCTTTACACACTTAAAGAATTTCCTCACCCCTCGGGTTATTTTTGGGGTTCTTCTTTCCACCATTTTAAAAAGTGGGATGTTGGAATTTCTTACCACCATTATATGTCTCCATGAAACCACCAGAATTAAACTCCAATTTCTTCTTCCTATCTGCATGAGACCCTATAGATTAGTTGACCTCCACTATGAATTTGAAGAAACATCAGAAAATTAACTCACAACAATCAATGTCTTGGATCTCCTAGGATTTATTTTAGACCACCAAAGAAGCAGTCAACTTTGAATTTTGGGGGTAATGAAAAATTTAAAGGTATATTGTGATTGTTATGTAAAGTTTTCCTCATACGCCCTAATGAATTCATCTTCTTTTTTCTTGATGGGAAGGAAATACCTTTCCATTTTAATTTAGAGAGTATGAGGAAAATAGTTTTTAATTTTTTTAGGAACTCCTTTCACCCCATAGATTCAATAACTTCCTCCAAATTTATATTTTTGACCAATGTCCACCGATAATGATATTCTCCCTCCATATAATAAATAGACAGTATAACCCTCTCTTGATCAGAACATTTAAGGATGAATAAGATCTTTTCAATTAATTTTATCAAGTTTTTATTGATTAAGGGATAAAATAATCCATTAAGATCTAGAGGCCTTTATCACATAAAGGAAATAATTGAATCTTGTTCTTTCTTAGGGGGATTTTTAAATTCCTATTGATTCAGGTTCTATTCAAAACTCATGTCAACTGAGAGAGTATCATCACCTTATCTATTATTCCCACTCCTATTGAGATGGGCATCTTGTTTAGGCAGTCATCACATTTCCCTTCACATTGTTTGTTTACTCAGTTCCTCCTATTTCTAACCATTGGATAGAATAAAGGAAAAAAACATATGATGGGTATTTTACACTGTTAGACAATTAAATGGTAATCCAATAACATTGAAGAGATAACTTATAAATTACCTATATTTCCATAACTTAGAAACTTATAGGCTTCAATCTACATAATCCATGAAATATTTCCTGACATAAAAACTTATGATAATTTTTATTCCTTTAATAATGGTTTATAATGAACTTGTGAATTTACCAAAGCATATCCATTAGGAGTGTTAAATCAGGTGTGTATCAATGTCTGCTTTCTTGCACTAGGACCCAATCAGGTTTATCTCAATGAGGTATTTTTAGGTTTTACAACCATGTGGATCTGTGCCAGAGCCACATCCACTTATTATATCTAGAAATTGTTTTATTTTATTAGAATCCACTAAATCTATAATTTAAAAATATTTATTGATGTATTCTTATGATCAATATTATCCCCAAGGATTTTAGTAATTTTTTCCAATCATAATACAAAAAATAACTAAACTTTCTGTTGATACCAACTATGATAACTATCTTCTTTATTACAAATTAATTCACGATTTATTACATATGATTACACATAATAAAACCTACATGATTGGAAATGATCACGTCTTTGAGAATTAGACACATTACATAAAAGATTAAAATAGGGGGTATATAACCATTATTGAAAACATCATTAACATTATCATAATATTCCATTGTAGTAAAAAATATACGAGATAATATAGGTACATACATAAGAAGGGGGTGAGCTGTAAATCATAATAATGGAATAAACAAGCCATAAAATGAAGAATTAATTACATGTTAGATAATAGGTATATTAATGGGACATAAAAGGGGTTTGAATCATAATCATAATAGTGAGGCATGATATAGCATGATAACATAAAGGCAATATGGGAATGTGGAAAAACATTTATACATGAAATCATAATAATTATACAAGGATAAAAACCAAGAAATCATAACATAATGTTCTTGGAATAAGCTCTCATACACCATACATGGAATCTTATGAGACTAAAACATTACCCAATTCATTGATATTCTATCTGGGCACACCCATCATAATCATATCATGTACATACATTTGTGTTTCACATAGATCATATAACATAAGAAAAAATTTCATCAAATTTAATACAAAAATATTAGATTTTGGATTTTATAAATGTAAGTCACTAATAAAATAAGTATTATTGAATAAAGGTGAACACCCTTTATAGTAAATGGGTACGATTATTCACTACACAAATGTTTGTCATGGAAAAATCGAGGTGCAATTTCGGTAGCATAACAGGGGAACATAAATTATCATGTGAGGGATTAATGAGAGTTAAGGGGTATCTCATCATTTATAAATCATAATGGAATTAAGGGTTATATGTAATAATATATCCAAATATTAGAAATTAGAGATATAAGGCATAAGATAATTAAGATTCTTGGAAAAATAAGAGAGTGAGGGAATCCATTACCTTGAGAGAGTGATTCCAAAAGAGTGGGAGGGGCATCTTGAGAGCTTAGGGGCATCTTTGGAAGACTCTATAGGGGTTATGGTAGAGTAATGATGTGATCTAACTTTTTTTGTGAACCTAAAAGTGAGAATGGGTGGGTTTATATAGAAAAATGGTGGAGAGTTCATTATTATTTGTCAAATATAGGTTTTGGACTCTGTATAATAAATCAATCAAAACCACAAAACATCCCATTATTTTTTTTTCAAAAATTCAACTATGTAAAAAAATATGGAAAATTAACCATCAGATAATTTCTATGTGTTTATTTCAAAAATAATATTTATTTTATCAAAATAATTTTTTTAATATAAGAATTGTGACTTTTAAAATAGAATTGACATTTGTTGAGAAATAATGTTTTTTTGATAGTATTAATATTTAAACCATTATAGAAATTAAATTTGATATCATAAAAATAAATTATAATTTACATTTAATAATAATAATTTAATGACAATATTTTATTAAAATATTATTTATTTCAAAAATCCATTAATTCCAAAAAATAAATGTTTAATTGAAATTTCATATTACCAAAAATAATTTTTTATTATTATATAAAAATTGAAATCAATTATAAAGTAAGAATAATAAGAGAAAAATATATTCATTATTTTATACAATATAAATATTAATATTATTAGAGTCTCGATAACTATCTCTTTATTACACCAACAAACACCCTATGGGTAAGGTGTGCAATTGTGATGTTTTCATGGGGTGGATTAGTGTACATGGTTTAGTTCATGGTCTTGATGTGCTTGAACTTCTCCCATAAATAGTTTCTCTAATGATTTATTTTTTGGATCTATGATTTTTATTTTTCAAGAAAAAATCCCAGCAATTCTGTCTATTACTCCCTAATATTTTAAAAAGAACACTCTATTCAATAGCATACATTTATGAGAACACCGATCTTATTTGAACTTAAAATATTATTATTTTATCATGGCCATTAAAAACATGCCATTAAATTGGTAGGTGTGAATACGATTATATATATTATGAAATAAATATGAAGTTAATATTCAATAAAGATTTAATTATTCTTATGAAATGGAAACATAATTTTTAGTAAATTCAATTTATTCTTCAAATATATGTTTTCTTCAAAACGAAATTTAATTTATTTCTATGTGAAAATAAATATAATATTTTTTTGACACTTTTTGAAAATTTATATGGAAAAATAAACTTTATTTATGGACTCATCATTTCAATAATAATCTTAGGGTAATTTTTTGAGAATATTCTAAAAATGTATATTTTTTGGTTTAAAAGTTAAAATTATTTTTTAACAAAATACCATAAATATTATGAAATAATTATTATATTATCATGATTTAAAATTTATTAAAAATTATTATTGATAAAAATTTATTTATTCATTGAAATAATACATAAGGTGTTGCATTTGGAAACACATTCTTATCAATTTTGAAAACCATGATTTCAACCTTAAAAAGCTATTTTTATGGGTTATATGCGTAACATATTTAGATTTTATTTTTATCACTTTTATAAATTTAATAATTTAAAATTTATTTCATATTTGGAATCATAAATTCCAAATTATGAAATATGTTTATTTTAATTTTTAGGCATAAAAAAGTTATCGTGTTAAAAAATGATTTTCTGTAGTATAGGTAAAACAATACACCGAGTTAAAGGTATAAGGAAAACAATTAAAATAACAATAAACTAAAACATAAAATGGGTTATTGATGTGATTATCAACCATAAATTTTGAGTCAATAAGTTTTCCTTATTAATTTTTCATTCCTATATGTTTTGAAAATCACAGACACTTTTTCTTAAGGAAAATTATCTTTCTTTAAGGATTATTTTCCTCAGGAAAACTTTTTTTATCTATGAAAAGTTTTATCCTTACCTAGTTTTTCATTATCTAATCCAATTTATTCTCCAAACCAAGTCTAAATTTATTTTTTAAGTAAAAAAATTTGGTTCATTATAAAAAACCTCAAAATCATACATGTTCTTAAATTACCAAGACTTACTTTTTTTAGAATCCAAATTCACTAAAATTTTGATTTAAAATTCTCTCAAATTCAGACTCTACATTCTAAGAAATTTAAACTCCAAATTTAATGAAATTCTGACTTTGAATTTTCTAAAATTTAAACTCTGAATTCTCTGATAATCAGATTCTGAATTCTCTGAAATTCAGACTCCAAATTCTCTGAAATTTAGATTCTATATTCCTCATAATTCAGACTCCAAATTCATTAGAGTTCAGATTCTAAATTCCTCAGAATTTAGATTCTGAATTCCTCAGAATTTAGATTTTGAATTCCTCTAAATTCAAATTCTAAATTTCTCAGAATTCAGACTCCAAATTCTACAAAATTCCGACTCTAAATTAATAATAATTCAGACTCTTAATTCATCATAATTCAGACTCTGAAAATGATATAATTAAGGTTTTGAATTCTTTATAAAAAATATGAATATCCATCTATTTCTAGAATCCAAATGATTATATGTTTAGACTTAGAATTTTATTTTTCCCTAGATTCTGTATTTTCCATATTTGGCTAAGCTAATTTATTTTCCTTACACATGTTTTTCCTATATGAAACAATGTCATACAATTTGTTTCTAACTAACTATTGGTTGAGTGACTTGAGTATAGGTCCCTCAGAGATTCAAGGAAAAATATAACCGTTTGAGGTGGGAGCCAATCGTTGAAGTTTTTCCTATAAAAAAGAGCTTACTGGAAGGAGCTCACAATCAATGAATCAATCTAGATTACATGTTGTGAAGTGATTTCTAGAGGGGGAAAGACTCTCATGGCTTGTGTGTTTACTAAACATAATTTTCAGTTAGAAACACCTTATTCAACTTATTCATGTGAATCCGACTGTTAATGAGTAAAATTGAGGGTTTATGGGGATAGAAAGATAGAGATGATGACTACATTAATGATCGAGGGCTTGCGGGGATAACAAGATTGATTTCGATATTCTTATTGAGGGCTTCCCCTGGTATGGGTAAGACAAACTTTCTTGAAATTATAAATCAAGGGACCTTTATCCAACATTATTAGATACCCTAATTATTATGTTAAAATATTTACGACTTGTTACATGTTCTTTTTTCATGTTTTTTCAGTATATTTTGTTAAAGAAAGAATTATAACTTTCTTCTACTTTATTATACTTTTAATTAATCTTATAAATAAGATTCTATAAGCTTTAAGGTAGAATCAATTAAACATAAGTTTCTTTTATGGATACATATTTCCAGACCCTAAGCAAGTTTTTAGAATAGTTAAGAACTAAAGAGGTTAGTGAATTTACCTTTTTTAACTTTGTTAGACATATTTTTTCCTTATTGTTAAAAAATGTTTTTAAACTTACAATTCAACCCCTCTTGTAACTGATCATCTACATATACTATTTCAATCCTATAATTGGTATTAGAGGAGGTCTCTAAAATACATATACTTACACATATGATTTCTTACTCAATTTTTCCTTATTTTAAATTTTCTTTCTTACTTTTTCTTATCCAGGTTTTGCTTAAAGATTATTATCTTTGTTTATAACCTATTTCTACTAACAGGTTTTGTGGAAAAGATATGTACTTATAGAATGATAGGTATAAATGATGATTCTATTGACAACTTGAATCGTACCAAACAACTAATATTTGATAGTAATGATTATGAGTACTATAGAGATAGAATGAATACTTTTTTCATTAACACTGAAGTAGACAATTTTGTAATGCTCATTAGGGATTAAAAAATTTCTAACAAAGAAGTCTGAGCCTTCACCAACCAAGAAAAACAATAATATCAACTAAATTACAAGGTATGTAATAATATTTTGTATTATAATACTTTAAATATATATGGTCCAATATCTTCTTGTGAAGCTCCCAAATTCATTTGGAAGAAACTTGAAGTTACACATTTTGGAACTTCTAAAGTGATAGAAACTAGAAGATCTATGTTAAGAGATGAATATCATGGATTTTTATTTTCTTATGGAGAACCTCTTTGAAAAGTACAACAAATATTTATGACCATTTTAAATAGTCTTAAATATTTGGGAGAGAAAGGACTTGATGATGAAGTTCTTATAGATAAAATAATAGACATTATGCTCAATGAGGGGGAATCTAAAGGGACATCTATTGATGAAAATAGAAAGGTATCTAACATTACTATTGATGAGTTATTTTGAACTATTATTTATCATGAAACATGAATGAAGAGAGATTCTTATTTCAACAAAAAGATGAATTGTAATGGAAGTGTATCTTTTTCTACTACATCTAAATCCAAGACTCTGGAAATAGTAAATAGATATACAACTAAGAAAGATTTTTTTATATCTGAATCAATTGACCGTGATCATTTAGAGAATGAATTAACCAATCTTGCACGAATTATGAATGAGATTGTTGGAAAGAAATATTTTTAGTACATATATAAAAATAAATATAGAATTGACAAGAAATATTCTGAAGTAACCAATTATGAATGTAAAAGAGTTGGATATATCATACCTGATTTTCCTATTCTTAAGAGAAAAGGTCAGAAGGAAAATAATTTTGACAGAAACAAAAAGAAGTATTAAAAATATATGGCTAATAAATTCTTGAAAGCAAATGAGACCTAGATTGCTAGTGGTGGTGATTCTCCAGATGAATCTTCAGTTTATTAATCTTTTAGTGAGAAGAATGTTGGTCTTATAACTAGAGTACCTATTAAAAATCATAATCTTATGGATAAGGTACACAATTTTGAATCCATAAAAAATATTTATTTAGATTATACTTTTTTAAATGATTAATATTATGAATCTTTATATGAGTAATCTTTTTTAATATATGATAATGCTTTACCTTCATTTGAAGATGTTTCTAGATTTTCTAAACTATATGAGAATGAAAATTGTACGGAAAAAAGATGTTAGGGAAAAGAAATTTTATAATTTCTGTTTTAACTAAAGAAGTATCATATATTTCTAAAGATCTTGATCAAAAAACTTTTTATTTTAAAATAGTTTCTAAAAAACTTATGAAAGTTAATTCTAAGAAGGAAAAACATTCTAATGATCTTTAAAATGTTATTTATAAGAAAAATATTTTAGATAATAAATCATGTTTTAAAACTAATGAATTTGAGGATAAGAATTTATTCATTAGACTAAAATACAATATTTTTTTCTTAAAGAAAATTTTATCAAATTTTACTCTAAGAAAGAAAGAATTTGATAAAAAGTATTCTCAACTTCGCCCTCTTAGGAATAGTTCAGGATTTGGTTATACTCACTCAAAACTAGTTTTTAGTAACAATTACTTTATTCTCTAAGTGATCCCTTTTTATTAAATTCCAATGTAGTAGACATGGGGAGAAATTTTTTTCTTGAAACAAAACCCAATCCTAAGGTTTTCATAAATTTTATTTTTCTAATAAAATGTGGATTCTTAATAATTTACATTCTGAAATTTTCAGATCCATGAATGTTTTGATTCTGAAAGTATAACACTATTATTTTTAGGAAAATAAAAAAGTACCAACAACAATACATAGTAAATAGATAGTGTATATTCCTAGAATATGACTGGTAATAAAAACGTATTTGAAAATATTATCAAAATGAAGGGAGGAAAAGTAACTTTCAGAGATAATGGATAGGGAGAAATTATTGGTATATGTAATATTGTTCTTCATGGAAAAACTATGATTTAAAATGTTTTATTTGTTAAGGTTATTAAGCACAACCTCATTATAATAATCCAATTATGTGATAAAGGTTACCTTGGAAATTTTAGGAATGATAAATATATAGTACACAATTCCAAGGACTAGTTTATTATTTCTACCCATAGGCATGATAATGTTTATAAACTAAACTTAGAAGAACATAGGAGCCAAGACCTACCTTGACTCAGTGAAGTGGAAGATCAATCTTGTTTATGGAATAAAAGACTAATAAACAATAACCTTAGGAACCTACGAAAACTCTCAAAGAAAATACTTTTTAAGGATCTACTAGAGCTTAGATTTGATTATTCAAAACTTTTTGAACCTTGAGAATGTGGAAAGAAACATAAATCATGTTTTAAATCAATTGGTGATGTCTCAACTTCGATTCATTACATTTAGTTCATACAAAGTTTTTTGTGCTAGAAAAAACTAGAAATATTAGAGGAAAATATTATGTATTTTCTCTAGGTGATGATTACACCAAATTTACATGTGTCTATTTTCTAACCAAGAAATCTAAATCCTTTTTGTAACGCCCCGACCCCAGCTACCCAGAGTCGGTGCATTACTACATAACATTGGCATGATCACAAGAAGATCAAATCTCGAAAGACCGATTGGTTTAGTAGCCTTGGAAACACTAGATATAATCATAAAGTTTTACATTACATTTCAAAGTGAAAAACTACTACAACAACAAAGTCGTCATATCCACACTATTAACCCCTCATAATATCCCTGCAAGTCATTCATAATTTACTTCTTCACTACCTGGGAAAAATAAAACATAGAAAAGGGGTGAGCTCAAATGCCCAGTAAGGATAACAATATAGCGGAACATTCAAAATAAGCATAAACATTTAAGGCAATGAATTACTAAAACAAAAGCCTTTTAAATACGAACTTTCAACATGGTATGGCATAAATAAAATGAAATAATGCCATTTACTTGTTCACATGGATATTCTACTAATCGAATAATCACATGCAAAAATCAATAACCACTTTCATAATGTTGGAATGCATAATGCCAGACTATCATAACCACATAGCCAAGGCCTCGTGCCAAGACTACAAATAAGATTTTGTCAAGGCCTTGTGCCAAGACACTAGTTTGTCTCATGAGACCTACCGATGCATCGAGGAGCTATAGCGGGCTCCACCCGTCACTTATTAAGTCCAATGCATTCCCATATGAAAAGGTTTAAACATAACATAAACATTCGTATTAAAACTAGCATACGAAATGTCAATACTTTCACAATAAACTATGAATGGTATAAAAATAGCACATCCACAGTCAAACATATCACAAAACCTTCAATACAATATAGAAGTTTTGTATCATAATAAATCAACTTCAAATAATCTTAAAATCCATCAAAGGATGTTGACATAGATGAAATCAAAATTCTTTTTAAAGAAATATCTCCTTTTATTTTGAAATCATTTAAGATCCATATAAAATAAAACATTTTCTTTGAAAATATTCTTATAAGCTTGTAAGGAAAGCTTTGAAGATTTTATAACAGCGTAAAATAACCGCACCCGCCGTATAAGTTAAAAAAAACATTCTTACCTCAATTCTGTCGAAAAGGTTAAAAAGGACCTTGTTTTGAAAACGATGGAAAGATTACTTTATAAACCTCTTATAAAAAGTCAAAAAAAGGTATAAATTACTTTAACCCATATTCTTGTAAATAGTAAAAATGTTTTGAAATACATTTTTAAGAAACATGGATGTGGATGATAAAGAGATCCCAGTAGATTATTACGTATAAACAACCTCGGATAATGAAGAGATTGTGAAATAAACCCTTACCTTGTACTTTTACTTGGTTGGGGTAGGTTAACCTCCTGTATAATGGTGAAATAATTGTTATTAAATTATACAAGAATCATATATATTAATATGATATCATATATGATCTTTTAACATTGATTTATTAATAATATCTTAGAATTATCATCGTTTCGGGTGTTAACTTACTCATTTTCTTTTATATGTTTTGTTACATAAGCCATGTTTGTTGTATCTTATTCATATCCAGAATGATATCAAGTCCTTAAACATCATTTTTAAATCATAAAATGATAATTATACTTGAATGGATACGATGGAGAATGAATCTCATCGCGTTCGTGGAGACGGTAGTCCGTACGTACCCACGAGCGACAATATCATTCTTTTGATATTAAAATAATATATAAATGAATGGTATATCATATATACAGAATCATTAACATGTTATATTTATTATTTACATGAGTTACACATCATTATTATACCCATCCAAATAATATTATATTGAATAACAATTACACCACGACGTGGAGACGGTAAGCCGTACGTACGCACGTATGGTGACATGTTATTCAAAGGGTGGATAGAATACTGAATATGGTTGTACCATACTTATAATAACATCACAGTATATTTGAGATACTGGAGTTATTATTTGATAATGGTAAGAACAAAGGAAGAATAAGTGGAAGAAGAAATGAACTTAGAAAAGGGTGGTGAAATCATTACCTCTTCTTCGGGTTTTTCCTTTTGATTTGATCAAAAGGGCTCCTTAGGTTGGCTTTCTGATCAAACTAAGGCCCCTAGGTTGTAGTGAGGGATGTTGGGAGAGTATTTGGGCAGAGTTTGGCCGAACCAAAAGGCTTTAGAGGTGTGAAGAAACGAGAAGGAGGAGTGCCCTTTTATAAGAGGGGTGAGGGGCACCTTTGGAAAAGCTAGAAATATTAATTTATAATAAATTCATATTCGGTTTCTAATAGATCCAAAGCTTATTATTCAAAGGTTAAGGTGGGGATAGGTAGAAAACCACTCAACCAATAGAATTTAGACAGGTTTGGGTACTTATATTAACCTTATCTTTAAGTATTAACTCTAAGTTAATTAGTTTCACTTTTACAATGTCTCTTTGTATGTTTATATAATATGGTAAATAAACTTACTATATACATCCAAGAGACCCCCAAGTGGTCCATTAATGATTAACCTATCATAATATAAGTCTCTTGGACGAACCTTAGATTTTTAGGAATTTAATATCAATTAATAATATAATATTTGTTTTAAGAACTCTTTTATGTCAATTTTGACACTATTCAATAGTTGATTTTTGTGAAACTCATAACAGATTGATTACTTCGAAAAAAGTCCATTAAATCAATCCTAATATATCATATTAGCCTATAAAATTAGTTTAATTCATTAAAAGTTTCATATTATATTTATTTGGGTATTTATAATATCAATTATTTTAATTGTTCACTATTATAGTAATTACTGCATCATCATTGTGTCATAAATAAAATAAATTATTTAATGTCTAAAAATTATAAATAAAATATCATTATGTATGAAATCTTTTTATATTTCTAATGAATATTTATAATCTAAAATCCAACATATATAACCCTATGTAAAAATTGTTGTTCTAAAAGATATATGCTTGTGTCATTTTTGTATTCATTTTAACTAAATTAAAATAAAGTGTCATTATCACTTACAAGTGGATCCATGGGGTCCCAAAATAGACCCAAAGATGCTCATGGTCGACCATGTATCAACCAATAGGGTTAAGACACGTTTTAGGGTAATTTAGTATTATTATAATATTATTTCTTTAACCCTTATTTACCGGATTTACCCTTAACTATGGTAAATAAAATATTTACCGCAGTAATTATTCAAAATGTCTAAAAATAAAAGTTACCTATTTACACAATTTGAACATCCTGATTCCAAATATGGAATCCATTTTCCTAAATTCAAAACACATAAGTGGCAGAAATTAATTTAAAATTAATTCCCGCTGTCAAAACAAAAAGTGTGTTTTTAAGAGATAATAACTATCAAAAGATTGACACTTGTTTATGTTCGGTTTAATTGTAAAATTATGTCCAATGACCAACATTATATTAAATGGTAAAAATATATTCTAAATATACTTTAAAACCACTCAAATTCACAATTTATCACTATTAATTATTTTGATTAAAAAAGTTGTTTTTAATTAAAATTTAGTAATTTTCACTATTCATCAAAATATGAAAGTTATCCGAAAAGTACCAAAATTTCACCTTAGGCTAAATTTGATATTCCGAATCCAAAAATGAAGTCCATTTTAAAATATAAAATATATATAACTTCAAAAATTAGGTATTACTATTCATAACAGCTAGTTTGATTGGTTACGGTGTGTTAGAACTCGAAGTTGCGTACAACACACGCTACTGTTTTATTCAAAGGAAAGCGTACCGTGGAAGCTTGGGATGTTTCATTTTAAATTTTTGATGTCCCCATTTAGTCAAAAAGTTTAAAATATTGTATTTAAAAAGGGTTCACTATTAAAAGTTGATAAAAGTGCAATACTGAAAATGAATTTGTTCTTGCATTATATCTAAGAAACTCATAATATGGATTCTAAAATTATAAGGATTATATAAAGTTTAAAATTTAGATAATACTATTCATAACCTCTTTTGAATGGCTTTTTTTTGTAAGTCATGGTGTGATTGAACTCAGTGTTGCGTGTAGTGCAAGTTATTGAATTATTTTGAAGAAATAACACACTATGAAATCTTGGGGTGTTACATTCTCCCCTCCTTCAATAAATTGCGTCCTCGCAATTTGAAATTGTTCTTCGAAAATAAAAGGTTGAAAATAGAAAATATATTTGTGGGAAAACCCACATCGGAAATTGGGTTACTAAAATTTAGTCTTAATATGAGGAAAAGAGAAATGAAAGGGTCACCACCAAATTATGATCTTGATTAGGAGAACATTGGTGGCAATTAGAGACATATAATTGGAGGAAAAACGTAAATATTTATAGGTAGTGATTGAGGTCATCAATCACAAAAAAAGTATAAAATTGAGGTCCTTAAACTCATCAATCTATGATGATTTGAAGTACCATCGGTTCAACAAAATATAGAGTATTGGGATAACACATTTTTGACGTTTCAAAATATCTTAGTAGAAATCCCACATTGAAAAATTAATTAATGAGGCCTCTATTTTAAATAAAGAGTAGAAAGTATCAAGATTACCGAAAATAACACATACTAGGGTTCCATGTAAGAAAATGTGGATATGGAAGAAAAATCTAGCCATCAATTATCTGATGGAGAGTGGTAGAGAACATGGCTATGAAAAGGCCAATAATCCCAAAGCCATAAATTAGTGATGATTTAAGGTACCATCTAGGACAACATTTTTGTTCTAAGTTCCTTTTCTTAATGATGAGGAATTTATTTATGAGATTGGCTAAGATCATAAGGAGATATACTTACTTTATAATTAGAGTTTTATCCATTAATAAGTTTCTACCATAAACTCATCTTTCACTCTAAAAGATAATATAATGTAAAAAAATTCTATTTACACTATTCGTATAGGGTTCCAAAATAAACGAATTTATAATTCATCTACATGATCTTTTAATAAAAACTAAATTATTTAATCCAGGACATCTTGTGGGCCAGTGGTAGGTGATACACCCTTGTCGCCCTTCGGTTGCAGGTTCAAGTCTCGCAGCCTTGCCGGACGCGACGGGTTGCCGCCTGACCTCCGGGTTTTCCTTTTATGGTAATCCAAAATAATCATGTATTATTCCAAAATTACTACCTCAGTATCAGAACTATATTATGGTTTATCATTCTCTCACCCATATATTTTCCAAAAATTATCCTGCTATTGAGTCACTTTTCTTTATTCCACACAGTCTCAAGTCCTTAATGAAATAGTACTGCAGTACAATCCTTATATACTCCATAATTATTATAACAAGTACATTGTTGATACAACACTCAATTGACATAATCAACATAAGAACTCTAATCATTCCTCTTCATCTGTGGTAGTATCATAACTTGATTATTATCCAATAGCATCATTTGCGGCATAGTCTGATGACTGGGGCATGGGTTCGCGTAGTGTCCAAACTCCTTGCAAATGAAGCATTGTACATTTAAAACCATTTTCTTACCCTTGCAGTCACGTACTTTGTGCCCTTTTCCTCCACACTTATAACAAACTCCCATTCCTTTCAGGCAAGTTCCAGGGTGTTTCTTTCCATAGTTACCACATATGGGAAAATTCTTCTTTTCCCTCTTCCCTTTATCCATATTTCTCTCTTCCATCCTTTTCTTCTCTTGCTTCCCTTCAAAGCCATAGGACTCAGTAAACTCTTTACATATCTTATCAACACATGATATTATTTCTTCATATGATGATAATACATGGGAGACTATTTCTCTTATAAATTCTAGCTTAAGACCATGAAAGATATGATCCTTCCTTCTCTTTGAATCATGTGTATTTCTGGAGTTCTCATTCCTTCTACTGGGCGCCATTTCTATACCATGGCATAAACTAGATCAGTTTATGAATCAAAACACATAATCCCATACTTATAAAACACTTAACATAAATTGAACTATTTATGGATATAATCCATAATCATAAGAATGTTTTCTTTGAGGATGTATATACTCATAATCCCTTCAAAATGATATGTAAAGAAAATGAGAGTTATCCTAAGCATATCCCCCGGGAGTGTCGTAAACAAGAGTGCAGCAAGGCCCGTTGTCGTGCACCAGTTCCCGTTCGAGTCTAGCTCAAAGCGGTGTTTTCGGGTTTTACCCCTAGGTACATCTGTGCCAGAGCCGCCTCTACCTGCTCGTATCCAGACAGGGATGTATTGCTCGGAAAACTCACAAAATCTCTACAATACCAAAATTCTAGGAAGTTCTTCTATACTAATCCTCAAAGTTCATCTTAGGTCTATGTGCTCTATTCAAGGTTTATCTAAATCTAGCTTCCAAGGTTTTTACTAAACTTCCTCTGATACCAACTGTAACGCCCCGACCCCAGCTACCCAGAGTCGGTGCATTACTACATAACATTGGCATGATCACAAGAAGATCAAATCTCGAAAGACCGATTGGTTTAGTAGCCTTGGAAACACTAGATATAATCATAAAGTTTTACATTACATTTCAAAGTGAAAAACTACTACAACAACAAAGTCTTCATATCCACACTATTAACCCCTCATAATATCCCTGCAAGTCATTCATAATTTACTTCTTCACTACCTGGGAAAAATAAAACATAGAAAAGGGGTGAGCTCAAATGCCCAGTAAGGATAACAATATAGCGGAACATTCAAAATAAGCATAAACATTTAAGGCAATGAATTACTAAAACAAAAGCCTTTTAAATACGAACTTTCAACATGGTATGGCATAAATAAAATGAAATAATGCCATTTACTTGTTCACATGGATATTCTACTAATCGAATAATCACATGCAAAAATCAATAACCACTTTCATAATGTTGGAATGCATAATGCCAGACTATCATAACCACATAGCCAAGGCCTCGTGCCAAGACTACAAATAAGATTTTGTCAAGGCCTTGTGCCAAGACACTAGTTTGTCTCATGAGACCTACCGATGCATCGAGGAGCTATAGCGGGCTCCACCCGTCACTTATTAAGTCCAATGCATTCCCATATGAAAAGGTTTAAACATAACATAAACATTCGTATTAAAACTAGCATACGAAATGTCAATACTTTCACAATAAACTATGAATGGAATAAAAATAGCACATCCATAGTCAAACATATCACAAAACCTTCAATACAATATAGAAGTTTTGTATCATAATAAATCAACTTCAAATAATCTTAAAATCCATCAAAGGATGTTGACATAGATGAAATCAAAATTCTTTTTAAAGAAATATCTCCTTTTATTTTGAAATCATTTAAGATCCATATAAAATAAAACATTTTCTTTGAAAATATTCTTATAAGCTTGTAAGGAAAGCTTTGAAGATTTTATAACAGCGTAAAATAGCCTCACCCGCCGTATAAGTTAAAAAAAACATTCTTACCTCAATTCTGTCGAAAAGGTTAAAAAGGACCTTATTTTGAAAACGATGGAAAGATTACTTTATAAACCTCTTATAAAAAGTCAAAAAAAGGTATAAATGACTTTAACCCATATTCTTGTAAATAGTAAAAATGTTTTGAAATACATTTTTAAGAAACATGGATGTGGATGATAAAGAGATCCCAGTAGATTATTACGTATAAACAACCTCGGATAATGAAGAGATTGTGAAATAAACCCTTACCTTGTACTTTTCCTTGGTTGGGGTAGGTTAACCTCCTGTATAATGGTGAAATAATTGTTATTAAATTATACAAGAATCATATATATTAATATGATATCATATATTATCTTTTAACATTGATTTATTAATAATATCTTAGAATTATCATCGTTTCGGGTGTTAACTTACTCATTTTCTTTTATATGTTTTGTTACATAAGCCATGTTTGTTGTATCTTATTCATATCCAGAATGATATCAAGTCCTTAAACATCATTTTTAAATCATAAAATGATAATTATACTTGAATGGATACGATGGAGAATGAATCTCATCGCGTTCGTGGAGACGGTAGTCCGTACGTACGCACGAGCGACAATATCATTCTTTTGATATTAAAATAATATATAAATGAATGGTATATCATATATACAGAATCATTAACATGTTATATTTATTATTTACATGAGTTACACATCATTATTATACCCATCCAAATAATATTATATTGAATAACAATTACACCACGACGTGGAGACGGTAAGCCGTACGTACGCACGTATGGTGACATGTTATTCAAAGGGTGGATAGAATACTGAATATGGTTGTACCATACTTATAATAACATCACAGTATATGTGAGATACTGGATTTATTATTTGATAATGGTAAGAACAAAGGAAGAAGAAGTGGAAGAAGAAATGAACTTAGAAAAGGGTGGTGAAATCATTACCTCTTCTTCGGGTTCTTCCTTTTGATTTGATCAAAAGGGATCCTTAGGTTGGCTTTCTGATCAAACTAAGGCCCCTAGGTTGTAGTGAGGGATGTTGGGAGAGTATTTGGGAAGAGTTTGGCCGAACCAAAAGGCTTTAGAGGTGTGAAGAAATGAGAAGGAGGAGTTCCCTTTTATAAGAGGGGTGAGGGGCACCTTTGGAAAAGCTAGAAATATTAATTTATAATAAATTCATATTCGGTTTCTAATGGATCCAAAGCTTATTATTCAAAGGTTAAGGTGGGGATAGGTAGAAAACCACTCAACCAATAGAATTTAGACAGGTTTGGGTACTTATATTAACCTTATCTTTAAGTATTAACTCTAAGTTAATTAGTTTCACTTTTACAATGTCTCTTTGTATGTTTATATAATATGGTTAATAAACTTACTATATACATCCAAGCGACCCCCAAGTGGTCCATTAATGATTAACCTATCATAATATAAGTCTCTTGGACGAACCTTAGATTTTTAGGAATTTAATATCAATTAATAATATAATATTTGTTTTAAGAACTCTTTTATGTCAATTTTGACACTACTCAATAGTTGATTTTTGTGAAACTCATAACAGATTGATTACTTCGAAAAAAGTCCATTAAATCAATCCTAATATATCATATTAGCCTATAAAATTATTTTAATTCATTAAAAGTTTCATATTATATTTATTTGGGTATTTATAATATCAATTATTTTAATTTTTCACTATTATAGTAATTACTGCATCATCATTGTGTCATAAATAAAATAAATTATTTAATGTCTAAAAATTATAAATAAAATATCATTATGTAGGAAATCTCTTTATATTTCTAATGAATATTTATAATCTAAAATCCAACATATATAACCCTATGTAAAAATTGTTGTTCTAAAAGATATATGCTTGTGTCATTTTTGTATTCATTTTAACTAAATTAAAATAAAGTGTCATTATCACTTACAAGTGGATCCATGGGGTCCCAAAATAGACCCAAAGATGCTCATGGTCGACCATGTATCAACCAATAGGGTTAAGACACGTTTTAGGGTAATTTAGTATTATTATAATATTATTTTTTTAACCATTATTTACCGGATTTACCCTTAACCATGGTAAATAAAATATTTACCGCAGTAATTATTCAAAATGTCTAAAAATAAAAGTTACCTATTTACACAATTTGAACATCCTGATTCCAAATATGGAATCCATTTTCCTAAATTCAAAACACATAAGTGGCAGAAATTAATTTAAAATTAATTCCCGCTGTCAAAACAAAAAGTGTGTTTTTAAGAGATAATAACTATCAAAAGATTGACACTTGTTTATGTTCGGTTTAATTGTAAAATTATGTCCAATGACCAACATTATATTAAATGGTAAAATTATATTCTAAATATAATTTAAAACCACTCAAATTCACAATTTATCACTATTAATTATTTTGATTAAAAAAGTTGTTTTTAATTAAAATTTAGTAATTTTCACTATTCATCAAAATATGAAAGTTATCCGAAAAGTACCAAAATTTCACCTTAGGCTAAATTTGATATTCCGAATCCAAAAATGAAGTCCATTTTAAAATATAAAATATATATAACTTCAAAAAGTAGGTATTACTATTCATAATAGCTAGTTTGATTGGTTACGGTGTGTTAGAACTCGAAGTTGCGTACAACACACGCTACTGTTTTATTCAAAGGAAAGCGTACCGTGGAATCTTGGGATGTTTCATTTTAAATTTTTGATGTCCCCATTTAGTCAAAAAGTTTAAAATATTGTATTTAAAAAGGGTTCACTATTAAATGTTGATAAAAGTGCAATACTGAAAATGAATTTGTTCTTGCATTATATCTAAGAAACTCATAATATGGATTCTAAAATTATAAGGATTATATAAAGTTTAAAATTTAGATAATACTATTCATAACCTCTTTTGAATGGCTTTTTTTTTGTAAGTCATGGTGTGATTGAACTCAGTGTTGCGTGTAGTGCAAGTTATTGAATTATTTTGAAGAAATAACACACTATGAAATCTTGGGGTGTTACACTTTTTTTATTTCAAAATGTATAGAACCCAAGTTGAAAATGTAAAATTTATTTCATTGATAACTATTCATAGTGATTATGGAGAATAATCTAAAATTTTAGATTTTGAAACTTTTTTTAGTAAGAAAGGCCATACTCATAACATCTCAGCTCCAAGAACTCCTCAACAAAATGGTTTTGTTGAAGGAACAAATTTAATTCTTCAAGAAATAACTAGAAAAATGTTGAGTGAATATTTTATTTCTATACACTTTTGGGATGAATCTATTATTACTTCTTGTTAAACTATAAATTGATTCTTAATCATACCTTTTCTTAACAATACATCTTAGGAATTGTGTAATGGTCAAAAACCTAGACTTTATTACATCAAAGTATTTGGTTTCAAAGTATTCATCCTGAATACAACATAGAACATACATAAATTTACACCCAAATATGATGAAGTAATATTTCTAGGCTACACTACTACTTAAAAGGATTATATATTTTTTTTAAAAAAATACTTTTGTTATTGAAGAAATAGTGCATGTTAAATTTGATGAAACTGGTCCTTTGGTTTTTAATCAAACCCAACCTACAAATTCAAATGTTTTTTTAGAAACTGATTATCAAACTTCAATAGAAGATTATTCTAATAAGGAAAATGTTCAAGAAAACGTTTCTGAATCATTTACCCAAGAATGTTTTCTACTATATGTAGATTAAAAGGATTTACAAAACCCAAATTAGTTGTTTATGAAGAATCATAATAGTGATAATATCTTTGGTAATGTAAATTAACCTGTAAGGACTAGAATTTTCATACAAATTGAAGTAGAAAATCTAGCATTCCTTTCCCAATTAGAACCAAAAATCACTGATGAATATTTAGGTGATGATGATTTGATTAAAAACATTCAACATGAGCTAAATGAATTCAAAAGAAAAAAGTCTGGAATTTGGTTGAAAGACCTATAGAAGCTTCTATAATTGGAATAAAATTGGTCTTCGTAAATAAATGTGATGAAAATGGAATCATAGTAAGAAATAAAGCTAGATTAGTTGCTAAAGGCTATAATCAACAAGAAGGAAACGAATATAAAGAAACCTATTCTCTAGTAGTTAGACTTGAATCTATTCACATTCTACTTTCCTTTGTAACATTATTTAATTTTAATCTTTTTCAAATATATGTGAATTGTGGATTCAATAATAGATAAGTTTAAGAGTATTTTTATGTTGAACAACCTCCTAGAATTGAAGACATAAAACATCCGAAACAAGTTTTCAAACTTACCAAAGCTTTATATGGAGTTAAAAAAGTTCCTAGATCCTGGTATGATATACTTATAAGATTTTTGTTACAAAAAAATAATGATAAGGGAAATTATGATCCAATTTTTGTTATAAATAAATATAATAAAAATGTTTTTATTGTTCAAATATATGATGACGGAATTATATTCAGATCAAATTAGTAATCTTTAACTAATTCGTTTTCAAATCTCATGAAATTTGTGTTTGCGATGAGTATGATGGGTGAGTTAACATCATTCCTAGGTTTTCAAATTTCTCAAAAACCAGAATGAATTTATATATCACAAAATAAGTATATTAAATATCTTCTAAAAAAGTATGGATATTACAAAACTAAAAGTATAAGTACTCTAATAAGTACCTCAAATTCTCTTAATCTTGATGAAGCTAAAATATAGTATATTAAATATCTTTTAGAGGTATGATAGGAAGTTTATTAAACATAATGTCTAGTCATCTAGACATAATGTTTTTAGTATAATTATTTGTATGATATTAATCTAATCCAAAGGAATCTCATTTAAAAGCAGTAATTTTTTTTTTGTTATTTAAATGGAACCATATATTTTGGAATTTTCTATAATTATGGAAATTATTTTGTTTTAAAAAGTTTTTCAGATGCTGATTTTTTTGGATGTAGAATGGATAGAAAAAGTAAATTCTAAACTTGTCAATTCTTAAGAGATTCATTATTTTCATATTCATGTAAAAATCAACACTCAGTAGCACTTTCTACTACTGAAGTTGAATATGTAGCAAATAAAAGATGTTGTTCTCAAGTGTTGTGGACACAACACACACTCATAGACTATGGCATGAGTTTTACCAAAACATATATATTGTGTGAAAATGAAAGTGCCAATGCCCTAATAAAAAATCCTTCACATCACTCCCATGAAAAACAAATAGATATTAAGAATCACTTTCTTAGGGATCACACACTCAAAGGATATGTCACTCTACTTAAGATCAAATTACTGATATTTTTACAAAATATTGACCCTCTAATATATTTGAATACATTAAAAAAATGTTATGAATGACAACCATTTGGTAATCTTCTGTATAAACATTTTTTTTGAAACCTATATCTTAATATTAAGAAAATATTTTTCATTGGGGGGTTACATTTTTTATTTTTTTATTCTTTTTATTTAAAAAATTTATTTTTCGTATCCAAATTTTTCAAAACCCAAATTTCGAAAATCAATTTATTTTCCTTTCCTAAACAAAATTTTCTGGAATCTAAGAAGTATTTTTTTATCTAAATTTTTTTTCAAAGCAATCCAAAATGTATGTTTACTTACTTACATTTTTATAATTTAATACTTTAACTTATTAGTATTTTTATCTAGTTTTAAGAAAATATTATCTGATTCAGTTTCCTTAAATCTAATTTTTCTTTAAAATCTCAACAAATCGGAACCTACTAAATCCTTCTTTGCAATTCATCTCAACTGTCAGATAAAATCATAATTTCTTTCAACCATTGGATCATTTTGGGAATTCGAACCGTTACATCAACACCTATATAAAGGCCCCCAATTTCTTGTCCCACATCAGTTTTCAAGTATTTTTTGCTGAACCTATGCCCCTCTTAAAGAATGTTGTTCAATTTTCTATGTTTTCTTATACTCTGGATGTCACTTGAAGCTTCCCCAAATAAACAGATGTATTCAACTAAGGAAATAAAGGACTATAAAATCTACAAGGAATGTTTGGTTGAAAAAAAATTATTTGATAAGTATAATCTGCTGATTACAAAAGATATTAAGCTGAATAGATGGGATAGTTTTTTATATCCAAAGTAAAGAGCCGGGATCCGATTTATCTAGAATTATTTATAGAGTTCTATGATACAGTAAATTTTTATGAGGAAGATGGTAGAGAGAAATTTTCATTAAAGAGATATGGGAAAACATATTCTCTATATTTTAATATGGTAGCAAATATTCTTGAAATTTCATATGAAGGTGAGGTAATTTACTATACTCACAAGTTTCCCGATCAATCTAAAAGCTTTGAGAAGGAAAAACAAATTGAGTGCCTTGGACTCAAGGGGATAAAATAACCAAATATCTACGACCTTTCTATAAATTTTAAGTAGTTATACCTATGGGTATAAGGTTTTTTCATTCCAAGAAAGTGTGAAAAAGATTCTTTAAGGAAAAGTGATATCTTTATATTGGATTACCTGGTTAACCTAAGAAAATTAAATCTTGTCAAGTACATCCTCTTGAAAATCACCAACATTAAGAATGGATCTCTAAAGTCTCAAATCATAATGTATCTAGTAGTATTTTCAAACATCATAGTTATTTTCTTAGAATACTTTAAATTTCCCTATAGTTCTAAACTGATAACTTTTATGATCTATTTAGTAAGTGATAATACTTTGAGGATAATGAAAGTCGACTTCAATACAAAATACGGCCAGTTTTATGATATTTCTGAAAGGGTGATTGAAACATTATCTAAGAAATGGGAAGTAGGAGAAACTTCTATGAAGTAATAGAAGAATAGAAATTGAAAAAGAACTAGAAACCAAAGAAAAATATATAGTTTCAAAAACCCAGGAAACTCCTCTAAAATTTGAAAAGGAAAAAAACATTCCATGATAAAGTGGTATTGAAGTAGAGAGAACAGAAGAAGAATAAGAAAGAAGGAGATCCATGCCTTGGAAAAGATCATGTTGAGGAAAAGGCCATCAAAATCCAAGCTGCTGAAGAGTTTGAAAGGAAAGAGAAATATGAGAAGTTGAAAAAGAAAATTTCTAAAGATGATATTGTTCAAGAATTTATTAAGGATATTGATAAAGCATCTAAATAGATTTAGGTAATAGAATCTTTTCTCAAAAAATCAGTGTGAGTAAGGACTTTGGGAAAGAAAATTCTAATTTTGGAATCTATTTTGGAAAAAAAGATAATTCATGAAGAATATGTAGAACAAGAACAATAAGAGGAAGAATATGGGATTGATGATGTGATTAAGTAAGTGGAAGAATATCCAGAGAAGGAAAGTCCTTCTGAAAAGATTTCAATCCAGACATCTGAGGTTGAATCAACTAAAATTATTTCCTAGGGAAAAGATGATGATGGTCAGGAATAAGTTGATAAACCTTTTAATGATACGAGTATCAACCAGGATTTTATCCAACCTGATGATGATATAAAAGATGTTGAGAAATAAGTTGTTGATGAAGATAAAATTGTCAAACTCTTTGATATCGATCATGATTCTCCAAGGGATGAAAAAGTTTTTTTAAAGTTGATAAAGGAAAGTAGGTGGTTGCTGATACACCTAAGAAGGATATGATTATTACGAAAGATGTTGGTGGTTCATCTAAAATGAAAGTTGAAGATCTATAAAAACAATCCTCTCCTTTAGGGGAATTATATTTTGAATCCTCATCTTTAATGGGTTAGGATTTCATTGTTCAGTATTTAAAGAAGTTAGTGAACACAATACCCTTGATTCCTAGTATTGATTCAAGATGTCAGTTGATTCAACACTCCTTAAATCAAAATTCTGATTTGGTAACCATGATCATAAAAAAATTCATCATGCTTGAGGAAGATTTCCAAAACATTTATAATAGTTATGATGATCATTGTATATCATGTAAGGTAATAAAAAAATTGTCTAAAATAATAATCGAATACATGATATTCTTTGATGACTTCCATGATTCAGGGAAATATTCTTTTGATAATTCAGATGATATGATCAAAAACCATACAATAAGTTTTTTCAGAGAAGCTGAATCTTGAGATGATAGCCCAAAGTAAGAGGATAAATATCTGAATCGGATGCCAAATTTAGTTTCTCTAAATTTGAAGAGAGAAAGAGAACTTAGGGAAGAGTTTTCATAAAAGATAAATCAGCAATAAGAAGTAGTGAAGTATCAGGAAGAAATCCTAAAGTCTCAAGATGAAAAATACCAGGCTATAAAAAAGAAGAATCATGATCAAGAATAGTTACACAAGCGGTTTGGGAAAGATCATAAAGAGCTCAAGTAGTTAAAGGCTACTTTGAAGAAGATCATGCTGTAGGAAAATAAGGATGAATGATTTGAATGTTAATCTGATCTTTTGTAGTATTTTTACTTTGTTTCAATTTTTATTATCATAATGAATTGTTTGGTATCCTTCATTTGTTTTTTTATAGTTCTAATATTTTAGGTACCATTTTTTTATTCTCTCTATTCCTTTTTAAAATTCACAAAGGGGAAGAAAAGAATGATCAAAACAATATTAAGAAGAGAATGTCCCGTGTAAGGTGGAGTATACTTAAATAATATTTTCTTATACAATAAAAACTATATTCTACATGAAAGAAAATAAAACAATAATTAGGGATTTCAAAACCTAAGGGGAGTTAGTCGTATTCAACATGGTTTATAAGTAACGGGAGATATGTTTTAATTTTAAAATTCTAAAAGAAAAGTAATTATTCCTTATATTATTTTTTGAAAGGATGTCTGTGATTTAAAAAAATGGGGAGATTGTTGAGTCAATAAGGTTTCCTTATGAGTTTTTCATTCCTTTATATTTTTAAAATCTTAAAGACTTTATCTTAATAAAAATTATATATCTATAATGATTATTTTCATAAGTAAAACTTCCTTTATCTAAGAATGTTTTATCACTAACTTGATTTTAATTATGTTATAAAATGTTTTCTCAAAACCAATTCTATTTTTTTACTAAGTTAGAAAATTATATTCCCTATCAGAAACCTCTTAGTAATATAGTTTCTTAAATTAATAAGTCTTACTATTTTCAGAATCCCAATTCTTTGAAATTTAGATTCTGAATTCTCTAAAATTCATATGCTGAATTCTCTGAAATTCAGACTCCGAATTCTCTAAAATTTAGATTCTAAATTCCTCATAATTCAGACTTTGAATTCCTCGGAATTCAGACTTTTAATTCCACAGAATTGAGATTCAAAATTCATTATAATTCATATTCAAAATTCCTCAGAATTAGGACTCTGAATTCTTTAGAATTCTCACTCTCAATTCATCAGAATTTAGTCTCTGAAAGTTTACGAATTTATTGTAAAATAGAATCAGAATATCAATTTGTTTCTAGAATCTGATGGTTTATATTTTTAGACTCTGAATTATATTTTTACCTAGATTCTGGATTTTTCATATTTGGCTAAGCTACTTCATTTTCCTTAAACATTTTTTTCCTATAAGAAACGATGTCATACAATTTTTTCCTAATTAACTGTTGGTTGATTGACACGTGTACAGGACACTATGAGATTCAAGGAAAAATATGCCTTTTAGAGGAGGGAGTCAACCATTGAAGTTTTTCCTATAAATATGAACTCATTTGAACAAGCTAAAAATCAATTTGTCAATCTTAATTACATGTTGTCAAGTGATTTCTAGAGAGAGAAAGACTCCCACTCCCTATGTGTTTCATGAACATCTTGTTCTGCTATGACATCTTATTCATCATGATTCATGCAACACCAATTGTTTCTGAGTACAATTGAGGGATTACAGGGATTAGAAGATAGAGGTTCTGACTACCTTAAATATCGAGGGCTTGTGAGGATAACAAGACAGATTCTGATATTCCTATCGAGGGATTACCCTGGTGTGTGTAAGACATACTTTCCTGAAAGTATAAATCAAGGGAAATTTATCCAAGGTTGTTGGATACCCTACTCTTTGGGTTAAAATATTTCCTAATTGTTACTTTTTCTAGTTTGATGTTTTATTTCCTTTATATTTTGTTAAATTAATAAAGTATAACATTCTTATACTTTCTTGTACTTTTACTTACTATGATAAATAAGATTCTATACAATATAATTTAGAATCAATTGAAATTAATTTTCTTTTCCAGATCCATATTTCTAGAACCCAGTCAAGTTTGTTGTATAGTTAAGAACTAAAGAGGGTTACTAAATTTACATTTTTTAACTTTGTTAAAGCTTTTCCTTAAGGTGAAAAATGAATGTTTTTAAACTTACAATTCATCCCCTCTTGTAATTAAAAATATACATATACTATTTCAATCCTACATTGACCACTCATTGAAACATTAATTATCAATTAAATTCATTGGAATTAATTCCACCCAAATGTGGTTGACTTTAAATATAAAATAGTCATTATTTAATCACTTAAAACCACCCTCCTCAAGTATAAATACCATTCATAACCACACCCTTTATCCTCAAAATAATTTAAGATATTAAAATATATTCAAAAAAATATCCTAACCATTATCCCAACATCTAAGTTATTTTTTTCTCACCCAAATACTAATTCAATGTTTTTATGGGGTCTTTCTAGGAGGTGATATATAGGAGGTAACTTTCTTAAAAAAACTCTCTTAATTTCATTTTATCTTCTAATATGTCTTCAATTACTTAATCCACAAAACCAAAATAACTATAATATCAAGTATATAATATAATTTTATATTTCTTATTGAATTTTTCTATCAACTGCTTTTCTCGTCTCATATATTCAAAGAAATGAAACTGTTTTCTAAATTATAGTGGTTAATCGTCTCTGTGGATAATGATTTTGTTTTATTTCCATTACTACCTATAAGTGTGGTCATAAATTTATTATTATGGTTAAATAAGATTTCAATAAGTATATTATAACTTATTTCATATTTCGGAACTAATATATAGAAATACATTTAAATAAAAAGAAACTACTTTGTGATGGTATAAAAAACAACCAAAATAAACCAAACATTTAACATTAATGTTTTATCAAATAAATCATCATTATGTAAGAAATAAAAATGATTTATGGGAAAAATTAAACATATTAAATTGAATTAATACAATTTCATTTCACCTCTAGAGTCTTATTTCAATTTGAAAATAAAATCCATAATTATAAACAAGTAAAACGACCATGAAGTCATGAAATTAACACACTAAAAATAATAAAAGCAATGATATATTATTAATTAACATGTGGTAATTTGTTATTAAAGGATCATATAAGGGATTATAAATTTTAATATAGTTATAAAATGAATTAATATAATTATTTTATGCATTATTCACAAGTTTAAATTAAACATAACTAAAAAGAAACATGAGGTAAGGGTTTCTCATTTTCCTTTTACTTATGGACAATATATTCCTTATTCGCCACTTATTTCTTATGTGTACAGTGTATATACCACACTTTGAAATATAATATCATGAATCCCATTATATTTATGGTATTATATGTTTCATTTGACTATATTTATATTTATGGGGAAAAATATTCGACTGATTACAAAGAGGTATATGAATTCATAACCCTATTTCCACTCTTTGGGTTAAACATCTACTAACTTGATTACATTGTACTAAATTTATTTTGGAAATGACTTCAGAATATATTAGGTTTTATATACAAATTTTTTATGTGTATTTAAATTCAATACACATAATTGATTCATTTTATTAATGATCACTTTAATGATATGATATTTATAAGGGGCATTCTTTTAAAAATTATCATTTAAAGTTTCTATTAAAACTCGCTTTTTATTCCATGATCATGTTTTCTAAAATTTATTCCAAAAATGTTTTTTAATATTCTAATTTTATTATTTAAATTCATTTTTACTCATGTTTTAATTTTTAAAAAATGATTTGAATGGTGTTTTTTTAATTTTATAAACAAGGTTATTTCAGTCTTTTCTGACAAAAATACGGAACAATATTTTTTATTTTATACAGCATGAGTATATTTTACCATAATCATGATTAACTAATTAATTAAAATATCCTTTTAAATTTTTATTAATTATTTTTAGAGAAATTTTTTTATTTTATAATTTTCCAACAGTTTAAAATTAAATTATTTTCAAAATGAAAAAGGATATTTTACTCATGGAATATTTTGTGATATCATTTAAAGTATTTTAATCTATGTCAATATAATTTATTGAATCTCTTTCTTCATTGAGGGTGATCTCTTAAGATACCATCTTACATATTTTATAAAAAAATTTAATTAGTTTCACTTGGGAAGTATTGATATTTAATGTGAAAAGTTCTTCTTTTACAGATATTTGTTGATTATAGTAAGGATTGTTGATTCAGTTGTATTATTTATTCATATGAGGAATGCATTAGACTTAGTAAGTGATGGGTGAGGCCCTCTATATCCCCTAAATATATCATTAGTTCTCATGAGAAAAACTATATTGGTTTTTGGATTAGGTCTTACACATTTATTTTCATATTTCTTGGATGTGGCCTCAAAGGTAATGTTTTAGATGTTTAACATTACACATTATATCATTACGGGATTAGTTATTGATTTAAATGTGATTAATCGATAAGTATAATATCCATGGTTATGTTTACTAGGTCATGTGATTATTCAAATGGAATTACTTTGTTATCTTTTATTTTGGACACATTGTTCTCAATATCTTAATTAAATGAAATTTGTTTCAGTTATTTACCTTTATATAATTGTTATTTATTATTTTTGATAGATTACATTGTATAAATTCCTTTAATGGGCATCTATTATCACCCCTTTTAGATGTTTTATTTTTCCGAGGATGCCAAGAAGTTTATTTTGGTTGATATACACGGTTATGTTATGATAATAATGGTGTTCTCAATGGATTATAAATATATATATTATTTTATATTTTTAATTTTAATGTATGATTTTAGTATCTATCTAGTTTTCCATAACTAATAAACTATTTGTCCCTTTGAGATGCATTTAATTTTATATTATTCCAATGTAATAAAGTAACCGCTATCTCTAGGATACTAGGGTCGAGGTATTTATAGTTTTTATCAAAATAAGTTTAGCAGAACCCTTGGAAACTAGATTAAGAAATAAAAGGATTAGAGAGAGAATCCTTAAGAAAAAGATTAAAAATTATCCCAATGAAACTAAACTTATTATTTAGATATTATTTATACCTAGATTTTCAATTTAAGTTAAGTAGTTTTGAGAATTTGAATTATGTTTCATAATGTAATGATCTAATGAAGTATAAGAAACTATTTAGAAATGGATCCCAAAGGAAGGAATGTGAATCATATCAATTCACATAATTCATGCATGTATTTCAATAATAGGAATGTTATTGAAGTAAGAGATTGGGGTGTTAATGGAGATGGATCTACAATTGGAGATGAATGAATTATAACTATACTAGGACAACTAACTCAAGTTATGAATAATAACCACACTCATATAGAGTAGCATGATCAAAAATGTGGTATAACAATATTAGACCACTTCATGTAACAACAACCTCCACCATTAACTGGAAATATGAATCCATTTGTAGCTATCAAATGGATATCTTCCTTAGAAAATATATTTCAATCCACATGAAGTTATGAAATGAATATGGTTTTTATGTTATTTTATCAACTCTGAGGATATACAGATCTATGGTTGTCATTGATTTAGAACACTATGAATTTTTAAGAAAGATAAAACATGGAATGGATGGATTTTGAGGACCTTTTCATGGAAAATTATTTTCCACATGAAAATCATACAAATAATAAGAGAAAATTATTGAGTTTGAGAAAAAAACATGAGGAGAATGTTCCTAAGTATGAATTCAACTTTATAAGGTTAGTAAGCTATTCCATGGACTAAATATGTAATCTAAATATAATTATTTTTCATTTTTTGATGGGATTAAGCTATTTCTTAGAAGGTAACTAGTTTACAAAACATTATCATCATTAAATGCTATAATATCATGTACTATAGAGACTAAAAAACAATTCTACAAGTCTTTTAGTTCTGAAAGAAATATAGAGAAGAAGTGGATGGAAGAGAAAAAATGGATAAGGGTAAGAAAATAAAGAAGGATTTTTTCCATATGTTATAATTGTGGAATGAAACACCCTGGTACTTGATTAAAGGAAATGAGAGTTTTTTGCAAGTTTAGAGAGAAAGGCTACCAAGGTTGTGATTTAAAGGGAAATAAATAAGCTATAAATGTGAAAATTTTAAACTATAAGTAGATGTGACACTACACAAGTAAAGTCCCAAGGAATAAAGTGTATATAACTCAGAAGAATCTAAGGGATTAAGGTCAGTCATATTCTTTTGATAAAGGCAAAATGGAATGAATATTGTGATTTTTTTCTAAATCCAAGTAATAGGTTGTACAAAATTTTTATTATAAAAATTATAAAAACTATAAGTATTGTACTATAGTACCTTTTCTTTAAGGATTTGATATCACATGTTGAATGATACCATTGACCATAAAGAGTGATTTAGTGGAAAGTTTATTCTTTTTAAAACACATATTTGAAGGAAAGATAACCCTTAATATGTTCCTAATATTGAGATAATGATGTTGGGATAAAGATATGATTGATATGGATAAATTAAATTCGATACTACTGACTGCCTCTAAATTGATTTCTATGTTGATAAATTGGTTAATCCTACCATTGATGGAGTTGAGAACATTTATATATTTAAGTAAAATATCCAATAATCAGTGTTTTACTTAAGAAATAAAGAAGAATGCATGTTTTAAATATGTTCTTATGGTATTTCATATTATTACCATGTTTCAATAGAATTCATGATGAAATTATTCACATGTTTGGTATGTGATGATTACGATCAACTTGATATTTTTGTAGAGATTAATGGTAAGTTAATTTTGGAAAATAAGTAATCATATTTATAAATTTTTGGATCTAGATATTTTGGAAGGGTAGTAACATTAGAAATTTATAAAATGGTTTATGTTTAACTTTGGATGAAGTTTTAAAGATTAATGTATTCATGAATATTGGATAACTTGTGGCAACCATATTGGTTTTTGAAAATAGTCTGTGATAGATGGATTTAATTTTCTCTATTTATGGATCATACAATCCATTAAAACTGAATTTTAGTGATTAAGAATAAAAAAAATCTATTTTGGATATTCCTTTCTTGGACTATGGTATTTCATTACTATAGACATTTCACTGTATTACCAAAGACTCCAAGAAAAAATGATGCAATAAAGGGAATGGAAAAATGAAACATATGTGATAACATTTGAGGTTAAAACATTTCCTTAATATTGAATATATTATGGATATTTTTGGAATTTTTTTATTTAAAAACCGTATATTTTTATGAAATATATTTTTAAATAATTTTATAGCTTTCATTTTAAACTACACACTGTCAAAATTGTGTAACACGTAACACTGACTTAACTTGCGTTACATGTAACATTGAGTTTCTGTAAAACCTAATTTTATTATTGATTTTATTTAAATAAGAAAATTATAAACTAGTAATTATAATGGAAGTTATAAATATGATTAACTAAATTATGGAAATATGAATCCTTTTGTGACTGATTTATTAGGATGAAGATAGAAACCAATTGAAAATAAATGATGAAAAACTATTCCCACAAAGGCATTTTATCTTAATAAATGAAATTAATCACTGTTTGTGAATGAAAATAATTAAATTTATATGTTTTATATTAATTTTTTTGGAATTTATCCAATATATTTTATAGGCATAAAATACGAACAAACCCATTTTAAGCATGAAAAACAATATTTTTCTAAAGGTGCTTTTACCACCTTTTAATGGCCAACCAATTTGAAATAAAAAAACTTAAAATTTTATATATTTTATTTGAAAAAATAAACTTATTATTTTAAAAAATATATAAAAATTAACTTTGATTTATTTTTTGGTATTTTTCTGACAAGTTTCATTTTGTTTATGAATAACAAAAAAATTGTTTTTTATTAAAAATTGTATTTTCCTTAAATTCATTACAATGTAAAATTATTCTTTTGATTAGTTTTAAATTTTAATTATAAAATTTTAATTATTAAATTTTAATTTTAAATAATTAAATTATGGTTTTGAAAATTATTTTATACACGAAATATTTATAAAAGTTTTTTATGTTTTAAATAGGCATTTTTTCAAAAAACTATTTTTATGGTAGTTTACCGATTATATTTTAAATTTAATTTTGAAACATCGGTGTTTTTAATTTTTAAAAATTGATTTAAAATTTGGATTTATAAGGTGGAAATTTATTATGCACATCCCTTTTAATTTTTTGCTAATATGAATAGTAACCATGGTAAATTTTATTACCACGTTAAAGGTTAAATTAGTTAATTTGGGTTAAAAATAAAATTATAAAGAATATAAAATAACTCTAAAAATTTTTAAAAAATTATTATATGGATATAATTATACCCTTAACACATAATGATTGAAATTAAGTCATTTATTAGATTCTATTTTATGAAAATGACATATATAACATTTAATTCAAAGAAAGACCCAATATGCCATTTTCTTTGTCTTTAATATATCTTGTGAAACCACATGAGGGAAAATGAATTTTATGAATGAATATAAATGATAATTTTGAACTTAATAAACATATTTTAATAACCTAGATTTATTGATGACTTTTTAGGAAACTTGGGTGAAATTATGATATTTATAATATTTTATTTAATATAAATTTATAGATATAACATTTATGATTTAAATATTTTTAATATAGGATTATACAGAAGATAAATTAGACTATAAATATGTCTATGAAATATAAAAGATATTTCTTCATCATAATAATTTATTTTTATTTTTTAGGGAATAAATAAGTATATTAAATAATTACAAAACAATTATGTATTAATTATATTTTAAATCAAAATATCAAGGATATGTTACTAAAAACTTTAAAATAAAAATAATTTAACATAATTAATATAAAAAAATAATTTTATGAATTATATTGACATATTAGAGGTTGAATGAAATATTTTTTTATAAGTTAACATATTATATTAATATTTTTTAAAATTCATGAATTGAATAGTGTCAGAATGTACACTATTGATGTTTTATCAATACAATGTTTATTAAATTATTTAAAAATAATAAAAAATAATTAAAAATAAAATATAATTATAATATGTTTTATTTTTTTTAAAATTTTCATTTATCTTCTAATTAATATCAAATTAGTAGAATTAACAATTTCTAAATATTGATTTTGTTTACCATACTTGAAATTAAAATACATTAACTATGGGTAACTCAAAATGATACAGTATAAAATAATAAAAAAACATGTCTAAAATATATTGGTTGATGATATTAAAATATAATATCATCTAAAATTCTAATCCATATCATTTTGGATGTATTTTTATTGAGATTGTATTTATTATAAATTAATTTTTTTTGAAATTCTAAAATTTCCCCTCACTTCAATTATAAAAGGGAACCTCCCCCCTCACATCTTCACATCAATTTCAGACTTTAAGATTGACCATACCCTCAAAGGTTTTCTTCCTAACATCTTTAAATACATTATGTATATTCTGGGCTACTCAAAATACCAACTATAGAGTCCCTAAGAGGTGATCTAGAGGGAGGTCGCCGAAGAAGCGGTAATCTCCATCACTGAATCTTTCAAGATTATTTCTTATTATACTTTATATTCATGTATTTTTTACCCCATAAAATAATAAATCAAATATAATATATATTATAATAATTTATTATTATTATGGAACAACCAAATTCCATCTTTTATCCATCATATGAAAAATGAAAGTATGATACATGCGTAAGTACAACTTACCGTCTCCACACCACGGTGTAATCTATTTTTCATAACCACTTTAATTGGATGGATATAATGATGGAAATAGTAAATATATATAATAATTATAACATTATAGTGATTATAGAAAAAAATATCATCCACTTCTATACCATTTCACAATTATGGGAATGATATCAATGCTCATACGTATGTACAACCTACCCTCTCCACGATGCGATGTGATTCATTATACTTGATAACCACCAAATAATGATTATATAAATGTATATAGTATATAAATATGTAATATATTACTTATTATTATTCTATAAATGAAATAACTATATACTATGTTCATGAACAAGGACTTATACGACAAAACGTGCATAGGAAAATGAAGTAGATAACACCCTAACGAAGAGTAATAATGAAATGTTATTAACAAAAGGGTGATAAGATAATAATAAATGTTATAATAAATATGAATATACTTCTATAATAAGTTAATAACATTATTTAAACCGTTATATAGAATTTTCAGATACATACAAAGGAAATCAGACCTAAGGTATGGGATTTTTGTTACACCTTCACTTCTGTGAGACACATGCCTTATACAATACTTGTTTCTTCTATGTGGTGTATATAATGATCATGAATGTCTTCTGTGAGCCTTATTCAAAATATTATGTTACTTTAAAATCCATATAATTTTCTTTCATTCATGGACATATGATTCTATTGATTATAAAGTGATGAATATTTATTTCAAAATCTCTTCAATGTTTGGGATTATTTCATTTTAAGTCTCTATTAGGGAATATTTATAATCCATATACATGTTTTAAGAAACAAATTAGAAAAAATGTTTTAGTATTATCTTATGGGTGTTTAAATTCATTTTTACCCATGTGTGAATTTTTAATAAATGGTTTTAAAGGAATATTCTTATCAATTTCCAAACGAAGTACTTTATAGATTTTCCAAAAAAATTACAAGAATAATGTTTTATTTAACATATAAGACATGAATAGTTTTTTTATATTTCATGATGTATTAATTACTTGATTCATACCTTATAATATTTTAAGGTTATTTTTTTAAAAAATTTTATTTTTTTTGGAATTTTAATAAAAGAAAACATTTTTAATAAAGAGTGGATATTTTCCTCAAGAATCATTTTCAAGTGATATTTGAAAATAACTTCCCATATAAGACATAATTTTTTTTATATTAATTATTTTTTACTAGGATATGATCTAATTATACCATTATTATTATTTCTCTAAGTGCTTTATGTTTATGATGGAATGATGTTTATGAATTTTATTTATTTTACACCAGTTATGTTATGTTGAAATATTTATGAAACCCAATTATTTTTATGGGTTCTAATATGATGAATTATTTATGTTCTTATGTCATACATATGTATGGTTTTCATTATGTGATAGTTGGGACCTATATATCCTTCCAATTCTTTAATTAAAAATTTATATCTCTTAAGATAGACATGGCTAGAATGGGGTAGATCCTTACATCCATGTTTTTACATTCTAATGTGAATATTTTGTTAGATATTTTCCTTAGAATTTGTGATCTCCCTTTCTTATTTTTCTTTTCCTCAGGATATATAGAAAAGTTTTAGGAAGGAATACTAAAGGGGTAGATCCTTATGTGATATGTTGAATATATTTCCTGAAATTGTAATATTGTGTTCCATGTTTCCAAAGGCACTGAACTAATATGGTCTTTGGTAATATGTATGTGTAATGTATTATTTATTCCAAAACAGTGATGTAATAACCATATACATCAAGATTGGATCATTATAATTGGTATCATAGTGAAGGTTTAGTCAAAACTTCCAATCTAGGATGGGAAAACCATAATGATATCCCTATATATATTTCTATCTATATATGTATAGGGATGTATCTAACGATAAATATAAGTATAGTTTATAATCCAAGTGTTTTAGTAATGATCATGAGTAACCTAGGATTTAACATAAGGTGTATTAGATTGAAATTTACTAAGAATTTACCCTTGACTATGTGGGTTTCCTAGTATAATTAGTGCTACTAACGCTATTCTTTTTGGTTTTAGTCAATGGATGAAACTTGAAGGAACTATGTTAATACCAAATGCGATGAGATATGTAATGATTTTACTCTTGATAAATTTAATATTATCGGAGATGGAGTGAAATATATTGTTTCTATGACCACAAAACCTTATCAAGGAATGAATCCTTCTAGTCTTCTAAATGACCAAATGAGGGAAATTTGTTTTCTTGAATCCTTCTTAAGGAAAAATCTACCTTTTTTAGTGGAATGATTGATCCACTTGTTTCTAAGAAATGGATCTACATCATTGAGAATATATATTTCATTCTCCATTGTTGAAAATGAAAAAAAGGTTATGTTGGGAAACTATTTCTTAGAAGGTGAATCGAATTAGCGGTTGAAATTTATCATTAGTATGTGGAAACAAGATAAAATTGACTCTATGGATTAGGAAGAGTTCATGAACTTATTTTTTTGTAATTACATTCATCATATTCTTCTTAGAAAATAAGGATAGAAGTTTCACATATATCTTGTGGTTATGATAATAAAATAAGGATATAATCCAAATAAAACTCTAAAAACATTAGATATAAGATGATTATATTTACTTTATGCTCTAATTTTGGAAGGGAAATTTGAGGAAATTTTCTTAAGGGGACTAGAAAACGTGTTAAGTGTGTAAAATAAGGTTATTGGGAATTTTAATTCCAATTTAATAGGAATAAAAATAATTCTCCAAAGAGTGAACCTCCTAAAAATCAGTGTTTAAGGTGGAATGAAGATGGGCATTATGCTAACCAATACCCAAATTAAATGGCTAAATATGATGATTTACATCATCAACCCATTAATACTAAAGAAAAATGGAATTATCATTAAATATCTATTGGAATTGTGGTGTACGAAAATGAAGTGGTGAAATGATTGAGTGTTTATTTATTGGAATTGAAGAATAATGTTATACAAGTACATTTATTGAATTAAGGAATAATGAAACATTTATGGATTAGTCACTTTAGTTTTTCCATAATTATTTTAGTGTATATGTTGAATGGTATTAGTAACCATGAAAAGTGATTATGGTGGTAAGGTGAAATTTTTGGAAAAAACATGATTAAAGGAAGAATAACCCTTAATATATGCATGATGTTGGGGTAATGAGATAAAGATTTATTTTATTATAAAAGGGATAATATTGACGACCTTGTAAAAAATAGTATGAAAAGATGATTTATGATATCATGGATTAATTTTATACAGTTTTTGGTTTTATGTTATGAGTAAAGAGTTAAGTTTTGAAAGTATTCATGTCTTCACTAAGGTTTTATGATAATTCAAGTTATTACCATGTTTCAAGAGAATACAAGGTAATTATCTTTACATGTTTGGTGTGTTAAAATTAATATCTACATCATGTTTTTTTGGGGGATTAAGGATAATTTGATTTTGGAAATTTAGTAACCTTACTTTGAAAGTATTGGATTTTAATCTCTTGGGGTGTTCATATGGTTAACCATTAATGAAATTATTTACATTGAAATATAGGATAGGTTTTAGAGATTAATGTTTTGTAATATGAAGATTTATTTATAATGGATAACATGTGATAACAATTTTTTTTGTGATGATAACTAGATAAAAGAATAATGAATTATCATACCATTATAGATCCTATGATCCGCTAGTTCTTTAGGAATTACAATTTCATCTTTATCTTTTATTCGAGTAAAAGATGATGTGGAAATTGGTCATGAAATAATAAAAGGGTGAGATTTTTCTAAAATCTAGTAAGTATTTATTCTCATTAAATTTTTTCAAATATAATAAAATGATCTTGAAACCAAAAAAGTTATCCTAATACCTTTTATCACAGATTTATGGATTTCTAATTATTAGCTTTATCATAACCATGTTCTCTATCATTCTCCATCAGAAGATGGTGGTTTGATTTCTTTTCCAAGTTAATGATTTCACTTGAGACTTAAGTTATATGATGTGTAAACTTAGTTATGTGTTACTCTAGGTAATAGTTATGTTTCTAACTTCTCTTTTTAAAATTATGTTTTCATATTCATTTTTATGATGTAGGTTTCTATAAAAGGAACTTTCAAATATTAAATATTTGATAACTCAGATGAATTTTAAGGGGTAAATTCATTTTAATGTTGTTAGAATTTTGAAACATGAAATTTTTATGAAATATATTTTTAAATAATTTCATATCTTGCATTTCACCCTACACATTGTTAATCTTGCATTACACACAACACCAATTTAGCTTTTTTTACATAAAACACTGAGTTTATATGAAACCTAATTTTATAAATGAAATTATTTATATAATAAAATTATAACTAAGTTGTTATAATTTCCTTTATAATTAGGATCAACTAAAATTTTAAAATATGAATTCTTCGGTGACTGATTTATTTGAGATGAAGATAGAAACCAATTAAAAATAAATGATGAAAAATTATTCCCAAAAATGAATTTTATCTCAATAAATGAAATTAATAACTATTTTTGATTTATCATAATTAAATTTATATGTTTTATGTTATTTTTTTGAATTTTTCCAATATATTTTATAGATATAAAATAAGAACAAACATATTTTTAAGCATAAAAAAACTATATTTTTCTAAAAGTAGTTTTACTGCATTTTAATAGAGAACATATTTTAAATATAATTTTTTAATGATTTATATATTATATTTTAAAAAAATAAAATATTCTTTTCCAATAGTAATCTAAAAATTTACTTTGGTTCAATTTATGGTTTTTTATGTTATGTTTTATTTTGTTAATGAATAGTGAAAATATTGATTTTTATTGAAAAATGTATTTTCATTTATAGTAACTACAAGGTAAAATTATGTTTTTGATTAGTTTTAAATTCTAATTAAAAATTTTTTATTTTAGATAATTGTATTATTTTTTTGAAAATGATTTTATACTTGAATTTATTGAAAATATTTTATGTTTTAAAAAGGCATTTTTTTTAAAAAAATGTTTTTCATTGCAGTTTATCAATTTATTTTAAATATAATTCGGAAAATTATGTGTTTTTAGTTTTTAAATATGGATTCCAAATTTATATTTATAATCTCAAAATTTAGTAATTATATCTATTTTATGTTTTTGGCCAATATGAATAGCAACCATGGTAAATTTTGTTACTATGGTAAAAGGTAAATTAAGTAATTTGGGTTAAAAAAATTTTAAATACTATAAAATGACTCTATCAAACTCAAAAATTTTATTGGATGAATGAAATTAGAACCTTAACACTTAAAGATATAAATTAATTCATTTAATGGACACCTTCCCATAAAAATGACTTATATAATATTTAATTCTAAGGAAGACACAAAATGTGATTATTTTTGTCTTTAATATCTCTTATGTGACCACATGAGGGAAAATGATATTATGAATGAATTTCAATGATAATATTTAACTTAATAAACAAATTTCCTTAAACTAAATTTATTTTTGTATTTTTGACCCATTGGGTGAAATTAGGATATTTATAATATGTTATTTATTAAAAATTTAAAGATATCATATTCATGTTTCAAATTATATATCATTTTCAATATAGGGTTATAAAATATATAAATTTGGCTATAAATATTATTATAAAATAAAGAAGATTTATCTTCATCATAACAATTTATTTTTATTTTTTAGTGAACAAATAAGTATATTAAATAATTACACAACACTGATATAAAAATTATTTTATTAATGGAAATATAAAATAAATGTTATTACGAATGTTAAAATAAATATAATTTGAAATAATTAGTGTAAAAAATAATTTTAAAGATAGAATTTACCTCTTAGGTGTATAAAAAATATTTTTTTGAGGTTAACTTATTTTCTTGATATTTTTAAAAAAACATGAACTGAATAGTGTCAAAAATTGACACTGTTTATATTTTATGAAAATAATGTTTTATTAAAGTATTTAAAAATCATAAAACATTATAAGAAATAAAAAATAATTATAATATGACATAAAATTTTATGAATTGTTCATTTATTGTCTAATTTACATAAAATATGAAAATTTTACAATATTTTATTATTGAAAAATTTGGTGCCTTACTTAAAATTAAAAAAATATTAACTAAGGGTTACTTAAAATGATAAGGTTTTAAAAAAACACATTTATAAAGTCTATTAGATGATGATATTAAAACCCTATATCATATTATATTATAATCCATATTTTTTTGTGGTAGTTGGATTTATATTAGACTTATTATAAATTAAATGTTTTTTGAAAATTCCAAAAGTGCCCCTTAATTCAATTATAAAGGGTACCTCCTCCCTCACATATTCACATCACATTGAGCCTTGAAAATATACCATAACCTGGAAATTTATCTTATAAACGTTTCTAGTTACATTATATAGATTTTGGTATTCTCAAAATACAAACTTTAGTGCCCCGAAGAGGAGATCTAGATGGAGCTTGCTGAAGAAGAGGTAATCTCCTTCACAAACCCTTTTAAGATTATTTCTTATTGTACTTAATATTCATGTATGGTTTAAATAATAAAATAATAAATCCAATATCATATATTTTCTGATATGTTATTAGTATTATGGGATAACAAATTACACATTTTATCTATCCTTTGACAAATTAAAGTACCACACATGTGTGCGTACGACTTACCATCACCACGCTGCGGAGTAATCTATTTTTCATCGCTACATTACTTAGATGGATATTAAAATGGAAATAAAAAATATATATTATAATAATAACATGAAATTGATTCTATAACAAAATATATTCCATCCTCTTCCATATAATTTCACAATTAAGGGAATTATATCGTCACTTATGCATATGTGCAGCCTACCATCTCCACGATGTGATGTGATTCATTCTCCATGATTACCAATAAATAATTATTATATAAATGTATATAATGTATAAATATGTTACCTATTTCCTTAATATTATTATTTAAATGACATTACTATATCCTATATGCATGAATTGGTACTTATATTACAAAATATGCATAGAAAAATGAAGCAGTTAACAACCAAAAAAGAGTAAATGAAATTTTATTAACAAATGAGTGATAATATAATTATATAGGATATAATAAATATGAATATTTTTCTATAATATGTTAATAACATTTTTTAAACAATTACATAAGATTTTAGATAGGTATAATGGAAATTATACCTAAGGTAATGAATTTTTGTCTCACATTTATTTCTATGAGACACATGCCTTATACACTATTTTTTTCTTTTATGTGGTGTATATAATGTTCATGAATGTATTTTATAAGTTTTGTAAAAAATAGTATGGTATTTTAAAGTCTATATAACTACCTATATTTCATGGGAAAATAATTATATTGATTATAAAGTGATGAATATTTATTTCACAATCTCTTCAATATATGGGATTGTTTCATTTTAAGTCTCTACTAAGGAATATTTATCTTCAAGGTATGTTTTCTGAATTTTTTTCATAAAATTTTTTTGTATTATCTTATGGGTGTTTAAATTCATTATACCCATGTGATAATTTTCACTAAATAGTTTCAAAGGAATCCTCTTGTCATTTTCTTAACAAGATACTTTGTGACTTTTCCAACAAAAGTGCGAGATGAATCTTATTTTAACTTATATAGCATGAACATATTTTTCTGATTCCATGAAAAAATAATTACTTGTGGATTATCTTAAAATATTTCAAGGTTATTTTTAAATAATGTTTTACTTTTAATTTTTCTTGGTAATTTAATAAAATAAAACATTTTCAAAGAAGAATGGATATTTCCCTCAAGAATTATTTTCAGGTGATCTTTCAAAATCAATCTCAATCTAATAAAATGTTGTTTTATGTTAATTATGTTTTAAAAGTAAATGATACAAATTATACCATTCTTATTATTTCTCATAATTGTTTATATTTATGATGTATTGATGTTTATTAATTATGTTTCTTTCCTATGAGTTATGTTAGGATGAAATGATTATGAAACCGATTTTTTATGGGTTTTTATATGATGAATGATTTATATATGTTAGAAAAACATATTTATTATTTTTATTATGTGATGTGTGGGACCTATATCTCCATCCAATGAATTGGGTAAACATTTATATCTCTTGAGACAGATAAAGCTAGAATAAAAAATTATATTGTTTCATCAATAATGGTCTGGAATGAGATGTAAAAATGACTCAGTAATATAGGGAAATAATGAGGAGTGAACTCAATTAAAGAAAGTAATTTTTCTGCTATGATGGTTTGGGAGGGAACCAATTCCCCTCTTATAGTCTTGGAAAATAGAACTGATTACTAATGAATTTATTTTATATGCTTATGTGTTTTCTGTTGTTCCATGTTTTATGAAAATGCTATTTTCTAATGTCCCATGTTTTTTATTATTTATTACTTATGAATTGCCAAGATTTTTTCAATGACTAAATAATTTGATATATTTTATACATGCTATTATTTTCAAAAGTTATATTCATGTTTTTACTTTATTATGTTCATGTTTTATTTGATATTTTCTTTATTTAACCTTATTGAGCATTTGATCGCACCCTTTCTTATGTTTCTTTTCACTAGGATATAAAGAAATGTTTTATATAGGAATAATAAAGGGGAATATAGTTATGGGATATGTTGAATATCTTTCACCAAATTATAAGAATGCATTCTATGTTTCCAAAGGCACAAATCTAATAAGGTCATTGGGAGTATATATGTGTAATGTATTTTGTATTATGAAAAAGTGAAATAATATATATGTACATATATATCAGGTCATTATAGGAAAGGATTATATTAATATAGATTTGAAAAAGGGATAACTTGTGGGTTTTTCAATAACTCATCACATCTAGTAAGGTCGTAAGGCTTAAACCCACAACTGAAGGGAGCCAAGAGTGCATCGCCTACCACTTCCCTACATGATGTCCTAGTTAGTATAAAAATGTTTTATTTATTTAAAATTTATGAAATATTAATTATAATTTCATTTCGGTAACCCTATATGATTAAGATAAATTGAACATTTTTTAATTTTATTTGAGGAATAAATGGTGAATTGCCTTTTTGAGAAAAAGAATAGTTTGGAGTGGATATTTTTTAATGGATGGAACTCTACCTATTATGTAATATATTTCCTTATTTTATTAGTATATAAATTAAAAGGATTCTGTAACTCTAGAAAAAGTATTTTCAAACAAAAATGTTTCTATTGATTTTCTTATTGAGAAATACTTGTCCATTTAACCCATCAAATATTTATCGTTTTGTGATGGTAAAATTTCTAATGACCATGTTTACTATCACTGTCCATTAGAAAATTTTTTTTTTATTTCTTTTCCATGTCAATGTTTTCACTTCCCAATAATGTTAGCCAATACAGAAAATTATTTTTTTTGGTGATCTTTAAATTTTTCCTTTCACTCTTTGTAAGAGAAAGTTTTATTAACCCTTTTAAAATGTATGATTTCTATAAGTGTATTTTAAAATTTCCACTCCATGATTAAAAATAACAAGTTAAAATTTTGAGGATATAATTTAATAAAGGAGTGGGTAATGGTACACCTTGATATTTTAAAAGAAGAGTATGCTCAATTGCTTACATTGCATAGAACACCAAGCTTAAACGAACTCTAAAATATTATTTTCTTAACAAAACATTTATAAAATAGCCATTAAATTGGTGGCTGTGAATAATATTGACTGTATTATGAAATAAATTTGATGTTCTTATTCAATAAAAATTTAATTATTCATACTATATATACACATTGTTTTTTATAAAGTAATTTTAATCTTCAAATATATATGTTTTCTTCAAAAAGAATTTTTTTTTGTTTCTTTGGGAAAATAATTATACTTATTTTTTGACACTTTTAGAAAATTTATCTGAAAAAATAATCTTCATTTTTTGTCTCATCATGACAAAATTATCTTATGAAATTGTTTTGGGTTTTTTAAAAAAAAAAATTATTTTTAGTTAAAATGTGAAAATACTATTTTAATGAAATAACATAACAATTATGAAATAATTATTATATGTATATGATTAAAAATATGTTAACCTTGTTTTGGATAAAAAAATTCAAGTATTAAAATAATACATAAGTTTTTACATTTATAAACATATGCTTAGTAATTTTTAAAACCATGATTTTAACCTTAAAATAATTTTAATGAGTTATACACTTAATATATTTAGATTTTTTTTTTATAAATTTTATAAATTTAATAAATTTTAATGCATTGAATATTTAGAATAATAATTTATAAATTAGTTTATAAGACCATTTTAATTTTTAATCATTAAAATTTTTCATGGCTAATAAAAGATTTATAGTAGTACAAGTAAAATAATATAGCGGGTTGAAGTTAAAAGATAAAAATAAGAAATACCTAAGAAGTAAAATGTTAAATGGGTGTTTTATGTTTTTATAATACCTAAATATAATTTCAAAAATTAATTATCAATCTAATTCATTGTAATTAGTTCCACCCAATTCTGTTTTTCTTTATAAATAAAATAATCATTATTTAATCACTTAAACCACCCCTCCTCAAGTATAAATACCACTTCTAAACACACAATTTATACTCACAAGAATTGAAGATATTAAAATATGTAAACAAACTCTCCTACCTAATATCCCCACATCCAAGTTCTTCTAGTCTTACCCAAATACTAATTCCAAGTTACTTAAGGTGTCCTTCAAGGAGGTGACATTGAAGAGGTAATTTTCTCAAATGAACTATGTTAACTTCTTCTCTTATTCTACCATGTATTCAACTAATTCATCCATAAAATCATAATAAATCCAGTATCATGTACATATTGAAATGATATATTTATAAAGTGATATTTTCTTTCCATCCCTCTTCTAATCACATATTATTTAAATAAATGAAACCATTGTCCAAATATGGTTATTAATCGTCTCCTTGGATAATGATTTTATTCGTTTTCTATCACAAATTTCAAGGTTGGTCATAAAAGTATAATCCTAGTTAAATATTATTTTAATTAATATATTATATCTTATTTCATGTTCTAGAACTAATATATAGAAAAACTATTAAACAAAATGAAACTAGTTCATAGGGTTAGAATAACCACTAAAATAAACTAAACATCATCATTAATGTTTTATCAAATGAAGCATACACATGTTATAAAGAAAAATGATGTATTAGAAAATTTGAACATATTAAATTTAATTAATACCATTTCATTTCACTTTTGTAGTTTTATTTACATTTGATAACAAAATATATAATTGGACACAAGTTTTATGAAACCATGAAATAAACGCACCTAAAACATTGAAAATAATGATATATTATTATTGAAACTTTAGTAATATGTTATAAAAGTATACATTAGGGTATTATAAATATTAATATACTTTTTAATTAATTAATAACATTAATTTAATCAATATACATGATGTTAAAGTACACAACACGAAAGGTAAGTGTGGGTTAGGAGTTTCTCATCTTGCTTTTACTAATGCGATATATATTCCTTATTTACCAGTTATATCTTGTGCTTTTGGTGTATATACTTCCCTTAGATATAAAATATCAATAATATAATTATATTATTGTTATTAAATGTTTTTTTATAATTCATATTTTTATAGGGAATATGATTTGATTAATTTCAAAGTGGTTGGGATTTCATAACCCAATTTCCACTCTACGTTAAACTTTTACTTCCTTGATTATGTCATACTAATATTATTTGTGAAATTAATTTTGAATATAATATGTATTATTTCCACATGTTTTATGTAGATTTTTTTAAAATACAAATATTTTATTTATTTGATAAATTTCCACCATAGTTATAACATATTTATTAGGGTCTTTCATTTAAAAATAATCTTTTAATGTTTCCTGTTAAACTATCCTTTTCATCCAAGACCATGTTTTCTAAAATTATTTCCATTTTTTTACTATTCTCCAATTATTATTAAAATTACTATTCACATATATTTTAATTTTTACAAAATGGTTTGAAAGATATATTTTCTCATTTTCTAAATAAGATTCTTTGACACTTTTCTGAAAAAAATATTGAAGGAATGTTTTTTTACATATAAAGCGTGAGAGGATTTTGTTGACATCATGATGTATTAATACATTAAAACATCTATTAAAATAATTCTTTGTTATTTTCAAATAATTTTTTTTCTTTTATAATGTGTTTTAAAAATAAGTGATTTTCAAAGGGAAAAAGGATATTTTCATCAATAAAATTTCAATGATCTCATTTAAAGTGTTTTAATCTATATCAAAATTCTTTATTGGATCCTATGCTTAATTGAGTTTAATCTATTATGATAAAATATTATAAATTTTCTTAAATGGTTTATGGTCATTTTAATTGGGGAAACATTGATATTTTTTATGACTAGTTCTTCCAATGTGGATAGTTATTGATTTTTTCAAGCCATATTGATTCGGTTGTGTTATTTATTCAATTGAGGAATTAATTGGAATTTGTAAGTGACTGGTGGGGATTTCTATAGCCCCTTCATGCATTGGTATGTCTCATGAGACAAACAAGATAGGGTTTTGTCCAAGGGCTTAACCATTTATTTTTAGATGTCTTGGTCGAGGAATCGATGGTTTTTTTAGATGTCTGGTACAATTAATTCCATAATTATGAGATTAGTTATTGATTTCCATATGATTATTCTATTTGTATAATATACAAGGTTAACTTTTCTATCTCATGTTATTGTTAACATGGAGTTATTTGATTATATTTTATTATGACCATATTTTGATCAAGATATTGATAAATAAGAATGTGTTTCAGTTATTTACCTTGCCAAAATTATTATTACTTATTCATGATAATTACAACTGTTTACATACTTTTACTGAGCATCTAAGATCTGCCCTTAAATATGTTTTATTTTTTCCAGGTTGATATTATTTTTTATGGTTTATATTCAGGGTTAATCTAGGAGAATAATGGTGTTCTCAAAGGATTCAATATTTCTTAATTGTAATGTAAGGTTCATGTATGTATCTAGTTATCTAAAACTACTAAATTGTTTGGTCATTAGAGAAGAAATTTTATATATATTATACCAATGGAATAAAGTAACAATGGACTCTAGAATACTAGGGTTTGGGTCTTTACTCTATCACCCTTAAATTATATGATAAACGGGCTTCATATGGTATGATCCTACCGGTTGAGGTTTTCACTTACTTTATCTATGTCAATTGGATTTTTCAAACCCATATATTGATACTAATCAAATGATTACTGTTTAAGGACTATATTATCAATGGTTATATTTCATAATGATCTTCCAAATATTATAGGATACAATAAAACCAAATAAGTGCATATGTTTTCTATAAACATAATATATAATAAGTTATTTAATTCAAACTACATAGAGATATTTATTTATAAAATTTTAGGTTATTAAATTAATTGTGATGAAATATGTTCTTATGTTGAATGATATATGTGGAAAAAAAATTCATGTATATAATAAGAATGTGATGGGTGGGACTGGAATTATATAGACCTCAAATTCATTATGTAATGTTCTTATTTCATGATATACCATGTTTGGTTCCTTGGAGGTTATCCTTAGAACAATATGTTATGATGTAGCAATGGTTATCCCTAACATATGCTTATGATTTCTTGTTTTAAATTATTTACACATTAATTTGTTGTCTTGATACTATTGTATTATATCATTCTTAAATGTTCATGTTTATTATTCTAACCCCTTTTATGTCACCTTGATATGATTCTTAACTAACATTTGTTACATTAATAATTTTATGCTTTGATTATTTTCTTACCAGTCATTATATCTCACCCCTTTCTTATGAAAACCCTTAGGTTGTCCCATGTAGTATTTGAAGGTCAGTTGAATTTTAAGTGTATGTTAAAGAGATTTTAATTACATAGTTTTATCCAGGTTTTAATTTATTTTATTATGTATCGAATTACCAAAAGAAACTAGAAATTTTTATATTTTTAGATTGTATTATGTTTCTCTATGTAATAAATCATGAATTGAAGTGTATTAATGATATGGGTTATCATATTTTGTATTATAGAATGGTCAAGATTTTTATTGGATTTAGACTAGAAAACCCTTTTCAAGCATCGTGTATAAGACTAAACATTTGAAAAAATCCTTAAATTACTATAAATTATAGTGTAAGTGGTTTCTAAGAAAAAAATCCCTTTCTAAATACTATAAGTGGATATAGATTTGGCACAGTTGAACCTAGAGGTAATAGTAATTAAAAGTGCACATTGTGCTTTAACTTGACCGTCACCTATGTTTCCTCTGGAAATGGGAATGACCACATTGATTTATGGTTCAAACATTCCAAGTGGTTTCTAACGTGTTTTTTGTGGAACCAGAAACATCCAATGATTCCATATCAATTTAGACCTAATTTCCAAAGGTAGGTGCTCATTAGTTGTGAACCAATGAGGTTTAAGAATTTGTATTGGTTGAGAGGATGGGAGGTCAGACTCATCACACCTTTTTGAGGGGAATTATTTTCTACTTCGAGACTCTCTTTATAGATTTAAGTTATGTTCGTGAATCCTTATTAAATTACCAAGTATGAAGATAAGATTTCCTTTAGATCTGATAATAAATAATTAGTATGAATGAGATTTAGAGAATCTTTTATATGTATTTGAGGTTCTTCATCGATAGAGAATCATCTGTATTTGTTAGAGATTCTTAGTCAATGGTTTCTTTCAAAACATTATATAGAAACCTCTTGGTCATTATGATGACCATACTGTTTTTAAATCCACTCATCGGGGCACTTGAAGTTTATTGTCATTCAAGAGAACATAGATTATTTCAGAGTTGGGATAATACCCACAGATGGGCTACCTATGTATCTTTTTTTAGAAAAGGAATCAGAACCCACATAGTTCGATTAAAGAAGTATGAGTTTTATGCATGATTGATGGTTCAAAGAAAGATGTCATAATTAATTTTACACTCTAATCTCACGTGAGTAATGCTCGGTGTGAGAAAAAAGAGGTATTGGTAAAACCAGACAATTGTGCCATGAAAGATGCAATTATAAGAAATGATGTGGGGATTTTTTATGTATGACTACCCATATAGATGAAGATTAGGATTTACTTCAGGGAAGAAACCCTGGAACAAGGTCTATAAAGGTTTATGAGTTTTATAGAGATTTGGATACTTAAATTAGGACTTAATTCTGAGAAGGATGGCCAAATTATAGAGGACTTATGATTGGGTTTTACTCCTGAGAAGGAATCCCAAATCAAAAGTAAATTAATATAGGTTAAGAGAAATTATGACTGGGGCTTACTCTTAAAGAAGAGGCCCAGGTTAAATGGAATTATGACTGGGGATTACTTTTGAAAAGGAAGCCCAGGTTAAGGGACTTTCAATTTTGGGAACATTGGGATTACTCCTAAGGATGATGCACATATCAAAAGAATTATGGTTGGGGATTACTCCAGAGGAGGATTCCCAAAATGAAGAATTATTTTTGGGGCTTACTCCTAAGGAGGATGCCCAAAATTAAGGGTTATGGTTGGGGCTTACTCTTGAGGAGGATGCCCAAAATTAAGGGAACTTGAAGACTGGGGCTTACTCCGGGAAAGGAGGCCCAGGTTAGGGGACTTGGGGCTTACTCATAAGTAGGATACCCAAATTTGGGATTTTGAGATTGGGACTTACTCCTAAAAAGGAGGCCCAAGTTAAAGAGCCTTTCATCTTTAAAGGATGAGGTTGAATGAAAGAAATATTTAACCTTAGTGATGTAAAGATATGTAAATCACTATGTTTTGAGAAATTTTCCACATAATTCCTTTCAGATAAGGAATCCAACAAAGGAACCATGTCATAAATGACTTTGAAGGGGGTTTTGAAGGCTAAATCTTGAAAAGGAGAGGTGAATTTGATGAAATCAAATGAATACACAGGAGGGGAACCCAAAAAGAGAGAGGTGTGAAAGTCCTGTGTGGGCGCGCAAGTACTGGTCGTGCAAGTATACTTACGCAACACATGGGTACTTGAGCGACGGTCAACCCTTAGGGTAATACTTAGGCGAGACTTGGATCAACCCCTTAGTATTATCCTTAAAGAATTCCAAAAGAGTGGAGCGCATGTTCTGTTGAAGGGATAAGGCGGCACACAAGTGTGGCCATTTCCCTTAATGGATAGACACTTAGGCGCACAAGTGTTCATGAGTTTCAACACTTAAAAGTTGTTTCCACTGTTTAGATCTTCCATTCTAGGTAAGAAATTACCTTAGAAGTGTTCGGAAGGCTTCCAGAAGAGACTAGGGCGTCGGGAGCTCGAATATGAGTTTTGGAATTTTTCTGTCCCAAAATGGGGGGCCCACAAGGGGTATTTATAGGCTACTGAATACCCTGGGTGAGAATCCATGAGGGCACAAAAGTCACCTACGTGACCACTATACGGAATGCACGTATACTTGTGAGACCATGATAAAACTTGCGCGGCCCAAGTGGGAGAAAATACTTCTTCATGCCTTTGTCAAATTTTGTTGTTTTTTCAAAGGATGAATCACTTTGGAGTAAGGTATTTCCCTTTTTGAGTCATTAGACTTTGTGATGAAAAGGAGCATCAAAAAAAGTTCCCACTCAGAGTTGGATCCGAAAGAAATGAGGATATGAGTCTAAGGTAAAGAAGAAAAAGAAACATAGTTTGATTTTTTCTAAGATTATTATAAATAAACCTACAAACATTGAATATTTTAAATTACTCAATATTACCTAAATCATACAAGGTATATGTTTTGTGAGATGGAACATTAATTTTGTTCAGAGTTCCCAAGTCTTTTTTATGGGTAGTTTAAATTCATGCACGTCGGACATAAAAAGGCTAATGATTAAGGTCGAAATACCATTGACCAGATGGATTAATATTGACTCAATTCCTTGATAATTTATCTAAAAACATATTACCATGTTCAAGTATGAGGGAAAATATGTAAACACTGACTTAAGAAATTTTGAATTGGAGGAATGATATAAAAAATGGCTAAAAGACATTAGAAGAAGTAGTTCCCAAGAATGAAGTTACCACTATTTAACAAACCCATTAGGGGGTTGAATTATGCAGGGCCACTTAAGGGAATTGGCTACATAGTCAAATAATAGCATCTTTTGGCTGATAGGTCTATTATGTAGACTACTTATGCAAGGCTGCCTAAGGGTACATGCTGCATAGTCAGGCAAAAGAACTCTCAAAAATTTACTTTTCTACTACTAAAAAGCCAGTGGAAGTTTATGGGGATTCAAATTTTTCAAAGCATAGAGTTTGCTATATGGAGATAGGTACTTGAATATGGAGAAGATATTTCCAAAAAAGATTGTCTTTGAACTGAATGAATGTCACTCCTACGAAGGTTTTACCTAAACGTAGGGATGGGAAATATAAACCATAGACTTCAATACTTTCAGATCATGAAAAAGAAAATGGGAAAAATATGTTAAGGATGGATATTTTCTGCGGATCCTTACATATTGTCGATAAGACCAATAAGAACAAAAAAGGTTTTCGTCCCAAGAATGAAGTTACCATTATTTAAAAAACCTGTTAGGGGGTTGAATTATGCAGGGACAGCTAAGGGCATTGGATTCATAGTCAAATAATAGTATCTTTTGGATAATAAGTCTTTTATGTAGACTGTTTATACAAGGCCGCCTAAGGGCACATGCTGCATAGTCAGGAAAAAGAACTCTCAGAAATTGGACATTTAGTGACCAGAGTTCAAGAAAAGTGTTATATAGATCTGGAGGTATTTTAGGTTAGGAGTATGACACATTAAAATGGGTATTCTCCAATGCATGAAAGAGATACATAGATCAATGCTAACCATAATCATATTGTGGCTGGGTCCTAAACTAAAATGTTGGACTTCACTACATATACCATAAGGATAGGAATCAAGCCATACATAGTTATTGAAATACAGTTTAACATCATGTGGGATGAGAGTCTAAGAAATCTTAGTTTAGGGTCATAGAGCTCAGACCATAATAATGAATACACTATGTGTGTTTTCACAGGGACTTTTCACCTAGGGGGCTGAAAGTGGAATTTGGGGTTAGGCGTAAAGACTTGGGGATGGATTCCAGGGATGCTCGAAAATTCCTACATATCCCATAAGGATGGGAATAAATCCCCACATATTACTTGAAATACCCTATGCACAGACTTGGTTTGTACATATGAAGAGTGAAAAGGGGACTTTAGTACAATGATGGTTTGACCGAAGATAAAAGGTTCGGGCATTGCAATGTATGCACATAGTCTTTGGAATATAACATGATTGGTGATCAATGAAAATAATTATTCCCTCTCAGGTGAGGGTGTCAAAGAATGTTGTATTTTATTGTCGTACATGAAAAAAGTGTTGTACCGTTTAACGTCATATAACAAGGACCAAGGTGAACCAATTTGATGATATTGGTTCTGGGGGTGGTTTCACGAATCAACATCATACGAGATGGAGGTGAACTGACATGAAGAGATTAGTTTTGGTCTTGAACCTTAGAAGGTTGCCTACATACCCAGCCTAGAAGGCAAGGATCAAAGTTTTCCTAGTTCAATTAATGAATAATTTAGTAATCAAGTTGTTTTTGAGAACAACAACCTAAAAATGGTGTTGGGACTTACACATGGTTAACAGCACAGAGAGGGTGTTTTGGTTGAAATTTACTCTAAGATCATGTGATTCATACTCGATGTGAGAAACAAGAGGTAGTAACAACCTTAACGATGAAAAATTAAATGTCATGTAGGACATATAAAGGGATTATGCAGTTTAAAGTCTTGTAGTGAGGACTGTTGGTGCTGCACAGTTACTGTCATGTATTAGGGACAAAATACAGTTTAACATCATATAGGATGAATATAGGGACACAATTTAATGTCATGTAGGATGTAAGGGTGTTGTACAATATAGCTTCATGTAGCTAAGATGATGAGGAAAATACAGTTTAACGTCATGTTGGACGAAAGGGGGACTGTGCTATTTAATGTCATGCAATAAGGACAAAAGAGACATAGTTTAATGTCATGTTGGACATATTAGGGACTTTTTCACAGTATAACGTCATGTTAGATGATGGCACAGTTTAACGTCTTGTTGGACGTAAGGGACTTATGTACAGTTTAGGGTCATGCAGTTAGGACGTCACAGTTTAACGTCATGTTGGACGTAAGTGCCAATAGTTTAAGGTCATATACATAGACTGTGGATGGTACATTTTAACGTCTCACTGTACGTAAGGGACTATGCAGCTTAAAGTCTTGCAGCAAGGACAACACAGTTTAACGTCATTTTGGACAATATAGATGCAAATAGTATAAGGTCATATGCATGGACTGTGGATGTATTTCATGTTTATACAAAATACTTCTTCAGAAATCTAGCATTGGTTGGAGTAGTGATGAGTTCTCCATCCATTGAGATTAAAGAATAAGCTCCATTGGAGTAGACCTTATGTATTGATTAAGGTCCTTCCCATTTTGGCTCCACCATGGGAGGTTTCTCTCCTGGTATCATTATAGTTCTAAGAACCAATACCAATTCTCCATGAACGAATGAATGAAGATGAACTTTTGTGTTGAAATATCGTGCAATTCGATTCTGATAGACTTCCAAGTTGTGCAGCGTGCATAATCTTTTCTTATCTAACTGTTCCAATTCATCCAATCGCTTTTTATATTGTTCATCTGTAGATGACTGATCACAAATGGCTACTTTGAGTGAGGGTAATTGAACCTCAATGGGCAATACTGCTTCTATTATATATACCAATGAATATGGATTTGACTACGTTGTAGTGCGGGTGGTGGTCTGATAATCCCATAAAGCATGAAAGAGTTTATCAGGCCATGATTTCTTATCATTATCCACCATCTTGTACAGTATGTTTGAAAGAGTCTTGTTGAAAGCTTCTATCTGGCCATTGGATGCTGCATGATACTGAGATGAATAATTGGATTTTATGTTGTATTATTGATAAAACTTGCTCCCCTCAGATGAACATAATTTGGTACCATTATCCATCAATATGGTATGAGGGACACCAAATCTGGTAATGATGTTAGACTTGATGAAGCTAACAATGCTTTTAGAACTGACTTCTTTGAGAGGTATTGCCTCTGCCCATTTGGAAAAGAAGTCAGTAGTAGTAAGAATATACTTAAACTGCTTGGCTGTAGCTGAAGGATAAGGTCCTACTAAATCCATTCCCCATGTGGAAAATGTCCACGAGTATTTAGCAGTATGAAGCAACTCTCGGGGTTGATGAATGAAGTTGTCATGTAATTGGAAAAAATGACAGTTCTTTGTAAAATCAACACAATCTTGTATCATTGAAGGCCAAAAGTATCCATGCCTTCAAATTTGATCAGATAGTCTATGTCCAGACTGGTGGGCACCATAGACTCCTGCATGCACTTCTTTCAGGACAACCATTGTCTCTTCATCGTCAATGCATCTGAAGAGAATTCCATCAAAACCTCTTTTGTAGAGAATTTTCTCTAGGTGATCTGGGCTATCATAAAGAGTAAAATTGACCACATGTTGCCAGATTTGTTCTATGACAACTCTATCAGGTGGAAGTGTTCTATTTTGAAGGTATTCCCTGATAGGTTTCATCCATCCTGTAGTATGACCATACGGTTCATGAATAGGACAAATTTCGTTGATTTCCTCTTTTCTGATTTGAACATAAGGTGAAATTGTACGACGGTGGGTAATAATGATGGATGTCTCATACCGATTTGTATCTTCCAGAGCTGTGTCTATATTAGCCAGTACATCATCATGAGCATTTTTTGATCTCGGGACATAATAAAAAGTTGGTTCCGAAGGAAATTCTTCCATTAACTCTCTAACGTAATCATACAAAGGGATTAGTTCTTCTTTTTTGATTGCATAATCCACATTGACTTGTTTGATTACCAGTCTGAACCACCTTTCACCTTTAAGTGATTCACTTTGCTTGAAGCACCAACTCTAATCCTGCAATAATAGCTCGGTATTCTGCTTCATTATTTATCCCACCTCTTAACAATGAAAAGGAATAGGGTAGAACTGCCTTTTCCGAGGAAATAAGTACAATTCCTAATCCAACTTTGTTGAATTTAGGATCTTCCAATTTCATCCCTGTTAGACTTCTGGAAGCACCATAAAAGTACATTTCCCATGTTTGAAGACTGTCTTGAATAGAGATGACTTCCTCATCTGGAAGCTCAATATCTGACGATATATCTTCTACTGAAGGGTGTTCAGAAAAGAAAATCAGCCCAAGCTTGGCCCTTTATTACCTATTGAGACACGTATTGGATATCAAATTGCTGCAAAATAAATGCCCACCTTCCTAGACATCCTATAAGCATTGGACGACTAAGGATAAATTTGAGTGGGTTATTGCGAGATACCAAGTGGATCTCATGATGTTCCAGGTAGTGTCTCAACTTATGAACTGCAGAGATTAATGCTAGGTAGCACTTCTAAATATTTGAATATCAGGTTTCTGCTTCAAGAATAGTCCGAATGAGATAGTATAGACTATTTTCATTCCCAACATCATTCTTATGAGCAAGAAAGGCACCCAATTATCGATCTAAATTTGTCACATAATGAATCAGTGGTCTTCCTTCAACAGGTGGCATTAACACCGGTGGACTCAAAAGATATTTCTTATGAATATCGAATGCTTCTTGACATTCTTCAGTACACTGGTAAGTGACTCCCTTCTTCATCAATTTGGTGAGGGGTGAACATTTTTCTGCTAAATTGGCTATGAAACGCCAAATATTGGCTAAGTGTCCTTAACGTCCTCTCAATTATTTCAAAATATGAGGAGGTGACATACCAAGGATTGAATTTTTTTTCTTAGGATCGACTTCGATACCACGATGGCATACAAAAAAGCTAAGAAATTTTCCTGAGGTTACCCCAAAAACACATTTTAAGGGGTTCATCTTCAAATTATGTTGCCGAATTTTGTGGAAGATGACTTCCAAATTAGGCAAGTGATTGGAATGTTTCCTGGATTTAACCACAAAATTACCCACATAACATTCAACAAACTTCCCTAAAAAGGGTTTGAAGATACGATGCATGGAATGATGATATGATGCGCCTGTATTTTTCCATCCAAAGGGCATTACCCAATAGAAAAACACACCCTGAGGAGCTCTGAAGGCTGTTGATTCCTCATCTTCTAGATCCATTTGGATTTGATTATATCCTGAATATCCATCCATGAAGGAAAGTGCTTCATAGCCAGCTATTTCATCAATTAAGATTTCTGTTATCAGAACTGGAAAATCATTCTTAGGAAAATGCCAATTAAGATCTCTGAAATTAATGCAAACTCTAATTTTTCCATTCTTCTTTTTCACAGGGACAATATTAGCTAACCACATGGGATATTGAACTTCTCTGAAAAAGTTATCTTTGATAAGATTATCCACTTCAACTTCAATTTTGGAATCATAGGTTGGGTGTATACTTCTTGCGTCTTGCTTAAATCCTTTATGTACTTATGGAAAACCCAAACGATGAGTAGAAACATCAGGATCAAGCCCCTGTAATCTCTATATAGTTCCAAGAAAATATATCTTGATTTTTCTTTAAAAATGAAATATACGTCTCTTTCTCTTCAAGAGTCATGGCCGCACTAATTAAAGTGGGGCGTGGATCTACTTTTATACCCAGATTTTATTTCTCTGAGTTCATCCACGGTGGTAGAGATACCCTCTTCAAATGATAGAGGAGCATCCCTGAGATCTTCCTCTTCTTCTTCAACATGTGTTATTTCTTTTGTTTCTACTTGCATAGTAGATGAAGTATAATTTCCATGATCAGAAGAGATGTTAAAATTTGGACATCTTGAAGAAGAAGCTTCTATTTCCGACCTAATTGATGATGAAAAGTCATCCTTAGGTAATACAGAGGAGATAATGGATTGAGAATCGATATCATCATTCACCTATGAAATTTCTATAACTTCTTCTGTCCTGGTTAGTGAAGTATAGACTTGCTGGATTTCAGCAGATGAAATGAAGACATCCCCATTTGAGCTTTCATCATTACTTGATGAATCACCAATTTCTCCCATGTTATCTGGCTTAATTGATGTAATTGACATTATAAATGTTTCCATAATAGTATTTTGATTTAGGTATATCATGTCAATTTGATTGATAAGAAACACATAATCTACACTTACATGTGTAAATGGATTTACTGGAACATTTTCCAAATCAAATGGTGCATTAACCTTGGTAACCTTCCTTGCGGTGGATTTCTCCTTACCCTTCTTGTGATATAATTCCACCTTAATGTATTGAGATTCACATGTTTTGAATGGGGATTTATCACCATAAAATGTCCCAATTTGACCATCAAAACAATATTTGATAAATTGATGGTATGATGAAGGGATAATTGCATGTTGATGTAGCCAGGGTCTTCTAAGAAAGATGTTGAAGGCTGTGTCATGATCAACAACCATGAAATATGAATTGGATACAAGATCTCCAAACTAAGTTCTGAGTGTAATCTTGCCTAGTGGTTCTTGTTCATTTTTATCATATCCTTGCAACATCAGAGTATAAGGAGATAAATCAGATTTCGTGAGGACCAATCGATGAAGTGTACGAATGGGGATGAGGTTGACTCATGAACCATTGTCAATGAAAGATCTTTGGACATCTACACCATTGAACTTTCCAGATAAGTATAATGGTATGATATGTCCATGCACAACATCATCTTCATCTTCATCTGTGAAAGATATCATTGCATGGCATTCTGCAAGATTATTCTCTACGTAGTAGACTTCAACTGCTGCAATTTCAGTTTCAAATTCTTGAGGACTTGACAAAGCCTAAATGAGTGCCTCACGAAGATCCTATGATAAATTTAAGGCATCCAAAGTTGATAACTTGGCCGATACTTGGGCCAAGTATTTCAATAAATCATATGTTTTATCCAAAGGTCTGCGTTTCTCAACAGGAACATGTGGTTTCCCAGTTACCTTAGAAGTTGATGCTTTGGAAGTAGATAAATCTTTTATTGGGGTAGGAGTTGGAAGTACTTATATCTTTGGAAGATTAGAACGAATAGGTCTATTTACTTGCTGAGAGGTAGAAGGTGGAATCTCTAACTGATCCTCTAGAATAATTGTGCCAGGAATGAGTCTGCTATTAGTGGAAGAATTTTCTTGTTCTTGTTGAGCTTGTTGAAGGTCTCTGCCAGGAGTTTCTCCTAGATACACAGTTCAAGAAGGGGTAGAATTGGAATAGCGGCTTCTGGGATCTCCACGTCTTCCTCTGTATCCCAGACCTCTAGAACTCCCACTAATTCCTCTGTTTGATATAGGTAATTTAGGCTCATCAAAATAAAAACTACGACTGGCATAAGGATCTATTAAATGAATCATATTAACAGAACCAAAGATCAACTCTTCATCCGATGAAGACTCTTCCCGATTAGCCAATTTAGATTGTGCTGTTTGGTGGGGTGGTGCCCATAGCTTCAAAATAGATGGAATAAAATCTTCCAGAGTCAAAGAAAATTTGGGCTTTGACACGATCTCATCTTCTTCTGATTGCACTTCTTTCTTTGAATTATGCCGTTTCTTTGAGGATTTTCCATCTAATGAAGGGGGATTTGATATGGCATTCATTGCTGAAGACACAATTGGTTTCTCCAATTGTGTTCACAAAATGGCATGAGTTCGGTTGATTGTTTTTTTGACCATCGAATTATCATATTTTTGCGCATTTTTGTTCTTGACTTCTTGCCACTCACCTTCTTCCTCTGGATTTGTAGCAGTAACACATGCTACCTGAGCTGAAGAAACTTTCAACTTGACTTGTCCCAAGTCCACCATTTTTTGCAGGAGGTCTTTGAAGACAAAACACTCCTAAATGGGATGCCCCAACATCTAATTAAATGGAAAATAATTGGGACGGTCTTCATCTCCTTCCCGTTTGGCCTCTTGGGCCTTGGCATTTGAACCGAATTATTTTCCAGAGCCGAAATAAAGTAACCAGGAACATGTTCATTTCAGAAAGAGTAAAATTTTCTCTTTAGATACTAGAATAGTTTCCATCTATGATCTCATTGATCATCTTGATGAAACAGCCTCTATTGTTGATGCTCAGGAGGTGGAGCCCTTCGAGAATATGAAGGCCTTGAAGTAGAAGCAGGTACAGATGCTTGTTTAAGCATAACTATAGCAGTCTCTGCTTTACCCATTCTCCTTCCCAGAGCTGATGGAATTACACGATCTTTATCCTTAGTCTTTATAAGAGAGTCTGCAATCTGTTGAGCGATTGAAGTAAGGTCTCGAAACCCTCCTGTGTATTTTACAGGGATCAACGTTGTGCGCAGCTCATCAAACAAATTTTCCACACAGATTGGCAACAATTCTTCTTGAGGGAGTGCTAAGCTCAGGTAATATGTTAATCCCTTCCAGTGAGCAATGGAATATGAAACACTTTCATTGTACCTTTTCTTACAGTTTGTAAGATCAAAAACTGTTGTCTTTGGCAAATTTGAGTTGAATTGAATAAAGAATTGTTGGCGGAGATCCTCCCATATGGTAATTGACCAGGATTTCAAGCTTGTATACCAAACCAAAGAAGGTCCTTGTAATGACTGTACAAAATGCCTGAGCTTAACTGCTTCTTGTTGCTGAGGGTTTCCCATCATAGGATCACAATGAGAAACAAATGTGTTAAGTGTTGCTCTGGGACTTCCGAACCATTAAATATTGGGAATGTGGTACTTGAAAAATTTGAGGGGGAGGAATTACATTAACCAATTCAGGGTAAGCTCTCTTTTCTGGTCAAATTTGAGCTTGTTTTCCCTCCATAGCTTCTAACTGAGCTATTAATGACTCAATAGTAGTTATTAGCTTTTGAAAAACATCCTATTGATCTTGGACCTAAGCAGGTGCAATAACTGGAGCTTGGCCATATGTGGTGGCTGGTACTACAACTGATGATAACACCACTAATTTTTGATGCACCTAACCCATAGGATTAGACCGGTGAGGGTGTACTAATAAAGGAGGATATTCTTGATCTATCCTAGTAGCTACAACAAATTTCATTGGATGAATGACTTCAGCACGCTTAGGAGGAAGACAACCTTGAAGTAGTTATGAATTTAACCTCCTTAATTCCTTTATTTATTCCTCTTGTTGTGAAAATCTTATCTCTAATGAGGGCGATTGGCCTTTTCCAAAGGAAGGTTATGTAACCTGATTCTTTACTTTCCCCTTATTGGACACCTTTCAGAGAGGGGGAAGTGGGTTACCTGAAGGATTACCAAGATTTTGGGTAATCCTTTGATTTCATGTATGAACACCTTCTTCATTTGTGTCTGTGTGTCCAACCTATTAAGCAAGAGATAACTCATCTAATACCTCTGAGTGAGCCTTATATGGGGGATTAGTAACAATGGAATTGATGACATTAATTGATGCATAACGAATTGCATCTCTTTTATCAGAATTTCTACGATAATGTCTTCATTCATGTCCTTGTTGAGAAACTGCCTTTTGATGATTTGATCAATCAAGAACATGTTGATTAACCATAATTTGGAGGGAATATCATGATAATTTGTCTCTTAGTTCCACTTGGGGCTTCTTACCTAATCGAGAAAAGACTGACTTTCTATGAGGAAGAGATTGAGGATTTGAAAAATCCCTCAGCACGGTGGATTGGGGATATTCTTGTTGTTTCTGCTCAACACCTCAAACCCTATTTATTGATTATAAGGGTTGGGTTAAAAGAGTCCCCAGTCTGGCAAGATGGGTTGCTTCTTGAGTTGCTATATCTGATACCTTCTTAAAAGCTCTCATGATATTACGGACTTTAGTCCGAAAATCGACTGGATTCATTAACCCACATCCACTCCTATCACCCGGTTCAAAAGACCATTGGATAATTTCTGACACTTCTATCACTTGATGATGTGCATGCTCCAAATGAGAATCCTATTCAATATTATTGTTTTCTTGATGCAAGATTAATTCAACAACTTGTTCTCTGTTTTCTTGATTTTGAGAGGAACTAGTTGAGGCCTGTTCTTGAGCGAGCCTTTGATTACAAACAAATCCAATTGGCTGTGGCCGGCCATGGGCAATAACATCGCATGAAACCATTTTTGGTGGGATTTACTGACTGGATATTATAGTGAAATGTAGTGCTCAATGTACAACCCATCCCCTGATATGAATACCAGATGGGGCATTGGCCGTTAACTGGCGTAATCTTCTTAGCGCAACAAGGCATGAATGCTGAAGGGCTCTCTACTGCTTCTCAGCCTTCAGATATCGTGAAACTGAGAGAGATTCCAAGTCAATTTTGCATTGTAACACTTTTATTATATTTACATGATTTCTATATTCATCATAATATAATTTTTTCTTTTTCTATTGACAATGATTTTTCCACATGTTGAGATGAATGTCTTGAACACAATCTTCTATCAACATCTCGGGAATGTCATACCGAGAGTCATCCAAAGGCCAAAACATAACTGGCACATCACCTTTTGCCAGTTGTTTTCTTATATTCAGAACTTCCTACTTATCATTTTATGAAGATTCTTCAACCTGTTTAGACCAAATTTGGTTCTTGTTTTTTTGCTTCATCAGATTCAACAAGATCGGTAGATAATTCAATTATCAAAATATAAAATGCATGACTCAGGGGTGGTTTGGAGAATGATCTACACCCCAGGCGATCTTCTGATTGAGAAAGTATTTCATCTGCTATTGGTAAAGCATCATACATGACTAGCTTTACATTTTCAAGTTCCTCAAGATAAGAGGGATTTCTCATTACTATATTTTCCATTGGATCAATTTCCAGGCAATGTGAATTACTATAATGGAGAGGACTTTCACAGCTAAATTCATCATCATGGGGAGGACTACCATGGTGGGTTACAGAAAAATATGAAACATCTTACTCCTTGATCTTCTGGCCACGTAGAGGGTTATCGTTACTATTATCTGAAGATGATACTTCAAGATAAACCCAACTGTCATGAAACAATCCTTCATGAGGAATTGTCCAATGCAGACCTTCAGAATTAATGTTTCCACTCTTAGGAACTAAGAGACTAGAATCTTGAGTTGCAACAGATAATTGTCTGATTGCATCAAGAACTCTAGCCTCAAGAAAAGCCTTATTATAGATTGGCCCTTGATTTCTTGACTGTGGTGGACATGTATTTTTCTTAGACTCCTTATTACTCACTTTGGGAAACACAAGTTGAAGAAAGTGGTTATTATGGGCAGGTGTATGTGCCTGATTAGGATAAAGGATCAGGTTAGGATGATTATCTCCAGTCAAATCAGGTGTATGTGCCTAACTTGGTTGTCCGTATGACATAGGGAAAAATTCCACACAACACTCTTGGACTAGAACAGAGGTGTGTGTCTATTCCGGAGTGAACTGTTGATGTGTCACTCCACTGGTAGGGATAGATTTTCATTTCTTTCCCCGTGTTGCTGTTGATGCTATTATAATATTCTGGCAAGCATCTAGAATATGAGTAGGGATTTTTTTCTGCTATTTCAGCATTTATAGAGTATCATTGGTGACTTCAACAGCCAGAATGGGGATATACGTCCAATCCATTCATGGAGTAGGTGTGTGTTCCTGCTCTTGTCCTCCTTTTCCTATCAGTGAATTCTGACATTACTCAAGTGTGGGGGTAGAGAATTGAGTCTGCCTCCTTTTTTTCACCGGAGCTTTCTGACTGACTTCTATGGGTGCTACCAAATGAGACTGTTGGTAGGCTTGATCAATACTGGTAGGTGTATGTGCTTACTGATTGCACTCTTCCGAACGTGGTTGAAAATATTCCTTCAATACTAACAGACGAGGCTGCTGGCAGGATTGATGAGTGTAAGCAGGTGTATGTGCCTGTTTACCAGTTGTAAACACATTGGGTTGGCGGGCTTCAACGTATGTAGTCAGACGAGCCTGGTGACTAGCTGATGACTTATAAATAGGTGTATGTTTCTATCTATAGTACTCTGCTGGAATTGCCTGGCGGGAATGGTGTGTTGCTTCCAGACGAGTCTGCTGGACATCAAAATTAAAACGGACGAGTGTGTATGTCCGCTCGCTGCATTCCACCAAGTTAGGTTTGTGGAATTCTCTGGAGATGGTAGTGATAAAAACCTACTCACTGTTGACCGGTCGTCTCCTATAGTGGTTCATCTTTCTTTCTTGGGTTCGAGGAACCTGAGCTAAATGCCTGGAGACGACACCCTAATCATGTTGAGGGTGCACTGCCATACGAGTCTGGTGGCGATTGTCGGTGGGAGCCCTCGGGAAGGAATCCTTTTTCCTTAAATTAAGGCCTTCATTTACCTTCTCATTCACCTCCTCATAATATGGGAGGTAATGGTTGTTGCGTTCTGGGGATAACAACCTGAAACTGTTGTAAATGGTGGTTGGCACCACCTGCTTCTTGATTGCTGGTCGTCATTGACCGGATGACCAGTGTGAATTGTTCACTTGGAGGGCATGTTGAGTAGCCTCCAGAGTTGGAATGGTACCATGTTGAAGGTACTACTTAACCGGTGCATTTGATACCCAATGTTGAATATGTTGAGTTGGTGATGTCATCCTCAGAGCGGACGACGATCCAGCAGGAGTAGCAGTATAGGTATTCAAAGGGGTGAATTTCAAAGAATCCATTTCTATAATGCAGAAGATCTTGAAAAAGAGTGCATGTTTTATATAACATAAATAATCAAGATATGTTCAGCCAATAAATCTTTTGGATAAGCACATATGTTATTGATTGTTTTATTGGCCCTCTCATTGAGTTTAAATAGGGGCCAAATAAATAAGTAAAACATCATTTTAACTTGGTTAAGGATTCACATCGGGTTCACCATTTTTTGTTTACTCTAGAAATGGGAATGACCTCATTGATTTAAGGTTCAAACATTCCAAGTGGTTTCTAATGGGTTTTTTCGTAGAACAGGAAATATCCAATGATTCCATATCCATTTGGACCTACTTTCTAAAGGTAGGTGCTCATTAGTTGTGAACCAAAGAGGCTTAAGAATTTTCATTGGTTGAGATGATGGGAGGTCAGACTCATCAAACCTTTTTGAGGGGAATTATTGTCTAATACGGGACTCTCTTTATATATTTAATTTTTGTTTGTGAATCCTTATTAAATTACCAAGTATGAAAATGATCTCTCCTATAGATCTGACAATCAATAACTAGTATGAATGAGATTTGAGAATCTTTTATATGTATTTGAGGTTTTTCATCGATAAAGAATCACTTTATTTTTTATAGATTCTTAGTCAATGGTATCTTTCAACACATTATATAGAAATATCTTGGTCATTATGATAACCATACTGGTTTTAAAGCCACTCTATGGGGCACTTGAAGTTTATTGTCATTCAGAAGGACATAGATTATTTCAGAGTTGGGATCATACTCACAGATGGGCTACCTACGTATCCTTTATTTTAGAAAAGGAATCAGAACCCACGTAGTTTGATTAAAGAAGTATAAGGTTTATGCATGATTGATGGATCAAATAAAGATGTCATAATTACTTGTACACTCTAAGCTCACATGAGTCATGCTCGGTGTGAGAAAAAAGAGGTATTGGTAAAACCAAACAATTGTGCCATGAAATATGCAATTATAATAAATGATGTGGGGCTTATGTACGTATGAATGCCTAGATAGATGAATATTAGGATTTACTTTAGGGAAGAAACTCGGGAACAAGGTCCATAAAAGTATATGTGTTTTATAGAGATTTGGAAACTTAACTTAGGACTTAATCCTGAGAAGGATGCCCAAATTAGAGAGGACTTATGATTGGGTTTTACTCCTGATAAGGAATCCCAAATCAAAAGTAAATTAACACTGGTTAAGAGAAATTATGACTGGGGCATACTCTTAAAGAAGAGTCCCAGGTTAAAGGAAATTATGACTGGGGCTTACTCCCAAAAAGGAAGCCCGAGTTAAGGAATTTTGGATTTTGGGAACTTGGGGGTTACTCCTAAGGAGGATGACCATATTAAAAGAATTATGTTTGGGACTTACTCCTGAGGAGGATTCCAAAATTTAATAATTATGGTTGGGGCTGACTCATGAGGAGGATTTCCAAATTTAAGGATTGTGGTTGGGGCTTACTCTTGAGGAGGATGCCCAAAAATAAGGGAACATGAAGACTGGGGATTACTCCAGAAAAGGAGGCCCAAGTTAGGGGACTTGAGGCTTAATCCTAAGGAGGATACCCAAATTTGGGATTTGGAGATTGTTACATACTCCTGAAAAGGAGTCCCAAGTTAAATATCCTCTCATCTTTAAAGGATGAGTTTGAATGAATGAAATATTTTACCTTAGTGATGTAAAGATATGTAAATCACTAGGTTTTGAGAAATGTTCCATAGAATTCCTTTCAGATAAGGAATCCAACAAAGGAATGATGTCATAAATGACTTTGAAGTGGGTTTTGAAGGCTAAATCTTAAAAAGGAGAGGTGGATTTGAAGAAATCAAATGAATAGGTAGGAGGGTCACACAAAAAGAGAGAGGCGTGCAAGTCCTGCGTGGGTGCGCAAGTCCTGGTCGCGCAAGTATACTTGTGCGACACATGGGTACTAGCACGACGGTCAACCCTTAGGGTAATAATTGGGCGATACTTGGCTCAAGACCTTAGTACAATACCTAAAGGCTTCCAAAAGAGTGGTGCACAAGTTTTATTGAAGGGATAAGGCGGCACACAAGTGTGGCCATTTCCCTTAAGGGCTTTCCACTTAGGCGCGCAAGTGTTGGCGCGTTTCAACACTTATACCTTGATTCCCCTATTTAGAGATTCCATTCTAGGTAAGAAATTACCTTAGAAGTGTTCGAAAGACTTATAGAATATACTAGGGCGATGGGAGCTTGAATATGAGTTTTCGAATTTTTTAGTCCCGAAATGGGGGCCCACAAGGGGTATTTATAGGCTGATGAAGACCCTAGGTGAGAATCAAAGAGGGCGCGCAAGTCACCTGTGCGACCACTATGCAGTGCGCAAGTATACTTGCAAGATGAGGATGAAACTTGCACGACCCAAGTGGGAGTAAGTCCTTCTTCATGCCTTTGTCAATTTTTTATGTTTCTTCAAAGGATAAATCACTTTGGACTAAGGTATTTACTTTTTTTAGTCGTTAGACTTTGTGATAGAAAGGAGAGTCAACAACCTTGTTCAATACAAAGAGACCATGCTTAACACCTTATTTGACACTATTTTTGGATATTATTTGTTAAATTTACAAGATATTTAAGAACTATTATGAAGAGATAACAAATTACTAAAAAAATTTATGTTAGGAAATAGAACCTGGTTAAATTAGAATGAAACTTATAAATTCCTAGGTTAAGGAATGTATTAGTTATCTCTTCAGTGTTAAAATTTTCACTTTTATGTTTTTAATAGTTTAATAATTCTTATCCCAAATTTTCATTTTATTTTTTTCATTGGATGGAAATAGGAGGAACCGAGTTAACAAAAAATGTGATGAGTATTGTGTTGGCTACCCAAATGAGATTCCAAACCTCATGAGATCAGGATTTATTAACTATCTCATAATAATTTCACAATTAAATCATGTTTTTTCAAGGAAACATCAATCGGTGGGGGGACCCACACCCCTATGAGAGAGAAAGTTATAATTGAGACCTTTATGTGAATAAGGCCTCTGACTTTCAATGGATCTTAGGATCCATTAATTATAGAACAATGGATCAACTATATTGAAACGATATTCTCTATACTTTTATCCTATGAGGTAGAGAAGTTAACACTGGATGTTTATTATATTGATGGAGAATCTCAAAAAAGGTGGAAGTTGATAAAAAAATATGAATCTCGAGGAAGATATTGTAGTGATGGAGTAGAAATAATACCAATTGTTTTTCAAATAAATATTTTCCTCCCACCCTTATAATGAAAATAGAGAGGGATTTCCTTGGCCTGAAGAAAAAAGGATTAAGAATATATTGGTGATTATGATGTGAAATTCACAATACTTTCATGATATTCCTTCATCCTTTTCAATGACCATGAAAGTAGAATTGGCCTCTTCTTTGGTGGGAACACGTCAATTTTATAAAAAGAATTGGATATTAAATAGTTTGATAGTAATGATGAAATTTTATGATATACCCTCAAAGTAAAAATTGATATTAAAAACTATCAAGGGTTACACATGTCATGAGATAGGATGAAAATAATGGAGTTTTATTTTGGGGAAGTGATGAAGAAATTTCATGGGGTAAGAATACCCAACATCCCAATTTATAGAAGTGTGGTAAGAAGCATACAAAAAATTACCTAATGTGGGCATGAAAATGATTTAGGTGTGAGAAGGAAGGGATCATAACTAGAAAATTCCGATGGGAGAAACCCACCATAGTGGTGGAAAAAATGAATTCTCCAATCAACCCTCAACATACAGTCTAATGTTTCAATTGTAAGAAATATTGACATGCTGAAAATCAATGCACTATTCCATTTTTTTATAGTAACAAATAAAAATAACCTCTAACACATAGGATGGGTGAACTTATCCCATCCCAACTAATAAGGTGGACCTCAATAACTAATTGGTGATATGTAAACTAGTTATTCATTGAAGGACAAAAAAAATACAATTTTATTTTAGTTCTACACATTATTCCATATCAAGAAAGTTTAGTAGAACTATTCAATCACCACATTAGAAAAGGAAATAGATATATATAAGAAAATCGCAGATGGGGAAATTATTCAATCCCAAGTATTTAAATTCTCCCTTTTTTGTATTTGTGAACTAAAGTTCCTAGTGAACTAGGTGATACCCATTTAGAATAATTCCTTAAAATTCTATGTATGGATTGAATTTAATAATATAGTATTAACATAAATTGTTAAGAGAAGGAAATCACCCTCCATATCTATTTCTTAGTTCCTTGAAATGTGTATTCTAGTTTAAGAATCACTGTTTTCAGGCGGTTTCCATTGGATTTATTCGTAGAATAGAAAACACCCAATAGTTATTTATCCAAAAAGAACATGATTTCCAGAGTCCGGAATTTGTTAAGCTTGAACTTTATGATACTTAAGAACATGAATTGGTCGAGAGTATGTGAGTTCAGACTCATCAAACCCTTTTGGGGGGATTTATTTTCTACTATGGGACTCTCTTTATAAATTTAATAAATTTTCATGAATCCTTATTAATTCACCATGTGTAAGTTAAGTTTCCCTTGGAATTTTTAATCACTTATTAACATTTTTAAAATTTGTAATCATCCGTATGTATTCGAGGAACTTCATTAATAGAGATATCTATATGTATTCAAAGTTATCCATCAACAGTATCCTCTCATATACTATTTAGAGATTTCATTAATCATCGTTATGATGATAATAGTTTTTAAGCCACTCAGTGGGGAACTCTGAAATCTATTTTCATCTAGGGAGACAACGGTTTGTTTTGATATTGGGATCGTACCCACAAAATGGGCTACCTATGAATCCTTGTGGAAGGAATAATAACCCTCTTAGTTCAGTGGCACTTAATGGGACACATCATCCCTTTTAAGGTCATGTGATAAGGACCTATCCATACAATTTAATGTCAAGTGGTAAGGACATGTAAATGAAAGATGCATAATCAAGGTTTGGTGTGGGACTTATGCCTAAGAATCCTAAGGAAATTGGAAAGAATATGGGTTTACAAATAAGATTAGAACTTGTTGGGAATATGGACCAAGGATAACATGGTTGCTTTTAAGTATTGGGTTTGAACCTCAATGAGGCTTCCTACGTATCCCATTTGGATGGGAATCAAAGTCCACACAGTTCTATAAGTCTCATAGGAGAGTATAGTCCTTTGAGAGAAATTAATTTTGGATTACATTCTGAAAAGGATCCTTTCATTATTTGGGGGTTTAATTTGGTGCTTATACCAAAGGGGGATGCCCAGATTAATGGAATCGGGTTTGAATTCCTAAAGAGGATATCCAATGAGCTCAGGCCTTAAGAAGGCTTCCTACATATCCCAATTATGAAGGGAATCAGATTTCTCATAGATCATTCATTGGGGTTGGGATTATTGATAAGATCTTCCCATTATGATCATGAAATATCTCTAACCCACACAATCCAGGCTCGGTGTGAGAAACAAGAGGATGTTAAGGCATTAATAAAGGCACCCACACTTCTACTCTTCTGTTGGTGGAAGTGGGAATGCCTACGGTGGCGAGGGTGGATGAGGTTGAGTCAACCCGAGAAGAGGGTGAGGATACGACCCTTCCCTCTATTCACTTTATATTGGACAAGGGTCCAATGTAAAGAAGGAGTGAAGGTGAAGGAAGAAGAGAGGAGAAAAACTGTAACCTCCTACTTGAATGGTTAGGGGCTTACACCCGGAAGGATTCCCTAGTTGATCTCGGTAGGGGAGGGAGGCTTCTTCTTTTCTTGCATGAAAAAACAAGACTGAACCATACCTTCCCAACTAGAGACCTGAGGTTATGGGTTATAGAGATGATAATTGGTGATCAGAACCCAAACCCTACTCATCCAAATTGGGAACTTCCAAACATTATTACCAGGAGAAAGGCTCATGTGACTACACATATAAAAACCCATAAAAACTCCATGAATCCTAAACCCATTGTGAAATAAATGTGGGAAACCTATGACTACGGATATACAAACCCAAATTGGAGACACACTGATTTGACTTTCCCAAAATGTTTGATAAGTTAGGTACTGTCATGAAATTATGGGAAAGTAAGTAGGGGTTGATGACCTGATGTTCACCTAAGTGAGTAATAACCTAGATGTTAATACTTGGGCGAGACCTGACTCATGCCTTCAAGAGTAATCATAGTTATTCCTAGAAGTGGTGCACTCAGGTGCTTATGAATGGAAGAATTGTGGTGTAAGTGTTTTTGATTTATGGAGGTTGGGAGATTTTGGCATGCAAGTGTTATGGATGTCACACACTAAAAGGACTTATGTCCAATAATCCTAATTCAATTTCTTATCACAAGGTGTTAAAGAACTACCTTGAATGTTTTAGAGGACTTGGGCGAAGCATTAGGGAGACCAGAGAAGTAATTAGGCATCAGGGAAATTCATCTGTACAAATGAAGGCCCCAAGGGTCTATTTATAGGAAAAAATATGAGCCCAGGAGAAAAGAGATTGGGAACCCAAACGGGTTGCACACCAAAGTTGGGCGCTCAAGTTCCTTTCGCACTGACAGCTCCTTGGTCAGACTAGGGTGATCCAAAACTCAAGCCTTTGAAAATATTGATTTTCTATATGTGGTTCTCCCCATTTTTTCTAAGGTATTTCCCTTTGTCATTTTTTATACTCTTTGACAGAATGAAGTGTCAACAAAATCTCCCCATAGAATTGGATATAGAATGAAAATAGGATCCAATACTGAGGTAAAGTAATGAATAAGAAAAATGAGGGTATTGGGGTACACCAGTTGGTATCACGTAGTATTCTTGCACACTAGGTGACTTTCATCGCTTATATATAGTAGCTTCACTTCCGTGAAAATTCTATTGACTTCTTGAAATCATTTTCTCAATGTGCAAGTCTTTTTTTCTCTCATACTCTCCTATTTTTTAGCACATCTATTGTATGTTTCTTATTTTCACACTATAACTAGGGAGCCACACTTGCGTTCTAGTTTTTACTTGTGTGCTATGTTTTAGACTTGAGGACTTTAATTCCTTTTTTTCAATTTTTTTAAATATTTTTCCAAAATATCAAAAATGAACTTACTTTAAATATGATTTTGACCTCTTTTTATGGTTCAATGGCTCCTAAAAGAATTGGAATATTTTATGAATTATCCAGTAAGAGGATTGATAACATGATTAACGTTTTTGGTCATGACTACTTTTAAATCTGTGAAACCACACTTCCAGACATGGAACAATATCTGAAGAAATATCAATTCAATTTTACCTGAAGAATTTATTTTCCTCTGTATATCTACAACTATCTACAAGATGTAAATATTCTATACCCTAATAACTAAGTCCAATTTTCATGGTTTCAAGATTATACCAATTTCTCATCTGCCAATGTTTATGTTACGGACTCATTTTATAATGTTGGGACAACAAATAAGGAACATATCATGAATCATAGCCTGTGTGCTCTAGATTTGAAAGCACACACACCCAAGCTGCAACCAAACTATTATTCATTCATCTTTTGAGATTCTCAAATGGATCAGTCCAAAGGCTGGAAGAAAATTTTGGATTTCTGCCTAGGAGGGGGTGTAAAACCTGCATGGATGTAGGTATGTTGGGTACGCAAGACATGTGTGGAATTTATAGACGACTTAAAAGGTGTTGGGATTTATGAGGCTATATGGGTTGAGAAGAATTATGTGTATAGTAATGAAAATTTTGTGCCAGAGTTACTAAGATGCTGGAGCTTAGAAACTAACTCTTTCAACTTGAAATATGAAGAAGTAGGCATCAGTTTGTGGGATGTATTCAAGATCCTAGGAGCTCCAATCCTTAGAGATATATATAATGCATTTATTCCCCTAAGTGACGTGGAAGGACTCAGAGAAGACACTAGCCTTGGTTCATGAGTAAATTAAAATATTTTATAAACTCAAGAATGAAACCACCATGAAGTCTCACAAAAAAGGATATTCAATCAGAGGAGTGGATGGAAATATTTCTAGTAAAGAAGAAGGAAAAAGGTCCCACCTTCACTCATCTAACCAGCTATCCAAAGGCAGAGAAGAGAGGTACCCCTGACACTTTTTGGCCAACATTAGAGAAAGAAGAGTTTGAAAAGTGGGGATATGAAATAAATTCAAAGATTCCTACAAAGAAACATCTGGAAGTTTTCATGTCCATGTGGATTAGTGTGTATTTACTACATTTCCAAGATTTCAAAGGAGGTGTAAGGCTAAGAACTTGTGTTATCGTATCCATGATGGATGAGAGAAGGGTGGTAGGGTTGGCCACTCCTTTTTTTGGAAAAGCTTCATATGAGCTTACTACATATTCACAGAGGGAAGTCTCCTTTTTGGATAGCTGGACCATTCTAGGTGTTATAGGGATAGATCACTACTCATTTTAGAACAAATTTAGTACATAGTGGGGTACTGGTCTTTGTAAGTTCTTTCCAATCATCTGTTCAGGTTTTATCTTCTATTTCACCATTACCTTTGAACGATTACGATATCAAAGGAAGGTTGAGTATGAATAATTAATTTCATCTCTTCCCTTATGGGAATCCGCCTTTGGGGAAATTCGTTCATGATGGGATGACTAGTTTAGAGTTAAGAGCACACATGTTAGCTTGAAGAGATGGCATATTGGCCACCAGGATTGACAGAGAAATCATATGTGAGGATTATACCCCTTATAGATTTGCACGTCAATTCAAATTTCTACAACAAATTACAGTATCCCCCCATTTGCATGTAATATTAGAGAAACATCTGATGGTTTACTGACAACTATGGTCGCTGACAACTTTGGAGAAGACTGGAGCAATATTTTATTTACCTTTCATTGATGTGGTAAGAAGATTGATTGTCTAGTATGCTGAAAACTGAGTCATATCTTACCATGAAGGGGTATTAAACAATTCTATCCCTTGAGTGGGGACAAAGATAAGTAGTAGAAAGGAACCCCTATATTTGGAAGGTAATTCTTCGTCATCAGGGGTCGACTCACTAGAGTCAGAAGGTAGAGCTGACAAGGATCCAAATTCACTTATGTAACCTCATGCCTAATATAATCCAATTTATAGAGTTAAGAGATCCACCCCATAGATCCCTACTAAGGTTGAACGGAGGAGATCTTGCCTCCATCATTCCGAAGAGAGATGAGTCCCATTTTCTCATCCCCTATATATGACTGCGGGAATTGGGAAGAAACTTTAATCCAAGGCTTCATGATCCTCTTCACAGACCTCTGGCATGTACTCTAAATATATATGACCAGAGGTTATTCAAACATGGAAATGTTTATATTGTGATGTCGAAACCATGTGGATGGATCTTTTTGAAGGAATACCAATTCTATGAGTAGGGGATCTATGAGATTCTTCTGATATTCTATTTATGGACAATCCTAATAAAGTGGGAACGTACATCTGAGATCTGGAAATGATCATATATGAAACCGAAGAATCAATTCCCACCATGAAGAGGGTGAAATAAATGATAGATCATTGTACCACTGAAGGGATTGGTCTTTCTTTAAATAATGAATGACATGATTTTTTTGATCCTGAAGATGTAAGTTTCCTTTGTCTCATATTCTCTTATTATTTTATTTTGATTTTAGTCAAATCTTTGTTACTAAAGGGAAATATTATATTAACTTGAAGCTATTTAAAGGAAAATAAAATAAAGTTCCATCACCATGATATAGCCCTAGTGGAATTTCTCTTGGAACTACTGAATCCCCCCCTGAATTGGGGGAAATATATCCAGGACAACAATCCATAGAGGATGATATAGAAAGGGTATTTCCTTCTCCAATACTTATTTTTTAATATGATGATGCAAGTCCTCCTAATAAGGCAAGGAAACTAAAGCATCAAAGAATTAAGTCCATGGTTAAACGCTTTCTCCGTAGTGGTAAGCCTTCCTAATAATCATGAAATTTATTCTTATTCCTGAAAAGGTGTTTAAAATCCTTGGAATTGTAGGGGCTTATTCTTTTTATTTTCTAAAAGAAAATACTTATATGATTCAAGAAAATATAGAGGGTGCTTCTAAACAGGTAAAAATTCCTACTAACCTAGTTGTTATAGAACATTAATTGAGGTCAGAGGAACTAATATCTATTCCCAAAACTGCTCATGTTACTTTAATCAGAATAGAGGAGGCCTCAGGTAAATCAGCAGTGATTAATAAGACATCAAATGTATTAATAACTGACTTTAATCCTTTGAAACTTTAGGTCCATCACATGAACCAGAACATACTGTGAGAACTGATGATGACCCCACAACTGTTGCTGAGGAAGCTGTTCAGGGTCAATTGTTGTTGGAGGAAGTTTGTGAAGCAAGCACGCCGAGTGCACCCACAGGTGAGACTAACCTAGGATCTGAAATATAATTGGATGATATGATGAACCTTGTCATGTATTTTGAAGAATTATTAGAACATGTTAATATACCAAATGATTTATAATATTTTGAAGTTCATTGTATAGAATTAACTGTATGTGATTTTTTATTATTCATACTATTAATATTCTTGTGATTAAATTTCTAACACTGGTTTGTTGAAATATGTTTTTTCATTTAAAGAAACTACTGCCGCAATGATGCTTGAAGAAATTATTGATATGAATTTCAATCCTATCATTAAAGAGACATTGGATCAGGTGAATCTTGAGACAAGAGATCATCTTAATATTCAATCTGAGGATCCTGAGAAAATTAAAGAGGGCATTCCCCATCCAAATACATCAAGCAAAACTATTGAAACTAAGAATATCGGGGAGGAACCTTCTCAATATTCTGACCTGCTGTTGGTTAAGAGATATAGATATTGTTATTATCCTCACTTTTGTGATCCCTTGAAACTAACCATGACCATAATTTAATTCACCATACAGGGTTATCAACTTCAATGGATGAATCCATAGGTTAAGAATCTATATTATCTCAAACAATATTAGAAGGTGAAGAAACCACTGTCAAGGAAGGAGCAGAACATGGTACTTATTTTAGCGCATTAATCCCATAATATGCCCCTCCTTATGACAATGATTCTTCATTATAACTAGAACTAAAAAAGGTACTTCATCTTGCACATCTCAAGGCATGGAAAAATATATGGAAGATAATATCTGAAATTTCCCTTGAGTAACATCCTTCAAGAATTCCATGTTTTTTATCTCTATTTATCACATTATCATTTATCAGTTTTGAATACGGTGAAATTTATACTGTAGTGAAAGAGATTATCTAAAAGAGGGAGCAAGAGAAGAAGCTTTGACAATACCTAATAAAAACTAAATTTTTGATCAAAACTATATAATTACAAGAATCATTGTCCCGAGTGGAAGCCAATCATACCACAAAGTTGAAAGAACTGAAGAAAAAGATTAAAAAAACAATGTTAAATAGTTGCGTCTTCAATAGGAATTAGATATTTTCACAGGGAGCTTGATCAGATTCATAACTCAATAGTACCAGTTCATATGGATGGCATAAAATCCATTGAAGATGATAAGGAATAAATTATCCATGCTAAAGAGAATGAAGCTGGTTAGCAAAATGACCTTCAACATGAAGCTCAAGGGTCTCAAGAGATTATTAACCAAATGAGAAGCTATGTAGAAACCCTTTTGTGATTTTTGAAAGTATAGTGACTCTAGTTTGTGGATTTTCTTATGTGATTTTTTTACACAAATGTAAATCATTTTATCTTTAATCATTTGTGTTTTAATTGTAGATTTTTTACCTAATCTAATGGGCCTAGTAAGTATAGTTTTATTTTTACAAGGTTTATACAGAAAACCAAACAAACCTTTTATATTTTAAATTTTCATTACTCAATATTACCTAAACTATTAAAAAATTTACATTTAGAGTGTTGAGACTCAATTTTTTTCTAGATTTACCCTTGCGGGTTCCCATTATGGTGAGTACCACATCTATTATTTTTGGTAGCTTAAAGTCATACATATTGAACTATAAAGGTCTTGTGTTTATGATCAAACATATTTGACCATAAAATTTGAAATTAGATCCCAAACAAGGATTAGTGGCTATGAATTTATGAAATATTCTTTAAATATTTCAAAGGGGAATCTTGAGTCATGATTTTTATAGTCACCAAATATAAAACACGTATAAACATAAATGAATTCTCTTCTAAGAACGATGTTACCATTATTTGACAAACCTGTTATAGGGGTTGTGTTTTGCAGGGCTAACTAGGGCATATTCTATATAGCCAAATAGTGGTATCTTTTGACTGAAAGGGCTATTATGTAGCAAAATTTTATGCAATTCCACCTTTGAGAATGTACTTCATAATCAGACAAAAGATATCTAAGAAGTTTAACATTTTATAGTTGATATATAAGGGAAAATAATATTTGGGTAACTCAAAACCATAGTGGGTAGTTTTTACAAGGAAAGGGACTTTGAGAATAAAGTGTTATCTATGTCAACATATTTCATGAAAAAGAAAACCATTTCTACACAAATTTGGTGTCTGAGGAATGGTTAACATTTTTCATAAAGGAGAAATTATGATTTAAATTATGTAGTTTTAAGTCATGCAGTGATGACATTGTACTGTGCATTTTTAAGTCATACAGTGAGGACATTGTAATATCCAGTTTTATGTCATGCAGTGAGGAAATTGTACTGTGCAATTTTAAGCCTTGTAATGAGGAAATTAGGTAGCTTTAATTTAAGGTCTTTAACTTTGAGAAATGGTATAAGAATCTCCCAATTTATTAATATTTTGTTTGGAAACATACTATCATATTCAGGTATGGAAGAGAAAATTGTAAAATATTATTTGGGAATTTTTGGATATGAAAAATGTTATGGGAAAAGGTATAAAGTAATTAGAGTAATTATTTTCCAAGAACAAAGTTACCAATATTTGAAAAACCCATTATGGGGGCTGTATTAGGTAGGGCCAACTAGGGAATATGCTATATAGCCAAATAGTGGCATCTTTTGACTGACAGAACTATTATATAGGCAACTTATGCAATGCCACCTAAGGGAAAATACTACATAGTTAGGAAAAAGATCTCTCTAAATTTTGACATTAAATTTTCAAAATCCAAATAATGTTTATGAAGATTTATATTTTCCAAACCACTGAGTTTGGTTTATGAAGAAAGGTACAATAATATAGAGAGAGTATTTCTAATCATTATTTCCAAATAATCATAAGAATATGATTTCTATGATAATCTGAACCAAATTTAGGAAGTATGGTGTCTGGTGTTTTTAGGTCATATGACTAGGACTGTAAATGGAAAAAATAAATAATGTGTGGTCAATTTATCCTTGGTTATTTGATATTTCTTTGAACGCATGGAGAGGGAAATGTGAAAACTATGGTCCGGAAGAATTTCAGATTGAGAGAAAGGTAATGGGAAAAATATACATGAATAACTTCTTTAATATAAAGATTCTTATATACTGTTATCAATGTTTAAAGGGGACAAAAAGTCACTTAAACCATGAATGAAATTACCATGATTTGAAAAACCCATTTTGAGGGTTGTATTATACAGGGCCAACTGGGTAATATGATTTATAGACAAATATTAGAATCTTTTGATTGATAAGCCAGTTATGTTGGAAAATTTTATGCAAGGACACCAAGGGGAACATACTGCATAGTCATGAAAAAGAGCTCTTAGATATCAGAGACTGTGTCACCAAAAACTGTAAGAAAGATTATGAAGATATGAATATATTCAGGATTAAAGAGTCTGAAATAGAGAAGGGGGTTATGCTCAATGAACATGAGAAATATTTGAAGCAATATTGGCCATGAGTTTGAAGTCCTTTACATAGATATAACTCATATGTAAAAATAGAGACTTTATTTTTTACTTTGATTCAATATTATGTTGTGCATTTTAGAGTCATGCAACAAGGACCATTGATAAACTCATAAGAAATTGAGACACCTTATTTATATTGAGAATCATTTTTTACCTAATTCATAAGCCCATGTGAGCTATGCTTGTTTTGAGAAACAAGGAGCAGTAAAGGCTTATTCTATAACACAAAGGTGACAAAAGTAAAAAATAGGGATATTATGATTAAGTGATAGCTGAGCTATGGAATATGACTCGGGATCACTACATATCTTGTTAGATAAAGAACCAATACAAACATAGTTCTTGGATTTCCGTGTAGTTTAACGTCATGTGGTAAGGACCAGGATGAACTGATGTGAACATAAATACATGTTGTAGCTGGACCAATGAATAAGACCCAAGTTTCAATACATATCTTTCTGTGGGAAAGAATCAAGACATATCTAGTTCTCTAATAATTCCCTTTTTAGGTTTTGATTCTTACGTAAGGAATAAAGGGGTTATTTTATCAGGTTGGGCCCAAGAATGGAGATCTAGGCATCTCTATGTATCTCATATAGATGAGAATCATTCCAAATATAGTTCTTGAATAGTAATTTCTCACACCAATCATGTTTTATGTTAGAGGTGGTGGTTTAAACACGTTCTGGAAGAATGATTAAACTTAATAATTTTTTTATAATGATCAAACCATGTATCCTAAGAGGGCACTCTGTATAGATCCGATTCAAATATATGAGGATAAAAGGAAATATGTTTTTGTGGTAACTTCTGGGCCCATTATTGGATATCAATGTGTCTCTACATATCTCAAATAGATGAGAGTCAAGCCACACATAGTTCTTGAAATGAGGTCCCTTTGTAGATCTAACTTGGACATAGGGAAGAAAGGAACTCATGTATAACAAAGGAGAAACAATAATTTCAATGATTCGTGCATATGGAAGCTCCTAACGTCAAGTATATAAGAGGTTAGTCATACAATTTAATGTCTTATAATGAGTGCCAATGATTTCATGCAGTTTAAAGTCGTGTGACAAGGACAAAGATTCTACACAATTTATCATCATGCTGCATGGACGCTTATGGTTGTTATGCAGTTTAATGTCTTGTGACTTGGACCTCATGATGTCCATCTTAGAGTCATGCACCTGGGGAATTGTGTGCAATTTAGACAATGAATTTCTTCAAGATTATCACATTAGTTGGAGTTGTGATAAGCTCTACATGCATTGAGATTAAGGAATAAGTTTTATTGAAGTAGACCTTATGCATGGAATAATGTTTTCCCTGCTTTGGATCATTCTTTGGAGGTTTATTTTTAGGTATAATTAGAGTCCTAATGACCAATACCAATTCCCCTTGATGAAATTAACAGAGGAAAACTTTCTTGTTAATGGCTCGTGATATTCTGTTCTGATAGACTTCTGAATGATGTAAAGTGATCAATCTTGTTTTGTCTAATTTTTCAAGCTCATCAAACTGTATCTGAGACTTCTTATCTATATAAAACTGATCACATATTCTAACTCTGTGTGAAGGAAATTGAATTTCAATTCTAAAAATGGATTCTGTTCCGTACACCAATGAATAAGGGCTTTATTGGGTGGTAGTACATGCAGTAGTCTTATAATCCCATTAAACATGAAGAGGTTTATCAGGCCAATTTTTTTTATCTTTATCCATAATCTTCTTGAGTATATTTGATAGGGTCTTATTGAAGGCCTCTATCTATCCATTGGTAACTACATGATAGCGATATGAATGGTTGGATTTGATATTGTGCTCCTAATATAATTTCATTACCTCAACAGAACAAAAATTGGTTCCATTGTCCATCAATATAGTATGAGGGACACCAAATCCAATGATGATGTTAGTTTTTAAAAAACTGAAAATGATTTTGGATCCAATTTCATTGAGAGGTATTTTCTCATCCCATTCGGAGAAGAAGAAATTAGCAGTAAGAATATACATGAACTACTTAGCTGTAGCTAGAGGATAAGGCCCTCATACATCCATTCCCCATGTGGAAAATGGACAAGATTATTTAGCTGTATGTAACTACTATGGGGGTTAATGAATGAAGTTGGAATGAACTTGGCATGGATGAAATTTCTTAGTGAAATCTATGAAATCCTACGTCATTGAAGGCCAAAAGTTTCCAAGCCTTCAGATTTGATCAAAAATCATATTCCCAGACTGGTGATCACCATAAGATCCTAAATTTACATCTTTCATGACAATAATAGTTTATTCTCCACCAAGAAAACTAAAGAGGATTATTTCAAAGCCCCATTTATAGAGGATCTTATGGTGATATATAATATCATAATGAGTAAAATTTGTCACTCATCATCGGATCTATTCTTTTTCATCTCTATCTGGTGGAAGTACTCAATTTTGAAGGTATTCCATGATGAGTGTTCTCCATCCCCTGGTATGACCATATGGCTCAAAATAGGGATAATTTCATTAATTTATTCCATTCTAGTTAGAACAAAATGTGATACCACATGATTATGGGATATAATAATTATTGTATCATCCCAATTTGGATTTTCTAGAGCTGTAGTAGCATTATCCAGTGCAACAACTTGGGAATTTTGTGATCTAAGGACATAAAACAATGTCAGTGCTGAGGGAAATTCATCAATTAACACTCTGATATAATCAAATAAAGAGATTAAATCTTATTTTCTGATAGAATAATCCCCATTAATTTGTTTGATTACCAACTATGAATCAACATTCACTTTCAAGTGGTCCACTTGTACCTAAAGTGACAATTCCAAGCCTATGATGAGAGCTTGATATTCTGCCTCATTGTTGGTTCTGCCCTCCGAAAACAGAAAGGAACAAGGTAACACTTCCTTTTCTAGGGAGATAAATACAAATCCTAACACAAATTTTTTGAGTTTTGGGTTTTCCATTCTTTTCCCTTTTGGAATTCTATTGGCACCTTCAAAGTACATTTCCCATGTTTGACGAATATATTTAATAGAGAATAACTCTTCATCTGGAAGTTCAATATTCAATGATATATCTTATGAAGATGGGTGTCCAACAATGAAATCAGTCAGATCTTGGCCCTTTATTTCCCTCTAAGGCACTAATTGAACATCAAACTACTACAAAATGATTTCCCACCATGCCAAATTCCCTATAAAAATAGGATGAACGAAGATAAATATGAGCGGGTTATTGTGAGACACCCATTTGACCTCATGATGTTGCGGGTAGTGCCTCAATTTCTAAACTACAAATATTAATTCTTGGCAAAACTTTTCAATACTTTAATACCAAGTTTCTACATCAATCATATTTTAACTGAGAAACTATAGGCTGTTTTCATTTCTGGCATTGTTCTTTTGGGAAATAAAGGCACCCAGTGATCACTTTAGAGTGTCCACGTAAAGAATAAGTGGTATTCCTTCAACAGGTGGCATTTATACTGGTGGAATCAGAAGATATTTATTGAGGTCATGAAATTCCTCTTGGAAGACTTTAGTCCATTGATAAGTGACTCCCTTTTTTATTAATCTAGTGAAAGGAAAAACACTTACCTGATAAATTTGGGATGAACCATAGAATATAGGCCAAGTGTCCTTGGGTCCTCTTAATTATTTAAAATTTCCAGGAGGTGACATACTAAGGATTGAATTTTTTTCTCAGGATCAACTTCGATGTCACAATGGTGTACAACGAAGCTGAATAACTTTCCTGAGGTTACCCCAAAATCCCATTTCAAAGGTTTCATATTCAAATTGTGTTGAAAATGTTTATTGAATATGTTCTCTAGAAAAACAAAGTGATTGGAACGTTGTATGGATATAACCACCATATCATCCACATAATAATCAACAAATTTTCCTAAAAGGGTTTTAAGATATGGTGTTTGGCACGTTGATATATTGCACCGGTATTCTTTAAGCCAAAGGGAATTACCCGATAGAAAAACAAACCTCGAGGGGATCCTAAGACTATAAAATCATCATATTCTGAGGCCATGCATATTTGATTATACCCATATTATCCATCCATGAAGGAAAGAGCTTCATAAAAAGTTGTTTCATCAATTAAAGTCTCTATGATCAGAACTGTAAAGTCATATTTGGGACAATTCTCATTAATATATCTGAAATCAATGTAAACTATGATTTTTTCATTCTTATTTTCACTGAGACAATGTTTTATATCCATTTGGGTTATTGAACCTCCTTGAAAAATCTATCCATTGTAAGCTTATCGACTTCAACTTCAATTTTAGAGGAATGAGTTGGGTGTGTTCTTCTTGCTGCCTAATTAAATACTCGATGTTCTTCTGAAAAACCCAAATGATGCATGGCTACATCAGGATTAAGACCAATAATTTTTTTATAGTTCCAAGAAAATATATCTCTATGTTTCTTAATAAATAAATTATTTGTCTCTTGCTCGTTAGGAGTCATGGACGAACTAAGTAGAGTGGGGTGTGGATCTTCTTCTATACCTAGATTTATTTCTCTAATCTCATCCACAATGGTAGAGACACCTTCCACAAATGATGAAAAGGAATCAGTGAGATCTTCCTCTTCTTCTTCATTGCATGTCACTTCTTTTGTATCTACTTGAATAGTAGATGATGAAGTAAAAGATTCAGAGCTAGGGGAGGAGTCAATATTCATACATACTGAAGAAAATTACACCATTTATGACTCTACTGATGGTGAATAGTCTTCCTAGAGTAATAATGAATGAATTATGGGTTTGGAATAAAAATCAATGTATTCCTCTAGTATTTATAAAACTTATTCTAGATTTATTTTTTAAGTAGATGATTTCTGAAGTTCTATGGATTGAATGAAGAAATCTTTATTTAAGTTTCCCCCACTGCTTGGTGAATCAACAATTTCTCCCATTCTATTATGTTCAATTTCCATAGTTGATAGTAAGGAAGTCACTAGTTGTGTGCTTGTATTTGGGTTTTACCTTTCAATTTGATTGATAAGAAACACATAATCAGTACTCAAATGTATGAATGGGTTTGCTGGGATCTTTTTCAGATCATTTGGAACAATTATTCTGGTTACCTCCTTTATCAATAAAATCATTCCCTTCATGTGATAAAATAATACCTCTATATAGTGAGATTACCACATTTTTAATGGAGCCTTGTCACCATACAATTTTCCAATTTTACCATTGAAACAGTACTTGAGACATTGGTGGTATAATGAAAGTATGGATGAATGTTGCTGTAACTAAGGCCTACTAAGCAGAATATTGAAGGCTGTGTCATGAAGAACAACCATGAAATATAAATTAGACACAAGATTCCAAAATGTGATCTCACCCATAGGTTCTTGATCATTCTTATCACATCCTTGCAACATTAAAGTAGGACATAAGTCAAATTTAGTGATGCCTAATCAAATAAATGTACGAATAGAAATAAGGTTTACTCCTGAGCCATTAAAAATGAAGGATCGTCAGATGTCTATGTCATTGACCCTGCTAGATAGATACAAGGGACTAATATGTCCATGTACAACATCATCTTTATCTTCATCCATAAATAATATAAATTCATGACATTTTACAAGATCATTCTCTATACAGTAAACATCAGCAGCATCAACTTCGGTTTTAAACTCATGAGGATTTGATAAAGACTAAATAAGTACTTCTTGAAGATATTTTGAAAGATTCAAGGCATCCAAATTTAAAAACATGGCTGGTACTTGGGCTAACTATTTCAAAACATCATACTTTTGATTTAGAGGTCTGCATTTCCTAGCATGTAGATGCAGTTTTGCAGGTGCCTTGGAAGTTGACACTCCTTATGTAGATGCACCTTGTGTCAAAGAAAAAATTGGAAATAATCTTAGCTTTGGTATATTAGAATGAATAAATCTATCTATTTTATGAGAGGAAGATGGTGTAGCCTATAATTGATATTTTAAAACAATCATGTTAGGTCTGAACCAATCATGTGTGGAAGAATATCTTTATTCTTGTTGAGCCCACTGAAGGGCTCTCCCATGAGATTCCACCACATATATGGGTCAACCATGGGTAGAGTTAAAATAATGGTTTATAGAATACCCATGTATTCCCATGTATCCCAAACCTTGGCCTCTTCCTAGAGTTCCCTAATTATGAACAATCTACTTAATATCATCATAACAAGAATTACTATCAGCATAGAGATCCATTATATGGATAATGTTTATGGAACCAAAGATCAATTCTTCATCTAATGAAGATTCCTCCTGATAGTTCAGTTCTAGTTGTTACATTTGGCAGGGCGGTGCCCATGCTTTTGAAAAAAATGGAATGAAATCTTCCTAATTCAAGGACAACATTGGCCTCGACATGATGTCACATTCTTCTATATCTTCCATGAGATTCTTCTCTCATATAAGATGAATTACCAGGAGCTGTTTGACAGTAATTTACTTGAAGGTAATCCTTTGATAGTTCAGTTGTACGCTCTCCTTGTGGATTCTACCCTAATCGAGAGAAAACTAACATTATTTGAGGAGGGGATTATAGATGTGAGAAAGCCCCAACCCTGCATGCTGGGGCAGTTTCTGTTCTTCTTCTTCGAATGTTCAAATTGTTTTATTGAATTCAAAGGATGAATTAAACAAGCCCCCTTTCCTGTAGGATAAGGTCTCTATTGAATTGTTAGAGATGAGTTTCGCATAGATGTTCTTCTAATTTTGTGATTTTTAGTTCGGAAAATAGCTGGGTGTATTATTTGGAAACCACAAAAATTACCTATTCCAGAAAATTATTGTTCCACTTCAGACATTTGCATTATCTGAAGGCTAAAATCCTCTAAGTGGTAGGCCTGTTAAAGATTCCCAAATGCATGATGCAAAAGTATCTCAATATCATTCTTTCAGTAGGAATAGAACTGATGAGAGCTATTTTAGACCTTTTATCGAGCATATACTTGATTATATACCAAATATTTTGATTGTAGCTGGCCATGGGAAATAATATTGCCTGAGACCACTTTTGGGGAACTTTGCTGATTCTGGAGTGCAGTGAAATGCAATGCTTCATGAACACCACATCCTCTGTTATGAACACTAGATAGGGTATCATAAATTACTAGCATATTCTCCTTAAATTATTGAGGCATGCACGCTAAATTATTCTCTAATACTTTACAACCTTTGGATGTTGGGAAACTAAGAGAGATGCCAAGTCAATTTGGCATTTCAACCCTTCTATTACCATTACATGATTATGATTGTCACACCCTGACCAACACTTCATTTTAATTTAATTTATTTTTGGTCTTTTTTTGAGCTATAGTTTGAATCGATGTTAATTTAGAAAAAAAAGTAAAAAATTCGGTTCTTTTGTAGGTGTGTGACCATGATCCATGTCCGACATCAATAAATAATGTTATTATTTTGTGACTTGTTTTATTATTTTAGTTTCATTATTAATATTATTATTATCTAAGTTAATGTTTCAATTAGGTTACTATTATTATTATTATTTTAGTTCATACATTAATTTGGTTGTTTCAATTATTTTGGTTTTATTATTTTTAGTTTTCTTATTAGTATAAAAAAAAATTTATTATTAATTAGAATTTAGTTTTATTCTATTATTTTTATATTTATTTTCTTTTTATTTTATTTTTTCTCTTATTTTTTCATTCTCACTTTATTTATCCATATCCCTTTCTCTACCCTCTCTCTCACACAGACTCGTTCCCCCTTCTATTTTACACAGCGCACCTCCCCCTCTAACCCTAGGTCGGTTGCCCTCTCCTCCTATCTTCTGGAAACACAACCCCATCGGCATCACCTCTTATCCACCTCTCACCACCTTGGCCTCTGTCACACTCCCCATGTGTTTCCCCACGTTTCCCCATATTCCCCATCTCCTCATCCCATCGCACCAACCCCCCTTCCTCCTACTTTTCCACCATCCATAATCCTCGCTGTGTAGTACATGTTAGACCTCCCTTGGTCGATCCTTGTAGCACCCCCATGCACAACCTTCCAGCAAATCTATCACCCAAACAGCCATTGGCCACTCGTACCCATGATGTCACCCTTCTCTAATCTGTTTTTCAATGAAGCACACCTCCAGTATTCCTCCCCCTTACCCTGTTGTCCATACACACCATTTCTATAGGTGAATTTCCCTTCGAGGGGTGATTTCTTCCTTTGGAGATTTTTGGGTTATGGTTCGGTGTGGAATTTGATTTGATAATAGTTTAATTGATTCAATTATTTTTTTAGGCCTTAGTTGTGTTGTTTGGGGTGCGATTGAAGTGAAATGATCTTTACACACCAATTTTTTGAATTTTGTCTATGCTGAGGTAGGTGGTTCGATGTTTTATTATTAATTTATAAATCAATTTTCTAGATTAATTAAATTAGCATTTTATTTCAATTATTTGTTTGGTGCAAATTTAGTTCTTAGAAATTGATGAATTTATTCTCTTATTTAATCTTGTGGCATGTTTATGTGTTATAGAGTCCACTTTTAATGAAAAATCATGTTAAATAATTTATTTATATCTGTTTTATATATTGAGTAATTAATTTATCATATATTGGAAATTATTTATTAAACTTGATAAGTGATATGTAAAATTTTTTAAGTGCTGTGAATGGTGTGTGGAGAATATTTTAGTGTGTGTTGAATTTTAAAGAGAATCACTTGAGTGTAGTTTTGTCATAAAACATTATTGCACACCTTGAAAATATTCTATTAAGTCTGTAATTGATTTATTAAAGGGGTTATCTAGTGAGAAAATCATTTTGAGAGAGTTTTTAACGCGTTTGATTTTTGGAGTGGTATGTTCATATGATATATGGTGCAGTTCTGATGAAAATCCACATTGTTTCAACAAATAGTGTTTTATTAAATTGTGTAGTTGGATTATTAAAATGTATAAGGGTTATTAATTGAGTTTAAAAAATGTTTTTGTGTGATTTTGATCATAAAAGTTAATTTTGAGTGGGTTTTGTGTGCAAGATATTGTGATAAACTTTGGTCGTTGTTTTATAAAATTTTTAAATAGTTTATTAAATTATATCAACGGTGTGAAACTTGTTTGGAGGGTGTTTTAGTGTGCATATTATTCAAATGGATTTTTTCATGAAAATGGTTGTTCTGGTGTGTGTAGTGTCTTATTTAGTTTGAGTGTATGATTATAACATATGACATGAACTCTGAATCACTTAAGCACTAATGGGAAACCTGGGTACTAAGTGGGTGGACTAGGACTAGTGTTATAGAGACACCTAAGTGGAATCAAACTAGTTACACTTAGTTGGATATATGTCTACAACACTAACTAATATTTTTGATGATGTTGGGAGACCACTAGGTTATTTATGTGTTACCCTACTAGTGGTTCGTGCATGAGAATGTATATTGTTGTGTTTCTACACCATTGTTCACCGAGACACTATGTTGTAGGGTCCCACTTCCTGCTAGTATCTTTAAGTCCTCTCCCATGAATTGTCATCCTCTTTTTTGTTCACTTACCATCGGCACACGTTGTGATGTTGGGGTTACCATGGAAATGTGTGTGTGTGTGTTTTAATTTAAGTTTGTTTCATTAGAGTATTTTTCCTTAAAACCATATTTATTAAAAAAAATTGAGCATTTATTTATTTTTTCTTTGTTAAATTGAAAATGTATTTTTCAATTAATAATTATGTGTGGAACCTTCTCTCAGTGGCATCCTATGGCGCTTTCGGATGACACCCTATATACACCCTTTGGTGTATGTAGATACTGTTTCTTTTTCATTCCAGGATGAGGCATCGAGCATAGCGTGGGTGGTTTAGGTTGTCAGTGGAACCCTTGCGTAGGTTTGGTGAACATGGCATGAGGTTGTTGCACCTCATGTTTTTTGGAGGTTTGAGTTATTGTTTTTAGTTAATTGTTTATTTTTGTTCCATTTGGGATTTTGGTTCACGTTGTAAACTTTAATTTTTACCCTAGTTTTAGGGCCTGTTCGGTTGTTTGATTTTAATTTTCAATTTATTCATCATTTTTAATGTTTTGTGTTTATTTATTCGGGTAAATCAATCTCAAGTTTTATTTTTGATACCCCATTAATTGTTCCAGCTCGTGGGGATTGGGAACACCCCTTGGGCCTTGCTGCAGACTGGTTCGGGCACCGGGTTTGATGGAGACCCAACTTGGTTCATGAAAAAATGATATCAGAGAAGATTGGTTCTTGTTATTTTTGATGTTAGGTATATTGGGGATTGGACTGTTGGTACTCGAGGTTTAGGTGTAGGAAGAGTGTTGCAAACTCTTACTCGTTCTGATCCTCAACTAACTAGGGGTAGTCCGACATTTATGTTTTTGTCTAGGTCCTTGTGGATGGGGGATAAAAATTAGAGTTAACTGGTACTGAGCGCAGTCTCACATGGAGTAGCAATCCATGTGATGCCTAAGAGTATATTTCAACACTCTTAGTCGTTGGTTCCTGCCTAGGGCATGGTCTTCTAAACAATGTAGACGGGTTAGGCATGACCACCAGTTCTCATTCTAGATAATTTAGTGTTGGTGATGTCTTGGTTTAGTTTTTGGTTGGTTTAAAGGGGTTTTTAATAGGAAATAAGACTTTGGGGTTGCTATTATTTTCTCTTATTGTGAGTCTGAAATGATTCTAGGGTGTGTTTATTTTGAACATTGTTTTCAGAATTTGGCATTTGATTTGTGGAAATTGAATTTCTGAAAGAATGGATTGGGTTATCTGAAATTGAGGTGGGTTGTTTTAGAAATGGAAAGACTTTTGGAAATTGGTCTTGAATATTGGAAATGGTTTTTGAAAAAAGGGGGTAAATTTGGAATATAGGGAATTTTATGTTTTGAAAGCAGAAGAGCCTTGTTTTGGTCCATTGGTATTTATATGGGTGCTCGCATGTGAATTTGGATGTGATTAATGGAAATATGGTGGATCATGTTGATGGGTGACTTAGTGGAATGAAAATGCATATTTGCGAGGAATCATGGAATATCAGTGGCGAGTGATTGATTTCTAAGGCTTCTTCTTGTTTCCTGAAAATTGTTTTTTTCACTAAAATGTGTTTTTATATATAAACGGTTTTGTAATTGGAAAATGGCTTTGAGTTCAGAGAGAAGATGACATTTTACAAAGATCTTTTAGGTTTTTTTGTGCATTTCTTGGTTTTTCAAGTGGGTGTATTCCTTAAGGATTTGTTGATGTTTTAAATTTGAATTACTGGAATTGTGTCTGAGGTGTGGATGTTTGTTTTGTGATTTTTTTTTTGATTTACGGAAGGATGTCTTGTGTTTTTTGTTTGGGATATGCCTCTAGAAACATCCCATGGGTTTCTAGTAGGTCTCTTAGTTCTTAGCTCATCCCAGTTTCCTAGTGGAGTGTCTGAGTTTGGTTCTTCTTGGTTGTGTCGGCTATCTGTAGACGTTGGTTCTAGTTCAATGTCATTGAGTGATTTGGGAAGGTTATTAGTGTCTCTGTGTTTTGGAGGAACTCCAAAAGTTTTGTGGGTGTAAGTTGTCTCGAGTACGTCTGGTGGAGATGAACTAGACTGGTAAATGAAGATTATTCTATTTTCATTGCAAATGGGGATTTCATGAGTGATCCCCAAGACTAGCCTCATTCTGTGGTCATACCTAAGGATGTGAAGGTGAGGGGAAGTGGTGGATCTCATAGGTTCTCAACCAGTCACCAGGCAGAGAAGGAGGTGTGTTGACCTTTCTAATGAGCTAGTTTCATGTTCCTAGAGATTGTGTGGAATAATCAGTTTAAATCTAGTAATAGTTGCTTGTCTTATTCATATTGTGGTAGGTGTAGTTTCCTCATCCGATGAGTAGTGTTAACTAAAGGGGCCTATTCTTGGATTTCCCCTTTCTTCAGTTTGTGTTTCGCGTTTCACATACCACTCAATATCATATCTCTATGGTGGTCAGTTAGGTACTCTAATCCATTCTCTACAATTCTTAGTTTTCATGTTGACATATTGGCTACATGGGACATGAGGAGAAGTAGGTTGGTAGCTTTTCCCATGGAGGGAGTTCCAATCATAGGTGGCCAACTTATGATAGCGAGGTGGTAGATGCTTCAGACATCAGAGCCCTATCCATAGGTCTCGGGGTGAAGCTTGCATGCTGTCAAAAACTCATTGGATGTGGGATGGTCTTGGTTCAACATAATTATATAGTGATGGGATGGGTACGACTTAAAGTTACCAATTTTAGTATTGTCCCTAAAGCCTTCATTTATTTATGAAGGGCCTAAAGGCTATGTCTCCTTTCTGTGGTCGTAATTTATGGGAGTTCCTATTCAACCATAAATAGGTTCAGAGAATCCGTATTCTTGTAAAGCTAGTGAGTGCGCTCTGTGAACCTTCTTGTGGGTTAGTAAAGAGTCTATATTTTACTCGTTTTGGAGAAAATAATGTCCTGTCGAATTGACACCTTCCTGTCTAGTATTCATCATGGTTAAGGGTTTCTCTATCAAAACCACCTCATGTGGTAGAGTATTGGACAGTGTAGGAATAATTTGTGTAGTTCGGCTCATATTGGTGGCTTCTTGATGAAGAATTTTGTCTATATCTTCTAATGTAAACTAGGAATTCCCATGTGGGTGTTGTGGTGTTAGGAAATTTTATAATATAGTGGGGAGACCAACTTTGGGTCTCATCGGCATCTCCTCCTGTGCTGGTTTGGTTTAACTTAGGGAGATTGAAGTGTCAAGCTAGTGTTAGAGGTTTTTTTAGGTTTGTTAGTAATTTTGGTTTGGGGAACCAATGTTTGAAAAGAATACTTATATGGTAGGGAGACCACCATAGGACGACCTTATGGAAGAATCTATTTTGAAAGTGCGCTTGGTAGAGCAACCCCTTACTTATGATCCACACAACATCGACCATGGTTATTGGTTATATTAGTTAGTGGGTCGCTTGACAAGTGCTCTTAGAGGTCTCTAGTGGCCCTAGTGGCCCCTAAGTTAGGGGTCGGGGAGTTCCCTATTGTATTTTTGATTGGAGGTTATTTTTATTGGTGATTATGGTTTTTATATCTTTGATGTTTTAGGTCATGGGGGTTATGAATTATTGTCTTCAGGTGATTGAGGTTTTGTTTAAAGTGTCTTCACAGTCATTCTTGGAATCTTAGGTTGACCAAGTCTTTTGGGACTTTGGGGGGTAGAAAGTGTCATGGTGGGGAGAATTGTCACACCCCGGCCAACACTTCATTTTAATTGAAATTATTTTTGGTCTTTATTTTAAGCTTCAGTTTGAACCAATATTAATTTATAAAAAAAAAGAAAAAAAGTGGGTTCTTTTGTAGGTAAATGACCGTGCACGGTGTATGGCATCAATAAATAATGTTATTATTTTTCTACTGGTTTAATTTTTTTAGTTTTATTGTTATTATTATTATTATTATTTATGTTAATGTTTCAATTTGGTTATTATTATTATTATTTTAGTTAATACATTAATTTTGTTGTTTCAATTATTTTTGTTTTATTATTTTTAGTTTTTTTATTAGTATCAAAATTTGTTATTATTAATTATAATTTTTTTTGTTTTATTATTTTATTTTTATTTTCATTTACTTTTTATTTTATTTTCTATCTTCTTTTTTCTTTGTCTCTTTTTTTCCTCCATCCCTCTTGCTCTCCCCTCTCCCTCGCATGGACTCCTTCTACCTTTCTATTTTGCACAGTGTGCCTCCCTCTCTAACCCTAGGTTGGCCACCCTCTCCTCCTCTCTTCTAGAAAGAAAACCCTAATGCCATCACCTCACAGCGGCCATGCACTGCCTCGGCCTCCATTACACTCTCCATGTGATGCCTCGCATGACCCAATCTTCCCCATATCCCCATCCCATCATGCCAAACCCCCTTCTTCATACTTTTAAACAAGTCACAACCCTCATCGTGCAGCGTGTGTCAGACCTCCCTTAGTCGAGCCTCGTAGCGCCCACCCCCTATGCATAGTATTCTAGAAAATCTTTCACTTGAATAGTCGTTCACTAGTCAAACTCATGTTGTCTTCTTTATCCAAGTAGTTTTCCAGTGTAGCCCACATCTAGTATACCTCACCCTTGCCTGGTTGGCCATCCACACCTTTTCTGCATGTGTGTTTCCCTTCGAGTGGTTTATTTATTCCTTTAGGGATTTTTAGGATATGGTTTGGTGTAGTGTTTGATTTTATTATGGTGTAATTGATCCGATTCTCATTTTAGGTCTTAGGTGTGTTGTTTGTGGTGTGATTGAAGTGCAACGATCTTTGCACACCAGTTTTGTGAAGATGGTCTACATTGAGGTAGGCGGTTCCATGATTTATTATTAATTGATAAATCAGTTTGAAAGATTAATTAAATTAGAATATTATTTAAATTATTTTTTTATGAGAAGTTAGTTTTTATCAATTGATGAATTGCTTTGCTGATTTAATTTTGTGGCATGTTTATGTGTTATGGAGTCCAATTTTTGTGAAAACTCAAGTTAAATCATTTATTTTTATCTATTTTATAAATTGAGTAATTAATTTATTAGATATTGAAAATTATTTATTTAACTTCATAGGTTATTTATAAAATTGTTTAAGTGATGCTAATGGTGTGTGTAGAATATTTTAGTGTGTGTTAAATTTTAAAGAGAATAATTTGAGTCTATTTTTGTGCTAAAACATTATTGCGCACCTTGAAAATGTTCTATTAAATGTGTAATTGATTTATAAAATGTTTTATCTCGTGATAAAATTGTTTTTAGAGAGTTTATTATGCATTTTATTTTTTAAGTGGTATGCTCATATGAGATGTGGTGAGGTTCTGATGAAAATCAACATTATGTCATCAAATAATGTTCTACTAAATTGCATTGTTGGTTTATTAAAATGTACATGGGTTGAGAATTGTGTTTTAGAAATTTGTTGGTGTGAATTTGATCATAAAAGATACTTTTTAGTGGGTTTTGTGTGCAAGATCTTATGATACCATTTGTACATTGTTTTATAAAATTTTTAAATAGTTTATTACATTATATCAATAGTGTGAAACTTATTTGGAGGATTTTTGAGTTTACATAATATTTCAAATGGATTTTGTGTGTGAAAAAGGTGGTTTTGGCATGTGTAGTGCCTTGTTTGGTTTAAGTGCATGATTATGGAATATGACATGAAATCTGAATCCTTGGAGCACAAATGGGAAGCCTGGGTACTAGGTGGGAAAACTAGGACTAGTGTGCTAGTGACATAGAAGTGGCATCAGCCTAATTTCACTTATCTGGATCGACAGATAATACACTAACTAAACATTTTTATGATGTTGGGAGACCACTAGTATATTGATGTGTTACCCTACTAGTTGTTCATGCACAAGAACATATATTGTTGTGTTCCTATACCATTGTTCACCAATACACTATGTTCTAGGGTCCCACTTCTCGCAAGTATCTTTAGGGCCTCTCCCATGTATTATGATTCTATTTTTTTTCACTCACCATTAGCACACAATGTGATGTTGGGTTTACCATGAAAATGAGTGCGTGTGTTTTAATTTACATTGTTTTCTTTAGATTAGTTTTCCTTAAAATTGTTTTTATTAAAAATATGTGAGCATTTATTTATTTTTTTTCTGTTAAATTGAAAACGTATTTGTCATTTAATAATTATACGTGAAACCTTTTCTCTATGGCATCCTATGGGTATTGCTGTCCACACCCTACATACACCATTATGTGTATGTAGATCTGGTTTCTTTGGCATTCCAGGATGAGGTATCAAGCATACCTTGGGTGGTTCAGGATGTTAGTGGAATCCTCATGTTGGTTTGGTGAACATGGATTGAGGTTGTTGCACCTCACATTTCTTGTAGATTTGAGTTAGCGTTTTTAGTTTTTCCTTTATTGTCATTCCCTTTGGGTTTTGGCTCAAGTTGTAAAATTTAATTTTGAACCTAGTTTAAGGGCCGATTTGGTTGTTTGATTTTAGTTTTGAATTTATTCAGTTTTTTAGTTTTTAGGTGTATTTATTTGGGTAAATCATTCCCAAGTTTTATTTTCTATACTCTGGAACTTATGCCAGCCCATGGGGATCAGGAATTCCCCTAGGACCTTGCCGTGGACTGGGTTGGGCACCAGGTCATATGGAGACCTAGATTGGTTTGTGACATTGATATTTATCATATGGTAATACTTTATTTTGAAAATGAAGATGATTATTCTAGAAGATGAGAAAGACATTATTAATTCAATCTTCTGCCATCAATTCTGAAAAGTTAAATTGAAAATTTTCCAAAGGCCATAACATGATTGGTAATTATCCTTTAGCCAATTTGTTTTCTCATTTTTAACATATCTTTATCATATTTAACTAGAGGTTTCTCCATTTGGTCTGATCAAAGTGGATGCTTCTCTATTGTTTTATTGATAACAATGAAATTTGTCATTTTTTCCTTTTCTTTATTGGAAGACAAATGACCCAAGGGAGGTTAGGAGAATTACCATCCCCTTAAGATGTCTTCTTATTGAGAAAGTATTTCACCTGATAATGAAAAGGCATCATCCATGACTAGTCTTGTGTTTGTAAGTGCCTTGAGATAAGAAGACATTCTCATTACTACATTTTTAATTATATGATTATATTGACAATGATAAATACCACTACAGAGAGAACTTTCACAGTGAATTCCATCATGGGGAGGACCACTATGCCAAATTACAACAAGGGATAAATCCTCTTACTCCTTGGTCTTTTGGCTACATGGATGGTCTTTATGGATCTCATCCGGAGATTGGATCTCTAGATTGACCTAATTTTCATGAAGCAAGAATTTATTATGAAGTGTCTAATGCAGAACTTCAAAATTACTATTACTACTCCGATAATTTGGTAATGAGAGTGTAGGATCTTAAGCAGCAACCGATAAATGTATGAGGGCTTCAAGAACTCCATCATTAAGAGGATCTAGATCGAATCTTGGCTCTTTATTTCCCAACTGTGATTGGAGAGACACCTTATTAGATGCTCTATTACACTTAGTTGGTCCAATTCTTGGGAAAAATGGTTATCATGGCTAGGTGTATGTGTCTTCCTTATAGTGGTCATTAGAACAGGCCGATTACCTCAAATTGGAAAGGGTGTATGTTCTCGGTCCTATTGTCTGTATAATATGGGGGAGTATTCCCCATAATCCTCATGGACTGGAATAGAGGTATGTATCTACTCCAGGATTCCATGTAGATGTGTCATCCTAGGTATGGGGATTGATTTATGTGTCTATTCCTCTAGTGATACTGAAGTTGTTATGATATTCTGGCATGTTTCTTGAATATGGGCAGGAATTTGTGTCTACCCTTTCTCCATTGATAAGATGTTTTTGGTGAATTTTTCTGCCAGAACAAGAATATATGTCCATTAAATATCTGGAGTAGGTGTATGTGCAAATCCCATCCTCATTATTCTGTCAATGGGTACTGACAGTACTCATGTATGGGGGAGAGAGTTGAGTCTTCCCTAGATTTGTCGTCAGAGCATTCCGACGGACTTCTCTGGGTGCTACCAAATGAGACTGTTGGCAGGGTTGATAAACATTGGTAGGTGTATGTTCCTACTGGATGTTTTTTGTCATGCATGGTTAATGAACTTCTCTCAATACTGGAAGATGATAATACTAGTAGAGTTGCTAAGTGTAAACAGGTGTATATTCCTATTTACCAGTTTGCAATGCATTTGATTGGTGGGATTCTTTAAATTCAATAAAATGAGTCTACTAACTGGCTGATAATTTGTAACCAGGTGTATATACCTTTTCATAGTACTCTACCAGATTTGTTTTGTTGGGATTGGTGGGTTTCTACCAGACGAGTCTGCTGAGCAGTGTAATTATGATGGACCACTCTATGTGCCCACTCGTTATTCTCAATCAAGTTAGGTTGGTGGACTTCTCCAGAGGGGACAGAGGTAATAACCTTCTCCCTATTGGTTAAACGTTTTCCCCGATAGTTCATCTTGAATACCCAGGTTTGAGGGACCTGTGTCGAACATCCAAAGGAAACAACCCCATCATGTTGGGGTTCACTGTAATTTGATTATATTGGAGAAAATTATTGGTGATAGTCCTTGGAAAGGACCCCCGCATCTTTGAATTGAGTCTATGAGTGACCTCTTGATTCACCTCCCTATAGAATGGGTTGGACTGGGTGTTGTGTTCTAGGGATAAGGACCCAAGACTATTAAATACGATGGTTGGCACCGTCTGCTTCTTGATCACCGGTCATCGTTGACTGGACGATTGAGGATTGTTATTAACCTAGAGAGACTATCGGGAAGACTCCAAGGTTGGGATTGTTCCATGATGAAGGTACTCCCTTATCAGCATGTTGGAGACCCAGCATTGGAGAAACTGAGTGGGTGATGATGTCCTTCTTGTGGTTGAGGATCTAGTTTGAGAAGTGGTTAGGAAGTTCACATATGTTGTCGTGAAGAAATCCATTTGGTACTGAATGGAGTTTTGATATTTTTTTTAAAAAACCCACATTAAAGTCTATTAAAGAGACTTCTTTTAGATGGAAAAATTCATTATTTATTCTTTTGTGTTTCATTAAATTATAAATTGATAGGGGCATGACATGTGGGTAACATTATTAAATTAGATAAGGATTTATGTTGGGTTCCCCATTTTCGTTTCGTAGTCCTTGAAACATGTGTTCTAGTTTAAGAATCATTGATTTCAGGTAGTTTCCAATGGATTTATTCATGGAATCGAAAATAACCAGTCAATCTTTATCCAAAAGGGCCATTTTTTTCAAAGACATGCCTTTGTTAAGTTTGAAAATTGAAATACTTAAGAACAAGCATTGTTCGAGAGGATGGGAGGTCAGAATCATCACACTATTTTTACGGGAATTATTGTCTACTCCGGGACTCTCTTTATAAATTTAAGACATTTTCATGTCTCCTTATTAATTCACCAAGTATAACATAAGTTTCACTAGTAATTTTCAATCACTTATTAACATGTGTGAAATTTAGAATCATCTGTATGTATTTTAGGTTCTTTATTAATTGAGATATCATTATGTATTTGAGGTTCTCAATTAATGGTGTTCTTTCACATACTATTTAGAGATTCTTTTAACCATCATTATGATGATACTAGTTTTTAATCCACTCAATGGGGCACTCTATAATTTATTTTTATTTACGGAGACAACATTTTTTTTTGATTTGGGATCATTCCCACAAAATGGGTTACCTACGTATCATTGTGAAAGGAATCAAAACCCTCATAGTTTAATGCTGCTTAATGGGACATATCATACCTTTTAAGGTCATGTCATAAGGACATAGCCATACATTTTAAGGTCATGTGTCAAGGAAATATAAATGAAATATACTTAGTCAAGGTCTGGTGTGGGACTTATACCTAATAATTCCAAGGAACATGGAAAGAATATGGGTTTCCAAGTAATATTAGACCCTGTTGGGAATATGGACCAAGGAGAATAGGGTTGATTTAAAGTGTTGGGTTTAAACCTCAAGGAGGATTTCTATGTATCCCATTTGGATGGGAATCAAATCCCACATAGTTCAATATGTCTCATAGAAGATTATAGTCATTTTAGAGAAATGATTTTGTCCTTACTTCCTGAAAAGGATGCCTTGATGATTTGGTGGTTTAATTTGGGGCTTATTCCTAAGGAGGATGCTCAGATTAAGGGAATTAGGGTTGAATTCCTAAAGAGGATATCCAATGAGATGAGGCCCTGGAGATTATTCCTAAATTTCCCAATTATGATGGGAATCATAGTTTTCATAGTTTATTAATTATGTTGGGGATTATGTATAAGAGTTTCCCATTAGAGGGGATGTGATTGGGTAAAACCTTTTGGAAAGGAACTATTTTGATCTCGGGCCATCAAAAAGTCATCCTATGAATTTCGGTTTGAATAGAAATCAGAGTTATCATTGTTCAAGAGGTTGTTCAAATATTGTTATCATGAAAAATCTCTAAGACCATGTGAGTCATGCTCGGTGTGATAAATAATAGGATGTCAAGGATTAAACAAAGGAACCCACACTTCTCCTCCAATGATGGTGGAAGAGGGCATGCGTACAATGACAATGGTGGATGAGGTCAAGTCGACCTAAGAAAAGGGTGAGGCGAAGAGCCTTTCCTTTGTTCACATTAAATTGAAAAAGGATATAATAAAAGAAAGGGGTGAAGGTGAAATAATTATAGTGGATCAAGACTGCAACCTCCTATTTGAAGGGTTTTGGACTTACACTAGGATGGATACCCTAGTCGATCTTAGTAGGGGAGGGAGACTTCTCCTTTTCTTCCATAGAATAGAAAGTGTGAACTGTACCTTCCCTATCAGAAATATGAGGTTCCAGGTTTTAGAGATGAGAAGGGGAGATCAAAAACCATATAGTAATCCTCCAAACTAAGAAATTCCCAACAATGTTACTGGGACAAAGGTCAATGTGACTACAGATAAAAAAACCCACAGATCATCCATGAATCCTAACCCTGTTGTGATAAAAATTTGGGAAACCTCTAACTGCAGATATACAAATCCAAATAAGAGACACACTGATGTGCCTTTCCCAAAAGGTTTGATAAGTCATGAGGTTTTGGTGAACGTATCAACAGAATCATTTTCAAATAGAGGATCCAATGAAGAATAATCCCTTCCATGAATGGATTTGAATAGGGATTTAAGGATTGTATAATGAAGAGAGTAGCTGAATCAAAGAGGGGCACCCAATTAGGTACTGGCATGCAAGTATGGGTGAACCGGTAGGCTTGGGCGACCTGATTTTCACCTAAGTGATAGACAACCTGGATTTTAATACTTGGGTGAGACTTTACTCAAGCCTTTAAGAGTATTCACATGTATTAACTGAATTTGGGAACTCAAGTTACTGTTAAAGGAATTGGTGGCACACAAGTGTTTTCAATTTAAATAGGTTGGGAGATTTAGGTACACAAGTGTTATGGATTTCAAACACTAAAAGGAAATAAGTCCTATGATACTTCTTCAATTCCTTTGCTTTAGGTGTTAAAGAACTACCTTGAATGTTTTATAGGACTTGGGTGAAGCACTAGGGTAACCACAACAACAATTAGGCTTCATGGAAATTTTTCCATACAAATGAAGACCCAAAGAGACTATTTGTTAGAAAAGATAGGACCACAGGTGAAAAGGGATTGGGCACGCAAGTGGGTTTCACACCAAGTCTAGGCACACAAGTTCCTTGCACGCCGACAGCTCCTTGGTCAGACTAGGGGATCCAAAAATCAATCCTTTGAAAATACAAATTTTATTGATGTGGTTTCTCTTATTTTTTAAAGTTATTTCCCTTTGTAATTTGTAAACTCTATGATGTAATGGAGTGTCAATGGTATCATGAATTGTCCTCCAATTTTAAACAATTCCAAGGAGGGGTGTGAATATGTTTTTTTGTATCATCATCTCAACAATGGATACTATTTCCATATGGGAAAGTTTATCTTTCTCAAATTATTGTGTCTAAGGAAAATGTCATCCTTTAAGACACACCCATTATGAGGGAATACACAAATGCATTTCCTAAATAAATGACTAGTCTTACTCCAAACTATGATGTTGATTTATCAATCATGACTATACATTTATCATTACTAATATCCAAGACTCTATACAGAATGTCCACTATTGAACTAGAGGAGCTAAAAAAGAAACTAAAAGAAAATATAGATAAAGTGTTTATAAACCCAAGTGCTTCACCATGGGGTTCACTAGTCATTATTTTCAATAATAAGGATAGGATAATGCACATTTATAGTAATTATTTTCAGAATAACAAGATCGTGACAAAGAACAAGTATCCTCTTCTAAGGATTGATGGATTTTTAGATCATCACAATGAATCTTAGTACTTCTTTATTGTATATTTTAGTTAGGATATTATCAGCTAAATTTAAAGATAGATGATATCCCAAAAAAGCATTTCATATGTGTTATGGGAACTTTGAGTTCATAATTATACCATTTGGACACATTAAGGATCTAGAAATATTGGTTTTATTAATGAATAGATATTGTAGGGATTACCAAATAAAAATGTTAGAATTTATAAATGATATTCTTATCTACTCTAAAAGGAATGAGGAATATGAGGAGAATTTGGATATTGTAATACCGGACTCATTAAATGAAAAGTTATATGAAAATTAAAAAAATGTGATTTTTGGATGAATCAAGTATAAATATTAGGGCATGCCATCACCAAAAACAAGATATCTTTGAATACTTCAAAAAAAAATTCTTTTAAAGGATGGTCTAGACCAACAATTGTGATGGTGATCCATAGTTTCATTGGACTAAATGTGCACTACCATCGATATTTTAGAAAATTATCTTGATTGTTAATACCACTTAACAAAATAACTCAGAAGGGAGTGAAGTTTTTCTGGACTAACGAATGGGAGGATAGCTTTAAATAGTTAAATAAGAGGATAATAATCACACATGTTCACCCATAACCTATTAGTGGGGAAATATTTTTTATCTATGATGATACATAAAAAATGGTCATGGGTTGTTTAACCATTCAATATGATGAGGTGATAACCTATGCCTATCACCAATTGAAGATCCATGAGTAGAACTACACTTAACATGATCTAGAATTGGTAGTAGTGATATTAAAATTGAAGATTCGATGAAATTATCTCTATAGAGAGAAGTGTCACATATATATGTATCAAAAAGTACTCAAGTAAATATTCATAGTAAAAGAGAAAAATATTCTTCAATAATGGTGTTTAGAGATGGTTTAAGATTATGATTAATCTGTTACCATCCTGGGAAGGTGTAAAAATTAGTGGATTCTTTGAGTAGAAAGGACCCTACAACCATATCCATGATGAGGATTAAAATAGATACAATCTTATTAGACATGAAAATGATAAAAAAATTTAATAATGAAAGGATATTTATCATACCTTGAATAAATAACTACTCAACCATCCATTATTGAGAGGATCAAGTAGGCTTAAAAAGTTGATGACGTGATATAGAAAAAGGTAGTGAATATTATAGAGATTAATTTTTTTAAAGATAGAGTTATATGATTAGGAAATTAAATATTTTCACCATAAATACTAGATATAAAAATGGAACTTTTGGATGGTGTTCATATCTCATCCTTATCTATTCATCCTAGAAGCACTAAGATATATAGAGATTTGAAGAAAAAATTATGGTGGGATAATGTGAAGGGAGACATTAATAAATTTTTATCCTGGTGCTTGGTATAAAAAAAGATAATGAGTAATGAAAAATGTTTAAGGTTATTATTATAACATTTCCTATACTAGTATGGAAATTGTAAAACATAACCATAGATTTCATCATAGGAATCCCGAGTACATCTAAATGAAATAATGACATCTAGGTGGTAGTCGATCAGTTCAAAAAGTCATCACATTTCATTACTGTCAAGAAAGACTTATATCTTAACCATATCAATAGTATATACATAATAAAAATGGGAATAATGTGTTGGATTCCACTCTATTAGATCTGATAGAGATCTAACGATTTCCTGGAGGTTCTAGAGAATACTTTTTCATGCAATAGATACAAAACATAGTTTCAGTATTGATTATCACCCTCATACAAATGGTGAGTTTGAGATAACTAATAATATAATATAGGATATGCAAAGACCATGTTTAATGAATTAAAAATGATGTTTGGATCAGAACATTACCCTAGTGGTGTTCTCTTATAACAACTGTTTCCTTTGTTGATTTAAAATGGAGCCTTATAAGGATATATATGTGAATAGGTGTCATAATCCAACATGCAGGGATGAAGTCTGAGTGTGGAATATTATGGAACCATATCATATGAAAGAGATTATAGAGAAGGTTAAAAACATGGGATGTCATGTGAAATTCACACAAACTCTAAATAAGATCTATGCATACAGTTTTAAATGAGACATAGAGTTTGAGTTTGATGATAAAGTGTCCCAATATATATCTTCCTGGAAGAAATTAATGTGATTGGGATGATGGGAAAGCTTAGTCATAGATACATTGACCCCTTTGAGATCATTTACCTCATTGGATCTATGACCTATTGACTAGGACTCTCAACTAACTTATCCCATGTACATGATGTGTTCCATATATCCCTATTGAGGATGTAAATACTAGACAAATCACATATACTAAATCTAGAGGTGGTACCCTTATAGATTTTTATTTCATATGAGTATAATCTTGTAAAGATATTAGATCATAGAGACAGAGTTATATGAAATAAGACAACTTATCAGGAAAATGTTCTGTGGTGGAACCACATGTTTGAGGATGTAACCTGAGAACTAGAATAGGTAATGAAATAAATGTATTCGCATCTATTTTATTATATAAAATAAAATTCCTTGGGATAAATTTATGAATTTGGGAAAAATATAATGTCCCAAACTTTTATAAATTAAATTCCATTTTTGAATGAATAAATGAATTATTATTTAATGTAATTATAAAAACCAACTTCATCACTTTGGTTATTTAAGAGAATTGAAAAAATATAGTCAGTCCGATTTAAAATATAATTAAACATCATAACCATTGATAACATATACATTGTATATTGACAATTATGATTAGTATATATTAAGGGTTATGAAAAAATCTAATTGACACCAACAGAAGAAGCGATATCCTCCTCCAGTAGTATCATACCCAATAAATCCCATTTATTGAAGCTTTTCAGACATATTTCATTATTTCGATATTCACTTGACCAATACCAGGAAAAAAGAATTCAAAAATTAAAGAAAAAATGAAATCATTTATAAAATAAATTCAATCTTGTCAAGATCATAACACTAACCATGTTCACTAAACCACACTAATAAAGATACACCATCACACACCTAAACCATAGGAAATAATCTTGTGTAATTAGAGGCTATGTATCTAGAACCTAGTAGTATCAATTTTTATAAAATAAGGAATATATTTACCCTTTTTCATTAATAAAATTATATATGAGTTGTTGAAAATAATATTTTCATATGAAAAAACCAAAATTATATTTTTTTTGTAAAATTCATAGTTTTAATTAATATACTCCTTTTTATAAACATAATAATTTTGAAATAAATTTTATTTTCAAAAAATATTATCATTAAATAATATCTATATACAAATAATAATATAATTTAATGAAGTCCATTATAATACTTATAAGGGTCAGAAAAACTATTATTATTATTTAAACCATAATTCATTAATAAATGAATATTTTTGATTTACAAGTTTAAATTATCATATATAGAGGATTATTTTGATAGAATAAATATTATTCTTGAATTCATCACATCAGAATTTTCCAATGGTTAAATGTTCATATTTTTTTCTAAGAAAATCAAAATTTTAAGGTAAATATTAAATGTAGTATAAATATATGGTATTCATTATGACAAAATATTATCTAGAAAGTGATGAAATAAATAGTATAAAGGGAATAAAAGACCAAATATATATATTTCACCTTAAAATATGATTTAAAAGTTATTTTATTAATTTTACAAATCCTTAAAGAATCCTTCAAAGACCTGTATTGTATTTTAAGATATTAAAATCAATTCTTTATAAACATGGATCACTTCCAAATCAAAAAGGATATTATTTTATGTATTTAGGTTCTAGTACTTATAAAATATTTAATACCACTTTCCTATGTGATAAAACATAAGTAAATAACATGGTAAGGTTTGTGGTTTTGATTTTTTATCATGTAGAGTCCAAAACATTAGTTAAGGAATTAATAAATAATCCTACCTCTTTTTCTATAAATAACCATTAAACCTATCACACCTCATAACTAAAAAACAATTTAGAATGATGTTACTATCCTTGTTACTCCATAAATCCCTCTCATGGTTCTTGTAATCTCTTAAAAAGCTCCACCCAACAATTTAGAAGCACCCTCTCATGGAAAGGGACTCTCTCCTATTCTTTTAATTTCATGTACATTATTTGTACAAAGAACTTTTGATTTCCATTTATCCATGAAGTAATGAATTTTTATACACTCCTTTTACTATACTTATTATTTTAATGTAATTAAATACCACCTTTCAATCTCATTATTCCCTTCCATTGATCATTATATTCACCCGTTATGTTATCGAAATTATCTTGTGATTTTCCATGCCAAACATTTGTGCAGTGAATGCCCATACCCATTTAGATTGAAGGTTATTCACCTATATATTTCTATAATTTATTTTTTGGGGAATTATATGTATATAATATACACTCCATAATCATGGGATTATGTTTTATGAAATAGGTTTTTATGTTGAATCATCTATATTAAACAAAAATGCATGTATATAATATGAATGTGATAGGTGGGAACAGAATTATATATCAATCCAATGAATTGGGTAATTTTTTTATATCATGAGATACCATGTATGGGGCATTATAGATTATTGTAATTACAATATGTTGTGATTTATCTGCGTTTTTAGTTGACTTACGTGTATGTTGTTATATTTCATGTTGTTTCCAAATTCCAATGTTGTGTTCATGTTATTATCATATATCATGATTTGATGATCATTTTTAAAATTATTATATTTTTATGTCACCTTGATATGCCTCTTAACACAAATTAATTACATTCATCTTGTTATGCTTTGATTATTCTCTTACTTGGTTTTATTTCTCACCACCTTCTTATGTTCGTCCCTAGGGTATCCCAAGAAATATTAGAAGATCGTTGGAATTTTAAGAGTATCTGACATAGTTTTTAATAATTTAATTGTATCTTTGTTATAAGTTATCTTTTTTATGTATCAAATTACCCAAATAAACTATGCCTTTCAATATTTTAGGATTTTATTATGTTTTTTATGTAATAAATCATGTATTAATGTGTACTATTGATTTGAGTTTTTATAGAAAATATTTTTTATTTTTTATTATATTTTATTTTTCCATAAAGAATCATTATCCTATGTGATATATTAAAATATTATTCTTTCATAATTATATTTAAGATTTATAATCTGTATCCTCTTCTTTTTTTCTCAGGAAAACCTGCTAATTATTTTCAATATTTACATAATCAAATCATTAAATTTTATTTTTTTTATACACACCATTAATTTAGTATAAACCTATTGTGAAAAAAAGAAACATATTCTTAAAATTCAATGATATTATTTTATACACTATTTTATTCTTTATGAAAATTATCTGATTCAACATCATTTGATCCTTTTAAAAAATCATTAAAGCCTTTTATTTTCTATTTCTCTTTATGGACGAACCTCTTCTCATCTCATAAGAAATTAATATTCCATTGAGTTTATTTATGGTATAATAATCTATGTATTGATCCTGATGGGATAAAATATTCACATGAAACTAATATTTGTGGATTTGTATATAGTTCCTCGTATTGGTATAATCTTTAAGAATTTCAATACAAATTCAAATAAAGATTATTATTTTATTCTCTCAAATGAAGAAATCATCCACTATTTTATCTTCTCCAATTTAAAAACCATCAAACACAACCCATTAGGTTGGTAACTAAAACTATTTCCATTTATTCTCTCATTTATGGGTTTTATGATGTTTTACTTTATATTCTAATTTTTTTATTTATTATTATAACATATTTCAAAATTTTTATTTAGTGTGATGAATGTAACTCATTACATTATATTCATTAAGCTTCAATATTATTATTTTCCAAAAAAAGTTAGGATATTCTATCTTCAAGAATATTAACAACATTTTTAGTTATATAAATATTGTTCAGGAAATGTTATAGAAGATATAAAACCGTACTCTCTCCCAATATATAGAATCCTTTTACATTGAAGTAGAGGACTCATTTTTTAATGTTATTCAATTAATACATGAATATAATCAATTAAAGATACAAAAAATGATAATAAAACATATATATGAGGGAATTATACCTGTTGGTGGCTCCTGGAATCATGATGTTTCTCATGATGTGGTTTTTATTTAGGTGAATGATGATTTTTTGGTTCTTCTGGTGATGTCATTATTAAAATATATTCATATCTTCTCACAATGTTGTCAAAACTTGATATGTTGCTCCTCGATGTTTTTACTAGCTGTAATGGTGGTAAATTTTTTGTTTTGGATTTCATCAACATCGGTGTCTTTGACTACTAATGATGTGTGGAATATTGGAACATGTTAGGTCCTTATGTTACTACCTTGTTATAGGTGATTGAAATTTTAATTTTCTAGATGGGAATTTGAACTTTCAATTTGAGATAGTTTTTGTAGTGGACTGTGTTTCATTTCTATTCTTGTTTGGATCCCAATTAAAAATAATTTAGATTCCAAAAATAAATAAATTTTGATTTAGGTGGTGTAAAGAAATATTTTTGGTCCAAAAAATATAGAAACAATTTAAGAATACATTAATATGAATTATGGGTCCTATAATAGACTACACTACAATTGAGAGGAAAATCTATCATTTAAAAAAGAAAAAACCCTAAAATAATATGATTCCCATCACCAGTTTGTGTGACTAGATCTTAATGGTAATAATGTGATGATAATATATTGGGGGAGAAATAACATCCATGAAAATATAGTTTTTATATTTTTCACTAACATTTTTTATCAGGTGGATAATCCTTGGTCTATAGCAGTTGTGATGTCATAACTGATGCTCTAAATTATTATCAAAGTAATAAGGATAGTAGAAATTTTATTTCTTGAACTCCAATTGAAAGATTTAAAATTAACAAAAAAATGGTGAATTATCTTCACCTTATATACCTCCAAATCCTTCATAGTTTTGAATTGGAGTGAACCCATGTTATTTTCTAAATAACATGAAAAATCCTTCTTACAATACTACTTGATTCTCTGAGAGTCCCACCATTTTCATAATATCTTCATCACTACAAGGGACACCACATATTTATAGATTGAACATCGATCATGGAATGATTCACTTAGTTTCATCATGGTCATAAAAATCCAAATATTATAGATAAATAGATTCTAAATATCTTAAATTATCTCATAATACATATCAATTGATTTCTGAAATGACTAATAGTTTTAGGTTTAGAATATTTAGTTTTTTAAGATCCAATAATTCACCAACATTTATATTCTGGGAAATTTTGATATGGAGTGGGTATTTTAGCATAGAATGCATCAAATATATATAATTAATAATTCCTCAAAGCATTTCCACTCAAGTGGTAGTGGTGTGTTACTTCTTACTTTTTCATGATCTTTTTCACTCCACCACAAATTATCAAATAGTCCATTTCATCAAAAAATGATTCCACTTGACCTATATAATATTTTGGTACTTAATTCTCCAAGAAAGGGCTCAATATAAAATTATACTCATCATAAATCTTTATATGGACCAATGTTTGACAACTAGTCTCACTATAACATGAGAATTTGTAGGTTAGATAAACTATTTTATCACATTAAACAAACTCCATGACGAGCCTGAAACATAATTATCCCATCATGGGATTCACAATACAATCAACTCCACATAAATATTTATATAGACCATTAAAATACATCCAGTCCCACTAATACATAATCCTTCCTACGTTAGATAAAATCTTTTCTCAGAAGAATCATTTCATCACAGAATGTTGCCTCCTGCCTCCCAAAATAGAACATTACTTAATTATCATAGCATTTCATTTACAAATTTGTTGAATACTTATAAATCTCTAGATAACCCACTAAGGTTCATGAAATAATAATATTAAATGAGCCTTATTAGAATATATAAACTCTTTTCTCACATCAGAACAACTCCATGAAATAATCATCTCAAATTAGATTAAGTCATTCATACATTTTAATTATCACAATGTTATAAAACCATTGATGTGTGATCCCTTCTAAAATAAAATAAATTAATTTTTATGGAATATTAATTCAATAAACTACTTTATTAAATAAGTTACATTCATTAATCATTTGAAATTAACTCAATAATTTTATAGTGTGAGCACCACCATTCACGCCATAGTATTTTCATCAGCAGTAGAACTTCATGCCATTAATTCCTAGGAATCTCCACCCAATGTTAATGATATTTCAACTCATCCATTATTATGTTTCTAAAGAATAAAATAGTAAAATATGTAAAAAAATTAATTAGTTATCTCAATAAGTAATTCAACATACCCTTAATAAAACATACATGTAAACACGTCATAATAGGATATAAGATTTATTATGAGAAAACTGATTCCATTAGTGTAAGATCAATTCTATATTTACCCTTTATAAATTGTGATCTCCTCAAATATATATTTATCAATTTTATTCATTATGAATTCATTAATATCTAATCTCTCAAATGGATCTATAATTTTTTATAATATTAACATCCTATATATTCTTTATAACCCAAAATCCCCATAAAAGTCAAATTGGTATACCTCCCATCATATATGGATTTTTTTTAAATAAATTTGATGGAATTTAGTTTTTAATGAATTATAATGTTTCTAGAATATATCCAAAGAAATATGAATAAATGTCTCACTAACTCCTCATTGACCAAACTATCTAAAAATGGTATGATTCCTCCTCTTAAAGAGACTATTACACTATGGTGTCCAAAGAGAAGTGAGTTTGGAAACAGTTTCCTAACCTCTATAATGATCATTAAATTATTTCCTTATGCATTAATAAATAAAATATGATATAATAATAATACTACTTTATATAACATGATTTATATTGTTTATAAAATCTTGTATCTTTTAAAAGGTTTCAAATTTATGTCCCATGAAATGTGCATTAACATACCAACTAAAGTCATTAGTAAGGGGTAAGTTGTATGTATAAACATAACTTTATTGAAAAAACATTAGTACACCTAAAACACTTTGTAAAATATATAACAGTAAACTAGACCTTTGAAATTTTTATGACACCTCAGAATGAGAAAAGGTAAAAAAACTAAATCATATGACTCATGTCAATAAGGTGCACCTTTCTTTTCGGGAGCCTACCTGATTCGTAGACCACGATGAAGCGTTATTGGACTAGAGTGGTGAACATGATGGGTGAGATTCTGTGAAGTTTCCTAGGTTGTTTTCAATTGAGGACAAAGTGAACTAGAAAGAGCATGTGTTGGCCTTTGGGAACAACCATTAGTCAGATGGCCTCTTTAAGCATGTGAGTGGGCCCTAGGAAGGGGACCATTTTCCTGTGAGGTAACTTGTGGTACCCGACGGACCAGGATGCAATGGACATGTTATGGTGGGGTGTTTGTGCTATAAATGGAGGCCATTTGTTACATTAGTATGATAGGCAAGAACTCATCCTTAAGTGTGGTGGCATTTCCTAGGTTGGGATTTAGGTTCCATTATAAGGATGTTGTACTCTAAGGGGGGGGGGGGGGTTAATGTAACACCCCAGAATGATAAAGGGTTAAAATACTAAATTTTATGAATCATGTAAACAAGGATCTCCATTATTTTCATGACCAAACTAATTAAAACTCCACATTTAAGTGTTCTTGGCTTGGGGTAGTGATTAAGATGGCTGAACTTCTGGGAAGATTCACAGGGTGTCTTCGGGTGAGGAAAAAGAGAACTGAAAAGAACATGTGTTGGGACATGGTGATATTAATTAGTATAATTACTCATTCAAGAATTTGGGTGGGACCCTGGGAGGGGACCACATGTCTGTGGGGAAACTGGTGATACCTGGAGGGTGAAAACCCGTTGACCATGTTACAGCGGGGTGTATGTGCTCTTAGCGGATCCCAATTATTGGATTTTTACTCTAAAATATCCTCTAGTAATTTTTTTAAATAATAAAGAATATCATTTTTCAAATAATTCAAAATTGAATTAGTCCAACAATCTATCTTTACAGAGTCATTAGATATATTTACCTATTATATGTCCAATGTTAAAATTCTAAGGATTATTGGTGTTAGATTCAACTATCTTCATCTTCCTATATTCAATATTAAAATTTACAATATCCAAATCTGTAATATATAAACCATTCACCATATTTAAACGTCCAAAATATAATTTACCATGTTTTAATAAAAATTCATTCTTTATAATCCATATACATCATAGTTTTTATCTCCTAAATACAAGATTATGTTAACTTATGTACCATATAAAAATATAAAAATCATTTTATTTCTTAACATAATATTTTTAAAAAATATTAATACAATACATATGATTAATAAAACTATAACATAAAAATATTTATAACAAAATAATAAATATATGATTGAAATTTGTTGTTTCATAGTCTCCTATAAATGTACATCTACAGACAACACGATGAAAATAAAAAAACAATATAAATGAGATATTAATTTTTAGAAACCTAAGGGAAATATAAGTTATTGAAGAATCAAGGAATTTTGTAGTATATAAATAAATTATACGTAATATATGAAAATTGTAAAATGGTAAAATAAGGCCATGATAATAAAGATCATGTCATTAGAATAATAACAGTACTATTAAAATACTAAAATATATATTAGGTTAATAGATTAAGTAACCAATTTTATAATGATTATAATGAATAAAATAATAAAATTCACGTATCAAAATAACATAAAATTATTTTTCAGATCATGAAAATACAAGGAAGTATAAATGTATGCATTAACTTCTTTTGAAAAAAACATTAATTTTTTAGTTAGAATTTCAATAATAAGATTGACTAATTTTAAATTTTATTTTAATAAAAGGATTTTAGTTCTTGAATTTATGCATTGAAATTAGATACAATTGATTTTTTTGGTGATTTTGGGGAAAGTGGATTTTTGGGAAGAATATTAAAAATATATTATTATTTATTTGGAATGTTTTATAATATTTTTAATATTTAAAAATGATTTATAAATTTTTAAAATGGTTTAAACATAATTTAACTAAAAAATATTATTTTTAAAAAATAATAAATTGAATTTTCAAACATATAAATAAATAGTCAATTCCAAAATTATATTTTATTATAATAAAAAACTAATTTGGATTCCCCTATTTTCTAAAATTCCCTTTTTAAATTTTCATTAACGGAATTTTTAAAAATAGAGTTAGAAAATTATAAAATAAAGGCCCAAAAATAGGGTTTAAAAGAATATATATAGCCCAAAAAAATACCATACCATACCCTAGGTCAGATAATGCTTATTTCCAACCTGTTGCTTCTTCTCGATGGTGACCAATGCTAAATCATGCTAGTATATATTGTCACCCACAATATACATTATGAAGAAGGTTTAATGGGTTCTTAGATCCTTATGTATGATGAAACTGATGCAATGATGGTAATTCCCTAACTCATCTGGGGAATTGCATTAGGTATGTAGTTTTCAAGGGGACTCAAAAGGACAAAACTTGAAAAAAATTCAATTTTAGAAGGTACTAAATGTCATTAAAATATAAAAATTTCAGTAAAACACTCTTAATAGTTATATGAATAAAAAATAGTAAAATTACTGAGAAAACAATTTATTCAATATTTTAGTAAAATACTTCTCTATCCTTCACATATAAACACCCCCTTAAAAACCACTTCTCGTCACTTATAAAATATCTTTAATTGCATAATATTTACCAAATTCACTTCATAAACTCACATATACATGTTTTTTAAGCCTTGGTCACAATATAAGACCATCCATTGATGTATTAAGTCCCATTCTAAAGGTGGCATATCAAAGATAGAGATAGGTAATAAAAATCCCATACTGTTTCCTTTATTATTATTCTTTTACACCTTATATAAATAGGCCCACATTAAAATAAAATTTTGTCTAATTATAATCTAATTATATTATAAAAATTTAATATTCATTATTTTTTAATATCTCTTAAAAAGAGTCTTCACTCATGGAGATTTTATTCAACCTTTATGGATATTGATTTTTTATTTTCAATTATTCATTCTATGAATTATTTTAAAAACTATATTACATGTATAGTTAAGCAATTTATAATTAATTAATTTCATGTTTAAGAAATTGGAAATATTAAATAGAAATAATAGTAATGCAATTTTTAAAAAAACTATATTAATTTTAACTACCTAAAATGATCGTAATGAGAAAAACACTATAATTGAATATATTTTAGAATATCTATTCAATTAACGAAATTTTCTACTACTATAATTACATTAAACCAATAAATTTACACATTTATAGATTATAGACTCATTTAATGAACACCAATGTTTGTTACCATAATTACAAAGTAGCATTGGAAATATGGATCGATAATCCCTAAATAATTTACATGATAAAAAATAAACTAAAAATTGAATAATATATGACACTAAATTAGTTATAATAAGTTAAGTAAAGATTAACAAGGTTTTAGAATATATTAATAATATATGTAATTTTGTTATGTAGAAGGATAGATGTAACGAACAGATCCATACCTATCACTAACCCAAATCCAATTGCTTTAAGATCTCATATATTAATATTAATCTCTAAATACTGGTGTATATACTAAGGAAAAAAATATTATAAGGTTTGAAGATATTTTATCACCTATGGAAATAATTTATATAAAAAATAATCCTATTGGTCAACTAGAATAAGTAATTTATAAGTCGTACTTCCTTGAGAAAGTACCACCAATACCTATCCAATAATATTTTAAAATAAGTTCTACGTGTAATCAGACATATGGCATAAAAAATTTAAAAAACATTAGATAAAAATGATCATAATATAACTCATATGGATATACATAACTAATAAATTGAGTTAAAAATAGAACTTGGTAATAATAAGTTGGAATACCCATCTGAAAGGAAAAATAATATAACTGAAGTCATCTTTGTCTGATATATCCTCTAAATACTACAAAAAATTCCATTAAAATATCCATTTTGGTGTCTAATACAACCTTATGTATTGGTGCATTCTTATTACTATGAACACATAAAAAGGGTCTGTATATATCCTAGAGGATTTTGGTAGTGTATAATATTAATTTTTTTATGGAAGTACATAAATAGAAATAAGTAATCTAATTGAGATAACATGCTCAAATTATAATAACAAGTTCATTATTTAGGTGATTATTTAAATAAATAATATTACCTCATCAGTTGGTTTTAGGATTCTAAATTAGACATAATAGAAGTTCTCATACATGATTTAAACCGTAATTATAGTAATCATGGTTTATTATCTATTCACTTATAAAGTAATTAAGTCACACCCTTTTTAGAAAAAGCATTTATATTTAATCAAGTGCCAGAGGCACTCCCATGCATGTGAAAAGTTTTACCTATATAGTGTTAGAAAACACATATGGGGATCTAGTATTCTCATATATACACCTACAAGGGGGGTTTAAGTGCTCATGTCCTCCATAAAGAGGGTAGTTCTTTGAGAGTTTTAGACACCCCCATATATACATATTGAGTACCTATTCATCATCGCATAATATGAATTATCCAACATTCATCGTACGATATAACAACATATTAGATTTAATAATTATTATACCCTTCCCCATAAATATAATAACAACATAGAAAAAACACACACACACATTCAATAATTATAGCAATTATGAAATTGATATATCATAATATTATATAACAACTATGACATTACAATCAATTAAACTAATTTGATCAAGGGAATGAAGAATAATAATACATTTTAATATATATTTCATCAACCAATGTCATATAATATATATTAAAAATGATAAGACCATAATGAAAAACAAGATATCACAAAAATTTATAAGGATAAAAAGTATATCATGTAGCATGGGGAATTCATATTATTATAACTAAAACTATATTCTTCTTGTATTTATAAAACTGCTTGATTTAGGAAAATTCCTTTTAGTTATGATCACAATCTACCTCATTCCACTTCTAAACAAACATAATGATAAAAAACTAAGAGAGGAGGGGTCACATTCAAAAATATAGGTCTTAGAATCAGGATAAAAGGGAATATATAGGTCCATCCATGTTAAATATTAATATAATGTTTTTAAGGTGTTTTTAATTATTAAGGAAGTATGAGAAACTTTTTGGTTGTGAGATTGGGTTGTTTAGAAAGCTTTGATATGTGTGCACATGTAACATCCAAAAATTTCGATTCAATTTTTTTTCTATTATATTTTTTTTCTTACTTTAGTTCCTTTTTAAATTAATATTTGACATATATATGTGCATTGCAAATAAATCGGCTTGTTTTATGATTATATATTATTTTCTAAATAACTATATTGAGTTTGGAATACACGTTATATTTATAATTATATAATTAAATATTTATATGTTCACTATGAAAATTTTTAATGATAAAATTGTAAAAGATAATAATTTTATTTTCTATGATAATTAATGTATCTATAGAATGTATACAAACTATTATCCTTGAAATAGACATTAAATCATATAAAATGATAAACATTATCCATAGAAGTAATTATGTAACATAAATTAAATCTTTTAACTCAAGGGATTGACCTTAAATCTATTAACATAAATCATGAAATATAAGTGTTTTAAGAAAATAATGATTATGTTAATAGGTGTATATATATATATCAATTGTGATTATTGATTGTTATGGTACCAATATAGACCATTAAATGAAAATTTTGTAATATTTCCATTATAAATAAGTTTGATTACATATTTTAAGATTTATAAATTATATAATATATTATATACTGTGAAATAAAATTACTATTTTTATAAATAATAAAATATTATTTGCATAATAATTAAGGAAAGATGATAAATTGAAATATATTCTCTAGTAGAAAAGATATTTTTTATTATAAATAAATTCATTTAATATGTATTATGTGGTTTTTTTGTAAATAATTGTTTCATATAATTAGAAATTTAATTATGTGAAATAGATTCAGATTTTTGAATCATCATCCCAAAATTATCTTATAGAGAATTTTTGAAATTTTTCTAAAAACATTTTATTTTTATGAATAGCGAAAAAAAGTTTTTTCACATATGATAAACTTCATAATATAATTACGAGGTAAAAATAATTTTATAACTTATAAAAACTTTTAATTACATAAAATATATTTAATGAGTAAAATAAATAATTGAAAATAAAATAAATTATTTTCAAAACCTATATATAAATTTTTAATGTCTAAAGTATATTTTGTTATAATAAAAAATATCTATGAATCCTTATTTTTTTGTTAAATATTATATAAATTCTTTTTGGATACAGGTGTGTTTAACTTTCAAGAAAAAAACTTCTTTAATAAAAAACAATAAATAGTCATAAGTATCAATATTCTTTATAGTGATCAGCCTAAATAATAAATTTAACAATATTTTATTTAATGACACCACAACCCGTTCATTATAAATACACCCCTTGTATAAGTATTTCTTATCACTCCCAAAACACATTACTTTACCAAGATACTAAAAAAATACTAATCTAAGGACTCATAAAATGATTCTTCAATCCATGGTCAATTTAGAAACCCACTTCTAGAGGATTAAGATTCACTCCAAAGGCGGTGTCTCAAAGATAATATTAAGAGTTTAAATTTCCTTGCCTTTCCATTTAAATTATCCTTCTATAAATTACATTAAATAATTAATCCTTAATGTAACATTGAAAGAGTATTAGAACTACTTTTAAATGTTTTTATGAAAATAAAATATATATCAGTTTTTATCATCATTTAAATTCTCAAAAAAATCATCATTCACCATTTGTATGTTTACATGACCTAAGTGAATGCTGATATTTTATTTTCAATTATTCTTTTATTCTTTGTTTTTAAATTTTTTTTCATGAATAAATTTTAGCATTAATAATAAATTCATATATTATTAAATAATTTTTTAAAGATGAATTTTTAGGATAATATTGATATTTAATGCGAAGGATCATCATCCTTTTAACTGTGATTAACAATATTATGATGAATTGCTAATTTATTTGGACATATTTTGAAAAATATATTGGTATATTAAAGTATTCTAATTTTTTACTGAAATTCACACTATACCTTGACACATGTGGACACTATGGATTCATGGGATATGGACAATTAATTTTTACCATTACACCAAAGTAGTTTGGGAACTATGAATTGAAGAACATCAAAAAATCAATCTGTGACACATTAATAAAATAAATTAATAGTTCATAATGAACAATGAATTAAAAGTAATAATAATAATGAAATTACAATTAATAATATTTTTAATTATAAAATTAATAAATTAAATATAATTATTCATGGGTTTAGAGGAAATATGGATCAAGTTAAGACTTGATGTAAGGATTTCTCTTCAAAATATTTACTATTTTCTAGTATTTTGTTCTTTTTTAATATTTTCTCTTCTATATAGTATCTAAAAATAATTTAATTAATAACTTAATATTTTAAATTTATTTTTGGGGTATTAATTATCCCTTAAACTCTTTTATATATACATATTTCATAATAATCCTTATATTGGGTTTTAATCTTAAATTTTCTTCTTCAAGACATGTTCTACATTCTATGCCTAATTTATTTTTTATTGTGCATGTACATTGATATATTATATCATTATTTTAAATTTTATTTATTGTATTTTAAATTTACTTTATTTTTCTATCTTTTATTCACTTTTGATTCATACATTACCAAAGTCATAACTGGTTTCTTAATCCCAATCTCATTTTTATGGGTTATTCTCTTCAATCATTCATCAAACTTTTTTAAGATGGGTATATTATACACTTTGGCCCCCTCATAGTTAATTTCCTATTTTTATGTTATATTTTCCTTAACATGTCTTGATATAATTTTTATTGATTTTTTAATTCTAACATTTTAAGGTAGTACATTTAACATATGATTTGGATCCTTCTCTTTCATATCCATGTTCTTTTTTTATTTATTAAAAAAAATTTACAAATATTTTTATATTAGTATTTTTTATTTAATTTGATTGAAATATTATTTTCTCTATATTATGTTAATTTTATTTCAATGAATTTCTATAAAATATGAAAATTAAGAAGTGAATTATTTTAAATATCCTTATTATTTCTTATCTTCCTCTCCATGTTTCTCCTACATTAGGTTTATTTCATTTTAATGTTTATTTTTTTCAAAAAGAAATATATATATAAAATTATGTTAAATATTTTTTTTCACTCATTAAAAAAGATATTAAAGTTGAAATATGTATCGTTATTTTGTTGAAATTTTTTCCAATTTTTATGAAAACCCATTTTATGATTTTTATTCCATTTTCATTTATTTATAAGGACTATAACATCTCTTACATTATCTTTCCTTATCATAAACTATTCATTGATAAAACATATATATCTAATACAATTAAATTATAAATAACCCACTCTTTCTACCTTTGATTGAAATATATTCACCTAGATTTTATATCATTTGACTATCTAGGGAAATATTTTTACGTGACCATATAACCATTTATTAAATACAATGTTAACACATGGTACACCACTATTTTAATTGAAGGGTTTTTAATAAGATATCAATTTTATTTCTTTGGATGTAAATTTTATTTTCAAGCGTTAATTTTTCTATTTTTTTAATAGATTTAAGATTATATTAATATTCATATAGTACACATATTTAATTAACCCCCATATAAAGATTCCCCTCCTCTGTTGGAAATGAAGGAACACAGATGATGACCACCTAGTCCCACATCTAATAGGCCTCATGGTGGCAACCAACCCCAAGGGTATAGAAATATCCCAAGATGGGAGGAATTACCCTTTTTATAGTAACCACGATTGGGAGATAAGATGTAACAACCTCAAAAAACTCTTAGAATTGATTATATATATAAAATAAAATCCAAACCATCCCACATGATTATTCAAAATGAATACTGATACAATTACAAAAGTATTAAAATAAAGTACTAAAATTAAAGCTATGAAGTGACACAAAAACTATCCATGACATCCAAGATTGTACTACCCAATACAATACAATTAGTCCCTTAGAAACCTAAAAGTAGTTTTATATACATTGGGTTAGCATACAAGTATACTAAAAAGGGATAAACCATAGTCTCTTTTGAATATGTGGAGAAGTATACTAATTCTACTGTGAGAAAATATTAGAAAATGAAAGCTCCTATCAAGGTATATTAACCACCCCAACCACAACAAAGGCACACTCACCAAATAACACAATTCATGTAAAGTAATATAGAGTACATCCATGATAGGTTACCCCAAAACACGTTCCCAATGATTAGCCTCTCTAACACCATAACGACCGATGTCCTGGAACTCCCACCACTTCTGAACATAGCACACTACATCCCACCCACAAACACCTGGGCCACATAGTATATCACATCCCACCAACAAACACTTGGGCTTCATACCACACCATATCCATCCCACAATCACTTGGGCAACATTCCACACCACATCCTGAAGACACCTACAAATCACAAAAAATGTCATCTCAAAGACACCTAGGAAGTACAACTCACCCACACACACTTTATCCTCACAAACCAAAACCTACCCAAAGAATCTTGCACTATCACTAAAAAGAAGAGGGGGAGGGAAGAGAAGGTGGAAAAGCATCCATCCTCCCACCAATATATTTGGGAAATAAATTTACCTCTATAATAATGGGGGTGTTTGAAACATGGTGCTCAAATAGGGTGGGGGTGTGTATAGAAATCAAAAGGATCTACATGTATATATATAGGTAAAAAAAAAACTCATCCCAACCAATGGGTTTAAAAAAAACCTGCCCACAAAACTACCTTTTTTTCTACCTCTAAATGCATGCATCATAATGAATTATAGTCACTTCTGAATTTTCTAAAAGAAAGTCACGAAACACCCAAATAATTTGAAGTTATCAAGCATTTATCAGTTATTCCATCCCTACCCAGCCAATTAAAAATTTGAAAATCCTAACCAACCTCAAAAACAATCCCAAGAGAGGAAGAATATTATGATAAAGCAACTCACCCCACATTTCCTCTCCACTAACACCAATACTGACCATTGTCATCATCATTCTTCAATGTCATGCCACCCGATCCTTTCACTAAATAAGAAAACCACCAACTTAAAACCAAACCCCACAACTCACCTCATCACAACTATACTTAGAAGCCCCAATTCATATCCACACCACACTCATTGCAACCATAAACATACATCTCTCCCCCCCCAAACACAACCACCAATATCCCCACTACATAAACATTCCATTCCCCAACAACCATGACACAACCTAGATGCAGTCTCACTACATAATAAGTTCATCCATTTCATAATCAATCAAACTCTAAAACCGAGATTCAGTTACACCATCCATACCACCTCATACACATAGCCACTCCCACAACAACAACACCATAAGATCATCACAAGAGAAATGGATGAACAAAAAACACACACAGAACACAACCACACCAATCACTAAAAGTGTATTTAGATTTAGAAGCACTCATTCTTTAATTCCACTTTCATTATTTAGGGATGACTATTGAAAAAGTTCATTCCTAGGGAATCTATTTATTTAACTAGTTATATGTGATTAGTCATATTTTCATGTTCAGATACGTTCAACATAATATTAAAAACAATTATTCATGATTCCGGTTCATAAATATAGAACACCAACAACCATGATTTTCATAAGGTATACAACCCTTAAAAAACACAACATGGATCAAATATAACAGTTAAAACAAAAAATATCATCATCATAATCTTCTCAAACCCACTTTTATTACTTATTTAGAATTAATATATAACTTTATTCATAAGAATACATTAGTATACCCACCCTAAATGATACATAATTAAAAGAGAGATGAAGAAATCTCTACACGGAACAACAGATGATCATAAAATCGTCTTTGTGCCACAAACCGAGGACCACACAAGCTGCCGGAAAAAATATAAGGGAAAATTGGATTGACGGATACAATACAGATGGGAATACTTAAGAAATAATGGTTCTGGGTTCACCAAGAGGAAACATAAGGGTTCGTAGAAGAAAGGATTTTAGTTTTAGAAAATTCTAATCCTAAATCAATTAAAGGGAGATAATTATAAAGTACTTAAAAGTCAAGTCCTGGTCAAGACCACCCATCTTGGTTGTTATAAGGTCTTGGGGTGTTAGGATATTAAAGATATAATTAATATCCTTTGAAAATACTTAAAAAATAGTTAAACAAGGTTATAAACTCAATTTACATCAAATAAAACATAAGAGGGGAGCAACTGGGAAAACTGCAAAAAATTGGAAATGAATCATCATTGGAAACAACTCACTGATGGGCGAGTCACCAGCACGATTCAACGACACAACTCAACGACAGGAGTCATTGATGACAAATAATGAGGCTTAACTAATTGAATCCACCTATAGACACTTGAATCATTGACGCCACCTTCCAATATAATCCACCAACGTGACCTATCGACATCGAGTCACTGACGTGAGTCACTAACGTGGCCTACCAATGCTTGAATCACAGACGCCACCTAATGACGTGAGCCACCGATGTGACCTACCAATAATGAGTCACCAATGTGACCTATCAATGCTTGAATCACTGACACCACTCACTGATTCCAACCTACCAATGCCAGCCTACTGACGCCACCCTATAGTTGGGAAAATTTGATTTTTCACAAACTCTAGAAATGAGAAACCGTTTCTTCCTAGAACGACTCAAACACTGAACTTTTATAAAGGAATGTATTAGATAGGTCTAGTCCCTCACATCATATACTTGTTAAACTATTATCATCCTTATGAATTTAAAACCAACCATAATAAAGAGGAGTCCACACAACCACCCCATGAGATTCCTCTCAAGGATAAACCACCCTATGATGCTCGTAAGCTAGAGTGGAACATCGACATCTAGGAACACCTAATCCTACATTTACTACCCCAAACAACCATAAGACACAAAAAACAAGCATCAAAATCCACACTGCTCAAACACATGAATCCAGTAATTCCCTCTTCTATGTCAATATACCATCTTCGTTGGGCGACACTATCTTTCCCACATGAGTTTAATCACATCTGCATTAATTCATATTTATTAGGGATCAAGTCCTCAACTCTTCATATGTCTGGACTTCATCACACATTACAAAACAAGGAAAAAACTCATCTCATAGAAAAAAAGGTTCCAGAAATATAAAGAAAAATAGGATAAGGCAAAACTCAAAACAACTCTGAGTACTAGGTTCGTATCTACGCTTCTCACTCCCATGTACTCTTATCCAGGCCACCATGACTACACAACACAAAAAACAAAGGAATAGTTCATAAATAAAGAACCTTATCCCAATGATCCTTAATCTTCATTGGCCACTATAAATTTTGTTCCATCCTCAATATCAAACTCTCCATAGTTGATGAAATGGTAGTAGTCGTGATGATACTGATGAAGATGGGAGATGTAGAGGACGTCATGGACCCTCTCCAACTACGGTGGAAACTATAGTTGGTATTCCACCTCTCCAACTTGTCCCAACACCTCTAAAGGTACAATTAACCTTAGTTAATGCATACTCCCCCTATCAAGCCTCCACTTCCCATGTTGATGGGAAATCTTCAAGAAAATGTAGTCCCCAAGCTTGAAATCTAAAGAAAACCTCCTTTGATCGACATAAAACTTCTTTCATTATAGCAACACCTTCATCCTCTCATAGATAAGATGAAACTTCTCTAACACTGTCTGTAATAAATTGGGACCAATAATATTCCTCTCTGGAAATTTTTACAGTACAAGGGGGAATGAAGAGACTTTCCATATTAGGCTTTAAACGAAGCCATGAAAATGGAATATTGATAGATATTATTTTGAGTGAACTCAACCAATAGAAAGTGACACACCGAAGACCCACCAAAATACAAGATGCATGCTCATAGCATTTCCTACAACATCTGGATGGTACTCTCTATCTTCCAATCTGTTAGAGGGTAAAAGGAAGTGCTATGGCGTAACTAAGTGCCAAATGCACGATAAAATTCCTTCTAAACTCGTGAGGTAAAGCGTGTATCCCAATATGATAAAATGGATATCAAAACCCCATGTAGCCGCACCACCTCATACACATACCTCCTGGACATGGAATATACTATGCCGAATTCCTTTATTTCTAATAAGTGTATTGATTTAATATGCATATCCACTAATACTCAGATAGCATCACAGCTTCCCTGATCCATGGGTAGACCTATGATTAAATACATAGAGATTTCATCCCACTTCCACTCAGGGGAATCTAAGGGCAGTAAAAAACCACTTGGAACATGGCGCTCAACCTTCACCCATTGGCACACTAAACTATTCATCATAAACTCCACCACAACCCACTTTATCCCATGCCACCAAGACTATTCTCTCAAGTCATGGTATATCATAGAAAATCCTAGGTGTACCACTAAAGGTGAGATGTGAAACTAACCGAGAACTCCCTCATGCATTGCCATTGGAATAAACAATTTTCCATGAAACAATTACCAATTTTGGATATCCTCTGACCATACCTCCAGAGAATCACCGTTGTTAATTCGATCAAGCTTCACCTATTCCACCACGAGTCTACCCACTGAGACTCCTCCACCTACTGCATTAGAGAGGACTACACTCCTATCTGAAATAGAAAACCTCAAACTCCATAAATTCCTATAACTATGTGCAAGGAATCCAACTCCTCCATCACCTTCCAAGTGTCTTCATATTCCTAAACTACCTCTCTCTGACTTCTTAATCAAAAAATTAGCTACAATATTCCCATTTTTTGAGGTGTAGGAGATCTGAAAATCATAGCACTGAAGAAACTCCATCTTCCACCACCATCGAAAGTTCATATCTTGCTATGAAAATATATAACTCAAGCTCTTGTTATCTCTTAATACCATAAAGTGATCCCCAATGAGGTAATTCCACCACATCTTTAGTGAAAACACAACTGCTGCTAGCTCTAGATAATGGGTGGAATAGTTATATTTAAAGGGATTTAATAGCCTATACCTATAAGATATCACTCACCATTACTTTATCAGTACACAACCTAATTATAGACAGGAATCTTTGCAAAACACCTTGAAAACCACCCCTTTCCCTCACAATCAATGTGTAGGATAAATGACCAACTTTCAATTTAGGTAGTTGAAAGATTCCTGGAATTACTCACTCCACACAAAATCTGGGTCCGTTCCAGTCAGAGCATTCAACGAAGCTACAAATAGAGTGAAATCAGGTACAAATCTCTTGTAATAGCCTACTAGAACAAGGAAACTACAAAAAACCACCACATTCTTGGGTGATTCCTAAGAAAGAACTACCTATAACTTTGACGGTTCCACTACTACACCCTTATGAGACACCACATATCCAATAAGTGGACCTACCATGTCCAAAACTTTCACTTGGACAATTTCCCATAGAGCTAATATCATCGAAGAACCTACAAGAAAATTCTGAGATGATTGATATTCTCCTCCTTTGACTTTTATTAGACCACAATGTCATCAATAAATATGATAAAGAACCAATATAGGAACTCACAAAAGGCAGAGTTCATGAGCCCCATGAAAATGGTTGGTGTGATTGTAACACCGAACAACATAACCAAGAACTCAATGTTCCCATACCTACACCTAAAATTAGTCTTTGGGATATCACCTTTATTCACCCTCAACTGGTCAAAAAATCCTCAATCATCGGGAGAGGGTAATAGTTATTGACTGTTACCTGATTCCACCTTCAGTAGCCTATACACAGCCTCAGACCACCTTCCACCTTTTTCATAAAACAGATAGGAGAACCCCATGGTGAAACACTAGCACATATAAATCCCTTCTTCATCAGATCATAAAACTTAATCTGCAACTCAAGAAACTTTAAAGGTGCCATCCGATAAGGATCCATCAAAATTGGAGAACCATAGGGTTTCAGGTCTATCCCAAAATCAATATCATGTAGAGGAGGTAGAGTCACAAACTCCCCTGGAAAGACATCCTAGAACTCCCAAAAACTCTAGGAGCCTTCACCATCTCATCATCTACTAATCCCATGGACAACATAACCAATAAGAAATGAAGAGGCTCTATATGTCGACTACCTACCTGATAGCTCCACACTCTGAAAAACGCCACATGCCAACCATCTATGTATAAAAACATGACTCTCCTCCAGAAGAAGTTGATAACCTTATGTACAAAAAAACTATTCAATGACAAGGATAAAATCGTATGACTACATATGTTGTAAGAAAAGATCCCTATGGGATCGATGCAGCCCCAACATCTGTCTACATCCCCAAAAAACATCAAACAAGTTGGTCTCACATCTGACTGGTGTACTCAATACCAGGGGCATGGAAAGAATCTCTATGTCTAGTCCTAGATCATGTGTAGAGTGGGTGAAAATAATTAGTGTAAAGATACTAAATTAAACAAAGCATAAGAAAGAATAGTGAAAAATCTAATCATACCTTGAATGATCCTTGGCCCTACTGAAACTGCTACCTCTACGGTGTGCAACTACCTTTGCACTATCTTCTCTACCCCTCTACTAATGACTGCCTACTAAACCATGCCTGGGTCAATATCTTTAAGAGACACCATAAGGCCACCGTACACCTATTACATCTCCCCTAAGTGAAGTAGGATCCTATTGTCCCTACTGCTGAAACCACCTATCTGAAAACTGCTATTGAGGTTGGCACTGAACCTACCCACCTCCACCATACTATGCTAGGAAGGCCATTTGGAACAAACTCTGAAGGTTCCCACCAACTCTATAGATAAAAAAACTAGTTATAGGCCTATAGAAAAAGATTTAGGACCATAAGGTTGAAATAGGAACTGCTGAGGTTGAATCCCTGACGACTGATTCCATAAAGGCCATGGCACCTAAGACCTTCCACTGGTAACTTTTCCCATAAAAGAACCCTTTTATCTCCCCTCATAGGGTATACCTACTCTCGGGTGATTCCATTCAACTACCTCCATATTCTTCTCCACCTCTCTGTATGTCAGCTAGGTGAAGGGAGTAACTACGTACCAGATAGAAGGATGAAGTACCTCCTCTAAAAATCTCTCCTAAGACTCCTCATCCAAAAAGAGATCCAGAGAAAATAAATGGAGATCATTGACCTTGATACCCAACTCCCCTACTGACAAACCTCCTACTATAGGGAGAGTAACTCTTATCACTTATCAACATTCATGGATGAATAACAGAACTATACCCGATACTCCTTCTATAAATCGACCCACAAAACATGAGCCTCCTTTCTCTCCCCTAGGTATAGTGTCCACCACTCACATGCATATACCCTCATCTAACTAACCACCAAAGAAACCCATTACCCTGTCAGATCCTAAATCATACTAAAGGTTATCTCAAACTCCTCAAGCTAGCTCTTCATCTCCATGTTTGAGATAGTTCCCTCATACTTTCCCAAGGTCTGCTGCGAGAAATAACTTGACATACAATGCCACTAGTCATCCTCCTCCTCTGGATCAACCCTCCACCGATCAGCTTGATCAACCTTCTAAACCTCCACTGCATGAACCCCTCATGGATGATGACCGGATGCCATAGCTGAAAAGTAAACAGGGAACTCCGGAGCACGAGTAGTATGTAATTTTACTAAAGATCAATTTTAAATTTTTATTATTTTAATTATTAAAATTTTCAATTCAAACAAGAACACAGATCATCATGATACACACACCTTTACTAGGGTCTATACCCTATAAATAGTATAATCTTTCTTAGTCATTTGGTAAAACCAAGTCCTTGCATTAGATCACAGGGACCTAAAATCCCATTCCCTAGCTAGTCTTCATTGGCCTATGTCACATACCAGGATCACTTAACACTATTTCCTTAGAAACCCATGAAATCCTCACTATCCCTAACTCCAAAATCCATCATATATCCCAAAAAACACATCTTAAACCATTCTGTCATGACACCCTCCCTCCAAAGATTCCCCTCTAGAGCTAGAAATGAAGGGAGAGAGATAATGACCCCTGATTCCAACCTCCAGTAGGCCCTGGGGTGGTGACTAGCAGCAGGGGTTTAAAAATATCACAATATATGAGGCATTTCCCTTTTTATAGTAACCATGATGAGGAGATAATATGTAACAATGTTAAAAAAACTCCAATATAGGTATATATTGATAAAAGAAAATCCAAAACATCCCAAATTCTTGTTAAAAATGAATACCGATACAATTACAAAAGTCTTCAAATCTATTTCCAAAATTCAAGATAAGCAGTGACACAACAACTATCCCCAACATCTGATCTTGTAATTCTCAACATGGTATGAATATCCCCCATAGAAGCCTAAAATTAGTTTTATATACATTGGGTGATCATACAGGTATACTAATAGGGAAAAACAAAGTCTCTCATGCACAAGTAGAGAGGCATACTAATGCCCTAGTGAGAACACATGAGAAACCAAAAGCACCTAAAAAGGTATATTAACCACTCCAACTGCACCAAAGTCACACTCACCAAATAACACATGTGAAGTAAAGTAATATAGAGAACATCTATGATAGGTTACCCACCACCACTTTCCCACTTATTAGATATTCTCACACCCTAACGACATACGTCACAGTGTTTCCACCTCTTCTGAACATACCACGCCACATACTACCTGTAAACACCTTGGAGAAACACCACATCACATCCCAACCACAAAATCATAGTCTACATACCCCACCAAATCCTTCCTACAAACACCTGGTCCACATACCACACCACTTCCTGAAGACACCTGGGAATCACAACAAATATCATCCCAATGAAACTTCGGATGAAAAACTTATCCACACACACCTAGACCTCACAGACCACAACCTTCCAAAATAATATTTGGCTATCACAATGTGAAATAGGTAGTATGGAAGATCAAGTGGCTAGACATCCATCCCCCCACTAGGATATTTGGGAAAGACAGCCTACCCATAACAATGGGGGTGTTCATGACATGGTGGTAAACTAGGGTGGCGTGTGTATAGAAATCAAAATAAAATACATTTATATATATTGGTATCAAACACTCATCCCAACATATGTGGTTATAAATAAGAACCTTCCCAAAAAACTACCTTTTCTGCAACCTCTAAATGTATGTATCAAAATAAACAAAGATCACATACAGATTTGATAAAATAAATCCAGTTAACCCCCAAACAATTTAATGTTATTAAAAATTAGTAGTTATTCCATACCTACATAGGATACTAACAACCACAATACACAAAAATCCTCACAAACCAATCAAAAAAAATTGTGATAATGTAGTCGACTCTAGATTTCCTCTCCCCTAACACCCATGCTGAAAACTATAATCATCATTCTTCAAAGTCTTATCGCCCTATCCTTTCTCTCAATAAGAAAACCCCCCAACTCATAGAAAAACACTATAAATTACCACATCACAACCATACTCAGTATCCACGATTCATATCCACACCACCTCATCACATCCATAAACATCCCTCCCCCCTTTACAGAACCATCAACATCCCCACTACATAAACAGACCACACCACAATAACCATTAAATAGCTCAGATGCAGTCCCACTTCATAACATGTTCATCCATTCCATATTCCACCAAAATCCCAACCAGATATTCCATTACAACATCCAGACCAGCCCATAAAAACAACCACTCCCCCAACCACAACACCGCATGATCAACATAAGACACAAGGTTGAATAAAACCACACATATCACATAGCCACACCAAATACTCAATGTTTATTAAGATTTAGCAGCACCCATTATTTAAGTCTACATTCTTTATTTAGGGGTGATAACATAACATGTTGAATCCTAGAGAACCCATTTATTTAACCGTGTATATGTGATGATTCATATTTTCATGTTCAAAACCATTCAAAAATAATAATAAAAACAAGTATTCAAGAGTTAGGTCCACAAACAGAGAACACTAATGGAAATGATTTTTAGAATTCATACAACCCTTATAAAACAAAACATGGATCAAAGGTAACATATAAAACAAAAATTATCATCATCATCATATTCTGAACCCCTCATTTATTACATCGTTAAAAAAAGATCCAACCGTATTCACAAGAAGAAATGTGTATACCCACCCCACATGATAGACAATTAAAAGAGAGACTAATGAATCCATAACTAGAACAATAGAAAATCAATTACTCCTATTTGCACTAAAAATAGAGGATAATGTAAGCAATGAGAAAAAAATAGATGGAATAAATAGATTGATGACTACAACACAGATGTGACTCCTCAGGAAAGAAAGGTTATGGGTTTACTAAGGGGAAACAGAAGGGTTCGAGGAAGAAATGATATCATCTTTAGAAAATCCATATCCTAAATCAATGAAAGGGAGATGATTTTAAATTAAATAAAGGTCGGGTCGTGGAAAAAACCAAGCGGCTTGGTTTTTTCAAGGTGTCAGGGCATTGGATAATAAATATATAATCAATATCCTTTGAAATTGCTTCAGAAACAGTCAAACACAATTTTAACCATAATATACGTCAAATAAAAAGTAATAAGGAACAAACTAAAAATGTAGGAAAAGATGGAAATAAATCACCATTTCAAATAAATCATCGATGGGTGAGTCACCGATGTGACTCACTGACATAAGTCACTGATGCCACATATCGACACCTAACTCACTGATGCCACCTACCAATGCCTAACTCATTGACTCCACCTACCAACGCCTGACTCACTGACACCACCAACTGATGGAGTCCACTGATGTGACCTATTGAAAGAAAGTCACCGACACGACCTATTAATTCCAGACTCACTGACGGCACCTACCGACATGAGCAACCAATGCAACCTACTGACAATGAGTCACTGACACAACCTATCGATGTCTAACTCACCCTCTCCTCTCACCGACACAAACTTACATACACCAACCTACTGACACCAACCTACCAATTGAAAAAACTAGATTTTTCCAAAACTATTGAAATGAGCGACCGTTGCCTCCTAAAACACCTCAAACACTGGATTTTTAAAATGGAATGGATTACAGAGGTCCGGTCCATTACAACATATATATGAATATATAATCTTATGATGAGTGGGAGAAGAATTATATTCCCCCCAATGTATTAGGTAATGAATTACATCACATGATATCCACATGGTTATTATGCTAAGTAGGAAACCTCATCCACTATACTTATCGGGTTGGGGTGTAAACCCAATCGAGTATGATGATAGGATTAGAGAGTAAACCTAACCCAAAAAATTAGGATGGTCTCAACATAGAGCGTTGAAATATTTTACGATTTTATATTCTTATTCATATTCCACATTCCTATTTTATATCAGAATGATTAAGGATTTTTTGTCTTAGGATTTCACATTCACATACCATGTTATATGTTATGTTTTAAAGATCATACTTTTATGAATTTTATGCACTGATATATTATTATGTTATCTTACCTCATGATCACTTCTAATGATTTCATGATCATTTTCCTTTACTCATTAAATTTCACTTATGTTCATGTCTATTAACTATTTATTATTTATTTATAACTCCACTTTGTCTCATAGATAATTTTTACCCTTTATATGTCATTTTTGATCTCTCCTTTCTTATGTTTCTCCATTTTCTCAAGGATATTGTACGTGTCAAAAAGATTTTGATAGATTTATAAGAAGTATTTCATAAAGGGTTAGATTAATTATATCTTATAAGAGTATTTTTGTAACACCCTAATATTTTATATGTTTCTTCCCATGAATTAAAACATAGAGTATTAAATATCTTTTCTCACACAGAACCTCAAGTATATATAAACTATTACATTATATTCTATTATAATGTAGCTTTAAAATTGATAGGTATCAATAGTAATAAACACATTTTAAAAAATATCGGTAATTTTTTTTAATAATGAATATTTTTTGATCAATGAATAATAAATAATTAGTAAATTTTCAGTAAATTAACTTTATTATTCAAAAATATATTTACTTCAAAAATGGGTTTTATCACATTTTTGAACGTAAAATTATAATTATTATATACCACTTTTATAAATTTTATTTTTGAAAATTCATATAATATTCCAATATATAATTTCAATATTATCTTAGTGATAATTTATAAGGCCGCGGACTTAAACCTTACTTAATGTTGAATTAAATGAATAATTCACATTGAGGATCTTTTCAGGTTTAGAGTTTTAGAGAATTAGGGCATAACTATTACATCTCAAAAGATTACAAAGTAGAAACTTCTACTATGTTTCCATAAAATAAAAACTCTTAAAAAGAAACATGTCTAGTTCCATGTTTTAGATACCCTGACTTTCCCTTGATCCCATCCTTGACCCTAATCCACATTAAGTCCTGTGAAAAACATTTCAAAAATAACTTGGGGTGAGCATAAAAAGCTTAGTAAGGGATACACAAAGAATGAAAACTGTTAGTTTTTCAAACATCAAGTAAACCATGTATACTTTATCAAAGTAATATCTTCACCTTCATGAAGTACTAAAAACTCTTTACTGAACAAAATATCATTACTTACCCTTTTGTAACCAAAGGATTACCATAAAACCCATATAAAGAACACATAACATATAAAGGTAACTTGGGATATAAACATACTTAAGTGGAATAACTATACGGTCGACTTCCACACATATCACTTAATGGAATAGTCATTCATCCAACTTCCATACTTAATGGAATAGCCATACGACTGACTTCCATACCCAATGAATTGGAGGTTATAATGTAACCACCCGTCCTGGTATTCACGGCACCACCTGTCATATCGTTTATCATGTAACCAGCCGTCAAATGTCCAAGTACCATTATAAAATCATAAGACATAAAATAAACACAATGGAAAGAAAACATTTCCGCATTCCGATCACAATATCTCACATAAATATATTGACATACCAAATCCATTATAAAAACAATTTTAAATACCAAAAATACATAAAAGAGTATATGGTATCTATTTCATTTAAAAAAACATTACGGCTTGTTTAGGAATCCAAAGACCAAATAATACTCGCGGCGGCGGAAAAGGTCGTTCTCACCGCGTACGTTAAAAAAACATTCCTTTTTGTCATTTAGTAAAATGATTCGTAGAAAAAGATTCCTTTTGTATAAAAGTAAAAGTCAAAGGGGTTTATACATCGTATAAATTAAATTTGTGTATAAAACTAAATATGCCTCAATGAAAGGAGATTGAGATGAAGTCCCTTACCTCGGGTCCGACTTGACTTGATCGTTCTTTAACCTCCTGAATAATAAACTTGAGTTAATTTCTATTTACATAAGAACCTTTTTCTAGTTCATAATTCCTTTTATATCACTTATTTCCATGTTGTAAACATTATTTAATCATTTAAGTTAAAAATGTTTGTTTCGTCGATATTTGGTCCTTAAGTCGAAAGTGGACTTCTTACAATTACATGTTGTTCGTGTGGTCAAAGGTTCATTATATCCAGAATGACATTCCAGATTTGGATATCATATATATCATATATATGTATCATATACATGTATTTATAATTTCACATAATCATTTAGAGGTAAGAAATGAAATGTACCGTTCATGGAGACGGTAAGCCGTACGTATGCATGGACGCTACTTTCATTTCTATGTCATATTAATGGAATTAAAACTAATTGAAAGGTATGTATATTTTAATTCCAGAATTATATTAATCATTTAGATGTAACATAAATCATATATATCCATTATATATATTTACTTATAATAGTACATTACATTTGGGGATAAGAAATGAAATGCACCGTTCATGGAGACGGTAAGCCGTACGCACGCATGAACGCTAATTTCATTTCTATTTCATATTTTTATGGAATAGAATAATAATGATATAAAGGTATATTATAATTCCAGTATAATATAATATATAATACCATTAATTAAATCCTTTATACATCCCACATATGGCATTAACGAAATCAAATCACTTTGAGGGGGCGGTAGTCCGCACTTCCTTAAATGAAGATATCGCGTTTACCCATAATAGAAACCGTAAAGGTATTCCCAAAATGAAAAATACAGAAGCTTAAATAAAACATAAACATATTATATATCATATATAAATATAGTTTCATCTTAATGGCCACATTGAAGGTGTTAAAAGAATGTTGAACAATCATCATTTCGGGAGGCAGAAATTCGCCATCCACGGAAATAGTATTTTCTTTAACCATTAGATGTAGGTGTGTGTAAGTGAAGCATGAATACTCCTTATAAAAACATCCAAGTATATTGAAGATACTATTTTTGTTACAAAAGAAATGAATAAAAAGAGTTTAGGAGGTTGGAGAAGCAAAATAAAACAAAACGACTCAAGTGAAGACATTATCTTAAAATCGGGAAACTCCATTTGGTTTGAGCTCAAAGGATTCCTTGGGAAGACTTCTGCCCAAAGTGAGGATTCAAGGAGTAAGAGAGGGATGTGTATAGACAAAATGGGCAGAGGTTGGCCGAGCCAAAGGCTTGAGAGGTTTGGGTAAGGAGGTACATGGGGGGCCCTTTTATAAGAGGAGAGGAGGGGCACTCTTGGAAAGTAAGGAAATGTTACTTTATTTTCAAATGGTTTTCGGATTTTAATGGTCCCACATTGATGTGTTTCGAGGATAAGGTGATAAGGGTTCTAAATACACCCATCCAATAGGTTTTGGACATGTGTAGGTCTTAGATTTTACATTATCTTTCCATTTTATTTAAATCGTTAAATAATGAGTTAATCGCTGCATCATCATGGTGTCATAAATAATTTAATTTATTTAATGCCTAAAAATTATAAAAAAATAATATTATGTAGGAAATATTTTTAGCTTTCCAATGAATTTTTGTAGTCAAAACTTTGACTTGTATAACCCCATGTAAAATTAGTTTTCGTAAAACAACTCATGTTTGCGTCATTTTTACTTTAACATTAAATAAATAGTTATTTATGTCATTTTCCAACCAAAGTGGCTTCATGGGGTCCCCATGTTGAAACATGGATTTTATTGGTAGGCCATGACACATCCAATGAGGTTAGGACTAGTGTCAAGTTCATTTCATATTATTACAACATTATTTTACCTTAAATTACACTAATTAACTCTAATCGCGATTAAAAACTTAATAAGTTACTATTCACCAAAAAATTATTTTAATCCCATTGAACCACATTTTACTTCTTAATGACAATCATGTATGTCGGATTTTTGAAATTCAAAGCACAGATGTGGTAAAATTTCATTTAAATGAAAAATCAATTTTTTAAGTACCAATTAGTGGTTTCACTATTCATCAAAAATTGATGTTTTTCAGAAAAATACCAAAACATCACCCTAAGCTATATTTGATATTCCGAATACAAAAATGAAGTCCATTTTACAAAATTCAAAACACATAAGTTGCATTAATTAATTTAATAATTAATTCCCGCTGTCAGAGCAAATAGCGTGTTTTTATGAAACAATAAATATCAAAAGATTGACACTAGTTTAAGTCCGATTTCAACGTGAAATTAATTCCAACGACCACTATTGGATTTAATGGTAATAATATATTCTAGTTTTACTTTAAAACCAATTCAAAAGATAATCTAATCATCTTAATAAATTAGATTAAAAAGAGGTTTTGAATTAAAATAAAACATTTTACACTATTCATTAAAAAAATGAACTTTATCGGAAAAATAAAAAAAAATTACAAAAAGTAAAATTTGATGTCCCGATTCTAAAGAAAAGTTTTATTTGGTCCCAAAGAATGTATAAGAGTGAACAAAACTATATTTAATGACGGGTCGCCATCAAATGTTGATAAGTGGACCTTTCGTGAAAATTAGAGTATATAAGCCTAAAATTGAATTCTTTTCGTATTTTAAGCCTTTATCCTTTATTAGATAAATGTAAAAACATTTAACAAACATATATAATCATATTTTAGTTATTTCTATCCATTCCCGCCAGTACAACGGCTACGTGTTAACTAACATTTAAAATAATATTATTTTATTACTAGTGTGCAACGTATGATTTCAAAGAAAATATTTGTTGCGTATCAGGTACGCTATCGAACATAGCAACAACTTTAAAGTAAAATTAATATTTAATTCGAAAATATTAATAAATATGAAAATGTATTATTCTTTATTTACCTGGGATGTTACATCCTTCCGCCCTTTTTGGAATTGCGTCCTCGCAATTTTATTCACTTATCAAAATAAGTGGGGGTATTTATCCCTCATAGCATTTTCAGATTCCCACGTTGCCTCTTCAACAATATGGTTTTTCCACAAAACCTTTACCTGGAGAATTACCTTATTTCGCAACACTTGCTCTCTTTGGTCAAAAATCTGGACTGGTTGTTCTTCATAAGATATGTTCTCCTCCAGCTAAACTATCTCTGGACTCAAAACATGAGATGGATCTGGAATATACTTCCTCAACATTGAAACATGAAAAACATTGTGTACCTGAGATAAACTCGGAGGTAAAGACACTCGGTAAGCAATTGATCCAACTTTCTCTAGAATGTCATATGGTCCAATGAACATTGGACTCAGCTTTCCTTTCTTACCAAATCGCATCACACTTTTCCATGGTGAGACTTTGAGAAAAACATGATCACCTACCTCGAAAGATAGATCCTTTCTCCAGTTATCCGCATAACTCTTTTGTCTACTCTGAGTTGTTTTCATGTGTTTCTGAATCAACTAAACTTTTTCTGCCATCTCTCCTACCAATTATGGTCTCATCAGCTTCCTTTCACCCACTTCATCCCAAAATGATGGAGTTCGAAACCGCTTCCCATATAATGCCTCAAATGGTGCCATCTGTATACTGGAATGAAAACTGTTATTATAAGAAAACTCAACCAAAGAAAGATGTTGGTCCCAACTTCCCTGATAATCCATCGAACAAGATCGTAGCATATCCTCCAAGGTCTGAATTGTTTGTTCTAACTGCCCATCTGATTGCGGATGAAAAGCTATACTAAAATTTAATTCAGTACCCAACGACTTCTAAAGGCCTTTCCCAAAATTTGAAGTAAACCTGGGATCACGGTCAGATACAATGGAGAGAGAAAATCCATGTAACCTGACTATCTCTTTAAGATACAAATGGGAAAGTTGATCTAGGGAAAAATTATCTCATATGGCAAGAAAAATAGAAGATTTAGTCAAGCGATCAACAATAACCCAGATTGCATTATTACCTAGAGATGTCTTCGGGAATCCCACAACAAAGTCCATGGATATATTCTCCCATTTCCACTTTGGCACTGGTAGAGGCTGAATCATCCCTTTCGGTAACAGCTGCTCTGCTTTAACCTGCTATCAAGTCAAACACTTCACAGTAAAATCAGAAATATCTCTTTTCATTCCATCCCACCAGTAATACTCCCGCAAATCTTTGTACATCTTAGTACTGCCAGGATGAACTGAAAACGGAGAACTATGAGCTTTACATAACAACTCTCTCTTAAACTGTGAATCACAAGGCACACACAATCTCTTCCCAAATCTCAAAACAAAATCACTATCAACGTTGAATTCATGCAACTTACCTTTCTGAACTAGCTCTATCTTTTTCTGCAACTCACTGTCTTGCTTCTGTGCTTGCTTGATTCTATCTGATAGAGAAGATCTCACTGATACCTGAAACAAAACAGAAGGACATCCTGCACTGTAACACCCCGAGATTTTATGAAAAATATTCTTTTTAATTTTATTAATTTCCTGTGTTATACGCTACACCAAAAGGAGCTTTCACAACATACATCTCTGACCTGGCTTGAATTACACGCAATCGCGACCCTCCACGATAGCGTGTGTTGTACGCAACACCAAGTTTCGCTAAACAACGATATGCTATTAAGATATTATTAAAACTAACCGTTATGAATATTAATAACCACTTTTTGAAATTTTGTAAATTTTATTTTTCAAAATGGAATTCATTTTTGGATTCGTAAAATCGAAATTAGCTTAGGGTGAAATTTTGGTGATTTTCGGATAACTTTCATATTTTGATGAATAGTGAAACTTACTAAAAACAACTTTTTCAATCGAAATAATTAATAGTGATAAATTATTAATTTGAGTGGTTTTAAAGTATATTTAGAATATATTTTTACAATTTAATACAATGTTGGTCATTGGATGTAATTTCACATTTAAACCAGTTATAAACAATTGTCAATCTTTTGATTGTTATTATCTCTTAAAAACACGCTATTTGTTGTGACAGCGGAAATTAATTATAAAACTAATTAATGCAACTTATATGTTGGGAATTTTTTAAAATAGAAATCATTTTTGAATTCGGAATATCAATTATAGCTTAGGGTGAAATTTTGGCATTTTTCTGAAAAACTTCAATTTTTGATGAATAGTGAAACCACTAAGTGGTAGGTTAAAAACTGAATTTTGCATAAAACTTAATTTTACCGATTCTGTGAATGGAATTTCGAAAATCCGAAAGACACGGTTTATATCAGTAAGTAAAATGTGGTTCAAAGAGATAAAAATAATTTTTTTGGTGAATAGTAACTTTTTACTTTTTTTACCACGGTTAATAGTAAATAGGGTAACTAAGGGTAAATATGATATTACTATTACCCTAACACATGTCCTAATTCTATTGGATAACTGTAATTCGACCAAAAACAACCTTATGAATATAATATGACCATTTAGGTCCACTTGGATTAGATTATGACATTTAATATTATTTTATTTAATGAATAGTTAAAATAGTTAAAGTCAATGTTTAATAAGTAAATCATTTTTTATATGAGGTTATATATAAGATAAATTCGACTATAAATATTCATTAGAAAGCTAAAAATATTTCCTACATGATGGTATTTTATTTTAAATTTTTAGACATCAAATAATTTAATTTATTTATGACACAAAGATGATGCAGTAATTACCCTTTTAAGGAAATGTAATTGATGTTATAAATGCTCAAATAAATGTAATTTGAGACTTTTTATTAATTCCACTAATTTTCTAGGTTACTATGATATATTAGTGTTGATTTAATCAACTTGGTTCGAACATATAATTCTGTTATGACTTTCACAAAAATCATATATCAAATAGTGTCAAAATTGACACAAAATAGTTTTTAAATCAAATATTATATTATTAATTGTTATTCCTAAAAATCTAAGGTTCGGCCAAATGACTTAGATAAGGATATATATATTAATAATAAATAATTTGGGGTTCATTTGGCATGTTATAGTAAGTTTATTAACCATATAGTGTAAGAAAACAAAAAGACACGGTAAAAGTTAAATTATTTAACTTAGAGTTAAATCTAATTGATAAGGTTAAAATAATAACCTAAACTTGTCTAAATCCTATTGGTTGATCGAATTTCGACCCATACCCACTTTAGATTCTAAATAAGACCCTTTGGAACCATTATAAACCGATTTTGACTTTAATATAAAATAATATTTTGAGATATTCCTAAGGTGCCCCTCTCCTCCCTTATAAAAGGACACCTCCTCCCCCTCCTCCTCACACCAATTTGAGCACTCAAGCTCGGCCAACCCCTTCCAAAATCCCTTCTCCACTTCCATAGAATAATCCTAGAGGTCCTGGTCTTCTTCAAAGACCAATCTTAGTTCCCTAAGTGGAGGATTCAAAGAGGCGTTTCAAAGAAGAGGTAATATCCATTACCGATCTTTTCAATTTCTTTCTTCTTCAACTTCTTCTTCTTTAGTTGTTTCATGATAAAGTAATAAAATCAGTATTAATTACATTCTAATATGTTATTATAAATATGAAACAACCCTAATTCACCTTCTATCCATCCTACGGAAAAATGAAATCACCGCGTGTGCGTACGTACGGAATACCGTCTCCACTCCGTGGTGTAATCTATTTTCCACCATCACCTTACAAGGATGGGTATAATGGTGTAATGAGTAACTATTTATTATTATTATAAAGTAATATTTATACTGAAATAATATACATATACTCCAATACAATTCCACGATCATAGGAACGATATCATCACTCGTGCGTACGTACGGAATACCGTCTCCACGATGTGATGCGACTCGTTCTACATGATCATCATTACATAGTAATTATGTAAATGAATTGAATGAATAAATATGATATATGTTACACTAATAACATTCTGGATATAAGGTATCTATAACCTTAAAAGAAGAATAAGAATTTATTCGGCAAAACACGCATAAGAACAAAAGGCAATAAAGACCCGAGTAACAAGTAACAATGAAATATTACTAACAAGAAGCTAAGAATATGACCATATATGATATCATATCAATATGTATGATTCTGGAATAAGCCAATAACATTATTTAAGCCATTATACAGGATTTTCGGACACATACAAAGCAAATCGGACCTAAGGTAAGGGAAATATCACAATCTCATTTTTATCCGAGATTGTTTATTCGTAAGTATTTACTGGGGTGTATTTTATCATCCACATCCATGTTTCATCAATATGTAATATTATTTCAATCCACCTAAAATTGTTTAAATCTATTTTTACCCTTCGGTGAGTTTTTAGTAATATGTATGAAAGGAATCTTTTGTCGTTTTTCGTATGAGGTACTTTTTGACTTTTCCGACAAAAGTACGAAGAATGTTTTTTTAACTTATACGACATGAATGGATTTTTAAAACATTTTTTCCAAGAAGCTTCCTTTACAAGTTTTCAAGTTTATTTTTAATCAACTTTTTTTAGTTTATAATTGTATGACATGTTAAGAAAAGAAAAGTGTTTTTGAAGAAGAAAGGATATTTTCCTCAAGAATGGAGTTCAAGTGTTTTATCAAAATTATTTTCCATCTATGATAATAAAGGGTTCGGTTTTTATCCCTTTAATTACATTGATTTGATTATGTTGTGAGGGAATTATTTTTATGATGTCATTTTCCTTATATGATTTGTTTTATGATGTCATGATGTTTCAAGAATCCCATTTTTGTTACATGTGTTATGCGATGATGTATGATTTATGATTATGTGGCACACATAAGAAAGGATTCATTATAAGATGGGTGGGACCTATATCTCCCTCCAATGCATTGGGTAAAGATTTATATCTCATGAGATAGACATGGCTGGAACGGAAGGTTATTTCGGTTCAGTGATACAGGACTGAAACGAGGAGTGAACTCGGTTCAGAAATGGACTTTGTCCGCTAAGATAGTCTTGGAAATGAGTCATGACTTACAAGAAATGATTTTCCATGATTATGTGTGCATGCCACAAAGTTTCAAGTTTCATGTTATGATTATGGGGATCTCATTTTCACTTCTATGATTTGTTCCATGTTAAGATATTATGATCTCTTTTGCAGGTTATGATTTTCAAAAAAATATGATAGGATTTTTATTTCTTTTATTTGCCCTTGCTGAGCATTTGAGCTCACCCTTTTATGTTTTCTTTTCCTCAGGATATAAAGAACGGTTTTAGGTAAAAAAAAGGAAGATCTTTATGGGAGATATTGAAGATCTTTCACCATGATTAGAAGATTACGTTCTGAGTTTCCAAAGACACTAAACTATTACGATACTTGTGTGTGTGTTTTTGTTATGTACTAATTATTCCGAAAATGTAATGTAAAGTCAATGTACGTCAGGATTCAGGTCTCTACAGTTGGTATCAGAGGAAAGGGTTAGTCAACCTTTGGAAACTAGGATGCGAGAACTTTAGTGAGATCCCTAGAGATATTTATAAGGTATGTCTAGGGATGTCCCTAAGGATAAGTATACGTATACGATAAAGTCCTAGAACTACGATAACGATCATAGAATTTATCCTAAGATTTTAGATATTGAGGATACTCCACCATTATTATGTTGTTTTCCCCTAGCATGATTTTTGCCTCTCACACTATTCTTTTTGGGTTTTAGAAAATGGCTGGAAACAAGATGATTCACGATAATGGAGAATATGATGGACAATGGAATGATATTATTCATAATGAAATGGGATTTGGTAGTCCAAACATTAGTATTATTCCGAATCAGCAATCTCATAATATGATCAATAAAGTAAAATTTGGTAAGTTTCCTGACTTGGCTAATAAGAGAAAGATGGAGTTTCATGATGATCATAGAGGAAAGAAAGTTCAATTTCCCCTATGTAAATCATGTGGGAAGAGGCATCAAGGACAATGTTTCAAAGGAACTGGAAGATGCTTTGGGTGTGGAAAATAAGGACACAAAGCAAGTAAGTGCAAAGGAAAAGGTTCAGTTAACACCATGAATGAGGATAATGGTATTTCTACGACATCAACAATGGTTAAATGTTTTAAATGTGGAATGTACGGGCATTATGCAAACCAATTCCCTAAGGGAAAGTCTCATGAAGAGAATCAGTATGGTCGTATGGGAAGTATTTATGTTGATGATTATGAAGAGACTACAAATGATATGTGAGATGAAAGAATTGTTGAAGCTCGGTCGATGGTTTAAGAAGGTAGTGGAATGATTACATGTTTATCAAGTGTAATGTTGTATAAGTAATCTCATGGTACTATGGAATAAAGAGACATCTAAGGATTGTTACACTATTGTCTTTCCTATGTTTTTAAAGTGTATGATTAATGGTACTAGTAACCATGAAATGTTATTCAGATATTTTTTGGAAAGTAGATGATATGCGCATAATGAAGGAATAATAAGATAATGAGGTATTTGATTGTATTCATGAGCTCATGACTGATATAAGGAGAAGGTTATATCATGGTTTGAGTATATAGAATTTTTGGATTTTGGTATGTGTAAAGAGTTAACTTTTAACTGCATTCATGTTTTCACTAAGGTTCAATGGGTATTTAAGAGAATACGTGATTAAGGCCTTTGAATGTTTGGAATGTGACCAACAAGACATATCTTATGATATATGGGGATCAACGACAGTATTAAATCTCTGGTAATCGTTTTCACTATATTATGAGAGTGGACTAAAGTATTATGGATAAGCCTAAAGATTAGAATGGATTATGTCAGAAATAAGTTAGTATTGTTTAAGGATAGATGATTTTCGATATTGTTGATGGGATGTTATAGTAATATAGTTTTAGAAAAAGGACAACCTGCTGGACGGGCGACAACCCATCGCGTCGGACAAGGCTGTGGAAGTCGAACCCACAACCGAAGTGCGACTGACCTTTATCGCCTACCACTGGCCTACAAGAAGTCCCTGTTTAGTAGAAACTAGTTTTATTATATTAAGCTGTATGACATATGATGTATAAGTCCATTTTAGGAACCATATATGATTAATCTCACTATAGATCGAATTATGTATATAATTTTTTGCTAACCTTTTGTTTGAGACAGATGGAATGACCCGTCATTCTATCACATGATCTGCTAACACATCACGAATAACAAATTCAACTTCATTTATTTAAGAGATGAAGTGGAAATTGTTAAAGGCACGAAAAACAGTGAGATTGTAGCAAAATAAAGTAAGTATTTATTCTAATTCAAATTCTTTAACTTTAGGGAAACGATCTTGAAAACCAAAAATGTTGTCCTAGTGATCTTATATATGATGAATCAGATGGTACCTTAGATCATCATAAATTTATGGATTTGTAATTGCTAGCTTTTCTATATCCATGTTCTCTACCACTCTCCATCAGAACATGATGGTTAGATTTCTCTTCCATATCCATATTTTCACCTATGTGGAAACCCAATGATTAGTCTATTTGGGTAACCGTTAAGTTTCATACTTTTGTTTTTAAAGATTGGTTTTGGTATTCCTTTTTACGATGTGGGTTTCGATTAAAGAAACTTTCGAATAGTAAACCATTTATAACCCCGAAGAATTTCGAGGGTGAAATTCATTTTAAGGGGGGTAGAATGTAACACCCCGAGATTTTATGAAAAATATTCTTTTTAATTTCATTAATGTCTTGTGTTATACGCTACACCAAAAGGATCTTTCACAACATACATCTCGGACCTAGCTTGAATTACACACAATCACGACCTTCCACGATAGCGTGTGTTGTACGCAACACCAAGTTTCGCTAAACAACGATATGCTATTAAGATATTATTAAAACTAGCCGTTATGAATATTAATAACCACTTTTTGAAATTTTGTAAATTTTATTTTTCAAAATGGAATTCATTTTTGGATTTGTAAAATCGAAATTAGCTTAGGGTGAAATTTTGGTGATTTTCGGATAACTTTCATATTTTGATGAATAGTGAAAATTACTAAAAACAATTTTTTCAATCAAAATAATTAATAGTGATAAATTATTAATTTGAGTGGTTTTAAATTATATTTAGAATATATTTTTAAAATTTAATACAATGTTGGTCATTGGATGTAATTTCACATTTAAATCAGTTATAAACAAGTGTCAATCTTTTGATTGTTATTATCTCTTAAAAACACGCTATTTGTTGTGACAGCAGAAATTAATTATAAAATTAATTAGTGCAACTTATATGTTGGGAATTTTTTAAAATAGAAATCATTTTTGAATTCGGAATATCAATTATAGCTTAGGATGAAATTTTGGCATTTTTCTGAAAAACTTCAATTTTTGATGAATAGTGAAACCACTAAGTGGTAGGTTAAAAACTGAATTTTGCATAAAACTTAATTTTACCGCTTCTGTGAATGGAATTTAGAAAATCCGAAAGACACGGTTTATATCAGTAAGTAAAATGTGGTTCAATGAGATAAAAATAATTTTTTTAGGTGAATAGTAACTTTTTACTTTTTTTATCGCGGTTAATAGTAAATAGGGTAACTAATGGTAAATATGATATTACTATTACCCTAACACATTTCCTAATTCTATTGGATAAGTGTAATTCGACCAAAAACAACCTTATAAATATAATATGATCATTTAGGTCTACTTGGATTAGATTATGACATTTAATATTATTTTATTTAATGAATAGTTAAAATAGTTAAAATCAAAGTTTAATAAGTAAATCATTTTTTATATGAGGTTATACATAAGATAAATTCGACTATAAATATTCATTAGAAAGCTAAAAAGCTTTCCTACGTGATGGTATTTTATTTTTAATTTTTAGACATCAAATAATTTAATTTATTTATGACACAAAGATGATGCAGTAATTAACCTTTTAAGGAAATATAATTGATGTTATAAATGCTCAAATAAATGTAATTTGAGACTTTTTATTAATTCCACTAATATTCTAGGTTACTATGATATATTAGTGTTGATTTAATCAACTTGGTTCGAACATATAATTCTGTTATAACTTTCACAAAAATCATATATCAAATAGTGTCAAAATTGACACAAAATAGTTTTTAAATCAAATATTATATTATTAATTGTTATTCCTAAAAATCTAAGGTTCGGAAAAATTACTGAGATAAGGATATATATATTAATAATAAACAATTTGGGGTTCGTTTGGCATGTTATAGTAAGTTTATTAACCATATGGTGTAAGAAAACAAAAAGACACGGTAAAAGTTAAATTATTTAACTTAGAGTTAAATCTAATTGATAAGGTTAAAATAATAACCTAAACTTGTCTAAATCCTATTGGTTGATCGGATTTCGACCCATCCCCACTTTAGATTCGAAATAAGACCCTTTGGAACCATTATAAACCGATTTTGACTTTAATATAAAATAATATTCTGAGATATTCCTAAGGTGCCCCTCTCATCCCTTATAAAAGGACACCTCCTCCCCCTCCTCCTCACACCAATTTGAGCACTCAAGCTCGGCCAAACCCTGCCAAAATCCCTTCTCCACTTCCCTAGAATAATCCTAGAGGTCCTGGTCTTCTTCAAAGACCAATCTTAGTTCCCTAAGTGGAGGATTCAAAGAGGCGTTTCAAAGAAGAGGTAATATCCATTACCGATCTTTTCAATTTCTTTCTTCTTCAACTTCTTCTTCTTTAGTTGTTTCATGATAAAGTAATAACATCAGTACTACTTAAATACTGATATGTTATTATAAATATGAAACAACCCTAATTCACCTTCTATCCATCCTACGGAAAAATGAAGTCACCGCGCTTGCGTACGTACGGAATACCGTCTCCACGCCGTGGTGTAATCTATTTTCCACCATCACCTTACAAGGATGGGTATAATGGTGTAATGAGTAAATATTTATGATTATTATAAAGTAATATTGATACTGAAATAATATATGTATACTCCAATACAATTCCACGATCATAGGAACGATATCATCACTCGTGCGTACGTACGGAATACCGTCTCCACAATGTGATGCGACTCGTTCTACATGATCATCATTACATAGTAATTATATAAATGAATTGAATGAATAAATATGATATATTTTACACTAATAACATTCTGGATATAACTTATCTATAACCTTAAAATAAGAATAAGAATTTATTCGGCAAAACACGCATAAGAACAAAAGGCAATAAAGACCCGAGTAACAAGTAACAATGAAATATTACTAACAAGAAGCTAAGAATATGACCATATATGATATCATATCAATATGTATGATTCTTGAATAAGTCAATAACATTATTTAAACCATTATACAGGAGCTTCGGACACATACAAAGCAAATCGTACCTAAGGTAAGGGAAATATCACAATCTCATTTTTATCCGAGATTGTTTATTCGTAAGTATTTACTGGGGTGTATTTTATCATCCACATCCATGTTTCATCAATATGTAATATTATTTCAATCCACCTAAAATTGTTTAAATCTATTTTTACCCTTCGGTGAGTTTTTAGTAATATGTATGAAAGGAATCTTTTGTCATTTTTCGTACGAGGTACTTTTTGACTTTTCCGACAAAAGTACGAAGAATGTTTTTTTAACTTATACGGCATGAATGGATTTTTAAAACATTGTTTCCAAGAAGCTTCTTTTACAAGTTTTCAAGTTTATTTTTAATCAACTTCTTTTAGTTTATAATTGTATGACATGTTAAGAAAAGAAAAGTGTTTTTGAAGAAGAAAGGATATTTTCCTCAAGAATGGAGTTCAAGTGTTTTATCAAAATTATTTTCCATCTATGATAATAAAGGGTTCTGTTTTTATCCCTTTAATTACATTGATTTGATTATGTTGTGAGGGAATTATTTTTATGAAGTCATTTGCCTTATATGATTTGTTTTATGATGTCATGATGTTTCAAGAATCCCGTGTTTGTTACATGTGTTATGCGATGATGTATGATTGATGATTATGTGGCACACATAAGAAAGGATTCATTATAAGATGGGTGGGACCTATATCTCCCTCCAATGCATTGGGTAAAGATTTATATCTCATGAGATAGACATGGCTGGAATGGAAGGTTATTTCGGTTCAGTGATACAGGACTGAAACGAGCAGTGAACTCGGTTCAGAAATGGACTTTGTCCGCTAAGATAGTCTTGGAAATGAGTCATGACTAACAAGAAATGATTTTCCATGATTATGTGTGCATGCCACAAAGTTTCAAGTTTCATGTTATGATTATGGGGATCTCATTTTCACTTCTATGATTTGTTCCATGTTAAGATATTATGATCTCTTTTGCAGGTTATGATTTTCAAAAAAATATGATATGATTTTTATTTCCTTTATTTGCCCTTGCTGAGCATTTGAGCTCACCCTTTTCTGTTTTCTTTTCCCTAGGATATAAAGAAAGGTTTTAGGTAAAAAAAAAGGAAGATCTTTATGGGATATATTGAAGATCTTTCACCATGATTAGAAGATTACGTTCCGAGTTTCCAAAGACACTAAACTATTACGATCCTTGTGTGTGTGTTTTTGTTATGTACTAATTATTCCGCAAATGTAATGTAAAGTCAATGTACGTCAAGATTCGGGTCTCTACAGTTGGTATCAGAGGAAAGGTTTAGTCAGCCTTTGGAAACTAGGATGCGAGAACTTTAGTGAGATCCCTAGTGATATTTATAAGGTATGTCTAGGGATGTCCCTAAGGATAAGTATACGTATAGGATACAGTCCTAGAACTACGGTAACGATCATAGAATTTAACCTAAGATTTTAGATATTGAGGATACTCCACCTTTATTATGTTGTTTTCCCCTAGCATGATTTTTGCCTCTCACACTATTATTTTTGGGTTTTAAAAAATGGCTGGAAACAAGATGATTCACGATAATGGAGAATATGATGGACAATGGAATGATATTATTCATAATGAAATGGGATTTGGAAGTCCAAACATTAGTATTATGCCGAATCAGAAATCTCATAATATGATCAATAGTGTAAAATTTGGTAAGTTTCCTGACTCGGCTAATAAGAGAAAGATGGAGTTTCATGATGATCATAGAGGAAAGAAAGTTCAATTTCCCCTATGTAAATCATGTGGGAAGAGGCATCAAGGAGAATGTTTCAAAGGAACTGGAAGATGCTTTGGCTGTGGAAAAGAAGGACACAAAGAAAGTAAGTGCAAAGGAAAAGGTTCAGTTAACACCATGGATGAGGATAATGGTATTTCTACAACATCAACAATGGTTAAATGTTTTAAATGTGGAATGTACGGGCATTATGCAAACCAATGCCCTAAGGGAAAGTCTCATGAAGAGAATCAGTATGGTCGTATGGGAAGTATTTATGTTGATGATGATGAAGAGACTACAAATGATATGTGAGATGAAAGAATTGTTGAAGCTCGGTCGATGGTTTAAGAAGGTAGTGGAATGATTACATGTTTATCAAGTGTAATGTTGTATAAGTAATCTCATGGTACTATGGAATAAAGAGACATCTAAGGATTGTTACACTATTGTATTTCCTAAGTTTTTAAAGTGTATGATTAATGGTACTCGTAACCATGAAATGTTATTCAGATATTTTTTGGAAAGTAGATGATATGCGCATAATGAAGGAATAATAAGATAATGAGGTATTTGATTGTATTCATGAGCTCATGACTGATATAAGGAGAAGGTTATATCATGGTTTGAGTATATAGAATTTTTGGATTTTTGTATGTTTAAAGAGTTAACTTTTAACTGCATTCATGTTTTCAGTAAGGTTCAATGGGTATTTAAGAGAATATGTGATTAAGGCCTTTGAATGTTTGGAATGTGAACAACAAGACATATCTTATGATATATGGGGATCAATGACAGTATTAAATCTCTGGTAATCGTTTCCACTATATTATGAGAGTGGACTAAAGTATTATGGATAAGCCTAAAGATTAGAATGGATTATGTCGGACATAAGTTAGTATTGTTTAAGGATAGAAGATTTTCGATATTATTGATGGGATGTTATAGTAATATAGTTTTAGAAAAAGGACAACCTGCTGGACGGGCGACAGCCCATCGCGTCGGACAAGGCTGTGGAAATCGAACCCACAACCGAAGTGCGACTGGCCTTTATCGCCTACCACTGGCCTACAGGAAGTCCCTGTTTAGTAGAAACTAGTTTTATTATATTAAGGTGTATGACATATGATGTAGAAGTCCATTTTAGGAACCATATATGATTAATCTCACTATAGATCGAATTATGTATATAATTTTTTGCTAACCTTTTGTTTGAGACAGATGGAATGACCCGTCATTCTATCACATGATCTGCTAACACATAACGAATACAAAATTGAACTTCATTTATTTAAGAGATGAAGTGTAAATTGTTAAAGGCACAAACAACAGTGAGATTGTAGCAAAATAAAGTAAGTATTTATTCTAATTCAAATTCTTTAACTTTAGGGAAACGATCTTGAAAACCAAAAATGTTGTCCTAGTGATCTTATATCTGATGAATCAGATGGTACCTTAGATCGTCACAAATTTATGGATTTGTAATTGCTAGCTTTTCCATAGCCATGTTCTCTACCACTCTCCATCAGAACATGATGGTTAGATTTCTCTTCCATATCCATATTTTCACCTATGTGGAAACCTAGTGATTAGTCAATTTGGGTAACCGTTACGTTTCATACTTTTGTTTTTAAAGATTGGTTTTGGTATTCTTTTTTACGATGTGGGTTTCGATTAAAGAAAATTTCGAATAGTAAACCATTTATAACCCCGATGAATTTCGAGGGCGAAATTCATTTTAAGGGGGGTAGAATGTAACACCCCGAGATTTTATGAAAAATATTCTTTTTAATTTCATTAATGTCTTGTGTTATACGCTACACCAAAAGGATCTTTCACAACATACATCTCTGACCTGGCTTGAATTACATGCAATCACGACCTTCCACGATAGCGTGTGTTGTACGCAACACCAAGTTTCGCTAAACAACGATATGCTATTAAGATATTATTAAAACTACCCGTTATGAATATTAATAACCACTTTTTGAAATTTTGTAAATTTTATTTTTCAAAATGGAATTCATTTTTTGATTCGTAAAATCGAAATTAGCTTAGGGTGAAATTTTGGTGATTTTCGGATAACTTTCATATTTTGATGAATAGTGAAAATTACTAAAAACAACTTTTTCAATCGAAATAATTAATAGTGATAAATTATTAATTTGAGTGGTTTTAAAGTATATTTAGAATATATTTTTACAGTTTAATACAATGTTGGTCATTGGATGTAATTTCACATTTAAATCAGTTATAAACAAGTGTCAATCTTTTGATTGTTATTATCTCTTAAAAACACGCTATTTGTTGTGACAGCAAAAATTAATTATAAAATTAATTAATGCAACTTATATGTTTGGAATTTTTTAAAATAGAAATCATTTTTGAATTCGGAATATCAATTATAGCTTAGGGTGAAATTTTGGCATTTTTCTGAAAAACTTCAATTTTTGATGAATAGTGAAACCACTAAGTGGTAGGTTAAAAACTGAATTTTGCATAAAACTTAATTTTACCGCTTCTGTGAATGGAATTTCGAAAATCCGAAACACACGGTTTATATCAGTAAGTAAAATGTGGTTCAATGAGATAAAAATAATTTTTTTGGTGAATAGTAACTTTTTACTTTTTTTACCGCGGTTAATAGTAAATAGGGTAACTAAGGGTAAATATGATATTACTATTACCCTAACACATGTCCTAATTCTATTGGATAAGTGTAATTCGACCAAAAACAACCTTATGAATATAATATGACCATTTAGGTCCACTTGGATTAGATTATGACATTTAATATTATTTTATTTAATGAATAGTTTAAGTAGTTAAAATCAAAGTTTAATAAGTAAATCATTTTTATATGAGGTTATACATAAGATAAATTCGACTATAAATATTCATTAGAAATCTAAAAAGCTTTCCTACATGATGGTATTTTATTTGTAATTTTTAGACATCAAATAATTTAATTTATTTATGACACAAAGATGATGCAGTAATTACCCTTTTAAGGAAATATAATTGATGTCATAAATGCTCAAATAAATGTAATTTGAGACTTTTTATTAATTCCACTAATTTTCTAGGTTACTATGATATATTAGTGTTGATTTAATCAACTTGGTTCGAACATATAATTCTGCTATTACTTTCACAAAAATCATATATCAAATAGTGTAAACATTGACACAAAATAGTTTTTAAATCAAATATTATATTACTAATTGTTATTCCTAAAAATCTAAGGTTCGGCCAAATGACTTAGATAAGGATATATATATTAATAATAAACAATTTGGGGTTCGTTTGGAATGTTATAGTAAGTTTATTAACCATATAGTGTAAGAAAACAAAAAGACATGGTAAAAGTTAAATTATTTAACTTAGAGTTAAATCTAATTGATAAGGTTAAAATAATAACCTAAACTTGTCTAAATCCTATTGATTGATCGGATTTCGACCCATCCCCACTTTAGATTCGAAATAAGACCCTTTGGAACCATTATAAACCGATTTTGACTTTAATATAAAATAATATTTTGAGATATTCCTAAGGTGCCCCTCTCCTCCCTTATAAAAGGACACCTCCTCCCCCTCCTCCTCACACCAATTTGAGCACTCAAGCTCGGCCAACCCCTGCCAAAATCCCTTCTCCACTTCCCTAGAATAATCCTAGAGGTCCTGGTCTTCTTCAAAGACCAATCTTAGTTCCCTAAGTGGTGGATTCAAAGAGGCGTTTCAAAGAAGAGGTAATATCCATTACCGATCTTTTCAATTTCTTTCTTCTTCAACTTATTCTTCTTTAGTTGTTTCATGATAAAGTAATAACATCAGTATTACTTAAATACTGATATGTTATTATAAATATGAAACAACCCTAATTCACCTTCTATCCATCCTACGGAAAAATGAAATCACTGCGCGTGCGTACGTACGGAATACCGTCTCCACGCCGTGGTGTAATCTATTTTCCACCATCACCTTACAAGGATGGGTATAATGGTGTAATGAGTAACTATTTATGATTATTATAAAGAAATATTGATACTGAAATAATATAAATATACTCCAATACAATTCCACGATCATAGGAATGATATCATCACTCGTGCGTACGTACGGAATACCGTCTCCACGATGTGATGCGACTCGTTCTACATGATCATCATTACATAGTAATTATATAAATGAATTGAATGAATAAATATGATATATGTTACACTAATAACATTCTTGATATAAGGTATCTATAACCTTAAAAGAATAATAAGAATTTATTCGGCAAAACACGCATAAGAACAAAAGGCAATAAAGACCCGAGTAACAAGTAACAATGAAATATTACTAACAAGAAGCTAAGAATATGACCATATATGATATCATATCAATATGTATGAATCTGTAATAAGTCAATAAAATTATTTAAACCATTATACAGGAGCTTCGGACACATACAAAGCAAATCAGACCTAAGGTAAGGGAAATATCACAATCTCATTTTTATCCGAGATTGTTTATTCATAAGTATTTACTGGGGTGTATTTTATCATCCACATCCATGTTTCATCAATATGTAATATTATTTAAATCCACAAAAAATTGTTTAAATCTATTTTTACCCTTCGGTGAGTTTTTAGTAATATGTATGAAAGGAATCTTTTGTCGTTTTTCGTACGAGGTACTTTTTGACTTTTCCGACAAAAGTAAGAAGAATGTTTTTTTAACTTATACGACATGAATGGATTTTTAAAACATTGTTTCCAAAAAGCTTCCTTTACAAGTTTTCAAGTATATTTTTAATCAACTTCTTTTAGTTTATAATTGTATGACATGTTAAGAAAAGAAAAGTGTTTTTGAAGAAGAAAGGATATTTTGCTCAAGAATGGAGTTCAAGTGTTTTATCAAAATTATTTTCCATCTAAGATAATAAAGGGTTCTGTTTTTATCCCTTTAATTACATTGATTTGATTATGTTGTGAGGGAATTATTTTTATAAAGTCATTTGCCTTATATGATTTGTTTTATGATGTCATGATGTTTCATGAATCCCATTTTTGTTACATGTGTTATGCGATGATGTATGATTTATGATTATGTGGCACACATAAGAAAGGATTCATTATAAGATGGGTGGGACCTATATCTCCCTCCAATTCATTGGGTAAATATTTATATCTCATGAGATAGACATGGCTGGAATGGAAGGTTATTTCGGTTCAGTGATACCGGACTGAAACGAGGAGTGAACTCGGTTCAGAAATGGACTTTGTCCGCTAAGATAGTCTTGGAAATGAGTCATGACTAACAAGAAATGATTTTCCATGATTATGTGTGCATGCAACAAAGTTTCAAGTTTCATGTTATGATTATGGGGATCTCATTTTCACTTCTATGATTTGTTCCATGTTAAGATATTATGATCTCTTTTGCAGGTTATGATTTTCAAAAAAATATGATATGATTTTTATTTCCTTTATTTTCCCTTGCTGAGCATTTGAGCTCACCCTTTTATGTTTTCTTTTCCCCAGGATATATAGAAAGGTTTTAGGTAAAAAAAAGAAAGATCTTTATGGGAGATATTGAAGATCTTTCACCATGATTAGAAGATTACGTTCCGAGTTTCCAAAGACACTAAACTATTACGATCCTTGTGTGTGTGTTTTTGTTATGTACTAATTATTCCGCAAATGTAATGTAAAGTCAATGTACGTCAAGCTTCGGGTCTCTACATGCACCAACAACTTCTATTAAAAAGTTCATCAAATCATTAACCAAAGAATCAAGTTCCAAATGCAACATCGTTAATGAAGCATTACATTTTCGACTCAAAGAATCAGCAACTTTATTGGATTTTCCCAGATGATAATGAATTGTACAATCATAATCCTTGATTAATTCCAGACATCTCCTCTATCCCATGCTCAATTCTTTCTGAGTTAATATATACATTAAACTTTTGTGATCAGTATATATTTCACACTTTACTCCATACAAATGATGCCTCCAAATTTTTAAAGCAAAAACAACAGCAGCTAATTCCAAATCATGTGTAGGGTAATTTAACTCATGAGTTTTCAACTGATGTGAAGCATAAGAAATTACCTTATCATTCTGCATAAAGAAAAAGACATGTCCCTTCAATTAAGCATCACTGTATATAACAAACTCACCATTCCTGGAAGGAAGTGCCAAAACTGGACCATTCACCAATCTTCTTTTCAACTCTTGAAAACAATCATCACATTATTTTGTCCAGATGAACTTAACACCCTTACGAGTTAGCTTAGTCATTGGACTAGATAACCGTGAAAATTTTTCAACAAACCTTCGGTAGTAACAAGCCAAACCAAGAAAACTACGGATCTTGGTTACATTTGTGGGTCTTGGCTATTCTTCAACAACTTTTGTTTTAGCAGGATCAACAGTTATTCCATCTTTTGAAACAATGTGACCCAGGAAAGAAATTTGTTGTAACCAAAACTCACACTTGCTGAATTTTCTATATATTTTCTTTTCTTTTAAGGTTTCCAAGATAACCCTTAAATGACTTTCATGCTCCTCTTTACTTTTAGAAAACACCAAAATATCATCGATGAAAACAACCACAAACTTATCCAAGAACTTATGGAAAATTATATTCATAAGGTCCATGAATACAACAGGTGCATTGGTTATCCCAAAAGGCATAACTACAAATTCATAATGGCCATATCTTGTACAGAACACAGTCTTCAGAACGTCTGCTTCTTTTACTTTCAACTGATGGTACCCCGACCTCATGTAAATCTTCGAAAAATACTGAGCTCCCTGGAGCTGATCAAACAAATCATTGATATGAGGCAAAGGATACTTGTTCTTAACAGTAATATTATTCAAGGCTCTATAATCAATGCAAAGTCTCATTGAGCCATCTTTCTTTTTAACAAACAAGACAGGAGAACCCCATGGTGATGTGCTAGGTCGAATGAAACCTTTATCTAATTACTCTTGCAATTGTTTCTTTAACTCTAAAAGTTCAACATGAGACATTCAATAAGGGGGTTTGAAATTAGATTAGAATCAAGAACTAAGTCAACAATAAATTCAACTTCCCGATCATGAATAATACCAGGAAACTCATCATAAAAAACATCAAGATACTCATTTACCACTGGCACATCATTAATATGAACAGTTCCTTTATTTTTAACAATATGTGAAAGGTAACATTCATTTCCTTCTTTTACTAGTTTCTCAACTTCCTGATATGTTATCAAAAGCAAGGGTTGATTCCTATACACAAACTGAAAAACTTTCTGAAAATAAACCATTTTAGCTCTGTAGTCAATCGTAGAATGATAAACAGAAAGCCAATCCATGCCCAAAATAACATCAAACTCTACTAGAGGCAAAATAATAAGGTTTTCTGGTAGATTCTTTCCACACACAAGGATAGGAAGGTTCTTATAATTCCTTTTTGTCTCAACGTTCCCTACGAGTGTTTTTACCATAAGTTCAAGGTTCATATATTGAGATGGAATTTCCAATTTACTAGAAAAATTCTCAGAAATGAATGAATGTATAGACCCTAAATCAAACAACACGTTGGAATAATCTGAACAAACAAATAGTGTACCTGATACTACTTCATTTGATGGCCCAACATCTGCTGAAGTTGTTGCAAAGGATTTCACCACTCCTTTCTGCTTGTATTCTGGCTGAATTCCTCCAGTCGAGTTCTTCGTTAAACAATCATTTGCATAATGACCCATTTCATTACACTTAAAACATCTTACCACTGGTTTTTCATTGCCTGCTTGATCATCTTCCTTACAGTTACGAGCAATATGACCATACTTACCACACCAAAAGCACTTACCAGACTTTGATAAACATTCTCCAGGATGCATTTTACCACACTTCTCACAGGATGGATATTTGGTTTTCTTACCTCCTTACTTCTTTGATGAATTCTTCCCCTTTTCCTGCCAACTGGACCTCTTATTCCGCTGTTTTTCATAGAATACCGGATCATCAACAAACTCTATTTCCACCTTCTCCGCACATCGAACACATTTTTCATAACTTTTGAACACACGAGAAGCTAAAACCCTTCGATACTTTGGCTTTAACCCTGAGTAAAAATTGTTAATTTTACTATCAAGATCTCATATGATGTTTGGAGCATACCTTGCCAATCGAGTGAACTTTGCTTCATAAGCAGCCACAGAATCATTCTCCTGCCTCAATTCTAGGAACTATTTTTCCATCCTAAGACGAACCACCATAGGAAAATAATTCTCAAGAAACATACCTTTGAATTCTTCGTAGTGAAGATCCTCAATATCATCACTATCCCTGATATTTTTTACCAATGACCACCACTGATCAGCTTCAACTTCAAAACGGTAAATAGCAGGACTAACCTTTTGATGTTATGAACACCCCATGACATCAAAAATCTTCTACAGTGCTTTAATCCACCTTTCATCTTGTATGGGGTCAGATGATCCTACGAATGATGGGGGATGTTGCCTCATGAAATGTTCCACCACTGACATGTTCCTCTGCGGTTGATCTGGCTGATCTCGTGCATGGATACCACCACCATTTATAGCCTGAGTCAACTGTTCCATCACTACAACAAACTGTTCAGTTCCAATTCCGACCATCTCAGGTTGTTGATTTGGAAGGTTGTCTTCCTCCTGATGTCGTCCGAATATAGCTGCTTTGTTTCCTCTACGGAAAACCATTCTGAACACAAAAATATCTTAGGCGAAGAAAAATGGTAATCTTTAAATGCTATATCATTTCAGTCATACCATAAATTAACTTATAATTTAACAATTTTCTAACTCCTAAAGTTGTCTAAACCGACCTCTGATACTAACTATATGGCCCCGGCCTTAAACCTTACTTAATATTGAATTAAATGAATAATTCACATTGAGGATATTTTCAGGTTTAGACTTTTAGAGAATTAGGACATAACTATTACATCTCAAAAGATTACAAAGTAGACACTTCTACTATTTTTCCATAAAATAAAAACTCTTAAAAAGAAACTTGTCTAGTTCCATGTTTTAGGTAGCCTGACTTTCCCTTGATCCCTTCCTTGACCCTAATCCACATTAAGTCCTGTGAAAAACATTTCAAAAAAAACTTGGGGTGATCATAAAAAGCTCAGTAAGGGATACACAAATAATGAAAACTGTTAGTTTTTCAAACATCAGGTAAGCCATGTATACTTTATCAAAATAATATATTCACCTTTATGAAGTAGTAAAAACTCTTCACTGAATAAAATATCATTACTTACCCTTTTGTAACCAAAGGATTACCATAAAACCCATATAAAGAACACATAACATATAAAGGTAACTTGGGACATAAACATACTTAAGTGGAATAACCATACAGTCGACTTCCACACATATCACTTAATGGAATAGCCATTCGGCCAACTTCAAAACTTAATTGAATAGCCATACGGCTGACTTCCGTACCCAATGCATTGGAGGTTATAACGTAACCACCCGTCCTGGTATTCACGGCACCACCTTCTATATGGTTTATCACGTAACCACCCGTCAAATGTCCAAGTACTATTATAAAATCATAAGACATAAAATAAACACAATGGAAAGAAAACATTTCCACATTCCAATCACAAAATATCACATAAATATATTGACATAACAAATCCATTATAAAAACCATTTTCAATACAAAAAATACATAAAAGATTATATAGTATCTGTTTCATTTAAAAAAAACATTACAGCTTGTTGAGGAAGCCAAAGACCAAATAATACTCGCGGCGGCGGAAAAGGTCGTTGTCACCGCGTACGTTAAAAAAACATTCCTTTTTGTCATTTAGTAAAATGCTTTGTAGAAAAAGATTCCTTTTGTATAAAAGTAAAAGTCAAATGGGTTTATACACCGTATAAAAGAAAGTTGTGTATAAAACTAAATATTCCTCAATGAAAGGAGATAGAGATGAAGTCCCTTAGCTTGGGTCCGACTTGACTCGATCGTTCTTTAACCTAGTGAATAATAAACTTGAGTTAATTTATATTTTCTTAAAAACCTTTTTTGAGTTCATTATTCCTTTTATATCACTTATTTCCATGTTATAAACATTATGTAATCATTTATGTTAATAATGTTTGTTTCGTCGATATTTGGTCCTTAAGTCGAAAGTGGACTTCTTACAATTACATGTTGTTTGTGTGGTAAAAGGTTCATTATATCCAGAATGACATTCCTGATTTGGATATCATATATATCATATATATCTATCATATAAATGTATTTATAATATCACATAATCATTTAGAGGTAATAAATGAAATGCATCGTTCATGGAGACGGTAAGCTGTACGTGCGCATGAACGCTACTTTCATTTCTATGTCATATTAATGGAATTAAAACTAAATGAGAGGTATGTATATTTTAATTCCATAATTATATTAATAATTTAGATGTAACATACATCATATATATCCATTATATATATGTACTTATAATAGCACATTACATTTGGGGATAAGAAATGAAATGCACCGTTCATGGAGACGGTAAGTCGTACGTATGCATGAACGCTAATTTCATTTCTATTTCATATTTTTATGGAATGGAATAATAATGATATAAAGGTATATTATAATTCCAGTATAATATCATATATAATACCATTAATTAAATCCTTTATACATCCCACATATGGCATTAATGAAATCAAATCACTTTGAGGGGGTGGTAGTCCGCACTTCCTTAAATGAAGATATCACATTTACCCATAATGGAAGAAATAAAGGTATTACCAAAATGAAAAATACAGAAGCTTAAATAAAACATAAACATATTATATATAATATATAAATATAGTGTCATCTTAATGGCCACCTTGAAGGTGTTAAAATAATGTTGAACAATCATCGTTTCGGGAGGCAGAAATTCGCCATCCACGGAAACCGTATGTTCTTTAACCATTAGATGCAGGTGTGTGTAAGTGTAGCTCGAATAATCCTTATAAAAACATCATAGTATATGGAATATACTGGTTTTGTTACAAAAGAAATGAATAAAAATATGTTAGTGGGTTGGAGAAGCAAAATAAAACAAAACGTCTCAAGTGAAGACATTATCTTAAAATCAGGTAACTCCCTTTAGTTTGAGCTCAAAGGCTTCTTTGGGAAGACTTATGCCCAAAGTGAGGATTGAAGGAGTAAGAGAGGGATGTGTAGAGACAAAATGGGTAGAGGGTGGACGAGCCAAAGGCTTTAGAGGTGTGGGTAAGGAGGTAGAGGTGGGGGCCTTTTATAAGAGGAGAGGAGGGGAACTCTTGGAAAGTAAAGAAATGCTACTTTATTTTCAAATGGTTTTCAGATGTTAATGGTCCCATATTGACATTTTTCTAGGATAAGGTGATAAGGGTTTGAAATCCACCCATCCAATAGGTTTTGGACATGTGTAGGTCTTAGATTTTACATTATATTTCCATTTTATTTAAATTGTTAAATAATGAGGTAATCACTGCATCATCATGGTGTCATAAATAATTTAATTTATTTAATGCATAAAAATTATAAAAAAATACTATGATGTAGGAAATCGTTTTAGCTTTCAAATGAACATTTATAGTAAAAAATCTAACTTTTATAACCCCATGTAAAATTTGTTTTAGTAAAACAACTCATGTTTGTGTCATTTTGACTTAAACATTAAATAAAAAGTTATTTATGTCATTTTCCAACCAAAGTGGCTTCATGGGGTCCCCAAGATGACCCATGGATTTTCGTGGTCGGCCATGACACATCCAATGAGGTTAGGACAAGTGTCAAGTTCATTTCATATTATTAAAACATTATTTTTACCTTAAATTACAATAATTAACTCTAATCGCGATTAAAAACTTAATAAGTTACTATTCACCAAAAAATTATTTTAATCCCATTGAACCACATTTTACTTCTTAATGACAACCATGTATGTCGGATTTTTGAAATTCAAAACACAGAGGTGGTAAAATTTCATTTAAACGAAAAATCAGTTTTTTAAGTACCTCTTAGTGGTTTCAGTATTCATCAAAAATTGAAGTTTTTTCTGAAAAATACCAAAACTTCACCCTAAGCTATATTTGATATTACAAATAAAAAAATTAAGTCCATTTTACAAAATTCAAAACACATAAGTTTCATTAATTAATTTAATAATTAATTCCCACTGTCAGAGCAAATAGTGTGTTTTTATGAAACAATAAGTATCAAAAGATTGCCACTAGTTTAAGTCCGATTTCAACGTGAAATTAATTCAAACGACCACTATTGAATTTAATGGTAAAAATATATTCTAATTTCACTTTAAAACAAATTTAAAATATAATCTAATCATCTTAATTAATTATATTAAAAAGTGGTTTTGAATTAAAATACAACATTTTACACTATTCATTAAAAAATGAACTTTTTCGGAAAAGTACCAAAAAATTACACAAAGTAAAATTTGATGTCCCGATTCTAAAGAAAAGTTTTATTTGGTCCCAAAGAATGTATAAGAGTGAACAAAACTATATTTAATGACGGTTCCCCATCAAATGTTGATAAGTGGACCTTTCGTGAAAATTAGAGTATATAAGCCTAAAATTGAATTCTTTTCGTATTTTAAGACTTTATCCTTTATTAGATAAATGTAAAAACATTTAACAAAAATATATAATCATATTTTAGTTATGTCTATCCATTACCGTCAGTACAACGGCTACGTGTTAACTAACATTTAAAATAATATTATTTTATTACTAGTGTGCAACGTACGATTTCAAAGATACTCTTTGTTGCGTATCAGGTACGCTATCGAACATAGAAACCCATTTAAAGTAAAGTCAATATTTAATTTGAAAATATAAATAAATATGAAAACGTATTATTCTTTATTTACTTGGGATGTTACATAATTTTTAGGATTTTTCTAAAAAGATAAAATATTTAGTGAATAGTGAAAATATTGAATTCTGTATAATCTGTCATTTCTTTTTAAGTAAATGTCCCATTATTATTTAAATTTTATATTAAATTAAAAATAATTATATTTTAATTATAATTATTATAATTAATCACCTAATAAACTTCATTATAATTTATTTTAACGTAATTTCTTTTTTAGGGAAAAAATCATATTTTTCTGAAACTGTTCTTTTGTGAAAAATGTGTTTTTATCTTAATAAATTAAAATAATATCTATTTATAATTATTTTAACTAAATTTATATATTATATATCCAATAATATATTTTAACATTCATTTTATGGTTTTAATAGAGAAAAAATGTAATTAAATTAGGTTTTATGCATAAAGATTTATTTTTCTAAAACAGGTTTTAGTTGTGCATCACACACTCATTCAAAATTAAATTCTACAAAATATAGAAATTTAACTTCATAAAATGTATTAAATTATTATAATAATCATATTTAATATAATATAAAAGTTTTACTATAATTTTTTTTTATTTAATAGTGAAAACCAAATTTTTTTTAACCATGTTTAAAGATAAAATGAGTTGGTGGGGAGTTAAACCAAGAGATAAAGGTTTGAATGAATTATAACACTCTAAAATTAATATTTTAAAAAACTATTTCAATATTATATTATCCTAACTCAAATTTAATGGCCATTTATACCCACTTTATTATGAATGTGATCTTATATCATTGAAATATTTTACAAAATTCCATGTCTATGCCTTCCCTCTCTTATATAGGGCACCTATTCTCCTCCATAATTCACAAAATTTTAGACTTATAGATTATAAAATCCATACTCAAAAAATTTTCTAAATTTATTCCACTCAACCTACTTCTTATAATCTTCTTCTAAGACTAATCCTTGAATTTTAAAGATTTAAGTCAAAAGAGTTTTATCAAATAAGAGTTATCAATCTTAACCAAGATCTTTCAATTTAATTTCTTCTTGTACATTCTATAAAATTAATGAATCCATCAAAATATGATTAATATAGTATCATAAATATACCTAGATGTCATTATGATGATGAAAAATCCATTTTCTAACCCTTCTCTATCAAATTGAAAATAAAAGCATCACTTGTGTGTACGTGTGGCCTACCGCCTCCACATAATGATACAATTATTTTTCCATACCCTTAATTAATGGAATGTTATTATGAGATATTTGGTATTTATATATGATATTTTTTGATAATTTTTATTCTTAAAATATAATATCTTATCTACCTTCTTATCATCTAATCTATTAGAGAATGATAATATCTCACCTGTTGACTACCACCACCACGAAACGCTGTGATTTGTTGTTCATTTATGTTTTAATTGGATGGTAATATAGATATATTTAATGAATATATATGATATTTTTTATATAATAATAATTATATAAATATTACTTATCATTTACCTTTATTTCATTATATTTTTTAGAATATAGAAATCACTACTCATGCACACGTATAGACTACTGTTTACAGGTTGTGATGTAATTCATTTTTCACTAAAAATTAACATGAATAAATATAAAAATTTATATAATGAATATATTTGATATTTATATCATTATTTAAATTATATATATGAATAAACCTTGATCAATATGGAATTACCATAACCACCGAACAAAAATATACATTAAAAATGAAGCAGTTGACACCTAAAATGACAATGATAGTGAATGATTATGAATGAAATGGAGATAAGTTGTTTTAAGTAAACCATGTATGGTATTATAGTTATGATTATGGATTTATTATATAATTATAATACAATTAAATTTATTATTCATGATTCTAGATCACCTACGTAAGAATATGAACTTTATATAAGGGTTTTATGTTACAATGTAATTTTTACAGGGACTGTTGATGCTAAAATATTTTTATGTTATAATTTTCTTATCTATATATCCAAAATATTTTATATTTTATTATATTATATTTAATTATTTTTATTGAATGTCTCCACTCAATTTCCTCTTTTTAATTAATTAAGAGACTATCATATTGTTTTTTAAAAAATAGGCATTATTTTTCACTTTAGTCGGGAATCTTTACTTCCATATCTGAATTTTATTTAAAATATTTTCAGGAATGTTTTCACTACTCTAAAAATAAATTTAAATTAATTTTTTACTATATTTTAATTTCTTTTCCATGGTTTAAAAGGAACCTTCTTGTCATTTTCCAGACATAGTACTTCTATCTTTTTGCAGAAAATGTGAATGTAATTTTTTTATAACATACACCACATAAACAACTTTATCCTCTATCAGAAATAATGATATATTTTAATATCATTTTATAATTTTACTTTTATAATTCAAAATAAATCATATTTATTGATATTATTTATTTTGTATATTCTAAATAGGTTATTTCAATTGAAAATTCTATTTTTCACACGAAAGTTTTTGCAATATTTTTATGGTATTTTTTTCTATAACAACATCATTTAATGTTTCTTATGATTTAATGGGGGATATGATACAATATTGAAATATATACTATCTCTCTTGATGTTTTATTATGATGGTTAGGGAATTTGTTTCAAAAGTTTTATTCTCTCCATAGGTAGTGATAAGATGATATGATGAATATTTTATGATCTTTTTCCACACATATATATTGTTTTAATAATTTGATTGGTTGTAATGGAATTTTATATACCTCTAATCAATTGGGTAAAGAAGGATATCTCATTAGATGATAAGGACTAGAATAAGGACCAAAATCGGTTCAGTAAGGGACATTGTCTAATAATATAATCTTTAGAGTGAACCGAAATTAAATAAAAGATGGAATTATGTGTAGAACAAATAAATTATTATAATATTGGAAGTGATCATTGAATAAGAAGGTTTTTTTTCTATGAATATATTTATTCCACACGTTTATGTATTATTCTTTTGATAAGTTCTTAGGGATCATGATTGATTAGTGATGATTCTGCACTCTTATTCCTTATTTAATTTGATTGATAAAACACTATTCCATGTTTCATGATTTATGATATATGGATTGATCAGTAAGATTTTATAATTTTAACATCATTTTCCCACACCCTTAACTTGTATTAAAATCACTTATGATCATTCATTGTTATTTCTTATTTTTACCCTTACTAAGCATCTAGGATCACACTTTATTAAGTTTCCCTTCTATAGGTTATGGGGAAAGTTTTTAAGTATGCATGGTCTAATAAGGGTGCTAGTTGCGATTAACTTAATTGGAAATGATCTTATTGTTTACATGAATATTATTTATGTTTAAATGTTTTTTGATACAACAATCATTTTCTATTCATATTTGGATCATATTTATATGTATTATATATTTATGATAATAAGATGTAGCATTTATGTGTGAAAATTATGGGTCTATATAGTTTATATTAGGGAAATATTTTTCAACTTTTTAAAATATTGATGGAGAAGAATTATTAGGAACCCTCAGGATAAGCTTAATTATTGGAGAACATGCTAATATATAGTACATAAATGTCTATGTTTTACCTAAGAAAATAAATCACTATCTGGACACTATAAGGGAACACTATTTTGGAATAGATGTATTTATGGGTGATAACCCCAAAAAGATTTGGTCTAGTATCTCTAGGCCATCATTCTGATAAATTGTGAAGACAACCTTACTATTTACATGCTTTGACACTCCATGGGATGTGATTAGGTTAATAAATATTTTAATTATGAGTAATTATAATGTATTTGAATAGATGATGATCATGGATTAATTATCTTAATCCTAAGGTTTCATATATTTAAAATAATGTGTCATGATTTGGAGATCCTATAAATTATTTTTCATGATTTATTACTCTGGTTAACGATGATTAATGAACCTGATCAACATTTTGGTTAGTCAAAGTTATTGAAAATATAATTATAAATTTGATGTGGTTATAGGTATGATTAAATATTGAATTAACCTATTTGATCTTAGTTATATGGATTAAAATATATCATGAAAATTATTTTGAAATTTTAATTCATATATTCAATTATTAGATGTTAAAATAGTAGTAAGAACTTATGATGGTATGAGGGACACATCACAATTATAGTATTCTTATCTAATTGATATTTTTTGTAATTTCCTCCTTAAAAATATTCTTATTATTCCACTATTTTATTGTGATATAATTTTGGGCCTAAATTGGATTTAATTATATAATTAAAAATTCTATTTTAGTGTAAGGGAAGTAACATTTGATGTTCTAAACCAATATATGATTTTATATTTGTATGTGGATAAGTATGAACATTGAATGTAAATAACATACATTTATGTATATTTATTCTTATATAAAGGGGTTATTTATCTCTTATGGTTGAGAAGAAACACTTCATTGAAGAAATTCCTATTGTATGGGAGTATTTTTATGTGTTTCTAGAAGAATTACACTATCTTCCTCCAAATCATAATGTTGATTTTTCAATAGAAGTTATACCCAATGATACACCCATTTCATAGAATCTATATAGAATGGACCCAATTGAGTTACGAAAAATAAAGAATAAACTCTAGGCAAATATTGACAATGGTTTAATTTAGTTATGCTTATAACCATGTGATGAACTTGTTCTTTTTTTTGAAGAAAGGTGGATCAATGTGACCCTACATTGATTATTTGGAAAAAAACATGATCATGATCAAGAATAAGTATCTTCTACACTATATTGGTTATTTTTTCAATCAGTTATAAAGTTATCAATATTTTTTCAAGATTGATCTTTGATTTGGATACTATCTATTAAGATTCAAAAGTGAATACATACCCAATATAGGATTTTTATAGAGGTATAGACACTATGAATTTATAAAAATTACATTTTATCTTACTAAATCCTCCACAATTTTCAAGGATTCAATGAATATGTTCTTTAAAGATTACCTTGATAAATTTTTGGTAAGTGTTGTAGATGATATTATTATACATTCCAAGATAATGTAAGATCATGATGACCACCTTAGTATTGTAATGAATACCCTAATGAAGGATAAACTGTAAGAAAAATTTACCAATAATGAGTTTTTCTATAAATGTATTCATTTTTCTGTTCTATAATCTCAGACAAAGGTTTATCAGTTGATCTATCAATGATATAAGTTATTAAACATTTTAGCAGACCTAACACTATGAACTATATCCATTGTTTTCTTGGATTTAATGGATATTATATATGATATGTGATGTATTTATCATGGATATATAATCCAATAACCATATTAAATAATAAGGGATTTAATATCCTTTGGACTGATGAATTTGAACAAAATTTCAAGTAACTGGAGAGAAGGTTGTTTGGTGCACCGAAGATCACACTACCGTATACCAGAGAATGGTTTTTGATTTATAGTCTTTCATGAAAAAATGGGATAAGGTTTGTTTATATCAATAATTATATAATGATAGATTATTACTCCATCCAATTAAAGGTTAATGAGAAATATTACCTTAATCATGATTTAGACACAACAATGGTAATATATTCATTAAATAAATAGTTTCATTATCATTACAGAGAATGGAGTTCCATATAAATTGATCATAAAATTGTAAATTATATATTCATCTAGAAAGAGTTGAATATGTTCTAAAGATGATATTTGGAGTTTATTATCGATTATGATGGCTTAATACATTACCACCTAGAAAAATAAAAAAAGGTGGTTGATGCTTTGAGTTAAAAGGATAATGAAAGCTTATCCATGATGAGTATCATAAAAGATTAAAGATTTATGGATTTGAAAATGATATACCAAGAAATGTTTGTGCATGGGGAGAAATTTTGTATTGTTCAAATGATTTTTCAATCATCTATCCATGTAAATATTAAATAGGTTTTGAAGGAGGATTTGGAGCTAAAAAAAGGTGAGAAATGTTCTAAATTTGAACTTTCATTATGATGTAATTATAAGGATCAGAACTAAAGTATGTTTCTCGTTATTACCAGGCTAGAAAAAGGATGTTTTAGAATAAACTCATAATTATTGATTAATGTTTCATCATGTGAGTAAAAAGATGTATAAATATTTGAAAGAGTATTTATGGTGGGAAAAAAAGAATAGAGATATTGTTGATTTTGTATCTCATTGATTTGTATTTCACTATGTTTAAGGTGAAAAATATAATTATAAGGGGATGTTACAAACAACACCCATATATGAATGAAAATTAGAAAAGATCACCATGAATTTCATATTTGGACTCCCCAGAACATCTAATGTCTCTAATATTTTTTAGTTATTCTCCATCACCATATGAAGTCAGTGCACTTCATTTCTTTCTGATTAAGATTTTTCTCTTGATCGTCTTCCAAGAATATACATTAATAGACTAATAATTTTAAATGGGGTGCCATATTATTTTTTTATCTTATTAGGTGATGATGTTTACGTAAATTTTCTAGACAATTATTTATTTAGATATATTTACAATGTTTTGTTCCATTACTACTTATTACCCACAGACAGATGGTCAAATTGAAAGAACTATTCAATCCTAGGAGGATATGATGAGATCCTATTCTCATGATTTCAAAGGATTTTGGGATCAACACCTTCCTCTATTCAAGTCTTTATAAAAAAATATCTTTCACTCGAGTATTCAGATTGAACCTCATCAATACCTCTATGAAAATAAGTGTAGTAATCTATTATATATTGATGAATACAGAGAAATAAAGTTATTAGAACAATATGTAGATTAGGAAATGTCAAATAAGGTTAGAGCCATTCAATAACAAGTCAAGTTATCTCCATTTCAATAGAAGAGTTATGATGAAAATCATTAAAGAAATAGAGAATTTTATTTTGGTGAGAATATTTTCATATTAATTTCAACATGGAAGAAGGATTAGATATTCCAAAATAGGGAAATATGAGACCCAGGTGCATTGGTCCCTTCAATATTCTTGATTTATTAGTGACTGTAGCTTATTATAAGTCTCTCCCACCAATAATCTCTCTAGTTTATGATGTGATACATATATATATTCTTAGATATTTCATACCTGATCATTTTCTTGTAATAAACTTAGAGGTTATACTTCTTGAGAATAATATGTCCTAGGATGTATAATTATTAGAAATCTTTAATTATAAAGATAATTTTATATGTAATAAGACTACTTAACTGGTTAAAGTTATTTATAGGAATCAAAAATCTGAGGAAGCTACATGGGAACATTAGGATGAAATAAAGTAGAAATATCCACATTATTTAATACAATATTTATTGAATTTTAATAGAAAACTTCAATTTAATGGGGAATAATGTAACACCCCATTTTTTTAAGATGTATTTAATTTAAAATAAAACATGTAGTATTTGATAGCAATCCATACACTCAACCCCATGTTTATATGAAATATGATATAGTAAACTATTATATCCATTTCATTAAATTAGATGGTATGAATATAAATAACCACTTTATAAAAAATATGTATAATTTTTTTAATAATGAAAATTTAATTACTAATATATAATAAATAAGTAGCAATGTTTTAGTGAAGTCATGTTATGCTTCAAAAATATGTTTTCTTGGAAAATGATTTTTATAGAATTTTAATATATTAAAAATATAATTAACTTCTAATTTTTTAAGAAGTTTTATTTTATTAAATTAATATAATTTTTTAAATACCCATTTTAATATTATTTTACGTTTAATTTTTAGGAATTTTTTAAAAACAATTCATTGAATATTGAAAATTACTAAATTTTGAAAATACTACCATTTATTTTCATGTAAAATACTTATTATTAGTTAAATTTATATTGTAACATAATTATAATTTATTTAAAAATAATCTATGTTATTAAATATGAATCATCATTATAATTTATTCTGATATAAGTTCATTTTTAGGATTAATTGTTTTTCTAAAGACTATTTTTGTTGAAAAAATTCGTTTTTATCATAATAAATTTAATCAATCACTATTTATTAATTATTTTAATAAAATTTATATATTATACATTCATTCATATATTTTAACATTTATTTTATGTTTTTTACACAAAATGTAATTTAATTAATTTTTTTACTTAATGATTCATTCTTCAAAAATAGATTTTATTACTTGTTACAAGCATATTTCAAATTAAATTATTAAACTTATTGAAATTTAATAATTTAATACACATTAGATATTTGGAATCTTAACAATTAATATAATATTATTGGGTAATATTAATTTTTTTAATATGGAATAGTAAAAATAGTTAAATTTTGTTACCATGGATAAGGTTAAAATATGTTTAACATGGGTTAAACCAAGAGATAAAGGTGTTAATGACACTAAACACTATAAAATTAATATTTTTGTATATATTTAAACCTTATATTATGTTACCATTTAATAATTTCCATATTATGATCCACTTTCCCATGAAGGTGACTTTATATCATTGAATTATTTTTAGAAATTCAATGTGTGTCCCTACCCTCACTCATAAAATGGAACCTATTATCCTCATTCATTCACAATATTTTGTCCTTATATCTAAAAAACCAATTCTCAAAAACCATTATCGAATCCTTACATTCATTCCAGTTCTTATGGTATTCCTCTAAAGCCAATACTTCAAGGCATATGTTATAAGCCAAATGAGGTCTCTCTCGAAGAGGTATAGATCCTGACAAATTTCTTTCTATTTTATTTATTATTATAATTCCTATAGAATTTTTGTATACATAAAAAAGACTAATATAGTATCATAAATATAAACATATTTTTTTATGATGATGTAACAAGAATTTTCCCCGATTATCTATTAAATGGAAAATAAAAGTATTTCCTGTAAATACATGTAGTCTACCGTATCCACATAGCGATATGATTATTGTCCCATCACCACCTTTCATGGATGTATATTATGATTGATTATATATTTATATGTGATATTTATTTAATTATTGTTGTTCTAGAATTATAATATATTAACTTCCTTTTTACCTTATGATCCATTGGAAAATGATTATGTCACTCATGCACATGTGTGGACTACAACACCCACAAAGGGATGTGATTTAGTTTTCGTTTTTTTAATTAGATGGTAATAAGGATAGATTTTTGGAATATATATTATATTAATTATATAATAATAATTATTATTTAATGATAAATTAATATTTACATCTCTTTCATTCCAGCCATCAAAAACTAGAAAACATCACTCATGCATATGTATGGACCATCATCTCCATAGAGTGATACAATTCATTTTTATCACCAATTTATATAAAAGGATATAAATATGTATATAATGAATATATTTTATATTTATATCATTATTAAAACTATGAATGTAAAGTAACTATTATCAGTTTTCAATGACTAAACCCTCTAAACCAAAAAATAAATGAAAAATAAAGTAGCTAAGACTTGAAATGATAATGATAATAAATGATTATTAATGAATGGATGATATGTTTTTATAAGTAAGAATCTTACATGAGGTTATAACATGTATAAATCAATAAAAACTTGAGGTAATGGTTTTATGTTACAATCAAATTTTTACTTAGATTCATTATGGTTAGATTTTTTTATGATTAAATTGTATGATGTATATCTCTAAAATAATATATATTTTATTTTAATCAGGATATTTTTGTATATTTTGTAGTTTCATTTCATTTTCCTCTCTTTTTGAACTCAAGGGACTGAAATAATGTTTTTAAGTAAAACCTACTTGGTTTTTCCATTCAATTAGTAATATTTTGTTTTACAAACATTTTTTATTTGTAATATTTTGAATAATGTTTTTACTATTATAAAAATATTTTTATTTAAAATATTTTTTCACTGTATTTGAATTTCATTAATATTTTTTTAATAAAACCTAAATATCATTTTAAAAATGTGGTATTTTTGACTTTTTTACCAAAATTGTGAATGAAAATTTTGTTTTAACATTTACTTCATGAAAGGATTTCTATACATCATGAATATGATTTTATTTAAAGATTTATTTATAAGTTTCTTTTTTCAGTTTTAAAGAAAATATATATTCCTTAATATTTATGAAAACTTCTGACTCTAAATATGATATTTTAAATGAAAATGATGTTTTACTCAAGAAACCATTTTTTGATCTTTTAAATGTATTATTATATATAACAACATCTTATAATGTTTCTTATGATTTATTGGGTATAATATCATATTTTAACATCTTTATTCTTTTTATGTATGGTTTATGATTATAATGATGAAATTTTTGTGAAACCCATATCCTTTCCACAATTTTATGATATTATGAATGTTTTATCATGTCGTGGAACACATATGTATGCTTTTTATTATGTGATCAGTGGGATCAAAATTATATATCCCTCTAATTCATTAGGTAAAGAAGGATATGTCATGAGATATTATGGAATGGAATGAGGAGGGAACCTATTTTAATAAGTAATATTTTACAGTAATATAGTCTTGTAAGTGAACCTTGACCAAGGAAATGATGGAATAGAGAATGAACCCATTCCACTATGATTGTCTTAAAAGGGGCCCTTGACTAGAGAAATGATTTTATAAGCCTATGTGTATGCCAAAATTTATGTATTATTATCATGATATGTTATCATGTCTCACTATTGATTATTTATTATTACACAGTCTCATAACTTATGCATTTTTATTGATAAATAATAATACCATGTTCCATGACTGTGATCTATGAATTGATCGATATGATTTTATAATGTTAATCTCATGTTTTCTTACCATTATTATTATCCTGTTATAACTTATAATATATGATTTATATCTCTTATATTTACCCTTAATAAGAATTTGATATCACTATTTATTCTGTTTCTCTTCCCCATTTAAAAGAGAAATATTCTAAGTATGTTGTGTATATGAAGGGTGCCAGTTGTGAAGAACTTAAAGGGAGATGATATAGATCATTCATGTACCTATTTTTTATATATCCATGTTTCCAAGGACACTAAATATTTATGAATATTTCATGTATTATATTGATATATATTGGGTATTTCTTATAATAATATGTAATATATATGTATTAAAAGTGTGGGTCTCTGTAAGGTTTGTAATGTATTATGTACCTAGTTCCAAATGATAAAAATCCTTGGATTGTAGGAATTATTTTTATTTCATTTTATGCAAATAAGTATGTTCATTTAGAACTTGATCTGGAAGTGAAGGTATAAGGGAATCCCATTTAGTTTCAAACCAATGTTTTTTTTTGTTTCTGGGAAATATGATTCAGAAATACCTGGATGTGAATTTATAGATAGATAATCATTTTCTCTAGAGTACACAATTAATTTTAACTAGTATGATCACATAGGGATAAAATTTCTAATATATTAATTTCATATTATAAAATTTTGTAGTAATTTTTTTAATAACACTATTTTTTACTATTTTTTTATAGAAACATGATAAAAAACATTATATGTATATATCATTAAATAAAAATTATAAGGATGTAATTACCATAAAAGGGGTGAAAAATTAAAATCCCAATAATTTTTAAAAAATATTATTCTCATATATTTGTGTTTCCCTATTTTTTAACTTTGAATTAATATCTAATATATCTATACATTTATTGAAAATAAATACAATTCTTTCAATATTAAATTAATATTCCCTTTTAAGACAATGTTTTTTAGTAATGAATAAAATATATTTTTATATGATTATATATTTATATATATCACGACCCGCCTTCACAAAAAAGTGGGAAGGGTTAGCAGATTGTCATACCCTTCCTTCTTTAAGTTGAAGGAGAGATAATGACCCCCGAGAACCACCTTCAATAGGTCTCTGAGTGGCGACTAGCACTAAGGGTATAGAATTTACTCACAAATGGAAGGCATTACCCCTTTTTGTTTTATAGGATCGGGAGATAAGATGATGAAACTCAACAACACCAAGGTAAAAGAAAAGTAAAGCCAAAAGTAAACCATTCCAACATGAATGTTCCAAAAGTAAAAGCCACAAAGTATAGAAAGGTGACTACAAAGGTAAGTACCAATGAAGAAAAGCATAAACTACAACTACCCTAAAGGCCCGAGCTAGTATGGTTCACACGATCCCTGAAGTCCTTCTGGAAACCTAAAATCAGTTTTATATACGTAGGGTGAGCATACAAGTACACTAAGTAGGGAAAACCAAAGACTCTCATGCACAAGTGGGGGAAAATACTAAAGTCTCGTGAGAAAAGGAGTAAACCAAACAACTATCAAGGTAAATTATCCACCCAAGCCTCACCAAGGAACACTCCCCAAATATCGTAAGTCAAGTAATATATATAGTAAGAGAACATCGATGTTTGGGTACCCTGCACCACTTTCCCACTGGTTATTGAGACATCCTACGCATTGAACCAATCCTGCCATTCTCACCGCAGTCCCACTGCCACACCCGCCCGCACACACCTGGGCCACAACCACACGCAGTCCCACTGCCGAATCCCGCCTGCAAACACCTGGGCCACAACTGTTACACATAACCACGCCTGGAAACACCTAGGCTAGAACAAAAACCACCACCACGCCTGAATACACCTGGGCTAGAAGATCCACAACCACGCCCGAAGACACCTCGGCCTCATCCCGAAGACACTTGAGAAACCACCTGCCGCACATACCTGGACAACCACCACACTACCCCACCCGAAGGTTCTTGGGCTAATAATGGACTTCAGGATATCACAGCCTGCCCAAAGATACTTGGGCTATCCGAGAAAGGGAGTAGAAAAGGATCTAATAACCAGCCACTTATAATAGTGTTGGTAAAAACACCCTCCCCCATGAAATGGAGGTGTTCAGCACTAAGTGCTCAACTTGGGTGGGGCGCGAACAAGAAAAAAAACTACAAATATATACATAGGTAACATTCACACACCCAAGGTTAGGTTTTTCTTCAGACAGCCTACAGATCACAACAGCGCTCAAGTCCCAGTCACGACTCTCACCAACAAAACCCATGTGTCCCATTATTATTTCATGTTCATTAATAATGTCTAAATAATTTTAAGCACTACTGGGAAACTAGTAAGCATAGGCACTAGTCCAGGAATGTAAACAGTCAAGAATTAACCATAACACCCACACCCGGTTCTTAACAACAGAGGATCCCACCCCAATTCATGATATAAACAAGGTGACCACCTGGTCTTAAAACTCACAACACCGAATCCAAAAACAAAATAGGGGATCTCATCCACTCCCACATCTCCAGAAACCGGCCTGCTGAGTATTTTTTTGATTTAAAAGATTTAACAAACTCCATGATTTGAATTCCATGTGTTTTAACCGGGAGTTATCACAAAAGGGTCGATCCTGGTGATTTCAATTTATTCAGCCCCGTATACGTGATTAATCAATTTTACTTTTTTCAGTAGGAGTTTAAAATTACAAATAAGCCATTTAAAACACCACGAATTCATTAGTGCACAAACAACGACCACCAACAGCCTCGATTTTCAGAATGTGTAAGCTAGCACAACTTAGAAAGAGGATTATTAAAAAATAACAACATCAACGATCACAGCCCCCCTTAATCCTTTATAGAATCCGTTCATTATCTTTTATTAGGTCTGGTTTATCTAATTCTACAGAATCAAAATCACACCCACACCCCATGATACACAAAAGAGAGAGGCAAAGGAGAAATTCCCTTCCTGTTGATAGATGATCGACGCTTAGGCCAGGCGCAGAACTTTATAGATAACGATGCGGCTCGCCCAATGCACCAAAATATGTTCACGAAAAGCCTCGACCGAGGAAAGAAGAAACCATGCCTAACCCTTTAGTTTATAAGGTCCGTGGATGGTTGAGATAAGAACGTGAAACAGCATAAGGGGCGGGGGTCGTGGGTTGATCATGCGGCCCCACTTTTCATTAAAGGGGGTCGGGTGGTTTATACTGACTTTTAATTCATTAAGTATTTAATTAAAACTCTTATGGGAATTACATGTCTTTAAAACATGCTCAAAAAGGTCAAAATAGGGTTTAAAACCCTAATCGCGCAAGAAGGAACGCCCCTGGAAAGAACCCGCGGGGGGTTGGCCAGAGCCATCGGTGGCTGAGGGCTACCAGTGGGTGACAGTTACCGATAGGCTGCAGCTACCAGTAGGCTAAGGTTACCAGTAGGCCAAGGATACTGGTAGGCCAAGGCCACCGGTAGGCTAAGACTACAGGTAGGCTAAGGCTACCGGTAGGCCTGCTACCGGTAGGCTAAGGCTACCGGTAGACCGAGCTACGGGTAGGCCTGCTACCGATAGGCTAAGGCTACCGCTGGACCTTCACCACCGTGATTCCCAGACCAAAAAACCCAACATGATATTTTCAAAAGGTAAAAGATCCTCACAAAATGAAGGCTGTTACATCAGATACCTCTTAAATTATTCTCGTCCCTGAGAATTAAAACAAACCAGAAGGAAAGAGAGGGACCGAACAACCACCTCGAAAGATACCTCTTAGGAATGAACCCATGCTAACTAAAAACACTTCCCTGTCAAGAACCAAGCAACATACCATGGCAAACTGCCCAGGCGTGTGGGTTGGGGAGTCTCCTCCCCCCCCATGTCAAGATATTATCCGCTTTGGGCGGCACTGACTCGACCGCACAGGTTTAATCGCATCCACCTTAATGCGTCTTGATTAGGGGGGCGGGTTCTCTCATCCCACATAGCCAGGGATTTTCACACACATTCAGAGGAAAGTAAACTAGTACATCTCATAGCCAAAAAGACAAAACATTCTACCACAATAGGTACAACAAGGAAAAAAACCCAAAAAAACTTGGGGTACTGGGTGCGCATCTGTACTTCCCTCTCCCACCTACTCTCCTCAAGCCCACCATGTCTCCACAACACACAAACCAAAGGAATGGTTCACCCACGAAGCATCTTCTCTTTGAGATCCTCGATCATCCTTGGTCTCTCCACAAAGGTCATGTCATACTTGATGTCCAGCTCACCCCAATCAAGGACATGTGAATCGTCGTGAAGATACCGACGGAGCTGGGACACATGAAAGACATCTTGTATCCTTAGTAGCGGCGGTGGTAACGCTAGCTGATAAGCCACTTCGCTGACCCGCCGCAACACTTTGAAGGGTCCGATGAACCTGGGAGAAAGCTTACTCCCCTTACCGAACCTCCTTTGCCCATGCTGAGGGGAGACCTTCAAGAACACAAGGTCTCCAACCTCAAACTCCAAGGGCCTCCTCCTGGTATCAGCATATGACTTCTGTCGGTCCTGGGCCACCTTCATCCTTTCCCGTATGAGATGAACCTTTTCTGTCGTGCTCTGCACCACCTCTGGGCCAAGGATGCCTGCCTCTACTACTTCAGTCCAACACATAGGTGAACGACATGGACTCCCATACAAAGCTTCAAACGGGGCCATACCGATGGTAGAGTGGTAGCTATTATTGTAGGAAAACTCTACCAGAGGCAAGTATCACATCCATGATCCCCCCCGAGTCCAGAACACATGCCCGCAATATATCCTCCAAGGTCTGGATGGTGTGCTCTATCTTTCCATCTGTCTGGGGATGTAAAGCAGTGATAAGATGCAGCTGGGTTCCAAATGCATGATGCAATACTCTCCAGACTCACGAGGTAAACCGTGAATCCTTATCAGAGACTATAGACCTCATACCCCATGCAACCGCACCACCTCATCCATGTAATTTCGTGCCAAATCATCTACTGAACTCAACTCCTTGATTGCCAGAAAGTGAGCCGATTTCGTCAACCTGTCCACTACCACCCAGATGGTGTCATATCCCCCTTGGACCTTGGGTAGTCCCATGACAAAATCCATTGAGATGTCATCCCACTTCCACTCGGGGACAACTAGAGGCTGCAGTAGGCCGCCTGGAATTCGGTGTTCATCCTTTACTTGCTGACACACTAAGAACTAGGCCACAAACTCTACCACTTCTCACTTCACTCCGGGACACCAAAACTGTCTCTTCAGTCCCTGGTACATGTTGTAAACTTCTGGATGTACCGCCAGGGGTGAGTTGTGAACTCATTGAGATCCTTTCCACGCATCGCCTCTGGAAAAAACAACCTTCCCTAGAAAAGCATCTGGTTCTGACCATCCTCTGTCCATCCTTCCGGAGCATTGCCCTGGTCAACTCGGTCACACATCACTTCGCACTCTGGGTCTCCCCACAGAGACTCCTCCACTTTCTGAAACAGAGATGACTACACTATCATCTGATATAGGCAACCTCTACCACCATCCATCCTCGCATCCAGGTGTAAGGATGCCAAATCCTCTTTTGCTTTCCAGGCGTCCGCTGACTCTCGGACCACATCCTTCTGCATCCTCCTGCTCAAGGCATCAGCCACTAAATTTCCCTTGCCCTCAGTATAAGAGATTTCGAAGTCGTAATCCTGGAGGAACTCCACCCATCTCCGTTGTTGCAAGTTTAGGTCCCGATTGGAGAAGATATACCTCAAGAATTTGTGATCTGTGAAGACCCCAAAGCGTTCTCTGATGTGGTAGTGCTGCCAAAACTTTAGCGCAAAAACGACCTCTTCATGCTCTATGTCGTGGGTGGCGTAATTACGCTAATGAGGGCATAGCTGCCTGGACCCATAAGAGATCTCCCCTTGTCGCAACATCAACACACATCCCAAGACCTGTCCTGAAACATCAAAGAACACCTCATAGGCCGCCCCTTATTTTGGTAATCTCAGCACTGGGGCACTGAACAACTTCTCCTTCAGATAGCTGAAAGCTGACTTGCACTACTCACTCCACATGAAAACCTGGTCGTTCTTGGTCAGATCTGTCAAAGGGGCTGCTACTCGGGAGAAGTTGGGTACGAATATCCAATAGTAACCTGCCAGCCTGAGGAAACTTCGGACCTCCGCCACATTATTGGGTGCTGCCCAAGAAAAAACTGCCTCAACCTTTGATGGGTCCACCGCTACCCCCTGCCCGGACACCACGTTCCCGAGGAAGTGCACTTCTCATGTCCAGAACTTTAATTTTGACAACTTCCCATAGAGCTGATGCTGTCGGAGGACCTCCAAAACTGTCCTCAGGTGCTCCGTATGGTCCTCCTCTGATCTAGAGTAGACTAGGATGTCGTCGATGAACCCAACTACGAACCAATCTAGGTACTCCCAGAATATGGACTTCATAAGCCCCATGAACACAGCTAGGGCATTCGTAACACCGAAGGGAATAACCACGAACTCAAAGTGTCCATACTTGCATCTGAACGCCGTCTTCAGGATGTCTCTCTCCTTCACTCTTAGCTGGTGGTACTCAGACTGCAGGTCGATCTTCGAGAACCATCTTGCCCCCTTCAGCTGGTCAAAAAGACCATCTATCCTCGGAAGAGGGTAGAGATTCTTGATCGTCACCTAATTCAGCCTCATGTAGTCTATGCACAACCTGAGGCCACCGTCTACCTTCTTTGCGAACAAGACTGGAGTTCCCCACAGTTATGCACTCGGGCGAACATAACCCCTCTTCATCATATCGTCAATATGAATTCGCAACTCCCGTAACTCTGAAGGTGCCATCCAGTAAGGAGCCATCGAGATCAGATGAGCGTCGGGCTGTAGGTCTTTCCTGAACTCGATATCACGTCGAGGGGGTAGAGTCATCACCTCCTCAGGGAAGATGTCCATAAACACACAGACGATCTTTGGAACTCCCACCATTTCAGCATCTACTGACCCTACTGACAGCTAATCTAGCAAAGAGAGGATGGGTTCCTCTCGCCTGTTGCCCTTCTGACTGCTCCGCTCACCAATGAAAACAACACTCCGGCCACCCAAGTCTGAGAACACGAACCTTCCTCAGAAACAATCGATGACGGCACACATAGAGAATAGCCAGACGATGCCTAGGATGACATCGTATGGCTGTATCTGTAGTAGAAGAAGATCCCTAACAGACTGATGTGGCCCTATCATCTGTCTACATCCTCGACACACAAACAACAATTTGGTCTAACCTCTGATCGGTGTGCTCAACACTAGGGGCACTGGAAGTATCTCGGTGTCTAGAACCAAGACACGGGCTAGACTGGGTGCAAAAAAGGAGTGCGAAGCTCCAATATCGAACAAGGAAAAATCAAGAGTGCTAAACAAACTGGTCATACCTTGACCAACCTCAAGACCTGCTGGAACTACTGCCTCTGCGGTGTGTAGCTGTCCCCACCCGACTCCCCTGCCCCTCGGCTGTCGGCCTCCTCCCCAGACACGCCTGGGTTGAGGTCCCTGAGGAGCGCCCTGAGGTCGGCCTCCTCCTCCTACGTCTTCCCTCAGAGGAGTAATAGCTCAATGTCCCTGCTACTACTGCTAGAAAGGCCTAGCTAGAAGCTGCTGCTGGGGCGGCTGCTGGGGATGTCCGCCACCGCCGTACTGTAGCTGGTTCGGGCACTGACTACGGATATGTCCAGGGCTTTCACAGATGAAGCAATGTGGCCCTGGGTCCGAAGAAAAGGGGTGAGGACCAGGGGATCAAAACTGAAACTGATGTGGCCTGCTCCCTGCGGGTTGGAACCCGGAGGGTCCTGACACTGGAGGCCTGGTGATGAAGGCCTTCCCCTTCGATGGTCCCACCTAGATCCCCTCTCATGACACACCTCCTAGAGCGTGCATTCTCTCCACCACTTCGGCCTTTTTCTGGACCTCCAAGTACGTCGGCAGGTTAAAGGGGGTAACAACATACTGGAAGGAGGGTCAGAGTGCCTCCTCCAAACATCTTTCTCGAGAATCCTCACTGGGAAAGAGGTCCAAAGCAAAACGTAGGAGGTCCTTGAACTTGATCCCCAGCTCCCTCATGGACATACTCCCCTGTTGGAGGGAGAGTTCCTCCTATCTCTTTTCCACCTTCATCATTGAAAAGTGGAATTGCACCCAGAACTCCCTCTCAAAATCCACCCAACCCACCTCAGCCTCTCTCCTCTTTACCAGGTATAGCGTCCACCACTGACGCGCCGCTCCCCGCATATGGATGACGGCTAGAGGAACCCAGTACTCGATTGGGGCCTGAATCAGGCTGAAAGCTATAAATAGATCCTCTATCCAACCTTCCGTCTTTATGTCAGAGGTGCTTCCCTCATACTTCTCGAGGGTCTTTCGCTAGAAGGCTTGGAGAGTCCTCTGCCACTGGTCGTCCTCCTCTTCTCAGTCAGCCCTTTGCCGATTAGCCAAGGTAGTCTGTGGGGCCTCGATCATCTGTACCACACGAGGTCGCCTTCCAGGTGCCATAGCTGCAAGGTAAACAAGGAATTCCTAAGCCCATGTAGTGTAGATTATTGTCTTTAAAACTTCTTAAACTTTTCATTTATTCTTAATTCCCAAAACACCCCAGAAACACGAGAACAAAAGTCATTATGATGCATGTACCTTTACTAGGGTCTCTACCCTGCAATCAGCGCGACATCACATGGTCATTCGGTAGGTCCAGAGTCCATGAGTCGGATCACGGGGGGCCCTAAAATCCCGTGTCCTAGCCGGTCTTCCCTAGCCTAATTCATGCCCTGAGGTCTCCCAACACTGTTTCCCTACCATCCCATTCATTTCTCACTATGCCTAACTCCAGACTCCATCCTATCCCTCAATAACATCCCTTTAATACCATTCTGTCACTACCCGCCTTCACCAAAAGGAGGGAAGGGTCAGAATATTGTCAGAACCTTCCTTCTTTAAGTTGAAGGAGAGATAATGACCCCCAAGACCCGCCTTCAATAGGTCATGGAGTGGCGACTAGCACCAGGGGTATAGAAATTACACACAAATGGAAGGCATTACCCCATTTTGTTTTACAGGATCAGGAGATAAGATGATGAAACTCAACAACACCAAGGTAAAAGAAATGTAAAGACAAAAGTAAACCATTCCCACAAGCATGTTCCAAAAGTAAAAGCCACAAAGTAAAAAAAATGTGACTACAAAGGTAAGTACCAATGAAGAAAAGAAGCAACTGCAACTGCCCCAAAGGCCCGAGCTAGTATGGTCCTGCACGATCCCCGAAGTCCTCCTGGAAAACTGGAAGCAATTTTATATATGTAGGTTGAGAATACAAGTACACTCATCAGGGAAAACCAAAGACTCTCATGCACAAGTGGGGGAACATACTAAAGTCCCGTGAGAATAAAAGTAAACCAAACACCTATCAAGGTAAATTATCCACCCAAGACTCACCAAGGCACACTCCCCAAATAACGCAAGTCAAGTAATATATATTGTCAGAGCACATCGATGTTTGGGTACCCCATGCCACTTTCCCACTGGTTATTGAGACATCCTACACATCGAACCAATCCCGCCATTCTCACCGCAGTCCCACTGCCACACCTTCCCGCACACACCTGGGCCATAACCACACACAGTCCCTCTGCCGAATCCTGCCCGCAAACACCTGAGCCACAACTGTCGCACGTAACCATGACTACAAACACCTAGGCCAAAACAACCACCACCATGCCCGAAGACACCTGGGCTAGAATATCCACATCCACGCCGGAAGACACATGGGCCTTATCCTGAAGACAATTGGGAAACCACCTACCGCACACACCTAGCCAACCACCACACTACCCTGCCCAAAGGTTCTTGGGCTAATAATGGACCTCAGGCCATCCCAGCCTACCCAAAGATACTTGGGATATTCGGGAAAGGGAGCATAAAAGGGGCTAATAACCAGCCACTTATAATAGTGTTGGAAAAAACACCCTCCCCCATGAAATGGGGGTGTTTGGAACTATGTGCTCAACTTGGGTGGGGCGCGAACAAGAAACAAAAAACTACAAATATATACATAGGTAACAAGCACTCACCCATGGTTAGGTTTTTCTTCAGACAACCTACAGATCAAAACAGCGCTCAAGTCCCTGTCACGACTCTCGCCAACAAAACCCATGTGTCCCATTCTTATTTCATGTTCATTAATAATGTCTAAATAATTTTAAGCCCAACTGAGCAACACACCTGGTTCTTAACAACAGAGGATCCCACCCCAATTCGTGATATAAACAAGTTGACAACCCGGTCTTAAAACTCACAACACTGAATCCAAAAAAAACAGGGGATCTCATCCCCTCCCACTTCTCTAGAGACTAGACCATCTGGTATTTTTTGATTTAAATGATTTAACACACTCCATGATTTGAATTCCGTGTGTTTTAACTAGGAGTTATCACATAAGGGTTGGTCCTGGTGCTTTCAATTTATTCAGACCTGTATACATGATTAATCAATTTTACTTTTCGCATTAAGAGTTTACAATTACAAATAAGCAATTTAAAAGACCAAGAGTTCATTAGTGCACAAACAATGACCACCAACGGCCTTGATTTTCAGAATGCATAAGCGTGCACAACTCAGAAAGATGATTATAAAAAAAATAACAACATCAATGATCACAACCCCCTTTCTCCCTTTGTAGAATTCATTCATTATCTTTAATTAGGTTTGGTTTATCCAATTCTATAGAATCAAAAGCATACCAACCCTGCATGATACACAAAAGAGAGAGGCAAAGGAGAAATTCCGTATATGCTGATAGACGATCGACGCTTAGGTCGGGCGCGGAACATTACGGATAACGATGCGGCTTGCCTGATGCACTAAAAGCTGTTTGTGAAATGCCATCATTGAGGAAATAAGAAACCATGCGTAACCCATTAGTTTATAAGGACCGAGGACGGTTGAGATAAGAACATGAAAAAACGTAAGGGGCGAGGGTCGTGGGTTGACCATGCGACCCCACTCATCATTAAAGGGGTTCGGGTGGTTTAAACTGACTTTTAATTCATTAAGTATTTAATTAAAACTCTTATGGGTGTTACGAGTCTTTAAAGCACGCTCAAACAGGTCAAAATAGGGTTTAAAACCCTAATTGTGAAAGAAGGAATGCCACTGGAAAGAACCCGCGGGGGGTAGGCTAGAGCCACCGGTGGCTGAGGGCTACTGGTGGGTGACGGCTACCGGTAGGCAAAGGCTACCGGTAGGCCAAGGCTACAGGTAGGCCAAGGCTACATGTAGGCCAAGGCTACCGGTAGGCGAAGGCTACCTGTAGGCGAAGGCTACCGGTAGGCTAAGGATCCCGGTAGGCTAAGGCCACCGGTAGGATAAGGCCACCTGTAGGCTAATCCTACCGATAGGCTAAGGCTACGGGTAGGCCTGCTACCTGTTGGATAAGGATACCGGTAGCCTAAAGCTACCATTATAATGAGCTGCCAGTAGGCCTGCTACAGGTAGGCTAAGGCTACCGATAGGCCTACACCACCGTGATTCCCAGACCAGAAAACCCAACACGATATTTTCACAAGGTAAAGGATCCTCACAAAATTCGAGCTGTTAAAAAATATATATATATTAACAAAATTGTTAAAAAAATATTTTTAAAATGATTTAAAAATATTTTCTTTTACACTAAATTTTTTTTATAGTGATTAGAAACAAGTTTCCATTCAATAGGCATGTAATTACAGAAAAAGAAAAAGTTTATCCTAAAAAGAAATAATGAAAATTAAATGAAATATTTTAACTAGTAGGATAAACATAAAATATATAGAAAGTGAAAATTATTTAAATCCTTAAATATAAGGGTTTTTTTGAATAATGAATTTTGGTAAATTACAATATATATATATATATATATATATATATTGTGAAAATTGATTTGTATGGTATCTAAATAAACCATAAAGGTTGGGGCCGAAGCCTCAATTTATTATTTAAAAGCAAAGACCTCTTTAGACTGGGTAGAGGGAGACCCATTACATAGCCCGAAGGCCCAAGGCCAAGTGGCCTAAATACAAGGCTTGAAAGCCCATTTTTTTGGCCCAAAGGACCCCTCGGTGAACAGTACTGCTACAGTACCCGCTCTGCTACAGTACCGCCACTGCTACAGTGTTGCCGCTGCTACAGTGCCACCGCTGCAACAGTACCTGCTACAGTACTTCTACAGTACCTAGGAAATTTGCCCCTGCCCATATTCGATCCTGGGTCTTTTGGATGCCAAGCAGGAGCCTGTGCCACTAGGGTACAGGCTCGTTGGCATTATATGTTCGGAATTGGATGGTTGATATATAAAAATAAATAATTATCATAAATATAATAATTAAGTACTAAAGGTAAATATAAATATAATTAGTTGTTTGAAAACTTAATTTTTTTGAAAAAAAACTTAATTTTCTATATATTATATGTTATTCACAAGTTAAATTTATAATTTTTAGAAATTTAATTTAATAAAATGGATTCAAAATATTGAATAAACATTTTAAAATAATTTCATGGTGGTTTTTTAGTATTTTTCTAAAAATTTAATTTTAGGTGAATAGTGAGAAATGCATCTTTTTCATATACAATATGTTTTAGGAAATAATTATTAAATAAAAATAGATCAATAATTCATAAAAAAATCCTTGACATAAAATATATTTAATGAGAAAAATAATTTAATTAATAATATTAAATATAATTTTCAAACCTATAAATCAATCTTGAAAGCCAAAATGATATTTTATTCTAAAAAATCTTTTTGTAATGTATTATTTTAAATTAAATATTCTAACGACTCAAATCAGTTTTGATATATTTTAATGTAATGAAAATATATATTTATTATTAAAGGAACTAATATTAGTCATACTAATGAACACAATTTATATTGTTAAGAATAATAATAAAATAGTCAATATTTTAATCAAAGTATAATAACAGTTTCTTTGTTAATAAATATTTATTTTCATTTTAAACTTACTTATAGTTTCTTACCTCTCTCTCTAATACTCTCTAATAGTAGTTTTATTTCCTTTAATGGTTCTATTTTTGGAAATTTTTTATCAAAATAGTGAATTAATTTATTTTTCAATATTTGAAAATGATATTAGAAGTTAATTTTATCATTATATTTTTGAGAATGTCATAATTGTTTATGAAAACTCTTTTTTCAATTTCTCTTCCATTTTTTATTTATCAATATTGATCCATAAATTCCTCTTTATTTACTTATAATTAACTATGCTGAAGGAATTGCTCTCTTAAACTACATTTCAACTGTGAATACTATACTCTTTATTGTTTTTATTGAGTGGTATTCACCTAGATAACCATACCATTTGGTTTATTTGAATAATTAATAGAAATGGACATTTATCATTTTATTATATATTTTATTAATACCCAACACATAATTATTCATATTAAAGTATATTTACCTTGGTATATACTTTATTTCATTGAATGATCATTTTATTTAATGGGTTATCCATGATATTTTTTAATATATTATGATTTTTTTCATAGTTGGTTATATAAATATGTATAGATATATTATTATGGGAAGGGTTATCCTAGAATTATATATCCCTCTAATACATTGGGTAATGGTTTATTTCTCATGAGGTCATTATATTTAAAGGACCAGGGAGAAAAACCAATCCACTAGGCTTATGGGATTGGGGAGTAAACTCAATCACCAATGTTTATGGTACTAGGGAGTAAACCCAATCCACTATGTTTTGATGGTATTAGAATAGATCATTGACATAATTTACGATTTTATATGAATAATATGTTTCAAATTTCTATTTTTTTATCTCCATGGTTTATAATTATTGCCTTATGATTTCATATCCTTATTTTATGGTATATGTTATGCCTTAAAGATTATTATTCAAGGGAATTTAGGCTATTATGTAGGATTACACTATCAGCTATTTGGATAAAATCTAATGATTTCATGATTTTATTTCATTAATTAGGTAATTTTTATCATGATCATGTCTCTCACAAATTTATACCCTATTAATAAATCTTATATATCTCATTGATAATGTTTTACCCCTTATTTTTCATTTTATCACTCCTTTACAATTTTCTAAATTTTAAATTGGATATTATAGGTTTCAAAGATATTTTAATAAATTTAAAATGACTATTTAAGGAAAGGTTTTATTAAATAATTTGTATAAAATAGGTTTATGGAGTATTATTTACATAATTTCCAAAGTTATTAAACTATAGATTCTTGGAGTGGGTTATATTTTATATTGTGTGAAAGAAAGTATGCATGTTTAGAACTAGATCTAGAAATTTAGTTCTAGAGGTGACTTAAATTAGGTATATTAAAAACCTAGATACTATGTATTATGATAAAGGAAACATGAAATCTAATGATGGAGAGGTATACTGGGATAAATAGTTTAATGTATAGTCATTATGTCTATACATGTAATTTGTGTGTGTTAAAGAATTTTTTCCAGTATGGAATGTATAGTCAACAACATGGTCACTAGAACCATGTAGTAAAATATTTTATTCGAATAAAATGGACCACAAAACTTTTATTTTGAAATTTTTAGGCAAAATTTTCCCATCGCTCCCTCTCTCATAGACCCTTCATCTTAAGGTGATTTTTGCAGATATTTTAGTTTATCCTTCCCTCTAAATCCCTTATTCCTCAAATATTTTGATGTATAGGGTGTTGGATTGAAGGTATATCATATTTAGTTAAGTTTTTTTCTATAGATAATTTTTATATAGTGTTTTGAAATATTCAAATAATTATGTTGGAATAGATATACCAAATTAGTTATTGTGTGAGTTTTATTTTTTTTATAAAATTAGAAAAGGTTAATTTTCAGGTATGTGTGTGTGATTATTTAAATAATTAGAGGAATTTAAAACTATGGACTTGACTTGGTTTTTGAAAATATAATTATTTAATTTACTTATTCAAAACATGATTTATTTTTTGTGCATTAAGTTTCATGTGATTCTATATTGCTATTAAAATATGGATTAATATATATGAGTTATGAGGGTTTTCTTCTTTGTGCACTAATTTACATAGGTTTTGATGATTGTTTTGAATTTTTTAATTGCTTTTATTGGTTTTTATGAAGTTATATATTTTTATTTGAGTTAAATGGGTTTTGATATTGGTTATGGTTTTTTAATGGGTTATATAGATGTTATATTTTTATTATTATTTATGGGATGGTTTGAGGGAGGTACTATAAATGAGATTGAATTTCTGCATCATTTGGGGTTCCTTTTTTGTTAATAAAGCAATAAAGAATCTTAATTTGTTTTAGGATCCCCATTAGGGTTAACATGGATAACCATTCTCTCCTAAATTTGGGTCCCTTGATGGTTTTGATGGGATGGATGAAAAAGGATGGGTATTCATTCCACTCTTTATTGGGAGGTACCCTTTAATTATTTATAACTCAAAATCTAAGGTTACTTAGGGTATTTGTATTAGAAAATAGGTGTGTGGTGTTTTATTTGGGAAAAATGAATTTTATGATATTTGTGGTTATGGATTCTTAAAAATATTTTTTTATTCCTTAAATGAAATATTGTTTTTGGGATTTATGAATTTTTATATATGGGGACTTTTTTTATAGAATAAATTTAATGTTTGTATGATTTTTAAATTTTTGGGGTTCATGGGATGTTTTGGGGGTATCATAATTAGTATTTTACTCACTCCCAACAAGAATATCTTGATGAACATATTGATGATGTTTCATGACTTTCACTTTGTTGGTATTAATTATTTGTTTGATTAAATGGAGTAACATGGTTCTACTAGTGAAAATTAATATAAGTTTTCAACAATATTGTGTTGGTTGTTTATATATGGAATGATTTATTTTGTTGATTATATTTATAATTTCTGTAGTTATTGTAGTATATATGGATTTACATTCATTATAATCCAAAACACACACTTTTATAGGGATGTGGTTATCATTAGTGTCGGGGTTTAATATTATTAACCATGGTATGTTGTACATTTTAATTATTTATTACTAAACTATTGTCATTTTTGGGATACTGTTATTAGAAAAGTAACATTCCAATTCGAATTGGGGTCATGATCAAGTGACACAACCAATCATGATATTAAAGATAGTAATTTTTTTGTTCAATCAGGTTCTAATATGAAAGGACACGGTAAGTTGTATGACTATGGAGGTATCCTATATAAGTAACTTATAAAAATATTTATAGTTAGATACATGCTTTCAGGGATGTTTGAGAATTTTATGTATTGTTAAAATATAATTTTTTTTTCAATTTTTGTTTTTAATGGTGATTTATTGAGATAACCAATACATAAAATATATAAATCATACATCAATTTACTTATTAAACCTTATATATCAAAAAATACAAACTATTATGACCCAAAGGTTTAGTGTCATTAAATATTAACTACAAAATAATATTATTACAAAATAATATCTCTTAAAAATATTATCCACATAAGATGTAATTATATATATATATATCCCTCTATATAATTTCTATGTAAATGGAAAACATATGAAGGAATGAGTTCAAATTCCCAGTAAATTCAAAACATATCAATATGAAAAAGTTAATTAGATCATAAACATGTGTGAAAAATCAACATAGGAGAAATACCTAATTAACGGGAATATAAAATCATAATAGCTGACCATTAGGTATGATAAAATAATAGAGATTGTGGAATAAGGCCATATAAATTTAATAATATCATCATAAAAATATAACATATACCATGAAATAAGAATCTTTAAAAATGATACAATACTGATGATCCATGTAGCACAACAAATGAATATGGCACAAACATAACCAAAAAATCATATCATATGTCATGGTTAAATACTATGGAATTAATATCATAACATACCAATCTAAACAACTATCCAATAACATAGTGTACTTCAACTTACCATCAATATCCCATAATATAGTTGACTTAATATAAGAACTCATGTCCAATCCTGATCTCATGAGATATAAAGATTTATCCAAAGCATCATCGGTATATAAAAGTTTTGTCCCAATCATCACATATTCATAAATTATACATATTGATTCCACATGAAATAAATAATATATCAAGGCATGAGTAACCCATAAAAATAAAATAGGTATATAATATTTTTATGAAGTGTCACAAAATATCCCTTTAATAATGGGATAAGATGATAACCAAATTTAAATACCCAAATGAAATAAGGAATACAAGAATTTGAAGGGTGATATATGAATTATTAAATATGAATAAATATATTATATAGGGAGTAAAATTGAAATGACATCATAAAAATATTTTCCTTAATGTTTTAGTAACACTACCATAAAACCAAAGTTATATATCACTTTGAAAATTATTTTGAATTGGTGAAAAAATATATTTAAGGGAAACAATTATTTTTTATTGTCCAGATAATGGAATATTTAAATATAAATATAGTTTAAATTATATGTAATATTTAGTAAAAGATAAAAAATATATAGAAGTGGAAACTGATCATTTTAATCTCTCTTAACAGTTTTAATGAAATCCAAATTGATGAAAAAACTATATAATTTAATTATGAATATAAAAAGAAAGATCAATATAAGTTAGATAAGAGAATAAATAATTATCTTTAAAAATTTATTAATATTGGTTTGTGATAATAAAGAATATGGGCATTGAAAATAAATAGAAAATATAGAAGATGAGAATTATTTTAAAGCATATCAAATTTTTATAATGAAATAAATCAATCAAAGAATAATAGTTTTATAAAACAATTTATTTATAAAGAATTGATGAAAAAAATAAAATATTAGATAGTGAATGGTATAAAAAACAAGTGGAAGAACATAATGAAAGGTGACTAACATTAATTAATGAAATGAATATTGAGTCAATAAAATCAATTTTAGATTTTGTAATGTATAAATCAAAAGGGCGTTTAAAAATGATCTTGAAATGGAATTTTATGTCGCATGAATAAAAATTGATTTAAGATAAAATAATTCAATAGTTTTATAAGCACACAATGTCAAATAATATTAGTTTTATAATTTGAAATATGTCTCAAGGAATGGATATTGAGACAAATAACACTTACCTTGGATTCCCAAAAGGTCAGATGTGCTTTGAATTTTTAAATAATCAATATAGAATTATTATAAAACAATTTAAATAACTTATTTATATTTTTTTTCATTTTTAATATCTTATTTCACATTTATTAATCACTTATTTATAAAACTAATCATAGGGTGTTAATTTCAATATGTATTCCTTAATTTATTTAATATATATATTAAATTCCATGCATTTTATCATGTTTTTATCACCTTTAAAATGGTTATGAATTTGATATAGATGTTATTTAATTATGTTTGGTGTTCTATGATTTTTTAATTGATGTTATTGTGATAGATTATAATAAATGATGAAAAATACCCAGTTTTGAATATTTATTTGTTTAGAGGAATTTAATTTTTATTTGAATTTACTTATATATAACCATTATGGAATTATGAAAAAATAAAAAAATTTCATTATTAAAAGATATTTCCTTTATTTTTATGTTTTATTAATAATTTACTATGTAAACTATTTGAAATAGTTCAAATAAAAAAAATTTAACCAAAATAAGAACACACGATAATGATTGAATGAGTAATATCATGTTATTGAAAAATTATAATATCACATTGAAGATCCCAAGGAGGTGCTACATCACTGATAATGGGGATGAATCAATGGTGACCTTTTGGCAATTTCTCTTTCTTTTGAAATTAACCTTCACTGAACTATTGGGATCAGATCTCTTTATATGATTACTCAAACTTATCTGAATGTATTAGAAATACATTACATAAGGGAATATTATTTTTATATGGTTTGACAACAATGTGCGCTTACTCCATGATTTGATTAATTATATTCCCAATCACATATTCTCTATCATAATCACAAGTGGTTACAACATACAATATTCAATAGAAAAGTCTAACACTATTCTTTACAGAGTCCCACTGAGACAAAAACATAAAACTTCTTGATACAAATAGGCATCAAATGAAATAATAAAAATTTATTTTTAATGTTAGTTTCTTTTACAAATTTTCATTAAGATCTTTCTTTTTGAGAATTTAAGATGAACGAAATATCATGTTCTCACTTATTCTATAATCTCAATAATAGATAATCAAGATTAACAAACTCACTACCTTTTTATATTATATAATTAAAGATTAACCTCTTCAAAACTCAATTGAACTAATTTAAATTACCTTTAATATAATAAATGAAATAATTTCATTATTTTATCAAAATATTAAACCATACGACATAACCAATAATATATAATATTATTTTATGCAGTTGTTTTCATTGATAACTTGCAGCCTATGTGTTTTCCTCTCAATATTTTTTAACATATACCATGTTGGGTATTTTAATAAATGTATGGTGTGTTGATATTTCACATAGATCCTTTGATAAAAAATATGGGGTATACTAGGTTCATTCAAATAACAAAGAGTGCATTATTGCAATATTATTCTTTATAAAAGTATAATCTTATCATATGTTCACTATATTTCTATAATACATGGTACCTTAGTTTCTTTATGAGTGAAATAATATGTTAGATGGTATTCTTCAAACAAATTTATGGAAACTCAATAAAATCTGATTGAGTGAGGGATGTTCACAAAAAGAAAATAGAATCACACTAGGTCATTTATCAGGTGTTTTTTCACATAGTAGATATGTAGGAATACTCTTATGTGAAAACAGATTGGAAGAATGAAATATTATTTTCATAAACTCATCAATACTTTTATTGGTTCTTTGTCTAGTATTTATCAAGAGCTTACATAACATTTTATTAGGGGATCACTAACTTGAACATATTATATTCATACCAAGTCAATTATTTTTATGTGAAACTAGATATCTCATCATATGTAAAATATATTTATTCTAAAACATATAGAGTTAATCCTTCACATAAAAGAACCTCCGTACGCAATAAATGACTCAAGTTTTCCCATATTCAGAGGAACTTTCATTTTTTTAAACTATAACTTGATCATGCACTCTAAGAAATGAATTACCTTATGTAACTCTATGTTTCTTCATGGAAGAAGCTACTCCTTTGAATAAAATATTTCATGAACTTATTAGAACTATTGCATGATTAGTATGAAAATCATGAGATCGTAATAGTTGTCTCTCGCCATGAACATGAAAATGGTGTGGTCATATGATAAGTTGAAGACCTGATATCGAGCTACTAGGGATGGAAATTCTAAAGGCAGCATACTAAGATGATTTGACAACTCAGATAAAATAGAATAGATAACCCATGTTAAAACCAAATCTTCAAAAGGTGGGTGAATAGATAAATAATTGAATCTATCACACATTGAACAACATAATAGAAACTCACTAATTTATAAGCTAATATTTTCCCTTATCAATTCAGTTTAGAGTATATGGTTCACTTTAGGCTTCCACTAGAACTTCCCTAGACCAATAATCCTCCACACCACTGCCCCATAGTGCAACCCCATTAGTATGTTCTTCTACCTACCAGCTCATAGGCCTCCTTCCACCATGGCCACCAAGGATTGGGATAGATCCTGTATGGTTGAGTTTTTTTCCCAAATGTGGTTTATCTAGCTATCCTTTGTTTTATTGGGGTGGAAATATTCTTTATATAAAGGGAAACTCAAATATAATTAGAAATATATAAGTATGTGAAAGAAATAAAAATTTATTCAAAGTAATATTTTTCAGTAATTCATCCTGAAAATTAGTGTTTTTCATGGTCTTTATATTCAATCTATAAATAATGTTTCATTTATATTCTCAAGAATCTTATAAACAATGTTCCGGTTCTTAAAAACAATTGAAGGATGTAATTAAACATTAAAAACATATCTACAATCATAAAAATTAAATGTAAATACTTAAAAAAAAATTAATATATAATTTGTTAAATAAAATTAAAACATTATCAATAAATCCAATGGTTCTTAGGTCCGCACTTTGTATTTTTTGTCAACCAATACTTCAATTTCGACCAAAATCATCATGATCCATCAAATAACAACATTAATCAAATAGAAATGTCCTAAAACTACAATAAATTATAAAGTAATTATTTTCCAAACAATTTTATCCCACATTGACAATCAATTTTTTTCTTGGTGACTTAGATGTTCCCCTTAAATTATCATTCACCATGATCTCCATTTTTCATAAACCACAACATTATATTAAAAAATATCAAAATAACCACCCCCATAAGATAAATAAGACTATTTCCCCCTTTGAAAACAGAATCAAAAACCTAATGGGCGACTTTCCCATTAATATTCTTGTATAAGGAGAAGGATAAATATGATGTTTCTACCTCAATTCACAAACCATTATTATGGTATAAATTCAATGAAAATATCTATAAACTGATTTATTATAGAAATATATTTCATCTTGATATCTGTACTTACCACCTTTTCATTGATGAAATAATAACAAATATCAATATGATTTGATATTGAATGTTTTAATAGAATTTTAGTCAACCTAGTAGCACTTTGATTATCATAGGAGACTTTTAGTGGTTTCCTAGTCTCATCCTTTTAATTTTTCAACTGCACTTGAATCCATATCATCTTTGCACAATATTTAATAAAAAAATACATATTCTTACTCAAATATACTTAGTCCTACTAAATTATAAATTTTTACTATACTAACTAAGACACCCATCTCCAAAAAGTAATTTTCCAGTATAAGATATTCTTCTATTAGTAAAATAAAATGAATATTCATATTTCTATATAGTATACCATAATTAAAATTACCTTTTAGATATCTCAAAATTATATTAGCATCCAATAAGAGATAATCAATAGGATCACTCTAAAACCTTACACATAGAGTGATTAGATAACTTATATCTTGTATTGATGTTCTTAGATAATATACGATTTCAATAACTCTTATAAATTTCCTATGATCTAAACTACATCCATTTTCATCCTTGAAAAATTTGTCTCTAGATGAAATAGGATTTGGAAACTCTTTTAAATTTTTCATTATGAAATTTTTAAATAATCGTATAGAATAATTTTCTTGAGATAAAAATATACTATATGACTTCTTATTAATCTACAATACTTGAAATTATATCATATCATCAAGCATGGACATATAAAAACACTTTTTTATCTACTATTTTTTTTAAGGACACACTTCTTATCACTAGAAAATATGATGTCATACAAAAATAGAATGACTATGAGTGTACCTTTGGACATCTCTCTTACAAAAAGGTTGTTGTTTAATATAACTTTTGTAAAATTTGTATCCCATAAACAACCATCCAATTTAGAATACCATGCTCTAATATCCTATTTCAAACCATAAAAATATTTCTTTAATATTCATTCCATGATACCATCATTTTCTATAATGAAGCCATTCAATTTTTAAATATATAATTCTTCCTCAAGATCACCATTTATAAAGAAATATTTCTAATCTATTTGAAATAGTTTTTAATGTATATGTTCTTGAAATTATAAGAAATATTTGATAGTCTCCAATCTTTTTACTGGTGAAATGGTTTCTTCAAATTAAATAATTTCCATTTTAGTATATAGTTTGAACAAAATACTAGCATTATCACTTAATAAATCACCTTTCTAATTCATCATATTTTTGAAATCCCACTTGGTGATAATTATTTTGTTATTTTTTAGGACATATAAAAATATTCCGAGTGGACTTCTTCTCTATATAATCATGTAATTCAATAATATCTTGTATTCACTCCTCATGATCAATAGATTATGCCATTATATGATATTCAATTTGGGAAATGAGTGTTTTTTGATATTTAAATGTAAATATACTACTAGTTTTCACTAGATATTATTCAATTACAATGATATTTTTAGCTTCAACATGTTTCTTCAGTCTATTTTATGATTTTATATCATTTTTATTAGATAAATATTTATCCTAGTTTATTTAAAATAAATATCAATAGTAATTGGATCCTTCTCAGAAACTTCATCATTCTTGTGTTCAAACATCTTTGATCCATTTTCTTTAAAATATTTTAAACTTTATTTAACTGTAATATTTTGTTTTTTATTATTTTGAATAATTTTGACATCATTATATCCAACTATATTTTTAATCTATTTGTTCAAACATCTTTATCCACTACCATTAGATAGGTTTCCCCTAAAAATTCATTCTTAATGTTTGTATTCAAATTTTCCCATACCATGGTTATTTTATTCTATAATTTGAGAACATTCAACAACTCTAAAATATATAGTAGTTGGTTTTATATTGTACCAAATTTCATAGGTGGTATTTTGTGTCTCTCATAACAATAAACATATATTATGTATGTGTAGGGTAGTACATATGACCTCTCTCTTAAAATACTTTGAGATATCATGTTCAATTGATAGTGTTCTAACCATCTCAACTATTCTTATATTCTTAAATTGTGTTGCACCATTTTATTAGGGAGTATATGACGTTATATATTAATTCTTGATTAAATTTTTTGAAAATAGCTTTCGAAATAATTACATGTAAACTCATTTCTATTATTCAATTTTTATTTTATTATGTAAAGACCCAACTCCTTATCAACTTGCCTTCTAATTTTTTTTGAATATATGCATTTCCTATAACTGTTGTTTTATAAACATTACATTAGTCAATTGAGAATAATAAAAAATTAATTTTAAAAAATATAGAAAACCTATGGAAGGATTTTGTATCATTATACTGCATATGTTAGTGTGAATAAGGTCAAGTGGTTTAGTAAACGTAATGTACACTCATTTATGTGATCCTTGATTCTTTTAACCTATTTGATAGGTTTCAAATATTTCATCCAATATCCCAATAATTTGGGACGATCTCTCACACTATATTGCTTTATTTTTTTCCAAATAATTCATTGAAAAATAAGACCAAGCCTTCTAGGACATAATTTGTTTTAATCATTGGAACTCAAGTAATATGAATTGTTAGAATAACCAATTTTGAATAGATTGAAATTGGTTATTCTACCATGAGTTATGATCCTTCCATCATTTATTTATTTTTAAAACATTAATATTTATATCATAAAACCTCTTGTTTATCATCCAAATGTTTATGAATACTATGTAAATCATTATTTGATCCTTGAGAAAAATGTATATCATTAGAATTTATATTTTTGTCTTCAATCTCTAATGAACTAACTACTTTTATTTATTGGGAAAAAAAATTACCAAAATTCACTACTCCCCCTTGTGATTCTCAATGTTTCATAGAATTTTTGCATCACCAATAATATATGATAAATACCCACTATAATGTATACAAGAACTTTTCCTCTTGATATCATTTAACGTGTCTTTATCAAAACATGATTTTCTTTATTATTATTCTGAATTTCATTTCCTTTCAATAATGGATATTTTTCTAGGTAGACTAGTCCTGATATTTTTAGTAATATGACCTTGAAGATCACATCAACCAAAAATTTCGTCCAATAAGTAATTTTTTCTATGTTAATAGATAAGTTTTATTTTGGGTCACAACATTCTAACTTTGAAAATCTATTCTCTTTTTCTCATAATATCTTGTGATTGGTTCGTGTATTATATCTTACAGTATGAGTAGGACTTGTTCCCAAACACTCCACAACACTAGTAGTATTCTATTAACCTTGTTATTACATACTAATAATAGTTATATCACAAATATTGTTGATTTTATATTTCCATATACTGTGGTTCAATATACTATGGGGTAAATGATCTTCTTGAGTAATCCCTTTCTATTATTAACATTATTGATGGCTTCTCACTAGCCTTCATGGTCCAAACTGGACTAGAAAACATTTTAGAACTAACATTATTAGAGGTAATAAGTTTATTTTGAATTTCATTGGGATATCAATTAACTTTTTTATTTGGTCCCCATTATTCAGAAACATGTTATGATTCATACTTAATTCAAAATTAATATTGAAATAATCTCTAATTTTCATCAAATAATTCTAAAAATTAATATATTTTGACTATTTCATAGATCTTTCTTCTTCATTTAGTGTGTGTTTTTTTCATGGTATTTTAATATATTCTCCATTTTATCCTTTTTAAGTTTGAGTCTATTGATTTCATCTACTTATAAATCATATTTATTTATACATTCTAAATTTACCTCAACTATATTTTGTTTTTTATACAACAACAACCTCTTCTCACTATTGATATTTTTTATTTTTTTCTAGAAAATATTATAAGTCATTCATTAGAAGGTTCTATAGATCTTTCCCTTAACTATATTGATCTTCACTACTAGATATATCAAACCCTTTTTCCACATTATCCATGAAAATAGATTCATATTTTGATTGGCTACCTGGGGTGGAGTCATGATTATATTCTTTTCTTAGTTATATTCTATTTTTTATTCTTTGAAATGGCTTATTTATTCTTCCAACAAATGTAGTTAAATCTTTTGATATTTTATCAATTTTCATTTTTAGGTTTCTCGTCATTCGTCTCAGATTCAACAATCATCTTCTTAGGAAATTATATGGTGAAGAGTCCAATTTTATTACAATTTTTTCGCCTTTGTGTAATTTTTCATTTACAGTTAATTTTTACATTATAAAAACTCTTTGATATAAAATAAATTATTATATTAAAATATTTACAATCATCTTCATCATAAAATTTACTAGATTGTAGAATTTTATCCCCTATGATTTTGAGCTTCTTCACAGCCTCAAAATTAAACTCATATTTGATATTCTTCTAGAACATGGGGATATTTTACATTTCATAATCAATGATAATGATATATAATTCATAGAGTAAGATATTATATATCTTTTAAGGCTTAATATTAAGGATTAAACCAATTAGGAATGTTTCTCAGTAGAGTTTTTTCAATAGATCAATCATCTGTCTTTTCACTAAAACAGAAAATACTGTTTAAAGTTTCATTGACTCTTGTGAAGTAGTAATAAATATTTTATTCTTATTTCATATTGATAAATTTATATTTTATACTATAAATTTTCAATTTTTACCCATTGAAGTTCACATTTAATTCACAAATTCATTCTATATTGTCCCATATTTCCTTGATATTTTAGAGTCCCATAACCTTTGTGTAAACCTTTTATAAAATAGAATTCAAATTTACTTTTGATATTATCCATAAACTTATATATTTATTTTATAAAAAAACGTAATAGGATCATTATCATAAATAGTTGGGAAACCTACTGCTACTACATCTTTAGCTTTAAGAGAAAGTGATAGGAGATAGGGAACAATCCTATTCTTCAAAATGTGACATTTCATTCCAAAAAATATAGGAACACCCCTAATTCTAACATACTTTGTATTATCCATATTCCAAAATATATGGATCATAAAATTTTGAACCTATGATTTGATTCCAATTGAATATAATATTGTAGTGTTTGACCACTGTGAAAGGGGTGTTGAATCAGTTGTAAATTTTTAAAATTTCTCTTTATTTTGAATTTAAAATTTGTTGACCAGTTAGGACCAGATTATCTCTTATGATTAATCATCCTTACCCATATATTATAGAAATAAATAACACATTCACAAAATATTTTTGTAAGGATTGGTCTCAATATGATCCAACTCATTATTATGATTGGTTACGTATCCCAAGAACATATTATCCACCATAATAGAAAGTGGTTATCCCATTCAATATTTAGTAGCATTGAGTCAACCTACACTATTTTATAGAAATATTATTAAAATAAAATAAGAAATATCACTCATGAATACTAGTTACTATTGGATCTATTAATGAAGTTGATTTTTGTATCCATCAAGATGAACTAAATACAATGTTATCAAATATTCAAGAATATAGAAAAGTGATAATCACGATTATCAAGATCAGTTTGTTTGTAGGGTCCTGGAAAATTTGCAAAGGAGATTCAACCCAAATCCCCTAATTAATTGGGACAAATAATCAAAAAAGGGACACAAATAGGATCAGTCCGCGAACCAGTCCCATGGAAGCGCAATGTGGCTGGGACCCACGAGGCAGCCCCCCCCCCACGCGAACCATTGACTTTCACGAAAATGGAGGCGGAGAGCCTCTACGGTCATGAGGCAGGATGGGCGCCAGTCCAGTTCACCATCATGAACCCCCCCAACCGTGGACCGCGTCGACTGGTTCAAGCCACACCCGTTGTCGTTCGCAGAATAGAGGCGGAACTCTCCGTAGCTGCGGAGCACTCTCTGAGTTCGCCTCGTGGTGGAGGGGGAAGCGTTCAATACCCACTGTTAATCATGGATTGACCAAGTCAGCTGTAAACTAGTTATTTGGTTATGGGCCTCCGCAAAAGGTTCTGCATGGCCACAGATAGATCCTTTTCCCCACTCTATAAAAGGAGACCAAGGGGGAAATAAAGGGAGATCAGAGAACTGGAATCGGATTCAGAGGGATTGGAGATTCAGAAGGAGATCGGTTGAAGGAAGACATTGGATTTCACAAAAAGAGAAATTGCCACCTACAAACCACAACAGGTATATGACATTAGAAGGAATTGGAAAACTCATAATAATTTTGTGAGCCACGAACCTAAAATAACAAAAATTGAGAATCGAAAACCATACCCCCTCCGCAGATGACTTCCCCATGGACCAGGGAGTTTATGCATCTATCCCCATCCGTCACACTGCGTAGCACTCTCCTACGCGGGTGAAGCCCCGACAGACGAGCCTCTGACCGGAGCCCCCCTTGGCCACTACGTCCCGCCTAGAACCCTTCGCGAACTGCCCAAGTTCGCAGATTGAACTTGAAGTCGTGAACCACCCTGGTTCGTGGGATGCCAATCAGTCTGTGGACCACCCTGGTTCGTGAACGGCTCCTCCAGCCGCGTGACACTTCCCCACGCGACGGGCGCCACCACCCATACCTATCGGTGGCTCACCAAATACTTCGGTGTTCTCATTTCCTGATCCCGATAAAATCCTTCCGATCCAGCAAAGTCCTCCACGACTCCCTCATTGGTCTGTTCATCGGCCTCAGGCCGATGCCTCTACCAGAGCCACCGGATCCTCGTGTTGTAACTTTCAGGTGCATCAGCGCCCCATTTTGAGTTCACATACCCATGGTAAATAGGGGAAAAGGGGTTTCCCCGACCCTTGAGAAGATTCATGAAGCATTCTTGGGTTCACATTCCCATGTTAATGTGGAGTCTAAGCACGAAAATCCCCTTTCTGCCCCTCCACTTGTTGAGGATTCCTCAGAGACGGTAAAATAACCATCAGAAGGAAGCCCTCATGCACTGCAATAGAGGATATAGGCACAGAAGCACCCCCTTTTCCTCTCCCACTGGGCTTTGTCACCCCGAACATCTATCTTGGAATAAGCCCCGACCTCATGGGCCTCTCTCATGCGTAAGCCCCACTCCACTTCTCACAAACGCACCTTTCGCGACGTGATCCTCTGGTCCCTACTGCCTCTTGTTTCTCACACTGATCATGACTCCCATGGGCTTAGAGTAAGCATTAACCATGACATCCTTTTATGGGCCTTCTCAGAGTGTAAGCCCCAATCCACCCTATGGGCCTCATTAGAGTGTAATCCCCAATCCAACATCCCGGGCCGCCTCAGAGAAAAAGTCACGAACTGATACAAACTACGTGGTCTTTGATCCATGTCTCCTAGGTAGGGTATATAGGAAGCCTCTACGAGGTTAAAGCCCAATAACTTGTCATTCTAACCCCCTTTCACGTCGGTTTACCAACATATTGGGCCTCCTCAGAGTGTAAGCCCCAATCCACATCTTGGGATGCCTCAGATTGTAAGTCCCAAGACAATGCGAACTACGTGGACTTTGATCCCTCCCCCCTAGGAAAGGTATATAGGAAGCCTCCAAGAGGTTCAAGCCCAACCACCAACAGACCCCTGGGTCCACCTTCACGTCAGTTCTCCAACACTCTCAATTCGAACTACATGGACTTTGATCCTGTCCCCTAGGCAGGGTACGTAGGAATCCTACCTGAGGTTCAAGACCGACAACCGGTTCATCCGACTGTCCTCACATCGGTTCACCACGCCGCTCCTAGTGCCACCTCAATCGAGTTCCGACTCTTTGTGGTCATTAATCCAACAAGGGATGGCAAACCTCAGACATAAATGATTCTGAACCCCTGCGTCTAGTAGACCATTTCCCACAAAGGATAAATCATTGGATACTATGTTTTGGTATAAACCAAATATTTGTGAACATATGAATACATCTTAAATCTATAAGGGAGTCTCGGAGTAGGAAATAATTCCTCCCTAAAACGGTGTGATGAGTCCAACTTCCCATACTCTTAACCAATGTGAGTTATTAAGAGTCATTGGTCGGACAATCCGGCGAACGCCTGCCATTTGAATGAAGGTCCATCAATCATTGAATACAGAGCCATTGGGCGTTTCGAGGTCTGAAAAACCAAAACTAAAAAAAAATGGTGAACCCGACGTGAATATTTAACCAAACATGACAGATTCAACTTAATCCCACCCTGTGCCCCCTAATTCTCTATAGGAGGGCCAAGCATGGTCACTAATTATGCATGGGATTATGAGATACTGCTTTGATGGGTTTGATACTTGTATTTGATAAAATGTTTTGCAGATACCACTTTCAGAACTCCCTTCGATCCAATGGAATCTCAATGGAACTCACAAGTGTGTGTTTCCAACAATGCAAGGATGGGACTTCCTCAACAACAGAGGACCCCGTCACCCACCCAGCATCTTCAATGCTGGGTTTTTGACACGCTGATCCGAGACTACCACGTGAATGGTACTCTCCCAACGGTGGAGGCGGCCATGCACACCCTTCAATCCGTCATGATTCGTCGGTCGCCTGCCCAGCAGTGACTACAAAGGCAGATCCAGATAGCCCATGTCTCTATCTCCAACCATTTAGGGAGTCTATCCCCGGAACGCGACAATGCATATCTCCCTTATCTTAGAGAGGTGGATGAGGTTGACGTTGAGGACTTCATCCCCACCAAACGGGGGTTCCATTCTAAGGCCCCTGCTGGCAGACGTCATTGTAGTCACACCACGACCCAACATCCTCACGCCGAGGAGGATGTCTCCTCGAGGATTCAGGCCCATGCTCCTCGAGCTCCGGCACCTCGGACCGCCCGACGAGGGTGGAAAACATACAATTGAGGACCGATCATCACCCTGGTCCATGAAGAGGAGCTCCGCAGCCCAACTATAGAGATGTACCATGAACATGAACCTACACCTGTTCGCTCCTCCCAAGCCCGCCATCCAGACATGGTGGCATCACATGAGCCAGCGCACATCCCCACCGAGCTCCATCAAGCCTGTCACTCATACAGGATGACACTTACTCGGCATGAACCTCTCCCTGCCCATGGTCGTGAATCCCACCATCTTGACGTGGTGGCGACCCGACACCTGCAGGACAAGCTCCTGGTAGTTTCTCCTAACGCCCGCCATCTTGACATTGCAGTAATTGACAAATCCCACCACCCAGATGTGGAAGCAAATCATAGGCGGGCATGTCTCCCCGCCAACAAAGGCCACTGACTCGAAACGGTGGGAAACCAATATATTTAGGGCTAGCTCCCTGTGGGTGCAAGCAAAGTCCACCACCCCGATGTGGCAGAAAATGGAGAGATAAACCAGCATATCCCGGTTCATGGGTAGATTCGTTTAACTACCCCCGGCATAGGAGAATTCTCAGTACCCACTGACCAATGGAGGACCAAAGCAAGATATTCCTACTCTAATACCGGAATGGGCCTTCATACCCTTTCCAGCTAAAGATGTCTCTCTACATATCCTAGAAATGATGGAGGTGTAGGTATCAATCCCAGATCATATCTTGCAGACTTTCCAGAATGTAATTGCATCAGCGGCAACAGCAAGGACTCAGGCCTGTGAGCCCATCTCCCCAATTGAGGTGACTCATCTAAGAGACGAGATAGCCACCTCAGAGTAGATCTTCATCCCTTCTTCTATCCAGTAGGGTCGCCGACTATATTCCGCGATGCAAGGGCAACCAGATCGAGTAGATTCACTCGTTCCAACTAGGGGAAACCCGTCCATCATGGTGGATGCTCCAGAGAAGGAATATATCCCGAATAAAAGACAATATGTTCGTCAGAATATCCCGGGGACATCATGGGACCCAATTATATAGGGACCCAAAGGAGTTTAAGGTCGTTGACGACAGCAGACGGTCCTTGATGCCCACAAAAGAGTGCCCTGAACGCACCGAAGGCAGCCGGAAAAGAAAGAGCTGGTTCATGAATATGCTCTGATAGAAGCTGGGGTTCCCAACTCCCCTAAGCACACATCAAAGGCTTTGAACCCTGCCCTCCCATTACCATATTATGGGAGTGGCCGTAGCAGTTGCGAAGGTCCTCCCCGCAATGTCGCTACCAGCAGCTCTGAAGGTCCTCCCCAGAGTACCCATGGGGGCCTCCCCTGTGGGCATATAACGATCGGTCATGAGAGATTCTATCTTGATGCAGGTCATAGAAACCCTCCACGTGACAAGAAGATCGAGCAGCAAGAAGGTCCTCCACTTACTGCGGTCCAACCTGAAGGTCCTCCCCGGGGTATACACTACAATCACTCTCCATGAAGTGGGACCACAGATTGTGATGGTATTCCTCGCTATCATAGTCTCCACTACAGAGGCCCTCCCCGTAGTGATGTCTCATTATGACAAGAATGCCCTCCCATTGTTGTGGCATGGCCTGAAGTTCCTCCCCAGGGTTACGCTGCAACAAAACTCCGCGTAGCTGGGAATCAAATCATGGTTGTAGTCCTTGCCACCCAGATAATGGAGGTCCTCCCCGTAGAGACATCATGAAATGAGAAGGAACACCCCTCATTGTGGTAAATTTTGGAGGCCCTCCCTAGGATGTATCCTGTAGATATTCTCCTTTTGGCAACAATAATGGTAGTCCTCGCCATTACCGTAGCTGTGATGGTAGCCCTCTCCACCACAACCTATATTGCGAAGGTCCTCCCCACAATGGCCCCAAGCAACAAGAAGCTCCTCCCATTGTCACGGAATGTCCTGAAGGTCCTCCCCAGGATGCGCGTCGAACGTCAAGACATGATGGCCATCCTCACCATGATGGAAGTTGTTGTGAAGGTCCTCCACGTAATAACGCTATGCAGCCAGAAGGTCCTCCCCTTGCTGTGACAGGCCTTGGAGGTCCTCCCTAGGCTGTGCACTGCAAAATTCCTCTATGAAGTGAAGCATCAAGTAGTAATGGTAGACCTCTCCATTACGGCCGCCATTACGGAGGTCCTCCCCACGATGACATATTATTTTGACCGGAATGCCCTCCCCCTATCGAAGCAATCACCGAAAGGCCCTCATATGCTGAGGCACTCAGAAGGACGATATTGAGCATTTCAGATTCCCAGCTTGTCGCTAGCGATGCCCTTCTTCGATCAGGAGTTGTTCTAGGGTCGCGTTCATCTTCTGAACCACCTCAGAATCGCCCATGAGAAAATTCAATACCTACCAGTCCCACTGCCTCCGACTACAGTGAGTTCCTTAGTTGGGCCGACCAGGTAGAGGAGTCACTAGTGGAGGAGTATGCCGATATGCTGCACCTGAGGAAACGACTGGCCAGGGATGATATAATAGTTATGTTTTGGCCCACAGACACCTCTCAGTTCAACATACCCAGAGAGTTGTCGGTAGAATGCATGCACGGCATCCGCCATAATATATAGATGACCATCCATCGGCTGAAATCGAGCTTCCTACCCTATGACAGGTATGTAGACCATGTCAAGATGACAGGAGACCTCCTGCGTCACATCGACCTGAAGGACCTTTCCTCAACGCGACAACGACGCCCCAAGAGGCGAAAAGGGAACATGGAGATAGACTGCCTCCGTGTACTGCACGAGCTATTCCGGCTCATTGGTGATGCTCCAACAGGAGTCTATATCAGGGGATGGGGGGAACATGGATCTCTGCATTTCACTCAGATCCCCGCCCAAAAAAAACCCGTTCGACATGGTGTCTTGCAACGTCATCACAACAAGATGACAATTGAGTGGACCACCTATTCAGGAAAGGCAACACACCCAACAGAGTCGGGCCTTGAGTAAGTCCCAGAAGAATCATTCCCAATGGAAAAAAGTCATTCCAAAACTCTTGAATCAGGCCACCGAGAGCATACAACAGGCCTCTCACCTAAGATAGGCTAATCAACAATCTTTGCCTGCCTCCCTAGAAGGGACTAATCCACAGGTGAATTCGGAACCAAATCCAGTTCACCCCCAGATGGGAACACGCAAGATCAGGCAGGTCACGATAGCCACAGCCACTGCCACAATCTAGGGTAAACCCGAGCCTGTAGGGCTATGGGCATTTTTAACAACAAATTCCCCCGTAAAACCAATAAAACTGGGATGAGACTCGATGTCCAAGGAACGGGTCCAACCCCATCCCTCAGGGCTGGGGGAATTATTACGCCCTCAACAACAACCTCCCCCACAAGAGTTGGTATTCTCTCATATAGGGAGGATAGTCAGAAGAGGAGGTTCCTATCCTATCCCATCATTTGAATCATAATCCCCTCTAAGAGGAAGGCGCACCATAAGGTCTCATCAAATAACTCTCTGGGTCACCCTTCGTCAGGATGTATGAAGGCAATCCCAAGTCATGAAAGGGAAGGCCAACCGAGGACGCGGGAGATCCTCTTTATATTGGAAAGATGACAACCCCTCCATCCCGCAATATGCATTCATCAACGCCATAGAGGCAACCCCCGTAGGTTACACAGAGGAAAATGTAAATCCGGATGGATCGGGAGACGACGGTTCCGGTCAGGCTGTGACTCACAACGAACCCCGGGTGTGCACACCCAGAACCAGAGGGGTGCTGTAAATATATCCGCCCCTTCAGCTAACCTCTCTCTTCCTACCCTACGATCTTCCAAAAAGGATAATAATAAAGGAATGGTTACTCTTAACCCATCCCCTTCTCTCGATAAAAATGAGCCACTCACGCTCGAAGAGTGGTTTTCTCGACAGGAAGAAGAGATGAAATAATTGAGGCAGCTTAATGCCAAGCTGCTCCAGAGGAACTGCCTTATTGAAAATTTGTCCCAAGAAGAGCTACATCATGAACTCCCAGCAACTGCACCTCAAAAGCTAAGGCATGCACCGATAAATGAAGCACGATCAGGGCTCCTGCCCAATGAGGCGCCTGGTTCATCCAGCCACCTAATTGTGGATGATGAATACCAGGATTTCCCACCACTTAGGAGGAAATAGGAGAAAGTGAACTCGAACCCTCCGAGGGTACCCCGAACGGAATATGCACCCTTGGTACTGGCCAATCCGGATCCTCAGGCAATGCCTCGGGCTACGCCTGCCCCGGACTGGGCCCAATAGGATGTAAACCAGGGACTCACCAACACCATCGAGGCACTAACAACTCGATTGGAAGTGATTGAAGGTTTACACGCTCCGATACAGCCGGAGCGGAAACCCTACCCAGATTGGGTGACAAACACACACCTCCACCCATTTTTTAGAGCCCTGTATTCCCCATCTTCAATGGGTCAGGTGATTCAGAGCCGCATTTGATGCACTACAAATCGTATTGCGGCCCTATGATTGGAACTCCGGAACAACAAGAAGCATTGAAACTCAGATGCTTCATACGGAACTTGAAAGGGTCCGCCTTTGTCTGGTACACGAGTTTTCTAGCCCAGTCAATAAAGAGCTAGAAGGACCTCCAGCAGCAGTTCCTGTTCCACTTAAGCTCAACGCTGCCTAAAACAATGGTCATTGATCTCATGAACTGCAAACAGAGGGAGAACGAGAGGGTATCAGATTTCATCTCCATATGGAAAGGTATGACCTATTCTATGCATAGAACAATGCCTCAAGATGAGATGTTAGCCATATGAATCGATAATCTTAGAGGTGAGCTATGAACACCACTCATACCGGTGAAGTGCACTACTGGATTCTGCCATCTCTCGACCATTGCCTAGAGAATTAAGGACTCCCTGCAGCAGACCAATTCAAAGTCCTGAATAGCCTCTTAGGCTTCTGAGAAAAGAGCCCCTAGAGGTGAATCATTCACTATCACACTCAAGACGGCCCCTGTGCCCACTTCGCCGCTCAGGGCTCCACCAAATCATCAAGGGCCTTCTGCATATCAGTGGCATCCCCCACCTAAACGAGATGATCAGCGAGGACCAAAGTGGACCCAGTTTGAGAAATGAAGACAAAAAGTATACTTGTTCCGTGAAGATAAAGATCGCGGCTAGTTCATTGCCGCCATGAATTGCAACTTGCTCCACCTCCCAGAGCTAAGGAAGCCTGAAGAACTCAGCTACAATGACAGGCCAAATTACAGCCCCTACCATTGGATGTTGGGGCACAGCATCCAAGAATGCTTCGTCTTCAAAGACCTCCTGTAGAGGATGGTAGATTCCAGACAAGTTGAGCTGGGACCACCCCCAGCACATGTGGCATGTATCTCTACCACCGACTCCGACAAAGAGGAGGGATGAAAAAAGTCACCAGCAAACAAGGGCAGAAATTTGACAACTGGATAACTCGGAAGACTATCAATCGAGCCCAGGGAATACTCTGAGCTCAACAATAGCAGCCGGTGTTGCCACCAACAGCCCCTGAAGCCGTAGAGACGACATCATCATCCTCACAATCCTCTATGAGCTAGTCACCCAGGTGGAGTCAAAGGAGGAAAAAATCAAAGGAGGAGCAGTCCGCGATGGGGCCAAAGTTAGTCCCAACCCTGGAAGACTTTATGCCCTCGAATTTGGCACCATGGGCACCGACCCACCAAATGACAATATCAGTGACAACCGACCATGTTGACCTGTCAGAGGATGAAGAACCAATATTTGGTTCTATCAACATCATCCATCTCATGGAATCATTCCCTGATGAAGGGTATGGTTACAAACCTGAGTTCCCTGCACGAGGAGACATGAAGAGGAATCACAGAGGTAGAGGATACTAGGGGAGGCATAGCCACAGCCGAAACCAACCCTATAGCTGGACCCCGGCCCAAACCATTAATATCATGGAAACCCATGGGAGATCCCTTCAACAGACCCAACAGGAGAGGGAATGCCCCTCCACTTCCACAAGAGGCCACTCTGGCCCTGTTGTTCAGTGATACCCACCAGAGGAGGAGCAAGTGTCTAGTTTCCTAGTGCTCACAAACAGACAAGCCATGCCATGTCCTCAAAATGCGGGAACACCATTGACATCCATCCCCGCGGCTGGTCCCTCCTCGTTAAATGCTCCTGCTCCCAAAGCACCCACTAAGACTCTCATGCCAACGGAGAAGCGTCAACCTCTGGAGAAAAAATACGACATCCTTAAGCAGCTGGTGTTAGTACCAGCCAAGTTTTCAATCCTGGATGCCCTGGGTGTGTCAACCGACCTTATGGAGGTGCTTATCAAAGCTTTAATAACCCCCAGGAGTTTCAAGCCAAGGTAGCTGCCGTCGAGATTTACCTAACAGATATTTGCCTAGCTGAATGAAAGGTGGTGATTTCCTTCACTGATTAGGATGAAGACACCATCATGAAAGGACACATCATACCGCTATATGTGTCCATCACACTAAATGGTATTGAGATCCTGAAAGTCTTTTTAGACAATGGCTCTGTAGTTAATCTCCTTACCCTACGGACACTCCATAAGTTGGGCTACAGTGAGGAAGATCTAATTTCATTTAGCCAAAACTTTGTTGGGTTACGACAAGAGTGAGCAGAAACCAATGGGACAGATTAAGCTAAAGACCCATTTTGGTGACCTGGTGGCCTACATAGAATTCCTGGTGGTCCAGTAGAGCACAACATTCAATGCCCTGCTGGGAAGGACATGGCTCCATAAGCACGTGGTCTTACCTTCATCCTACCACCAGTGTATCAAGTATTGCATCAATGGAAAAAGTGGGATGTTTCATACCGACAAGGACCCTTTCGAGTTCTCCGAGTCACATTACATCGACACCGAGTTCTATGATCAAAAGAAAAAAAACATTTGGTCGATGACGTGGACTGGATCCCTTCTCCAAATGGCTTGGAAATGGTTCCAGATGACCCCCTCAGGAAAATTTGCAGAGATTATGTCTTTCCCATCAACCATGTGGAAGGAAGGAGTTTATGTCCAAACACACACTCTGATTTCCTCATGACTTCATCCATAATGACCGAGTGTGACATTGTGGGAACATCCATTGACCCTCAATCAGGGGGCGAAAGCTCAAACAAGGATGCCCATGACACTTCGCCTCCAGAATTATAAGAACTCATGACGGGAGCTCTCTCCTCGTCAGACCAATAAGATGAGGATTTGAAAGAAGGAAAGGGTGAAGATATCAAGGATGCACCTCCCGCATTTGAGGAAGGTATCTCACCACTGTGGATGAACTCAGGGAAATAAATCTGGGTACTGAGGAAGACTCGAGGCCCACTCTCGTTAGTGTGGCCATGTCTCCCAAGGAACACGAGGTATATACCTCCTTCCTAAGGCAACACCGGGATTTATTTTCCTAGAATTACATGGAAATTCCAAGACTCGTTCCCAAGGTAGCGACGCATAACCTAGGTCTTCCAGAATACCACCAGAGCTACAAACAGGCCGCTAGAAGGACACACCCTTCACATGCTGCCAAGATAGTGGCTGAAGTTGATAAGATCATTAAAGTAGGATTTATTCGAGTGGTCCAGTACCCCATTTCGTTGGCCAACATCATCCCCGTCAAGAAAAAGAATGGGAAAATCGGTGTCTGCATTGAATTCAGAGACCTTAATCAGCATTGTCCGAAAGATGACTTCCCGGTTCCAATAACAGAGTTGTTAATTGATGCAATGACCCGATATGAGGATCTATCCTTCTTGGTGTTGGAACCAGGATCTTCTAAGCATGATTTGTCGTACGGTTTGTGTTTGTTTTCAATCCTTAATGGATGTTCAGAATGTGTACCAGCAAAGAGATCACACCATTCAATTAGACAACAGTAGTGAAGGTCGTGCAAGTGTTGTTTAGGTCACGCAAGTGTACTTGCACGCCGTGAAAGAACATGCGCGCTGGTACCTAGAAGGATTCGGTCTTGTGCGCCTATTGCTTTCCAAGAACATAACTTCAAAATTTTTCTAAGGAAAGAGGATCGTGCAAGTGATTTGCGCGATAGAGGTTACAGGAGACGAGACTTGCGCGCCATTGAGGGACTTGCGCGCCAATGAGGGACTTGCGCACCTCCGCGCAGGGGGTCCAGTTTGCCTATAAATACTGGACCACCCCTCCTCATTTCTAATGGAGTTAAAGACTTAGCGATTTTTCGAGCTCTCATCACGCAAGTGGTTGAGCCGCGCAAGTGGTAGTTGGGTCGTGCAAGTAGAGGTTGCGCACTGATTGTTGGTTGCGCGACCAAGGCGGTTGGGTAGATAAAGGCGCAACATCGCACAAGTTTGGAGTTGAAAGAGGTAGTGTCGCACAAGTTGTTTTATGTCACTTGTGCGCCGGGATTGAAACTTGCATGCCAGGATTGGAGAAGCACGCCAGTGTTGTTAAAGTACATCTGTCCTCTTGAATCTGCACAAAAGCTGGAAGATTTCCCAGTACCCTCAGCACAAATTGATATTCATCTTCTGGTGAGAATTGGACTTCAATAGAGCTTCTACATACAATAGAGGATGCATTCTTATGCAATGATGAAGAGACATTCATGTCTATAAACTGAGTGTGACTTCACCAACGGCAGTGAGCCAGGGGGAGTCAACGGGAGTGACCTGAGAGAAGCAGTGAGCTATCCCTGAGCCTTTGTAAAGGTAGTGAGTCTGGGAAAGAGTGACTATACCCGAACTATTGTAATCTACAGGTAGTGAAGAATAGTGGATTTAGGTATGACTGAAAACCTATCGGAGTATGCTCCTTGGACTAGCCCTTAGTGGTGAACCAAGTAAAAATAGCTATGTCATCTCTCTGCATGTGAATGTTTCATTGTTGATCATATCCTTCATACAGATTTAAGTTTTTCCTACCAACGTGGGAACAAGATCCACAACTTTAATAAGAAAAATTTGTCACCCTGATTCACCCCTCTCTTTTTAGGGTGTCCCAGGGTCTTACACATGGATCACTATTCTAGATATAATCAAATCAGGATGGCCCGAGAAGAAGAAGAAGCCACTATCTTTAGGGCCCCTCAAGGGGTATTCTGTTATAGGGGCATTCCCTTTGGTCTCAAGAATTCTGGCGCCACGTAGCAGTGTGCCATGCATTGGATCATTAAGCCGTTCCTGGGGAAATTCGTTTAGTTTTACATGTATGAACTAGTGGTCATGTCTAGAAAGTTCTTGGATAACCTATTGAACCATGATACCATCTTCAATAAGCTCCGACAACATAGCTTGAAGATGAACCCCTTGAAATGTGCCTTTGGGGTTACCTCAGGGAAATTCCTTGGCTTCATCGTAGGCCATCACGACATCGAAGTCGACCCTGAGAAGATGAAGGCTATCCTGAGCCTGCCACCTCCTTGAAATCTCACTGAGCTAATGGGGTTCCAAGGACACCTAGCCTATATTATGCGGTTCATAGCCAACCTGGCAGGCAAATGTTTTCTTTTCACCACGTTAATGAAGAAGGAGGTCACATACCAATGGACGGATGACTGCCAAGAGGCATTCGACAACTTGAAGAAGTACCTCTTAAGCCCACCGTTGCTTATTCCCCCAGTTGAAGGAAGAAATCTCATTCTATATGTGACTTCCCTAGAGAGATCACTGGGATCCTTCCTCGCACAAAAGAATGACGCGGGAAATGAAAACAGTCTCTATTACCTCAGTCAAACCATGATTGATGTTGAGACTGAATACTCAAATATCGAGAAGAGTTGTTCAACCTTGGTCTTCGCGGTTCAAAATCTATGACATTATCTACAACATCATGAAGTCTATTTGATCTCGCGGAGTAACCCGCTCAAGTACATCCTTAGTCGCTTGATGCTAACAGGATGCCTATTCCGATGGGCGGTCATCCTGCAACAGTTCAACATCCGGTTCATGCCTCAGAAAGCCATCAAGGGCCAGTCATTAACAGACTTTCTGGCAAAGAACCCTTCAACAAGGACCACTGGACCAGACGCTGAACTACCTGAGGAAGATATCTTCTCGGTTCAAGAGGAGTTCCCAGCATGGAAAATGTACTTTGATGGCGCGTCCCGAAGCCCCACCGGGAAGAGGATGGAGGATCCCAGATTCAACAAAGTGGGCCTGGGAATAATACTCGTGTCCCCAGAAAAGGCAGTTTTGTCGTATTCCTTCCTCCTGTCAGAGGGATGTACAAACAATGAAGCAAAATATCAGGACCTCATTACAGGCCTGGAGCTCGCACTCCAGGCACAAGTACAACACCTCAAGGAAAAAGGTGACTCAGGACTGGTCATCAAGAAATTCAATGGTGACTATGCTATTAAAAAGGAGGAGCTAATCCCCCTGTTTGACCATGTCCAAGGGCTAATGGCTGAGTTTTACATAGAACCAACATTGGCTTATATTCCCCTGTCCCAGAACACTCAGCCTGATGCATTAGCCAATGCGGCCACAGCCCTAGCCGACCCAGACCGAGATGAAACGGTCATCAGTATTGCTCACCATCGAATGGTATTGCCATTTGTTCAAGCTAAGATGGAAGAAATCCACGAAGTCAGTCCTGTCTCCGAGCCATATGATCCTGCCACCAGCTGGATTATCCCCATCGCGAACTACCTTCAACGGGGAGAGATTCCACCGGATAGGGCTGATTGAGAGCAAATACGGAGAAGGGCAATCAATTTTGTCCTATATGGCAGTGTAGGCCAGCAAGAGGTCATCTAAAAATGAGGCCTCGATGGATTGATCCTCAGATGCATTGATGGAGAAGAAACCACTTCCATCATGACTAAAGTACATACAAGAGCATGTGGAGCACATCAAATGGGGACCAAGCTTTCCCATATGGTTTGATGGCTTGGGTACTATTGGCCCATAGTGGCACAAGACAACGAGAATTTTACCGCATAATGCCACTCATGCTAGATTCATGCCAACTTAATACACTAACCCCCAAAGATACTTCATCAAGCTAAGTAATCCTGGACATTTACCATCTGGGGGATGCACATCATGGGACCATACCCTCCCGCCACGACCATCCAGATGAAGTATATCCCCATTAAAACTGAATTCTTATAGAAATGGGAAGAAGCCATAAACCTCAAGGAAGTTGGGGAAAGAAATATTTTTAGCTTCGTGAAGACCAATATCATTACCAGATTTGGTGTCCCTCATACTATACTGATGGACAACAACACTAATTTCTGCTCTGCTGAGTTGGAAATGGTATACCACAAGTATGCTATCAAGGAAAACCACTCATCATATTACCATGCAGTGGCCAACGGACAGATACAAGCTTTAAACAATACCCTGTCCAACATCCTCCAAAAAATGGTGGACAAAGACAAGAATTCATGGCCGGATAAACTCCTCCATGCATTGTGGGATTATTGAACCACAATCTGCACCACTAATCGGTCTACCCCGTACTCATTGGTGTACGACACATAGGTGGTCATGCCCATTGAAATCCAACTTCCATCACTCCGTGTTGCCATCTATGATCAATTATTTGATGATGAGTAGTCAGAAGAGCGTCTAGGTGAATTAGAATAGCTAGACGAGAAGCGGATGCACACTCTGCACCACATGGAAGTGTACCAGAACCGGATCACCTGGGCCTTCAACAAAAAGGTCCACCTCCAGTGTTTCTTGGAAGGAGAATTAGTGCTAGTCCTCTGGACCCCAATGATACCCGACAATAAGCCTCCAAATCTGGAGCCCAAGTGGGAGGGACCATATGTTGTACACAAGGTCTACTCCAACGGAGCATATGCCCTGATCTCTATGGACGGGAAATTCACCATGGCTCCTACCAATGCGAGATTCCTGAAGAAGTATTTTTCATAGAGACCAAGAAGTATCTTCATCCTTACCACATGACAATAAACTACACGGACGAAGAAAAAAAATGAGTTGTATTCATTGTCTGAGCTATGTGACGTTAAACTGCCAAGTGCCCAACAATCCAAAATCTATGACCTTAAACTAAGAGTATTTCTTCCTCACTGCATGACGTTAAACTACACGGACAAGGTGATTTAAAAATTCCCTCTTCCCCTGTGTATGGACCCAACCTTCACGGCATGTATCACCTTTCAGAGAACTACATGAGGCTTGATTCCTGCCCTCGCAGGATATGTAGTGACACCAAAATTTGGCACCCTGGCCCAGCCACCTCAAAAAAAAAACAAAAATGCCCATCCCCCTATGTATAGACCAGACCTGTACGAGGTTTATTAACATCCTCACCACATGACATTAAACTAAATGGAGTCCTTCCTTACCACACGACGCTAAACTGTATGGATAAAAAGAGTTAATAATACCCCTCCCCCAGTGTGTGGACCAGACCTGCACGGTGTGTATTCATCGTCCGAGCTGCACGATGTTAAACTACCAAGTTCCCAATGGTCCAAACTCTATGACCTTAAACTAAGAGTATTTCTTCCTCACCATATGACATTAAAATGCATGGACAAGGTGATTTAAAAATGCCCTCTTCCCCTGTGTACAGACCAAACCTGCATGGGGTGTATCGTCTTTCAGAGAACTACGTGAGGCTTGATTCTTGCCCTTGCAGGATACGTAGTGATGCCAGAATTCCACACCCTAGCCCAGCCACCTAAAAAAGAAAAACAAAAATAGCCATTCCCCCGTGTACGGACTAGACTTGAATGAGTTGTATTCACATCCTCACCGCATCACGTTAAACTTCATGGAGTCTTTCCTTGCTGCACGACGCTAAACTGCACGGATAACAAGAGTTAAGTATACCGCTCCCCCCATGTATGGACCAGACCTGCATGGGGTGTATTCATTGTTCGAACTACATGACATTAAACTTCCAAGCACTCAACGTTCCAAAATCTATGACCTTAAACTTGGAGTATCACGTCCTCACCACATGACGTTAAATTGCACGGAATCTAATAATACCCCTTGTCCTCACCGCATGATTTTAAAACTGTACGGATTTTAGAGAACTACATATGGATTTATTGCTTACCTCATAGGATACGTAGCGACGCTAGGATCCATAGTCCTGGTCCAACCCTCTGAATAAAAAAAAAGCACTTTTCCCCTGTGTGAGAACCAGACCGACACGGGGTGTACACCTTATCCTTAACGTACGATGTTAAACTACATGGAAAATGATGTTAAATATTCCCCCTTCCCCCGTGTATAGACCATACCTGTACAGGGTTTATATCTTCGTCCTTACCACATGAATATAAACTGCATGGACTTGGTCCTGACCGCATGATGATAAACTGCATGAACTTCATCCTCACAGCATGACGATAAGCTGCACAGACTTTGTCCTTACCACGTGACAATAAACTGCAAAGACTTCGTCCTCACCGCATGACTCTAAACTGCACAGACTTCATTGCGACCCACCTAAGACACATAGAGATACGAGATGGAGATACTCCTTTCACATTTGGATGAATCCTCTCCATACATCAGACTCCACGACTCAGATAAATATGGATCTTCATAACCACTCATGGCCATCAGAAGTGGGAAGTCATTGACCCGTGGACACCTTTGCATGACTATGCATACCATGCCCTATGCGGCTCTGCATAAGGATAACCCCTGGCTCATCTACCTAATGCAAGATTTCCTCGGGCGGTACTCTTCCTAGCTCCGTACGCTTACCAGCCTCAGAGCCCCCATACCATACCTCCTGATCCAAAAGTTTATGGCGAGGTGGTTTAAAAGTTCATTACCCTTTTCACATCCAGGTGTTACTAGGGTATACCTATCTGGCTAGCCTATGTGTCAGTTAGTGGTTCATATAGTGACATATATCAACAAACATCAATCTAGGACTAGGCTACTTTGACTCAACGGACAATTGAAGTGAAGATGTTTCTTGTATACTTGAACACCATTATCCCCACGTTCCAAACTCTGGAAAGTGAGCAATCATGGAATTTCATAATCATTCATGGCCATCGGAAGTGGAAAGTTATCGACTCGGGGACACCTTTGTATGACTATACATACCATGCCCTCAGCAGCTTTGCATATTGATAGCCCCTAGCCCATCCATCAAAGGCAAGATTTCCTCGGGCGGTACTCATCCTAGCTTCATATGCCTATTAGCCTCAGATCCCCCACACCATACCTCCAGATCCAGGAAACCTCAATGGTGCAGTTTACAACCTTCATCCCCCACCTTGATCCATGTATATCAGAACATCTTTACTTAGTTATCCTTTGAGTGACCGCAGAAATAGTCACCCAATGGTGCGAGCTCTATGACCGATAAACTAGGATTACTTCGTCTTTACCGCATGATGTTAAACTGCATGGAATGAAGGCACACCCCCACGCAAAAAAGAGAGAGAGAGAAGAGATCAGCGCAGGGGGGCTCTTTGAAACTCAACAAGAAACTAGGGACAGATATCCCTGACATGTCCAGACATTCTCTTACCAAATGGCAGACTTCGTGGCCCGAATAATTGCAGATCCTCATAACCATTCATGGCCATCGTAATAAGAAAGTCATCAACCCGTGGACAACTTTTAATGACTATGCATACCATTCCCTTAGCAGCTTTTCATAATGATAGCCCCTGGATCATCTACCGAAGGCAATATTTCCACAGGAGATGCTCTTACTTGCTCCATACGCTTATCGGCCTCAGATCCCCCATGTCACCTCTCCTGATCCAAGAAGCCCCTAAACCATGATTTACACCAATCAACCCCCCCCCCCACGTCTGGGGAATGTTGAGGTATTCAATCCCAGTTATATCCTAATGAAGAGAGGCCTTTGAAACTACGTCCTCACCGCATGATGTTAAACTACATAGGATATCTTTTCCACTTCACACGAAATTGCAAAGGCCAAGCATTAACCATCCAGGGAAATGCCTCCAACCATAAGTGTTTTCACTGGTTCAAAAAAATGCCCCCCGTCCTCGTTGCATGACGTTAAATTGCATAGAAACCTTCAAAATGCCTCTATTCCTTGCCACATGATGCTAAAGTACATAGAATATGTCCCAACCACATGATGATAAACTACACAGTCATACTCATCATGGGTTCAATGAGAAGCAGTGGCTTTTCTCCATCCTTCAGTGCATGGGTCAGACCAGCATGAACCACCTCCCCACACCAATGTGAGAAAGAATTACTTCACCCGTTCTCGAGAAGTTTAGTCTAGATATTTCCCCCACATTCAGGAACCATCTCACCATAATCTATACTCTCTACTCAGAAAAAAATCCCAACTCTCATAAGCAACCTCTGGTGGTCCCAAATCTCAACTTCCCTGAAGTTGCTCGGCTATCGGAAGTGGATAGTATTTGACTTAAGGACACCTTTGTAAGACTATGAATACCATACCCTCAGAAGCTCTGCATATTGATCGCCCCTAGACCGTCTACCAAAGGCAAGATTTCCTTAGGCAATGCCTCTCTCCGTATGCCTCTTGGCCTTTAAGCCCCCATTTCTATCCCAGGATTCAGAAACCCTCTGAGCTACAGTTTACCATCCTCTTCCACAATACAATGTGAATATGGCGGAAAGTCTTTGAAAAGATTACGGAGAACCAGGAGAAGTTGTTCCATTTCAGATGATGTCCCAGCTGCATGACTTCAAACTGCGCCAATCCCCAACCATCTTTTATTCTAGATAACTGCGTAGGACGGGAACCTTGCTTCTACACTCCTGATTGATATAGATGTTCCCAAAACATTTCATACATCGCATACCCTTTCCAAGCCACACCCGGTGGTTTTCATTTTTTCCAAAACACCCATCCTGGTTTCCATGAGTTGGACTTCCATGAAGTCCATTGGCCATCAGAAATGGATAAGTCTTTGACTTAAAGACACCTTTGCATGACTATGCATACCATTCCATTAGAAGCTCTGCATATTGATCACCCTTGTCTTATCTACCAAAGACATGTTTTCCTTAGGCAACACTCTTCCTACATCTGTATGCCGACACGACTCCTATATCTTGAAACATGCCCTACAGGCCATTCAAATTTAAACACATTTCCCCCCACATGTGTCAGAAGAGTATTGAAACATACTTTAATCAGTTTAACCCCATTGGGGCCCTCGCCCCACCATATTTGGTCAAAGATGATTGACCTAAAACATCAGTAGTGATAGTCTTGACTGCGGGAAATTAAACCGCTCACAAAAGAAAGAGGCACAAAGCCTGTTAGGACGAAAACCCGAAAAGGGCAACCTAAGAAAAATCCGGGTTATACCCACTGAGTCCACACTAAATGGGACCAGGAAAAATCAGGGCATTAGAATAAAAAGACAAAATGTTTGTGGGGTTTTCCTATAAAACCCTAGCAATAGTCAGACTATGCTAACTGAATCCCATGGTCCAGGAAAAAGTTAGAGCCTGATCTATTTTTAGTCCTAGACTCAGATTATTCTATGTTCATGGAATTATCATATGCAGCAATCATGCGAAACAGTTTCTATCATAGGAAAAGGCGACAAGAGCACTAAGGAGAAATGTTTCTTTATTCCATAACAAAGTGGGTAAGAAGGGCATCCGCAATCCGGAGCCTCCCCTAGTGCGAAAGGTGATTACAAAAGTTTTTTGGTGGATTCAAAAATCTATATCAGGAACTGGTGAGAATCCTTGATTTTCTGAGAGATACTCTGTAGTAAAGCTATCTCAGCTTTTACACCAGCCCGCAATTCTTCTACCTCCTGGGCTGCCTTTGCGGTTGCCCCAATTTCTCTTACATCTGCCGCTCCCCTTCTCCGATCATTGCGGCGATGTTGGAATCTTCCTTCTACAGCTTCTGTATATCATTCCTTATCACCTCTAGGTGAGAACTCTACTCAATAACTTCTCTCTCAATCCTTGCTATGACACTGACGTGGTCATGAGCCTCTATTAGGTAGAGCTATAGAGTTTCGGAAAGGGAGGCTTCAGATTGGGTAGCAGAAAGGCGAGATTCGAAATAACCTATCCTCTCCCGATCAGCGACTACCTGCTTGACTATGTCATAAACACCATGATAGTCAAAGCCATCAAATCCCAGCAACATAAACAAATTGTGTGTCCTCGGTAATTTGGTCGGCATCTTGACCAAGGGCGTTTGAGAGATTAGTCTCCAGATTTTCACCCAAGCCCTTTGGCGAGCAGGCCGAAGGTAGGAGAGGACTTGTTGATCAGGCTCAGAGTCACTCCATCATAAGGACACATATTCGGGGATGAAAGTCACCATGGATAGACCCGAGTTAGTCTCACATGCAAACTCTGGCACTACAGTAGCTTCGCCCCTGACCGTTGTGGTCCTAGGCACAACCGGGTTTAGTTACACAATCGTCAGCGCCAAAGTTTGAGGTCTTGAGGCCCAAGAGTCAATAAGACATACAAGAACCCCTAATTAGAAAAGGTAAGAAAAATGAGTAAGTGGTAGGAGATTCGAGAACATACTCCTAATCGACAAGCCTTTGGCATCCGCAAGCACTGCATTGCCACGACAACCACTCAAATAGGATGCCACATATTTGATAGGAAAGGGAATCCAAGGAGACCCCAGAGGGGTCTAGGGCCTGAGGCCATGCCTAAGACTAGCAGTTTTCAAATCCATCCCCATGTGGTCGCCTACGGAGACCAAGATCAAAGAAATCACTCCCTCGATTAACAAGATAATGGCCCACTCTGGGTTCCTAGCAACTGGATTAATGGCACGATCTTCCTCCATCATCACGGGATCCATTGGGCCTGGGGTGGTTGGCTCCGTTAGATCAGGAGCCCCCTTAGCGATCATGGGTGCCCCGTCGTCCTCCACAATTGAAAAGGTTATCTGATCAGCAGGGGTCTCAGAAACCAGCGGTTCCTCCTCTGGCGTATCTCTGACTAATGAAGGCAGGATTAGAGAATCCATATCGCTGGCCCCTCTGGCAGGGCTCACCATATTGTCACGTCCGGGCATAGTTACGGGTGATTCTGTATATGGAAAGGAGGTTGAAGGTAGAACCACATCGGTAGCCATAGCCAAATCCCCTGAGTGGCCCTACACCATACGTTAAATAGTTAATGACTGACGAATTCTAAGAATACAAGTTGGAGATTGAGAAAACGGGAAGTCATGATTACCCAAAGTTCCCTGTTTGAGTCGTTCCGATAAATGGAATGCTTGTCGCCATCTCTGGATCTGCCAAGGGGACAGTTCACCCAGAATTCTGGAAAGAGAAGGAGTAAGAAAAACCCTACCTGAGTCTGTGATGGCTACATCCATGAGCTCAGCTGCGCCAGGGGATCCTTCCTCGCTGACCCCTATGGGCGAAAGCGCATGCTCCCCTGCCACAGTACCACAAGGAGTATACTTTGTAGAAGTTCTTACTCTCTGGGATTATTCGACACCCTGCATGAAAAGAAAAAAAACCTTAGATCCTCCACAATAAAGGAGGGAGAAATCCAGAACAGATGCTGGACAAAGCAACCCATCAACATCTGGAATGAGCTCCCAGCCCCAGCCGTGAAAATTGTCTTGATCCAAAGTCATCCAATAGCTACCCCCTATTTACAGGACTCCATCATAGGGAAAGTCATGGGCCTGCATGGGAGATCCACTGATTCTTCATATTTGTTCTCTCTCACAAAAGCCTTGACCCATTCACGGTATGGGACGAGCTATTTTGGAGACGTATCCTATGAGTGCTTCCAAGCCTGGTTAATAAGCTGCTTCACTAGGGGGAGTCCTCTCTTCATTCTCCCGCATAGGAGGATGCATGAACTCGTCATACATACTCCCAATGATGGGGACCCCCAAAATCTGAAATATGTCCCATAGACAAATGACCACTTCCCCATGGATCAGATGGAAGGTGTTGGTGTCTGGGCTCCAACGACTCATAAGTTGCTTGGTGAGGGATTGAGGTCGGTGGGTATAGGTTTGGGACACCTAGGAAGTTTCATACAAGCTCACAACTCGCAACTCTGCCCCAAATTCTGCGCAGCTCTGGTGAACCCAGAAGGGCCACCCCCAATCCAGTGACTTAAATGCTCCCCCCAGTTGAAGATCCTGATTCTCCGGCCAACCATGCTGGTCGCATACCACGACATTCCGAGCAATACTACGATAACAGTGGATTGTTCCTTTCTATCGATGTGGTTCACCGATAATAGATACTAGAAGTTGATTCAACACAGATCCAACAACTGTACCCCTCGAGATAGGCCACCCACCGACAGGTATCACGAACCGAGGGATAGTGGTAGTAAATATCCAGGCTTCAGGATTGTTGTCATGGTATGGTCCTAGAATCAGGGTATTAGACAACAAACCAAACCCATAGGAAGGAAGGCTGTTAGAAAAATGATACTCTTACTGTGATTTGGAGATCCAATCGGCAAGGAAGAAAGACGGTAGGGAGTGGCAGACTCCATCTTAAACAGAGCTAGCCATGTCCTTCAGGCGTTGATCAACAATTGGGAGTGGCTCTGCAGCAGGCCTCGGCGCAAAACAAGGGGGAACCATATTTTCTCCCTGCACAGTGGGAGCCAACAATCAGTTAGTCTGGAATGAAAATCTGGACAAAAATAACCAGATATAGGGTTAAGGAGACTTCACAATCAAAATCCACAAGGAGGCCATGGAGGATGGTTCGCGATGACATCATCCCACAAACCAGCCCTTTGCGTAATCAGCCCGTGAAGCCCTGGACCACCGGAGCGTTGGCCAAGAAACCGCGAACCAAGTCGCTCTGCAGAATTTCAATCCTGATTTTAAGTGATTAAGTTCAGAAGACTCATATACTTTTTAATGTTCAAGAGATTTTTGGTCTGCGGAGCATCGAAACCACGAAGCAAGTTCCTCCATAGCCCGTAATCACTTACTTTTTAATGAATTAAGAGTAATGGATCATGATTGGGAAGTTGGTTCGCGAGTGAAGGTGACCGCGAGGAAGGAATGGTTCGCAAAGGTCATAGTCGGTTCATGAACGAGGCACTTCACGAAGGAGTGAACACGTGGAGGCGAAGGAGCTCTAGTTTCACAAAGAATTTGGTAAAGGAAAAGTGAAGGGCTCCCCATATTTATAGGCATGGTCCCCTACGGAGTCCACCTCTCTACCACAAACCATCTCAGTTTCAGGACTGCTTTGTATCGGAATGGCCTCCTCTTCGTTCCGATCAGACCCCATTCCGATGGGGGGCATTTGTAGGGTCCTAAAAAATCTGCAAAGGAGATTCTACCCAAATCCCCTAAATAATTAGGGAAAATAATAAATGAAAGGACACAAATAGGACCGGTCTGCGAACCGGTCCCATGGAAGTGCAATATAACGACCCATACATTACATACATTGTTAGTACTTCAAAATTGAAGTACACTTATTACAACATATAAAAAAATCATGAAAGGACTGTATAGGTATAGTGTCTTTAGAAGCTGGGAAACATAAACAAATAGTTCATAAAGTGTCTACACTGTCTCCCATTTATTTCATCATATCTATAGTAACTTTTGGCATATCTTACTTAATAACTTTCTTCCTGACCTGGGGAAAGAAAACATACAAAAGGGTGATCTCAAATGCTCAGTAAGGGTAAAAAAAATAATTATCAATCACATCATATTCATAAGAACATAACATTTTGGAAATCTTACCCTGCAAAAGAGATCAAAATTTCATAACATGGGATAAATCATGGTAGTGAAATGTAATCACAATAATCATAACATAAAACATGAATCTTTATGTAATACACACATAATCATAGGGAATCATTTCTTATTAGTCAAGACTCATTTCCAAGACTATCTTAGTCGACAATGTCCATTTCTGAACTGATTTCATTCATCATTTCAGTCCTGTTTCACTGAACTGGTTTAAAATGCCATTCTAGCCATGTCTATATCATGAGATATAAAATCTTTACCCAGTGAATTAGAGGGAGATATAGGTCCCACCCATCTCATAATGATACCATTCTTATGTGTTCCACAAAAGCATAAACCATATAACATAACCCATGTAATAAAAATGGGATTCTTAAACATCGTGACATCATAAAACAATTCATATAAGATAAAGGAATTCATAAAAATAATTCCATCACAACATAATCAAATCAATGTAACAATAGCGATAAAAATAGACCCCTTTAATATTTTAGATGGAAAATAATTTTGATAAAAGACTTGAACTCCATTCTCGAGGAAAATATCCTTTCTATTTCAAAAATACTTTTCCTTTCTTAACATGTCATACAATTCTAAACTAAAAGAAGTTGATTAAAAATAACCATGAAAACTTGTAATTAAATATTCTCAGAAATAATGTTTTAAAAATCCATTCATGCTGTATAAGTTAAAAAAAACATTCTTCTCGTACTTTCGTCGGAAAAGTCAAAAAGTACCTTGTACAAAAAGACGACAAAATATTCCTTTCATGTTTTTTAATAAAAACTCACAGAAGGGTAAAATTGGATTTAAAGAATTGTAGGAGGATGGAAATAATATTACATATTGAGGAAACATGGATGTGGATGATAAAATACACCCCAGTAAATACCAAAGTATAAATAACCTTGGATAAAAATGAGATTGTGATATTTTACCTTACCTTAGGTCCGATTTGCTTTGTAAGTGTCTTAACCTCATGTATAATGATTTAAATATTGTCATTGAATTATTCTAGAATCATACCCATTGTTATGATATCGTATATGGTCATATTCTTAGCTTCTTATTAGTAATATTTTCTTGCTACTTGTTATTCAGGTGTTTATTACTCTTTGTTCTTATGCGTGTTTTGTCAAATAAATTCTTATTCTTCTTTTTAGGTTATATATACCTCGTTTACAGAATGGTATTAGGGTAATATATATCATATTAATTCATTCAATTCATTTATATAATCATTATGCAGTGAAGATCATGTAGAACGAGTCACATCACATCGTGGAGATGGTATTCCGTACGTACACACGAGCGATGATATCATTCCCATGATCGTGGAATTGTATTGGAGTGTATGTATACTATTTCAGAATCAATATCACTTTATAATAATCACATATATTTATTATTTACACTATTATACCCATCCAAGTAAGGTGGTGGTGGAAAATAGATTACACCACGGCGTGGAGACAGTATTCCGTATGTACGCACGCTCTGTGATTTCATTTTCTGTAGGATGGATAGATAGTGAAATAGAGTTGTTTCATAATTATAATAAAATATCAGTATATGAGTGATACTGATGTTATTAATTCATAATGAAACAACTAAATAATAAGAAGTAGAAGAAGAAATAAAGTTGAAAGAATCGGTAAAGGATATTACCTCTTCTTTCGACACGCCTTTTGAAACCTCCTCTTAGGGCACAAAGATTGGACTTTGAAGAAGACCAGAACCTCTATGATGTTTCTAGGTAAGTGTAGAGGAGAAATTGGTAGGGGTTGGCCAAGATTGAAGGCTCAATGTGGTGTGAGGAGGAAAGGGAGGAGGTTCCCTTTTATTAGGGAGGGGAGGGGCACCTTTGGAAAAACAAAAAATATTATTTTATTATAAAGTCAAATTCGGTTTTCAATAGCTTCAAATTGATTTATTTTGAAGCTAAGGTGGGTATGGGTCGAAATCCCTTCATCAAATTGAATTTGGACAAGTTTATATTACTATTTTAACCTTATCATTTAGATTTAACTTTAAGTTAAATAATTTTACTTTACCGGGTCTTTTGGTGTTCTTACACTATAAGGTTAATTAACTTACTATAACAAGCCAAAAAAAACCCAAGTTGTTTATTATTAATATATATAACCTTATCTAAGTCATTTTTCCAAACCTTAGATTTTTAGGAATAAAATAAAAATTAATAATATATTATTTGTTTTAAAAACTATTTTATGTCAATTTTGACACTATTTGGTAATTGATTTTTGTGAAAATCATAACAGAATTATTAGTTCGAACCAAGTTAATTAAATCAATAATAACATGTCATATTAACCTATAAAATTAGTTGAATTAATAAAAAGTCTCAAATTACATTTATTTGGGTATTTATAACATCACTTATGTCAATATTTCATTAATAAAATAATTACTGCATCATAATTGTGTCATAAATAAAATAAATTATTTATTTTCTAAAAATTAAAAATAAAATACCATTATGTAGGAAATCATTTTTTATTTCTAATGAATATTTATAGTCGAATTTATCTTATGTATAACACTATATTAAAAATTCATTACTTATTAAACATTGATTTTAACTATTTTAACCCTTCTTTAAATAAATTAATATCAAATGTCCTAATCTAATCCAAGTGGGCCTAAGTGCTCATATTTTATTCCTAAGGTTATTTTTGGTCGAATTACACTTATACAATATAATTAGGACATGTGTTAGGGTAATAATAACATCATTGTTATCCTTAATTACCCTATTTACTTTTAACCGTGGTAAAAAAAAGTAAAAGGTTACTATTCACCAAAAAAAATTCATCTCATTGAACCACATTTTACTTACTGACATGAACCGTGTCTCTCGGATTTTTTAAATTCCACTCAAAAAAGTGGTAAAATTAAGTTTTATGTAAATTTTCAAATTCTCCTAGGAGGTGAGTAAAAGAAAGTGAAAAGTTGAATAAAATTTTTATATATCTAAAGTTATTAGAAAATTACTCCAATGAATTACATTGAACGTATATAGGTATTATGTATCAATCCTGACCTAAAATAAATTTAAATAAAATAGATAATTATTTAAATAAAAAGTTGGTTTTTAAATAGTAACCCAATGTTTTCACTATTCATCAAAAATTGAAAGTTTCTAGAAAAATACCAAAATTTTACCCTAGGCTAATTTTGATATTACGAATCCAAAAATGAAGTCCATTTTGAAAAATAAAATTAAAAAAATTTCATAAAGTGGTTATTACTATTCATAATGGCTAGTTTTAATAATATTCTAATATCATATCGTTGTTTAGTGAAACTCAGTATTGCGTACGACGCAAGCTATCGAGGAAGGCCGCGATTGCGTGTGAAGAAAGCCAAGCTAGTGTTGTGTGTAGTGAAAGATTCCTTTTATGATTTATATAACATAAAAACAAAATATTTCTCATAAAAGTCTTAGGTGTTACATTCTACCCCCCTTAAAATGAATTTCGCCCTCGAAATTCGTCACTTGTAACAAACAGATGAGGATACCTCTCCCTCATCATATCCTCAAGCTCCCATGTAGCTTCTTCTAATTGGTGGTTCCTCCATAAAAATTTCACCAAGCGAGTGATCTTGTTCCATATGACTTTTTCACTACGATCGAGAATCTCTGTCGGCTGTTCTTCATAAGAAAGATCTTGTTCCAACAGTATAACTTCTGAGCTAAGTACATGTGAAGGATCAGGTATGTACTTTCTCAAGAGAGATACATGGAACACATCGTGAACTTGAGAGAGATTCGGTGGAAGCGCCAATCGGTAAGCTACCTTCCCAACACAATCCAGTATTTCAAAAGGACCGATATACCTAGGGATCAACTTTCCCTTCTTTCCAAATCTCATTACTCTCTTCCAAGGAGATATTCGTAAGAACACTTTATCACCCACTTCAAACTCTAAGTCTTTTCTTCAGTTGCCGACATAACTTTTTTGTCGACTCTGAGCTGCTCTTATGTGTTGTTGAATAGATCGGACCTTTTCTGCCATCTCATCAACAAGATTAGGTCCTAATAGCTTTCTTTCTCCAACTTCATCCCAGAAAGTTGGAGTCTTGCATTTCTTCCCATAGAGAGCTTCATAAGGATCCATCTAAATACTGGAGTGAAAGATATTATTGTAGGATTGAAATAATGATGTAGATGCTCAATATACAAGAGGGGGGGGGTGAATTGTATACATTAAAAATTCCTTTGGAACCTTTAAAGTTAGTTACGAATAACTATGTTTTCCTTAAGAAAAGGAAAGGGCTAAGTTTAACAAAGTTAAACTAAGAAAATTCACAACACCTCTAATACCAAATGAAAACTTGGAATAAGGAATGAAGTAATAAACTTCAAATCCTATGAACTTTCTTAAAACTGAAAAGAGATTCTGAAAGTAGGTTCCAGAAATATAGTTCCGGAAATTGAAACTTAACAAAAGATTAAAATATGAGATTCTACCTTAAAGCGTATAGAATCTAAATGAAAAAGAGTACAAGTAAGTAAGTATAAGAAAATTATACTTTCCTTATAATAAAATATGCAGCGGAAAATAAACAAGTAGTAGAACTACAAGTAACAAGATATAAGTCTTTTAACCCAAAGAGAAGGGTATCCAACAACCTTGGATAAAGGTCCCTTGATTTATACTTTCAGGAAAGTCTGTCTTACCCACACCAGGGTAAGCCCTCGATACGAAGATCGTAGTATCTGTCTTGCTATCCCCACAAGCCCTCAACTTTAAGGTAGTTGGAAACCTCTGTCTTCCTCAGCAAGGAAGCCCTCAAACTTCAAGGTAGTCGGCAAACTCTGTCTTCCTAACCCCGGAAGTCCTCGAATGTAATCACCAACATTCAGAGTTGCACGAAGCTTTGAGAGTTAATAAGAGCCTCTCTCTCTAGAAATCACTTCAACATCATGTATGCACAAAGTCAAACCAAGTTGTTTCAGCTATTCGCTATACCGAGCTCTTTCAAATGAGCTCCTATTTATAGGTAAGGTTGGCCTCCTTCCGAACGGTCATATTTTCCTTAAAAATCGTAGGGACCTGTACACGTGTAACTTAACCAATGGTTAGTTTATAATAGAATAAACAACATCGTTTTATATCAAAACAAGTGTAACAGAATGTACGACACCATTTAAACTCTAACTCAAAAGTTCGGAGTGAATGTTCGAAATGTAAACAAAAATAATTTTTCAGAGTCTAAATAAATGCGGAGTGTATAAAACAAATATGATCAGATTCTGTTTAATAGGTGAATTCAGAATGAGAATTCGGAATGGGAATTCATCATCAGAATTCATAATGAGAATTCATCATCAGGATTCGTAATGAGAATTATTCATCAGAATTCGTAATGAGAATTTGGAATGAGAATTTTTCATCAGAATTCGTAATGAGAATTCATTGTAGAACTTCATAAGGATTTGTATCCTGAATCTGGAGTAAAACTATATCCGGAATTCGGAATGAAACTTTATCATAGTTCTTATTATGGATTTTGGAGTGAAACTTTATCACAGTTATTATCCATAATTCGGATCCTAAAACAGAATACTTCATATCAAAGTTTCAAGCAATTCCGAGAAAATAGAAATGAATCTGAATCTTATACTTAAGAAAAATATAGATGAAAATATGATAAGGATAATTTTTCTTACAACAACGATTTTCCTTATAAAAGAAATTTTCCTTATAAAAGCAATTTTCCTTATAAAAGAAATTTTCCTTATAAAAGCAATTTTCTTAAAGATAAGGTGTTTGTGATTTTCAAAACAATAAGGAATGGAAAAGTCATAAGGAAAACCTTATTGACTCAACAATCTCCCCCTATTTGGAATGCACAAACATCTTTACGAAAAATAAATTCTAATAAGAAAAGAAAAAAAACATTAAGGCTTATATCCCTTTGCTTTTAAGGATATTGATGAATTCTACCTTTGCTTTTAAGGATATTGATGAATACGACTAACTCCCCCTTAGGCTTTAAAACTTTAAGGATTATATTCTAGATTTCCGGAATGACATTTCATTACGAATAAGAAAATCTTTTTTAATGAAAAACACCCCCTTAAATAAACTCTTATTAGAGTTCTTTTTCCTTAAGGATCTTTTCCTTCTCCCCCTTATATAAACTCTTATTAGAGTTATTTTTTCCTTAAGGATCTTTTCCTTCTCCCCCTTTGTGATTTTCAAAAAGAATTAGATGGAATGGAAAAAAATAACAAAGTACCTGAAAAATTAGTGACAACAACAAGAAACGAGCAAGAACAATTTTTTCATTAAGGTTGAAAATTTCAACAACAAAATAGTTAAGGTACAACAAAAGATCAGATCTGTCTATTTTGGATCTTTTTTCCTTCTCTATGAGACCCTTAAGAATAGTCTTTATTTTCTTCAAGTCTTTGTGGTCTTCTTCGGCTTGCTTCTCTATGAACACTATTATTTCACTTTGAGCTTCATTATTTTCTTCCTGGGCATGAAGATTTTCTTCCAGAGCTTTGATCTTTTCTTCCTGAGCCTTCAATTTCTCTTCAAACTCAATCCGATGATCCCTTTAAAACATCCAGTTTTGAGAAACAGAATTCAGATTCCCATTCAGATCTCTGACTTCATGAATCCGGAAGTTCTTTTTCATTTGTTAGATTCTATTCAAAGGAAGAATTCAACTCATTTATCTTGTTATCCTCAGTCTCAAAAGTGTCTTTAACATTGTCTTGAAATTCATCAAACAGCCTCATCTCTTCTACAGTTTTCCTCGACCAGCTCATCATCCTCTTGTAAGATCTTTTGTGGGATTCATAGCCAACAAGAAAGGACTTGAATTTAGCTTCTATCTCCACACATTTATCCATAACCATGGATACAGAATCTGATTTTTGATTCAGAGCATGTTGGAGCATTTGACATCTAGAATCTATAGTTGAGATGGTCAGAATGGAACCTACTAACTTTCTTAAAGATTGAACAACAAAGTCATGTCCCAACGAGGATGACTCCGAATCCGAAACTTTGTTTGGAGAATTTTCTTCCTCAATAAGCTCCAAATTCCTTTTAGACAAATCACCAAATTCTCTTTTCTTGCTTGCCACTGATTTCGGAGTATCAACAAGGAGTTGCTTTCCCTTGTCCTTTTTCGGAATCGATCCTTGATCTGGAGTTTTCTGCTCGCTAGTAGATACTTGAATAACATCATCAACAACTTTTTGAACAACATCTTCCTCATTCTTATCCTTCTCTGGGGTTACTAACTTAGAGGATTCAGCCTCTGATGTTCGGAGTGACAGATGTTCCGAAGGTGACCCCTTATAATCATCTACTTCTTTCAATAGATCTCCAGTTTCACCACTTCCTTCAGCAACTGCTTCTTCCTCTTCCACTTACTGAATCTACTCGAGTTGCTCAACATGCTCAGCTCTAATCTCTTCCGGAAAATCAAGGTTTCTTCCTGGAGTCTCAGGTAGATATTCCAAGGAGAAAGATCTTGGAACTGGAATGCTTCCGGATACCAACTCATTAAATTTTAACAAAGCTTGGACAACCTCATCTTCTGACATCTTCTTCTTGAACTTCTTTTCTTTTGCTTGGTTTACTAATTAATCTTCTGTCCTTTCCTTTAAAGCCTTAGCTTCCGTAGGATCCAATCCGAACTGCGGATCCCCTTCTTTCCTTATCTCTTTATCTGCTCTCCACTTCGTAACTACTTCATCAGGATATGCTTTCTTCTACTTCGGTTTTGGAGGAGCGGTTTGAACCTCCTTAGATTTAGGATCCTGTAATTCAGCTGGAACTTCTTTCAAATTTCTTTTCTTTAATGGCTTAGATGATTCCGATTCAGCAGCCTTCAGAACCGCTTCTTCTTGATTTGGAAAATCAAAGAACTCACCAGTCTCTTTGTTGAAATCCACATCCATCCTCTTGAGAGTATCATCACTTACCAACAAAATTTTGCGAACCCTTAGCTTTGACCTACAGGCCTCCTTGAAATATTCAAGGCACCGAACTATCAACTTTGATAAAATTGCTGGGTACATTTTGATTTGGGCTATGATATTTCCTTTCTTAAGATTCTCAATGGTTTTAATAATGTGCCTCATGAAGTTAAACTTCCTTAGATTTAATAGAAAATCTAAGATATAGATTTCACTCTTCTTCAGACTGTCTTTATCACCTTTCCTCGATACGATAAGACCTTGTAACCACAACTCTAGAATCCGGAAATTTGTAGAAAAATTGGCAATCTTCAGAGCTTTGTCATCTGAGAATCCGAGAGTTTTCAAAGCTTTTTCCTTGTTGAAGCTTCCTTTAGAAGCTGGAAAAATGTGAGATATGAACTCAGCTTCTCCTTCATAGGTTAGCCCTACCAAGCTTGCTGCCTTGGTATAAGAAAGTTTATAAGTCTTTCCATAAGACTTAAAAGAAAATTTCTCCCTAATATCTTCCTTAAAGAAGGAAACTGTTTCATAGAATTCAACAGGTAACTCCGAAAAAACACCATCTTGATTCCTCGGTTTGGACACAACAATATCTTCCCCCCCGTTCAACTTTATGTTCTTCGAAATAAGAGAATTATAATTGTTGAAGAAATCTGGATGAACCAGCCTTTCTATGTAAACTATCCATTGTGAAATCGGTTTGGAGGATGACATTTCTTGAGAAGCTAATTCCACAGACATTCAGATTTGAAGACCTCTGAGAAGTTCAGAACATAGAAGCTGATGTTCGGAACGGTCTTAAAATAGAGAGGTAGCGCTTCGGGACGTGAGAGCTTGAAAACCGATGTGGGACAACTATTTGGGTCCCCTTTATATAGGCAACGAGATGACTGTTCAACTTCCACGGTTGATCGAACGGTTGAGACAAGCTGAGATCAGATCTGACGGTCGAAAACCAATTCTCAAGAAAACTTGAATCCGATCTTTTGAGGTTTTTATTAAAACAAAGAATTAAGAAAATTATAATCCGAAAACAGAATATAAGAAAATACCAACAAGAAAAGTATGAATATGAAAACTTATTTAAGGAAATCATACCTTTCGGATTGGCTTAGGAAGATTATTCGTAATTGGTAACATTCTTAAGAAAAAAACAACAAAAAACTTTAGTACGAAAAACAAACTTAGTACGAAAAACTCAGTACGAAAAACAAACTCAGTAAGGAAAACTCAGTACGAAAAATTCATTCTAAAAAAATCATTATGACAGATTCGGTATGAAAATTATGTAATGAAACTACCAGTACGAAATTTTCCATTCCGGAAGTCTTTAATACGAAAATTTCTATTTCAGAAGTTTTCTTTATAAAAATATCTATTCTAGAAAATTTTAGTTCCGGAAATTCCATTCTGGAATTTTAGTTCCGAAAAGTTTGAAAACAAATTTTGAAAAATTTTATTATTCTAATAATCAGATGTACTCCCCTTATGAAAAGGAGTTTATTGCTGTAAGGAGACTTTTTCAACAGAATGTTAATTATGGAGGATTACCTTACGGTTATCATCCCTAACTTCTGTTTAATGTATTCAAATATATCAGAAGGAAAAGATTTTTTGAAAATGTCAGCAAGTTGATCTTGTGTTTCGATAAATAGAAGAATAATATCTCCTTTGAGTGTGTGATCCCTAAGAAAGTGATGCCTAATATCTATGTGTTTTGTATGGGAGTGATGTACATGGTTTTTACTAAGGGAAATGGAACTTGTGTTATGAAAAAAATTTGAGTTTTAGTCAAACTCAAGCCATAGTCTTTGAGTGTGTGTTGCATCCACAACACTTGAGCATAACAACTTCCAGCTGCTACATATTCAGCTTCAATAGTGGAAAGTGCTATAGAATGTTGCTTCTTCCAAGACCAAGAAACTAATGATTCTCCTAATAAATGACAGGTCCCAGATGTAATTTTTCTATCCATTCTACATCCACCAAAGTCAGCATCAGAAAAGATTTTTAGAACAAAATCATTTCCAGAAGTATAAAATAATCCTAGATCCATGGTTCCCTTAAGGTAGCGAAAAATTCTTTTTACTGCCTTTAAGTGAGATTCCTTAGGATTGGATTGATATCTTGCACATAATCATACTAAGAACATTAAGTCTGGTCGACTAGCTGTTAATTAAAGTAAACTTCCTATCATACCTATAAAGGATGTTTGATCTACTGGTTTCCCAGCTTCATCAAGATCTAAAGAGTTTGAGGTACCAATGAGAGTACTTATACTCTTAGTGTTGTCATAACCATACTTTTTAAGAATATCTTTAATATACTTATGTTGAGATATGTAAGTTCCTTCTGGTTTTTGAGAAATTTGAAAACCAAGGAAAAAAGTTAACTCACCCATCATACTCATTTCAAACTCAGATTTCATTAGACTTGCAAAAGAGTCGGTCAAAGATTTCTGAGTTGAACCAAATATGATGTCATCAACAAAAATTTGAACAATCAAAACATTTTTCTTATCTTTTTTTATGAAAAGGGTTGGATCTTCATTTCCCTTAACATAGTTATTTTGAATCAAAAATCCAGTGAGTCTATCATACCATGCTCGTGGGGCTTGTTTAAGACCATACAAAGATTTGGTAAGTCTAAAAACATGATCAGGATATTTTGTATCTTCAAAGCCAGGAGGTTTTTCAACAAAAAATTCCTCTTAAACATAACCGTTAAGAAAAGCACCTTTCATATCCATTTTGAAAAATTTTAAAATTAACGAATGCTGCAAAATCAAGTAGAATACGGATAGAATCAAGTCTAGCTACTGGAGCATAGGTTTCTTCATAGTCTATTCCCTCTTGCTGATTAAAACCTTTAGCAACAAGTCTAGCTTTATTTCGTACTATGACTCCATTTTCATCACATTTATTTCTGAAAACCCATTTTACTCCAATAACAGAAGTTTCCTTAGGTCTTTCAACCAAGGTCCAGACTTTATTCCTTTCGAATTCATTTAGTTCATCTTGGATGGCTTTGATCCAATCATCATCACCTAAATCTTCATTAGTGCTTTTAGGTTCTAATTGGGAAAGAAATGCTAGATGTTCTACTTTATTTCATAAGGAACTTCTAGTCCTTACAGGTTGGTTTACATCACCAATGACACTATCACTGGGATGATTCTTAAGAAACACCTGATTTGGATTTTGTAAAACCTGTTCATCAACATAGGGTAGAAAGTCTTCTGGGTTAAATGTTTTAGAAGTATATTCTTGAACTATTTCCTTATCAGAAGGTTCTTCTATCAAAGGCTGACAATCAGTTTTTGAAAACACATCCGAGGATGTAGGTTGAGGTGGTTTAAAAACAAAAAGATCTGACTCATCAAATTTTACATGTACTGTTTCTTCAATGGTACAAGTATTTTTTATTAAAAACTCTATAAGCCTTAGAAGTTGTGGAATAACCTAAGAAAATTCCTTCATCATATTTTGGTGAAAATTTATGTAAGTTATCTTTAGTATTTAGAATAAATACTTTGCAACCAAAAACCTTGAAGTAGGATAGTCTTGGTTTTCTACCATTCCATAACTCATAAGGAGTTTTATTAAGAAAATGTCTAATCAAAACTCGATTTATAGTATAGCAAGCAGTACTTACAGCTTCATCCCAGAAATGTCTAGAAATAGAATATTCACTCAACATGGTTCTAGTTATTTCATGAAGAATTCTATTTCTTCTTTCAACTACACCATTTAGTTGAGGAGTTATAGGTGCTGAAAAATTGTGAGTAATACCTTTTCTACTACAAAAGTTTCAAAATCAGAATTTTGAAATTCTCCTCCATGATCACTATGAATAGTTTTCAATGGAAGGTTTTTATCATTTTTAACTTGAGCTATAAAAACTTTGAAATAGGAAAAAGCTTCAGTATTTTTTTCTAGAAAATAGACCCAAGTAAATCTAGTGTAATCATCAACTAGAACAAACACATAGTATTTGCCTCCAATACTTCCAATTTGTGTTGGACCGAAAAGATCCATGTGCACTAACTGTAATGCATCGGTTGTTGAGACATCACCGATTAACTTAAAACTAGATTTATGTTGCTTTCCATATTGACAAGCATCAAAAACTTTAGAAGAATCAAATCTAATCTCCGGTAGGTCCTTAACTAGTTTCTTCTTAGAGAGTTTACATAGGTTCCTAAGATTACAGTGACCTAGTCTTCTATGCCATAACCAGGAATGATCTTCCATTGCACTAAGGAAAGGTAAATCTTGGCTTCTAAGGTCTTATATGTTTAAAGTGTAAACATTTTCTTTCCTATTGGCTGAGAGAATAAATTCTTCCTTGGAATTGTGAACTAAGAACTTATCATTCCTAAAATTCACAAGGTAACCATCATCACATAACTGACTTATGCTAATGAGGTTGTTCTTAAGACCCTTAACAAAAAGAACATTTGAAATCAAGGTTTTACCAAGAAAAACAATATTACCAATACCAACAATCTCTCCCTTAGCATTATCTCTAAAAGTTACCTTTCCTCCTTTCGTTTTGATAATATTTTCAAAATAGATTTTTTTACCAGTCATGTGCCGGGAACATCCACTATCCATTTACCATTTATTGTTGCTGGTACTCTCTTTATTTTCATGAAATCAAGAAGAGAATTAGACGTTCGGAATCCAAACTTGCTTGGATCTGAGATTTCCAGATAATAAAATTTTAGGAACCCACATCTTCTTAGAAAAGTAATATTTGTGAAATCCTAAAGATTGGTTTTTGTTTAAAGAACAATTCTTTTCCCAATGACCACCACATTGACACTTAGTACAAAATGGGGCACTTTGAGGAACAAAATAATTGTTACTGAAAATTGGCTTTGCATGGGTATAACCAAATCCGGATTTATTTCTTAAAAGTAATATTTGGGAATACATTTTATCAAAATTTTCCTTACCATGGGTAAAGTTTGATAAATACTTCTTTAAGGAAAAAATTTCGTACTTGAGTTTTATAACCGAGTTTTTATCTTCAAAATCATTAGTTTTAGAACTAGATCTAAGCTCAAAAACATTTTTCTTAGAAATTACTTTTTCTAATTATTTAGAAAGTTTGTTCTTCTTAGAACTTACTTCCTCAAGATTTTTGGAAATACTTTCAAAATAATCATTTTTCCTATCATGATCTTTAGAAAGATCTGATATCTCTTTCGTAAGAATAGAATTCCTAGAGTTTTCCTTATCAAGTTTCTTATTGAGTTTGGAATTCTCAATTTCAATAAGTTCAGAAAACCTAGAGACTTCTTCATAAGTAGGTAAAGTATTTTCCTCATTAGAATATGATTCTTCATCAGAAGAGTTATAATACTTACTATCATTAGAATTTAAGGAAACATTGGTCAATGATTCATCATTTCGTATGTTAGCCATAAAATAATGATTATCAATAGGTAATCTGGCTATAAGACCAAGATTATTCTGTCCTGAAGATTCATAATCAGAAGATTCATCTAAAGAGTCACCACCACTGGCACTCCAGGTGTCATTAGCTTTCAGAACATTCTTAGCTTTGGCTTTATAATATTTCTTTCTGTTCTTGTCTGAGTGCCTTTCTTTTCTTTCTTTCTTTTTTAGCAAAGGGCAGTCTGGTCTAATATGTCCATCTCTCTTGCATTCATAACAAGTAACTTCTCCATCTTTCTTATCTTTCCCTTCCTTTTTCTTATACTTGGATTGGAAATTTCTCTGTCCAGCTATCATGTTCATCCTTCAAGCAAGATTTTCTAATTCATTTTCAGAGACATCACTCTCACTAGATTCGGATTGGAAAATAAGTTTCTTAGACTTGGATCTGGTTACTCTTTCAGGAGTCTTAGCTTTCATCTGATTTGATGTGGTTGTGAAAGCAATAGTACCATTTCCATTCTTTTTCTTGATGTTGTCAGCATCTCTCTTCATTCTGGTTTCCTGTTGTAGAAGAGTTCCAAATAACTCATTAAGAGAAATTTGAGTGACATTCCTGTTCTCATCTATAGCTGTTCTTTTGGATTCCCACTCATTAGGCATAATATCAATTATCTTATCCACAGGTGCTGCATCATCTAAACCTTTCTCTCCCATAGACTGTATATTGTTGACAATAGTCATAAATCTCTATTGAACTTTACAGATTGGTTCACCATAAGGAAAGTTGAAGCCATGATATTCAGCTCTAAGCATAGCTCTCCTAGTCTCAATCACTTTAGAAGTTCCAAAGTGTGTAACCTCTAACTTCTTCTAGATACAATTAGCTGCTTCACAAGAAGAAATTTGGATATATATATTTCGTGTCATTGAACAAAGTAGAGTATTGCGTACCTTATAATTGAGTTGATATTCTTGCTTTTCCTGGTTAGTGAAAGTTCTGATTTCCTTGTCAGGAATTTTATAATCACCAGTAAGCATATCAAAGTTGTCCACTCCAGTATGGATAACAAAAGTCTTCATTCTATCTCTCCAGTACTCATAATCATTACCATCAAAGATTGGTGGTCTTTTAGGATTTAGATTATCAATTGAACCAACATTAATTCCTGCCATACTTATAATAACTTTTGGCACACAAACCTGTTAGTAGAAAAAAGTTCGTAATAACAATGTTCGGAATGAAAGAGTTCGGAAAGGGAATGTTCGGAATGATAAAATGAGAAAGAAAAACTTATTCTTGAGTATAAGTATTTCAGACACCTGCTCTGATACCAATTGTAGGATCGAAATAATGATGTAGATGCTCAATATACAAGAGGGGGTGGGGGTGAATTGTATACTTTAAAAATTCCTTTGGAACCTTTAAAGTTAGTTACGAATAACTATGTTTTCATTAAGAAAAGGAAAGGGCTATTTTTAACAAAGTTAAACAAAGAAAATTCACAACACCTCTAATACCAAATGAAAACTTGGAATAAGGAATGACGTTATAAACTTCAAATCCTATGAACTTTCTTAAAACTGAAAAGCGATTCTGAAAGTTGGTTCCAGAAATATGGTTCCGGAAATTGAAACTTAACAAAAGATTATAATATGAGATTCTACCTTAAAGCGTATAGAATCTAAATGAAACAGAGTACAAGTAAGTATGTATAAGAAAACTATACATTCCTTACAATACAATATGCAGCGGAAAATAAACAAGTAGTAGAACTACAAGTAACAAGATAAAAGTCTTTTAACCCAAAGAGAAGGGTATCCAACAACCTTGGATAATGGTCCCTTGATTTATACTTTCAAGAAAGTCTGTCTTACCCACACCAGGGTAAGCCCTCGATACGAAGATCGGAGTCTCTGTCTTGTTATCCCCGCAGGCCCTCAACTTCAAGGTAGTTGGTAACCTCTGTCTTCCTTAGCAAGGAAGCCCTCGAACTTCAAGGTAGTTGGCAACCTCTGTCTTCCTATCCCCGGAAGTCCTCAAATGTAATCACCAACATTCGGAGTCGCACGAAGCTTTGAGAGTTAATAAGATCCCCTCTCTCTAGAAATCACTTCAACGGCATGTATGCACAAAGTCAAACCAAGTTGTTTCAGCTATTCGCTATATCGAGATCTTTCAAATGAGCTCCTATTTATATGTAAGGTTGGCCTCCTTCCCAATGGTCATATTTTCCTTAAAAATCGGAGGGACCTGTACACATGTAACTTAACCAACGGTTAGTTTATAACAGAATAGACGACGTTGTTTTATAACAAAACAAGTGTAACAGAATGTACGACACCATTTAAAATCTAACTCAAAAGTTCGGAGTGAATGTTCGGAATGTAAACAAATATAATTTTTCGGAGTCTAAATAAATGCGGAGTGTATAAAACAAAGATGATCAGATTCTCTTTAATAGGTGAATTCGGAATGAGTATTCAGAATGGGAATTCATCATCAGAATTCGTAATGAGAATTTATCATCAGGATTCGTAATGAGAATTCTTCATCAGAATTCGTAATGAGAATTCGGAATGAGAATTCTTCATCAGAATTCGTAATGAGAATTCACTGTCGAACATCATAAGGATTCGTATCCTGAATCTGGAGTAGAACTGTATCCATAATTCAGAATGAAACGTTATCACAGTTCTTATTCTGGATTTCGGAGTAAAACTTTATCACAGTTCTTATCCAGAATTCAGATCCTAAAACAGAATACTTCATATCAATGTTTCAAGCAATTCCAAGAAAATAGAAATGACGCCGAATCTTATACATAAGAAAAATATAGATGAAAATATGATAAGGATATTTTTTATTACAAAAGCGATTTTCCTTATAAAAGCAATTTTCCTTATAAAAGCAATTTTTCTTTATAAAAGTAATTTTCTTAAAGATAAGGTGTTTGTGATTTTCAAAACAAGAAGGAATGAAAAAGTCATAAGGAAAAACTTATTGACTCAAAAATTATTATAAAAAAATCCCACCAAAGGTAGGTGTTGATCCCAACCACCTTTTAAATCCATAGAGCGAGCTCTCAACATATCTTCTAGAGTTTGAATTGTCCTCTCAGACTGACCATCTGTCTGAGGATGATAAGCAGCGCTGAAACTCAACTCTATATCCAGTGTATGCTGAAGACTTCACCAAAACTTTGAGGTAAACCTCAGATCCCGATCAGATATAATAGAAAGTGGTACTCCATGCAATATTACCACTTCTTTTACACATATCCTGGCAAGCTGATCCAGAGAAAAATCCTCTCTAATAGCAATGAAGTGTCCAAACTTTGTAAGACGATCAACTATGACCCAGATAGCATTATTGCCTTTGGATGTTTTAGGAAGTACTATGACAAAGTCCATAGTGATGTTTTCCCATTTCCATTCGGGTATGGGTAATGGTTGTAACAGCCCCTTAGAATTCTATCTCTCAACTTTAACGTGCTGACAAACCAAGCATCGAGATACATATTCAGCAACATCTCTTTTCATGCCATCCCACCAGAAGTACTCTTTCAGGTCCCTATACATCTTCGTGCTTCCAGGATTAATAGAGAATGAAGAACTATGAGCCTCATCCAGCAGCTCCTTCTTTAATTCGGGGATGGGAGGAACACACACCTGATTCCTGAACTTTATTATCCCATCACAATCAAGGTTGAATTCAGGAACATTTCTCACCTTATTTTGTAACTCTACATCTTTTTTTGTGCCTCTTTAATATTCACTTGTATAGATGGTTGAACATTCATTTGAGAAAGATATTATTTTTCCACTTTCATTATAATTCCATGATCCATCCTTTGTAAATCCCTAAATATTGGATCTTTTGTGATCCTCATCATGGATAAACTGGCATGGTCTTGTCGACTTAATGCATCTGCCACCTTGTTTTCTTTCCCAGTGTGGTAATGAATTGAGCAGCTGTAATCCTTAATCACCTCCAACCATCTTCTTTGGCGCATATTCAGCTCCTTTTGTGTGAAAATATACTTTAAACTTTTATAATCAGTATAAATGTCACACCTTTCTCCATAAAGATAATGCCTCCAATTCTTTAATGCAAAGATTACCGCGGCTAACTCCAAATCCTGAGTTGGGTAATTTTTATCATGGATTTTGAACTGTCGGAGGCATAAGCAATCACCGTATCATTTTCCATAAGAACACACCCCAATCCCTTCTTGGATGGATCACTATAGATCACAAACCATTCTCCACTACAAGGCAGTGTGAGCACAGGTGCACTGGATAACCTTCTTTTCAATTCCTTGAAATTCTCTTCACATTCCTCCGTCCAAACAAACTTAACTCCTTTTTGAGTCAACTTGGTGAGTGGATTATATAATCGTGAAAAATCGTTCACAAAACATCGATAATATCCAGCCAAACCAAGAAAACATCAGATCTTAGTTAATGTTGTTGGTCTCGACCATCTTTTGATAAACTCTGTTTCTGCTGGATCCACAAATATCCCCTCTTTTGAGATTATGTGACCCAAAAATAAAACTTTTTGAAGCCAAAATTCACACTTGGTAAATTTGTAATAAAGCTTCTACTTTATCAGGGTCTTCAATATAATTCTCAAGTGATCTTCATGTTCTTCCTTACTCTTTTAATAGACAAGAATATCGTCTATAAAGACTATAACAAACTGATCAAGATAGTCTCTAAAGACTCTATTCGTCAGATCCATGAAGATAGCAGGGGCATTAGTAAGATCAAATGGCATCACTATAAATTCATAGTGTCCATACCTTGTATGGAAAGCCATATTTCTTATATCCTCCCTTTTAACCCTTAATTGATGATACCCTGAATGAAGATCAATCCTGGAAAAGTATTGAGCTCCGCATAGTTGGTCAAATAAGTCATCAAGGCACGGGAGAGGATATTTGTTCTTGATGGTGATCCTGTTAAGTTATCGATAATCAATGAAGAGTCTCATTGATCCATCTTTCTTCTTAACAAATATAATAGGTGCTCCCCAAGGTGACACACTATGGCATATGAATCCTTTATCATGATTCTCTTGGAGTTGCTTTTTCAATTCCTGCAACTCAATTGGGGCCATTATATAAGGTGTCTTTGAAATAGGAAAATCACCCGGTACGAGTTCTATTGAAAACTCAACTTTACGATTTGGTGGAAGAAATGGAAATTCCTCCAGAAAGACATCATAAAACTCCAAAACAATGGGTATATTATTAATAATGAGTTTCTCTCCAACCATTTGAGATAAATATCCTTCATTTAGTGGAAGAAAGACCCATAAGATGGAAGAAATTTCCACTAGAAGGTTATGTTCATCCTTGCATCGATAAACGATCATAGATTGATCTGGAATATGAAATGTGACATCTCTTCATTGGAAATTGATATGAGCTCCATATAAAGAAAGCCAATCCATGCCAAGAATCACATCAAATTCCACTATAGGAAGGATCGCAAGATTTTCAGGAAGAACTTTCCCACAAACATTAATCAGAGAAGAATTATAAACATTTGATGCGACTATTGTGCCATTAGGGGTTGTCACAGCTAACTCAACTTCTAATTGTTGAGGTAATACAGTCATACCCTTAGAAAATTCTTCAGAAATAATAGAGTAGGTGGATCCAGAATCAAATAAAACATTTTCTACTTTAGAGTGGATGGTATGTGTACCTTTGACCACATCATTATCATACTCTACATCGCTGATAGAAATTTCATGTGACTTTCCTTTGTCTTTAGCCTTTTGTTGATGTCGTTCATCATCCACAACCCTTGGATTAGGGCATTGACTGGAATAATGTCCCATTTCCTTGCACTTGTAACATTGAACTGTAGGAGGTGCACTCTGTGTAGCCTTTTAATTGTTCGCATCACTAGACATCTTCTTCCCATCATTGTGGCATTCAAATTCCCGATGACCTTACTTTCAACATTTGAAACATTGACTTGTCCCTTTAAGACAACTCCCTCCATGTTTCTTTCCACACTTTGAGCATAAGGAAAAACTCATATTCTTTTCAGTGTGCTCTTTAGATTTTCCTTTGAATTCCATTTTCCTCTTCTTATCAGAACCATATGACTGATGGGTTACTCTAATATCCATCTCAACATTGAGATCACATCGAACGATTTCCTCGTAGCTATTGAAGTCCCTTATGGATAATGCCCTTCGAAGACTTGGTTTTAAGCCACTAAAGAATCGATCGATCTTACTCTCAGGTTGGATAATAATACCAGAAGCGTACCTTGCAAGTCTTGTAAAATTTTCTTCATAGGTACCAACAGATTCATCATCCCTTTGCTTTAGTTCAAGAAATTATTTCTCTATCTTTGTTTTGAGAATACGAGGGAAATACTTATTGAAAAATAAGTTCTTGAACTCATCACATTCCATGGACTCAATTTCATATCTTGGCCTCATATTCATGATAAGATTCCATCATTGATCAGCATCACCTTCCAAATGATACACTGCTAAGATGAATTTATCATGTTCAGAACATTGATGAACTGAAAATATCTTTTCAGTAGTATTGATCCATTTTTCAGCAACTAATGGATCAGTAGACCCGCTGAATGAAGGTGGACGTTGTCTCATGAAGGATTCAACAGAATGTTGCTCCTTCGTTTGCACGTTTGGAAGTCCTGCATGATTCATAGATTGACAAAGTTGTGTGAGAACGGCTACAAGATTTTGCATTCCATCTCCCATAACATTTGGTTGCTCAGGGGGACAATCATTGCATTGCCCGTCGCATTCGGCATTAACACGGTTCCTTCAGGTTCCATCCATTGACTAAAACCAAGAATAATAGTGTGAGAAACACTAATTATAATAGGAAAACCACATAATCAAGAATAAAATTTCACACTTAAGGTCTTATCATAGGTTGTTCATGGCCATTTCTAAAACACTAATATTTTGTTCTATGCTTAGACATATCCTTAGGTTTCTTACTAAGGCTTTCACATCCTAGTTTCCAAAGGTTGACTATACCTTTCCTCTGATACCAACTATAACGACCCATACTTTACATACAATGTTAGTACTTCAAAATTGAAGTACACGTTTTACAACATATAACAAAACCATGAAAGGACCGTATAGGTATAGTGTCTTTAGAAACTGGGAAACATAAACAACTGGTTCATAAAACATCTACACTGTCTCCCATTTATTTCATCATATCTATAGTACCTTTTGGCATATCTTACTTAATAACCTTTTTCCTAACCTCTGGAAAGAAAACATACAAAAGGGTGAGCTCAAATGCTCAGTAAGGGTAATCAAAAGAATTATCAATCACATCATATTCAGGAGAACATAACATTTTGGAATTCTTACCCTGCAAAAGAGATCAAAATTTCATAACATGGGATAAATCATGGTAGTGAAATGTAATCAAAATAATCATAAAATAAAACATGATGCTTTGTTTCATGCACAAATAATCATAGAGAATCATTTCTTATTAGTCAAGACTCATTTCCAAGACTATCTTAGTGGACAAAGTCCATTTCTGAACCGAGTTCATTCCTCGTTTTAGTCCTGTTTCACTGAACCAGTTTAACCTGCCATTCCAGCCATGTCTATCTCATGAGATATAAAATCTTTACCCCATGCATTGGAGGGAGATATAGGTCCCACCCATCTCATAATGATACCATTCTTATGTGTTCCACAAAATCATAAACCATATAGCATAACCCATATAATAAAAATGGGATTCTTAAACATCATGACATCATAAAACAATTCACATAAGATAAAGGAATTCATAAAAATAATTCCATCACAACATAATCAAATCAATGTAATAATAGGGATAATAATAGAACCCTTTATTATCTTAGATGGAAAATAATTTTGATAAAACACTTGAACTCCATTCTTGAGGAAAATATCATTTCTACATCAAAAACACTTTTCCTTTCTTAACATGTCATACAATTCTAAAATAAAATAAGTTGATTAAAAATAAACTTGAAAACTTGTAAAGGAAGGTTCTTGGAAATAATGTTTTAAAAATCCATTCATTCCGTATATGTTAAAAAACATTCTTCTCCTACTTTTGTCGGAAAAGTCAAAAAGTACCTCGTACAAAAAAAAACGAAACAAGATTCCATTCATATCTTTTACTAAAAACTCACCGAAGGGTAAAATTGGATTTAAACAATTGTAAGTGGATGGAAATAATATTACATATTGAGGGAACATGGATGTGGATGACAAAATACACCCCAGTAAATACCAAAGTATAAAAAATCTCGGATAAAAATGAGATTGTGATATTTTCCCTTACCTTATGTCTGATATGCTTTGTAAGTGTCCAAACCTCCTGTATAATGATTTAAATAAGGTCGTTGAATTATTCCATAATCATACTCATTGTTATGATATCGTATATGTTCATATTCTTAGCTTCTTATTAGTAATATTTCAATGCTACTAGTTATTCGAGTGTTTATTACTTTTTGTTCTTATGCGTGTTTTGTCGAATAAATTCTTATTATTATTTTTAGGTTACCGATACCTCATTTACAGAATGGTATTATTGTAATATATATCATATTCATTCATTAAATTAATTTATATAATCATTATGCAATGAAGATCATCTGGAACGAGTCACATCACATAGTGGAGATGGTATTCCGTACGTACGCACGAGTGATGATATCGTTCCCATGATCGAGGAATTGTATTGGAGAGTATGTATACTATTTCAAAATAAATATCACTTTATAAAAATCATATATATTCATTATTTACACCATTATACCCATCCAAGTAATCTGGTGGTGGAAAATAGATTATACCACGACGTGGACACAGTATTCCATACGTACGCACGTGCGGTGATTTCTTTTTCTGTAGGATGGATAGATGGTTAAATAGAGTTGTTTAATACTTATAATAACATATCATCATATGATTGATACTTATGTTATTAATTCATAATGATACAACTAAAGAATAAGATGTAGAGGCATAAATAAAGTTGAAAGAATCGATAACGGATATTACCTCTTCTTTCGACACGCCTTTTGAAACCTCCTCTCAGGGCACTAAGATTGGTCTTTGAAGAAGACCAGATCCTCTAGGATGTTTCTAGGGAAGTGTAGAGGAGAAATTGGTAGGCGTTTTCCGATATTGAAGGCACAAAGTGGTGTGAGGAAGAGAGGGAGGAGGTGCCCTTTTATAAGGGAGGGGAGGGGCACCTTTGGAAAAACTAAAAATATTATTTTATTACAAAGTCACATTCGGTTTTAAATAGCTTCAAATTGCTTTATTTCGAAGCTAAGGTGGGGATGGGTCGAAATACCTTCATACAATAGAATTTGGAAAAGTTTAGTTTACTATTTTAACCTTATCATTTAGATTTTACTTTAAGTTAGATAATTTTACTTTACCGTGTCTTTTTGTGTTCTTACACTATAAGGTTAATAAACTTACTATAACAAGCCAAATGAACCCCAAGTTGTTTATTATTAATATATATAACCTTATCTAAGTCATTTGGCCGAACCTTTGATTTTTAGGAATAAAATAACAATTAATAATATAATATTTGTTTTAAAAACTATTTTCTGTCAATTTTGACACTATTTGATAATTGATTTTTGTGAAAATCATAACAGAATGATTAGTTCGAACCAAGTTAATTAAATCAATAATAACATGTCACGTTAACCTAGAAAATTAGTGTAATTCATAAAAATTTCTCAAATAACTTTTATTTGGGTATTTATAACATCAATTATGTCAATATTTCATTAACAAAATAAATAATGCATCATCATTGTGTCATAAATAAATTAAATTATTTATTTTCTAAAAATTAAAAATAAAATACGATTATGTAGGAAATCGTTTTATATTTCTAATGAATATTTATAGTCTAATTTATCTTATGAATAACCCTATATTAAAAATGATTTACTTATGAAACTTTGATTTTAACTATTTTAACCCTTCTTTAAATAAATTAATATTAAATGTCCTAATCTAATCCAAGTGGGCCTAAATGGTCATAGTTTATTACTAAGGTTGTTTGTGGTCGAATTACACTAATCCAATAGAATTAGGACATGTGTTAGGGTAATAATAATATCATTTTTATCCTTAATTACCCTATTTACCTTTAACCATGGTAAAAAACAAGTAAAAAGTTACTATTCACCAAAAATTATTTTCATCTCATTGAACCACATTTTACTTACTGACATGAACCATATCTCTCGGATTTTTGAAATTCCACTCACAGAAGTGGTAAAATTATGTTTTATGTCAATTTGCAAATTCTTCTAGGAGGTGGGTAAAAGACAGTGAAAAGTTCAATAAAATTTTTATATATCTAAAATTATTATAAAATTACTTCAATGAATTACATTGGACTTATATAGATATTATGTATCAATTTTGACCTAAAATAAATTTAAAAAAAATAAATAATTATTTAAATAAAAATTCGGTTTTTAAATAGTAACCCAGTGTTTTAACTATTCATCATAAAATTGAAGGTTTCCAGAAAAATACCAAAATTTCAGCCTAGGCTAATTTCGATATTACGAATCTAAAAATGAAGTCCATTTAAAAAAATAAAATTTATAAAATTTTAAAAAGTGCTTATTACTATTCATAACGGCTAATTTTAATAATATTTTAATAGCATATCGTTGTTTAGTGAAACTCGGTATTGCGTACGATGCAAGCTGTCGAGGAAGGCCGCGATTGCGTGTGAAGCAAGCCAAGCATGTTTTGTGTGTAGTGAAAGATTCATTTGATGATTTATATAACATAAAAACAAAATATTTCTCATAAAAGTCTCGGGTGTTACATGAAACGTGGCTTGGCCCCGTGAGGCACCCCCACCGCGAACCATTGCCATTCGCAAAATGGAGGCGGAGTGCCTCCGCAGTCATGAGGAAGGATGGGCGCCAGTCCGGTTCACTGTCATGAACTGCCCCAACCGTGAACTGCGTCAACCTGTTCAAGCCGCACCCGCTATCGTTCTCAGAATAGAGGCGGAACCCTCCGCAGCCATAGAGCACTCTCTGAGTTTGCCTCATGGAGGGGTGGGGGGAAGCGTTCAATACCCACCACGAATTGTGGATTGAACAAGTCAGCTATAAACCGTGTATTTGGTTATGGGCCTCTCCAAAATGTGTTGTGTGGCCACATATAAATCCCTTTCCCCACTCTATAAAAGGATACCAAGGGGTAAAGGAAGGGAGATCGGAGAACAGGAATCATATTCGAAGGGATTGGAGATTCGGAAGGTGATCGGTTGAAGGAAGGCTTCAGATTTTTCAAATAGCAAAATTCCCACCCACGAACCACAGCGGGTATATAAATTAACAAGGTATTGGAAAACGCACAATAATTTGGTGTGCCGTGACCCTAAAATAACAAAAAAATGAGAACCGCGAACCATACCCCCTATGCGGATGACTTCCCCGCGGACCATGGAGTTTATGCCTCTTCCCATCCGTCGCACTGCGTAGCACTCTCCTACGCGGGCAAGGCCCCGACCGCTGAGCCACTGACCGGCGCCGCCCTTGGCCATCGTGGCCCACCTAGAACCCTCCGTGAAGCGCCCTGGTTCGTGGAATGAACCCGATGCCATGAACCACCCTGGTTTGTGGGACGCCAATCAGTCCACGGACCACCCTGGTTCGCGGACGGCTTCTCCAGCCGTGTGACACTTCCCCACGCGAAGGGCACCACCACCCATACCTCTCAGTGGCTTTCCAAATACTTCAGTGTTCTCATTTCCCGAGCCAGATAAACTCCTTCCAATCCAGCCAAGTCCTCCGCGACTCCCTCATTGGCCTATTCATCGACCCTGGGTTGAGGCCTCCACTAGAGCCACCGAATCCATGTGGTGTAACTTTTAGGTGCATCAACGCACCATTTTTAGTTCACATACCCACGGTAAACTGGGGCAAAGGGGTTGCCCCGACCCTTGAGCAGATTCCCAAATCATTCCTAGGTTCACATTCCCATGGTACTGTGGAGTCTGAGGTCAGAAATCCCCTTTCTGCCCCTCCACTTGTTGAGGGTTCCTCGGAGATGGCAAAATAGCCATCAGAAGGAAGCCCTCATGCACTGCAAGAGAGGAGATAGGCACAGGAGCTCCCCCTTTCCCTCTCCGACTGGGCTTTGTTTCCATGGGCATCTATCTAGGAGTAAGCCCCAAACTCATGGGCCACTCTCATGCGTATTCCCCACTCCACTTCTCACGGACGCACCTTTCGCGATGTGATCCTCTGGTCCCTACTACCTCTTGTTTCTCAAACCGAGCATGACTCCCATGGGCTTAGAGTAAGCATCGACCATGACATCCTCTTATGGGTCTCCTCAGAGTGTATGCCCCAATCCACACTATGGGCCACCTCAGAGTGTAAGCCCCAATCCAATATCACAGGCTGCCTCAGAGAATAAGTCCTGAACCGATACGAACTACATTGACTTTGATCCCTATCTCCTAGGCAGGGTACATAGGAATCCTCTCTGAGGTTCAAGCCCAATAACGGGTCATTTTGACCCCCTTTCACGTCGGTTTACCAACATCTTGGGCCTCCTCAGAGTGTAATCCCTAATCCATATCTTGGGCTACCTCAGAGCGTAAGTCCCAAGCCAATTCGAACTATGTGGACTTTGATCCCCCCCTAGGTAGGGTACGTAGGAAGCCTCCAAGAGGTTCAAGCCTGACCACCAATGGACCCCTGGGTCCACCTTCATTTTAGTTCTCCGATGCTCTCCATTCAAACTACGTGGAATTTGATCCCTGTCCCCTAGGTAGGGTACATAGGAAGCCCCCTTGAGGATCAAGCCCGACAATCGGTTGTTCTGACTGTCATCACATCGGTTCACCACGTCGCTCCTAGTGCCACCTCAAGAGAGTTACGACTCTTTAGGGTCATTAATCCAACGAGGGATGGTAAAACTCAGGCATAAATGATTCCGAACCCCTGCGTTCAGTTGACCATTTCCCACCAAGGTTAAATCTGTGAATTCTATGTTGGGGTATAAACCAAAGATTCGTGAAAATACGAATACGTCTTAAATCTATAAGAGAGTCCCGGAACAGGAAATAATTCCCCCAAAAAGGGTTTTATGAGCCCGAATTCCCATCCTCTCGACCAATGTGAGTTCTTAAGTGTCGCTAGTCAGACCATCCGGCGAACACCTGCCTTTGGAAAGCAGGTCCATCAATCATTGGATATAGAGCCGTTGGGCGTTTCAAGGTTTGAAAGACCACAATGAAACAATGTTATGATTTAATTTAATACGAGTGTAAAATTTTAAAAACTCAAATGAATAGATTTAAATAAATTTGAATCAATTTTGTGAAAGTGTTTCATGATTTTTTTCAAAATAGTAAATCCTATAACATAAAAAATTATAATTAATATTATTTTATGTGATTTAGATCACAGGTATAATGCATTATTTGTGTTTTTTTCCAAATAACTATTTAATACAAATAATTTAATGTATCTCAATACATGTACCCTCTCTGAAGACTTTTTGTAGACCCTTTATAAAAAGAAAATATGTTGTATACCATGTTTTTTCTTGTTAGATGGAGTACATGAGTGTAATCCTTTTTCTTTGAACAAGTATATAGCTTCGTAGATGGTTAATTCCTTTGTGGGATTAGTGTTAACCTAGTTTATTCATTAAAGAAAGGTTACAAAATGAAATTTTCACTATGATTATTTGTAGAAACTTATGAATATCTAAACGTGTAAGTGAACTTCATAAAATAAAAACATAATCACATTTGATCTTTAATCAGAAGTATTTATTTTTTAAGTGATTTTTTGGAGTAGATAAATAAAAAAATAGAGTGAATTCCTGACATGTTCTTCTAAAAAACTTATCACAACATTTCTCGATATCAAGTTTGGTATTTGTAAAGATTTATTACTACCTTTTCCTAGAGTATTTTCAATTGGACAATCATAAATTCATGATGAGTTAAGGTTATAAAAGACTAATGATATGAATATATATCAAATATTTTGAATCTGAAACATATTGAAGTTATATTTAAGGTATTAGGATCCTCATTCCATGGTGACAGTATTACATTCACGAGATAAGAAATTAACCATCATTTTTTTAATCAGAACTCGATCACGAACATGAGTTCTAGAATTATATTTTGTAAAGCTGTGTTTCTTCTTGAAAAAAACACCCCTTCAAATAAAATATTTTATGAATATCATATACCTCATTCCCGATGATTATTAATATCATGAATTTGAAATAATTGTGTCTTTCTTTGAATATGAAATTGGTTTAGTTTTATGATAAGAATAAGACTTGATGTAAGGTTTATAAGGCTTGAATGGTTTAAGAAAGCTCCTTGTTATGAGAATAAAATTAAAAGGTGGTAAAAAATTACCTGTATATAATCCCGCCCACAAATAAAACCATAGTAGTTTTTACACACTTTATAAGGAAATTTATTCCGTAAAACACTTAGTTGAAAGTATTCCGGTCCTTTTTGGGCATCCACTGGAAACACCACATGGTAGAACTGCTCTATAATATTGTCCCATGATATATATCCATGCTCAGGTGCTCTTACCATCCTACCCATTGGCCTCATTCTTCCATGGATTCACATTATTGGGATGACTCCCTTATTTTCAAGATTTCTCCCACATGTGGTTGAGCTTTATCTTCTAGGGAGCCTATGGTTTGACATATTTTTTAAATAAAGGCCATCTAAAAAATACATAGTAAAAACTATGTATATTACAAGAAATTAAAATTTCCTAAAAAGTAATATTTTAGGAAGCACGTGATGCAAAAAAGTATTTTTCTTCATTTTTACAATTATTCTAAAAAAATGTGTCTTATAACATCTCAATCATGCTGTAAAAAATGCATCTATTCTTCTTGACTATTTAATCATGTCTTTTATCATTAAAGAAACATTCCAATCATCAAAATTTCATTCCAAGTCTTCCATGAAAATTTATATAACATTGTTTAAAAACAATTACAACATTAATAACAATTACAATGGTTTTTAGAAATTTATAGAAGAGTTATGATTTGGAAAAAATGTTTTTAAAGTGATAAAATGGTTAAATAATAGGTATATGATGACGTTAATGAAAAATTATTAGGGAAGGGAGAGCACTTACATCTAAAAAATTAATCTTCACATAGTGAGCCTCTTAGAAATAAAGGATTTAGAACTCCTTCTTATGAAAATAAGTTCCCAAAATTAGGAGATGATTTTGGGATAGATAATTTCAGTTGATTTTTAAGAAAAAAGTGATTTATATTATTGGTTTATAGTGTTTAGAGAGGATAATTTTAAAGGTGAAAATAAATAAAAATTCCTCAGTAACAAGAATTAGGTAAAGGGTAATGGTGGAATAAAATTGGATTTAGGTGATTTAGATAGTAAAATGTTGGTTGAAATTATAGTATTGACACTCACTCTTAATTACAGACTTAAATTATATCTAAATGTAAAATTAATTATATAAAATTTGTATCCTATGAATTTACCATGTACTTTCATTTTTTACTTTACTTAATTATTTACCATGGTAATTATTTTTTACAAAAAATACAATGTCACCTATATTAGCTAATTTAGAAATTATGATTAAACACATGGACACAATCTAGTCCAATTAAGATTCTAAATATGAGTAATTTAAATTTAAATTTTGAATATATAATATATAAAAAACAATATTTATATAAAAAACGATACTAAGTATTTTAAATTCTTATTCTTATAACATATTAATTAATAATAATTACTTGAGTTTAAATATATTTATTTTATACATATAAAAATATAATTTCTTTAAAATAATCATTGAATTTAACTGTGTCCTTATGAGTATGTGAAATCAAGGGAAATTTCAATTTTTTATTCCAGGATAAGGATTTTTTTCAGAATTGGGATTCAGATCAGAATTATAAGAACTGTAACATTAATAAGAAGTGTTTTTGGATGTTCTAATAGTCCCTAGAGTTTTCTAAGGTAATATAATAATATTTACCGTTGTTTTAGGGTAAAAGTATTATATATTTTTACTATAGTTGATATATCATGTTGTAACTAGGGGTGTTTCGACACTACTAATGTTAGACGAGATTAACTGTTTAATGGGAGAGAGGTTTTGTGACATAAGTGAATCACAATGTAGTCCCTAAAAATGAGATTAAAAAACCCTAGAATGTGGGATGTATCATGACACAACCTAGACATTATGTCATAGGGGAGACTCCTCTGTGATTTGATGCATTATAGCCTGAGGGTTGCGTTGTGAAGTGTGTTACACAAGAATAACTTTTGGGACTACATGAGATTAATGCATTGGATTTTATGGAATATGTGATATATAAGATTAAAATGTTGATTACAAGAAAAGGATCACACCATAGAATAAAAGGATACACTTTTAGGGCTGCTCAAGGGGATAGATTATGCCACATTGGGTGTTTTTCATTATAGAGGGTACATAGGAAGAAGTAGAATTATGTTAATCCAGGTGGTTGGGCATACTAAGGATCATGGGGATACACCACATTGGGATTAAAGGGGTAGATGATTCATCATGAACTATTGGGTTTCACCATATTATATCCCCAAATGATGGGCATTATGCTGTGACACTCTTTGGCTATACTGCATCGGGGCCCTTTTATACGTTTTAAAAATAAAGGTTATGAATTTCATTTAGGATTTAAATCAAACAACCTATTTTGGGTTCTTAATTTTCAAGACTTAAAAATAAGGTGATGTTGGTCCCTTCTCCCCACCCTCTTCTCCAATTCAACCTCATTAGTCCATTTTTATTAGAGGTGATTTTCCATTGTTACTTGATTATTATACTCCATTAATCCACTGAATTTGGTGTCTAACGGGTACGGTTTGTGTGACCATTACTCCATTACATGGTTTTATCATCCTAACCATTGGTTTTTTCCTTATGGGGAAAATAGGGTTTCCCATAAGGAAGAAAACACTAGGTATTATGTCATTAACATATAGAATGTCACTAAATCAAATTATTTATTGATTTACATTGATGTAGGTGAAACAGATGGATGAGAAGAGACATGACTTTATGGATTTTGTGTGTTAATGTTCTTAATAGATGTTGGAGGTGGCGTGCACCATTTTTTCAAGTATTGGACCATGGAAAATCATCAGGTGGGTTTTTCTTTGATTGTTTCCAAATTATTAATTATGGAATTAATAATGGATAAATGTTTAAATTAATTATAATTGGTTTATAGTTAATTATATTAGTTAGTGTAGTACCTTTGACCCTGTGGTGATAGGTGCTACCCAATTAATATTGTTCAACATTGTTTTCTAGAATTTTTGTAAAAAGGATAACTCTGATTGGGGTATCTATTCCATAATCATATCCCTAATGTTAACATATCATATTATAAATAGGTTACATGAGGTAATTATACTTTCGTGCAATCAAACTTGAATTGGAAATGACTTTTTTTATTTGAACACCAATGAATATAATTTTTTTGGAGTATTATGTACCCTTGACCACTAAGACTGATGCATTGGTCACAAATGGTTATGGGATTATCCATAATGTTTTATTCTGTGTATTTTTAACATATAGGGTTATGCATTAAATTAATGTAATGGAGTAAAACTTATATTAGGTGCCATAGTCTCCTCTAGGTAAATGATTTTATGAGTATGATTGTTTGGTTTAAATGTTGATTTTATTGAACCCTTTTATTCTACATTATAACCTTTTTATATAGAACTAAGACATTGAGTATGTGTTCCTCTATCACTATATTTAATAATTATATGATAGTACCTTAGTGATGACAAAAATTATAGGTTGGGTATGCGTGGGAAAATTTAACTGAGACATGAGTGTGTGTTAGTTGTTATTTAACTCCTGAGGTCAAATACTTGTTATTGTGGTCCAACATTTGGTGTGCTATGAATTTTTCTGACGGTCCTTGACACAAATGTTTGAAGTGGACTTAAAGAGTCCATGAGGGGTTTCTTGAGTAATATTGAGACATATTAGACCATGTTATGTTCCCTATACCAGTTATTATAATTGAGAGACATGGGTCAAGAATGGTGGTATCCTTGATAAATGTGATAGAGTATTTGGTTTATATTCTTGAGGAACCCACAAAAGAATAATGTATAAACTTGATTTGATTGTGTTTTTATCCTATGAGGACCCATTATACCTTTGTGTTCATTTTTGGAATTATAAAAATTATAATTTAACAAATGGTATATAAAATATTACTTATGCTTATTTATGTTTGGATTATATTTGTGTTCTATTTCATATGATTTTGGAATTTATGCCAACCATGGGTATTCGAGTTGTGGTGTGATAGACATGTGAGATAGTTTGGGGTTCACTCTAAGCATTGAAGGGTTATTTCATGGGTTGATCTCTACTCTAACTCTGATGACCATGTGATTATTGGATTTATGTAATAATGCAATGAGTTGGGCTCGACTCCAACTATCACTAATATATGTGTATCATTTGAGGAAATCCTTATGACATAGTATGATATGATTATATGATATGGAACTGGAGGTTTAAATCATTCCCACCCAGTCCAGTAATGATACATGATGGAATCAAATGTGTGTGCCATTTCAACTTAGTGTATTGGTTACATGTGATGAAAATAATGAAAAGTTCCATCTTGACATGATGTTTAGATGTTATGTGAGGGAACCAGTAGTAGGCCCAATATCACCTAGTATATTTATTATATGTGATGGAACATAGGGTGAGTTCTATTCTAACTAGGTGTATTGATAAACTATAAGTAAACCAAGGGAAAGTTATAATATGAACCAGTCTATTGACCATATGAGATGATATTATATTCATGGCCCAATCTAGAACTTCAAAGTGATGGGATGAGATGATATTATGGGAAGGAACCAATCATAAACTTGGAATTGATGAGTTTTGATGGTAATACGGGATATGACTATTTGTATCCTTGGGACTAATAAGGAACAAGTTCAGAGACACCCCAACACTAGCTAGAGGAGGTATGGTCACACCTGGGTGGCTTGGGAAAAAATCATGGCCATGGAGGGTATTCAGTTTGATATTTTTTTACAATTTATCAGTATTATAATTTTTTTTAATGTATTATAAATATTGGTTATGTTAGGGAAACCATTTTTGGAATCCTACAAAGTTAAAATTACACCCTTGTTGGGAATCCAATGAACTTTGGAACTCAAAAAAACTCCCAATTTCATGTATCGCTAGGGTAGATGCCCAATATTGGATGGTTAATATGGATAGCTTGGATAGATCTAGAATATGGGATCAGATCATGATTTAGTAAATGGTTGAGTTATCAGATTATTTACTTTTCATCTGAGTTTTATATGATCTTTTGACTATAGATAATATTGGTGTCTCTCAGACTCATGTGAAATTTTAGATAGTTAATTTTGTTAATGTGTGTCATCTTTTTTATTATGTTAGATATCATATTTATATTTTTTCCTCTAATTCTATTATATATTTTGAGGAATAGTTTTTTCCACATATATATATGGTTTTTTCTATCATAGGGTATAGTCTCTGGATGGTATAACCTTAGAAAATTAATTCTAGTTAGTATCCTCTAGTGTATAGGAATATGAACCCAATGTAACATAATGATTCAATCTATTCACCATATAATTATCTACGTCATGACACTAAAAAGTTGTATTAGTGCATTGTTTATTTGTTTTAAATATTATTCATATGGTAGAAATGATATCGTAATTTTAAAAATATATTATGGAAGTGATGTATTATTCTTATCCCGCACACGCATGAGTCGAAGTCCTAGTTTACAAGGTTCCAAGATTATTTCCATTGTCTTTTTAGATTATAGTTTAGTTTATTTTTATTAAATATTGTGCTTTGTGTCATTGATTTTTTATTTTTGGAATCACTCTTTGATTGGTTAGAAAGATATTTGGTGTTCATTCATCATATCAGGTGTGTAAGTTCATATGAAATGTTAATTATTATATGTGATTGTGATATTAGTCATAGGAAGAAAATCATTTTTATTTTTTAACAAGACAATAATTACATACTTGGTATAATCTCAAAAAACTTATTGGTGGACTATTAATTAAGAAAAACATATGGTTATGATATTCTTAATACAAATCATTATAGATCGATGTTATATATATGGACATGGTGGCTACCTTTATCCTCGTTGGGGTTGCGAGATACTTGGATACACTATGAGGTTTAGTACCCTAAAGTAGGTAGTTTGATTTTGTTATGTGATTTATGATTTATATGTACAACGGTCCAGAGTGGGTGTGTTGGAATGTGATTTATATTTTAGTTTCTATGATGTGATCTTGGGTGTCTTAATACGAGTTGTGAAATATTATGGTATGGCATGTTTACCAGGTTATAGAACCAAATAATTTTGAGATACAAAAAAAGAAATTTGTGATTCGATTGAAATTTTTTAGTTTTAGAGTGTTTATAGTTATTTTTTGGGATGATTTGTGATGTCTCATGGTAACCCAAGAGAGGTATTATTAAGTAATTCTATGTTACTTCAGATATATGAATACTGGAATGATGGTTCATATAAGGAACTCATATATGGGATGTGATTGTTTACTTTTTAGCTATTTTAATTCCTTAGGTATGTAGAATATGGAAGAATGGGAGTGATTATTCTATGATAGGGATGACATTCATGGAAAACATTTTCAGCTATTTTGTTAGGTTAATGAGGATAGTATTGATGAGATATAAAATGAGATGGAATTAGTAATATCATACAGTAATGAAATAGTAAAGTATGTTCTTTCATAAGAATTATTTTTTGGGAATGAAGGTTTTTGAGCACTATTGTGAGATTAGTTAGAAGGATATTATCTTACAATGGGCTATGATAGTGAGTTATTTTAAACTATATGGTATGTGGATTTATGTTACCTAATATTATCATGAGAAAGGTGATCTTAGAGTTTTCTTAGGCATTTTTAGTCCTAAATGACATGTGGGACCTGTTGATGGTTGGATTTTTTGAAATATTTAGGATGGGTAGATTGAGTTGTGTAGGTCATAATAATCTTAATGTGAGGTCCTAGAGACATGTGGAAATGCATGTTTATTGAATTTAGTGGATTTATAGTATTTGGATAGGTTATTATGGAGAGTATTTAATCCCTTGAAAACCATATTGGTTGTATGAACCTAAGGGGTGACTGTATATTATGATATAGTCTAGGATTCTTTCTTTCATTGACTGCATGAATTTAGGTTGTGGGTTGCTTATGAGATTAGTGGATGGTCAAACATGCATGGTTATTGAGTGTTAGAAGACATTGGAAAGATACATTACAACTTATTTTAATATAGAAAAAGAAAAAGGTTATTGAAACTTGATGGTATGTCTTGTGTTGGTTAGAGTGAGGGTCTCTCCAATGTATGGTCATGGGTGGATTAAATGATAAAATTCGATGCACTGAAGTATGATTAATGTGTGATATTTGGTCTCTATAGTGTGATAGTATAATGAATGATGGGTCATGAGAATTGTCGTTAATCCTGAATAGTTATCTCACATGATAAATGAATTTAATCTTTTATGAAATCCAAAATATGCTGAAATGGATATTAGGTCTTGTGAAACACCAACATGATGACTATCTTGTCCTAATGGAAAGTTAGTTAAGAAAATTATTTAACAATATTGAGTGTGGAATTAGTGTGATTATGTGTTTCTAGTGGAAAAAATGGGTCTAATAGAAGGATGGATTGAGACCTATTTGAGAAATATGACTGGGGATAAGAATGTTGACCTATTTGAGAATTATGAGTGGGGATCAAAAGTGTCATAATTATGATGATTGAGGATTTTAAGTAACATTTGTTTTGTAGAATACTGATATTTATGCATGGATTACTCATTTGGAGTGGATTCAGTAAATTCTTGGTGATGAAATGTCTAATGTCCCAGGCTGAATTACCACTATGATGGTAGACAAACTGGTGGGCCTCATAGCCTTAGTCATACCTCCACATATTCCAAAAGCTACCAACAAAGTTGGGGTGTAAGGGGATGTTAGCGGGGAGACTACACCATTATTATTAGAGTAGAACAACAGTATGTTAAGAAATAATAAAGAATAGAAGAGATCATGTTTATTCTTGTACAACAAATGCTTGTATGTCCTGATAATGATACATAACTATAACTGAAGACATACATAAGGGATTTTGACCTATTTGATAAATATGAGTGTGGATTATGAGTGTTATAATTTAGATGGTGGAGGATTTCAAGAATGTTTGTTCTAGTATAATATTTATAGGAGAAATATTCATGTGGTAGCACACGATAGGTGTTCTAAGCATGCTGTATGAATTAGGAGTGGATTCGATAAATTTTTGGTGGTGAAAGGTATAATGTCTTGGACTGACCGACTACTAAGATGGTAGCCAAATGGTGGGTCACATGGCCTAAGGTGCAGCTCCATGTATGCCATAGGATGCCAACTATATGTGAGGGAGTATGGATGTGATAGTAGGGAGTCTAGACACTCATGATTAGAGTAGAACAATGGTATATGAGGAAATAATTAATAAAAGAAAAGAGTGGAAGGAGTAATAATTAAAAGATATTTCTACCTAATAATAATAATAACAACTAAATATAATAAGATGGATGTTGCTAATATACAATAGATTCATGCATGTCATGATGATGATAAATAACTATAACAGAACACATACAATAATATGTAGTTACAATGCAATACATAAATAAAGAAAAGAATGAAAAGAAGTAGAATCACCATAGGATAACAGCACCAGAATCCTAATCCCTAGCTTAGTCTTGTACACCTAACCCACAGGCACAAGTAAACACAACAAGAAACCCTTTGTAGTTTTATAAAGATATGGTCTACTCAGGTATCCTAGTGTAATGGTGGCCTGATAATTATGTGAGAAGTAAATCATAGTAGGTTTCCACCCACAGTTTATAAAACTATATCAACTTTGTGAAATATATTGTAAGGTATAATTTAGGTAATATAATAACAAACAATTACAAAGATATATAACAAATAGTATGCTCATGTTCCTGAAGGACACATGGTGTATCTAACTAATTTTTATCATATCCAGAAAGTGATTTATGACCATCAACTATATATATATATATATATATTAATAGTTATATATATATATTTTAGTTATATATTTCATCCACCTATATGAACCAAGTACATACAGGCATAAGTGGCCATATACATGGAATACTGGTTTTTAGATAGACCTGGGAATAACTCAATCATCCCTAACAAGTCTGAATGATCTTATAAGCTCAAGAAATAGGGTATATTCGCCAAATCCAAATAGAGTGTGAGATGTCATGCTTGACACTCGATATGGTGAGGGGTTATTTTGAAAACACTCAAATCATGAAATGTAGTGCATAAAGCCCAATGCCCATTTAGTATCACTGGTGAGAGAAGTCATTATCAACACCAGATGTAAGGGAGTGTGATACCTCTATTCTCAAAATATTCCTTACCATCATTCCATAGACTATATCAAGGTTTAATCATACTATAATAAACAGTCATTAGGTAATACCTCTCATGTTTTACATTTATCAAGCACATATAAAGGAATCATCATAATTATAACACAATACATGAGGAAATACCTCTCTTGAATTTCATTTAACAAGACCATTATATACAAGGACATCCAAATTAAAATAATTCATATAATCCGTGCTTATTAGATTATAATAAAAAATCATGGTCATACAACCCATTTGAATTATTTTTCAAATAAATCATTTAATTAATTTAAGTTATAAAATCCATCCTAAAGCATTCCATTCAAGAAAAACAAGGCAATTTCTTATGTGAAAAATTCTATTTAATAAGTAATACAATCCCTTAAGAAGATCTTGGTTCATTAAACCTATTACAAGGAGTGGTCCAAGCAATGTACTTAGAATGTGAAATGGTGAAAAAAAAAACATTTATAAAGGGTAAAATATATTTTATAATTCCATTAGAGTCCATTTATTAAAAATTACATATATCAATAATAAAATCAAAGCATTAATCCAAGTAAATCATAAACCACTTTGTGATTTCAAAGGAAATGCACCTCATCTGAGTGTTTTTATTTTAAATTCAAGAAATTGTTCATAAACAATTCATTTAATCATAAAAATGCATCAAATTGAAGAATAAAAATACAATTACCCAAATATGAATTTAAAATTTCAACCAATAAGGGGAAATACCATTTTTTTAATATAAACTAAATTTTTTGAAGGCATTACGAGAATTAAAACAACTACTTACAAAGGGTAAAATTAAACTAGCACACCTGTCAAGACCCATCCATTAAGGCTTGTGTTTTGACTTCTCCATGCCCAACACAAATAGTCTAGGGGATATAGACTAGTACTGAGAAGGCATATCCCAGAAATGGGTGGCATTTTTCAAAGTACCTGTACACACACACCCATTTCCAACCCAAAAAGTCATGAAATGAAAACAATAAGAAAACAAGCATGCATACTACTAAGATACCAACAAAAGAGTATGAAAATAAAAAAAAACTAAATATAAAATGGGTTCAGAATAAAATCCCAATAAAAGGTAATGTACAATATCCTGAATATCATCCGAAAAAAACCCCACCTTAAGGGTAGGTACAGAAACAACTATCTGAAGTCATTGGTGAACACCTCATCTTCCCGGACTCCCTATAAACACCATGTGGCCCATGTAAACCAAGTAATTTGGCAAAGCATTGATCATCTATATAAGACATGACACGTATGGGAATATCTCGTGTAGGGGTGAGTAAACGAATACTTAGTAGGGACCCTAAAACCACAATGGTACACCGCTAAGAATTACATGAAGTACATCTCAAATGAAAGACATAAAATTACACCACAATGGAAACAAACAATGTATAGTCAATATATTTATCTCACATAGGTACAAGTATAAAGAACTAAGAGAAGGATTTACAGTTTTTGTCCGCAGATATCCCAGTCTCCATGACAATAGATGTTTTAGAGTAACACAAATAAACGATGGTACACATATCGTCGATGGAGAACAGAGAGTCAGTGGTGCACGAAGTGTCTGTGGTGCATGAAGTGTCAGTAGTGCATTGAGTATTAGTGGTGTACTGAGCATCGGTGGAACATAGATCAGTGATGGATCCTGGTATGTAGATGGAACATAGAGCATCGATGGTGCAAGAAGTGTTGATGGTGAATGAAGCATCTATAGTGCATGGAGTGTCGATGGGTCAAGTAGTCTCCCAAGTCGCGTAGTCACATCTAGCCATAGGATTCCTCTTGTAGAACTCTTGTTCTGGGAGAACCTACTTCTAAATCTAGAAGGTCATAAACCAGAATAAAAAAAACTCACTTAGAGTATCTCAAAAGAAATGACTTATTGCAAGGGTCCCAACACTTCCAACAACTCAAAAAACAGACACATGATTTCAAAGATACATCTTATTTACTAAAACATGTCTTGTCAAGGTTCGAGTCAACTTGGTCCAACCAACACAAAATTTACCCGGTTCAGCCAACCCGACCCAACCCAGTCAGTTTGGACCTTCCCGAACCACCACATACGGGCCAACTCCTTTATCTCATGGCTCTTCCATGTGTTCCTGATCAATACGGACGACACCACATCCCGTCTCCCTGGTCTAATGACCCTGCTGTCGTAGGGTCCTCCTCTAATGAGACCTCCAAGCCACATGTCATTGTAGCCACCACTAGGACCTCTAGTTTTGTCTCCTGTCCACTTCCCAATGCCTACACCAACACGAGATCCTCCTCCATTATGGTCCTGTAGGACCGCATGTGTGTGCCCTGCTGGAAGCTGGCCTCCTGTCAGGCTGCACACTTCCCTCACCATTGAACACCCTACCGGTGGCCCGTCGTTCATTGTTCCCTCTTCCATAAGCCGTGGCCTACCCACTGCACTCTCTTCACACCTCTGAAATGTCATTTTGGATTACAACATTCAGTCTCATATCATTACGCCATGAATTGTGGGTGCAATGATCAATCATTCATGTAGGGTTTTAAAAGGGAGAGGAATGCATGGAGAACATAATAGATTTAGAGGGTAGGGATTATGAACACGAACACCCAAATATTGTATCATTGTCTTATTCATTCGGCCTTAATCCATTTAAGTTAGAAGGATCACAATGAAAGAAAAAGCAGAATAATCACCAAGAGCTATTCCCTTTAATCTTGGAATAATAATCTGTCTTTCATGAATGATCATTGTAACACCCCAGGTAAATAAAGAATATGACATTTTCATCCATATTTGTGAATAAAATATTGATATGACTTTAAAGGGGAGGATATGCTCGATGGCGTACCCAACACGCAACAACGAGTTTCTTCGGAATGTTACGTTGCACTCTAATAATAAATTTTAAATAACATGTAGCCGTTGTAATGGCGGGAATGGATATAAATAACTAAAATATGATTATATATGTTTTTAAATGTTTATACATTTATCCAATAAAGGATAAAGGCTTAAAATACGGAAAGAATTCAATTTTAGGCGTATATTACCTAGTTTTCACTAAAGGTTCACTTGTCACCTTTTGATGGAGAACCATCATTAAATATAGTTTTGATCACTCTTATACATTATTTTGGACCAAATAAAACTCTTATTAAGAATCGGGACATCAAATTTTACTTTGTGTAATTTTTTGGTATTTTTCCGATAGAGTTCATTTTGTAATGAATAGTGTAAAATGTTGTGTTTTGTTTCAAAATCTCTTTTTAATCTAATTTATTTATATGATTAGATAATATTTTGAATTGGTTTTAAAGTAAAATTAGAAAATATTTTTACCATTAAATCCAATAGTGGTCGTTGGAATTAATTTCACTTTGAAATCAGACTTAAACTTGTGTCAATCTTTTGATACTTATTGTTTTATAAAAACACGCTATTTGCTCTGACAACGGGAATTAATTATTAAATTAATTAATGTGACTAATATGTTTTGAATTTTGTAAAACGGACTTCATTTTTGAATTCGGAATATCAAATATAGCTTAGGGTGAAGTTTTGGTATTTTTCTGAAAAACTCCAATTTTTGATGAATAGTGAAACCACTAAGTGGTAATCAAGCAAACTGATTTTTCAGTTAAATGAAAGTTTACCACTAATGTGTATTGAATTTTGAAAATCCGACATACATGGTTGTCATTAAGAAGTAAAATGTGGTTCAATGGGATAAAAATAATTTTTTGGTGAATAGTAACTTATTATGTTTTTAATCGCGATTAGTGGTAATTAGTGTAGTTTAAGGTAAAAATGATATTATAAGAATGTGAAAACACCATGACACTTGTCCTACACCGATTGGGCGAGTCATGACCGACCAAGACAATCCATGGTCCAACTTGGGGACCCCATGGAGCCACTTTAGTTGGAAAATGACAATAATATATTTTTATTTAATGTTAAAATTAAAAATGACACAAACATGATATGTTTTACTAAAACAATTTTTAAGAGGGGTTATACAAGTCATATTTTTGATTATAAATAGTCATTGGAAAGCTAAAACGATTTCCTACATCATAGTATTTTTTGATAATTTTTAGACATTAAATAAATTAAATTATTTATGACATCATAATGATGCAGTGATGACATCATTATTTAACGATTAAAATAAAATGGAAAGATAATGTAAAATATATGAACTACACATGTCCAAAACTTATTGGATGGGTGGATTTAGAACCTTTATAACCTTATCCACGAAGTATATCAATGTGGGACCTCTTAAAACCGAAACACATTTTCAAATAAAGTAATATTTCCTTACTTTCCAAAAGTTCCCCTCCTCTCCTCTTATAAAAGGCCCCCAACTCTACCTCATTTCACACACTCCTCAAGCCTTTGGCTCGGCCAACCCCTGCCCATTTACTCTCTCCACATCCCTCTACTCATCCTAGAGGATTCCCTTTGGGCAGAATCCTTTCAAGGAAGCCTTTAGGCTCAAATCAAAAGGGGTTACACTTTTAAAGGTAATTCTTTCTCTTATGTTCATTTGTTTTATATTGCTCCTCCAACCCCCTAAAATCTTTTTATTTACTTATTTTGTAACATCAATAGTATCTTCAATATACTAGGATGTTTTTATAAGATTTATTCGAGCTACACTCTCACACAACTACATCAAATGGTTAAAGAACATACGGTTTTCGTGGATGGTGAAATTCTGCCTCCCAAAACGATGATTGTTCAATACTCATTTAACACCTTCAAAGGTGGCCATTATGATGTCAATATTTTTATATATGATATATAATATGTTTATGTTTTCCTTATGCTTCTGTATTTTTCATTTTTGTCTTACCTTTATGGCTTCCTTTATTGGTATACGCGATATCTTCATTTAAGGAAGTGCGGACTGCCGCCCCCTCAAAGTGATTTGATTCGTTAAATACCATATGTGGGATGTATAAAGGATGGAAATATGATATTATATATGATATTATACTGGAATTATAATATACCTTTATATCATTATTATTCCATTATATAAAATACGAAATAGAAATGAAAGTAGCGTTCATGCGTACGTATGGCTTACCGTCTCCATGAACGGTGCATTTCATTTCTTACCTCTAAATGATTATGTAATGTTATAAATCCATGCATGTACTGGATATATATGACATATATGATATCTACATCATGAATAAAATTCTGGATATAATAAACATTTGGCCACACGAACAACATGTAATTGTAAGAAGTCCACATTCGACTTAAGAACCAAATATCAACAAAACAAATATTATTAACTTAAATGATTACATAATGTTTATGACATGGTAATAAGTGGTATAAAAGGAATAATGAACTTGAAAAAGGTTCTTAAGGAAGTAGAAATTAACTCAAGTTTATTATTCAGGAGATTAAAGAACGATCGAGTCAAGTCGGACCCGAGGTAAGGGATCCTACTCCTCTCTTTCTTTTTAAGTACAAACTTTTTTGTCATTCCTTTTAAAGCTCATATTTTTTATTATTGGGATGATCTTTTATATTAAAATTACTGTAATTTTTATGTTCATGTTATGAGAGACCCTATTCTCTCTCATCAATCCATTTTGGAGGTTTTGAGTGGCGTCGTTAGGCTGCCGAACTTTCGTAAGAGATCTAACTTCTCTCTTTCTTTTTAAGTACTCTCCTTTATGTCACTTCTTTTAAACTCCTATTTGTTATGATGGGGGATGTTATTTTATATTCCTCTTTCTATACATTTTGTTTTAATGTGATTAGATACCCTATCTGATCTCATCCATCCATTTTTGGATGTTTTATGTGGCGCTGTTAGGCTGCCGAGTTTTCGTAAGGGATTTTTCATCTCACATTTATTCCCGTGAGATTTATGCTACATTTGCCACAATTTCCTTTGAGTGGTGTATGTACTGCCATTATTCTAATATTTGTGTAATATACTTTCCTTTATGAGTATTTACATCAATGATTTATTGTCCTTCTTTCATGGGGTGTATGTTTTGAAAGATACCCAAGTCGGTAAGGGAACCTTTCACCCTCCTCTTTTTTAAAAGACTTATTTTGTTGGGTATTTTAATTTACATATTGTTATGTTGGGATATGTTATCATATATCCTTATTGATGTAAATTTTATGTCCAAGTGATGAGATACACTTTTTATCTCTCATCAACTCATTTTGATGTGATGTCGTTAGGCTGTCAAGGGAACTTTTTAACCCAATTTTGATTTTCTTTGGGTTCAACATGTAGTCATTGAATATGTCATCCATTGAATATGTGTGAATGGCCTTTTATTGTTTTACACTTAATATCCACTTATATTGGGTGTATTTATATTTGCCACACATATTTTGAGATTGATTTGTCCTTAATTTAAGGATACCTTCTTTATAAGGGATTTCATCACATTTGACATTTCTATTGAGGGTTCATTGTTGTTATGAACCAGTTCACTCTTATATGGTGTATATACTGTCCTTTGGAGTATTATATCATGAATCCTTTTATTCTCATGATATTATAAAGTTCTGACTAAATGTTATTCCTCGATTATTGTATTCAAGTGTCTCTAATTTTGGTAAAACCCCTTTAACCAAAATATCGTTTTAAATGTTTTAATTATTTATTCTTATTAATATCCATGTTTTCAAAATGGTTTTAAGGATTTATTTATATGGATATTAATGGTTTAAAGTGTTAAAAGCTTCAAGGTGGTATGGGACACTTTGATTCAAAAATCTCTTTATTAAATGTTTTAAATGGTTTTGGAAATGGTTTCTTTTTGAATGGATTCATTATTTCAATATCCTAAAATGTTATATTGTGATTGAAATGTGGAAATGTTATGTTTCCTTTATTCATGTTTTATGTGATACGATTATGTTATGGTTCTTGGGCATTGTTATGAAGAACGGGTGGTTCCGTGATAAACTAAGGGCGGGTGAGCCCGATATAGCTCTCCAATGCATTGGGTAACACGAAGGAGTGAAACGTTAAGTTTTCTCCGAAGAGATTTAGGGAATATACTGTGATGGGTATTCCAAACGTAACCAAGAGGGTTACTCCCTATGTAAGAATGTTATGAATTCCTCAAGTTACCTCTATGTGTTGTGTTTTCTATGATTTATTCACAATTTGATATGCCTATGTTTTATGGGTAAAGTATGATTTCATTCTTATTTATATATGAACTCATGTTTCCTTTCCATATTTTTATAACCCTTACTGAGCCTTTTATGCTCACCCCAAGTTTTTGAAATGTTTTTCACAGGTCAAGGGAAAGGTACATGATGTGATGATAGTGTCGAGGATGTGTCAAGAAAGAATCCATGTTTCATTTTAAACATGTTTCCGTTGATGGGAAGAATGAATACTGTCTTTTATGTAACCACTTTGTTTAAATGTGGAATGTAATGCAAGTTTCATGATCTAATTCTCTAAAACTCTAAACCTGAAAAGATCCTCAATGTGTAATCTTTTAATAACTCAAGATTAAGTAAGGTTTAAGGCTGGGGCCTTATAGTTGGTATCAAAGGTCGGTTTAGATAACTTTAGAGGTTAGGGTATTCTTTAAGCATAACTGACATTACCATAATGGTTAGGATTTCAGACAAGAGTCTTAGTTTTAGATAAATTGAATGAGTAAGTATATCTTATTGTTTATCTTACTCATTAGTACATGATGGTTTTGTTGATATACTCACACTGACCTTTTTGGTTTTAGTAAATGGCTGGATCTAGCAGGCACCAAAGTAACAGTGGATGTGAAGGAAACTGTGACAGTGTTTTGAGCAAGCAACTGAATGATATGGGAGCTGCAATGAGAACTCTTGTGATTATCCTAAACCAACTATCTGGAGTCATGATTGACCACCTAAACCTTGGAGATTTCTCTAAGACATCATATATGCAAGAAACAAATCCCTACGGAAGTACAGGTAATAATCATAAAGTTAAGTGTGTTCAAAAACCTATGTGTCAAAGATGTGGAAAGAAACACCTAGGAAAATGTTTCGAAGGGACAGAAATATGCTATAGATATGGAAATGAAGGTCATAAAGCAAGAACCTGCCATGGAAAAAGGAAGCATCCAGTTGACTCGAGGAAAGGGAAAGAAGTTCTTTATGAGGGATCAATTGAATGTTTTAAATGTGGTGTGCATGGTCATTATGAAAACACATGTCCTATGAAGAAGTTTCGTGAATGGGGTCACCAAGAGCGTACCAATATTCGTTTACCAATACCTAATGCCATTCCGATTGAGGATGAAGAAACTGACAATGACCAATCAAAGGTATGTACTATTTCATGACTATTGTTTTCCTATTTTGGAATCATAGGATATGATTCCTGATTTTTTTTGTAGGAAAGAGGTATTTCGGAATAAGTTGGAAAGGAATGGATAATGGATCATGAAGAATGTTGAATGAGTAAGATGTCAACATATAAGGGCTTCAAGAGTTATGGTGAAATTCTTAAGAGTATTAAGTCTCTTTTGATGATGGGGTTACATTAGAATACTTTTTATATTATGTGTAACCCTGATGTTTAATATAGGAAAATTTTATTCAAGTAATAGTTATCTTTTCTTTTGTGGACATAGTTATTAAGAACCATTGGGTTTATATGATCCTTACTTTTGAGGTAATTATGGGTTACTATATGTTATGATGGAAAATGAAAGGCATGAGATAAACATGAGGTTAAAATATGTTATGATCATCTTTGAAGATTTTATCTCATTTTGGGGAATGTTTTAAGAATTATATAGTTTTGGAAAAAGGACAACACGCAGACCGTGTGACTACCCGTCGCATCGGACAAAGCTGCGGGAATCGAACCCACAACCAAAGTGCGACTGGTATTTATCGCCTACCACTGGACTACGTGAATTCCCTGGTTAGTTAGACTGATTCTTTCTTGTTATATGATTTTATGAATTAAGAGTAAGTTGATTTTGGGTTATTTATGAAAATGATTATCCTATCCTGGAGGATATGTGATTAGGTTAATTACTTTTCAATACGAGACTTTAGGAGCAACTGATGTTGTTTGGAGATAAATGTTACGATTTAACTTGGAAGACTATGTGACTAAATCCTTCAAATATTTGGGTTTCAATCTTATTTTGGTTTACTTTGAAGAATTTTATGGACAAATTGTTTATCTAATGGTCCTCGTTGAACTTTGGGTTTTGTTGGAAAAATTTTGGAGATTAAGAATAGATTTTCTTTTTATAAAGGGTTATCTTTTTCTGGATTATCTGATCTTGTACTAGCCTTTTTGGTTTTGGTTTTGGTTAAAGTCTAAAGACATGGGAAGTATATAGTTATATTTTGTGGATTAGTTGATTCTCTATAAGTTGATTATAGTACTCTTAATGTGAACAAGTCTTCCTAAATACTCGTCTTTTGGAGAAAATATGAGTTTGTGTAAGGAATCTAATAAAAGTTGAAAGTCAATATGATAAGTGATTATGTTTCCTTATGAATAAATTCCTCAATAAAAAGTAACTTAAAACAAAAATGTTTTCTATTAACTTTTCCTACTGGGGAATCGAATACCGTTTAACCCATCAGAAGTTTGTGATTTTCTCGTGGTTAAATTTCTCCTAAACATGTTTTCTATCACTCTCCATCAGAACATGACCCTATGTTTTCTCCTCCATGTCCATGTTTTCATACTTGGAATCCTAGTATGGGTTAACTCAGGTGACCTCTGTGCTTATCTTTCTTTATTTTAAAGTGATTGTTTTACCGACTCTTGTTCCGATGTGGGACTTTCAAGGATGTTTCAGAGCTCAATTTTTTTTTTAAAAAATTGCGAGGACGCAATTCCCAAAAGGGTGGAAGGATGTAACACCATAGGTAAATAAAGAATATGACATTTTCATCCATATTTGTGAATAAAATATTGATATGACTTTAAAGGGGACGATATGCTCGATGGCGTACCCAACACGCAACAACGAGTTTCTTCGGAATGTTATGTTGCACTCTAATAATAAATTTTAAATAACATGTAGCCGTTGTAATGGCGGGAATGGATAGAAATAACTAAAATATGATTATATATGTTTTTAAATGTTTATACATTTATCCAATAAAGGATAAAGGCTTAAAATACGGAAAGAATTCAATTTTAGGCGTATATGCCCTAGTTTTCACTAAAGGTTCACTTGTCACCTTTTGATGGCGAACCATCATTAAATATAGTTTTGATCACTCTTATACATTCTTTTTGACCAAATAAAACTCTTATTAAGAATCGGGACATCAAATTTTACTTTGTGTAATTTTTTGGTATTTTTCCGATAGAGTTCATTTTTTAATGAATAGTGTAAAATGTTGTGTTTTGATTCAAAATCTCTTTTTAATCTAATTTATTTATATTATTAGATAATATTTTGAATAGGTTTTAAAGTAAAATTAGAAAATATTTTTACCATTAAATCCAATAGTGGCCGTTGGATTTAATTTCACTTTGAAATCAGACTTAAACTAGTGTCAATCTTTTGATACTTATTGTTTTATAAAAACACGCTATTTGCTCTGACAACGGGAATTAATTATTAAATTAATTAATGTGACTAATATTTTTTGAATTTTGTAAAACGGACTTCATTTTTGAATTCGGAATATCAAATATAGCTTAGGGTGAAGTTTTGGTATTTTTCTGAAAAACTCCAATTTTTGATGAATAGTGAAACCACTAAGTGGTAATCAAGCAAACTGATTTTTCAGTTAAATGAAAGTTTACCACTAATGTGTATTGAATTTTGAAAATACAACATACATGGTTGTCATTAAGAAGTAAAATTTGGTTCAATGGGATAAAAATAATTTTTTGGTGAATAGTAACTTATTAAGTTTTTAATCGCGATTAGTGGTAATTAGTGTAGTTTAAGGTAAAAATGATATTATAAGAATGTGAAAACACCATGACACTTGTCCTAAACCTATTGGGTGAGTCATGGCCGACCAATACAAGCCATGGTCCAACTTGGGGACCCCATGGAGCCACTTTAGTTGGAAAATGTCAATAATATATTTTTATTTAATGTTAAAATTAAAAATGACACAAACATGATATGTTTTACTAAAACAATTTTTAAGTGGGGTTATGCAAGTCATAGTTTTGATTATAAATATTAATTGGAAAGATAAAAAGATTTCCCACATCATAGTATTTTTTTGATAATTTTTAGACATTAAATAAATTAAATTATTTATGACATCATAATGATGCAGTGATGACATCATCATTTAACGATTAAAATAAAATGGAAAGATAATGTAAAATCTATGAACTACACATATCCAAAACTTATTGTATGGGTGGATTTCGAACCTTTATAACCTTATCCACGAATTATATCAATGTGGGACCTCTTAAAACCGAAACACATTTTCAAATAAAGTAATATTTCCTTACTTTCCAAAAGTGCCCCTCCTCTCCTCTTATAAAAGGCCCCCACCTCTACCTCATTTCACACACTCCTCAAGCCTTTGTCTCGGCCAACCCTGCCCATTTACTCTCTCCACATCCCTCTACTCATCCTATAGGATTCCCTTTGGGAAGAATCCTTTCAAAGGAAGCCTTTAGGCTCAAATCAAAAGGAGTTACACTTTTAAAGGTAATTCTTTCTCTTATGTTCATTTGTTTTATATTGCTTCTCCAACCCCCTAAAATATTTTTATTTACTTCTTTTGTAACAACACCAGTATCTTCAATATACTAGGATGTTGTTATAAGATTTATTCGAGCTACACTCTCACACAACTACATCAAATGGTTAAAGAACATACGGTTTCCGTGGATGGTGAAATTCTGCCTCCCGAAACGATGATTGTTCAATACTCATTTAACACCTTCAAAGGTGGCCATTATGATGTCACTATTTTTATATATGATATATAATATGTTTATGTTTTCCTTATGCTTCTATATTTTTCATTTTTGTCTTACCTTTATGGCTTCCATTATGGGTATACGCGATATCTTCATTTAAGGAAGTGCGGACTACCGCCCCCTCAAAGTGATTTGATTCGTTAAATACCTTATGTGGGATGTATAAAGGATGGAAATATGATATTATATATTATATTATACTGGAATTATAATATACCTTTATATCATTATTATTCCATTATATAAAATACGAAATAGAAATGAAAGTAGCGTTCATGCGTACGTACGGCTTACCGTCTCCATGAACGGTGCATTTCATTTCTTACCTATAAATGATTATGTAATGTTATAAATGCATGAATGTACTGGATATATATGACATATATGATATCTACATCATGAATAAAATTCTGGATATAATAAACATTTGGCCACACGAACAACATGTAATTGTAAGAAGTCCACATTCGACTTAAGAACCAAATATCGACAAAACAAATATTATTAACTTAAATGATTACATAATGTTTATGACATGGTAATAAGTGGTATAAAAGGAATAATGAACTTGAAAAAGGTTCTTAAGGAAGTATAAATTAACTCAAGTGTATTATTCAGGATATTAAAGAACGATCGAGTCAAGTCGGACCCGAGGTAAGGGATCCTACTCCTCTCTTTCTTTTTAAGTACAAACTTTTATGTCATTCCTTTTAAAGCTCATCTTTTTTGTTATTGGGATGATATTTTAAATTAAACTTACTGTAATTTTTATGTTCATGTTATGAGAGACCCTATTATCTCTCATCAATCCATTTTGGAGGTTTTGAGTGGTGCCGTTAGGCTGCCGAACTTTCGTAAGAGATCTAACTTCTCTCTTTCTTTTTAAGTACTCTCCTTTATGTAACATCTTTTAAACTCCTATTTGTTATGATGGGGGATGTTATTTTATATTCCTCTTTCTATAAATTTTGTTGTAATGTGATGAGATACCCTATCTGATCTCATCAATCCATTTTTGGATGTTTTATGTGGCGCCGTTAGGCTGCCGAGTTTTCGTAAGGGATTTTTCATCTCACATTTATTCCCATGAGATTTATGCTACATTTGCCACAATTTCCTTTAAGTGGTGTATGTACTACCATTATTCTAATCTTTGTGTAATATACTTTCCTTTATGAGTATTTACATCAATGATTTATTGTCCTTCTTTCACGGGGTGTATGTTTTGAAAGATACCCAAGTCGGTAAGGGAACCTTTCACCCTCCTCTTTTTTAAAAGACTTCTTTTGTTGGGTCTTTTAATTTACATATTGTTATGTTGGGATATGTTCTCATATATCCTTATTGATGTAAATTTTATGTCCAAGTGATGAGATACACTTTTTATCTCTCATCAACTCATTTTGATGTGATGTCGTTAGGCTGTCAAGGGAACTTTTTAACCCAATTTCGATTTTCTTTGGGTTCAACATGTAGTCATTGAATATGTCATACATTGAATATGTGTGAATGTCCTTTTATTGTTTTACACATAATATCCACTTATATTGGGTGTATTTATATTTGTCACACATATTTTGAGATTGATTTGTCCTTAATTTAAGGATACCTTCTTTATAAGGGATTTCATCACATTTGACATTTCTATTGAGGGTTCATTGTTGTTATGAACCAATTCACTCTTATATGGTGTATATACTGTCCTTTGGAGTATTATATCATGAATCCTTTTATTCTCATGATATTATAAAGTTCTGACTAAATTTTATTCCTCGATTATTGTATTCAAGTGTCTCTAATTTTGGTAAAACCCCTTTAACCAAAATATCGTTTTAAATGTTTTAATTATTTGTTCTTATTAATATCCATGTTTTCAAAATGGTTTTAAGGATTTATTTATATGGATATTAATGGTTTAAAGTGTTAAAAGCTTCAAGGTGGTATGGGACACTTTGATTCAAAAATATCTTTATTAAATGTTTTAAATGGTTTTGGAAATGGTTTCTTTTTGAATGGATTCATTATTTCAATATCCTAAAATGTTATATTGTGATTGAAATGTGGAAATGTTATGTTTACTTTATTCATGTTTTATGTGATACGATTATGTTATGGTTCTTGGGCATTGTTATGAAGAACGGGTGGTTTCGTGATAAACTAAGGGCGGGTGAGCCCGATATAGCTCTCCAATGCATTGGGTAACGCGAAGGAGTGAAACGTTAAGGTTTCTCCGAAGAGATTTAGGGAATATACTGTGATGGGTATTCCAAATGTAACCAAGAGGGTTACTCCCTACATAAGAATGTTATGAATGCCTCAAGTTACCTCTATGTCTTATGTTTTCTATGATTTATTCATGATTTGATATGCCTATGTTTTATGGGTAAAGTATGATTTCATTCTTATGTATATATGAACTCATGTTTCCTTTCCATATTTTTATAACCCTTACTGAGCCTTTTATGCTCATCCCAAGTTTTTGAAATATTTTTCACAGGTCAAGGGAAAGGTACATGATGTGATGATAGTGTCGAGGATGTGTCAAGAAAGAATCCATGTTTCATTTTAAACATGTTTCCGTTGATGGGAAGAATGAATACTGTATTTTATGTAACCACTTTGTTTAAATGTGGAATGTAATGCAAGTTTCATGATCTAATTCTCTAAAACTCTAAACCTGAAAAGATCCTCAATGTGTAATCTTGTAATAACACAAGATTAAGTAAGGTTTAAGGCTGGGGCCTTATAATCATATTGTGGATCAATCTATTCATGGGTTGACCTCCATTCTTCATTTGATTCTAAGAAGGGAAAAAATTAAAAAAGAGATCGACACCCTACAACTATGATTGGAACTATTATTGATGAAGAACATATGCCCATGTCATTGTCGATCCTCGATCCACTGACATTTGTTGTCGATACTTGATCTGATGACATTTGACGTCGATCCTCGATCTTCTGAAAGTCATCGTCGATCCTTGATCCACCGACATTGGGCTTCAAGAGTTAGCTTCCTTCTCCGTAACTCCATGAAATTCTATGGTTATAGTGATAAACCTCAATTCCTCTAACATGGATTATTAAAAATAGAAACATCCACTCTGTTGACACATAACATTCAATAAAATATTTTTTTGTTAGATATTTTAGTTATGTCTAGATCCAAAATCTAACTTTCAACCATGGCGCACACCGATTGAGGTTAGGGCCCGCCTAAGGAAAACTCCCCCATACAAAATCAATAGTGGCCTCAGATTTCTAATCCAAGTTATCATTTATGAGTTATTAGGATTTCAAAATAAAATAATTTTTACTTAATTATTTTATTTAGGGTTATTCCCCTGGTGACTTTTTTTATGGATGACATGCGCTGACTAATGTTAGATCACGCCTAGTGTAAAGCCACTACTCTTAGCTCAACGATGCCCTCAAATTTCTAATATGGGAAATAATTTTAGACTAATTTAACTTTTTTTAAAATCCATGTGAAAATGTTATTAAAAAGTATTTAAAAAACATTTTGGGCACCCTAGGAATCAAAAATGAATGTCATCTCAGCATATGATCTCAAAATTGTCACAAATAGTTTCTAAAAATAATATCGGGAAAATTTGAGTTATTAGAAAACCCAAGGAGAGTCCATAATAAAAATTATCATTTTATATTTTATTAAAAACACTCAACATGTGTAATACATGGTGCATAGATCATTTTAATATGACAAACTAAATTAACAGGCTATGATCAGAAAAGGTCAGAACAAAAAACAATAGAACTATTCAAAAAACTATTAAATTTGAGGGAAAATCCACATACAAATTACCTCATGCTTAGAACGTGTTACATGTCCAATATCAATCCCCAATTTGTTCTAGTTTGGATGAAATTTAAGAAATAGAGATCCACCCTAAAAATAGGGAAACTGATCTTTCACCTCAATAACTTAATCAAGAGGAGTTTAAAGGGAGAATGATTAAAAAGGAGTAGAGGTATTACCAATGAAAATCCGTAGTGACCAACTATGATTGATTCAAATGATGGATGGAGGAGTTATATTGAAGCCAATAATTAGCTTAGAGGAGATGCCATGTCACATTAGAGAGGGTTCACATGGGTGCTGGAGGAGGAAAGAAAGAAGAATGATTTTTAAAACTCATTAAGTGTAGAATAGTCATTTGAACTTTAAAACTTGGGTTTCATGATTTGGATGCATGGTTTGGCCAAACTGTGCACCAATCGTGTGGAAAACCCTTCTTAAGAAACCACTTAAAATGGTTTTCCATCATGGTTAGTCTAACTGTACATAAATCATGCAGTGAATAGTTTTTATATATTGCCTAATTAGTACTAACCTTGAGATATAGGTGCACAGTTTTGGAAAATCCTGTGTAGACATTGCCGGGAACATCGGCACACATCCATAAGCCCCACAGTTGGTTGTTGGGGGCAGACAGTTTTAGACAAACTGTGCACCTTTGTCAAGCCACCAAAACATGAGATTTTAGAGCCCAACAATCTTGAAACTCAACAAGACACTAGAGGGATCCCTTGGGATATGTATCTCAGTTTAAAGTACATCATATCCAGTAATCAAAAAAATTCAAATTCCCCTGTAATTTCACCTTGGATGAAAAACATGGGTCATTACAACGTCCCCACCTTAGAACTTCTCAACCCGAGGAAGCCTTTGGGAACAACAAAAACTTCACCTGACATAAAAGGGTTAGGAGGCTTCATTCAAATGGACGAGTTTCACTTCCAAACACCCGACTCACCTACAAGAACTTCTTAAGATCATGATACTTAAGCCATCAAAACCTAATCCAATACTTGATTTACAAAAAAAACTAAAACAACTATAAACTGACATAGTTTTGATAGAGATGGGATCAAATCAATGTCTCTTTAAATTTTTTTTCCAATGGTACTCCCCGGAAAACTTAATAACATTAAGAAGGGGCCCATTCCAAACCACAACACATCAACCATTGGAATTTCTAACCAAAAACACCCCTCAACATTCCAACAATGGTCCAAGTGTGTTTTCATTAACAAGGTGAAACCAATTACATCTGAGGTCATAATAGGAACCTCATTTTAAAGAAATGGCCAAATCCTTATTGACCAAACAGAATCTTTCTGTGTATTATTTACTTAAAATAAACAATAAAACTTTAAACTCAACCTACCTTAACCATTCATTGTGTTAATCAAATGTATGTTTTTGAATATACACAACAAACAAGAAGGAAAAAAATCAAGCCACCTCCATCTGAATATTCTCACAATTCCCAGCATAGATGACATACATAATTCAAACTAAAAAATATTTCTTTCACCAAGGCACACTTCATTTACCCAAAACACATCCACCATATCACATACCTAACTTCTGGTGATGTTCCTCATTCAAACGATCAACTAACCATTTTATAAGTCATGCCTCAGTATGAGAAATGGTGTATACCAGATTCAACCCACAAGAGTCCTTACCCTTTAAACACACCTCTAATACCAACTAAAATCTTAGGGTAACCATGGATTCATTGAACTAGAGTCTATGGAACTAAGGTGAGGTAGTCCATACTTCATGTTATAAGTGATACATTATTACAAATCCAATACGTTCACATAAGATCAATGAATGATCCCATAGGGGAATATTCATGGTGTTCACAATAAAAGAAATCACTAGTTTCCAGGATTCCAAAAAAGCAGTTCCTACATAGGAACCCAAGAACCACTATGGACTAACTAAGCCTGGAAACAACCACACATCCAATGTACGATAGGATATAGATCATACGACATTCCTAGTGGATTTTAAAACTTCAGAACTATGTATGACTGATGCTGCCTTAGTGTATCAAGTACAAAATCAAGATAGATGAAATAATCATCTCTTAAGTAGAATACACTAAGAGGATCTCAAATATTACTACATGAATAATGGATGAACCACTATGGGATGACAACTTAAAAGAATATCTGATTTCTATGTTAATGCACCATGATTATCTGATCACAAGAATTTACCACATGAGGTATCTCAGGATCACCCAAACTTTACCACTAAAGTCTAAAAATGACAAACGATGCTTCTAAAAGGTTTTATTCATATCCAACCATATTAAATATGCGTTTCCAAGAAATAATTAACATCATTAAAGAATTTCCATCCTCAAATTCATTTTAGAAAGCCTGACCATTTCCAATGGTCTTATTAAGTTGTGTTACTTCTACATGGAAGGATGAATTAACCTGAACATACATGATGCTACCCACCTTAGGAGTGTCCCTATCATCAAAATAAAAGATATAACATCCATTCACAAGAATTCTAGATCTAAATCACCATTAAAAACTAATATTCAAGCATTTGGTATGAAAACCAAACCAAAATGACTATCATGTCAAAACACTTGAGTCTCCAAAATGTCCTTATAAACATTGGGATGGACTTGATTTACTTTAAATCCCATGACACTCTACTCTTGAAGTGACCTGAGAACTTACTCAATATCCCAAGTCTTAACGATTACACTAAAATAAACAAATTCTTTATATAAATTAGAACTAAATGGGTGCCACATATATTGACACATACCACCCTGAGATTTAGAATAAATTTGATCCCTTGGAATAATATCCCTATTTTTGTCAGCCATATAAATTCAAGTATCAGATGACTCACATAGAAAATGGCTCAAAGGTGCATTATCCAATATGACTGTGAAATAGATCTCGAGTAGCCCAAGGATAGAAACAGGGTCATGAGACCTACTAAGTGGTCGACCATGACCTTCGGATGTCTAAACTACAGAAACTAAGCATTACTTGAAGCTCATTCCCTTAAAAATGGCCAAGGATGCTATCAAAAACCATCTGAAAAAGGGTTTCATTATATTCTAAAAGTCTGACTAGGGATAATGGAACTTGAAGAACACTAAAAATCAAAAAGATTACAACATTTAACTAGGAAATTAAACTCTAAGGGTGCTACCTACCCTATGATATCCCCTTACAGAAGCATAAGAACTGGCCCTATAACTAGGTAATGAAAAACTAAAAGTCACTAGGCTCAAGGTCCTACCACTGAATACATTTCTAAATATGGAAAGGCCTATGGAAAATTCTCATGTTTCCATTCAAAGGAAACTCATAGGGAAATTTAAACTACCCTTACACAAAGGTTTTAAAAAAGGACACCACTTCAGGTTCTATATTAATTCATTCCATTGATTCACATTCATCTTTAAACATTTATGATATTTAAACAAATAGAAAGTACCAATTATGAAACAGGGGAATTTGGTAACTGATTTAACCAACTCATCAAAGAAAAAAACGTCTTTCCAAAATTATTTCTTATACATTTGACAATTATTGGAATTGTATCATAGATTAGGAAATTCATCACATAAAATTATTTAAAAAATAAGTAGAACAATGAGGTTCCCATTTAACCAAACTGGGTTCATAAGAAGTTCATCAAAATAGCAGTATCTTCATTTATTAAAGTTTCAAAACACCCGTAAAGGGTTATCTCATAAGAAGCATGCCACAACTAACTTACTTGGGCCCAGTTTTGCATTTATAAAGTAAAACAATACATTTTAATTTCAAAATTTAAATAGATTCTACATTTATAAACACTTAAATATACACCTCATGGTCATATATATGTAAAGGATATATCATATGGGTGTCTATCTAGTAATCCATGAAGCACCCATACACTTTAAAAGTTGGTATTTTTCTCCCATCTAATTGAAACTAATTTAAAATTTAAAATCTGGACTTTAGTAGCCTTTACATTTTAACAAAATTTTGAGGATGGTTCGAGTATATGGGTTACCTTTTCCGAATTATAAAGAACCTATACACCTTATAGTTTAAAATTGTCTACCATTTAATCGAAACCACGATTTTTTTCCCATAAACCCATTTATATATAAAAAATAGCATCTTATAGAAAACATCAAACATAGGGAAACATTATATTAAGAACAAAAGCATAACACATAAGAAAGACAAACTAAATTAACAGGAAGCATGGAATATTATCAACTAATCATGAAATCACAGTAACATGTTAAAACAAAACACCTAAAAAAGTTATATAAATAAGCATGGTAATGAAAATAAAAGCATGGCATGATACTCATGGAACATAATCAAAATTAGCAGGTATTCTATCAATAAAACTACAATGTATGGAATAAAACTGATATGTGAATTTCTATGTTCTTAATACAATTCATGAAAAAATTCATCCTTGACATACCAGGATAAGGGTAAAATACCATAAATTCTTGAAATCATTAAGTAGTGGAATGTAACCCAATCACTCATGGTGAAATTAAAATCAACAATAATAGAAAACAATGTGAACAATAATGCTAGAACTAGCCACTTGGTATTTTACCCATGGGTGGCATGATCAGTCCCACACACTACTATTTACCAAGCAGTAACACATTCTCTAGTCTCTTATCTACAAGATTAAAATAGTAATACAAAGGTAAACAAGAAAACCCAGATACCATTTTTTAACATCCTAACCTGACTGACCACTAAGGCGATAGTTAGATCAGTGGATCACATGGCCTCAAGCACACATCCCAATACAAAATAGTTTTCCGAATAGAAGCGAGGGGGTAAGGAGGTGATAGTGAGGCTATTATACCATAATGATCAGATTATCACAGCAATATATAATTAAATGAAAAACAATAGACAATAGTGGAAGTAGTAATAATTGAAAGATAGAGCACTGGAAGAATAATAATAATAATTGAATGTAATAGTATAGTCACCACCATTATACAAAAGATGCATAAATGTCTTAATAATGATAAATAACTATAAAAATTTCATACAACATAAAGAAAATAAAGTACAATACCTAAGTAATGAAAATAAAGAAAACAAGTTGAATCCCCACAGGCAGAATCCATGAGCATCTTGAGCTCCAAATCAGTCTTGTGCTCCTAACTCCCAGGAACAAGTTAACATCACAAGCAGTAATCCATGGTCTTGTGAACATAGGGTATACTCAGGAACCCTAGTGCAATAGAATCCCAATAAGGGTGTGAGGTATACATTCCATTAGTTTACCACCCATGGTGTCTATGATTGAATCCATTCTGTGAAATAAAAAGTAAGGATTTGTGTAGGTAATAGAATAATAAACAATACTGAAAATAAACAATAATTATTGCCCTCATGTTCCTAAAGGAAACCTAGTAGCTTTACCTGCTTCAAATCATATCCATGGAAAGATTTCAACCAATATATATATATATATTAATAATTTTATATATATTTTATTTATATATTAATTCCAACTATATGAACCAAGTATGTATGGACGTAAGTGGCCATAAACCTAGAATAATTGTTGTTGGCTAGACCATGCCATAACTCAGCCATCCATAACCAATATGAATGAGTATATAAGCTCAATAAATAAGGTACATCTCCTACATACCAATACAGTTTGATACGTCATGCTTGACACTCAGGATACTGAGTGTGCCATCATACCAATAATAAAATCATGGAATATGGTGAGTAAATCAAAATGCCTATACTGTATCACTGGTTCGAGATGCATTTCTCAACACCTAGTGAAAATGATCATGATTCAAATATTCTCAAAAGGATCCTTACCATCATTCCACAACCTATGCCAAGGAGTAATAATATTATAATAAAAATACATGAGCTAATAACTCCCATTATTTACATTTATCAAGTTAATATAAAAGAATTCAGCATAATTATGATATTATCCATGAGGAAAAATCTCTCATTCTTTTCATTTAATAATCCCATTACATACAAGGTATTCCTAGTTATATCAATTCATATAAGCTATACTTATTGAATTATTATAATAATAAATGGTCCTACCACCCATTTCAATTCCATTTTAAATAAACCATTTAATTTTGCTGGTCAGAGTAGGACACTCAAGAAGGGGTGGGTTGAGTTCCTATAAAAATTTCTATTAATATTTATTATTTTAAGTTCCACCAACATTAAAAGTCAATTGACCAGTTATCTAGTACTGAATATATAAGATCTTGACTGTTCGATTAATTTATCAAAAGATTAATTAGTTCTCAATTATATCAATTTGATAATTCATACAACTTTTGAAACTAACATTTTTATCCAATACTATTATAAATACTGTCTAAGAATAACAACTAGAGTTAAATTTAGTTCTATGAAAAATGTTATAAAATAGAGTAAAAATAAATGTAAAACATTGTGGAATTGAAATAAGAGGTTCAGTCTCAAGTAGATACTTAATCCTAACCACTTGGTGATCACCTTCCACCAAGCATTTTAACATAACAAATAGTTTGATCCACACCCTGGATTAGGGTTCACCACAACACACAAGATGTTTAGGTCATAATACCTCTACCATAGTTCTTCATGGGTACAAACTACCCAGTCACACCAGGACCTCTTACAGACTTATCTATTGGAGTAAAAAGTTGTAAGAATGTATGAGTTGAAGGATATATTATATCCTTCAGTTTGATAATAGATATAGTGTGTACTTTACATACATATACACACACTACTCAAAAGTATGTAAAAACTAAAACAAAATAGTAAATAAATATAATAAAGGATTTAGAAGGCTATGTGTGTCTTAAGATGCATCTATGAACTCTTCATATGTAGTTGAGATGAGAGGTGAGTATTCTTTTGTAAGTTGACACAAAACAATGTGTCATATTCTAGCTTCCACGTACAAGTGTGATTGTGTAGGTATATTATACTCAATTAATTTGATAAATTAGTTTTTCAGTTTGATTTATATATTGATTGATATTGAATCATGTTTTCTTCCTTTTGTTATTAAGTTCACAGTGGGTGCATGAGAGTCATGTATTTTCATCGTTATGTCTCACACGCAGGTACACCACACTTCTATTCTGTTCTAATTGTTTTGATTCTATCTTAAAAAAGGTTTTTTATACTAGAGGGATGGAAAAGAGAATGTTCTTTCCATGTTCATAGGTTTATTTTACCATGTACTATCTTCTAAAATTTCAATAAAAGATTTTTAAATATTTCAGTATCATTAAATGACTCAAATATTATTGTTAGAAATTAGATTAATAAATGAAAATTTAAGTAGTCTATTGGTGAATCGTCTATCAGTGAGTTTGTCTATCAGTGATTCATCTATTGGTATCACCTTATATCACTGACTCAAACTATCAGTATTTCATTCTGTCAGTATTTCCACATGTCGGTGACTCATTACATTTGTGAGAGATTTTAGCTATCAGTGAGTCCTTGCATTTGTTGCTCCATACATCGTTTGAGCACTTGGAATGATGGTAGTTCGATTGCATTGGTAGGTCGTATGTGTCGATATGGCATAAGCATTGGTAGGTCATATGCTTTGGTAATTAATACATATCAATGAGTCATTTTCATCGGAGAGTCATATGAATCGGTAGGTTGTCTATGTCGGTAAGTCATATGCATCAGTGAGTCATCTGTGTTAGCGAGTAATATGCATCGATGTCTCAGTTCTTCTATCGGTGTTAGTGACACATACTTAGATAATATTAGATGTTCTATCTTTATTATAGTACAACAAAGTCAGAATTTCTTAATACCCATAATTGCATATAGATAATCAGTTATAAGCTTGTTTAGGCTTAAATAAACATAATAAGTTAAATGATTGAAAAGATATGATATACAACATAATCTTGGACATTATTTAGGATATGTCATGATGTAAGTTATATGTTAATATATGAGAATATTTTTGACAATTAAATCCATTATAGTCATAGATAGTGGCCAACAATATCCTATGGGATAATAATCTTCCCCTTTTTGATGATCACAAATCATTGCATTATTAAGTACCATTAGAGAATGATTAAAGTAAAAAATATGATTATTAGCACCCATAAATATGAATAGGCTCAAAAATAGTGAATTGTATTAGAGTAACATAAAATAATAATAATGCATAAACACATAACAATTATTCATAATGTTCTCCCCCTTTTGGGATTAGAAAAAGTGGATGGTTAAAAATGAATACAGAAAAGGAGAGACCAAGAGTTTTAATTCATAAATTTGTTTTAATAAGATAAAAACATTAAAAGGTCTCAACCCTATGAAATAGAATAACTACAAAATAATTCAGAGGTTCAATGGGTTACTTACCCTTATTATATGGATCTATGGTAGGTTCAGTAGGTGGTCATGGAGAAACATGAGCATCTAAAGGGATCTTCAGTGGAGGTAAAGGAATTCCTAATGGAACAGTTGGTGCCAGGATTGGTTTGTTCTAGGATAACAACCATGGTTGAAGTTGTTATATGATAACAGGATGGATTTGAGTCGAGGATTGAGTTACTCAAATTAGAGAGGAAGTCATTGGAGGAGCAGAGTGAAGAGAAGAAGCAGCTTGAACAACAATGGCTTCACTTAGAACATGAAGATTTGGCTTTAACAGTTTGATGAAATCCTCAATAATATCAACACCATATTTAATTTAATTCTCAAATTCAACATTATTCTCCATAAATTTATCCAATAGAGGATTGAAGTCTTTCAATTTCTTGACTTGTTCTTTAAATGATTTTGTAACTGGGGAAAAAATCAAATTTTCTAACAAATAATTAAAATGGCTTGTCAACTGGTGCTTGGAGTAAATCATAGAGAAGTATGATTTTTTCCTCTTTGTATGATCTTCCTGAGTGGTAGATGATTCTTTGGTATATAATCTGACTATATCTAGCACATGATCACTATTCTTCTCAATCTTGTCTTGGATACCGAATTGGGAGGTATCAAATATAGATTTAATATCTTATCTTACAAAAATTATTATTTCCACAGTATCCAGAGTCCGAGGGGTTTGAGAAGTTGTGGATGGAATAGCAGTTAGAGTTGAAGTTGAATTAGATTGCACAATTTCCCTCAATTCATTTCTCAGTTTGGAAAAATCAAGTACTTTAAGATGAGAATAACGATATACAAGTCTGTTGATAACACTTTCCATTGTAGTCCTGTACTCAGTGGTTAAGGCATTGATGCTAGTAGTTAGTTTATTCATCTCATTCACAAGCATGTCGTTGCATTCCAAAATGGTTTCTACTATTGTAATCAAATTTGGTTGAATTTTGTTTATCATTATATGTGAGACTAAAATAACATCATATTGAGATACACTTGCTGAGGTGGGAGTAGAACTAGAAGTTCATGTTTTCCTTACACCCTCAATCATTGATTGGATAACTCTCAAATTATAAAAAATCTTGGTGTTTTATCTTTTATCTCCATCAATCATATATCTCATCTGAGATTTTACTGAATGTATTACTGATGAACATTTGTCTTCCTTGAATTTCACTAAGTTTGCCTTAGTGATATAGTTACTTAAAAGAGTTTAAACCACCGGTTCCCATTTATTTGGTAAAAATAGATCATCCTTTTAATCTTCATAATCTATTACTAGTGTAAGATACCAAGGATTCCTCTCCCATTCAACCATCATCATCCAGTGGAGTGAGATTATCTTGCCTTACTATTGCAAGTTGTTTTTCTTCTTCAGATTGATTTTCTATTTCTTGAGGCTCCCCCTAAATCTAGTATTACCTTACTAGTTTCTCATCATCATCTTGAGGTTTTCATCTTTCATAAACCAAATGACGTACAAGAATTTTTTGAGCTTCCACTTCAGCAGTAACATCAAAATTTTCTCTCACTTAATCAACAAATTTAGGAGGTTATTCCACCTAAGCCTGATCCACAACTCCAATCATTTTAAAATCTTTACCTTGATCATCATTATATCCAGATACATTTTCTTTATATGTATTTGTTTCACCATATTTTTCATCTTCTTCCTCTTCAATACCACTATAACTTTCACCATTTTCACTTTATTCTTATTCTTATTCTGTAGACCCAATGGATCCGCTTACATATTCCATACTGCCAAAGAATTTTGTCTCATCATCCCTATTATCTTATAGAGTGGGATCATTAGTGGGTAAGGTAAGTGGAGGATTAGGAGGTCCAACAGAAAATGTTTGTGAGGTATAGTTGTTTCAGGATCACTCCTATCATAAATATATGATCCCTGATCTCTAATTATAGTTACAGGCTCCTCTTTTACTTCTAAAGAGTAAACAACATCCTCATTTGATCCCAGACCAAGATCAACCATATTATTAGGTCTAGTTGTATGATCCACTGGATTTAACTTTTCATAGATCTTATCTTCATATCCAATCCATTATATCTTCTATGGATTGCAGTTGATTTTCATTTTCTTAAAAATTTCATTACTAAGGAAGATCCACTACACTAAGAAAAACATTCCTCACCTTCATCTACATAACCTTTTTCTTTTAGCATAGCTGAGATCTTCCATGGATAGAATAGAGAATTAGTTTTTCTAGATTGTTTGATCATCTAATTTAGGTGAACTATAAGTTATATAAACAAATTTTCCTTGATTTCTTTTCTCAGCCGATAAACCAAGAAGACATATTGATATTTTAGAGAACCAATTTCCCCATTCATTGGATAGATTTTATGCTAGATAAACTTAAACAAGATTATACATTCTCTACATAACTCTATAGCTATGGGTCTTCTATATTCATCATTATTAGTGAGTTCCATTAATGATATCTCAAAGAAAAACATATCACTCTTAGGTAGAGAGGTACATTGATAATCATCAAATACACCTTCATGAGAAACATTAAAACATTCATCCCAATGTATTGAAGAGAAAGACATTCTCTTCCCTATTACTATGGATTTAATCTAGGCGACATCACTTAATTCCCACAAAACTCCATATTCATGTAAAACAGATGAACTAGCTTTGGGTAAAAGGGTCATTCATTATTTTATAACCACTCAACCCAACCTTGATCTTACAGTATCATTTTGGGATTTTAAATCACACAATCATAAAATTGTGAACTGGGATCAAAAACTTTATTGAAATAGATTTGTTTAGATAAAAACATAAGCCATACAAAAACAGTGTTTCCTCGGTGTTAGCATGATTGATTTTTCATAACAATAACAGTGTCAGCATGACAAGGCATTAGTGTCAGCATGAAAACCATATCAGTGTGACATAACATTGGTGTTGGCATGACAACTATGTCAGCATGCAATAACATCGGTGTCAACATGACATGTAACGACCTAATCCTTTGAGTAGTATATTAACTTACTCTTATTGATTTAATATGATGTTAATGGTTAATGCAGAAATAGGAGTCGATGGACTCATCCAGTAGACTCGACCATTATGAAGCCCACTTATCAGAGCTTGGTAAAGAGGTAGAATCTGTGGGCTTCTCTTTGGACCAAGCCCAAGCCGAACTCCAGCGTGTTAAGCTTGAACGGAAACGCCTACGGGAGAAGTTCAAGTTAGTAGAGATTACTACTAGGGCAATGTTATCTGAGCCTCCCTCAGATTCTCTCACCATAGCACACCTTACACTTAGGTCTTATTCCGGTGTTATAAGGGGCTATGTGACGAGACCCTAGCTTCCTTGTGTAATCCTTTCGGGTGAATAAATTGAGATTTCTTCATTTAGTGATGTTTGTGAAATTTCAAATGTCCAAATAATTTTAGAATGTATTTTATTGATGAATTTTGAAAAAGGGATATTTTGAAATATTTATGTAAACCCTAAATAACTAATGATGTGTAATGATTTTCAAAAAATGGTCTTCTACAAAAGTGTTCATTAAGGAATTTGGAGTCTAATAAGATCAAATTAATTTTTGATGAAGAGTAAATAGTGAATAGTGATTTTACGCTTAGGATTAGTAATGTGACCAAATGGATTAGTAATCTCACTTAAAGAAAGTTTTAAAATAATTTAGGCACCTTGATTAAGTAATGTGATTCAATAAAATGGTTAAATAACGGTTTTATAAATTATTATTCAAGTATTAGTTTTTTCGGATGAATAGTGTTTTTAATTAAAAATTTAATTAAAAATAATTAGGAAATTATTTTTATAAAAATGACTTTATTTTTGAACTCAGAGCATCGATATTATGTTATGGTAATTTTTGGGGATTTTTCTGAAAAAAATGAATTTTCGGTGAATAGTGTATTTATTTAAAAATAAAATTAAAAATATTTAGAAAATTATTTTTATAAAATGGAGTTCATTTTTGAAATCATAGCATTGATATTTGGTTAATGTGAAATTTTGGGTTTTTTCTGAGAAAGTTGAATTTTCAGTGAATAGTAAAAATACAGTTTTAGGGTTTCAGTATGTTTAATTACATCATAACTGTGTCAGGATGATGTCATGAGATATTTTAAGGGTTGGCCGGACAAGGGTGATGAATTATTGTTTTGGGGGGGCCCATGTGGCCTAACTCCTTGATAAATGCCAAGGGAGAGCACATGGGTTTGAGAAAAGCACATGTGAGGTGTCCCTTGGCCATTAATGCCTTGTCCCCTCACTTTCCCTATAAATACCCACCCTTTCCTCCTTTAGTTTTCACTCCCAACTCTCCCCAAAAGAAGTTCTGGTCTTCTTACCTTCCAAGGAGTCCTCCCAAGGTGCCCCCAAGCCCTCAAGGTCCAAAACTTTGAGTTTCAAGAGTCATGTTTTAAGGTAAGGGATCCGACCTCTCTCTTTCTTTTCATGTAATCTCTTTTATGTCATTCCTTTTATGATACATGTTCTTATGTGAGAGGATGTTCTTTTATATTCCTCTTACTGCCCTTTTCATTTTTATATGATTAGAGATCCCCTCTTACTCTCATAATTTCATTTTATGAAAGTTTAAGTGACGCGTTAGGCTGCCGAATTTTTAAGGGATCCTTTCACCCTTCTCATTTTTCAAGTTTGATTTTTATATCAAGTCTTTCAAGTTACTTTTTTATTATGTTGGGGTATGATCTCTATATCTATCATACTTATCTCTTATGATCATATGATGAGATACCCTATTTGATCTTGTAAATTCATTTTTATTGAAGTTTAAGTGACGCCGTTAGGCTGCCGAATTTTCATAAGAGAAATCTAATTTTTGTCTTCCTTCCATGTTTTTCATTTCAAATGGTATGTCCTCCAAATTTCATTAACATGTCCATATATCATTCTTATTCCGTCCCCCTACTGTTCTATGGATCATTTATGAGTGGGTGACCCATGTCCCCTCTCTTTTCAATGTTTTCTAAAACCCTGAAACATAGCCGTTATGCTGCAGAATTTTTGGTCTCAAAATGCCTCTCTCTTTTCTCAAAATTATTTTATGTTATAAAGTGAATACTCAAAGATCTTATTTCTACAAGGGTATTCACATATATATCAAAATTTTCTATTTTAAATTCTGGGATTTACATACATGAGACCTGTTTTCCCTTTCTGTGGGTTTAAAGTGACGTAAGGATCATGTCTTTAAAGCAGTTTTTTTAAACGTTATGATTATGAAATGAAACCCATTTATTTTATGCTATATGGGTTATTTATGAAATGTTTTATGATGATATATGTGGCTCACATGATAATAAAAAAAAATTTAAGGGTGCGCCCTGATAGCGCTCCAATGGATTGGGTAATGATGTAACCACTAGAGATTACAATTTTCACGATACCTTGGTGAATAACCTTGGTAATTTTCAAATGACACCTTGGGGATGGACCTTGGTGATATGTTCATGATTGTCTATGTTAAAGGATGTAGCCACATCTTCAAGTTATGAAAAATATTATTTTTATTATGAAATTCCTCATGATTTCTTTCTCATGCCTTAAAGTTCTTTTCATGTCCTTATTGAAGTATATCAAGTTCACATGTAAAATGTTCCTCTTGTTTCCCTTACTGGGCCTTCTGCTCACCCTTTCTTTTGATGTATGTCCCCAGTTTATGAGATGTAGTAATGAACCTAGGATGAACTTAAGGAGAAGCCTTTCAAGTGTTTAAGAAGAATGATTTATGTTTCTTTCATGTATTTTGTTCCTGGTTTCCAAGACACTAGACCTTAAAGATCCTCAGTTTTGTGCAACGTAATGAAAGTTTATGTTATAAAAAAGGTGGGATGCTATAGTTGGTATCAAAGGATGGTTTATTTATTTGTGGAAATTAGGATATAAAAAAATTAGGAAGAACCCTATAGAAAAGTTTCAATATAGGAAAACTTCCTGGTATTTTGGTAAGTATTGAGTAAGTGGTTCATCAAACAAATACATCCCTGTCTGGATACGAGCAGGTAGAGGCGGCTCTGGCACAGATGTACATAGGGGTAAAACCCGAAAACACCGCTTTGAGCTAGACTCGAACGGGAACTGGTGCACGATAACAGGCCTTGATGCACTCTTGGTTACGACACTCCCGGGGGATATGTTTGGTTAATCACAAACTTTTTATGAATCATTATGAAGGAATTATAGAGAAGTATAATTGTCTAAGCATGAAGTCTTAGTTAAAAGATTCATAAATGAAATAAGTTTCTCACTAAGGTTTTATTCTTTTAGAAGATGGCGGGAAATAGGAGGAACCGTGCCGATGGTGACCGCAATGCACCATGTGCTGACGTCCCTCCGATGGAAGCCGGAATGGAAACATTCATGCGAATTATGAACCAACTGACTCAAGTTATGAGTAATAACTTGAATCAAGATGAGAGGCCAATCTCACCACGAAGGGAGAAACTTTCTGTTGAGTCCTTTAAGCGTCAACGACCACCAACATTCAGTGGATCTACTGACCCATTAGTTGCGGAACAATGGATAAGCTCCATTGAAAAGATATTTTCTGTACTTCATTGTTCGGAACAAGAAAAAGTCACCCTTGTTGTTTACCGCCAAGAGGGACAAGCTGATCAGTGGTGGTCACTGATCAAAAACACGAAGCCACAAGGAGAGATGGAAGCTATGGAGTGGGAAGAATTTCGGGGAATTTTCTTTAACAAGTATTTCCCCCGTTCCATGATAAAGAAAATGGAGAAAGAGTTTCTCGAGCTGAAGCAGAAGGAGAACGAATCAGTCGGAAGATATGAGATGAACTTCACAAGGCTTTCCCGTTATACCTCAAGCTTTGTTATGGACCCTAATGGGAAGGTTGATAGATTCTTTGGCGGACTACGACCTCATCTGCGGAAGAATCTATCCAACAGGGACTACGATAGCTATGAAGAAATAGTTCGAAGTGCTATGAAAGTTGAACTAGAGTTTGGGGAGACACAATGGTCTCACAAATCTAATGAAATGAAGAGAACTCCAGAACCAAGCCTGGGAAGAAGTTTTGATCAGGAAAGAGGTGGAAAGAATATGCAACATGACACATGCAATAAATGTGGGAAGAATCATCCGGGGAACTGCTTGATCGGAAGTGGTAAGTGCTACAGGTGTGGAAGAGAAGGTCATATTTCTTGGAATTGTCGTAGTGATGTGAAGCCTCAACATACCAACACTAACGACAGATGAAATATGGTTCTGTCCCTACTCGAAGTCACATTCTTCAAGTGTGGACAGCTTGGGCACTTTTCTAATCAATGTCCAAATCCGAGGGCAGTGGAGGGGAATCACCATCAACCTCAGCAGAGGCCAAGGGATCATGGTCGTGCTTTCGCTATCACAACAACTGAAGTTGAAGTTCCGAACGATTTGGTAGAAGGTACTCTTGTCGTCCTCTCAAAACTAGCAAGTACTTTATTTGATTCTGGTTCTACGCATTCCTTTATTTCCTCCATGTTTGCAAGGAATATAGAATCAATCCCCGAACTTCTAGAGGTAGAGTTGTCAGTCAAGACTCCAAGTGGGATTATACTTGCATCAAAAGTATTTAGAGACTCTAGTGTTTACTTTGGTGAGAACAACCTTATCGCAAATCTAGTAGTCATTCCCATGATGGAATTCAACATTATACTAGGGATGGACTGGCTCTCAAAGTATAATGCTAAGATCAAATGCAGAAGTAAGGAAATCTCATTAGTCTTGAATGAACGACCTACAGTTATCTTCCGAGGAGAGGTATCCCGAACTAATGCCTATCTAGAAGCACCTCCTATAGCTCTCTTTATGGAGTTAACCAGTGATGAGGAAGAAGGGAAAGGGAGCATACAAATTGAAGATGTTCCGATTGTTCAGGAATACATGGATGTATTTCCTGTGGAGTTACCTGGACCTCCCCCAGAAAGAGAGGTAGAGTTCTCCATTGAACTCGTACCTGGGTCTCAACCGATATCAAATAATCCGTATAGAATGGAAAATGTGGAGCTAGAAGAGCTAAAGAAACAACTCCAAGACTTGTTGGATAAGGGGTTTATCCGACCGAGTGTGTCTCCTTGGGGAGCACTAGTTCTCTTTGTGAAGAAGAAGGATGGATCAATGCGGCTATGCATTGATTACAGAGAACTGAATGGGATCACAGTGAATAACAGATATATTCTTCCAAGAATTGATGATTTATTTGACCAACTTCGCGGGGCTCAATTCTTCTCTATGATTGACCTTCGATCTGGTTATCATCAACTGAGGGTGAAGAAGGAAGATATTCCAAAGACTGCCTTCCCATCAAGATATGGGCATTTTGAGTTTACTGTTATGCCTTTCGGCTTGACTAATGCTCCTGCTATTTTCATGGATTTGATGAATAGAGTCTTTAAGGACTACCTTGATAAATTTGTGGTAGTTTTTATTGATGATATTTTGATATATTCAAAAAGTCGTGAGGAGCATGAAGATCATCTGAGGGTTATTTTGAAAACTCTACGGAAGGAGAGGCTCTTTGGGAAGTTCAGAAAGTGTGAGTTTTGGTTACAACAAGTGGCTTTCTTGGGGCACATCGTAACCAATGAAGGAATCTCGGTTGACCCTACAAAGATAATGGTTGTGGAAGAGTGGCCTCAACCCACAACAGTAACTGAGATTCGTAGTTTCCTTGGTTTAGCGGGATATTATAGGAGGTTTGTGAAAAACTTTTCACGACATTCTAATCCACTAACCAAGTTGACTCGAAAAGGAGTTAAGTTCATCTGGACAAAGGAATGTGAGGAAAGTTTCCAAGAGTTGAAGAAGATATTGGTTACTGAACCTATGTTAACACTGCCCTCTATCAGAGAAGGATTCGTTATTTTTAGCGATGCATCTCTGAAAGGGCTTGGGTGTGTCCTCATGCAAAATGACAAGGTAATTGCTTATGCATCTCGACAGTTGAAGATTCATGAGCAGAACTATCCTACGCATGATCTAGAGCTGGCGGCAGTTGTTTTTGCTCTAAAGATATGGAGGCACTATCTTTATGGGGAGAAATGTGATATATACACTGGCCACCAAAGTCTAAAGTATATTTTCACTCAAAAAGAATTGAACATGAGACAAAGGAGATGGTTGGAGCTTATTAAAGACTATGATTGTTCAATACACTATCACCCTAGAAGAGCAAACAAAGTCGCGGATGCATTAAGCAGGAAAGATCCTATTGTTCTGGCGACAATGAGGATCTTAGGAGATCCCTTGATTAAAGATCTAGTAAAACTGGACATGGGAATTATAAGGAAAGGGACATCATCAACCCTATCCCAAATGATTTCTCAACCTTCATTACTAGAGAAGATCAAGAAGGCTCAAAAAGAAGATCCTTTGTTGCAGGAGAAGTTTGAGGCTGTAAAGGATGGGAAGTTCCCTGATTTCAATATTGATCAAGAAGGTGTATTGAAATTTCATACAAGACTATGTGTCCCATCTATTCCGGAGATAAAGAAAGAACTGATGGATGAAGCTCATAGCTCTACTTTCTCTATACATCCGGGAAGCACTAAGATGTATAGAGACCTTCGTGATCATTATTGGTGGGATAACATGAAGAGGGAGATTGCCGATTACACTACAAGGTGCCTGGTGTGTCAGCAAGTAAAGGCAGAATGACAACTTCCTAAGGGGGTATTACAACCGCTACCCATACCAGTATGGAAGTGGGATAATATCACTATGGACTTTGTAACTGGTCTCCCGAAAACATCCAAAGGAAACAATGCGATATGGGTTATTGTGGACCGTCTCACCAAGACAGCCCATTTTATCTCTATTTGGGAAGATTTCTCTCTGGATCAGCTTGCCAAGATATACGTGAAGGAAGTGGTAAGGCTCCATGGGGTACCACTATCCATCGTATCTGATCATGACCCAAGATTCACATCAAAATTCTGGAGAAGTCTGCAACATGCTCTGAATACTAAATTGAATTTCAGTACGACCTATCATCCTCAAACTGATGGCCAATCTGAAAGGACTATTCAGACACTCGAAGACATGTTGAGATTATGCTCAATGGAATTTAAAGGTGGATGGGATCAATACCTCCCATTAGTTGAGTTCTCCTATAACAACAGCTTCCATTCGAGTATTCAGATGGAACCCTATGAAGCTCTGTATGGAAAGCGGTGTAGAACTCCTACTTGTTGGGATGAAACTGGTGAGGGGAAGCTTCTTGGGCCTGATCTCGTGCAAGAGATGACGGAACATGTTCATGCCATCCAACAACACATAAAAGGTGCTCAGAGTCGGCAGAAGAGCTATGCTGACAATCATCGAAGGGACTTGGAGTTTGGTGTTGGGGACAAAGTCTTCCTTCGAATTTCCCCATGGAAGAGAGTCATGCGGTTTGGGAAGAAAGGGAAGCTCAGCCCTAGGTACATTGGCCCCTATGAAATCCTTGATCGCATAAGAGCAGTGGCCTCTCGTCTAGCACTTCCACCGAACCTAGCTCAAGTTCATGATGTCTTCCATGTATCTCTCTTGAGGAAGTATATACCCGACCCTTCGCATGTACTGAACCCAGAGGTAGTACAACTGGAACATGACCTCTCTTATGAGGAGCAGCCAGTGGAGATCTTGGACAGTAGAGACAAGGTTCTACGAAACAAGACTACCCACCTTGTGAAAGTGTTGTGGAGGAATCATAAATATGAAGAAGTGACTTGGGAGCCTGAGGAAATGATGAAGCAAAAGTACCCTCACCTTTTCGACTAGGCCTCAACTATAAATTTCGGGGAAGAAATTTCTTAAGGGGGGAAGAATTTAATGACCCAATCTTTTGAGTAGTATATTAACTTACTCTTATTGATTTAATAAGATGTTAATGGTTAATGCAGAAAGAGGAGTCGATGGCTTCATCCAGTAGACTCGACCCTTATGAAGCCCACTTATCAGAGCTTGGGAAGGAGGTAGCATATGTGGGCTTCGCTTTGGACCAAGCCCAAGCCGAACTCCGGCGTTTTAAGCTTGAACGGAAACACCTACGGGAGAAGTTAAAGTTAGTAGAGATTACTACTAGGGCAATGTTATCTGAGCCTCCCTCAGATTCTCTCACCATAGCACACCTTACACTTAGGTCTTATGCCAGTGTTATAAGGGGCTATGTGACCAGACCCTAGCTTCCTTGTGTAATCCTTTCGGGTGAATAAATTGAGATTTCTTCCTTTAGTGATGTTTGTGAAATTTCAAATGTCTAGATAATTTTAGAATGTATTTTATTGATGAATTTTGAAAAAGGGATATTTTGAAATATTTATGTAAACCCTAAATAACTAATGATGTGCAATGATTTTCAAAAAATGGCCTTCTACAAAAGTGTTCATTAAGGAATTTGGAGCCTAATAAGATCAACTTAATTTTTGATGAATAGTAAATAGTGAATAGTGATTTTACGCTTAGGATTAGTAATGTGACCAAATGGATTAGTAATCTCACTTAAAGAAAGTTTTAAAATAATTTAGGCACCTTGATTAAGTATTGTGATTCAATAAAATGGTTAAATAACGATTTCATAAATTATTATTCAAGTATTAGTTTTTTCGGATGAATAGTGTTTTTAATTAAAAAATTTATTAAAAATAATTAGGAAATTATTTTTATAAAAATGACTTTATTTTTGAACTCAGAGCATCGATATTATGTTATGGTAATTTATGGGGATTTTTCTGAAAAAAATGAATTTTCGGTGAATAGTGTATTTATTTAAAAATAAAATTAAAAATATTTAGAAAAATATTTTTATAAAATGGAGTTCATTTTTGAAATCATAGCACTGATATTTGGTTAATGTGAAATTTTGGGTTTTTTCTAAGAAAGTTGAATTTTCAGTGAATAGTAAAAATACAGTTTTAGGGTTTCGGTATGTTTATTGACATCATAACTGTGTCATGATGATGTCATGAGATCTTTTAAGGGTTGGCCGGACAAGGGTATGAATTATTGTTTTGGGGGGCCCCATGTGGCCTAACTCCTTGATAAATGCCAAGGGAGAGCACATGGGTTTGAGAAAAGCACATGTGAGGTGTCCCTTGGCCATTAATGCCTTGTCCCCTCACTTTCCCTATAAATACCCACCCTTTCATCCTTTAGATTTCACTCCCAACTCTCCCCCAACGATGTTCTGGTCTTCTTACCTTCCAAGGAGTCCTCCCAAGGTGCCCCCAAGCCACCAAGGTCCAAAACTTTGAGTTTCAAGAGTCACGTTTTAAGGTAAGGGATCCGACCTCTCTCTTTCTTTTCATGTAATCTCTTTTATGTCATTCCTTTTATGCTACATGTTCTTATGTGAGAGGATGTTCTTTTATATTCCTCTTACTGCCCTTTTCATGTTTATATGATTATAGATCCCATCTTACTCTCATCATTTCATTTGATGAAAGTTTAAGTGACGCGTTAGGCTGCCGGATATTTAAGGGATCCTTTCACCCTTCTCATTTTTCATGTTCGATTTTCATATCAAGTCTTTCAAGTTCCTTTTTTTATGTTGGGATATGATCTCTATATCTATCATACTGATATCTTATGATCACATGATGAGAGACCCTATTTGATCTTGTCAATTCATTTTTATTGAAGTTTAAGTGACGCCGTTAGGCTGCCGAATTTTCATAAGAGAAATCTAATTTTTGTCTTTCTTCCATGTTTTTCATTTCAAATGGTATGTCCTCCAAATTTCATTACCATGTCCATATATCCTTCTTATTCCGTCCCCCTACTGTTTTATAGATCATTTATGAGTGGGTGACCCATGTCCCCTCTCTTTTCAATGTTTTCTAAAACCCCGAAACATAGCCGTTATGCTGCAGAATTTTTGGTCTCAAAATGCCTCTCTCTTTTCTCAAAATTATTTTATGTTATAAAGTGAATACTCAAAGCTCTTATTTCTATAAGGGTATTCACATATATATCAAAATGTTATATTTTGAATTCTGGGATTTACATACATGAGAGCCGCTTTCCCTTTCCGTGGGTTTAAAGTGACGTAAGGATCATGTCTTTAAAGCAGTTTTTTTAAACGTTATGATTATGAAATGAAACCCATTTATTTTAGGCTATATGGGTTATTTATGAAATTTTTGATGATGATATATGTGGCTCACATGATAATAAATGCAAATTTAAGGGTGCGCCTCGATAGCGCTCCAATGCATTGGGTAATGATGTAACCACTAGAGATTACAATTTTCACGATACCTTGGTGAATAACCTTGGTAATTTTCAAATGACACCTTGGGGATGGACCTTGGTGATATGTTCATGATTGTATATGTTAAATGATGTAGCCACATCTTCAAGTTATGAAAAATATTATTTTTATTATGAAATGCCTCATGATTTCTTTCTCATGCCTTAAAGTTCTTTTCATGTCCTTATTGAAGTATATCAAGTTCACATGTAAAATGTTCCTCTTGTTTCCCTTACTGGGCCTTCTGCTCACCCTTTCTTTTGATGTATGTCCCCAGGTTATGAGATGCAGTAATGAACCTAGGATGAACTTAATGAGAATCCTTTCAAGTGTTTAAGAAGATTCATTTATGTTGCTTTCATGTATTTTGTTTATGGTTTCCAAGACACTAGACCTTAAAGATCCTCAGTTTTGTGTAACCTAATGAAAGTTTATGTTATAAAAAAGGCGGGATGCTATATGACAACTGTGTCAGTATGACAAATTAACTTGAAAATATAAAAAAATATAAATAAAAGGTTTTATTGATTGATCATTACTAACTCATTTCTATTGTAATTAATTCTTTCATAGTTTAATGGATTAGTGAATATGTAAGAAAGCTGATATTCTGTGCCAATAAACTCTAATGTGATGTTACCATTTTGATAATGGTCTCTCAAAAAGTGATATCTTACATCAATATGTTTGGTTCTAGAATTAGAAACTGGGTTCTTAGAAATGTAAATATCACATGTATTTTCACATTTTATAGGTACATCTATAAATTGATATTCATTTTCTACAAGAGTGTGTTTCATCCACAAAATCTGAGCAAAATAGCTACTAGAAACTCTATATTTAGCTTCATTATTAGATAATGTAACTGAATTTTGTTTCTTACTATTCTATGAAACCAATGAATTTCCCAAAATGTGACATGTTCCAGAGGTTCTCTTTCTATCAAACTTGCATACACCAAAAACCAGTATCAAAATAAATCACTATATCAAATGATTTTCCTTTAGGGTAAAACAACCCTAAATTGATAGTATGCTTAAGGTATTTGAAAATTATTTTAACAAAATTTATGTGATATTTTTTTGTGATTTCCTTGAATATGAGAACACATACACACACTAAACAATATATCGGGCCTACTAGCAGTCAAAGAGATAAAACATCCAATCATTCCTCTATACGTGGTTTTATCAATATATTTACCACCTTTATCAAAGTCTAACTGAAAATTATTACTCATTGGAGTGTCACTAATTTTAATTCTATCAAATCCAAATCTTATTAAAAGGTTTTTCGTGTATTTAATTTTATTTAAAATGATACCATCTTTATTTTAGAAAATGTGAAATCCATGAATGAATGTGAGTTCACCCATGAAACTTGTTTCAAAATCACTCTGCATAATTTTAGAAAAATCAAAACCTAAATAATTTCTTGAACATAAAAAATAATATGATCTACATAAATTTTAACAACTAAAACATCTTTAGAATTTAGTTTTATAAAAAGTTTAGGATCAAGAATTCCTTTTGTAAAACCTTTTGTAATGATTAATGTTCTTAATCTATCATACCAAGCTCTTAGATCTTTTTTAAACCATATAAATAATTTTTTAATTTGAAAACATAATTTTGAAAATGTGGGTTTTTAAAACTAAGGGGTTTTTCAACAAAAAAATCTTCAACTATATACCCATTTAAGAATGCACTTTTAACATTCATTTGACAAACTTTGAAATTATGATGGGAAGAGTAAGAAAGAGAGATTCTGATAGCCTTATGTCTAGAAATAGGTGAAAAGGTTTCTTTATATTCAATTCCATATTCTTGAATACAATCTTGGGCAAACAATATGGATTTATTTCTAACAATATTACTAGAATCATCTACTTTGTGGAGGAGCCTAAACCAACCTGAGAGGGGTTGGGGTGAATCAAGGTGTCACTGTTTTCTCTTATTTATTGTATCTTATTCCTAAATTGATAGGAACATGTTCAAACCTATATGATGGATATGTGTAGTAATAAAAACATTCACATGCATAAATAAAACACCACACTTTTACTTAATTCACCATTAAGGGATTCGTCCAAGTAGTATATGCCGATAGGTTACTGGTCATACCTAATTCAACTAATCCTTAGAATTTATGGATTAAAAATGTTAAAGCATAGTTACTTTGTACTTGGAACACCACCTACAACCTTAAGGAAAGCTCACTGCTTCCCTTTGATCAATTTCATAGACTCTCACTGGTTCACTACCTTGGTAGAGGTCTCACCTAGTTTATCAACCTGAAGGTCTCTTTAACAGACTGAGATGAAAGTCTTGGTCTCTATTTAGCCAGGGACCCTGCTTATATCAAAGACCCGAATTGATGCACTTTTACATTTAGTTTTATTTTTCAGTGAAATTAATTAATTCACTAAAACCTGTTCTTATGTTTTCTAGAATAACATACTCCCTTTATTTTTTTCTGCTTTTGCAAACTATCCTTGATTTTGAAAACTATCTCAAATCTGTGTTTCACACCTGCTCTGCATACCATGCCTATTCTACATATCACACCTTCTCCACCTACCATGCTTGCTCCTTCTACCACACCTACGCTACAGACCACGCCTGCACTGCCGGCTAAACCTGTTCCGCACACCCACCTACTCTATTCACCACATCAATGTTCCACCTCCATGTACTACCTCTACATACTGCCTTCTTGTACCACCTTTGTGCACTGCCTCTACGTACCACTTCTGTGTACAACCTCTACATACCATCTCTTCTTATAGCCTTCATGTACCGCCTTCACGTAAAATATCTGTGTACCACCTTAGCGTACCTTTTCTTCCTTCTATGGACTTCTTCTTTAAAGTCTACAAATTATTTCATCTCAAGCATACCGATTTTTTGTATGCAAAATCTCTTCTGTGGACTAATCATTCCAATTTAGCAAACTATTTCCTCTTTCACGTACCACTTCTTCCTACATAAAACCTCTCCCATTTACCACTTTTAGACTTAGCTTATTTCTTCCAAATCTATGATATTATCTTATAAAATTTTCTATACCTTAATGATGTGATTACCACTCCTTATATATGAAAATAACTCCCCAAATTTCGATAATATGATTTACCCAAATTTTCAATGTGGGACAATCTTCACCATAGACTGTTCTCCTTCCATGTACTATGAGCCTCCACTGGGTACTATGATCATCCTCCAAATTGCAAACCGTTATCACATACCATGTGTCATACGGTCTGTATACTGCATTTCTTCCTCCTTTAAAGAGTCATTGCACATACAAAAACTCTACCCATGGTGAACCATTTTTGGTATCGTGACCCATTCCATAAACTATTCCTCGTACCTTTCCCGCTACATGATACATGGCTATAAACCATTCTTGGAGATGGTACACAGTCCATGCTTTGAGGTACGATGTTTGCTTCCACTGCATATTTCCTTCATCGTTCTGCATCTCGTTCTCTCCTATGAAGAAATACTTCTATTTCAAAAAACAAAAACCCAATTTTGAGGTCCAGAAAATTATAAAACACTAGTAAACGACACCACCTTTAATATTTTCTCTAGGAAGAACACCCATGATAATTTAATATCATCTTTCTTCTTTAATAATCATCAACTTTCATCACTAACCTTATCTTTTATGATATATAGACTTTGATCAATCACATTTTTCATCGTCATATTTTTTCAGGGAAAGTACTTCAACATATCTATCTTGCAGCAACATAACTCCTTCCAGTCAACATTAGAAATAACTGGCATCATCTTCTTAGATTTTTATGATCATTCTTAAATCATCAAATCTCCACACGATCCCTCATGAAATGATGCATGAATCTTCGAGTAGGCACTTTCTTGGTCTCTTGGAATAGTGAGATGTTGTGTGATCACTTTATAACTTGAATCCCTTCAACACTCTATAATATGGTTTCAATTTTGTATATATTGTATCACCTTTGATATATTTATTTTGAAAATAAGACCAGTTGAATAGTCGTCTAAATTTAACACTTTCAATAACTTGGAAATTCTTCCTCATCTACTTCTTCATTTTTATCTTTATTGAAAACTATTGACAACAAATAAAACCACATACACAAAGTGGTCATAAAAAACTCTCCCTTCATATTTTTTTATCAATACCTTAAAGTTCTCCACAAATGAATGTGTCAATATCAAAATGAGAATCTTCTCTCTCCCATTTTTCTTTTTCATTATCTCTACCTTTAGAACATTCATTTCACTTTATCTCCCCTTTATTGAAAAGAAATACAAAGTTCACAGGAACAGAGAATCCTTCCTTTCTATTGAAATGTGCCATCAATAATTTCACTCTAAGTCTACTTGAGTAGTGCTCGATGTAGAAAACACTAGGATTTGATTTAGACAATATGTCTATCCATTATTCAGTGATCATGATACCAGATTAGACGATAACACTTGTACATTATTTTCAAGGGTATTCCACTTTCATTCTAGACTGATGATATTGAATGTGATAGGAAATAATCAACCTAAACACCTACACTAAATTAAAAAAATAGATTAAAAACATTCACGTGCAATTAATATTATAAGTGACCTTGGGGCACTTCCATTCTAATTATGTCAATGATTAATATAGATACACCCCTTTATAAAATTATCTTCATTCTGAGTAACCAAGCATGATAGATTGTGAAATAACATACCTTTTCAAATGATATGTTCTTCAAGAAATTTCTTAACTAATTGAATTTAATCAAAACTGAAGTTGATAATTATTGAAATAATAACTCTAGTAGCTTCTTAATTTGTCTCCCACTCATGGGAATAACTCCTCACCACCTTCATTAATAGAATTCCTTTATAATTTTATTCTTTTAATATCAATTGAATACTATTCCAAGGGTGGAAACTTCTTTAGCTTAGGTATCAAGAGTTGATAACATTCATTACTTCTTAGGTTATCCCCCTGAGGCCATTATTCACCTTCAATTCCTTGTATTATCAGAACAAATACAATACACAAATGGTTAAGGGAATAAGGTAGTTTTTATATGTTTTTTCAATGTGGGAAGGAAGGATGAGATGGTTTTCTCAATAATGATTCTCCATTTCCACCTGTCTCCATGCCCACACATCTGAGCTTCTTTTCTAATCCATGATGATGTGAAATGGATCTCTTCACATTATCTTCTGCTTTGAGTAGAGAGTATTTCTTCTTAACACCCATCATGAATGATACATTCTAACTCATTTTAAGGAATTCTTCTTTCTCTAGTAATATGGTTATAAAAACTTTTTCACTGTGAACATATCTTATACATCTCTCACATATAACTTCTTTAACGTGTGTGTTTTCTTTGGTTAACACTTTCTCATAATCTTTATCTTCATCACATGAATATTTTCATTTTCCTTTAGCACCATCCTTTGCCTTTTAATCTTCAAGATTATTCATTCTTTCCAAATCTTCTAGCCATATGACCAACATGTCAGTTGAAACTATTATTGTAGTTATAGCTCTTCCACATGAGTTTATCTAAGTGTCATCCTTATTATTTGATCTTTTGGATGAATTTACCTTATGTTTCATGGATCTAAAAACCAGGTTCTTCTCATATTCCCTACTTGATATATTCTTGGGTAATTTTATTTACAATATTCTTCTAATTTCTTCCCAAGGTTGATTTTTCATTCATAGTCAGCTTATGTGGTCTTTTCTTCTTATCATCTTTTGATGCAGTTTTAGATGATCACATACCAACCTTGTGACCATTGCCATTTCATACATCATAGATACTGTCAAGCATTCCAAATCTGTTTGTAGTATACATATGCTTCTAAATTTGTGGATGTGTCTTCTTCCTCTTTTTCTTTCTCCCTCTTATGATGGGATTCCTTTTTTCTTTTTCATTTTTTCGATTATACCAAAAATCTAATTCATAATAGCAAAACCTATTGCAACACCAAAACTGGCCCACAAATCAGGACTTTCTTATATCATCTAGATAAGTTTGTTTGGTCTTCTTCTGGATTTTTTGCTCTTTATGGGGAACCATCTTCCAACCTTTTGTTCTTACTATCCACCCTATCCATGGTGGTAGGTAACTCCTCACCTTTTAACATCCATAGTTATTCTGAATTTCTCTTCCATCATGGACTACTTATGGAAACATATTTAAAAACATGAGTTCACGATGGTTTGGATGCTACCTTATTCCTCTCAGAATCTTGTGGTATATCCCTAAATGATGTCATGATATTCTTATCATATGTTGGAGGTATTTCAATTTTAGGTTCCTCAAGTGATCATTGAGTAGCAATAGACACTATTTATTGAGATAGATCATCAATAGATGTCATGATCTTCTTGTCACATGTTGAAGGTCCTTCATCTTTCGAATCATTTAGTGGACACTGAGTACCATTAGTAATTGTTTCCTTCCATTTTAAAGGCTCAATATGTGTCTTATCAAGATTGGTCAACTGATCTTCCAATTATAGACTTCCTATATGAAATATGATCTTTTTATCTTCAATCATTATCATCTTCTCTTCATAATTCTTCTTCAATATTCCAACCTCATCTTCATGAGTCTTAACATAGTTTTGAAAATAATATTTGAGTTCATTGATCTTCTTGGAAGTATCTTTCAACTATAAACCTTTTTCTTCATTGCTCTTATTCATATCATATTTAAGTGAATTGATCCTTTCTTGCATATTCTTGCTGACTCCTTCTTTCTTTTCAAAGGCTTCAATATGTATGGAGAGCTTATAACATTTAGAAAATTTTCTTACTAAGCCCTTTTCCAAATTGTCATATTCTCTTTCTAGTATGGTGATCTCAACCAATAGGAATTGAAATATTCTATAAACAACAAAAAATCCTTCTTCAGGAATATCATGGAGAAATATTCTTAATTTATAATAATAACTTACAAGCTCATGTGAGGTAAAAAGTTTATCAACATCACCAATTGTGCTGGAATCCATAGATTTGGTGGAAACCTAATCCACCTACTCTATACTTTCCAAGCATGATATTCCTTTATTATTGGAAAGTAATATAGAACTAGAAGTATCATATTCTATATATTTGAGGGACTTCTGAAATAGTCTCTTCTCTTTCTTTTTCCTTTCCGTCATGGTCTTGCTGGGTATAGAATTATTCTCAGAGATAACTATGCTTTCATCAAGACTAGACTTCATTATTGATCCAGAAATGAAAACTCAAATCCTCTTCTAAATATAAATACTGAAGAGTTTCCAACATACAAAATCCTTTTCCCTATTATACCAATTGAAGGACCCTAGACCACCCTGAGGGGGTGGGGGTGAATTAGGGTGTCAAGTTTTTCATTCTTTACTAGACCTTGTTCCAACGTTGGTAGGAACTTGATGTGGCTCTATTTTTTCATAGTTTTTCCACATCATTGTACTTAATTTTTAATGATTTAATTAATTATTTAATCACTTTATACCAAATAATTTTACTTTTTTAATTTTTTAATTAAATTTGTTAATTAATCATTTTTTATAATTAATTATTTATTTTTAGTCTTTAAATTAGTAATTTTAATCTTACCTAACTTTTATAATTTATTTATGTTTTAAATAGTTTGGTTAACTTAAATCATTTTGACATTTTAATAAACTAACATTTTTTATAAAACAATTATTTAATCATCAAAATTCTATTTAATTAACTTAGTCTTTATTTTAATATTTTATATTTTAATTTAGTTTCATTAGAATAAGTTAAAAATGTTAAATAATTGATGTAATTGTCTTACTAATTACTTAAGACAATAATTTTAGTTCAAAATAGAAAAATAGTTCTCTTTTAATTTTATGTAGTCAAATAGTTCTTTAAATAATTAACTAAGAGTTTTAAAACATTAATTATTTAATACTATGTATGAAGTTACTTTATTTATTCATTTTCTTTTGAATTTAGTCTACCAGTTAGGTAGGAAAGAGCCATCAGTGACCTATTGTGTCACCGATGCTACCCTTTTTCATATAATTTTTACCCTGTAATTATTTATATAATATTTGAAATTTAATTCTTTTATCAATTTATTTTAACAATTATCCAGTTCTTAATTTAAGTGTTATCAATTAATTATTTTTATTTTAAAAGTATAAAATTTATTAAAAATTCTATTTTAAATTTATGGTTTTGAGCTTTCTTTTAATTAATTATTTTCAATCTTTTTATTTAGTTTACTTAAATTTTAATTTTATGTTCAATTCAGGAATTTTTAATTTTTGAAGGTCACTGTTAGTTCATTATATTTATTCTAATGGTGAGTATCTAATTTTATTTGCATAGGTAACCTTTAATTCTATCAGTGACCTTTTTTTGTGTGCGCAACGATGAGATTTTATTTTTATACTTACCAGTGACCATTTATTTTTTTTCTCTATCGGTCACCTTTCTTTTTTTAACAGTAAGCATTTCTTTTGAGTACTGGTGACCATTTTATTAATCTTTCTATTTGTGACCCCCATGCCACTTCTTCCCTTTGTTTTTTAAGATAATAGTGACCCGTCTATTTTCATTCTATTAGAAACTTATAATATCATCGGTAACCTAGATTTTAGACTAATCATGACCTTTTCTAAATTTAAGTTAACGGTGACCTTTCACACCTCCCCTACATCACACCGAAAGCTTTTCTCCACTATTTCTCACCGAATGCGGATCCATCACCAACCCATGATGAACCCCTTCCTTCCTACTGATACTTCTATCCATCTCACCCTCATTTTCTCTCACCTCGCTATTAGTTTTCTTCTATAAGTTCCTCCCCTGTTTCTCATTGCCACACTGCTCCTTTCAACCCACACTGCTTCTTCTCCTCTATTTCTGCTTCCAAACCCACAAGAAAAAAACCTCACATTCCAGTAGTAGTGATCTACATTTCATTGACTATAGAAGCCACACTAATTCTTCTTGGAAGCTTCTTTGTTTACCAAGGGGGATGTAGATCCACCGTTGGAACTAGAAGAAGTCATCGCTAATAAAGGGAGAACAACAACAGCCTACCACTGATTCCATATCCATTACTCATCCACACACCATCACAAAGTATATAAATAACCTTTATTACTTCATCCAACTAGATCTACACAAAAACCGTCCATGTTCATAATAACACATTTATCAGAGAAAATCCCAATCCCTAAAATCCATTTTTTCTGAATTATAAACACAGATCTCAAATCCAGAGTTTCCATCGTGATTTGTTTCTCACACCGCCATTTGAAGGAGTAGTGGGAGGAGGAATCCACAAGAGGGTTTCACCGCACCTCACATTGGAGTCGACATCGTCGTGTTGGTGAAGGGTCCGGTAGACGCCAGTACCGAGGAGGCAGGGTTGCGCCGACACGCCGCTGTTGGAGGGAAGTGCTGCCGGGTGGAAGAAGAAGTTGCAGCTCGTGTGTTATAGTGTTGAACAAGGGCCGAAACCACATCCCCTTTTGCTGTGTGCTGATGGTTTGGGGAAGAAGACCAAAAAAAGTTAAGTTAAAAAAATAGATAAAAAATTGAAATTATAAGCAATAATAATAAAAACTTATTACTTAATAAACAAAAAATTAATGATAATATTGAATAAATGAAAAAGATATAAAAGTATTCAATTTAAATTTATAAAAAAACTAAAATACTTAATTACGATAAACTAATATAATTAAGTAAAAATAGTAAATAATTTATGTTTTAAAATAAGAATAAAATTAATTAACATTAATAATAAAAAAATAAATAAAGTAATTAAATAATAATATCAATTAATAATAATAAATTAATTAATTTTATAATTAATAAAACTTCTAAAATTTTAAATGTCAATGATAATTGATTAAAAATATTTTTATAAAATGCTACTCAGACATTTAAATTAATTGTCATAATTTAATTTTTTAATAATAATAATAATTTTTATAAAAAAACCGAATTAATAATAATCTATAAATGAAATTAATTATTAAATTTAATATATTTAAATTAACGATTTAATTATAATGAAACTTCTTTAATAGAATAAATAAATTTATCAAATAGAGTAATCTAATTCAATAATATAATTCAGTATTAATAATACTTATATTAATAAAATAACTTAATGAATAATAATAAATTTAAAACATAATTATTTTATTTAACTAAAGATTAAATAATAAATTAAAAATCATAATCATAATAATATTTTATAAAAGTTATCAATTAATTATGTATTAATTAACTATAGTTATTATAACATTAATCTAAAAAAATTACTTACTTTCTTTCTTTACGTTATCATTATTTATTTTTCTATTCTAACATTACAAGTTCAATCAAGAAATGTATATACATCAAGATTCACACAACTAACTCACCCAGAGTTAGTTATGTGAGAAAAACTAGCACGACTGGCTAGCCGCGAAAAAACACACTTGTGCAGTGCATAAGTGAGGGACTTTTTAAAGTTGGTGGAAATGTGCGGTGACATGAAGCAGATGAAGAATGATATTTAAAGAAGAGAAGTAGCAGAATTTGAGATACTCATTCTCATTCCATGATCACATCCATTCGAGAGTAGATTCCAATGAGCAGTACTAGAGTCATGTTGGAGGCTAAGGAGACCAAACACAGAGCATCACTTAGGGAGTTCTTACTCTTCCTTTCTTTAATCTTTGTACTCTTTTTTCGGTTGTTTTAAATGCTATATTTCATTATGAATTAAATCTAATCGCTATCTCGAGATATTTAAGCTTTGCTGGTTTATCTGTTAAATTTTTCACTTACTCTTTATTTGACATCAGAATTAATCGGCGAGATCAAATCTGATGTTATGTTAAATTGGTCACACCTTTCTGTAACAAATTTCATTGTTTTAAGTTCAATTGGAGTGATTGAACTATATCATCATTTTTTTAAGTGTTAATGTCATTACAGAAGGATTTTATGACAAATTTAACTTCAACTGTATTCTTTTTCAAAATTTTAGCAGACAATGATCTTTAGAGTGGAGAACTCTAAAAGTCATACTATTGTTTGATGTGTCTTCTAATGAGGAAGGTATAAAAAATGATTGTTGAGGAGTCATTTAATTAAATTTAGTGGAGAGTTATCATTTTAACCAAGATGTTTGGAATTCTCATGAAAACTGTTGATCTTAGCTCTTTTGTCATTGCTTCTTAATGTTCGTCTGCAATATTTCTTTAGTTTCAACTTTGAAGAATAATATTTAGTTGCATTGTAAAAAACTTGTTAACTCATCTTGTTTAACTACGTCATTTAAAAAATAAAAAAATAAAAATGAAAATTAAATAAGATGTTCACTCCCTCCACTGCTAACAATAGTGGAGTTTATTTTGTTTAAAACCATAGAATTCACTCACCTTCCTTCTCTATGGATCGACCCTGACCACTATGATAGTGTAGGATAATAAATTTAATTTTGAGGTTTGTGATGACCTATGGGCACATCAAAATTTTTCACCGTTGTCGGGGAAGGAACATGCTCAGAGTCTAGTGTTATAATAAAAAACAAGAAAAATAGAAAAAACATAAACAAAACAAAAGAAACTGCTTAAAAAACTGTGAACTGAAACCTACTAATTTTTTCGAACATTAAAAATCTGCATCAATTGTGAAACTCTGTGTGTTTAAAATCACCTATTTTTAGTTTCAAAAAAATGGACCATTTTTTGGACCGGAATCATCGACTTGAATTATACTTTGTATGTTGCAGCTGTTATGGGTGCACTTCTTGGTAGTGTGTCTATAACCAGCCACAACAGGATTCTTCCATTGAAGATGATGAAAACATTGAATCTAGTCTAGACACCCAAGCTAAAATTGACTTAATTGATTATAAATTGGACACTATGGTGGAACTATTTAACACATGGTTTACTAAAAACCATGAAATTCAACTTAGAGATTCTCAAGAGCAAGATCACGGAATGGAGAAATTGGATAAAATGCTCTTGTAATTACAACAAAGGGTTAAATAAAAAGAGTAATTTGAATAAAATGAAGAATTAAATGTTTACAATAGATTTGAAAACAAATTTGAAGAAAAAAGAGATAGTGAAACTAGGAAAGAAACCATTCGATTTGAAAAATATGATTCTGTTGAACTAAATCTGGGGAAAACAAAATCAATGAATCTAGAAAATAACATTGAAAATCCAGAAAATATATTTAATGGTGTTGAGTTGGAAAATTATAAAGATGAATTAAAATAGATTGAAAAATATTGCCCAGTTCTTTTTATCATACCTTCTTTAGAAAAAAAATCATTGTTTTAGAAATTTTGGGAATGAAGCCACTCAGGTTGAAGTCAAACATGAAACTAAAATCATGAAAGTAAGAAACCCTTCACCCAATTCTTACAATTCTATGAAAAATAATGTTGAAAATGATATTGGGTATAATCTGGAAGAGAGCATTAAACTAGACAACATAGAATCAAAAATATTTTAACTTCAATTGAAAACTTCTCTTCCATGTTTTGAACTAGTAAACCCAATAAATTCTGAAATGTTGTTAGAAGATGAGGATGAGTGAATGATATTTTAAGAAAAGGATAACTGATGAGTTTTTATTTACCTATTCTTATAGTAATTTATTTGCTGATACTTTTATATTTGATATTGAAAACAGTGTTGATATTCTGGGCGTAAATGTTTAAATTTGAAGAATCTTGAATCTCAATTTTTTGATTCTGAATTTAACATTACTCTTATTAATTTATGATTTTTTGCAACACTTAAATGATATAGTTATAGGAAGTGAGCCTTTTGAACATTAAATTGAGGTAGAGGTTGAACACACACTTGAATTAGGTAGAATTGATTTGTTATAAGAAGTATATTTTGAGTGTTCATCCACTGATGAGGAACTTTTGGAAGAGATTTACAACATTTTGAAACCTGAAACTAGTGCTGGTCAACTAAATTTTTTTCCTTGTCTATCACTGCCATCATCAACTATGAGGGGTGTTATGCCTTATTGTGATACTATTTTTAGACTAGAGGGGGAATCATACTTGAGTTTCAATGTTCATAAATATTTTCAACACTCTATTGAATCTCCTTTTGCACCTGCTAATCAGAATTCACCCATTATATCCCTTGAAATTAAATATAATTATGTTGATGATGATATGGTTATATTAGAGTGCAATGACACACCCTTTTAAACACCTACTTCTCCATCCCTTCCTAATAATGTTAAATGTGTCAAATATGAAACAAATCTGGAAGTGGATAACATTATGCATACAACTGTTAATGGGTGTTATATAGGGGTTATTTCAGGTTTTGAGAGTTTGGTTTTAGTTTACTTTAGTCTTGGATCCCACATAATTCATATTTCTGTTAAAAACAACTGGTCCAAGAACATGTGGTGGTTCCTATTAAGGAAAACACATCTTCCTAGTGACTATGGTTAGTTTCTAGGTGAGTCTAGATGGGGACTATAAACATAGTGTTGCATGGGAGGCAACCCATGCTTTTTATTTTGTTTTGAATAAAATATGGTACTTAAATAAAGTCTAAGTGATGAATTTAAATTTAGTTCTTCATGGGAATCAACCCATACAATTTCTTTGTTTTTATTTCTTCACTATTTTGCGTTGAATAAAGTGATTATGTGCTGATTTTGTGCCCTATTTTTGGGAAGCCCTTGTTACTGCTTCTTCATGGTCTCCTTTTTCTGTCTCAGGATATGGCTGATATCATTTAAGGAGTGGAATTCCAAGGCTAAAGGAGTAATAGGGAATCTAGTTAGATAATTATCTTTTGGTTAATTTTTATTTCATTATTCTTCTCCTTAATGCTTTTGAAAAAAAATTTATGCATGTCTTGCTTGCCCAGAAAATTGAACTTGTAGAAAATTATGCTACATGTGTTCTAAAATTCCTTTTGCATGGATTGAACTGTATAAATTCCACTGAATGATTTGCTACTAAAATATAAAAAATTATGAAAATGTTTTAAATTCTTCTTGTATTGTAATGAATGTCTTCTTGTATAAAAATATGCATGTGCACGATGCTTTGAACTGAAATTGATTGTTCATAAAATCTTTACTATTAAAAATTATGTTTGGGGGTGTTACATGCTTGTTGGGTGTTGTGTTTTTCATTAAAATTGTTCTATTAAGGGGTTTTAGAATGCATTTTTCTGAAATATTGAACATTCATTTGAACAAAAAAATTTAGATTGCTACACCCTATCCACTCTATACCCACATGTTACGTGCTTGGTTTGAACTTTAATGGAAACTTTTTTTCACTGGACTTGAATGATAATGCATGTAATTGCTTGGGAACCTACTGATAAGTCATTATTTGTGGAAAAAATATTTTTGAATTTTAAAGAGACCCTTTATACATGTCATAAATCTGCAAAATTGAAAATCCATTTTGAACTTTAATGTTTAATTGTTCTTCTCCATATTTGGATGTCAAAATTATGGACAAAGTTCGGTTTTAACTATGGGGTAGGGGGTCAATTCTTGGAAATTCTAAACTATGTTTAATTGAAATCCCCACAATTCCCAATTCACTTAAATCTTTTTGTAAACAAGTGGTTAAATTTGTCAAAATTCGTTCATAATTTTAGGCTTTACACATTACTCTAATGAGTCTTGCCTAAGGACATTGTCTTTCTAGAAGTTAAGGACTAATTTGAATATTAAATTATTGGGTTTGGATGATTTCTGAGTGATATTACTTATTGATTTTATGGAAATTTGTTTTAGGAACTAATTCTAAAAGTGATTTCTGTTACATGTTTGTGGAGTTATGATCATAATCCCCAGAATTGGAAATTTGATATTGATCCTAGGGAACTTATTTTCTTTTAATTATTAAAGTAATCATCTTAATGGGACAATGGAAATGATTTTTATATAAACATTTTCAAAACAGGAGTAATTTGGGAATCTGGAATCCCATGGTGAGTCTCTAAGACCCTAGATGCTGGGTGAGTTTCTATTAACTTAAATCCCTCTGTTTGAATAAGTTCATTGCACAATTCTTAGCACATGACACATGGCTTTGGAAAAATAAATTAAACTATCTAGTGTTAAAAATGAGTTTATTATGGTGAGGGGAATGATGAATGCCAAATGAAGATGGGGTAAACTACTTTATATGTGAGTCATTTAGGTTGTTTTATTAAGGTGATTCACAAAAAATATATTTATTTTTAGACCTTTAGATTTATTTAAAGTACACGGTTCTTTTGGTTAAGTTTTAATTCCACATAAATTCTACCTCTTGTCCCCCTTGGAATTTGGACTTAAACTTGGATTGAAATTATTCACTAAGCAGTATCACTTATGAGGCATGACACATTCATTGCTTGATGATTCATTTATCTCCTATCTACCAGTGAAAATTTTAGTATAGGCAAGGATTCATTTGAGTAGTTCATTTTCTAAAAGCCTATTGACACTTTAGTCCTCTCTTTTACATGTTGGACATGTTACAGTTTGAGACGAATATTTAAATACTACAATATGTTTATAAATGATAATAAAACATGGATTGTTTGAGGAAAAACAATGCTTAACTGTGGGAGAATTTGATGTGGCTCTATTTTTTCATAGTTTTGCCACATCTTTTTACTTAAATTTTATTGATTTAATTAATTATTTAATCACTTTATACGAAATAATTGTACTTTTGTATTTTTATAATTAAATTTCTTAATTAATAAAATTTTATAATTAATTATGTATTTTGAGTCTTTAAATTAATAACTTTAATCATACATGAATTTTCAAATTTATTTATGTCCTAATTAGTTTTGTTAATTTAAATCTTGTTGGCTTTTTAATAAACATAAATTTTTTTAAAACAATTATATAATCATCATAATTCTATTTAATTAACTTAGACTTTATTTTAATAGTTTATCTTTTAATTTAGTTTCATTAGAATAGGTTAACAATGTTAAATAATTTTTCTAATTATCCAGCTAATTACTCAAGATAAGAGTTTTAGTTCAAACTAAATAAAATAGTTGGATTTTAATTTTATGTAGTCAAATAGTTGTTTAAATAATTAACTAAGAGTTTTAAAACATTAATTTTTTAATCTTATGTATGCAATTACATTATTTATTCATTTTCTTTTGAATTTAGTCTAACGATCGGGAAGGCAAGAGCCATCGGTGACCTATTGTTTCACCGATATTACCCTTTTTCATTTACATTTTACCCAGTAATTATTTATATAGTAATTCAAATTTAATACTTTTATCAATTTAGTTTAAAAATTACCTAGTTCTTAATTTAAGTGTTATCAATTAATGATTTTTATTTTAATTTTAAAAGTCTAAAGTTTAATAAAAATCCCATTTTAAATTTATGGTGTTTATCTTTATTTTAATTAATTTTTTTTAGACTTTTTATTTAATTTACTTAACTTTTAATTGTATGTTCAATTCATGTGTTTTTAATTTTTGAGGGTCACTGTTAGTTATTTATCTTTGTTCTATCGGTGAGTCTCTAATTTTATTTTTATCGGTAACCTTTAATTCAATCCGTGACTCTTTTTTATGTGTGAAATAGTGAGCTTTTATTTTTATACTTACTGGTGACCTTTTATGTTTTTCTCTATCAGTCACCTATCTTGTTTTTAACGGTGAGATTATTCTTTGAGTACCAGTGACCCTTTTATTAATGTTTTTATTTGTGACCCCCCCCCCCCACGTCGCTAATTCCCTTTGTTTTTTAAGAAAATATTGACCCTTCTCTTTTCATTATATCTGTAACTTATAACATCATTTGTAACCTTCATTTTAGCCTAACAGTCACCATTTCTAAATTAAAGCTAACGGTGACCTTGCGCACCTTCCTTGCATCTCACCAATAGATTTTCTCATTAGTTTCTCTCTAAATGCGGATCCATCACCGACCCATGCCACACCCCCTTTTCTACTACTAATACTACTATCTATCCCACCCTTGTTTTTCCTAACCCCACTGTTAGTTTTCTTCAACCAGTGCCTCCCCTATTTCTCACTACCACACCACTGCTTTCAACACAAATGTATTCCTCTCCTCTTTTTCCTCTTCCACACCCATAGGAAAAAACCACACTTTCCTGTAGCAGTGAGCTACATGTCACCGACTATAGAAGCCACACTGATGCTTCTTGGAAGCTTTAATGTTTACCAAGGTGGATGTAGATCCATCGCTAGAAATGGAAGAAGTCACCACTGATGAAGGGAGAACAACCATAGCCTACCACTGATGCAACATCCATTTCTCATCCACACACCATAACAAAATCAATCAAGAACCTTTACAACTTCATCTAACTAGATCTACAAAAAAACATCCACATCCAGAAGAACACATTTATGAGAGAAAATCACAATCCATAAAATCCACATTTTCTGAATTTGTAACATAGGTCTGAAATCCAGAGTTTCCACCGTGATTTGTTTCTCATGCTTCCATTTGAAGGAGTAGTGGGAGGAGAAATCCACACAAGTGTTGTGCCTCACCTCACACTGGAGTCGATGTCATCGTGCTGGTGAACGGTCCAGTAGATGCCAGTACCGAGGAGGTAGGGTTGCACCGACCCACTACTACTGGAGGGAATTGTCACTGGGTGGAAGAAGAAGATGAAGCTCATGTGTTGCAGTGTTGAACACAGGCCGAAACCCCACCCCCTTTTTCTATGCGTTGATGGTTTGGGGACGAAGACTAAAAAAGTTACTTAAACAAAATAGATAAATAAAAAAATAAAATTGAAATTATAAGCAACAATAATAATAACCTAATACTTAATAAATAAAAAATTAACGATAATATTGAATAAATAAAAAATATATACAACTAATAAATTTAAATTTATAAAAAAACTAAAATACATAATTAAGATAAACTAATATAATTAAGTTAAAATAGTAAATAATTTTTTTTAAAATAACAATAAACTTAATTAATATTAATATTATTAATAATACAAATAATTAACATAGTTAAATAATAATATTAATTAATAAAAATAAATATATTAATTGTATAATTAATAAAACTTCTAAAATTTTAAATGTTAATAATCATGGATTAAAATTAATTTTACTAAACACTACTCAAGCATTTAAATTAATTGTCATAATTTAACTTCTATAATTATAATAAAAAATTTTATAAATAAAACATAATTAATAATAATCTATAAATAAAATTAATTATTAAAATTAATATATTTATATTAACATTTTAATTATAACATTAATTCTTTAATAGAATAAATAAAATTATCAAATAGAGTAATCTAATTCAATATTATAATTAAGTATTAATAATACTTATATTAATAAAATAACTTAATGAATAGTAATAAATTTAAAACTTAATTATTTTATTTAACTGAATATTAAATTATAAATTAAAAACCATAATAATAATAATATTTTATAATAGTTATCAATTTATTATTTATTAATTAACTTTAATTATTATAACACTAAACTATAAAAATTACTTTATTGATTTCTTTACATTATCATTTATTTATTTTTCTGCTCTAACTTTCCAGGTTCATTGAAGAGATGTATATAAGTATGGATTCACACAACTAACTCACTCGGAGTTAGTTACATGCGAAAAACTAGCATGATGTGCCCATCGTGAAAAAACGAACGTGTGTGGTGCATAAGTGAGGAACTTTTTAAAGTAAGTGGAAACATGCGGTGACATGAAATAGATGATTGATGACATTTAAAATAGATCTGTTTCAGAATTTGAGATACCCATTCTCATTCCACGATCACATCCATCCGAGACCAGAATCTGAGGAGCAGTACTGGAGTCAAGCTGAAGACTAAGGAGCCCGAAGGTAGAGCATCACTTAGGGAGTTCTTCCTCCTCCTTTCATTAATCTTTTTACTCTATTTTCGGTTGTTTTCAATGCTAGATTTCATTATGAACATAATCTGATTTATATCATGGGAGGTTTAAGATTTGATGGTTTATATGATAAATTTTTCACTTACTCTTTGTTTGACAACAGAATTAATTGGTGATATCAGCTCTGATGTTAAGTTAAATTACTCAAACCTTTATGTAAAAAATTTCATATTTTCAAGTTCATTTGGAGTGATTTAACTTGATCATAATTTTTTTGAAGTGTTAATGTCAGTACAGTTGGAGTTTATGACGAGTTTATCTTGAACTATATTATTTTTCAAAATTTTAACAGACAATAATCTTTAGATTAGAGAACTCTAAAAGTCATAATATTGTTTGATGTGTCTTTTGGAGAGGAAGATATATCAACAGATTTCTATTGTATGATTCAATTAAATTTAGCAGAGAGTTATACTTTTATCCATCATGATTTGAATTCATGAGAAAACTATTTATCTTAGCTCTTTTATCGTTGCATCAAAATGTTAGTCTACTATATTTATTTACGTTTTCATATTTATAGTATAATATTTAGTTACTTTGTAAAAAACTTGATACCTCATCTTGTTTCACTACATGGATAAAAAATAAAAAAATAATGAAAAGTAAAAAGGTGTTCACTCCCTCCACTACTGACAAGAGTGGAGTTTATTTTTTTAAAACCTTAGAATTCACTTATCTGACTTCTCTGTGGATCGACCCTGCACCACTGTTCTAGTGCAGGTTAATAAAAGTAATTGTAAGGGCTGTTACGACCTCCACCCACATCAAAACTTGTTTAAACTTATATGATGGATATGTGCAGTAATTAAAACACTCACATGCAGAAAGAAAACACAAAACTTTTACTTGGATCAGCACTAAGGGCTACGTCCAAGGATCATACACCGACGAGGTTCAAATTGTACCTAATTCCACTAATCATCACTAGATATGGATTAAAAAGGTTCAGTAATAATCAATTTATCCCAGGAACACTTTCTAAAAGTTTAGGGACAACTCACTGCTTCCCTCAGATCATTTTAGGAGACTCCCCATCAGTCACTACCTTGGTAATGTTATCACTCAGTTTATCGACTTGAAGGTCGCTTCAATAGATTAGCATAGAATTCTTGGTCTCTATTTAGTATGAGACACTTATTGCATCGATGTCCGGAATTGATGATCTTTTAAATTCAGTTTTCTCCTTTAGTGAAATTAATGAATTCACTAATAATTCTTCTTATTTTCACTATAATCGCATACCCCCTTTATAATGTTTGTGCTTCAACAAAATGTCCCTGATTATACAGAATGTCTCTAATGTTTGTATTGTACCTACTCCATGTACCGCACTTGGTCCACATACGCTGCCTTCTCTACATACCACGCCTGCTCGACATAGTGTACATACTCCTCATCCCGTGCCTACTCCACAAACTGCACCTACTACGCATACCAAGCATGCACCACAAACCACGCCTACCTCACGCACTGCACCTACTCCGTGCATGGCGCCTGCTCTGTGCACCACTCTTTCTCTGCATACCACACCTGCTCTACGCACTGCGCCTGCTCTGCGCACCGCGCCTGTCACAAACCAGCCCGAGTCGACCCTGAACCAGTCACCCAGGCCAGCCAATGACAAGTCCCGAGAGGCGTTCCCGATCCTCCTAAGATGGTGACAAGAACCAAGGGTCTCAATATATTACACAAGGTAATGATTCCTATCATATATAAACAATCAAAAAAATAGCGGAAGGAAATGGACATCCCAAAATACATTTATATAAAAATTGAACTGAACATTATTTATAAAAGAAACTGAATGTAAAAATAAACCAACAACTCAACTAAACAAACATTATATCCAAATAACTCCATGTGAACCCTCTGTTCACTCTCCAAAAAAAATGATCACACGTCACCCAAGGCGATCAAACTCAACCTGAAACCTGCCCAAGGGCTAAAAACAGAAGAAAACTATATGCATGAGTATTAAAACTCAGTAGGTTACCCTAATATTCTATTCGCAAAGCACATCCTTTAAAATAAAATAAACATCAATTTCATGTTTTAAATACAAATATATAGGTATGATTTCCAAATGAGGTCCCATGCTATAAAAAATTACCAGACAAAAACATGCATGTTTTATAAACAAAATTGCTAGTAATAATTTTCAAAGATGTGCAATTTTAAAATGAAAATAGTTTTCAAGAAGGCTGCTTTAATGAATTTTCACTTTTAAATAAATCACATACACTACATTATTTACCAACCAAACACATGGTATGCTAATGGTGAGTACAAAATATCCAATGAGCACAAGTCACGGGAACACCCCTAGGCACTAGTTAGTTGTGAGCCCCAGATACCTCATATCTCGGTGAAAGTAACCATAATTAATATATGTTATCATGCACACAAGCCACTAGTAGAGATCATACCAATAACCTAGTGGTCCACCAACATCATCATCATTATAGTTTAGTTAGTGTTATCATCATCAAACTTTCTACGGTAAACAGGGGCCAAACCCCATAGAATCTCAAGAATACGAGTACAAGTCCCCACACCTAGATACTCAGTATTCCCTTTAGTGCTCAATCAAGTCACACATATTATCAAATAGACACTTCAAATACAAATTCCATTCCCAAAATATAAAAACACAATCCACTCACAAACTTTCATTACATTTAATTCATGAATCAATAATCCACTACATATTTTCATAAAATAATTTCAAGGAGTGTATTTAGGATTTGCAGATAAACCTCATTAAAAACACTCTTTTAATTATAAAAACACAAAAATACCCTACCAAACCATATTTTCAGCCCTAAAAAAATTTCAAAAAATCATTTCATGGACCATAAAATAATCCCAATTGAGACAACATGGCATATATAAGTAAAACACTCGTTCTTCTTTTTTTTTGAATGGCCAAACGGGCCTTTAAACATTTTCTCAAAACTAACATTTGACAAAGTTATGAATTTAAATTTTATTAAGGAGGTATATACACACAATTTAAAACATCCATCCATATTAATAAATCTCATAAAACATTTAGGTTACATATTCAAAACACCACCATTTTCATAAGAATGTGAAACGGGCCATTTTCCGGCAACTCAGGGAAAAACATGTTGTACACCAAAAACCATTTGTTTGTAAAAACAAATCCAAATTGGAAAGCCATAAAAGGATTCCAAAATAATTATTTTACATTATTCCAATGTATTTATGGATCCAAATAAATCATTTTAAATTTCACTAGACACATAATATCTAACCAGCAATTTACCGAACACATGGAATGCACTCTTTAACAAAAAAAACATATGTTAAGTACTTAAAAAGTGATATAATACCATTTTCATTCCATAAAGTTATTAAATATAATGAAATATATTCCAAATAAAATATAACATGTGCGAAATCTCATGGAATAATTTATCAAACAAGAAGAGTGCACATTTATACCAAAACAACTATATTTTTAACCAAATAAGTCATAAAACATATTTTTATCACAAAAACATTAAAAAAAAGGTTTCACAGAAGAACATATCATATAACTAAGGTTATAATAGATTGATAATGATTAAAATTATATGATAAAGGCTTGTACAAGGGACATCCTACCTCTAATCCTTGGTGTAATGAAAACGCACACCCAAAATCACAATATGAGGGTTAACAAACCCTAAACCAATGATGACCAGCCCCAAATGAACAAAAAACCCCCAAAAAATCGTGGTATAACAGAACCCTAGGTTGATCATGACAAGGGTATATTACAAGACAAATAAATAATGAAAATAGGAAGAAGTGGGAGTATAAAGGAGAAGAATCTCAACTTTTCAACTAGAAAACTCTTCGTATTCCATTAGATCAGCAACATTAGAGAAAAGGGAATCAGATGGAACATCTTTGATAGGATTCTATGGTCTGGGTGAATTGGGAAAAGAATATTCCTGGAAAAAAGAGCACGAATTGAATGAGTTATGTATGAAACAATTTACCTTCTCAATTCTGGACAATTCGTGGTAACAGGAAAACTTTCACCCCAATCTACGACTCATAGGATATTAAAAGAGGGAAAAAATAATGGGGGTGAGAATTGGGATACTGGATTTGATTGGGAGTTGGAATAACCTAAATATATTAAAAATTGAATTAGATATAAATTAAACCAATTATTTTTTTAAAAGTCAAAATGGGCCCATGGGATGGCCTAATACCTAAACAAGTAACCCCGATTCACCCTGATTATGAATTATTAAGGGGTTCAAAAGGATATGGTAGTTTGAATATATCAGTGGAGGAAAGGTATGAAGTTTAATGGGTGAAAAATGTTTAAAAAAGGAGTTATAAAAGAAAAAAATTGGTTTTTAAAACTGGAAATGGGCTCATGGTTGGGCCAAATCATAAAGTATCCACCCTCTCTACAAAACTCCTAAAAAAGCAATGGGGAACACAAATTTGGGTGATTATACATATATAGAAGTTCAAAACTCAAAATTAATCTCATCCAAAACATAATAAAATGATCGATATTTTCAATATATAGGATAAAAACCAAGTCATGAAAATAAAAGAGAAGAAAAAAATCGGGTGTGACAATTCTCCCCACCATTAAAGCTTTCCACCACTGGAAATCCATAACACATTACTGCTGCCATAAAAACACCAAAATATTACTTATCAAAATGATCCAACCTCTCAATCTAAGTAAATATCATTTTCCATAAATATAACTTAATCCTCTTTCCCAAACAAAACACCTACTCACGACCACTTTGTGAAAATCAACAAAAAGGTCCAGCCACCGCCTCCACAACCAATCCAAGAGCAAGATTATTGGGCCTTCTCCAAAAGAACACAATGATAACCCAAAAAAAATGATCACTCACGAATACAATGACTTGGGGGGAGTGTGTAATGGGCTCCCCACCCTTAAATCATGACAACCATATGAAAAACATTTAAGGTAAAGTTCTTTGAGACCTGTAGTGGGTCTCTCCACCATTAGAGACCAACGAGAAATGAACAAAAAATGAATTAAACATGAACTAAAATTGGGAACACCCACACATGCCCACCAAAACGCCCCTATAAAAACATAAGAACCCAAGTTAATAGGGTTACAACATGAACATCTAAACCACACACTCCTGAACGGAGGGGACAAGAACTAGGCCAACACTTTCTACCTAGATCCAGACCTCCAACACTCAAGGAGGCGAGGGAAGGGGAGGGAAGGGGACCAGATCATTATTCCACTTAAACCACGAAAGTAAAAAAGGAGATACCCAACTTTATCCACATTTGAACAGGTAACACCAATACTGAACTTGATTTACACAGGCGGTCAACATAGGGACATTGAACAGAAACCCACATCCATGAAGGCATTACCATAGACACTATGTGAGGGGAAATTCCAACACACTTATTGGGACAACAGTAAATTCATATTAATGTGGAACCACAATAGATACATAGATACTACTATACCAAAATGGTGGAGGCAAGATCCTAGTCCATCTCCCCACACCTCTGATGATTTCTTGACTGTGTGAAGAGCTTCACCTCAAGGCCTATGGCTGGAGCCATATATCTTGAAGCAACTACTATACCGTATTCAGGTGCTAAGGATCACACCACTAAAAAAGCTCAGTTTCTCAAAAAAACACCTTCATTTAAAAAGGAACTCATAGATACATATCAAAATTATATCTCACTTTGAACAAGGATCATAATGGACATGGAATGCAGTGAAACAGATCAACATCACCAAACACAATTGCTATGTCCAATGGAATTTTCACAACCTGGAAGCATTTTAAATCGATCCTACAAAGCTCTATATTTCAACTAATGGGATGATTAATTATTTAAGGAGATGGATATGGACTGTGAAACAAGATAAATAATCCTTAGGGTTATCAATTGGAAATCTTGAAAACATAGAACTATCTATGGCCACATCACAACATCCAACACATCTTTAAAATCCCATTGAACATTACCTCAAAACCAAACCACCAACAAGAACACATCTCAAGATGCAATAAGAGTATGAATTCTCAGTAATAAGAAAGCGTACTAAATAGAAAACACTTCTAAGACATAAGATAAACCATCCACATAACCTTCAATACCAAAAAACACCACAATTTTTCAGCAAAAAAACACTTTTGAAAAAAATAAACTAACTTGGTGGATTTTCACATTCACCCATGGTGTTTCATCAAGTCTCACTCACATGAACATTTACGTGCCACCCTTGGCACTAAAATACCATGCCATACTATCCATTCATCCATATATCCAGAAAACCTTGCATGTGATAACCCATGAAAAAATTGAATGCAAAAAAAACATCATGATTACAAAAATAATCGTGTACCTTCCAAGGGCACATTAACCACCAAATCAAAAACCATTTTCAGATTTCACAAGACACGCCATGCTTCATCAAGAACCATTTGATTAAAAAACAATCCATTTCATTTAATAGAACTTCTAAAAAGAACCATTCTATTCCAAATATCCCTTTACCATTTTAATAAAATTTGGCAAGGTCTCTTTTCATAATCCGACAACCACAAAGGAAAAACACCTTTCTAGAAAACACCAGCTACTCAAAAACAAACTTTTAAAACCAATTCATCAGATTAAAGAACATTTCCATACCCCCAAAAAACCCCATTTAAACAAAGTTTCAGAAATGATTTAAAATGATGCAGACTTTCAAAAAATTTTATTTCAACAAACCACAAGTTTGAATCAGAGATAATCCAATCCTCTTAAGTCATTAACACTTCCTTCCCAAAATTTGTTTTAAAAAAACACAACCTTCCCAATACCATTCTTATATTTAATTTTTAAAAACCCCTTATCCAATTTCACAAACCCAATCCTTCCTTTATAATCCATTTCCACAATTCTCACACAAGGATTTTCAAAATAAAAATTCAGAAATCAAGAAATGCTCAAGAAGGACACAAAAGTGAACTAGTGTCGGTGGGTTACTTGACCATATAGTTGGCGGCGATATGTCAAATAAAACACCAACATAGAGAGATTTATTAGGACCATTCCGTGAATACACATGGCTTTCCAGGCCCTACGAGCTCATGCAGGCCATTAGTCAGGCTCCCCTTATCATATCCCAAAACCAAACAGTCAACAAGAAAAAATACACTAATAAAAGCAGACTTTCCATGGAAACCCGGGGATTAGAACGAGAAAGAGTTCACGACGCTCTTCCCACACTTACCTCTCAAGTACCAAAAATTCTACTCCATCAACCATGAAATCCCCCAAATAACAAGGTCACTCTAAAAAGAAAGGTCTGTTAAGATCATACCACCTCTGATATTATTTTGTCATGATCCAGCCTGAGTAGACCATGAACCAGTCACCCAGGCCTGCCCGCAATAAGTCCCGAGAGGCATTCCCAATCCTCCTGGGATGGTAACAAGAACCAAGGGCATCAATATAGTATACAAGGGATCTACTTCACCCATTTATAAAAAATCAAACAAACAACGGAATGAAATGGACAACTCAAAATAAATTTATAAAAAAATTGAACTTAACATTATTTGTACAAGGAACTGAAAGTAAAACTAAACCAACAACTGAACTGACAAAACCCGATGACAAAATAACTTTATTTGACCCCAATGGTCACTCTCCAAATAAATGATCACACGTCGCTCAAGGCGATCAAACTCAAGCTGAAACCTGCACAAGGGCTAAAAACTGAAGAAGACTATAGGCGTGAGTATTAAATCTCAGCAGGTTAGCCCGATATTCTATTACCAATGCAAATCCTTTAAAATAAAATAAACATTAATTTTAAATTTTAAAAACAAATATAAAGGTATGTTTTCAAAATGAGGTCCCAAGCTATAAAAAATTATCAGACAAAAACTTGCATGTTTTATAAACAAAAATGCTAGTAACAATTTTCAAAGAGGTGCAATTTCAAAATGAAAATAGTTTTCAAGAGGGATGGTTTAAAGAATTTACACTTTTAAATAAATCACGCACACTAATTAATTTACCAACCAAACACAGCATATGACGATGGTGAGTACAAAATAGCCAATGAGCACAAGTCATGGGAACACCCCTAGGAACTAGTTAGTTGTGAGCCCTTGGTACCTCGTATCTCGGTGAAAGTAACCATAATAAATATCTGTTCTCGTGCACATGATCCACTAGTTGGGACCATAAACCTAACCTAGTGGTCCCCCAAAATCATCATCATTATAGTTTAGTTAGTGTTTTCATCGTCAAAATTTCTATGTGAAACAGGGGCCAAATCCCACAGAATCACTAGCATACTAGTACAAGTCCGCCCACCTAGATACCCAGGATTCCCTTTAGTGATCAATCAAGATACAAATATTATCAAATACACATTTCACATCCAAATTACATTCCCAAACAATAAAAATACTAACATCCCACAACCTTTCTTCACATTTCATTCACGAATCAATAAACCACTAAATATTTTCGTAAAACAATTTCAAGGAGTGTGTTATGGATTTGCACATAAAACTCATTAAAAACACTATTTTAATTATAAACACACGACATAACCATACCAAACCATATTTGGAAACCCTAAAAACATTTAATAAAATCATTTCATGGACCATAAAACAATCCCAATTGACACAACATGGTATATAGAAGTAAAACACTCATTCTTCATTTTTTGGAAATGCCAAATGAGCCTTTAAACATTTTCCCAAAACTAACATTTGACAAAGTTATGAATTTAAATTTTATTAAGTAGGTGTATACAAACCATTTACAACATCAATACACATTCATAAATCCCATAAAACACCCTGGTTACATATTCAAAACACCCATATTTTCATAAGAATGTGAAACATGACTTTTTCTGGCATCTCAGAACAAAACATGTTGTAAACCAAAAAGAATTTGATTGTAAAAACAAATCCAAATTGGAAATCCATAACAGTATCCCAAAATGATTTTTTAAATGTTTACTATGTATTTATAAATCCAAATAAATCTATTTAAATTACACTAAACACATAAAAGCCAACCGGAAAATTTACCAAACACATGGCTTGCACTCTTTAACAAAACAACTTATGTTATGAACATAAAATGGATATAATACCATTATCATGTCAAAAAGTTATTAAATCTAATGAAATATATTTCAAATACCATAAATCATGTGCGAAAGCTCATGGAATAATTTATCAAACAAGAGGAGTGCACATTTATACCAAAACAACTATATTTTTAACAAAATAAGTCATAAAACATAATTTGAACACAAAACCATTAAAAGAAAGATTTCATAGAAGGAAATATCATATAAATAAAGTTCATACATAATGATAATGATGAAACATAAATTATAATGGCTTGTTCAAGGGACACCCTACCTCAAATCCATGGTGTGATGGAAATGCACACCCAAAATCTCCATTTCTGGGTTCAGAAAACCTAAACCTATGATGAACAGACCCAAATGAACAAAAAACCCATAAACAATTATGGGATTATAGAACCCTAGGTTGATCCTGACTAGTGTAGATTATAAAACAAATAAATAATGAAAGGAGGAAGAAGAGGGAAGATAAAGGAGATGGAATCTCGCCTTTTTAACTAGAAAAATATTCGTATTCCATTAGATCAACAATAATTGAAAAAAGGTAATGGGATGTAACTTCTTGGAAATGATCCTAAGGTCTGGAAGAACCATGAAAATAAGATATGAGGGGAAAATAGCCGGAACTGAATGAGTTATGTATGAAACAATTTATCTTCTCAATTCTAAATGACTTAAGGTAACATGATAACTTTCTCCCTAATCTGAGACTCATAGAATCTCAAAAGAAGGGAAAATGATAATGGGGGTGAGGATAGGGATACTGTATTTGATTGGGATGTGGAATCATTGAAATATATTAAAAATTAAATTAGATATAAAAGAAACAAATTATTTTTTTAGAACTCGAAATGGGCCCATGGGCTGGTCTAATAACTAAACAAGTAACCCCAATTCACCATGATTATGAATTATAAAGGGGTCCAAAAGGACATGGTGGTTTGAATATAATAGTGGAGGAAAATTATAAAGTGGAATGGCAGAAAATTTTTAAAACCAAAGGAGTTATAAAAGAAAAAAAATTGGTTTTTAAAACTGGAAATGGGCTAACGGTTGGCCCAAATCGTGAAGTATCCACCCTCTCTACAAAAACACCTATAAAAGCAACGGGGAACCAAAATTAGGGTGATTAGACATATATGGAAGTTCAAAACGCAAAATTAATCTCATTCAACATGCTGAAAAATGATCAGGATTTTCAATGAACAGGATAAAAACCAAGACATGAAAATAAAAGAGAAGAAAATAATCAGGTGTGACAACACCTCCTCCATGCACCACACCTCCTCCACACACTATGCCTACTTTGTGAACCGTTACTGCTCTGTGCACCATGTCTGCTCCACCCACCACGCCTGATCCGCCCACCACGACTATTATATGCACCACCTCCATGTTTCACCTCTGCATACTGCATCTACTTACCACCTTTGTTTACCAACTCTGCATACCGTCTTCATGTATCACCTTCACGTGCTGACTATACATACAACCTCAGTGTACTATCTCTACGTACATCCTCCACGTACCTATTTTGAATACTGTCGTTGCATACCACCTTGGTATACCATTTCTTCTTCCTGTGGACTTCTTCATCATATTTTGAAAATTATTTAATCTCTCGCATACCACGTTTTCATACACCAAATTAATTCCGCGGACTGATCCTTCCAATTTCGCAAACCATTTCAGCTTTTGTATATGAATTCTTCCTACATAGAATCTCTCTCACGTATGAATTTCATACTTAGCCAAGTTCTTCCACAATGATGATATTTTATTATCGAATTTTCTCTAACTTAATGATGGGATTATCACTCCTTATATTGGAAAATATTCCTACAAAATTATCTAATCTGATATACCCAAATTTTCATTATGGGAAAATCTTCACCGTGGACTATGATCCTTCTGCATACTACGAACCTCCTACAAACTGCGAACCTTCACTGCATACTGTGTGTCTACTGGTTTGCGTACTACATCTCTTCCTCCAATAAAGAGCCATTTGGTGTACCGCAAATACTTCTACAGTGAACCATTTTCAGTAGCACAACCAGTTCTCTAAACCTTTCTGGATACATTACCTTTTACATGATACATATTCGCAAACCGTTCCCATAAATGGTACGCAAACCATGCACTAAGGTACATGGACTACTTCCATGCAGTATTTCCTTTGATGTTCTATATCTCATTACCTATTATACAGAAATCCTTCCATTTTAAAAAACAAAAACCCAATTTTGAGATCCAAAAATTTGGCAAACACTAGGAAATGACACCACCATAAATATATTCTTCGGCAAGAACACCCATGATAATTCACTATCATCATTATTCTTCAACAATCATCTACTTTCATCATGATCCTTATATGTCGTGCTATATAGCCTTTGATCAATCACCTTTAGCATCGTCATATTTTTCTAGAGAAAGTACTACAACTTCTCTATCTTCCAACAACATCAGTCTTTACAGTAAAAACTGAAAATTATGGGCATCATCTTCTCTGATTTGTATTATCATTCATGAATAATAAAATCTCTACATGATCCCTCATGAAATTATGCATGTCTCTTCAGTTAGGCTCTTTAATGGTCTCTTTGAACAGTGAAATGTTTCCTAATCAGTTTATAACTCGAATCCATTCAACACTCCCTGACATGGATTCATTGTTTTATACAATGTATCACCTTTGATACATGTTTTTTGAACATAAGATCCATTTAACAATCATATAAATTTATCACTTTCAATAACTTGTAATTTCTTATTCATCTCTCTCATTATTTTGATATTTATTGACAACTGTTGACAAAAATACAAACTTATACACAATGTGGAACCAAAAATCTCCTCCTTTATATTTTTTTTATCAATACCTTAATGTTTTGCTCAAATGAATGAGTTAATATCAAAATGAGAAAGTTATCCCTCCCATTTTTCTTTTTCATTATCTCAACCTTTCAAACTTTCATTTCACTTTATCTACCCCGTTTTGAAAATAAATACAATTATCATTGGGAAAGGGTATCCGTACTTTCATAAGAAATGTGTCATCAATCATTTCACTCTAAGTCTACTTGAGTAGTGCTCGGTGTATAAAACAAGAGGATTTTATTTAGACAACAAGGCTATCAATTATTCACTAATCATGATACCAGATGAGATGAGAACTCATGTACTTTGTTTTCAAGGGGTTTTCACATTCATTATAGGATGAAGATAATAAATGTGATAAGAAATAATCAACCTAAAACTTCTAAACTAACTTTAACAAATATATTAAAAGCATTCAAGTGAAATTGATAGGAAATGTGGCCTTGGGGACCTTCCATTATTCATATGTCACTGATTAATTAAGTTACTCTCCCTTTGTAAATTGATCTTGACTCTTAGTAACCATGGATGAGATATTGATAAATGACATACCTTTCTAATGACATGTTCTTTGATAAATTTCTGTATTAACTGAATTTAATCACAACTAAATTTGATACTGATTGAAATAATAACATTGGAATCTTCTTCATTTGTCTCCACCTCAAGGAAAAAACTCATCATAATCTTCATCAAGGGAGGTCCTTCATCATTTTATTATTTTAATATCAATTTAAGAATCTTCCAGGGGGGATTATTCATCTTAGATATCAAGAGTTGACAACATTCACTATGTCTCAGATTCTCCCCCTAAGAGCACGATTCACCTTCAATTCCCTGTATTATCAACAAAAATAAAATATGCAAATTATTAAGGGAATAAGGTGGTTCCTCCTTGATTTTTCAATGTGATCAGGAGGACATATATGGTTTTCTCTATAAAATTCTCTATTTCTTCTAGTGTCTATGCCCACACATCTGCAATTTTTTTCTGATCTGTACTGATTTGACATGGATCTCTTCACATTCCATTCTTCTTTGTGAGGATATTTATTATTCTTAACACCCATCATGAATGATAAATAACTACTCCCTTTAAGGACTTCTTCTTGCATAAGTAGTCTACATAATGGACCTTTCATCCAAAAGATGCTTTTATTTGAATATGCAGCCAATGCTCTTAAGTGGCCCTGCATAATTCAACCCCCTAATGGGTTTGTCAAATAGTGGTAACTTCATCCTTGGTAGGAAAACCTATTTTTTCCTTAATTGTCTTAATTAAAATATGTAGGGATCTACAAAAATAGCCATCCTTAATATATTTGTCCAATACTCATTTTCATGATATGAAAGTATTCAATTCTATGGTTTATACTTCCCTTCCCTACATTTGGGCCAGACCGTCACAGAAGTGACATTCATCCAATTCTTTAATAATCCTTATTGGAAATATCCTCTACATATTCAAGTACATATCTCCATACAATAGACTCTATTATTTGGGAAATTTGAATTTCCATAAACTTTAACTGGCTTTTTAGCTATAGAAAAGTAAACTTTCTGAGAGTTCTTTTGCCTGACTATGCAGCACGTGCCCTTAGGTGGCCTTGCATAAGTAGTCTACATAACAGACCTATCAGCCAAAATATTATATTATTTGAATATATATCCAATTAACTTTAGTGGCCCTACATAATTAAATTCCCTAACGGGTTTGTTAAATAGTGGTAACTTCACTCTTAGGAAATACTTCCTCTAATGCCCCTTAGTGCTTTTTTCATATCATTCCTCAGATTTAAAATTTCTTAAGTCATAGTTTACATGTTTTCCCCCATACTTGAATGTGTTAATGTGTTTTCAAACAAATTATCAAGTAATTGAGTCAATTTTAATCCATTCGGTCAATGCTATTCGACCATAAACATTAGCCTTTTTATGTCCGACATGCATGACTTTAAACTGTCAATAACAAAAGACATGGTTCTATAGCCCTACCTCAGAGTCAAATTGTCATTCCATTTTCAGATCCAACTCAGATGGAGGAATTTTTTTGACGCTCCTTTCCATCACAGAATCTAACATATGAAAAAGGGGAATACTTTAAGCCCAAATAAATTCATCCTTTTAAGAACATCAAAATTTCACAAGGCATGAACAAGGATTTTTTAAGCATGTGTCATGAAAGGTTCACTATGGTCGTGCAAGTATACTTTCACACCACATATTGGTCGCATAACTGACTTGCACACCCTAATCTTTTTTCACCCAAGGTCCTCAATGGCCTATAGATACCCCCTGTGGGCCCCCCATTCTGAGGCCGAAAAAATCCAAAACTCCTATTTAAGCTATGGTCGCCCTAGTCTCTGCTTGAAGTCTTCTAAACACTTCTAAGGTAATTTCTTACCTAGAATGGAAGATATAATGATTAAGAATAAAGACTAAGTGTTAGAATTCAACGACACTTGCACGCCTAATTGTCCAGCCCTTAAGGGAATTGGATACACCTACGCACCGCCTTTTCCCTCTCAAGGAAACTTTCGCGCCACTTATCCGAAAGCATCTAGGGACAATACTAGGTTCTTGAGACATGTCCTGCCCAAGTATTACCCTACAAGTTCTTCATCTCCCAAGTGAACCCATGTTGCACAAGTATACTTGCACGACCAAGAATTGCGCATTTTCCTTCTTTTGGGTGCCCCTCTTTCCAATTCACTTCCTTTCATCAAATACAACTTTCCTCTTCAAATATCTAGCCTTGAAAAACCTCTTCAAAGCCACTTATGGAATGGTTCCTTTGTTGGCTTCCTTATCTGAATGGAATTTTGTGGAACATCTCTCAAAACCATGTGATTTATATAACTTTATATCACCACGGTTAGAGGCCCCCTTCATTTATCCTCATCCCTTAAGATGAGAGATTCTTTGATTTGGCCATCTTTCTTAGGAATAATCCCCAATTATAAGTCAAATACCCCTTAATAGGGGCATTCTCCATAGGAGTAAGCCCCATATCCCCTTTAATTTTGGGCTTCTTTCTTAGGAGTAAGTCCCAAGTCTCAAGTTCCCTTAACCTGGGCCTCCTTTTCAAGAGTAAGCCCCAATCATAATTTCCTTTAACTTTGGGCCTCCTTCTCCGGAGTAAGTCCCAAGTTACATGTCCCTTTAACTTTGTGTATCTTTCTTAGAAATAATCCCTAATTAATTTGGGCATCCTCCTCAGGAGTAAGCCCCAAGTTAGAGTATCCAAATCTACATAAAAAACGATTATCATTTTGGAACTTATTCCGAGGATTATTCGCAGAAGTAAATCCTAGTCTTCATCTACTTGGGCATTCACACATACATAATCCCCATATCATTCCTTGTGACCATATCTTTTGTGGAACAAATTGTCAGGTTTACTAATGCCTCTTGTTTCTCACACTGAGCATGACTCACATGAGCATAGAGTGTAAAATTAACCATGACACATCTCTTTGGTTCATTAATCATTTGTAAGCCCCATACTTCTTAATCAAACAACACGGACTTTGATCTCTGCCTTAAAAGAAGAGTACGTAGGAAATCTCTCTAATGTTCAATCCCATCACCAATTAATTCTTATTCGTCCCATATGATGTCAAAATATATCTTAATTCCTGAACTCTTTGGGTTCTGATTCCTTTTCTAAGAAGTATACGTAGGTAGCCCATCTACGGGTATGTTCTCAACTCTAAAATAATCCATGTCCTTATGAATGACAATAAACTTCAAGTGCCCCAATGGTTGTCTTTAAAACTAGTATAGACATCATAATGACCAAGATATTTCTATATAATGTATTGAAGGATACCATTGACTAAGAATATCCAATACATACAGATGATTCTCTATCGATGAATAAACTCAAATACATATAAAATATTCTCTAAATCTCATGCATATCAATCATTTATTACAATGCCTAAAGGAAAAATAATTTTCATACTTAGTGAATTAATAAGGATTCACGAACATAACTTAAATCAATGAGAGAGTCCAGTAGTATGTAATAATTCCCCCCAAAAAGTTGTGATGAGCCTGACCCCCCATCCTCTCGACCAATGAAAATTCTTAAACCACATTGTTCCGCAACTAATGAGCACCTACCTTTGGAAAGTAGGTCCAAATGTATATAGAATCATTTGATGTTTCCGGTTCTATAAATAAACGCTTTAGAAATCGATTGGATAAGTTTGAACCATAAACAAATGAGGTAATCCCCATTTCTAGAGGAAACAATCTCCTATGCATAAATCCTTCCATTAATAAAAAAACCAGATTTTGAGGTCCAACGTTTTTTAAAAAACTAGGAAATAATGCCACCATAGAAATCTACTTTAGAAAGAACACCCATGCTAATTCACTGTCATATTTATTATTTGACAATCATATGCTTTCATAACAAACCGAATCTATCATGATACGTATCCTTTGATCAATAAACTTTAGCATTGTCATATTTTTTTATGTAAAGTACTACAATTTCATTATCTTCCATCAACATCACTCTTTCTATTCAACATTGAAAATGACTCGCATCATATTCTCAACTTTGCATGATCATTCTTAAATCTTAAAATATCCACAATTCCCTCATTAAATGATGCATGTCTCTTCGGGTAGGCTCTTTCATGGTCTCTTTGAAATATGAGATATTGCATGATCACATTATAACTTGAAGCCCTTCAACACTCTCTAAGATGGTTTCATTGTTGTATACAATGTATCACCTTTGATGCATGTATTTAGATCTTAAGATCAGTTAAAAAATCTTCTAAATTTGTCACTTTCAATAAAATATGAGATATTTTTCCTCTTCTTCTTCATTTTGAACTTTTTATCAATTTTTTACCACAAATACAACCTTAAACATAAAGTGGTCCCATTACTTTATTCCTAAACACCCACTTAATGCTTATGGTCAAGGTGTCTTTGGGTATATCTAGAAGTTTAAAAACATTACTTCATTCAAATTAATTATGTTTTTCTTGCATTTTCATCACCCAAATTTCATCTTTGATTGCATCATTGATGTTTTTAGGTTCAATATGTGAGAAAAAGGCTTCATGTTTCAACCTGACTTCTAAGAGAAGCTCTAGTTTGTGTCCCTTTATCTAAGTCACCAACAAAAAAACTAAGTGGTGGTTCATGAGAGTTATAGTTGGTCTAGAAAAGTAGGGGATAGTAATTTCAGGTTCATTTATATTTTTGGGGTCATCATTTATATAGTCTAAATAATTTCTAGAACTATTTGATTTAACAAATTTATTGATAAGAATATTATATGATTTAACATTTTCTTCATATTTGAAATATCATCTTCAAGGTTGTATAGGAAGGTATTTGGTTCATGTGTATGTATTTTATAAAATTTGATATTCACATATTCTTCCACACACTTGGGTCTTTTATTAAAGACTCTATGGGATTTAGTAGTAATTGAGTAACATAGGAATATTCATTCATCACCCTTGAATGAAAATTTTTAAATATTGTACTTTGTAGTAAGGATATAGACTTTTCAACCAAAATCTTTGAAGTAACTTACTTTGGGTTTTTTATTGTTCCAAAACTCATAATGAGTCTTTTTTTGATAGTTCTAATTAATACTCTATTAATTATGTAACAAGCTATATATACAGCCTGATCCCAAATTTAAATAGTTAGATCTTATTCATTAAGCATTGTTCATGCTATCTCTTGTAAGGTTCTATTTCTTCTTTCCACAACTCCATTTATTGAGGTGTCCTAGGGCCAGATATGTTATGACTAAATCCATTGTGTGAGAAAAAATATTTAATGTATTGATTTTCAAACTCACCGCCATGATCACTTCCTAAGGATTTTTTCCTATGTACACATTTATTTTCCACTCTTTTAGAATAAATGGTGAAGTAAGTACATGATTCACATTTGTGAGGTAATAAATAAGTTCAGGAATATATAGAATAGTCATATATAAGAACATATACATAGTTCTTCCCATTTAAACTAGTAACTATAAATGGTCCAAACATGTCCATATGAACCAACTATAAAGGATGATAAGTTGAAACTTCTTTTTTTAATTAGAATGTAATATTATGTTGTTTACCCTTTTGAAAAGGATTATAGACTTTATAATTTAGAAAATCATGTTTGGGTAGATCCATAAATAGTCTTTTCTAGTAATCTTTCTAAGAAAGTGTACATTACAATGTCCTAATCTCTTATTCCAAAGCCAATACTCTTTGTGAAAAGCACTTAAACAAGAAATTTTTTGAGAAAATAAATATTCTAAGCTAACAAAATATAAATTTTAATTTATATAAGCATAAAATACTAATTAATTTGTAGATTCAAAAACATTTCAAGCATCATTTTAATATTAGATATGAAATCCATCATCATATAATTGTGAAATACTATGAAAATTATATTTCAATCCTTCAATAAAAAGTACATTAGAAATTTAAACTGAGTTATAGTTTCTGGTCTTTCCTAAGAAAATTATTTTTACTTTAGAATTATCCCCAAATGTGAAATATCGACCATCAATATTGATTAGGTTCTTGAAGTTTTAGTAGTCTTCTGTCATGTGTCTGGAACATCTATTATCCAAGTACCACTAACTCTTGCAGGAGATCTTCAAATTAGTAATTCATACTTTAGGTACCCAAATTTTCTTTATGGTATTACAATAAGAATTATTTAACATTTGTGAAAAATAGACTCTATTTGGTCTAGGCATCTTAAAGGTAGAATAATATTTTTTAGAACGGGAACTAGTAGCAGAACTTTGATTTTTAGGTAGAAGAATAGATTTTCCATATTTAGTTACAAAATGTGTTTTAAATAGGTTTCTATATCTAGGATGATATTCAATACCGTAAGTGTAATTATAAGCTATAAGTTTACAAAGAATATAGGTAATATTATTTTTTCTATTGGTAAAAGATTCTAAATATTTCTTTAGTTGCTCCTTAGACATTTTTAATTCATTGTTTTTTTGAGAAGTTGACTATTATTTTCATTTTCAGTATTATGTTCAAACATAATATTTACCAAGAGATAATGTTTTTTCATTAATGATTTATATTAATCATTCTATTTATTGAATATCTCTTATATCATGTTATTGTATTCAAATATTTCATCACTTGTCATATTCTTAGAATCACATTCATATATAGAAAAGATAGAATAGTGTATAGGAGAATATAAGGTTACCTTGGATGTGTTTTTCATAAAACACATGTTTTTCATTTATATATATACTTTAGTATCTTATCATCATTATTTCTATCACACTTAACTCTAAAAAGATAATGTTTCTAAATTGATAATGTAAAAAATTACCACTACAAAATCCACTATAAATTAAAATGAGGCATAATCTACAAATTTTTTATTTATCATGAGGTTGACACCTATGACCTTCTTTGAACCATATTAGTATAACAATAAAGGGTAATGGGATCATAAGTTTAATGAAAACTCTCCTCTTATTCTCTTTAATGTTTTCTTCACATTCATCAATCCATATAAAATTTACTCTATTTAATGTCAACATGATTAAAGGATTTGACAAATGTGAGAAATTTATTAAAAAGCAGTTATAATATACATCTATTCCAAGGAAAAAATAATTCCCAATTATAGATATTTTTATGGGCTATTAATTAATTACTTATGTCATTAATGAATCCATTTACAAAACCCTTTTTTTAAAAAACATGAAATAAGATAAATACCTTTTACTGCTAAAATTCACACTTGTTGAACATGTGATACTATTTTTATTTAAATTAATTTCCTTAGTAAAATACTCAAGTGTCCTTAATTTTCTTTAATTTCCATGGAATATATACGAATTCCATCAATAAATACTACTAAATTTTTATTATGGTAATATATAAAAACTATATTCCAAAAATATATACAGATAGAAGAGGAATTTTCATGTTTGAATGGAATCACTTTGAATTAATAGTTTATATGTCTTATATGAAAGGTTATTTTGGGTATATTGTTGAAACAAAAGATGTTATTTGTGAGAAAGGGAGTTTTTGTTTGTGCTTTTTTTTTCAATACTGACACGGTTGATCAAGAAGTTTGCAAGAAAAATGATCTTACATTACAGGCTGAGTATAGTATTGAAGGTTGTGCAATTTCCTAGAGATTTAAAAAATTTTGGGATCAAAATTTAGGGGATGAGGATAGAACCATGAAGGGTAGTATTATGGAATCAGATATTCATAAATATGGTAAAGGTATGGGTTTTATTAAGACTAGGATTCACAATGGTGAATTTCAAGAGTCTGTGATGAGTTGATGGTGTTCTCTGTGCTTATGAGCATTAGAGCATTTTGAGTGCAAGATGGATTGATGGAGATCTTCATTAAAATGAAATATCTCAAGAGATATTTTGGAATAGAGGTGCTCCATGAAGATGTTTTCAAAAGATCTGAAAAATTAGTTGGAGGTGGTGAATCATATTGAATAGCTGAGCCTATAAATATAAGGATACCCCCACTTCATTTCACATATAAATATTCAAATAAGTTCATAATCACTATATTTTTATGAAGGTAGGGAGCATTATAAATCAAGTTATCTATGAGATTATGCATGTCATGTATGTCATGAAAATACTAGTAATGTCTTGACTCATTAAATAATTCTATGTAATGGGTGATTCATGATGACTAGGTATTCCGTGATGGCTCAATGAGCTTCATGAAGGAATTTTGTTATGTGAAGGTAGTTTACTTCCTGAAGGTTGTGAGATTCATGAAGGAACAATATGAAAATCAGTTTTGAACATCAGGTTTTGGTTAAAATTTCTTTTAAAGTTCATAAAATCAGTTATATGGTGTAGGAAGAGTGTTATGCTAGTCAGAGACAAAGTCTTTAATGTTTATCCATTAAAGCGACCTTAAAGTCAATAAAATGAGTAAGGATTTTTCTCAAAGAAGTGAGTGAGGGAGAGTCAATATAAGTGTTCTGAGGGACATAATGTGTGATACCTAAAATATTTTAAAGGAAGTTTTCCTAGAATATAGTGAATGTGTATGAACTTATATATTCCATATCTGGTGAAGATTCATGGATTTAGGTATGACTGGCATAATGTATGTGTATGCTCCTTGGACTTGCCCTTAGTAGTGAAATAAGTAAAATTAACATATTGTCTCTCTACTTGTGAATGTTTAAATTACTATAAATTATCATCAGAGAGGTTAAATAATTTTCTACCAATATGGGAAGAATATCTGTAACTTTAGAAGAAAAGGTCAACACCTTGATTCACCCTCCCCTATCAGGGTGTTATAGGTTTCTTTATATATCTTACTGTTTCACCATTAGTTGGTGATATCAAAATCCAAGATACACATTTAAGAATTATTGATCCCTAATAAGTTGATTAAAAAAATTATCAACACATATTAGATGATAATTATTCTTAATCTTAATCTTGTTAGGATCACATTAATCAATGTAAACATGCATAGAATCAGCCTTCATAAGAAATAAGCCTAGATCACCCTATAGATAAGAACATGAAAAAATAAAATCCTTGAAGAAATTATATTTAATTTTCTTTTTCAATTCTTCTAATTCTATGGGGGAAATTATATTGGGACTCATTAATATAGAAAAAATAAGGTGTGAGATGAATTTAAAACTCCACCTCATGTTCTTACTGATGGCTAAGAAACTCTTTGGAAAAAATATTTTTATATTTTTATAAAATTAGAATATCTTCATTGTTAGGTCCCTCCACTACCATTTGGGATAATTATCCCTAATTATTTGGTAACATGACCCATATTAAAGAATTAATTACGAGCCCATAATCGTATTTTTATTGGTATCAGATTACAGAATGATTTAAGATATGAAATGAGTTTCCCCTATCAAGAGAATTGGTATGTGATATACATAGTGAGAAATAATCACTTCTCAATATAAAATAAAATTCTATTAAGTCAATAATAAATATATTTTTAGCATGTATTTCTCTATAAACCTTAATAAAAGATGAGTTATACACATTGGATGAAATGATTATACCACCTTTTGTTTTCATAGAAAAAATAATAATCCATATTTAATGTAGTGTGTTAATAATTTTATCAATCTTTAAATATATGAATGACTGGAAATAAGTAGAATCAAATTGGATATTCACATATCATGACTAGAAAATTAGTGAAGAAATAACCACTTAATTTTCATGATAAAATTTTATTACACTTATTCCATAGTATATTTCTTCTTATATTAGTTTTGGAGGTTGTTGATAGAGATTATACTCATTTTCCCTTGGATTAGTGAAATTATATTCCTAGTGATAAAATTATTTGCATCTAAAACATTTAACTATTTCAGTTTCATTATGTAGGAATTTGTTCTATTCCACTTTTGTCATATGTATATTAATATCACTTTCAAATTAATGGTTATGATATCACATTATTTCACTGAAGAATCATTTCCCCACTCCCATGAGGTAATTTATTGGGTTCTTATTCACACACATTCAGCATATAGATAATTGATAATTTTTCCACCCAAAAAAAAAAAATTTAAACTCCCATGGAATTAAAATTTTCTTTTTTGTTTTTTCATAATCCCTGATAATAATGAGTTTCATGGTTCCGCTATCCACCATAGCTATATGTTGAACAGTTTATTTTTATTTTAAAAATTCCTTTATGGAAAAATATTTCTATAGAGTTAAATTTAATCCACTAAAGTAATGATAAATTTTTATTTTTGTATAGACAATAAAACATGAGGTATACCATATGAGTATTTTGTATTGTCTTCATAGTTACTAATATATTCATACTTACATTACACAAACTATATTAATCCATAATTTTATTACATAGACATTATGTATTATTATATGAATATTCTTTACAAAACATAAATATCCACACCAGAATCTTATACGTATAGTATCATTGGAAACATTGATACATAGACAACTAGTTCTTAAATGAACTATATCTTTTTCCACAAATTTCTTCATAATTATCACTTTTATAATAAAAATAAAACACAATAAATTTATTCATAAATTGGGGAATGAAAACATTAGAAAGAGTGATCTATAATGCTTAGTAAGGGTAAAAAAGGGAGATATAATTTATCAATTAAACATAACATGAGAATAAGGGTATGGAAACTTGATCACGACATTTTAAAATCATACCATTCATATCAAAGGTCAAAATTTTAGGTCATTGAATAAAGAAAGATTATTTATAAATCATGAATCATAAAGTAATAAATGAACATGAGTAATGAGAGTATAACATAGGCATATGAAATGGGTTTTTGGAATAGAAATAAGCATTGAAAATAAATTTATTAGTATTCAAGGCTCATTTTTGGAACTATCATAGTGTATTGTGTTCCCTCCCCAAAGGATATTATTAGTCAAGATTCACTAACAAAACTATCATAGTGGACATAATCCCTTACTAAAGTTGATTTACACCCCATTCTAGTCCTGTATATCTCAGTAGATATACATCTTTACAAAATTCATTAGAGGGATATATAATTCTGATCCAACCCATCACATAATAAAAATAATACATTTTTGAGAAAGAATATCATAAAAAATAATCATATCATAACTCATGAAATGATATTAGTTTCATATATTTTTCACCATGGAATAACCCATGGAAACGAAATAGTCTTCATAAACATTTCATTATAGCATTGCCCATAAAAAAGTAATAGGTTTTATAATAATTTTTCAATATAATCATAAAAAATCTTGAGAAATAATAAAGATAATATGATTAAATTATATCCCCAATAATTATTATATTACTTACAAGGTTATAATTTATGAATTTAAATACCATTAAAAGATAATTAAAACATATTTTAGTAAAATAACCTTTCCATTTTGAAATCACTTCATTAAAATATAGAAAATTCCAAAATCATAGGGAAAAATTATTCCTTGAAAATAAACAAGGAAACATGTAGAGAAAACTTCAAATAATTGAGTGTCCATGATGGTAGAAAAAACTATTCATACCATATAAGTTTAAAGATAACATTACTTTTACATTTTTTTAAAACATATGAAAACGCACCACATTCATAAAATGACAAGAAAATTAAATTTAAACCATTTTTTAAAAATTAGAAATTGGGGAAAATTTAATTTAAAAAATAATATAACATTATAAAGTACATTTTTGAATTTTTTTATGAAAATAAGGGCATAGAAGAGAAATAATTTACATCAAAAGTGGGAAATAAAATCATTTTTTCTTAAAAATAACTATTTCACTCTCTAGAGTATGTAAAGTGAAGAAAATAAAATGGAAAAAAATACACAATAAATAAACATAGTATAATAAAATTCAGGAGGTTCTTGTAATCAAGTTCATAAAATTGCATCATCAAAACTTAATTATAAACAAATCTTGATAAATAAAGAGATTATAACAAAAAACACTACCTCAAGTATCACATCCTTCAAAAGATCTCTAAAATCTAGTATAACAAATTTAAATTAATTACAATTATATAAAAATTCCATAAAAATATATATCATCAAATATATTATTTAATTATAACATTTTATGATCTATTTATTAACTATTATTTTCTAAAATAACTATTTCAGGTGATAACTACTTCATTTTTCTTGTATGTTTTGGTTTGGTAGTTTTGGTCCTTATACTTTGATCAGGGATAAATAATATAAAAAATGTTAATCATAAAATTTATTTAATATAAATTCATTATATATATATATTTATATTCATCCATTAAATTTATTGATCGAAAAAATGAATTACACCACTCACAGAGATAGTAAGTCATACATATGCATGAACATTATTTCCATTTTTAAATGGATGTAATGAAAAAAAGATGAGAAAATAATAGTTAACCAATAAAAAATTATTATATAATATTCAACATATATATTCATCATATAAATCCTTATTACTATCCATTTAAAATAGATATTAAAAATGAATCACATTCACTCATAGAGGTGGTAGACCAAGAACAACCATAAACAATGTTGTCATTTTCCAACTGTTTGGAAGGAAAAAATGTATTAATGATATTATTATTCCAAAATAATAATTATATCATAAATATAATATTTAAAACTTTAACACATAATAATACTCATCCATAAAATATTCTTGTGAAAAATGAATTGTTTCTCTTTTTGGAGATGGTAAACTGTACGTACAAACAAACGATACTTTCACATTCCCTTGGATTTTAATTAAGGTGTATAATGGTGGTTTTATAATCATAATAAACTTTTTACTTTATTTAGTTTAATGTTGTTATTATTTTATGATAAATACCATATATTTATGGTATTTAAAATAATAATAAAAAATAAAGTTATTGGTTATTGCGATTAAAATTTCAATGAAGTAACTTTTTTGATCTCTTCAAATGGACCCTATAGTTGATTTGTTGGGGATACAAGGTCCTATATAATGTGAATAGTTTATTATAAAAGTTAATTTGATTGTTTTTTTGATATATATGGCTCAAAAGATGTAAAGAAGAGAAGGGATGAGTGTCCATTTATAAGAGCAGGAGAGGACACACTTCGATTTTCTTAAAAGTTAAAAATAAAATGAATACATTATCAATGAAAATGACTCTAAATGGATATAAATTCAAATAAAAAGATAATTGGGTAAAAATAAAATCATAAATGATATTTAGATAGGTTTTTGTTTCATTTTAAACCTTATCATTCTGATTAATGCCTTCGTTAATTATTTGGACCTTAACCACGGTAAAAACAATTTCATCCTTAATGGGTAAAAAATGTTTTAATAAATTGGAAAATGGCTAAAAATATATCTGGATGATTTTTCAAACCATATTACATTAAATTTTTCAAATATATAATTATTATTAATTTAAAACCATCTAATAAAAAATATTTTTCTATAAAATATCTTTAATGCTAATTTTTAACTATTCATTTATTTTGACAGTTAACTAAGATAGGGATGGAATTTGAATATAATATTCTCATTTATCAATTATATTTCATTTGTATATAATAAATTCATAGAAAATATAAATTACTCAAATCATTATGTTTAATATTTTTTAAATCATTTTTTATTGATGAAATATTATATGGACGCTGTGTAAGAATTGAAGGTAATTATATAATTACTAAAATTTATAAATACATTTACTTCAAAAAAATTATTTTATTATACTAAAAATAACCATTTTTATTCATGAATGTCTTTATTTTATCACAAATTTAATACATAAATTGTATTTAAAAGTAAGTGTGAAATTTTGTTTTTTTTTGACTTAAATATTATATAGGTAATTTAAATATAAAAAGTGTCCCTTAAAGAATATATTTCATTTCTTATCGTGATAAGTTTAAAATTAAATTCAACTAATAATAATTTAGATGAAATATAGTGACCCTAACCCTTTATTTTAACCTAGTTTATTTGGATGTACCCTTTATCGGGGTGATAAATTTTATCTTATTTACTATTCATAATGATTAAAAGTAAAAGTGAACTATTTACAAAATTTTTACCTAATAATTACAAATATTTAATACATTTTTTACAATTCAAATTTTAAAATTTTTAATAATTAATTTTAAAATATTTTCTCAAAATGAGATGAAAACCATTTTCAAAAAATTCATTTTAAAAAATAAATCTAGATATATATTATTATTTCCTTACTATAAAAAAATAAGATCATTGTTAAAATAATTTATTGAATATATAATATATAAATTTCATTGATATCATTAACCAATAGTGATTAATTAAATCGATTTTTATAAAAACACATTTCTCATATATAAACTTCTTTTTTTGGAGAGACATCTCCTTCACTTTCAAATGATTTTAATGTTCATTTATAGTTATTTAATAATCAGTTAATTCAATTTATACATATATAAACCATAAAATATTTATAATTTAGTGAGAAATATTCATTCCTTCCAATCCAATGGCTAGGAGATAATTATAACATAATAATATTATAATATTGTATTACAGTTCATTTAAAATTAGTGTTAGGTGAAATACAAGGTATAAAAGAAATAAAATTTATTTAAATATAAATTTATTAAAAAAATTAGGGTGTTAAATTATAACTACCTTATAAAAATTTTAGCATTGAAATTTCTTCACTTTGGTACAAAAAATATCAGATACTTCCGCCTCTTCATATCCTCATGTTCCCGTATAACTTCCTCAAATTGGTGGTTTCGCTAGAAAACATTGATTATGTGAGTGGTATTGTTTGGTTGAACTTAATATATATGATACATAATATCCATTTACTATACCTCAAAAGAAGGATATTTCGCTAGTGGTATGACCATTGAGTTTGGTACATGTGAAGGATCTAATATATACTTCCTTTGGAGAGATAAATAGAACACATAGTGAACTTGGGAGAGATTAGGTGGAAGAATCGATCAATATGTTATCATCCTGATATAGTCAAGGATTTTAAAGGCACTAATATACCAAGGGCTTCCATTTCCCTTATTCCAAATCTCATCACCCTCTTCTAAGAATACATTTGTTGAAATAAAATTTCACTATCTTTAAACTCTATATCTTTCTAATAATATTTAGGATAATTTTTTTTCTAGCATTGTGCTACCCTTATATACCATTGAATGGATCTTTCTTATTTTCCATTTTTTTATCTAGATCATGTTCAAATAGTTTTATTTCTCCAAATTAATTCTAGTATATTAGTGTTCTAAATATCCTACCATAGAGGGCTTCATATGGATCCATCTAAATTCTAGAGAGAAATCTATTGTTGAAAGAAAATTCCCCCAAAGGAAGGTATTGATCCCATCCACCTTTGAAATCTATATTAAAATATCTCAATATGTATTCTAGAGTTTAAATGGTCCTATTACAATGACCATCTATCTAAGCATGATAATCATTTTTGAAAATTCATTCAATATCCAGAGCCTACTGAATACTTCTATAAAACATCGAGGTAAAACTTAGATCCTGATCAAATAAAATAGAATATGGTACTCTGTGTAATCATAACAGTAAATTTATATTTTGTAAAGATGATAAAGAGAAAAATATTCTCTAATGACAATGAATTTTTCTAACTTCATAAAGTGATTGACTACAACCCATATAACATTACATGCATTTGATGTTTTGGGGACTCTGACAAAAAAAAATTCATGGTGTTGTTTTACAATTTTCATTATAGTATGGGTAATGGTTGAAATATTCCTAACACACTAATATTTTCATGCATTTATTTAAACATATTTTAAGGATTTTTAAATATTTTCATTGAATAATTCCTTTTTTAAATGTTTTAATCAATATTGAGACTTTTCAAATGATGAACTAAAAATTATTTATTTGAGTAAAGGAATGTTGAATTTTGGAGTTGAATTTTGGATTTTTATTTTTTTGGGTAAATTATAAAATTTTATTTCTATATCCATATTTTTTGGAGTTAACCAATAAAATAGGTTAACTTTAAACAGACTATTAACTATGGCCTCCATGACATATAGGCGTCCCAAAAGAGGCAAACCCATCCTTGTAAGATAAAAAAGATCATGCATAAGATGTAGTCATATGGGGAGGAAACCAAACAATAATCTTTTGGGGAGGATCCCACGGGGAATACATATAGGCTGAAGCACATGTCAGTAAATAGGTATGTGGTGGTCAGGCCCACATGGTTGTGAGAGGAAGGGATCACTAGAACATGGTGCTTCATAGTGGCTTAAGGGGTCCTCTGACCCCCATCCAACTTCATTGTAGTTGGAATGTATCGATTTGATATTTAATAGCTCATAAAGTGCATATTGATTTCATATTTGAGATGCAGGATAAGAAATGTTGTTCATCATTTAATTAAACAATGTAATATTAGTCGCTCATTCCTCTCACTGTGCTTAGACATTTCGTGAGCCCATATGTTGCTATACTTCCCCACTCAACCTCCCCTACTGGATGCTACAACTATATGTTTTAACTATAATGTCCCATTACCACCATCTGAGAGCTCAACTTCGAGTCCCAATACACCGTAACTACCTAAGATCCAATTTTATCATCTATGGGACCATGTTATAATGACAATGACAGAATTTTCAACTCATCTGACGATTATAAATTTTGGATGAGGCTTGGTGAATATCAATATCCATTGTATCCACTCGACTCCATCGAAAACATGTGGAACTGAGCCCAAACCACCATGAATTCCATGCATGTTCTAAACTTGGAGAAGGCATCTCCACCAAGACTAAACCATACTGAAGGATTTGAACACAAAATGTTTTCAGGTGTCTCCAAAATAAAACACATGTTTCTTACAAAAAATTAAAAATGTATCAGTATCCAAACATTAAAAAGGGATTATATGAGGGATTTATATGATTTGAATATTGGGGATTGACTAATGAGGCCAATTCATTCAACTCCCCTTACCAATAAAAGGAGGCCTTATCCACTACCTAAGGGGGATGGAATTATTCTACTAGAAGAGGAATCCCAAGATAAAATTTTTGTTTTCCTTTATTTTATATTTTTATTTTAATTAAATTTATTTATGTAATTTCCATCTAGTTTATATTAAATATTACATGCATTTTTTAACCCATATTCCACCCACATTATTATTCTTCTTTTTCTTACTTATCCTTCTTTTCTATTTCTTATTATTATTCATCCAATTTTGGTTATTCTATTATATTTTATTTGAAATTTTATAATTCTTATTATATTCTATATTTTATTTTATTATTAAATCTCTCTCTATTTTTCTTCCACTTATATTAAATTAATTTATGTGTTCTTATATTTTATTTATTTTATTTTATTATTTTATTATTTTATCTTCTTTTCTTTCAAACCATTTTGGCTTTTTTTCCATTGAGAATGAGCTATTATCCCAATGCTTAGCCTGAGGGAGTTATGTGGTGTTTTCTAAAGTATGCTCTTAAAATTATAATGTTCTGTTCATTTTTGTAGTTTAAAAGGGTGATGTTAACAGGTGTGATGATTTTAAACCTTGAATATGAACTCAAACTACCTTATATTCATTTTTATAATACTTTTCTCTCCCATATAATAAATATATGTTCGTTATGAAATGAATTCAATCCATTTTGTTGATGAAATGACATATGATTGAGTTAGCTCCCAGAAGGTGTTACATTCTCAATTGAGGGGTATCATAATGAGGTGGAATTTAGTTTGTCTTAGAAATAATTATTTCACAATAATAAATAAAATAATATCGGCTTAAGACTGAGATTTCATAATTAAGCTACAAAAATGAATTTAAACACCAACAAGGATAATTATGGAACCGAGAAACCAAACCACAATAACCAATTTATGTCTTTGTTATCCTCATTTTCCATTGTATGTTAGTTTGTTTTCTTTATAATATTTTATCTCATTTAAAAGTCTTTTATTTTATAAAATAATAAAAATAAAAAAGAAATAGTTTATAAGTGAAATTTTAATATGTAATTAAAAAACTGAGAAGCTCTTAGAGTGATATGAACCTGATCATCTACTGTACTGCACAAAGAAAAATAATTAAATTTATATTTTTCATAACCCCTGACAAGTGTGTATCAAAACTAGCACCCTGTGTGGGGTGAAAATAATTTTTATTTACCTTTTCTTTTAACATGGTAAATAAAATTTATTTTTTTAGAAAAACCCAAAAAAATATTTTTCTATTATATATTCAAATGATTTTTCATACTAATGTAATGAAAACTCACTAGTTCAAGAATATATAATAGAATCACATGGGTCTATATTAGAGAGTGTTTACTTATTTTCTAGATAGATTAGGGGAGCCTAGAAGAAAAATCATCTTAGAAGATAAATTCAAGGACATTGTCTAGGAACTTAAAGAGAACCGTGAATTTTTTTTTCAAATTATTGGATTGTAAACTAACCAAAATCTTGTATTAATTCCATGATTTTTCTCAAGACATGTCTAGGACACGTGCAGAGCCTTCCTTCATTCCTCTTATTTTTTTAATGATCTCTGAAAAGTGAAATATAAATAAAATAAAATTATAATAGTGATATAAATGATCATGTGAAAAATATGAGTGATACACTAGATGATTTGGAGAGAAAAACAAACTGGCTAACTGGGTATATTAATTCATCCCTTGAGTAATATGAAGACAATGATAAAGATGAATCATTCGACTTCCCTATTTTTTCTGATGATATACAAGAAGTTGAGCCAATTATTGAGTATTATCCATAGGCCATCCATTTTAATAAATATATCCAACATGAAAATTATGAGATAGAGTGGATTCATGATAAGGAAAACTTATCTGTTGAGCTATGTATCAGATATCAGTAAGATCCAGATTAATTCTAGAACAAGTATGAGGTACACAATGATATCCCAAGTCCCTAAAAAGTAGAATAGCTTACACCATTACATATATTATTATACATTGGGAAATACTCCACTCATGTGGTGAATTTTAAATAAAATATAGAGGATCCTGACTATCCAACTCAATCCACTGATATTCAATTTCAAGAGGAACATACCACTAAGGAAGTGATTGACCTAGAAAAAAACTCAAGAAGAAAATATTATTTTGAACTATTTCATTTCATATTATATTCATTCTCATTTGAGTGTCACTCATAAATGACTTTGAATTCTTAGATTTGGTCAATACTTATTTTTCCATAGGTGAAGATTAAGAAACAATACCTGCACCTTCAGAGGAACAAATGGAGCTCCCTTATTTTAATGAACATTAATTTTAGAAATCTTATTAAGAATTCCAAGTAGCAGATCCCATGGAAAAAATATATTGGTGACTAAAATAGAAAGGGAGAATTTTATTATTAATAATTAATATTTTATATATTATTTAAATGAAATTACATCATTTCTACACCTTAGATGATTCAATCCATGCAACCCAAATTTAGTAAGCACTGGACAAGATAGAGGAGGTTTCACAAGTGTCATCCCAGAAGGATGGGGATCCATACTTCATCTTACCCCCACCATGAAATATATACCCAATTGAGAAGGTGATGGATCTGGTATAATCTATCCACAGATAATTCCTCACTAATAAAGAAGGAGTGAATGCTTAGAAAATCCACATGTGGTGGTTCAAATATAAAAAGATACATCCACAAACTTACTATAGATGGAAGCTGGTACTTCCCTCTAGAGGTAGTAAAATGTTAAGACCTACTAGGGGTATCATACCAAAATTTACCATTATAATTTATTTATTTGATTTTAATTTTATTCATTGAATTATTTTAGCATGAAACCATCCCCCCATAATTTTTTATATTTAATGGCATTATCCTTGCATTTATATTTTGTGATTTACTTTTTGTAATACCATGATGACATAAGGAATCCCCCAAGAATAATTTGAAGGATTATGATCAAATGATTTATTTCAAATATTAGTTCATGTTTATGGTTATATTTTAAACATCCTACATTATTATTTCAAATATATTTTAGTCTTTAAAATAAAAATCGCATTTAGATACTTTAGTTCTTACTTTAATTGTATTATCTAGGATATATATGTTTTTAGGAATAATATGATTTCATGTATTATATTTCAATTATAAATATACTAAATGAGTAAAATTGAGAATTGAATAATTAAGGTGAACCATGTATATTAAAATGCGGAGTCATGATTTAAGGGAATTAGTTGATTCATGTAAATGGAAATTTCCCTAACATTTTTCATGCTTTTAATTTCTAAAATTCAAGTGAATTTATTTGTTATTATTAGTAAGGTAATTAATGATTTTCCAAATATCATATGTTTCATTCCAGAGTGGATTTATAGAAAAAAACTTTTCTCTTTATATTTGGTATATTTCATTAGTAATCTTGGGACATGAAACCTACAAGAAATATCTTTTGGAATTGGCAAAACTATGACTATGAAAAAACAAATTTAAAATATTTGAATCATATTTTGATAAATCATTTTCTTTGAGACCAGATTTTATATCAAAACCTATTTATCCCATAGATTCCATAAATAACCTTGTTAAGAAAGGGCCTTGTTTCATGTCATTTTTATCCATTTGTACCCTCCTTTGAGTATTTTTCATAATATTTTAAAGTTGAAGTGTGTGGGTGAAGTGATTCTTAGGAATAGAGATGCACTACATTGTAAGGGAAAATTATTGTGGTTTTAATTTTGTGTAATGAGAAAGGTTTAGTTTATTAATTTTATTATACTATATTTTTTCCTTCTTGAAAGAAATTTTAAAATGAAACAAATGTGTGAATTGTGGCTTGGAGGAATAAAAAATAACAGTAACTGAAATGATGATTCTATTATCATATATGGTTTGGTGGTGGGTGTGTGGTTTATTCAATGAATGAAATTCCCTAAAAAGTACATTGAAAAGACAATAAAATTATAAAAGGATATAAAAAATAAATATGGTTCTCAAATCATTCATTATTATATATTTTGATCATAACCATTAATTTGAGTTATGGTGGAAGTGTAATTTTTTACATTGAAGTGGCTAACTCCCTTACACTTTTACATTTGATATATCATGCCTTTCACTTTAATATATAAGCCTCCATTTTGAGAATTAATTTTTATACATCAATTCCAAAGAACCTTAATTCTTAGAGTCATTAGAATCTTTATTTCATGTCCTCATGATTTTATGTAACTTTTTTCATTACAAATTGGAAAAGGTTGTTCTTTTATCATCTTGTGGATAAGAAGAATGTTCTCATGCTATGGGCATAAATATAATTTAATTAAAATCATGTGTGATGAGAGAATATATTAATGTGAGGTAAATCCTGATTTGTAATGTTTAATAATAATAAACAATTAAAGAAAATTAATAAATAAATTAATAACTTCCATCATTTTCAAAACTGATTAAGTTAAATTCATGAATTGATTGTTTCTTTGATAATTGTGAAATTAATATGATATTTCATATAGAATTTAGAATTTTAAAATATTGAAAATAATTTTATTTATTTATTTTTATATTTGAATTATTTTAACATTTTTACCCTCTAAGTGTCAATGTTGAGATTTTATGCTTGAGGGAAATAATAGTTTAATTATGGGTGTATTTGACACATTAACATTTTCCTACATTTTTGTTAACATATTCTCATTATTTTTAATAATTTTCAATTAATAGTTCTTTTTTATTAATTTTTTTTATCAAAAATAGAAATTTAAAAAGGAGGAATTAAAATTTATTTATTTGATTAAAGAAATGTTGAATTTTGGATTGGTGTTTTTATGAGTAAATTTGAATTTTCTCTATCTATGTCATTATTATTTTTGATTAGTTAACCAAAAAATACTATATTTAACTGGAGCATCCACCAGGCCCTCCATAACACATAATCATCCAATAAGGGGCCCAACCATCCATGAAATACAAAGGAGTTATAGCACAATCAATGGACACACGTGGAGGAACCCATGAAGTATTTCTATGGGGAGGATCCCATGGGGAATAAAGATTGTATGAATATGGTGTTAAGACATAGTTTTGTGGTGGTTAGGCCTATACTACTTTGATATGAAGGTATCACCAGCATGGGGTGGTGAATGATAGTGGAAGGGGTCCTCTGACAACCATTTAATTTCATTGTAGAGGGAATTCATTGGTTTGATTTTTAAATGCTCATAGGGTGCATCCTGATTTCCAATGTGGGACATTGGATAAGTGGAACCATTCATTATTTAATAAAACAATTTCATCTCACTCTCCCTTTCTACTCACCATCCTTAGAAATTTCTTGAGCCATAATGTTGTTATCCGCCACCACTCTTCCACTGCTTCTCAATGTTGATATCACTCTTTATCACCAGAAAACCACATTACCACCATGATAGAGCTCCGCCTCAATCCCCTTCACACTCTCACCTCTTGGTATCACCTTTGATCATCTACAAGACCTTACTCAAACAATATGAAGGAAATTTAAACTCATATAGCCACTATTAAGGCCATATGAGGCTTGGTGATGTTTTTTTCCACCGCTCAACACTATTGTATCCATGTTTCACTAAGACCAAACCACCATGCATGCCATGCATGTTTGAAAGGAGGACATGGAAACCCTACCATGGACTGTCCATGCTGAAGGATTTCAATACCCAATTTTTCTAGGTGTCTCCAAAATAAAATGCATAGTTCTCACGAAAAATCAAAAATGTATCTATATTTAAAATTTAAAAATGAAAAATCCTTGGTATTCATATGCTTTGAAGAACAATTCTTGACTGAGGAGAGTGAGGCACTCTACTCCCCATTCTAATAAAAATAGTCCCTAGCCACTGCCGAATGGAGTTGGACATCCACTAATAGAGGAGTAATCACTTGATACTATTTTCCCTTCGTTTTACCTTTTTATTTTAGCTTAATTTCCTTTTTTAAATTTCATTTAGTTTCATTTAAATATTACTTTAATTATATTTTATCCCACATTCCTCCCACCTTCTTCTTCTTCTTCTTCTATTTTTTAATTCTTCTTCACCCAACTGTGGTTTTTCTATTCTATATTTTTATATTTTATTACTCTTATTATATTATCTATTTTATTTTATTATTATATCTCTCTTTATCTCTACCTCTACCTTCATCTTTCATTTTTATTATATTATTTTCTGTATTCTTCTTATTTATGTATTCTTTTTATTTCTTTTATTCTCTTCTCTTCATTTCATTCTCACCACTATGACCGCTTACCCTAAAAAATTAGGGGCTGACCAGAGGATTTGTGTGGGGGGTGGTATTTGGTGTTTTGTTAATTTTAGACTTAAAATTATAATGTTTTATTCATGTTTGTGGTGAAAATGGCGATGTGCATATGTGTGTATATTATACACCATGACACTAAACTCATGATCACTTCTATTATTTTGTTTAAATATTTTCCCTCACATCTACTAAACATAATCTCTTCATGTGATGAAGTTGATCCTTTAATTTATGAAACAAAATATGATGACGTCGAGTCCTAGAAGGTGTCACATTCTCGATTGAGGTGTATCATCCACCTTGATTAAAGGAGGAGGTAGAATTGAGTTAGTCTTGAGATTTGAGATTTCAAACCACTAAATAAAAGAATAGTACCATAATATTGAGATTTCATAAATAATTAATCAAACTAAATATAAACACAAATAAATAGAATTATGGAACCCATAATGTAACACCCTAAGATTTCACAGTACGTCATCTCTTCAAAATAATTCAATAACTTGAGCTACCTGTAACACTGAGTTCGAGCACACCACGACTTACCAAGCTAGCCATTCAAAATTCAGTTATGAATATTATTTACTAAATATTGAATTTTATATACTCCATATAATTTTAGAATCCATATTATGTGTTTCTCAGATATAATATAAGAACAAATTCATTTTTTTTCATATAAAAAAAAGTTTTTTTCAAAAAATACAATTTTACTGATTTTTAATGGAGAACCATTTTAAAACCAATATTTGAAAATTTATATATTATATTTATAAAAATTAAATTTTTCTTTAAAATCAGGACATAAAAACTTAGATTGGATAATTTTATGGTAATTTTCTTATAATGTTCATATTTTGATGAATAGTGAAGAATACTAAATTTTATTTGAAAACAAAATTTTTAATCCAAATAATATATAGTGTTAAATTATGCATTTGAATGGATTGGAAGTATAATTAGATTATATTTTTATCATTTAATTCAATTTAGGTCATTATATATAATTTCATGTTTAAATTTGACATAAACACATGTCAATCTTTTGATAGTTTTTACTTTTTAAAAACCAAACTTTTGGTTTTGTCAATAATTATTATTTTTAAATTAATTAATGTGAATTATATTTTTTTCATTTGTTAAAATAGAATTAATTTTTTAATTTTTATTATCAAAATTATCTTAGGGTGTTTTTTGGTATTTTTCTAAAAACATCAAGTTTTGATGAATAATGAAAAACATTGTGTTATCATTTAAAAATGAATTTTTATTTAAATAATTATTCATTTTAATTAAATTTGGTTTATTTAAAAATAGATATATAATACCTATTTATGTTCAATGTAATTCATTGGAGTCATTCTATAATAAAATTAGATGTATAAAATTTTATTGAACTTTTTAGCATCTTTTACTCACATTCTTTTCACATTTGCAAATTTTCAAAAAAAGTAATTTAACCATTTCTGTTAATAGAATTTCAAAAATCTGAGAGTCATGGTTGATATCGTAAGTAAAATTTGGTTCAATAAGATGAAAACAATTTTCTTTGAATAGTAAATTTTGACTTTTATTTACCACCGTTAAAAGTAAATAGGGTAATTAAAGGAAAAATGATATTATAATTATCCTAAGGCTTGTCCAAATTCTATTGTATAAGTTTATTTATAACAAAAAAACTTTAGCAATAAAATATGAACCTTTTTTGACACTCGGATTTGATTAGGACATTTATTATTATTCTATTTAAAGAACAGTTAAAAGTGTTAAATTCAAAGTTTAATAACTATTTTTTTTATTATAGGGTTATACATAAGATAAATTTGATTATAAATTCTCATTAGAAAGATAAAAATATTTCACACGTAATGGTATTTTATTTATAATATTTATATTTTAAATAATTAAATTTATTTATGAAACAATGATGATGCAGTAATTACTTTATCAATGTAAGATTAAAATAATTGATATTACAAATATAACAATAAATGAAAATAGATACTATTGATGCCTTCCACGAATTTCCAAGGATAATATGAAATTTTAGGGTTGATTAAATAAATTTTGTTTTGAATTGATAAAGTTGATATGACTTTAACAAAAACAAAATAACAAATAGTGTTAAAATTGACATAAATGAGGTTTAAAAAAAATACTATATTATAAATTGATATAAATTTTTTTAAAATATAAGGTTACGGAAATAGAAATATATAAGGTTATATATATAAATAATGAAACACTTGGGGTTCTATTGAATTTTTATAGTAAGTTTATTAACCATTTATTATAATAATACAAGAGGTTATGGTAAAAGATAAACTATTTAAATAAAATTTAAATCTAAAATATAAGGTTAATATGGTGACCTAAAATTTTCTAAAACTTATTGGTTGAGAGGATTTAAATCCATCCACACCTTAACTTCTAAAAAAATCAATTTGGATCCGTTATAAACCTATAATTATTTTATAATGAAATACTATTTCAAACATTTTCATAAGTGACCATCACCTCTCTTATAAAAGGGTACTTCCCCTTCTCTCAAAATGGCACCTACAAAGACATTTGGATCTTCCAAACCCTCCCCAAATCTCCTCCCAACATCCATAAATTCAACCTATATGCCTTAAATTGAGCATAAATCCATTCTATGGAGCTCTTTTGTTCAAATCAAGAGGATACACCCAATGAAGAGGTAATTATTTTATCACATCGTTCAATGTTATTTTATACTTCCACTTTCCATTTCTTTGTTATTTCAATACCAAAATAATAACTCAAGTACCTTATACATAATGTGATGTTAATATAAATATGGTACAACCATACTCATTATTCTATCGATCCTATGAATGGTAATGTCACCATGCGTGTGTAAATACGACATAACTTCTCCACGTTGTGGTGTAATTTGTTATTGAAAACTATGTTATTTGGATTGATATAATGATGAGTAATAAGTATATAAATAATGAAATGAAAATTCTTATTTCACTGTATAATTAATATAACACCAAATTCTACCCCATTTAATCATTAAAGAAATGATATCGTTACTCGTGTGTACGTACGGCTTACCGTCCCCACGATGCGAAAAGATTCATTTCTAGGTTCACCATTCAACGATGATTCTAAAAATATATATTATCAATAATTATTGAATATATGACATAATAATGCAACTGGATATATATGTGTGTCTGTGTGTGTCTGTGTGTGTGTGTGCACTTACATATATCTTATTCACTTACTTCCATTCAATACGATATGAAAACGGAAACAGTGTTTATTCGTACGTACGACCTACCGTCTCCATAAATAGTGTCTTCCATTTCACATATCTATCTATTATACATATTTATGTTTTTAATATATATTATATATAAATCATGTTTTATATTTTGGAAGTATTTAAATCATGATCTTAATGATACGATCAAGATTTAAAAGTTAAAACAAGTAAGATAAAAAAAGTGATTATTACCCAAAATGTAAATTTAACATGGAAATCATTATTAAATGGGTAGTATAAAGTAAAAAATGAATCATGTATGATATAATAATATGAATATGGTTTTGGTATAATTTAATAACCTACTATGGCCATTATACAGGAGGTTAAACATACCCTTGAACAAAGGAAAGTGCATGGTAAGGGTTAATTCTACAATATCTTCATTATCTGAGGTTTTTTACACATGAGTTTCTACTGAGACCACTTTATCATCCACATCTTTGTTTCTTAAAAATGTATTTCAAAACTTTTTTACTATTTCCTAGAAAATGGTTTAAACTCATTTATACCCTTTTTCTATATTTTATAAAATGCTTATAGAGGAATCTTTCCATCATTTTCTAAACAATGTCCTTTATGACCTTTTTGAAAAAATTAAGGAACATTTTTTTAACATATACGGAGGGTGTGGCTATTTTATGCTTTTATAACCCCTTTGAAGCTTCCCTTACAATTTTATAAGAATATTTTAAAAATAAATGTTTTCTTTTATTATTACATGACTTTTAAATGATATTCAAAATATAAAGAGATATTTCTATCATACTATTTTGATTTTATATATGTAAACATCCTTTGATGGATTTTAAACTCTTTTAAAGTTGATTTATTATTATACAATATTCCATATTGTATTTAAGGTTCTATGATATGTTTGACTGTGGATATGTTATTTTAATAACATACATGGTTTATAGTTAAATTATGAACATTTCGTATGCTAGTTTTAATACAAATGTTTATGTTATGATTCCACTTTTTTATATGAGGAATACATTGTACTAAGTAAGTGATGGGTGAAGCCCGCTATAGCTCCTCGATGCATTGGTAGTTCTCATGATATAAAATAGTGTCTTGGCACTAGGACTTGACAAAATCTTATTTGCAGTCATCGCATGAGGCCTTGACTATGTGGTTATGATGTCCGACATTATGCATTCCATCATTATGAAATTCGATATTGGTAATACAAGTGATTATTAGAATAATAGAATATCAATTTGAATAAGTAAATAGAATTATTTGATTTATCTTTTCTATATCATGCGAAATTTTTTGTTTAAAAGGATTTTGTTTTAGTCATATAAATTTCCTTAAATATTTATGCTTATTTATGAAAGATTTTTCTATATTGTTATCCTTATTGATCCCTAGTGCTCACCCATTTCTATGAGTTATTTTCCCAGGATGTGACGAAGCATATTATGATTGACCATTAGGGATAGAATAAGGGATACGAATGTGTTCAAAAGATACAATGATGTTATTCTTTTTCATTTTATTATGTAAAACATATGTACGTATCTAGTACTTCTAAGGATACTAAACTGATCGGTCTTTCGGGACATGATTCCTTGTACCATGCCAATGTACTAAATAAATGCACTAACTCCGGGTTTCTGGGGTCAGGGCATTACAGTTGGTATCATAGGATGTTTAGTAAAAACCTTGGAAGTTATATTTAAAAAAACTCTCATTAGAGAACATTAACCTAAGATTGAATTTAAGGATTAGTGTAGACCAACATCATAGAATTTTGGTAATGTAAATATTTTGTGTATTTTACAAGAAATACATCCTTGTCTGGATACGATACTATAGAGGCGACTCTGGCACAGATATACCTAGGATTGAAAACACAGACAAGGAGCTTCGGGCTTGACCTGGGGTATCTTAGTACATGACAACGAGCCTTGCTACACTCTTGGTTATGACACTCCCTGGAGATATGCTTAGGATAAATCACATTTTCATTAGAATCCATTATGAAATATTTAAGAGTAAATACTTCCTCAAAGAAAACATTTTTATATGATTATATATTATATGAATAATATTTTCAATTTATGTTAGCTATTTTACATGATTGGAATTATGAATTGTGATTCATAAACTAACCTAGTGTATTCCATTGTTCAGAAATGGAACCCTGAAGAAGTAATGAGAACTCCAACAATACGCATGATCCAAATAGTAATAAGGATCATATCTTTCATCGTATTAATCCAACATTTTGAAGGGAAATAGTCTCCCATATATTCTCATAATATGAATAAATAGTATCATGTGTTAATTAGATAATTAAATAATTCTCTACATCCTATGGATTTTAAGGGAAGGATGAGATGAAAAGGATGGAAGAGAGAAATATGGACAAAGGGAAGAGGGGAAATAAGGATTTTCTTATATGTGATAACTGTGGAATGAATCGCCCTAGTAAATGATTGAAGGGAATGTGAGTTTTTTATATGTGTGGAGAAGAAGGATTCCAAGTACGTGATTTCAAGGGTAAGAAAAAGGATTCAAATATAAAATGCTTCATCTACAAGGAGTTGGGTCACTATATGAATCAATGACCAAATCATTAGAGTATTCCCCAAATGATGCTATTGGATAATAATAATGGTATGATACTACCACATATGAAGAGGAATGACTAGTGTTATTATGTTGTTATTAATGAATTTTTTTCATTTGAGTGTTGTATCAATAATGTACTAGTTATATGAATTATGGAAAGAAAAAAGGATTGTACCCTAGTACTATTTCATTGAGGATTTGAGATTATATGGTTCTAAGAAAAGTGACTGAATAGTAAGTTAAATATTTTGGAAAATACATGGTTTAAGGAAATATAAACCTTAATATGGTTATGATATTGATATAGTGATTTTGGAATAAGATATGATTGATTTGGATAAATTATATTCGATATTCTTGACTAATTTGAAAATACTTAATTGTTTTTTCCCATTAATATTGGATTTTACAACATTTTTAGATATAAAGAGTATATCTAGTATTCTATAACAAACCAGGGAACATGAATGTTATCAATAATGTTTTAAGGTAATTTAGGGAGTTACAGTGATTTAAAAGAATACATGATGAAGGTATTCACATGTTATTACGTGGAAAAAAGATTTTCATTGTATTTACCTTCCTTATATATTTTGGACTATGAGTTTGGACATAAGTATTTTGGATAAGTCTAAAGGTTGGAATGGATTATGTTTGAAATTGGATACTATTGGTAAGGTTAAAGAATTTATTAATATTATTTTTTATTGTTATAAAATGGACAACCCAGAGGTTTGGTGACAACCCGTCACATTCGGCTAGCCTGCGAGACTTGGACCCATAACCAAAGGGTGACAAGGGTGCATCAACAACCACTAGCCTATGTGATGTCCTAGTTTGTATAATGTTTTTTTAAATAGTCTATAAAATGAATTATAAATTCATTATTTTTGGAACAATATATGATTAGGATAAGTATAATATTTTTTTAATTCTATTATCTTTAGGAGTGAAAATGAGTTTGTGGTAGGAATTTTTTGAAGGATGAAACTCTACTTGTCAAGTATATATATTTTTTCCTCTTATTCTATGAATAAATTAATTTTTAAACTTTATAGAAGGGATCTTAAAACCAAAAATGGGTTATCCTACTACCTTATGTTTTTTTAACCGATGATATTTTAAATCGTCATAGATTGATGGCTTTGAGGCCCTCAATTTTACACTAGTTTGTAACTGATAACCTCAATAAATCTATAAATATTTAAAATTTCCTTCCAATTTTGTGTCTTTAACTTCCACCTTATGTTCTCCTAATCGAGATCATAATTTGGTGGTGACTTTTTCTTTTCCCTTTCCCCCTTATTAATACTAACTTTTTTTAACCCAATTTTCAATGTTGTTTTTTCACAAAGGTATTTTTGTATTTTTGACCTTTTATTTTTGAATAACAATTTAAAATTACGAGGAAAAAATTTATTGAAGGAGGGGATAATGTAACACCCCAATATATCATAGTATGTTATCTCTTCAAATTAATTCAATAACTTGCATTACACACAACACCGAGTTCGAGTGCACCACGACTTATCAAACTAGCTGTTCAAAAAAGCGGTTATGAATAGTATTAACTTAATTTTAAATTTTATATACTCCATATAATTTTAGAACTTTTATTACGCATTTCTTAGACATTATATAAGAACAAATTAATTTTTTTTTCCAGAAAAAAAGTATTTTTCAAAAAATGAAATTTTACCACCTTTTAATGGGGAACCCTTTTTAAAACCAATACTTGAAACTTTTATATATTAAATTTAATGAAATTAAATTCTTCTTAATAATCAGGACATAAACATTTAGTTTGGATAAATTTTGATACTTTTCTCATAACTTTCATATTTTGATGAATAGTGAAAAATACTAAATTTTAATTGAAAACAACTTTTTTAATTAAAATATTTTATAGTGTCAAATTATACATTTGAATGGTTTGGAAGTATAATTTGACTATAATTTTATAATTTAATACAATTTATTTCATTATAAATAAATTCAAATTTAAATTTGACATAAACACAAGTGAATCTTTTGATAGTTTTTACTTTTTAGAAAACCGCCTTTTCATTTAGACAATAGGAATTAATTTAAATTTAATTAACGTAACTTATATTTTTTGAATTTTCTAAAATTGAAATAATTTTTGAATTCATAATATCAAAATGAACATAGGGTGAAATTTTGGTATTTTTCTAAAAACATTCAATTTTTGATGAATAGTGAAAAACAATGCGTTTTTATTTAAAACCGACTTTTTATTTAAATAATTATATATTTTATTTAAATTTATTAAAATTAAAAATAGATATATAATACCTATATAAATTAAATTTAATTCATTGGACCAATTTTATAATAAAATTAGATGTATAAGATTTTATTGAACTTTTAACGTCTTTTACCTACCTTCTAGGAACATTTAAAAATTTACATAAAACGTAATTTTACCACTTCAGTGAATTGAATTTCAAAAATCTGAGAGGCTTATTTGAAATCAGTAAGTAAAATTTGGTTCAATAAGATGAAAATAATTTTTTGTGAATTGTACGTTTTGACTTTTGTTTACCAAGGTTAAAAGTAAATAGTGTAATTAAAGGAAACAAATGATATTATAATTAGCCAAAAACATGTTCGAATTTTATTTGATAAGTGTATTTCTACCAAAAAAACCTTAGGAATAAAATATAATCTTTTTGGTCTACATGGATTAGATTAGGACATTTATTATTATTTTATTTAAAGAATTGTTAAAAGTGTTAAATTCAATTTTTAATAACTAAACCATTTTTAATACAGGGTTATACATAAGATAAATTTGACTATAAATATTTATTAGAAATATAAAACTATTTCTTAAATAACAGTATTTTATTTATAATTTTTAGATATTATATAATTAAATTTATTTATGACATAATGATGAGGCAGTAATTACTTTATCAATGTATGATTAAAATAATTGATAATATAAATATAAAAATAAATGTTAATTGAGTCCTTTGATGCTATAAAATTATTTTCAAGCTCAATATGACATGTTAGGGTTGATTAAATATTTTTTTTTGAAGTGATGATATTTTTATGAATTTAACAAAAACCAAAAACAAAATAGTGTCAAAATTGACATAAATGAGTTTTCAAAACAAATACTATATTATTAATTGATATAATATTTATAAAATAATATTTTAGGCCAAAGGACATCGATACAGTTAGATATATCAATAATGAACCAATTGGGATTCGCTTGAATTTTTATAGTAATTTTATTATCCATTTATTATTATAATACAATAGGAAATGGTAAAAGATAAACTATTTAACTAAGAGTTAAATATAAAATATATGGTTAATATGGTCAACTGAACTTGCCTAAAACCTATTTTATGAAAGGATTTGAACCCATACCCACCTTATCTTCTAAAAAATCAATTTTGAGTCATTAAAAACTGAAAATAATTTTATAACAAAATAATATTTCAAAATTTTCCTAAAGTGACCCTCACCTCTCTTATAAAAGGGTACTTCCCATTATCTCGAAATCACACCTCCAAATCCATTTGGATCGACCAAACCCTTCCAAAATCTCCTCCCAACTTTTCTCACATCAACCTTGAGGCCTTCCATTGAGCAAAAATCTAAACTAAGGATCCCTTTTGTTCAAATTAAATGGAAACACCCAAAGAAGAGGTAATTATTTTATCACCTCTTTCAAAGTTATTTTATCCTTCCACTTTCTCTTTCTTTGTTATTTATATACCAAAATAATAACTCCAGTACATTATACATACTATTATTTCACTATAAATATGGTACAACCATACTCATTATTCTATCTATCCTATGAATGATAATGTCACCATGCATGCATGTGTATGGTGATGGATATAGTGATGAGTAATATGTATATAAATAATTAAAATATCCTGATATTTTATTTTTATAATTAATATATCATCCAATTACACACCTTTAAATCATTAAGGAAATAATATCATCGCTCGTGTGTACGTACGACTTATCGTCTCCACGATGCTATAAGATTTATTTCCGGGTTCACCATTCAACGATGATTATAAAAATATATATTATTAATAATTATGTAATATATGACATAATAATGAAATTGTATGTATATATATATATATATATATTTACCTACATATATCTTATTCACTTACTACCGTTCAATATGATATGAAAATGAAAACAGTGTTTATACGAATGCACGACCTACTGTCTTCATAAATAATGCTTCCCATTTTATATATATATCTATTATACATATTTATATTCTAAATATATATTTTATTTAAATCATGTCCTATATTATGTAAGTATTTAAAATATGATCTAAAAGATACAATCAAGAATAACAAGTTAAAACACGTACGATATAGAAAGCGATTATTACCCAGAATGTTAATTTAACATGGAAGTCGTTATTAAATGGGTAGTATTTAGTCATAAAAAATCATGTATGATATAATAAATATAAATATTGTTTTGGTGTAATTTAATAACATACTATGATCATTATACATGAGGTCAAATGTACCTTCGACCAAAGGAAAGTGCAAGGTAATGGTTATTTGTACAATCGCTTCATTTTCTGGGGTTGTTTATACATGAGTATCTACTGGGACCTCTTTATCATCCAAATCCTTGTTTCATAAAAATTTATTTCAAAAAGAATTTAGTTCTTCCTATACTATGGGTTAAACTCATTTATACCATTGTTTTACATTTTATAAAATGTTTAAAAGGAATCTTTCTGACATTTTCCAAACAATGTCCTTTATGACTGTAGATGCCGAAAAGTGGTCAAGTACTAAAGAATGTTTCCAAATGGAAAAGAGAAGTCATATTTGGTCCCCGGGACCCCATCCGGGGGGCTCAGAGTGGCCGTGTGAAATAAATTCCTAGGCATGCGAGAAAAATGTGTCCTGTGTAGAGAGTTCCAGGTTTCACAAAGAGGCATCATCCCAGGCGTAAAATAATTTCACACCCCACCCGGCACGACTGACATTTCGCACTGCCGACATCAGCAGGCAATTATTTCTCTTCCATCTGTTTTCCACACCCCTATATGCCTATAAATAGAAGGCGAACCCCTTCTATTTCAAGGCTGAAGAATCTGAACCGGCTCTCGTGCGCGCAATTCACCCCTCCATGTGTGCAATATGGCCTCCAGGTATGATTATTTTTGCACCAAGCTGCCCCGAGGTCCACCTTTGCATGATATACCAATGGCTTAGACTGAGTTCCAATCCCTTCGGTGTCCACCCTGTGCATGAAATCCCTTCCATTGCACATAGGTTGGCCAATTGTGCACAAGTCCTTTCACTACACGCACCCCTTCTGTTTGCAAGCAATCCCTACAAATTGCGTGCACCCTTGTCTTTGCACGCAACCTCTCCCACTTGTGGGAAATTCATACTTCTTGAGCACAATACTATTAGTCGCCCACAAAACCTCGTCCTCAATTATGTGCAAGCATCACTGATTTCGTGCCAACCCTGTTTTTTTCAGGCAGGTCTATTATTTTGCATGCAAACCTCAAAGGTTGCACACAATCCCCCCCGAGACCCCCACCTCAGTGCTTCCCGGGGTGCCTCCTTGTGTAGGAACCCGATGCTCTTCTTCTGGATTCTATTTGTGGGTGTTTCCCACACCCCGAGCATCCACATCATGCACCGTTCTTTTGTGCAACCTTCTTGGCTCGTACAAAGTAACTTTGATGTCCCTTGGATGATACTGCCCATTGTGTTGCTTTTCCTCATACTTCTTCGCATTGGCACACTAACGACTATTTCTTCTTCACATAGCCATGCTAACGTAGAACCCTCAATTTTTCATTCCGAAACACCCCCTTGAAATGGTGTTGCCGATGCCTTCCCTCCCACAAAGAGTATAGGGTACTTATTATGCAAGTCATATGGTTGTGGAGCAAACCCACTTCATCTAAGATGTAGGATGTTAAACTTCCAAGCACCATCGTCCTCAGCACATGATGTTAAACTGTGACCTGGCCTCATGCCTTGCACGCAGGGTCCCCTTGCCTTGGACATTCTCCATGCCTAGTTGTCTGCACGAGGATGGTATTACCCCTTACACGGGGTGGTATCATCTTAATTGGAGTGGCATTTGTCTACGTGGAAGGGCATCCACCTTGGTGTAAGCCCTCACTTCCTCGATTCCAAGGACCATGAGGGGAGGTGGGGATAATTATTTTATCACTCTTTCCCTCTCCTACTGGGATTTTTCACCATCGGGAATCCATCCAAGAGTAATTCCTGACTTCTCGGGAAGCTAACCACACGTAAGCCCCCATTTCCTCTTTGGTCCGCTCAATGTGTAATCCCCTCTCCACTTCCCGTGGACGCACCTTTCACGACATGGTCGTCAGGCCTTTGTAGCCTCTTGTTTCTCACACTAAGCATGACTCACATGGGCTTAGAGTAAGCATCGACCAAGACAATTCCCCCACACCACATGACTTTAAACTGTATCCCAAACCTTCCCGAACTAGAGGGATTTGATCCATGTCAAGGCATGGTACGTAGGAAGCCTCCATGAAGTTCAAGACCCAAACAACTTGGGCCGCATCGGAGTGTAAGCCCCAACCCATCCCGAACTACGGGGACTTTGATCCATGTCATGGCATGGTACGTAGGAATCCTCCATGAGGTTCAAGCCCCAAACACCTTAGGCCACCTCAGAGTGTAAGCCCCAATCTAATCCCAAACTATGGGGACTTTGATCCATGTCAAGGCATGTACGTAGGAATCCTCCATGAGGTTCGAGCCCTAGACACCTTGGGATGCCTTAGAGTGTAAGCCCCAATCCCATCCCGAACTATGCGGACTTTGATCCATGTCAAGGCATGGAACGTTGGAAGCCTCTACAAGGTTCAATCCCCAAACACCTTGGGCCACCTCAGAGTGTAAGCCCCAATCCCATCCTGAACTACATGGACATTGATCCATGTCAAGTCATGGTACATAGAAATCCTCCACGAGGTTCATTCCCCAAACACCTTGGGCCACCTCAGAGTGTAAGCCCCAACCCATCTCAAACTATGGGGAATTTGATCCATGTCAAGGCATGGTACGTAGGAAGACTCCATGAGGTTCAAGCCCCAAACACATTGGTCTACCTCAGAGTGTAAGCCCCAATCCCATCCCGAACTACGGGTACTTTGATCCATGTCAAGGCATGGTATGTAGGAAGCCTCCACGAGGTTCAATCCCAAAACACCTTGGGCAACCTCAATGTGTATTCCCCAATCCCATTCCAAACTACGAGGACTTTGTGATCCATGTCAAGGAACGATAGGTAGGATCCTTCACAAGGTTCAAGCCCCAAACACCTTGGGCCACCTCAGAGTGTAAGCCCCAATACCATCCCAAACTACGGGGACATTGATCCATGTCAAGGCATGGTATGTAAGAAGCCTCCATGAGGTTCAAGCCTCAAACACATTGGGCTACCTAAGAATGTAAGGCCCAACCCAACACCTTGCACCGCCTCAGAGTGTAAGCCCCAATCCATTCCCAAACTACATGTACTTTGATCTATGTCATGGCATGGTACGTAGGAAACCTCCACGAGGTTCAAGCCTAACAACCAGACATTCCGACCCCCTTCACGTCAGTTCTCCCCCATCCCGCATGACGTTAAATTGTATTCACCATCTGAACTACGTGGTCTTTGATTCACCTCCACGAGTATATGTAGGAAGCCTCCATGAGGTTCAATCCCATCACTCATGTCCCATACCGATCTCTCCCTTGAGCCCATATGTCTTTCGAAGCACATGCTCTGACCTAGAGGTTCCACTTCTTCTGGGTTCTATCCCTGTGTCCCTTCTCATGGGTCGCCTCTTTAGGTGTCCCATCATCCCATAAAAATACGTGGACTTTGATTCCCCGCCATGGGGATACGTAGGAAGTATCTTTGAGGCTCAATCCAAAAATCATCATCCATCCTAATTCTTACATGGGCCTCCATATCCCGGTGAGATCATGCCACCTCATTCCCTTTTACAGCATCCGGGAAGCGGCCCACGTGCTAGCTCCAATATCGGTGTTCCCTCCAGGGGTTATTCAAACTGATCCACTCTAATCAGTGTTCTGATCAGTCCGATCCATCTTCGCTGGATATTAAACTTGTGGCCTACCCTATGATAAACATGGGAAGCTGAGGAAAACCTTAGATACATGCCCATGGAATATCATTCCCATGTCCAATGCGGGATTTCTCAGGCTTCCGCGCCCTCAAGAAGCCCTATAATAAGGGATAGAAGATAGACATGACAATCTCCCAACATCAAGACACACCAGTGGTGCCCAATGTGACTACTCCCCTAACTGAAGGTTACTTCCCTAACCAGAACCCATGAAAAATCTTGATATAAGCGGTGTAATTAAAAGGTGTCCATGAAGACATGCTTCTTGGAAGAGTTTCTTGAACTACATCTTAAATCTATGAGGGATACCCAGACTAGGTGACGAGCTCTGAGGAGGAATCTATGGAAGGAACAACTGACATCCCATCATCCCATTTCGATCAAGGAGCAGACATCCCTTAATAATGAGCAGATGTCTCCCGCCTTTGGAAAGTGGGAATTTGGGGAAATATCAATGTTTACTCTGCGTGACAGATGTGCGTGCCTCGGTGAATGCGTTAGAAATAATGACCTTTTCGACCAAATTAAGGAAATAATTTTTTTAACTTATACAGTGGATGAGTATATTTTCTACCATTATAATCCCTTTGATTCTTCCATTACAAGATTATAAGAATATTTTCTATATAAATGTTTTCTTTTATAATTACATGACTTTTAAAAGATTTCAAAAATATAAAGTGATATTTTTATCAAACAATTTTGATTTCATCTATGTCAATATCCTTTGATGGATTTTACACTTTTTTAAAGTTTATTTATTATGATATAATATTCCATATTGTATTGAAGGTTTTGTGGTATTTTTGACTGTGGAATTTTTATTTTTATACCATACATAGTTTATAGTTAAGATATTAACATTTCATATGCTAGTGTTAATATGAATGTTTATGTTATGTTTCAAACTTTTCATATAAGGAATGAATTAGACTTAGTAATTGAAGGGTGGTGCCCTCTATAGATCCTCGATGCATCAGTAGGTCTAATGAGTCAAACTAGTATCTTAGCATAAGGCCTTGACAAAATCTTTTTTGTAGTCTTGGCATTAGACCTTCACTATGTGGTTATGATGTCCGAAATAATGCATTCCGTCATTATAAAATTGGATATTGATATTACATGTGATTATTTGACTAGAAGAATATCCATGTGAATAAGTAAATGGAATTATTTGATTCATCTTTTATATATTATGTTGATGTTTATGTTTAAAAGTATTTTGTTTTAGTCTTATGCATTTCCTTAAATGTTTATGCTTATTTATGAATGATTATTCTATATTGTAATCATTAATGAGCACCTGATATCACCCCTTTCTATGTTTTATTTTTCCCAGGATGCGAAGAAGTATATTATGACTGACCTATAGTGATAGTATAAGGGATATGAATGTGTTAAAAGGAGACCACGTTGTTGTTGTTTTTCATTTTATTATTTAAAAATTATGTATGTTGCCATTACTTCCAAGGCTACTAAACTGATTGGTCTTTCGAGACATGTTTCCTTGTATCATGTCACTGTATTAAAATAACTCACTAGATCCAGGCTTCTGGGGTTAGGGCATTACACATAAACCAAACCATAAACGAAAATTTATTTATTTTTCAACCACATTTTTTCATTATATGTTAGTTTATTTTTTCAACATTTTCTTCTCATTTTAATGTTGTTTATTTCATAAAATAATAAAAAAACAAAAATAAATAGGTATTATGTGAAATTATGTTGTGTAAGTAAACAAACTAAGAATCTCCACATGAAATATGACACTAGTTAGTTATAGTGTTTCACTAGGAAAATACCTAAATGTTATTTTTCTGTGCCCCATGATAGGCATGTGTCAATACCCATATAATTTTGTCTCTCAAAATTAACTTCCAGATATACTGGACACTAAGAAACATACTCTGTAATATATCTCTTTATGTTATCCTCGAAGAAATACTATTTCAATTCTATATACATATTCATGATTAAAGGATAAATAGGGATTGAAGAACTATGACCTTAATCCAATATCTCCTTCTTCAAATCTAGTACATATGGAACATATACATGCTTCATAAACCTAATTATTCCATCACAATCAGGGTTATACCTAGGATCATTTCTCATTTTCTTCTTTATCTCTACCTCTTCCTTCTATAACTATTTAATCTTCATTTCAATGTATTATTGAAAACTCATTTGAGAAAGATAATATTTCTCCCTTTCATTCAATGTTTATATATCCCTCCATTGAATGCATATAAATATTGAGTAATTTGTGATCCTCATCATAGACAATCTAGCATGATCCTTTCATCTATAAGAATTTTCCACCTTTTTCACCTTCCCATGGTGGTAATGTATTGAGAAATAATAATCTTTAATCATCTCTAAACATATCCTCTAGTGAATTATTATCACCTTTTTAGTGAATTTATACATTAAAATTTTATGATCAATATTTATGTCTCACCTTTCTACAAAAAGACAATTCATCGATGTCTTTATGAAAAACTTTCTGTAAATAACTCCAAATCGTGATTTGGGAAATTTTTCTTATTGACCTTAAATTTTAGTGAGGCATAATATATAACTATATCATTCAACATGATGATGCATCCCGATTCCTTATTCAATGCATAACTATTTTTTACTAACCCTTATCCACTATAAGGTACTATAACCATAGGTGTTTTGACTACCCTTCACTTTATTTCCATGGAATTTTCCTCAAATTATACTATAAAAAAACCATATCTCCCTTCCAAGTTAACATAGTAATTGGATTTGAAAACCATGAAAAATTATATAAAATCACTAATAATATCCATCAAAACAAGAAGGAATATTATCTTAGTTATATTGTCTGGTTCAGGAAAACTTTTAAAAACTACTGCCTTTAAATGATCGAAAGATATACCCCCACTAGAGATTATATGTCCCAAAAAATAAAACCTTTGGTAGAAAAAATTCACACTTGGTAAATTTTTTATTCAAATTATCCTTCTTTAGGGTATTTAATACAATCCACAAGTGATATTCAATCTCTTACATTCTATTTTAATTAATAATAATATCATCTAAAATGGCTAACACAAACTGGTCAAGGTAATCCCTAAAGACTCTTCATTAAATCAATGAATATAGCATGAGAAATTGTAAGACCAAAATACATAACTATAGATTCATAGTTTCAATTAGTTGCATGGAAGTATTTATATTTATATCCTCTTTCTTGTCCAATAATTGATGATATCAATGAAAAAGGTCAATCTTGGAATAAATTTGACCTCTATATAGTTGATTAAACAAATAATTAATATAGGGAGGAGGATAATTGTTCTTGGTGGTGATATTGTTAATTTATTGGTAATTAATGATGGGTCACATTGATATATATTTCTTCATAAAACAATAATAGGTGTACTCCAAGGTGATGAAATTGTCCAAATAAATCCCTTTTTAAGATTCTCCTAGAGTAGATTCTTCAATTAATGCAACTAAATTAGGTCCAATAAATGTGGAGTCTTTGAAATATGTGTTTCTCAATGTAAGAGTTTTATTAAAAATAGAACTTCATAATTCAGTGGAAGTCTATGAAACTATTCTGGAAAGATATATATTAAATCCCTCAAAACATTCATATCTTCAATGTAGAGTTTCTTCCCAACTGTATGGGATAAACACCCATTTTTAACTGGAATCAAGAACCATATAATATATGTGATTTCCACTAGAAGTTTATATTTATCATCACATTAATAGATGACCACAGGTTGGATTCGAATATAAAAAATAACTGCTCTTCCCCGATAATTGATTTTGGATTTATATGAATAAAACTAATGAATTACTATGATGACATCAAATGCAACCATAGGGAGAATAACCATATTTTTAATAAGTAAATTTCCAAAAAATCTAACCAAAGAATAATCATAGACTAGAGATACAATAACTATGCTATTAAGGGTTTTTACTGCTAATTCAACATCTAATCATTATGGTAGAATTTTTATACCCTTGTCAAATTGTTCAAATAAAATGAGTGGGTGTATTTGAATTCAAATAAGACATTATTAGTTCTAGATTGGACTGTATGTGTACCTTCTACTATATCAATATGATACCTATCATCAGAAATAGTAATCGTATAAGATTTCCCTTTATCTCTGGGCATAGATTGTTTGAAACACCAATCATCATCAGAAACCTTACTATCAGATAATGATTTAGCATAATTAAAACACTACTTTTATTTTAAAAACCGGAGTGTGGGTGTTTCTTTTTACATCGCCTTTTCTCTATTCAAATCATTAGGTATCTTTTTCCCATCACTCTGACAATCAATTTCCTGATGTCCTTCTTTCCACACATAAAGGATTTACTATTTTCCAAAAGAAAAATTATATATAAAACCATTTAGAGACTTTTTTAAGCTACTAAATAATCAATCAACCTTAGTTTTAGGTTTGATGATAATTCCAGATAAATACCTCACAAGCCTTCAAATATTTTCCTCATAGGCACTGATTGATTCATCATCATTATATTTTATCTTAAAAATTACATCATTAATTTCTTATAAAGAATACTAAAATACTATTTACCAAGAAATATTCTGTTAAACTCATCCCACTCCATGGAATTAATATCTTCCAATCATAGCATGTTGTGGATAACAGTCCAACTTTGACCTAATTCACATTCGAAATGACAAGTAGCAAGAATAAATTTCTCATATTATGAACATTTTAGTATGGAAAATATCTTTTCATTGGAACCATTACATTTATTATCAACTAGTTTATTATAAAAACAACTAAAATAATTTATATGTTTCCTCCTAATGGACTCAACATAATGTTATTCCCTCTTTTGGTTGTTTTGAATATCAACATATTTCATTGATTAGGAAAGTTATGTAAGAATAAAAACAATATTTTTCTATCTATATATCATAACATTTGGTTCCTCATGTATAAAACCATGGTATTTTTTAATTCATTAATAATTAACATATTTCCTCTATGTTCCATAGATTGACCAAAACCAAAAATAATTCTATCAGAAACAATAATCATAGTAGAAAACCACATAATCATTAATCTAAATAAAAACAATTTTTTAATCTATAACACCTTATGTTTAACCTAGTTCATACATGCTTATAATCTACTCAAATAATTTATAAAAAATTTTAATTCAAAATTTAATTTACCCAAGTATATCCCCTAAGAGTGTCAGACCGGATGTGTTGTAAGGGAACTCTCAGTGTTCACTAGACTGATGGATGGGATATTCATGGATTCTATTTTGGGGTTATTACCCGAGGATGCATCTGTTAAAAAACTAAATCCACATGTATAATCCTGAAAAGGATGTAACTCTAGTAAAATCACATTCCTTTATTTACCCTAACATAGGAAATTCTCTTATACTAATAATTAAACTAAGGGTTCCCACTAAAGTTTTCTCATCATAGTTTCCAAAGGCTAACTAAAACTTTTCTAATACCAACAATAGTGACTCATAATTTTCCTATATAGATATTACATCTTATTATATGAGTATTATTTATATAACATAACGATCCACACCATCATCATACATAACTAGTATATTTGGAAACTTGGATACACAAACAACTATTTCATAAATGAACTAAATGTTCACCTTCTAAGTCCTTTATAATTAGTACCCTTATTAGAAAAATCCTACATAAAACCTTTCCTCAAAACCTATTGAAATGGAATATAATCAAATGTGATCTTTTATTCTCATTAATAGTAAAAAATGGAGATAATATGGATTACTAAAACATAAGATGAGCCCAAGTGTATGAAAATACAGTCTTAACATTTGAAACCCATACCATGCATATAATGTATCCCAATATTGATTCAAAACAGAAATAATGGAATATTATAAAACATGAATCATAATGAAATCAAATAACATGTCCTTTTAGAGCATAACATCGACATCTGACATGATGTTGTGGTATAAACATAAACATAGAAAATAATTTCCTTAGCATCCAATGATCAATACCAGGAATATCATAGTGTATTGTGTTCACACCCCAAACCATCTTAGTAGTCAATATTCACTCAAAATACTATCATAGTAAACAAATTCTCTTACTGAATTGGGTTAACTCCCCATTATAACCTTGTTTATCTCATGAGATATCCATCTTTACCCAATACATTGGAAGGAAATATATTTATATTACCACCTATGAAATAATGAAAATAATAAATATGTCTTCCAAAAGATAATAAAAAATTTATCATATCATAACCCATGAAAATAAATGAGTTTTGTAAACATTTAGTCATGGAACAACCTATAGAAAAGAAATGGGTTTCATAAGTATTTTTTTATAGAATAACCTGTTGTAAAGGAATGGGTATCATTAAAAAAATTCCTCATAATCAAAAAATATATAGTGAAAGAATAAGGATGGAATAATTAGATCATATACCTAGTAAATATTAGATAACCTCAAATATTTTTTTCATTGATGAACATAAATTCCATAAAATGATCATTAAAACATCAATGAGAAAAATAAAATTTCCATTTTGAATCACTTAGTTGAAATATAAAACTATTCAAATATTTTGGAAAACAAATTCTTTGAATATAATAATGGGATATTGTAAAAGAATCTTCAACTAATTTATTAGTCTTGATAGTGTAAATTTTTAATCATAATGTATATTTTAAAAAAACATTCCATTTACACTTTTTTTTAAAAACCACCTCATTCAAAAAATGAAAAGAAGATTCCATTTGAACTATTTTTTAAAAGTATAACATGTTTAAAAATAAATTTAAAAACTTATATGAGACTATAAAAAAATTCTTTGAAACATTTTTATAAAAAATAGATATGGGAGAGATAATATCGTTGACCAAAGAGAGAAAAAAAAATATATTTTTCCAAAAAATTACTCTTTGAGTAATTATTGTTCTTAATGAAAAGAAAATGAAAGGAAAACATGTATTCTCATGAAATAACCATAGGGAATGAAATTTAATGATTTTTTGGGATAGTATATAGTAATATTTCATTATATGAAGTTAATTTTAAACAATCTTGAAAAACAATTAAATTGTAACATAAAACCCTAACATTAAGTTTCACATAAATTGAAAAAACTCTAACCTACTATTTAATATTTTTAATTTTATGATACTGACATAAAAAGATAACACCATTATATATAATAACATATATTATTTACCGATAACCTTTTATCATCTATTTGTTATTAATTTTGTTTATTAAAACCACTATTCCTGGTTATAAATACATTGTCTTTAATGTTTGTTATGGATCGATAGTTTTAGTCCTTTAATTTGATCATGGTTCCATATACACCAATATGTTAATAATGATATAAATATCATATATATTCATTATATACATATTTTAATTCATCCATAAATTATACATATATATATATATAAATTAAATCGTTCATGGAGATGGTAAATTGTACACACATATGACAACTATTTTAACATTTCAATAGAAGGAAAGGGAAAATGGTAAATAATAATTAACCTTTACATAATCATTATTATATTATTTTAATCATATATATCCATTATATCAATCATTATTATCATCAATGTAAAATGGAAATGAAAAATGAGTTACATCGCCTCGTGGAGATGGTAGTCCACACATACACATAAAGGACGCTGTTATTTCCAAATAACTGGAAGGTAACAAGATAGGGAAGATATTATAATTAAAAAAGAATAATTATTTAATAATTATAAAATACAAACCATAAACCCATTATATTATTCATTCATAAAATATATTTATGAAGGATGAATTCTATCTCTATGTAGAGATAATAAGCTGTACATACACGCAAACAATACCTTCAATTTCCATTTGATGGTAAAGAGGGTTTATAATGGTCATTTTATAATCATAAATAAATTTATGTATATTTATTATACTTAAAATTTTATTTTATGATAAATAACAATGCTTTAGAGGAGGAAAATATAATTAAAAAGAAAGTTAATGGTTATGCTGATTAACTCTTCTTTGAAATACCACATTCAAATAACATCTTACACACCCTATGGTGGTATTTTTGGGGGAATGGGACATATATAACTTTTATAATGATGTTTTGAAGTGAAATTTGTAGGCTTTTAGATCAAAAATGCTCAATGTGGTGTAAATAATAGAAAGGAGGGGGTTTCCTTTTATAAGGGAGAGAGAGTACACTCTTAGAATATATTAAAAGATCAAAATATAATAAATTAGTACTCAAAAAAATTCTTGAAAATATCAGTATATTCAAATAAAATAAGTTAGGGTCAAAATAACATCATGTAATGAAATTTAGATAGTTTCTAGAGTCATTATAAACCTTATATTTTTTAACAACCCCTTCATTAATCATTTTTTCACCTTAACCATGGAAATAATTATTTCAACATTAATGTTTTAAGAATATTACCATAAATGATCAAATTACTTATTAATAGACCATGGTTTATATTTTAAACCCTATTAAATTTACTTGGCTGAAGATAATATTTTTTTCAATTTTAAATCATTTAATAAAATATTATTTATTGTAAAAGATATTAATTCCATTTTTTGGACTATTCATTTAATTTGACCCTAAAGACATTAAAATGAGAATAGAATTAAAATATAATCATTTCACACATCTATAATATATTATATGTATATATAAAATTCATGGAACACTATAAGTTTCTAAAATTATATACATTTAATATTTTTAAAATGATTTATTTTATATTTTTAATAATGGATGAAATAATTTTCGATGTTGCATAAGCATCTAAGATAAATATATTATAGGATCCCAGAACACCTTGTGATGGGGGGGGGGTGAATTAGGGTTACAAATTATTCTTCTAAGGTGAGAGTTATTTTTCCTTTGTTGGTAGTAACTTTTTTAACCTGACTAATGAAATCTTATAGTAATTAAAAAATCTCATGCAGAGAGACTACACAACAATTGTACATGGCTCACCACTAAGAGCTAGCCCATGGATAATATACTAACAGTATGTTGGTTGTGCCTAAATCAACTAAAATTTATTTGTTATTGTGTAATATAGAATATCATACATAGTCACATTGTTCTAGGAATACTACATTTACAATAAATTTGGATAGAGCATTGCTTCCCTCATAACACTTCTGTCAACTCCCCCTAGACCACCACCTTTTGTGAAGTCCTACTCAATTTAACTACATGAAGTTCAATTTATAATATAGGTATTTTATTTTTTCCCTAATTATAACTAGACACTACTTTAACTATATTTATGAATTGGTTAACTTGTATTAACTACAAAATAAAACTAGATGTTCAAAACCCACTAGTTTTACAACTCATGCACTTGAACACAACACTTGTTCTTGCACTTTTTTTTTGTTTTGTAGAAAAAGTAAATTATATCATGAAAACTACCCACAAAACTCACATGGTAGCGATTGAAACATGTAATTTTCTTCATAAAAGTTCCTTTCCTGGAACTCTATGGCGTGCAAGTCTTGTGCATGTAGAGGCACCAAATTATCATTGGAAAAGTTACTCCGAATAAAGGAGGAAGCCACCTTTTTATAGAAATAGATGTCCCTAAAAACATTTTATTTTCATGCCTTACACTATGTGAACAACATTACTCATGTGCTAAACTTATCTTTTTATTATGTCACCTTTATCGCACAAGCCTCATCCTTTTCACAAGTGCGCACAACTCTTCTTGTGTTGCACATATTTATGCAATTTTAGACCATTCTTACAACTACTTCCTTTTCCATATTTTTATGTGATGGTTCCAAAAGATTACTTGTATATAATTTTGTTAATTAACTCTGCCATTTTTTTGAATATTTTACCATTTCCATGAAAATATTTCATTTTAAAAAACAAATTCCTCCATCCTCCAAATTTTATAACCCAAAAATTTGGCGAACATTGGGAAAATAATGTATCATTCAACAGTGAATCCTTCTGAATCATAAAATACTTGTCTTCAAAAATTCTTGATCAACATATTGTGGATTTACAAAAAACACAGAAACACAATTTTTTCAGTTGGGAAAAACCTTAATTCCTAAAATCTCCTCCTTTGGGGTTTTTTCCAATCTATTGATAAAATTAATAAAGAAATATCCTCAAAAAAGAACCCAAGAGATGTGAAATAACTCATACATTACTCTAAGTAAACGTGATAAAAAATAAATATAGAAAAAAAGATCTGAAAATGAGAATTTAATGCCACTATGGGCCACTGACCACTCCTATAAACAAATCCTCTAATATAAACACTCAGTGAATTTCAAATATCTCCCCCCTTAGGAAATAAAAACAAAAAAACAATATGTATACTCTTAGTGCTAAATAAACCCCCTTTGTATTTTATCTCCCCCATAAATCTACATAACATACACAAATAGATTAAAATAGTTAATATAATTAGGGAGAGGGGGTAAAACAGAACCTTGTCAGACACTGGGTGGTGGCTAAAATCCGATGTTCAACCGATGTTTCTCAATCATTTGTGACACCAAAGTCTTAGTCAGAATATCATCCACTAGGTCATCAATTCAATCATGATCCATTTTAATCAATTTTTTTCAAATTTTTATTTAATAAAGTGATATATAATCTCAATATGTTTGGTACAAGAGTGTCAAACTAGATTCTTCATAAGATCATGATTTTATTGTCACAGTGAATCACTTTCTAAAATTTTACCTCATCACCAATTTTTGTAAGTTTTTACTTCATCTAAAATATCCATGTCTATGAATTGGTAGTAGAGATATACTCTACTTCATATATACGAAGATAATTTCTTTCATGAATTTTTCTCAACAATACCACACAATTATTTTCTATGAAGAAAGAACCACCAATTATGGAATTTCGATCCACCATATCTCCAGACCAATCAGTATCATATAATGTTGATAATTAATTATCTCTTTCTTCTATAACACATAATCCAAAAAAAATACATTGAATATACCTCATGGTTCATTTAACTGCTTCCAAATTCTCCTCATCCAGATTACTTTGAATGTTGGATGATAAGAATGTTGAAAAGATGATATTTTCCCTTGTTATAGTCAAGTATAATAAGATTCCAATTATTCTATGATATATGGTGGGATCTATTGATGTCTCATTCTCATGATTTATTAGTTTTTTCAACACCATAATCAGATTTGATATTTATTTGTAGTCAGTTGTGTTTTTTCAGAATCCCTCTTGCATATTTTATTAAGAGAAATGAAGCTGTAATTATTCTATTGAATCAACAGTAGACCCAATAAGTATGTTAGTTTACCAGTCATAGAAATTTCAAATTTTGGTTTCATGTGATTAAAAAACTATTCAAATGATCTCTATCACCTTCCACCAAAACTAATATCATCCACATTCAAATGTACTATAAATTGATCTTTCTATGAATCATTTATATTGACGTTATGGTGGAAACATCATCTTTTAAATTTTATCTTCTTACTATAAGAATCTAGTAAAAAATACCATGCTCATAGTTCCTACATCAGACTATATATATCCTTTTTTAATATAAAAACGTTCATCTCATCATTTCTAATTAAAAATCCCACTAGTTGTCCAATGTATACTTTTTCTTCAATATCCCCATATAATAATTATGTTTTGAAATCCATATGATAAAATTTTTAACCTATTTGAATTACCATGGAAAGAAAGATCCTGATCGACTCCAATCTAGCCACTGGAGAAAATGTTTTTTTCAACATCAACATATTCAATCTATTCACATCTTTTACACACCAAGTGTTCCATGTTTACCATCACATTTCAATTATCCTCAATCTTTTTAAAAGATATCTTTTTTTTCTAATCAGATCGTGATCTTTGGGTCCCTTAACAGAATCTCATGTTTGGTTGTTGTAAATATCATATAGTTCTTCATTCATGGATTTAATCTCTAATTAATAAATTGATTCTCATACAAATGAGGTTGGTTCCACAATTGATAGGAAGGTAGAATTTGATTCATCACTCATTATCCTGGTCTATGTATGTTTGTTCTAATACCCAATGATGTTGGATTGATCAATTTATGATCTTATATTTCTCATATGAGGTTCTAATGATGTTTCTTCTGTAGTGGTATACTATTATGATTTTTCTTCTAAATTATCATTATTTTGTGAGCCTAGATTGTTTTTCAAGACTTCCACTCTATCTGTATTTGAATCTTTCCCTATTCCACTATCTTATTCATCTTCAATCATATAATCATATGAGATAATAGAGGTATTCATTGGTTTATCCATCATGATATTAACATAATTTCATTCAAAAATTATTTTAATATGAATACAGTAACATTTGTAGTCTTTAATCTTCATTAAATATCCATGTTATATCCCTTTATCTATAGAATCCCCATACTTGACTAGATTTCCTTCTTTGTTATGGATGAAAAAATTATTTCCAAAAACATGAAAATATTTTAAAGAGGGATTAATTCCCTACCATATAGAATATATTGTCCTAGTTTCTCCTATAGAAATAAATATTTTTATTTTAGTGTAAATTTCAAAATGAACATCCTGTTTCGAGTAATGATAAGAAACATGACTCACGATCAACATAGTACAAGCCACATTTTTCACCTATGGATTTTTTCATTAAATGACACCATTTTTTGGGGGGTTATCACTTCAGAAACCTTTTTCTTTATATCATGTATTTTCAAGTAAATTTTAAATTCAATGGATGTGTATTCTCCTCCTTTGTCAAATCGTAGAATCTTTATTGTATGAACCATTTCATTCTCATCTCTTTGATGATAAATCTTCATAGAGTGAATCACTTTTTGTTTAATCTGTATAAAATTCACACAAGCCATTCTTCTATAATAATAAAAAAAAAAGAATTAATTTCCTCTCTCAATATGTTTAGCCACATTCATTGGACCAATAACATCATTGTTGAATAGATCAAGCAAAATTGATACACTTCTGTTATTCATCCGATATGAACTCTTGACCGTCATTCCACCGATTAATGAATGACATGCCTTTTATCGATCACACTTCATATTGGTAATGACAAAAAATATTAATCTTAGATATTTTTTACATTCCCAATTAGATAATGTGACCTAACCTTCTGTTCTAAAAGTTATTTTATCCTTCAAATAATAAGTAACAAGTGTTCTCTTTACTATAAACCTAGAATAAATTTCCATCTATTTTGTATCATTTAATGAGAGAATTATCTATCGTTCATATGATAGGAATCCCCTTTTAATTAAATGTGACTATTATTCTAGAGTCACAAATTTGACTCACACTTAAGAGATTTTGACATAAACCGTCTAGATAGAGAACTTCAGTTTTCTTCTTATTATCATTTTCTTGTTCAATATTTCCACTTCCTTTGATCATTAAATAATTTTAGAACCCAAATCTCACTATTTTTTCAAATCATTTCTTAACATTCTTAAAAAAATATTCACTTCTTATCTTATGGGATGAGAATCTACTATTAAGAATCATGGGCCTATTTCCCTTATTTCGTTGAGATCTATTTCAACAAGGTCGTCTTTCTTGTTTTTTTTTATTTTCCTTCCATGTGATACATGATTGTGTAGAGGAAAAATATGACCTTTACAATATATATTAAATATGGATGGGTTCGAAAAACTTATATTCTTCTTCTAGAGGAGAATACCTATTTTCAAGAGTAACTCTTCTAAGTTGGTTGGTTTTAACTTGTCTCTCAATTTGGTTTTTATTTTTACCACCATTCCCATTCCTATAATGAATAAATTTATATCCATAGTTATAATAGTGAAAAAATATCAATAGAAATTAATTATTATATATTATAAAGGATATGGTATAATTATCCTTTGTTAACATCTAGATGTTTCTTCATTCAGATAGATCCATTCCTATTATCAATAAGACATTGTATAGACTAAAAATACACAATACTAAAATTTAATAAGGGGAAATATCTTTTCAATTCCATTCATCCAAATAAACCCTTATTTTATAATGTTATTTGATAGTTGATCCAATCTAGATAATTTATTATTATTTTAATATCTATTTTATGTTTGGTTCAAAGATTATTTTTGGGACAATACAAACCATTCTGATTTGTGTAACCTTTTTTCATACCTTTATTTTAAATCATCCTATTTTTAGCCATTGATGTTTCTACATCACATCCTATTCCAATTTTTCCCATAAATGTGGATATATAATTATTCAAGGCCTTATTTACTACATTAGAAACATATTCATCTCTTTCAAGTGGATATTAATCTAAAAACATTCCAAATTATAATGAATTTTTTCATTTCCTTTGAGTTGATTCAGTTTCTAGTTTACTTATTAAAGTAAAAACTTTTATTCATGTCCCTCAACTATATTTTCATTTTCCTCTTATCTAAATGTAAGTTCATTAATGAATTTTTCATACTACTCTATTATGTATTTACATTCCATAATATCTTATGATTTTTCAAGTGTTGTTAAAAATTATTCACCCTCTCCATGTATTCAATCAATTTTTGATTCAAGGAGATCAATGTACTCTGACGACTCTTTTTGGATAGATCTCAGCTTTCTATAGGAAATTCATTAAATTTCAAGATTATAAAGAAAAACCTGAAGTTAAACCTTAAGATAAATAACCCACATTACCATATTATCTTCGTCTTTTTTGGTTCTACCTTTTCAACTATAGCCATCATCAAGGATTAAGGTTCAGAACTAAACACTAGTTTGACATCCTCTAAAAATTCATTATTGTCATGCCATTATTTAAAGATTAAGATCTTTATATGAAATTTCTTTCTGGATTATAGGTCTTCATTGTTATAGAACATTTTCTAATTCTTCTGCACTATTTTTTCTTCACTTTCTACATCATTAAATTTCCTTGTGCATCGAGAGGTGATGTTCCCAACATTACTACATCAGAAACTAGCCAATAGTAGCTTGAAATAAAATCTCCCTTTTCCTATATTGAGTTTAATTGAATATTGAGAAAAAAGTTATTATTTACCATCATCAATTTCTCTAGAAATCTAATTTTATTCCATGGATTTTAATTCCATTTCCTTTCTTACTTGATCAGATGCATCTTCTGGTTTGAATCTTACTTTATAATCCACCATACTATTTCACAAATCATCAAGGGAGATATTAGAAAAATAAATTTCCAGAATATCCCAAACTTTTTTATTTTATAGATATGGTAGTAATTGAATTATTTTATTCACAATGTAATTATCTTTTAATTATTCCCCAAATCCTATAATTGCTCCAATAACTTCAGTTATGTGATTAAATAAGTTATCCATATTTTCATCTAGATGCATTTTTAGATCATCTGAGTGATTTTTAAGGGCATGAAGTTTGGCCTCAATTACATTTTGATCACTTTGGTATATATTTTCTTGTTTATACCATAAGTAATTGGATATATTAGAACTTAAACCATTGATATACAATTGATTACAAAGTGCTGTAGTAAGAGCATTTTGTTCTTTGGCATCTGTATCAAGCATTTTTTTTATTTAGTCATAGAAAGACTTGTCACATTAGAGAACTAAATACAATGATTAGTTCCAAAATTAACTTTTATCCCATGGGATCTTATATGGTATTTGATCATATTCTTCCATATCTGGAAGTTTATTTCATCAAATATGGAGAATACCTTAACATTCATAGAATTGTATATGAAAACAATGGTAGGAATATTTAACTCTAATAACATAAATTATCTGAAACCACTTGCAGGGAACTGGAACTCCATATTATAGGAGGAGAGAATAAGGTTTTCAAATATTTCTTTTATTGTGATGGATCATTTTCCCACATTGGTATGAACTTGTTAAACATGTCTGATAGAGTCGAAAAATAATTAAACATTCACATGATGAGAGAAAACACGCCATTTTAACTTATTTCAACACTAATGGATATTCCAAGGATAGTGCAAAAATAATTTGTCGATCGTATCTAAATCCACTAGCTTACCAAGTAATTTTGGAATATAGAAGATCAAATGTATTCACTCTATTCCAGGCACACATCCTTTACAAAAATTAGGGACAACACAATGCCTCCATCAGAACACTTTCATCAACTCCCACTAGCTCAATTAATTGGGGGAATTATTACACATTATAATGACATGAAGGTCACTTCAGTAGATTGGAAATTGAATTATTTATCCAAAATTATCATGGGACACTATTGCACCATATTATTGAATTGATGCACTTATATACACTGATCAATCAAATCATATATTCAAAATATTCTAGTCACAAACACCATGTACTTATGAAAAAAACTTGTTCTTAAGTGTATATTTTTGGTTCTATCATAAAAGTATAATATTTTTTTAAAAAATACCATGAACTACACTCGGTTTTGATAAAAATAAGGAAATTTCTATGTACAAGTCTTCTTTTCATAACTCTACAGAGCGCAAGTCTTTCTCAAAGTAGAGGTTCCAGATCTTCATTCGAAAAATTACATCGAATTAAGGATATATAAACCTATTTATAGATGTGAACAAACCTGTACACAAGATCCTTGAGTGACTTCCACTATGTGTGCAACATTCCTCCTGTACTAAACATCTCATTTTGACGTCGCCCTTAGCCTGCAAAATCCTTTTCTTTAGAGTGTGCACTACTCTTCATGTGTCACACAACTATAAATGTTGTGAAATTTAATATATTTCATATATCTCTTTATTTTTATATATTTTTATTTAATTTACTAAAACATAACTTATGTAAAAGTTTTAGAACCACCTATACCCTTACTTTAAAATTTTCTCATTTCCAAAAAAATCAGTCCATTTCAAAAAACAACTTTCTTCATCATTCAAATTTAAGACCCCAAAAATATATCAAATACTAAAAAAATGCCACCTGTAATACTAAAGACATCTACACTAAAAAAACACTTATCTTGAAAACTTCTTGATTATCCTAGTGTTGATTGATAATAAACACAAAAAACACATCGTTTCCATCTATGAAAAAGTTGGATCCTACATTTATAATAACTCAAAATTATAAATAAAATTACATTATGAAAAAAAAATCTTATTCTAAAAATAACCATTTATATTAATTAACCACTTTCATTTTCCCCTATGTTTACACATAATATACATTAAAAAGTTAGAGAGTGACATTTTGTATTTTTATTTTCATTAAATATTATATAGGTCATTTTCATGAAAAATTGTCCCTTAAAAAATATAATTTGAAAAATAATATGATAAATGTTGAATTCCATTTATCCAATAAGAACTAATATGAAATATGGTGACCTTAACACTTATTTTTATCCTAGTATAACCCAATTTACTCTTTACCAAGGTGATAAATTTCACTATGGTTACTATTCATAGTTCTTAAAAATAAAAGGGTCTAATTTACCAAATTGGGAACTCATAATTAAAAATTAGGAATCTATTTTTTACAATTCAATTCATATAAGTGGCATAAAGTAAGTTTATAATAAATGCGAAGAATGTGATAAAAACAATTTGTTTTCATAAATGTAGTTTTATGCATAAAAATGAATATACATTATTATCTTAAATATTATAAAAACTATTACATGCATGTTACATAATTTTATTAAATATATAATATATAAGAGTAATTAAAACCATTAACTAGAAATTATTATTTTAATATTTCAGGATAAAACACACTATACCCTGAAAAGTAGTTTTTATAGAAAAAATCCCCTTTATTTTTAAATGATGTTTATTTTCAATTCTAATTATTTGATGAAAAAATAATTATTTTCATCCACAAATAAACCATATTTTTTGAATAATTTTGTCAGACCTACCAATCTAATATCTAGCCGATAACTGCCACAAAAAAATATTTTAATAGCATATCACGGTTCTTTTAAACATGATCTTTCATCAAATGCAAGCTAACAAAGAAATAATCTTTTCATAAAGAGAAATATGTTATAAAATATTGTGGTGGTACATTAACTTAGTTAATTATTGTTATATTTTAACATTAAGAGTTTAGAGAAATTATTGGGTTTATAATATTTTATGAAACTCCTCCCATTCCATAGAGTCTATTTATTTCCTTTACCTGGTGTTATTGACCAATATACACCATTTTTCTTCTTCTCCTTCTAAATGATAATCCTTTAAAATTAATATTTTAGGCTCTATGAATTTATGAATAGAATATATCTTCACATTAATATTGGTGAATTTCCAATCAATTAGTGGATTTGAAGATCTAATAATGGATGGTGGTCATTGAAAAATGAAGGACTTGATAAAATGTTTCTCTTTCTTTTGTGAATTTAAAGGATCGATGATGTTAGGGTTTTTAATCATAACCTTTTTTAGAATAAAAAAAATTATTTCACACTAACTCATATCTAATTTTTTTATTCATCAGGATTATCAACATATTTTCCATCACACATTTTGTTAAATTAGTTCCCCCTGGTTCAAATAATTTACTAAAACCAATAAGGTTATCATGAGTAATAAAGAATAATATATTTAGAAAATAAGGGTAAATAAATATTTGAATATTTTTAATATGATGGTTTCTTTACATTAATTTCAATCTATAAATATATTTTTAACTTATTCCACTTTCGATTCAACCTCTAATTCTATTAGATCAATATATAACACTTTTAATTCATCCTATTGTTTAATAAGTTTAGTTATTTTATTCTTCATAATCTAATATGATGAAATAACTAAACTCTAATCTGATACTACATAATAAAATAATTTTATAAAATATATAAATATTATATCATTTTCATATTTAAACATTAAATATCACAAATGAACAGACCCTCAGGATCTAAATGTATTGTGTCTCTGGAGATTATCCACACAATCATATTATAAATAGATTGTGATTAAACATCTCTCATAAAACGTTTCCATGAAAGGTACCCTCTTAAACATATCATTGAATATAATTTCTTGTGGAAATAAGAAACAAAAGGAGGTAGTTTAAATGCTCACTAAGGTAAAAATTTACAAATTAGCCATACAGGAATAAATCATAAACATATGGGAAAACATAAAAATGGTAGAAATAACTATTTAAAAAGAACATTGAATCATAAGATCCAATCATAAGTCAGGATGGATTAACACAGATGATGTAATAAATATATGTAATCTAAAAATAATCATCATGAAACCATAAGATATACCATATAATAAGAAAACGGAAACATAAGATAATAATGATGATCTATATAGAACATTATAGGAATGTGGAATAAATATAATAATATAAAATCATATCATATGTTAAGATTAACCATGAAAATATTTATCTCATATTTTACTTGGATCAAAACCTATCCCATAAAAAGTAGACATATACTACCTATTCATGTCCCATAACATAACGGGCTTGGAAAAACCAAATGTTTCCTATAACATAGTGGAATTTGGATAGCTTCCAATGTTACATCATTAACTCATGAGATATAATGAATTATATAATGCATTAAAGGAATATAATATTTATAGGAAAAAAATAAAATATTGATAGACATTACATATGTGTGCCACATGAAATCGATCATACTTAAATTTTCTAGTAACCCATGGAAGGAAAATGATTAACTTACATTTTTAGGAAGTATCCCAAAATAATCCTTTAAGAATAGGATAGATTGATACCAAGATTTGAGTCACCCAAAAAAAAACTAGTAATAAGATAACATTGAAGGTGATATATGAGGCATAATTACATATATGTATAATCATTTTCAAATAGATACTTGTTTGATTCAATTATTTTGATAATCCCAAATCATGTTTAATTTTATAATGGGTTAGTTGTTTGAAAATTTATTTCAATCTATTTTAATCTCATGACTTTATTGAAATCAATTTACAGTATGAAAATTTTCTACGTCAAGGTCACTGATGAATGTTATTGCTAAGAGGACACTGGTGAAAAGATCACTGATGAAGACCTTACTGATGATGTTTTCCATTATAAAAGCTACAGTTGTAAAGTTACTATTGGAAGCCACCAATATATGGTCACTATTGTGAGAAGGTTGCTGCTACAAAGATTTTCTCTTAGAATTACAGTATTAGACTTATTATAGTTAGAGTAGTCTACTATTGAAAATCCTACCATTGGACAAGACTACCCTTGTAAAAGTCTACTGTTAGACAAAGTCTACCATTGACAAGCCTACCGTTGGACAATCCTACCATTGCACAAGTCTACTGTTGGACAAATCCTACAATTGGAAAAATCCTACCATTGACAAGCCTTCCATAGGACAAGCCAACCATTGGACAAGTCTACCATTGGAAAAGCCTACCGTTAGTGAATCCTACCATTGGATACACCTACTGTTAGAATTATACTAGTGCTTGAGCTTGCTGCTAATGATGCTACCATTTGATAGGATACTATTACCAGTCTACTGATAACATATTCTATAATTTATCCATTTTCTTGATATTATCATAACGGTTATATTTTATTGATTTAATGCATCTAGAATTAATTATTATTGTTTATAGACATGTCAGGAGACCATATCTTAATAGTACAACGTACAAGAAAGAATTCACATGATGTACGTACTCCTATTGTTGGATCTCAAATATGAAAGAAAAATACTGAGGAAGACAGAGGATGAAAGATATATATAGAGTCATAGAGAAAAAACATTCAGAGTCAGGTGTAAAGCAGCTAAATGCATTACTGGTGAATAAGAATAAGAACACTCCAGTGCATATACTAAAAATCCAAGAACTTCACAAAGATATTTTTGAACAAAATATTCAAGGATATCTTAATGGGCTTCATAAACTCTCTTATATGAAGAATTTGAACATATCAGTACCTAGAAACTAGTACCTGGAAGTTGCAATACTCTGTTTTTGGAGACAACTTGTAGAGAAGAACAAAAACCTTCATTTCCTCAACTGTTAGATATACAAAGTTGACCTTCAAACACATAGAGATTTATAAGCTCCATCCTAATTTCTCTGGATCTACTGTGTTCCATATTTTACATTTCTGAGTAGTGTATGTTTGTTACACACACACACTATCTCGTGTGCTTTAACTAAGGGATACTAAAAATCACCACTCAAAACTCTCCCACTTTGTTTTCCATGCATAACTGTGGAACAAGCCATGTGTGGATTGGTTTCTTGTTTTTCAATGTAGAATTGTGGTAGAGGTTGTAGAACATGGACAATGTAAAAAATATTATAAAAGTCAATACAGGTTGTATATAAAGATTATTTATATAAATAGTTTCGTGGAAGGTGATTACCAAGTGGAGGGGATTAGGTCTTGGCTTAAAACTAAACCTATTATTTACAGTGTTGTGCTCATCTTCCTATACTCTGTTTTATTTTATCAACTACTTCTATTTTCAAAGACAGAAAATTGTTTTTACATTGACTCTCATAGTTAGTTTTGGTTAGTGTGTAGATATTATTAATTTAGTAAACTTGTTTCAAAAGTGGAATTAGTGATTACCTTGATTCAATTGAGGACTAATCAACCTTAGAGAAACATGTTGAGAAATTAAACATTTATATATTTACTACCTTAGTTGATTGGGATATTTTGAATTGCGGGATTTTTTATCATAATGTTTTTAATAGAAATTTTAATTGGAACACAATTCACCCCCCCCCCCCCCTCTTGATTATCCACTCCGACCAACATTTGTTTTTAGAGGGTTATTTACATTCATGTTTTCAAATTAAACTATGATGTTATGTATATTGTAAAGATCTTAAAATTTTTGACATATCAAAATTTTCAGTTCTTTAAATTATAAGTAACTATGGAAACTAGAGTTGAGGGTGATGCTACTAATAGGACACCTTTCATTAATGCTAATAACAATGCTTAGTGGAAATTAAAAATGAAAATGTATCTGGAGAGAATGGGACCTAAAATCTGGGATACAAATGAAGAACAACTTGTATTGCCTGCTACTGCTAGGGACACATGATCTCAATTGACTAAAGCCACATATAATAATAACTTTAAAGAAATGAATGATTTTTATTATTCTCTAGGCGATGATGAATTCAATAGAATATCTTCTTGTAAAACTGCATATGAAATTTGGGATACATTAGCTGTTTCTCATGAGGGTCAACTAATGTTAAATATATAAGACTAAATTCATACACTATTAAATATTATAATTTTAAAATGAAGTCTGAAAAACCTATCTCTGAATTGTATCTCAGGTTTAATGAAATAGTGAACACTATGAGTCTTCTTGGAAAACCAGTGGACAACAAGGACCATATCGTGAGACTTTTTTGTTGCCTACCTAACAAATGGATGGGCACATATATTTTCATCTGAGAATCTTGTGACATAGGAAAACTACTAATGAAGGAACTAATCATAAATCACATGATGTATGAGGAAACCTTAAAGTGAATCAAGAAGTAGATGAAGAACTAAGGAAGAAATAAGTATAATTCAAGGCTATAACCTCAAAGAGAAAAGACATAGAAAAAGCTCAATCTCATATAGATACTTCAACAAGTGAAGACTCATACTTTGACAGTGATGAGGAGATGACTCATCTTGCAAGGAGATTCAAAACGTTCTACTGAAATAAGAAATTTGTCAAGAAGCCAAACTAAATGGGAATTTATGATAGCAAAGGACAATAGAAGAATGAAAAAAAATGGAATGACAACTCAAATGAAATAATCTTATAAGAGTGCAAATGAAAAGGTCATGTAAAGGTAGATAGTCCAAAGATGAAAATTAAGAAGAAAAACGAAGATAAGGGCAAGGGTTATAAAAAAGAAATGAATGCTACTGGGAGTGCTTCAAAAGACAGATCTAGTGGATCTGATGCTTCTGATAGTGAATAGAACAATTAGACCAACATATGTTTCATAATAGAAACATCTGAGGTAACTCTTAACTCTCCTATACATAATGACAATTATTATTTGAATAATAGTGAGTCACATAATGATGAATATATAACTAATGATGAACTATTTGAATACTGGGACATGATTGAGTAAACCTTTAATGAGCTCAAAGACAAATATAAATCATTAAAGAGACAACATTCTTTAAATAAAAATTATAAGTCAAATATAGATATTGAAAAAGAAAAATTCTACCAGCTATTAAAAGAAAACACATAACTTAAATTATCTAGTGTACAATTAAGAAGAGATCTCGAGATGTTTTCTACCGATAGAGATACCTTGACTTAGTTTCTAGGAAAACAGGTTGCCCCAAAATATACAATTGGTCTAGGATATCTACCAGGATAGAGACGGATCATTAAAACATAATTTATTCCAAAATCTAGAAAATTCACAGCTTGTTCAAGTTCTGGACCATTTCTTGAAAAACAATTCTCTAACTAACCAAACAAACTATTTATGTCTCAAAATACACTTGCTAATTATATGAAATCTGTGACACAAGTACGGTTCCCAAAATTTTACTTTCTAACCTCTCAGGTCCCAAGAAAATCTAGGTACCAATGTTACCCCATGTCTAATTTGTTTTGCAGCGGTGTTTCTAAAGAGTTCTTGTACGACTCTGTGGTACTTGAATAGTGGATTTTCAAGACATATGACAGGATATTATTCTTGATTCAAGATCCTAATCAAAGTTGATTGTGGACACTTAACTTCTGGTGATAATGAAAAGAAAACAATCATCAGCTTAGGCCAGATTGGTAACCCTAATACATTATTAATTTCTAAATTACTTTTTGTTGATGTATTAAAGTAAAATTTATTTAGTATCACTCAGTTATAGGATTATGGTTTCAATGTTAAATATGAAAGTGATGCATGTAATTTTATTATTTTAAAAAATGATTTAATATTTACTACTCATAGAAATGAGAATGTATATGCTGTTGATTTGGATTCTTTATTTAAGAAAATTGTTTCTTGTTTAAAAACTTTTTATACGGAATCCTATTTGTGGAACAGAAGATTAGGACACTGTAATGTGTACTCACTTAGGAAACTGAATAGTAAAGGTTTAGTTAGATACTTACCTAAATTACAATTCCCACTTAATAAAGTGTTCAATCCATGTCCAAAGGGAAAACAACACAATGTTTCTGTCAAACCCAATAAATAAGTTTCTACTTCTCAACCACTTAAATTGGATCACATTCATTTATTTAGACCATCAATATTTTCAAGTTTAAATGGGAAGCACTATGTTTATGTTATTGTAGATGATTTTTCTAGGTGCACATTGGTATACTTTCTGGCTCACAAAAGTGAAGCTTGTTCTCATTTTATCAAATAATCCAACTCTATAGAAAATCTTAGTGGACTTAAAATTAAGACCTTGAAAAGTGATCATGGATGTGAGTTTGAAAATCATGAGTTTGAATCCTATTGCTCACACAATTTCTATAGTCACAATTTCTCTATTATTATAACACCTCAAAAAAATGGAGTCGTTGAAAGAAGTAATAGGACCCTTCCAAAAATATCTAAGACAATTCATAGTGAGCATAATATACCTATTTATTTTTGGACCGAAGCTGTAAATACAGCTTGTTATACTATCAATAGAGTCTTTATTAGACCTGTTCTTAAGAATACCCCTTAAGAGCTTTGGAAAAATTGGAATCCTAAGGATAAATACTTAAGAGGTTTTGGTTTCAATGTCTGTATCCATAATACTATGGACAATCTTGACATGTTTTCCTCCAAAAGTGATGAAGGAATTTTCCTAGGCTACTCTATCTTGAGTAAATCCTATAGAGTATTCAATAAGGAAACCAAATGTGTGAAAGAGTTAGTTCATGTCAAATTTGATGAGATAGATCCACATGAACCCAAACCCACTCATGAATATATTGAGGAGGATATGTCAATTCTAGACTTCATGGATAATGATAGTGAATCCCCTGTGAAAGTAACAAGTTCTGGGAATCTTCCAAAATCTGCACCTGTTGAGTCTGAACCAATATACAATCATGAGGAGTCTAGTTAAAATCTATCTAGAGGTATTATAACTCTATAGAATAATCCTATAGATGTTGTAGTAGGTTATTTAAATCGAGGGACACAAACTAAAGCTTATCTGAGAAACCAGGTTGAACATGAAGCTTTTGTTTCATAGCTTGAACCCAAAAATATTAACGATTCTAGAAGTGAAGAATTTTGGGTGATGGATATGCAAGAATGATTAAATCAATTTGAAAGAAACAAAGTCTGGGAACTAGTTGAAAGACCTAAGGACACACAATAGGCACTAAATGGGTTTTAGGAACAAAATTGATGAGTCTTAAAATATAGTTAGAAAAAAAACTAGGTTAGTTGAACAATGATATAGTAAAGAGTAAGGAATAGACTATGAGGAGACCTCTTCACCTATAGCTAGGTCAGATTCCATTAGGATACTACTTTCTTATGCAGCTCATCTGAATATCAAACTTTATCAAAAGTATGTTAATAGTGATTTTCTAAAGAGGTATATAGTTGAGGATGCGTTTATTGAACGACACCATAGTTTTACAAATTCCCATTTTCCAAATCATGTTTTTAAACTTTCAAAAGCCTTATATGGTTTAAATCAAGCTACAAGAGCTTTGTATGATAGACATAGTTCCTTTCATATTTTAAAAGGTTATACAAAAGGAATAGCAGATCCTACTTTTTTTATTAAAATGATTTCCAAAGATTTTTTAATTGTTCAAATCTATGTAGATGATTTAATTTTTGTATCTTATAAAAATTATTTATGTAATTATTTTTCAAAAATAATGCAAAATGAGTTTGAAATGTGTTTAATGGGAGAATATAAATTTATCCTTAGATTTCATATTTTTCTAAGTAAAGATGGTATTGTTTTAAATCAAAGTAAATATATTAAAGATATTTTAAAACATTTTTGTTTGGATTGTAGTAAAGGGAATGATACACCTATAAGTACCACATGTATGTTGGATGCAGATGAAACTGGAGAACCATTGGATCAAACCAACTACAGAGGTATGATAGGGAGTCTGCTCTATCTTACTACTAGCATACATGACATTATGTTCATTGTATGCATGTCTGCTCTCTTTCAATGTAATCCCAATTAATATCACTTAAATTATATCAAAAGTATTTTCAAATATCTCAAATATACTCCCAACATAGGACTATTTTATCCCTGAAAACAATAATTTTATCTTATAAGTTATTCTGATGCTGACTTTGCTATTTGCAAGTTAGATATAAAAACACCTCTAGAACATGTCACCTTTTAGGCAAGTAACTCATATCACGGTGTAGTAATAAACAAAATTATATTTAATTATTTACTTTTGATGCTAAATATATAGCGGCTGGTAGTTGTTTTTCTCAAATTCTGTGGATGAAACACACTTTACTAGACTACTAATATCAATTCAAACATGTCTTTATAAACAGCGACAACACAAGTGCAATTAAAATTTCTAAAAATCCAATATCTCATGATAGGAAAATTAATATTGATGCAAGACATCACTTCTTGAGAGTTCATTATCAAAGAGGTGATATCACTCTTGAATTCATTGGCACTGACCCTCAATTGGATGATATCTTCACAAAGACTTTAAATTCAGAGAGATTAAACTACATTAAACAGGAATTAGGGACAATTAATTTCAACTATTAGCACCCCACAGTTAGGACCTCACAGTTAGCACCTCACTGTTCGCACCTCACTGTTAGCACCTTACTGTTAGCACCTCATAGTTAGCACCTCACTGTTAGCACCTCACTGTTAGAACCTCACTATTAGCACCTCACTATTAGCACCTCACATTTAGCACCTCACTATTATCACCTCACTGTTAGCACCTCAATGTTAGAACCTCACTGTTAGGACCTCACGGTTAGAACCTCAAAGATGGGTGGAGTGATTTGACAATAATGACGGATCGTACAACCCAAGGCTAGTCAAAGAATTCTATGAATATTTTAAAATCAAGTTGGTAGATGATGAGAACCGACTAGTGTTAAGAGGAAATAGAACTGATGTAACCATTTCATATTCTAAATGGGATGAATGTATACAGGTACCTCATGAGGTAATTTTTGACTACTATTTTAGAGTGATTCCTCTAGACAGTGATATTTTTGTGTATAATAATGTAATGGAAGAGTTGACAGGAAATGGGACCTCAAGAAAGATTATTGTTGGTGAAATTAATGGGAAGGATAGAATTTTGTTTAAGTTTATCCAACATGTGATAAGTCCCAGGATAGGGGACTTCACTGTGTTGAAGAATCAAAACATTTTCCTTATGTATTTATTGAAGCACAACCAGAAGATCAACCTGTCTAGGTTGCAGATGGCTCAGTTGGAAGACATGATGAACCCAAGTTCTAAACCCAATGCTCAATTTCATTCCAAACTGATTTATGTAATACTGAAGGTTAAGGGAATTGATGGAGATAAGGAGGAAAAAATTATAGCCAAGAATAATATTTTATATATCCAAGATAGTCTGCAAGTTCATAAAGATCAGCTGGAATCCATGGAGAAGAGAATGGGTAAATGATGAAGGGAATATTTTTGAGAAGTTTGACCATGAGTATAATCCTTCTAGGAAAAAGGATATGAGGGATCAATTTATAAATCCTGATGAGGAAGAACTTGTATATTATTGTGAAGAAGTAGAGGAGGATGTGGAACATGAGAAAGAGGTTACTCATATAGATTATAGGAGTGATCCTAATCTACCTACTAGTCCTCTAGCTGGACTGATATCTTCTAGAGAGCCCAGTCCTCCAATAGAGTTACCGAGAAGAGAATATATCATAAGGGACAATGAAGTTGTCGAAACCTGTGAAGAAGAATGTGATGAGGCTCATATCACTATTAGAGATACCTCAAAAGAGTAATAAGTTGATGAATCTGGTCATTCTGACCATTAAGATCATGAGGCTGTTGCTAATATGGATAGTGAAGGAGAGGAACTTAGTTTGAGTCCTTTTATAGGACTCACTAAACAAGCAGTGAGTGAACAAGAATAAGAAATTGAATCTACTACCCTTCCTATGGAAATTGTTGATTACTCAGTTGAGGTAGTAGCTCATTCTACTAGTGAGACATTTGATCAAGTAGCAACACTTGCAAATGATTCAAGGCCGGAAGAAGCTGAAATAGTTATACAAGAGATTGATCAAATCGAGGGGGAGCATCCTATTGCCAAAGGATCAGTATCAGTTGTGCATAAAATTGAAGGCTGGATTGAGGACCCTTAGTTTCTGGTGTTGGGACTAGATTATGATGACTCAAAATATGAAAGGCCCGATAGAAGCCCTTCAGTTCCAAACCTCATTTTTGAACCTGCAAAAAACTCTCTCCCTTAAGACTATGTCAGAAAATCAGAGCATTAATCCTTGAGATCCGACATGTAGAGAATGTCTAAGGATAGTTCCTCTGAGATGGATAAGGCTATTTCCCTGATTCAGAAGCATTCAACATCTGAGTTATCCAAAATACACTCCATTATATACTCAGATATTCTTCAGGAAGTAAGGAAGTGTCAGAGTCAATTGAATGAGTTGTCAGAATCTGTGGAGCTTCTAAAACTATCAGTGTTGATCTTTAATTCTCTTCTAACTTCTAGAGTTTAGGTGGACAAGGATATTCAATATGTCAAAAGTGTAGCATAGCAGTTGGTAATTGTGTTTGAGGAATTTAATAAGTCCATAGAAATGCATGTGAAAAGTCAAGATGATGATGTGAATAGGTTGATCAGTAACTTGACTAAATCCTTTAAGGAGACGCTCGATTTATCTTTGGAACCTCTAAGTGAATCTGCTTCAACCTTAGACTCTCCTCCATTTGACATTGAGGCTTTCAGATCTATTGTTAGAGAAGAAGTGGAAAATATATCTTGTGTTTGTACTTTAAACTCTCAGGTTATCTCTATTACCAGAGTGATTCATACCTTTGTGGGAAATTATTTTAGTGAAACTGTTGAATATTAGAAGGCCATCAATGAACAAGATGACTTTTATTACAAAATGGTCTACACTAAGCATCAGATTGATGGCCACTTCAAGTTGTTGTAGGAGAACCTGAGGATTCCACCTTTTCACTCAGGAATTTAAAGATCAAGTATGATAGCTTCAAGAGCTGACTCCTGCCTTGGAGAAATTTATGGAGAATAAGGATGATTTTATCTCAGCCATGGAGAGAGGAGGCAGTACCATCATGTAATTCATGAATCTTATATTACCTTTCCTCCATGTAGACTGTATACCCATCATTTTCCCTCTAGCCTTTCCCTTTACCTCAAGAGCCTCAAGATCTGCCAATGTTATGCCTTTGATGTCTCCTGCTCAAGCCATCAGAAGCTTGACCCCTACCATTCCTCAGAGATCTACTCACTACAGTTCTAATTATTCTTTTATTACAGATCCTCCTACTATAGTAACTACCATCTCTTGGCCTATCCCTCCACCTTTGGATCGTGCATCCTCAGCTTCCAATGCCAAATCTCCAATGGAAATTTCTGAGGTGGATTGAGTGTGGTTGTATCTTTTGATAGGGCTTTTGTATTTAATCATGTAATGTTATTTCAGTAATATACATATTCTCTTTTCTCTCTTATTGTATTTATTTTTTATAATCACAAAGGGTGAGAAAATACACCACAAGTAAAGCACAAGTAATTCATTATCCATATCACATTAATCCCTACCACTACATGTGTGATGAGATTTTCTATAATGACTATTTATTCTATAAACTTATCTCTACTTTTCATTATCTATGATAATATTATAATTATTATAATGTTTAATTTCATAATTTTTTATTATAAAAAATGGGGATATTCTTGGCTTCACCTATTTTGATACTCCCGAATCATGTTTCTTTTATAAGGGGTTAGTTGATTAACAATTTATTTCAATTTATTTTAATCTCATGACTTTACTAGAATTAGTTTACAGTATAAAAAGTTTCTACATAAAGGTCACTATTGAATGTTACTGGTAAGAGGAAATTGGTGTAAGTATCACTAATGAAGACCTTACTTATGAAGGGTACAATTATAAAAGCTAAAGATCTAAAGTTACTATTTAAAGTCACCAGTACAAGTTCACTGTTGTGACAAGGTTTCTACTACAATGATTTTCTGTTAGAAGTCCACTGTCAAACTTATTACAGTTAGTGTAGTCTACCATTGGACAAGTCTACCATTGACAAGCCTACCATTGGAAAAGTCTACCATTGGAAAAATTCTACCATTGAAAAGCCTACTATTGGACAAGCCTACCGTTGGAAAAATCTACCGTTGGACAAAGCCTACCATTGGACAAAGCATACCGTTGAAAAGCCTTAATTTGGACAAGAATACCATTTGACAAGTCTACCATTGGACAAGCCTAACATTGGCGAAGTCTACCACTGGATAAGCCTACTGTTATAAGTATACTACTACTTGAGCTTGTTGCTAAAGATGCTGCCGTTTGAAAGGATACTGTTACCAGTCTTCTGATTACGTATTCTATACATTATCCATTTTCTTGATATTATCATAACATTCATATTTGATTGATTTAATGAATCTGACATTAATTATTACTATTTTTAGACATGTTAGGAAACAATATCATGATAGAACAAGGTAAAATAAAGATTGCATGTGATGTATGTACTCATATTGTTGAACCACAAATATAAAAGAAAAAGATCGAGGAAGATAGAGGATGAAAGATATATAAAAGGGCATAGAGAAAAACAAAACATACAGAGTCAGGTGTTAAGAAGTTGAATATATTAATGAAGAAAAAGAAGAAGAACACTCTAGTGCATATACTAAAAATCCAAGAGCTTCACAAAGATCTTTTTGAAGAACATATTCAATGTTATCCTGCTGTGCTTCATCCACTCTCTTATACCAAGAAGTTGAACATGTAGGTACCCTGAAGCTAGTACCTGGAAGTTGTGACACTCTATTTTTGAAGACATATTGAAGAGAAGAACAAAAACCCTCATTTCCTCAACTGCAAGAATTCCAGAGCTGACCATCAAACACATATAGCATTCTAAATTTCATCCAAATTTCTCTAGCTCTACTATGTTCCTTGTTTTACATTTCTGAGCAGAGTGTGTCTGTTATAAACACACTGTCTCTTGTGGGTTAACTGGGTGACAATGAAAATATCCACTAAAAACTCTCTCACATTATTTCCCATGCATAACTATGGAAGAATTATTATGTGGTTTCATTTATTTTTTTCCCACGTAGAACTGTGGTAGAGGGTTTTGAACTTGGACAATGTAAAAACTGTTTTAAAACCCGAAACAGGTTGTGTATCATGTTTATTTATATAAACATATTTGTGGCAGGTGATCACCAACTGGAGATGATTAGGTCTCATCATGAGCCTAAAACTCTTATTTACATTATTGTGTTAATCTTCAAATACTCTATTTTATTTGATCTGTTACTTCTATGTTTCAAATACATAAAACTATTTTTACATTCACTCTGATATTTAGTTTTTGTTAGTGTGTCTATATTCTTAATTCAGTAAACCTGTTTCAAAATTTGAATTAGTTATTGTATTGATTCAACTGAGGACTAACCAACCTTAGAGAGACTTGTTGAGTAATTAAAAATTTATATCTCTACTACCTTAATTTACTGGGTTGTTTTTAATTGGGGGATTTTTTATCATAAATTTTTTAACTAAAATTTTAATTGGAACTCAATTCACCCCCTCCCCTCTTGAGTATCCACTACGACTAACAATTCATAAATGAAAGAGTTGTCCTTAATATATTTTATTTAATGTTTCGGTAAAATTTTCATAAAAAACATAAACCACTTTTAATATCATTTTTAAAATGTGGAAAGAATATTATAAAATATTAATTTGAAATTAATTATCCAAATAATGTAATCATGAAAAAACAATAAAGGTTAATTTAGAAGAATTTTTTTGGTGAATATAAAAAAATATTTGAATGTGAAATAAAGTTAATTTTAGGCAATTTTAAATGGTTTTAATGTAACCCACTTTGATAAAAGAACTAAAACATTTCATTTTGAATAGTGAAAAAGAGGAATATGAATTTTATAGAAGAGTATACAAATTTATATTTAAAAATAAATAAGATTTATTTTTTATAAGAATAATATGAACATAAAAGAGAGATATACAATATAGTGGATATGAATTATTCTTAACCACATAAAATTTTTATCAAGAAAGAGATAAATTAATGAAGAATATATTGATACGAAAATATAATTTAATTAGAATGAAAAAAATATGATATAGATATGGAATGAATATAAAAAACATAAAATAATATAATAAATGAGGAATTAGTATCAGAATATGAAATATATATTTAGTCAAAAAATCCTTATATCTTTGGTAATGTATAAATAAAAATGAAATGAAAAAGAGATCATGAAAAGGATTTTTAAAACATAAGAATTTAAATTTATTTATTGTTAAATAACATAATAGGGCTATATGTACCCCATGTAAATAAATATTTTTGTTTATAATTTGAAATATGTCTCAATGAATATAAATTGTTGAAAATAACCATTTCATTGGTTTACCTCATGGTCAAACATGATCTAAATACACTATAATCAATTTTTGATTTTTATAAATCCTTTTTGATATATATTTATATTTATTTTAATTAATTGTGTTAATTTATAAAGTTTAATGTCCATTTTTTATTAATTCATTTATGAAATCAATCATCAACTAGTAATTGATCTGTTTATTCCTTATTTGGTTTGGTAGAATAGTTTTATCCCTTTATTCATTATTATGTGTTTATTATCTATATAATTTTCATATTGTTTATAAATGTGAATTTTACGGAGTTATATAGTCCCATTACTATTTTATTGATGTTGTAGTGATGATTTTTGAAGATTGATTTAAAACCTCCTTTTATGGATTTTTATTCAATTACAATAATTTATATTCATTAAAAAATATAATTAAATGCATTAGAATTGTATAATTATAAAAAATTATTAAATTAATAATTATTATAAAATTTTAATTGAATTTGTGTTTTCTTAATCATTCATGATGTAAATGTTATGTCATCTTTCATGTATGTGGTAAAACCAAGGCAATAAAGAACATGTTATATCAAATGAATGAGTATGAACTTGTAATGGAATAATAATAATATATTTCTACAAAAGAATAATGATTTCAAAAATATCTTTTGGAATTGATAAAATATATTAATGAAGGGTTGAATAACTGTGATTAATAAAAATGATTTAGAATGGGATAACACTTATGCTGAATACTGGAATCTACTGTTAGAGAGTCTCTTAGAAATGAAGTATTTATGATTCATTCTTATGTCCAAAAGTTCCAAAATTAGGTAAGCAACAAAAAGAGAGTGGATTTGGGTAGGAATTCAAGAAAAAAATTAACTGTATAAGTCGTGTAGAGTTTGTATTGGAGAGGTCCTTTTATATTTGGATATAAGCTATATTTCATTGGAAACATGAGTTGAGTGAAGGGAAAAGATGAAATAACATGGTAGTTACATAAATTTTGAAAGAAAATATTGGTTATTATTTAAGGTATGTATGAAAAACCTAAATGATAACTTATATAATGTCTAAATTTAAAATTAATTATAAAAAATTCATGCCATGTCAAAGTACCCCCTTTTACATCTTTGTTACTTTATTTAATTATTTAACAAGGAAATTTTTTTCCTGAAAAATACAACATAAACCCTATTAACTAATTTACACATGATGATTCCAATTGTAAAATTTATTTAATAAATCTAAAATCCTAAATATGAGTTATTTAACCTTCAAATGAATATATTTAATATAGGGGAAAATGTATATTTCTAAAAAAAGAATTTTTAAATTTTAATTGATTTTATGGTCATTTTATGTTAATTAAAAAAAATAAAGGTGTTTTAAACATTTTTAACAATTATAATAAATAAATTTAATAAAATAATCAACTAAGCAAAATATATTTATTTTTTTAGAAAATCCATAATGTATAATTTTTTTTAAAATAATCTTCAAAAAAATTAAACTAGTTCATAATTGTTTCTAACCAAATAATAATCCTTTTTTGAATTTTTTTATGATGCTTCCTCTACGGAATAATTTCTTGTAATATCTAAATCCTTGGATTGGTCAATACCTTTTGGTACCACTTTTTCCCTAAGATTGTTGGCCTTCACAACTTGGGTCGATGATGTTGAATCCTTAATTCGAATGATATGATTGGATGTCAACTCTTCTTTCTATGGATTCCTCCTTGGATTTCATCACCTAACTGGGGTTTTCCTTAAAAATCAATGATATATTTCTGAATTTCATACCCATTTCCATATTTTAGTGGAAATTGGTTAAAAACTTCTCTTTCTTCCATGAAAGGTCAGTTACCTTATAGTTAGATAAGGAAAACTATTTTAGGCATTTTGAGAATATTTAATTATCATCATCGTATTCGATGAGGGAACTGTTTGATTTTAGATTAAGGTAAATTAGGTATAAACCCCAATGAATCTCATGATTTCCCAAAAAAAATTATTCATATTAAATAAGGTATCCAAGTCTCTAAAAATCAGGCATCCTTTCCTCATCACACATGAAATCTCAGTTTTTTTGTGTGAGGATTCCAAAACTCATCATGCTCAGAGACATTTTTTACCACATAAATATTCCTAGGGTTTTCACCAATATTATCCCATTATAATCACACAAGGTAATACTCTTATGATCTTCAACTAAGTTTATAATAAAGAGATCTCATGCTTATTACATAGGATTATTAGGCTTATCACGTAAGGGTACCTAATCTCATCAACCACAAAAGAATATTTGATACATTGGGTGGGGTTCATTGGTTTAATCCAGAGTGGGGGGGGGGTCCTAAATTATTTTTTAATGCATGGGTAAATCACATATTTATACTATATTGGGAAAGTATTACATACTCTCATAACATATGTCTAGTTCTTAATTTTAAAATAGAGTGGTTTTAGTCCTACACTTTCTCATCAAATACGAGTTATTTATTAATTTAGATTGAATTAGGGATGATACCAGACACACTAATAACACATGGGTTGGTTTATAGTTTTAAAAATCTGTTAGGTTAGTCCTACATACACTCGTCACTTATGGTTGAATCACAAACACTGTAACACCCTGATATTTTATGAGAAGTATATTTTTTTATGTCTTATGTTATATGCAACATCAAAAGAAACTCTCACAGCACAAAACACTAGCTTGGCTTGCATTACACACAATCGCGACCTTCCTCCATAGCGTGTGTAGTACACAATACCGAGTTTCCCTAAACAACGATATATTATTATATAATTATAAACTAGCCGTTTTGAATAGTATTAATAGAATTTTTATTTTTATAAGATTATTATTCATCTTACATATTTTCTAGAACATGTTTTGAGAACAAAATAAATTTTTCGGGTAAAATTAGTATTTTTCAAAAAATGCAGATTTTCCGCCTTTTAATGGCACACTGGCTTTAAATCTAGATTTTCACAAGTTTATAAGTTCAATTTGACAAAATAAAATTCTTCTTTATAATACGGATATAAAAATTTACTTGGGATAATTTTTTCATATTATTCTAGTAACTTTTATATTTTAATGAATAGTAAAAACATGCTATATTTTAATTAAAAAAAACATTTTTCATCATAATAATTTATATGGTTTAATTATAATATTTAATGGTTTTAAAATATAAATAGAATATATTTTTACCATTTAATATAATTTTTATCATTATCATTAATTTTACATTGAATTTATAGGTAAAAACATTTCAATCTTTGGCAATGTTTTAACTTTTAAAACCCATGTGCTTAACAATGGGATTAATTTTAAATTTATTACTACAACTTATTTGTTTTGAATTTTTATAAATGGATTCCATATTTGAATTTATGGGGTCCAAATTATGTTAATAGGTTACTTTTCTTTTTTATATTTTGAATAGTAACTATGGTAATTTTTATTTACTCTTGTTAAATGTAAATCTGGTAATTAAGGGTAAAAAGAAGATTGTAAAATTATCCTAACACATGAAAAAATCCTATTTGATGAATAAAAGTCAACCCATATCACCTAAGGGTCACAATAGATTCATTTCATGGACTTTGACCATGTAATAATATAATTGTTATTAAAACCAAATAAAGATACAACGTGTCACTGTCTTAAATCTTACAAGTGTACGAATTTTAATTTAGGGATAATCATCATAAAACTTCGAATATAAATAGTCCATAGAAATATAATAAAATTATCTACATCATATGAATTTATTTATAATTTTTAGCGATTAAACAATTATCATTAATTATGACACAATAGTGATGTTGAAATTAATTTCTTGATTGAAATATCAAATAAATGATTTTAAAAGTATTAAAATAAATATTAAATGAACTATTTAATGTGCTCCACTAATTTTCATGATAAAAATGACATGTTATAAATCTATTAAATCTTTTATTTTGAATACATCTTCTGTATATATTTTATTTAAATTCAAATAAAGGAATAATGTCAAAATTGACACTATTGTTACTTTATAAAAATTACATATTATAAAATTGTTTAAAAAAATCAAAAAAATATATTTAAAGAATTATAAATTAAAATTTATATGGTTGAAAATTTAATAAATCATATAATTATGGACAATTCACAACATATAACTAATTATTTATAATTATTTAAAATTTAGAATGTTATTAACACAAATAAAACTAAATAGATTATATAAGGATAAATCAAGTTGATAATGTTTAAAATAAATTTCCAACTTGTCTAAATTTTATTAGTTGATGATATTAAAACCCTATATCATCTAATATTCCGATTTTAATCATTTTGGAGGTTTTTAAGTGGGGTTGGAATTTATTATAAATTAATATTTCTTATAATTCCAAAGTGCCACTCTCCTTCCTTATAAAAGGGCACCTCCTCCCTCTCCTCCTCACGCCATTTTGTGCCTTCAAGCTCAGCCAAAACCTACCCATTTCCCTTCTCAACTTCCGTAGAAAGTTACTAGAGGTCCTGGTCTTCTTCAAAGACCAATTTTAGTGCCATAAGTGGAGGTTTCAAAGAGGCGTGTCGAAGAAGAGGTAATATCCGTTACTGATTATTTTAAATTTATTTCTTCTTCTACTTCCTCTTCTTTAGTTGTTTCATTATGAAGTAAAAACATCAGTATCTATAATATACTAATATTTTATTATAAATAAGAAAAAACCATATAATTCAGAATGTTATATATCATATACTAACATGTGATCTCAAGGTTTAGATGGAGATTGGAGTAACCCATCTGTCATATGGGTTTAATAAGAAGAGGAAAATGGAATTAAAAGGAAAATCTAAAGACCACACTGAAAATAAGATGAATTTTCATTTATTCTCCTCTTTTGTAAAGAAACATGGAGGGAATTTTCTTAAAGGGACAAATAAATGTTTTATGTGTGGAAAAAAGGCCATCGGGTAGTTGAATGTCGAAATAATGGGACGAAGATGTCTAATGATGCGAACAAAGAAAGGGATACACAGAATGCTACTCCTACACATCAATGTTTCATGTGCAAGGAGATGGGGCATTATGCCAGTGAATGCCCAAATCCAAGGGTTGTTGATGATGATTGACGTCAAAAAACTCTTAAGGCCAAACACAAAGTAAAGTCACATGTAATTACTATCGGTGATGTGGAGTACGATATCGAAGTGGTGAAAGGTACACTTACCATCCACTCTAAAGTACCAAATGTTTTATTTGATTCTGGATCCACCAACTCCTTTATTTTTGAATAATTTTCTAAGGTTATCGCTGTATTACCTCAACAATTAGATGTTGAGTTAGCTATGACAACTCCTAATGGCACAACGACCACATCAAAATTTTTTAATTCTTCTCCGATTGAAGTTTATAGGAAAGTGCTTCCTAAAAATCTTGTGATCCTCCCTATAGTGGAATTTGATGTGATTATTGGCATGGATTGGCTTTCTTTATACGAATCTCATATCAATTTCGAAAGAAGGGAAATCACATTTAATATTACCGATCAATCTACTATCAACTATCGATGCAAGGATGAATATAACCTTCTAGTGGAAATATCTTCCATCTTATAGGTCTTGATCCTAATAAATGATGGTTATTTATCCAAAATGGTTGGAGAGACACTCATGATTAAGAATATTCCCATTGTATGGGAGTTTGATGATGTCTTTCTGGAGGAATTTCCAGGTCTTCCACCCAATTGTGAAGTTGAGTTTTCAATAGAACTCATACCAGGTGCTATGCCCATTTCAAAGACACCCTATAGAATGGACCTAATTGAGTTGCAGGAATTGAAGAAGCAAATCTAAGAGAATCTTGATAAAGGATACATATGCCCTAGTGCGTCACCTTAGGGAGCACCTGTTCTGTTTGTTAAGTAGAAAGATGGATCAATGAGATTCTACATTGATTATTGAGAACATAAAAAGATCACTATCAAGAACAAATATCCTCTCCGTCACATTGATGACTTATTTGACTAACTATGTAGAGCTCAATACTTTTCCAAGATTGATCTTCGATTAGGGTAACATCCATTAATGGTCAAAAAAGAGGATATACCAAATACGACTTTTCGTAAAAGGTATGGACACTATGAATTTATAGTGATGCCATTTGGTCTTACTAATGCCCATGCTATCTTCATGGATCTGATGAATAGAGTCTTTAGAGTCTATCTTGATCAGTTTGTGGTAGTCTTTATAGAATATATTCTTGTCTATTCAAAGAGCAAGGAAGAACATGAATATCACTTGAGAATTGTATTAAAGACTCTATGAAAGGAGAATATTTATTCCAAATTTACCAAGTGTGAATTTTGGCTTCAAAAAGTGTCTTTTTAGGTCACATAATGTCAAAAGAGGGGATATCTGTAGATCCAGAAAAGACAAAAGTTATCGAAAGATGGTCGAGACCAACAATAGTAACTGAGATCTAAAGTTTTCTTTGTTTGGTTGGATATTATTGAAGTTTTGTGAATGATTTTTCATGATTATCTAGTCCACTGAATAGGTTGACTCAAAAAGGAGTTAAGTTAGTTTGGATGGAGGATTGTGAAGAAAATTTCAAGGAGTTGAAAAGAAGGTTATCCAGTGCACTTGTTCTCAAACTGCCTTGTAGTGGAGAAAGGTTTGTGATCTACAGTGATGCATCCAAGAAGGGATTGGGGTGTGTTCTCATGCAAAATGATATGGTGATATCTTATGCCTCACTAAAGTTGAAAATCCATGTGCAAACATACCAAACTCATGATTTGGATTTAGCTACGGTAATATTTGCATTAACGATTTGGAGGCATTATCATTATGGGGAAAGGTGTGATATTTATACTGATCATAAAAGTTTAAAGTATATTTTCACACAAAAGGAGATGAATATGCACCAAATAAGATAGTTGGATCTGATTAAGGATTACGACTGCTCAATTCATTACCACCCTGGGAAAGCAAACAAGGTGGCAGATGCATTAAGTCAACAAGACCACGCTAGCTTATCCATGATGAGTACCTCAAAAGATCCAATATTTACGGATTTACAAAGGATGGATCTTGGAATTATAATGGAAGGGGAAAATATTATCATTCTCAAACGAATGTTCAACCATCTATGAATGTGAGGATTAAAGAGGCACAAAAAGAAGATGTAGAATTTCAAAAGAAGGTGAGAAATGTTCTGGAATTCAACCTTGATTGTGATGGGATAATAAGTTTCCAGAATCGGGTTTGTGTTCCTCCCATCCCAGAATTAAAGAAGGAGCTGCTGGATAAGGCTCATAGTTCTTCATTCTCTATTCATCCTAGAAGCATGAAGATGTATAGGGACCTGAAAGAGTACTTCTAGTGGGATGACATGAAAAGAGATGTTACTTAATATGTCTCTCGATGCTTGGTTTGTCATCATGTTAAAGTTGAGAGACAGAAGTCTAAGGGGATGTTACAACCATTTCCCATACCTGAATGGAAATGGGAAAACATCACTATAGACATTGTCATAGAACTTCCTAAAACATCCAAAGGCAATAATGCTATCTGGGTTAGAGTTGATTGCCTTACGCAGTCGACTCACTTCATTGCATTTAAAGAATATTTCCCTCTGGATCAGCTTGGCATGATATATGTAATGTAAGTGTTAAGATTTCATGGAGTACCATTTTCCATTATATCTGATTGGTACTGAGGTTTACCTTGAAGTTCTGGTGAAGTCTTTAGCATACTCTAGATATAGAGTTGAGTTTCAGCACTGCTTATCATCCTCAGACAGAAGGTCAGTATGAGAGAACAATTCAAACACTAGAAGAAATGTTGAGAGCTTACTCTATGGATTTCAAAGGTGGTTTGGATCAACACCTACCTTTTTTGGAATTTTATTATAATAATAGCTTTCAATCCAATGTTCAAATGGCTCCTCATGAATCTCTCTATGGAAAGAAATGCTGAACTTTAACTTGTTGGGATGAAGTTGGGGAAAGAAAGCTATTAGGACCTGATCTTGTTGATGAGATGGCAGAAAAGGTCCAATATATTCAACAACACATAAGAGCAGCTCATATTCGAAAAAAAAGATATGTCGATAACCGAAGAAAAGACCTAGAGTTTGAAGTGGGTGGTAAAGTGTTCTTACGAATATCTCCTTAGAAGAGAGTATCGAGATTTGGAAAGAAGGGAAAGCTGAGCCCTAGGTATATCTGTCCTTTCGAAATACTAGATCGTGTTGGGAAGGTAGATTACCGATTGGAACTTCCACTAAATATCTCTCACGTTCAAGATGTGCTCCATGTATTTCTCCTGAGAAAGTACATACCTGATCCTTCACATGTACTAAGCAAGAAGTTGTACCGCTAGGGAAAGACCTTTCTTATGAAGAACGACCAATAGAGATTCTGGATCGTAGCGAAAAAGTTCTATGGAACAAGGCCACTCACTTGGTGAAAGTTTTATGGAGGGACCACCAATTAGAAGAAGCTACATATGAGCTTGAGGATATGATGAGGGAGAGGTATCCTCATCTGTTTGTTACGAAGTGACGAATTTTGAGGGTTAAATTCATTTTAAGGGGGAAAGAATGTAACACCCTGATATTTTATGAGAAGTATATTTTTTATGTCTTATGTTATATGAAACCTCAAAGTAATCTTTCACGGCACACAACACTAGCTTGGCTTGCGTTACACGCAATCGCGACCTTCCTCGATAGCGTGTGTAGTACGCAATACCGAGTTTCAATAAACAACAATATATTATTATAATATTATAAAATAGCTTTTATGAAAAGTATTAAATGAGTTTTGAATTTTATAACATTATTATTCATCTTATATATTTTCTAGAACATTTTATGAGAACAAAATACATTTTTCAGGTAAAATAAATATTTTTCAAAAAATGCAGTTTTGCCGCCTTTTGATGGTACACCAACTTTAAATCTAGTTCTTGAAATGTTTATAAGTTCAATTTGACAAAATAAAATTATTCTTTAGAATTAGGATATAAAACATTACTTTGGATAAAATTTTCATATTATTCTGATAGCTTTAATATTTTAATGAATAGTAAAACACGCTATATTTTAATTAAAAACAAATTTTTTCATCGTAATAATTTATATGGTTTAATTATAATATTTAATGGTTTTACAGTATAAATATAATATATTTTTACCATTTATTATAATTTATGTCATTATCATTAATTTTACATTGAATTCATAGGTAAAAACATTTCAATCTTTCACAATGTTTTAACTTTTAAAACCCATTTGCTTAACAACATGATTAATTTTAAATTAATTACTGCAACTTATGTGTTTTGAATTTTGAAAAATTTTATTCCATATTTGAATTCAGTGGGTCCAAATTATGTTAATAGGTTACTTTTATATTTTTTATATTATGAATAGTAACTACGGTAATTTTTATTTACTACAGTTAAAGGTAAATCTGGTAATTAAAGGTAAAAATAAGATTGTAAAATTATCCTAACACTTTCCAAAATCCAATTGGATGAATACAAGTTCACCCATATAACCTAATGGTCGGAATAGATTCATTTCATGGGCTTTTGACCATGAAATAATATAATTATTATCAAAACCAAACAAAGTGACAACATGTCACTCTCTTAAATCTTATAAGTGTAATAAATTTAATTTAGTTATAAACATTATAAAACTTCTGATATAAATATTCCATAGAAATATAATAAATTTATATACATCATATGAATTTATTTATAATTTTTAAGGATTAAATACTTATCATTAATTATGACACAATAGTGAAGTTGAAATTATTTTATTGATTGAAATATCAAATAAATGATTTAAAAGTATTAAAATAAATATTATATGAACTATTTAATGTGCTACACTAATTTTCTAGATAATAATTACATGTTATGAATCTATTAAACTTTTAGTTCGAATATTTATTCTATATATATTTGATTTAAATTCAAATAAATGAATAGTTTCAAAATTGACACTATTGTTATTTTATAAAAATTACATATTATAAAATTGTTTAAAAAATAAAAAAATATTTAAAAAATTATAAATTAAAATTTATATGGTCTAAAATGTAATAAATCATACAATTATGGATAATTCACAACATATAAGTTATTATTTATAATTATTTAAAATTTAGAATTTTATTACCACAAATAAAATTAAATAGATTATATAAGGATAAATCAAGTTGATAATGTCTAAAATAAATTACCAACTTGTCTAAATTTTATGGGTTGATTATATTACAAACCTATATCATCTAATATTTGGATTTGAATCATTTTTGTGGTTTTTAAGTGTGGTTGGAATTTATTATAAATTAATATTTCTTATAATTTCAAAGGTGCCCCTCTCATTCCTTATAAAAGGGAACCTCGTCCCTCTCCACCACACACCAATTTGATCCTTCGATATTGGAAAAACCTGGACCATTTCCCTTCTCAACTTCCTTAGCAACTTACTATAGGTGTTGGTATTCTTCAAAGACCAATTTTAGTGCACTAAGAGGAGGTTTCAAAGAGGCGTGTCGAAGAATAGGCAATATCTGTTACTGATTCTTTCATATTTATTTCTTCTTCTACTTCCTCTTATTTAGTTGTTTCATTATTAAGTAATAACATCAATATCTATCATATAATGATATGTTATTATAAATATGAAACCACCCTATTTCACCTTCTATCCATCCTACAGAAAATGAAATCACCGCGCGTGCGTACGTACGGAATACCGTCTCCACGACGTGGTGTAATCTATTTTCCACCACCACCTTAATTGTATGGGTATAATGGTGTAAAGAATAACTATATATGATTATTTTTAAGTGATATTTATTCTTAAATAGTGTACATACACTTCTATATAATTCCACGATCATGGGAACAATATCATCGCTCATGCGTACGTACAACCTACCATCTCCACGATGTGATGCGACTCGTTCTACATGATCTTAATTGAATAATGATTATATGAATGAATTGAATAAATAAAGATGATATATATTACATTAATAACATTTTTCAAATGAGTTATCTATATCCTAAAAAGAGGAATAATAATTTAATCGACAAAACATGCATAAAAACATAAAGCAATAAACACCCGAATAACAAGTAGCAATGAAATATTACTAATAAAAAGATAAGAATATGATCATATATGATATCATAAAAAATAATATTATTCTGCAATAAGTCAATTAAATTATTTAAATCATTATACAGAAGGTGCGGATACGTACAAAGCATATCAGACCTAAGGAACGGGAAAATCTCGCAATCTCAATTTTCATCGGATATTGCTTATACTTCAGAATTTACTGGGGAATATTTATCATACACATCCATGTTTCCTCAATAATTAATATTATTTATATCCTCCTATAATTTTTTAAATCCACTTTTACACATTGGTGAGTTTTTAGTAAAATATATGAAAGGAATCATATGTTGTTTTTAGTATGAGATACTTTTTGACTTTTCCGGCCAAAGTACGAGAAGAATTTTTTTTGAACTTATACGACATGAATAGATTTTTATGATTTCATAGAACATTATTTCCATGAATATTCCTTTAAATTTTTTCATGTTTATTTTTAATTAACTTCATTTAGTTTAAAATGTTATGACATGTTAAGAAAGGAAAAATGTTTTTGATGTAGAAAGGATATTTTCCTCAAGAATGGAGTTCGAGTGTTTTATCAAAACTATTTTCCATTTATGATAATATAGGGTTCTATTTATATTTATATTTTTACATTGATTTGATTATTTTATGATGGAATTAATTTTATAATGTCTTTTTATCTTATATGGATTAGGTCATGATGGAATGATGGTTAAGAATCCCATTTTTAATTACATGGGTTATGCTATGATTTATGATTTGGTGGCACACATAAGAATGGTTTCATTATGAGATGGGTGGGACCTATATCTACCTCCAATGCATTGGGTAAATATTTATATCTCAGGAGATAGACATAGCTGGAATGACAAGTTCATCTGGTTCAGTGATACTGGACTGGAACAAGGAGTGAACTTGGTTCAGTAGTGGACACTATCTGCTATGATAGTTTTGGCAATGAGTATTGACTAAAATGAAATGATTTTCTATGATTATGTGTTTATACCACAAAGTATCATGTTTTATGTTATGATTATTTGGGATTACATTTCACCACTATGATTTAGCCCATGTTATGATATTATGATCTCTTTTGCAGGTTAAGATATTCAAAATTTTATGTTCTTATGAATATGATATGATTGATTTTTGTTTTGTTTACCCTTTCTGAGCATTTGAGCTCACCATTTTGTATGTTTTCTTTTCCCCAGGTATAGATGAAGGGTATTAAGTAGAATTTGCCAAAAGGGACTCTAGATATGATGAAATAAATGGGAGACAACGTAGATGATTTATGAACCAGTTGTTTATGTTTTCCAGTTTCTAAAGACACTATACCTATATGGTCATTTCAGGGTTTTGTTATATGTTATAATAAGTATTATTCAATTCTGAAGTAATAACAATGTATGTAATGTATGGGTCGTTATACAGACAGACAGACACACACACACGCACACACACACACACATATTCTTGTAGGAAAAATCCTACATATGGGTCAGTTCATTTGTTAGTATCCCATAGTAATGCCATATTTTAGTCACATGTTGGGTTTTTTATTATTAGATTCATGGTATACTTCAAATAATATAACTATTAATCTGTGATACCTCAAACCTAATGGGAGATGAAATTATGGTAATGTTAAGATTAGAACTTATAATGGCATCCTATATACACTATTATAATGTAGAGATCAAAAATTAAATAGCTCAAGGTGCACTGTTGTAGGTTGTTTAACAATACCATTACATAAAGTTTGACATTATGCATTAAAGACACTATTATCATGGACGAATAATAAATAATGGATAGTGTGTGGTTAATGCATTGTTGTTTCCAGAGAAATAGGGGGAACCAGCTCATTATCAACACGTGAGGCATCCCGTTCTCATCACATGGGGCATCATAAACTCATCTTAAAGAATTATCACATATGGTAAGGATATATTTTTTTGTCTTTTATGTGGATATAATCTTATATTTTAACATCATATGATTAAAATATTATAATATAAAATTTAAAGTCTTGTATCTTTGACATTCCTATATGGGGATTACATGTTAGGATTTCCAATACAAATTAGGTTGGGTGGAGAGAAGGATACAATTTTCTAATACACATTCATCAAGGTGGATGATGGGTGTCTATCCTCAATTATTCCATGATAGGGGATCATGTATCCACTAATGAGGTTCCTTAAGAGGAAAAATGCCTAGAAACTTCATGTTTTAGGCCACATAAAGAAGGATTGATGTGAGAGTGCCTATTCTTAGGATCAGAATGTAAAGAAATTTACTAGAACATTCCTGGAGTGGTGTACCAGGGAATAATGGTCTATGACACCAGTTGTGCATATGGAGTTTTCATGCATTATCCCATATTGAATAGACATGAGGCCTATCATCACTCAAATTTTAAAAATTAGGTTTGTTGAATGGTGGAATCAAATAGAAGTTCCCTAATAATATTTAATTAATGTTATGAGTTTTTTTAAGGTTGGATTTATGTGAGTCTAGGGTTTATAGAAAAATTGTTTTCCCCAAATTCCCAGCACATATGATTCTCTAATGATTGGGGTCTGGTAAAGGATAAAGACTCATAAAGCATATACAACGAGTGTAATGAGAGTTATTCATTAATGAAAGATTTTTGAAATCCATCAAAATATAGTAATTTTAACTACTCACAAGAGGATGATTTTATAATATCATCACATGTGTCAATCCATGTGTGTTCTAGTTCACAAAGGTAGGAGTCTTATGTGTCAAGCGCTTCAACCAAAAGTTCAACTATTGGATATATTTAAAATGGAGATCTCATGGGGTATTTATAATCCTCTTGAATGATGTTAGGTTGGTTTCATGAAATACTAAACATGCCCATGAATATGGGAGTCTCATAACATTCTGAAAGTGGTTCGTAGAACTCCCCATGCAAGGAAAACTTATGTATTTCAAGGTGTTATAATGATACTTTACAAGAAATGGATTTTTGGAAAGTGTTGAGTTTATTAAACTTCAATACTTACCCTCTTCGTCTGATCTGGTCAATAATGAATTTATTTCTATAGTCTTTTCATCTTCTTACCTCATCCTTGACTACATTTCTAACAATTACCAATTCCCGCCCTCATAATTATAGCTAGTGGGGGAGATAATGATCTAATTATGAAGAAGATTTATAAAATTAGAGATATATGTCCCCATTATTCACAAATATTTTGTCAATACAAATCCAATGAATTGGGTTTGAGGTTTTAGATAGAACCACATGTCAGTTGAGAAACATTGACTACTTTCTCTCATTTTTTTTAAATCTTACCATTGTGAACATCATGTGACAAAAACCCTTGTAATTCATGAAATGTTTTCATATATGATAAGTATTTTAGAAGATTTACTTTTGATAAATATATATGAGGCCTTTATGATGCTACTCCTCCATAGAAAAATATATTTTTTGTAATCTATACCTTTTAAAACAGTAAGTTTCTTAAAGTCTCCTTAATAAAATCAAGGAAATATAATCCAATGGCTGCTGAAGGGGTCAAATATGTCATCTATTAAAAGAAATAAATTTTACAGAATCCTAAAATTAGAGTGATCTTCCAATTGAAATTTGATGAATAGAAACATCACTCAGATAATGTTGGAGGATAAGATAGAGTACCAACAATGAAATAGTTTTCTATTGTATGTATTTGGGTTATGGAGGAATACTATTACAAATATCAATATAGATGCCCTAAAATACTAGTTTCGAAACTCTTTAAGGCATGTTATCTAGAACATGGCTACATATAGTCATTATATAAAATACCCCATCCATGTAGTATCTAACAACATATAAAACCCATATAAGATAATTAAAAGGGATGATCCAGTTTAAGAGACATCCCCACCATAATAATCGATTATTTTCATTTTATGATTGGATAACCACCACTAGGTTAGGATAAAATAATTTGATCAATGTGTTAGAGGAAACATCAATTATTAGTGAAACTATGAATACTTTATTCACTAGAACTGTTAATAGTTTGGGAGTGAGCTCAAGGTGAAATAGCCTTATGAATTTATGTTGACCTATATTTTCCATGATTACATCTATATGGAGTTAGTACAAGAGTTGTTGATCTAGTGGTCCCCATACACTAGTACATCTATCCTTCACCAAGGGTAGGTCAATGTTAATCTATTGGATCTTTACAAAAAAATGTGGGATTCTCATCCATGGGATTATTTATGAAGAATTACTCTTGATGGAGAATGTCTGGGAAGACTAAGATTTTGTTCTGATACTTATAAAGGTGTTATTTGACATCATCATAGGGCTTTGATAAATAAATATTTACCTTAATCTAGATGTACATTTCATGATTTAGTTCTATATTTTTCTTCAATAATCCCCAACATCGGATGTGGGGAGGAATATGAAAGTTTCCAGAGGCCTGATAATGTGAGAAGATTAAATCATACTAAGTGGTATTGGATAAGGGAACATATCAACAATAGGGATACAACATTAAGGTATATAGTCTCTAGGTTAGGGTGAAATAATTTATAAAAGTGTTCTTAATTGTATGGTTTCTTCTAGTTTGGGTTTGTCCCACAGAAGTGTGTTAGAAACCATCATCGTGGTTGTGACTTTAGTAAGTGGGTAGTGCATTAACATTGTAGTATTAATTCTATAAAATTTATACCATGGGATGGATTTTACCAGTAGATGGAAGACCCACCGTTTTGTGTTTGGTCAATTTTAGTTTTTATATGGTTGGATAACCTCATATTTTTAGGTGTATGAATATAAAAACTATATTTACCCTTTAGACACCAACATATTATCATCACTATTGAACATTTTTTGGAGTAGATCTCATCATCTTGATATGACATTAGTAATGTCCAAAATTAGAGTGTCCAATCAATTTAACTTCCATCACTATCCAATTCATAGAATGTAAATGATCTACAACGATTAATGGGGGACCAGACACCTATCATTCCTAGTTCCTTTCTTACATGGGGTACTAATGGGTCATATCAACATGAATTTTACCTATAATACATATAAATCATATCATTTAACTATTTAGATCCACTATTTATAGTGTGTCATGCCATGAGTATACAATAATTTATGTTGAGATCATCCATCCAATGGCTGTTAGTCCTTCATTTGTTTATTTATTTTGATAATCCTTCATTCAAGGGGTGTGGTGGAACCCTTACAAGTCTTATAGGCATAAGTATTACATGGCCTGTAGGCCTTAGAGGAATTTATTGCCCGTAGGATTCAAACATTACATACAATCCAGAATAACTATTTTGAACTGCTCCTCCCCAGCATATTTATCATGAAATCAGCTCTCCACCTTCACATGACTATTTGACTATTCTATCCCAAGCATGCACATGCATGTCCCAGTGTTAGGTTCCATACCCACTCATTATTGCAATCAGTGTAGCTTCTGCTTTGCAGAAAGATCCTTGCCCATCCACATAGAACTTATTCTTTGTAGGTTTTCTGGTTTGAATATTCACTTCAAGGCGGACCTAAGGCCTTGAGGTGGCCCTAAGGCCTTACTGGATTAATGTCTCGGGTTGCTCGAATGCCTAAAAGGACTCAGGGGCCAAATCGGTGGCCTGAAGGCCCAAACATGGTAAAATGTCTAGCTGCTACAATGCCATACAGTGCATGCTATAGTTCATGCTACAGTACCTACTATATTATTACACAGTACCTACAACATTACCTTCTGCAGTACTGCACAGTAATTCTATAGTACTGCTGCAGTACCCCAGAAATTATAGCTCCGCCTGGATTTGATCCCGGGTCGCCGGGATGCACTTAAGATTCCTTGCCAACTGGGCTGAGGCTCATGTTCAGGTATGTTGAGATTAACATCTAATGGTTCTCTTAAATTTATGGCACATCATCACCCATGATGGTATTGAGAAGAGGATTGATTTGACACCATATGATGCTCTGATCTAGATAATCTAGGCCTATTCACATATAAAGATGGAGATATACCCTAGGTATATGTATAAGAAACCCTTTATACCAGAAATTTATTGGGGAGTCCTAAGGGAAATGAGTTAGGGGTCGTGATACACTAATGGAAGCACATAAACCTAAGAAGATATCTTCTATGATGGAAGCTGTAGTGGTTGACGTGATCATGAGGGCTCAATATCCTCATCAAAGTGAGATATTTGTTGAAGGTACATCATAGTGAGGGTTAATTCAATATATGTGAATATAAATCAAATGAGAGGCATATAATGTTGTGCTAGCTACCATAGGGTTAGATCTAAGGAAGTGCCTCCACCACATGATGGACCTTATGGATGATGTGGTATTACATGACATGTTGGAAATCTAGGAGAATGTTTTATATTTTTTCTCCATATTAGCATTTTTTCAGTAGTCGTTGGGTGATGAGATAACCCCACCAATCCCTAGAAATTTCATAGAATGGTTTATAATATTATTCATGGAATCCAGTAAACATATCAATGACCTAGAGAGTTTGTTCTACTCTCATGATCATTTGAACCCTCTAACTAAATGGGATTGGATCCTGCTAGAACAGTCACCCCTTGATACTCTAATAATGTTCGGGTTTCTTGAAATTAAAACACCATAAGGATATAATGATTTGGAGCCTTGGTGAACTACTTTGTAACAGTTCTATTCTGAGTATAGTGAGGTGACTACGCTTAATAAAAACATAAAATTACTTATGCATACTAAGGTACACTCCTCCACCCTTATAGGCTAATTTTTGTTACTAGTCTGCCAGATATGCTGACTTGATTTAATTGATTTACTGAGGAATTATTAGGCACATGAAGAAGAAATCATGGTTGAATCCATGATAATTGACCACATTATTGAGGCTACTGGATAACCCCATATGATAAAGTGACGGGAGAGGACATAACCCCCAATTATGTGGGAATTAAACCTTCTGTTAGTGGGAAACCACTCTTATCCACGTTAATAGTCCCACTGCAATAGGGAATAAGATATTATTTTATGACGTTATTCCCTATTATGAGAACATAAAATTTTAAAAATTTGGGCTGAATTTATTGCCCAGTTATTCTATCTTCAACACCTCGAAATTTGTAGTGTCCTGTTGTGGTCACTAATGTTCTAACTAGTAATTACATGTAATAGATGAGAGAGAATGTTTCTGGAAAATTAGGTATGGAATTACTGGATGATGTTATGGAACATACCCTCTATTTACCAGTAATTGGTTCTGAACAAGGAATCCTATTTTTAGAATTTACTCTCAAACATGATTAGGGATTAAATTTATCCTCCCTTTATGTATTCCATTGGTATCTTCCTGAAATTTATCTTTTATTACTCCTAGAGTATAAATTTCTTATATCTTTATAAAATGGTTGTGTTACGTAAATTGATAGATCAACCACTTAGGGAAGCACTGGACCATATTAATCCCATAATGGTTGTGGTGAATATTGATTTTAGCCTGATGGTAGTGACTACTGATGGGGTCATAGTGTCTAAGTGGATCTCAGAAGTTTTACACCCGGATGAGGATTTAAAAATCCCTAAATTTGGCCAATATTCTACTGATGAGGTCATGGATAGGAAATAACAATTTAGGATGGTTTATGAGTCCACCATGAATAATAAGGTAGAGGGGACCTGAAAACAAAATCTATATCGATGGAAGTTGAGGAAATCCCACTTATCTGGAAGGAGGAGTTGGTGAATCCTATAGTAGTAGAGGCATAATAAGAGATTCCTATTGAGTATATTATTAAGTATATTCCTCTTTATTATATTGAATTTACCACACCATTAACTAATGTTGATTCTACTGTTGAGGTGGTAGAGGCCTTCCCTGAGTACTATCCAACCCTTGAAAAAATAGATAATCTATGGTAAGATTTTATGGGGATAACTAGGAAAACCAATATTGGGAATTGAGGATCGTTTATAACATCATAACACATACTCAATGGGTTGATTTTTTGGTATGAATGAGATCCGTCAACCACTATCTAGTGGACTTTTGTATCAAATGGGTTTATTATTGTGTACTCTATGTAATAGCTCATGACTTCTTGGCTGAGTAGTTTCACCTAGAGTGGAAATATTTCACCACTAATAGGATGAGTCTTTTTTAGAGCGAGTTACTTATCTCTGTATATTTGAAAAAAAAAATTCATCTTTAGAGGATCAAGAACACCAACTAAGGGTTATCCACTATGATCACTCACTATCTAGTTTCTCAACTACTGACATCCTGAGATGATTCACCTTATGTAGAATCCCAAATAGTGGGGTATGAAGATCAAAAGGATCATCTTCAACTGTGTATAGATGATGTTTTTTCCTAGGAAAATTAAGAGATGATGAATCTATCCAAACTCCAAAGTGTAATTAAATCTTCGATATGAAGTTTAGATGAAATTGGGGATTCAATCACATGTGCAGATTTATAGGATGATTTTTATGATAGGAGGAGGATATCATATATGTAATAACATCCACTTTTTGTTAATAAATGATTATATCACTTGTTCAGATCACTTGAGTCTAACTTTTAACTAAATTAATTAACTAAAAACATCAAATTTAATGTGAGTAATGTCCAATGTAATAATTAGTAAATGAATAGATTTTCATTCAATTATAAGAGAGTGTTGGATGGGGTAGATAACAAAGAATCATAACATTTCATCAATCTCCATTGGAAACTCTAGAGGATGGAAAAAAACTAGTTTAGGGTGGTTCAAAGAGTTTTATTTCACTAAATATTGCCTAGATTCATAATAATGTGATATGAAGGGTGTTATAATCCCATTTCATTTAATTGAATGTGAAGAAGAGGTAAATTATACATTCATAATACGAATCACAGAGGGAAGTGACTAGTTGGATGATGATGAAAATTGAACTCATTTTTAGAAAATATTAAAATGGAATATCATCTATAATGGATCCTATAAAATGATGACCAAACACAAGCCATATCTTTGAAACATGGTTCCCATCATGTTGCCTTTCAAAATTATATTGTATGTGTTCCTTGAGTTGGAGGTGGGACTTTAGAGAATTGTTTGATCACTATAGGTGTGATTTTTTTGTAAATGAAAAGATTATGGTGAAATTACAACCCAGTGGAAACAATGAATGGGGAACTAAGAATCCCAAATAGATATTTTAACACATTTGGGCTATATTGTGGTGAATTGACTACACTAATAGGGTAAACCATGTTTTTTAGGATACTAGTCCTACATGAGGTATGGGAGTGGTTTAATCATGACATGAGGAAACTAAATTGGTTCCAGGTTCTATATAGTTTTTGTTTCTTAGGCTTAGACTAAAGGTTGAGGTTTCCTTTCTTCATATGGGATAAAAAATTAAACATGAATACAAAATCCCAAATTCTAATACAATAAATCCTTGAATATGATAAGGAACTATTCATGTTCATTAATTATAAACCATTAGAGCACTACCAAGTTTAAATTCATAGATCATGGACCAATGTACATTGAGTTTATGATCACAAGACATGGAATTGGGATGAGGAGATCTATACAACACCAGTTAATTAAAAAAATAACAATGTGATTTAGTGGACTCAATTCTTATAAAGAAGATGCTGGGGGAAAATTTATACATCTTAATCTCATGAGGCATATATCCAAAGTGGAGATAATCTATATGGAAACCAAAAAAGACAAAAACCAAAGTGAATTTGATATCCTAATGTCGATAAAAATTGTATCTGGAGATAATGAACAAAGTTTAAGTTCATGATGTGTGGACCATATTGGAGATGGAAATTAGGGTTATACATATTAGGAAACTTCCATTGGGTTCCACACCACTTTCTTATTTTAGAGGGAAAAGAGATCTAGAATATATTTTTTAGGTATTAGGATGAGGTAGAGGCAATTGAATACTAACATTTAGTCCAGAAATAGTGGATCCAGGTATCACTATATATCCCATAAAAGGGGAATCCATCCACATGTAATTATAGAAAGATGTGTTCTAGGAAATCAATAATTAAAATAGGAAAATAATTCATGTGTGGATCTAAAGCATCGTCAAATGGGTTCAAAAAATGAATATATTCTATATTAAAAAAGAGGGGATATAGCCTGATTGGAATTTGTGGAAAGTTTATCACTAGGAATAATGTGGGCATGGGAACAAATCTCATAGATAGTTATGGAATAGGGTATCTAGGTGTAACTATGTATCATGTACGGTGGGAATCAAACCCTTAATTTTTTGGAAGGAAATTTAGAAGAAGACCAACATTAATAAGGAGTGTCCTCTCAAATAAGGTCCTAATGATATCATTGATTTTTAATTTAGGTGATGAGGACTACTATGAATTGTTAAATATTATGTATAAAAACATTTCAAAAATATTTTAACTTTATATGGTGATAATGGAATGGGGTTTTCTATAGTTTCGTATAGATTTGACCAGAAAAGGGTTAAGTTAGTAAGTGTGGCTTGGAAGGTGATACAAACCTATCCAATGAGATTTTTTCAAAATGAAATCCACTATAAAAGATGAACATTATTTATGGTTTTGGTTGTTGAGCCATTAGATGCATCCAGTTTAAAATCATACAGTATAGAACAAAGGGGCATGACATTCTATCTAGTGGATGAAATAAAACCTTATTAGAACGGATGATCATAGGGAACCATTAGCCTCCTCATCAGATTTATTTATTCAACAGAATAAAGTTTGAAATTAAAGGTCATGATGCTTGGAAAGAAGTGTGAGTTGGCCCATACATTGTGATGAGAGAAGAAATATTCTCTATTAATGGAGACTCAATTCTAATATAAACTATATTTGAAGGTTCAAATTATAGTTTATAGTCATGGAAAATATTCCAAATTTTGCTTCAAGTTTAATGTCATGGGTTGTAGACTATGGAATTTTTAGGGCGTTCATAAGGAAAAAAGGATAGTGTGAAGAAAATGTGAATATAGGGAGGAGGAGGCAGAACACCATGAATACATCCCTAGAATCAAGTGCACATGGTTTAAGGTCATGATACACTATCTATAGTTTAAGTGACTCACAGAGTCATATTTTTCATACATTAAATATATATATATATGTATATAAAACAATGTTTTAATGATTTAATTGATTATTGTTTATATTATTTAATTGTATTTTTTATGGAAGGATACCATAGTTTGTATAATGTTGAACTAATAGAGATGAATATAGTGAGTTTCACACACATCACACTACACCACTTCTCTGTAAGGCATAGTACTAGAGTTTTTAAGAAATATTGAAGTTGTAGTAGAGTCAAGTATTATTCAAGGCCCAACTCTGTAGCTAAAAACTAAACAATCAGGATAAATTGGGAAAATTCTATTAGAAATGTAGATTTCACATTATGAATCCACCATCCAATATGTGAAATATTTCAAAACAAATATGTACAATCCAACAAACTACACATATTAAAATTTATTCATGGTATGTAACATGAAGGAATATGGGACCTGAAAGAATACCATGAAAGAAGCCATGAAATTCTCATGCCCCAAAATTTAGAAATCATGTAACACTTAAATGATGTGAAAATGGTTAGAATAATCATAAAAAGATCATTTTCAATGTAATAATGGAGGAATACCATTTCTATAAACTAGGACACACAAGATAACTTTTTGACCCATTTATGAGTGCCCGATGTCTCTAATATGCCGATAAATAAGAGGTTGGGGGGTTTAAGAGGGATTAACCAATGAGGATAGATTTGTATGATGGCATAATATTCTGCCACATTACTACATTCTTTTCTCTTTTACATTATTTCATTCATGTGATGTCTCCCCTCTTCTGAATCAACTCATCTACCCTTCCCATGGAGGGGTAGTTTTTATGAGAGATCAAGAAAAGAGGATAATGGACCTATTTACTTTTTTTGATTTATTGTTCTAAAATAAAATAAAATAATTTCTTATATATGTATATCGATTTAATTTCTAATTTCAATTTTAAAATCTGAATGTGGTTGCACTAGGTTTTCATTATATTAATTTTAATTTCCTAGGTCGATGATCCATTTCTCTTTCCACCCAATTGTTTTATGTATATGTTTGAATATATTATGGTTGGGTGGTGAGTTCTTGATGATCATAAGAATGTGTGTAAATTTATATGTTGGAAATATTGGTTTGTTAGGGAATAACAATACCTAGTGAGGGATTTCCATAATTAATCATGATAACCCACTACAACTCCACACACATCAAAAGGATGGTAGAACAACTTGAGGTTTTATATAGGAATAATCTCATTATCATAATCGTGACAAGGGGGAGATAGAACTCAGTAGATGATTATTTGTCTTAATAGCCATTAGAATAAATGATTAATATTTAGAAGCCATGATAGCATGTCACTAGGTCTATCCAATAATGCTCTATTCACCGCCTTTTCTCAATTTTTATAAAATAAATTTAATAAAACTACTTCATACTCAAAATTTATCAAAATACATTAAAACCAACTTTAAAAAAATCAAATAATGTAGAAAATTTGTTTTCTATGAACTCGTCCTTTAGAGAAGGCCTAAGGGCCAATCCCTAGAATATAATTTGATAATAATTTTTTTATTTTCCCCACAATAGGTGTGTCGTAATGAGGTACAAAACACTAGGATAAGGAAAAATTTGACATTGATTAAGAGATAAAATTATTGAATAGTCATACAACAATGTAGTAGGGAAAAGATATATAGTATAATTTCATGCTTCCAAGAATAAAATGGGTACCCTAACCATAAATATACTATGAATCAATCATGGGGGATATAATCCACTAAAATTAAAAAGAACACAAGATCCATGACCAGTGTGAGAAAAAAAGAAAAAAATAAGACTTACCATATCACATGAGATTACACAACATGGGAGGAAATGTCACGACCTGAACCAAGACAGGGCTCGAGATGCAACTACCCTAAGCCTACCTCCATAGGCTAGGGGTGAAGATAAGAACCATAGGAATAACTAGTATTTAGAGGCCTTTTCGAAGTACCTATATGCATACACACAACCATCTAATTGAAACCATGTAGAGGGAAAAAATATAAGATGAAACATTGATATAAAGTAAACCAGGAATTCATAACATCTATGGTGTACTAGTGTATGATAGTGAAAACTGAAACGTAATGGGGAAATATACACGCCCAACCTAAAATTTTTCCCAAACTGAAAAAACTAGAAATGTAAACTACAGAGAGAGCATATCTCTTGAATCCAAAGTTATGACGTCTATATACGGTTGAAAGCACTGAGTATCCCTAAGCTCTTATATAGTCATGTTCAACATTCCCTTTTTATGGACAATACAAGACCCATGTTGGTAAATACCATGAAAGGGTGAGTATATATATACCCAGTAAGACAGTATGAAGGGGGTTTAGTAAGAGGTACAATGGGAAACTAAGATAATAGGTGCATGATACAGTCAAAGAGATTAAATCAACCCAAACCCAGAGTGAAAGTAACCTATTACAATCATAAGAGTCTCAATACAGTGAGTAGATGAACTACCCTTCAAGTCTTAACCACCTATATAGGGAGAGTAGACTCATCTAACAAAGAGAAGCTAAATAAGAGAAGAACATGGAATACCCCACAAGTCTTCACTTATCCTTAATGTAGAGAAACCAAATCCATGGTGGGGATGTATAAGAATATATATATATATATGTTCATTCAAAAGACTCTCAAATGAGAGAGTAAGAGGGTCTCCATCTCAAAGCTCAGACCAAGAAGAATAGTATAAAAAAGTTCCAAAATTACATAAATGATTCCCAACATCTCAAGAATCTGGCCATAAGTAACCAACCATGTCAAACCACACCACGTCACTATGCCTCACAACTTAAGGTCCACAAAATCTTGGTAGGGGACTCATTCCCTAGTAAAAGAGGAGGTTTCAACTTTGATAGTCACCAAGGAACTCCACTACCTAGCTCTTGTAGAAGCCACCAGCCGAGAAGGTTTCTATTGAGTACCTTTTCTTATGTTGATGGTGGGGGTCCCACACTTGAAATCATTGAGGACCCCAATACCCAACTCTATTAGAGGGTCAACTTAGAAATCATCAAGGAACTCCACCTCAAAGCCTTGCTAGAAGGTATCAATCAAAAATAATCGAGGAACTCCATTTTCTAGCCGTGCTAGAGGGTACCACTCAATAGTCATCAGGGAACTCCAATTCCCAACCTCGCTATAGGGTACACCCAAAAAGTGTCTAGAAAATCAACTACCCAACCCTATAGGAGGGTACCACTCAATAGTCTCTTGTGATCCTATGTGATCACTTCCTTTATCGAGCACTACCTAACTAGGATTCATGCTGGAAACATTTCACATCAAATCTCAAAAGACACAACAGAGGGAAACATTAATTTTTACATGGTAAACACACAAAATAGGCTACACGCGTGCCACAATACATGTTAAAATAAAAGTGATACATATAATTAAAATTTTATCTAAAGAGGCCAAGTGGTACATGTCATTTTAGGGGACCCACACATCATGTACTCCCACTCCACCACATTTATATGTCACTAGGGGTACACAACTTCAAAGCCATGAAGTAGAAAATTATATATTGGTGGACTACACAACATTTCCAAGACAACCAGGACCAGGGGTGTGTCCTTCTAGTTATATCTGTGTACTAGGGTATATGGTAGTGTAATACCACATGGGTTCCTACCCATGTGATCCACTGTAATATTTTTCCATATAAGGAAGGGGTACATGACGTGTAGGAGGGATACATGTTGTTTCATCTTTAAATTTTCCAAAACCCTAACCATCACCGCTGGGGGGCCTACATGCCATGTGTTCAGCATTATACATGGTGTGTAGTTAGGGTTTTCATAGTCATATAATATGAGATACTTTCACTTGAATATAGTATTATTTATTTAGTTCCAACCATATCCTCATCCCAAACATTCAGATCTGGCCATGGATAATGGATTCCATCCATCGCTCAATGGAAATCGTCTTCATTTATTCATCAGGGGTTCGTCGCATGAACTTCAAGCCATTGTGCCTTCTACAACCATGGATCCATTCGTTGGTCATCAAAAAAAATCTCCCATTCATTGCCAATATCCCATATCTATCCCAACTTCATTGATATAAGTTTTTTTTTTCTTGATACATTTTTGTTCTAAGGTTCTGATGAGGCTCAGTACCACCCGGTACTGTCAAACCAACACTTCGGGGGTCCTACCGATAACGAATATGAAGAATAACATGGGAGAAAAGAACTAAAAAAGTGGTTTAAATGATCATTGGCCAATAATTATTGGCCTATGATCAAGAATGGTGATATGAGGTTAGAAACCAATGAAATAAATTAATATTCCAATACACTGGTGCATGCAACTGGCCGAAAATGGAGAAGACCTGAGAAAAATAATGGATCTATCAATGGGCACAAATAACCAATTGATGACTCTTACCTTGATTCTAGATCGATATTTTTTAAATAACATGCATGGAAATGAGGAAGAGGTATCATTCTGTTTATCACATCCAGATCTACTCTGATCTTCTTCATCATCTCGAGTGATCCACTAACGGAATGAGGAAGGAGATCATCGTTGGGTATTCTAGGATTATGAGGGTAACACTAGGAAAACCCCTAGTAGTATATTTATATAATTATATTTGGGTTTAAATAGATGTAGGAATTATTTTAATAATTATTTATTTCACTAAACATACCACTAATGAACCAGATGTCGAAACACCCCGTAACCACCTATTTTATATTTCACTTAAGGTAAACACTACATTCCAGACCCAACAGCGGTCTTAGATATTTGATCTAAACTTAAATTTAAGATTTACCCTATTTTATTTAATAACAATGCGTTTATAATATAAAATATATTTAATATCTTTATAAAATTTATTCCATGTACACCGAACCTCATAATCACAAGTCATCTGAGTGCCTTTCTCTATAAATATATAAAGAAGTATTTGAAATTATTAAATAGAAAAAATTTGTATCTACATTATTCCCTCTTATCTTTTCATACATGAAATGAAAAACTAAGAGAAAAACTTTAGATACTGATCTTTCACTTGGATCTCCCTCTCCTAAGCACTCTCTTGCACATTCCCATACTGCCACAACATGCAAACCAAGCCGATTGTTCATCCACATAGGGTCCACTCTTGTCAATCCTTGATTACCACTGAGTAATCTACAAATGTGGCTCCATCATTGATGTCCAACTCACCCAATTCGATGAATTTCATAGGTTCATGTACATTTCCCATTTTATAAGACATGTTGAAGGAATCATGCACCCTATCCAGCTACTAGGGTAGGTCATGGTGGTAGGTAACCTCTTCAACCCTCTGTATGATCTCAAATGGCATGATGGACCATGAGGATAGATTAACTCCTCGGCTAAACCCCCACAACCCTTACAATGGGGAGAATCTAAAAAACAAGGTCTCCTAATAAAAATATAAGGGCCTATGATGGAGATATATTTATGATTTATGTCTACTCTGGGTGGTCCTCATCTACTCATGAATGACCTGGAATTATTCCATCATCACCTGCACTATATCGGGTCCCATAAGAGATGTCTCACCAATCAATGTCCTATATAAGGGTGACCTATAGGGTCTCCCATATAGGGACTAAAAAGGTGTCATACTAATGGAATATTGGTATATATTGTTGTACAAAAACTCTACCATTGGAATTTGGTCCTCTCAGCTCTAACCAAATTCTAACGCACAAGCCCTCAACATATCCTCCAACACCTAGATAGTGTGTTGGTCTATCCACTGGTCTGGGGGTGAATGTCTGTACTCATCCTCATTTGGGTCCCAAATTCCACCACATGCCTATCCACAATCATAGCATAAACCACATGTCATGATCATAGAAAATTTTTGAGTCACCCCATGTAGGTGAATGATCTCACGTACGTACAATATCTCCAAACACTAATCCATGATAGAAAGGAAGTGTGAAGAAATTATGAGTCAGTCAAGTATCACATAGATGGCATGATGGTAATTTTATATTTGTGGAATCCCTATCACAAATTCCTTGGATATGTCATCCCACTACCACTACGAGATCACAAGGGGTTACAAAAAACCTTCCAGAACTTGGTTCTCATCCTTCACCAGATGATAATTGGGACACCTAGAGAAAAATCAGCAATGATTCATATCATTTCGGACCACCAAAATTTACACTAAAGGTACCTATTAATATTACCCACAAAGGGATATACGACTAGGGGATAAGTGTGAAACTCTAACATCACCTCCTCTCAAATTGGGACTGGAACCACTGTTTTCTCAAAAAATAAGATAACATGATTCCATCTTTCACAATTTTTTCTTGTGATCCTCCTATGGTTATCTGATAATATAAGACCTAATAGTAAATATATCCTAGTTTGGACTCTCTCACAAAGTTGAAATGTGTATGAGTCAACACCATCCTCAAATGAAAAGTTATACCCTCTTTCTCTACTAGGGTCTACTGTAGGGAAGCTAATTTCTCCGAGTCATCATGCACCATGTAATACTGGGAATTAATAAAAAAGAAATCATATACAACATTTACATTCCATAGAGTATAAACTATCTTGAAGTCATAGACTTTTAGGAACTCCTACCAGTGCCATTGTCTTAAGTTCAGGTCTCTTTCTGTGAATACATACATGAGACTTTCGTTGTTTGATTAAACCACAAAGAACTCCCCTAGAAGGTAGTGCCTCCACATAATCAGGGTGAATAATACCATTTCCTACACTTTTTCATGAGTCATGAAGTTCTTCTTGTGGGGTATCAACTACCTTGAACCATATGCGATAATAGTCTTCTAATAAATTGATATGCAACCAATCCCATCTCATAAGGCATCACACGACACTATGTACATCGAAACCTACTCTAGTAGTCTTGACACTAGAGCACTCATTATCATCTTCCTCAAATCTCTGAAGGCCCTCGGGAACAACTCAGACCATAAAAATGGATTCCCTTTCTGCATAAGGGTGGTCAAAGGGGATAAAATCTGGAGAAGGCTTCCAAAATTCTCCTACAATACCCCACTAAACCAAGAAATCTTTCCAGCTCTAACACACTCTTGGGGGGATCTCAAGAAATCATTGCTTTAATCATTGCTGGGTCGATGGATAATCTATACTCTGAGATGACATACCCCAATATGTGAACATCATAAATCCAAAACTATCACTTCAAGAGCATTCCATAAAGATGGTTCCCTAGAAGAAAATATAGGACCATACTCACATGATCTACATTTTCCTCCTCAGATGCAATGTATATGAGTAAGTCATTGATGAAGAAAAAACTGGTCCAAGTACAACTAGAATACCTGGTTCATCAAATCCATAAACATGGAAGGGAAATTTTTCAGACCAAAGAGAATCATTAGGAACTCAAATTTTTCATAGGAAAATCAAAATTCTAGCTTTGGAATATTAGCCTCTTGAACCCCCAACTGGTGGTAGCCAGACTAGAGATAGGTCTTCATGAAATATCTCATGCCCTGCGACTAGTCAAAGTATTATTCAAACCTTATCAAGAGGTACATTTTCTTTATTTTCCCTTAGTTTAGATGATGAAAATCCCTGAAAATCCAATAGATATCATCCAACTTATTCACAGACAATACAATAGATTTCTAGGGGAATGAAGGTATGGAAGAATCCCTTCTCACGAAGGTCCTCCAACAACAATCGCAGCTCCTGAAGCTTTTTGGGGTCCATCCGATATGCTGTAGAAGATATTAGAGCAGTGTATGGATCCATGTCTTTAAAAAAATCCATATATCACCTCAAATGTAGTCCTGAAACATCCTCAGGAAAAATATCCATATAATCATCGACAATTGAAGGAATCCAGGTTCTTAAAGAGGCTATTGCACCAAGGGATATAATCACTAACTGATGGGTGATAGGTTGTATCCTTCTACTCATAATACCCACTCAACCTTCCATGAGTTATCTCTTACTAGAAAAAATAGAATCTCATACCATCATTGTGTAGGCATATGATGATTTTTTGGTGATAGTCAGTATGGGAGCATACCATAGAAAATGAATCTATACCCAAGATGACATCATAGGGTTCCATCATGATTACCAAAATTTCCCATGTGATCCTCTCTAAACCAAGAAATAACTCGCACTACCCATGAATGATACAGAAGTAGTGGTCCCTGTAGTAACTTCAAGATGAAGCTGTTGTGAGGGAACTTCAATAGGGATCTCTATCCATCACAATAGGAGTAAAGAGATAATGTAATTACAAGAACCTATGTCTACTGATACTGAATCAAGAGTAGAATAAACACATATTGTACCTATGGTCATCTCATGTGATGTGGGGTTATAAGAATCCAAAGCCTATAGTTGTCTGTAACCATGAATGCCTGCTCCCTGAGCCTAACATGGGCTTCTTGGTGGTGGTGGTGGTGGAAGGATCTCATAGTTTCATCCACCACCCATACCTTCTCATGCTTCTCTACTAGCTCCACCTCAATGGGGACCACCCTGTCCTCACCTGAGAGATCCATGATAATGTTGCAGCATCACTTGTGGTGGTCCATCAGCTATATACTATTATTGATCAAAATGTATGGTGATAAATTTGCATTCCATATAACCTCACCCATCAAAAGTGATGCATTTCCCCTCTCTGAGATTCCCTAGTGCTCTGTGATGACTCTATACTGTACAACCATCCACATGAGTCTTATCATGAAAGAAAATATTATGCTAAGACCCCATTAAATAGAACCTTTAAGCTATCCCATAACTCTGCTCTATGACTCCCACTACCATCCCTAGATTCCTAGTGTACCTCTGACAGAAATCTCTCAGTCACTAGTGCATGCTCTAGTACCCCAGCATAGGTGGGAATGCACATGGGAACTATGTTGGCACAAATATCTCTATGGATTCCCTAATAAAACTTATGTTCTTAGAAGTATCAATCATGAATCATGTCAAGGGAGTTGTGAGTAAGTTATATGAACCTATAAGATTAATCATCCACCATCATCCCTCCATACTTCATCTCTATAATCTCCAAGATCCAGACTTGCCACAAACAGGAGGGGTGGAAATCCCCACATAATAGCTATTAGAATTTGGGCCATGAGAGTGTCGACTCATCATGAATCTTCTTAACAAGGCTCCACCAATTCCCATATTATCTATGGAGGAGGCTAGATTCTAGTGAAACAACCAGATCTATCGAGGTTTGAACAATCCTGAAGATATGGACAGCTAACTCTAGAGAATCATCTACTGCCTGAGGATCTAGATTGTCATGAATTCCTATTGAACTATGGCATTGGAACTCATTGAGAATTCTAACCTTGATTGCATACTTAGCTTTCTCTGCTTGAACAATCTATTTCTCGACAGGTGGAGGTGATGCTACATTCCCACCTAAAGGATGGGGTAATGGGATGGACCCTGAATCGAGACCTAATCACTCATCAGATCATCATCATGATCCATAACTGGTATACAAGATTCCCATCATCATGGAGGCATCCTAAAATTTATCAAGAATTACCACAGTCATATGAGCACACACACACACACCCATAAAAACAATGGGGAAATAACTCAATAAGGACATTCAATGTCTCAATCTTATATAACTCATTTACCATTAATCCCTACAACTGATGTCTCAGTATGCCATGTGGAAAAGTAGGTAATAAAGATCTAGGTGAATGGATATGTCATCCACTTCCACCATCATTAGACTCCATGGACATAGGTCTACACTAAAGACACTTTGACATTTTTTCAATAAACCCAACCATATCCTCATAAGGGGACATGTCTAAAAAAAATCCCATGGCATGAAATTTCTCTGACATCAATCTATAATGACCTTACCCAAACCGAGGCTCGAGTTGCAAATACCCCAAGTCCACCTCTATAGGTCAGGGGGTGGAAAAAAGTTTCCAAGTCATAACTAACTTGGGGAGTCCATTGACTAAGTACTAGTACACACACATATAACCATTATCATGTAAAAGTTCTGATGGAAAGAGTAAAATATGAATCATAGCTATAAATTCAACCCAACATACATAACCTCTAGGGTATAAAAGAGGACGATAGTGACAAATAAAGAGTACAGGGGAAAAATACACGCCCAACTAGAAATATGTCCCAACCTCAAAAAAATTGGAAAAGAACGCTTCTGAGAGATCCCATCTCCTGAATCCCAAGATACAACCACAATATGTGGTATAAAGAACCTTGTTTACCTAAGATCCTATATAGTCATGTTCTACCTATTAATCATCTGAATAAGACATAAAATGAGTGGATAAATCTCATGTAGGGTGAGTATATACATATCCAGTAAGATGCCCTGAAAGATGAGGGGGTGTTAGTAAGATATACAATAGGAAAGTAAGATAGTAGGTGCAAGATACAATCAAAGAGAAACACTCAAATCAAACCCATAGTGAAATTAACGTCATTCAAGAATAAGGGGATCAATATGGTTTGTAGATGAACTACACATTGAGTCTTTTAAACCTTTAGAAGCATAGTAGACTCATCCACCATGATAATCTCAACCCAAAAAGAATGCGGCATACCGCACATGTCATTACCTCTCCTGTAATGAGAGTAAAAAAATACATGGTTTTGATATAGAATAATATATATATATATATATATGCTTAGTCAAAAGAAGTACAAAAAATATAGTAGGGGGTCTCTAACTCATAGATCATCCCAAAAAGAAGAGTATCCAATTGATCGAAACGTCTTTCAATGATGCCTAGAATCTAACAAATATATTCTGAAGTATCCATTCCAGTCAAACCATGCCTTTTCACTATGCCATAAATTTTAGGGGCCACCAAATCTAGGTAGGGATCCCATGACTTGGTATAATATGAGGGTTCCACTCGACAACGCACACAGGAACTCCACTGCCTAGCTCTACTAGAGGGTACCACTCGAGAAGGTATCCATAAAGGACTCTCACCCATGATGATGCGGAGGAACTCCCACTATAGTAATCATCGAGGACTCCATGGACTAGCTCTGATGGAGGTTCAACTCAATAATCTTTGAGAAACTCCATTGTCTATCCCTACTATAGGGTATCACTATGAAAGCATAATGAAACTCCACTACATTGCCCTGTTGGAGGGTACCACTTTATAGTCATTAAGTAACTCCACTGCCCAACCCCACTAAATTGTACCACTTAGAAAGAGTTGAGGAGATTAACTCCTGATACCTATTGGAGGGTACTACTCCATAGTCTTTGGCGATCCTATGCTCATTAGGGACTTCCTAACCAAATTTTGTTCTAAGAACATTACAAATCTTATATTGAAACTCAAAACGGAGGGAAATATGACATTATATATGGAAACAAAAATCAGTATAGACTACTCATGGTCCAAAATTCATGTTAAAATGAAGGAGATATAAATGATTAAGGTTTCCTCAAAAGTGGCCAAGGAGTAAATGGAATGTGAGGGTACCTACATAGAATGTGATCCTGCCCCACTTCCTTGTTACTTACCAATTGGTACAGGGATCCCAAGCCATATAATTATAAATGTTTTTTTGGTGGACTGGAAGGTGTGTCCAAGCCAACTGAGACTCGGGCCACATCCTTTTGGTCATTCCTATGTACTGGGGTACACAACCATGTACTACAACATGGGATCCTGATCGGTTGGTCATCTACATGGGTTTTACATCTAAGGAAGGTGTATATGAAGTGTAGGAGGGTTACACACCATGTCATCATTAGCTTTTCAAAATCCCCAACCACTGCCACTAAGGGGGATACGCATCGTGTGTTCCTCATTATATATGGAATGTAGTTGGGGGTTTTATAGTTTTCTCATATTTGATATTTTCACCTGAATTAGGTCTTACACATTTAGATACATACATATCTCTATCTAAAACATGTATATCTTGTCATGGATCAAGGATTCAGGTCATCTCTCATTGGAAATCATCTTTGTTTGATTTTTGGGGTTGGTTGTATGAACTGTAAGACCCCATGACTTCCTCCTTCATAGATTCAAACTCTGATTATAAAAAAATAGTCAATTCCTCTCTAAGATCCTCCATCTATCCATACTATATCAATCCGTTTTTTGTTTCTTGATCTATAGTAGTTCTAGGGTTCTGATTGGGCACGGTACTTCCCATTAATGTCGAACTAGGACCGCAGGGTCCTACTAGTAATAAAAATGAAGAAGAAAATGGTATAAAACCCCATAATTTTTTTAAATGATAGTTGGACAATATTTTTTGAACAATGATCATAAATTGTGATTTGAGGTTAGCAACCAATGAAAAAAAATAAAATTTCAATACATGGGAGCATGAAACTGGCCACAATTGTCACAGAACCAAAAACCATGGTGGATATGCTCACAGAATTTAATAGAAGGGAATAAATCACTAATTGACATGTCCTACCTAGATTATGGATCAATATTCAACAAATAATTCAACTTTCAATGATGACTAGGGATCTTTGTGTTCTCCACACCATGATATTCTCTAATATGGTGTTCCTTAGCCCTTTGACATGATCCTCTAATGGAAGGAGGAAACAGATGATTGTTAGAGATTCAAGTATTATAAGGATAATCATAGGAGAATATACAGGGTATTAAATTTATATACTTTATTTTGGTTTTAAATGATTTAATTAATTAATTTAATAATAAATTATTTCAAATACCAACTCATCAATGAGAAGGGAGTCTGAATGCCCCACACCAACCCATTTTATGTCTCACCTAGGGTAAACACCATGTTCCAAAGTAAATAGTACTCTCCGCTTTATGATCAGATCATCTATTTAAGATATATCCCATTTTATTTAATATACATGTGTGCATACTATAAAATATATTTAATATCTTTATAAAATTTATTCTGGTAACATTGAGCCTCATAAATCACCTGTCATCTCAGCTTCTAACTCTAGAAATATATATAGAAGTATTTTATAGTCTTACAAGGAAAACCAGGTCTCTAATGGATGGTTTGGGGTTTGAATTTCACATCAATCATTGGGAGCATCCCAACAAAAGGAATTTCAGTTAAAGAAATACTCCACTAGACTGACTGGTTTTACCAATTTTTTTAAATCAGTGAATAGCGTATTACTGTGGGACTTGAATTCTACCAAAAAAATAAGGAGGATTGGAGGAAGTAAATCCCGAACCCAGGTATTTTGAAAGTGAGTGAAATGTAGGCTAAGTATGACAATAAATCAATTCTTTGAAAAAATTGATTCACTACCACACTATTAAGGATGGGGGAAAGTTACATTGGGGTTGACTATTGACCACGACTCCAATACATGAAGTTTTTCATGTTAATACAAATATTCCATTGGTTTATATGACTTTGGAGGGGTGTAGGAATTTTAGAGAATTTTTCTATCACTCTAGTGGAGCCCATTCAATTATTGAGGATTATGGGGTTTTAAATCAATGGATTCATGAATAATGAAGGTGATTCAGGAATAATGTTTGTGTAATTTTAAACTCATAGAGTGTTACAATACCATACTATGATCACTTTGTGTGGAACATCGGTAAACGTGAGGGTCAAACTGATCTCCTGATATGAGTTTCATCTCAGTTTCAATTGAGAAGAAGGAACCTAGTTCAAGGTTATTAGTCACTAAGATATTTAGAGGATAAAGAAATATCAATATTGATGGTAGTCACAATTGGGAATAAAACTAAAAATATTATTTTCCATATGTATTCATTGGTGTGGAAGTCTTGTAAAATGTATATCTATAAATATGTACACTAGTAGTCTAATTCTATAATAAGGGATTTTTTCTCATGGGAAAGGGAGAAAAAACTAATTTTTAGTCTAAATTGTTGTACAAGAAGACATTATCTACGTAGTTTATGGTTGTGAAATAAAGACAATAAATCATAAAGTCTCACAAAATGTAGAAGGGGAATTTATCATGTAGTTTAATGTTATAGGATAAGGATAATAAGGTGATTTTATAGAATTTAATGTCTTATAGATTTGACTGAAGGTAGATGTCTTTTAACATCATAAAACTATGATGTTGTTCACATATATTAATGTCATATATTGATGATGAAATAGATGTTTTATAAAGTTTATGATCATATATATTTGACTAGATATGGGGTTTAAGGAGGTATTTATAGAATTAGATATAACAAAAAAATAATGTGAATGAAGGGAGAAAGTATCCTAGAACTTCATTGAGGGAGGGATGGTCTATCTTATAGGATCATGGTAAACCTGACGTGAACGGGGGGTCAAGAGTCTCCATAAGATCATTTCTATCATAGGTCACCTCATGAAATGTATGTTATCATAGTTTAAGGACATTATTCTTAGAACATAACCATATTGTTTAATGTTGTATGGTCTTGGAATAAAGAAGATTTTCTAGAGATTATGTTTTCAATAATTTTACCATGGATTAAGATAACATGTGAAACATGGTGGGTAGAGTAGAAACAAATATAAATTTAGGAATTTGATACATCATGGAGATTGTCATATAGGGTAGAAATAGATGGATATAGTTCTAGATCATATATCTTTTACTGAATGGGAGAGATATTTTCTATGTAGTGAATGGGGAAATGAAAATTTAGGAATAAATGAAAGATTGGTGCTACACAAAAACATCATAAAAACATTCACTAATATTAAGGTCATTATTATTGGACCAAAATTATTATATGTTAGTTTAAAAGAATCCTATTTTATGATCAAGGGAAATTGACCATATTTGAGTTGATCTATACAAAATTTAGAAAATATAAAACCCATCATGAATTGACAAACCAAGTATTGATATATGTGACCTCAGGAACAAGATAGAGTGAAATGGGATGTGTGTTTTATCATCATTCTACCATGGATAAAAAGGATCAAATGTAGGAACAAATACAATCGTGTTATAGAGATAATACATTAAAAAAAATAAGACAATATGATATATTCTTGGTTTGGGAATCAAAGAGTGGATATTGACTAGCCGCATATGAGTGTAATAAAAAAGAAATTAATTTGACTAATTTTCTTATTGAACATGAATGGGTGAACTAGGTTTTAATGCCAAAAGGTATTGACATTCCACTAGGATGAATGAGGGTGTAAAGGATGTAAATCATGGCTTCCATGATCTGAACCAAAAAGTACATGACAGATGAGTGGAAGATGAATAGTAACAAAATTTGAAATATTGGTCCCACCAATACATTTTTAAGGAATGGGGGAAAAATTAGGGTTTACAACTGACCATGTATTTGAAACAAGATACCTATCATGATGCTATAAAAAGTGCTCTAGGGTGTGTACCATGTATGAGAGGTTGGTCCTTTGGATAAATTTCCATCACTAAAGAGGATTTCTATACATTGAATATGTTTAATATTGATATCAAGGAAGAATCAGAGTTTAAGGTTGGAAGAATATAATGTTTAGGAAAAGGTTAATACTCTGGATGGTATTCCATCATGTACCCAAGCCCATTTGTGGAGCATATCCTTGGGCTATAGTCAATCATTTTTTCCAAGAGGAGTGCCATCCCAATTTCTATAGATGATAAGGAACCTGATATAAGGGTCTTTATCTTGATGAAAAAATTGAGAATGATATAGAATTGGTGGCTAGGATTAAGATATGATATTTGGGTGTCTTTACATATCCCATAAGGTGCTAATCAATCTACACATAGTTTATATAAGTAATGGTTTAGTAAGAAACTCACACCAAAAGTGCAGTCACCCTTTTAGGTGAGGGAAATGACATGGTCTTGTAATTTTAGGTGTCATACCAAAAGAAACTAGCCATATAGTATAATGTGGTGTAGATGGGATCGAGACCCATATATTTTACAACATATTGGGAAGATATCGATCATGAGTTTAATGACATAGAGTTAGGAAGATATGATATGCAGTTTTATGTTATGTATCTTGGGTGATATTAATATGTAGTTTAAGGTCTTATAGCTTAGACCTATGTCCTATAGTTTAACATCACATAACCAGGATATTGGATATTTAGTTTAACATCAAAGGTTTTTATGAGATATAATGATGTTTAATTTCATGAATCTATGGCTATATGTCATATAATGTAAAATTATGTGACTAGTATACTAGACATGATGTTTAACTTTGTATGGTGACCAATATAATTTATACTATTCAATTGTCATGTAGTTAATTGCATGTGTTGTGAAAATTCATTCAATGTGATTAGGTCTTTTGAAACTGACATGAATTCATGAAAATAACATCTTCATGAACCTTTCAATGGTGGGGGTGTGATGTGATCCCTTTCCATAGTGATCAATGAGTATATACCACTAGAGTAAACCTTATAAATAGAAAATATTTCTTCCACTTAGCCTCTATGTTTAGTGATTTCCTATGTGGTATCATTGTTGTTATTCAAGATAGTACAATATCATCATGTGTTAAGAAAATAAATTAACATTGTTATTGAATACATGGCCCACAACATCTTTATTGACCTTAAGATTGTGGAGCACATGGAGCCTCTTAAAATTTTTATCATTAAGATTGGATAAGAGGAATTCTTATCTTTTTCATATGTTATCTAATCTTATATAGATGTTCATATTGATGAAAATTTAACATCAATAGGTAGAACTACCTCTATTCAATATACTAAGGAGTAAGGGGTGTCTTAGATGGAAATCCATGTAATTTTCCAATATAACCAAACGTTTTTAGAGATACTTTTTAGTCATCTATTCTTGTTATGATCTACTATCTTCTATAGAATGTTATAGATGGTCCTGTTTAACTCCCTGATATATCTATTCACCCACATTATATTATGAAGTATGGTTGGATTGAATGTCACCTTTTAAACATAGATTCTTTATCATAGCATATCATAACATGGTTCAATTTGTCTTGAGTACAGTGTATGGGATATTAAACTGATGGGTGATATGGGATTTCAATATTTCATGCATGGAATAAAACCTGAACTCTTTAAGTGGAATTTATTCATCCCATTTTGAGAAGAGGTGTATAGAGGTTAGAATGAACATGCACTCTATGAAAATTGTTGAAAGGTAAGGACCCATCACATCTAGTCCCCATAAAATAAATGGATGTAAATATTTCATGGTATATAGAATATATGGTGATAGATTCATTATGTTGGCATGAATTTGGTATGCGTGATACTTTTTTGTTAATTCCATGTAGTCACAAACCATGGTTGGCCAATATAAACGAAACATCAGATTTGATGGGAGAGATTTAATTTTTATTGATGAGCCTGTAAGAACCAACATAAACTTCATCCAAAACCTAATTAATCTCCAATATATATATTTAGTAGAGATGGATCATATCAAATCTACATATGTAGAGGAATTTCAATTAGAAGGGCCATCACATACGATGAAATTGACTACATGCTGATGGACCAACTAATTCTCAGTTTAGTCTGAAGGGAGAGTTCTATGATGGAGGTACTCAATGATAGGATTTTTCTAGATAGATAACTTCCACTATCATAGGTGAATTTTAAGTCTTTTAGTGGTAAGTCTCTATAGAAAGTTGATTCACCACTTGGATCACTTTATTAGGAGTGATAGGGGTCATAAATTTCCGATGTGCCATATTGATGTTAAAATAATCCGAATATTGATCACTGAAGTATGTGGAAAATATTTAAAAGGAATATTATTACTCATTCTAGTATTTTGGGACATAGGTCACCTTCTATTTAGAGGGAAATTGGGCCATCAGCTCATAAGTGTGCTGATGTAAAGGGGAAAGGTCATATTTTCTAGTATCATACCCACTATTTATTTGTTTGATAACTACATTTACATCCTATTTCTTGTGAAACTAAGAGCCATTAATATTGAGGTCTATCTCAAGACTAGTGATGAGGTCCTATTACATGGATTCATTATTGGTAGATCCCTCTAAAATAATAAAGTAGTGTGACATGAGTATGTTCAAGGTAGTCATGAAAACAACTTTGAGACATACCCTATTCAAATTAAGGTTATTGAATCTAATCCTAGTTGGAATCCATGAGGCACTTTTGAAGTGAATCTTCTAGAATAGTGATGATTTACTAGTTAAGGGAACAACTTCATATGAGAAGTTAATATCCATGGGAAACTCCTCAAACGCCAGATGTATGACTAGTGAACTCACGAGGTCATAACCCTTTAGAGTATTTTATATGACAAACAAAATGTAAAACTATTGTATAATCACTACCCATCGAGAAAATTTCTCTATCATAATTAGATAATTGAGGTCTTACTTCAAAAGATCAACTTGTTAAAAGATCTAAATTTCAGGGTTCTATGGATAGTTTCATAAATTATAGAACATGAATACCAAGGTGCACAAGTTCTTATCGATAGAAGAATTTATGGTCTCAATATGAACCAACATTTGACTGAGATAATACATAAATTTTTAATTTCCTTTACTATTATTGTAAGACAATAGGGCACCAATTGATTGTAATTCCCTGACCCCAGAAGCATAGAGCTAGTGCATTATTTTATTAGATTAGCCTAATTATGAGGAATCAAATCTCGAAATATAGATCAGTTTAGTAGTTTTGGAGGACCTGATTACATATATGATACTCATAGTACAATATCAAAGATAGAAAATACGACATGATACATAACAAAATGAAACAAATAATTTCCATAAAACTATTTAAATAGATTCTCTTCCTAAAAAACGAAAAGGAAAAATAATAAGGGTGATATCTAGTGCTTATTAAGGGTAACATGATGAAATTAAAATATAAGTAAAGTCAATAAGGCATATAAATTATGGCAAGGTAAATAATCTATAAAACAGATTCCATCAATAAACTGGGAATGAAACATCATCCATATATTTTATCATATTGAAAATATCATGGAAAGTAATAAATGAGTACTGAATGAGGAAAATTCTTATTTAGTGGACATCATCTATTTAGAACATGAACCATTATACCATCTATATTTCTTATGTATGTGGGTATAAACCAGTTTAATTCTATTTGGAAACAAACATGAAGGGGTTTCCCCAACTGTTTTGTCTCATGAGACCAATCGATGAATTAAAGGGACATAGGGTCCCCCATACCATAACTGAAAGTAAAACAATTATTAATACATAGATTTAATTCAATAAAAATATTCTATAAAAATATCCATATTTATTAGAGGATAAATACTAATCAATATATCCCAAGTGAAAACAATATTCACAATAAACACTGTATGTAAAATGAAATAAGGTTTAGACAATAATCATATCCATAATACAAGAATATGGATATTTAATAGAAATATAATTTGAAATGAAATGTGATCTCAAATGGGAATTAGATACACCACATAAAAATTACTAGTGGCACAATACTTAGTAAGTCTCAGAGAAATGGAAATCGAGACAAAGTCCCATACCTTAATTCCTGCTTCAATTTGTCTTGTTTGCACCTCTTAAAAAACAAACTAATATTTATTAAAATAATTTTCCAAAAGTTAATTATAGTAATTTGTTTAAATATTTATCAATTATAATTTTAATATTTTTTTCTTAATTTTTTTATGACGATTGAAGCGTTTGATAACTTGTTTTACCTAAAAATTTCTATTTTTATACACTTTTGTTATTTTATCTAAATGTAAATTATACATTAATATAATTAATTACATAGGTGTATAATTCATGTATTTATATAATTATATGTTATTATATTTTATAAAATCTACCCTTTAGGATGGTTTTATGTGTTGACAGGGAAATGTCACTCTTGGGGGTTAACCGACCATTTACATGACATATACGGGAGAGTAGGAAGAAAATGATTTAATGTTGTATATAGAGTAGTATGAAACATAAAATATGTTAACATAATTAATATATAATTAAAATAATTCCTAGTTAATTCCTTTAATTATAGGTTTTGGAATGGTTGGTGGAAAAGGAGAGAGGAATTGTAACCTGAATGAAAAATTGGGGTTAAGGAGCATTCGTTTCATTGGTTTTAATGATCGGTTAACTCTTTTTAAGTAATGTAGTTCAACTATAATGGGTATAATTCTACAGAATTATAATTATATGTTATCAATGAACATAAAATGTTTTATATGGTTATATATATCCTTTGGTTAAATGGTACGAGGATGAATCATTAGATAAACTTATACTTATAATTGCATAGATTATTTGGTGCAATTTCTCAATCATTATGCAATATTTTTGTTTAATTAATTAATAATATTTATATATAATGGATCCCAAACAACATATAGGATGTAATTTATATTTTATAATATATTTCAACCATGGTTTCATGGCCATCATTTAAGGAGAAATTGGAGAGTAAAAATCGTCCATCCAGGAGGGTTCTAAATTGGCACCTCACAAGTGATGATTTAATTTTTAAAATAAAATAATTAGAGAAAGGTGTTTGATGAAGGATATTAAATTAACATGATATAATTATAGTATATATATTATATAGGATTTTTCATTCCCATTTAGATATCGGATATGATTAGAGTATAAGAAATGAAAAAGAAGTTGAAAGGAAATTGAAAGAAAAAGAAAGAGGATTTTCCACTTGAATTCTCCTCTTTGAGTACCTTCTTACGAGACCCTGGTTTTTTCTTTTGGTGAGTACAAGAGATATTGGATTTTGGGGAAATACATGGGAAGATTATTTCCCTGAATTTGTATTATTATCAATACATTATAGGTGTGAGGAGAATAGGTGGTATTTATAGTGGATGAGTGTAGTGTTTTTGAGAAAATTTTATTCATTATTTTATTATTTCAGCTCATGAAAACAATTGTGATGATTATTATGACTAAATATAGTAATCGATACATTTGAGTTTGAACCAATGGTTCTTACGTCATCCATTACACAATTAATAGTATATTGTACTTATAATTTATATATATACTGTAAATTGACGTATTTTTCTCTTCACAAAAAAATCAAGTATTTCAGAAAATTCCCAAAAATTGAACCTACACATTTTTAAACATGTAGAATCAAAAAATGAACTCAATTTTATGAAAACAAATTTCTAAAAAAGATAAATATAGTTTTTTAATTAAAATCATCATTTACTTTTAAAACATAGATTTTAAATTTATAAATCATTTTATAACACTCTGAAATATTATCTAAGGTCTCAAAAAATTCTTCTAAAATCATAAGAATTCAAAATATTAATTTATAAATACATTTTATGAAATTAATTTTTCTTTTAATTCATTTTTTTAATTCTAAAATTATAATTAAATATATATGACTTACAAAAATACTAATACTTAATTAAATTTTTTTAACATATTCATTTACTTAAAATTTAATATAATTATATCATACATTAATTTATAAGATGAATAAATTTTAGTTAAACTTCAATGGGTAAGGTTACTATTCATCTGGTCAATGTACTATTCGTATGGGTTATATTACTATTCTTATGGTCAAGTTAATGTTTCATCATTATAGGTTCCTTAAATTCTTGAAATACCTCTTATTTAATTCATTATTCATTTATAATGTTCATATTGTGTTCTATATGTGATTTTATATGATAATTTTCTATGAAATATCAACTATCAAATAAATTGAATTTCTTTAAGAGGATACTTACAATAAAATTGTGGGGTGTTATATTCTTTCGTACAATAAAAATTTCATCCTCAATTTTTCTTGAATGTTTCCTTCTAAAAAGTTGATGGGGGGGGGTTCTCTTTATAACATCCTCAGGTTCCCACATTGCTTCCTCCATATTATAGTTTATACAAAGAACTTTTACCAGTCGATTAATTGGATTTCTGAATGCTTTCTATAGCTTGTGTCGAAAATCAGGATAGGTTCTTCACAATAAGACAAATCATGTTCTAGTTTTATTTCTTCATAAGTGAGTACATGGATTAGGTCTAGAATATTCTTCTTTAACAATGACATTTGGAACACATCATGAACTTTTGAGAGACTAGTTGGCATTTATAAATGGTAATCCATGAGTACAATTCTTTCCATAGATTCAAATGGTCCAATATACCTAGGTATTGGATTCCCTTTCTTAAAAAACTTTAATACACCCTTCCATGGAGATAATTTCAGTAAGACATGATATCCCACTTGAAACTCCAAATCATTCCTTCGGTTATTGACAAGGTTGTTTGGTCTACTTTGTACCAATTTGATATGTATTTAATATCATTTACCTTTTTTATTATTTCCTCCACAATTTCTGGGCCTATAAGTTTCCTCTTACTAACTTCATCCCAACATGTTGGAGTTTGACATCTCTTTCCATATAATGCTTTATATGGATCCATTTGAATAATATAATAGAAAATATTGTTGTAGGAAAATTCCACCAAAGGTTATCACTAATCCCACATACATTGAAATCAAGCGAGAATGATATCAAAATGTCTTCTAATGTTTGAATAGTCCTAACTGTCAATTAGTTTGAGGGAGATTTGTAGTACTCATATAAAGCTCAGTATCCAAATCCTTCTAAACACTCATCTAGAATTTTGATGTAAATCAATGATATCGATCAGACACAATTGATATAGGTTCACCATGATGTCTTACAAATTAATTAATATAGATTCTTTCTTGGTTCCATAGATGACAATCATCCATTATTGTGAAGAAATGAGAATATATTTTATGTCTATCAATAATAACCCATATTTCATCATTCCTTCATAGAGTACTTGGTAGTACTTTGACAAAGTCAATTGTAATATCATCCCATTTACACAGATGTATAGGATGAGGTTGCATGAATACTTTAGGGTCTTGTCTTTGTTCATTAACCTATTTAAAAACTAGTAAATTTGATACTTAGTATGTTATTTCACACTTCATATTATCCCATCAAAAATTTTCATTCAGATCTTCCTCCATCTTGGTACTACTAAGGTGATTAGAGAAATTTGTGCTACAATAATCGTCTAATAGTTCCGTTTTTAGCTCTGATATTGATGGAACTCATAACAGATTTCAAAATGTTATAATTATATCCATGTACACTATGTTTTTCAATATTCCATCCTTAACAGCTTCAATTTGCTTTTGAATATACTCATTTTATAATTAAGAGATTTCTATCGTCCCTTGTAAAGTTGGTTTGGAAATCATTTGAAAAAGGAATGTTGTTTACCATTCCATAATAATTACCATATCCATATTTTCTAGATCCATGAACATAGGGTCTTTCTCAATCATCATTTGGATTAGAAATCCAAGATCATTCATGATTCATGCATATGCTTTCTTATTTTTCTTTACTACATGGTAGTGTATTGAACAATTGTAATCATTAAGTAACTCAAGAAATATAATTTTCCTCATTTTGATTTATTTATATGTAAAAATGTATTTAAAACTCTTGGGATCCGTATACATCTCAAATCATTAAACATAGATACAATGTATCAATATTCTAAGGTTAAACGTTATGGCTGCTAATTGAAGATCATGAGTTGGATTATTTTTTTCATGTGTCATCAACTTCCTTGATGAATAAGAAATAAATTTATCATTTTTCATAAGAAACAACATAATCCATTCTTCGATGCATCACTATATATCACAAATCCATCAATCCTAGAGGGAAGAGTCAAAATTTGAGCATTGAACAATATTCTCATCAATTTCTCAAAGCATTCTGTACATTATTTTATCCACACAAACTTAAAACCTTTACCTATGAGCTTAGATAGTGGTATATCCAATCGAGAAAATTCTGAATGGGATGCCAATAGAAACCTATTAAGCCAATAAAACTACGTACCTCAGTTATTTTTGTTGGCATAGTACATTATTGGATTTCCTTTGTCTTCATATGATCATTTAATATTCCATCCTTAGAGATAATATGAACAAGAAAAGAAACTATTTGAATCTATAATTCACTCTTACTAAACTTAATGCATATCTCATTTTTTCTAAGATCTCCCAAAAAAACCCGTAAGTGGTGGTCATGGTCCTCATAGATTTTGTAATATTTCATGATATTATCAATAAATATCACAAACAAATCATCAAGATATTTCTTGAAAACTCTATTCATTAAATCCAAAAAATTAGAGGGAGCATTAGTTAGTCTAAATAGAATTAATATAAATTTTTATTATCCCTAACTAGTTTAAAATGCCATATTTGGAATATCATTCTTCCTCACACACAACTGATGATTCCCAAATCTAAAGTCAGTCTTTGAAAAATACTGATCTCCATGAAGTTGATCAAATAAATCATCAATGAGAGGTCAAGGATACATGTACTTTATTTTAATAGAATTGGTTTCTCATTAGTAATGGCGCAAACTCATCGATCCATCATTCTTATTCAAAATTAGAATAGGGGCTCACCATGGATATACACTAGGGAGAATAAATCCATTTTGACTCAATTAATCTCTATGTTTCTTCAATTCCACTAATTTTATAGTTTCAATTCTATTGGGATTCTTGGATATAATTCTTTCACATAGAAATAAATAAATAAAGAAGTCAACTTATCACTCTAGAGGATTTCCAGGTATATCATCTGGAAATACATCAATATATTCTTGCACATTTGCAACATTCAAAATTCAATGATAGTTTCCTTATACCTAGATTTTGTTTTCTCTTTAATCTGAATAATTTAATTTAGTAAGACTATTTGTTATAGATCTAGATAATAACTAGATGATAAGGTTTCTACAATGAAGATAATAGATGCTACACCTTTATCACTAATTATAACTTCCTTCATTCAATAATTTTTTGCATCATATTTTGAAATCCATTTTGTATAAAGGATTATATAAAATTAAATCAAAGATATGATTATAAGGTCAGAAACATTAGTATGTTTATATATCATGATGGGGAATGACTGCCACATCTTTGTTGAAATTATACTTCCCTTGAGATTTTTTTTCTAACAAATCATTTTTTAAATCAAAAGGGAAATGTCTAATTTTTTGTAAAACAAGGAGGATATTAAAGAATTCAATGATATAGAATCATATAAAGCATTGGATAATTTTGAGGCAATTATATAGTACCTACCACCACATCATTAGGAACTTCCATCTTAGTAGTTCTGATTGTAAAAACTTTTCCATTATCCTATGTCCTTTTCTAAGGAATGTTTCCTTGAATATTGGGACACTAATTTCCATAGTGTCCCATACACTTACAATAATAGCATTAAACATCATTTAGTTTTTATATTCCCCATGCATTAATTATCTTAGTGACCCTTTTCTTTACACTTATAAAAAACTCTCATTCCATTCAAGCATTTTATAGGATGATTCTTTCCACAGTTATCACATAATTGGAATTTCTTAATTACCTTATTCTTATTTGGTGCTTCACTATTTCCATGGTCATTAAAATACATCTTCTTATCTTGATTTCCATTGAACAAATACGATCTATAAAATTCCTTCTATGTTTTTAAGGCACTTTACAATATTTCATCTTAAGATGAAAATGTTTGAGAAGTCAATGCCCTTTAGAGACATGGATTAATAAATTAAAATAATTGATTTGTACTTCCTTCAGAATTAAGTTTGTAATCAATATAATACCTAGATAGTCTTGTGAAGGTAGCCTCATACTTCGCGACAATCTGTTCTTACCTTTACATTAATATAAAGAGTGTTATCTTCATTTTAGTCCTTTTCTCATGAGGTAATTATTTATCGAAGAAAATTTCCTTAAAATTTTTCCAATACATGTATTATATTTTATTTTACCCCTTAGAATTTTGGATCAATGACCAACATTTATCAAAATCTACCTAGAGAAAATATAATACTAGTACTATCTTTTCATTATCATTACAACCTAATGATAGAAATATATTTTCAAGGGACTTGATCCACTTCTCATCTACCAATGGATTATTATTCCAACTAAAATATGGGGGCTTCTCCCACATAAAACGATTCAAAATAGGTGTACTATGGTTATTAATCAAAACTGATATACTTTTTCCTAATATGGTCACTATCTAACCAACTCCAATACTAACTTTGATGAATTTTTCAGTTGGAAAATCCCTACATTTTCTGCTATTAATGATTCCCTTTCTTCCATTAGTTGGAATCACTAAACAATAACACCAATAAATTAGTTTAAGAATTATAGTGTATAATTTTGATCTAAAAACATAACATAAATAAGATATTTTGCATAGCTAATCACATAAACATAAACATGGTTTCTTTGATGACATATTTAATTTAAACCCTTCATAATGGGTTGTAATGAAAATGTGAATTATCCTAAGCATATCCTATGGGAGTGTAAAACCAAGGGGATAATAAGTTCCATTGTTGTGTACCATGTTACCCCAAGCTAGGCCCAAAACACCATGTCAGAGTTGTTTCTCGTAGGTACATCTACTCCACAACCACGTTAACTTGTTTTATCTATACAAGGTTGTATTTCTAGGAAGACCCACACAATATCTATTTTACCATAATTCTAAGATGTTCTTCTTTGTTTACACACAATGTCTATCTTAGGGTTATGTTCCCAAAATGATGTTTTCTAAATCTAGTTTATAAGGATTCTGTAAAACATTCTCTAATACCAACTGTAATGCCCCGACCCTAGATTCTATGAGTGGGTGCATTATTTCATTGCATTTTCATTATTATAAAGAATCAAATCCAAAAGTTCAAATTAGTTTATATATAAGGCCCCAGACTTAAAACTTACTTAATCTTGAGTTATTACAAGATTACACATTGAGGATCTTTTCAGGTTTAGAGTTTTATAGAATTAGATCATGAAACATTCATTACATTCCACATTTAAACAAAGTGGTTACATAAAAGACAATATTCATTCTTCCCATCAACGGAATCCTATTTAAAATTAAACACAGATTCTTTCTTGACACATCCTTGACACTATCATCACATCGTGTACCTTTCCCTTGACCTGTGAAAAACATTTCAAAAACTTGGGATGAGCATAAAAAGCTCAGTAAGGGTTATAAAAATATGGAAAGGAAACATGAGTTCATATATACATAAGAATGAAATCATACTTTACCCATAAAACAAAGGCACTTTCATAACTCATCAAACCATGAATAAATCATAGAAATCATAAGACAAAAAGGTAACTTGAGGCATTCATAACATTCTTACGTAGGGAGTAACCCTCTTGGTTACGTTTGGAATACCCATCACAGTATATTCCCTAAATCTCTTCGGAGAAACCCTAACGTTTCACTACTTCGCGTTACCCAATGCATTGGAGAGCTATATCGGGATCACCCGCCCTTAGTTTATCACGGAACCACCCATTCTTCATAACAATGCCCAAGAACCATAACATAATCGTATCACATAAACATGAATAAAGGAAACATGACATTTCCACATTTCAATCACAATATAACATTTTAGGATATTGAAATAATGAATCCATTCAAAAAGAAACCATTTCCAAAACCATTTAAAACATTTAATAAAGAGATTTTTGAATCAAAGTGTCCCATACCACCTTGAAACTTTTAACATTTTAAACCATTAATATCCATATAAATAAATCCTTAAAACCATTTTGAAAACATGGATATTAATAAGAACAAATAATTAAAACATTTAAAATGATATTTTGGTTAAAGGGGTTTTACCAAAATTAGAGACACTTGAATACAATAATCGAGGAATAGCATTTAGTCAGAACTTTATAATATCATGAGAATAAAAGGATTCATGATATAATACTCCAAAGGACAGTATATACACCATATAAGAGTGAATTGGTGCATAACAACAATGAACCCTCAATAGAAATGTCAAATGTGATGAAATCCCTTATAAAGAAGGTATCCTTAAAATAAGGACAAATAAATCTCAAAAATATGTGTGACAAATATATATACACCCAATATAAGTGGATATTAAGTGTAAAATAATAAAAGGTCATTCACACATATTCAATGGATGACATATTCAATGACTACAAGTTGAACCCAAAGAAATCGAAATTGGGTTAAAAAGTTCCCTTGACAGCCTAACAGCATCACATCAAAATGAGTTGATGAGAGATAAAAAGTGTATCTCATCACTTGGACATAAAATTTACATCAATAAGGATGTATGCGAACATATCCCAACATAAAAATATGTAAATTAAAAGACCCAATAAAATAAGTCTTTTAAAAAAAGAGGAGGGTGAAAGGTTCCCTTACCGACTTGGGTATCTTTCAAAACATACACCCCATGAAAGAAAGACAATAGGTCATTAATGTAAATACACATAAACGAAGTATATTACACAAAGAGTAGAATAATGGGTAGTACATACACCACTCAATGGAATTTGTGGCAAATGTAGCATAAATCTCACGGGAATAAAAGTGAGATGAAAAATCCCTTACGAAAACTCGGCAGCCTAACGGCGCCACATAAAACATCCGAATATGGATTGATGAGATCAAATAGAGTATCCCATCATATTAAAATAGAATTTACAGCAATTGGAATAAAAGGAAATCCCCCAACATTGCAAGGAGGAGTTTAAAATAAGTGACATAAAGGAGAGTACTTAAAAAGAAAGAGAGAGGTTAGATCTCTTACGAAAGTTCGGCAGCCTAACGGCGCCACTCAAAACATCCAAAATGGATTGATGAGAGAGAATAGGGTCTCTCATCACATGAACATAAAAATTACAGTAAATGTAATATAAAATAACACCCCTATCATAATAAAGATGAGCTTAAAATAAATGACATAAAAGAGTGTACTTAAAAAAAAGAGAGGTGTAGGATCCCTTACCTCGGGTCCGACTTGACTCGATCGTTCTTTAATCTCCTGAATAATAAACTTGAGTTAATTTCTACTTCCTTAAGAACATTTTTCAAGTTCATTATTCCTTTTATACCACTTATTACCATGTCATAAACATTATGTAATCATTTAAGTTAATAATATTTGTTTTGCCGATATTTGGTTCTTAAGTCGAAAGTGGACTTCTTACAATTACATGTTGTTCGTGTGGCCAAATTTTTATTATATACAGAATTGTATTCATGATGTAGATATCATATATGTCATATATATCCAGTACATTCATGCATTTATAGCATTACATAATCATTTAGAGGTAAGAAATGAAATGCACCGTTCATGGAGACGGTAAGCCGTACGTACGCATGAACGCTACTTTCATTTCTATTTCGTATTTTATAGAATGGAATAATAATGATATAAAGGTATATTATAATTCCAGTATAATATCATATATAATATCATATTTCCATCCTTTATACATCCCACATATGGTATTTAACGAATCAAATCACTTTGAGGGGCGGTAGTCCGCACTTCCTTAAATGAAGATATCGCGTATACCCATAATGGAAGCCATAATGGTAAGACAAAAATGAAAAATACAGAAGCATAAGGAAACCATAAACATATTATATATCATATATAAAAATAGTTACATCATAATGGCCACCTTTGAAGGTGTTTAATGAGTATTGAACAATCATCGTTTCAGGAGGCAGAATTTCACCATCCACGGAAACCGTATGTTCTTTAACCATTTGATGTAGTTGTGTGAGAGTGTAGCTCAAATAAATCTTATAACAACATCATAGTATATTGAATATACTGGTGTTGTTACAAAAATAAATAAATAAAAAGAGTTTATGGGGTTGGAGAAGAAAAATAAAACAAATGAACATGAGAGAAAGAATTACCTTTAAAAGTGTAACTCCTTTTGATTTGAGCCTAAAGGCTTCCTTTGAAAGGATTCTGCCCAAAGGGAATCCTCTAGGATGAGGAGAGGGATGGATAGAGAGTAAATGGGCAGGGGTTGGCCGAGCCAAAGGCTTGATGAGTGTGTGAAAAGAGGTAGAGGTGGGGGCCTTTTATAAGAGGAGAGGAGGGGCACTTTTGGAAAGTAAGGAAATATTACTTTATTTGAAAATGTGTTTCGGTTTTAAAAGGTCCCACATTGATATAATTCGTGGATAATGTTATAAGGGTTTGAAATCCACCCATCCAATAAGTTTTGGACATGTGTAGTTCATAGATATTACATTATATTTCCATTTTATTTTAATCATTAAATAATGATGTCATCACTGCATCATTATGATGTCATAAATAATTTAATTTATTTAATGTCTAAAAAATATAAAAAAATTACTATGATTTATGAAATCTTTTTAGCTTTCCAATTAATATTTATAATCAAAAATATGACTTGTATAACCCTACTTAAAAATTTTATTAGTAAAACATATTATGTTTGTGTCAATTTTACTTTTACATTAAATAAAAGTTATTTATGTAATTTCCCAACCAAAGTGGATTCATGGGGTCCCCAAGTTGGCCCATGGCTTGTCTTGGTCGGCCATGACTCACCCAATAGGTGTAGGACAAGTGTCATGGTGTTTTCACATTCTTATAATATCATTTTTACCTTAAATTACACTAATTACCACTAATCGCGATTAAAAACTTAATAAGTTACTATTCACCAAAAAATTATTTTCTTCCCATTGAACCACATTTTACATACTAATGACAACCATGTATGTTGGATCTTCAAAATTCAATACACATTAGTGGTAAACTTTCATTTAACTGATAAATCAGTTTGCTTGATTACCACTTAGTGGTTTCACTATTCATAAAAAATTGGAGTTTTTCAGAAAAATACCAAAACTTCACCCTATGCTATATTTGATATTCCGAATTCAAAAATGAATTACGTTTTAAAAAATTCAAAACATATTAGTCACATTAATTAATTTAATAATTAATTCCCGCTGTCAGAGCAAATAGCGTGTTTTTATAAAACAATAAGTATCAAAAGATTGACACTAGTTTAAGTCTGATTTCAAAGTGAAATTAATTCCAACGACCACTATTGGATTTAATGGTAAAAATATTTTCTAATTTCACTTTAAAACCAATTCAAAATATAATCTAATCATATAAATAAATTAGATTAAAAAGAGGTTTTGAATTAAAATACAACATTTTACACTATTCATTAAAAAAATGAACCTTATCGGAAAGATACCAAAAATTTACACAAAGTAAATTTTGATGTCCCGATTCTTAAGAAGAGTTTTATTTGGTCCAATAGAATGTATAAGAGTGAAAAAAACTATATTTAATGATGGTTCGCCATCAAAAGGCGATAAGTGAACCTTTAGTGAAAACTAGGGCATATATGCCTAAAATTGAATTCTTTCCATATTTTAAGACTTTATCTTTTATTGGATAAATGTAAAAACATTTAAAAACATATATAATCATATTTTAGTTATTTCTATCCATTCCCGCCAATAAAATGGCTACATGTTAACTACCATTTAAAATAATATTATTAGAGTGCAACGTATGATTCCCAAGAAACTCGTTGTTGCGTGTTGGTTACGCCATCGAGCATAGCGTCCCCTTTAAAGTCATATTAATATTTTATTCACAAATAGGGATAAATATGAAAATTTCATATTCTTTATTTACCTGTGGTGTTACATCCTTCCCCCCTTTTGGGTATTGCGTCCTCACAATTTTAAAATTGCTCTTGGAAACATCCTTGAAAGTCCCACATCGGAACAAGAGTTGGTAAAACAAACATTTTAAAATAAAGAGAGATAAGTATAAAGGTCACCCGAGTTAACCCATACTAGGATTCCAAGTATGAAAATATGGACATGGAGGAAAAAACAAAGGGTCATGTTCTGATGGAGAGTGATAGAAAACATGTTTAGGAGAAAGTTAACCATGAGAAAATCACAAACTTGTGATGGGTTAAACAGTATTCGATTCCCCAGTAGGAAAAGTTAATAGACAACATTTTTGTTTTAAGTTACTTTTTATTGAGGAATTTATTCATAAGGAAACATAATCACTTATCATATTGACTTTCAACTTTTATTAGATTCCTTACACAAACTCATATTTTCTCCAAAAGACGAGTATTTAGGAAGACCTGTTCACATTAAGAGTACTATAATCAACTTCTAGAGAATCACCTAATCCACAAAAGAGAACTATATACTTCCCATATCGTTAGACCTTAACCATAACCAAAACCAAAAAGGTTAGTACAAGGTCAGATAATCCAGAAAAGGATAACCCTTTATAAAAAGAAAATCTATTCTTAATCTCCAAAAATTGTCCAACAAAATCCAAAGTTCAACGAGGACCATCCGATAAACAAATTTGTCCATAAAAATTCCTCAAAGTAAACCAATCTAAGATTGAAACCCAAACATTTTAAGGATTTAGTCACATGGTCTTCTAAGTTAAATCGTAACATTTATCTCCAAACAACATCAGTTGCTCCTAATGTCCCGTATTGAAAAGTAATTAACCTAATCACATATCCTCCATGATAGGTTAATCATTTTCATAAATAACCCAAAATCATATTACTCCTAATTCATAAAATCATATAACCAGAAAGAATCATTCAAACTAACCAGGGACTTCACGTAGTCCAGTGGTAGGCAATAAATACCAGTCGCATTTTGGTTGTGGGTTCGATTCCGGCAGCTTTGTCCGATGCGACGGGATGTCACACGGTCTACGTGTTGTCCTTTTTCTAGAACAATATATTTCTTAAAACATTCCCCAAAACGAGATAAAATCTTCAAAAATAATCATAACATATTTTAACCTCAAGTTTATCTCATTCCTTTCATTTTTCATCATACCATAGAGTAACCCATAATTACCTAAAAATTAAGGATCATATAAACCCTAATGGTTACCTTAATAATTATTACCTGAACTTCCACATCGATTGGTCATCTCGTACATGATGCATTACAGAACATACCTGGGTTCAAGTGGTTGATCATGACTCCTTGATATTTGGTTTAGGAAAACCACGAGTTTCCTCATTGAATCCTCTATTTTATCTAGTATCTTAATCAGAGAACCACCATAGTTTCCTTCAAACCTGTTGTCACTTTGGTTCCTGCTAGATCCAGCCATTTACTAAAACCAAAAAGGGTCAGTGTGAGTATATAAACAAAACCATCATGTACAAATGAGTAAGATAAACAGTAAGATATACTTACTCACTCACTTTATCTAAAACCTGGACTCTTTCTGAAATCCTAACCATTATGGTAATGTCACTTATGCTTAGAGAATACCCTAACCTCTAAAGTTATCTAAACCGACCTCTGATAGCAACTATAAGGCCCCAACCTTAAACCTTACTTAATCTTGAGTTATTACAAGATTACACATTGAGGATCTTTTCAGGTTTAGAGTTTTAGAGAATTAGATCATGAAACATTCATTACATTCCACATTTAAACAAAGTGGTTACATAAAAGAAAGTATTCATTCTTCCCATCAACAGAAACCTATTTAAAATTAAACACAGATTCTTTCTTGACACATCCTTGACACTATAATCACATCATGTACCTTTATCTTGACCTGTGAAAAACATTTCAAAAACTTGGGATGAGCATAAAAAGATCAGTAAGGGTTATAAAAATATGGAAAGGAAACATGAGTTCATATATATATAAGAATGAAATCATACTTTACCCATAAAACAAAGGCACCTTCATACCTCATCAAACCATCAATAAATCATAGAAATCATAAGACAAAAAGGTAACTTGAGGCATTCATAACATTATTACGTAGGGAGTAACCCTCTTGGTTACGTTTGGAATACCCATCACAGTATATTCCCTAAATCTCTTCAGAGAAACCCTAACGTTTCACTCCTTCGCGTTACCCAATGCATTGGAGAGCTATATCAGGCTCACCCGCCCATAGTTTATCACGGAACCACCCGTTCTTCATAACAATGCCCAAGAACCATAACATAATCGTATCACATAAACATGAATAAAGTAAACATGACATTTCCACATTTCAATCACAATATAACATTTTAGGATATTGAAATAATGAATCCATTCAAAAAGAAACCATTTCCAAAAACATTTAAAACATTTAATAAAGAGATTTTTGAATCAAAGTGTCCCATACCACCTTGAAGCTTTTAACATTTTAAACCATTAATATCCATATAAATAAATCCTTAAAACCATTTTGAAAACATGGATATTAATAAGAACAAATAATTAAAACATTTAAAATGATATTTTGGTTAAAGGGGTTTTACCAAAATTAGAGACACTTGAATACAATAATCGAGGAATAACATTTAGTCAGAACTTTATAATATCATGAGAATAAAATGATTCATGATATAGTACTCCAAAGGACAGTATATACACCATATAAGAGTGAATTGGTGCATAACAACAATGAACCCTCAATAGAAATGTCAAATGTGATGAAATTCCTTATAAAGAAGGTATCCTTAAAATAAGGACAAATAAATCTCAAAAATATGTGTGACAAATACATATACACCCAATATAAGTGGATATTAATTGTAAAACAATAAAAGGTCATTCACACATATTCAATGGATGACATATTCAATGACTACAAGTTGAACCCAAAGAAATCGAAATTGGGTTAAAAAGATCCCTTGACAGCCTAACGGCATCACATCAAAATGAGTTGATGAGAGATAAAAAGTGTATCTCATCACTTGGACATAAAATTTACATCAATAAGGATGTATGAGAACATATCCCATCATAAAAATATGTAAATTAAAATACCCAATAAAAGAAGTCTTTTAAAAAAAGAGGAGGGTGAAAGGTTCCCTTACCGACTTGGGTATCTTTCAAAACATACACCCCATGAAAGAAAGACAATAGGTCATTGATGTAAATACTCATAAACGAAATTATATTACACAAAGAGTAGAATAATGGTCAGTACATACACCAATCAATGGAATTTGTGGCAAATGTAGCATAAATCTCACGGGAATAAAAGTGAGATGAAAAATCCCTTACGAAAACTCGGCAGCCTAACGGCGCCACATAAAACTTCCGAATATGGATTGATGAGATCAAATAGAGTATCCCATCATATTACAATAGAATTTACAGCAAGTGGAATAAAAGTAAATCCCCCAACATTTCAAGGAGGAATAAAAAATAAGTGACATAAAGGAGAGTACATAAAAAGAAAGAGAGAGGTTAGATCTCTTACGAAAGTTCGGCAGCCTAACGGCGCCACTCAAAACTTCCAAAATGGATTGATGAGAGAGAATAGGGTCTCTAATCACATGAAAATAAAAATTACAGTAAATTTAATATAAAATAACATCCCTATCATAAGAAATATGATCTTAAAATAAATGACATAAAAGAGTGTACTTAAAAAGAAAGAGAGGTGTAGGATCCCTTACCTCGGGTCCTACTTGACTCGATCGTTCTTTAATCTCCTGAATAATAAACTTGAGTTAATTTCTACTTCCTTAAGAACCTTTTTCAAGTTCATTATTCATTTTATACCACTTATTACCATGTCATAAACATTATGTAATCATTTAAGTTAATAATATTTGTTTTGCCGATATTTGGTTCTTAAGTCGAAAGTGGACTTCTTACAATTACATGTTGTTCGTGTGGCCAAATGTTTATTATATCCAGAATTGTATTCATGATGTAGATATCATATATGTCATATATATCTAGTAAATTCTTGCATTTATAGCATTACATAATCATTTAGAGGTAAGAAATGAAATGCACCGTTCATGGAGACGGTAAGCCGTACGTACGCATGAACGCTACTTTCATTTCTATTTCGTATTTTATAGAATGTAATAATAATTATATAAAGGTATATTATAATTACAGTATAATATCATATATAATATCATATTTCCATCCTTTATACATCCCACATATGGTATTTAACGAATCAAATCACTTTGTGGGGGGCGGTAGTCCGCACTTCCTTAAATGAAGATATCGCGTATACCCATAATGGAAGCCATAAAGGTAAGACAAAAAATGAAAAATACAGAAGCATAAGGAAAACATAAACATATTATATATCATATATAAAAATAGTGACATCATAATGGCCACCTTTGAAGGTGTTAAATGAGTATTGAACAATCATCATTTCGGGAGGCAGAATTTCACCATCCACGGAAACCGTATGTTCTTTAACCATTTGATGTAGTTGTGTGAGAGTGTAGCTCGAATAAATCTTATAACAACATCCTCTTATATTGAATATACTGGTTTTGTCACAAAACTAAATAAATAAAATGAGTTTAGGGGGTTGGAGAAGCAAAATAAAACAAATGAACATGAGAGAAAGAATTACCTTTAAAAGTGTAACTCCTTTTGATTTGAGCCTAAAGGCTTCCTTTGAAAGGATTCTGCCCAAAGGGAATCCTCTAGGATGAGGAGAGGGATGGAGAGAGAGTAAATGGGCAGGGTTTGGCCAAGCCAAAGGCTTGATGAGTGTGTGAAAAGAGGTAGAGGTGGGGGCCTTTTATAAGAGGAGAGGAGGGGCACTTTTGGAAAGTAAGGAAATATTACTTTATTTGAAAATGTGTTTCGGTTTTAAAAGGTCCCACATTGATATAATTCGTGGATAAGGTTATAAGGGTTTGAAATCCACCCATCCAATAAGTTTTGGACATGTGTAGTGCATATATATTACATTATATTTCCATTTTATTTTAATCGTTAAATAATGATGTCATCACTGCATCATTATGATGTCATAAATAATTTAATTTATTTAATGTCTAAAATTATAAAAAAATTAATATGATGTAGGAAATCCTTTTATCCTTCCAATGACTATTTATAATAAAAAATATGACTTGTATAACCCTACTTAAAAATTGTTTTAGTAAAACATATCATGTTTGTGTCAATTTTACTTTTACATTAAATAAAAGTTATTTATGTCATTTCCCAACCAAAGTGGATCCATGGGGTCCCCAAGTTGGCCCATGGCTTGTCTTGGTCGGCCATGACTCACCCAATAGGTGTAGGACAAGTGTCATGGTGTTTTCACATTCTTATAATATCATTTTTACCTTAAATTACACTAATTACCACTAATCGCGATTAAAAACTTAATAAGTTACTATTCACCAAAAAATTATTTTCATCCCATTGAACCACATTTTACATACTAATGACAACCATGTATGTCGGATTTTCAAAATTCAATACACATTAGTGGTAAACTTTCATTTAACTGAAAAATCAGTTTGCTTGATTACCACTTAGTGGTTTCACTATTCATCAAAAATTGGAGTTTTTCAGAAAAATATCAAAACATCACCCTAATCTATATTTGATATTCCGAATTCAAAAATGAATTCCGTTTTACAAAATTCAAAACATATTAGTCACATTAATTAATTTAATAATTAATTCCCGCTGTCAGAGCAAATAGCGTGTTTTTATAAAACAATAAGTATCAAAAGATTGACACTAGTTTAAGTCTGATTTCAAAGTGAAATTAATTCCAACGACCACTATTGGATTTAATGGTAAAAATATTTTCTAATTTCACTTTAAAACCAATTCAAAATATAATCTAATCATATAAATAAATTAGATTAAAAAGAGGTTTTGAATTAAAATACAACATTTTACACTATTCATTAAAAAAAATGAACATTATCGGAAAGATACCAAAAATTTACACAAAGTAAATTTTGATGTCCCAATTCTTAAGAAGAGTTTTTTTTGGTCCAATAGAATGTATAATAGTGAACAAAACTATATTTAATGATGGTTCGCCATCAAAAGGCGATAAGTGAACCTTTAGTGAAAACTAGGGCATATATGCCTAAAATTGAATTCTTTCCAGATTTTAAGCCTTTATCTTTTATTGGATAAATGTAAAAACATTTAAAAACATATATAATCATATTTTAGTTATTTCTATCCATTCCCGCCAATACAACGGCTACATGTTAACTACCATTTAAAATAATATTATTAGAGTGCAACGTAAGATTCCCAAGAAACTCGTTGTTGTGTGTTGGGTACGCCATCGAGCATAGCGTCCCCTTTAAAGTCATATTAATATTTTATTCACAAATAGGGATAAATATGAAAATTTCATATTCTTTATTTACCTGGGGTGTTACATTATAGGTTTTGGAAGGCCATATTACATACATTATGCTCATAGTACGTTAGGAAATATATAAAATACAACATTATACATAACAAAATGAAATAAATATCATCCTTGGAACTCATTAAAAGGATTCATCTTCATATCCCAAGGAAATGAAAATAATATTGGCGAGGTAAAATAATCATTAAGGGTTGCATGAATCAATAAAAAGAGAATTAAATTCAATAATTCATATATCTTATGGAAATGTAAATAATCCCAAAAACACATGTCATCAATAAACTTGGAATGAAAATGCATCCATAGATTTTATCATAGTGAAAATATCATGGAAATTAATAAATGAGTAATGAATGAAGAAAATGATTATTTAGTGGATGTCATGTTTCTTGAACATGAACCATTATATGGTTGAGATGATTTATGTTTTTGGGTTGAAACCCTTCTTTTGGGAAACAAACACGAAGGGTTTGACACAAAATGTTTTGTTTAATGAGACCTGTTGATGAATCGAGGGGATATAGTGTGCCCCACCCATCACTATAAGTCAAAATAATTCTTCACACATAGATTTAATTTACAAAAAATATTCCTCATAAATATCCTTATTGATTAGATGATACATAATCATCAATATTTCCCTACTTAAAAACATTCAAAATAAACAACATTTGTAAAATTGTATATGCTTAAGAAAATAATCATATCCATGAGACAAGAATAAATATATTTAATAGAAATATAGTTTTAAATTAAAATTTATCTCAAATATTCAGTATACAAACTAAATATGAATTATTATTTGCACAATACCAAGTAAGTCTCAAAGAAATGGAAATTGAGACGAAGTTCCTTACCTTATTTCCTACTTAAATTTATCTTGTTTGCACCCCCTAAACAACAAACCTATATTTATTAAAAGATGGATATAGAAGTTAATTATATTAATTTAAATAACTATATATTAATTATAATCATTGGATTATATTTTTTTATTTTTTTATGAAAATTGAAGCAATTGATATTAGGTTTTTCTTAAACATTTCTTATTGTGCAACACTTTTTCTATTTTATCGAAATGTAAATTATAAATTAAAATAGTTAGTTATAGAAGAATATAATGAATTTAATTATATGTTAAGGTATTATATAAAATTTATAACACCCACACTTGAGGATTATTTTATGAGTTGACATGGAAATGTAACTGTATGTGGTTGACTGACCTTTGACGGGACAATAATGGGAGAGTGGGAAGAAGATGTTTTAAAATATTATATATTGTAGTATGAAACTTATCATAGGTTAAGATCATTAATATGTTATTAAATTACTAGATAATTAATTCCTTTAATGATTATTTTTGTAATGGTTGCTGGAAAATGAAATATGAAGTATAATCCAATGAAAAAATGGGGGTTTATGAGCTTTTCTTTCCTTTGTTTTAATGATTGTATAACTTATTTATATGTATGGTAGTTCAAGTAAAATGGTTATAAATTACTAAAATTAGATTTATAAGTTATTAATGAAAATAAATAAGTAAAGTTTTATATATATTATTTATTAAAATGGTATTAGGACAAATAATTAAATAAACTTTTTGTGATAATTGTTGAGATTATTCTGGGCATTTTTAATCATAACGCACTAGTTTTGTATAATTAATTGACACTATATATATATGGTTTCATAACATTACATAGGAACGAATACATATTTTATAATCTACTTTAATCATAAAAATGGTCTCATGACCTTCCATGAAGGATAAATTAAAGAACTAAAATCGGTCACCCATGAAGGTTGTAAATTAGCACCTCATTGATGATGATTTCATTTTTAATGTAAAAGAGTGAGAGAGAAAGCAGTTAGGGGAAGTATATTCCATTAACATGATATAATTATAGTATATAGATGAAATTGGAGCTATAATTATCATATGTACATAGTATGTGAGGAGAAGATAAGATATGAAGAAGGAAATTGAAAGAAAATTAAAAGAAAAAAAGAGGACTTACCTCTTGAATTATCCTCTTTGAGTACCTCTTCAAAGGACCTTGGTTTGGTCTTTTATTGATACAAATAGCTCAAAATATTTATAGAGAGAATTAGTAAGAGTATTGTGTAGAATTTGGTTGAGGCTAAAATATTTGAAGGTGCGAGGAAAAAGGGTGGTATTTATTGCGGAGGAGTGGGGTGTTTTGTGAATATATTATTCAATATTTTATTATTTTGGCTCAAGAAAAGAAATAGTGAGGATTATTTTTACTAAATATAGTAATTCATATATTTTTGTTCAAACTAATGATTATTACATCTTCCATGACTTAATGAATAGTGTATTGAACTTTTAATGTATATATTTACCATATATTTTTGTATTTAACTATTCACAAAAATTCATCTATTTCAGAAAAATCCAAAAAAAACCCTAACCATTTTTCAATGTGTATAATTCCAAAAATGAACTCCATTTTATGAAAATAATTTTCTAAATATCATCAATTTAATTTTTTAATAAAAACAAACATTTACTAAAAGAATACATATTTTAAATTTATAAATCATTTTATAATAGTATGAAAATTTAACTAATGCCTCCCAAAATTATCCTAAAATCATAAGACAAAATAATATATTAATTTGTGAATACATTTAATGAAATAAAATTTTCTTTTAAATCCTTTTTTATTAATTATAAAATTTTAATTATAAATGCACGACATACAAATATAACTACACTTAAATAATAATTTTTAAAATATTCATTTACTTATACTATGATACAATTATATCAAACATTCGTTTATAAGATGACTAAATTTTATTTATACTTTCATGTGTGATGTTACTATTCATTTGGTTAATTTGTTACTCATAAGGGTCATATAACTATTCCTAAGGTCATGTTATTATTTAATTAGTATAGGTTCATTAACATCTAGAAATACATCTTATTTAATTCATTCTTTTTTATAATGTTTGTATTGTGTTCTATATGTGATTTTATATAATAATTTTTTAAATTTAAAATATCAAATAAATTGAATTTATTTAAGATTATACTTACCATAAAATGATGGGGTGTTATATAGACCATTACAGGGTGGTCATATAAAGGATAAAACATTTTCCTACTATAAGAAGAATTATAATTATTATATGTAGTTGAGACAAAATTATTTCATCAAACAAAGATGAATATCACTTATCCAACTAATACTTGATTACATTATTTTCAATATATAAATGGTATTTTATTTTTCCACAATGTTGTTGAAAAAACACAGTATGTATTATAAGGGGCCTTAATGGCCCCATACCTCTCAGAGGATTTGATGAGGAGTCATTCCACTAATGGCATTGAAATTCTATGGGTCAATCTCAAAACCTCTAATTCTAAAAATGAATCCAAGTAACTTCTCCAATGTAAACCCAAATTTCTACTTCAATGGGTTCATCATCAAGATGTGATCATGCATAATGTTTCATGATTTTTTAAAATCATTAGCATTATCCTATTATTATTGGTATTTTACCCCAAGATCTCCCATGTATCCCTATAAAAGTGTTCTCAGGAGAGGGTTCAAGATATTGTGCCTGCCATACTGATATTTCACTGTATAATTATTCAATCCAAATAGAATCACTCGATAACAAAATATTCCATGAAATTCATTGAAGGAAGTGTCTTCTTTATCTTTAGGATCCATCTGGATTTAATTGTATCTAAAATGAACATTCCTAATTAAAGGGTAATTAAATCTAATAGTTGCATCAATTAGTAACTCATTGACTTTGATATAAAAACATTCTTCTAGAAATGGTGATTATTATCCTATAGGTTGACATAAACATTAATTTGTCTATTTTATATTGGATAAGATGATGCTATCTAGCCACTTAAGAGAGTAAAATTCCCTAATGAAATTTTCTTTTATCAGCTTATCATCATTAGACTTTACCCTGGAACTGTGGGAGGGATTTATTTTCTTGGGTTCCTTCTTGAATTCATGATGTCCAATAGTAAGGACAATATTGGGAATAGTGACATGGGATCAGACCCTAATATTTATATTTATTTTTATTGAAATACATCATGGTGGGGTTTCAAAAATGAAATGTAAAATTTTTTCTCATTAAGAGGCATGATGAAAATTATTAGGGTTGTTCTCTAATCCTCATAATTACTGAGGTTCACCTATAATAGTTCACCAATATTTGTTAACACTCTTTTGTTAAAGGATGGAGGGTCTTCATAAAAATCATATTAATTTGAAGTATAAGGACTAGAGGGGGTGGAGTAAATCCCTCATTTATAGTGGAATGTAGGATGATATCATATAACTATTACGGATTAGAATCTGATGAAATGAGTTTTGACCCCTCTAGATCTATTGTTACAATAGATATGAAGGTTGAGGATCCAATCCCATGTGGACTTTATTGGTGGTGGGGTTAACAAGTGATGTTGAAATAATAATTCTTTATCAACTTTGAATGTTTAAACATTACCTCTAGAAGTCATGGTGGTGATGTTAGTTGATAGACATGGATTGGAAATTCTGAAATGTGATTGGAGTGGTATTTTTTGGATTCAACAATGCATTCCCTTTATAGAAGTATGAGGTAATTTTAGATCAATTCTGCTTTTTAGGAAATATGATTTGGTTCCCAAGATCTTGAGCCATAGCTTCTATGAGATTAATTTTATTGATGAAACAGTCCTTGAGATCCTCTCAGGGGTCTATAGAGGTTGTTTTCAAGTCATTGGGATTACTAAAAATATCATATTAATCAACCTAGGGTTTCTACCCTTTTCACTTTTAATACCTTGAATCTAAATTATAGGCTTCACAAGAGTGGAAGTGAGAGGAATCACTATGGTGTACTCTTAATGGGTTATTGAGGGAGTAATTGATGCTTTGATGATATAAAGAGGGAAATTCTACATGTAAGTTGAGACAGGGATTTCTCAGAAATTTTTTAGGTATTTTCTTATAATAATACCATAAAATTGATATTTGATACCAAATTTCCAAACTGGTTCTTTGGTAGAATATTAAAACATTTGTTCTACCCTCTCTTGTTATATCTCTAAATTCTTAGGATGGATGGAGAAAAGTCATTCTCGGTATGCCCCTCCTTGTGGAGTGTTTTAGTAAGGATATGGTTGATCTTAGAGCCACTATACAATAGGAATTTATGGATTCATATAAAATTAAACTAAGATGAGATAAGTAGTGGTAGCATGTGCCCTTAAATCATGGAATCCTTCCGCTCCCAGAAAAAGGATATAATAGATTGAAACTCATTATGTTTTACTTCCTTTCTAGGGTAGGATTCAATAGTACAGATCTTTGTTTCGTACTGGAATGGACTTTATATGGACTTGATGGGGGCCTCTTGATACTCATTTCACATGTGTGGTTCATTAAGGATCAAAATCTGGACTACAATGCCGATGAGATGATGGAGAACACCATACTTTTGAGCCAAGGACATGTTTGTTATCCATATTGGTCATTCCTTGATAGGATGTGGGGCGATACCACTAGGATGATGAACTGGGACTTGATTGGTGATTGAAATATTCTAATTTTTTTTGCAAAGTTGAGGATGAACACTAGTGGATGGCTATGGATGGTCCTTGGATGTCTATTACCTATCCAAATGTCCAAAAAATCCAAGAGGATATAGAGGGGAACTATGAGATGCTACCTTTGAGGGAAGTTCTCAGTGGACAATGACTAATAATTCTCTTATATTCTTAGAATCATAGATCATAGTTTCAGGGATAGTTTCTATATAATTATTCTTTCCTTAATGGTTATTCCTTTTCCCAAAACAACATCATCTGAAAGTTCCTAAAAGATCATTTTGGCATGCTTCACCAATGATCTCTATAAAATGGTCAACCAACCTAACTGCATTAAAAGAGGCATATTCATACACATTTTCATAGGATTCCTCTTATAATTGATGATTCAAGGGGTCTCCTCCCTATTTAGGGGTATGAAATAAATGGGGGGTATATATCAGTTTTAAAACAAAAAAATTATCTTGATTATCCTTCTATGATCAGCTTTGTCACTTTCAAGACTTAGAGGGTTTTAAATATTGAGAGGTCATCAGTGATTGAAATATAGTGATAAGAGATACATGTTACATTAGCCATCCTGAATGACCTAATTACGTTGAATAAAAAACATCCAAGATATCGAATCATGAAACATTTATAAACCTCAATTGTAGATCATCATTTATTCTCTTAAATCTTTATCATTTTCATTGGAGGTGGGAGAGACATTTTCCATATGTGTTGGAGTGTCATACAGTTCCCCAATTCCATAGTTTACTTGGTCTAAGAGCCATTATTTTAGGATGAAAAAGTATTTTATAGTTTGTATATGGAATATGTGATAAGGGAAATAGTTGGGATGGTTCTTTAAGTTAGTATCCAACATATTCTTGATCTCAGATAACTTGAGTAGGTTCCTTTCCAAAGAACAGATGAGGAATCCAAGAACCTAGTCACCTCAAAATGAATAGAACATTTTATTCTATTAATCATAAGGTATTATGGGGGCTTGACCTTATAAGAATCTAGTACCATTTCATGCCCTTTCTTCCTGAACACTCCAGAAACTCTTCTGCACGCTATCATTTACTGCCAAAGAGAGAAGGAAATTTGGAATCATTGGGGCCCCGTTTCATTTGTTTCGCTGGAATTGGCCTCTGACCTTTCTGATATGCTGACACATTGGTTCTCCTCTATCTCTTCAGTAGTTCTTGGGTCACTTTGCACTTTGGCTTGGATTATTTGGATTCGGCCTAATAATTATGTTTTTCATCAAGCTCACAGACCCCCCAAATTTTGGATTGGTCAGGCCATTTCATGGATTGAGGGTTATAAAGCCCATAATAGACATTCTATGATGGGTGGTTCCCACTCCCATCGCACTCATTCCATTCTTCTAGCGGAAGGGATCCTCAAGATTAATGTGGATGCATATCTTCCAAAGGATGGGATTGTTGCCCTTGGCCTCCTTGCCCGAAATCTTCTAGGGAATATCCTTGCTACTAAATATAAACCACATCAGGATTTTTGGGAACTGGAGGTTGATGAAGCCATGACCATCCTTGCTAGTTTGATTTTCTCTTTGGAATGTGGATGGGGTGATATCATCATTATGTCGGACTATCTTACTGTGATCAATGCCGTTAATCACAATGATGACAGACTCCAGTCTTTTGGCACCATCATCAGGAGAATCCTCTCACTTAGCCTATGATTATCCTATTGTACCTTCTCCTTCACCAAAAGGGAAGGAAACAATGCAGACCATTAGCTAGTGGCCTCAGACCCTTTCGTTACTAACCAGTTCTGGTTGGAAAATTTCCCTTCATGGCTTTGCACATGTATTTCTACTGATCTTTGTCATTAATTTTATCTGTGTTTTCAAAAAGGAAATGTAGGAGATGTAGGGTAAATTAATGAGACCACTAATTAGTTCTCTACATTTATTTATCATGGTGTTGATCTCTCATGATGAATTCCTAGGATCCTGTATTATAATTCATGGAGATATGGTTTTGGACCATCACCTCCTAGAAAATTGTTATTCCCATACACACTAGCTATTCCTAGGGATGTTTCATGATGGGGGAGTAAATTTTTTCCTTCCAAAAATAATGAAATTAGTTACATTATCATTATCTCATTATCTAAAATGGGATACTCTAGTGGTTCTCATCCTGTGTATGGTGGAGTTGAAATAATAGAGAAATTTCCAACACAGATCCTCCAAAATGGTGATGGATCTAGGTGATAGATGGTTTCAACATATAATGGAATGTACATCCAAGATATATATAATACACAAGATTCTAGTGTCCTCCAAATGATATTGAGTTCCTAACATCATTCTACCCCAAAAGAAAAGTGGGAAAAGTGTTTCTCAAGGTCACCTATATCATTGAAAGAGGAAAAGATTGAGTTATGAAAATTTGGGGTGGAGGTATGTGGTATACCAATGTTGTATATTAATTACTCTCAAGCTAATATAATCCCCATTGGGTATATAAATCCTCAAGGTGAATGGTTATCACATCATCTTGGGGAGCATTAACATACATCATCCGCCTAACTTTTTGGCTAGCTCTTAATGTTGAGAGGTCATGATCGAGAGGTGGGAAGTCTCATGGGTCCACAAAATGTGGGACCAATGAGAATAATGGTTTATGTATTGGATAATAATAGTAACTAAATCCAACCTTATTCAGATTAATATAACATCTTACTTTAGTTATGTTGTGTCAACAATGGATTTTCTAGCGTTAGGGCTCTACTGTAAACATGACAGGGTCATCTAAAAATATTCTCTATTAGGATGGTAAGAACTAAGGATATTGGTGTTGAACAAATTATATCTCATTATATCATGGGTTAGGGTAAATTTATATACCACTTCATTTCCCATATTGTCCTCAATCACAACAGAGGATTCAACAATTCATTTACCTATAATAAGAAGTCGACAAGTGTTTGGGAATGTCTAAATAGGTTATCTAATACCTAAAGTCTTTATTTGCTGATGTGTATGGATACATAATATAATTTTTTCTTCACATTGGTCTTCCAATATTGGTGGGTCATTTTCCTCATATGAATTGTCAACAAAATCATGCTACTATTCATTATAAGGGTTTGTGGTAATGATGTTTTCTATGGAAGTTTCCAATAATAGAAGGTTTTGGACATCTATTGGTGGAGTTAATTGAGTGTAACTCTATTCCAACAAAACAGTATTGGACAAATGTTTTGGAATATTACCCCTATACCCTTATCTCATCCTATGGAGAATCCTTTTCTATTATCACATTCATATGTTTCTGATTCTTTCCAATGAGTCATGTCCACCTCTGCACACTCTTTCGGTCACACGTGGGCAAGTGTCATTGTTCTCTAAAGGACACATTATACCCCACATTTCCACTTTCTAAAGGTGGAAATCATTGATCACTTTCTTAGTTATTTTTCTCCTTGATCGAAATGGGTTGGTGGGATTTTTGTTCCTCCTTACACATATTCATTCTTATAACTCATCTCTTAGTATGGGTCTCCATCATATATTTGAGTCATAGTGCATGAAACTCATTAACAATTCCATATCATTGTGGACGTATTTTAATTATGCTTCTTATGTTTATAAATTACAAGGGATCATGGAAATAAGAACCCTTTGGCTAGGTGAGTAGTCACGTGTTGTATCAGTGGCATGTCTCGATATAAGAACAATGGAACAACTGTATTCTTCCTCATAAGAAGAGATCTATAGGGTACAGATCATGAGGCATCCTGTGGATATCCCAAGTTATATTATCCCAGAGGCATGTCTCCCATTGTTTTCCTCATGTATCCCATGTTTAACACATTTTAGTCCATAAGTTTAATGTCTTTCTAAGATGGTAAGAGGTTGATCAGAAATTCCCATGGACATAGATTAGAGAGGTGGATCCCTAAGAGGTAACACATAGAAGGTTTACTAGATGTATGTTTTATAACACCCAATGAGAGCATATCTGGTGTGGTGTGTCTCATAAAAATAATGTTTCACACCATGAATGCTGACATGGACACCATTGAGGGTGGATCAGAGAGGTTCAACTCAATGAGAGGGAACCAATGAATACCAATTTTTGGGATTGAATCTCAGGGATGCATCTTACATACCCTATTTAGAAGACAAAGATCAAAACCTACATAGTTTGAGAATGTATGGTGTGGGGATTACACATGATTATATATCCTTTACTTAAGGATCACTCATGGTTGAATGAATATGGATTGTATGGGGATTATTCAAGGTTATATAACCAAGTTCTATGGGGAGTAGTGATGGGGTGAATGGGGCTTATGTGTTGAGATGGACCAAATGGATGGTGTGATCTCACTGAGATGTGGCATTATAGGTAATAATCAGGATGAAAAGGGATTAAGTGTTGAAATAGAATGGATAGAATGGATGGAATGTATGGAGTGTCAGGGGTGATGGGATTTAACATCAGGGAGTCTTTATATGCACCTTATGTAGAAGACATGGATCAATGTCCACATAGTTTTGGATGGGGAGATGAGTCACCTTAGGAGAAATTTGAGTTATGAGAATCATCTCATAGTTCCATTGTTAACCATGGTGTTGAGGGAACACATAACCAATTTCAAAATTTCATAATTCTATCCACATACTCTGGGTTTTTTTAATCTTCCATACTTAATATCTTAAATTATTTTTTTATATCCTCGTCATCCGATTGAGATCTTTTTACCTTCCTTAGTAAAGTTGGTTTTTCAATCATTTGAAAAAGGAATGCTTTTACCCTTCTTCAATAATTCTCATATCCATATTTACTAGTTCAATGAACATAGGATCTTTCTCAATCATAATTTTGGATAGAAGTCCAAGATCATTCCTACATAATGAATCTTCTTTCATAGTTTACTTTCATGTGTGGTAGTGTATTGAATAATCATAATCATTAAGAAACTTGAGCCATATATTTTGCCTCATGTTTATTTATTTCGATGTAAAAATTTATTTCATACTCTTTTGATCCCTATATATCTCACATATTTTACCATAGAGATTGTTTCACCATATTATTAGGGAAAACATTGTGGCTACTAACTCAATATCATGAGTTGGACAATTTTTTCCATGTGTCTTCAACTACAATAATGAATAAGAAATAACATTATCATTTTTTGTAAGGACACAACCTAGTCCATTCCTTGTTGCATCAATATATATCACAAATCCATAGTTCCTAGAGTGAAGTGAAAAAATTAGAGTATTGAACAATATTATCATAAATTTTTTCAATGAATTTTATACACTGTTTTTTCCATATGAACTTAAACCCTTTACCCCTACGCTTGGATAACGGGATAACCATTCAGGAAAATTATGAATGAGATTACAATAGTAACATACTATGCCAATAAAACTACATACCTCAGTTATGTTTGTTGGCATAATCCATTGTTTGATTTCCATTGTATTTTTAGGATCAAATGAGATTCTATCCTTAGAGATAATATGGCCATGAAAAGAAACTGTTTGAATCCAGAATTCTCCATTAATAATCTTCTCATATTGCTCTTTTCTCATAAGATCCTCCAGAACAACTTGCAAGTGGTGATCAGGATCTTTAAATATTTTGCAATATTTCAAGATATTATCAATAAATATCACAAAAAATAGTCAAGATATTCCTTAAAAACACTATTCATTAGATCCATAAAAATAGAGGGTTCATTTGTTAGTCAAAATCACATTACTATAAATTTTTAATGTCCATAACTAGTTCGAAATGCTATATTTGGAATATATTCATTCCTCACATGGAATTGATGATATCTAGATCTAAGTTCAATATTTAAAAAATATTGATCTCCATTATGTTTTCTAAATAAATCATCAATGCGAGGTAGATGGTATTTTTCTTTATTGTAATAGCATTGATTTTTCTATATTCAATTCACAACCTTATGGATCCATTATTCTTCTTGAAAAATATAATAAGGGATCACTATGGAGAAATAATAGGGAGAATAAATCCCTTTTCACTTAACTACTCAAGTTGTTTCTTTAGTTCTATTAATTCAACAGTGGTCATTATATAGGGATTGTTTTATATAGGTCTTTCACTCACAATTAAATCAATAAAGAACTCATGTTCCCAATATGAAGAATTTCCAAGTTAATACTCTAGAAATACATCAATATATTCTTGCACATTTTTTACTTCCACTATTCAATGATAGATTCCTTATATCAAGATGTTGTTTTCTCTTCCATCCCAAGAATTTAATTTATGAAGACTGTTGGATGTGAATCTAGATAAGAATTAGATGGTGTGGTTTTTTCTATGAAGACAATGGATTCTACACCGTTCTAACAAATTATAACTTCCTTTTTATTTAAATAAATTTTTGCATCATATTTTGAAATCTATTTTATACCAAGGATTATATCAAATTCAATCATAGTAATGATAATATGGTCAAGAACTAAATTATGTTTATATTTCATGATAGGGACTGACTAACACATCTTTGTTGAAATTATATTTCCCTTCGGTGTTTTGACTAACAAATCCTTTTTAATATATAAGGGGAAATGTTTAATTTTCATGGGAAAATGGGAAGATATAAAAGAATTCAATGATCCAGAATCAAAGCAAGCATTGGCTATGTTTGAGGAAAAAATATAGTACCTACCACCGCATCACTAAGAACTTCCAACACATTAGTTGTGATTCCAAAAAAATTATCCTTGCTCTAATGGCCTTTCTATGGAAAATGTCCTTGAATCATAGGATAATAATTTCGATTGAGTCCCATATACCTACTAATTATAGAATTTAACATCATTTATTTTTATCTTCCCCTTGAATTCATTATATTGGTTACCCTTTTATTCACACTTATAACCATCTCCTATGACATTCAAGAATTTTCTAGGATGATTATAACCCCAATTCTTATATAATGGTAATTGATTCATTCCATAATTCTTATTTTTTGCTTCACCTTTTCCATGGTCATCAGAATACCTATTTTTATCTTGATTTACCTTGAACAAATCTAACCAAGAAAATTCTTTCTCAGTGTTGATGGAACATAAAAATATTTCATCATATGATGAAATTGTTTGAGAACCCAGTTCCCTTTCATAGACATGGATTAATATATTCAAATAAATTATCAATATTGTCTTATAAATCAAGCATGTAATTTATAGAATACCTTTATAGTCTTGTGAAGTTATCCTAATACTCTGCAACAATCTATTATTCCTATTACTTTATGATTAGGAATTTTATCTTCATTTTAGTCTGTTGTTCCCGAGAGAAGTATTTTTTTGAAGAAAATTTCTTTAGAATTTCTCCAATACATGTCTTTTATTTCATTTTCCTCCTTAGTATTTTTTATCAATGTCCACCATTGATCAACATATCCCTTCAGACAATATACTACCAATACTACCTTTTCATTTTTATAACATCCAAGTGCTAGATATATCTTTTTATGGTACATGATATACTGCACATCTACCAATATATTTTTAGTCTCACTATAACATGGGGGCTTATTCCATTTAAAAATAAACAATATAGGTGTAATGTGGTTATTAAACATAACCTGTGTAATTTTTCTTAATATGGTTATGATCTTCTCTACTCCAACACTAAGTTTGTTTAATATCTCAGTGGGGAAATCCAAAAATTATCCATGGGTATTGATTCCATTTCTTCCATTATGTTCCATAACAAAAAATTACATACACTAAATTAGGTTATGAATCATTATGTATAATTTAGAACTAAAAAAATAACATTAATTGAAAATTTATGCATAGCTAATCACATAATCATAAAAATCGTTTCTTTGAGGAAATATTTAATTTTAAACCCTTCATAATGGTTAGTAAATAAAATTTATATTATCCAATGAATATCCAATGAAAGTGAAAAACTAGGTGCCTAGTAAGTCCCATTATTGTGAACCAAGTTACCCTGAGTCAGTCCCAAACCACCTTGTCAGAGTTGCTACTCGTAGGTACATCTGCTCTACAACCACATCAACTTGTAGTATCTATACAAGGATGTATTTCTAGGAATAAACACATAATATCTACATTACCAAAATTCTAGGATGATATTATAGGTTTATCTTCAAATACCATCTTAGGGTAATGTTTCATAAACTGTGTTTTCTAAATCCTAATTCCATGGTTTTTACTAAACTTTCTCTGTTGAAAACTGTAATACCCTGACCCCAGAATCCCGTAGTTGGTGCATTATTTTATTACGTTTTCATGATGATAAGGAATAAAATCATAAATTTTATATTAGTTTTGATGTTTTTGAAGACCATACTACATACATAAAAATTATAGTACATTAGGAAAGATTGAAAATATAACATTATACATAAAAAATGAAATAAATAGCATCCTTGAAACTCATTAAAAGGATTCCTCTTCATATCCTAAGGAAATGAACATAATAATGGTGGGCTGAAATATTCATTAAGGGTTACATGAATAAATAAAAATATAATTAAATTCAATAAGGAATAGACATTTTGGTGAGGTATATAACCCAAAAAACACATGTTAGCAATAAGCGAGGAATGTAAATGCATCAATAGATTTTATCAAAGTGAAAACATCATAGAAACTAATAAATGAGTAATGAATGAAGAAAATGATTATTTTGTGGATTTCATTTATCTATAACATGAACCATTATATAGCTGTGATGATTTATGTCTGTGGGTAGAAACCCTTAATTTTTTAAACAAACACGATGGGTTTGACACCAACTATTTTTTTTAATGAGACTTGTCGATGCATCAAGGGGATATAGTGAGCCCCTACCATCACTGCAAGTCAGAATAATTCTTCATACATATATTTAATTTAAGAGAAAAATTCCTCATAAAATTCCTTATTTATTATACAATACAGATACATCAATATTTCCTTAATTAAAAAACATTCAAAATAAAAATTTTATGTAAAACGGTATATGGTTAACACAATAATCATATCCGTGAAACAAGAATATGGATATTTAATAGAAATATAATCTCAAATAAAAATTGATCTAAAAAAGGATGTAGATACACCTCTTAAGAATTATTAGGTGCACAATACGAAGTAAGTCTCAATGAAATGGAAATTGTGACAAAGTTCCTTACCATAATTCCCACTTATATTTGTCGCATTTGCACCCCCTAAACAACAAACATAAATTTATTAAATGGTTGATAAAGATGTTAAATATATTAATTTATATATCTAATTATCATTTATAATCATTTTATTTTATTTTATTTATTTTTTTTCTGAAAATTGAAGCATTTGATATCATGTTTTTCTTAAAAATATCCGATTCTGCAACACTTTTGATATTTTATCTAAATAAAAATAATAAATTAATATAATTAGGTACATAAGTATATAATTAATATAATTATATGTTTATATATTACATATAGTTTATAAGATCCACCCTTGAGGATGGTTTTTTGTGTTGACATGGAAATGTAACTTTAGGCGGTTGACTGTCCTTTGACGGGACATTGATGGAAGAGTGGGAAGAGGATGTTTTAAAATTTTATATATATTAGTATGAAACATAAAATAGGTTAACATCATTAATATTTATTTACCTTACTAGATAATTAATTAAATTAATGATTTTTTGTGTAATGGTTAGTGGAAAAAGAAAGATGAAGCACAACCCAATGAAAAAATGGGGGTTCAGGAGCATTTGTTTCCTTGGTTTTAATGATCGTTTCACTTATTTATAAGTAATGAAGTTCATGTAAAATGGGTAAAAATCTCTAGAACTGGAATTATATGTTATTAATTAACATAATTAAGTGTAAATTTTATATATATTATTTGGTTAAATTGTATGAGGATGAATCATTAAATAAACTTTTAGTGATAATTGTTGTGATTATTCAGGGAATTGTTTCAATCATAACACACCAGTTTTGAATAATTAATTGACACTATGTTTATATAATGGTTCCATAACAATAAATAGGATGTAATACATAATTTATAATCTATTTAAACCATAAAAATGGTTTCATGACCAACCTTGAGGGGTAAATTTAAGAACTAGAATCCGTTGTCCATGAAGGTTGTAAATTGAAACCTTCTTGATGATGATTTCATTTTTAAAATAAAAGAGAGTGATAGAGAAACGCGTTTAGTGAATTATAGTCCATTAACATGATATACTTATAGTATATAGATGAAATTGGTGTTAACATGGTCATATTTACATAGGATTTGAGGAGAGGATAAAAATGATGATGTAAATTTTAAGGAAATTAAAAGAAAAAGAAATAGGATTTACATCTTGAATGATCCTCATTGAGTACCTCCCCAAGGGATCATGGTTTGGTGTTTTGTTGAGACCAAGATATCTTAGACGTGTCAGAGAGACTTGGTAAGAGTATTGGGTAGAATTTGGTCGAGGCTCAAATCTTTGATGGAGTGAGGAAAAGGGGTGGTATTTATAGCAAAGGAGTGGGGTGTTTTATGAATATTTTATTCATTATTGTATTATTTTGGCTCACGAGAAGTAATAATGATGATTATTTTGACTAAATATATTAATTTAATGATTTTAGTTCGAACTAATGGTTATTACATCTTCCATGAGTCAATGAATAGTGTATTGAACTGATAATGTATATATATATATATCATAAATTGTCATATATAACTAATCACAAAAAAATTAAATTATTTCAGAAAAATCCCAAAAAATAAAACTAATAATTTATCAACATGAAGAATTCACAAATGAACTCCATTTTATGAAAATAATTTTCTAAATATGATAAATTGATTTTTTTTCATTAAAATCAACATTTACTTGAAAAAAAAATATTTTAAAATTATAAATCATTTTATAACACCCTGAATATTTAACTAAGGACTCACAAAGTTATCCTAAAATCACAATAAAAAAATTTTTATGAAATTTTTTTATTAAAATAACTTTTATTTTAAATCATTTTTTACAAATTATAAAATTTTAATTAAATATTTATGACTTACAAAAATACCAACCCTTAATGAATGATTTATTAAATATTCATTTACTTATACTATTATATAATTATATCATACATTCATTTATATGATGCATAAATTTTATTTATACTTTTATCTGTGATGTTACAATTCATTTCGTCATTTTATTATTCATAAGGGTCATATTACTATTTCTAAGTTCGAGTTACTATTTAATCTATATAGGTTACTTAACTTTTAGAAATACGCATTATTTAATTCATTCTTTATTTATAATGTTTTTATTGTGATCTATATGTGATTTTATATTATATTTTTGTGCCAATGTAAACCATCAAATGAATTTAAATTATTTAAGAGGATACTTACCATAAAATAATGGGGCATTATATAGACCATTATAGGGTGGTCATATAAAGGAAGAAATGTTTTCCTAGTGTAAGAGGAATTATAATGGGTATTTGTAATAGAAACTACATGATTTCATCAAACATGGAGTAATATTAATTATCCATATTATAGGTGTTTACATTATTTTTAAACATATAAATGGTATTTCATTTTTCCACAAGGTTGGTGGAAAAAGCCGTATGTAGTCTACGTGGTATTAAAGTCCCCATAAATCTTAGAGGGTTGGATGGGGATTCATTCCACTTATGGCCTTGAAATTATATGGGTCAATCTCAAAACCTCTAAATATAAAAATTAATCTGAGGAACTTCTCTGATGTAAACCCAAATTTCCACTTCAATCGATTCATAATCAGGATGTGATCATGAAGAATGTTTCATTCCAACCTATTTTCTTTCAAATTATCCTATTGTTGGCAGGATTTGACCACCATATCACCGTTGTATCACAAAAAAAGTGTTTCAAGGAGAGTTTTGAAGATATTGGTAATGACATACTGATATTTCAGTCTATAATTCATCAATCAAAATATAATAACTTGATAACATAATATTCAATGACCTTCCCTGAAGGTAGTGTCTTTATTATTTTTTGTATCCATCTGGATTTAATTGCATCTGAAATAAACATTCATAATGAAAGGGTACTTAAATCATATAGTTTCATCAACCAGTAACTCATTGACTATGATATAAAAAAATCCTTATATAAATAGTGATTATTATACTATAGGTTGATATAAACTCTGATTTGTCATTTTTTACCTGGCTAGGATGATGCTATCCAGCCACTTAAGATAATAAAATTCCCTAAGGAAGTTTCCTTTGAATATCTTATCATCATTAGACTTAACCATGGCACTGTGGGAGGGATTTATTTTCTTCAGTTCCTTCTTGATTTGATGATGGCCAATAGTAATGACAATCTAAGGAATAATGACATGGCTTCAAAACATAATATATATATATAGTTTTATAGAAATACATCATGGTTGAGTTTCAAAAATGAAATTTACTATTGTATCTCATCAAGATGAATGATGAAAATAATTAGTGTTGTCCTCAAATCTTCCACAATACTGAGGTTCACCTATATTATTTCATCAAAAATTGATAAAAATCTTTTGTTAAACGATGGAGGGTCTTCATAAAAATCTTCTTCATTTAGAGAATGAGGAATAGAGGGGGGCAGAAAATCCCTCATTTATAGTGGGGTGTAAGATGATATCATATTAATATGAAGGAGTAGAATCTGAAGAAATGGGTAATTACCCCTCTAGATCTATAGATACAATGGAGATGGAGGATGATAATCCAATCCCATGTGGAATTCATTGGTTTTGGGGTTCACTAGTGATGTTGAAATAATAATTCTTTACCAACTTCTAAAGGGTTAACCATTCCCTCTAGAAGGCATGGTGCAGATGTGAGTTGATAGACATGGGTAGGAAATTATGAAATGTGAGAGGTGTGGTATTTTCTGGATTCAATAGTGCCTACCCTTTTTGGAGGTATGAGGTTATATTAGAGAAATCCTCTTTGTTTGGAAATATGATGTGGTTCCCAAGATCTGAAGCCATCACTTCTATGAGATGGATTGTATGGATGAAACAATCCTTGGTTTCCACTCATGGATTTCTAGAGGTAGTTTCATGTTATTGGAATTACTGAAAAGATTATGTTCATCAACCTAGGGTTTCTTCCCTTTTCCCTTTTAATACATTGCATCTAGATTATAGGCTTCACAGGGGTTGATGTGAGAGGCATCAACGTGGATTACTCTTATTGGGTCTTTGACAGAGTACTTGTTGCATTGGTGATATAAAGAGGGAAATTCTACATGTAGGTAGATAGAGATCCTTCTTAGTAAGGTTATTAGGTATTTTCTTATAATACTACCATAAATTTGATATTTGATACCAAATTACCAAATTGGTTCTTTGGCTGAATCTTGGTGTATTTATTCTACCCTCTCTTTTCATATCTCTAAATTTTATATTTGTATGGGGTCAAATATTCCCTAGTATGCCCCTAATTATGGAGTGTTTCAGTAAGGATATGGTTGATCTAAGATCTACTATCCAAAATGCATTGATGGATTGAAATAAAATTAAACTAACCTGAGACAAACAGTGGTAATATGTACCCCTAAATCATGTAACCCTTCCACTCCTTAAAGAATAATATAATAGATTAAATATCATTATTCTTTAATTCCTTTGAATGGTGGGATTCAATAGTAGATATCTCAGTTTCAAACTGGATTGTCCTTTATATGGTCTTGATGGGGGCCTAGTGAAACTCTTTTGACAGGTATAGTGCATTAAGGATCAAAATCCAGACTGTAATGCTGATGAGGTGATAGAGAACATCATACTCATGTGGCAAAGAGATGTTTTTTATCCACATGGGTTATTCCTTGATCCGATGTGGGGTGATCCCACTAGGGTGATGAACAAGGGATTGATCGGTGGTTGAGATATTTTGATTTTGGTTCGAAAGTTGGGGAAGAACACTAGTGGATTGCTATGGATGATCCATTGATGACTATAACCTATCCAAATGTACAAAAAATCAGATAGTATATAGAGGAGAACTATGAGATGCTACCTTTCATGGAAGTTCTTACTGGATAATGAGTAATAATTCTCTTATAGTCGTAGAATCATAGATCATAGTTTCAGTGATAGTTCCTATATAATTATCCATTCCATAATGAAGCTTCACGTTTCCAAAATAACCTCATCTGGAAGTGCCTCAACGAGCCTATTGACATGCTCCACCACTGAGCTCTATACAACAGTCAGCCAACCAAATAGAATTCATAGAGGCATATTCATAGTCCTTTTCATAGTATTCCTCTAATAAGGGATGGTTCATGGGACCTGCTACCAATATAGGGGTTTGAAGTAAATTGGGGTATATATCAGCTTCAAAAATAAAAAGTGCTCTTCATTATCCTTGTATTATTTGTGTTATACATTTAAATACATAGAGGGTTATAAATATTGAGACGTCATCAGTGAGTGAAATATGGTCATGGGAGACACTTGTTACATTGACTGGCATGAATAAACTAATGATCTTGTATAAAAAACATCCATGATATCAAATCATGAAACATATATAAACTTGATTGGATACCTTCTTCTATTCCCTTAAATATTTATCACTATCATTATGGGTGGAAGAGAAATATTCCACCTATATTGGAGTGTCACCCAGTTCCATAATTTCGTAGTTAACATGGTCTAAGAGCCTGTATTTAAAGATTATATAATATTTTATAGTTTTTATAAGGAATCTATTGTAAGGGAAATAGTTGGGATGGTTCTTTAAGTGAACTTACTATGGATTGTTGATCTCCGAAAACTTGATTTGGTTACTCTCCAAAGGAAAAACTAAGAACCCAATAACCAAGTCATATCAAAAGTAATAGACCATTTTCATCTATTTGAAATTGGTTATTCTAGGTGCTTAACATTATCAGGGTCCTTGGAAAACATTCTCAAACTGATACTCATCCTCATGGGGCGTATTCTATGGGTCCACCCAGAGAGGATCAGTTGATGGGATAGAGTTTTCATATCAATATATATTTTCAATATCCTCTAATTTTATGTAGAAGATGTATAGGGAAATTAATGAGACCACTAATTTTTCCTATAGATGTATTAATCATGGTCTTAATCTCTCTAGATGAATTCCCAAAATCTTGTATTACAATTCAAGAAGATGATTTTTCGGACCATCACCTCCTATAAATTTTCTATTCACATCCCCACTAGTTATTCCTAAGGATGTTTCATGCTGAGGGAGTTAATTTTTCCCTTCCAAAAATATTAAAATCAATTACATTCTCATTATCTATTTAGCTAAAATTTGATATTCTAGTGACACTCATATTGTTCATGGTGGATTTGAACTAGTAGAGAAAGTTCCAAAATAGATCCTACAAAATGGTGATGGGTCTAGGTGATAGATGGTTGTACCCTAAAATTAAATTTACATCTATGGAATATATTAATCACCAAATTCTAGTGGCCTCAAAATGATCATGAGTTCCTAACATCATGCCACACCATGAAGCAAATATGGAAAGGTGTTTCTCAAGATCACCTATATCATTAAAGGGGGGAAATATTAAGTTGTGGAAATTTGGGGTGGAGGTGTGTGGTATACCCATGATGGATATTCACTACTCAAAAGTTAAAATAATCTTCATTATGTCTATAAATATTCTAGGTGAATGGTGATCACATCATTATGTGGAGCATTAGCTTACATCATCCACCTAACTTTTTTGCAAGCTCTTAATATTGAGAGGTCATGATCAAGAATTGGGAATTCTCATGGATCCACCAAATAAGGGACCCCTCAGAAAAATGGTTTATCTATTTAATAGTAATAGAAACTATATCCATCCCTATACATATTAATAGAACATCTTACTTTAGTAATGGTTGGACAACTGTGGTATATCTTGTGTTAGGGCTCTATTGTAAGCATGACAGGGTCGTCTCAAAAAAACTCTCTATCAGGACAGTAACAACTAAGGATTTTTATTCTGAACTAATTATACCCATTTATATCAATTTTTAGTGTAGAAATCATATAACACTTTATTTCCCATCCTGTCCTTAATCAGAACAGAGGATTCAACAATTAATTTACCCTTAACAAGTGTTCGACTAGTGTTTTGGAATATCTTAACAGGTTCTATGAGACATAAAGTATATATTTGGTAATGTGCATGGATACCTAATATATGTTTTTCTTCACATTAGTTATCCAATATTGGTGGATAATTTTACTCATTTGACATATCACAAAAATCAAGCTCTTATTTAGATGATGTGATGGTGGTAATGATATTTATGGTCGAAGTGGCCAGCAATATAATGTTTTGGAAATATTTGGGTGGAATGGATTGAGTGTAACACTTTTCCAACAAAATTTTATTGATTTTTTTGGAATAGTACCCCTATCTCTTAATCTCATCCTGGGGAGAAACCTTTTCCATGATCATCTTCATATGTTTCTAATGATTTCTGTCGGGTCACATCCACCTCTGAATGCTCATTCAGTCAGGTGTGGGCATGTGTCATTGTTATCTAAAGGACAAATTATGCCCCACATTCCTAAATTCCAAAGGTGTGAAGAATTCATCACTTTCTAAGGGATTTCTACTCCTTGATAGAAATGGGATGATGGGATGTTGGTTCCTCCTTCCACAGATTCCTTCTTGGAATTCATCTTCTAGTCAGGGTATCCTTCATATATTTGAGTCATAGATCATGAAACTCATTATAAATTCAATCTCTTTTTGGATTTTGTCTAATTATTCTTGTTATGTCTGGAAATTACAAGGGATATTTGGAAATAAGAATCCTCTGGTTAGGTGAGCAGTCACATTAAGTATCAGTGGAATGTCTCAATAATGGAACAATAGAACACTTGTATTCTTCCACATAATAAGGGATCTAAAGGGTATAATTCCTAAAGAATCCTGTGAAAATCACATGTTATATTGTTCCAAAGGTATGTGCTCCAAGGTTTTACTCAAGTATCCCATGTTTAACATACAGTAGGTCATGAGTTTAATGTCTTGCTAAGATGGTAAGTGGTTGATCAGAACATTCCATGTAGATGGATTAGAGAGGTGGATCCATAAGAGGGATCACCTAGAAGGTTTACTAAATGGATTTATTATACCACCCAATTAGAAAAGACATGGGGTGGTGTGTTTAAAAAAAATAAGGTTTCACACTATGAAGGTTGATCTGGACACCACTAAGGTTGGATTAAAGGGGTTCACCCTAATGAGGGGGAACCAATGATTACTATTGGTCAGGATTGAACATAAGAGTGGTATCTTACATACCGTATTTAGAATAAAGGGATAAAAACCTACATATTTTGAGAAGGTATGGTCAGAGGATTACACATGGTTAGATAGCCTTTTCAATAGGATCACTCTTGGTTGGATGAATATGGATTTGGTAGGGATTATGCGTGGTTTTCTACCAGAGTGCTACAGGGAGTTGTGATGTGGTGATGGGGCTTATGTGCTGAGTTAGAACAAATAGATGGTGTGATCTCACCAATATGTGGCATCTCAGGTAATAATAAATATGGATATGAATAAAGTGTTGAAATAGAATTGATAGAATGTATGGAGTCTAAGGGGTGATGAGATTGAACATCAGGGAGGATTTCTATGTACCTTGTATAGAAGATAGGGATCAAAGTCCACATATTCTGGGATGGGTAAATGAGACACCTAAGGAGAAATTTGAGCTATGAGAATCATCTAATAGTTCCCCTTTTACCTTTGGTATTTACTGAAAACATAACAGATTTCTAAATTTCAGAATTCCATACACATACACTATGTTTTTCAATCTTCCATTCTTAAAAACATTAATATTCTTTTGAATATCCTCATCATCCAATTGAGAGAATTTATATATTCCTTAGTAATGTTGGTTTTGAAATCATTTGATAAAAGAATCTTGTTTACCCTTCCTTAATAATTCCCATGTCCATATTTACTATATCCATGAACAAAGGATCTTTCTCAATCATCATTTGGGTTAGAAGTCCAAGATAATTATTTCTTAATGAATTTGCTTTCTTATTTTCCTTTCCTATGTGGTAGTGTATTGAAGAATCATAATCATTAAGTAACTCTATCCATAGCCTTTTCCTTATTTTGATTTCTTTCTATGTAAAAATGTATGTCAAATTATTATGATCCATATATATTTCATATATTTTATCATAGACTTAGTGTCTCCATATTTTCAGGGGAAAATTATTGTTAATAACTCGAGATAATGAGTTTGATAATTTCTTACATGTGTCTTCAACTGCCTTGATGAATAAGAAATAACTTTATCATTTTTCATAAGGACACAACCTAGTCCATTCATTGATGCATCACTAAATATCAAAAACCCATCATTCCCAGAGGGAAGAGTCAAAATTATAGCATTGAAAAATTTTCTATTAAAATTTTCAAATAATTCAATACATTCTATTGTCCATATGAACCTAAACCCTTTACCTATGAGCTTGGCTAGCGGGATATCCAATCCGGAAAATGTTTAATGAGATGCCAATAGTAACATACTAAGCCAATAAAACTGCATTCCTTGGTTATTTTTTATTAGCATAGTACATTATTGGATTTCATTTTTCTTCATAGGATCAAATAAGATTCCATCTTTAGAAATAATATGGCTAAGAAAATAAATTGTTTGAAGCCATAATTCAAACCCACTAAACATCCAATATATCTCTTTTCTACAATGATTCTCCAGAACTACCCACAAGTGGTGACCATGGTCTTCAATGATTTTCAAATATTTCAAGATATCATCAATAAATATAAAAAAATCATCATCATATTCCTTGAAAACTATATTAATTAGATCAATAAAAATAGAGGGTTCATTGGTTATTCCAAATGGGATTACTATAAATTGTTAATGTCCATAACTGGTTTGGAATTCTATATTTTTAATGTCTTCCTTCCTCACATGCAACTATTGATATCTAGATCTAAGGTCAATCTTTAGAAAATATTTATCTCCATTAAGTTGATCAAATAAATAATCAATGTAGGGTAGAGGTTACTTTTTCTTTATTTTAATAGCATTAGATTATCTATAGTCAACTCACAACCTCATGGATCCCCTGTTCTTCTTGAAAAATAGAATATGGGATCACTGTGGAGAAACACTCGGTAGAATCAATCCCTTTCCATTCAACTAATATAGTTGTTTCTTTAGTTCCACTAATTATATAGTGTCCATTCAATATGGATTACTTGATATAGGTTTTTATATCATAATTAAATCAATAATGAACTCAACTTCCTACTCTGAAGGATTTCTAGGTAAATACTCTGGAAATACATAAATATATTCTTTTACATTTGATACATACTCAATTAATTGATAGTTTCATTATACTTAGATGTTGTTTTCTCTTCCATCCCAAGAATTTAATTTGTATTACTATTAGAGGTGGATCTAAATAAGAATTATATGATGAGGTTTCGGCTATGAAGATAATGGATTCTACACCTTTCTCATAAATTAAAACTTCAATCCTCTTTCAATAATTTTTTTGCATAATATTTTGAAATCCAGTTCATACTAAGGATTATATCTAATTCAATAATAGGTATTATGATAAGGTCATCATTTAAAGTATGTTTATATTTTTCTTAAAGGGGATTGAATAACACATCTTTGTTGAAATGATACTTCCATTGGGAGTTTTGACTAACAAATAATTTTATAAATCAAAAGGGAAATGTCTAATTTTCTTGGAAAATAGGGTGATATAAAAGAACAAAATGATCCAGAATCAAATATATCATTGGATATGTTTAAGGAAATGATATAGTAACAGCCACCACATCATTAGGAACTTCCAGCTCAGTACTTATGATTGAAAAAACATGTACTTGATCTAGTGGTATTTTATATTGAAATTTTACTATAATATTAGGATAATCATTTACATAGTGTCCCATATAACTAAAATTATATCATTGAACCCCATTAATTTTTATCTTCCTCTTTCATTCATTTTCTTGGTGACCATTTTCTTTACACTTAAAACAAACTCCCACGCCATTTGTAACACCCTGAACCCAGTTACCTATAGTCGGTACATTATTTTAATACATTAGAATGATACAAGGAAACAAAGTCTTGAAATACTGATCTATTTAGTAGTCTTGGAAATAGATTACATACATCAACTTCACATTAAAATTTCAAACATAAAATACATCCTAGACAGTTCTTTGAGAATTTAATTTTTCCATTTTAGGTTAACCCTGCATATCAATCATATTATAGTTATTGGAAATCCTGGAAAAATAAAACATAAGAAAGGGGGAGCCCAGATGCTTAGTAAGGGTAGAAAATTTAGTGGAATATAACATAAACAATAATCATGATGAATAATGGAAACCCATGCCTTTAAAAATAATAAACATGAACACTTTATGGCAGAAATATGAGCTGACTAAATAACTACATAATAAAACATAGTCATGGGTATTCTACTAGTCGAATAACCACATGAACCATTAATATTATTTTCATAATGAAGGAATGTATAATGATAAAATTTCTTAAACATTTTTTCAATGCCTCAACCAATACTTCTAAAATGATTAAGGCCTAGCCAAAATCATATATTAAATTAGGAATGTCCTTGGCCAATTACATGTATAATTGTATCATGAGACCTACAAATGAATTGAGGAGCTATTGAGGGCTCCACCCAACAGTTTCTATGTCCAATAAATTCCTCATATGAAAAGTCTGAAACATAACATAAACATTTATATTAGAACAAGCATACAAAATGTCAATAATTTAACCCTAAAAATGAATGGTATAAAAATAACACATCCACAGTCAAATATATCAAAAAAATTCAATAAAATATGGTATATTTGTATCATAATAAATCACCCTCGATCAAGAATAATATCTTGTAAAGGATGTTGGATTAGTTTAAAATGATCAGAAAAAATATTTGAGAGAAATATCCCTTTTCATAGAATCATTTAAAAGTCACATAATTTATAAAGGAATTCATTTAATAGATTTTTTTGAATTAAAGTTTCCCAAACCACAATTATACTATTTAAAGGAATTAACATTTTGAACATTCATTTCCATATAAATAAATCCTATAAACCATTTTGAAAAAATGGACATTAATGAGAAATGTTTTGAATAATAAATCTTTAAAAAATTTAGAATGATATTTTGTAAAAAAAGTCCCTAAAAAATAATACCTTTTAAAACACATTTATGGAACATGGAAATAGATAATAAATATGTCTCAATAGATACTTTTGTGAAAAAAAACCTCGGATAATAAAGGGATCGTGAAATTAACGCTTACCTTGCACTTTCCTTTGGTCGAGGGTATTTTTAACCTCCTGTATAATGACCATAGTTTTTCATTAAATTACACAATAACAATATTCATATTTAATATATAATAAGTGATTTATTTATAACTTTATAATAACCATTTAATAATTATTTCCATGTTAAACTAACATTTTTGTAATAATCTCTTTCTTTATCATATGTGTTTTAACTTGTTATTCTTGATCGTATCATTTAGATCATGATTTAAATATATTTAGAATATAGAACTATATTTAAATATCTTATATATTTATAATATAAATATTTATAAAAGATAGATATATGAAATGGGAGGAACTATTTATGGAGACAGCAGGTTGTACATACACATAAACTCTGTTTCAGTTTTCATGTCGTATTGAATGGAAGTAAGTGAATAAGATAAATATAAGTACAAAAATATATATACACAGACATATATATATATATATCCAGTAGAATTATTATTTCATATATTACATACTTATTAATAATATATATTTTTATAATCATCGTTGAATGATGAATGTGTGAATGAATCTCATCGCGTCGTGGAGACGGTAATCCGTACGTACGCACAAGCGATAATATAATTACATTGATGATGAAATCATATGTAATTGGATTTTATATAATATATATATAATCATTAACATGTAATATTTATTATTTACATCAGTTATACTCATTATTATATGCATCCAAATAATTAAGTGATTGAATAACAAACTACACCACGGTGTGGAGACAGTAAGCCGTACGTATGCACGTATGGTGACATTGGCATTTATAGGATGTATATATTAATGAATATGGTTGTAACATATTTATAATAACATAAAATTTTGGATAAGGTAATTGAGTAATTATTTTGGTATGGAAACAACCAATAAAGTTGAAGTGGAAGAAGAAAAGAACTTGAAAGCGGGTGGTGAAATTATTACCTCTTCTTGAGGTGTTTCCTTTTGAGTTCATCAAAAGGGCTCCATTGGTTGGATTTATGATGAAATTAAGACCTCAAGGTTTAATGTATGATTTTTTAGGGGATAATTGGGCTGGTTTTGGCTGATCCAAATGGATTTAGAGGTGTGAAATGAAGAGAAGGGGAAGTACCTTTTTATAAAAGAGGTGAGGGTCACTTTCAGAAAAGCATGAAATATTAATTTATAATAAAATCATTTTCGGTTTTGAATGGCTCAAAAACGATTTATTTCAAGTATAAGGTGAGTTTGGGTCGAAAGAATTTCATATAATAGGTTTTAGATAGGTTTATGTCACCATATTAACATTATCTTCTAGATTTAACTCTTAGTTAAATAGTTAGACATTTACCATGTCTCTTTGTATTTTTATATTATATGGTTAATAAAAATAGTATAAACTACCAAGTGAACCCCAAGTTGTTAATTATTAATATATATAACCTTATCTATGTCCTTTTTCCAAAAATTAGATTTTTAGGAATATTATATCAATTAATAATATACTATCTATTTTAATAACTCAATTATGTCAATTTTGACACTATTTAGTATTTGATTTTTTTTAAATCCATAAAAACATTATCACTTCCAATAAAATTTATTTAATAAACCCTAACATGTCATATTAACCTATAAAATTCGTTTAATGCATCCAAAGAATCAATTTACATTTATTTGGATATTTATAATATCAATTATTTCAATATTTCATTATTAAGGTAATTATTGCATCATCATTGTGTCATAAATAAAATAAATTATATAATTTCTAAAAATTATAAATAAAATATAATTATGTATGAAACAATTTTATTTTTGTAATAAATATTTATTGATGAATTTATATTGCGTGTAACTCTATATTAAAAACGGTTTAGTTATTAAACTTCGAATTTAACTTTTTTAACACTTTTTTAAATAAAATAATAATAAAAGTCCTAATCTAATCCAAGTGGAAGAAATAAAATCATATTTAATTACTAAGTTTTTTTGGATGAATTAACCTTATCCAAAAGAATTAGGACATGTGTGTCTGTAATTATAATATCATTTTTACCCTTAATTACGCTATTTACTTTTAACCATAGTAAATAAAAGTCAAAAGTTACTATGAACCAAAAAGTATTTTCATCTAATTAAACCAAATTTTACAAACTGATGTCTACCATGTCTCGTGAAATTCTAAATTTCAACTCACAGATGTTGTAAAATGTTGTTTTATGAAAATGTGCAAATGCTCCTAGAAGGTGGGGAAAAGGCGGTAAAAAGTTCAACATAATTTTATACATATAATTTTATTATAAAATGATTACAATTAATTAAATAGAACTTATATAGGTATTATCTATCTATTTTTACTTAAAATAAATTAAAATAAAATAAAATATTATATAAATAAAAAGTTAGTTTTGAACTATATCGCAGTGTTTTCACTATTCATAAAAAATTGAATAGTTTCAGAAAAATTCCAAAAATTTACCATAAGCTAATTTTAAGATTAGGAATTAAAAAATAAAGTCCATTTTACCAAATTAAAAACATAGAATTTGCATTTATTAATTTAAAATTAGTTCCTGTTGTCAAAACCAAAAAACAGATTTTTAAAAAAGTAAAAACTATCATCAGATTGACATGTGTTTATGTCAAATTTAAATGTGAAATTACATATAATGAACTAAATTATATTAAATTATAAAAATATAATCTAATTATAATTCTAAACCATTCAAATGTATAATTTAACACTATAAATTATTTTGATTAAAACAGTTTTTTTCAATTAAAATTTTGTATTTTTCACTATTCACCCAAATATGAAAGTTATCAGACAAACCCAAAAATTTTAAAGAAATAAATTTTCAAGGACCCGATTCTAAAAAAGAAGTTTATTTTTTCAAATTGAATATATTAAAGGGTCAAATATTATATTTAAAAAGGGTTCTCCTTGAAAAGGTTGTAAAATTTCATTTTATGAAAAATACTTCCTTTATCTGAAAAAATGAATTTGTACTTATATTATGTCTAATAAAGACATAATATGGATTCTAAGATTATATGGAATATATAAAACTCAAAATTCAGTTAATACTATTCATAACTGCGTTTGAACAACTAGTTTGGTAAGTCGTGGTGCGCTTGAACTCCATGTTACGTGTAGCACAAGTTATTGATTTAGTTTGAAGAAATAACGTACTATGAAATCTTGGGATATAACACTCTCCCCTCCATAAATAATTTTTTTCCTTGATATTTGACATTTTTTATCAAAAATAAACACTTAAAAACAGAAATATACCTTTCTAGAAAACACACATCAGAAATTGTGTTAATAAAATGTAGTCTTAATTATATGGAAAGCGAAATGAAAATGTCACCACCAAATTATGATCTTGATTAGAAGAACATTTGTGGAAATTAGAGACACAAAATTGGAGGGAAAATGTAATTATTTATAGGGAGTTATTGAGGTCATCAATCACAAACAAGTGTAAAAGTCAGGGCCTCAATGCCATCAATCTTAGAGGATTCAAAACATAATTGGTTCAACAAAATATAATGTATTAGGATAATACATTTATAGTTTTAAGATCCCTTACCTAAAGATTATGAATTAATTTCCTCATAAAATAAGAGAGAAAAATATACTTGACAAGTAGAGTTCCATCCTTTAACTAATTTCCACCACAAACTCATCTTTCACTCTAAATATAATAGAACTTAAAAATATTTTATTTATCCTAATCGTATAGGGTTCCAAAAAATGAATTTATAATTCATCAATCAGACCTTTTAAAAAAACAACATTATACAATCCAAGACATCAAGTGGGACAATGGTACATGATGGGCCCTTGTCGCCCTTTAGTTGTGGGTTCATATCTTACTGCCTTGTCGGACGGGAGGGGTTGTTGCCCAACCTATGGGATGAAATTTTTATGAAAATACCAAAATAATCTCAAGAAATTATTTAACCTTAAAAATAGTATCCAATTTCATAATTAATAATTTACAACCTTTATAATTATCCAAAACACTTTTTTCCAAACCCACAGTCCCAAATTTATAAGGATGGTAAACATAATGAAAATCCTTTTTTCCATGTAGTAACATTCGAAAACCGTCATCGTGTATTCTTTTTAAACACTGTAACACCCTAAATTACCATAAAACCATATTTATTACATTCATTTTCCCTTATTCCTTATAGAATATTGGATATACTTCTTTTATCGAAAAATGTTGTAAACTCCAACAATGACAGAATATACAAATCATTAATCTGTTTCAAGGTAGTCAAGAATATCCAATATAATTTATCCAAATCAATCATATATTATTCCAAAATCACTACCTCTATATTAGAACCATATTATGGTTTATCTTTCTCTTAACTATATATTTTACAAAAAAAATTAACCTGCTATTGAGTCACTTTTCTTGGTTCCACACAATCTCAAGTACTTAATGAATTAGTACTATAGTACAATCCGTATACATTATATATTTCTTATAACATATAAATCATTAATAAAATACTCAAATGACACAATAATTTAATAACAACATAATAACTCTAATCATTCCTCTTAATCTTCGATAGTATCATAACTTGATTATTATCCAATATCAGTATTTGGGGTATACTTTGATGATTTGGACATTGATTCGTGTAGTGTCCCAACTACTTAAAGATAAGGAATTGTACATTTGAAAGATATTTATTACCCTTTAAATCATGTAATTAGTGTCCTTTTTATCAAAACTTATAACAAACTACCATTACCTTCAAGTATTTACCAAGGTGATTCTTTCCACAGTTATCACATATGGGAAAATCCTTCTTTTAAATCTTCCCTTTATCAAGATTTCTCCCTTTCATCCTTTTAATCTTTTGATTCCATTCAAAGCCATAAGACTTAGATAATTCATTACTTATCTTATTAACACATGATAATATTTATTCATATGATGATATTACATGGGAGACTATTTAATTTATAAATGTTGGCTTAATTCCATGAAATATATGATCCTTCTTACTCTTTGGATCATGAGTATTGCTGGAGTTCTTATTCCATATACTGGGCGCCATTTCTAAATAGTGTAATAAACTAGGTTAGTTTATAAATCTCAATGTGTAATTCCAAATTTGTAAAATACCTAGCGTAAATATAAAAGATTATGCTTATAATCTATAATCATAAAATGTCTTCATTAAGAAAGTATTTACTCATAAATCCTTCATAATGGATTGTAATGGAAATGTGTATTATCCTAATAATATCCCTTGGGAGTTTCATAGCTAAGAGTGTTGCAAGGCCCGTTGTCCTGTGCCAGGATACCATGAGTCAAGCCCGAAACTCATTGTCAGAGTTTTCACTGCTAGAGACATTTCTTCCATAGATGCCTCTACCTACTCGTATCCATACAGGGATGTATTTCTTGGAAAATACACAAAATCTATACATTACCAAAATTCTTGGAAGTTGTTCTATAATAATCCTCAAAGTCTATCATAGGGTAAGGTTCTCTAATCAGAGTTTATCTAAATCTGTTTCCATGGTTGTTTCTAAACTTCATCAAATACCAACTATAATGCCTAGACCCCAATTATCCAGAGTCATTGCATTATTTTAATACAATAGCATGATACATGGAAATCATGTCCCGAAAGACTGGTCAGTTCAGCATTCTTGGAAATAGATTACATACATCAACTTCACATTACAATTTCAAACATAAATTACAGCATATATAGTTCTTGGAGAACACCATTATTCCCTTTTAGCTTAACCATGTATATAAATCATAATACAATTCTTGGAAATCTAGGGAAAATAAAACAAAAGAAAGGGGTTAGATAAGATTCTTAGTAAGGGTAAACAATTTAGAATAATATAACCTAAATAGTAGGCATGGTGAATAATTTAAAACACATGCCTTTACAAATAATAAAAATGAACATTTCATGGAATAAATATGAGTTGAGTAAATAATTCCATAATAAAACATAGTCATGGGTATTCTACTAGTTGAATAACCACATGAACCATCAATATTATTTTCATAATGAGTGAATTTTTAATCCTAGACATTCTGAAATATTTTTTCTAGCCCTCAGCCAAGACGTCTAAAAATGATTAAGGCCTCAGCCAAAGACATATATCAAATTGGGGAAGGCCTCAGCCAATTCCTCATCTAAATTCCTCATGAGACCTATCAATTCATCGAGGAGCTATAGAAGGCTCCACCGGTCACTTACTTTGTCCAATACATTCCTCATATGAAAAAGTTGAAATATAACATAAACATTCATATTAGAACTAGCACATGAAATTTCAATACTTTAACCCTAAAACATGAATGGTATAAAAATGAAACATCTATAGTCAAATATATCTCAAAAACAAAATACAATATGGAAGATTTGTGTCATAATAAATCAACCCCATTCAAGAATAATATCCCATAATGGATGTTTGCATAGTTGAAAATGATCAGTAAAAATCATTGAGAGAAATATCTCTTTTTTCCGTAAAACATTTAAAATTGACCTAATTATTAAATTATGTCATTTAAAAGATAGTTTGAATCAAATTTTCCAATACCTTTTTGAATATTTTTAAAGGAATTAACATTTTATAACATTTAGGTCCATATAAGTAAATTCTTTAAACAATTTTGAAAATATGGACATTAATGACAAAAGTTTAGAAAAATAAATCATTAAAACATTTAAAATGATGTTTTAATAAAAAAGTAATATAAATATAATCCATTTTAAAACTCTTTTATTAAACATGGACATGGATAATAAATATGTCCCAGTAGATACTTACGTAAAAACAACATCGAATAATAAAGAGATTGTGAAATTAAACCTTACTATACACTTTCATTTGGTTGAGGGTACATTTAACCTCCTGTATAATGACCATAGTATGTTTCTAAATTATAACAGAACCATATTTATATTTATTATTTCATACATGATTTATTTATGACTTTATACTTCCCATTTAATAATTATTTCCATGTTAAATTAATATTTTCAGTAACAATCACTTTCTTTATCGTATGTGTTTTAACTTGTTATTCTTGATTGTATCATTTAGATCATGATTTAAATAATTCCATAATATCATCCTTGATTTATATATCATATATATTTATAATATAAATATTTATAATAGATAGATAAATATATGAAATGGAAGGCATCTTTTATGGATATTGTAGGTCGTACGTACGCATAAAAGTTGTTTCGGTTTTCATATCGTTTTAAATGGATGTAAGTGAATAAGATATATGTGAGTAAACACACACACACTAAAAAACACATATATATAACTCCAGTAGAATTATTATGTCATATATTACATACTTATTAATAATATATGTTTTTATAATCATCATTGAATAGTGAATGTGGAAATGAATCTCATCGCATTGTGGAGACCGTAATCCGTACGTACGCATGAGCAACAATATCAATATATTGAGGGTGAAATTGTATGTAATTGGATGTTATATCATATATACAGAATAATTAACCTGTTATATTTATTATTTACATTTTTTATACTCATTATTATACTCATCCAAATAATGAATAGTTTGAATAACAAACTACACCACGACGTGGAGATGGTAAGCCGCACATACGCACACATGATGAATTTGTTATTTATAGGATGGAATGAATTATGAATATTGTTGTATCATATTTATAATAACATCATAGTATTTAGAAGGTTCTTGATTTATTATTTTTGTATGGAAAAAACAATGAAAGAGGAAGTGGAAGAAGAAAATAATTTGAAAGATGGTGCTGAAATTATTACCTCTTCTTCGTGTGTTTCCTTTTGAGTTGATCAAAAGGGATCCATTGGATGGATTTATGATCATATTAAGACCTCTAGGTTGTATGTAGGATAGTTTATAGGTTATTTGGAAGGGCTTGTAAGAGCCAAATGGCTTTGGAGGTGTGAAATTAAGAGAAGTGGGATTACTCTTTTATAAGAGAGGTGAGGGTCACTTTAGAAGAAGCTTGAAATATTATTTTATAATAAAATAAATTTCTGTCTCTAATGGCTCAAAAATTATTTATTTAGAGTATAAAGTGGGTATGGGTTGAAAAAATATAAACCAATAGGTTTTAGATAGGTTTAGGTCACCATATTAACTTTATCCTTTAGATTTAACTGTTAGTTAAATAGTTTGACATTTACCATGTCTCTTTGTATTTTTATATTATATGGTTTCTAAACATACAATAAAATACCAAGAGAACCCAAAGTTGTTCATTATTAATATATATATATAACTTTATAAAATTCCTTGTTCCGAACATTATATTTTTATGAATATTATATCAAATAATTATATAGAATTTTTTTTAAAAACAGAATTATATCAATTTGGACAAAATTTAGTATTTGATTTTTTTTAAAGCCATAAAAACTTTATCACTTTGAATGAAATTTATTTAATCAACCCTAACATGTCATATTAACCTATAAAATTAGTGTAATTCATCAAAATTTTCAATTTAAATTTATTTGGCTATTTATAATATGAATTATTTTAATATTTCACTATTAAAGTAATTACTGCATCATCATTATGTTAAAAATAAATTAAATCATTTAATGTCTAAATTTTTTTATAAAATAAATTTTTGTAGAAAATATCTTTATCTTCTTAATGAATATTTATAGTCGAATTTATATTATGTGTAACCTGATATTAAAAATGGTTTAGTTATTAGACTTTGAATTTAACTTTTTAACTCTTCTTTAAATAATATAATAATAAATGTCCTAATCTAATCCAGGTGGACCAAAGAGTATCATATATTATTCAAAAGGTTGTTTCTTGTCAAATTTCACTTATCCAATAGAATCATTACTTGTTTTAGGGTAATTATAATATATTTTTTACCCTTAATTACTTTATTTACCTTTAACCGTGGTAAATAAAAGTCAAACTCTATTGTTCACAAAAAAATATTTTCATCTTATTGAACCATATTTTACTTACTGATGTCAACTGTATATCTATGATTTTTGTAATTCAACTCATAGAAGTGGTAAAAATTATTTTTTATGAAATTTTTTAAATGATCCTAGATTGATAATTATAAACTTTTATTAAAAGAAAGAGAAATACAGGAAAGAACACAAGATAAAATGTTCACGGAGGCCGAAAATGAAGAAGACCAAGGGAATACCCTCGGAAAATCATAGAACAGTCAATATGAAGAGATACTGTGCTAGAAAAAATCTGAAGCCTTTCACCTTGATTACCATTAGAATCCAGGATGTCTACCAGCATATTACCTTCACGCCATGTATGGAGAACAAACATGTTTGAATGAATGAAATCCTTGCAAGAACGGATTGAATAAGTAATATTCTAGGGAAAATCCACTTTACATTTCAGGGCATTAATCACAATAGAATAATCAGATTCAATTTCAGATAGATGGATAGATCTTTCCCTACATATTTTTAGACCATGAAGAAGCGCTAATACCTCAGCCACCACCGAATTAACCTCCACAAAGAAAGAAGAAAAAGCCACAACAATCGAACCACTATCATCCAGAACAACACCGCCACCACGCATAACTCCTTGCACTCAAGAACCATCAGTATTTAATTTAATCCCATCAATAGGAGGATGCCATCGCACCCATACACCAGAAGACCTCTTCCCATAAATTGTTGCATCTGTCAAAGTATTCGATGAAATAAAAGAATGCTGAACTAGAGAATTACTTGCACATTTAAACTATTTCACAAACGAAGAAAGAAGGTTTAAAAATATAAATTTGATGTACTGCAAGTTAGTATGGGTGCCATGATGACAAGAAACATTCTGTATTTCCCATAAATTCCAACAAGCACCAAGGATGAGTAAAGACCACCCCTTGGATTGCACAAAACCCCTCTCCTGATAATTCCAACATGCTTGAAGAAATTATTCCACTGTATCCACACACCCACTAAAATCCAGAAAACAAACAACATGAACCCACAGATGAACAGCCTAATCACTTTTGCAAAAAAGATGAAAAACAGTCTCAGAATGAGAGAATAAGCAGCATTTACATTTCAAAACAATAGGAGTTGAAATCCGTTGAATAATATCATTAGTAAAAATAACACCATTGCGGATTCTCCAGAAAAGAAAACTAAATTTAGGAGAAAGGTCTCTACACCAAAGTTTATTTCCAAAATAGTCAAAAATAGGGGAAGGATGAACCATAGAATGAAAAGCTGAGCATGAAATATTACCAGTGGAAAAAGACGTAATGTAACATTTGTCTGGATCCTCATAAAAATAGATATTACGCAGCACATCCTTTTGAACCTCATTTAACACTTCATCAGTGAACAGTGGGTATGCACTTCCCTACCTAATAGTGATATTCGAGGCTGAATATCTTGGATAAACCAGAATGGAACCAGCCTAATTATGTTTCCAAAAAGAAAATTCACCATGCCCTGTAATCCAGTGAGAATTTTCCAAAATAGGAGAAACAATACTTTTTAAAAAATTCCAAAGATGAGAACCATTACCACTATCAACCCAATCAAAATAGCATTCCCCATATTTCCTCTTGATAAAATCAGACCAAATGAAAACCCCAGAAATAGCCTCCCATACCAATTTAGCCTGTATACAACACATATTTTTATCAACACCTTTGAGATTAATACCACACTCTTGAAAAGGCCATGCTAGTCTGGACTAACTCGCCCAATGATGTCTTCCTTCATGATGTGATTCCCATATGAAGCAATTTAGAAGCCTTTCAATATTCCAAATCACTACTTTAGGAGGTCTACACACAAATAAAACATGCATAGGAATGGAAGAGAGCACACTTTTGACCAAAGTGATCCTTCCCCCAAAGGATAAAAAATGACTCTTCCAATTCTAGATCCTTCCCATAATTCTAGACACAGTGGAATCAAAATGGAAAATTTTGACTCTCCCATTAGATAAAGGGGCACCAAAATATTCCATAGGAAAACTTTGCTTCGCCAAACAAATTCTATTCTGAATTAGCACAGATCTCCTAGAAGAACACTTGTTGGAGATAAAAACACCACTTTTGTTTGTATTGACACGCTGACCATATTTATTGAAATAATTAGAAGGAGTCAATGAATTATATTGAACATATATAGGTATTAAATATCTATTTTGACATAAAATAAATGTAAATAAAATAAATAATTATTTAAAAAAAAATCATTTTTAAACTCTATTCATCAAAAATTGAATGTTTTCAGAAAAATACCCAAAATTTTCCCTATTATAATTTTGATATTTTAATTTCCAAAATGAAGTCCATTTTAAAAAATTAAAAACATATAATTTTTATTTATTTATTTAAAATTAATTCTCATTTTCAAAACCAAAAGTGGGTTTTTAAAAAAGTAAAAACTATCAAATGACTGACATGTATTTATGTCAAATTTAATTTTGAAATTACATATATTGACTTAAATTGTATTAAATGATAAAAATATAATCTAATTATACTTCCAAACCTTTCAAAAGTATAATTTAATAGAATAAATTATTTTTCTTAAAAAATATTTTTTAAATTAAAATTTTTTATTTTTCAATATTCACCCAAATATGAAAGTTATCAGAAAAATTCCAAAAATTTATTGAAACTAATGTTTTGCGGCCCGATTCTAAAAAAGAAGTTTATTTTGTCAAATTTAATATATAAAAGTGTCAAATATTGGATTTGAAAGGGGTTCACCAATAAAAAGCTGTAAAATTTCATTTTTTGAAATATACTTCCTTTATCTGAAAAAATGAATTTGTTCTAATATTATTTTTAAGAAAAACATAATTTGGATGTTAAAATTATATAGAATATATAAAATTTAAATTTAAATTAATATTATTCATAACCACTTTTGAATGGCTAATTTGATAAGTCATGGTGCGCTAAAACTCGGTGTTGTGTGTAGCGCAAGTTTTTAAGCTACTTTGAAGAAATAACGTACTTTTAAATCTTGGGGTGTTACATTCTCTTCTCCTTAAATTAATTGCATACTTGCAATTTGAAAATCATCATCAAAAATAAAATGTTAAAAATAGAAAAATACCATTGTGGAAAACCCACATCGGAAATTAGGTTAATAAAATTTAGAGTTAATAAAAGGGAAAGAGAAATGAAAAAGTCACCGCCAGTTTATGATCTTGATTAGAAGAACATTGGTGGAAATTAAGGACACATAATTGGAAGAAAGACCAAAATATTTATAGGGAGTGATTGAGGTCATCAATCAAAAAAAAGTGTAAGATTGGGTGCCTCAAATCCATTAATCTAAGATGATTTAAAATATCATTGCTTCAAAAAAACATAAGGTATTTGGATAACACATTTTTGGTTTTAAGATCCCTTACCTAAATTTTGAGATTTTATTTCCTCATAGAATAAGAGAGAAAAATATACTTGATATGTAGAGTTCCATTCTTTAACTAATTTCTACCACAAACTTATCTTTCACTCTATAAGAAAATATAACTTAAAAATATTTATTTATCCTAATCATAATGGGTTACAAAAAATTAATTTATAATTCATCATTCAGTCTATTTAAAAAAATACATTATACAATCTAGGATATCAGGTGGGCTATTGGTTGGTGATGTTCCCTGGCCGCCCTTCGGTTATGGGTTCATGTCTCGCGGCCTTGCCAAACACGACGAGTTGTTGCCCGACCTCCGAGTTGTCCTTTTTATGACAATACAAAAATAATCTCAAGAAATAATTTAATGTTAACAATAGTATCCAATGTCAAACATAATAAATTCAAACCTTTAGAAATATCTATAATACTTCTGTCCGAACTGACCATCCATAATTTATAAACAATGTAAACACAATGAAGATCCTTTATTCCATGTAATAAAATGTGAAAACCTTCATCATGTATTCTTTTAAAAAACAATAACACCCTGAATTAGCATAAAACCGTATTGATTACATTCATGATCCCTTATTCATTATAGAATACTGGATATACTCCTTCTATCCAAAAATATTGTAAACTCCAAAAGATGATGGAATATACAAATCGTTAATCAGTTTCAAGGTAGTCAAGAATTTCCAATATAATTAATCCAAATCAATCATATATTATTGAAAAATCCCTACCTCAATATCAAAACCATATTATGGTTTATCTTTCTCTCAACCATATATTTTCCAAAAAAAATAATCCGCAATTGAGTCAGTTTTCTTAGTTCCACAGAATCTCAAGTCCTTAATGAAATAGTAATGCAGTACAATCCTTATACACTCAATAATTCTTATAACATGTAAATTATTAATACAATAATCAAATGACACAATAATTTAATAACAACATAAGAAATCTAATAATTCCTCTACATCTTTGTTAGTATCCTAACTTGATTATTATCTAATATTAGTATTTGGGGTATACTCTGAAGATTTGGACATTGATTCGCGTAGTGGCCCAAATCTTGGAAGATAAAGCATTGCACATTTTAATCCTTTTTATTACCCCTGAAATCATATACTTGGTGTCCTTTTTCTCCAAACATATAACAAACTCCCATTCCATTCAATCATTTACCAAGGTGATTCTTTCTACAGTTATCACATATGGGAAAATCCTTCATTCCTTTCTTCCCTTTATCCATCTTTCTCTCTTCCATCCTTTTATTCACTTTTTCCCTTCAATTCCATAGGACTCAGAGAATTATTTACATATCATATCAACACATGATATCAATTCATTATATGATGATAATATATGGGATAATATTTCCTTTCTAAATGTTGGTTTAATACAATGAAATATATAATCCTTTTTACTCTTTGGATCATGTGTATTGATGGAGTTCTCATTCCATCTAATGGGCCCCATTTCTAAATAATGGAAAAAACTAGGTTAGTTTAAAATTTTTAATGCATAAATCAAAACTTGTAAAATACCTTACATTAACTGAAATGATTATGCATATAATCTATAATCATAAAATGTTTTCTTTGAGAAAGTATTTAAACATAAATACTTCATAAATGCTTGTAATTAAAATGTGAATTATCCTAATAATATCCCCCAAGAGTGTCTAAAAAAAGAGTGTAGAAAGGACCATTGTCCTGTGCTAGGATACATCGAGTAAAGCCCAAAACTCTTTTTCTGAGTTTTCATTCCTAGGTACATATGTGCCATAGCCGACTCTACCTAATCGTATCTAGATAGGGATGTATTGTCTGGAAAATACACGAAATATCTATATTACCAAAATTCTAGGATGTTTTTCTATACTAATCATCAATTTCTATCTTAGGATAATGTTTTCTAATCTGAGTTTACTTAAATCTATTTCAAAGTTTGTTGCTAAACATCCACTGATACAAACTGTAACACTCCGACCCCATTTACCTAGTGTCAGTGCATTATTTTTATACATTGGCATGATACAAGGAAATCATGTCCCGATAGACAGATCGGTTTAGCAGTCTTGGAAATATTTTACATACATCATCTTCAAATTACAATTTCCAACATAAAATACCGCATAAATAGTTCTTGGATAATGACATTATTATATTTTAATTTAAATATGTATATCAATAATAATACACTTATTGGAAATATTGGTAAAATAAAACATAAGAAAGGGGTGAGCTCAGATGCATTGTAAGGGCAAACAATTTAGCAGAAGATAACATAAACCATAGACATAGTGAATAGTTGAAAACACATGCCTTTACAAATAATAAACATGAATAATTTATGGGAGAAATATGAGATGAGTAAATAATTCCATAATAAAACGTTTTCATGGGTATTCAACTAGTCTAATAACCACATGATCCATTAATATTATTTTCATAATGATGGAATGTATAATGCCAAACATTCTCAAACATTTTGTCAAGGCCTCAGCCAAAGCGTCTTAAAATGATTAAGAGCTCGACCAAAACCATATATTAAATTCGGAAAGTCCTTGGCCAATTCCACATCTAACTGTCTCATGAGATCTACCGATCAATCGAGGATCTATAACGGTATCCACCCATCACTTACTATGTCCAATACATTTCTCATATTAAAAGGTTGAAACATAACAAAAACATTCTTATGAGAACTAGCATATGAAATATCAATACTTTAACCCTAAACCATGAATGGTATAAAAATAACACATCCACAGTCAAATATATCACAAAAACTCAATACAATATGGAATATTTTTATCATAATAAATCAACCTCGATCAAGAATAAAATCCTGTAAATGATGTTGGAATAGTTGAAAATGATCTGTAAAAATCTTTGAGAGAAATATCCCTTTTTCATGAAATCATTTAAAAGTCACATAATTTATAAAGGAAGTCATTTAAAAGATATTTTTGAATCAAATTTTCCCATACCATTTTGAAACTTTTGAATGGAATTAACATCTTATAACATTCATGTCCATATAAATAAATCCCTTAAACCATTTTGAAAACATGGACATTAATGAGAATGGTTTAGAAGAATAAATCTTTAAAAAATTTAAAATGATGTTTTAGTAAAATATTACCTTGAAAATAATCCATTTGAAAATTATTTTATGAAACATGGACATGGATAATAAATATGTACTAGTAGATACTTACGTAAAAACAACCTCGGATGATAAATAGATTGTGAAATTAAACCTTACCTTGCCCTTTCCATTGGTCAAGGGTACGTTTAACCTCCTGTATGGTGACCATACTATGTTATTAAATTATAATAGTACCATATTCATAATTATTATATCATACATGAATTATTTATGACTTTATACTGCCCATTTAATAATGCATTCCATGTTAAATTATCATTTTTGGTAACAATCGCTTTCTTTATCGTACGTGTTTTAACATGCTATTCTTGATCATATCATTTAGATCATGATTTAAATACATCCAGAATAAAAACCCTGATTTATATGTCTTATATATTTAGAATATAAAAATTTATAATAGATATATATATATGAAATGGAAGGCACCGTTTATGGAGACATGAGACTTTACATATGCGTAAACGCTGTTTCCATTTTCATATCGTATTGAATAGAAGTATGTGAATAAGATATATGTAAGTACACACAGAAACTCACAAAAACAAACAATCACATATATATTTATCTATAGTATTTTTATTAATTCATATATTACATTCTTATTAATAATATATATTTTTATAATCATCGTTGAATGGTGAACGTGTGAATGAATCTCATCCCGTCGTGGAGAGGGTAATCCATACATACGCATGAGTAGATATTTCATTATATTGCTGGTAAAATAGTATGTAATTGGATGGTATATCATATATAAAAAATCATTAACATGTTATATTTATTATTATATAATCATTTATACTCATTATTATACTCATCCTAATAATTATGTGTTTTAATAACAAGCTACACCACAGTGTGGAGACGGTAAGCCTAACGAACACACGTATGATGACTTTTTAATTTATAACATTGATAGAATAACAAATATGGTTGAAAAATATTTATAATAACATCACAATATGTATAAGTTATTGTAGTTATTATATTGGTATGGAAACAATAAAGAAATAGGAACTGGAAGAAGAAAATAACATGGAAGAGGGTGGTGAAATTATTACCTCTTCTTCAGGTGTTTTCTTTTGATTTGATGAAAAGGGATCCATATGTTGGATTTATGATCAATTTAAAACCTCTAGGTTGAATGGAGGATAGTCTATAAGATATTTGGGTTAGTTTTGGCTGAGACAAATGGATTTTGAGGTGTGAAATTAAAAGAATAAGAAATACCCTTTTATAAGAGAGGTGAGGGTCACATTAAGAAAAGCTTGAATTATTATTTTATAATAAATTCATTTTTTGTTTCACATGGCTAAAAAATGATTTCTTTCGAGGATAATGTGGGTATAGGTCTAAAACCTCTCACACAATAGGTTTTAGATTGGTTTAGGGCACCATATTTACCTTATAGTTAATATTTATCACACATTTAAATAGTTTAACATTTACCACGTCTCTTTGTATTTTTATATTATATGGTTAATAAAATTACTATAAACTTTCAATAAAACCACAAGTGGTTCATTATTAATATATATAACCTTATATAAGTTCTTTTTCTGAAGATTATATTTTTAGAAATATTATATTAATTAATAATATAATATTTGTTTTTAAAACTCAATTATGTTAGTTTTGACAGTATTTAGTATATGATTTTTTTATAAAGCCATAAAAACATTATAACTTTGAATAAAATTTATTTAATAAACCATATCATGTAACATTAACATATAAAATTATTTTGATACATCATAAGTCTCAATTTATATTTATTTGGATATTTATAATATCAATTATTTTAATATTTCATTATTAAGGTAATTACTGCATCATCATAAACAAATTAAATTATATAATGTTTAAAAATTATAAATAAAATACGATTATTTAGGAAATAAATTTTTCTTTCTAATTAATATTTATAGTCAAATTTATATTTTGTGTAACCCTATATTAAAAATGATTTAGTTATTTATCTTTGAATTTAACCTTTTTAACTATTCTTTAAATAAAATAATAATAAAATTCCAAATCTAGTGCAAGTGGATCAAAGAGGATCATATTTTATTCCTAAGGTATTTTTGGTCAAATTACACTTATCCAATAGAATTAGGATATGTGTTAGGCTAATTATATTTTCATTTTTACCCTTAATTACCCTATTTATATTTAATCATGGTAAATAAATTTCAAAAGATACTATTCAAAAAAAATTATTTTCATCTAATTGAACATCATTTTACATATTTATGTCAACCATATCTCTTATATTTTATAAATTCAACTCACAGAAGTGGTAAAATTATGTTTTATGCAAATTTACAAATGCTCCTAGAAGGTGGGTAAAAGACGGAAAAAAGTTCAACATAATTTTATACATCTAATTTTATTATAAAATGACTCCAATTAATTATATTGAAAACATATATGTATTAAATATCTATTTTAAATTAATATAAATTAGAATAAAATAAATAATTACTTAAATTAAAAGCATGTTTTAAACTATAAAGCAGTATTTTCAGTATTCATCAAAAATTGATTGTTTTTAGAAAAATACTAAAAATTTATCCTAATATAATTTTGATATTAAAAATTCAAAAATGAATTCCATTTTATCAAATTAAAAAAAATATAAGATGCATTTATTAATTTAAAATTAATTCTCGTTGTCAAAACCAAAAAGCGGGTTTTTAAAAAGTAAGAACTATCAAAAGATTTACATGTGTTATGTCTAATTTAAATGTAAAATTACATATAATGACCTTAATTGTATTAAATGATAAAAATATAATCTAATTATACTTACAAACCATTGAAATGTATAATTGGAGAGTATAAATTATTTTGTATTAAAAAGTTGTTTTCAATTAAAATTTAGTATTTTTCATTATTCACCCAAATATAAAAGTTATCAGAAAAAAAAAATTGATCACAACTAAATTTTTATGAACCTATACTAAAGAATAAGCATATTTTTTCTAATTGAAATTATAAAAGTGTAAAATATTTGATTCAAAAAAGGGTTCACCATTAAAAGGTAGTGTAGTTTCATTTTCTGAAAAACACTTCCTTTATCTAAAAAAATTAATTTGTTCATATATTATGTCTTATAAAGGCATAATATGGATTTTATAATTATATTTAATATATAAAATTCAAAATTTAGTTAATACAATTCATAAATGCTTTTGAACAGCTATTTTGGTAAGTCGTGGTGCACTTGAACTCGGTGTTGCATGTAGCACACGTTATTGAGTTACTTTGAAGAAATAATGTAATATGACATCTTGGAGTGTTACACCATTCAAGAATTTTCTAAGATGATTCTAACCACAGTTATCATGTAATGAGAATTTATTCATTCCCTTCTTCTTCTTCATTGGTGATTCACCTTTTCCATAGTCATTAGAATACCTCTTATTATCTTGATTTCCATTAAACTAATTCAATCAAGAAAATTCCTTCTCAGTTTTGATGGAACTTAACAATATTTAATCATATGATAAAAATATTTGAGAATCCAGTTCCCACCAGAGAAATGGATTATGATATTAAAATAATGAGCAACCTTGTCTTATGAATCAAGTATGTAATCCATAAAAAAACTATATAGTATTTTGACGGTAGCTTCATACTCTGTAATAATCTCTTCATCCCATTACATTAAGATAAGGATTTTTCTCTTCATTTTTGTATGTTTCTCTCAAGGGAAGTATTTTTCAAATTATATTTCTTTAATAGTTATCCAATACATTTATTCTATTTCATTTTACTCCTTATTATTTTGGATCAATGACCACAATCTGTCTACATCTCCCTTGAGACAATATACTACCACTACAACCTTTTTGTTTTCATTACATCCCAATTCTAAATATATCTTTTCAAGGGACATGATCCACTTCTCATCTACCACTATATTATTAGTCCCACTAAAATATGGGGGCTTATGCCACACAAAAAGATCCAACATAGGTGTACTGTGGTTATTAATCATAACTTGACTAACTTTTCTAAATATGGTCATGATATACTCAACTCCAATACTAAATTTTTTGAATTTCTCAGTGTGGAAATTCCTACATTATCTATGAGTATTAATTACCTTTCTTCCATTAGGTTCCATCACTAAAAAATTACATAGACTAAATTAGGTTATGAATCATAATGTGTAATTTTGACCTTAAAAACATAACATAAATTGAAAATCTATGCACAACTAATCATATAATCATAATCATGTTTTCTTTGAGTAAATACTAAATTTTAAACCCTTCATAATGGTTTGTAAAGAAAATTTTAATTATCATAATAATAACCTCCGAATATGTCAAATCGGGTGCACATTCTGTTGTTGTGTACCGGGTTACCACGAGTCAGGCCCAAAACACCTTGTCATAGTTGTTACTCGTATGTACATCTGATCCACAACCACATAAACTTGTAGTACCCATACAGGGATGTATTTCTAGGAAGACCCACATAATCTCTACTTTACCAAAATTATAAGATTCTCTTCTATGTTTATCATCAACGTATATCTTAGGGTTATGTTTCATAAACTATGTTTTCTAAATCTTGTTTACAAGGTTGCTGCAAAACTTTCTATGATACAAACTATAATGCCCCGACCCCAGAAGCCCGTAGTCAGTGCATTATTTTATTGCATTATCATGATTATAAGAAAACTAATCCTAATGGTTCAATTAGTTTACATGTTTTGTAAAACCATATTACATACATGATACTCATAGTACATTATGAAAGATAGAAAATACAACATTATACATAACAAAATGAAATAAAAAGAATCCTATAAACTCAATAAAAGGATTCCTCTTTATATCCCAGGTAAAGGAACATAAAAAGGGTGATCTAAAATTCCCATTAAGGGTTACATGAATCAATAAAAATAATAATTAATTTCAATAAGTAATATAAATTATGGTGAGGTAAATAATTCAAAAAACAGATTCCATTAATAAACAAGGAATGAAAATGCATCCATAGATTTTATCATAGAGAAAATATCATTGAAATTAATAAATGATTAAGGAATGAAGAAAACAATTATTTAGTGGATTTCATGTATCTAGAACATGAACCATTATACTAATGAGATGATTTAGGTCTGTGGGTAGAAACCCTTCTTTTTGGAATCAAACACAAATTGTTCGATGCCAACTGTTTTGTTCAATGAGACATTTCAATGCATAGAGGGGCTATAGCGGGAACCAACCATCACTGCAAGTCAAAATAAGTCTTAATAAATATATTTAATTTAATAAAAATAGGCCTCATAAATATCCTTATTGATTATACGATACAGACTCATAAATATTTTTCTAGATAAAAACACTTTAAAAAAACATTATATGTAAAATGGTATATAGTTAAGACAATAATAATATCCATGATACAAGAATATGAATATTTAATAGAAATATAATATCAAAATAAAATTGGTCTCAAATGAGAATTACATACACCTCATAATAATTATTAGGCGCACAATACCAATTAAGTCTCAATGAAATGAAAATTGAGGCCAAGTTTCTTACCTTAATTCCCTCTTAAATTTGTCATGTTTTCACCTCTTAAAAAAAACATATTTATTAAAAGTCTGATCCAACAGCTAATTATATCCATTTATATAAATATTTATCAATTATAATTTTTGGATTATATTTATGTTTTTTTTAAGAAAATTGAAGTGTTTGATATCATGTTTTGCCTAATTGGTTTTATTTTGGAACACTTTTTCTATTTTATCAAAGTGTAAATTTTAAATTAATATAATTATTTACAGAAGTATATAATGAATGTAATTATATGTTTATATATTATATATAGTTTATAACATCCATTCGTGGGTATGGTTTTATGTGTTGACATGGAAATGTCAATGTAGGAAGTTGACTGGCCTTTTACGGGACATTGATGGGAGAGTGGGAAGAAGATGTTTTAAAATTTTATATTTAGTATTATAAAACATACAGTAGGTTAACATAATTAATATTTATTTAATTTACTGGATAATTAATTCCATTAATGATTTTTTGTAACGGTTAGTGGAAAAAGGAAAGGTGAAGCGTAACCCGATGAAAAAATGGGGGTTTATGAGCATTCGTTTCCTTAGTTTTAGTGATCATTTCACTTATTTTTAAGTAAGGAAGTTCAAGTAAAATGGGTATAAATTTCAACAATTGGAATTATATGTTATTAATGAACGTACATAAGTGTAAATGTTTATATATATTATTTGGTTAAATGGTATGGGGATTAATCTTTAAATAAACTTTTAGTGATAATTGTTGAGATTATTCTGGGTGTTTTTTCGATCACAATGCACTTGTCTTGTATAATTAATTGACACTATGATTGTATAATTGTTCTAGAAAATTATATATGATTTAATAAATATTTTATAATCTATTTCAACCATGAAAATGGTTTCATGACAAGCCTTGAAGGATGAATTGAAGAACTAAAATCCGTCATCCATAAAGGTTGTAAATTAGCACCTCATGGATGATTATTTCATTTATAAAATAATAGAGTGATAGATAATGGAGTTATGTGATGGATATTACATTAACATGATATAATTATAGTATATTTATGAAACTAGAGTTATCATTTTAATATGTACATCGGATGTGAGAAGAGGATATAAAATGAAGAAGGAAATTGAAAGGAAATTAAATGAAAAAGAAAGAGGATTTAACTCTTGAATTAACCTCTTTGAGTACCTCTTGAAGGGACCTTGGATTGGTCTTTTATTTAGACTAAGAGATATTTGATGTGGCAGAGAGACTTGGTTATAGTATTGGGTTGAATTTGGTTGAGGTTCAAAGCTTTAAAGGTGTGAGGAAAAGAGGATGTATTTAAAGAGGAGGAATGGGGTGTTTTAGGAATATTTTATTCATTATTTTATTATTTTGGCTCAAGACAAGAAATAATGATGAATATTGTGACTAAATATAGTAATTTAAAGATTTGAGTTCGAACTAATGGTTATTACATCTTCCATTACTCAGTAAATATCGTATTGAACTTATAATGTATATATATACCATTAATTGTCGTATTTAACTATTCACAAAAAATTCATTTATTTCACAAAAATCACAAAACAATTACCCTAACCATTTTTAAATTTATAGATCTCAAAAATGAACTCCATTTTATGAAAATAATTTTCTAAATATGTGAAATTTAATTTTTTAACTAAAATCAACATTTACTTGAATAATACATATTTTAAATTTATAAATCATTTTATAACCCTCTGAAAATTTAAATAATACCTCCCTAAATTATCCTAAAATCATAAACAAAAAAATATTAATGTAGTAATACATTTTAGGAAATTAATTTTTTTTAAATAATTTCTTTTTAATTATAAAAAATTAATTAAATATTTATGACATACAAAAATACCAACACATAACTAATAATTTTTAAAATATTCATTTACATATACTATGTTATAATTATATCATCCTTTCATATATGAGTTGTCTAAATTTTATTTATACTTTTACGTATGAGGTTACTATTCATTATTCAATTTATTATCCATATGGGTCATATTACTATTCCTAAGTTCAAGTTACTATTACATTTGTATAGGTTCCTCAACTTCTGGAAATACCTCTTATTTAGTTAATTCCTTATTTATAATTTTCGTATTGTGTTCTATATGTGATATTATATGATAATTTGTTTTGTTTTATAAACTATCAAATAAATTTAATTTATTTAAGAGGATACCTACCATAAAATCCTGGTGCATTATATAGACCTTTCCGTGGTGATCATATAAAGGATAAAATGTTTTTCTAGTATGTGAGGAATTATAATTGGTATATGCAGTAGAGACTACATGATTTCATCAAACAAGGACTAATATTACTTATCCAACTAATTGGTGACTGCATTATTTTTCAACATATAAATTGTATATTATTTTTCCACAAGGTTGGTGAAAAAACACCATATTTAGTCTAAGTGGACTTAAAGGTCCCATAACACTCAGAGGATTTGATGTCGAGTCATTCCACTAATGGCCTTGAAATTCAATGGGTCAATATAAATCTAAAAATGAATCCAAGTAAATTATCCAATGTAAACCCAAATTTCCACTTCAATGGGTTCATCATCAGGATGTGATCATAAAGTGTCTTTCATGCTTTCTGAAGATCTTTCTCGTTATCTGGTTTTTTATTTAAGGTTGAGGGTCAAGCCCCCTTTTATTGGACCAAGAAATGAAGATCCTCTTTGAGAAATGGGAAAGAGGGAAACCATTACACGATGGCGACATGCCTTAAAAAGGAAAAGTCAAAAAAAAAAACAATACCAAAAGAAACAAACAACAATATAGTCATCAGTAAGCCTCATAAACCCTTGCAAATCATCGCAATAGTGAGATCCATCATTATAATGCATCGCCCCCTCTGTCAAGAAGTTGCACTATGCCGGCAACACAACGTGTCAGAGCACCTCTCCAGACAACCAAGTGTGGAGGAGAGCCAGAAAAAAGGCGCAAGTACACCTTTATCTCTTACGAGCTACCCACCCGACATAGAATGAAGAAAACTTCAGCAATGTCAACTGATGGAATGAAATAAAAATCTGGAAAATCAACGAGAGAATGACATTGGAAGGAACCTATGCGCCCATCAAGAGATAACACATTGCATAATGAAGGGTTTCATCACACACCTTCCTCTTTCGAGGCCTCCCACCCAGTGACACATGAAAATGTTACGCCGCTCCATGTGCGACAAGGACAAAACAAAAACCACAAAGAGATTACTTCCAATGAGCAAACAGAAACATGAAAAGCAAGCATCAAATAGAACCAAACACAGTCGAAGTCACAACTCATTTCATCAATCAATCCACATCCCTCGGCCTCCACTCGAGACCTCCAATACCGAACTCCACCATTTGTAGATCATATGCAGAAAAAATCCAGGGGAAAAGCTCAAAAAATACAAGAAGTGCAGCTGAGCTCATTGCAAATTGGCCCTCCAATCCAATTCACAACACCCATCAATCGTTAATCCTCAAATGGAAAACCAGATGAGGCATCAGGGGGGGACCTGACCACTGAATGTCTCTACAAAAGTAACAAAAACAACCAATTTCGAGGTGGCCCTAATATGAATGTCCAATCAGAGTCTGAGAGAGAGACAAAGCAGGCTGTAGGGGAACCAAAACACTAACCAGAGAATCCCAAGCTCAACCATTCAGGAATAACATCCGTCAACACCAAACTGTGGACATCATGGGTCACAACCAGCAGATATGAATTATAGAACATCCTGACCAGAGAGAATCAAATGCAACTAAGTAAGAATACTGACCCACCACTGTCCACATACCTCCATCAAAATAGAAGAGTCTGTTTCTTGATGGAACCTGAGCCACTCAAATACCTTCGTCTACGCACAAGGGGACTTCGGAAAGGAAGAACCACCACCACCGGAATCGTGGAAGGCATCCCCACGTGGCAATGATCAGATTTGACAGAATCAGTTTCGAAGACAGAGATGTTCAACTTCACTGCAGCAAGATGGAAACATCACCCACAAGTCCTCAGATATGGAATACGTGGGACGGCCTACATCGAACCTGGAGACTGCGTAACGAAGATAGTACACCAATGTTTGCAGCTCGATGATGGACGTGGGAGAAATGGGGGGGGGAGGGAATATTGAAGTGTAAAACGAGGAAGAAGAAGAGACTCTTCTATCTTATCTACTAATATTTTACTATATAATTCGTAAATCCAAATAGAATCAATCGACAACTAAATATTCCAAGACAGTCCTTGAAGGTAGTTTCTTCTTTATAATTAGGATCCATCTGGATTTAATTGCAACTGAAATGAACATTCATATTGAAATGGTACTTAAAGTATACAGTTTCATCAATAAGTAACACATTGAATATGATATAAAAATAATACTTCTATAAAATGGTGATTATTATCTTATAGGTTGATATAAATTATGATTTGTCAATTTTTTCCAGGCTTGGATGATTCTATACAGCCACTTAAGATATAAAAATTCCAGGATGAAGTTTTATTTGATCATCTGGTCATCATTATACATAACCATGGCCTTATGGGAGGGATTTATTTTCATGGGTTCTTTCTTGAATTCATGATGGCCAATAGTAAGGCCAATCGAAGGAATAGTGACATGGAAACAAACCCTAATATCTATATATTGTTTTACAAAAATACATCATAGAAGAGTTTCAAAAATGAAATGTACTATTTATTCTCATCAAGAGGAATGATTACAATAATTAGTGTTGTCCTGAGATCCTCCTCATTACTGAGGTTCACCTATATCATTTCATCAACAGTTGTTAAAACTCTTTTGTTAAAGGATATATGGTCTTCATCAAAATCCTCTTAATTTGAAGTATGAGGACTAGCGAGGGGAGAAAATCCCTCATTTATAGGGGGATATAGGATAATATTATAATACTATAAAGGAGTAGAATCTGAAGAAATGGGTTCCTACCCCTTTTAGATCTATAGTTACAATGGAGATGGAGGTTGATGATCCAATCCCGTGTGGACTTTATTGGTGGTGGGGTTCACCAATGATGTTGAAATAATAAATCGTTATCAACTTCTAATGGGTTAAACTAACCCTCTAAAAGTCATTGTGGTGATGCTAGTCGATAGACATGGGTTGAAAATTATGAAATGTGATAGGAGTTATATTTTTTGGATTCAAAGGTGCCCACTCTTTATAGATGTATGAGGTGATTTTTGAGCAATACTTTTTCTTAGGAAGTGTGATGTGTTTCCCATGATCTGGATCCATTACTTCTATGAGATGGATTTTATGGATGAAACAATCCTTGATATCCACTTAGGGGTATCTAGAGGTTGTTTTCAAGTTATTGGGATTACTGACAAGATCATATTCATCAAACTAGGGTTTCTTCCCTTTTTTCTTTTAATACCTTACATATAGATTATAGGATTTTCAAGAGTCAAAGTGAGAGGATTCGCTATGGAGTACTCTTAATGTGTCTTTGAATGAGTACTTGATGCATTGGTGATATAAAGTGAGAAATTCTACACATATGTAGATATAGATCCTTCTCAGTAAGGTTTCTTAAGTAGTTTCTTATAAGACTACCATAAATTTGATATTTGATACCAAATTTACAAACTATTTCTTTGGATGAATCTTGACACATTTATTCTTACCACTATTTTCATATCCTTAAATTTTTAGATTGGATGGGGTCTAGGCTTCCACGGTATGCCCCACCTCATAGAGTGTTTCAGTAAGGATACACATGGTCTAAGAGCCCATATCTGAAAGGCATAGATTTATTGATATAAATTTAAACTAACTCGAGACAGACAGTGGTAGCATGTACCCCTAAATATTGGAACCATTCCCCTCCCTGAAGAAAGAGATAATTGATTGTCAATCATTATGATTGAATTATTTTTAAAGGTAGGATTCAATATTATATATCTCAGTTTCGAACTAGACTGGAATTTATATGGCCTTGATGGGGGCCTCATGAAACTCTTTTGATAGGTGAACTACATTAAGGATTAAAATCTAAGTATAATTCAGAAGAGGTGATGGAGAAAATCATACTTATGAGCCAAAGACATGTTCCTTATCCATATGGGTCATTAATTGATATTATCTGGGGTGATCCCACTAGTATGAGGTATTGGGGCTTGATTGGTGATTGAAATATTCTGATTTCGGTTGGAAAGTTGGGGTCAAACACTAGTGGATGGCTATGGATGACCCTTGGATGACTAAAACCTATCCAAATGAACAAAAAATTAGAGAGGCTACAGAGGGGATCTTTCAGATGATGCCTTTGAGGGATGATCTTACTGGACAATGAGTAATAATTCTTTTATAGTCTTATAAGCTTAAATTATAGTTTTAGGGATAGTTCTTATATAATTATTATTTCAATATTGGATTTTTCTTTTTCCATAAGAGCATAATCCAAAAGTTACTAAAGGATCCTATTGACATGCTTCACCACTGAGCTCTATAAAAAAGTTAACCAACCCAATGGCATTCATAGAGGTATATTCAAACTCTTTTTCACAGGATTCCTCTAATAAGGCAAGGTTTATGGGACCTCCTCCAAATGTAGGGGTATGAAGTAAATGGGGGTATATATAGACTACAAAAATAAAAAATCTCCGGATTATCCTTGTATTATCAGCTCTATCTTTTTAAATACATAGAGTATTTTAATTATTGATGGGTCATTAGTGAGTGAGAGATGGTTATGGGAGACACTTTCTATATTTACTGACATGAATGATGAAGATATGGTGATGGGAGAGGCATATGCCACCTGTGTTGGAGTGTCACCCAGTTCCTCAATGCTATAGTTTATGTGGTCTAAGAGCAAGTATTTGAATATGAAAATGTATTTTATGGTGTGTCTAAGGAATCTTTATTAAGGTAAATATTTGGTATGGTTCTTTAATTCATCTTCCTATGGATTCTTGATCTCAGATATCTTGAGTAGGTTCTTCTACAAAGAACAAATGGAGAACCTAGGGAACTAGTCATATCAAAATGAATAAACCATTTTATTCTATTTAACATATGTTATTCTAGGTGCTTGACCTTATTAGGGTCCTTGGAAAATATTCTCAATGATATGTTGATCTTAGTGGGGCTTATTCTACGGGTCCACCTAGAGAGAATCATTTGATGTTATGGAATTTTAATATCAATATATATTTCCAATATCCTTGGATTCTATGTGTGAGATGTATGGTGTAATAATTGACACCAATAATTATTCATCTACATGTATTCATCATGGTATTGATCTATATCTACGAATTCCCAAAATCCTATATTATAAGTCAAGAAGATGAGGTTTGGGGCCATCACCTCCTAGAAAATTTTCTATTCACATTCCTACTTGAAATTCATAGTAAATTGTGATACTGAGGTAGTAAATTCTTCCCTCCTAAAAATAATGAAATAAGTTACTTTATCAATATCTCTTTATCTAAAATTGGATATTCGAGTGATGCTCATCTTACGTATGGTGGAGTTGAACTAGTAGAGAAATTTCCAATGCAGATCCTAAAAAATGGTGATAGATCTAGGTAAAAGATGGTTTTACCATAAAATTGATTATACATCCACATTATATATAAATTACCAGAGTCTAGTGACCTCAAACTTATCTTGAGTTTCTTACATCATGACACACCATGAAGAAAAATGGGAACGATGTTTCTCAAGATCACCTATATCATTGAAGGAGGAAAAGATCGAGTCATGGGAATTTCGGGTGGACTTGTGTGGTATACCAATGATGTATATTCATTAATCTCAATTAAAAATAATCCTTATTGTCTCTATAAATCCTCAAGGTGAATTGTGATCACATCATCTTAAGGAGCAATAACATACATCATCCGCCTAACTTTTTGGTTAGCTCTTAATGTTAAGAGGTCATGATAGAGTGGTGGGAACTCTCATGGATCCAAAAAAGATGGTACAACTGAGAATAATGGATTATGTATTGGATAATATTATCAACTAGATAAAACACTATTTGGACTAATAGAACATCTTAATTTAGTTATGATTGGTCAACCGAGGTATGTCTAGTGGTAGGGCTCTACTATATGCCTAATAGGGTCATCTCACAAATATTCTCTATCAAGATGGTAATCACTAAGGATTTCAGTGTTGAACCTATTATATCCCTTTATATCATGGATTTGAAAATAAATTATATACCACTTCATTTCCTATCACATCCTCAATCACAACAGAGGATTTAACAATTCATTTACCCTTAAAAAGAAGTCGATGGGTGTTTTGGAATATCTAAATAGGTTCTCTGAGACCTAATGTCTATATTTTATGATGTGTAGGGATACCTAATATATGTTTCTATTGACATTATTCAACCAATATTGGTGGATAATTTTCCTCATATTACTTATCACCAAAATCATGCACCTATTCAGTAGAAGGGATGGTGGTAATGATGCTTACAGTAGAAGTGTTCAGCAATTGAATGTTTTGTACATCTCTGGGAGGAATAAATATATTGTAACACTATTCCATAAAAACTGGATTGAACTAAGGATTGTAATAGTATCCCAATCCCCTCATCTCATCGTGGGAAGAAACTTTTTCCATGATCATATTCATATGTTTCTGATGATTTCCATCGGGGAACATCCACCTCTGCGTCCTCTTTATGTCATGCATGGGTATGTGTCATTATTCTCTAAAAGATAAATTATACCCTTCATTACCACTTTCTAGAGGTGGGTATCATTCATCACTTTCTTAGTGATTTCTGCTCCATGAATGAAATGGGGGTATGGGATATTGGTTGTTCCTTCCGTGAATTCCTTCTTGGAATTCATCTCCTAGTCCAGGTCTCCTTCATATACATGAGTCATAGTTAATGATACTCATTATCAATTACATATATTTGTGGATGTTGTTTAATTATTCTTCTTATGTCTATAAATTACATGGGATCTTGGAAATAACCAACCATTGGTTAGGTTATTAGTCATGTTGAGTATCAGTGGCATGTCTCAATACTGGAACAATGGAACACATGCATTCTTCTTCATAATAAGGGATCTAAGGGGTAAATATCTGGATGCATCATGTGGAAATCCCATCTTATCTTATGCCAGGGGTATTCCTTCCAAGGTTTTCCTCCAAGTATCCCATGATTAGCACATGGTAGGTCTTGAGTTTAATGTATTTTTAAGATGGTAAGAGGTAGATCAGAGCATCCCATGGAGATGAATTAGAGAGGTGGATCCCAAATAGGGAACTTCTAGAAGTCTTACTAGATGGATGTATTATAACACCCAATGAGAGAGGATTAAAGTTAGTGTTTCTCATAAAAATAAGGTTTCACACCATGAAGCCTGATCTGTACACCATTGTGGGTGTATTAGAGAGGTTATCCCCAATGAGTGGGAACCAATTATTACCATTGGTCTGGATTGAACCTCAGGGAGACATCTTTCATACCTTGTTTAGAAGACAGGGATCAAAACCTAAATATTTTGTGAAGGTATGGTGTATGTCTTATACATGGTTAGATAGACTTTACCTAAGGATCACTCTTTATTGGATGAATATAGATTGTGTGGGGCTTAGGCATGGTTCACTACCCGAGTGCTGTCGGGAGTAGTGAGGGGTGAATGGGACTAACATGCTGAAATGGACCAAATGGATGGATTGATCTCACCAATATGCGGTGTCTCAGGTAATAATTAGGATAGATAAAAATGAAATGTTGAAATGTAATGGATGCAATGAATGGAGTGTGAGGCGTGATGGGAATGAACATTAGGGAGTCTTTATGCATACCTTGTGTAGAAGACATGGATCAAAGTCCACATAGTTCAGGATGGGGAGATGAGATACCTAAGGAGGTGGCCTATGACACTGAAGCATATATATGATGTACTGAAGGATTTTTAACCTCTAGTCTAGGTAAATATCCTCCAGAGACATGGATACTTGAGGGAAAGATTGGATTTGAATGGATATTCAACTTTAACCTAATGGAGTCTTCATACATACAATATTTAGAAGATAGGGATCGAATTACACATAGCTTATAATGGCATTGTGGCTTAAGCATGGTCATCTTCCCATTGAAATGTTGGGGATTACACATGGATAGTGGCACAAATGGATCTAGATTGGGGATAGGTCACCTAATGAGGTGTCCTAGATGGAAATGGGGGATGTGGTTGAATGTAAAGATCTTACATGGTCAAGGAGGCCCAAGGTAAAATGAGGGTGGATGTTGGATGAAATGGGTAACAGATTATAGATCAAAATGCCCTATAGAGGTGGATCTAGAGGGATTTGTCCCATAAAGGGAATATGTCACATCATGAGGGTACATCCCTATGATATAGAACTAGAAATTACCATTGGTTGGGAATAATCCTCATTGAGGATTTCTATGTACCATTTTTAGAAGAACTTGATCAAAACCCACATAGTTTAGACGTTTGGGGAAAGGAACTTAATCCAGGAGGGATTCCTAGTAGAAGGTTTTCATGGTAACTTATAACCTCTACACACATGTGATTCATGCTCTATGTGAGAAACATGAGTAATTATTAAACTAGATGGTCAGATCATGAAAGATGCATCATCAAGCGATGGTGTGGGGCTTATGCCTGGAAGCTACAAAATGCTGGTATCACTCCATGTGAGGATGATCTAATTCTATGTGATGAATATATCACTCCCAGGGTGATGAATGGGAAAGTAAAATTCTTGAGGCATGACACCCCATTTTCATTTCATAGGGGTGAGACTATAGTTTAACATCATGTGTTGAGGATGACAGAGATTGGTAATTTAATGTACTATATTTCATATAGGGGGCTCACTAAATACACATTATTTTTACATAACTGGCACTCACCAACCCTTGGGGGGGATGAATAATTCTAGATGAGAGTGATGTGGAGGAGTGGATGATAGTGGGGACCAAGTTAGCAAGGATATACTGAAAATTAAAAGACATTACCATGCCCTTTCTGAAAATAAAGAGGTAGGAAAACCCAACATGGGGCACTACATGGGGGACCAAGAAATCAATACGTACAATCCTGGAGGGCCGTATATAGGTGGTGTGCACAAGAAATGGGAGGTGTTCACAATAGGTGCTCTGACATGGTGGTATAGAGTAAAGGGATCCCATGGAGTCTTAAATATGGGGTGGACACAATATTATAGGGTTTCACACAAAAGGATGGGTTGAGCGAAAGATTATGTGTTACTCTGGATTAGAGTTTCATAAAAGAGGATACTGTTGCATGCACCTGACATAGGAAGAAATAAAATGGGTGAGGTCAAGTCTATATGGTCTCACACTAAAGGGGAGGGGGAATATGGGACCTATCACACTAAATATTATACCTTGAGGGTCCCATTTCCTTCCACAATGTCACGATAGATTATTACTAGTGAAAAATAAGTGATTCAACATCTAAATATTCACCTCGGGATGTGGGAGGGATGAACTTCTATTTGTAGGAAAAATCCTCTAGTTAGAGTGTGTAAGATGTTTGGCATGAAAGAGGAGTCACACATGGGTATGCTTCAGTGAGTGTAGAAACGCCTATTTTGACATCACATTAAGTGCATTACGGTCTTGCGGGTGGGATAAGAGAAATATACATCACATTGGTCACCCATGAGGCTTGCATTGGATTTTGTTCTTACAGGAACACCAAGAATCTCGAACACTCCTTCCTTGGTATTTTAAAGATTATTTCCTTAAATAAAAAATGCATTATGTTCATCCAATGGTTTCCTTGGTAGTTCTATATGAAATTAAGTGCTAACAAATTCCCCCCACCTCAAAAATCAAAGCTGAAAGAGGAACAGAAGGTTAGGTTCTAAGGGAAATGTCAAAGATATTAAGGTATTCATAGCGGTACACACAAAAGCATCTCTCTGGAATGTAAGACCACCTTTTCACACTCATAAGACTCATCCCACACCTATAAAAATGTCAGGGTCCCTTTGTATTGTACATTGACCTTTCCATGTAATAATAAATGATCTATTGAGCATGTAAGATCATATCCTTTGCATGGAAAACCGGGATTTGGTCTAATATTCCATGTATATTAGTTGTTTTTGTGTGAGACATTACATCTTGAACTCAACTTGTCCAATTTTTGGCACATCTGACTTAGTCTTCAAACATTTTGAAGAATTTATCAGACTTTTGTGAAATGGATGATTAGAGGGCCACTTAGGTGATTGAGGATGATAATGTTTCATGAAGGGAAGGGATTACTAGGAACACTCAAATAATCCATGTCCAATGAGTCATATCAAATAATTAGATGATCATTTGAATACTGATGCCACTAAAGAAAGATTGCCTTCTCAATGACAACCTTCTGTTATGGAACTCAGGGATACCTAATGAGCTAACCATTTGGGGCTCTGAAACTAATTCATCACAGTAATGATTCATGTGGTAGGAAAACCTTATATGATATAACATCATTGTGTATGGTCATACTACTTGGAAGACACTGGACATAGTTGTTTATGTCATGGAAGTGAAGATCAGGATGGTCATAGGAAATAAAGATGAGGAGGTGGAGTTCCATGACCACCGTGCCAGAACCTTCCAAGGAATCATGTGGAATGAAAACATGATATGGAAGAACGATTTGGATCTTAGGTCTAGGGGAAACTTTACCAGTGAATGGGAATGGGTATACTAGATTCCTCACACATGTGAGGAGTTTGGATAGGAACTGTGCCACATCTTACCGAACATGGCAATATGGACATCACAATTCCATTTTTATCATCAATAAGAGATTGTCTGAAGGATATATATTTGATTTTATCTGGATATTAAGATGCTCCACCTTCACCATGGGGAGTTTGGTGTCATCATATGGTATATTCATTGTATTGGAGGCATTCCTTTGGATAGAAATCATTGTGAAGAGTTCATTCCACCAAATAACACCTAGGATGATAGATCACAAAATCCAATTTTGAAATGGTTTATCTTGGGTTCAGTGAAGGAGAAGAATCATATCAAACATATACTAAAATATATCCCATTCTAGGTATGGTTCAACCTTTTATTGAAAATTAACATGAAGGTGAGGCTGACAGGTAGAGGAAATAAGTGACCAATTGCGTCTTTCTGGGTTAAAGTGAGATCATATTTGGTGACCCTGGAAAAAGGAGAATATCAATATTTGGGGTATATCATGATTGTAAATTGGAACCCATTGTTATGTTATTCTTCCTTTCTTTCCACTTTCCTGAGAGGATGACTGCTACTGGTAAGAGACACCAGAATGGGAATCTATCCAGGGAAACTGGTGATAGTATTGATCATGGCTACTCATAACCAGGTGAAACAATTATTGACTATTATGGAAAGGCCCTATAGTATTCTGGGAAGAATATCAAGGGAAATCATGCCCAGAAAAATATTTAGAGCATTTCAGATATTGTACAGTTGGATAACATCTCCTCTTAGAGGAAAGGAATTTCCAAATATTATCCACCCTCTAGGTAATGCTCGGTGTCCATATCTACTAAACATAGACGGGGTCTGATCGATGATGCTCAATGATGAAGGGATTAAGTTTCAGATTAGTAACTATGTGAACTTTAAATTCATTCTCTTCCCCACATCACTCTATCCAATAGTGGATGATCTGAAGGGTTCATTGGAGCAAAGAGAATATCATCAGAGCATCAGGGGTAGTATTCTAGTATCTTGGATCAATGAAAAGATTATCTATAATCCATAAGCATCATATGCCTTTTATAGATATTTTGGATGCCTTTAGTATTATGGAAGATGTATAGAACGACTCGCAAAGAGAAGCACCAATGTGTCCTTTTCCAACTGTGGTGCATACTGAAAACTTCATGTTTTGGAAAGTCCATCAAGATTATTCTTACCAATGTTGATGCTTGCCTATCAATAGAATATAAAAAACACTAGGTGGTGGCATATCTGGAAGAAATATCGTGGTCTCTCGTCCGAGAAATTGTGCCAGTGGTTGTAGAACTAGAGTTGAGGGGAGGTGGGAGAGCTGCAACTCATGGGGCAGGCCAGACATCTAGGCCAGAACAAATTGGAGGCACGATGGTTGGGACATCCCAAGGTGTTGTCTCATTTATACCACATGAAGGGGTTTGGTCCCAGACGAGACCTTGGGGTTAGTGAAAGATTCCCTGGGAAGAAACTAAGATATCTACTTCAACCTACTACTAATGATATTTTCCCCAAACATTGGCCAACTTAGACAACAATACTACAATCAATAACTCTAGAAGACCTGTGGAAGAAACAGACATGATAAGGGGTTCAGTTTCCAAATATTGGGCACAAGAAAGTTGTAAATAGGGTAGAATTTGAATGTAAGTATACTTCTCTAACATCCATGGAAATATATGAACACTAATAGGGGAAATATGGAGAATATCATATATTATTGAAAGTGATTCTTAGTTAATATCATGGTTTGAAAGAACTGTCTCTCACGAATGACTTTGATGAATAAGAAGAAGATGAAAAGGAATAAGAAGAAGAGGATAAATATGCTATGGAAAAATAATATGAAGATGCCGAATAGGAGGATAACAGTGGTAGGGAATCCCAAGTCATAATAGCTCATCAATGGAGTCCATGGGAGAGCAGAGATACTTTAGGCTCTGTTGAGGGGATCACAGAGTATCTATCTGTATGTTTTACTTACATATTCTTTGACCTTTATCCTTTCAAAACACAAATCAAATAACCAAACCTTGTACTATATAGAAGTATATATGCACTAATCAAGAAGCCCCTAGTATTGGGGGTGAGAATGTTCCAATGGATTTAGAAAGACATGTTCTTAGGCTAGAACCCAGGGCTGAGCTAGGAAACAAACCGATTGAGACTAAGGCATGTAGTGGTGAGAAAGACAATGGGGTTAAGGTGAAACCATTAGAATCTTAGTATTTTCTTTTTATCCATGGGGAAACAGTGTCAGTCATCGAAGTAACAAGCACTGATGGATTTCTAGTTGTACAAGTCCCTACGGTAACTTGGGAACTTGGTCTAAAAATGTTTAACTCTCATAATTCTATAACTTCATAGATTTATACATTTAGCTTTATGATTATGTTGTTTTAATTTATTATCTCATGTAGTTTTCAAAAGAATATAGTCCAGGAAACCATATGAGTCTGAGGCATCTTTAGGAGATATACTGATTGATTGTGCCCGATTATGATGTGCTAGTTTCTCAAGTTGAACCAGACTTGGAAATAGGTGAGAAGAAGGTCACAGATACAAGTAATTCTACTAAGAGTGTAGATATCAAAGCTAGATAATGAGGGTTCATTGATGAAGAAACAGGTGAATATGGTTTTCCCCATGTCATGGTGCTCAATCATTTAAATAGGATGTCAGAGGAACACCATACCATTGGACTTCTGACCATCTATCTAAAATTTGAACCTATAGATCTCAAAGAGCAGGATGAATCTAATCTTGACATGGATGCAGAAGGATTAATGACTCAAAATAGGGTCTAGAAGTGAATCAAGTGTTTCCTTTAGGACCCATAGACGCAATTGGTGAGCTTAATGGGGTCACTTCACCACTGGATACGTTGTATATACACCAGAGGAGGGGATACAAATGATCATAATGTGGTGATCAATGACTATCATGTTGCGAATACTAGAGAAAGTGGTCAAAATATATATTCCACCTGGTTCCAGGAGAAAAATGAAAATATTTGTAAGCATCAAGAGGCTAAATGAGAGTTATAGTGGTTAGAAGAATTGTTGAACGAGAATTCCAAATTTTTCACTAATCAATCAAAATTTTTCATAGGATTGATGGTCCAACTAGTGTTGGTTCAAGAGAAGATAAAACAGGAAATCCTTTAAGTGGATGATCAATGATATGAGTGGGATTAGATGTAGGCCAAGGTTGATGAGCTCTGTCTTAAAGATGTTGATGGACGTAGATTAGAAGGCAACAATGGACCCTAGAGGCCATATGATAGATGGTCGTGGAGCTGTAGAATTCCATTAAAGGGGATGATATATAATGGGAATGTTTTTACAAACTTATGAAACATACTTATAGTTTGAATTATTTGCGTATAACCATTATTTCTTGTATTAATTATCACACATTAATCATATCTATGAAACAACCAATGACTAATGCCTAAGCTCACATGGGTTATACATTATGTGAGAAATAACGGATGACCACATTATCATTTACTTTCCATGACAGTGATGAAAAGTCATCAAATACTCAGGGTCCATTATTGTTGACTGACCACCTTGAGTTTTCAGATTGAGAGAGGCTGTGACTGGAGAATAGGGCTCTTGGAAAATCTAATTTACTTCTCCCAACATGTACTAGTGCGTGAACGTGATAACACCAGTGGTGTTGGAATAAATCCTAACATAGTGTAATGAAAAGTGTGAGTCACAATACACAAAATTCAAAACACAGGGAGGATGGAATGTTGGAACATGATAACTATTGAAAATTGTTAGAAACACATTTTTATACTACTATCCTAAAATGAGGAAAAACAAGGTTTTTCCACTGACCATATTCAAAACATGATTACTAACTCAAAATTCCATCTAATGTCTTCTGTAATGTTGGACCATGATGGTAGCTGATCCAACATGGTATTGCCATCTCGTTAGGGGATCCCTTTAGACATGAAAGTGGATGAAAATCTAAATGAGGGTCACGCGATGCTTGGAGTTGAGTGATGAATGTTCAAAGGTATTTCAAAACTCTTGATATTATGCCACCATGACTTAAAGAACATTTATTTTGAGATACTATTATGAACAATGATCAAACCCATTTTCCCAAATAAAAACATCTCTTGTGAGGGCCTATGATGACTTGTAGTTTCACATCAAGCAAAAAAAGGATGATAAACATGAAGTTTAATACCATATAGTAAGGAAGAAACTTGGCATAGTTTAATGTCATATGATCAGGACATGTCTTTCTATTTAACGTCATGTGACCGGAACATTGCACATAGTTTAAGGTCATATTATCTCAACCCTAAAAATAGTTTGTACTCGTGTGGTATAGACTATATAATTTCCATTCCCAAAGTAGTTTTTTTTTGGAAAAGAGGAAAGAGATCCAATGTGAATGAGCCCAAAATGTCTTTCGTACAACACAAGTATTTGAAAAAAGATGGGAAGAAGGAAAATGTGATATAGAAAGGGGAGAATATCATAGAAAGAATCTTAGTTTAAGGTCATAGTGTTTAGACCATGGAAAATAGTTTAATATCATGTTTCTTAGACTAAAGGAAAATATTTAGTAATGGGGTATGAATATATTGAATAGGAGATAAAACCTGACATGAATGAGGCCAAGGAGGCTCACAAATTGTATTCACAAATTAAGATAAACTACATGATGCTTATGGCCACAATTCATAGAGAGTATCTGAGGGAGATGGGGAAAAAGGTTAATAATCCTATGGATGGGCCTAAATACAAAGTATTCTGGCATCACTATGTATCCCATAAGGATGGAAATCATGCCAAAAATAGTTCATAAGCATAGAATGGTAGGATACCAACATGCTGGGGTAAGATGAAATGTCCCATAATTATCATGGGGTACCCTGAACTTGATTAGGGTGGTATCATAGTTTATTGTTAGGTGTATGAACATTAAATCCTAGTTTAAGGTTGTAGATCTATAACTAAGATGAATATTATCTCAACTGGGTGTGTGTGGTGTGGTTTCATAATAAAAATGATGTGAATGATGGCCAAGGAGGTCTAACTCCATGCAACAAATACTGATAGGGGCCTGCATACAGTTTAAAGTTATTCTTCTTGGATTAACTGATGCTAAGGGGTAGGAATTTGGAAATATTGCAGCTAGGACCAAAGACAAAGTGTCTGGGTGTTTTTACATATACCATTAAGATGCTAATCAATACAAACATAGTTTTGGAAATCCATGAAATTTAAATCCATACAGTGAGGACTAAGATGAACTTATGTGTAAAGGGGAAGTAATGATTCCGTTAGACCCAAAATTGATGATCTGGGTGTCACAACGTATCCCATATCCCATAAGGATGGGTATAAATCAATTTTTTGTTCTTAAAGGGAAATATTAATGTGTAGTTTTGACCTATACATAGATAGACATGACATTTTTTTGAATTGTTTGTTTTTTCATCTTCTTTTTTATGATCGGTTAGACCAAGATAGAATGTTTGAGCATCGCTAACTACCCTTTATAGAAAATAATCAATTGGTACATAGGTATTGACAGGTGAAATGGTAGATAACCAGTTCCCAGGGTGATTTTTTCTCATGAAATAATACCACAATGTTGTGTCATTTTCATTGTGCATACAGGACGATGATGTTGTATTTCATGGTCATGAAACTAGGACATAATGGAGAAATAGGTATCCCAATGAGTAAGTGTGTAGCATGGAAAAACCAGTGTGAGTGAGGAAAAAATATTTCCATGATGCACAATATATTCCAAAGAGAACCATGGAGGGGATCTTCATTTATGGTCTTAGAGTTTAGACCATAGGGGATCCTAGTTTATGGTCATAGAGTTGGGATCATAGGGGCTCCTAGTTTAAGTTCATAGTATTTAGACCAATATTTTGAAGAGTTTCTATGTGGGTACAAACCCTACCATAACTCCTAAACCCACACGATCCATGCTCAGTGTGGGAAACAAAGAGTGATGTTATGCTCTCTCTATCATATGTAGAAGAATACATGAAAGGTGAGAAAATTCTAGGTTGAGTATATCTTGATGGTACCAATATTACAACTCAATATGTGCAAATACATAGGGGGTAACACCATGGGTGTTAGAGTACCACTAGAACATACAGTGGTTAAATGGGTATAAATAAAAACATTCAAGGTCCTAATTATGGAAGGGATAAATAATGGGTAGGACAACTATTGACCATATTCAAAGAATAGGTTATGAATCCTCACCAGTCAGGGTTGGGGTGTGAAAATGAATAATTGACTATTGAACAAATTTTAAACACAAGATCCGCTATTTGTTTTCAAAAATACTTTAGGGTGTAATCGCAAGATGAGAGGAGAGATGAATTGGAATCATTCCATCACTTTTAGGGGGTCCTTATATATGTAAAATATGATAGAAATAAAATCCCCAAAATACTTGAAGTGTGGATATTGGTTGGGGAAATGTCTGTGTGGAACTAAAAACTCTTACCCTCATGTCCCAGTGCATCAGAGCATGTTAGTGGTAAGACCCAATTGAACACAGGAGAAAATATACTAGTATCACAAATAGTTTAATTTCATATTTCATAGAAAAAAGTGTCTAGTTTAATGTCTTCTTCCTATATGTATCCATGTAATTTAACATGAGGATGTAATGATAAGGAATTACACAGTGTATTATCATTGAACTAGATCATAAGGGGGAGAAGAATCTCAAAGTAAAAGTTCACGATGTTGAAAATAAACCAACATGAATTAGGCCATGGGGGATCACATCACACCATACCCTCTATAAGGGAATATTAGTCCAAGGGGACAAAAGGGGTTGTGATCTTTCAACATGGATAGAAGGAAAAATATTTGGGTGTCACTAGGTGTCTCGTGAAGATGAGAATCAAACCAAATGTATTTATTGAAAATGGAATGGTCCATGACTAATTCCAGGGGAGATGTCCTCTCATGTTAGAACATCATGTTTGTTAAACAATTTATCATCATGTGGCTAGGAAACTAGAGATCTCATTTTATGTTCATAGAGCTCAAATTAGGAGGTCATTCTTATAATGTGGAAATATGTAGTGTGGTTCCATGATGTGAGCTGACATGAATAAGGTCCATGGAGTTAGAGCAACACCAAAATAATTCCTATGATGTATTCTTACACGGTTTAAAAGTCATAAGGAATGGACTATATGAGATGGGGTATCCATGAAAAGAGGATATGTATAATATTGTGGGACCAACCCAACTTGAATATATCCAAAAGAGTACCATTCCACATGACCCATTTTCAATAAAGACCTGCACATAGTTTAAAATCATGATTCCTGGGTATTGGTGCCCAGTTTAACATCATATTCTTGGTGGATTGGGAGTGCTCCTTTTATATTAATGTGAAAGGGACCATCAATTTTGTGTAGTTTAATGTCCTATAGTGAAGAAAAAACACTTAGTTTAACATCATATAGTAAGGATAGTGGTTGTTACATAGTTTAATGTCACGAAACAAGGATGGAGAAATAGTTTACCATCATGAAGGATGTGTTTGTGTTGTTTAACATCATACAGGACACATGTTACATTCTTTTTAAGGTTGTGCATAAAGGATAATCAATGTTTTGTAGTTTTTTTCCTTGAAACAAGGGAAAACAACCCCATTCATGTGAATTAATTCTTGAGAAACATGGAAATTGGATGGGGGAGTTATGCACTATAAGGCCCCAACCTTAAACCTTACTTAATCTTGAGTTATTAAAAGATTACACATTGAGGATCTTTTCATGTTTAGATTTATAGATAATTAGATCATAAAACATGCATTACATCCCACATTTAAACAAAGTGGTTACAGTAAAAGATAGTATTAATTTTTTCCCATCAACAGAAACATATTAAAAATAAAACATGGATTCTTTCTTGACACTTCCTCGACTCTATCATCTTATCATTTACCTTTCCCTTGACCTATGAAAAACATTTCAAAAACATGGGATGAGCATAAAAATCTCAGCAAGGGTTATAAAAATAGGAAAAGGAAACATGAGTTCATATATACATAAGAATGATATCATACTTTAACCATAAAACATAGGCACTTTAACATACCTCATCAAATCATGAATAAATCATAGAAATCATAAGACATAAAGGTAACTTGAGGCATTCATAACATTATTACGTAGAAAGTAACCCTCTTGGTTACATTTGGAATACCCATAACAGTATATTCCCTATATCTCTTTGGAGAAATCTTAACGTTTCACTCCTTCATGTTACCAAATGCATTGGAGAGCTATATTGGGCACACCTTCCCTTAGTTTATCACGGAACCACCCGTCTTCATAAACAATGCCCATGAACCATAACATAAATCGTATTACATAAAACATGTATAAAGGAAACATAACATTTCCACATTTCAATCACAAGATATCAATAACAAATTGATATAATAAAAAAATTATCAAAACCATTTTAAATACCAAAACAAAGGAAAAGTAAAACATGGTATTTATTTTTCATTTAAAAACGTTATGGCTTATAGAGGAATCCGAAACTAAAATAATGGTCACGGCGGTGCAGAAGTCATTGTCGCCACATACGTACAACAAAAACATTCCCTTCTGTAATTTTGTAAAACACTTCATATAAAAAGATTCCTTTTGGATAAACGTAAATGTCAAATGGTTTTATAAACCATATAAAATAAGGTTGTGTATAAAATAAAATATGCCTCAATGAAAGGAGATTGAGACGATGTCCATACAAAGATCATTTTTTTAAAAAAAGTAGATCTATTATGTCTATTCACTATATTTACACATAAGGAATTTATAAATACATGATAGTATATAATAATATCATGACATAATTTGAAAGTAGGAGATTGACCCAAAGAACGGAAATTGGGTTAAGAAGTTCCTTTACCTCGAGTCCGACTTGACTCGATCGTTCTTTAACCTCTGGAATAATAAACCTAAGTTAATATATACTTGCTTAAGAAACTTTTTCATTTTCATTATTCCTTTTATATCACTTATTACTATGTTATGAAGATTATGTAATCATGTATGTTAATAACAGTTGTTTTGTCGATATTTGGTACTTAAGTCAAAAGTGAACTTCTTATATTTACAAGTTGTTCACATAGTCAAATATCCATTATCTCAAGAATGATATTCCTAATGTAGATGACATATATCATATATATCTAGTATATACATGCATTTATAATATTACATAATCACTTAGAGGTAAGAAATGAAATGCACCGTTCATGGAGATGGTAAGCCGTACGTACACATGAACGCTACTTTCATTTCTATGTCATAATAATGGAATTAAAACTAAACAAGATATATGTATATTTTAATTCCAGAATTATATTCATCATTTATATGTAACATACATCTTATATATCCATTATATATATGTACTTATAATAGTACATTACATTTGGGGATAGGAAATGAAACGCACCGTTCATGGAGACAGTAAGTCGTATGTACGCATGAACGCTACTTTCATTTCTATATCATACATTAATGGAATTAAATAATAATTATATAAAGGTATATTATAATTCCTGTATAATATCATATATAATATTATTAAATATATCCTTTATATGTACCACATATGGTATTAACGAATCAAATCACTTTGAGAGAGCGGTAGTCCGCACTTCCTAAAATGAAGATATCGCATATAACCGTAATGGAAGCCATAATGATATTCCATAAATGAAAAATACAGAAGCTTAAGGAAACATAAACATATTATCTATCATATAAAAATATAGTGACATCTTAATGGCCACCATTGAAGGTGTTTGAAGAATATTTAACAATCATCGTTTCGTGAAGCAGAAATTCGCCATCCACGGAAACAGTATGTTCTTTAACCATTAGATGTAGGTGTGTTTAAGTGTATCTCGAATACTTCTTATAACAACATACTAGTATATTGAATATACTGGAGTTTTTACAAAATAAATGAATAAAAAGAGTTTCGGGGGTTGGATAAGCAAAATAAAACAAAAGAACACAAGTGAAGACATTACCTTAAAAACGGGTAACTCTTTTTGATTTGAGCTCAAAGGCTTCCTTGTGAAGAATTCTGACCAATTTGAGGCTTCTAAGAGTTAGAGAGGGATGTGGAGAGACTAAATGGGCAGGGTTTGGACAATCCAAAGGCTTGAGATGTGTGGGTAATGTGGTAGAGGTGGGGGCCTTTTATAAGAGTAGAGGAGGGGCACTCTTGGAAAGTAAAGAAATGTTACTTTATTTTAAAATGAGTTTCGGATTTAAAAGGTCCCACATTGATATAAGTTGAGGAGAAGGTGATAAGTGTTCGAAATATACCCATAAAATAGTTTTTTTGACAAGTTTAGGTCTTAGATTTTACATTATCTTTTCATTTTATTTAAATCATTAAATAATGAGGTAATCGCTGCATCATCATGATGTCACAAATAATTTAATTTATATAATCTCTAAAAATTATGAAACAAATACTATGATGTAGAAAATCTTTTTATCTTTCCAATTAATATTTATAGTCCATTATATAATCTATGTATACAAAATTAATTTTTTTTTTACTTAGGTGATACATTCTTTTTTATATTTAACTTTCTTTAAAAAAATAAAAAGATAACAAGTCACTTTCCACAAAAGTGATTCCATGGGGTTCCCAAGTTTTGAACAAGGCATACCATGGTCGGCCATGAGACAACCAGTAGAATTAGGACACATTTTGGTATCATTTTTTATTATTATGATATTATTTTATTATCCTTAACTACCTGATTACTCATTAATCAAGATAATTAAAGATAATTACCATCATTACTATTCATAATGTCCAAAAAACAAAAGAGACTTGATTATATAATTTGGACCTTATGATTACAAATATGTAATCCATTTTTACCAAATTTCAAACACAAAAATTTCAATAATTAATTAAAAAATAATTCTCGTTGTCAAAACAAATAGCGAGTTTTTTTTAAACAATATCTAGGAAAAGTTTGGCATTAGTTTATGCCCAATTCCAATGTGAAATTAATCATAATAACCACCATTGGATTAAAAGGTAAAAATATATTCCGATTACTCATTTAGACTAATTAAAAAGATAATCTATACATATAATTAAATTAGATGAAAAAGCAGTTTTGATGTAAAATGCAGTATTTTTCACTATTCATTAAAAATGAACATTTTCAGAAAAATACCAAAAAATTATCCAATGTAAATTTAAATGTCCCAATCATAAATAATATGTTTATTTTGAAAAATAGGTCTTATAAAATTGTCAAAAGTTTGATTTAAAAATAGTTTTCCATCAAAAGGCAGTAAAAAAATCTTTTAAAAATATTAGTGTATTTCATGCTTAAGATTAGATTTATTCTCATTTTAAGCCTATAAAACACAATCTAATTAATTAATAGATATATATAAAAATATATATTATTCATTACTTACTTTGGATGTTACATCCTTCCCCCCTTTAGAAAATTGTTTCCCTGCAATTTATTTACTTATCCAATAAGTGGGGGTATTTTGCCCTCATTGCATTTTCAGATTCCCATGTTGCCTCTTCAACCATATGGTTTTTCCACAAAACCTTTACCTGAAAAATCACCTTATTCTGCAACACTTGCTCCCTGTGATCAATAATCTGGACCAGTTGTTCCTCATAAGATAGATTCTCTTCCAACTGAACTACCTCTAGAATCAAAACATGAGATGGATCTGGCATGTACTTCCTTAACATGGAAACATGAAAAACATTGTGTCCCTGAGATAAACTCAGAGGTAAAGCCACTCGGTATGTAACTGGTCCAACTCTCTCTAGAATTTCATATGGTCCAATGAACCTTGGACTCATCTCTCCTTTCTTACCAAATTGCATCACACTTTTCCATGGTGAAACTTTGAGAAAAACATGATCACCTACCTCAAAAGAGAGATCCTTACTCCTGTTGTCCGCATAACTCTTCTGCTTGCTCTGAGCTATTCTCATGTGTTTCTGTATCAGATGAACTTTTTCTGCCAACTCTTCTACCAATTCTGGTCCCATCAACTTCCTTTCACCCACTTTATCCCAGAAAGCTGGAGTTCGACACTTCTTCCCATATAATGCCTCAAATGGTGCCATCTATATACTAGAATGAAAACTGTTATTATAAGAAAACTCAACCAAAGAAAGATGTTGGTCCCAACTTCCCTGATAATCCATCGAACAAGCATGTATCATATCTTCCAAAGACTAAATTGTTCGTTCTGACTACCCATCTGATTGAGGATGAAAAGTTGAACTAAAATTTAATTCAATACCCAACGACTTCTAAAGGCCCTTCCAAAAGATAGAAGTAAACCTGGGATCATGATTAGATACAATGGATAGAGGAACTCCATGCAACCTGACTATCTCTTTAAAGTACAATTGAGAAAGTTGATCTAGAGAGAAAGTATCTCGAATAGGAAGGAAATGAGTAGATTTTTTCAAGCGATCAACAATAAACCAGATTGCATTATTACCTCGAGATGTCTTCAGTAATCCCATAACAAAGTCCATGGATATGTTTTCCAATTTCCACTTGGGCACTGGTAAAGGCTGAATCATCCCTTTTGGTAACTGCCACTCTGCTTTTACCTGTTGAAAAGTCAAACACTTCATAGTAAAATCAGCAATATCTATTTTCATTCCATCCCACCAGTAATACTCTCGAAGATCTCTATACATCTTAGTACTGCCATGATGAACTGAAAACAGAGAACTATGAGCTTCACATAACAAATCTCTCTTCAATTGTGAGTCACAAGGCACACACAATCTCTTCCCAAATCTCAAAACACAATCATTATCAATGTTGAATTCAGGGAACTTACATTTCTGAACCAGCTCTACCTATTTCTGCAACTCACTGTCTTGCTTCTATGCTTTCTTGGTTGTGTCTGATAGAGAAGATTTCGCTGATACCTAAAACAAAACAGAAGGACATCATGCACCAACAACTTCTATGCCAAAGTTAATCAAATCCTTAACTAAAGGACCACGTTCCAAATGAAAAATTGTTAATGAAGCATTACTTTTTTGACTCAAAGCATCATCCACTTTATTTTCTTTTCCCGGATGGTAATTAATTGTAAAATCATAATCCTTGATTAATTCTAGCCGTCTCCTATATCTCATGTTCAATTATTTCTGAGTGAATATATACTTTAAAATTTTGATCGGTATATATTTCATTCTTTACTCCATACAAATGATGCCTCCAAATTTTTAAAGCAAAAACAACAACAGCTAATTCCAAATCATGTGTAGGGTAATTTACCTCATGAGTTTTCAATTGCCATGAAGCATAAGCAATTACCAGATCATTCTGCATTAGGATGCAACCAAGTCCATTCAATGAAGAAACATTGTAGATAAAAAACTCATCATTCTTGGAAGGTAGTGCCAAAACTAAAGCATTCACCAATATTATTTTTAGTTCCTGAAAACAATCATCAGATTATTTTTTCTAGATAATCTTAACACCCATTCAAGTTAGCTTAGTCATTGGACTAGATAACCATGAAAAATTTCTAATAAACCTTCGGTAATAGCCTGTCAAACCATGGAATCTACGAATCTCAGTTACATTTGTGGGTCTTGTCCATTCTTCAACAACCTTTGTTTTTGTAGGATCAACAGTTATCCCATCTTTAGAAACAATGTGACCAAGGAAATAAATTTTTTGCAACCAAAACTCACACTTTCTGAATTTCCAATACAATTTCTTTTCATTTAAGATTTGAACAATAACCCTTAAATGTCTTTCATGCTCCTATTTAATTTTAGAAAACACCAAAATATCCTCAATGAAAACAACCACAAACTTATCCAAGAACTCATGGAAAATTCTATTCATTAAGTCCATGAATACAACAGGTGCATTGGTTAGCCCAAAAGGCATTACTACAAATTCATAATGGCCATATCTTGTACGGAACGCGGTCTTCAGAATATCTACTTCCTTTACCTTCAACTGATGGTACCCCGATCTCAGGTAAATCTTTGAAAAATACTGAGCTCCCTGGAGCTGATAAAATGAATCATTGATATGAGGCAAAGGATATTTGTTCTTAACAGTGATGTTATTCAAGGCTCTATAATCAATGAAAAGTCTCATAGAACCATCTTTCTTTTTAACAAATAAAATAGGAGCACCCCATGTTGATGTGCTAGGTCGAATGAAACCTTCCTCTAATAAATCTTGTAATTTCTCCTTCAACTCTAAATGTTCAATTTGAGCCATTCGATAAGGGGTTTTTGAAATTGGCTTAGCATCAGGAACTAAGTCAATAGTAAACTCAACTTCCTGATCTGGTATTATTCCAGGAAACTCATCAAAAAAACATCAGGATACTCATTTACCACTGGCACATCATTAATATGAATAGTACCCTTGTTTTCAACAATGTGTAGAAGGTAACATTCATTTCCATATTTTACATGTTTCTCGGCCTCTTGATATGTTATCAACTATAAGGGTTCATTCTTGTACACAAACTGAATGTATTTCTGAAAAGAAACTTCTTTAGCTCTACAGTAAATCTTAGCATGGTATATAGAGAGCCAATCCATACCCAGGATAACATCAAATTCTACTATAGGTAAAACAATAAGGTTCGCAAGTAGGTTCTTTCCATGGATAAGGATAGGAAGATTCTTATAAATTCTTTTTTCCTCAACATTTCCCCCAGGTGTTTTTACCACAAATTCAGGAGTCATTTCATGAGATGGTATTTCCATTTTACTAGAAAAGTTTTCAGAGATGAAATAATGTGTAGACCCCAAATCAAACAACACACAGGCATAATCTGAAAAAAAACATAGTACATGATACAACTTCATTTGATGGCCCGACATCTGCTAAAGTAATTGCAATGGATTTCACCACCCCTTTCTACTTGTAGTCTAACTGCTTCCCATCACTCAAGCTCTTTGTCAGAAACTCATTTGCATAGTGACCCATCTCATTGCACTTAAACCATTTCACTAATTGTAAATCAAATTTGGTCTTACCATCACCCTGATATTTTTCAGTGTAATCACGAGCCTTATGTCCCATCTTACCACATCGGTATCACTTTCTAGAATTCAGAAGACATTCCCCAGCATGCCTTTTACCACATTTATCACAAACTAGAAACTTAGTTTTCTTAACATCATTCTTTTTTGAATAATTCTTTCCTTTCTCCTACCACCTCGGTCTCTTCTTTTGATTGTTGTTATAGAACACTTGATCATCGGAAAACTCCATTTCCACCTTCTCAGCACATCGAAAAATCTTTTCATAACATTTAAACTCACAAGAAGCTAAATCCATTAGATATTTTGGCTTTAATCCTGAGTAAAAATGATTGATTTTACTATCAAGGTATTAGATAAAATTTGGAGCATACCTTGACAATCGAGTGAACCTTTCTTCATAAGTAGACATTGAGTCTTCCTCTTGAATCAATTCAAAGAATTGTTTTTCCAACCTAAGTCGAACTGCCTTAGGATAATACTTCTCAAGAAACATACCTTTGAATTCATCCCAGTCGAGAGCATCAATCTCATCAGTGTCCCTGATATTTTTAACCTTAGACCACAACTGATCTACTTCACCCTCCAAACGGTAAATATCTAGACTAACATTTTGATTGTCTGAACACCCCATGAAATCGAAAATCTTCTCTAGTGCTTTAATCCACCCTTCAGCTAGCACAGGGTAAGATGATCCTATGAATTATGGGGAATGTTTCCTCATGAAATGTTCCACCACTGACATGTTCCTCAGCGGTTGATCTGGCTGATCTCGTGCATGGATACCGCCACCATTTATCGCTTGAGTCGACTACGCCATTACTGCAACAAACTATTCAGTTCCAATTCCGACCATCTCAGGATGCTGATTTAGAAGGTTATTTCCTTCTGTATGCCTTCCTAGCACTACTTCCCTATTTCCTCTGTGGAAAACCATTCTAAACAAACATGCCTTAGATGAAGAAACCTGGTAATCCTCAAATGCTATATCACTTCAATTTGACCATAAAGAAATATTTTTGGATAATCATTTAAGAATCTACTAACTCCTAATGTTATCTAAACCAACCTCTGATATCAATTATAAGGCCCCAGCCTTAAACCTTACTTAATATTGAGTTATTACAAGATTACACATTAAGGATCTTTTCAGGTTTAGAGTTTTAGAGAATTAGATCATAAAACATGCATTATATCCCACATTTAAACAAAGTAGTTACAATAAAAGATAATATTCATTTTCCCATCAACAGAAACATTTTGAAAATAAAACATGGATTCTTTCTTGACACTTCCTTGACTCTGTCATCTTATCAGGTACCTTTCCCTTGACCTATGAAAAACATTTCAAAAACATGGGATGAGTATAAAAAGATCAGTAAGGGTTATAAAAATATGGAAAGGAAGCATGAGTTCATATATAAATAAGAATGAAATCATACTTTACCTATAAAACACAGGCACTTTAACATACCTCATCAAATCATGAATAAATCATAGAAATCATAAGACATAAAGGTAACTTGAGGCATTCATAACATTCTTACGTAGGGAGTAACCCTCTTGGTTATGTTTGGAATACCCATCACAGTATATTCCCTAAATATCTTCAGTGAAACCTTAATGTTTCACTCCTTCGCGTTACCCAATGCATTGGAGAGCTATATCGGGCTCACCCACCCTTATTTTATCACAGAACCACCGGTATTCATAAACCACTCCCAAGAACCATAACATAAATCGTATCACATAAAACATGCATAAAGGATACATAACATTTCCAAATTTCAATCACAAGATATCAATAAAACATTGATATAATAAAAACATTATCAAAACCATTTTCAATACCAAAACAAATGAAAAGTAAAACATGGTATTTATTTTTCATTTAAAAAAAGTTATGGCTTGTAGAGGAAGCCAAAACTCAAATAATGGTCACAGCGGAGGAGAAGTTATTGTCGCTGCATACGTACGACAAAAACATTCCCTTCTGTAGTTTTGTAAAACACTTCGTACAAAAAAATATTCCCTTTGGATAAACATAAAATTCAAAGGGGTTTATACACCGTATAAAAGAAGGTTGTGTATAAAAGAAAATATGCCTCAATGAAAGGAGATTGAGATGAAGTCCCATACAAAGATAAATTTTTTTAAATAAAGTAGATCTATTATTTGAATTCACTATATTTAAACATAAAGAAAGTATAAATACAAGATTGTACATAATAATATCGTGACATTATTTGAAAGAAGGAGATTAACCCAAAGAACAGAAATTGGGTTAAGAAGTTCCCTTACCTCGGGTCTGACTTGACTCGATCGTTATTTAACCTCCTGAATAATATAATTGAGTTAATTTTTACTTTCATAAGAACCTTTTTCAAGTTCATTATTCCTTTAATATCCCTTATTACCATGTTATGAACATTATGTAATCATTTAAGTTAATAATGGTCATTTTGTCGATATTTGGTACTTGAGTCAAAAGTGAACTTCTTATATTTACAAGTTGTTCACGTAGTCAAATATCCATTATCTCAAGAATGATATTCATGATGGGGATGACATATATAATATATATCTAGTATATACATTCATTTATAATATTACATAATCATTTAGAGATAAGAAATGAAATGCACCGTTCATGGAGACGGTAAGTCATACGTACGCATGAACGCTACTTTCATTTCTATGTCATACTAATGGAATTAAAAATAAATGAGAGACATGTATATTTTAATTCAAGAATTATATTCATCATTTATATGTAACATAAATAATATATATCCATTATATATATGTACTTATAATAGTACATTACATTTGGGGATAAGAAATGAAATGCACCGTTCGTGGAGACGGTAAGTCGTACGTACACATGAACGCTACTTTCATTTCTATCTCATACTTTAATTGAATGAAATAATAATTATATAAAGTTATATTATAATTCCAGTATAATATCATATATAATATCAATAAATCTATCCTTTATATGTACACATATGGTATTAATGAATCAAAACACTTTGAGGGGGCGGTAGTCCGCACTTCCAAAAATGAAGATATCGCGTATACCCATAATGGAAGCCATAGAGGTACGACATAAATGCAAAATACAAAAGCTTAAGGAAACATAAACATATTATATATAATATAAAAATATAGTGACATCTTAATGGCCACCATTGAAGGTGTTTGAAGAATATTGAACAATCATCGTTTCATGAAGCAGAAATTCTCCATCCACGGAAACAGTATGTTCTTTAACCATTAGATGTAGGTGTGTGTAAGTGTAGCTCGAATAAGTCTTATAAAAACAACCTAGTATATTTATGATACTGTATTTTTTACAAAAGAAATGAATAAAAAGAGTTTAGGGGGTTGGAGAAGCAAAATAAAACAAAAGAACACAAGTGATGATATTACCTTAAAAACTGGGAACTCTTTTTGATTTGAGCTCAAAGGATTCCTTGGGAAGACTTCTGCCCAATTTGAGGATTCTAAGAGTAAGAGAGGGATTTGGAGAGACTAATTGGGCAGGCTTTGGCCAAGCCAAAGGCTTGAAATGTGTGGGTAATGTGGTAGAGGTGGGGGCCTTTTATAAGAGGAGAGGAGGGGCACTCTTGGAAAGTAAAGAAATGTTACTTTATTTTAAAATGATATTCAGATTTAAAAGGTCACACATTGTTATAATTCGAGGATAAGGTAATAAGGGTTCGAAATATACCCATCCAATAGGTTTTTTATAAGTTTAGGTCTTAGAATTTACATTATCTTTTTATTTTATTTAAATCATTAAATAATGAGGTAATCGCTGCATCCTCATGATGTCACAAATAATTTAATTTATCTAATGTATAAAAATTATGAAAAAAATACTATGATGTATGAAATACTTTTATCATTCAAATAAATATTTATAGTACAAAATATCATCTATTTGGACAAAATTAAAAATGCTTTACTTAGGTCATACATTCTTTGATATATTTAACTTTCTTTAAAAAAATAAAAAGATAACAAGTTACTTTCCACAAAAGTGATTCCATGGGGTCCCCAAGTTTGGAAAAAGGCATCACATGGTCGTACAGGAGAGAAATAGTAGCATTAGGACACACCTTGGTGTCATTTTGTATTATTATGATATTATTTTATTATCCTTAACTACCGAATTACTCATTAATCAAGATAATTAAAGATTATTACCGTCGTTACTGTTCATAATGTCCAAAAACAAAAGAGTCTTAATTACATAATTTGGACCTTCTGATTCCAAATATGGAATCCATTTTACCAAATTCCAAACACAGAATTTGCAATAATTAATTTAAATATAAATCTCGTTGTCAAAACAAATATCGGGTTTTTCTGAAACAATATCTTTGAAATGTTTGGCATTAGTTTATGCCCAATTCCAAAGTGAAATTAATCCTAATGACCACCATTGGATTAAATGGTAAAAATATATTAAGATTACTCTTTAATACAAATTAAAAAGATAATATAACCATATTATTAAATTAGATGAAAAAGCAGTTTTGATGTAAAATGCAATATTTTTCACTATTCATTAAAAATGAACATTGTCAGAAAAATACCAAAAAATTATCCAATGTAAATTTCAATGTCCGAATCATAAATAATAAGTTTATTTTGAAAAATAGAGCTTATAAAATTTTCAAAAGTTTTATTTAAAAATGGTTTGCCATCAAAAGGCAGAAAAACAATATTTTAAAAATATTAGTGTATTTCATGCTTAAGATTGAATTTATTCTCATTTTAAGCCTCTAAAACAATATCTAATTCATTAATAGATATAGACAAAATATCTATTATTAATTACTTACTTGGGATGTTACATGCAATCTCCATCCATGATAAGAAAAGAATATGCACCATTTGGATAGACCTTGTGACTGAAAAAAGGAATTACAAAATTGGGATCCAACTTTTTTGGTTTCCTACACGGTATCATCAGTGTTCTCAGAGCCAATATTGTATCACCTTTAAATAATGATCAAAGGTGACCTAAATTTTTGAATACTCTAGCTATCTTGTTCTAGTGCGTCTCTTGATTATGTGTGGCCCATAGCCAATTCTCATCAAGGTATTTCAGTTAGTCTAGATGGACTTGTTCTGTATTTTACAACAACTATTGATCATATAATGATGTATGGAGTGATGGAAAATGAATCTAAATGGGAAATACTACCACTTTTCCATACATTAGGGAATATAGAGTAAGTAGAGTATACTTCTGAGTCATCATCTGGTAATTTTATAGAGAATTGGAGAGATTTTCCAACCAATTTTTCTTGTTTTGGACAAAAATAGTTTAAAAAATGTTGGAGGGGTTTTTTTGAATGAATTGATATGTCCATTTCTCTATATGTGATAGATAAATGTATGGTTGGATCATATTTTGAACTTGGAGTACAAATTATTGACCTCAACTACATAGAAGTTGGTTATGTTTATTTGAGAATAGTGTGTGGTAATCTAAATCAATAAATTATGTTGGATCTCACATACTCAAAAAACGATTAGGATTTAACATCCTTGATAGGAACTGCTTCTGGAACTTACAAGAGAAATCTATTGTTTTCAGAATGAGCCTACACTAGCAAGCTATTGCTAGTGGATATGGTCCCAAAACATCGAGTCCCCATACCGAAAATGGAAAAGAGTACTTGGAAGTATGGAGAGGCTCTAGCAGTTGATAAATGAAGTTGGTGTGTATCTAACATGAATGTAACTTTAGGGTAAATTTGACAAAGTCCTGGATTATGGTGGGACAGAAGTATCCCAGCCTTCAAATTTGGTGGGAGATATACCAAACGTTTTGATTATCACTATAGGATCCAACATGAACTTCCTACATAAACATGGGAATCTCAAATCCTTGAAAGAAAAACAATAGAATTCCATCAAGCCCGTGCTTATTGAGAATCTACTATAGGATGGTACCTCTCTTGTGTGTGGACTAAACTACAAAACAATAGTTTCAGTCATGTTCAGCTTTTTTTGGTGGGAGAAGGTCATTATAGAGATACTTGATGAAGGGATTCATCCAATCGAAGTCTTATTGAGAGATAAGGGGATCTTAAGGACTCAATTTTGAAGCATTGGAAGTAAGGTGATTTACCTACTAGATTTCATCATGCTCAAAAATGATAGGAGTGATGACTATTTGATGTGATGCATGAAAGAATAGATCATCTTGGTGAAGATCTCTGAGAGAATTGGCTAGAATGGCCAATGCATCAGCTTAGACATTTTGTAATTGGGGAACATGAGTGACCTCTTATTAAGAAGGAAACTATGCCATCAGATTGTGGGCATGCCTGGGAAATGGAGAGAGCTCCAACTTCCTATCGATATAGTCAGTGTTGATCTTCTAGATGACTAACTCAAAATACCCTTTCACATGTAGGTGGGGAACCTCAAACTCGAGAGACATCTCCAGACAAGTGACGAGAGCTTATTACTCAACCACATTTTTGATGAATCCTTCTTATAGAAGGAAAAATAAGACAGGAAAGTCTATGTCAGGGTGATGAAAAAACTCTCAACCCCACTCTATTAATCTTAGTATCACTGATCCTTATTCAGGTTGGTCTCTGAGAGAAATAATCTAAATTCATATACTAGAGAGGCATGGATTGGTCTATTGATAGAATATCCACATTTAGGAAATCCACATCTATAGGTGTATCCATAGGGGTTGGATGAGCTTCCATGAAATATTTAAATGCTTTACCCTTGATGGACTTTTGTGGAATTAATCTGATGTAAAACTACTCAAGAATCACTCTTTATAATGCAAGTTAACATTTCAACATTCAGAGGTTCAGAATATAATTTAGATGATCTACACGTGACACCGACTATATCTCATGATGCTGCAGATAATTTTGAATCTTCTTCACTTTGAAAACTAGTGTGAGGAATCACTTCTTGATAGGAAAATAATAAGACTCTGTATTAATGAGCATATGAATGAGATAGTACAATCTATTACCTATACCTTATTTGTTATTCTGAGTGAGAAAGTAACCATGGGATCGTTTTAGGGAGGTCACATAGAGGACCAAAGTCTTCCTTAGGATAGGTGGAATCAGAACTAGTGGCTTAGGTAGATATTTAATTAATTCTTCAATATAGGTATGACACTCTTCATCCCTCTAAAAATTGAACCTTTCTTCATGAGCCAATAAAAGGGATTACACATTCCATAAAAACTCATAATGAATCAGCATATGTATGATTAGTGACCTTGAAGGCCTTAGAGCTCCCATAGGGTTCTCATAAGATGATTCTAGATTATATCCTTGATATTCTATAGGTTAATCTCAATTCCTCTATATCTAACAACAAAAATTAAGACCCTTCTAGCGGTCACCCTATAAGTGAATTTCTAGGGTTTCATATACAACTATTCAATGAAAAATAAGTCTAACTCTTTTTCAAGGTTTTTGAGATGGTCCTGAAATTTACAGGAATTGACCACTAAATATTTTACATAACATTCAACAATCATCCCAAGGATTGACATGAAGATACAATGCATAACATGATGATAGGTAGAACCTACATTCATCCAGATGAAAGGCATCACCTGATAGTATAATTTACCATAAATTTCTCTAAAGGGGGTCGATTCCACATCTTTAGGTGTAATCTGAATCTCATTGTACCCGGAATACCCATCCATGAAGGAGAGGGACTAGAACACATATGTGAGGTTGATCAAAAACTCCATCACGGAAAGTGTAAGATCATCGTTCTGATATTGGAAGTTGATATCCAGGAAGAAAATATAAACTTTGATATTTCAATTCATATTCCGTACTGGGATGATGAAGGCCAGCCACTTGGGGTACTGAACTACCATGATGAATGTGGACTAGATAATCTTTTCAACATTAGCATCTACCATGTAATTGTGAGATGGTGGCATCATCCTAGGAGGATGTTTAAGCCCAAAAAGGCTTACTGGGAGGCCAAGATGGTGGATGACATCCTAAGGGTATAGTCCTTGATTCTTATCATATCTCCAAGAAAAATCATCATGCTGCTACTTGAATAAATCCACAAACATAAGTTTTTCCTATAAGGGCATGGATACATTGATCAACATTGGTCTTGGATCTACCTGAGTTCCAAGAATCACCAAAACTATCTCATCAATGGTGGTGGAGATAACTTCCTTAAATGTAGGTGGAGTGTCTTCCAAAGTTTCTTTTTCATATGAAGTAGGAGGATCATTGGGTTGAATAAATTCCTTTGAGTTGATTGATTCTTGGGGAATTTTGGAACTTTCTTGAGCAGTAGTGGAATCCTTAATAGGGGAATCTTTCAATGTGGAGATCATGGATACAAAAGAGATCAAGACAATTTCATGAGTCCTTCAAAAAATTGGTCTATGATTGACGTTAAATAAATGGTGACAGGTTAGTTTTTGATGGTTCAACCCAACTCAGTGGAACAAGCAAGTATGAAAGATATTTTTTTTCCATGGGGTTAACATCTTGGAACCTAACAAGAGTAAGGGGGTTGTTATTACACAATTCAAACTTAAGTAAGCATCCAAGGTAATCGTCTACCATTCCATTAACTATGGAAAATGGTGTACATATCACTTTGAAAAAACCAATAAATTCCCTAAGTCTAGAATTGTGGTTCCCAACTGGTGAATCAAGAGGAAAAATGTGTCATCCAAGTCTATACATGGGCCAGTTTTGTTAGATCATTTCTGAAACTCATTGGTCTGAGTGTGATTTTATTTTATATGATATTAATCTACATTTGTATAGAGAGCTTCATGAAAAGATAAGGGAGAATCATCACCTTATAAAATTCCATGTAGACCATTGATTCAGTACATGAGGTGATAATGATAGGTGAATGGGATTGTTTCATGCATATGGAGCTAGATCCTACCCACTAATGCAGTGTAAGAAGTGTCTTGAGAGATAACCATGAATTTAGTGTCTACTACTAGACTGCTGAACTGGGTATTCAAATGGATCTGGCCACATGGTCTCTTTTCATTCCTATCATAACCCAAAATCATTAGGTTAGAAGGGATCAAATCTAATTCAAAGAGTACCAACATACAATGTGTCTAGTTAGTATGAGATTAATCCCATAACCTATGTCAACGAGAAAGAGATGGACCTCCATGCCATTGAACTTCATGGTGATGTAGATCAAGAAGATGTTCCCCTACATGAGAGAACTCTCATCTTCTATGAATAAATAGATGAAGGCCTAGAATTTTGACTCCTCAAACAATATATTGTTGAAAGTCCAAGTTTCCAAAACCACAATTTCAAATTGAAGGGGACTCTACAAGGCTGATACAAGGGGTTTGAAAATCTCTTCTAATATATAGAGGGCCACAGGGATTGATATTTTGGCAGGAATGATGGCGAGGTACATCAAAACATCATACTTCCATGCTAGGCACACAATTCTTCCCGTATGGATTATTTTATGGAAGGAAGCACAATGAGAATTGTGGGTGTAACCACAGGGTTCTGGTTGCTGCTAGAAACATTATTCTTATCTGACAAGCTTCCAAGAATCACCATTGGCTGAATACCAGCTGATTGAGATCCTGCTAAATGTGTCTAATCCTGATTTGACTATGGTGGTTATGGTTAGTCAATGAGCATAGTAAATGTTGGTGGATGATCTGAAAGAGTGGGATAAAAGGAAAATTTATGCTGATCTCTATGAAATACGTACAATTTGGTCTTGGTGGAATGCACAACCTAGCTTGGAGAACTAAACCGAGAATTCTGGGGACTTAATTATCTTCGACTTCATCTTTGATGGAATAAAATGGTGACATTTGGAAGGCTTGAATAAGACTCCTCATCATCTAACATGATATATGGATTTTCTAATTTTTTGGTATTCCCAAGAAACACACTCATGATCATCATCATTGGAGTGTTCTGGTGTGGGACAGACCATGGTTGTGAATACTATTATCAATGACATTAAATCCTCACATGTACTGGATGACATTCACATTGGTGGGGGAATTTTCATTCCCATTCACTGTCAATTCCAACTCTTCTAATATTTCTAAGGTCAAGTGGCAGATGTAGAAGCAGTAGTTGGAGAAGGAACATTGAATTCTAGAGGTTCGGGATGGCCTAGGTGGGCATGAAAGATGCCATGAGCATGATCCATAACCCCACAATCCAACCATTCATCATAACTCTGAGACCCGTGGCTGGAGACATGCTTCCTTTTTCCAAAACATTTACTATCACTACTAGGCTCAATAAAGATGTGTTTCACTTATGCTAAGAGTTCTCCCAACCCGATCACACCATTTTCTATCTGGTCCTTGAACACATAGTATTGCTTGATAGTATGTCCAAGGAACCTATGGAAATGACAATTTTTTGGGTAATTAATGATGCCATATTCTTGATCCTTTCTACATTTGGGGTGATTTATGGCAACATAATCTAAATAACTATGGAAATAACATGTAAACATGGTATATATAAAGGAATACGTTTGGTTTCTCCTTTCTAGAGGTGGAATGCAGGGGGATGGATTCTGTTGAGGAGGTTGTGGCAGATGAGGAGCCAAAACCAAGTTATCTCATGTTGGTGGTGGTTCATTCCCCGGAGGATCGTCCCAATTCTGAGGGTGATGAGTTGGATCTAGATATGGTTTCCTTCCTAAATAAGGTGGTTCCTAAAAAGGTTATATTAGCAATAACTCTTGCAGTTATGGATCCCCTACCTACACTATGTTAGAAGTCTCTATATTAGATGCTCTTCTTATAGGGGATAGAGGAAATAATAGATGTTCCTACTTGGACTACTATAATGATTCCTCTAGGCATTGATATTTCTCAGAGAAATCTCAAAATCCACCAGGTAATTTATGAGTGATGAGGATGTTTACCAATTCAGACTTGAAATTCACCATGCAAATTTTCAATAGTTCTTATTGAGTTAGAATCATGTAGAGAGAGTACATGAGTCCCTTCCACATGAAAAATAAGTCTGTGATGCGCTTATAAGACCATTTTTTTCATTTGAAGAGGTTATCAATACTCATCTTGCTAGAGGTGGAGATGAAATTATAGAAAAACTGTCTACAAAGATCTTTCTAGCTAGTGATGGACCAAATTGGTATCTTGCTATAACAGATGAACAAAACCTCCTCAAATGTTTGAATTAAACATTGTATCATGGTTGCATTCTTACTACTTTGGAGTTCCCAACATGGTCCCACACCATGATATGAAGTAGTAAAGATGTTGAAATAGGTCTCCCATCCCGTTGAAGGGGGTGAATATTTGATTCAAAAAATATGGGGGTGCTCGCATGTCATATACCCACGCTGGATATGGATTTCCATCAGGTGAGATCACAATCTATTGCTTTTCCAACGATTTGATCTTAGTAGTGAGAGTAGCTATTAGGTCATCCTTGTGGGTGTTCCTATATGGATGAAGATTCCTTACCAACAAGGCATTAATAGGCTCATAAACATAATAAGTAAGACCCAAAGCTCATGGAACAGTCTACAGATCTATTAACAGAGTACTTGTGGGATGAGTTGATGCATATGTCAAGGGTAATTTTCATTCTAAACAAATGGATTTGGTTGCACATACTGTGATAATTTTCTATCGGATCAAGCTTATACTATGTTTGGTAACATGATATCACTGGTGTCAAGTAGGGGAAAATGGCCATCAATGATATGTGGATACCCTTTTTGCGATGGTGGAGGGGGATCATAATACTATCGGGGATCAACATAATTATTACATCACCCAGCATGAAGATCACTGATGATCTTATACAGATCTACAATCAGATTTTCAATGTCGAGATTGTAGGATCATCCTCTGACTTCTTCAAGGCATCAGGAAGATATGAAGGATTGAGTGATCCCGTAACTTTTTCAGGATTCTGACCAATATGAAGTGATGTAGAGGGTTGTGTTAAGTTGATAGTCTATCTTTGAAAGCAATTGATAATACCCCAAGGATTAATGAGATGTTCTGCCACCCTAGTTGATTGATCCTCATTATTAGCTTGTTTACAGATATCCCCATCCCTAGGCCATGTGACCACATTTATATTCACTGTGATAACACAAGGAGTATCCTAGATATAACCAAGTTAATATGGTTGTTTATTGATGTTACTGAAGTGGAGAGTGGAATACTACCCCCCAATCATGGACTTTCACATGTGTAGGTGACCCTTCAATGGTTTTTTGGAGAAATATAATTCTTCTTAGGCATCATTGTTTAAGGATCTATTGTTAACGAGGAGATGCAGGGTGATACACCAATGGAAGTGCTACTAACTCAACCATGTCTAGTTGTTGGTCAATGTAGAAAAGTGCTATTAAATTATTGATTAGGCCAGCCAATAGTTGTGGTGGTGAAAATGCATCACCCAGATGGTCCGATGAAATTACATAACCTATTCCTTAGTGAGGGACTTTTAAATGTCAATGATGGGAACAAAATTTGGCTAAAAAATTTCCAATAGCTAGTCGATAGCAAGAATGTCCCACAATATTCACTGCTCTAAAGAGGTTCCAGACTCTTAATTTCCCTAGTCTATAATCATCCCTAGTTGAGAAGTTGTCAATGACAAAGATATGGGCCACTGTTGTAGTGGACTGCCTATTTGAGAGACTGTTGTATGACCCAACTGATCAAGTCATGGTGAGTCATCTATGGATGGTAATTCCCACCACATCATCACACCGTTGTTGGATGGGGTACTTACCACTATATCATGTTTGAGGGTTGTGACAGTTATCTGTGGGTCCATGGGGGTATTGATAGTCTGTCATATCCCAAAAAAACTCTCTATGATTTCATGTAGATGTGGAGCATGAATTTGGTGATGACGAAGATGTTTTCATCATGAGACCATGGAAGGGATCCAAATATTCCTCCACCTATACACATCTATGAATGGATTCAGAGATTATGTGGATCTGACCTTATGAGATGACGAGAATCACCCACTATGCTCCTACAGCAGACTCTAATTTAGATGACTGGGGGGAGGCTCCATTGTTGGGTCACATTTGGCTTCAGGATCTGAGAAGAAGACTATATTCACAACTACTTAGTGCTTCCTAGATATATTTCTTTAGTGGTAATGATTCCCCCTTTTTCCCAGAGATGGATAATTAGTGTTGTGAACTTTTTCAGCATGAGGAGTACCTTTATGCTATTAGTTTATTACATTTGGAGGACCTCCACATGGGTGGGAGAAGCTTCATGGGGAACCTGGACATATGTTGAATGGGATAAAGGGAAAGAATCAAAACCCATTATCCCTATATTGGGTAGGGCCTCCGCTTTGGGTGTGGGTAGCACGAGGAGGAAATTCATGCAGATGGATGGTGACATAGCATGGAGGACCTCTACTATAGTCATCCAAGATATGGGGAGGACCTCTATGTTGATTATTGTTCGAGTTGGGAGGACCTCCACTATGATGGGTTGAGCTATGAGGAGGGCCTTTACACTGATCGATCTGAACATGGGGATGACCTCTATGTAGATCGGTGATAGAATGGGGAGCTCCTCCATACTAATCAATTATTGAGTGGAATGTGCCTCTTTACTGATCATGGATGGAGTGGGGATGAACTTCACTTTGGTTGCAACTAGGGAGGGGATGAACTCTATTGGAGTTGGGGATGATGTGGGGAGGGACTTTATGTCACTAGATAGAGACACGGGAGGACCTCCGTATTTGGAATAATAAAAATAGGAAGGACCTCTATACTAAATGTTGATGATGTAGGGATGACCTCCATCTTATTTGACACTGGAATCAAGGGGAGTACTTCCATGTTGAGTGCAAGAGAGGGGAGGACCTCACCTCTAGCTAGAAACTTCATAGGGAGGGCCTTTGTTCTAAGTTTCATCATCATAGACTATAACGTAATGACTACTAAGGACACTAGTGGGTGAGAGAATTGAACGAACCCTACCATGAAGAAGTTGAGGTCTCAATACCAATGAGGCATCTAGGAGTCATTAGTCTATAGTAGTAGGTAATTGTAGAAGTATGTTGGGGTAGAAAGGGCCATGGTAGTTGTTGAATATGATACCCCCTAATGAGTATCCTCTTGAGCATGGCCCTTATATTACATTGGGTGATTCATACTGGGGCCATTAGAGTTGAGGAATAATATATCTGATGATCGGCTAGAAGGAACAGTTGTTGATGGACCTAATATGGCCTAGTGGGATCCCACCTTAGTGGCTCCATAATAGTGGTCATAGATGAGATGACTCGGTAATCCCCTACATCCTAGGCATAGGGGAGTGAGCCAAAGGAGAGGTTTGGGTAGAGGCTCCCAAAGCAATTCATTATGGGAGTGGGGAGATGCAACTTCATATGCGGCCCTTGGGAGTGGCGGTGATGATGAGGAGTATGAGACTTTAGGTCTTGGAGAGAAATGTCCCTTGTGGGAATGTCTATCACCTACTCATACCATTGTATGAGGGTTTCCTTCAACAACCTCTAGATGATATTAGAGGGCGAGATAGGGCATGGGTGCTTGACAATTGATGTAGTCATGGACATCATCATAGAGGCAGGTACATCCAGGGTTGTTACATCAACATTTCTCTGAACCCTACATCTATCGGTGCTTGGTAAGAGTTATACTATAGCTTGGGTCATTATACTTACACAATAGTTGGTGGGTTCCGCATCAAACCCACTATTTGCTTAGAGGTCCCAGAGATAGATATATAGATCTAGTAACACACCAATATACTGGACTTATGACTCGAATTCCACTTTTCTCTGCATTGTGTAGATGAGTTTCACATTGGGTTAACCATTTCTACTTCTAGTTCTTTCATCCATGGTGAATTTACCTCTACATGTTCGTTCTTTCATGTGTGGACATGTGTATTAATTCACTACTGGATTCATTGTTCCCTTCATTCTCACATTCCAAAGGTGGGAGGCATTTTTCACTTTCTTTATGATGTCTACTCCTTGATCAAAACCTGATGATGGGATGTTAGTTCCTCCTTCCCTGAATTATCCTTGGAATTAATCACCTTGTCTGGGTCTCGCTCATAAATTTGAGTCATAGTCCATGAACCTCATTCCTGGTTCCATATCTTTGTGGACACTGGTTAATTACAGTGTTTTATCTAGAAATTTCAAGGGGTATTGAAAGGGTTGTAACCTTTAGTTTGGTGAGTCGTCATGTTTAGAAATAGTGTCGTGTTCGAATTATGGAACACTGGAACACATGTGATATCCCATAGGGCGTCATTAAATCTTATGGGGCTAGAAAAATTTTGTAATTTATATTAGACTCAGAGAACCTACTTAAATATGTAGTATCTAGTAATTTTGAGTGTATAATCCACACAGATAGATTATAGGTTTTAAATTAATCCGAAAACATAAATTCAAATTGTTTTTTTCAATTTGAGAAAAAATAAATATTAGCGGGATTGGTTGGGGTTTGAAATCAATAAGGGAGGCATGCCATGTTCAATGATTTTGGTTCTATGTGCTAGGGATTTAATTTGAAGTGTGTTTATTTAGTTTTGCATTCGTAATTAGATTATCAAGGATCCTTAGTGTTGATATCCCACCCTAATACTATGATCGGACCATTGTAATGGTTATCTACTTGATTAAATCTTAGTATAGTTGACCCAAAACCATGTTTAAAAAAGACTAGAATATGTTGTGTAATGATTATTCACAAAGCAGATTGATTAATTGGAAAAATTAAATAATATTATTCAAATAACAATCAATGGTCATGAATTTTAAAAAAGAAGAAGATTTGAAATTGGTAGAATGAGTTTCATTAATCCAAAAAATGAATAAGATAAAAGAAAATAATTCCTAAGAACTCATACCCCTATATCACATTACCCAACATTAATAGAACTACTCAATCATTATGGGAGAGAGAATCATCGTTACCTGAGTAAGAATGGTGGTGAAGAACAGCTCCGGATCGTCACTCTGTGGTACGGTGGGCATCCCCGGATGTTCATTGGATGCTTCTTCCCTAGAGTGCTTTGAAATAGTGTCTAGAGGCCTCATTTTATAGTAAAATCCCATCGAAACCCACATCCCACATCACCTATGTTTTCTCTATGTGTCACCCCTACAATACGTGTACATGGGGTACATTACATGTACTCCAGATCCAATTTTTCCTCTAATGAGTTGATTCTGCAGACGATGCATTGAATGTTTGATTGGGGTCACATTATGTATTCTCAGTTCACGTCATGTAATTGAAGTTCTCATTTTGTATTCTCACCACGACTTGTCTAGCGCATATCAGTTTCACTTGAAATGGTCACAATGGGTACTTTTGGTACACAACATATAATAGTGTTTTTCCTATTTCCTACTCCAATTCATCTCAAAAATCCAGTTTCGTTCTGCTTCAGTTCGCGTGTAGCATGATGGGTCATTCGACTCATATTTTCATCCCTTTTTTCCTTTTTCATAAATCCATTATTTCCTACCCTAAAACATAAAATAAGTAAATGGTTTCCAAAATTGTTAAGATTAGTCATTTAAATATACAATTCAATAAATTAAAACATTGTAGAATATATGAAAAAATAGACATACCAACATAAATTATTCTTTAAAATATGGATTCTCAAGGGTGTAGATGAGGAATACTATTGAATTGACTAGGTATCTTATTCCAGAGGCATGTATTCTGAAGTTTTCCTAAGGCATCCCATGTCTATCATGGGGTAGGACATGAATTTAACATATTTCATAGATAGTATGTGGTTTATTAAACATTCAATGGAGTCTGATCGGAAACATGGATCTCTAGGAGGGGTCATATATAAGGTCTACTATATGGATGGATTAGAACACCCAATGAGAGCAGACCCAGGGAGGTGCATCTCATAAAGAGAAGGTGCTACACCATGAATGATGATCTGTATAACACTGAGGGTGGATCAGAGAGGTGAAATTCAATTAGGGAGAACAAAGGTTCACTACTGATTTGGATTGAACCTCAAGGATGCATCCTTTGTACCCTTTTAGAAGATATGGATCAAAACCCGCATAGTTCGAGAAGGTAAGGTATAGGGATTAAACATGGATAGATTCCCTTCACAAGAAGATCACTCTTGTATGGATGAATATGGACTGTGTGGGGCTTATGTATGTTTAGTTTCCCTAGTGCTACTGAGAGTAGCGATGGGGTGAATGAAGCTTATGCACTGAGATAACCCAAATAAATGGCGTGATCTCACTGAGAGATGGAATATTTGGTAAGAATTATTTTTAATTTATATGAAGTGTGGAAACCATAATGGATGGAGTATATGGGGTGCGATGGGTGATGTTATTGAACCTTAGGGAGGCTTCCTATGTACCCTGTGTGGATGATAGGGATCAAAGTATGCACAGTTCGGGATGGGGTAATGAGACACCTAAGGAGGTGGCCTGTGAGAATGAAGCATATGGATGGGGACCGAAATGAAGCATAAACTCTGGGTTATTTCATGATCCTCCTGAAACATGGTCACTTTAGAGAAATACTTGGATGGGAATGGATGATGGTATTGAACCTGATGAAGGCTTTCTTTATATCCAATTTAGAATTAAAGGATCAAAGTACATGTAGTTCTGAATGGAATCCAGTTATACACATGGTTATCTTATTGTTGAAATGTTGGGGCTTAGGCATGGATATTGGCCCAAATGAATGACGATTGGGGTTATGTCACCTAAAGAGGCACCCCAGGTATAAATGGGGGATGTGGTTGAATTTTAATATCTTACTGGGATGTGTCGGAATATGGTAAAATAAAGGTGGATCTGAGGGGATGTGTCCCATAAAGAAAATATGTCACATCATGAGTGTATATCCTTAAGAGGGAGAACTAGATTTTACCATTGGTTGTTATTGAACCTCATTGTGGCTTCCTACATACCCTATGTAGAAGATAGGGATAAAAAAATGTAAAGTTTGAATGTGAGGGGCATGAGGATTACTCGAGAATGGATGCCTAGGAGAAGGTTGTCATTGCTACTACTAACCTCTAATACCATGTGAGTCATGATCAGTTTGAAAAACAAGAGGAAGCAGTAGACTTGATAGTCATGTTGTGAAATATTCATGAGAGAGAAATGGTGTGGGGATTACACAAGGAATATGCCTGATGCAAATATCATTCCATGTGAGGAATATATAATTTCATGTGAGGAAGATTTCACTCCCATGGAGACGAGTGGGCTTGGAAAATTTCAAAGGCATGACACAATATGTGCATTGCATGGGGAAAGAATGTAGTTTAAAATCATATGCTGCGGATTATGGGGTCTGGAAGTTTAACTTTCAACAATATAGATGGGGATGAATCACTTATTACCCCTTGGACATACATATTGGTTCTCACCAACCCTTGGGTGAGGGAAGGCATGAGAAATTTCTAATGGGAGTGGTGTGGAGGAGTGGTCGATAGTGGGGTCTATGTTATTTTGTCTATAATTAAATGTAAAATATATTAGCATGCCTATTAAGAAAAGCTACAGGTATGACAACACCACATGGGACACCACATCAAGGCCCAATAAATCATTACACACAAGCCTGGAGGGTTGCACATAGGAGGTGCACACAATACATGGGAGGTGTTCTCAAGATGTGCTTAGACATAGTGCTTTAGAGTATATAGAAACCATGGAGTATTAAATATGGGATTCCCACAGTAATAGAGGATTGAAAACAAAATGAAGGGTTGAGTGGAAGATTATGTGTCACTCTAGATTAGAGTTGTGCTTAAGAGTCTACTTTTGCGTACACCAAAATTAGGAAAAAAGAAAATGGGTGAGGGTCATGCCCTAGTGGTACCACACAAAGGGGGACCCATAGGGGACCTGTCACACAAGAGCACATACCTTGATGGCTCCATGATCTTTCATGATGTCACAGAAGATTCATAAGGGTGACAAAGTGACTGTTAAAATTGTGCAATATCACACTGATAGGGGGAGGTGCACTTATATTCATAGGTAAAAACTATTACAGGATCATGTAATATTTACAACATGAAAGATGAGTTCTATGTGTGAGTGATTTGATAAGGTAAGAAAGGCCCATTTTGACATCACATTGAGTGCGTAACTGTGTTTCATGAGGGAAAATAACTTACTCACAATAGTAGATTAATGCATGAAACATCCTTTCCTAATTCTCTTATCCCCAAGGAAGAGGAGAAATATAATTTACATCAGGAACATAAAAGTCTTGTGCAAGGATTTTGATCTTGCACGCACACCTAAAATATTGCATGCACCTACCTTCATATTATTAGCAGTCTATTTTAAATTAAAAAATGCTTTCTATTCACCCAAATATGTCCATGGTTGCCTTCTATGAAATTTAACACCAACAACATCCTAGAAAGGATTTCATTATAGTTCTTTTAGAATTTTTTTACCCAAGTGAATTTGAGAACTACAGTACTATAATCAAGATGAGATCAACCTCACTTCATTGTTGATTATGGTAGTAAATGTGCTATATTTTCATTGGGTAGTTTAGTTGACTACCCTAAAGGTCTTGACACATCACACTCAAATTCAACTAGAGACATGCCATATGGTTTTCAATGAGAATATCTATGATAGGAAAATAAAAGTTTTTTATTTAGCCACAACACTCTTGGAAATTCAGTAGTGGCTATAAATTTACATATGGTTTCCTCATAATAAATTTGATTAGGAAAGCATTCTTACTCTTGATTTACACAATCCTCTATATCAACCAATTGAGAGACTAACAGAGGAAATGCAGAACCTCCATGTTGTTGATCCTCTAGAAGAATAAGAATCACATGATAAATTATTCCTTGGGAGAAGTCTTCTCCAAGAGGTGATTCCATCCTTGTCACCATAACCATGTTGGATAAAGGGGTCATAGCCTCGTGTATTCAAGGAAATTCATCATGCATTCCTAGATCAATTGGATTATGTTCCTCATTAGAAGGCACCACCCAAGACCCTAAAATACCTCTTAATTAGAATGTATACTTAGAGAGAATGGATTCTGATGGATACACAGATTGATGAACAAGTATTCCTTGAAAAGAAATCAAGAACATCCTATATATGTAGGTTCCTGTAGAAGAATTTCATAATCATGGGGACATCTTCCTCTAAGATGGACATCCATAATTGGTGGTGTCCTTCACCAACTATGGTGGTGGGGGTAGGAGAGTCTCCTCAGAATCATTAGTTTCCACTAATACTGAGAGACCAAGGGTTACATGGAATATTTTCTACTAGTCATGACTTTTGCACTGATGTGAGAGGTATCTGAGAATGACCTTTTAGAATACTCAAGGAGATATTCTATAGGAATTTTAGTCAGCACCATAGGAAGGGACTCTATTTCCACAATCAACTTCTCTACACCTAGAAGATCTTCTGGATGTTGGGGATCTTAAACATGTTGATAAACTCATTGATGGTTTCTAGTGGCTCTAGTGGCCAATAGTTTCGACCAATAATACATAGTGGGTGGAAGGGGTGTTGATACCAACCTCGTGGTGACAACTCCCCACATCATACTAGGAACTATAAGGAACATGTCAATGGTGGTAAGGGACATGGGAGTTATAAAGTGGTGATATGTTAGGATGGGTTGAAGTCTAACCCCTAACAAAGTCATCATGAATTTTCACTCAGGGTGGTTGGAGATGTGATCTGATAAACCTATTTGTTTATTGGTGGGGCTACTCAACATTATCTATAATACTAGGTGGCATGATCCATCCATGAATACTCCCTATTTTTGGCTATAGTAGTAGTAGCTTGAATATACCATAACACATCAGTGTATGGGGGAGATATATCATATAATTCTTGGAAAAGAATACCAAAATTGTTGGATATGATAATGAGGTGGGGGATTATTTCCCATACTTTCCCTTTACTTTTTTCGGTGTTGTGGTACTATAGTTTATAGGTCTTCACAGGCCATGTACTGGTTGTTGATTAATTCTTCCTCCTCATACCAAGAGACAAAAGTTTCAATGACCATTTTATGGATTCGCTATTATGATGATAAGGGGAGAGGAAACCTAGGATATATGGGAGAGGTGAGCATCATAACTAATTAATTCATACGTGAGGTTGGATATCCTTCCCACAAACCAATTAGTGGAATGTGAGGAACCACATTCAACATATATTGGGGCTATTTTTCTATTGGAACATACTTATCCAGAAGTTAATACACATCTTATGAATTTGTTACCAAATTTTACTAATCTTATCTTAAGTGAATGATAAATTATTCACACTGATGATCTCCTAAATTGGTGACACTCATTATTAACTCTTCACTCATTATTTTAGGAGAAATATTAATGTTAGGTTCACCATTATATTTTCCTACACTTATGTGGAGTTTCACTTTCACATTGAAGCTGAATCCTTGGTCCAATCATTACCATGTGGCCTCACTTTAAAACATTTCAATGTTTGGTGTCTTTGACCACCAGGGTTGATGATTTTGGATCCATGATTGGAATAGGATGATAAGATCTCAACTATTCCTTCCATGATTTGTCCTCAGATCTCATATCCTAGTATGGTTCTCCCTTATAGACCTATGAAAAGTTCTTAAATATTTTTCATGTGAACATATTTATGTGGAAATCGGTTAAATATATAGATTTCAACCATGATACGGAGGCTATATTATCATTGGATATGATGAACTGTGATAGGGATGTTGTGAATTTTTAAGAATATTCCTCATATTGGATGAGGGAATCTTGTACTTGTGGAATAATGCATCCCAGTTACAAAACCAATGGCATACTATGATCTCACTATGGAAACATACACTTATTAAGTAAGTTATCCATATATAATCACCTTGGAAATCCATTTCTTATCACATATTGTAGCTCACATGCGTTGTATGAATAATCTAACACTAGTGACGCTAGGAAATATATTATCATCACAAAAATTTTCCAAGTCCCATCACCTAGGAAAGGTCGTGCTCATCACATGGGGTATGAATATTAGGCTCGTTACCTAAGTTGAAAAAATATATCCCATTCTCTTCAAATAGGATTCTTTGGCTAGTCACCTAAAACACCCTAGGATTATCACCTAGAGTGTGGTTTCTGATGCATCAGTTGTGGTTTATATGTTTGAATTCATGTGAGGTTGGCCCCACATATTTTCTTCACTTATGGGTTGAACACATATTTAGAGTCTTGTGGGGATGGTCCCATAAACACTCATCACATATGTGTATATTGAAAGTTTTAATTTTGAGTGAGGGAGGTCCCTCGAATGACTATCAAGAATGGGGCAGTGACATATTCAGTGTCCAATGGGGATGGACCCACATGCGCTCATCATGTATGGGTCAGTTGATAGGTTTAAAGCTGAGTGCGGTCGGTCCTGAATACTATTATGGATTAACCCTATATTTTAAAGTCTAGTTGTAATGGAAACATATAACCATTTCACATGTGGTTGTGTTCATAGTCTATAATTATCAAGTCATTCCAATGTCTAGTGAGACATTTTATTTAGTATGGTTGGAGGTGTGGTACAATCAAAAAAGGATGAATAGGCCTTCAAGATACCTCTGTCCTTTGTTGAGATAAAATTATTGTAATGTCATGATTATACCTTAAAGAGGAATCCTATGTACCATGCTAGACGGTAAAGATCAAAAACCACATAGTTCAAGGTGCACAATTTAAGGTCATGTGGCAAGAATATATAATCTAGCTTAACCTCATATTGGTAATGCGGGTCATTTCTATCTATCCACATGAAGTATCATAGGGTTGTTACCCTGGACATCCTTTGTACTTCACATCAGGTAAAAACGTTGTTTAACATATTATACTAGTGATATTATTCATACGGATTTACTTCGTGTGACTATGATTTTATATTATACAATTGAAATTATTATATATCGGAAGTTCATGTGTGTGGATTACATGTTAGGATGTTGATACCCAAATAGGTTTGGAGGATAGACTAATACATTGATCTTACACACAATTTTGAGGATTGTGATGGATGGTCACCATAGATGAATCCTAGGTTTGGGATTATATATCCAATGTGTTGAAGATGAGACAACTATCATGGGGTGCTCAGAAAAATGATTTTTTGAACCATAGAATAAAATATTGTTAGTGGAACTTGGGTTTGTCTTTAGAGAGGATGATGTTATGGGTGCTTTAAATTTTTTTGGTGGGTTCAATATGTGAATTTTTTTGGAAGATTTAATCAGATTGGTTTCTAATTTAATTTTAGAAGAAGAATCCTAAAAAAAGACATCCCCTTACACACCGTGTTAAATCATTATTCTAATTTTTACTCTCCTATTTTCTCTCCAATAAAATTAGATCTCACTCGATTCCCCCACAGGAATGTTTTAGGATAACTATAAGGATAAAATGATAACTAAAACATCCATTGAACCCTAACCCATTAATCAGATAACTCTAATTAAACTTAATTCATCCCACTACCCATGATCATAAGAAAATAAGAGGACAAAAGTGGCCTCTGTGTGTGATCTAATAATGATGAGAAGACAAATTCAATGTTCAAAAAATAAGAAATTTCAAAATGTAGAAACAATTTTAATGAATACAAAGATAAAATAAAAAAAAAAGATTGAATAATTGAAATACATAATCCATTAAAAAAGGATAAAGAGAGTTTCCTCAGCTTAAGCACTAAGGGCATAGTGTACCATCACTAGAGTTGTTAAAAAAACAATTAATGAAAATCAGGAAGAAATAGTAGTTAGTGATTATAGAAAAAATCCTCTCAGAGTGAATTCAAGAGAACTCCCCAACACAGAGGAGAGTTTTTTATTTATAAAAGAACACAAATTGGTGCATGGAATAGTTTAAAAGTATCCTTGTGAGAATCACATACTTTCTCAATTTAATCAGGAATTTTCTTCAGCTTCAGCACCCATCCATAATGAATTTTTGATCATATGACACGTGTTCAATTTTAGGGATGGAATGGTATTTTCTTAGAAAAGAGAATAAACCAAAATTGATTCACACACATTTCATGATCTAGATTCATACAATTTGGTTGTGAAATGATTTTATACATCACAACATATTGAACATCCCCTTATAAATGAAGGACGAATATGATGAACTTTTTGGACTTTGGATCTGGATTCCGGTGGAATGAAATCGAGTAGAACATGTTTAGGCTAGGAATGTCACTGTAATTGAGACTTGAATCTAGGGTTGGTGTCTTTTAATTTTTACATGCATGAAAAGAGAATGATAAAAAAATTAATTCAAAATATTTATGCAATGAAAAGTGGGTTTCTGTAGAGGATTTAAAAGTTTTTAATGAGTATAGAAATCAAGAATGTTTCATTAGACGAGGTTAGTGGTGGTTCTTGATATATAAAATAAAATTATGGGCTCCATTGATGTCAGGATTTAATTTTTTGCAGTAATCATTGAATTTTATTGGGTTCTTACCTGATGGTAATCAATAATGAAAAGATGAATCGTTGATAGTGACATTGGATCTAGTATTGTTCTTCCTTGTATAGTTCATGGAATTCTCTTTGGTATTCCATTGAGTTGTATCTGTGCGCTCTTTCCTGGGAGCCCAACTCAAGGAAAACAAATACAATGAATAATTAAAATTTACATTCCTAGTATAGATTAAAATAGGGAAGAGGAAGCTTTAGGGTTTCTAAAAGATTAGCCTTGGTGGGGTCTTCAGGTAGTTCAGATATTCACTGGAAAGATAAGGTGATGCAATGGAAATTACACCAATCTTGGTCATCATCAGCTTGGGCATCCTCCCCTCTAGTGAACTTTGTCTTCATCAATCCTCATAATTAATCAATTTGAAATTTCATGGTTCTTAGGTTTCCTCTGCTAGTGTGATTCGATGGAGAGGAGTTGTGACTGGATCTAGTGAGGAAACTACATGCGAGTGTATGAATTTTCTAGTCTCCTCTAGTGAGCCTCGGGTTCATCATGTGATTCGGCCTGGGCATCATCGACGATTGGTTTTGGCACCTCCAGGATCATTATTCATCTTCAGATGGTCATCATTTGGTTATCTCCTTCTGGACAATGACTATTTTAGGTTCGAAAAGGAGAGATCAATCTTCTTGGTGGTAGTAATGTTCAGTGGGGCACACATCTTTTATTCTCCAAAATCAGTTCAAGGTAGTGCAATGACACGATATCATCCACTAGGACCTTCAGTTCATCTTCAATAGTGGCATGGGTTTATTGGAACAAGGTGGCAAGACATCACCTATGGTCATCCGTATCCTCATAGGGGCTCCTTTTCCTGAGTTCACTTGTCACAACATCATACAGTTCATGCAAGGGATCGATAATGACTTCTTTAATCGACACCAGAATGCTTGAGTTTGGTTTTCATAGCGGTTCTTCATGAGTTATTTACCAGAGGTTCAACTCTCTTTACAATCTTCAATATGTGTGGCTTTAGTAGGAGTTCAATGGAGGCTCAAAATAGCTCATTTTTTGTTGGTTGAGTATCAGTGGAGCCTCATGATAGTTTAATCAAATATTAATACGTGGTACCTTACGGGAACTATGGTATGTGTAGTGACCAATGAATATGAGGTCAGTTAATTCCAATTTTTGGTAGCTTAAGCTACCATGAATATTTTTTCAGTTGAATATTTCCATTTTGGTTAGTTGAGTGGTCATGATAGGTAGTACAATACGTGTGGGCACAAACAGTATCTTCAACTTACCATGAGGGGGAGCAGTGCAACTACATACAGAAGTGACCATAAGGGTAGTGTGGTCGTATTTAATTTTTTCAAGCACAATCACTTTAAAAATTTCACATGTGGTCAGTTGGATTTTCTTGATATTTCTACACACGGTCACATCGGATTTTTTTAGAGAAAAAACATCGTGAAATTGATGCATTTCAACCTGAATTTAATAAAATAAAAATATAGGGCATATTTTTCCCATAAAAAATTCAAAAATGATAAACCATTTGAAATCAAAATTTTAGCCACTAAAAAAATAATTCCAGAATCATTAAAGATTTTTTTTTTCATTAACAAAATTTTATTAGCTTCTAAAAAACATAATCAATTATAATTTATCATTTAAAATTAAATATAAATTGATATTTCATCTTTAAAATTCATATTTTTTTAAAATATTTCATAATTAATGGATTTTCAGTAAATTTAAAAATAAATAAATAAATTGAATTTCAAAAATGAACCCATTTTCAATTTAATTCCTGATTAAAATTAAATAATTAAAAATTCACCTTGTCAAATTAAAATTTTTATCAATGTCAATGTATAGATTCATCATTAACATTAATAATTATTATATCAATATAAATCATTAATTACACTATTTAAAAATTAAGTTTCAAATTGAAAAGAACCACATTAATGGAAGATTACCCAATATGTGGATTAAATTACTGTGTATTTTTAATGAGTAATATAAAACAATTTGTAAAATTTCAACTAACATCACTCCCCCATTGTTGAACTATTACAATCCTTGAAAATATTATCATTGAATTCCCAAAAATTATTGATTCTCCAGCTTAACATAGTAAACACGTACAAAATTGATGGATATAATAGAACTAGTCCACTAAATGGTCATAACATATATGAGATCCAGACACAAGTTTACATCTATTCAATTCAGAATTATAGTTACATCATTGAATAGAATAGATTTAAGTGGAATTAAAATATTAACAAGTAGAACATACAATTATACATCATTCCAAATCATCCTAACCCAATTTTTATTTTTTAAAAAAATTATACTTTCATAATGACATTATAATATGTCAATTTCCTCCATTATGGGTTCAATATTAACCTCACCAAAAGAAAATCATTTTTGAAAAATGCTCTATTTATTCATTTTTTGAATTATTTTTTTTAATTTTTATCAGTAGTATATGTGTGTAGAACTAAGAAATGGAACAAACTAAAATTTATATAGAGGGTTTATTCTCAGACTCCCATAAGGATTTTTTTAGAGATTCATTATTGGATCCAAATTTCCCATTTTAATTCAAGTTCAAAAGTATTATATAAATTTATTTTAGGGAGTCTCACCAAGGTTCTATTCAGTCACAAAGGTCAGGTCACTTGAGATTGAGTTTAAAAATCTAGTGACCACATGTTATAATTTTTATTCCATAATGATATTCTCAATTTTCATAAAATTATAATTATCATTAATATAATTTTAATTTAAAAGGCATTATATTCAGTCAATAATCTTTCAAAATTATTAATTTAGAACCAATTTAATCATCATATATAACATATTTTTTAATTAGATATGACATATTGAAGTTCAATGTTTCTATCTCTTTATTTCATTATTTTTTACTTACACTATAAAAATAAATATAAAAATAGAAATATATAGTAAACATGTATATATTTCTAATTTTTTTAATATTTTGTTGTATTTTTTTAAATTAATTTATAATAGAAAAGGGTATTTAAATCAAAAAATAATTTTTCCCTCTCCCCCGCACTTATCTCAAACACCACTCTAATTAATTATAACATGAATGTTTTTTTTCTGAAAATTAAAAATGAATGTTGAAAAAAATGTAAAGGAAATTATAAAGTGGACTTCTGTTATTTGATAGTAGCATGGAAATGTTTGGACGTCTCCATGGGCTCTCTCCAAGGATCTTCATAACAACGTTTAAACCTCTAGACTATCACCTTAAAGTTGATTTGTGATTTATCCCTCTTGAATTCAGCTGTATAAAATTGAAAAATATTAGTCACTATAAATGGTCTAGTTTTGGTAGAATAATTATTACCAGTAATTAGATTCATATTTAAATAGATTATCATAACTTTGTCTCATACTTGAATGTCCCTCTTTTGGGTGAGTCTATTACGGATCTATTTGGTATTTTCTTGGTAAAAAAGGTGTTATCATATTCTTCTTGTATTATTTTATCTAACCCTATCTTCTTTAACTTAAAATTATCTCTTGTCTTGAAATATATCAGTTTAACTTCATTGGAATCCAAATAGGATATATTTTTCAGTTCAAAAAACAATTCATTATTTCTTGAATCCTATATAGGTATGATAGATGTGGAAGGAGAAAATATGACTAATTATCCAATCACTTCTCACTAATATATTCATGTTGTTCCATATTTAAAAAAATCACATTAAATTTAATTTTAGAAACAAATTTAGTAGTAAAATACTAGTTTCCAAACCCTTTTTAATAAAATTATTCCATCTACACTTCCAATATCTTCATCTAAAAAATGTGGCAATTAATAATGGTTTTTAGAAGAAGAAATGTTTTCATTCTACAATGTTTTAAGGTATAATTGTTTTATTTATTTTTTCATAATACCAATTTTATCTGGGTTGAGGGAGATCTTTACATAGACTGTGGGCCCAAAGCCACAAGACCCTAGTACGTGACGTAAAGGTCCAAAGACTAGACATATAAAACAATCTCCACCCTAGTAGTTATTTTGGTTCTCCTAATCTCTAAACCTCCAAGGATGATCGGCTAACACTTCCCAATGAAGGACTATATGGTTCCTAGTATTTATGAAGAAATACATAGCCACTCATCCTTCTAAGATTATTACCTTTGCTAGGGGATTCTTCCTACTCTATACCTATTTTGGGACCTACACTTGAGAATCTGACCCACTCTTTATCTACACTGATCAAGCCTAAATTGAATTTAGGATTCCATGTAGTCATCAACTTCCCACATCCACTGTCAATCCATCGTGCGACATCTCCATCTACTACTGTGATAAGGTATCCACTACAAAAACACTATCAACTAGAACTCCCACAAAACTTATTATCCTTTTCCACACTGTGATATTCCCTACACCACTATAGACCCCATTAAATCACTATTTGTCACTTCCTTTACCTTTTTCACTTGTGGTCACTACTGTGAATTCCTCCACTGTGGATATGGGTACATATGATGGTGGTGGAATGATAATTAACTTATTCATTTTCCATGTTCAATATGTCGGAATTGGAAGGGAATACAAATTTGGGAATGCTACTAAAACATATTTTAAAACTCCTAACATGTAGTCAAAGGCTTGGTTGGGATGATATAAAATCACTCAGGTAGATTTGAGGAATCCAATTTTTAGAGAAATATAAATTAAAAAAAAATATTAATTTATTCTCATAAATCACAATATTCACTCTAAAATTTAAGACTTCATATGGTGCATGTAATTAAAAATATAACTGTATCTTTTTATTTTTTAGGGATTTTTGGGGTTACATGTGTAGAAATATTTTTCACTTAGTCTTAAATTTTCATTACATCACAATATTCTTATTCTAGTTCACATGAAATTGATTATTTTAACATACCTTTGAATTTAGATTATAGTATCTAGTAAAGGGGTATGATTTATACAATCCTGAAGACATACAAGCTATATATATTCAATATTTTTTCACAAGTTTTATTGGGTTCATGAATCCTTGTAGGTATGGGTGGCTGGGGTTGATGTGGGTATTTCATTTTTATTCAAAGTAAAATTTTCCAAAATTACCACTTATATTTTTTTGTAGTGGTAAACTCTTCAAGTTTAGTGGGCTTCCCACATCTATATTCTTCTACAGGTGGTGATTATTCAATGCCTTCTAATGCTTTGACACTCCTTAGTGTAATATAATTAACATTTCCTATGAGGTTATAAATCGATTGGTAAGAAAGATTTACTAAACTTATCATACTCAATTCATTGATGGATGTTAGGATTTATCTATTATACTTCATTATATATATTATATGTTCTTATAATGGTGGTTACTTAACATTCCTAGGTTGATATATTGTAAAAGGTTCAGAGTTATCTCTTTCGAGTGTTGGTTGCTTGAATTTTTTTTAGAAACCTTACTGAAATGGTGGTCTCTTATGTTGTTGGATAACAACTCCATTCGAAAGGTTAGAGTACTCTTTACTCCCTTGATTTCAGAATGGATTCTGATTTTATTTTATTTGTAACATAGATACACTATTTTACTGAACTTGAGGAAAAACATTAGTGAAGTTTTATTGATAAAAATAATGTCGAAATACCGAAGGGGGTATTGTGGGTGAGTTACTCTACACAATTTTCAGAGATAAATTATTCATAAAAGAGGAATGTATTTCATCAATTTTGTTCAAAAAATATAGAGTTATAACCATTTAACCCATTTACTCCCCTTTTGGTAGTTCTTGAGTATAATTTTTGATTGTTTGGTGAAATTATTTCAATCAGGTCATTGATTATAATTGGTTATTTATTGATCATGTGATTCTATAGAGGCATCATGAAAATATTATTTTCACTATCTATTAATCATTGGTAAAATAATAACAGGAATTGATATTATTCATAGGTTTGGTATCTATAGGAGTTTTTAATCCTTTAAATCTCCCCCAATACTCATAAAGGGTCTCTCTACTTGTTTTTTTTATTTCATAAATCTCCTTACACAGCTTGAGTCTCCTTAATGTAGGGAAATACATCGGGTGGTAAGAATGACATAGTTCATCCTAGAAAATGATCTCTCCAGGTTGGATGATGTAAAATTACTCCTTAAAAGATCCTTTGAGAGTAAATGGAAATGTATTCCAGCTGATCGGATATTTGGTGGATTCTCTAGGTTTGAATCCATTACCGAATTCTCCAAATTCTCATAGATTCTTCTTGGCACCTTTACATGACAAACCATGAAACATAGGCAAGTGACTTAGAATTCCAGCTTTAAATTTTTAATGTTTTTTATTATTCATTTGTAACTACAAGTATATCTGATTGAAATTAGGTTCATACAGTTCTCTTAATGTACTATTAATTATTGATTTATTATCATCCATGCCTTGGTTTCCTATAGTGACTCTAGCAGATGAATTAGAAGGGGGTGAGGAGTTATTCAATGTAATGGTGAAAAACTCTCTTCCCACTTTCTCTATGACTCTCAATGTTCTATACCTCACTAAAAACATGTACCTAAACTTGATTTCAAAACCAATTAGTTTAGATGAATTTTATTTAGTTAGTTTTTGAAATAATTCTTATACAAAAACAAAACAAAATGACCGGCCTCCCTAGCATTGACCATATGTTTAAAGATCCAAATATCATGGGGTACTCACCAAAACAATTTTTTAACCTAATAAATATATATTTGTAGTGGAACTTTAGTTTTTCACTACAGAGGATAGTTCAATGGTTTCCTTATACTTTTTTGTGTTTTTCAGTATATAAAAATTGTTTGGGAGACATAATTGGATTGGAATTTAATTCAATTTTAGAATAGGTGGCCTAACCTGAGATATCCCCTTTCCAGCCATATTAACAAATTATTCCATTTTTACTCTATTATTTTTTCACTAATCAAATTAATCCCCATCCTTAGTAAATTTTGGACCCTTTAACACATTTCTAGTTTTATGTATGTAATGGTTTTCACATGACATTTAGAATCTTCCATAATTGATTCACAGTCCACCCATGATCATTCTCCATAAAATTTGAGGTGAATTGCTTTAGTGATCAATAGAATAGCAGATGGAATCCTATACAAGAATGGATAATTAGATGAATATATTCACTATAGATATTGATTTAAGTTTATTGAAATAGGGAATACTAGGATTAGTCTTGGGATGTCAATATGATTGGGCCTAAAAAAATATTCCTTGGTGTCTTCAAATTCGGACCTAAAAATAGAATCACTAAGAGAAAAATTAATTCCAAATATTTATTTGGAGATAATTTGTGCAGTGAAGATGATTTTAGAAGTTGTAATCAGTATAGAAATCAATCATGTTATCTCATATGAGGTTGGTGATGTTGCATGACCTGTAAAATCAAATTGTGTTCTGCATTGAAAGGTTGGATTAGGTTATGGAATGTTGGGATTCCAAATCAAAGTAGTCATTATTTAATTTTAATGGGTTCATACTTAATTGGAATTGGCAATGTGAAAAAAAAACTTTTATGTAGACTTTGGATCGAGTATGGGTTGTCTTGATAACATGGATGGGATTATCTTGGGAATTAAATCATGAAATATGTGTGAACTCTTTACTAGGACCCTAGACAATGAGTTTTAGTTCATGTAGGGTCCCTGTAGTATTAAATATCTACAAGGAAATTAAATAGAAAACAATTAAAATATTCAGTATTAGTATAGAATTAAACATGGAAGGGGAATTTTTGGGTTTTCTTAAATATTGGTATTGGAGGTGTCTTAGAGTAGTTCAAATCATTACTAGAAAGTGATGAAGTCGCTTCGAAAATTTATTAATTATTGATCTGTATCAGTTCAACCATCCATCCCATTTGTAAGATATGTCTTTAATAACTCTTGGGTTTCTTTGGTATGAAGATTCATGATACACATGTTTCCTCCTCGGATGAATATTATTGGATAGAAGGAATGACTGTATATTATTAGGCATATATAGGAAAGAAGTTAGATTCACTGTATAGAAATAATCGAGTTATTCATGTGATTTATACTGGTAAGCTTTAATGATTAGTTTTGGCACCTCTAGGTGTATTCTTCTTATTCATCAAATGACCATTATTCAATCAACTTCTTCACAGTAGTGAATGGATCAACCATTTTTTTGCATCTATATCCATTATAGAGGTCCTAATTATTGGGTCTTATATCTAATATTCTCCAACAAAATGTTGAGGATGGGGTTTAGAATGATAGATTATATAGGTGCCATTGTCTCATTTATAGTAGTGGCATAATTTTATGGGAACATGTTGGGTTAGAATCTCCTCCATTCATCTCTATCCTCGATGAGGATTCTTTGTTTGTGTTTATTTGGCTTGGTATATCACAGTGATTATAAGGGTTCATGCACATATCATTTAATAAATTCCAACAATATTAGATTCATAATTCACAGTGGTGCTACTCGAGTTCATTCCTGATGGTTTGACTTCCCTTTTCAATATTCAATAGGTAAAACAAAAAATTGGACTTTAGTGGAGGCTCACAGTAGATCATTTCTGATAGGTTGATTTTTAGTGGAGGTTCCAAGTAGCTTAAGCTACTGTGAATATGCGGTAGCATACTTGTTGTGACATATACATAATGACAATGTGGATATGGTTAGTTGAATCTCATCTTTTATAGATTAATATGCCATGAATATTTGGTTGGTTTCACTATTTAATTGTGGTCACTTAAGTGACCATGGGAGGTAGTGTAATAGGTGCAGTTACATGCAGTGTCTCCATGCAGTATATTTAATTACCTTGAGGTAGAGTGGTGCAATCACTTTTGGAAGTGAAAATGATTTCAATGTGGTGATATTAATTTTTTTTCAATTTTGGTAACATTATAAAATTTACAAACCATATATTTATTTTTACAGATATTTATTGTGCATGGTGAATTTTGATTTTTCAAGCTTAGTCACTTCAGGAATTTACCTCATTTCAACATGTATCTCGTAAATATAATTTCAGTGAAAAAAAATTCCAAACTAATTGAAATTAAATTTTTATTCATTAAAAATTTAAATAAAAAACTACCAATTATTATTTTTCATTTACCAGATTTAGATAGATTTTGAAAAACACATTTTATTTTAAATTTTCATTTTCAAATCTAAAAATTCTTTAAATTGAAATTTAAATTTCAATTTGAAAGTTATAGTTCCTTTTAAAACAATTTTAACTCAATATTTTTTTAAATTCTAAAATTTAATAAAAAAACTAAAATAAAAAAATATTGATTATAATTATAATTTAATTACTTTTTTGCATTAACTAATTTAAAATTTATAGTTTCAAATAAAATCTGAAATCCTTAATAATGTAGGAATTCTTAATTAATTATACAAATGAATATATTAACAAAAACGCTTTATTTATCCAGTAAATAATTAAGATAAAATTTCAAAGGAACTATAAAAGGGATTGATTACCTAAAATTTTGATTAAATTAGAGTATATTTTCAATGAATAAAGGCCAAAAAATTATGTTTTAATCTCACATAAATAGATTCCATTGAAGGATAAAAGTTATGGATCCTACTAATTTTTAGAATACTGAAGGATTCCCAGTCTGAAAGTGCATGTTCATAAGAGAAGAAAGAGATGAAATTACCCAACTCATGCTTGTTGCGAAGATCTTGGGCATAATGGTTCACAGAACTAGTCATGCATATGGATTTTTCATGAGTAAGCCCATATTTAATAGATTAGGGGCCCATAATTACTCAACATTCACAAAAAATATTGATAAAAGTTGGAATAAAATGGTATTTATCTAAGTTGGGTTTTTGAATCTTTTGTTTTTTGAAAAGGCTGGAGTTATGTGTGACCAAGGACTCTAGAATAATAGTTCTCTATAGATGTCCATGGAATGGGTTTCAGGGCTGATTGAATCTCATGGAGTCTGAAACTCCATGAATCATATTCCTAGATTCAAAATTGTGTAATTAATGGATAACAGTTTTGAGAAATTCATATCAAATATAGTATGGTACTTTAAAGCACTAATGTGAGGTCATTCATGGGAAATACTCACCTATTGGAGTCCATCTTTCTCCTGGTTTATGTAAAGAAAGGATTTATGAGTTGAGATTATTTATCATATGTTAAATTTCTGGATATAATTAAAATTTAGGTATTTAATATTATTTATTGGCTTCTAAAATGGCGGGGGATGTGTTTTTTGAAAAACTAAAAGCGGTCGTGAAGATGTAGGTCTCACAACGTTTCAGCAGTGGTTTACAAAACTCCCAATTCATGAGAATATGAAGAATTTCATATTTTGATAATTCTTCTTAAAAGGTTTCTAACACCACTTAATGTATTCTTATTTTGTTACCTTATATATGTAGTTTTTTTGAAGGGCTGCGTTTTTAATTATCATCTCCCTTATGTGATCAACTCAAATTGAATTTTGATAGCTATTTCACCTTCTAATATATTCCTTTATCCAATTTTCTACATCTATATTCACAAAAATTTATTATATATATATATTATAAATTTCATTAAATCCATTTCATAAAAATGATCAATTTATTTTATTAATATAGTAACAAAAAACATTGAGAAAATAATATTTTTTTAAAATATCCCACACTAAAATTAACTTTTTCCAACCAAATTTTTTTTATCAATACATTGATAATAAAATAATTTACTTATTTTTTAATATATATTTATTTAATTTTATTCTTTAAATATTTTAGAAATTTTTTTAGCCTATAGAAATATACATTTATTATAAATTAAATTTTGTTACCAATAGATAATTGTCATTTTATTTAATTCATGAATAAATTATTATATATGAATTGTATAAATTTAATATTTTACTAAAGTTGATTTATGAAAATTAATCTACTTGGATACATACATATCAAAAAACAATATATTTTGTGATTATATAACCAATGACCTAATTTCTAACAACCACATATCCAACTTCCACATTACTTTCCTATACATATATATACAATTCCATAATTCATTTAAATCATTGGTAATATTCCAAAACTTATTTCTTAAGATTTTTACCATATTTTATGTATTATCATTGTTTCTATAGTTATCATGATGGTATGATCCTTTTTGAAGATCATGTTTATGACTATTTCAATCTTGCTTTATATTTATTTTCATGGTTTTAATAAATTTTGTACATTTTCCTAATTTTGTTTCATTTAGTTATATTGTTTTTTATTATATTTAAATATTGTACCTTAATAGATTTTTTATCTTAGTTCAATGTTGGATGTAAGAAACACTATTAAACAAACAACTATGTTTAAATGAAATGGAAATTAATTTTTTTTGGTGATATAGATACCATGGATATAACGTATTCAGATGGGATTTGTGTCTCATGAGCCACATGGTTCCATAATCTGTAAATTATAGCATATGTTTGATAACATGTGGTTGTTGATGTGTTTTTCCTATGAATGAAATGAAGTTTAGTTAGAAGAATGGGTATTTTATTCATGTTGAAGTTTGATAAAAAATAAAAAGGATTTGAAAAGGAATATTTACTCTTTTTCATCCATTATAAATATGGGAAAATTTTATTTGATGTAATTACAAGGCTATAAAAGTGTACTTGGTATTGTGGAATGGGGTTTAACTATTTATTTTTAAGTAAGTTTAGTAGAATTAATATTTTTATTTATCTCACTATATGTCATATTAATTAATGGTGTCAATTTATAATGGTCAATTCTAGGATTATGTAATATTTTATTGGAATTAAATAATTAAAATTATTCAATTCATTATAGAGTTACTGTAAAAAAGCTAATTTGGAAGAAAACTAATTGGGTTGATGATGACCATCTACTTCAGGGGATATATATTCTTAATTTTTTGAAACGTTTTATGTAAAAATTCAAGTTATATTTGGGGTCTATAAAATAATTATTTGGATTTAAATATTATTTAAAAATATTTGCAAAATTTAATTCATTTCAAAATGGTATTTTCAAGTAGCATTACTCTTATGACATTTTATTTTTTATGGAGTGATTTGTTTGAAAAAATAATTAGGTTATGGAAATTTAAATTAGATAGGAATTTTGATTATATTTTGGATATTAAATGGGTATTCCATAATCCTATTATTATTTAAACTAATTTTATAAGAGTAAAAAAGGGGTTGTCTCTAAATGATAATTCAGTTCATATTTTTTAAAGGTATTTTTATAATACTTGGTATATTTGAAAAAAATGGAAATTGTAGAAATTTTCACATTATTTGGACATTGATTTAAAAAATGGGACTTTAATTTTTTTTTTATATTGGGTCTAGATACATTATGATACTTAGTGTTTCATTTTAAAATTTGTGGAGTTTTAAAGTTGAAATTTTTGTTAATGACCATGTAATGGTTTGATTTAATGATGCAATGTTTTTTGTAATGATGTGAAATACAAATAATGAATTCTTAGATGGTTTGATATGTGTATCATGAATTTATAAGTACTATCTTTGGGTAAATATATAAGTGTTGAATTTGATATGAAAATGTTTTTGGATAAAGTGTTTTTTTAATAATTTGTTTTTTAGAGGAATGTTATTGAAATTATTTTTTATTATTGAAACATTAATGGAAATAATGTTGTTCGGTGGTATTGTGATAATTTTCCATCTTATTAGGTGGGTTATCTTGGGGTGTATTTGGGTTACTCTTTAGTTCATTTGTATACTATGTTTTATAGTAATTCTATGTGAGATTTATGGGTTGAGAATACACTCTATTATATTTAGTATGTATACTATATGGGAGATAGAGGGGTGGGTTATAATAAATATATTTTTCATCACAGGCTTGGATTGTTTTTAAATTGGAGAATAATTTGATTTATTCACTATGAAATTTAATTTAATGGTGTTTCCCCATTAGTGAGGACTTTTTAAAAGGATAGTTTATTTATATTGATTACAAGTTAAAGGATATATATTGGATTACTTGTTAATTTCTTTTAATTTCCTTTGGTTGGAATATTTTTTTTGTATTATTTATTTTCTTATGAGTTCTTTTGAGGATGGTTATTGGAAAAGACTCAATATTAATGAATAAGTATGTCACTAAATAAACTAAATGATCATTTTTGATTTTTTTTTCTTTGGAATTTGTTTTCAGTTAATTTTAGGAGTGTATTTGTATCTTATCTTGATTATTATGGCATTAAAACTATATGGTTCTGTTTTAATCATGGTGACATATTCATTTATGTAATCATGTCTGAAAATATTTTGGGAATCTGGATAATTCTCTACATGTGGGGACATATAATTGATAATGTGAGTGAATGTGGGATGTATGATTATTTATTTTCTAGTAAAAGTTCTAGATGATAAATTATAATTGATATAATATTGTATTGGGTTTGATCAACGTGGATAAGAGTTGGACTAAAAATAAATTTTGTTGGGATTGTTTTTATTGTATAGTCATGTAAGTGAATTTTTATTATTTGTGAACTAAAATCTAAAGAAGGATGATGTGCGATTATTATTGTATTATATTATATGACTTAAAAAAATATGAAAACTAATAAATGATAAAATATAAACTCTATCTTGGTTGTGACATTAGAATTTGGAATATTTAGGTAGTTGCTTTGGATAGTTTCAAATGATTATTCTCATGGAATGCGAAACACCAAATAAATCCCACATCTATAATGGGTACTGGTACCACATTATAAAGGTCTGTGGTTATGGGAATTTCATTACAATAACACATAGAAACTCATATTAGTAAAGAGTAAGGGAGTTCCGGATCATCAAACCATGTCGGGGGAATACTTTTTTTACTTTGACATTCTCTAGTAGATTTATGAAATATTTATGAATCTTTAAAAAATACCAATACAGTTTTGGTTACCCGAATGGTAACTATTTTATCAAAACTACATGTCAATAATGATAATTTAATGTATTATAGGATCTACTTTATTTTTTTATTTATTTATAATGCTTTTGTTTATACCCACAATTAGGAACTCAAGATATTTTCATCGTCTAGGGAGGTAGTTGTTTCTTTGGAATTGGGATTGAACCTTAAAGAGGAATGCTATGTATCTTATGAGAGAAAAAAAAATCAAATCCCACATTGTTAGAATGAAGTGATTTAAGGTCGTATGGTAGGACCATACCTTTTAGTTTAACATAATTTTTTAGGTACATATATGAGGTAATTTGAATATTGTATTTGGTGTATCAAGACATAAAAAGGTGACCTACATATCATATGAAGATAGAAATATGATTACATGTTTTTATTCTATTTTATTGTGAGTATAAAACTTTGAATAAATAAAAAGATATTGTCATGAATTACATATGAAAGGAGGCCCATATTTTATTCGTTTATATCATGATAATAGAACAATCATTTCTAGTCTCTAAGGACATATGATTCATTCTCAATGTGAGAAATAAGAGGCAGAAGAAGATTAGACACATCACTTGAGAGCGTAAGATCAAATTTGTATGGTGATTAGACCCTATGTTCACCTAATGATTCTACATTATAAGTATATACATTTTAAGGAAAGAAAATGCGGTTGGGCATTACTCATAAGAAGGATTCCCTTACATGGGTTATTTTGTATGGGTCTTACTCACTAAGGTTTCCAAGAGAGAATAATGGCTATGAGCCCAATAGATATTATGGCTCTTTAAGAAATGAATTATAGTATATCAGAAGGAATATTGAAAAACTAAATATATAAATGGGAGGGTTTGATGATAATATCATGTAAATTTAATGTTATTTAAGGGTAATATTGCCTCAGAGAAGTAAATATAACAGTATATTATATATGGATATCATGACTTAAGAATAAATTTTAGATATACTATATTTAATTGGAATTATAGTAATCATAGATCATTTTCTCCTAACCCACTAATTGACAAGAAGAGATAACTAAGATCATTGGATTCTAGCCCATATGATTAGAAATCATTTGAGTATTAAAAACTTACTCTAAGAGGGATTCTAAATTTGGATTAATCAAGAAGGATCTTCTATGTATAGACCCATGGTGCATAAAGAATGTAAAAGAAGTGATCTTGAAATTTATAATATAAGGGAATCCATGAAGAGAAGATATGTGATATGAAGGGAAAAAATATGGTGTCATCTTTATGAAATATGATAACACTGAAAGGAAACTTCATGATGTAAGGAATTTGAACACATTATAGTGGATTACTCCTAGGATGATTCCCATGTATGCTCTTATTATTTATCTACTGATGATGAGAAAGGATGTCCATACTCCTATGATAATTTGGTCTTATGTGATAGAATGATTTGGATCTTACACCATGTGTTTTCCAATATCATAATTTTATTCTATATCGTGTGAGGTATAAAGAGAGAAGGCCATGAAAGGTCAATTGAATATGTTTTATGGAATGAGGACCCTCAGGGAAAATGGTACAATATCACCTTCTATATCTTCATAATTGGTTTTACAATATCATTTTGATGTAAGTGAAATGTAATCATGTGACCTTGAGTGAGGTCACATGATCATAACTGACCACATAAATTTGAGTTCAGGGCTAGGGTTGGTGCATAAGGCCATGGGATCCTAACCCCAGTCCATCATAGAAAATTATCATATGAAAGGGGTTCTTGGAAAAGGATCCATAACAAACCACATGTAATTATGGTGTATAATTCCATGGATGCATAAACATAGTTCATAATGGAAAATTCTATATGAAATGGGTGCTTGTCCTAGGTTTCAAAACCACGTTGCACAAACTGGTGATGATTTTATGATGGTTTTATATCCTTTTTCATAAATATGGTACATGTATAAAAATTTCATGACCGAGGATCAAAAACGAAACTATAGGAAAAATGATTGAATTACTAGGGTTTTAATGAAAAACACAAAAATACTTAACAGGTGAAATGAAATATATCTAAGAGATCTTGGTTGAGCCCTATGGACTAATAGTACATGAAATAGATCACATTCCTAATACACATGAGGAAGGATTAATGATAAAGGGGAGCATTTACAAGGAAAATATTTGACATGATCATGGGTTCCTATCCAAGGGAATAAAAATGTATCACTTAAAAAAGGCTCTCGTGAAAACATCACATGAATCCTCTTCACATGTATACACCATGAAAGGATTTTCTACATATATGAGCTAAAAGGTTCTGTTTCTTGACTACATATGCATGTTTTAGGTTTCACCAGTAAATCACATGATGTTAAAATCATCATGAAATCCCATAAGGGATGGTAGGTCACCTTATAGAGTATCACATAGTAAGTATTTACCTGGATAACTTTTCCTAAAGTAAAAACCCATTCCCCACTCTACACCCATCTCTCTTCATCTTCTCTTTGTAATAGTTGGTATATGGGGATGATATGATTTATATGAAAAATGAGAGATCTACCACAAGAAAAAACTTTTGTTCTATGTTTTTAATTCAATATCTATATATAGTTTATCACATATTTTTACATCTAATAAATTTGTCATGCTTGATTGACATGAACCATCGATGATCACACTGACCTAATCAGCCTTGGATGCGAAGAACATGTTTATTCAAGGTTCATATTAAAAAAATTGAAACTATAAGGATTCTAAACAACATTTTATACTAAATAATATGATATTGAGGTATTTCATGATCATTTTCCTTGTGGATATGTGATCGTGTAATGCAACCAAGGAAGTCTAAGATGTGATCTTCTCACATATGTTGGTCTTCATTTAAATACATGTAGATATGACATGGATTAATTTAGAAAAGACTTTTACATGTTTCAAGAATACTCATATGATGTCTTAGTCTGATCCCTAGATATTATTAATGTTTTTTTCATCAAACGACGAAGTGTGGATATCAGGTAGGCTAAGGATGACAAGGTTGAAGACAATCGCTTGATTGATCGAATGATGTAGATGAATCTTATTGGATGAACCTATGTATAAACGTCAATTTTTTTAGTTCAAATTATTTTGTACAATATAAAAATCCCATATAAAACATGAGAAAATATTGCAATAACGTAATAAGTAATCACTTTTACATATCCGGTTAACTTCTAGTAATGGAGTTCATTCCTAACTTCCATTGGCATCGAACCATGTCGACACCAACCTATTTTTTTCTAGATTGAGGTGTATATATTCACCCTTCATGAATATAATTTTTTTTGTATGTATAAAACTACTAATATGGTAATATAGTTTTATTTCCTCTCTAGTTCTATTTAGGCAACTCCCATTAGAGCCTAGTCTTGGTGGTTGGTTATCCATCCATGTCTGGCTTATTTTGTTATTAAGAATCCCTAAAAATAAATAGAAAAAATATAAGAATTATATTTAAAAATGAAGAAGAATATGTTACATTATAAAATGAATAAAAATCCAATATTCTTAATAATTATACATCCAAACTTTCTATATTCTTAGAAGTTCTCATGAAATATTTAAATTGTTTTTTTCATGGGAATTTTCGGAATTCGTTAATAACATTCCCAACATACTTTATTAAAAAATTAACATTTTAATAAGGTTTAAACCTCTAAGACCCCCTTTATAAGGTGAGTGGTACACATTTATGTTTCACAACAAATTCTCCACTATAATTAGATTCATTCATAATGAAATGAATTCAGTTCAAAGGTAAATATAGGTCACTTTTCCAAGTACTTGAATATTTGTTAGGATTTTGTACTAAACCCTATGAGTGGATTCGATAAGAGTATAATGTTGAACAAATGATTTTATGTGTCATGTATAGGAGAATATCATCAATGAGTGCTTGGGTTACAGATATAAACTGCCTTTTAATTTCTTATATGAATAATCAACTTGAGGCACTGGGTTTCCAAAATGTTTAGTCTCATCTCAAGGAAAAAATATCCTAAATTATTAAATGTAATATTTCAATGGTAGAAAAGTTATTGGTATAGAAATATATTTATAGTTGGATCCATGATAATATTTTTGGATGTTTTTATGTATCTTCTGATAGTGGGAATCAAGCCACACATAGTTCTGAAAAAAGACAACAACATAGATCAAGCTCATGCATAGAGGAGAAATTTTCTCAAAATAGGATCATGGATGGAAAACTCTATAATAAATGAATATTTAATATATATATATATATATATTACATAATATAAGTGATTTAATAAATTTATGATCTTATCCATAGTATGATCAGATATTTTAGTGGGGATATTGCAAGAATTTGAATCTCATGCCATAATTTCTAGACACATTGGGTAAGGTACACTATGAATTTTCTGGCCATATAGGACAAACCAGGTTTTATTTAGTATATTTTTATATGGGTGCTATGTACCCCCAAAATTACTCTGGAAAAGATATTTTTCTACTATTTTCTAGGTTTAGTGGACTTAGCGAGCATAAATTGATTTTTTCCTGGCCCTGATAATGGTCTCTAAAAGGTTTTGTAACTTTTAATTTAAACCCTAATTTTTACCCCATACATTGAGGTGAGGGTTAGTGGGAATGAAATCAGATTTTACTCATGTATAACTTTCTAGGATTTGAACCAGGAAAATTTTACGCCTTTTCTATTTCTGAGTTCACAATGTTTCATAGATCACATAAGGTGTTTATCATGTGAGAAAAGAATCAAATTTTTCTTAGGGTTCCCTTTAAGGGTTTTCAACTTGACAAGAATTTTGTCTAAATAAATTATATATTTAAGGACTTATGATTTGAACCAGTGATTTTATTGTGTTTTAAGTCAATCATATTTGATCCAACGATGAAAATGTTTTGATATTATATTTTTTGGAACTTATATTCTTATAGTTTAAGGATATATAGCTTGTACCCAGTGTTAAAAAAATTACCACATAATTAATGTTAAAACAATGGATAATTCTAGTCATATCTCAAAGTTCTTGACTCAATGATGATGAGAAGAGATAGACATATTGGGGATGCTGAAAAATCACATTGAGGTGATGATCTCCACTACAAAGTTGTTAATGTTAATATGGATTGAATGACCTTTTGACAAGGAAAATATGCCTTTGGTTTATATAAAAATGAATCTTGTGTAGATATAACCCATGAATAGTAAATAATAGTGGTCCCTTGAAGTTTAGAATGATAGTTTTCAAGGTTTGTGGAAGGATTGTGGAGATTTAGAAATATATGAAATTTGTATGTTGTAGAGGAAAAATATTCATTAAGGGTTCTCACACCCGACATCCATTATTAGGTAAATAAGGATGAGTATTCAAGAAGGATTTTGAACCATACATACTTTCTAATTTCATGAAATAAGTGTATTATATAATGGTTCTGACACCTTTCATCCATGCTTAAGTCAATAAGGATTCATATTCAAAAAGTGTTCCAACACTATGCATCCTTACTCAACCCATCAAGGATGAATATTCAGGAAGGATTCTGGCATCCTGAATCCTTTTTTAATTCACAAAGGATGAATATTAAGAAAGTGTTATGACACCCTACTTCCTTGATCAAGTCATGAAGGATGAATATTACAAAGGGCTCTAACACCATACATCATTACATCATGATTGATAATGGTATATTGTGAAGTAATGTGAAGGATTTTTAATCCACTTGGATAGTTGGATTATATTTTGTGTAAATCATGCATCAAAGATTCTGAATCAAGGATGATGATATGGGAAAATCATTTTGGGAAATCATTCAAATCAATCTTATGTGACATGTTTTTATGTAATGTTCTTGGGATTATATCGATTATATTCCCATTTTTCAATTTAGATAAACCCATGGTTGATGGATCAAGGGACCTTATACATAACAAAATCATGAATGGTCAAGAATAAGGGTCCTTTAAAGTGGAATCTTATCTTTCCATGGGACATGTAATTTTTTCAATGATTCAAAAACTTCGGTGGTGATATAGGGTAAGTATAGAATGTTATCCATGAATGGTTCAGACACCCATGAAATAGTATATACAACATTGTCTAAGTAAAACATGACATGAATAAAGGGTCAATTACTGGTATAAACTACCCAAATAAATGGGGAAATAATTTTACTGTCAAAACTCATGGACCCAGATATCATAGATTTTAAGGAAAAAAGAACAGGACTTCCAAAATGTTCAATAGTAAGGTATGACATCCTATACTTGAGAATGGGTATGGTACATGGTGAGGTTGCATAAAGGGTGTTGAATCCAATTGAATAATTAGATTAATGAGATTTTAGATAATGATATTGGAATATCTAAATCAATGAGATGTGGATAATTGTCAGAGAATTTGATTAATTAGTAATTGTGGAAACAAGTATCACACATATTTCGGAAAATATCTCATGGGTTTAAGGGGGTCCATTCCTTTGAGGGAAAAATATACTCTAGGTCATAGGCTTTGAGGCATTTTTTTATTGACCAAATAATCCAAGTGGCGTTACTTTGGATCAGTCCATATCTAGTATCCATGAAATATAGAGGATAAACAACAGGAATATGTCAGGGTTATGGGATTCCAAGATAATTTCATCAACTCATGGAATTAGTGAGTATTAAATTAGACTTCATAGACATAAATTTGAAATATTGAAATAAAAATGTTCAAGAAGGGTTAGAGCATCATAAAGGTTGGAACAGTGCATGATTAATGATTTTATATGTAAAAGGGTCATGGTAAACCATTAGTTAAATTTTATCATGGATTACAATAGTAAAGTGATCATAGATAAATTTTTTTATGGTCATAGGATATGTTGTATGATCTTTTAACCTCTTTTTTAAATCTTTATCATTTTTCTATGATTTTAAGATTAAGTTATTATAATGTAGAGACTTGAATTTTTTTAGCGTCACCTTTGTAATTTTCAATATGAAACATTTTTTATCCCTTTCACAAATTTTTTTGGGTCTTTCAATTTATACAATAGAGGAAGAGAGTTTATATTCATACAACTTTAACCGAGGAGTATATAGTTTAAGGTCCTGATGTGGGGACCGTGTATGATGGATATGTGAAGAAATTTCACAATTAGGTTTCCCAAGGTCTAGTATATTACAAAATTATATTAAATAGTGGATGGGGAGCATTAAAATATGGCTTGAGGATCTCTTATCATGAGTAAGGTTATTGGGAACACACATAAGGGACGATCGAAACCACTCAATTAAAACAGACTGTATGTTCATGCAGGAAAGGATTACAAGGATTATTGGACATTTTTTCAAGGAAAATATGCCTCTAGCAGATGTGTTAGGAACCTCTATATAGATCCCAGTCATGAATATTCATGAAAATGGGTCCCTTCCCTTTACATGTGATATGAATGTTTTGAGGCAACAAGATACACTCATGACTTGAAGTGTGGAATATGGATTTAAGTCCATAGAAAGATATCATAAGCAGACAAAACATCAATTAACCATTGTAATTATGTTGTGGTCCTTTGATAAGGAGTGGTAATGGATGTTTTTTAGTATAACATCATGAAAAATTGACCCACCTGTCATTTAGTTGAACATCATGTGGAAAAGATGCATTTTCTATGATATTTAATATCACACGATAAAGACCATATGCTGAATAGTTAAACTTCATTTGACCAAGAAGTTATGTACTAAAATGGAAATTCAGAAATGTATCTTTAGATAACCTTTAATTGGTCAAGTGTCACTTGAATGTAAGAGATATTTTAATCCTTGCACATGTTTGTGGGAAAATAACCATATGTTAAGAAAACACTTCATTGATCAAAATCAAACTCAATAAAAAAATACATAGATCAGGCTTATACATTAGAAAAGAGAGTTTGTACGACATGAACATTATTAAGTAGTTTAAATTCATGAATAGTTTACTAATTAATTATCCATGATGTTTTAGATATTCCCAAATGGGTTATCACAATCCTATAATCTCACATGATTCATAATTTGTGTGAAAAACAAGAGGTGGATGGGGAATAACACATACAATGCTAGTGAGGGGTGCTTGAAAAATATGAATTGAAAATATATTGGGGAATATTTTTATAACATGGGTATACTAATGAGGGAACCCAATATATGGACTATCATATTGATCTAACTCATTAAAATGAGAGAAATGTGGCATTTTAGTTTGATTTTTATGGATGGTCCAAGGATAGAGAATCTAGGTGTCACTATATATCTCGTGATAATAATAATCAAGACACAAATTGTTTTTAAATTTATTACCACATGGATCAAATTCATACATGTGGGGTTGGAATTTTTAAATATCTATAAGTTTTATGTTTTAGGTGCCCTCTATACAGATCCATCTCATGAGAAGAGAATTTGGTCTAGACTTAGTGCAGAGCCATCAGGGAAAATTATATATTGTTATAAAAGTTCAAACAATATATTAATAGGGTAAATTTTACATATTTTTTATGGTCATAGGATAAGATATTTAAGAATCCCTATTTATAATGTGCTGATAGGAACCAAGGAATTCACAGTTCATTGGAAAAAGATCCCCCACCTAGAATTGACTTCTGTACATGGGAGATGGGTATATGAATCCTCAAAAGTGATGTTTACCACTATATTCTGAGTGAAATACCTCGAGATATTGTAATGGAATAGAGCTATAATGTTTGGAAATTATTTATATTATATGATATTTTTTGTTACCTAACTACCAAACCATGGTGAATACTATTTAAATGGACCAAGAACCAAATAGGTTTATTATAGTGATGATGGTTGGGCCCGTGAAAATTTTACCAATAATTTCTATATATCATGAGAAGTTATGAATCAATATAAAATGTGTTCTGGAAAGTAAAAGGGCCCCCAACATATGTCTGGGTCATATATAGGGGAAGAAAAATAGGCGAACTATTGTTTTATCAATGTGGTTGGGCCTACAATTTGGTATACTAGTGTCACTATATTTCATATATGGTTTATAATTAATACACACATAGTTATTTGAAAGAGAATTATTTACACAGATCTAGACTAGATACCTAGAGTAGGGACTTTTATTTCAGGAATAGGTCCCCATATTAGAAAACTCCAGTCAAAATCTACCATGAATTTCAAATAATATGTTGTATATGGACTTGTTAAAATTTTTAATATGATAATGGTGGTAATTTTGACATTATATTAATTAGATATAACTTATTATCAGAAGTTGAGAATAAAACCTACAAATAGTTCCTTTCCGAGAATTACCCTTACATAGAGTTGGATCATATGCAGAGGGTTTCACCTTAGTGAATTACTATTTAATGAGGCTATGGATTCTAGTATCGATGTAAAAGTGGGAATTTCTATCCATCGTTTTTATAATAATAACATGAGTGGCTATCAGAATTTAGCAATTCTTCCATATATGTATCTAACTCATATGAAAATAAGATAATTTGTGTATCATTATTTTAAGGATTGTGGTTGGTCCTAGGATGAAATATCTGGGAATCACAACATATGTCATATTAAAAATTATTGAGACATGTGAATTTCTTGAATAAAAGGTCCTATGAAAAAATCTAAATCATATGCAAGGTAAAGGGGTATATTTATATTGAAGGGTAATATATAAACTATCTTCCAATGGAATGATCTCTAACATGTGTTTGAGGTAAAGGGCCCTTATATTAGGAAATTCCTTTACATACAGGTGCATATTCATAGTCCTGAAGTCAAAAAAGGGTGACTATATCAACATAGACAAAGAACCACAGATAGTAATGATGTTGATTTACATGGGGATTATAACAAAACAATATACATGAGCATCACTATATATTATTATGGACCAAGACACATGAAGTTCTTATATAAGATATTCCCTACACATACATCGCTCATTCACAGAGAGGGAATTTTTTTATTGCATTATGGTTGGTCCTAGGAATGTGGATATGAGTGTCAAAACATATCCCATATAGAAAGGAATTTATTCAGATTTTGTTCTTGGAAATAATGATTCCCTATTTAAATATGGATCGTATTCAAGGAATAGGGGCAATTGATACTCTACGCCATGTGTCTAACAAGTTCACAAGGACCTCTATGTGTCTTGAGTCCTCCGTATATGCCCTAGTTAGTTTAGAGTCACGTAGAAGGATATTTCACTGCATAGTTTAACATCATGCGGTGAGGATGATTTCTATACAATATAATGACATAAAAAGAGGATTTTGGTGATAAAAAGTATATAGTATTTCTTCTAGGGATCATGATTGGTTTCACTTGCATCCAATCCACAACAAAAATATAAAAACCTCATCTACGAGTTAATAAAAGTGAACAAACAACATAATTGAGTGAATTGTTGAGTAACAAGGCAAGGTGGTGGATTTTTTTTAAAGAGGGGTAACATGGGACATATTCTTTTTAGGAATCTCAGCTTAGTCTAGATGTGAATATATAGAAGTCACTACATATCTCAAAGTACTAATACTCAAGCCACACATAGCTCTTAAAGAGAAAATTACCCATAATTAATATGCATCACATATGTAGGGAGGTCATTTTTCCTATATGGATCTAACTCTCATGAAATTCATTGGCCTTATGGGATGACCCACTCTGATCAATTTTTGGTCTTTTAGAATGGGCCCACTATATTGAATTTAAATTTCATTCAACAACGAGGTAGTTTTTATATATTTTAAGGTCTTACTATCAGGACATCTAATTTGGTATCATGAAAATCCCTTGACTATGTACATTATAGGTGTTCCTAGACCTCATAAGGAATCATTCTTTCAAAAAATCAAGCCACACATAGTTTTCATGATGCTTCCATCTATATATTTATTAGGTAAAAATATATTTTTCATTATTTTTTGATGGAAGATGTGTGTGGGAAAAATATTGGGATAAAGACATGATTTTGTATCCTATAAGGATGAGAATAAATACTCTTTTAGTTATTATGATGAATCCATTCATATATCAAGATCATATACAGGTAGGGGGAATTTTTTCATTTATTGAGTGAACCATGAATTCATATTTGGTTAAAGGTTCCCCCATAAAGATCAAGATTATACATAAGGAAGGTTAATTTCTATATTCTAATCCACCATTTTGACGGAACATTCTACTTTATCACAAACATATATAAAAGGGGTATAAACCACATATACTTAAATGGATCTAGATTTCATATAGGTAATGGTTCCCATTAGATGGTCAACTCTATATAGTTTTATGTCTTCGAAGATATACCCAATGTCATAAATATTGTAATCATGTGACAAGGACTATCAAGGTCTAATTTCTATGGCTATACACAATTGACCAAGGTTTTACCAAGTGGATTTTCAGCCTCCACATGGGATGAATACCCAGAAATGAAAGGTTATAAGAAAAAATGATTTAATATTTTTTTGATAATGGGTATGAAGAATAGATGTATAACATTTATGGTATTCATATCCTCTTTATGTTTTGGGTTATGGGAAGTGAAAATAATAAACCAATGAATATTTTAGTTAATGGGAAGTGGAAACATGTGAGAGTCATTAAACCATTGGTAATGGTGTAAACCAGTATCACTCACAATTAGGAAAATAGTTCATGGGTTTAAGGTGGACATTTACCCTAGGGAAAAAAATCCCCAAGCTCACAGTTTATGTGGAATTGTCTTATTCACCAATGAATCCTAGTGGGGTAACTTTAGATAATTCATTCCTTATTACCAATATGACATAGTATAGAACCTAGAGAATGTGTCAGGTTTCATGGAATACCAAATGAATTTGCAGTCAAGGAATTAGTTACTATTAACATAGATATTAGAGTCATAGAGTTGGTTCATGGATAAAGTAATGTTCAATAAGGTTTTAATCTCTATAAATGTTACTAAAATGTGTATGAATGGATTTTTGGCTAAAAGGGATAAAACATGAAATTCTTGAATACATAGTCATCAAAGGTGATGATCTGGTTAATTTGAAGTCCTCAGGATGTGATGTTTAATGAAATTCCAAAAGGATCACGTTACCTATATTTGAAAAACAATCATCTCAAGCATGATAGTCAAATTGAAATTCCATTTCTACTAAGCTTACATGAGCCATGCTTAGTGTGAGATACAAGAGACAACTAGGAACTCAATTGAACTGTATGAGAGCACATAATAGTGAACCTATGGGGACATTCAAATTTTAAATAGAATTGTAACCAATATATATACTTAAATCTCATGGAATTAGGTGGTTGGGAGTGATGAAAACTCATGGATGGGACTAAAATCAAATATCCATGTGTCACTATGTATCACATGGTATGAGAGTAAACCCCCATATAGTTCTTATGTATGGTTCCTATGAAGATATGTCTCTGATGTAGGGGTAAATGAATTTAATTTTACATATAGATCCAGATCTTGTATAAATAATTGGCAATAAAGATTTATCCTAGATTGATATGGAAAATATATGATGTGTGATATCTTCTTCCAATTATATGATTGTTGGAGAGAACTAAATGTGGGCTAATAAACATGTATGTTGGAATCATTTTACAGCGATCTATCCCATAAATAAAAGCATAGAAAGGTCCAATAATGTGACAAAATTCACACAGTTTAACATCATGAGGCAAGGAAAAATGTGCTATATAATTAAGGTTTTACAACATAGAATGATGTGTCATGTAGTTAATGTTATTTTGATTAGGTTCGATGACTATTTAGTTTAATGTTTTGTTGTGAGGACTCCAAGATATTTAGTTTTAATTCTTACATTGATGACTTAAATTTTGTACATTTTAATTTCATGTGACTAGGAAGTATTTTATGTAGTCTAATAACTGGCATAAATAATGTGTACCATAGATTTTAATGTTGAGCGGTAATGATGTGTACCACGAATTTTTACATCCTGTGGTAAGTACATGTGAATGTTTTCATAACTAATTAGAAGGAAATTTTTTTTGATGGATCTAGGATGAATTTCATTAATTTTACTTCGGTTATGGGATCCCTTAACTCTATCATGCTATCATATATTTACTTCAGGATCCTATCCTTGAAGGGAATAAATCCTTTAACCATATTACATAATTACCAATGGTAATGAAAATTAATGAGATAGTAATACATGAGTTAATCCCTATTTATTTTGTACTTTGAGATCCTGGGAAGGTAATTCTAAAATAAACAAGTGAAATATGTTCCAATATACCCAGTCTTGATGGAATTGAGATTTTTTCTCCCATTAATGGGAGTCATTCACTTATTATTCATAGATGAGTGGGATAGATTATGTTTCCAAGTCTATATGTTTTATATAGAGTGATCAAATGATTATAGTAGAGATTTATGAGTTATTGTTATGAGTAACACCTCATCTATCTACCTATAAAGTCACTTCAAAAAGTTAAAATCAACCCTCTATTGTATACATGAAGCATTGATGGTAGGGGAAGTAATTATCATGGTCTGTCAACTGTTCTTATTTAGGCTCCTTATTCTTGGGATTTAGATAAAATAATTATCCAAAACATAGAAAAAATACTTGGATACATGTTCTAGCATGATAGAATACATCTTTCTTTATGATCCATTAAGAGATGGATGACTAAACTGCATACCACTGTTTGGGGGAAGGTGAAAAATCCATGGTGGCCCCGAATGGAGATGAAATATTCCATAGATTGTGGGAATATGACTCTATTGGAGACTCTATGGAAACTACTATGGTTGAGTAGTGTTTGAAATGATCTTGGAGAGTGGTGTAAAAATTTGAAAATACCTCCAAACCTATGGGTTTGGGTGAAGTGGAACAATATCAGGAATTTAACCTATGTGGATGCAAATAATATAGAAATTAAAATATCCTAATGTGATAGGGGAAAAACCATATACATTACCTTTTTAGGAGGATTGTGGAACATCCTCATATAGAAATGTCTCCTAAAGAATTCCCACAAAAAAATCATAGATATCCTTATTTTTCTGTCAGAGGAGAGTAACTTGTTCTTTAGTAGATATTTCCTTTTCATCTTTAAGGCGATGAATGGAAAAATACATGACATCACCCTTTCCTTTACCAATGGTAGGATTGGTGGATTATGATGGGAGTGTCAATATGGAACTAGAATTTTGGTTCTATTATTTACATTGGGAATATGAACCCTAAAAATTGAACTTTGAAATAGAAATAGTTGAGATAATAACTTATGTAGATATAGGAAAGTTATAACAAATCCCTTCTTTACCATTACTAGGGCTGTAATATGGGACATCCTTACGGGGAATGGATGATTGAAGGAGTGTAAAATCATACAAATAAAGTGTTAACTCATGAAAACTACACGAAAATTACTCATACCTGATTGAAACCATGATGATGGGGACTTAGGTTAAATGAAGCTACTCTATATTTGAATATCTCATTTTATTGGTTAGAATCCAATGTATCATTTGGTGGAACATTTTCGATATTATAGATGAATGCATGGTTGATAAAGGTAAATATTAACACAATACTATGGGTGGGGGTTCTCCCTAGGATTCCACAGTCACCAAATATATTTTTTATAAATACAAAACCTTCTGTATAGTTCAAATGCATTGACGTTGGTGACCTCAAATTTTCAGTGGTTTTGGGTACTTTTGTGCACTAGAGTGGCTGACCAATGTGGTCCCTCGAAGGAAGAAGTAAATTTAACAACATATTAAATGAATTTTTGAAAAAAAATAAAAGACATAAAAACACTAAGTAAATGGATGAAGGTTGTTTGTCGTTTATAAATCTAGAAGAGGTTTTATAGAAGAAGAATGCAATATTTTTTTATTTTTATTTTTGAAATTAAGTTCTATTAAAATGACACAACATTAATATGGTTTTTAAAGAATATTTTTAAATGGAATAATAGATATAACTCTACCTTTTCACACAATTATTTATCATTATCATTTTAATTAAAATTAAATTAATTATAATTCCCTAATTTGTTAACCCTAGAACCCTACAAGGGTTAACTTAACCACAAAGATAAAATTATTTAAACCCTAGGCTAGATTTGGAACATGAAATCACAACACCCTACTTTGTTTGATGTTATTAGGTATGATTATGGTTAGTGGTTAATTATATGACATATCCAATCTGGAAATGAGGATTAATTGATTTTAGGTATTATAGTTGAACCCTAAAAATTCATCTCGTGTGGTCTTGTATTACCGATTAAGGTCACGCTATCACATTTTAGACAAAATCTCGAACTCGTGTTTTCTTGTTAATTGTTAAATTTCTTTCTTAGTTTCTTCATATTTAAAAACAAAATTAAAGATCATATTAATTTCACTACAATAGCTCATTGATTCAAACTAAATGAATGAATGAGGATAGAGGTAAATTGATTACTAAAAAACTACTGTTCCATTGGTGGAGTAGTCATCATAGAAACATTTTTCATTTGAAATTTTCTAGAAAGGGTATAAACCAATTTTTTGTATAATATTGATTACAGAAAAAATAGGATGAGAAAATAAGAAGATAATTTAACAAAATATAAGAAAATATAAAAAATTGGAACAAAGAAATTTATTACACAAATGAAAACCTCACAACATGAAGAAGAAGAATAAGGATTTGATGAGGTAGTTGGGGTTTGGCTTAGTGGTAAGCACCCTTAGTACTACATGAAAAATGGGGGTTGAAAACCAATTGGGTGCAGGTACTGTAGCAGTGCTGTAGCGGGTACTATAGCAGTGGCGGTACTGTTGATCGGTGGGTACTGTAGCGGCGGCAGGGCACTGTACTGGCGGAGGTACTGTGCGGGTACTGTAGCAGCGGGGTTATTATTCACAGAATAGGAATTTGGCCACAAATTTGGGCCTACGGGCAATGTACTGGGCTACAAGCCCACTAGGCCTTTGGGCTATGTAATGGGTCTCCCTCTACCTAGTTAAAAATAGGTCTTTGATTTGGTTTATTAATAAAAATGAGGCTTCAGACCCAACCTTTTAAAAAAATGATTTGATGAGGGGATCCTTTCTTCAAGAGATACCCCTCTTAAAATGGTTGGAAAAATTGAGTGAAACCAATTCTAATTAGCCTACAATATCCTAATTCACGTCCCAACCCCTTAAAATGAGAAAACACTAATTTATAGAGTGTAGGGGAGGATAGGTTTAATTATGTTTCAAGTGTGAATGGGGAATCTCGGCCAAATATTTTAATCCAAATTACACTGCCCATTTGACCTCCAAAACACGTGAACCAGCTATTCATACATGAGAATTATTTGTGGAAAATTGGGTTTTAGAGATACTCTAAAAATATGGGTCCCTTCAAAGCATTTATAAAGATGTTATCACCCAAATACTGAACCAATGTCTAATATGGAGGTTCCATCACACCTTTTTCTTCATGGTCTATTTAGTCCAACCAAATGCACTATTTTGCTCTAATGTTTTAAACAACAATTGCATCCCATTACGTCAGGAATAGGGATTCAAAATTTCAAGTTCAGATCATAAATATAAAAATATTTATTGTCAAAATAGTACACTATACTATAAAGGGTAAAACTGAAATTTCCATCAAATTTTTAAATAAATGATCTATTACCAAATATTTTATAAATAAACATATTTAACACAATGTAAGGAAATTTATCATTTATTATCAATAAAATATAAAATAAAAATGTTTGTTATAAACTCCCCCACACTTACTCTTTTTCACTCCTAAGAAAAACCTCATATCATGTATTCGAAAAAAATGCGACAAGATATGCATATTCAAATTTCTCAATCCACAATGCAAATATAGGGAATGTAAGAATCTCATCATGAGTCAATATAAATAAATTTTAAATTCATTGTCTCATAAATTGTGTCAAAACAAAATCCAGTGATATTTAAAACACTAATCATAGAGAAATAAGTCATGTGTCTATCATGCCAACAATACTCCACACGTGTGTGTGTCAACAATTGCAAGCTCAAAAATCCACCCTTTATATAGTATATTCAGGTCAAGTAAAACAAATTTTCATACCTGTTTTAATTCACCAAAACTATTCTATATTCCATTGAAATCAATTTTTGAGACTCACTCACTTAATCATTCTTGAAAATGAAACCTTAGAATCTCGACCTAGATATCCCCATATATTGCACATTTCATCACTCCCCTCATTTGTTTTGTTTTTTTATGTTTCACTTATAAAAAATCTCACAAAAAACTCTCAAACCATGTTTTATATCCTCAGAAAACTTATTTTAATAGTTATAACAACATCAAAGGTTGATGAAGAGTGGTTTTTGACATGTCCAAGACACAACCCATATGTTTTTGAGGGTGTACAATAGCTGGATAGCAGGCACACCTGCATAGGCCAATTATGTATTGTAATGAAACTGATCAGAAGAGAAATAAATGTATGTATCAACCAATAAATGTTTTTTTACTTAACATTACTATACCATCAATTTATTACGAAAAATTTCACATGTCAAGGTTGTGTGAAAATTTGTGTGGAGAAATAAATGACATAATTTATCATGAAAAAATATCACAAATAATGCTGTCAAAATCTAAAAGGTATTATAATTACCCAACCATTAATATCATCAAAAACTTCAATTTTTATAAAAATACACCCTTGATGATGAAATCTTACTCATGATTATAATTCTACCAATGAATTTTGAAAACATGAATTTTCCATATATTCCACACGATAATGTTACATGATATATATCTATTTTTTTGGTTTGTTTTTGTTTTTGTTTATTTCGTAAATTTTAACAATAAACTTAATAGAAAATACACACAGAACACACAAATGAAAATCCTAAATATCTACCCAAAAATGTTTTCCCCTCCCCCACACATAAAATATATCAGTATCCTAAATGTGAACTTATGAGATGATATATTCACATGAAATGTATAATTTTAGTAGGATAATGAATATAAAAGTGAAAGGGTTAGGAATAAGCTGATATTCTCAATTTCTAATGGGGTATTGTAGCAGCTGGGTTACTATTCACAGAATAGGAATTTGGCCACAAATTTGGGCCTACGGGCAATGTACTGGGCTACAAGCCCACTAGGCCTTTGGGATATGTAATGGGTCTCCCTCTACCTAGTTAAAAAGAGGTCTTTTATTTGGTTTATTAATAAAAATGAGGCTTCAGACCCAACCTTTAAAAAAAAGATTCGATGAGGGGATCCTTTCTGCAAGAGATACCCCTCTTACAATGGTTGGAAAAATTGAGTGAAACCAATTCTAATTAGCCTACAATATCCTAATTCACGTCCCAACCCCTTAAAATGAGAAAACACTAATTTATAGAGTGTAGGGGAGGATAGGTTTAATTATGTTTCAAGTTTGAATGGGGAATCTCGGCCAATTATTTTAATCCAAATTACACTGCCCATTTGACCTCCAAAACACGTGAACCAGCTATTCATACATGAGAATTATTTGTGGAAAATTGTGTTTTAGAGGTACTCTAAAAATATGGGTCCCTTCCAAGCATTTATAAAGAAGTTATCACCCAAATACTGAACCAATGTCTAATATGGAGGGTCCATCACAACTTTTTCTTCATGGTCTATTTAGTCCAACCAAATGTACTATTTTGCTCCAATGTTCTAAACAACAACTGCATCCCATTACGTCAGGAACCGGGTTACAAACTTTCATGTTCAGATCATAAATATAAAAATATTTATTGTCAAAATACTACACTGTACTATAAAGGGTAAAACTAAAATTTCCATCAAATTTTTAAATAAATGATCTATTACCAAATATTTTATAAATAAACATATTTAACACAATGTAAGGAAATTTATCATTTATTATCAATAAAATATAAAATAAAAATGTTTGTTATAAAATCCCCCACACTTACGCTTTTTCACTCCTAAGAAAAACCTCATATCATGTATTCGAAAAAAATGTGACAAGATATGCATATTCAAATTTCTCAATCCATAATGCAAATATAGGGAATGTAAGAATCTCATCATGAGTCAATATAAATAAATTTTAAATTCATTGTCTCATAAATTGTGTCAAAACAAAATCCAGTGATATTTAAAACACTAATCATAGAGAAACAAGTCATGTGTCTATCATGCCAACAATACTCCACACGTGTGTGTGTCAACAATTGCAAGCTCAAAAATCCACCCTTTATATAGTATATTCAGGTCAAGTAAAACAAATTTTCATACCTGTTTTAATTCACCAAAACTATTCTATATTCCATTGAAATCAATTTTCAAGACTCACTCACTTAATCATTCTTGAAAGTGAAACCTTAAACTCTCGACCTAGATATCCCCATATGTTGTACATTTCATCACTCCCCTCATTTGTTTTGTTTTTTTATGTTTCACTTATAAAAAATCTCACACACAACTCTCAAACCATGTTTTATATCCTCAGAAAACTTATTTTAATAGTTATAACAACATCAAAGGTTGATGAAGAGTGGTTTTTGACATGTCCAAGACACAACCCATATGTTTTTGAGGGTGTACAATAGCAGGATAGCAGGCACACCTGCATAGGTCAATTATGTATTGTCATGAAACTGATCATAAGAGAAACAAATGTATGTATCAACCAATAAATGTTTTTTTACTTAACATTACTATACCATCAATTTAGTACGAAAAATTTCACATGTCAAGGTTGTGTGAAAATTTGTGTGAAGAAATAAATGACATAATTTATCATGAAAAAATATCAAAAATAATGATGTCAAATTCTAAAAGGTATTATAATGACCCAACCATTAATATCATAAAAAACATCAATTTTTATAAAAATACACCCTTGATGATGAAATCTTACTCATGATTATAATTCTACGAATGAATTTTGAAAACATGAATTTTCCATATATTCCACACGATAATGTTACATGATATATATCTATTTTTTGGTTTGTTTTTGTTTTTGTTTATTTCATAAATTTTAACCATAAGCTTAATAGAAAATACACACATAACACAAAAATTAAAATCCTAAATATCTACCCAAAAATGTTTTCCCCTCCCCCACACATAAAATATATCATTATCCTAAATGTGAACCTATGAGATGATATATTCACATGAAATGTATAATTTTAGTAGGATAATGAATATAAAAGTGAAAGGGTTAGGAATAAGCTGATATTCTCAATTGCTAATGGGGTCATGCAATGTGATGAAATTCACTGCGTCTGTAGAAAGTACCTCAATGTATTTCTTCTAGTGTTTACCAATGACTGTGAAGCTTATTCCAGTGTCCTCTTACATGATCTCCACTACACCATAAGTAATAACATTAGATACAATATAAGGACCTAACTATCTGGAACACAACGTACCAGGCATTAGCTTTAACCGTGAACTGTATAGATGGACTTTATCTCTAACATAAAACTACCATTGTTGGATCATTCCATCAGGAGCTGCCTTTTATCATTCCTTGTAAACTAAATCAGCTTACCAAGGCGGGTCACACCACAAATAAATCCTAAACTCACTCCTTAATTTTTGAACATAATGATTCTATAAATTTGAAGGTATTTCCAATGAAAAAAGGTTGTTAACTAAATCAGCTTACCAAGGATTCATACCTGAGATGGAATAAAGATGATTATTAGGGAAAGTATCCTAAAGGGGTACATAGTCAATGGTGTCGTCCTCTAGTGCGTGAGTAAGCCTACTTATGTGTTCCACCACTAGGTTTTCCGAACCATTCTTTTCCTTTATCTCAATATCAAATTATTGAAGATAGAGAATCCATCAGATAAGTCTGGGATTTGCATATGTATTTTTCAAGAGGTACCTCAGAGCTACATGGACAAAAAAACAACTACATTAAATCCCAATAAATATGAACAGAATATATCTAATGAAAAAATGGAAAAATAATATATTTTTTCATGGATCTGTAATTTGATTAGGCTGAATCCAATGTATTTTAAGCATATGAGATCACATGTGAACATCACTTCTCCCTCTATGAAAGATAGATCCAACCGCAAAGTTAGAAGTATCACAGATAAGCTCAAAAGGGAGCTCCCAGTTTCAATGCTATATGACAGGTGGAGTGGCCCAATGCTGTTTTAGCTCATCAAAGGAATTCCTGAAAGAAACAGAAAACACAAAATCCTTATTCATTTGACGTAATCTAAAAATAAGAAGAGAAATCTTACTAAAATCTTTGAGGAAGCGTCGATAAAATCCTACATGCCCTTGAAAAGTTATAACATTACATACACATAAGTAATAGGGTAGGTATCAAATAATATCTACCTTAGATATATCAAACTTTATCCCAAGTTTTGACACCACATGCCCTAAGACAATCTCATGCTCTACCATGAAATGACACTTTTCAAAGTTCAAGACCAGATTATTCTCAATACAATAATGAAACAACTTTCCCAAACTATATATAAATTCATCAAATGAGGATCCATACAATGTGAAATCATCCATAAATACCTTGATTTAGGTATCAATAAAATTAGAAAAAATACTCACCATGCATCTATGAAAGGTACCAATGGCATTGCAATGTGAAAATGTCATCCTTGGGTAGAAAAATGGGCCGAATGGGAAAGTGAATGTTGTCTTCCCCAGATCTTCTTGAGCTTTAGTAACATGAAAATATCCAAAAAAGTCATCCAAGAAATAATAATGTGTCTTCCCAACTAGTCTCTTGTGCGTTTGACCAATAAATTGGAGGGGAAACGGTCCTTGCGAGTGGATTGATTTAGTTTCCTATAATCAAAAAACACATGCTAACTATTTTGTATCCTCATTGGAACTAACTCATCAATCATATTTTTAACAATGGTAACACCATTTTTCTTTGGCACAACCTAAATAGGACCCACCCACTGATAATATAAAATGAGAAATATTATACCTGTGTTGAGTATTTTCTCAACTTATTGTTTAACAACTTCTAGAAGGGTAGGATTGAGTATCCTTTGTGGCTACCCCACTAGTTTAGCTCCATCCCCCAGAAGAATCTTAGGCCTACAAATGCAGGGGTTAATACCTAATATGTCACCAAAGGTCCACCCAATTTCCCTAATGTTATCCCTTAAGAGTTTCAAATGTTTATCTTCATGTTAAATAGAGAGATTGTTTATAATGATAACATGTAATATTTTACCCCTCAACAAGTATGAGTATTTGAGATTAGGTGGAACTGGCATGAGTTTCAATATTGGTGGGTCTTTTATGGATGGATATAGTGAAGGAACTAAAATATGTGCACAAAGAGAATCGGTATCAGAATATAAATCATCACAACTAGAGAATAAAACATCAAATCCATCAGAATAATCAATTTCCAAGTCATAATTAGAGTTTACATGATCCAAATCTGACTACGAATCCATTTCAAAATCAAATCTATGATTGTTTTGTTCATTAGAAACAGGTGTGGAAGTACTCTTAGACATCAAACTAGAACCAATAATCAAAATCTACCAAAGCAGTGGACAATCAAATTCCATTGGTTTTTTATTTAGTGGTTCAAAATGGGATATAATGAATACAGTGTGGTTCCCTGAGGGGTACTTCATGGATTCCATAACATTAAATATCACAAATTTATCACCAAATGACATGGAAACTATACCCTCATTGACATTTATAATAGTTTTTGCAATTTTGAGGAATGTTCTACCTAAGATAATGGATTCGTGATAACTTACCTGATCTTCCTCCATTTTAAGCATGTAGAAATTTGCTAGAAATAGCATGTCTCTTACCTATACAAGTACATCCTCAAAAATCCCACTGAATATGTTGTAGCTCTATTATCCAACTGCACCACTAAACTTTTCGGTTTCATCTCACCATCCTGTAAAGAAGATAATACAATTTTATTCATCACATTTATGGAATCTCCTAAATCACAGAGCATCAGAAAAGTGAAACTCCCCTATGGTGCATGTGATGATGAATGTCCCTAGATCCTTGTACTTTATCTAAATTGCTTGAGTCGGTGTAATGAGTACTGACACATTCCATCCAATATTGATCCTATAATTTCCCTTTTTCCCTCTTTGATTAGTACATAGTTCTATTATTAATTTTTTAAACCTTGGAATTTTCTTGATGGCTTCAAATAGAGGGATGCTGATCTCTATACTCTTGATTGTATCAAAAATTCTTTTTTTTTCATCACCTCATTAGCCATATTTGTGGTTTTTAAAACCCTATTTGAAAAGGGGAGAGGTTTAAGAGGAACTTAATAAATCTTTTTCTTACTTTTATCTTTCTCTTTGGGTTTCTCATCCACAGGTTTTGAATGGGTCTTCTCCGTAGTTGAGGTGATTCCTAGTGGAACGATAGGTGCAGATGTATCAGTAGTTTTATTTCCACATCTCAATGTGGTGGAACTGATATTACCCATTGTATTTGGAGTTGGTTTGGAAGGTATATTTCTATAACTCTTACTAACCAGTACATGGAGGGTGGTGGAAATCTAGGTCATTTGAGTCTTCAACTCCCTCAGCTCCAAACCTTGACTCTCCAACTAATTATGTTGATTAAGAACTCTTTGATTCAAAAGTTAATAAGTTTTGAATATAAATTTGGTGGGGGATTTAGTTATTGTTGAATTTTTTATTCTTGTGCTTCAAATCACCTTTGGGGTTGTTGGAAACCCTGTTGGTATGGTGGAGGCTACTGGACGTTTTGTTGAAAAGGGGGCCTTTGTTTTTGTCCATAGCCATACCTCATGTTTGATTGATCCTTTCACCCTTGGTTGTATTTTTGTGAAAATGAATCAAGATTATTTTGGGGATATGATTGTTGCTGCTTCTGATATGGTCTCTTGGGAAACACTGATGCATAATAATTTTTTTACTGTATTTGGGGTTGGGTGGCTTGTCTCAGTGCAAATGCCACAAGGCCTTGAAGGAGGGGGTTGGTTTGTCTTTTGATCCAAATAAATATGCCTCTCCATAGGGGTAAATAATTCCAACATAGTATCAATTAAATGATTCACATGATAAGAATAACTTACCTAATGCACTCCTCTCACATGCGGTGTACCTCCATCACTAAATTATTGAGAGTTTGGGCCATTTTTTCAATCAATGCATGTGTAGATACTAATGTGTTTTCCACTAATGATACTCTACCTGAAAAATCCACCATGTTTCTCTCTATAGGTGTGATTCCTTCAAAAATCTGTAGTATGAGGAGTTTCTCACTGATTTGTTGATGCGGTAGCTTGCGCACAACTTCTTGAATAACTGCCAGTACTCATACATTGACTCCCCTTGTGATTTCTTTATCCTAGATATCTCATTATGAATGGAATTGGTCCTTGATTATGGAAAAAATATCTTCATGAAAATACGTTTTAAATAATTCCAACACGTTACATCTTTTGGTTGTAAATAATACATCTAATCTTTCGCAGCTCCATCAAATGAAAATGGGAATTCTATTAGTTTTATTTTATCTTTAGAGACATTTCTTGGTTTTAGTGTTGAGGGGACCACATTAAATTCTTTACGATGTTTGTTTAGATCCTCTCCAGATAATTCATGAATATTTGGAAGAAGTTGAATTAACCCATATTTCATTTCAAAGTATGATTCAAGATTTGGGTATGCAATGCAATTTGGTTAATAATTAATGTCTGGTGGAAAAAATTGTTGAATATTTCTAATAATTTCATTGTTATTGTTTTTGTACATTGGTTCTTATTTTAAGTTAGATTAAGATGTTTCTCAAACGTCAATGTTCTTTAGATGGATGAATTTATCTACCGATTATTTATTGAATAAACTTCTTGTAGACTGATAATATCTGATTCGATCTCAAATGCTACGTTCAATATCAAGTTAAATATCTAAAATATAATCAGGATTAGTTCTCATCACAAATAAAATAAAAATTAATTGAATGAAAGTGGACCATTGTAAAATAAGAAAGAGATCTTTGAGTTGACGGTTCAAAAAGAAGAAGATTAAAATAAAAGAATAAGAAAAAATTCAGATTGGGTAAAGAAGGAAGAAAGAATAGAAGAAAAGAATAAAATGTAAAATAAAATAAATACCATTAATTGGTTGAAATATTTACTTTTTCCCCCAAAATGGTGCCAATTTGAAAGGCGTTTTCATGTGAGGCCTCAAATTATTAGTGGTTATTGGGTACTTAGGTGCAGCATAGTGGCTGATAAATGTCTTCCTCAAAGGAGGAATTAAATTTAACAACATATTCAAGTCATTTTTGAAAATAAAATCAAAGGAAATAAGAACACTAATTAAAATTATGCGGCTTTTTAATAATTTATAAATCTATAATATGTCTTATAGAATAAGATTGTTTTTTTTGTTTTTCTTGAAATGACATTCGATTTAAATGGAAAAACATAAAGATTTTTTTTAGAAAATATTTAAAATGGAGTATTCGATCTAACTCTACCTATTCACTCAATTATTTTTCATTATCATTTTAATTAACATTTACATAATTATAATCACCTAATTTGTTAACAGTCAAACCCTATGGGGGTTAACTTAACCACAAATATGAAATTACTTAAACCCTAGGCTAGCTTCGGAACATGAAATCACAGCACCCTGCTTGATTGATGTTATTAGGTCATATTATGCTAAATGGTTAATTAGATAACATATCCAATTTAAAAACAAGGATTAATTTAGTTTAATTATTACATTTTAACCCAAAAAATTTATCATGTGGAGTATTGTATTACCAATTAAGGTCACACTCTTTCAATTTACTCAAAATCTCAACCTCGCATGTGTTTGTGTTAATTTTTAAATTTAATCCTTAGGTTTTTTCAATTTAAACAAAAAATTAAAAGATAATATTAATTTAATTACATTACTTCATTGATTCAAAATAATTGAATGATGGTTTCTAGATGTAGATATTTTAGTAAAAAACTACTCTTCTATGAGTGGTGTAGTCATTGTAGAAATGTTTTTCATGTGCAAGTTTCTAAAAAGGGTATAACCAAATTTCGTTTCTACAGTTGATTAAATCATAAATATGAAGAGTAAAGAAGAATATAATTTAACAAAATAGAAGAAAAGAGAATAAAAAGAAGAGGAACAAATAATTTTATTACTCTAAAGAAAACATCACAACATGAAGAAGAAGAAGAAGGCTTCGACGAGGGGATCCCTACTTCAAGAGATACCACTTTTACTATGTTTAGAGAAGTTGAGTGAAACCAGTCCTCATCTTCCTTAAATATTTTAATTCACATCCAAACCTATAAAAATGATAAAAAACTAATTTATTTAGTGTATGAGTGTCTAGGTTTAAAGAGGATTCAGGTTTTATTGGGGAATCTCAGCCAAATATTTTAATCCAACATTCAATACCAATTTGACCTCCAAAAAGCATGAAACAGCTTTACATCCTGTAATCTTATTTGTTCAAATTTTTTTAGAGAGATCCTCTAAAAATGTGGCTCCAATCCAAGCTTTGATGAATATGTGATGGCCCAAATGTAGGACTAACATCCAATATGGAGGGTCCATCCCACCATTGTCTTCATGGTCTATTTAGTCAATCCAAATTCATGATTTAGCTCCAATTTCTTGAACAAAAGGTGTATCCCCTTAAGTTATAAACAGATATACAAACATTAAATTTAAAATAATAAATATAAAAATATTTATTTTGGAAATAATATAGTGCACTATAAAGGGTAAAACAGGAATTTCCATTAAATTTTCAAATGGATGATCTAATCCAAAATATTTTATAAATAAATATATTTAACAAAATGTGAGTATATTGTATCATTTATTATCAATAAAATATTCAATAAAATTGTGTTTTATCACTAGTGATGATTTGGACTTTGTTCTAGGTCATTATTGGAATTCGCTGATTATCCTCAAAGATGTTGTAAGTTAAAGTGACAAGGAACTAATCCAGAGTCACACTAGTTGGATTCCCATAAAGGAATATCCTTTTTGGTTCTATAGCTCAGATTATTAGGGAAATAACAACTTTATCTATAGAATCTTATATAATTGGGGTTACATGTTGATACTGATGAATAGGTTAAATGGGATCCCTCCTTGTAAATTTTATGGTTGTTGAGTTGAGGTTGTTACTTCTCTCATCCATCTTCCTAAGATTGTAAATGTTTGTGTTGATTTTCTCTAGAGATATCCACCCAAAATGGTTCTAGTGGGTAAAAAAGGACACCATATTCTCAATAACCATTTATGGGTAAGATGTCTTGTGAGCATTCATACAATATAGGATTTCATGGGATAACTAAAATGATCATATGGAGAAATTGTTATGGTAGTCCTAGACTAGAATGTTCATGAACTGACATCAGAGGTGGTGTGTCAGTGATAATGTTTTCAGGGCCTCATCGATAAGGTTTTCATGGGGGATGACGTGTATAATTAGTGTGTTAGTTGGTTATATGAAAAACCGTGATGTGTTTAGAGAGATTTATCATGTCCAATAGTCATTAAAATTATTTGTTCATTTAGTGATGCCATATAGATTAAGGTGTCTTGGAAATCATGTTGAGGAAACCTAAACAAGGAATCCATTAGTGAAATAGCATATAAAATAGTGCATGGTTGATCAATCACAGTCAAAGTTTAATGATATAAAATTTATCATTTTCTATCGATTAAATGATTATCGTTGTTTAAGGATTCAACTAAAGTACATTCCCATTTCCTAATAAAAATTGACTGACATGAAATGGGACATCGATCCATTCCCATATGTGAAGGTGTTGGAATAGGTGAAATATTTACCTCAGTTTCATGATTTTTGTTTTGAATATTTTCCAAAGTGGCCTCACATGGAACCAGAAACACACAATGGACCCCACATTCATAATGGGTTATGACCTTCGTTTACAAAGGCATGATTTCATAGAGATTTATTACCGATGAAACTTATAAACTCACATTGGTCTAGAGGATGTGAGAACAATCTCCTCACATCCTATTGAGGGAAATAATTACCTATTATGGTACTATATAATACATTTAAGATATGATCATTAGTATTGTCCAAATACCAATAAGGGATTGGTTTCCCATGTGCCAAACATTTTATTTGAACCATGTGTCGATGTAGACAAAAACATGTATCATATGTTATCAATTAATCCCTTATTAATTTAAGCTGATTTGGTTTATATTGATAATTTGGAACTCCATTGTTTATCACTATCCAAGTAGCTGGTTGGTGTCATTTAATTTGGATTTAACATCGAAGAGTCCTACTATGTATCCTGTGCGAATATGAATCAAATACTACAAAGTATGAATGACATGATTTAACTTCATATGGTAATACCATACCTTGTAGTTTAACGTAATGTGGTAAGGTCATAAATGAGGTCATTGAAATATTGGATATAGGTACTCGATCCTTGGAGAGGATTCCAATGTATTATACTAAAATTGGAATCTGAGACCACATAATAATTATTATATTGTGAGTTTAGACCTTTGAATAAATAAGAATGTGTATCCAGGAGTTACATAAAACGGTATGACCATATTGGAGGAACATTCATCAGGATAATGGCACAATCACTTTCAGCCTCTATGCCAATGTGTGTTATGCTCAGAGTGGGAAATAACATATAGTCAAATGTTATAAATATTTTACACGAGAAAATAATTGATTTCATACAAGTCTTACAAACTGATACCACCTAGAAATTCACTATTTGGAGTATGGACCAATGAATGTAGGGGCTTGTGTTAAATGATTACCCCTAAGAAGGATTCCCAATAATGGGTTTTTTTTGTATAGGTCTTACACACTATGTTTTCCTAGAGTGAAGTATGGTTATGAGTCTCATAGATAATGTATCTCTACAATAAATAAATTATTGGATTCTAAAAAAAATATTTAAATGTAAAATATATACATGGGGGAATTTTATGGTAATGTTATTAATGTTTCATGGTATATACATGGAATATATCCTCATGGAATTACTGATAATATTATGCTGGATATGAGTCTTGGGCCTTAGAGATATTTCCCACATATCCTATTTATAACAAGAATAAATGTGCACATAGAGAATTTCATACTAAAAACCTTATAGGGAAGAATATATAATTGAGTTTATAGGAATATTTGAAAAAATATTTGAAGTAATTATATTATTATGGACTTTCACCAAGGTGGATGACCAATTAAAATTAGTCAAGAAGGATCTTCTAATTTCAGAATAAAGATACACAAACAATCCTAAAAGAAGAATCTAAAATTTAAGCATCTAAGGGAATCCTTGCCGAGAGGTGATATGATGAAAAGGACAAAAAGTGGGAACTCAAAAATTATAAATATAATAACATAGAAAATATACATATGAAGTTAACTAATTAGAAGATAACATTATAGATTACACCTAGGTGGATTCATGTGTGTGAAATCATTCCTTTTCCACTGATGGATGGGGAAGGATGACCCCAATCATACTAAATTTTTTTCATTAGTGCTAGAATGATTGTGATAATAGAAGAAGTTTATTCTTGTATCATATATTCATTAGTAATTATCTAACATAAAAAGGTAGAGGACTATGAAAGGTATATTGAATATGTTTTTTTGGAATGGATACCCTTAGAGAAAATGGAAGAATATCTCATCCTATTTCTTTATAAGGTGTTAGGTGATTGCATGACCAAGTAGGGTTCATTCAATCACATAGCCTTGGGGGGGGGGGGCATGCACTCATAAGTGAGTTCATTACTTATTATGCATGAATAATGTTCTACATGGGAAAGGGTTCATAATGCGATATGTGCATGACCCTACTTCATCATGGAAACTTTCCACACGAAAGAGGTCTTTGTATGAGAAATCACAATTAAGATATAATACTGAGGGCTCATAAGGCCATGGGTGCATAAAAAAATTCCATCATGGATACTTCATGCTTGAAAGGGGTTCTCGACCAAGTGTCCATAAAAAATTTCTATGGACTAACGGTTCTTGGTTAAGGGATTCCAGTGGTTCTGTATGAATAAGTTTTATATAACAGGTTTTTATAATAAAGTACACACAAATAAACCATCGAGAAAGTGTTGACATGAATAAATTCTCAAGAAAATTCTATATGAATACACATCATGTGAATATGGAACACTTCCAAGGGCTCATAGATGAGTTTCATGGGGAAATGGTGCATCGATGAGAGTGCATGAATGATGTGCCAGAGGAAGGAAACATGAAAATGTGGTATATTTTTAGCACCAATATCCCAATCAACTGGGTGGTACTTGTTCAAGGGAGCATGAACTCATCATGTAACCAAGATATCACATGAAACAATTTCATAAAGCCTCTTTTCAGGACTACTCTATGAAGGGATTATATTGTTATGTGCACCATAAGGTAAGGTATAATGAATATAAATGTATTATGAGGTTTCATGATGTTATAAAATTATTTTCATATCTTCATGTGATCACATAAGTGATGAGAGGACATGAGATGGAGTCTCACATTGTGAATAATTTTCTGTATAATTTCCTTGAAAAAACAAACACTTTCCAACCTATATATTTGTATTTATGACTCTTTTTAATGCACTAGTGGGTATCTAAATATTATTTTTTTATCCATAATATTAGGATCTATATTGCCAAATTATCTTTACATTTTGGATTGGTGCTTCAGTATTTATAGAGAGGATATCATCTTCTTTCTACATTTGAGAAAGCTAGTGTGTGAGATAGACATGATTCACCATTTATCACACCAACTTACTCAGCCGTATATATAAGGATCATGTAATGTAAATGTTTATATTCATCAATATGAATATTTAAAAATTTAAAAAATCATGAAACCCTAAATAATATAATTTTGAGTATTTTCATGATTGGATTTGTGGGGTATATGGAATCCTGTAATTAAATTGTGGCTTTTTAATACAGGAGCTCCTCAAATATATTCTTATACATGAAAATCCTTGCAAAAATGTGAACGATTCATTTGATTGATCCTTTCTCATGCCTCCAATAGACTCATGTTACATCTTTTATTGATCCCTAGAGATGGATGATGTGTCTCTCATTGAACATTAGAGTTTCGATGTCGAGTATGATTGGGATTGAAACCTTGAAGACAATCAATTTCTTGATTAAAATGTGCAAATGGATATGATTGGGTGATCCTCCATACATGCATATGTTTTTTGGAAATTGGGTATTTTTTCATGAAATATAAATCCCATATTAAATATACAAACAAAATAAAACTTCTCAATAACTAAATCATTCATATATTTAGTCAGCTGTGATTAATTATGTCCTATCCCGAATTCCACTGGCACATAACCATGTTAGCTCCCTCCTCCATATTTTCAAACCATGATGTGGCTCTTCTCCATTAATATATTTTCTTGTTCATGCACACAAACCTAACGCTATTCTTAGATGGATATGATATCTCCCTAGCATGGTCAAGGAAACATCCACATGTTTCTAGTTGAGCTAACGTACTATTTAGCCTTGTATGGAAGAGTATATTATTAAATGACATACAAAATACTTAGAATGAAATATGTGTATTATATTTCATAACTAATAATAGTATGTTCTATAATTAAAATTAATTCTAATATAATGTTCTTAATATTACCACCTCTAAACATTCTATATTTTCAAAGGCCCTCCATTCAAATATAAAAAAAAACATTTGCATGGACAATTATCTAATAACTTTTTTCATATCCTTCATGAAATTAATTAATTTTTCAAGAACATAACACTTCTAAAAATACCCCATGAAAATGTGCATGTTGTATATTTATGGGTCCCAATAGAAATACATGTACATAATGAATTCTTAGTATCATGAATATGTTTAGAGTATGAATTTGTGGTCAATTTTGTATTTCTAATATGTGAAATTTATTATTTTTGGTTTGATAAATGGATTGGTGGTTTAAGTCAAGTTCAAAAGTATATTATAGTAATTTTCCAAATTAATAGGATGATTCTTTCTTTATGAATAAAATAGTAGACTTTAGATTTATGAAGAGGTCAAAATACATGTTTTTTATTTTGATTTATAGTTTAGAAATATCGTGGTTGGATTTTATGTGAGAATCATAGAGATGGATTTTCAGATAAGTGATTTTGATATGTGGCTTGAATAAATTATCTTAGCTTAAGTGGATTAAGTGGTGTAAATATCCTTTTAGAAAAGAGGTATTAATTATTTGGTTTTTGGGGTTACTTTGTGATTAATTTTTGATAATTGGGACCAGATGAATTGAGTGTTTTTTTGTAAAGCATTCACCAAAGATGGGATTTCATGGTTTTGAGAAAATTTTATTTAATTGATTATATTGGATTATGATAGAATTATATTTGGGGTTGAGTTTCAAGGTTTGGTTCTGAGACTCATTATTATAGAGCTCATGTTGTAGTTTTGGGTATATTGGTTAATTCATATGAATAATTGATTTTAGTAAGATATGATGGTTTGTACAATATTACATCAGAGGTAAAAGGTAAATTATTTTATATATTTATTGCGTTGGTATGTAATTTTTACAATTATTTCAAGAATGGGTGGGGGGGTAATAAATATTGATGATGAGTAGTTTATATATAGTTGTTTTTAATGTTGGATGACAGGTATTAATTTGGTAAATCCCTTTTTATTTAATGGAAATTACATGATGAAAGTTAGTGTTGTTGTATCCATATTTTTAGTGGTCTATTTATAGAGTAACTTATACCTATTTTTTATGGAAATAAATTTTAATGTATGGTATACTTGTAGGGAATGAGTTTCAATTACAATGTAATTTCTAGGTTAATTATGTTTTAATAAGGATAAAAAATTTACTGAGGTGATAAAATGTGTTAAGAAAATTATGGGATTGTATCTAAATGTGTTAATATGTGAAATTGGGGAATTTAAAAGGCATTTATTGGTCTTTAAGGGAATATAAATGATCATTAAGATAGTTCATTATGACTAGTGGGACAAGAAAATTTAATCATGCAAATGTATTGTTTAATGATTGATATACTATATGGTCTTTGGAAATATTTATCATTACCAATTATGTTGAGTAATTGCTTCCATTTTGGAATTAACTATCATCTTCATAGTCATTGGAATTTGGGTTTCATCCCATGAATTAATTTAAAACAGTCCCTAAACCTTCTAATATTTTCTTTTTTATGGGATTTTGAGTATTATTACAGTCTCTAATGGACTATTTAACCAAGAGAAATTTGATGGGGGAGTGGGGTTAGTGGATCCCTCCCTAAAATTTTTGTCTACTAGGGTATGTTGGGAATTTTGGGGGCCATATTAAAAGAATGAAATCACAATTTCACTTTTTCTTAATCTCCAAGAAGAATTTTGTTTTTTGACTCAAGGGGAATCATTAGGGCATGGAGAAACCCTTTTGAATAAAGGGTATAGTTTTTATAGTTTTTTAGAGGGTAATAAAGAGGATAAGATATTTAGTGAAACTTTATACTTCATTATTGGGAAAATAGGCGCCTTATCTAAAAAATGATTTCATGAAAAGTATTATGGTCATTTTTTTCAAATAAACATATATTGGGCCAAGTAGGTGAAATACCATACGGTTTTGGTGCACTAGGGTATGGAAAATTAAAATAATTGACCCTTTTGACCATGTTTTGTTGTAAAAACCCATATTCTATATTATTTTTTTAAATTTATATGTGCTGAAATAAAATCATGAATGAGATAAAATTTCTTTATTTGGTTTACCCAAAATGGTAAATTTCAATGAGTAGACAAAGGTGATGTTCTAATATATAATAATTTACTGAGAACATTTTTTTATAATGTCTAAATATGGATCACTATATATAACAACCCTGCACATTATTTCATATTTAATCATGATTAATTACCTAAAATTGTAGTTAATACAACCCATAAGATCAAGTGTTATAATGACTTTGGGATTAGTAACTTTACATGAAAACATAAGACATAAAATACAACATCTTTATTAAAAACTTCTTTTATATGACCACAAAATTCCTTCGTACTTAGCATTGCATGAGATAACCTGAAGAAATACATGAGAAAAGGGTGACCTATAAATCCTAGAAAGGTATTAAAAAAGAAATAAAAAAATAATACAATAAATGTTAGTAAATAGACTTATTAAAGTAGAATAAGAGAAACCTGAACATAAAGGCATGATATAGCATCATCATCATAACATGGAAATGTGGAAACTACTTAAAAAACAATATCATTAACATAAAGGAATTAGGTAAACCTATGTACCAACATGGTGGAAAATTTTACTAAAATGAATCAGTTAAACCCCTATCCCAACATGACATATCATGATACTAAACATTACACAATGAATTGGAGCGGTATCAGTGAACATTCTTCATGAACATTTTAATCTCTTGCTTAAGTGTGCCACATAGATCATATAACATGGATTCATTTGACATCATAATTTATTTCACGATAAATTAATGTGGAATATACATATTATAGTCTATAACTAATAAGTATATATTAATAAATTTGAATATCCTTGATATAAAAATGGTAACGGTTTTCACTACATGATGATTTTGGCATGGAAAATCATGGTGCAATTTTGATAGAAAAAAAACATCACCTGGGGATTCATAAAATGGGTGGATGAGAGGAAAAGGGGTATCTCATAATTTGGACATAAATTGGGAAGTATGGGTATCATGTAGAATAATATTCCAACATATGAAATGAAATTAGAGATGCATAATATAAGAGAAATGCTTGAATGGAAATGATAAGAGAGAAATCCCTTATGTAATTTCGTCATGGTAACAAGTGTACATGGGAGGGATTAATGTGAGAGAAAGGGGTATATAATAATTCAGAAATAATAAGATAATTATGGGAGAGGTTTTAAAATATACCCCATAAATTTTAATTGAAAAATAAAAGGGTTAACAATATATAGAAACTTGGACAAAAATGAGAAAGGAAGGAAAGTGAAGATACCTTACATGGATGTGCGATACAAAAGGATTGGGAGAAGCATCTTGGGAGCTTGGGGAGCCTTTGGAGGACTCTAGGGAGTGTAGAGAAGAGTGGGGATGATATTAAAGGAGTTTTAGTGAAGAGTAATGTGTGATTTGGTTGGATTATATATTAAATGCGGGGGAATTCTTTATTATTTTGGTTTTGGACACTACACACTAAAATATTCAAAACCACAAACAAACCCATGATGTTTCCAATTCTTTATTACCAAGGGGAGTGGAGAAAATTATTTTATATGTAAAATCATTTATGAAATCAAAATATTATCCTTGATTATGTGTAAGTGAGTCACACTCACAAGGAAATGAATTTAAAATCATAAAATATATTACACATTTTGGCGGAAAGACTAAGGCATTATAAAATAAGTAAAATAAATCTAATATCAAAATATTTTTCATTTAAAAGATCGATTTGGTTGAAGACTAGTTTTATTGTATTTATTACATCAATATTGTGTCATTATAATATAATAAAACACACTATATATTTCTATATTTTCTATTTTTTATCCAAAAATTCAACTGTCTTAGAAAAATATGAACAATTCACCATTAGATTATTTTGATGTCCTGATTAAAAAAATAATATTAATTTTATAAAAATTATTTTATAAATATTTGAATTTTCACTTCTAAAATGAGAACCGTAATTTATTTAAAATAGAAGGGATTTGATATTAATAGATTTTAAACCTTAATAAAAATTACACATGGCTTCATAAAATTTATATACTAGTTTAATATTAATAAAAGTAATCTGATAATTATATTTTTAAAAAATAAAATTATTTAAAAAATTAATTATTTCCTTAAAATAAAATCTTTAATTAAAAAAATACACATTATGTTTTATCATATAAAAATATAAATCTTATAAAACTGATTTCCTAATTATTTATAGATAAGTAAATGATACAGTCATCATTTATAATAATTGTTTTTATAATATAATTTATAAAAACCTTACATTATATATTTCTCAAAAGTACCATTTTTACCCTAAAACCCCTTTTATCAAATTATTTATTTTTAGGAAAGACTATTCTCATAAAGGAATTGGTGGAATAAGACTTTTATTTATAAAAACGTATTACAAAATGAGTAACTAATACCTTGTTATATAACCCCTTATAACACCTATATAAGAACTAATGGTAATGTGTGCAATGGTGACAAACTCTTGGGGCGGCTCGAAAAATATTGAACAGGTGGTAATTTCTATTAACTAGAACTTCTCCCATAGGAGGTTCCATTCAAGCTTAACGTGTTAATGATCAGCTTGGACCCAGTCAAGAGAAAAGCCTAGTGATTCTACCTCCTTTCCGATCTCTAAAAAATGAGCTTCTTACGATTCAAGTATTTTGGATGAGGCCATTATATCTTTTTCTTACGTCGAAAGGATTTGTTAAAACCTTATATTTATATTATTTGTGAGATCACTATTCAACCACTATATCATCAATGGTAATGATGCTTAATTGTCATTTAAAATCAATTAGATATAATAAAATAAAAATATTGCATGTTTTTTTATATATCCATATGAAATGAAAATAAAGGAAATTTTATTCATAAATGTTCAGGTCGTTACAACTTTCACCCCTTAAGAAATTTATCCCGCAAAATTTATTTTTCCCACACTAAAACAAATAAGGGTAACTCGACCTTATCACTTCCTCTGGATCCCGTGTTGCATATTTTAACTTGTGGTTTCTCTATAACACTTTGATGAGGGAAATTATCATATTTAATAGAACTTTTTTCCTATAATCGAAGATATTCACTGACATATGTTCATAGGATATGTCATTATCTAATAGTAACACCTCTGGGTTAAGTACATGTGATGGTTCTGGCATGTACTTATTTAAGAGTGATACAGGGAAGACATCATCTACTTGAGACAGGTTCGGTGGGAGTGCTTATCGATAGGACATTTCCCCGATGCGATAAAGGATCTAAAAAGGGTTGATGTACCATGAACTAATATTTAGCTTCTTCCAAAATCTCATCACTCTATTCCATTGAGATATGCAGAGTAAAACCATATATCCAACATTGAACTCTATGTTTTATAGACAGTAGGAAACATTGCTCTTTTTTCAACTCTGATTAGCTTTGATGTGCTACTGGATGTTCTTAACCTTCTCCACTATTTCTTTAACCATTTCTGGACATAAAAGTTTTCACTCCCCAACTTCATACCAACACACTGGTGGTCTACACCTATTCCCATAAAGGTCTTCATAAGGATTCATTTGGATGTGTGAGTGGAAATTTTGTTTTAAGAGAACTAAATTAAACGAAGATGTTGATCCCACCGTCATTTGAATTATATTTAGCATGCTTTCAACCTTTCATCAAGTGTTTGGATAGTCTAATTATATTGGACATTGGTTTGGGGATGATAAGCCGTATTAAAGTTTAGCTCAAAATTCAGAGTATGTTATAGACCATTCCAGATAATAGAGGTGAATCATGGATCTTGATCAAATAAAATCAATAGTGGGACACCATGCAGACATACCAATTCTATGAATTATATCCATGTGTGTTGATCTAATGAGAAATCCACTTGAATTGAAATAAAGTGCACAAATTTGTAAGACGGTCCACAAAAACCCATATAGAATTATTTCCTTTGGATATCATCAGAAGTCCTGTGACAAATTCCATGGTGTTGTTCTCCAGTTTCCATGTTGGTATGGGTAATGGTTGCATCGTCCCCGTATACTTCTTCCTCTCAACCTTCACATTCTAACATACCATTCACTTGGATATATATTCAGGGATCTCCTTCTTCATTTAATCCAACTAATAATGTTCTTGGAGATCCTGATACATCTTTGTGTTACCTTGGTGAATGGAAAAATTTGAATTATGTGGATCATTAAAAAGTTCTTTCTTTAACTTTGGATTTTATAAAACACATAATGTTGATCCAAATATAAAAATTCATTCTTTATTAACATTGAATTCCTAGGATTTCCCTTTTTTGATTGTTTTCACATTCTTCTAAATTTTATCATCATATTTTTTATCATCCATTAACATTTACAAATGATATGGTAGAGAAATCATTTGTGAATGGATTGATGATGTACCATTATTTATGATTACCATTTTTATCTTCACCAAATCTATAAATATGGGATCATTTTATATTCTCATCAATGATAAAATCGATGGGTCCTACCTACTTAGAGAATCTGATGTCATGTTCGTTTTCCCAGGGTAGTATTGGATTGAGTATTTGTAATCTTTAATTATCTCTAACCATCTTCATTGGCACATGTTTGTCTCTTTCTTTGTGAATATATAGTTGAGACGTTTGTAATCAATATATATTTGACACTCATACCCAAAGAGATAAGGCCATATAATGTTCAATGAAATGATCATATCTACCAACATCATATCATGTGTGGGATAGTTTTTATCATGAATTTTAAACTTCATTAAGGCATAGGTTATGACAATGTCTTTCTACATGAACACATAGCTCGAGCCCTTTTTCAAAGAATTGCTGAAGATTACAAAAATATTCCCACTTGTGGGTAGTGTGACCACATGTGCATTGATACTTCTCTTCTTCAACACCTTAAATCCTTTTTACCATTAATTATTCCAAGAAAAATTGAATCCCTTATGATTTATCTTGTTAATATGGTTTGAGAATCATGATAAATTTCACAAAAATCAATGATAATATCTACATAACCAAAAGAATCTTGGGATATTCATCAAATATGATGCCCTTGTTATCCCTCGATTTCTTTGGTTTTGTAAGGATCTACAGATATCCCATTGCTTGTGATGATATGTCGTAAGAATGAGACTTCCTTAAAACAAAACTCACAATTGTTTCACTTTTCATAGAGCTTCTCCTTTTTCATGGTCTCTAGTACAATGCTTAGATTCTCCCCATTCCCCTTATTTCTTTTTGAGTATAGTATAAAATTGTCTATATATACTACAATGAAAATTTAAAGGTAATATCTAATGAATATATCCATCAATTACATTAGGAGTTTTGGATTATTAGTGAGTCTGAAAGGGATTAATAAGAATTCACAGTTCTTGTACCTTGTACAAAAAGCAGTCTTGGGAATATCCTCTATATTCACCCTTAATTGGTAATATCCCAAATGAAGATTGACCTTGGAGAAGTATTGTTCTCCATGTAGGTGATTCGTCAAGTCATCAATTCATAGAAAATTATACTTTTTATTTATCATGATTTTTTTGAACTCACGATAATCAATGAAAATGTGCATTAACCCATCCTTCTTCTTAATGTAGAGGACTTGTTCACCCCATGGTGAATAACATGGGAATATAAACCCTTTATTAATATTCTCCTATAGTCATTTATTTAGATCCTCAAGCTCTACAACATCCATTTTATAAGGATTCTTGGATATTGGAAACTCCACACGTATATGGTCAATTAAGAATTAAACATCTCTTGTAGGAGAAAGACCAAGAAATTAGCCAGGAAACACATCAAAAAATTTCATTACAATATTCATTTCATCAAGGTTGGTTCCTTCCTTATACTCAATTGTCTGAAAAAGATATTAATTCTCATAGGGATGTAATATCCATGCTTGAGATGATGGAGCTAAAGAAGATTCTTCCTCTTCCTTTCAATTATATAGAATTGGGGGTCGATTCTACATACTGAGAGTAATTTCTCTATCATGACAAATTATGTTGGCTCTATATAGGGAAAGCCAATTAATGCAAATAATTTCATAAAATTCCACCAAGGGATGTACGATGAGGTTTTATGGGAAGTTTAATCCAAAAATTTTGATAGGGGAGGAGTTATATTCATGGGATGTAATAATCCCCCCATTTTTCGTTCTCACCGACATCTCTACTTCCATGATTTATGGTGGTTTTTGGATTGTTCTAATAATGTTTTGGGATATAAAAGAATGTGTAGAACCAGAATCAAAAAAGTAAAATCACTATTATTGAATGAATAACTAGAGTACCTATCATAAAATTGTTTTTTGGGATTCACTTCAACGTTAGGGATAGAAACAAATTACCCTTAATGCCTTAGAGGTTAATGGTTGCCTCTGAAAACCCATGGATTGGGGCATTAGTTCACAAATTACTCTTTTTAATTGCAGTTGTAGAAATGAACAATGAGTTGAGGATCTAATAGAGCGTTACTTTCCTCTATCGTAGTAGTGGGTTTTTTTTGTGTCGATAATCGCTAGCTTGGTGCCCTTCTTTTCCCACCTAAAACAATTCTTTATCCCCTCAAGAAATTTTCAGGGTGCTTCTTTCCACACCTTTGGCAAGTGGGATGATGGAATTTTGTAGTACCATTGGATTTATCCATCAGATCCCCATAATTGAAGTTCAATTTCTTCTTCTTATCCTTATGATACCCCTGAGATTCACCGATATCTATCTTGACATTGAGGGCACATCAGACAATCTCCTTATATATGTCAATGTCACAAATCACTAGGGCTTTTTGTAGGATAGCTTTTATCTCACCAAAGAAGTAGTCAATATTTCATTTAGGGGTAATGACAAAGAAAGTAGTGTATCATGAATGTCTTCTGATGTTTGACTTGCATGTCCCAATAGATTCTTTGTACTTTTTATTGAGTGTAAGGAAATATATTTCCATCTTACGACGGAGGGTGTAGGGAAAATATTTATCATTTTTTTTGGGAAATCCTTCCCTTCCACCGCATCGTTCTCTTCATTAGGTTTCATATTTTTGATCAATATTGACCTTTGATTAGATTGACCATCCATATGTTAAAAATCCAGAAGAACATTATCTTTCTTGAATAATATAATGTTGGAGAAGATCTTCTCAATGGAGTTAATCTATTATTTGAAGATTGAGGGATCAAATGATCTATTGAAAGTAGGAGGCATTTGTCTATTGAAACTCTCGATTGTGTCTTGTTCTTTCTTGGGGGAGGGGGTTAGAAATTCTTATGGACCCATGTTTCTATTCAAAACATGAGATAATTGAGAGAGTATCATGATAATGTTTGTGATTCTTAGCCCCATTAGATTGTTCATATCATTTAAACATTCATAATATTGATCTTTACAATGGTTATTAGCCCGAGTCCTCCTATTACCAGCCATTGGATGCAATAAAATAAAAATTATGGGTTAGTATTTTAAAATATTAAACACGTAAAGGGGAATCCAAATACAAAATTGTATAACATATAAATTACATTTATTTATTTAACATCGGAATTTATGGGCTTCATTTTATGTTACACATTATATATTTCCTAACATATATTATTATGGTTTTTGTTTTTTTATCCCATAAAAATGGTTCTTACTAATATTATGAATTTACTATAGCATATACCACAAGAGTGTCAAACCAAGAGTGCAGCAAGGCTCATTGTCATGCACCAGTACCCATTCAAGACTATCTCAAAGAGGTGTTTTTTGGTTTACCCAAAGATACATATGTTCCAATGCCGTATCTACTTGTTCATATACAGGCAGGGATATATTTTCATGATAAAACACTTAATCTATGATCAAAAAAAATTAGGGATTATTTTATTATACTCAATCTTATCCCTAAGGCTTTCAATATAGTTTTATAACCGTAATCCCAAAAATATATAAACCCATCCTTTGATACCAACTTTTACAACCCTACACTTTATTTCATATTTATACAGGACTTATTACATAAAATTGCAATTAATACAACCATGAATATTGATATTTCTAGTGTATTTAGGTCTTAGGAACCGTATATGGAAACATAATAAAAAACATTTACAACATCTTTATTGAAAACTTCTTTTACGTGACCACAATATTCCATCATACAAAGCATTACATGGGATAACTTGAGGACATACTTGAGGAAAGGGGGAGATATAAAGACAAATATGAGAGTAAACAATGAATAAAATGAATAAAACAATACATGTTAGGAAATAAACATATTCAAGGAGAATAAGAGAATAATGAACATAAAGGCATGATATAACATGATCATCATAACTTGGAAATGAGACAACATCTAAAAACACTATATCATCACATAAAGGAATTAGGATAACCCTTATCCCAAAATGGTGTAGAATTTTCACAAAAGTAATATGTTAAACCATTTCCCCAACATGGAGTATCATGATACTAAACATTACCCAATGAATTGGAGTGCTACCAGGGTGCACCCTTCATGAACATTTTAATGTAATGCTTAAGTGTTCCACATAGATCATAATATATGAGTTCAATCAACATCATCATTTAATCTAGGATAAAGGAATTTGGAATAAATATATGGATGTATATAACCAATAAGTATATTTTTATAATATTGAATACCCGTGATAGAGAATTTGTTAAGGCATTCACAACACAATGAGTCTGGCAAGGAAAATAGCGGTGCAATTTCAGTAGTATAACAACAGCACATAGAGATTCTTAAAATGGGTTGATGAGAGAGAAAGGGGTCTATCATCATTTAGACATGAAAAGAAATATAAGGGGATCATTTATCATAATATATGAATATATGAAATGGAATTTGAGATGAATAATATAAGATATATTCTTGTATGGAAATGAGAAGATAGAAATCCCTTACATAATTTCAGCATGGTAATAGGTGTACATGGGAGGGATTAATGAGTAATAAAGGGGTATATCAAAATTGAAACATAATAATGGAACTGTGGGGGATGTGAAAAAACATACCAAATTATTTTTAATTTAAAAACAAATTGGTATAACAATATAAGGAATCTTGGAAAAAATTGAGAAAGGATGGAAAGTGGGAATCACTTACTTGGATGTCAGATCCCAAAGGATTGAGGGATGATTCTTAGGAGATAGGGAGAACCTTAGAAGGGCTCTATGTAGTGTATAGAAGAGTGAGGAAGAGATATAAGGAGTTTTACTAAAGAAAAATGGGTTCTTGGGTGGGTTTATATAGGAAAGGAGAGGGAATTTATTACTATTTAGGTTTTGGACACTACACAGTAAAATATTAAAAACAGTAAATCAACCCATGGTTTATATCCAAGGAAATTTTAAAATATCATATTATAAATACAAGTCCCAAATAAATAAAATATTATATCTTATTATGTGAAGGTGAGTCACACCCTCGGGGAAATTAATTTAAAATCAGAAAATATATTATACATTTTGGAGGATTCACTAAGGCATTATAAAAAAAGTCAAATAAATCTAAAATCCCATTATTTTAAATTTAAAACACATATTTTCCCAAATATCCATTTTATTGTTTTTTTACAAAACTATTTGGTTATTATGATGTTATAAAACACACTATATATTTATGTATTATTTAATTTTTACCCACAAATTTGAATGTCTCATAAAATTGTGAAACATTTACCGTTGGATAATTACTAAATTCTAATTCCAAAAATGTTATTCTTTTTATCTAAATAATTTTCTAAAAATTTGAATTTCTATATTTGAAATAAGGACTTAAATTTATTAAAAATTTACAGGTTTTGACAAAAACAGTTTTAATCTATAATAAAAATTACACATGATTTCATAAAACTTACATACTAATTTATTATTAATAAAAGTAATTAGATAATAATATTTTATTAAAATAATAATTATTTCCAAAATTCATTAATTCACTAAAAAAATTATTTAATTAAAATAATACACTTTCTGTTTTGTCGTATAAAAAAATAACTATTATCAAATAAATTTGATAACCATTTATTGATAACGAATTCAAATATTCATCATTTATAATTATTTTTTTATAATATTTGTAATTTAAACCCTAATTTATATATTTATTAAGAGTTCCATTTTTACTCTAAAACTAAATTTATCAAATTTGTCATTTTTTTATGAAATACTATTCTCATAAAGGAATTGGTGGAAGAAGACTTTTATTTGTAAAAGAGATTACATAATAAGTAACTAATAACATATTACATAACCCCTTATAAATCTCTCAAAAGACCTAAGCGTAATGTTTGTGATTGTGACAAACTATTGGGGTGGCACCGAAAACATCGGCTGAGTGGTAATATCTATAAACATGAACTTATCATGGAGGAATTTTTTTTTAAGGTTAACGTGTTGAAAATCAGCTTGTGCTTGGTCAAGAGTTAAGATCAGTGATGCTACCTCCTTTCTAGTCATTAAAAAATGAGCTTCGTATGCCCCGAGTCTAAGGGATGACGCCATTATCACCTTTTTCTATGTCAAAAGGTTATGTTAATACCACATATATATTAGTTGTGTGATCATTGTTTAGTGGCTATATCATTAATGGTAGTGATACTTAATGGTAATTTAAAATCAATTGGATATAATAAAACAAAAGGATTACATGTGTTTTATATATCAAAAAGACATTAAATAAAAGGTAATTTTATTCATAAATGTTCAAGTCATTAAAACCTTTACCCCTTAAGAATTATTCCCTCGAAATTTGATTCTCCCACAGTAAAAAAGATACGGGTAACTCTACCTCATCACTTTCTTCGGTTCGCATGTTGCTTCTTCAAAATTTTGGTTTATCCATAACACTTTGGTGATGGGAATTGTCTTATTTCATAGAACTATTTACCTATTATATAACATCATCACCAGATTCTATTCATAGTAGAGGTCATTCTATAATTGTACCACCTTTGGATTGAGTACATGTGATGGGTCTGGTATGAAATTTATTAAGAGTTAATCATATAATACAACATGTACTTGAGATAGGTTTGGTGTGAGTTATAGTCGATAGACCACTGCTCTGATGTGATCATGGATCTCAAAAGTTTTGATGTACCTTTGACTAGGATTTCCCTTCATACCTAATCACATAACTCTCTTCCATGGATATATGCATTGGAAAACCATACTTCTTCCATCAAACTCTAGATCTTGTCAACCATTTTCAGCATACCTCTTTTGTCAAATTTAATCATATTTCATGTGTTGATAGATGTTCTTAACCTTTTACACCATTTATTTAACCATTTATAGACCTAGAAGTTTTCTCTCCCCATATTCATCCAAACATTCCAGTGTTCTATACCTCTTCTCATAAAGGGATTCATAAGGAGCCATTTGGATACTTGAGTGGAAACTATTGTTTTAAGATAACTCAACTAGAGAAAGATGTTGATCCTATCCTCCTTTGAAGTCCAATGAACATGCTCCCCACATGTCATTATGTTTTTGGATAGTCTGCTCAGATTGGCCCTCAGTTTGAGGATGATAATCCTTACTGATTCTCATCTATGAATTCAGAGCATGTTGGAGACTCTTCAAGAACAAAGAGGTGAATCTTGGATCTTGATCAGATATAATTCATAGTGTTTCACAATAAAGCCTTACCACTTTTATGATGTATATCTGTGATATTTGATCCAATGAGAAATCATCTCAAATTTCAATGAAGTGTCCAATATTTGTAAGATGATCCACCATAACCCAAATACTATTATTTCCATTGGATGTTTTCGGAATCCTAGTTAAAATTCCACGATGATGTTCTCCCATTTCCATATTGGTATGAGTAATGGTTGCATCATCCCTTTAGATTTCTACTTCACATCCTTCACTTATTGAAATACTAGGCACTTTGATGTATATTATAAAATCTTATTATTCATGTTATCCCACAAATAATACTCTTGGAGATCCTAATACAACTTTGTGTTTCCTGGTTGAATAAAGAAATTAGAACTATGTGAATCATTTAAATGTTATTTCTTTAACTTCATAGTTGATGGAACACATAGTATTGACGCAAATCTCCTGATTACTTCTTCATTACCATTGAACTCCAAGGATTTCCCTTTTTTGATTGCTTCCACTTTCTTTTGAATTCTAATATTATCATTTTGAGAATCATTTAAACATTCAAAAAGATACAGTTGAGCAGTCATTTGTGAATGGATTTATGATGTTCTATTATTTATGATTCCCATGTCCATCTTCACCAAATATATAAATATTTTATCCTTTTCAATTCTAATAAACGATATAATCACTGAGTCCTTTTTTAATTATAGCATCCACCACCTTGTTCTCTTTCCTAGGAAGGTAATGGATTGAGTAGTCATAATCTTTGATGAGATGTAACCATCTTCATTTGTGTGTGTTCATATATTTATATATGAGTATATATTAGAGACTTTTGTAATCTTTATATATTTCACACATTTCCCCAAAGAGATAATGACCCTATATTTTCAATATAAAGATTTCATCTACCAACAAAAGATATTGTGTGATATATCTTTTCTAATGAACTATCAACTAACATGAGGCATATGTGATTACTTTTTCATTCTTCATCAACACATAGCTCAAACCCTTCTTCAAAGCATCACTAAAGAATACAAAAGGATCTCTACTTATGGGTTGTGTGAGAACATGGGCAATGATAAGCCTCTTCTTCAACTCCTTAATGATTTATTCACATTCATAATTCCAATAAAACATGACTCCCTTTCAAATTATCTTGGTAAGAGGGTTTGAAAATCTTGATAACTTTCTCAAAAATCGATGATTATATCCAACTAAACCCATGAAGCTACAAATATCCATTACAGATGCTGTCCTTGGCCATCCCTAAATTGCTTTTGTTTTGTAAGTATCAACATATATTCTAGTGATTGTGATGATATTCCCCAAGAATGAGACTTCCTTCAACGGGAAATCTCACTTGCTGTACTTTTCATAGAGCTTCTCATTTAGAAAGGTCTCTAGTACACTACTCAGATCCTCCAAATTCTCCTCCTTGGTTTTGAAGTATATTCAAATATCGTTTATAAAGACTATCTAAAATTTGTTGAGGTAATATATAATTACATTATTCATAAATTACATAAATATTTATAGAGATTTTGTGAGTCTGAAAGGCATTATTATGAATTCATACAACTCATACCTTGTATGAGAAGTAGTCTTGGGAATATCCTCCTTCTTCACCCTTACTTAGTAATATCCCAACTGTAGATCATCCTTGGAGAAGAATTGTGATCCATGCAGGAAATCAAAAAATTAATCAACTCATTGAATATGATACTTGTTCTTTATCATGATTATTTGAGCTAACGATAATTAATGTAGAGTCACATTGACACATCCTTCTTCTTGACTAAGAGGACTGGTGCAACCCATGGTGAAGCACTTGGGAATATAAACCCTTTATCCAAATTCTCATATAGTTGTTTCTTTAGCTCTTTATTATCCCTAAGAGCCATTCTATATAAATTCTTGGATATTGAAAATTCTCTAGGTATAAGATCAATCAATAATTCAACATCTCTTCTAAGATGAAAACCGGGAAATTCCTCAGGAAACACATCACTAGATTCCCTTAAAATAGGCATGTCTTCAAGGATGGTTCCTCCCTTAGACTCAACCAAATAACAAAGATATGAATGATCATAGGTAAGTAATATCAGTGATTAATATGATAATTCTATGGAAGATTCATCCTCCTCCTTTGACTTGTACAGAATCAAGGGTCGATTCACCATATGGATTGTAATTTCCCTCTCATGATAATTTATGTTGGGTCTATATAAGGAAATCCAATCCATGCCAATACTGACATCAAATCCCACAAACCTAAGTATTACGAGGTTCTTCTAGAAGATCAATCTACATATTTTGTTAGGGGAGTATTTAAATTCATGGGGTGAAATAATATCCCCATGTTTCATTCTCACCAACATCTCTACTTCCTTGATTTGTGGTGGTATTTGGATTTTTCTAATAAACATTCAAGATATAAAACAATGTTTGGAACTAGAATAAAAAAGTATTTTCTCTATTATAGAATGAATAAATAGAGTAATTTTAACTACTTAATTGTTAGGATTCACTTTGGTGGTAGGGATGGAAAAAAGAACACCCTTTCTACCTTAGAGTTTGTTGATATCCTCCAAAAGCCCTTCAATTAGGGAACTGGTTCAAAAAGTTTCCTAGTTATTTGTAGTTATAGAAATAAAAAATATGTTGAGGATTGAATGGAGAATTCCATTCCTTTTTCATTGTAAAGGTTTTTTCTTGTCGGCAATCATTGTCTTGGTGACCTTCATTCCTTCAACTAAATTATTTCCTCTTCCCCTTCAAGAAAATTCTAGGGTGATTCTTTCCATACCTTTGGTAAGTGGGATTATATAATATCTTAGAACCATTGGATTTATCCATTAGACCACTATAATTAATTTCAACTTTCCCCTTCTTATCCCCATTATACCTCTGAGATTCACCGATCTCCATCTTGAATTTTAGGGAACATAGGATAATCTCTTAATAGTTGACAATGTCTTGGTTTTACATTTCTTATTTGTCTAGTTTTAATACACCAATGAAGTGGTCAACCTTACATTCAGGGGAAACGATAAAACCAAAGTCATATCATGAACTTTTAGTGATGTCTTACTCATATCTCCCAATATATTCATTGTACTATTTCTTGAGTGAAAGGAAATATACTTCCATCTTAAGATAGAGGGTGCAGGGAAAATATTTATCAAAATACATTTTCTAGAAATACTTCCCTCCCATAACATCAATCTCTTCTTCATGGTTTATATTTTTGATCAATGTTCACCCTTGATTAGATTCTCCCTAAGTACGATAATAATATGGAATAACCTTAACTTTTTTTGAACATTTAAGGATGGAAAAGATCTTCTCAATGGAGTTGATCAATTTTTCGGCGATTAAGGGATCAGATGATCTATTGAAAGTATGAGTCATTTGTCTCATGGAGTACTCAATTATGACTTTTTATTTTTTAGGGGGTTGAAAGTTCCTCTTGACCCATGTTTCTATTGAAATATTGTTTTAACTAAGAGAGTATTGTGATAAAGTGTGTGATTTCTGCTCCCATTATATTGGACATATCATTTGAAAAATCATCACATTGATCTTCACATCAGTTATTCCCATGAGTCCTCCTATTACCAGCCAACGGCTATAAAAAATGGAAGATTAGGTGAAATTATTTTAAACTATTTGACACAAAAATAGGAATACAAATACAAAAAGGGTAACTTATATATTACATTTATTTCATTAACTTATGAATTTCTTGGCTTCAATATATGTTATCCATTATATATTTATGAACGTATATTATCAAAGAATTTTTTAGTTTTTTCCCATAATAAGTATTTGTACTACGATTATCAATTTGCCAAAAAATATCCATTGGGAGTGTCAAACCAAGAGTGAATAAAGGCTTATTTTCATTCACCAATTTACGTTCGATTCTAGCTCAAAGCGGTGCTTTTTGGTTTTAACCATAGATATATATGGGCCAGAGCCACTTCTATATGTTCACATCAAGACATGGATGTATTTTATTGTTATACCACATACTATATTCTCACAAGAATTAATGTATTATTTTATTATACTCATTATAATCCCAAAGTCTTTCACTAGAGTTTTATAACCATAATAACAAAAATAACAAAACATATTCCTTGATACAAACTATAAAAACCCAGAAATTTATTTAATAATTAGACTTTATTTTTTCCTTAAACATTCTCTTAATAGAACCTATAAGATCGAGAGGTCTAATGTTTTTGTGTCTTAGAAGAATTTCATCACAACTGAAGACATAAAACACAACATCTTTGTTGAAAACTTCTTTTAAATGACCACAACATTCCTTCATAATTATAATTGAATGGGATAACCTGAGGACATACATGAAAAAGGGGTGATCTATAAATCCCAATAAGTAAGTAATTCATAACATGAAGAATAATAAAACAGTTAGGAAATAGACATGTCAATGAAGAATAAGAGAAACATGAACATAAAGGCATGATATAACATGATCATCATAACATTGAAATGTGGCAACAACATAAAACACTACATCATTAACATAAAATAATCTTGTAAACCCTTATCCCAACATGGCATATCATGATTCTAAAAATTACCAAATGCATTGGAGTGCTATCAGGGAGAACCCTTCATGAACATTTTAATCTCATGTTAAAGTGTTCCACATAGAACATATAACATGAATTTATTAAACATCATTATTTATTCCACAATAATGGAATTTTGAATAAATATATGAAATCCTATAACCAGTAATTATATGTACATAAAAGTGATACCCTTGATATAGAAATGGGCCTGATATTCACTATATGATGTTTTTTTCATGGAAAATCACAGTGCTATTTCCATAGCCTAACGACATCACATGGGGATTAGAAAAATGGGTTTATGAGAGATAAAGGGATCTCTATTCATTTGAAAATGAAATGGGATGTAAGGGGATTATGGAGTATAATATCCCAACATATTAAATGGAATTTGAGATGCATAATATATGAGAAATTTGTTAATCTAAATAAGGAGAAAGAAATCCCTTATGGAATTTTGACATGGTAACTAGTGTCCATGGGAGAGAATAATGAGAGTGAAAGGGGTATCTCATCATTAAAACATGATAACAGAAGTATGGGGGAGGTGAAAAAACATACCCCATAATTTTTAATTGAAAAATATAAGGGTATAAGAATATAAGGAAACTTGGAAAAAAATTACAAAGGAAGGAATGTGAGGATCCTTTACTTGAATATGTGATCCCAAAGGCTTGGGATTGGCTCCTTAAGAGCATAAGGGTAACTTTCAAGAACTCTATATAGTTTATAGAAGAGAGAGGATGATCTTCAAGGAGTTTCAGTGAATAAAAATGGGTTTTTGGTGGGTTTATATAGGAAATGAGGGGGAATTCTTGATTATCTTGGTTTTGGACACTACACACTAAAATATTGAATAACACAAACCAAACCACAAATTTTTTCACATGATTTCTGGAAAGGGGATTGGAAAACATTATTTTATAAGTCTAAGGTCTGTTGACATCAACATATTATCTTTGATTATGAGGACGTGAGTCATACCCTCAACAAAATGAATTTAAGATCATAAAAAATTATTAAATATTTTGGAGGATTCTCTAAGGAATTATAAAATAAGTAAATTAAATCTAGAATAACATTATTTTAAATTTTAAACATATATTTGGTTGAGGATTAATTTTATGGTATTTATTACATCACTATTGGGTCATTATGATGTCATAAAACACACTATATATTTATATATTGTTTAATTTTTACCCAAAAATTTGAATGTCTTAGAAAATTATGAAAAAATAACCATTGGATAATTTTGACACCATGATTGCAAAAAATATTAATTTTATCTATATAATTTTCTAAATATGTGAATTTGTACTTTTGAAATGAGAACAGACATTTATTGAAAATTTTCTGGTTTTCACAAAACTATTTTTAAAAATTAATAAAAATTACACTTGACTTCATAAAAGGTATATAATAATTTATTATTAATGAAAGTAATTTGATAATAATATTTTATGAAAATACTAATTTATTTAAAAAATCATTAATTCCTTAAATTAAATTCCTTAATTCAAAAAATACACTTTCTGTTTTATCGTATAAAAATATAACTCTTACCAAACCGATTTCATAATTTTTTATAGGAAAGGAATTGATATAATCATCTAATATAAGTATTTTTTAATATTATTAATAAAAACATAATGTTTATATTTCTCAAAAGTTTCAATTTTACTCTAAAAATCAATTTATCAAATTCTTCATTTTTTATGAAATGATATTATTATAAAAGAATTCATGGAATACGACTTTTTTTATTAAAAAGGATTACATAATATGTAACTAATACCTTGATACATAACCCCTTATAACACCTACATAAGAGATCAGGCTAAGGTGTGTGATGGTGACAGAATTTTGGGGTGGCTTCGACAACATCACCTAGGTTGTAGTCTCTATTAACTTGAACTTCTCCCATAGACGATTCCATTCAAGAATAACTTGTTCAAGATCACATTGAGCATGGTCAAGAGTGAAGACCAGTGTCACTACATCCATTCCTCACTCTATTAAATGAGATTCGTACACTATGAATATATTAGATGAGTCTATTATCTCCTTTTTCTATATCAAAAGGATTTTTTAAAACCTTAAATTTATTTTAGTTGTGAAATCGCTATTCAATGTCTATATCATCAATGGTAACGATACTAGATATTTATCTAAAATAAATTGGATATAATAAAACAAAAAAATTTTGTCTGTTTTCTATATCAATAATAAATTAAAATAAAGGAAATTTTACTCATAAATGTTCGGGTGGTTACACTATCCATCATATTCTATAACCAATGACACATTAAAATATCCCAACTCTCTTAGCTAAAGTGAATACGATGCTCCTACAAAAGAGTTTTTCATTGATCTAAATCACCCTGCAATTTTTTCAAACATATGTTATTGTTACATGAGGTTCCATTTTTAAATTACTGATTAAATCCACTTTACCACACATTGTTTTATTTGTGGAAATAAAATTTATGAAATGTTATTTTTTCCTTTGTGAATTAATTTAATACCAATGTGAATTGCTTTTGTATTGGGTAGTATGAGTTCTTCACAATATACATTTGAACCATGTGATATTATTGATTTTTGGGATGCCATTCCATCTTGGATGGATAATTGCTCAAGAAAAACTACCCCTTCACAAAAATAATATGATTGATAAACTAGACCTCCATTATGAACTCTACTATTCCATGAAATAGCTAACTTTGTAAAATATACTACATTGTGACAAATATCTAGTCTTAGATAAATTTTTCTAAGTTTGATATAATTTTTGTATTATTTTATTTAAATAATTTAATGATTAGGATTTCTTATATATAAAAAGTAACTCTGAAGTTCTGTTAATCATGAATTAAATTTAAGTCCTTCACTAACATCCTTGAAAATTAATACCATTTCAATGCAGGTTTCATAGTGAAATATCCTTTAACACAGTCTATGAATCCCAAAATTTCCCAAATGATAAGATCCATATGAAAATTGTTATTTAAAAATTCTATTTTTACACTCCTCTAAATCATACATAGTGATTGGAAATAGAAATTACCCTTTGAAGTTCTCATATCATAGCTTCTATGAACCCAAAAATAATTTGACAATTTTTCTTCCTCATTTACCATACTTAATATGATATCCTCATAGTCATTATCTAATTATAAATAAATATTTTCCCAAAAATCCTCTATGAGATCCATTACAAGCTACATGGTCTTCAAATTCTTTAGTATGCAATTTTATTGAAATCCTTTATTTTACATAAAAAAACATAAGAAATTCATTCTAAAAAAATCAGAAAACACTAAAAAACATCACCTCCATTTAACTCATGGTTAAGAAAAAAAACTAACTTACACTCTATAAACCATCTTTATCGATAAAAATAACCCACTAGCTGTCCCTTTAAACACCATCGAGAAATATTTTTTCCCAAAATTGTTTTTATGAATCCAAATTGATTTACTAATGTTAGTGGAATTGTTTTTCCAAACAATATTTTTTTTGTTCATTAATTTTGTAAAAATACAAAACTATGATTTATATGGGGTGTGTGTAAATTTTTAAAATAATAGAAAATTTTATAAGTAGGGTTTTGATATGGTTTTTTTATTTAGTGGTTTCATTAAATTTCTCATATTTTTATATTCATGTGGGTTAATGAATAGTGTTGAAATTTAGTTGATATTATTGATGAAATTTTTGTTATATTACATGGTTTATGTGGGGTTTACTAATTTTTATTTAAGATTGATGCATTTTTCTATGGTTTTTGATTTTTTTAATCAAGCATAATAGGTGTATGATGGTGTTTTTTTATGCATTAAATTATAAGGGATTTTATATTTTTTTGAATTATTTATTGGATTACTTAGATATCATATTATGATTTTTATTGATTTGGTCATTTTAGAGATGAATTGTGTATGAGTTGGAATTACTTCATCATTGTGGGTTCCTTATAGTGTTGAAATGATTTATGGAAATTTATACAATATTAAATGTTACCCCTCAAAATAGGAAAGAATTATAATTCCAACTAATTATGGGTTCCTTATAGGGTTTGATGAGGATATTAAGAAAAAGGTTGGGTATTTTTTCCACTAATGAGTAGAACGTACCCTTTGGTTTTTGATAACTCCTCCACTAAAATGATTTTTTTGGAGTTTGTAGAATAAACCAATTTTAAGGGGGTAAGTGGGAACGGCCAATCCTTTCACACTGAAAAAAAATAAAAAATGAAAATCTCAACAGACCCCATAAATCCAAAATTCAATTGATATAAATTCAAACTAGAAGGAAACAATGTAACCCACTAAATATCGATATGCATCAAAAATAGTGCAACAATTTACGTTGCTGCCTCAATGCATTCACCTGACCTCCCATCACCACTATCACTGTAACCCATCAAGACCATCATAATCCCACTAATAGTTATATCCCTAGTACAAGCTGAACTTTTCCAAGATTGAAACATTATTGGACACTAGTTATTTCTCTACAATCTTCATCTTATATCTATCATCATCGCCATAAAACTATACATCCACCATCAACACTCTCACCAAAGACTACGCCAACCGAAAATGATACCATCCATCATTAACCAAATTAATAGAACCTAAAACTCTATTTTCAACAAGATGAAATGGCATCAACAATTGAAAATATCATCATTGGGGATGAAAAAAACCACCAAAACAAATACTAAAGAACTAGGGTAAAGTAGGAACCAAACCAATGTAAGCCCACAAAAAATGAATAAGGACCAAAACACAACCCGGAAGTAAAACCCTATGAAATGAGTAGAACCATGACGCCATACTATGGGAGCATCAATGAATGGTCAAACAATAACTCCCAAAACCCCCTGGAAATCCATTACATATTGAAAAGATGGATATTAAAGCAATTGATCTCGAATCTATAAAATATATTGAAAATAAAAGAAGAGAAATATAGTAATGATGAAATATAATAAGTATAGGTTAATTAAATAACCTGTGACCATGGGAATACAGGGATCTTTGGGTACATTATAAGAAATTTCCACACATTCACTATAATAATATACTGGTACCAGATAAAAATTATCATGTCCAAACACATTGTACTACAATATCTAGTATAACTGAGGTGTATAATCCCATAAAAAGAACAAAGTCTATATCAGGACCACTACTTAGAAAATGATAATAAAATAGTTTTTCATGTCTACTAAGAGTTTCTTCCTAACAACCAAAGTCCTCCCATGTCATACCAATAGAGGTTCTAATTCTAAAAGTAATATGGATACACATGAAGATTACATTTAATATTAAAACCAATATCTCATTTCTCGACCTCTAACACACATAAAAAAGCAGTCCCCAATTCAATAATCCAATCATATAAAAAATACACAACCCCTATCGGGAAGATCTACACAACACATTTAAAAACGCATCCACTTTTTGTAATTGAAGTGAAATGCCTAAAATGGTTTTCCATTATCCAACTAAACATATAAAGCTTCCAGTTATCCTTTAAAATATATTTTCAAAACCAAATTTATCATTCTGTTTTGAATTTATTTTTGAAACCTAAACCTTCATAAAGTATAACTATTGTAACACCCCAAGATTTCATAGTGTGTTATTTCTTCAAAATAATTCAATAACTTGCACTACACGCAACACCGAGTTCAATCACACCATATCTTACAAAAAAAAAGCCATTCAAAAGAGGTTATGAATAGTATTATCTAAATTTTAAACTTTATATAATCCTTATAATTTTAGAATCCATATTATGAGTTTCTAAGATATAATACAAGAACAAATTCATTTTCAGTATTGCACTTTTATCAACTTTTAATAGTGAACCCTTTTTAAATACAATATTTTAAACTTTTTGACTAAATGGGGACATCAAAAATTTAAAATGAAACATCCCAAGCTTCCACGGTACGCTTTCATTGAATAATACAGTAGCGTGTGTTGTACGCAACCTTGAGTTTTAACACACACCACAACCAATCAAACTAGCCGTTATGAATAGTAATACCTACTTTTTGAAATTATATATATTTTATATTTTAAAATGGACTTCATTTTTGGATTCGGAATATCGAATTTAGCCTAAGGTGAAATTTTGGTACATTTCGGATAACTTTTATATTTTGATGAATAGTGAAAATTACTAAATTTTAATTAAAAACAACTTTTTTAATCAAAATAATTAATAAAGATATATTATGAATTTGAGTGGTTTTAAAGTATATTTAGAATATATTTTTACCATTTAATATTATTTTGGTCATTGGAAATAATTTTACAATTAAACCGAACATAAACAAGTGTCAATCTTTTAATGGTTATTATCTCTTAAAAACACGCTTTTTGTTTTGACAGCGGGAATTAATTTTAAATTAGTTTCTTCCACTTATGTGTTTTGAATTTAGAAAAATGGATTCCATATTTGGAATCAGGATGTTCAAATTGTGTAAATAGGTAACTTTTATTTTTAGACATTTTGAATAATTACTGCGGTAAATATTTTATTTACCATGGTTAAGGGTAAATCCGGTAAATAAGGGTTAAGAAATAATATTATAATAATACTAAATTACCCTAAAACGTGTCCTAGCCTTATCGGTTGATACATGTTCGACCATAGGCATCATTAGGTCGATTTTGGGACCCCATGGATCCACTTGTATGTGATAATGACACTTTATTTTAATTAAGTTAAAATGAATACAAAAATGACACAAGCATATATCTTTTAGAAACACAATTGTTACATAGGGTTATATACGTTGGATTTTAGATTATAAATATTCATTAGAAAGATACAAATATTTCCTACATAATTATATTTTATTTATAATTTTTAGACATTAAATAATTTATTTTATTTATGACACAATGATGATGCAGTAATTACTATAATAGTGAAAAATTAAAATAATTGATATTATAAATACCCAAATAAATATAATATGAACCTTTTAATGAATTAAACTAGTTTTCTAGTATAATATGATATATTAGGATTGATTTAATTTACTTTTTTCGAAGTAATCAATCTATTATGAGTTTCACAAAAATCAACTATTGAATAGTGTCAAAATTGACATAAAAGAGTTCTTAAAACAAATATTATATTATTAATTGATATTAAATTCCTAAAAATCTAAGGTTCGGCCACGAGACTTATATCATGATAGGTTAATCATTAATGGACCACTTGGGGGTCTCTTGGATGTATATGGTATGTTTATTAACCATATTATATAAAAATACAAAGAGACATTGTAAAAGTGAAACTAATTAACATAGAGTTAATACTTAAAGATAAGGTTAATTTAAGTACCCAATCCTATCTAAATTCTATTGGATGAGTGGTTTTCTACCTATCCCCACCTTAAACTTTGAATAATCAACTTTGGAGCCATTAGAAACCGAATATGAATTTATTATAAATTAATATTTATAGCTTTTCCAAAGGTGCCCCTCACCCCTCTTATAAAAGGGAACTCCTCCTTCTCATTTCTTCACACCTTAAAAGCCTTTTGGTTCGGAGAAACTCTACCCAAATACTCTCCAAACATACCTGACTACAACCTAGAGGCATTAGTTTGATCAGAAAGCCAACCTAAGGAGCCCTTTTGATCAAATCAAAAGGAAGAACCCGAAGAAGAGGTAATGTTTTCACCACCCCCTTTTCAAGTTCCTTTCTTCTTCCACTTCTTCTTTATTTGTTCTTACCATTCTAAAATAATAACTCCAGTTTCTCACATATATTGTGATGTTATTATAAATATGGTACAACCATATTCAGTATTCTATCCACCATTTGAATAACATGTCACCATACGTGCGTACGTACGGCTTACCGTCTCCACGTCATGGTGTAATTGTTATTCAATATATTATTATTTGGATGGGTATAATAATGATGTGTAACTCATGTAAATAATAAATATAAAATTTTAATGATTCTGTATATATGATATAACATCCATTTATATATTATTTTAATATCAAAAGAATGGTATTGTCGCTCGTGCGTACGTACGGACTACAGTCTCCACAAACGCGATGAGATTCATTCTCCATCGTATCCATTCAAGTATAATTATCATTTGATGATTTAAAAATGATGTTTAAGGACTTGATATCATTCTGGATATGAATAAGATACAACAAAAATGGCTTATGTAACAAAACATATAAAAGAAAATGAGTAAGTTAACACCCGAAACGACGATAATTCTAAGATATTATTAACAAATCAATGTTAAAAGATCATATATGATATCATATTAATATATATTATTCTTGTATAATTTAATAAAAATTATTTCACCATTATACAGGATTTTAACCTACCCCAACCAAGGAAAAGTACAAGGTAAGGGATTTTCTTATCTCACATTCAATTCCGTGAGATTTCCATCGTTCGCCACTAAATTATTGAAAGTGGTGTATTGTGTACTGCCATTTGATATATATTATAATGATTCTCTTTATATTCATGTTATTCTGTAAATCATTTGGTGGTTATTAACTTTTGGCCATACGACTCAGTTGATTAACGTGGTAAGGGATTTTCTTATCTCACTTTCAATTTCGTGAGATTTCCATTATTCGCCACTAAATTATTTAAAGTGGTGTATTGTGTACTGACATTTGATATATATTATCATGATTCTCTTTATATTCATGTTATTATGTAAATAATTTGATGGTTATTAACTTTTGTCCATACGACTCAGTTGATTAACATGGTAAGGGGTTTTCATCTCACTCCTTATTCCCGTGAGATTCATGCCATATTACCACCATTACCTTTTGTGTGGTGTATGTACTGCCCATAATTGTATTCTTTGTGTAATACAATTTACCTTATGTGTATTTACATTTTCATTGTATGATACCTCTTTCATGGGTTGTATGTTTCATAAGTTACCAAATTGATAAGGGTTTACTTCACAATCTCTTTAATATCCGAGGTTGTCTTTACGTAAGTATCTACAGGGACATATTTACTATCCATGTCCATATTTCATAAAAGAGTTTTCAAAGGGATTATTTCTAAGGGAACTTTTACTAAAACATCATTTTAAATGTTTTAAATATTTATTCTTCTAAATCATCCTCATTTATGTCCACGTTTTCAAAATGGTTTGTAAGGATTTATTTATATGAAAATGAATGTTTTAAAAGTGTTAATTCCATTCAAAAGTTTCAAAGTGGTATGGGACACATTAATTCAAAAATGTATTTAAATGCCTTACTTTCTAAATTGTATAACATTAAAATGTTTTCATGAAAAAGGGATACTTCTCTCAATAATTTTTTAAAAAACATTTTCATCTATGTCAACATCCTTTGATGGATTTTAAGATTATTTTAATTTGATTTATTATGATACAAAACATCCATATTGTAATGAAGTTTTTTGATATATTTGATTGTAGATGTGTCATTTATATAACATTCATGGTTTATGAGTAAAGTATTGACATTTCGTATGCTAGTTCCAATAAGAATGTTTATGTTATATTTCAACCTTTACTTCATATTAATGTGTTGGACAAGTATGTTCCAGGTTGGGGACTGGTTAAAGTAAGCCCTCCAGGTTGGGGACTGGTAAAAGTAAGCCCTCCAGGTTAGGGACTGGTAAAAGTAAGCCCTTCGGTTTGGTCTCCGGTTATTAGAGGCACTCCGGGTTAGTGTCCAGTTATTAGAGGCACTCCGGGTTGGTGTCCAGTTATTAGAGGCACTCCGGGTTGGGTTCCGGTTACAGTTAGCCCCAAGGTCTTGGGAAGAGGCCTTGAAAAGAAATTAAAGTTTAGCATTATGCATTCCAACATTATGAAAGTGGTTATTGATTTTTGCATGTGATTATTCGATTAGTAGAATATCCATGTGAATAAGTAAATGGCATTATTTCATTTTATTTATGCCATACCATGATTAAAGTTCATGTTTGAAAGGCTTTTGTTTTAGTTATACATTGCCGTAAATGTTTATTCTTATTTATGAATGTTTCCGCTATATTGTTGTCCTTACTGGGCATTTGAGCTCACCCTTTTTTATGTTTTATTTTTCCCAGGAAGTGAAGAAGTAAATTATGAATGACCTGCAGGGATATTATGTGGGGATATGAGTGTGGATTATGGAGACATTTTGTTGTTGTAGTAGTTTTTCATTTTATGCTGTAATGTAAAACTTATGAATATATCTAGTGTTTCCAAGGCTACTAAACCAATCGGTCTTTCGAGATTTGATCTTTCTTGTGATCATGCCAATGTTATGTAATAATGCACCGACTCTGGGTAACTAGGGTCGGGGCGTTACAGTTGGTATCAGAGGAAGTTTAGTACAAACCTTGGAAGCTAGATTTTGATAAACTCTGATTAGAGCACGTAGACCTAAGATGATCTTTGAGGATTAGTATAGAAGAACTTCCTAGAATTTTGGTATTATATAGATTTTCTGAGTTTTTCGAGCAATACATCCCTGTCTGGATACAAGCCGGTAGAGGCAGCTCTGGCATAGATGTACCTAAGGGTAAAACCCGAAAACATCGCTTTGAGCTAGACTCGAACGGGAACTGGTGCACGAAAACGGGCCTTGCTGCACTCTTGGTTACGACACTCCCGGGGGATATGCTTAGGATAATTCTAATTTTCTTTACAAACCATTATGAAGGGTTTATGAGTATATACATCCTCAAAGGAGACATTTTTATGATTATAGATTATATCCATAAATAGTTCAATTTATGTTAAGTGTTTTATAAGTATGGGATTATGTATTTTGATTCATAAACTGATCTAGTGTATGCCATTGTTTAGAAATGGCGACCAGTAGAAGGAAGGAGAACTCCAGAAATGCACATGATCCAAAGAGAAGGAAGGATCATATCTTTCATGGTCTTAAGCTAGAATTTATAAGAGAAATAGTCTCCCATGTATTATCATCATATGAAGAAATAATATCATGTGTTGATAAGATAAGTAAAGAGTTTACTGAGTCCTATGGCTTTGAAGGGAAGCAAGAGAATAAAAGGATGGAAGAGAGAAATATGGATAAAGGAAAGAGGGAAAAGAAGAATTTTCCCATATGTGATAACTGTGGAAAGAAACACCCTGGAACATGCCTGGAAGGAATGGGAGTTTGTTATAAGTGTGGAGGAAAAGGGCACAAAGTACGTGACTGCAAGGGTAAGAAAATGGTTTCAAATGTACAATGATTCATTTGCAAGGAGTTTGGACACTACGCGAACCTATGTCCCAGTCATCAGACTATGCAGAAAATGATGTTATTGGATAATAATCAAGTTATGATACTACCACAGATGAAGAGGAATGATTAGAGTTCTTATGTTGATTATGTCAATTGAGTGTTGTATCAACAATGTACTTGTTATAATAATTATGGAGTATATAAGGATTGTACTGCAGTACTATTTCATTAAGGATTTGAGATTGTGTAGAACAAAGAAAAGTGACTCAATAGCAGGATAATTTTTGGAAAATATATGGTTGAGAGAATGATAAATCATAATATAGTTCTGATACTGAGGTAGTGATTTTGGAATAATATGTGATTTTTTTGGATAAATTATATTGGATATTCTTGACTACCTTGGAACTGATTAATGATTTGTATATTCCATCATTGTTGGGATTTAAAACATTTTTGGATTAATGAAGTATATCCAGCATTCTATATGGAATAAGGGAGCATGAATGTAATCAATAAGGAATATGGTAATACATGATGAAGGTATTCATATGCTATTACGGGGTAAAAAGTATCTATATTATGTTTACCTTCCTTATAAATGTTGGACTGTGAGTTTGGACAGAAGTATTTTGGATAGTTCTAGTTTGGATTATTTTGGATTTCCATAAAAGGACAACCCGGAGGTCGGGCGGCAACCCGTCGCGTCCGGCAAGGCTGCGAGACTTGAACCCGCAACCGAAGGGCGACAAGGGTGTATCACCTACCACTGGTCCACGAGATATCCTGGATTAAATAATGTAGTTTTTATTACGAGATCTTGTAGATGAATTATAAATTCGTTTATTTTGGAACCCCATACGAATAGTGTAAATAGAATTTTTTACATTCTGTTATCTTTTAGAGTGAATGATGAGTTTGTGGTAGAAATTTATTAATGGATAAAACTCTAATTATAAAGTAAGTATATCTCCTTATGATCTTATCCAATCTCATAAACAAATTCCTCAACATTAAGAAAAGCAACTTAGAAAAAAAATGTTTTCCTAAATGGTACCTTAAATCATCACTAATTTATGGCTTTGGGATTGTTGGCCTTTTCATAGCCATGTTCTCTACCACTCTCCATCAGATAATTGATGGTTAGATTTTTCTTCCATATCCATATTTTTCTACATGGAACCCTAGTATGTGTTATTTTCGGTAATCTTCATACTTTCGACTCTTTATTTTAAATAGAGGCCTCATTAATTCATTTTTCGATGTGGGATTTCAACTAAGATATTTTGAAACGTCAAAAATGTGTTATCTTAATACCATATGTTTTGTTGAACCGATGGTATTTCAAATCATCATAGATTGATGAATTTAAGGACCTCAATTTTACACTTGTTTTTGATTGATGACCTCAATCACTACCTATAAATATTTACGTTTTTCCTCCAATTATATGTCTCTAATTTCCACCAATGTTCTCCTAATCGAGATCATAATTTGGTGGTGACCCTTTGATTTCTCTTTTCCTCATATTAAGACTAAATTTTAGTAACCCAATTTCCGATGTGGGTTTTCCCACAAATATATTTTCTATTTTCAACCTTTATTTTCGAAGAACAATTTCAAATTGCGAGGACGCAATTTAATGATGGAGGGGAGAATGTAACACCCCAAGATTTCATAGTGTGTTATTTCTTCAAAATAATTCAATAACTTGCACTACACGCAACACCGAGTTCAATCACACCATGGCTTACAAAAAAAAGCCATTCAAAAGAGGTTATGAATAGTATTATCTAAATTTTAAACTTTATATAATCCTTATAATTTTAGAATCCATATTATGAGTTTCTTAGATATAATGCAAGAACAAATTCATTTTCAGTATTGCACTTTTTTCAACTTTTAATAGTGAACCCATTTTATTTCAATATTTTAAACTTTTTGACTAAATGGGGACATCATGAATTTAAAATGAAACATCCCAAGCTTCCACGGTACGCTTTCATTGAATAATACAGTAGTGTGTGTTGTATGCAACCTTGAGTTTTAACACACACCACAACCAATCAAACTAGCCGTTATAAATAGTAATACCTAATTTTTGAAATTATATATATTTTATATTTTAAAATGGACATCATTTTTGGATTCGGAATATCAAATTTAGCCTAAGGTGAAATTTTGGTACATTTAGGATAACTTTCATATTTTGATGAATAGTGAAAATTACTAAATTTTAATTAAAAACAACTTTTTTAATCAAAACAATTAATAATGATAAATTATGAATTTGAGTGGTTTTAAAGTATATTTAGAATATATTTTTACCATTTAATATAATTTTGGTCATTGGACATAATTTTACAATTAAACCGAACATAAACAAGTGTCAATCTTTTGATAGTTATTATCTCTTAAAAACACGCTTTTTGTTTTGACAGCGGGAATTAATTTTAAATTAATTTCTTCCACTTCTGTGTTTCGAATTTAGAAAAATGGATTCCATATTTGGAATCAGGATGTTCAAATTGGGTAAATAGGTAACTTTTATTTTTAGACATTTTGAATAATTACTGCGGTAAATATTTTATTTACCATGGTTAAGGGCAAATTCGGTAAATAAGGGTTAACAAATAATATTATAATAATACTAAATTACCCTAAAACGTGTCCTAGCCTTATTGGTTGATACATGTTCGACCATAGTCATCTTTGGGTCGATTTTGGGACCCCATGGATCCACTTGTAAGTGATAATGACACTTTATTTTAATTAAGTTAAAATGAATACAAAAATGACACAAGCATATATCTTTTAGAACAATAATTGTTACATAGGGTTATATATGTTGGATTTTAGATTATAAATATTAATTAGAAATATAACAAGAGTTCCTACATAATGATATTTTATTTATAATTTTTAGACATTAAATAATTTATTTTATTTATGACACAATGATGATGCAGTAATTACTATAATAGTGAAAAATTAAAATAATTGATATTATAAATACCCAAATAAATATAATATGAAGCTTTTAATGAATTAAACTAATTTTCTAGTATAATATGATATATTAGGATTGATTTAATTGACTTTTTTCGAAGTAGTAAATCTGTTATGAGTTTCACAAAAATCAACTATTGAATAGTGTCAAAATTGACATAAAATAGTTCTTAAAACAAATATTATATTATTAATTGATATTAAATTCCTAAAAATAAACGGTTCTGCCAAGAGACTTATATAATGATAGGTGCATCATTAATGGACCACTTGGGGGTCTCTTGGATATATATAGTAAGTTTATTAACCATATTATATAAAAATACAAAGAGACATTGTAAAAGTGAAACTAATTAACTTAGAGTTAATACTTAAAGATAAGGTTAATTTATGTACCTAAACCTGTATAAATTCTATTTGTTGAGTTGTTTTAGACCTATCCCCACCTTAACCTTTGAATAATCAACTTTGGAGCCATTAGAAAACGAATCTGAATTTATTATAAATTAATATTTCTAGCTTTTCCAAAGGTGCCCCTCACCCCTCTTATAAAAGGGCACTCCTACTTCTCATTTCTTCACACCTTCAAAGCCTTTTGGTTCGGCCAAAATCTGCCCAAATACTCTCCCAACATCCCTCAATACAACCTAGAGGCCTTAGTTTGATCAGAAAGCCAACCTAAGGAGCCCTTTTGATCAAATCAAAAGGAAGAACCCGAAGAAGAGGTAATGTTTTCACCACCCCTTTTCAAGTTCCTTTCTTCTTCCACTTCTTCTTTCTTTGTTCTTACCATTCTAAAATAATAACTCCAGTATCTCACATATACTGTGATGTTATTATAAATATGGTACAACCATATTCAGTATTCTATCCACCCTTTGAATAACATGTCACCATACGTGCGTACGTACGGCTTACCGTCTCCACGTCATGGTGTAATTGTTATTCAATATAATATTATTTGGATGGGTATAATAATGATGTGTAACTCATGTAAATAATAAATATAACATGTTAATGATTCTGTATATATGATATAACATCCATTTATATATTATTTTAATATCAAAGGAATGATATTGTCGCTCGTGCGTACGTACGGACTACCGTCTCCACAAACGCGATGAGATTCATTCTCCATCGTATCCATTCAAGTATAATTATCATTTGATGATTTAAAAATGATTTTTAAGGACTTGATATAATTCTGGATATGAATAAGATACAACAAACATGGCTTATGTAACAAAACATATAAAAGAAAATGAGTAAGTTAACACCCGAAACGACGATAATTCTAAGATATTATTAACAAATCAATGTTAAAAGATCATATATGATATAATATTAATATATATGATTCTTATATAATTTAATAACAATTATTTCACCATTATACAGGAGTTTAACCTACACCAACCAAGGAAAAGTAAAAGGTAAGGGATTTTCTTATCTCACATTCAATTCCGTGAGATTTCCATCGTTCACCACTAAATTATTGAAAGTGGTGTATTGTGTACTGCCATTTGATATATATTATCATGATTCTCTTTATATTCATGTTATTCTGTAAATCATTTGGTGGTTATTAACATTTGTCCATACGACTCAGTTGATTAACGTGGTAAGGGATTTTCTTATCTCATTTTCAATTTCGTGAGATTTTCATTGTTCGCCACTAAATTATTTAAAGTGGTGTATTGTGTACTGCCATTTGATATATATTATCATGATTCTCTTTATATTCATGTTATTCTGTAAATCATTTGATGGTTATTAACTTTTGGCCATACGACTCTGTTGATTAACATGGTAAGGGGTTTTCATCTCACTCCTTATTCCTGTGAGATTCATGCCATATTACCACCATTACCTTTTGTGTGGTGCATGTACTTACCATAATTGTATTCTTTGTGTAATACACTTTACCTTATGTGTATTTACATTTTCATTGTATGATACCTCTTTCATGGGTTGTATGTTTCATAAGTTACCAAATTGATAAGGGTTTACTTCACAATCTCTTTAATATCCGAGGATGTATTTACGTAAGTATCTAAAGGGACATATTTACTATCCATGCCCATATTTCATAAAAGAGTTTTCAAAGGGATTATTTCTAAGGGAACTTTTACTAAAACATCATTTTAAATGTTTTAAATATTTATTCTTCGAAATCATCCTCATTTATGTCCAAGTTTTCAAAATGGTTTGTAAGGATTTATTTATATGAAAATGAATGTTTTAAAAGTGTTAATTCCATTCAAAAGTTTCAAAGTGGTATGGGACACTTTGATTCAAAAATTTATTTAAATGCCTTACTTTCTAAATTGTATAACATTAAAATGTTTTCATGAAAAAGGGATATTTCTCTCAATAATTTTTTAAAAAACATTTTCATCTATGTCAACATCCTTTGATGGATTTTAAGATTATTTGAAGTTGATTTATTATGATACAAAACATCCATATTGTAATGAAGTTTTGTGATATATTTGACTGTAGATGTGTCATTTATATAGCATTCATGGTTTATGAGTAAAGTATTGACATTTCGTATGCTAGTTCCAATAAGAATGTTTATGTTATATTTCAACCTTTACTTCATATGAATGTGTTGGACAAGTATGTTACAGGTTGGGGACTGGTTAAAGTAAGCCCTCCAGGTTGGGGACTGGTAAAAGTAAGCCCTCCAGGTTAGGGACTGTTAAAAGTAAGCCCTCCAGTTTGGTCTCCGATTATTAGAGGCACTCCGGGTTGGTGTCCGGTTATTAGAGGCACTCCGGGTTGGGTCCCGGTTACAGTTAACCCCAAGGTCTTGGGACGAGGCCTTGAAAAGAAATTAAAGTTTAGCATTATGCATTCCAACATTATGAAAGTGGTTATTGATTTTTTCATGTGATTATTCGATTAGTAGAATATCCATGTGAATATGTAAATGACATTATTTCATTTTATTTATGTCATACCATGTTGAAAGTTCATGTTTGAAAGGCTTTTGTTTTAGTTATACATTGCCTTAAATGTTTGTTTTTATTTATGAACGTTTCCGCTATATTGTTATCCTTACTGGGCATTTGAGATCACCCTTTTTTTATGTTTTATTTTTCCCAAGAAGTGAAGAAGTAAATTATGAATGACCTGCAGGGATATTATGTGGGGATATGAGTGTGGATTATGGAGACATTATGTTTTTGTAGTTGTTTTTCATTTTATGATGTAATGTAAAACTTATGAACATATCTAGTGTTTCCAAGGCTACTAAACCAATCGATCTTTCGAGATTTGATCTTTCTTGTGATCATGCCAATGTTATGTAATAATGCACCGACTCTGGGTAACTAGGGTCGGGGCGTTACAACTATTATTATCATTTCTAATTACATACTCAAATACAGTTATATATCTATATACATAGGAATTTCATTTCACAAACTCAGATAATCCCATGAGAAATTGGTACAAAACCATATATACCAATATCATTGTATACGTTTTTAACCAAAAAATATATCAATAACCATTTGATACATTTTTAAAACACTCAGTGGGTGATTTTAGGTGAAACCAATTTGAACTACGATCTTTATTTGATAAACCATCAATATTGAAATGAAAATCAAGTGAAACTTGATTTTAATTCCAAATAATTCTTAAATATATATGTTTGTCGTAGTGAGTATCTAAATAGGGGGTGTGTAAATTTAGTTCCCAATAAAATTTATATTAAAAACATGTTCAAATGAAATCCCCTAATTTACATAAATTCACCCAATTAATAAGAATTATTGTTTAATATAAGTTTGATCTTATTAAAGATTTATCTAAGAGTGATTAAGGTTCACTTAAAACAATAATTGAGATTAATTTATGTTTTGAAATAAACTTACTTAATAAAATCCTTTAGATTAAACTTGATTAAGATTAACTATCAATGTATATGTTTTGTTATCAAATATAAATACAAATACAATTTGATTTTTGCAATAAACAAAACTAAATTAATGTAAACAACATAGTAAACAAGGGGATCAATATAAAGATGATACATAGTCCCATCCACATGGAAATCACCTACTTCCATTAAGATTATTAAAACCAATAATTTGATTCGTATCTTAGATCAGGTATTCAAACAACATCGCATGTTGTCTAGCCTCAAATCCTCTTTTACGATTATACATGGGATGAAAATGTAAAACATCACACATAGATATCTTCTAAAGTTATCATCGGTATACATAGAATTTTCTTTTATAGAATATCAAGTATTCTGTATCTCAGGAACAAGATTTAGTGCTTTTGAATAAATAGAACAATACAATCACATTTTTCAAAGTAATGAAAAAAATCGAGAGATAGTTAAAAAAGAAATGGAATATATAGCGTTGCTCAGTCTTTTAAGAGCTAGGTGATCTAAAATCCTCATATTTGTCTTATTGATGAGATTGAACTAATTTCTCTAAATGTTCTGGAAAATAGAGTATCATATAGTATGTATTTTCTATCAGTAATAAAGTATCTTAATGTTCAGTGTACTCACATCTTTAACAATTGGATGTATTAGTGTATGTGCAACAAGCATCAAAACATTATCATGCATAAGGGAGTTACCGAATATATATAACACTATATATTCAAATACCAATTGAAGAATTATCATATTTATATATCTTGGATCCCCATACAAACTCTGAATTTTTTTTCAATGCTTCCTTGTAATGGTTAAGGAATATTCATTATTTAAACCCAATGTATTAACTCCCATAAACTAGTTGTTGGATGTATTTAATTAATATATAGATGAATATAATGGTATAAAATTTAATGATAGAATGTTTGAGTGGTATCCCAACTAGTGATAGAATGTATTATAGAATCATAGTTAAACTCATGGTATCACATCTAGAGATAGTTCATTTGATGGTATAAGGTATGGTTGTTAAAAGAATAATGGTAAACATTTCTGTCGATTATAAATTCTTGTGATACAATTCAATAAAGTAGAAAAATATAGAAGTGGAATATTTTAGAGGTAGCACTACTCTGATAATCACAAGTCAAAGATGGTGGAATGACTCTGGCGGTGGGATGCTCGATGGTAGAAAGAATATGATAGTAGCAAGAATCTAGTGATGAAATAATTTTTGTGTTAGAATAAGCTAGCAATAGCAAGACTCTAGTGGTAGAAGATCCCTGGAGGTAGCACAGTCAACGGTAGCATTACTGTAGAGGTATAAATTTTTTGATGATGTATGAATTGTACAAATGATATCACTTGTCAACACACATATATTTTATAAAAAGTATGATTGATAAAATAATATACTACCAGAAAAAATTATCTCATTAAAAACATAATAATCATGATTTCTGATCATTAAAACATGATGGTTCTTACAATATTCCTTTTTTATGATCAGAAATCATGAAATTTTATAAAAAATTTATAAAACAAAAATATGAATAAAATAGATAAATTTGAAGAGAAAGGATAAGTTCTTAACAATTCAAAAAGATTGTGTGAGATTTTGAAATTAAATGTCAAAATTGAAGTTTTAATAAATGTAAATCAATGGAAAATGCCATCCAAAAATTTATTTTATCAAAGGACATGTATTTTATCGATGATAAATAATATATAAAGGATAAATAAGTGTGGTATCAAAGATAAATCATTACATATAAGTTATCCCAAATTTGGTATTATTAAAAAGCTATGAAAAGAACCTGGGAAGACATAGAATGAAGACATGAATAATAATATATAAACTTCATTAAGAACAAAAAGTTATGGGATTATATAAAAAAATAATACAAGGGAAAATACAATAATGTACCTATCAATGAAAATGTCTAATACAAATCATTCTCAACTCGAGAGGTAGGATAAACAGGTCCCTTAACCTTTATAATGGTTAGAGGAAATAATGTATAGGCTGAGGTTTATAAGATATTATGAGGAAACTCTTGATTTAATACTAGCAGGAGATGCTTAAAAAATTCAACTAGAGAAAAAAGAAATAGATTAAAATGAGGTAGAAGGGTATTATTGTAAGGAGAAGATGTGAAGGAAGTCATGGGAATATCCTATAGAGAAACCACTATTGTATTATATACATAAAATAAGGGATTTATGCAGGAGAAAAAATCTATAATAATGTTTCCACCTCCCTCTATAGCACTGAATATGTTTTCCTTCTCATCTATGAATAACATGAGGATAGGGGTTATAACATTGGGATGGTCTACGTGTTTTTTGAATCAACTAGTAAAAGGTCCCTTCCTTTTGTTTTCATTTAAACAAATGGAATGGTAATTCAACTCATTATTTGTATATATCCAAGAATGATAGTATTTGACATAATGAGGTATGGTTTCCTAATCAATTTCGGATTAATTCAAACACTCCCTTTCAATTTTATATTGGTGCTCACCATGTTGTTATATTTTCCTCATGTCCTCCTAATGTGAAGAATTTGTATCAATGATAATAACTTGCAGATCCTCTATGAATTTGGATCTGATCTCCTCAAAATCAATAGAGGATTATGTAGGTTGATTAATGGATGTGGAATAGATATCTTTTTAAGATTCAAATCATTCCAAAAAAATCAACCTAACTAGAAGTAAAGGAGGTACTTAACTTCTTTATAGTAGATCTCAATGTTTCCATATCACTGGCCAAACATTGATTACCAATTTAAACATATTAAATTAGGAAACTCATCTTGGGATGACTATGGAAAATATCCAATTAAAAAAGGTTTATAGAATCAGATTCACTGATATTGGTAATAGGAGGGTCCTAAGATTTGAAAAATCTACAAAAACCAGAAATTATACACTCTCTAAAAGGCACAAAATCTTATTTAAACACAAAATATAAAGGAACAAAGGAAGTAAAATGTGGAGGTTCAATAACTATCTCAATAATATGCATAATAGCCTATATAGGTGCTGATATAGAAGGTGCATCTGATGGTAAATCATCAATCTCACTAACAACATCAATATACTAAACTAAAAATTCCGCAGGATCTAATCCAATACCAAACGAAACAGCCGGTCCACCATTCTCTAGTCAAATAATGTGGTTATCACCATTACATCATATCCATCTATATCTAGATATAATATACATAGAGTTTGGAACATGTAGAAGGATCCCCCTTAGATGATACCTCAACATCTAATAAGGTATATCTATCCTAAGAATCTCTGCTATTTTTAACAACAATTATAGCATCCTTAGACTTTGGTTAGTCTTGTATAATTTAATTATAACCTAGAATCTTCTCCCACACACCATGAGCTTACACTTCCACTCTAGATGAAGATATCTAAGTAGGATAAATATGATCAACTATGACATTGACAGAACCTGGAGATTCCTCCCCCACAACATGTGCCATGGGCTCACCTTTAATAGAGATAGAGCAATAAACTTTTTAGATCAACATGAATCTTTCTACAGATATATATTTGACTAAAAATGGTCCCCATATACACATTAATAAATCAAAAAATAATCTACCTGAACTATAAACAATAAGGGGTGCATGATATTATTGAGTCCTCTAAACAGCATTGCCTCAATATTAATATTTTATTTGACTATTACTATCCTCATTATCATTTCCATCATCTACATTATAAAAACCATCAATGACTTCAACAATTTATTAATCGGTTTCTAAACAACTCAAAAGTGGTTATTCTTCAGAGACTTTAGTCTGTTCAATATCTCTTTAACATAAAAGACTCTCCATGGAAGAGAGAGAAAAACATATACTAGTATGCCCATTTGTCAAAGATGGGATTTCAAGAATATCTAGATCAATTCATTCTTCAACATAATTTTTTAATTCCTCTTCTTCAACTATAACATAATCATGATCTTCTTCAAAAACTAAATAAAATAAAATCTAATCGAGCTATTATCCAGAGTCAACAAGATTCTTGGGTCAAGTTGGTTGGTATACATAATTAAAACCATCATATATATTTTCATTATATTCTACACAATTTTAATCCATGGATTCTTGTTCAATTTAATTCTTTTCCTGGTATCTATTCTTAAATATAAATCACCAAACTCCACTTCATCCTCTACACATCAATCTTGCTCTGGGTTATTAACATATATAAAATAATCATTGGTTAAATGAAAGAATTTGACTAAGAAGTAGATTTACTCATCTTCATTATGTGAAACATAAGTTATATTTAGATGTTTATCCTAACCCCTCATTTCATATGGAATAAAAAATAAACATCATAATACCTCATAATACTGAAATCCACTTTTCTGGTACAGATCATATATTGGATGAACATGAAAGGAAATCATCATTCTCCATCTAACTACATTATAGTGGGAAATCTCATAGTGATATCAGTAGTCTGCTTTAATAGTGCATTCTTATATATAAAAAAATCAATACCACTAATTATCCTGCATTATTGTCATAATAAACTCTTTTATGTAATAAATTGATACATCTAGATCATTCTTATGAAGAAAAAGTAATTTCTTGTCCATCCATCATACTCTAGATGAAATATTTCATTCTCTAAAGCTAAACTAATCATTTTTATAGAACTAATGAAACAACCTTGGATATAAAGGTCTATAATTTTTGGACGACCATTCTATATGTCCCTGGTCCTGGAACAATCTAATCACCAAATATTTTCTTTATAACAACAATTCAACATTTTCTAATTTTTCAGAAACAACCATGTGGTTTGTAAGATGGGGGTTCCTTTTCTCAATAATAGATTGAATTGATTATCCTATAGATTTCTTCAAATATATTATTCATTTTAGATATTACACTGATTCCATCTTAACTCTTAACATTGTAGCAAAATGAAGGGAGAATCAAGGGAATGAGAAGGCTCAAGGTCATGAGAGAAAGGGTATGTGAAATGATTAAGGGAGTATGCACAAGAAAGAGAGACATGAATTTTTTTTAATTATATTTTATATCATTTAAGTATTTGAATTAAAAATATAATAAAATATAAATGATTAAATCTAATGAAAATATTTAACATAGAAAAAAATCAATAGAATAAAAATAGAAGTTTCATTTCTAGAAAATACACAACGACTAAAAAATCACCCAATGTTGGATAATTCCAATGGAGGTAAATTATAATTGGGCAAGACCAATAGTGGATCACTAACAGTGGATCATTCCAATTATGGATCACTAATAGGGGATCACCAATGGTGGAAAATTCCAATGGTGAGTCACAAATGGTGGATCACCAGTGATGGATCCCAAACAGTGGATCACTAATAGTTGATCACCAATGATGGGTCATTACAATGGTGGATCACTGATGACGGCTTGTCAAATGTTTGTTTATCCGAATGTTTCTTTTCCAATGTTGTATTTTCCAATAGTGTCATGCACAATGGTGGAACTTCCTAGTGTGGATCCTCTAAGATTACGACGAATCAAAAATTAGAATTCATAATTCATGTTTTATGTAGTTTAATTTCTCATAATTCAGGGGATTTTTAAAAATATCAACATAACAATGTTCAATTTATCTGAATTCAAGAGTTATATCACTCTTTTGGAAATTATCTTTCAAAAATTTATGTCTTTAATCAATATAATGTTTACTTGAATGATAAATACGATTCATATAAATATCAATCTCACTTGTGTTGTCACAATTTATAGGGACAAGTCTAAATTGATATCTATAATATAATAACATATTTTATGCTAAATTTTTTTTAATAGAAACTTATTTTAGTTATGTATAAATACTTGTTATTAAATAGTATTAGAGCATTTTTCTTTTTACTACACCATGATACAAGTGACATTCCCATATGACTTGTTCTAAAGGATCATTTTCTATCTTACTTAAAACCTAAACAATATGCATATGTATAACTCATGAAGTAAAATTATTTTCTTCTAGGGTATAATATTATGAAATTAGTTTTATATTTAAGGTATTTTAAAACTATTTTGACAACAATTAAATGTCAATATTTGGGATTTTCAAGAAAATGGGAACATATACAAACACTAAACATAATATATGGTCAGATAGTAGATAAATATCCAATAATTCTAATAATACCTCTATAACTAGTTTGATCCATTATAATTCCATCTTCATTGAGAACCATCATACAAGTGGTTCTTATTGGAGCCTCACTACATTTATTGTTAACCAATCAAAACATTTTTTGAATATATTTTGTGTACTTTATTTGATTTAAAAAAATTCAATCTTTATTTTCAAAATTTTAAAACCAGGAAAGAATTTATGTTCAAATATTAAAAAAAATTCAAATTCATTTTTTATCGTCTTTGAAAAATAAATTCACAAATAATTTTTAGAAGATCCAAAAAATACTATCATCATCATAGATTTGAACTAATAAAACATCCTTGGAAATTGTATTTATAGAAAGAGTAGGATGGAATATGTGTTTTAAAAAACGTTTATAAATCATAAAAGAGATGAGCCTATCATACAAAATTTAGAATCATATTTTAAACTATATAATTCTTATTTTAGTTTAAAAATGTGATTTTGAAAATGAGGATTTTGAAATCCAAGGGGTTATTCGATTAAAAAATACAAAACTATATAACCATTTAAGAACACACTTTTTATATCTATTTGATATATCTGGAAATATTAATTTTTTTCATAGGAATGTTGTATTTTGTTGGATTCAAGTCTAGAAACAAGTGAAATTTATTCTACATAGTCAATACCATCTTCTTGACAGTATCGTGAAACTAATCAAACTTCATTTCATACTATATTTCATGACTTATAAACATTGTTTCTAAACCCCAAATTTATTCAAATAGTCAGAGTTTCCTTAGGTATAACTATAAATTACTAAACAATATTTATATCAATTTTATTATGTTATTTTTTCATTTACATCAGCTAGAATTCATCATTAATTGCATCATTTATGTTCTCTGGTTAAATATGTGACAAGAATGTTTGATGTTTAACCATATTTCTAAGAGAAGATCTAGTCAATTTACTTATATCAAGATCAAAAACTAGATTAACTTGTGAATGGTATCTATGGGTTTTAATAACTCTAGAAAAATAAGTTTTGGTTTTTTCATTATCATCTATAGGATCAGGATTTGGTTAAGTAGGTTCTTTAAAACTAGATGATTTTTTTATTGTTTTATAAAATTTACATATGTTTTTGAAAAAATATTTAAAGTTGATGTAATATACTCAGGTTTTTCTAATGGTGTCATAGGTTCATGAGCATCTCTTTAAATAAATTTAACATGAAATGACTCTTATATAGTCCTGAATTATTAATTATATAGAGTACATGATTTTATAGATTTTTAAAAACCAAGGAATAACCATTAATCACTTCTCGAAGTATCTTTTTTTCAATATTATCCTTACTATTAAATTAATGACTTCTCAACAAAGAAATTGAATTTAATTAACCATTGACTTTATAATAATCTATAATTCATAAGAATTTTTCTTTAAGAGGGGAAAAATAAAAACTCTATTAATTATGTAACAAGTTGTATTCACATCCTCTTACAAAAAATTAAATTGTTCAGTCTTACTCATGGAGCATGCTTTAGGAAATTTATTGAAAGGTTTTATTTCCCCTTTCAATAACACCATTCTACTTTAGGGTTATAGGAGAATAAATTTTATGATTATAGCCATTATATGAGAAAAAAGATTCAATGCCTTTATTTTAAAACTCATAACCATGATCAATTCTTTTGGTATTAATCCTAAGACCACAAGGTTTTCTACTGAATTATAATATTTTTTGAAATAAGAGTAGGATTTACTTTAGTGAGATAGAAAGATTTCCCATGTATACCTAACAAATCATCTATATGAACACATACATAGTGCATCCCATTTAGTCTAGATACCATAAAAGGTCCAAAAAATCCATTTGAACCAATTATCAGGGTTGAGAAGTTGAAACGTCATTCTTTCATTTGAAATTTATTTTATATTTTTTCCCTTTTTAACATGGGTTATTGCATTTATCATTTGGGAATTCAATTTTGGATAGATCTTTGACTAACCCTTTCCTTGTGAGATTTCTAAGTGAGTGAATATTTCAATGGACTATTCCCATATTCCAAATCCAACATTCCCTATGAAAGGTACCTATGTAAGAAATATATTTAGAAATCAATGGGTATAAATTTACTGCACAAACATTATCATTTCTCAAAGAAATAAAAACTGTAGGATTTTTATGATCAAAAAAATTATAGTAATTATTTTCAAACTTCATATGAAAACCAAAATCACATTTCTATGAGATTATAAAAATATTATACTTTAAACCAACTAAAAATAAAACTTTATAAATTAAAATAATGTTTAAATAACATATTTCACCACAAATGATAATTTTCCCTATGGAATTATCCCCAAAAGTGACATTTCCACCATCCATAATTACAAAGTTTCAGAAACATGAACAATCCCTAGTAAAGTTTATAGAATATTCACTCTCCAAGTACCAAAAATTACTACTTGATATTCTCAAGAAATTTTTATACAAAACATTTTTTACACCAAACATGATTTTGGTACCAAGATATTCTTCGGTCCAAAAATGATAGTTATAAAACCTTTTATAGCCCATAATTTCTTAATAGGTTTCATATAAGACAATTTTAAGCATTAATAAATAAATAATATTTTGGTTATATGAGATCAAGAACTAGTATCATCACTTGCACTGTGAATAAAAGTATTTTTAATAACCCTCCTCTATCCAAGATCATAGCCTATACTGGTAGTGTACTTGAGAGAAGTCTTATTTCTTATCATTTGAGTAATGGTATTTCTCTCATTAGTGAGTTTTTCTAGATCTGTTTTCAGTTTTGGATTAGATAATTTTAATTCATTTCACTCCTTTAACATTTGTTAATTTTCTATTTTTCAATACTAAGATCATATTTAAAACTATAAAACCAAGAATGTTGTTTCATTAAAATAATATATTCATCCTTATGATAATTTAATGTAGTTTCTAACATGTTTTAGTACCCAAAAATCTATTCAATAGTCATTTTTAATCATATTTTTCATCTCTAATATAATAACAAATATATAAATGAGAATCCAGAATAAGACAGAGTACCTCATATGTGTTAGTCATAAATCACATGTTGCCTCTACCATGATTGTCTTCCATTCTTAAGTCAAATTCATTTGATCTATTCTCTAAATATCTCTATGTTTATTTCAAATATTTCTTGTACATATTATATTTATCATCATGCTTCTTCTTAAAATTCATCTTAGTATAGTTAGCTTTTACATGCCCTTTCCTACACTCATAAAAATATATATCATTTAAATCATCATATTTCTTCCAATACTTTCTCTAGTTTCCTCAATTTTCATAATTTCCTTTGTATCTATGCTTCCTAAAGATCTTTAACGTGTAGAACATTTTTAATCTTCTAGCTATATGGGCCATCTATTCATCACTATCATCTAGTGAAGCATAATTACTTGAACTCTTCATTTGAATTTTGTCCTTTTGTTTAGAAGTAGAATATTTGAAGGTTCTATATTTTTTTAGTTCATAATCCTCTTCTCTATTAACTTTGAGTTCTTCCTCATACATCATCAGTTTTCCAATAATCTTTTTAATAGTAAACTTTTTAACATCACACTATTCTTGAATTGACTCAAATGTTCCTCTCTATCTTTCTGATAAATATCTTAATAGTCACATCACTTAGTCTTTATTATAGATATGTTTTATTAATGAGTTCATTGAATTCATGATCACATTAAGCCTAATGCTGATATCATAAATTGGATCATAAAGCATAATTATACAAGTACTATATTTAATTTTATATATATTTAAATTAATTTCAATGACATTAGATGTTCCTTCATGATAACAGGTAAAGTGTCTAAAATATCAAAATTAGTTGTGTAGAAAGATATTATATTGAATTATTTAACTCCCAGATAATAATAAAAATAATTTATAGATTTTAAATTTTTATTAAATTCAGTTTTTTCAGGATCATCCAATGCAGATATATATGTTTTGGTTATTTTATATTTTTCTATAATAGCAGTCCAGATTTCAAATCCCATGAACTCAAGATAAAATTTCATCTAAATTTTCCACTAAGCATAATTTGTTTCCATTAAAATAAGGAGTTCTGTTTGTAATAGATCATTGTGATCAATCATCTATAAAGAACTAATTTTAGAAATAAAAGAAATCAGAGATCTTTAAAAGATAACTAAATCACAATTGAAAAAATATTGAAAATATTTTGATACCAAATGTTGGTCGGAGTTATTAACTCAGGAGGAGGGGAGTTGGTGAATTGACATCCTAATACAATTTCAATTAATAAAAATTCAAATTAAATCCACCAATATAAATAAATTCTCTCAATTAATAAAAAATATAGTTTAATATAAGAATGGATTTTTAAAATATATCTCATTTCACAATCAAGGCATGGTTGAAACAATATTTGAAATTACATTAGCTTTTGAAATAAATATACATAATAAAATACTTTATATAAACATAGGTTAATACTATTTATCAATGTATATTTTATTAATTGGCTTAGAAATAAATTTATTTTCAGCTTTAAGACAATGAAAAAAACTAAATTAGACAATAGAGTAAACAAAGGATTCTATCTCAACTCCAGAAACTATCCCCTCTACTTGGAAATCACCTACTACTAAGAATATTATTAAAACAAATAACTTTAACAAATCCCAGGAGCATGTATACAAAAAAAATATATTTCCAGGCATAAAGATTCTTCCACATTTACACATGGGTAGAAAATATAACACATTCCATGCATGGATATCCTTCACAGTTGTTGAGGGTATTTCGAGAAAATGGTTTGATAGAATATCTAGTATTTTATTCTTCTGGGATAGGAGTTATTGTGTGTGAATAAATAGATCAAGGAAATAAAAGTTCTAAAAAGTAATTAGAAATAGAGATAAAAAGTAACAAGATATGGAAAATGAAGTTTTTCTTGGTTTTTAATGTTCTAGGTTTTCAAAGATCCTCATATTTAGCTTTTTGAGGAACTCAAACTCATTTCACTAAAATTCCTGAAAAATAGTGTATCATAATGTATTGATTTTGTGTATATAGGAAAGGATCTTGATATTCAGTGTATTCCACCCTTTCAAAGTTGAATGTATCAATGTATGAGCTAGAAGAATCCAACCACTATATCAAATGAGGTATTTTTGGGAAATATATAACACTGCATGTTCCAATACATTGAAGAATAATTATAAATATTTATTGGATTCTCATACTGACAATGACTTTTTATTTAATCCATACATACAATGGTTATGGAATATTAATTGAATAAACATACTACATTAACTCCCATAAAATTTCTATTTGAAACATTTAATTCAATTACAGCAAAACAATAATGGTTACAAGGTTGGTAGTAGCATAGTTTATGGGTTGAAAAAATTTAAGTAACAGGTCTAGTTGTTTCATTGTTGACTTTGTTGTAGAACGTTTAATGGTAACTCATATGAAGGTATTGGGTCCGGAGGAAGCATGAACGTTGATAAAATGTTTTAGAGGTGGAAGATTCTAATAGTATAATATATGATGATAGAAAAATATTGCGGCAAAATATTACAGTGGTCGAACAACTCTGATGGTTGCAGGTCTCCTATAGTGGAATGAATCTAATGGTGTTACAAATGAAAATATAAAGAGATCTATGGTAGCAAGACACTATTGATGAGATGCTTCTACTAGTGGAATAAGATGGTAGTTGAAGGACTCCAATGATTGTAGATCTCTTGAGGTAGAACACTTAATGATGGAATAACTCTAGCAGTAGAAAATTGTTGAGTGTGGAAGAATTCGACTAATAGAATCACATCTCAACGCTTAACCAATTTTCTTCCAAATTTTTCATTATAAAATAATATACTATTATAAAACATTAACACATTAAAAATATAATAATCCTTATTTTTTGATCATTAAAATCATGAGGTGGAAAAATATGTTAAATACTATAAATTAATGATTCAAACGTGAATTTAAACACACAAGAAACAATATTTCTAAAATAGAAAGGATAAAGCAATATTAATATACCTCAATTAAACTGAACCAAACTTCCTTCTATATTCATGTTGATAAAACACAATTAGGAGTCATGAAAAATCCTTAAAAACCCAAACAAAACCCTTAAATAAGAAATGGAATCTTGAAAATATAGCAAAGGGATGCACTAGGTTTATGATAAAATAACCATGAATAATAAGAGAGAATAAGAGTAAAGGAGCGGAGAGAAGATGGAGGGGACATTAAATTAGTAATCTAGACATAAAAATAAATGAAATCATTTTGAATCATAATGGAAGGAAGAGGGAATGATGGTGGATATCACTTTTATCTATTAATGTCTATTGGGGGTGGAAATAAGGGTGTGTGACTTAAAACTGTGTAAGGGTATAATAAGAAATTACCACTTTTAAAAAACATAGAAGAATTCATGGTTTGACTACAAGGATTTACAAACTATATGATAATAATTTGGGGAATAAAGGGTTCATTTGGATCGTCTCATAGGTTAGCCGCTTAGTTTGGAAATCCATGTCCCAATAGTGTGAAATTATTCAGTTAAAAACTGAAGACATTGATAGGGTTTTCATACACTTAATATTAATTATGAAATTTAACTATGAGACCTATCCCAAAACACTAAAAACTCAATAATGTCAACCATATCTACAGTAATTGGATATAAGTGACCATGAATCTATAAATAGATAAAATACCAAGGAAAGTGGAGGTTGGGGTGTGATAATTAGCCGCACAATTATACTTTCTTCCCTTAAGAAATCACCAATTCCTAGATAATGAAAAATATGACCCGGGTTATAACCAAAAATTGAAAAAGACACCCCCAAACAAGACTCTAAACATTACAACATTCATAAAAAACCTATAATTAGTAAACAAATCAAAATCAATTCATCACACTGGGGATTCTGAGAAGGAGACACAGAGTGGGTCTCCCTATCCTTTAGTGACTCTCTAGATTGTTAGATCAATCTGGAATGGAAACAATAAAGGGACACTATTAGACATGGCCCAAACATCCAATAAAAAGGGACATTAATCATAACTCACAATACGATAAATCCACCATATCCATGAAACAAACTAAAAATCCTCAAAAAAGACTCAAAAATATCAAATTTCCTAAGATGCATGCCACATGTCAAGTATAGATGACAACGATATTAAAGGGAAGGGAATATTTTCAAGGAAATTTTAAACTATCCTTAAAACACTCACAAGGTCTGTCCCATGCCCAATAATTAGAGAATAAAACCCACTATGACACTAATAATATGAATCCCTAAAAATACCAAACCACCGTAATAGGTATTGAAAATAATACCATTATAGACACATCCACAAATCCCAAGAAACAAGGATATGTAAATAAAGATTTTAAAAGATAATGAGAGCAAAATGAGGAAATAAATCTAAAAATGATTCTAAAATCACCTCCTAACTCTCAAATATAAATCAATCTCATCTAAGAATTTGAATTCGAGACACATCCAAAACCCTAAGGAACTCTAGTTTCTATACCCAAAGATGAAGGGAATAGAACATCCTAAAATCGAAATCCAAATTTCAACAACAGGAAAAATAGAACACGGGGATTTCCCAAAATTGTGGGTTTTCTCTTAAACTCCACTTAAAGCATGGATAAGACCAATAATTGGAGAGGTAAAAAAGGTCATGGGGGATAAAATATGAAGGAATAACTATGTAAGATATAACCTATGACACCATAGAACTACTATATGATTTAAGGTTTAAATAATAAGATAAGTTCCACACCTTATAAAAAAATCCAAATTTAAACCACATAAAACCAAATATATATACCAACTCAATTCAAAACAATCATAGGATAAATCACCTAAAATGAACAAAAGCATAATTTATCTTCAAAATCATACCTTAATTTCACATCACAAACCCCTTTTTAATTCACTTTAAAACTATACATTAATTTCAAGTCATAAAATTAACTTTTTAAACCATTTGAAAATTGAGTTACTTAGTTTTAATTTTTAAGTATCACTTGGAAAAGAAAATTTAAAAACATAAAATCCTTTACCTTGAACGTTCTATTAGATCCAAAACATATACACAATCCATTTTTTAATACCATATCAGAATTACTATTTTTTATTTTGAAAAAAATCCCCTAATTTAAAATGAAATTACCATTCTTTTAAAACAACATTAATTAATAGTAACATCGTACCTTTTTAAAAAAATTAGATCTTCACCCTTATGAAATTCATGTTTCATTCACTATACACAAATATATTTAAAATTAAATTGAATCAATATATCATTAAAATCCAATATAAATCATATTAAATACTGTCCATAAAAAACCCAGAAGAAACTTTGATAAAATAAATCTAAAATGAAATTTAGATGTGGCGAGTTGTTGTTCACTATTTGGCTTCAGAGTTTAGAATACCATTCACTAGTCATGAAAACATCATTTTAAGGAGAGATGAACCAATCACATAGTTACTATATGGTAATGTAGAATATTGCGGGAAAACTGTTTTCCTAAGGTTCTCCTCCCCCTTTAACTCCCAAAACAATGAAAAAATTCTAATCTCCATAAAACTCAAAATAATATCAAACACCACCATCTAACCCAATGAAAACCAATGATAAATAGGTGAAATAAAATTCTAGGAACCATAACCTAACTTAACATTGAATTTAATGGTTTAGAGTGATAAATATCTAGATAGACACTTCATAATCCTACCTATAATATCAAACATCTAGTGGAAACACAATGTTTAGAGTTAGTAAAAGCTAGCTAGGATCTTCTAGGTATTAACTGTCAATATTTGACACTACTTGATTCAATATACCAAACTCACCTAAATAATTAAGGTGGTATCTAGATAAAAGTAACTATATATAGCATAGGTATATAATAATTTTTTTTCACAAACCAACAATCGACGCCGCTATATTGGGATCCTGATTTGGGTTTAGATATCCCCAAGGGACCTTCTCAATTTCCGTGGTGTAGAAACCAGTGCCAAGGGAATCACATATGAGGTAAAGGAAATGTTTTTTCCAAAAATTTAAATAATCATAGAAGTTCCCCTAAAAATTCCATCATGGTCATTCTGTAATTAGATTCCGGGCATAAAATCCAAAATTGATAAAATACAAAAATAGAAATAACTATAAAACATAGTCTAAATAACTAAAAATTAATAAGGTATGATATACAAAGATCCAATGATATAGGGATGACCATATTATCCAAAAAAACTAAAAAATAAAAAAAAACTAAAACAAACACCCACTAATTTTCACATGACTCTATAAGTCTCCATCCAACCTCAACTATAAATGAAAAATGAGAAACCAGAACCGATCCTGATCATTAAATGAAAATGCTAAATAAGTCATGAGCATGAAGTTCTTTAGGCATGCCAAATAAACCAAACCCTGACGAATTTAATTTTATAGAATATTCAATTAATTTTAGTTTGAATATATATATATATATATTTAAAATATAGTTTTACCCATTTATATTAAAATCCAATCACATTGTGTATCCCTTTTTTCTTTTTAAACCATCCTTTTCAAATATAGAGGTAGTTGAATTTAAAATTTATTTTTTCTCTCAAGATTAAAAATTAAAAAATTCCTTAAAATTTAAAATCTTTCGTTTTATTTGATAAACAAATGTGTAAAGTAGGAATAAAGATCTAAAATTATAACCAAGGAAGAGATAGTAATATTAAAAAAATGTGAAAATAAATTCGAAGGAAAAAACAAATGACAAAATTTGACAAATATAGTTTAATTAAAAATCTAGTGATCATGGTAAACCTAGGTTTTCAGGGTAATGTTTTAGATATTTATATAAATTCAATATAATAAAATACAACTTCATAATAACAATGTACATGCACAAACAACTGATATTACCCCACTGGTTTAATCAAAGTGAACAACTATGCAAGAAGAATAATATATGAATTTTAAAATATATCAAAAGAGTGATAAAATACTAGTATGACATGTAAACCAAGATTTCTAGACAAAATACTCATGGATTATAATGGTATGTATAATTCAATGACCCAAACTGTTATAAGTAAAATTTCTCTTGTGATTTATTTATATGCATTATTAGAAATTATGAATATATAAAAAAATTCACTTAATTGGTTTTATTAAATAATATAAAATTTAAAATAACATTAAGTTAAATTACCATTGTTAATTTATTCATTTAATAGTGATCATTTGATTAGTATAAATATAGGGTTTTAACCAATCCAATTGACGTAGACAAAGAATGTAATATCCTCAACTGGTAGGATCATACCCTATGAATCCCATTTTTAAGAGCTTTTGAGGGAGATATCATCATTATGATTTTACCTAGACCAACCTAGGATGATATATAATAACTTCAGCACGAGTGAAACCATTCATGGGAAAATTTCAAGCTCATTGAGGTCACGAACCAAACCGTATACACCAAACCACCCTTTGAAAGTCTCACTGTCATGCACCTTTACTTTAGGGAATTTGTTGGTGTTTTAAAGGGATATATATCAAGAACATAATCATATTAATATGTATATTTTTTAATATAATAATGTGAATATTTTCATTTTATCATTACTTTATAAATGATTTTCATGTTTATACAATAAAACACAAATTTAATTTTTATATAGCATTCTATTTCAATAAATATTATAATTTTCATTAATTAATGTATTTTTAGAAATAAATAATATTTTTATAAAATATTATCACTAAATATTTTTTATCAAAAATTAATGATCATATAATTTTTACAAATTTCAATGTACTGTTTATAAGTTTTCGAAAACTATTTTTGTCAAAAAACATCTTTTCTCAATAAAAGTAGATTTTTATTTTAAAATTGAAAATTAAAAATTTTTTATTTCTTTTTTAAAATGATTTTTTTTGAATAATAACAATGAAATTATCAAATTTTTAATTTTTCATAATTTGTTGAGACAATTGAATTTGCAGGTAAATATTAAATATTGTACATATATACGGTGTGAATTATGAAATCATAATGACCCAATTATGATGTAATAAATACGATAAATATAATCCAAAACTAAATATATTATTTATATTTAAAATAGTTTTGTTTTAGGTTTATTGGATTAATTTTATAAATCCATTATGAATCTTCTAAAACTGTTAATACATTTTAAGTTTTTAAAATAACTTCATTAAGATAATGACTCACTTCCACACCAATAAGGGTATTATTTTATTATATTCAGACCTTTTAATTATAAAATAATAAATTAAAAACTTCTTTGGTTGAACAACTTAAAAAAACCATCGTAAGGTTTCTGGTTTTTGTTATTTTTTTATAAAGAGTCCAAAACCTATGTTTGAGAAATGATAAAGAATTACCCACTAGTATCTTATATAAACCCACCCAAGATCCCACATATCTTCTTTAAAAATACATATATTATGTCCAAACTCACATCTCTAATCTCTATACTCCTCACAATGTTCTCCAAGCACACAAGGATCTCCTCCCATGAATTTGATGTCACACTCTCAATATAAGGTACTTTTCTTTCTCCTCTTTATTCAAGTGACTTTATTGTATTATTCAATTTTTATTAAATTCTTAAAGTTGGGATATGTTATTTTATATCCCCTTTACCAACCATATGATTCATAAATTTTGAGAGACCCCTTTAACTCTCATAAATTCATTTCATGAACATTTATAAACCCCATTATGCTACTGGAATTTCAGAGTGATTTTCCTATGCGAAAAAACTATGTAGTGAAAACCAGTAACAATTTATTATCAAGGTTTTTAACCATTATGAGCTTATACTCCTTTTATTAGGGAATAAAATTTAAATATTTTAAACATCTTTATCATGTAAAAAATGTTATGATAAATGATTCATAGTTTTATGATCTATGTGGCATACTTAAGAATGGGAGTGATATGAAAGTAACGGGTGCATCCAGAATTATATAGCACTCCAATTAATTGGATTATATTTTAGTCACATGAGGTTACATTCAAGGGATTAGTGTGTAAACATAATATATACTGGTACTTTTTTCATCTTTATGTATTGACAATTAGCCCTAACCTATTTTTATGATGTCTTGTTTTACGTTGTTTCCACATTCCCCATTTTGCTTTTTTGATTATCATGATATATCATAATTCATTTTTCATATTTATAATTCTCACTCCTTTTATATCAAAATAATATTCATATTATCTAACATGTATTAATTACTTCATGTCATTCCATTTTTATTCCCTTATTGGACTTCATAGCTCACCCCTTTTTTTGTAAGTACCTCAGTTATCTCATGCAGTTTTAAGTACGAATGAATATTATGAACATGTTAAAGATGTTTCCAATAAATATGATCGATTCCATGTTTTAAGTTGTTATATAATGTACCAAATTCTTAAATACAATAGACCTTTTGATCTTTCGGGCTATATTATGTGTATGTTTATGTAATTAATCATTAATTAATATCTAATAAGGAGAAGGGTTGTTATATAAATAGAGGTGATAAATTTACTTGGGTAATATGTTATTCAAAAATAAAAGTACAATGATCTTCAATTGATAATGAAATAAAATAAAATAGATAATATTTATTAAATTAAATTGAATATACAAATAACGTAAAATATTACTATATTATGTTAGAATATATAAATATAATAACATAATACATAATAATTCAATATGAATGAGAGAATAAAGAAAAAATATACTCAAATTTATTTGATTAGTAAGCATAAACTCATTAAAAATAATAAAAAATTGTTTTTATAATTCCTTAAATGATACAATATATCAATAATAGAAAAAAACAATATATTTTCCATTAAAAAAATTAAAAAAATAAAATTTTACATAATAAAACATTTTATTTAAATGACATCATTAAATTAAATTAAAATAACAAGATCATAACTAAATAAGGTTTTATCATCTCAAATACAACCATATAAAACCATGGAATAAAACAAAATATATTAAAATAAAAAATCACATATTTTTTTTTTAAAATATCATGTTCAATTTTTTTTCACCTTAACATTTCACATAATTTATTTTGAGAAAATTCCATTTTCCAAAAAATAATATTTGTTAAAGTTTTTTTCATTATTTATTCTTAAATACTTGTTATTGATTATTATTTTTTACTTAAATAATAATTTTTATTGAAATATTCAAAATCAAACCCCTAAAATATTTCAACAGAATCATAATAAACAAACCCAAAATAAACTAATTTTTTTGACAATATAAATAAGTACTGTATAAGAAATTTACATTACAGATAAATACTTATTAAAGGAATAAATATCCATGAACCATTTGGGATGGTTCTCAATATCACTTCTTGGGAATAGGTTTTTAATATTCAATTCATTACATGGTCTTCGAAAATGGGACCCATTATCTCTTATAATTTATATATTAACTCAGGAAATGCTAGGAAAGAATCAAAATAATGAAATCTAGGAGGGGAGATTTACCATTAAAATGAAATATTTGATTCAATATCATTTCAATGAAATTATCTATAGATAAAAATATATTCCTTATCAATGGAAGGATCTATTAAATCCTCAATTTCATCGGAATCCTTAATTCATATATTTAGAGTAGTGGGAGTAAAATTAATACATAATAAATTCATGTGTATGTTTCTAAAAAATCCCCCCCAAAAGAACCATTATCAAAAAAGAAGTATTGGATTCTCAAAGTGCATATATATTATGATTTATCTTGGAGATACATTGTTCATGTGAATAATTTGTATTCATATTTTTAATCAACTTTTGAAATGGATTGAAACTAACATATACAATTAAAAAAGACACATTCTTCCATTTTGAGGTAGGAACATACTCATAAATGGTTTCCTAACATTGATGGTGATGCATCTGATATCAGTGAAATGATTTAGAAAGATGGTTTTAAGGCTTATTAAAAATAATCCCAATGTATTATTATTGAATTTGAATCAAGAGGGGAGGTCCCACTATATGAGCTAGTTGGGTTTCTCCAAACTAGAAAAGTAAGGTGGTATCAATGTGAAAAGCCTATAGAAATATGAATGATTTTTATGTGGGATAAACATGGGTGAGATTTCATTATGTGGAAATAATTTTGGTTAAAAAACATGAATGAAAATCAAAAGAGTATCCCAATAAATTCAAAAAATTACTATGAAATGGAGTGTTCCATTTGGCAGAGCCTCCAGGTTAAATTTTAGATCCTCTTTACCTAGATGAAGTGGATTTTCAATTTTGAAAAATCTCCTTCTGGAATAAAAATTTTCTATGGAACTCTCTCTTCTTCTGGGGATGTATAATCCCGAATATGTGTTTTGGGTAATCAATGTTAAAACCCATATTCCGCCTTGATGTTATTAATAAATTGCATAATGGTGGTTTTGCAAATATCAGATTGGTTGATGAGTAAGGACAGTGTGTTTCCACTTCCTTCATCGTTGGCATATTTTACATTACATATTTCAAAAAGAGTTTACACTCTTATGAAGTAAAAGAACCTTTTAGAGTTTAATGTTGAACAAAATAATCCCAATTAGAAACATATTCTTAGCATAGAGAAGTAGACATAACGTAATTCCTATTGAGAATAGGATTCTAGGAAATGGAATCAAAATCACCTCTAATAGTTTTTTAAACATTATCATTAATATATAGTCAATAGATAATCTTTTTTATAAAGTTGTGGGAAAGTAATATTTATCATTTTGTTGTATATGTATGATATTCAATCTCTCCAATAGAGGTTTTGGTCAGCACATATGTAATTTTATGACAATGTGAATGCATCTTCTGATGATGTTTATTCCTACAATGTTTTGTTTAATATGAGTGGTTGGTGTTTATGGGAGGCTCAAAAGGATTCTCAAAAATCAATATATCATTTTAATTTTCAGTAGTTTATTTTAAAATTGTTTTCAAAGATTTAAATGATTTGAATTCTATTTCTTGGAAATTATTTGGTAACTTTATTCTAAAGTATACAACATAAATTTCCCTTCCCTGAGGCGATAGGTTACAGGGATATAAGAAATATATGGGTGTCATTAGAGGAACTGAGATATGTTTTCATGATTAATTATAATATAGATAATGGTAATATAATCATGCATATAGGAGGTATCTCTCATGACTCTCAAGGATTGGTTATTATGGATTTTTGTTCCATTAAGATACATGGAACAATCCAATAACTATATCTCTGGCCATGTTAAGTATAATTAAAATCTAAAAAAACATTAACATTGGTTTCTTATTCATTGGATAAAACTTCGATATTCCTGTCAATTTTTTGTAGTGGTTGAATTAGTTTCACTAGGCAGTGGTTTATAATAACATGGAATACCAATGTCACATGGATAAAAACATGAGGATCCAACCAACATGGTGCAATGGTAACATGTTAGTTATAATATTTTATTTGAAAAGAACCATTAATGATTCCCTAAAAAATTTATCTGGTATATGATATATTTCTATAAAATATTAAATTATAATTATTGGATACTCCCTTGGGATACATTCCTTTTGACCACCTTGACCCCCATGTGAAACGTTTCAAGATTTCTTTAGGATTTATTTAAATAAAAATAAAAATACATTTAGGGAAATTAAAAAAAATCATTAAATGAGAAATTAAAAAAAATTAAATTTTATCAAATAACTTTTATATTTTTAGTTAATTATGTCACCCATATATAATTATTTATCTAAATATTGAATAATTATTAAGATTTTTTTGATTAATCTATAAAATTCAATGTTATAGAGATCAAATTATTATAAATATCTATCGTATATGTTAGTGTAAATTTCAATTACATAATAAGGAAAATATAAACATGAAAACTAAAACTTGATCATAGGTTGATTGGATAGAAACAACATCAATTGGATGTAAGAAAATTTCTAGATGGGAAGTTACCCTAATCCATATATCATGTAACCCCATTTTCAATGTTATTGTATAATTTAAAAAATAAATTGTGTATTTTTAATTTTACATTCTATATATATATATAATTTTCAAAAACAATTAAAACTTATTTTTGGACAACTGAATTAGATTAATGTCTATTTTAATCTAGTCATTATTAATGAATAAATGGGTTCACCCTGATTATCTATTATTAATATTTTAAATAATATAAATACTAATCTAATTCGAGTAATTAAATTTAAAAACATACACAATCACGAATATTATCATGTATATATACCAATTGTTTTATGATGCTTATAATGATTCCAATGTATCAAATTATATTATCAATGGTCGTAATCTAGGCCCCTCATTCATACCTTACAAAGTTGAGTGGGATTCCAACATTGGGTAATGTTGAAATATCACTAATCAAAATTGGATTATGAGATATTAAAACTTCCCTTTATGGATTTTGTTTCACTTTCTGACTCTCCTATATAGATTAAATTCATTATAATGAATCATATTCCTGATGTCATCACCTTGTAAAAATAATTTAATTACATCCCTTTTGAATTGAAAGAGAAACTACAATAAAGTTAGATATGATGATATTGTTGGGTACATTGGGAATCCAAAAATATCTTCCTCAATTATAGTTATGATTGTATATTATATGTGTCACATAATACATCTTAGGATCATCCCTTAAGTCAATCTAGGACATTAACCTTGATAATCCCATACTCATGAGATGAGGTATCCTTTATCATCAAACAAGTCAACATAGACCTTTTCACGAATGGTGTTGCATGCTCATCTCTTGACACATCCTAGGATCATCACAAATGGAATTTTATTCCTGTCACATAAGGAAGGGTAAAAAGTTAGTCACATTAAATAAGGGAATACGGGATATATCCTATGATCACCCCATAGTTATATAATGATCATCATATAGGGAAACTTTGTTCCATTACCTAATGAATCCCTACATTTTCACCAAATGAATTTTGTGCTCGTCACATGTGGTGTTTAACACAAACAACGTTGAGGAATCATTAAAATTAATTATTTATAGAACCTTATGTACTAATTATAACTATTATGATGGTGAGTGAGGTCTCAATTATACAGGTAATGTGAATAGTTTTTATGAGTGAAAAAAACTGAAAACAACCCAAAGAAAAAAAAGTTGAACAAATAAATAGTGAAGATAAGTTCATGTTTTTGTGATTACTATGTGAAATGAAAGTGCGTGTATAGAGAGAAAATAAAAAAAGTGACAGACAATTAAATTTTTCTATTATAGATATCAGACTAGTATGAATTCATTTAATGATTTTATTTTCTTGCTTAATAGTTCCAAAATTTTAAAAGTTTTTTAGAAATGGTGTTTGTCCACTAATCTCATAATTCAGTGTACAAAACTGCTCATTGATATTTCCATAGAAATGATCTTTCAATCATTATATAAGATTCAAAATTTTTCTTAATAACAAATAATGTCAACCTTTTCAATTTTTATTACTTCATTTAAAATTTATAGCCAATGAATTGTAATCATCAATTTTCATTTCATATATTGTCAAAAAAATTATTCTCATTAAGAATGTAAATTAAATCTTTTAGAATAAAAATTCACTTAAATAATAATGGAATTTAAAAGAGGATCATACTATAGATTCAAAATATTCCGATTCGATTAACTAAATTTTCCAGCTACTAATGATAAGAATGAAAACATAGGAAATAACCACTAGAAACTGCATTGAGATCATAAAACAGAGGGAAATGAGAAAGAGGAAAAGAGATTCTTTTGGGGATTCTCTTCTTTCTCTAGCTTGAATTTGAATGCCTTCAGTCTAAGTGCAAGGTTCTAATCTATATTATGAGCTGTTTGTACTTCGTATAATTATGGATGATCCCCCATCATGATCTAACCCTCTCTATTTAACATGTCAAATTCCTAGTACATCTCCCATGCATGCTCATGGACACTTCTCAGTAATATATTCCTCACTTATATGTTGAATGTATTTAACTATATATCCTCCTCATCCAATACATTGAGTGTAGCTCCCATAATTAATTCCTATATTTAAACATGACCATGTCACATAAACATCATCATCTTCTAGATTATTCTTGTTTGAATAGAATTAAACTCTATATAAAAAACAGAACTAATCTTCATCTTGGAACAATTTCTATAAGCATTATTAGTGATTTCCAGAATCTTCTAGTTTTAATCTCCATTCATACTGCTATGTTAGGTTCCCACATCTCCCAAGAATCAATAGTTGTTTGAAAATCATTGAAGCTATTATAGTAGGGATGAAAAGAGGCATCACCATCATCTTAAAAATACCTAAAAAATAAATCATAATTATTAATTAATAATATATTATTAACAAATATATTATAAATTATATTGAAATATATATATATATATATATTATTACTATTATTATCATTAATATATGTTTATAATTATTATCTTTATTATTATAACTATGAATATATATATTATAATTATTATATTAATCATTATATAAATTATTATTATATTATTTTTTTCAATTATTTTTATTTTAATTATTCATTTTTGGCCTTCCTGAACTGGAGGGGGGCTTGACATCTATATTTCTCAGATCTTCTCTCTAGAAATAACATATGGTGAAATTAGGTGGATATTTAAAGGCATGGAGACAATATCTACTTGGGAAGGTTTCTCTAGCGGTGATAGGTTGTGGTGGATGGATCAATAACATGGAAAGTAGTGGACGTCAACTGGCTTGTTTGGATCTTCTGTTCTCCCACAACCTATGTAACATCGGTATTTGAGATCGGTGGGGGTCACATCTTTATCCATGGATGATCTATGGATCGATAGATTCCACTAGTGTGATTCATTTTCTACCTGATCCAGATGCCCCTATAACTTGAATTTTTGGATATCTTCTCATAATGATGCTCTATCATGATTCGACCAGGTGTGGATTAGCTTCAAGATCATGACATAGGGGACGATGTTGTTGAAACAGTGGTGGCATGTGATAGTGGTTTAGGAAGGCATGGTGGTAGACTAGTAGCAGGATAGGTAGAGGTTGACAGTAGATGAGAGTGGTATGTGGTGGAGGGGTGCGATAGTAGATGAATGAAGGGGTATTGGAGGTTGATCTTTGTTCTTAAATGTAGATGGATAAGGATTTAGTGGTGGATTCAATATTATAGAATGGTAGATGGTGGCTATTGAAAATTATGTGGTATAACATATGATAGTAGATAAGGGTGAGGCAACGATTGATTTCACAAGAAAATAGATGTTATTTTATGGTGGATTCTCTATTTCTGATGGATACAGATACGGGTAGATTAGTAGTATACACCGGTCACACACTGTCAATATCACTGGAGACTGTTGGCAGATCTAGAATAGTAGATCCTCTACTTGAAGAAAATAGATATAATAAATTAATTTAAAAAAATATAAAAATCCAAATCACATTAAATTTAAAATGAAACAAAGTAAAAAAAATTTATTTTCAAATTTAAATAACGAATTAATATAAAATAATAACAAGAGAATAAAATAATAATTAGAGAAATAGTGATAATAAATAAATCAGTTAATTTTCTTAATTAAATAAAATTAGATTTAATACATTGAAATACATTTGAATACTGAATTAAACATATAAAATAATGTTATTAAAAAATAAATTATTATTTTGAAAAAAAGGTGAATAAAGGATTAAAATAATGTAAGTATATAATTTTACATACAATATGGAGGAAAAATGATTATTTTTAAAAATTTATTTATTTGACTACAAATTAACCAATTAAACAAAATAACAAATGAATTTAATATTTTAATGTCATAATTCAAATTTTAAATTATTAAATAAAAAATTATTTAAAAAAACAAAATTTTAATAATAAAAATACTATTAATTATAATTATTGATGTAGAGAAATAAGGAATAAAAAACCACAATACACTCCCACACACATAATTAATTGAACCCCTAAAAATGAATTGCATTTAATTCATATATAATTAATTTTAAAATAAATTCACATCCTTCCTAGGCTCAACATTAATCCAAAATAAATAAAGATAAAAAATCCCTCAAAAGATTAAAAGTATGATGTCTCCTATGTAAATGGTCATCACTTCCTCATTTCCATTTCAAACAGGGTTTTAGTTATAGGAGTGAAATTGGTTAGAAGGAAGTAGAGTTAACACTTTAACATAAGACACTATTAATTAGAACTGTCCTCTATGTTAATGAAAATTTTGTTCCATTTTCACTTCATTGATTCAACTCAAATGATTATTAAGTAATTAAACAGTTATCATCATCAGTTAATTTTAAATTTTTTCTCACTATAATTAACTCATTTTTTACTATTATTAACATTATTATTAATTTTTTCTTTTTTTCATTTTTATCAATTCATGTACGTGTAGAGAGATTTCAAATAGTACTTATTTGATATGGACAGAGGTCTTAAAACACAATAAATTCCAAATATCTTAGATACTCACCATGCGATCAAAATTTTCTATTTTAATTCAGCTATAAAAGATTTAAATTTTTTTGTTGGATCTGTGAGGTGTTTTTTCAAAAAAGAGTGTTTCACATATGTTCATGTTCAAATTTTTAGTTTTATAATGTTATAATCTCAATCCCATAAAAATGTATCCTATCTCACTCCCATTATCAATTCTTAAAAAGAATATCCATCAAAATAGAATATAACACCACTCAAAAATCATACTACTCCAGAAATTTGAAAATTAGTGAAACCCATCAACTTATAATGAAAAATTAAACTATGTAGGAAGAAAATGTGATTTTTTTTATTCATTTTTTAAAAAAAAATATGTTATTTACATCCTGATATGGAGTAGATTTAAAAAATACCTATTTTTGATGTGTTGATAATGAAAAATAGTTTAGCCTAATTTAGACCCCTCACCCAAACTTAAAACCCAATAATGACCCCATTGTTGAATTAAATGTATGAGAAACAAGACAATCATTAAGGTTAAAAATAGATTTTTATTATCTGTGATTAAAAGGTATTTGTTTTAAGGGTTAATATAGATATTTGAAAAAAATCTACAAATCAAGTATACAATAAATTAACAAAGTAACCTTTTTAACACTTCCAACAAATAATGAATAGAATATAGTGTTTCTAATGGTTGAATGCATCAGATGAGTTGATGAGTGATTTTCAAAGGGGCACCAAAATTTAGCATGCAATATCAAGTGACCAAATAAAATTAAAAATATAGAATTCATGTCATATCACCAGTAACAAATTCAAAATAGTTAATTAAATAAATCTAGTAATAGAACTATAAAATGTTATAAATAATTAAAATAATTACTTCCCATATATGTAGATTTTTTTCAATGTTGTACAACAAAATTTTATCCTCATTTTGTACTAGTGAAACAATTATCTGGGGGAAAATTTGAAGATCTCATATGGTGAAAATATTTAAATGAGTATTTATAATGTAATGAAAAATATGAAATTTACAAGAGTTTAAGTTGTGGGAAATATTATTCCTTGGTTTCCAACTAGAAACATATTTTATAATATATATTCTAAATGGTTCAACCATTGGTAAAAGTTCTTAAATCTAACTATAACCACTAACCACATAACATTTTCACCTCAAGATACATATTAAAAATATATTTTTAAAAATAAAATATAAAAAATAGTTGTAATATGACAATTAAACTAAAGAAAATATGGTTCCCCAATATATGGAGTAACATAACTAAATGAGATTAATTTATTTAAATAGAAAAGTAAAAGAATCAAATAAAAAAATCATGGTTTCCCACCCATGAAAAAATAACATTAATTTTTTCATCCAGTATATATCCCCCTAACGTGTTTTTACCACGCTCATTTAGTGTGTAACATTATTCATACATGATCATACAATATTTCCTTTTGAGAATTAAAAAAGTTCACAACATTATTCATGTAACTTAGTAGATTGAAGACGTCTCACAAACATTTCCAGTTCTCAAGAATTAAGCCTCCCTCCCTCAATGGAATCAAAATATAGGAAATTACTCAATGAAATGGGTAAAGTAAGAAATAAAAATATATGATATCCAAGATGGATAAGTTCAATCTGAAATGGATCCCTCACATTTCTCTCACAGAGGATAGATTCCCAATTACAGAAAATGAAATAGTAATTGTTTAGGTATATCACTTTAAATTCTTGAGTGAAATTCAGAGATAACTTACTTAATTGAGGAAATGGTAGAACAAAAAATATATTCTATGTATATCTGAACCGCTTGGGTTTTTGTAAATTTTAGTAGTAAAAAGAAACATAGGTATACATGCTACCCATTTCTATAAAAATGGCAAAAAATATGTATAGCTCAGTCTTAATAGATCCAAAAGAACTCAAATTTATCATCAACTTGAATGTGACTAATAGTAGACTCATCTATAACTTTAGAAGAACCATTTTTAGCAGAAAAATCATCAATAACAGACTCTCAACCATAGTTTAGGATGAATAGAAATCAGAAAATGAAATAGGGTTGGGTACATGGGGGGGTATGAAAACATTGAAAAGATGAATAAATATTATTAGCAAAAAAACATGATTTAAGATGAAACACTGAATGGTTAATGTAAATATACTTTCTAATTATTATCTAAATTCACCCCATTTTTTCAGTTATTTTGTTAAATCATATTCAAATAATGTTCTTCGAAATGTTCATTGAAAGACTCCGTGGTAAAATCATAATAGGGATTATATTTTTATTTTATATCCTCAACATTAAACACCTTATCTGTAACATCAATACACTTAATTCTTACCATAAATGGTGATTCCTTGTAAACATGAAATTCCACTGGGTCCTCACCTTCTTGGAAGGTAAGGTTACCCTTTAAGACATTGATAATGTCCCCAACAGTGGCTAATAATGGCCTTGATAAAATGATAAGAACCATTTTCTCACACTCCATGCGCAAAATAAAAATGAAAATGAGAAAATAAACTTTCTCTAATTTAGCTAATTGGTTATTTACCCTCCTATAAGGGAAGGCAAGTGACTCTCCATCTAGCTGTATTGAAAATGAAGTTGGTTTCATCTTTTAAAAGCTTATATTTTTGAACAGGGAGTAGGGAATAATTATAATTCTAGTTCGTATATTAAAAAAACATCCAATCTCATAACTTCAACAAATTCTTCAAGGAATGTAAAAATATACAGGGACTTGTAGTTTGAGAGGGATATGTTTTGAACTATAGCACTACCCTCCTTATTTAAATTAAATATTTCACTCCCATGAAAATCCCTATAGTTTTATAAGATCCTCTTCAAATTTTTCATTTTTGAAGGTATTTTTTTCAATAATTCCACAAAGTTCATTTTAACATTGAATCTCCGAAACGTCTAAACAAATTTTAGTTAATCAGGTTTGTTTTTCTTCTTCAGCCTTTGTGAAAAAGGAATGGTTGAAGGATAATTATTTTAAACTACTGTATTATTTTCCACATCCTAAAAATACACAATATTCTTTCAATATTTTATCAATTACCACTTCATGTCACTTTTCCCATGGTTTTATCATGTGAAGGGTTTTAATTTTTCTCATAATCTTCAAATCTACCCAACTTTATAGATTTAGGATTTTCTAGATTTTTATTTCTAGTTTTTTCCCAAACATAAATTTCTTATTGACTCAATTTTTCTCTATGTGATGCATTAGTTGTAATAAATGACCTATTTTTTACTACTATATTATTCTATTTTGTGTCTGACTTAGTTGTGATGCCCAATTTAACTTTATATAATCCTCTTAGGTTTCTTACCATTTGGACAATTTGAATTTATAGAATGAAAATTCTAAAATCTATATCCTTTTTTAATGAACCAATATCACCTATATACTACTATAGTATTTTTTATGTTTCTATTAAGAATCTATTGATTCATTACCATATTTTTTTTAAATTAAAAGTTATAAGTTGTTACTGGTAATTTGGGGTAGGTTATTCTTAAATCACACATTTTATCTTTCCAAGATAAGTTAGGGTTATTTTTATATATACAATTATATTAATTAGAGAATGGATCTTAAGAACCCTAATTCCTAGATGTATATTTCAAAAATTAGGAACTCTCATTAGACTGGATAAGTGTATCAAAATTGGGCCAAAATATTTGATTGTGACCAAACATCCCACAGTGAAAACACTACTTCCTAAGTGTTTTTATATTAACAACAAAAACATCATTAATAGTTTTAGAAATATGATTTTTTATTTTCCTAGTTCACTTGTGTTGGGACTCTTGAGGCAATTCTTTAGAAAGTTCCTTAAGATCATGATCATTTAAAATGGGGAATTCAACCCTATAAGATTGGACAACTAGGTTCTTGTTGTAGGGAGTGAGAGCATTTTAAAATGTAATGTTGAGCAGATGGGGAGATAACTGATGACTAAGAATTTGTGGAAGAATAATTAAAAACATATCCCATGGATAATGTAATAACTCTACCTCATTATGGACTAACCATATTAACCTATTTCTAGACTCAATGGTTGTATTCTTGTTATATAAATTAGACACAAAATAATTAAAACTTTCATACCATATTTACAATATTTCATCATACATGTTTTGGAACCATTTATTTTCCCTCCCATTAGGCCAGAATGGAAAAAACTACAATCTAAACTCCTCCTCACCCAGATATTGTAGAGGTAATTATTGGATTGAACCATAAAAATATCTAATAAACTCTAAGGATTCCTCTACTGGAAGACCATTGAATGATGGAAGCACATAGATATAAGACTGTTTTATGTCATAGTTCCAACACCTAAGGGACAACCTGATGTAATATGTATTAATTGAATCTTTTGGTATTTGAAACTCCCTATGTTTTAGTTTCTCAAGGGGAATAACAATGTGTTGTGGGACACTAACGTTTTTATTTTCACCGCTTAAAAAATCTATGTTTTCAAAATTTTCCTTCTCAATTTTCTTTCTTTCTAAAAACATAACTTTGCTTACTAATTTATGAAATTGGAGATTCAAGATTCAACATAGAAGAACCTCTGTGCATACAAGACAAACCCAACAATTTTTAGTTTTTTTAGTTTTAATGTTTATATTTTTTTATATTTCTAGGGTTTTTAATTTTCAATGTCTTTGTTATATAATTTTTTTTTGTGATTTTTGAATGTTTCACATGTTCATTCCCCGTTAATGGTTCCATAATTTGACATGAATTTCATTGAGGATTCTTGAAAATTAATTATTTATAGAACCATACTAACTACTTAATACTTATGTGATGATTAGTGGGTTGTTGATTACATAAATAAGGTCAGTGGTGCGTGACAGTGATAGAAAGAAAACTAAAAAATAAAAAACAATAATAAAATTTAAAAAATGTGATAAATGAAATCGTAAGGATGAGATGAACTATGTGAGATTAAAGAGTGATATGAAAGTGGATGTTGTGATAGAAAAGATGTAATGTGAGAGATAATTAATGTTTGACATTAGGGAGATCAGACTGATATCAATTGTTTTAAAAAATTTCTATTCTTACATAACTTTCCTATAATTATAATAGTGTTTGAGAAAGATTTTTGATCCAAGGACCTCACACTTTAGTTTAAAACATATCTCATTGATCCTTTCTACGAAATGATATACCAATCATTACATATAAATTTAAATTATTCCTAATATAAAGAATAATATTAACCTCTTCCATTTTCATTAGGTCAGTAAATATACAAAGGATAATTAATCACTGTTGTCAAATATTGGTGTATATAATAGTGGAAGATTAATGCTCATAAAAAAGGAAATAATATCTCTATGATTAAAAAATCTCTTTAATAATCATATAATTTAAAATCATATAATATTATAGTTTCAAACTATAAAATTTTAATTCCCTATATTATCTGGATACTCATTATATGAATTAAAACTAAGAAAATAACCAATGAAAACATCATCGAGACAATAAAACATAGGAATGTGGGAAAGAGTCCAAAAATATCTTGACAATTATCTTCTTTCTCTATCTCAAAGTCGACTGCCTTCAGCCCGATTGCATGGATCTAATATCCACTCTTAGTAGTGTCTTATCCAGTTGATTATGGATTGTCCCCCATGATGATATTCCCCTCTCTCTTTGACGAAAAACTTCACACAGTTCTCCTATGCGTTGTCATGGTCACTGCTTGGTAATATACTCTCCTCTTCCATGTGGCATGTATGTTAGTATATTCCTTCTCATATAGTGACTCAAGTGTAGATCCTTCAAATGATGTTACTCTTCGCACAAGACCGTGTCTCCAAAACATTATCAACATCTAGATTATTTCTGTTTGAGTATACATAAAATCTACGTGAATAACATAGTTGATTTCCAGTTTGGCATGATTTCTATAAGCATTCTTAGTGATTTCCCAAATCATCTAGTGATAATCTTCATTCACATTTCTTTTTTATATACTCACATCATACAAGAAAAACGAATTATTCTAAAATTAATTGTAGCCTTAATAGTAGGGAAGAACAGAGTCCCCACCATAATCTTTAGAATACATTCACATAAATAAACCAATAAATTAATATATATTATTAATAAATTTATTATATGATTATACATTTATATATATATATATTATAAAATATATTATTAATATATATATACTTATTATGTTTATTATTATTACTATAAATATTTATATTAATATTATCAATATTATATTTATTAAATTTATCATTATATATATTATAAATTTATTTTATTAATAGTTTTTTCATTATTAATATATTGTACTTCTTTAATAGGTGGAGGGGGGTCTATACATCCTACAACCTCAAATATTCTCTCCAAAAAGTAGATATGGTGACACCGGGTGAATATTCAGCAGCATGGTGGTAGAATCTAATTGGGTGGGTTGCGTTAGTGGTGAGGGGTTATGGTTGTTGGATCATGTATAAGGGTGAACATTGATGTCTGATGGCTAGTTTGGATCTTCTCTTCTCCTATAGATAGCATGAAATCGATTTTACATATCAACAAATGTCACATCTTCATCCTTGGTTCTTCTATGACTCAATGGAATCGATTATCATGGGTAATCTTCTTACAATATCCATATGTGCCTTGAGTTGAGATTTCAAGGTATCATGTTATGAAGGAATCATTCATGCTTCATCATGGTGTGGCTCGACTTCCTGATTGCGTCACATGGGCCATGATTAATCACATTTTGTGGTGTGAAAAGGTGGCACGATAATAGAGGGTGGATGACCAGTAATAGGATGGAAGGAGGACAACGATTGACGAGAGAGTTATGTAGTGGTAGATAATGGAGAACAATAGTAGGTAGGGGTGCAAAGATAGATGAATGAAGGGTTAATGGTGGTGGATTATCATTTCGTACAATATATGGAGGATGAGGAAGCGGTGGATGCTCTATTTTGTGGAAATTATTGTTAGTTTCCCAAAATGGTTTGCGGAGGTAGCATATGGCGATAGATAAAGGAGATGAAAAAATGGATCTGACTAGAATGTTAGATGTTTTGTGGGAGTGGATGCTCTTTTTCTAATACTAGAACAGAAGGGCAGACTAGTTGTAGACACTAGTCACACACCAACAGTATCATCAAATTTAATTATTTATTTCCAAATTAGAAGAATAGAATTATTAAATTAAAAATTCATTTAAAATAACAAAATCATAAGAAAATAAATCCTTACAAAAACACTGAAAATAGACAAATCATTTAAATAAAAACATTAATTTATCAAACTAAGTTTTATTACATTGAAATAAAATTGAATATATAATTAAAAAATTAAAAGAATAAAATAAAATAATTGAAATTATTATATTGGGAAACATGATATGAATAACGAATTAAAATAATGTTTGTATATAATTTGGCATACAATAAATAATAAAAATATTGGTTTATGAAAATTAAATTATTTAACAACAAATTAACCAATTAACTGAAATAAGAAAATTGGAATTAATATTTTAATATTACATTTCACATATTAAATTATTAAATACCAAATTGTCATAATTATAAATTATTCAACAAAATAAAATATTTTAATAAAAAAATAATGAATTATAATTATTGAATTGAAAAAAAAGATATAAAAAGGCCACATTATTGCCTTTTATTTGTCAAAAAATCCATCCTAGGCTCATCAACATAGACATAGTTTTTGATACATCAAGTATGTGGATTATCCTATACTTATCAAAGAGGGAATTCTAGGTTCACCACCTAAGGGAAGAAAGAAATCCACTTATGATGATCACATAGGGGTAGTCACATTTTAATGTCCCATGGGTATGATTCACATACACTAATCATGAAAATGTGGTCACATATTGATGTTTTGGTGGGGAAGATCTTAATTTAGAGTTTAGTGGGGACACTCAATGTTTAGAATATTGTGGGGATTCTCATAGTTTAGAGACTAATAGGTATGCACATGGTTTAGAGCCCATTGGGGGGCTTATAGTTTGATGTCCTATAGAGAAGATCTACACATTGTCATCACAAAAGGGTGGTCACAATTTAATGTTTTATTGGGATGATTAAAAGTTTTATTATACACATGAAAGATAATCAGGATTTTTGAATACTAACTACTTTGGGGAAGGGGAATGAAAATGTTGTTGAGTTTGATCCTCAAAAAGATATCAAATGTATCCTTTTTGGTTGGAATTAATACCCACATAGTTCAATGTGTATAGTTTGAGGACATGTATAGGATCAGTCCATGCGATTTTAAAACATGTAGTAAATTTTCACACATTATGAATATGGTTAATGTAAGGTATGGAGTGGGGAATACACATTGGGAAGCCCCACCACCTCTTGTGATTATTATAGATACACATAGGGTTTACATAGTGATGCTCATGTCTAGTTGATACGAAATGGTAATGGTCACTTTTTTTCCATACCAAGAGGCATGGTTTATTTAGTGTATATGAGATATAACATAATATAAGGCCTTTATTGGGTCTTATTCAAGTGTTTACTTATTGCGTTTTGAAAGAAAATTGTATTGATAGTTCCCAACCAATGTATGGTTAAATGGGATTGATTGCAAAAGGTTATATGTCTAGTTTTTCTTACAAAATTTGAATTATTGATCCTATATTTAGTGGTTATGGGCCACAATTTCCTTCAACACGGACCAAACATTATATCATGAATAGTGGATTTATATGAGGGTCCATGGCATGTTTCTCAAGCACATTAGGAATTTCATGAAACCATGACTTACATGAAGTAATGCACGTTTCATGAAGTGTGTTATTACTTTAAGGGAAATATATGGTAATATATCAAGATCAATAAAACAAATTTAAGAATTTTCTCAAGGTATTTATCATAATTTATCACTAATAAGAATCCATAGTGACTATTTTTGATTTTTTGATGTATGGAAATAGAGGATATATGAGTTAAGAGCTCAAAATTTTCCAAAATATAGAATCCAAAAGGTCTAACCCCTTAAATTATTAGATTAATGATACTTATTAGCCTTAGGATTGAAAAAATGTCCAACTCATCAATTATGTGGTGTGATAATTAAATTAGACTTCTACACTATGCTTTAATATTCAATTCTCATAGTGGAAAAAATGCATAGAACATAGGAGTTGTCTAGAAGATAATGTTTTGTCTTCATATAGGTGAACATATCCTTTAAAATATTCTTGTATATAGAAATTTTTATGTGAGTGATGACTTATTTTTTGGACTCCCTAAACTCAAGTTGCATGATAATATTTTTTGATCAATATATGTCCAACTTCTAAATCTATAAATTTTGATCCATAAATCTTTTTTGGAATTAAAAGTTTTCAAATGAATTTATATGAAATGAATTACTACCCTAGTTATTAGTCTTCACCATATTAGGTATTTTTATATGATAATAAGTTTCCATAATATTCGATTTTTTATATGATAACCCTCTCATCAACAATGGATAAAATACATGGACTACATATATTATAATTTTCTCACCACCATGTCACTAAACTAGGTGATGTTGTTTAAGGGTATATATGCTGATATATTTTAGCAGTCATGTGACACTTGTAGATCCCATTTTCATCCTCTTTCAGTATAATTATACATTTTATTTCCAAATATGAATCATTTAATCTGAATAGGGATTGAATCATGGGTTCTAAGATAATGTGAATGGAATAAATTGTATGGTTACAATAATTAATCTTATTTATTAAGATATATTTTTGATAAATGTGGCCTAAAATGAATAAATATATGTAAAAAATAAACTAATTCAATACTATATCACCACTGATAATTGAAGATTTCAAAGTAAATACACTTACTAGGAATATTTAAAACTTACATTATATGTCTCTATTGTCTTGTCACCTAACTAATTGTAATGAAAAATATTTTTAGTGGGATATGATAAATTGTTTCAATATGATAATTTTAATCACTTATTGACCTCAATCAGACCATCGTAATACCTTAGGCGTGCCTTTGAATTTCTAAAGGATGACGTTTTTGGAGGAAAAATATGATTAAGGGCGAATTGATTTTCCCCATTTTGAATATATGAAAACTATGTATCCTATGGGTTAGCTCACATGAACCATTAAATTTTATAGATTCATAATATAAATGTAAAATAAAATCCTATTCTTAGAGGATGAGAACATATACATGAGAGGAAGTACCTATTGTACCTATCAAATTATAATTGAAAAATGTTCAAAATGTATTCATACATAGAGAAATAAGAAATTTGTAAAAGCATAAAATCATCATTAAAAACCCACCACAACAAGAACAATAAAAATACACATAAAAATGGGGGAATAAAAATTAGAATCAAATAATAATGAATTGGAATCCCCATCTAAAAGGAAAATCAGGACAACCCATGTCATATATATATGACATGGCCACCAAAAGTTCCAAAGAAAGATATTAAAACCTATATTTTTAGATTTAAATTGTCTCATGGAATGATGCCTGGTGTTTTCATATATCATTTACAATAATTCCTACATATCTCTTAGGGGGTATCTATAGGGTGAATGTACATTGTACTTAGTAGGAGGTCTCCACATGAGCCCTATATTATAGTCTTAAAATAATATGCATGATATAACATTATAAAGTTGGAACATAATCATAATAAAGCAAAAAACATTAATATGGATGCACTAAGATAAAATTTAAGGAAATATATTACATAAATCCATTACAAGTTCGTCATATATGTTTTACAATTAAATAAACAATCTTACTACATGGCATAGTTTCCTTATAATAAATAGTTCTTCACATAACCACCAATACATGTATTAAGACATACCAGTGATCCAAATTGGTTAACACCTAATAATTTATGGAGTAATAAAGGAACCCCTATATCCATGTGATTATTTATTATCCTCTTATTATATAATCCCATTTTATTCTCATTGATACTTATGACATTTGATCCTAATATTTATTTTAATTAATTTTCTAATGGGATTTTTAGCACAAATATTCTTATATGTATATCCCTTTGGTATTACATAAAATGATAGTGGTGTGATGACATCTAAGATCATATTATGAAGATGGAAAAAATTATGATGTTATTCTTTTAAAAATAGTAATATATAGTTAATATCCCAATGAAATTAGGCCTTTAGATTCCAAATGTAGTTTATTATATTGATTTTATATTATTATTTTTCTATAATATAAATTTTTATTTGTATGTAATTATAATAAATGATTTAATTCATTTATATGAAATTTAACTTATTTATAATCATTAATGGAAATCCAATATTTTCAAAAAATGATATCAAAATCAAATTTTTTATTTATGGTTAAAAAATAGAATCTGCATTCTAAATATATAATTAACTCACTTGTTATAATTTTATCATAAGTGGAAACTTACATTTTGATAATTTCATCCCTATTGAGTACACATAGGTCTTCTTCTCTTATCATAAATTCTATTCTAATAAGGATTTGGTGTTTAATAGTAAAAAGGATTGATTCATATACTATATCTAAACCCCCAGATTAAAAATTATAAAAATTGACTTTAATATCTTTTACATCATTATAATCAAATTTCATCACCATAATAATACACCATAACCTTATATATATTTCTATAAATCTATTGGTTCAACCTATAAGAGATTATAAAATTATGTTTATGATTCATGCCATTATCAACAACAATGCATATTTTAGATGAATATCATATTTTATGATATTTCAAAAAAAATATTATTTTTGACATACTCCCTCAACAATGTGATGATCACAATCATAATTTTAATTATTTGAGACATGATTCATAGTTCACTATACATGGGTTTATCTATAGGATTTCTCAATTTGAATAGCTATTTATATTTGTTTTCATTAAAATTACATCACATAATAATATTGTATAGTTGAGTAGAAGAAAAATTACCAATTCCATTATATGGATAAACTCAACTATATTTCTCATGTATTATATAATTTTGGTTTTCTCATCTAATTATAACCAAAATATAATAATGAGAAATGGTAACATAACTTTTATGGTTTTACACATCTTTAATTCCTTGTGTAAGATAATCCATGACTCCTAACCTCTAGTATTATTCTTATAAATTATAATGGTCTCAAAATTTATTTTATTTTTTTTTGAATACCAAAAATAATAATTTTATGCTTTTCATAGAAATTTCTTTTTTATGCATTAAATTCATTTCATACATAACATTTCTATTTTCTTGAGATGGAAATATACTAGGAATAAGAATCCAATTCGGTGCATGAAAACAAAAAAATGGATGCATTTGTGTCTATAGAGTCTGAGGGATATAATATAGATGGTATTTTGGATATAGTGGATCAATGTGATATTTACAAAGAACCTATAAAGGAAGCATGCCTCTAATTATCAGAACATGGTGATTCATTATTTATTACTAGTTTAAAATATAAATTGAAAGATATATTCAAATCCAGATGTTTGAGGTAGTTGATGAAGGTAATGATTCTAGGAAACATGTCGTTATTTTTAGAATGTCATGTATTCTGTTTTGTTAAAAATTAGAGGTATTGTTAACTGGAGGATTTTTCCATCTATTCGAATAATAGGGAGGGGTTATATATTAGGTCTCTCATCTATTTCTAGGAATGAAATATAAGATAAAAACCCATGGGTGAACTAGAGAAATGTGAATAGGAAGACTAAGAAGGGATATAATAAACCCTTACTAAAAGGAGATACTCCAGAGGCAAGGTCTAATACTATTGGAGAGAATATTCCCACACTTAGTAAAGACACCATTGAATATAAACCTTCAAGAGTCCATGTGGTATTTGGTTAAAGTGAGGCATCATAGGTCAGAGTGGTTATGTATTTCACCCTAGGTAGGGAGGAAATTACAATGAGATATTAATATCCTTGTGATCAGGGAACACATTTATACTCCCATATGAAGGAATTTATCTATATCATATTCTATATGGTTCCTTCTTAACAAAAAAATATTTTTTATATAGATAATATATTTTTTAATCAAGATTATGTGATTGATTTAGGGTAGGAATGGGTGTAGGATTAGGAGTAGGTATCATCAGAATGGGATTGTAAAAAGTATATGATTGAAAGGAATCTATTAAACAAGGGTGATTAAGTAATTATGTCGGAATATACTCGTTTAAGGTCTATTACCCACATATTAAGGGAGGATATTGACTGGGACATGGGAAATGGAACCAGTGAAATTCTTATAAAAGGATCAACTCTTCCACTGTCACGACCGGACACAATGGCGCTCGTGCCGCGACGCACCAGGCCCGCCTCCAATAGGAGAGGGGCTGGCATCTAGCGCCGAGTAGGCTATCAAAAACAAGGGAGGCATTAGCCTAAGGTAAATTACATACACACCCAGATACACCTCCATGTAATAGTGCATAGATATATAAAACTGAAAAGAAAAATGCATGCATACATCTATCCCAAACCAGAGTGCAGCAGTAATACAAAAAGGGAAAAACAAGGCCCACCAAAAGAAAACTAAAAAAGCGTCCAACCTGCTCAGGAGGAGAGGATCGTTGTTAAAAGGACCTACTAGTAAGCTCCTCAGCACAAATCCGATAAGACTCCACAGTCAGACTCGCTCACTCAGCTTTGCCTACTCCGGGTCCTCCTGTGACTCCATTGAATGGCCCGTGGTTTGCACAAGACACAAACACATATGACCAAATCCCATGCAAGGGTGAGTATAAAAATACTCAGTAGGCACCCCAAAAACCCTAAACAAAAGAGATCAACTGAAATGAAAATGTCCACTCATCCCAGCCAGAGGGAACCAAGATGAGAGAGAAACTCCTTCTCATGACCATCCTCAACGAAATACAACTAGTCAGCTCAAACCAAGTGTATTCCCATACATACGCCATGAACTTCAAGATATACTCAGCTCATGCACAAAGCCACATGAGGTACCAACATCATCACCAGCAATGATTCACAACTAGGAGAACACAATCCGCGATCACTATTATCCCAGATGACTCTCGTCTGAGAGATACACCACATCAGGTCCCACATAGACATCTCAGAAGCTCACCCGACAGATCACACTTGTCGGATATCATCACTAAGGAAACCTTGTTGAATCAACATAAAACCCAGACTCCTTATATATGGGATCACACCTTGGGTCCTCCAGGGGATACCAGAACCCACACCAGTATAAGAAGATCTCACAGATAGTGGATCACTCCTAGGGTCCGCTGGGGGATAACGCAACCCCATGTGGCATTCGTAGATCTCACAGATAGAGTATCACACCAAGGATCTGCTAGAGGATACCACAACCTGATCTGGTATTCAAGAAAACATGTCACTCAGATAGAGGATCGTCACCCGTGTCATGAAGGTTATGATGATACCAAAATCCTCTCTAGTACATCTCGCGCTGTAGGGGATCTAACTGACGATGCTGCAACCCTACAGAAGCCACACGCTATGTAAGGGATAATATAACCAATGATACTGCAACCCTACTATAATCATCATGCAGAGTAGGGGATCATATACCTGATGATGACACAACCCTACTAAGAATGGCCCACTACACAGGGGATCATATTCCTGATGATTTCACAAACCCTAGGGGGTTACCCTGGTAGATAGGGTATCTCCACCCGTGGATAAGCTATCACAATGATACCAAGAACCCAATCTAGGGAAACGATGCTAGAGGATCCCACCCTGGGACCAAAAGAGGCATTCCACAACTCTAACAGATTAAATATCCCATCGAGAGGATCACAAACCTATACGAATGTAGTGATGCCGCGCTAACCCTCGTAGGAATGAACGAAGGGAGTACCCTCAACCACTCCAAGTCCAAAAATCCCTAACCTGAGAAACCCTCCATAATTCCACACTGCACCCCTCAACGGCTGATACCGAGTCCACTGTCACGATCCACGTGAAAAAACACGCAGGATAGGATGTTTACTTTCCCGAAATGGACAACCTGTAAAAAAGGAACTATTCACCGTAGCTAGCTCGTGTGGGGCCAACACTGAGATCCCAAAACTCATCAAGCAGATCATACCACTGTGGTCCCCTCGGAATAACACATGGGATCGACTACTCGATCATCCCAAACGAACACTTGTTGAAAAAGTCATGTTTCTCTGTAAATGCTAGAACCCGACCTCATGGTGCCCACACCCGGTTCTCAGTCCAAACACCTAGAAACTATCTTGAAAATTCCATTTTACCATCAGGTTCTCAACGCCACTGACGACACGTCATTTGGACACTTCGTGCAGGTGTTATGGTGGGTTGAAGCTGAATAATAATAAATTATTATTATTATTTCAACGTTTCATAGCCCTGGGAAACAAAACCAACTAATAAATTTCCAAAATTAATCCCAAATGGTCCATCTAAATGCAAGGAACGTGTTGCTGCAAAGGAATCATTATTTGGACTCTCGATATTCATTTTATGGGGGTTTAATGTGCTCCTGGAATATTATGGTCGGACCACTGCTTGCTTGCTGAAAAATTGACCTGACTGCCGCACTAACCTTGTCGGACTGCCGCGCCAGCGCGCTGCTGCTTCCCTCGCCGGATTCTATGAGGGCCATCGCAAGAATCCGTGTTTTTCATCGTAAAACTTCTGAGAACCCCCGGGAGCACCTCGGTGCTCCAAAATCAGATCTGAAACATGATTCAAAAACCTCGAGACCCGAACTATACAACCCTTATGACAATTTGAAGATAAAAAACATGTAAACAGGGTCCGGGGATTTAAAACTCAGACCGCCTACCTCGCAGGCCAAACTCTGATGTTATGGATTAGATCCGCACTCCAAAGCTTCCGCTGCACGATCCTGGATCATCTGCTGTCAGAATCTGAGCCTGACGGTACCTTATTTCTTCGATTCCAGCCGTTCAACGCTTGAAGAAAAAGAGGATGAGATGATCCTACCTCATGCATAGAAAACAAGTGGGGGGTGTGGTGATTAATATTTTTTTAATTTAATTAAAACAAATATCAGCTTAACACCCCGATCCAACTAGCCTCCAACCCTGCGCCCAGCACAGACAATGTTTAAGGCGCTCCTAGGGTAAACGCACTGTTGTGAACGCAACGACGGACTAGGGTTTTCGATCTGAGACTCCATTCAGAAGTTATTTGATCCAACGCTCATAAATTAACTTTTCTATTTATTTACGAAAATGCCCCTATTGGCTTTTCTCCATAGTAGGTCGGCGCCCGCAATGTTTACACCCCTCCTAGGTTAAACGGCATGCTCCGAATGCAACTATGCCCTCATATTCTCATTCTGAGGCACCTTTTGGGAGATATCACACCCCACTATGTGTATATTATAAAAAAATTAATATTTTTATAAAATTAATTCTGGGCACAACGGGCCTTGGAATCACACTCCGTCTTGGAACCTAGCTCTATAATTATTTGTAGGAATATTCAAAAGTCCGACAATGCCAAAAACCCAAGTCGTTACATCCTCCCCACATTAGAACATTTCATATTCGAAAATCCCTAAGCACGAGGAAAGAAACTAGACTCCCAAATGGGTCTCCCATGCCAGCGAGTTCGCCAATATCCACCCCTGCCCGAACACATAAGTAATAGTGACACATCCACCACATATCAACACTATCCGCCTTGGGCGGCATTGAATCACCTGCACGGTTTTGATCATGTCATAAAAAATGCATCTCAATGGGTAAAGGATATCTCCTCTTCACGCATTCGAATCACACCGAACAACTCCCACACAAGGTCTTACCAAAGCCGAGAACAAAATTTGAGAAAGCAATGGAAATTGAAGAGTACTGCTAAAAAGTGTCTATAAAAACTACTGCAGATAGTAGAAAGGACACAAGGCATACCTCTATCCATCTGCAGTGCCTCTAGGTCAACAGCCTCTAAGTATTTCAGCTATCCTCACCCTCAGCCACCAGCTTTCTATGCCTGGTGTGGACCACCTGTGGGTGGGGGTGGTGGCAACTGATACCGCCTACCATCTCCAGCTACTACACCAGCTCCGTCGCCACATCTGATGCCCTACGGATCTCCTTCCTAGAGACACTACCTTTTCCAAGGCGGTCCGTCAACCGACTCCCTCTCAACAGCATGATGGGTCGGACAATACCTAGCAAGATTCCCCCGACCGTCGCAAGCGTAACACTGCCTCTCCTGGGGCAGAACAAAACTGGCCTGCGAGCCCTGTAAGCCTTGAGCCTCAGATCCTCCATCCTGGGGTCACCTCCTAAAACATCGTCCATGTCCAAAACCTTGCACCTGCCACTGGATACCAGTTGCTGATGTCTCAGCTGCCACACGCCCAACAGTAATAGTTGAGATCTGCTCAGCTAGAAAGCTCCCCACCACCAACGCTCGCTCTAGCACTCTAGCATAGGTGGGCAGACACAAAAAAAACCACACCTGCCTGGATGTCTCTATGTAGGCCCTGCTCGAAGGTCTGAGCCCTAAATAACAGGTCACAAACCATATCTAGGGTGTAGGGTGATAGGTCTGTAAACCTCGCTGAGTACTCCAACATAGTCATTCCCTCCTGCCAAAGCTACAGAATCTCCCCAATCCACACTAACCTCAGCATCACCGGATAAAACTCCTCCATAAAGAGATGCTCAAACTCTACCCACATGAGTGTTTCCTCATCATGTGACTGCGTCACCAAACTCCACCATCGCCTAACTGAACCACGCAGAAGGCTCGCTGCTAGGACCACTATCTGAATTGGGGGTGTCGTCGCCAGGAGGAAAACTCAAGTGACTCCTTCGAGCCAGTCATCAGCTGCCTGGGGGTCTGGATCACCCCAGAACCTCAAAGGTCACTACCTATGGAACTCATGCAGCGCACTCAGCATGTGTGAAACCTCATCCGGTCCTGCCATCACAAACAATTGCTTGATAGGTGGTGGATCAATTGGCGGACCACCTGGAGGTCCATCCTCAGAACCTATGCCCAGGTCTATAGACTCTACATGGGGTGGATTGTCACCACAATACTGCTACGTAACTCTCACTGTCTATCGTCGTCGAGGCATCTTGGAATAGAATCAAGATTCTCTGTGGTCAAAGAGTATATCTGGAGATCAGACTCAAGTAGGACAAGGAAAAACTCAAAACCCAGTCCAATATGATGCATGTACCGTTTTTTCCCTGTGACTAGTATATGAATGTCCCATGTCGAAAGGCAGGTTATCAGAGTCCTGGTGTATGGATACATCAGCTGTCGCACCAACACTGGAGTCCCTCGCCTGAAATCCGAACTCGAAACATCCTAAAACTGCCTCTATGAAACCCACAACAAACTGAAATCTAGACCATATACAACTCTATCAAGACCCAACCCAACGGGGCTCATGTCATGATGCCCCAGGTCCCCCCCCCAATAGGCCAAGGGCTGGCGTCTAGCGCCGAGTTGGCTATCACACACAAGGGATACATTAACCTAAGGTTCCTGTACACACGCACCCACATACTGCTCCATGAAACAGTGTAAAGATATATAAAACTGAAAAGAAAAACTCATGAATACATACATCTCAAACCAGAGTGCAATAACAGTACAAAAAGGGAAAAAAGGGCCCACAAAACAAAAACTACAAAATCATCCAACCGTCTCATGAGGAGAGGATCTCTGTGAAAAGGACCCGCCGGTAAGATCCTTGGCATAGCTCCAGTAAGTCTCTATGGTCAGACCCGCTCACTCAGCTCATCCTGCTCTGGGTCCTCCTGGGACTCCATTGAATGTCATGTGGTCTGCCCAAGACACAAACACGTGCGGGCAATGCCCGTTCTGGGGTGAGTATAAAAATACGAGGTAGGAACCCCAAAAATCCAAAATAAAAGAGAGAAACTAAAAGGAAACAGTCCACTCATCACAGCCAGAGGGAACCCAAATGAGTGAGAAAATCCATCTCATGACCATCCTCGACTAAACACAACTAGTTAGCTCAAACCAGATGTATTCCAATACATACACCTTGAACATCCATATATAATATGCTCATGCACCAAGCCACATGAGGTACGGACCTTATCACCAGTAATGGTTCACAACCAGGAGAACACACTCCCCTATCACTATATTCCCAGATGAATCTTGTTTGAGAGATACACTCAATCAGTTCTCACACAAACATCTCAGATGCTCACTTGAGAGATCACGCTCATCGGATATCATCACCGATAAATCCTTACTGAAACCACATAAACACCAACATCCTCGGATAGGGGATCGCTCTTTGGGTCTTCTAGGGGATACTAGAACCCACAACGGTATACGAAGATCTCACAGATAGGGGATCACTCCCATAGTCCACTAGGGGATACCGCAACCTGAACTGTCATTCGTACATCTCATAGATAGAGGATCACTCCCAGGATCCACTGGGGGATACCACAACCCGATCTGGTATTCGAGGAAACATGTCACTCAGGTAGAGGATTGTCACCCATGTCATGATGGTTACGATGATACCAAAACCCTATCTAGTATATCTCACGTTATAGGGGCTCGAACTGACAATGATGTAACCCTACAAAAACCACGCGCTGAGTAGGGGATTGTATAACCAATGATACCGCAGCCCTACTATAATCCTCTTGCTGAGTAGAAGATCGTATAGCTGACGATGCCACAACCCTACTCAGAACAGCCCACTACGTAGTGGATCATATTCCCGATGATGCCACAAACCCTATAGGGTTAACCTAGAAGATAGGGGATCACCGCCCAGGGATAAGCGGTTAGAGTGATACCAAGAACCTGATCTAGTGAAACAATGCTAGAGGATCATGCTTTGGGCCCACCAGAGGCATGCCACAACTCTAACAGATTAAACATCCCATCGAGAGGATCACAAAACAATACGAAGGTTGTGATGCCGCGAGAACCCTCGTAGGAAAGAACCAAGGGAGTACCCTCAACCATTTCTAGTCCAAATGTCGCTAACCTGAGCAACCCACCACAACTCCACACCGCGCACCTCCAAGGCCGATACCGAGGCCACCATCGCGATCCACATGGAAAACCATGCCAGTTAGGCTGTTTACTCGACCGAAACAGACAAATGGTGAAAAATACACTATTCACTGTAGCTCGCCCATGTGGGTCCCACACTTCGATCCCGAAACTCATCAGCAGATCACACCACTGTGATCCACTCGGAAAAAACACACGGTATTGACTACTCAATCGTCCCAAACAAACACCCTGTGAAAATGTCATGTTTCTCCGTAAATTCGTAACCGAGACTCGTGGGGCCCACACCCTGTTCTCGATCCGAACAGTTGAAAACTATCTCAAAAATCCCTTTGTACCATCAGGCTCTCAATTCCATTGATGACACTTCATTTGAAAACTCCGTACATGAGTTATGGTGGGTCGAAGCTGAATAATAATAAAAAATTTTAATTATTTCATCGTTTCATAGCCATGGGCCATGAACCCGACTCATAAAATTCACAAAGTAAACCCAAAAGGTACGTATCAACATAATTAACACATTTCTTCAAATGGGTCATGATTTGGACTCCCGAAATGCATTTTACTGGGGTTTAAAGTGCTCCCGAAATATTCTGGCCGGACCACCGCTGGCTCACCGGAAAACTGACCGGACCACCGCGCCGACCTTGCCAGATCGCCACGCCGCCTGCCTTATTCTGCTACGCGGCCATTGTGCTGCCGCTTCCTTCACCGGATTCCACTATGGCCACCGCCATAATCTGGGTTTTCTGCCGAAAAACGTCCGGGAACCCCTAGAAGCACCCAGGTTCTCGAAAATCAGATCCCAAACAAGTTTTAAAAACCTCAAGACCCAAACTATACTACCCTTTTGACGATTTAAAGAACAACAACACATAAAAGGGGTATAGGATTTTAAAACTCAAACCGCCTACCTCAAGGGAAAAACATCGACATTCTGGCTTAGATCTGCGCTCCAAATCTTCCGCTGCATGATCCTGGAGCGTCTGCTGTCAGAATCTGAGTCTGACAGTACCTTATTTCTTATATTCCGGTCATTCATCACATGAAGAGAAAGATGATGAGATTATCCTCCTTTTTTCATATCAAAAAAGTTGGGTAGGGGGTGATTAATATTTTTTTTAATTTAATTAAAACAAATATCAGCTTAACACCTTTTTCCGACTATCCTCCGGCCCTATGCCCAGCAAAGACAATGTTTAGGGAACTTCTAAGGTAAATGGGTTGTTCTGAACGCAATGGCAGACTCAGATTTCTGATCCAAGACTTAGTAAAAAATTTATTCGAGCCAACGCTCGTAAATTAACATTTCCATTTATTTACAAAATCACCCATGGTGACTTATCTCTATAGAAGGCCCACGCCCACAAAGCTTACACCCCGCCTATGGTAAAGGGCACACTACCAACGCAACTATGCCCTCAGATTCCCATTCTGAACCACTATTTGTGAGATATCACACACTCCCCACATGCATAGTATAAAAATACATAATAGTTTTTATAAAATTATTTCCAGGCACACTGGGCCTCGGAATCGCACATCTTCTTCACTCCTAGATTCGGAATTATTATTAAGAATATTCCAATGTCTAACAGGGCCAAAAGTAGAGTCACTACATCCACCCATATAACCTAAACATATGATGAAATCCCTATATGAATTTACATTTTTCTATGATTTAATTATATAATCAAATCCCTTAAAATAATGTTCTATGTCCCAAAAATATTAACATATAAAAATTTCATTAAATCATAACATGTGTTACATACCTAATAGTATAACCAAATTATATTTATAGATAACCATAAAATACATGCATAGGACACATAAACCCCATTCTTATAATGTATTAAAGTTATATTGAACTAAAATCGTTATAAGATAATTTTAATGGGACATGTAGAATCTCTACATTCCTAGGGAGAAACTATAGCCCTAAGATAGGTAGAATCCAAATATAATGTTCCATTATAAATGGATCATTATTAAATAGATATGTTAATTAAAATAAAAATGTTACACCAAATATTCGAAATTCATAACTAAATCTTATTATTGAATGCATAATCGAATTGGATGAATGAGAGGGTATGGCAGCGCCATCAGGACCAGGAACATTGCAGCTTTATACGGGTCAATGCTAGCCTACCAGCAATGCAAGGTGGTGAGCTAGGTGATCAATGACACAGAAGCTGGGGAGGGGTAGTTCAAGTGGGATGAGGCCAACGGGTCATGTATTTTGCATGGAATGCCCCTGGGCCTTTGGGTCATGTATTGCGAGTCAGTCGGGTCTTGTGCCTTGGGACTACTGTTCATATACGGGTTCCCCTTCAACCCTTAAAAGGGGGATTATCAATAATAAAATAAAAAAGAAGTCCTTCGGGCCATTCGGGAATAACTGAATTAAAAATACACTTCCAGAGTTGAATGAATGTAAACTAATCTATGGTTTACCAAGAATATATCTCTTATATACATGGTAAAAATATTATATGAAGAAAATAAATAATTCAGATACATAACATGATATATTAAAGAATTAAGACATTATATTAATGAAAAAACATTTTATGTAGTCTAAATTCATTTAGGCTTAGTGTGGGACCACAAATGAATGTTTTCTAGAATTTTATTTTGAATTTTAACATAATCCATGACCATGAGTAAGAATGAAATTTCTCTTCCAAATCAATTTCTATAGGGATTTCATTGATGGACCCACCAGACACAAAATAATTTACTACTCATTTGGGTTAAATAGTGTTAATATAAACCATGAGAAGTTAAAATTTTCTACCTCATGGGTTTTCTTACTGTGAATCTAAAATCTATAAACTAAGATAATTTTTGTCAAAACCCATGACTTGAAAATTTCATAATTATGGATTGCTACTTTGTTATAAAAAGAATGATTTTTAAAGACACTTTTTTCATAATTTTTCTCAAAAGTAAATTATAATTTTATCAACTACATTATTTTCAAAAAAAAACATCAAAAAGTACAATAAGGTTCAATATAAATGGTAAATATTTTTTAAAAATTCCAAAAAAAAATATTTCTTATTTTCTTTATATTTATATTTTATTAGTGCATGTACTAATACAAATAAAGAGTTTTATTAGAATCTCTACACACAAATATAAAAAATGATAACATAAAATACCATACAAAGATTCTAGTATGATAAGAATCAATAAAAGTAAATAAAAACTGTAAAACAAATCACATCATAATGTCTATTTTTAATTCACTTTAATAATAATTTTGATTATGATCGTATGTAAAAATCAAAAGGTCCATACATCCCAAGGTATCTACAAAAATAGAATCAATAAAAGATTTAGTAGGACCATTAATCTAAAAATTGATTGTAAGAACTTCATTAATAATAAGAAATGAATAGAATAAATTTATTGAGATATTAATTTGTTCAATAATGAATTTAATTTTCATAAAATGATTGAAAAAAATTAATTTTCTTCAATCTATAATTGAATAAAGGATCTATTAGTTTTAAAATATTTTATGATATGTGACAGTATTAATTTGGATCAACAATTGTGACTTTTTACAATAGTGCCTCATTAAATGATGTGATTGTGAAGTTTATATAAAAATAATTATCCTTCTCTACATCATTACATAATATATCACAAGTTTAAAAAATGTGATGATAAATATAGAAAAGTCATCCAATTTTAATCAAACATTATCCATTGAATACCCAGGTATGTGGTTTTAAGAACATATAAAGAAAAAAATCACATTGTGGCATCCCTTTGTAAGTTATAGTTTATAATTTTTTGAATATTTTTATAATATTTTAAATTTCCCAATTCTAGTTATGGTTTACATTATTCCATATCTTTTTTTTATTTTAGAATTAGTTAATTTTTGTTTCATTTTCTATTATATTGTATTTATAGAATACATTCAAAATTGAAATTCAATTTTAAGAATGATTTCATAAATATTTTTTAATTTATATAATCTATAATCCATTTTTGAAAAAATTTCTTTATAGTATTAAATATTATCTTATATATTTTTAAAACTCATAAATTATTAAGATTTAAACAGTTTTTACTATATTAGAATTTACCTAGTCAATTTTTGCAAATTACTAGAAGATAATGGATTCTAGAATTGATTTTTAGAATTTTACTTCAATAAAGAGGATTTATTTAGAATTTAACAATATATACAAGATTGAGCCTTCATTATTTATTATTTTAATAAATTGTTATTATTATTGTAAAATTTATTTATATTATGATAGCTAATCGATTTAAACATATTTTATTTCCTTAAAATTCATCATGTAAGTCATATATTCCAATTATGATGTTGGGGTAGAAAATAAAAACATTATAAAATTCATCCAATAACTTATATTGTGTCAAACATTACACATTAGATGTAATGTACCTTTATTCCTTTGGTATTTCAATTCACATTCTACTTTTTTATGTTTAATATATTTATAAAATCAAATTAGTTATGTTAGAAAAATTATATACCATATTTATCCTTCAACTTATATATTTATATTAAGAATTAATGGCTAGAATAGTGTTTATATTATTATAAAAATTTATTTTTATCTTTATAATTAGTTCTTGTTGTTTTATTTACCAATTTTTATCTTATGGTTGTTAATATATCATAGAATAAAATCATCATTAGCGATAATATAAATTGATTTTTGGGTGTTATACTCTCAATATATTTCTAAAACCTCATATAGTTTACCGTTATTCCTTTAAACAAATATGGTGATTCTTGTTCTTAGTTATCTTATAATTTGGGGAAAATAATATCTTCTTGTGAAATAATTATATATTTTCTCTATTTAATTAGAAAATTTTCATTCTAGTTTTTACATATAATTACATTAACGTCCCTTCATGAAATTAAGAAAACATATTAACATTACATCACACTATATCAAACCTTATTATGGAATATATTATTCTAATGTAGAAAATAAATTATTAATATAAATTATAGGAATCTTATGGGAAAATTCAATTGAACGTTGGAAATTGTTATAGATGGGGTTTCTTAATTTCATATATTATTTTATTTTCCTCAAATATATATCTTACATATTATAAATTAATTATGGATTTTTAATCCCCCTAATCATGGTGAAATATAGTCAGTATTCTATACAATTACATTCTAAAATAATAGATTCCTTAAATCATCTCAGGCATCAAACTGATCAAATCCATTATTATTTTGTTCTTTAAAACATTATATGGTATTGGATTTGTTTTTATTTAAACAATTCTAAACATATGTGATTAGTAGTACGTATTTAATATATAAATAAATTAATTTATATATAAAATAGTACCTAAATATTTTTGTATTAATTGTTAACATCGACAAGGTGTATACATGTATGATGAATAATTATATTCATAATTATTTTTTAATTATAATTGTAATAGATATTGAATAAAAATTTTAATCATACTATTAATGTTCACTTTTTTAAAAAAAATGGAACAAAATGTTCTCGATGAGTGACATCATATTGAAAATCCATAACTCTCTTGTAAGTGTTTCTATTATGGGTTGCATTAAAAAAGGTTAGTATCATACCATCTGTATAGGGATAAATCTGGGTAAGATAATTAAAGAAATTAGGTATTAAAATAATTTGATTATAAGGGATTGATATGGATGGATGTGCTTATGATTTAATTAAAATGAAATATATGGTTAAATAGAGTAAGAGAGTAATATTGAGATTCATAGACAAATATATTTTATATTTTTTGGTAATGTGTGGGGAGTTTTGTGTGGTATAACATATTTTAATATATGATGATATATTATTTATTTAATTAGTGTCTCAAAAAATTATTAACCTTTAATTACACCATCAAGATACTAAGTCCCTTAGAACACAATTCTCAGTAAGGTTTTAAATATTTATCACATTAAGAAATGAGGATTTTTTTGTAAGTAATTGAGAAGTGTTATATGATCCTCAAGTACCATAATCCTATATAAATCATGTTTATCATTCTATTTAATGAAAATATATTTCAACAGCACTAATTTTCCAAATTTATCAGATTATAGAATGTCATGAAATATAATGATGAATAATAGTTATTTAATTTATTAAATGACTAAGTGAATGATATATATATAAACATCCCTACACTATCCAAAATATTTTTTTTTGGAATTTCATGGATATACAAGAAGCATAATTAATAAAATATAATTGATGAATAAATAAGCCTCATATTGCAGTCTCCAATTATCTATCTCTAGATCATCTAGTAACCATATCTTTAAGTCTTCTCTTTTTCCTATCATATATTTTATTATCTTTTAGAGTGAAATATGTTCCCTTTTCCACTATCTTGTTTGTATATCATCCTCATTATCATTGAATATAACTACTTATTAATATTTTATAGTTTTATAATACCTCATAGGAATTAAAATACTTATATGAGTAATGTTGATTCATTCATTCATTGAAAAAGAATATATAATTATCTATATCACCTGATACTCATTAAATCCAATAAATGTAATAAATAGTTGATGCATATTAAACTTTCTCACTAAAACATATTTTAATATTACAGGTTACACATGAATGAAGTCTAATAGATTATTCTATATAAATAGATTTTTATAACCAACGAAATAATAAATTATAATTCATGTAGATGGTTCTCAATTCATTTTTTATTAGTAAATTCATAAAAATCAAACATCTATAGTTTTATATTAAAGAAGAAAAATGATATCTTATTTTAAAAATATGGTATAGTATGATAAGATGAGATTATATTTAAATCTTTATATCACATTATAAAATAAAAAAAATCCCCTACTATGGAATAATATTATATAGTATAACAACCCCTAACAATTATTTTACATTAAACAAAATCATTATGTACTTTTGTATGTTCAATTTTGTCACTACATGTAACAACAATCAACAAATATGATATAACATTTTACCTTCTATAAAATAATTAATAAAAAGTATATTCTTCTTTACACCCATAAAAAAGTCTAAATTTCTCTTAAATAGTATCAATTAATACTCATATAATTATAATAACCTCATGACCACTAAAACATTACCATTCGAGTATTCGAAAAATTGTCACATAATGTTCACCAACCATTGATCAACTGCTTGAGCTCATACTCCAACACATAAAAAATTTAGGGACGGTTTCTATAATATCACTGTAACTGTTATTAATACTCAAGTTTACATTTAATAAGTAAATAAACTATAGAATTATAAACCATTTTGAAGATGGATTAAATGTATATTTAGGAAAAATAATCATTAAGTCAAGGTTAATTATTTTTATATCATTATTGGATCTAAAATAACTAATGAAAAGTTCCAATCATTTCCATAGCGGTTAAAAAACAACCCCTTTCTCCTTAATAATCAATAATAATAAGTTCAATTGTATTCTCGTAGACGTTTATCTACATATTCATAGTAATTTCACTAAATTCACAAGAAATATAAATATTCACACATAAAAACATCCAACAGTCACCGTGAATTCATATTAACTTGATGAATATCATGATTTGTTGTCTAGTCTCACTAAGAGTTTATATTATACCCATAATAACATCAATAATGAGTCATAACAACTTCAAGAGTGTGCATATAATGTTTAACCAACATCTATTGAACTAATATTTCAATGGATAAATGTTATTGGATGATCCAAAATCTCCCAAGTGAATTTAAAATCACTATTATTAGTATTAAATGAGTTAAATATTGGAATAACATGACTAATATATTAAACTATTACAACATTTACAAAAATTAATAGTTTTCCAAAAAAATGATACAATTTTCTATGAAATATCTAAATACAATTTACACTTCATTAAATTAGAATTTCATAGTGAAAAACATGAATTAAAAAATTACATATATAAAATGGTTTATTTATATACGATACACCTATCCTTTTCTAGGGTAAACTATATCTTGTCACATATAATGGTATCCTCCTAACATTATAGGGAAAAAACGTAGAATCTCATATAAAGGTAACCTAATCTCTCAAGATGGATATTTAACTATAATCATATATCATGGTATCCTACATAATCATGAGTGAGTAATATATATCATCACATATCATGGTAATCTTCTCTAATGGGTGAGTGAAATAAAATACATATAATCACTTACTATAACAAGCACATATGCATCACTAATCCCAAACCTTTTTATCATCAATTTAACTCTCTTTTTTATAAATTAGTTGATAGAAATTAAAACCATGGAATTAAACAATATTTATGTAAAATATATCACTTAAAATGATAATATACAATAATGATAATTTCTTTAAATAATAATTTTCTGCTGGAAAATGATCAAGGGAATTCATATACAATTTTCTCGGTATAATAAATTATTAATCATAGCTAATTTTTAAAATTAATATTAAAATATATTTTTATTAAACATATTAATATCTTACCAAAGATCTTTTTCTCATTTTTTATATTTTATTCAAAATCAATAATTTATATAAGTCATGTGAAATAGTTCAAAATTGTGTCAAATCTGCTAGAAATAGAGAACTGATCAAATATTTAATTTCTTTAGAGCCACTAAATATTCCCATTTAGGTTTTATATATTAGGTTCCCAATCCCATATCACACATTAACATAATAAATGGATTAATAACCCAAAATAGTGTCTTGTTGAACAACCTTAGATTAGTTTTGGTGAAATAGAACAACACCACAATAATTCGAACTACCAAAAACAATATTCCATAATAAAATATAACTAACAACCCAAATTTTAAATTTAAATAAAAAATAGAGAAGTCTCAAAAACATATTATTTTTGTAAAATGATTATTTATAAATGCAACATAATTTGAAACTATGGTCTAAATCCTTGTGAAAATATATATAGAAATATAATTAAATACCCAATTTTTTAAAAAATTGAAAATTACATATTACATAAACCTTAATGGATTCAGAGTAAATTAAAGAAAATGGGGTGTAATATAAAGGATAAAAAATTCAAAAAATAACAAGTTTTATTTAAATTGGATTCATATGTGAATAAGTTAAGAAAGTATATAAATATTATAAGGAAAAAAGGGGGAGATGGCCTTTTCAATAGAAATCACATATGAGAGGTAAAAATGTGGATATACCCCCATTTCCTTAATTAAATACCATTATTATAATGATTATTATTATTTTTTGTTTTTGATACTACTACTACATATTACTGATATTATTACTATTTATATTATAATTATTGTTCTTTCATAATATCATTTTCACATATTGTTTTTTATAATATATACTCCCAAAATTATATCTTTAATTGAAAATATTTCAATTATATAACTATTATCAATCCATCCTTAGAAAAATTAATTAATAACCAAATGTTACACCACCATTAATTACTAGAAAAAAATTGAACAATGAATTAATTACTTAAAGTATTAGAACTAAATTTCATGAGTAGTATTCGAATAAAAAATCCTTCAGTGGGAAGTTGAATGATGATAACCATTGCTTAAAATACTTATCTTAAATTAAAAATATTAGTTGGATTTTTTCCCATGATAAATTAAGTAATCTAAATTTTCATTCCACTTAGAATAACGATTAAAGAAAATTAAATAATTAAATAATTTGAAAAAATAATTTTACTTTGTTTACCCTATGTGATATGCCCAAGGAGAACACATACACAAAATGTTTCTACCATTCCATTACCACTAATTAATTAAATTATTGATTAATAGATGTTGTAAATGGTGCTCCAAGACTTTTCTTTCTTCCTTTATAATGTTTATGGATAAAAAATCTTCTTCTATTGGACCACTCTATCTACTTCACCATCCCTAAACAACATTCATTCTTTTTATATAAATATATTGGCATATAGGCCACATAAAAATAAATATAAATATTGGTAGAAAAATTGAACTAATAATATAATATTTATTACTTCATTATCATCTGATTTATTCATCCATATTAATATCATTGATGAAAATAATTCCATTTTAAGAGATTTCATCTAGAATATTTAACACATACTTATTTGTATAATTAATATCCTTCAATGTTCATCCATATTATAATTAATTTTTCTTAATGGAGTGTTCTAAAATGAATTCTATCTCTTCAGGTTCTTTTTCACTTCATATAATGCCTCTAATATATTACATGAATTATCATTTATATTACTTAATTATATATATCTTAATGATATTAATGTTTTTTTGGACCTCTTCCTTCAAACTCTATTAAAAAAATCCTCTTCTATTATCACTCATTATCCTTTAAGAAAACAAAACATCCTTGAATAGAGTGCACTGATATGTAAATATATTATAATTAACTCTTCATCAATATTTTTTATTAAGTTTTGTTAATATTTATTCAATCCTAATTCACCAAAATTATTTTCAAGATAAGTTATTGTATCTGTACAAAATTATAAAAATTTATATCCATGTTAATGTAACTAAAATGAATTCAATAATGTCTATATTGTCTGAGTAATATCTATAAATACATTTTGTTTATTTAATATAAATAAATATAAAGAACTCATAATATTTTCATGTTTATCATAATCGTGTAGTGGACTTATTCAATAAATGAAAAGATTTTTTTACCTCGTGGGAGAACTGTTCAGTTTATAGAATTAATATCCCACTATAAAAATAAAACATTCTTTAAATATATTTATGATTCTTTTATATCAACTACACTATTTCATATACAGATACTCATACCATATATACATTAATATAAAAACCTTTTAGTGATTATAATATATAATATTACACATACCAATATTAATAGGCTCAATTTTATTAAAAATAGTGTTTATACAATATTAATACACATAATTTTTTTAATATTATTTAAATCCATCGTCGCATTCCTCATATAAACCACTATAATATTCATAAAAAATTGGATCATTCGGAGATATACCTAAGAGAATGGGATGTCATAAATCCTAGTATGGGTAGGAGTAATTTGAATGAAAATGATACATGAGTCATAATGAGTATAATAGTTATCAAAGTCGTCAATATCACATCATAATATTACTATTAAAATCATAAAAAAATATATAAAGAAGATAGTGAATATGGTACAAGAATAATAATAATAAAATATGTGTCAGATATGATATCCAATATAGTATATATAATTGGAAAAAATCTAAATGCATTATTTACATGAATTACTTAGTAGAAAAATCTAATTTCATCATGTTTATCCATGATGATCCCATGAAACATCAATATTTATCTAATTCATTAGAGGGTAGTATAAATCACAACTATCATCACTACATCCCTCAAAAGGTACCCAAACATGGCAAAAAACAGTTAAAATAATATAATAACCCCTAATTCAGACCTCTAATAGGCCACAAGTTGAAGACTAGAACCAGTGGTATATAAATCACACACATAGGAAGATTTTGTGACACCCTTCGGGTCACTAGTAATTTTTTTAATTATTTATTTACCTTCTGGTTAATTTTTTTAGTAAATCAAGCTTTTAATACCTAGATATTAAATCATTTTAAATGAATATTCATTAAATTACACAAAAACAAGCATGAGGATCATAAATGTATAGTTCCTTTTGGAAACATGGTTATATAAAAAACTAGTCTATAAGTGAGATACTTCATTCTAAAATATGTTCTTCATATCTAGAATTATTATTTGAAATATCATAAATAATAGCTTTATTGATAAATTGGTAAACGAAGCCTAAGAAATTGTGATATCAGATGCTTATTAAGGTTAAATAAGTGAGATATCAAAATTATACGAGAATGTGGTTATGAGAACATGAGAATAACATATGAAAACCATACCCTATACATCAAATATAATAAGAATTAGTCATGGAATAGATATTTTTATTTCATAAGAGAAGAATTATGATTGAATCAAAGAATATGAGCCCTAAAATTATAAAATTTTCATAAGGTATATATTTTTTGAATATTCAAAATCATATAAGATATCATGTCAAGGCTACCCAATAAGACATTTATAAAATGTTATTCTAGGCCTAAATACTCATGTACTTACTTTGGGATTGGGATAACCAACTGTGTACCCTCTCTTGGGATTGAGATAGCCTCCCATGTCCCATATTTTAGGCTTGTGATAACCCCCATGTACACTCATTTTGGATTAGGATAACATCCCATGTACCCCGTTTAGGATTTGGATAACCTCTATGTACCCTTTATTGTGTTTGGGATAACCTCTCATATACCCTTTGATCTTGTATAACATTAATAATTACCGAATGAATTAGTGGGAGATATAGGTCCTACCAGTCACATGATTAAAATCATATATACATGTTCCACAAGATCATAAAACATTAATGATTTCATAACCATTGAATGTAAATGGGTTTCATAATCATTTCATAATTTACTCAAAGAATAATTCATGATAAAAGAAGTGTCTTTGATATGAATTTTATCTTTGTATAACGCATGGAAGAGAAATGGGTTTCATAAAAAACATTTAATAATTAACATAAACCGTATAGAGAAAGGGTAATAACGGTATCCTTGGTTCATATCCCTAGTAAATCTTATGTAACATCAAAGGATGTCATATTATATGGAAAATAATTTTGAGAGAAAAGTAACATGGAAGGTTTCTTGAGGAAAAATCCATTATTTGAAAATAAACATTTTAAAACAAAAAATTCATAAAATATTTCTAAAATATTATTCTTTCAAAATAATCATTAAATATTATAAATAATGCTTAAAAAAGATATGAAGGTTGAAAATTCCATAAATTTTAGACATGTTAAAATAATGATTCCTTCACATTTCTGATAAAATAAAAACATTAATTATTTGGAAAAAACCTTAAGATTAATTTTAAAATATATATACAATTTCAAACATGTGTAAAAATTTCTTTAACAAATAAATTAACAATGTTAAAAACTTTATTTAAAACATTTTTAAAAAACATGTTTTTAGAAGAAAAAAGGTTTTCGACTAAAGAGAGAAATACATATGATTTTTCTTAAAAATATCATTTTGAACTATTGAGTATATAGAGGAAAATGAAGGTAAAACATGTATCATCATTAAATAATTCTAGGATAATAAAATTCATGAGTTTATTGAGATATATATCATAATATTTCATCATTGGATGAATAATCATAAGAAATCTCAATAAATGATGAGATTGTAACATAAAACTCTTACAAATTTAGTAAAATTGAATCATAATCCTCATTAAATAATATCATTAAATGAAACATATAATATCATGAAAATATGTATATACATGATATAAAATATTATATGGGTTGTAACATCGTGAACATTAATAAATAAAATCCCATTTGTGATTGAATAAAATTCCTTATTACATATTATAGTTATAGAAAACACATGCCCATATTTGGTTATATTAAATACTATTATATTTAAAATAACTCTAAACATCATAATCATTGATAATATATCCATTAAATAGAGATCATATGAATATTATAAATATAGGTTTCTAATAAATCCAATTGACACTGTCGAAAGATGCAATGGCCTCAACCAGTAGGGTTGTATCCTATAAAGCCCATATACTATTGTTTATAATGGATATATAATAACTGGGATTTTACATTTTCCAAGACCATGTTGGGATAAAAAACTAATGTGTGATCAAAATCGTTAATGGGGGAAGATCAAGCTCATTGATTTCATGACCCAAACCATGTATGCTGAACCACGCCATGAAAATATCAATGTCATCCACCTTACCCTTGCGGTGTTTGTTGGTGTAGTAAAGGTAAAATTCATATACCCTAATAATATTAATATTTATAATTTATTTTTAATATAATAATGGTTATATTTTATTCTTATTATTATTACATTACATATGAATTTTATTTTGATTCAATAAAACAATAATATCCTTTTTGGGTAATTTATAATTTCAATGAAAACATTCCTTTTTTTTAATTAAAGGATTTTATAAATAATATAAATTTTAACAAAATAATATTATTAAATAATATTTATGAATTATAGTTGATAATATAATTTTAAGTAGTCAGATTTTTTTTATAAGGGTCTATAAATAGTTATTGTCAAAAAACCCCACATTTGTCAATAAATGTAAATAATTCTTTTAAAAGACAAACATTATGTATTTAGTTAATGATTTGGTTAAAATATATTTTATTTTTGGAAACATAATCTTAAAATTTTCCAATTTTTAATTTTTCATAATAATCTACAGATATCAAATTTTTCGGTAAAAATTCCACATTATATAAATATACGGTGTGTATTATGAAATCACAATGACCCAAAATTGATGTAAACAAATGATATTATTGGTATCTATGACCGAATATATGTTTCTTGTTTGATAAAATTTTATTTTTAATAATCATACAATACCTATATTATATTTTATGGTTTTAAAATCAGTTCTTTTTGAACATTACTCACTTTTACATAACCTAGGGTAATATTTTAAGGTATTCATCCTGTGGAATTATAAAAGAATATAAAATAATCTACATTGGAAGAAACCATGGTATAAAACCATGAATTGGTTTTTTTATTTCAATTATTCTATTGTATATAGTCTAAAACCTATGTTTGAGAAAGGATAAACAACTCCCTACTCTTTTACAAAATAATGCCACCAAATTTCCACTTCCACTTCACTAAAACAATATGGATCATGTCTGTGCTCTATCCTAACCTCTCTAGAGTCCTACCAAGGTTCACCAAGCTCTCAATAATCTCCTCCCAAGCTTTTGGAATTACTATATCATGGTAATAAATCATATCCTCTTCTTTATTCAAGTATCTTCATCATTTTATGATTATTAATTCCATTCATAATGTTGGGATATCTTTTACAACTTCCATATTACATTATATTTTTTTAAAAAATTTGGGAAACCAATTCTCACTCATAAATTGTTTTTAAAAAATTATGTACTAACTTTGTGATACTAAAATTTCACTGCAATTTGTCATTTGAAAACCTTTATATGGTGAATACCAATGATATTTACACTCAAGGGTATTCACCTAGACATACCTATAATTATTTTATTAGGGACGTCGATGATGTATTCCACACTCCTTGATCATGGAATTAAATGTGATTAAAATGACTCTACATTGAATGATCTATGTGTCACATGTATACATGAACATTATATGAAAGTGATGGGGGCACTTAGAATTATATAGTGCTCCATTGAACTGGTCAGTGTTTAATTATCATGAGACTTAATGAAAAAGATTAGGTAATTAACTTAAACTATCATGGGACATTATTCACCATGTAATAGGTCTTGGAAATTATCCTTGACTTATGTTTATTATGATGTGCTTAGAGTTGTTTCCACCTTCACATATTGCCTTTATGTTATCATGTTATATATTTCCTCTTTGTCAATGTTTATTGCTCTCATGCCTTTTATTCCCCATTGAAATTCCTATTTTATAACATGAAATAATTTATTCATGTTATTCCATGTCTATTCCTTTACTGGGATTTATATATTCCCCCTTTATTATGTATATCCCTATTTTATTGAATTTTGTTTTATATACGGTGGAATATTATGAGAAATTTACAAAAAAAATAAATATTGGTGATGCACTATTTTTTTTAAGTTGTAATGAAATGGACTTAATTTCCCAAATACACTAGTCTAATCAATATTTTCGATTTTATTTTTTGTACCTTCATGAAATAAATCATTAATTAATTTTTAATAAAGAAAAGAGTGGTCATGTAGGAATTATATACAACTCACATAAGAAGATGAATGCATAACATAACTTATGTCTCAAATAAGGTAATTTGAAACAACAATCCCTTACCACTTTGGTATATTTTGAATCTTAAAACACACAAAAGGTATATCCTAAAATTGATATTTATATCCAAATAATTATTAGGGGAAGCATAAAAAAAAAAATTCCTGGTCAATATATTAACCACATAAAACAAACATGTGGTGAATATAGTAGGTGTCACTTAGAAAATAAATGTGAGACAATAATCACTTACCTTAAGTCATGACTTCCATCTTAAACAATTAAAATTCAGGTGTAATAAATATTTATTTATTATTAATATATTAAAAATTAAAAAATATATATATCATGCACTAAATTAATTTCTTACGTCCTTTTATTACTTGTTTATTAACATTTCCATGTTAAATTCACATTTTAGGCAATAACTACTTTATTTTTCGTGTATGATTTTGATTTGTTAATTTTTGTACTATTTTTTATCATGGTTAAGTAATATTCATAATTTTTACCATGATATAAATATCATATATATTCATTATATATATTTTGTATTAATTTATAAGATTTATATATTGAAAATGAAATATACTATTCATGGAGATGGTAAACCACACGTATGCATTTTCGATGTTTCCATTTTCTCAAAGGACTGAATGAAATATTGGTAAATAATATATTACATTTTTATAATAATTTTTGTTTCATATATATCATATATATGTTTTAAAACTATCCTGATTACCCTATATGTAATGTGTGAATGATTCACCTCCCTTCGCGGGGTGATAGTCTGCCGTACACGTGAATGACATTTTCATATTCCCACCGATTGGAAAGTAAGAAATAATATTTTATATCAATAATTTATAATAATAATATCATAAAAATAATATATTAAAATTTAATTTATCATTATAATCTGTCTTGAAAGGTGGTAAAGAAAAAATGAATGGCATCAGTTCATGAGGAGGCAGCACGCGGTAGACACAAATAGTGATTTAGTAACCCATTTTATGGGAGAGGAGATGGTTTTAGGTCATTAAAATACAATAAAAATATATTATTATATAAAAGGTGATATTTATATTATATCATCATGGTTTAATAACAATTAATGGTGGTGGAGGAATATATAAAATATAAATTCTCATTGAATAACATTACATATTTTTCAGGTAACCTCCTTCGGTTTTTACCTCAAGTATTCCTAGGTTTGATTTTTTCAAAAAATAAGGATTATAGGATGAGAGGAAGGATGTATGTAAGTTATTTGGGTGGGTATTTTTCAATCTAATGGGATTAGGAAGTGTAAATATGAGAGGATAGGGGGTGGCCTTTTATAAGTGAGGTGAGTGGCACATTTGTAATTATTGAAATAAAAAAGTTATAACCACATTTTTCACATCCCAAAATATTAAAAAAATGATCCGTTATCTAAAAAAGAATAGATAATGTTGAAATATTTCATTCTAATGAATTTTTATCAGGTTAGTTTAACCCATCGTAAATCTTTTTTTAACTTAACCATGGTAAATAACTTTTACTATTTTTAATATTCATTATGGTCAAAAAAATAAGTTGACCTTATTACATAATATTAATTATGATGATTCAAAATATGTAATCATTTTTTCCAAATTCCATTCAAATATGTGGAAAATTGTAACTTAAAACCAATCCCAATTACCCAACTAGAATGTAGGTTTCCAAAGATAAAATATAAAAAATTAAAAAAACATTATCTAAAAAATAAATATGAAAATAATTCTAATAAACTAAATTTTATTAATAGATGTAAAATTCATATAATATTACTTTAAAACTAATTAATAAAGGAACCTTATAAATTTTTTAAATGAAAATCAAATTTTTAATAAAACCCAATATTTTCGCTATTAATTGAAAAATTAATATCTTTAAAAATCTAAAAAATTCACTCTAAGATAATTTTGATATGTTAATTTCAAAAATTAATTTCACTTTGTAAAATAATTTATTGATAATTTTAAAATTTTCATTTATTATTTTTTGAGAAAATGAAATAAAATCCTTTTTTCAGAAAATAGTATTTTCAAAACATATAAAGACTCAAAAAATTATGTGATATTCATCATTATGCTTTATTTATATAAAACCAATATACATAGAATTTAAAATGTATTTATTACTATTTGTACATATATGTTTAACAACTATGTTATAATGGTTTCATTTAAATAAGAATATTAAAAATATATCATGGTTTTTTGAAATTCATTATTTTTGGAAACACTAGATAAACTATTTGTTGCGTGTAACACAAGCTAAACTCAGTGTTGTGAGTAATGAAATATATCAGGAGAATTTTATTTATTTCAAAAAAATCATACAAACTCTGTGCGTAACATTATAACCACTTAAAATTAATTTTACCTTGAAATTCATCAATCCAATACAAAAACAATGAGGATAATTTTCCCTCATCATAACAGGAATTTATCCCATAGATTCATTAAAATAATTGTTTAAAATTAACTTTATGAAAAATATAGTATTATTTCTTAGTATAAATTTCTCTATATGATCAATAATATCTATAGGCTATTATTTATAAGATAAATCTTTCTATAGCGGTATAAACTTTGAGTTTATTTCATGTGACATATATGGAAAATAATTCTATAGAATAGATACATTGAATGCATCATGAAATTGAGACAGGTTTGGTGGAAGCTCTAACTGATAGGATACCATCCTAACATGATCATGAATTTCAAGGGGCAGATATACCTAGGTATTAGTTTTACCTTTCTTCCAAATATCATTAATTTATTCTATATAGGAATTTTTAGAAATACATTTTCACCAACATCAAATTTTATATAATACCAGCGATTGTCATAAAAATATTTTAGCTTATTCCGAGCTATCATGATGTGTTCCTGAATGGCTTTAACCATCTCTTATAGTTCTTTATTTATCTCAGGTCCTAATATATTTCAATTTTAAACTTCATTCCATCATGTTAGAGCATTATTATTTTTTATAAAGGGCTTCATAAGGATCTATCATAATTCTTGAGTGAAATCTACTTTTGTAAGAAAACTAAAATTGATGAAGGTGTTGATCTCAACCACAGTTAAAATACAGAGAACAAGATCTCAACATATATTCTTGTGTTTTAATTTTTATCTCATAATGACCATCTATTTGAGGATTATATGTAGTTATTAAACATTAGTCAGTATCAAGATCTTGTTGAAGTATTTTCCATAACATTGAAGTTACCCTTGGATCCCAATCAAATAGAACATAATGTGGTACACCATGAAATCATACCACTACCATAATGAATATACTGTAAAGGTGATCTAGAGAAAAATATTCTATAATAGCATTGAAGTGTGTTCAATTTATAATGATATCGACTATAACCCATATAGCATTATTCCCTTTATATTTTTTGTAGATTCTAATGAAATAATCCATGGTTATGTTTTCCATTTACATTCAGGCCCTGGAAATGGATATAACATCCCCTTAGTATTTTTTCCCTGAGTCATAACTTATTGATATACTAAGCACTGAGATACAAATTCTATTAAAACTCTCTTCACCCTTTCCCACTAGAAATGCTCCATCAAATATCTATACATCTTCATAATATGAAGATGAATATATAATGAAGAAATAATATATTCCTATAATATGTATTTAAAATTGGGTATGGACAGAACACATAAACTATTCCTAAAACTTTTCATTATATCTTGATCAAGTATTAACTTAGGGAAATTTCTAACATTCTTCTTCACCTCTACATCTTCCTTCAACATCTGTCTAACATTAACATGGATAGATGGTTGACCATTCAGTTTAGAAAAGTAAAATTTCTCCCCTTAATTTTGGATTTCAAGATCCATACTTTAAAATTAATATTATATTGGATCTTTTTTGATCTTTATCATAGATAATCTGGAATGATCCTTTCATATCAATGTATTTCCCACCTTGTTTGCTTTCCCAGGGTGCTAATGTATTGAGCAGCCATAATATTTAATCATATATGAAAATATTACATGAAAATATTCAACTTCTTGTATGTGAATATATACTATAAATTTTTTGGATTGGTATATATTTCACACTTTTCCCTATAAAGAAAATTCCTCCATGCGTTTAATGAAAAAATTACTATAGTAAACTCCAATACTTGGGTTGGATAATTTTTATCATAAATCATCAATTTTCATGAGGCATAAGCTATATCCATTTCATTTTTCATGATAACACATTCTAATAACTTCTTCAATGTAGAACTATAGATTATATACCCTTTTCTATTATAGGGTAAAGTAATAAAATATATGCTCACAAATATTTTCTTTAGTTTCATGAAATTTTCATCACATTCATATTTCTAGAATAACGTGGCTCCCTTCTAAGTGAAATTGTTGAGGGATTATATAGGCATCATAAATTATCAACAAATTATAAAAAATATCAAGCTGAACCAAGAAAACTATAGATCTCAGTCCAAATGGTTAGTCTTTAACAACACTCAATAACGTTTTTATTAAATGGATTTACCAATATATCATTTATTGAGATTATGTGACAAAAAAAGGAAACAATTTTTTATCATAATTAATAATTGGTAAAATTTCACATGGTTTCTCCTTCCTTTGTGTTAATAGTACAATTATCAAGTGATCTTCATGCTCTTCTATTAACTTTTAATAGATAAGAATATTATCGATAAATACCACCCAAAACATATCAAGGTAATCTATAAATACTCAATTAAATAAATCAATGAAGATGAAGGGTGACTTATTATGACTGAATGCAATGAATATATATTAATAGTGTAAATATATTTTATAGAATTATATCTTGCGTATATCCTCCTTCATAACCCCTAATTAATGATATTTTGAATGGATAATCTTGTAAAAGTATTGAGCTCCATTAAGTTGATCAAATAGGTAATCAATTGGGGGTAGAGGATACTTATTCTTGATTTTGACCTTGTTAATCTCCAGATAATCAATATAGAGTCGTGTTGGAAAATCATTCATTTTTTAAAAATGAATAGGGCAAACCCAAAAGTGAAACACTTGTATGAATGTATCATTTTTCAGGATATTCATGGAGTTTATATTTCAATTTTTGAAACTCAATCGAGTTAATTATACATGAATTATTTGAATAGGTATGGCACTATATAAGAGTTATATTGAAAACTAAACTTCATCATTTAGTGGAATACTTGTAAAATATTCTGAAAAGATGTCATGAAAATCCCACAAAATAATCATATAGTTTTATTCATGTTTCTCCCAAACCATATAAGATAAACACCATTTCTAAATGGAAATCAAGACCCATACAATGGTTGTGATCCCCATAGAAGTTTTATACTTATCATCAAATTGATAGAATCATATATATTGGTTGGGAATATAAAATGTGACTCCCTTCCATGAAAATTTAACTGGGATAGATATAACTAATCCAACCAAAAGATAACACAAAATTCAACCATAGGAGGAATGAAAATATTTATAAGAAACACATTCCCATAAAATTCAAATAGAGTGGAATCATATTCATTAGATGAAATAAACCTACCATTATAATGTTTTACTAATATTTCTCAATGTAATAGTTTGGGTGGAATCTTGAGACACATAGAAATTATTTACATAGAAAGCAATGGGTAGATCTAGTGTCAAATATGACATTATGAGTATTGTAGTGTATGGTAAGTGTATATTTACCAAGGTCATTATCATACCCATCATCAGAAAAAGTTATCATATGATATTTACCCCTTTCCCCAAGCTCAATAGCTTACTGTGGTCAATCATTGTCATCAACCCTCAAATTTGGGAACTTTTCACCATATTTCACAAACTCCTTTCAATTGACACGTTTAAGTGTTGGTGGTAAATTATTTGGAGCTTTCTCAATATTTGTGTCATTAGATTTCTTGTTCTCATCACTTCAATATTCAGCAACTCCATGACCTTCCATTCCACAATTAAAACATTTATTATTCCTATTAAAATAGTTTCCTCTAATTTTCCTTCTACACTTCAATCATGAGTAAAATATCATCTTCTTCCCATCATGGTTTTTAGATTTTTACCTAAATTGCATCCTTATTTTCTCATCAATACCATGAGATTGATGGGTCACCCAAATCTCCATTTCTACCTTAATAAAAAAATTATTTCTTTATAGCTACTAAAGTCCCTTATGGATAAAATTCTTCAAAGACATGATTTTAATCCACTAAATAATCTCTCAAACTAACTTCTTGTCTGTATGATAGTTCAAGATAAATATCTTTCATATCTTGTAAAATTTGACACATAGGTACGAACAAATTCATTATACTTTTAATTTAGCTCAGGGAATTCCTAATCTATTTTTTTATAGAGGATACAAGGGAAGTAGTTATAGATAAATGATATCTTAAACTAATCCCACATCATGGAGTCAATTTTATTATGTTAACTTGTATTATTGACAATATTACACTATTTATCTACTTTAACATCTAAATGATTCACATCAAAAATGAATTTTCCATGTTTCAAATTCTGGAGAATATAAAATTTCTTTTTAGGGATATTGATCCATTTATCAGCAAATAAATGATGAATAGATCCATCTAAAATAAGGTGTAGTTGCCTCTCTAAGGACACAACCGAACCTTTTTCCCTCATTAATATGTTTAGATGTTAAGCATGATTCATGGCTCAAGAATTTTGTATGAGAATAACAACATTATTTTGTAATATTGATCCCATAATTTTTGGTTTTTCATGAGGAAAATAATTTCATTTAGATCACACTCACTATTAACATGGTTATTTCAGGTTTCTTACATTACCTAAAACCAAAAAACATAGCTTGTGAAATAATAATCATATTATAAAACCTTATAATCATGTAAAATCACTTATAAGATGTCTAAATCTGGAATACATCTTTTTAATCTATAAAACCTTTGGTTTATCCTAGTTCATTCATAGTCATCATGAATTTAAATATTTCATGAATGTTTGTATAGAGTTTGGAATTTCCAAATCATTTACTATTGGAGTGTCAAATTAGGTGTGTATTAATGCCCATTTTCATCCACCAGGTGATGATCTAGTATAGATCAATTCACCTTTTAGAGTTACTAACACTAGGTACCTTTATTTTAGAGCCACGTTTACTTGTAGTATCCCTATTGTGAAGTAATTTCTTAGAAACCACATTCTCTATCCTTTACCAAAATTCCATGGAATTTTCATATACATTGATTATTCCTTATACTTATCTTTATGCATGTCCTTTTGGATCTCACCAAAGTTTTCTCATCCTAATTTCTAATGGTTATCTAAACTGATTCAATGATACGAACTATAGTATCCCTAAATTTTCATAGATAAACATGAAATTTTTTTAGAACAATAATCATTAAATTAGAGAAAAACATCCTAAGGATCATAAAGGTATAAATCCATTGGAAACATGGACACATAAACAACTGGTCCATTAGTGAGCTACATCATCTATTATTATTTTATTTATAACTAGAAATATTAATAGACCCATCATAAATGATATATTTTATAAAATACAGAGGAAAAGAAACATAATAGAGGGTGATCTTAGATTCTCAATAATCCTAAATAAGGTATATATCAATATTTTATTACCATATGAATATGATAACATGATAATAACATTAGAAACCATACCCTATAAATAAAATATCAAAAACACGAGTCATAACATTAATAGTGGTAGTTCATAAGATATTAATCATGATGGAATCAAAAAACATGATCCATGAGGTCTTAAAATTGGTATAAGACATATATTTTTGGAATATATATAACCATAGAAATTATATTTCAAAGATACCCACCAAGACATTCCTAACAAGTTTTTATTGGGATAAACACCTTTGTAAATCCTTTGGTCTTGGGATAACCTCCAGTGTACCCACTTTAATGGTTGTGATATATTCCTATGCAACCTCTTATGGGGTTGGGATAACCTCTCGTTTACCCTCTATCGAGAATAGGATAACCTCCCTTGTACACATTGAGCTCATATAACATTAATCACTACCTAATGCATTGAAAAACGATATAAGTCCCGAAAATCACCTGATGGAAATCGTACACACATGTACCAAATGGCCATAGAACATTCTTCATATCAAAACCCATTAAAAAATTGGGATTTGTAATCATTTTATCATTTCCTCGAATCATGACCAATGAAAAAAGTGGGTTTCATAAGCATTTTATATTGGTATAACTCATAGAAGATAAAATTATTAGATAAAAAATTTCCATCATAAAAAATAAACCATTAATATAGAGTGATAATGGTATCCTTAGTTTATAACCCTAGTAAATAATAAGTAATAAAAACTTATGTAATCTTAGACAGAAAATGATTTTCAATGAAAAACTACTTTGAATTTTTCTTGGGGAAACTATCATTTATTTAAAAAATTGAAACTAAAAATTAATAAAACATTATGTAAATATTTTTCATTGAAAATAAGCTTGAAAAAATATAAAGTAACAATCAATGTAATTACTGGTAAATATGGTGGTAATTCCATTCATATCGTATGTGGTAAAAATATATTCAATTCACATTTTTTTATAAAATCCAAATTAGCATTGGATAGAAAAAAACATAAAGATTCTTTTAATATTTTTTATAAAAGTAAAAAATGCATAAAAATATATTTAATATATCATTCTAATAATGTTTAAAAAATTTAAATCATTTTTAGAAAACATGATTTTAAACAAAATTAAGTTTTTTATCGAGGAGATAAATAAAGACATTTTTATTAAAAATATAATTTTAAATTCATGAGTACATAAATATTGTAAAACAAAGGAAAAACATGTAATATCATGAAATAAACAGATGAGGTGAATATTTTTGAGTTTTTTGATACATGTATTATTAGATTTCACCATTATAAGAATAATTATAAATAATCCTGAAAAATATTGAGATTATAACATAAAACTCTTACCACTATAGTAACATTGAATCATAAAACCCATGAGACAATAAAATTAAATAAATCTTATTATAACATTAGATTAAGAATAATAAGGACTGGACATGTAAATGGGGAATTATATACACATCATATAAGAATATAGGTTTATGAAATAAGTTATGTCCCAAAGAATGAAATTTGAGAAGAAAAATCCCTTCTCACTATGGTAGATTTTGAACCGTAAATCCCATGAAAAAGAGATCCTAAAATGGATATGTAAATATAAACAATTATCAGAAGAATAATCATAAAATAAATTCATAGGAAATATATAAACCACATAAAAGAAACATGTAGTCAATATGGTGTGTCGGTAATGGAAAATAAAAGTTGGACAGAAGTCTCTTATTTTATGCCTTGAATTCCATATTAAACATTTATGCCTCATGTATAATAAAGATAAGATTATTATAAATATATTATAGAACCCTAATTATATATATATCATTATATATATGATTTTATTAACATATTTTATTAATCATTTATTAAAAATTCATTGTTAAAGTCAAATTTTAGGCAATAATTGTATTGTTTTTCGTGTCTTTTTGATTTATTATTTTTGGTACTCTAACATTGATCAAGGACCCATAATATAAATAATTTAAAAAAATATATATATTATATTCAGTATATATGATTTTATATTAATCAATTAGAGTTAATGATACAAAATGAGATACAATGTTCATGGAGATAATATGTCTTATGTTTGCATGGACACTTTTTCCATTTTCTTGAAAGAGAGAAATAAATAAAGATTAATAATATATTAACATTATATAATTTTTTCCATTTCATATATGTCACATATTATCATTAAAACCATCTTTATTACATTATATATACTTCCTGAATGAATGACATTGCTTTGTGTGGTAGTAGTCCACTGTACACATGAACTAAAGAATAGAAAGTAAGAATGAAAAAGTGATATCATGATTAAAAAAGAATTATAATATCATATATATCATATATAAAAAGTTAATCCATCATTATATCCTACCATTAGTGGGGGTAGTGGAAAAAAATGAATTACATCAGTTCGCAAGGTCATAGTCTACTGTAAACATGAATTTTGATTTCACAACAAGTTTTATAGATGTAGGGATATTTTCAGTTAATGAACATTAAATAAAAACATATAATTATATGTAATATTTTTTCATGAAATTCTAGTAGTTTAATAATAATTGAAGGTTTTTAGGAAGAACCTCTTCTTCCGGTAACCTCCTTAGGATTCCACCAAAATATTTTATTGGTTAAATTTATTCCAAAAGTAAGGATTATATGATTATATGAGGTATTTAAGGATGTTAATTTGTAATTTCTTTTCATAACCAAATGTGTTTGGAGGGATATATAGAAGAGGAGAGGGGGTGTCCTTTTATAAGTGGTGCGAGTGGCACAATTGTAATTTTTGAAAAGAAATAGGTGTACCCACATTTTGCACATACTAAAAGGATCCAAAATTGTCCAATAATGATTATAGAGGATATATGTTTGAAAAAATTCTATAAAATTTGGTTATTATTAACCCATATTTGTTTAGTTTGACCCCACAATAAACGCATTTTTAACATAGCCACAAAATGTATTTTTTTTTGATTTTTACTATTCATTGTGGTTAAAAATTATGTTTACGTTATTATATAATATAAATTATTTTGATTCAAAATATGGAATCTATTTTAAAAACGAAATCCATATAAGTGAAAAAATTTAATTTAAAATTAATCTCACATATGCTATGAGAAAGCGGGCTTTTAAGAGCAAATATTCAAAAGTATAAAAATATTTTAAATAAGAATTCAATATGAATACGATTACAATGAAATAACTTGGATTAATTGGTATATAATTTATCTAATTTTAACCTAAAATCTATTAAAAAATGAAACAAACTTTATAAATATGTTTAAAGAAAAAGGCAGTTTTCATTTAAAATCATTTTTCTACTATTTATTGAAAAATTAAACTTTTTAATAAAATCACAAAAATTCAAAATAATAAAATTTTAATATGATGATTTCAAAAATCAATTTTTAAAATTAATAAAAATTAATTTTTATTATTAGATCAACAAATTATGTAAATTTGTTTTTTAGAAAATAGTATTTTTCAAACTTATAATGGATTTTCAAATAATTAAGTAATTATTATCAATAAGTTTTTTTTATATAAAACCAGTATACATAATATTAAAAAATTAGTTATTAGTATGAATACCTCTATGTTTAATTGAAATGTCATAAAGGTCACTTTGAAATAACAATATCAATATTATATAATGGTCTGTTAAAACTCAATGTTATGTTTAACACAAGGAAAACTCTATGTTTCTTATAACTCAAGATAAACTCAGTGTTTTATGTAATGAAATTTATTGGGGAAATTTATTAATTTGAAAACAATTTCATAAAAACATAATATGATACAATTTTAGAGTTCTCAATGGTTAAGGGTATAAATTCATGTTTTAGAAAGGAATGACCAAGGCATACAGACATAACACAGTTTGCCTATCCATCCAGCTAACCATGCATGGTGGAAAAGAGAGATTTTTTTTTTGATCATATTTTTTCAAAATTTTCATAGACATGGGGTAACCATGAGGAATATTTTTGGGGATATTGTAGCTTCTACAAGGTTGGGAATTAATTTTTTTTAAATGTGTTTCCAAACCATAGATATTTTATGAAACATAAAAAATATGGATTTGTTTCCAAAATGTCCCTTTTGATTATTATAAAACATGTAATAATTTATCTTGCCTTTTTTTCTGAATCCCCTCCCCAAGTATTTTAAGCTTATCCTTCTCCATAGTTTTTGAATTCCCCTGGGATTCTTGCTTGTTTGACTTAATGTGTGTCTAAATCTTCTTGGCTTCTATATGTTTACCACTTCAACTTTATTGTGATTAAATTTCTATGTAAGGTGGAATTTCTAGATGTGTTTTTTTTTTCAATAAACGGTATTTAATAGTAGGGAGGTTGATTTGTTTTATTTTTTCTTAGTTGTGTGATGCATTATCCTTCATATTATGGGTGGTTTTTACTCTTGGTGATATAGATAGAAGAATTTCTGATGTATGTGTCTATATTTAAGGGTCCTTTCACAGGATTACATTCATATAATGAATTTCATTTGTTTTATATTTATAAAATTTACACTATATTGAATTATTTTGGGTTTTAATACATGTTTGAGGTGATCCATGGTTTTTATCTACAATATGTGTATTTAAAGATGGTTTTCCAAAATAGTATGTCATATGTGCATTATAAGTGTTTGAAAAAATGGATCAAAGAGGTTTTATGGTTTTAAATGGGTCTATAAAATAATTTAACAATTTTTTTCTTCATGAAAATTTAGTTATTTAATATGGTCATGCTGGTTTGTGAAATTTTATTTTTAAATGGTATTCCATGAATGGAAATTTTTTTTGAGTTTATGTTGGCATGGAGTAGCACATGGGTAAATTGTGGTTTGAGATATGGGTTATCTAAATTTATATAAAAGCCTTCAGTGGGGAGGACCGTGAGTGATTCCATTAGGGTTCCATGGTTCGTTGCGATCATTTGGGTAAGAAGACAGTGTGATCGTCAATTTTTTACTAGGAGGCCATGCGGTCTGTTGGAGTTGGGCCCTTATAATATTATGAATGCTTCCACCTTGTTTTGTAGGCTACCATACTTATAGAGACTCATTAACACAAAACCCTTATGATTAAATCCTTATATGAACTGTAAAGACCATGAACCTAGTATCATAGAGTCGTTGGTCACTTTAGTACATTGGCATAGATATAAAGAATCACATATTGAAGGGAAAAATAATTTAGTAGGATTAGTAAACTTGATAAATACTTTAATCTAAAATTAAAAATGAAAAAATAAAACTGAAGATAGTAATATTTTTTTCAGAAAACCATTATTCCCTTTAGAATATCCATACATATCATTCATAATACAGTACCTGGAATCATAGGGAAAATAAAACATAATTGGTGATCTCGTATTATTATTAAGGGTATGAAAAATATAATCTATCAAGAATAAATAAAGAATAATGATTTTATAAAGGTAAATAGATAAAAAAACATTCCATTTAATCAAAAACATGAGAATAACATTGTATGAATAAATTATGATCAAATAATTCCATAAAAATAATCAAATGAGCTTGATAATTAATCATAAATATTATAACTAATCGAATAATCACATATACATAAATAAATAATCTCATAATGGGGGAATTAATAATGAATAATTTCATAAACATATCTTTGAGGACTCATTTTAATACAGCTTACGTAAATGGATTAGTCCTTGGCGAAATACCTAATCTTGTTAGTCTTGTAAGACCCATCAATGCATCAATGAGCAACAGTGGGCTATGCCTATCACTTACTATCTCCAATTAGTTCCCAATATGTGTGGCAGTAATATAATCAATGTAAACATTCATATTTAAAAACTCTAATATGAAATGTTAATAATTTTCTCAATCAATAAAAATTATCATAAATTTTAATGAGTAATTTAATGAATGGTATAATAATAATACACCCCCAGTAAAATTGATCATAAAAAATTCATTAAAACTAAGGGTAGTATCATTACAAAATATTCCAAGTATATAATTAGTAATATAAGGGTTTTTAGATTTTATTAATATAAATACAAAAAAAGATCCGTAAAAAATTATTTAGGAAAATAACCATTTCACTTATGAGAAATAATTTTAAAAAATAAAAATTTCAGGAATATTGGGTTATAAATATTCATTATAAAGAACCATATAAACATGTAAAGGAAGCTTCAGACTATGAGTTATCATGATGGTGTGAAATTCTATTCATTCCTAATATATTAAGAAAAATATCCAATCCACGTTATTTTTTTAAAAAAGTAATGAAGTACCTTGTTTGGAAAATGACAGGAAGATGCATTTTAATTTTTTTTGTTAAAGTACAATTAGGGGTAAAATTTTATTTAATAAATAATTTTTATATTTTTGAAAATTTCTTGAAAATATTTTAGAAATAATAGACATTGAATAAAAAGTATTTTCGAAAGAAGGGAGAAATAAAGTAAGTTTTCTAAAAAAATATCAATCATTTCAAGTACCAAATAGATGAAAAATGGTATAATTACTTGAAAAATGTTATAATTACCCAAAAAAGAAAAAATTAAATTATAATTGAGATAGAAATAATTAATAATTCCTCCAAGAGATATATAAACAAAAACAATCCTGAATAATGATGATTTTTTTCAATAAACCCTTATTGATTTTGTTAATTTTAAATTATACCTATAATGAAACAAATAACATCAAACTAAACATTAAATACCATAAATATTTATTTTTTCATGATATAACATATCAAATGGTAATTAGATAAACCTAATAATTTAATATTGGTGCATAACATAACATATGTCCCAAAGAAGACAATTTGAGACGTGCAACCCATACAATGAGTATAACATTAATGTGAGAGTTAAGTAGTGAATTAATTATGTGTATCAAATATAAAAACACATAAAACAAGTATAAATAAAACCTATAATAATAGAAATTAATTACACACATAATATTATAATATTAAAGGTAATAAATAAGTATATAATCCAATGAAAAGAAATTTAGTTATGAAATTCTTTTCTACTCTGTAACTTTCATGTAAAATCACCATGGATGAAATAATTCAAAGATAACCTTTAAATACCATGAATTATGTTTTATTAATGATATAAAATATAAGAGGAGTATTATATCAAAATATATTGAAAATTAGGTTCATCAAATTAAAATATTCTTCATTGAAAGGAAATTGAGACAAGATCCCTTACCTCATATATGATTTCATTTTGATGTGTTTAAAACCCCTGAATAATTATTATATATTAATTTAAAATTTATTCTGAAACCAACTGGTATATTTTATACCATATATGATTTAATTATATTCTTTTATGACCCATTTATTAAAAATTATTTGTTAAAATAACTATCCTGGGTGATAATTTTTTCGTATTTAATGAATGTTTTGGTTGGGTAATTTTGGTCCTCATAATTTGATCATGGTTATATGATCTATTGAATTTTAAAAAACAATATAAAGCATCCCAGATAGATAATTCATAAAAAATGGTTGATATATGGTTTAAATATACCCAAAAAATAAAAAATATAATTTTTATAGGTAATGTTAACATTATCATTTTAGTTTAACCCCCTACTAAACCAGTTTTAACCGTAACAACAGTAAATAATTTTTACTAATTTTCAAAATTCATTATGAAAAAAAAGTTGAAATTATTATATAATTAAATATATTATGATTCCAAATATGGAATAAAATTTTTCAAATACAATTCATAGAAATTACATAATTCATTTTGAAATTAGACCCACAGACATGATAATAAATCGATATTCCAAATACATTTGTTTCATATGTATAGAATGTTTTAATGTAAATCACTAATATAAAATTCATTACATGAAACTAATTTATATTAATAAATATAGAATTTAATTAATTATACTTTTAAAACCATATTAAAATAAAATGGGTCTTGTAAAATTTTTAAACGAAAATAGTGTTTTTAATAAAATACATTACTTTTTACTATTAATCAAAAAATCAATCTTTTATGAAACATTTCAAAAATTCACAAAACTAAAATTTTCACATTATGATTCAAAAAATTAATTTAATCTTTAAAAATATATTTTCCTAAATAGGTAAAAGATTAATTTTAATATAATTGTGTAAAATACTATATAACATATTTTTATAAATAATGTTTTAAGAAAAAAATTGATTTATTCTTATCCCTTGAGTACAAAAATATTAGATGAATAATAAATTTCTTTATTGAATATATAATATATTAATTTCACTAAAATATTTAAGAAAAGTGATTAATTTAATTTATTAAGATAAAAAACACATTGTGTGTAAGAAAATAGTATTTCAAAAAAAAAATTAACATTCAAATTATATCTATTTTAATTTATAATCAATGGAATTCCAACGAATTTATTATATAAATTTGTAAAGCATATAAATTTTATAATTTATATAGTAACATCTATAACCACCTATTTAACTTCTAGGTTATAAAGATATATTATTTTAAAGTTCATTTAGACTTGGGGTTTCGTGTATCACAAGATATAAACGAGATTGAACTTATTTGATAGGAAATATATATCATGAAGTTTATTAGTCTTATATTATATTTAAATATTGGTGTTATTTTTATTATAATATATCCAATATGATGTTACAATTTTAAAATCATGATGTGTTACATCTCCCCACATCAATAAATTGTTTTATCAAAATTTGAATTATCTCCTGTTAATCAATGATTTGACATTTGAAAATACCCCAACTAAAATCCCACATCATAAAAGGGTTAATAAAATATCATTTTGTTGAAATACAAAAGGATTTATAAAGGTAATCTACAATAAAACATACAATTTTTAAAATAAAAGAACATTTTTCTCAAGAGAAAACATTGATTTGGAAAGAAGATTCATTTAGGAGGAAACATTATACAACTTTGTTTTGTGAGAGAAGCGACCCTCAATTAAACCAAAATTAATTTAATTTTATTATTTCAAGATACGTTTTTTTCAATTTGATGCATCATATTACCATAAATACTAAGAAAATAATTAAATATAGTTACTTAATAATTATAATTTCATCCTTTAATTATTTAAACTATAATATCATATTTTTTACCAAATAATGAGTATTTAATATAGTTTTTTCATTCATGATGAACTTAAATATTATTCTAAAAAATCATAATATACAAAAAATGTTATACTTATTTTTATCTATCTTTAAATATTTACAAAAAAATTATAGGATATTTTATTATATAACATTAAGCTCTAAAACCTCAATAATCACACCAAAAGTTCAATATAATCAATTATATAAGTATTTATCTACAAAAGAATTTATTTAAAAACAACAAGATATTATCCAGGACATCAAATAGTCTAGTGTTAGGTAAAAACACCCCTGTGGAACTTCGGTTGTTGGTTCAATCTCTACAACGATACCGTAAGCAATGGGTAGTCACCTGATATGCATGTTATCCTTTTTCCAAAACATTATTAAAATAATTACTATAACATTCCGAAAATGTAATAAAAACAAATATCTCAACATAAAATATAATATAAACCATAATGGTTATAAATTCATTTAAACTTATGTCCAAAAAATATAAATTCATTCTTCCATGAATAAAATTTTCACTAAAATATATACTAATCTAATGGGTTATATTTCCGTAAATGTCTCTTAGAATATTCTAAATCTTGATAAACTCAATCTTATAAAACCACAAAAGGGGCGTTTAATACAGTAAACTTATGAACAATATTAAACACATAAACCCTTGATAGTATCTATAACTCTTAAGTTAATCATAAGTGAAGACATATATGCTTCCAAAATTAACACAATCCTTAGATTTTTCAAAATTCATATAACCTGAATACAATTGGTAAAGATAATTCAATGACATTTTTCTTGAATCCCATTTCATAAATGTTTCAAAAAATTTACTCCAATGATTGGTATAACATAGTTCTTTCCTTAGTGTTGGGGAGAATATTTTAAAAAGGCAATTGACTTAGATAATTCCCATATTCCCCACATTTAAGATAATGACTAAAAATGGATCTCTATGATGAAATTTATTTACATATATTAAACTCATAAATTTTTATTATTAATTTCTTGATTTATTCATTTATTTTTCATACATAAAACATTTTCATTCCCTTTTGATGCATTATCTTAGATTTGTTTCTACATCCCTATCATTAAGAAAATTGTTACTTATTTATTTCAAAGTCTCCACCTTTCAAGATCTTAGTGAACTCCATACATATCATTATTATTGAGTTCGACAGTTTGTTAATGTGCATTTTTTTAATCTTATATCATGATAACTTATCATGAATAATCAAAATATCTTTCTCTCATGTCATCATCCAATTAGGATTCTCATAATCATTATATTTCGAATCATATTCAACATTAAAATGATTATCCCTAGTTACAATAATTAAATAATATAAACAATCATAGAATGAGAAAAAATAATCCTAATGTGAAACCCCATAATAATTTAATGTGTATCAAAATCTTTTCCATGTTAATTTCAATATATAGAACCTATGTTTTAACCCAAATCATTTGTTGTTATCATCTATTCAAATCCATCATAATGAGTTGTAAATGAAACATGAATTAACTAAATCATATCCCTTCAAAGTTTCAAAATAGTTTTATAGTAGATGAAACCTCATCATTTATTATAATTGAGGCTGAGATATATGGAAAAAATATTTTCAGGGTTGTTACTCCTAGTTTCATCTATTCCAAATCCACACCCCCACGTAGTATCCATAAAAGGATGTATTTCTAGGAAAAACACATAATCTATACCTTCGGAAAAATTCTGGATTTTATCCTATACGTAGAATTATCCTCAAATTCATTCATATGGGTATATACTATAATATATGTTTTCCTATATCTATTCAATGGTTTCTACAAAAATAACTATGATACCAACTATAAATCCCCTTACCTTAGTGGGATAGATTTGGTGGTTCATTTATTACATAGGCATAGATACAAGGAATCACATCCCAATGAACTGAATAGTTAATTATTCTTTGTAAACTAAATACATACATGAATTTCAAATTATAATTGAAAACATAAAATAAAATATAGTATTTTATTTTAGTACACAATTATTCCCTTTAACATATACCTAAGTATCCGTTATAATAGACTTCCTAGAAACCTATGGAAAGGAATCATAAGAAAATGATGATCACTAATGCTTAGAATGGGTATGCATATGAAAAAAATATCATGAATAAATAAGAATAATAAATATGGGAAGGCAAATAATTTATATTCATGCCATTTAAAAAATAACTTGATCATAAAAATAAGGAATGCATTATTATCAAATAATTCCATATAAATATTATGATGTACTTGAACCTTATTCATGAATATTCTAATTAACAGAATAATCATATGGAAATTAGTAATGAATATCATAAGAGGGAATACATAATTTTAATGTTCATAAACCTTCCATCAAGGACTCGTTCCAAGATATCATATACAAATGGGAAAGTCCTAAGCCAATTACCCAATTTAATTTGACTCTGAAGACCTAACTATACATTTAGGGGATAAAATATGCCCCTCCCATCACTTTCTAGGTCAAATTCATCATCATATGAAAGGGGAGAAAAATAACAAATGTAAACAAATATATTGAAAAAGTATCACATGAAATGTTAATAATTTCTATAATCAATAAACGTAATAAAAAATTGTCCATAATTGTATGGTGAATGACATAAAAATAGAACATACCCAGTCAAAATGATCATAAAATATCTGGAGAAAAAATAATTATTGTATCATAAAAACAAATTTTCTTTGGAGATTAAATAAAGTAATGGTTGCTGCTTTTGATGAAGATAATTACCATAAAAAGATCCTTAAAACATTTTGAGAAAAATAAACTTTTCACTTTTAATTTTTTTTCAAAACAATAAATTTAAAGAATATTGGAAAATATATTTCATTTGAAAATAACCTTTTAATATTTTATATAAATCTTCAAATTAACGAGTGTTTATGATGGAATAAAATTCTTTTCATGCTGAGTATGTAAAAACAAAGTTCCATTTTACATTTTTTGTAATAGAAGTCAAAAAAGTACCTTGATTGGAAAAAGAATGGATGATTTAATTTATTTTATTTTTTCAGAATATAACAATATGTAAAAAATTAATTAAAGTTTATAAATTATAATTTTATTACATTATTGAAAATATTTTTTAAAAACAAGGATATTGGGGAAAAAATATTTTCATCCGAAGAGAGAAATAAAGTCATGTTTTCTTAAAAATATTTTCTGAATAATTTTTATTTTCAGAAAGAGTAAAATGGAAATATTACATCAAAAATATAATTATTAACCAGTGGATAAGAAATAATTTGTATTTGAGATAGAAATAAAAAATAATTCCCCTAATAAATATTTAAACACAAACTATCCCGAACATTGATTAGAGTTTGAAATAAACCCTAAATACTTTTTTATAATTCTAATAATATCTCAAATGAATGAAATAAAAATATAAGACATTAATTACCATGAATATTATAATATAAATTATATAAAATATAAATAGGGAATCTTATATACCTTGTAAAATAATATAGGTGTAAAACATTACATATGTCTCAAAGAAGATAATTTGAAGTGAGAAACTCATTTAATGATCATAAAATTGAGGTTATAGCAAATCAATGAATTTAATCGATGAATCAACATTAAATAAAAATAAACAAAATATCAATAAAAAATAATATACTAATAATTTCTTACACAAATAGTCATATATTATTAAAGATAATGAAGAAGTAATATAACTCAATGAAATGAAATTGAATTATGAAATTATTAACCACTTGTTAAATTTAAAGTAAAATACCCTTGGATGAATGAATTGCACTTAAAACGTAAAATTACATTAATTATGAATTATTAAATATATATAATATAAAATTTGAATTACATACACCATATAATAAATATTAGGTACATAAGATTTCAATATGCCTTAATGGAAGGAAATTGAGACAAAATATCTTACCTTTTGTCTAATTTGATTCATATTTATTTGAGAATCCAATAAAATAAATATAATTTGTTATAAATATTTTATAGAATCATAATAATATATTTCATAACAATTATTATTTTCATATAGTCGTTTATAACCAATTTCTTAACAATTATTTTTTAAAATCCATTTTCTAGATGATAATTTATTCATTTTGCATGTATGTTTTTGTTCTGTAATTTCATTAAAATAACTTTGATCAATGTTAAATCATCTAAAAAATGTTAAAAATTATTTAAATATCATAAATAGTTAATATATATGTATTTAAAATTGTTAATAAAATTTAGAGATGAGAAAATGAGTTAAACCGTTCATGGAGATGGTAGGCTTTACGTATGAATGAAAGTTGTTTATATTTTTCCAAAATATAAAAGAAAATAAAAATAAATATTATTTAATTTTTTGAAAAATTGTTATATTAAATATATCATTAAATATATCCATATATCACCCATGTAAAAATAAAATGAAAATTACTTCACATCCCCATTTGGAGGTGGTATTTCACAAGTACGCAGGAGAAATGTTATTGTTTTTAAATAGGATTTAAGGAAATAAAGTATGTGTGAAATTATAATTAAATGTATATAATAATTCAATTAATATAATATTTATATTTAAAATCCATCATTATATTCATTGATGAGAGGTAGTGATTGAAAATGAATTACATCAGTTCGTGTGGAAGTAGTCTGTCATACACAAGATCAGTAGGTTTGTTTCCCATTTGTGGTAAATGGAAAATAATATAAGTAATTAAATTAAAATAATATCATATCTTAATATATAATATAGTTTTTTTAATATTTTGGATATTTTGGAGAATATTTTATAGTGTTAGAAGAAGATTTAAATTAAAAATGTATGGTTAAGAACATTACCTATTCTTTGAACTCTATCTTTTGGTTTATACGTAAATCTATAATAGATTTGAATTATCATTAATGAAATGAATCCTGGTAATATTGATATATGTAATTATTATATTATTTCACTATTTTGTCAACCCAATGGATTTTTTAGTTTGAATAGAATAGGAGAAGGGTTTCCTTTTATAAGAAAGGAAGAGGACACACTAGAAATATTTAAAAAGAAAAGGTGATGCCCACATTTCCTCACAAGACATGAGACACCGAAATGAATCATTATAAAAAAAATTTATGTTATAGTATATATATATATATATATTACTATAAAATAATAATTTGCCATGTTTTTATGTCATGTTGACATGTATATGTTTATTTTAACACCCATTAAACCTATATTAACATTAACCGTGGTAAATAATTTGATTCCATTTTTACTATTTATTATGAATTAGAACTAATTTGAACTTATTATATAAAATTAATTATTATTATGTAAAATATGGAATTTATTTTTCCAAATTTATTTGACAATAGTTTTATAATCCCATTTAAAATAAAACCCATAGACATGATGAAAAGGCAGTTTTTAAAAGAAAATATTTTCATAAGTATATCTTGTTTTAATATCTAAAATAATTATTAAAATGATTTAAATGGAATAATATGAATTTATTAACATATAATTTAAATAATATTTCATTTTAAAAAGTATAAAAATAAATTGGGTCTTGTAAACTCTTTAAATAAAATATGATTTCTTTAATAAAAAATAGAATTTTTAACCATTCATTGAAAATTTAATATTTTCAGAAAATTATAAAAAAAATTACTCGAATAAAAATTTACATTATGATTTTAAAAAATTATGTTCATTTTTTCAAATTATTTTCCAATATTTTTTCAAATTTAATTTTAAAATAAGTTCATAAAATACAGTATAAGCATTTTTTTAGAAAAATACATTTTTAAGCATAAAATGGATTTATTATTATAAAAAACATATAAAAATATTAGATAAATGATTTTTTTTTAATTTAATTTATAATATATAAATTTCATTAAATTTATTCACCAATAGTGATTCATTAAATTTTCTAATTTAAAAACACATTGCGTGCATAAAAACATGTTTCTAAAACAAACATTTCTCTTCCATTTGAAATATTTTAATTTTCATTTATAATTTACTAATAACCAATGGATTTATTTTATGAATTTTTAATCCATCCACATTACATAATTCCGTTAGTGTCATTCTTACCTACCAGTGTAATGGTAATGTTATAATGTTATAGTATTTAATAGTTATTTCCGACTTGGGGTTGTGTGTATCACAAGATATTGAAGAGATTTAATTTATTTAAATGGAAATATATATTCTCAATTATTGGGGTGTTATATTCACTTATAATATTGTTTTATCATGTCATATAAGCTATTGAACATGATATTCCTATTTTAAATACTCAAGTTGTTATATGCACTCTATTCATTCTGTGTTGATTTATATGGTTATTTTTTTAGTGACATGTTTTATATAATAAAATATATTATCCTCATTTCAATTTTTTAGAAATATAATGTTATTTTATTTAATTAAAATTATTTAATTTTTGGTTATATTTACAATGTGGTTTCATAGGACCTTGTTTCATTCCTCTGATCTATATTTGTAATTTTTTTGGAAAACATGGTTTAGTTTGAATAAAAAATAGAAACGAGATTTTAAGGGTGTGTTTAAAGTAAAATGAAATAAAAATTATTAATATAGAAAATGAGTTTTATAAAATTTTATTATTTTATATTGGTAAAATCCTTAAATAGATTCATAATGTTATCTTATTATTATTTGTGCCTCCCGCCAAAAATTTTACTCATATAACAGGAATAAAAATACAAATTCCCCAAAAAGGGAACTTGGGAAACTATTTTTCTAAGTACCACAAATTTTCCGTGGGAGGAAGGGAAAAAATAATTTTGAGAAATAGTTTCTCTAATCATAATAAAACAAGGGTATATTGGGACATAGTTTCCCAATTACCCAATTTAAGGAATTTCTTATTCTATTTATATGAGGACAATTATCCCTTTTCGTGTATATAGTGCTTGTTTTGTAGGACTTCGGTAATGGAAAGGGAACCATGTTCTTGGTGGGGTGGCTTGTTCGGATTTCCTATGTTCAAGGAGGACATATAGTCTAGTAGAGTAGTCTCATGTGGAGTCATTTTTGCATTTTGAACTCAATAATATATATTTTTAGGAATCATTTGGTCATTTTACTATTCTTTTGGATTTCATGATTTTGACATGGGATACCTTGTAAATGAAATATTTTGGATCATTTTTTACATTATGTTTTATTTTTTAAGGTTTATTATTAGTTATTTATTTGTTTCTCATGATTTTGTATTTTATTTGGTTTATTATAATGATATAAATGTGGCCATTCCATTTCAGAGATGAGTCATGTTGGTATACAATTGGTGAAACCATTCCTAAGAGGTTGATTATTATGCCTTATTAATTTCCCTACAACATGGAGATAGGTTACAAACCTCAATCGTAATAGTGATTCATCTTGGTTGGTTGGTTAATATGACACTGATTGATTCATTAAAAAATGTAATTTGAGTAGGTTGATTTGGAATTCTGTGGTGGAATAGAGCATGGACCATCATGGATCATGAGGTGGGATCAGAGGAGTTCCTGAATAAACATTAATTGTGTCAATCATTTAGTTTAAGTTGGTGGTATAGAATTGTGTTTACATTTTTAGCCTTATTTTGGGTCGTATTGAGGTTTTTCTATGGTATTTACCTTTTAGTGGTTTTCCCTTGGGTGATCTCAGGACCGTTTTTATTTTTAGTGTGAAATAGGTTGGTTTGTAGGATACACAATATTATTTCATAAAGATATTGTAATTTTTTCACATCCCCTATGTCCATGAAATCCATATCTAGCGAAAATGAAACAATTGACTCTTGATTTTCCTAATCATGTGGACAAATCATACACAGTGGTAAATGATTAGAAAATTTTGATGTTTCAATCCTTTTTATTTTTGGGTTTGTCTTTTATATTTATTCTTCATGGTTAGACATATATTAAGGCTTTCTATTGGTTTTTTATTTGGGTTGAGAGTGAATTGTGTATTATTGTTCTTGTTATTTCTTTTTTGTAGACTCCTCCTATAATAAGGGCAACATTTATGCTTGGATATGGTGATATGTAGAATACAATGTGGTAAAACCCTACTCTTGATCTAACTCTAGTGTATTCATTAATTATTATGATTTAATCTATTGGTCATGTTGTGGTTAATAGTGGAAAAATATGGTGTACCATTCTTGGAAATTCTCAAGGAGAAAAACCATTTGTGTTATATAGAGACACGGTACAGAATAAGGTTGAGGAGTTGTTGGATTATATTGAGTAGATATTTTATTTACTGATGAACCTTAAAACCTAAAAGGAGTAATTTTATATGCATGTTCTAAAAGAGCTATATAAAAATTAGTGGGATTTGATAGTGCTTTTGAGGAGGCATGATGATCTCATATAAAACACATTAGAGATAGATATTAATCAATAATTCTACCCAATGAACTTGAGAGGGGAGAAGGGTCATAGTTTTTTGATAATGTGGCTATGGTTGATGAATATTTTACCAGAATGATATGACTTAGTGGGTTCATTCTATATATGGTAGCCACATTTATTGATCATAGATAAATGAGAAACATGATGAATCTTATCAGGGAAGAGGGAAGAGTATTCAACCGTCATTGAATACAACTCTATATTCATTTACATGGCATAATACTATTGTTTTCTATCAATGCGGGAAGGATAGAAACACCAAGACAAGATACATAGAGACTCCAAGGGAATCTGTTTTCCTCTAAGTAGAGTGGTGGAGATACACAATCTCACAGGGTTATCAAATTTAGTTTGTTGTTTACAAGGTTGGAGTATATCACCCTTCGGGGATGGGGGTTCTCACTAGGAGATGAAGGATTTGGTAAGGTCTAATAAAGTATGCCTCTATATAGTGGAGGATTTTCTCGAGGATTCATATTATAGGCCGACCACTGGGTTTAGTATAGTGTTTATTTCTTCTTCTATGGAATATATTTTATCTGGTATGAATGAAACCAATTATTTTATGACACTGAATATTCTTTATTATCTAATTTTAGAAGGATATTTCAATCCATTTGTGATGTATTTTATATCCATATTTTGAAAAATAATGGATCACAAATTCAAGTGGTCGTAGAGTTGTGTTTTAGTTAATGATGTGGAATTCATTCTATATTTCTTTTTGTTGGGCCAATATATTTTTTACATCATCATTGGAATGTATTGGTTGATTAGATTCAAGGAACATCTTTATTTATATCACTATAGGGGCTAGTTTCTCAATCATGATGGGAGGACTCACTCCATTCAGGAGGAGTGAGGTCAATTTTTCTAGAGGGTAATACTAGTTGATTTTGTAATGGAACTTATTTTGTGCTAGTTTTCTTAGTTTATTATTGATTCTTATGACTAGAGTTCAGTGGGTTATCTTCTTGTGGTCATTTATTGGTACACCAATGTGTTTCTGGAGGATTTAATAGTATTTATGCACCAATGAGAGTTTATGTCTACTGTCAATTTTCTCCTTGAGATGAGACCGATTTTTTTGTGTCTTATCGGATGGAATTAAATAAGATGAAAGAGTTGAATGATCAAGTTAAGGATCTTTAGGGTGGAGGATTCATTCATCCTAGTGTGTCACCACAGTTTTCTCCAATTCTATTTTCCAATAAGTTGGATATAAGAGTCTGACTTTTTTTAGACTCTCGTAATATTAACTAAGTAACTATAAATAATAAATACCAATTACAAAAATTGATGATCTCTTTCATCATATCATAAGAGATTGATTATTTTCAAATATATACCTGAGGTATTGGTACCATAAATTGTTGCTCTAGGAATATAATATTCTAAGGAACACATTTCCAAGATGATATAGACATTATGGGTATTTAGTCATGTCAATTGGGCTTACCAATGCTCTAGAATCCATATTGGAATTGATGAACCAAATCTTCCACACCTTTTTGGAAACTATCATAGTCATATTTTTTGAATACAAGTTATTGTATTCCAAGATGTAGTATGATAATGTTGATCATTCAGAGGGTGTTTTGGATGTATTTAGGTAGAATCATATATTTTCCAAACTATCAAAATTTTAGTTTTAGATCCCATAAAGTGATGTTCTTGGGCCATGTGATTTATATGAAAATAGTTTTAGTGGATCTTGAGAAGGATCAAGAAGTCATATCATGGGATAATTCTATTTCAATGACTAGAAAAAATTGGTGAAGTTTGAGTGGGATACAAACCACCATATATTCCTTGACCAGTTATAGTCTCATTTGAAGTCATCAACTATTTTAATTCTTCTTAAGCTTGGGAGATCTTATGAGGTGTTTTGTGATTCTTCATGTATGGTTTTTGGATTTGTCATGATTTAATATAACCATGAGGTGTTATATGGTTCGTTGAAGTGATTCCCACAAGAATAGAATTTCAACACCCATGAACTAGAATTGGATTTTGTGATGCATTCATTGAATATGTGAAAACATTATATCTTCAAGGGAAATTTTATATTTTATTAATTTCATAAAATCATAAAAAGTATTGTTACAAATAGGGGTTTGAACCTTAGGAATAGAGGATAGTTTTAATATCATTATACCTTTTATTTTGATATTTATTATGCACATGGGAAGGAAAATATGGTCACAAATGTGTTAAGAAGTAATCTTCTACTATATGAAGTTTGAGAATTATCATATGAGTAGGGCCTTTTTTTTTATTTAAGACCAAAGGTGTATGAGGATATAGAGAAGGTGTTCCTAGATAATGTGCAGATCACAACCTCTCATATTGATCGGTACATGGGTGGGTAGGTATCCGACCGTGAGTTCTAAAAAATTAGATGTACTTTAAATAGTGGGGAGACCTTAGTGATTGGTCTCAGTTTCCCAATGGTTCTCTTATTTTCATTAAATGGTTGGTGGTTCCTATGATCATCATGTAAGAGGTAATGTTAGAGGCACATAATTCTTGTTGGGCCTTACACCTTGGGGATACCAAGAAGTTTTATACATGGAGAGGTGAGCATTGGTTTCCTTGGATGAAATATTAAGTGAAACATTTCTTTTCTAGATGCTTGAAAATCCATAGGATCAAGGTTTAGAATAATATACTTGTTAGGTTGTTTCATCCACCATCTATTTTTGTTTGAAAGTAGGAAAAGAACTATATGTATCTTTTTAATTCCAAAAAATAATCTATGAGTTGGAAAAATTCAATATAGGTGATTTTTTATCATCTGATGTTGTCATAATACTTCTTTCCCATTAGGGATTCGATGAATGTATATGAAATCAAATGTCTATATGTTTGACAGTTCAGTATGATTGATAGTGTTCAATAAAAAATTATACTAGGAGACCCATTTTACATCATAGTTTTGGAAGGAACTCTAGGAGGATTTGAAAACCAATATGAAGTTGAGCACCATGTATCACCCAAATATAGATGGTCAGTCTAAGTAGACCATCCAAAATATCAAGGATATATTTTGAGAATGTGTGCTTTATTTTGAAGGTTCATTGGAGAGGAACCATTTTAGGTAATTTTTTTATATAATAACAGTTATCAAGCTTTAATCTAGGTATCCTAATTTGAGGATTTGTTGTTAATTCCAATCCCCATTGTGTTGGTATGAGGTGTGAAAGTATTCCTTGGTTATACTGAGTGTCACATAAGAGATAAAAATGTTGGTATAACTGCTTCAGAAATTGTTAGCAATAGCGTAGAGTCACTAGAATTCATATTCTAAGTATTATCATTGCCTGTTAAAGTTTCTATTTGGTGACCAAGTCTTTATCTGGGTATCCATTTTACTGCAACATCATCACCTGGGATAGTAGGAAAATATAGAACTATGTTTGGTTAGTGCATTTCATGTTGTGGAAAATATTTGGGAGATAGATTATTGTTGGGAGTTTTACCATGTTTGACCATGATCAATGATGTATTTCACATTTTATAGTGTGATAGATACTATCTCAACCCGTATCATGTGTTAGAGATGGAAGACATGAAGTCTGAGCTAGATTTCACCATTTTAGTGTAGCCTATTCATATTTTTTATCATCATAAGAAGTTGATCCATGGTATATTGATACTATTGGTTATTTTGTTCTGGAAATTAGGTAATAATAACCATGAGGCATGGGATTAGGAATTTTTGGTAAGGGAGTAGTGGACTCAAATATTTTCTTTTGAGGATGCCTGAGGAATTTATGGGGGTGGATAGTGGCATATTGGGGAGTTTGAGACACCCAAATGGTCACTATTACATTTATTTTTTAGGATTTATTTAGATTTAGGTTCATTTGGGAGTTCCTGGGTGACAAGAGTTAAAATTAGTGTTTTAGAGATAATAGATAATGTCATGCAGTTAGTATATGGGTTTTCTAACCATGTGGCTAACTGTGAAAGAGGGAGAAGAAATTTTTCATGGTTGATCATAGTTTTTCAAACAGCATGAACCCCAAAGGTAACTATGAATTCTATTTTTTTTTGAATCGAAATAAATTCTTCATGGGTGGTGTATGGTTTATTTAATCATGCATCCATACTATGTAGGTTTTCTAGAAAAAATATGGATTTTTATGAAAATTTACCTTTTTATTTTTATACCAATTAACCTCAATTATCTTGACTCACATGCACATCCCTTCTCATAGTCTTTGAATCTTCAACCATTTATATCTTTGGTGTAATTTACTTATATTAATGGTGGTTTTATTTGAGATAATTCCAAAAAATTATGCTTTCTACATATTTCCCCCTTCCACATACTTGTTCCTTCATTTCAATGGAAGGTGGAAATCCTAGATGGGGTATTAGAATAACCTTGGGTATTTAATGGGGTTATTAGTTGTTTTCATTTGGATTTGGTGTGGTAGTCCTTCTCCTTCCAATTTGGGGTGTTGTTTAATGAAGTTTATTAGGTTTTAACCATTTCTATGGTAGCTGTCTCTATTTAAGGGCGTCTTCATTGGATTACCTTTAAACTATGAATCCACTTTTGTTTACAATTTACAAAATTTCCATGGTGTTTTTTTTGTTTTTAAATATTTATATGAGGTGATCCAAAGATTTTATTAGGAATTTTGATATTTAATGTGGGGTTTTATAAGGTATTGTCACATGTATACTCAAATTATTTGATGAATGGGATCAAAGTTGTTTTGTGGTTTTAAATGGATATATAAAATTATTTTTTAAATGGTTTTCCTAAGTGAATGATAAATTTTATAAATTAGTCATTATGTTATGTGAAATTGGATTTTTTGTAATGAGATTCCATGTATGGAACTTTTTTTTTGAGTTTATGTTGGCATAGAGTTGCATATGGGTTAATTATGATGTGAGTGAGGGGTTTCCCAAAGGGGTTTGAGAACATTCAGAAAGGAAGACCATGAGAGATTCGATGTGTGTTCCAAGGGACAATGTTTTACTTTTGGAAGTTTTACTAAGATAGCTCTTGGATTTGGGGCCTAGGATGACTGTGTTAAATTCAACCATGATTATTCTGCTAGAATACATGTTTATACTCACTCACATTATAAAATTTTTGTTATATCCCTTGGTGAACTCTAATTAATCCTAGTGGTTTCCATGTATGGAACTATTTTTGAGTTTATTTTGGAAAAGAAAAACACATAGGTTTACAAGGGTGTGAGCCAGGGGTTGCAAGGGGATGTGAGAACATGATATAAGGAATAACATGAGAGATTCCATTTGTGTTCTAATGGATTATCTTATCCTTTTGGTAGGATGACCAAGATAGCTCTTGGAGTTGGGGGTTAGGATGATCGTGATAGATTCTACCATATTTAGTCATCCATCATACATGTTTTGACTCACTCACATTAGAACCTTATAGTTCTAGACCTTTACGCACTATAATCATTCAATGTTTATGTATATGTTTATTTAATTATTTTAGTTCAATGTTTTATGTGATGACATATATTATACTCATTTCTATTTATTAGATCTATGATGTTGTTAGTCTTTCTTACACTTAATTAAATTGTTGGGTATATTGTGAATAGGGTGTCTTATGGCCTTTTTTTCTTCCTTGGTTCCATATTTTTATTTTTAATAGAAAATATATCTTATTTTGAACGTAAAAACAAATGGGATTTTAAGGGTGCATTTAATGTGAAAGGATTTCAATGTGGTTTAGTTTTTAAAATGATTTTTAAAACTAGTAAATATATTCCATGGGTAGAATACTTAAATTGATTCATGGTGGTATCTTACTAGGAATTACGCCTCACACCTTAGATATTCTTTTGGGTGTATATGGACTCTATTTTATAGGAGATAGGTAAAGTGAAGAGAAAATTGTGATTATATAGATCATATTGATTATCGATGTCCAGTGTTTGTTGGAGGAGATGTGGTCTCACAGTGCAAGCTCAAATGATATAATTTTGAAATTATGTACAGATTGGGATATATGTTTAGGCCACATTTGGTCATGTTCCCAATATTTTTGATTTTGGGATCTTGACTAGAGATACCTTTTATATGATCTATTATGGAATATTTTGTACATGGTGTTTTATTTTTTATGGTATCTATTTAGTTATTAATGTGTTTCTATTGATGTTTTATTTTATTAAATTGGGTCTGATGACATTGGTGTGGCCATCCCATCTCTTGGGTGGTTCATTCTAGTTTACCATGGGAGAAACCATTCCCCAGTTGATTTTCATTATGCTTGGTGCTTTTCTCTATCCCATGGAGATAGGGGTCATTCTTCCTACCTTTTGGGGGGATGGATCATGTGGTGGGTTGGACTGACCTGGGTTAGTTCATCACAATGTTACCCTTTATAGATTTAAGGAATAAGTTATAAGAAGAATAAACCACAAAAAAACCACACATAAACTAGACAAAATCACAACAAATGTAATATCATGAATATACTAAAATTAATTCTGAATGGTAATTAAATGTACCAAAATGAATGTAGGGAGTGACTGTGAACTCCAATAACTCTTGAAATCTTCTCAAGAACTACTCTGATCTAGTAATATCCAACATCATCTCCCAAATATTATTGTTGATGTGAAAAATAGTTTCCATATATATAGGGTGATAATAACATGTATAATCTATAAGATCATTCATGAAGCCTCACATGAAAATTTTGAAATAAGTATACTAATTCTGAGTGATGAAAAAATGAAACAAACTCATCACCTAATCTGGAAATACTAGTTTCTCATCCCCATTGTGGCTCCATCACCTAGTCATTCATAAAATTAAACCATTCTATATCATCAGAATATTTATAAATTAAGATCCCCACCTTTCACTTCCCCCTAGTTTTTCTTTCTCATGATCCAATTCTATATATCTTTTACGTATCCGTTACATTTTTAAGTCATCGGATGTGGGTTGGGCCTCGACTCTACCCACCCCAGTCCTAGGTAAGGCCTAGTATCGCATGTTGAAAGAAATCCAAATATCTATCCCACCATCATCACCATCCCATCTATAACCAAGTATGTTCCTAAAATCCACTATATCCAATGTATATTCATTATACCTCATGCCTTGAAAGCAGATACATATACACCCTTGGGAATCTAGATCCACCAAAACCAGACACAATTATATGCTATACCTAAATCTATTACATCCCATACCTAAATTTATAGTAAACTAATATCTATCACAACGTATGTAGGAACACACCGTATACCATAGAAAATTGTATCTTCAAAAATGATTACGCATATAAATCCAATAAGAGGGTGGGGGAGAGGTAATGGAAAACTAGACACTTCCTCAAAATCATTGATGTTAGAGAAAACACCACCCAAAACATTTGGATATCAGTTTCACCACCGAAATGGGTGGGGTATCATATGATGTTAGAAAAATTTAAATAACATATCATATAAAATAAACATTAGGAAACTACCTAGACTAAAATTCACCTGATGATATCATCCCACTAGATCATGACTAACACTACTAAGGACTAGATATCAAACAAGAACACAAGCATTAGATTGATTTTTAAATAAAAAATTTACTATTTAGTAATTCACACCATCGTTATCCAACATTAATATTTAAAATATTCTTAAGCCATATTATAGGAAACTATTAATTCTCTTCTTATATTCCCAATTATTTATTCATAATTAACTACAAAATAAAATTTATTGATTGATACCCACCCCCTAGAGAATCAATTCAACTATATTTTGGTTTTTATTAATGTGATATAAATCATTTAAAAATGACACCACCACCAAAAAATTATATCATAGGTTCCTTATTTCTTCATTTATCAATCATAAATCTTACAAGAACTAAAGTAATTCACCAAAGCTACCACATCAGAACTATTAATAGAGTTTCTAGAGTCTGACTACATCATGAAGTGAAAAATAAACAAGATGAACATCTGAATTCCCATCCATCTGTATTTATCAAGAAATAAAAAATAATAATTAGTGAGATAGAACCGCGTTGAACTCATCATTACCACATCTAGGTCCCATATAAAATCACAGGACATCAAATTTTCATTCTAATATTAGCATAAATGTTTACTTCACTATGAGATCCCAATCCATTTCTCATAAAGAAAAACAACCACACATATTCATCAAACAAAAACATAATGGATATAAATGTTCTAATATCTAACTTACATTTCAAAAAAATTATCCATGTAACACCACAATATTTTATATGTATTTACTTTGAAATAAACATGATTTATTCTATATCTTTCATTGCACGCAACCCGATTCTAAAGGAACCATAATTAAGTAACCCTTTATAACAAAGTGACTAAATTGGAAGGTATGAATTATAATAACAATATTATCAAAAATATGTATAAAGGGTTTAAATAAATTAAATTTATTTATAAATTCATAATAAATATGTACCCAATTTTTAGTAAAGTAATTTAATAATTGTAAAACATTTTTTTGTAATTGGGTTATTATTGTATTTTGTACATAAAAATTATAAATATTTCCTAATTTTTTTAGAAATTTGATATGAAATAAATTAATATAATTTTCAAAATCAGTATGTAAATTTTATATTGGGTCAAATTTTTAGTATTTTTCTAAAAAAATTTATTTTTTAGTGAATAGCGAAAAAATATTGATTTTTGTGAACACTATCAGTTATTTTCAAGTAAAAGTACCATTATGATTTGAATTTAACATATATGTGACATAATTATCCATTAAATATAAATAATATAATTAATTATATAGTATTCAACATTATATATTATTTTTCGATAATATCATTTTTAGGCCTAAAAACAATTTTTTTAAATTGTTTTTATGCTCGCAATGCCTTTTTATATTAATAAATAAAAAAACAAATTTATTAATTTTCAATGAAATATATATATATTATTCCATAATGTATTTTAACATTTAGTATAAGGTTTCTAAAAGGAATTTTATGGGATAAAAATTAATTTATTGATTAAAAATAATTTTTTAAAATTGGTTTTCATCAAGGTTTGGGTGCTTCTTTAAAATTAAATCTTACCACTTAAAGATAATGAATCCATTTAAATGGGTTCCACATTTTTAATCATCATAATTAATTTAATTTGATATGTCCAACTTAATGTTTTCCATAAAGAATAGTAAAAACATATAAATTTTGTTACCACTATTAATATTAAAACATATTTACTGGGTAGCTAGACCAAGATATAAGGGTTGTATTTCCACCTATAAAACCTAATTCTTATTGGTTAATGATATTTCAAATTTAACTTATCAAAATTTCTAATTATTGTCTATTTTTTCTAATTTCCAAGGAATTTTTCCTTATATCATTGAAATCATTTATGAAATTCCATGTGTGTCCCTCCCCTCACTTATAAAAGGGTGCATTTTCTACTACCTTTTTCACACCATATGAGCCATCAATATCTGAAAATACCTATCAAATTACTTCCTTCAATATTTACCATATTACCATATCCTTTATTCTTATCATAAGACTAATTCATTAATGCTTCAGGTGTAATTCAAGGGAGGTTATTCTTGTAATGTCCTGGATCCAGGTGCCACTCAATGGGTGCCCCGAACCCAATTGGTCACACGACCTGAAGCACATTTCCCCAAACGCTAGAGGCTTCCGATTTGTAGCGAGGCCCCATGTTTAATAGTGGGGAAACTATGCCCTAATTTTTCAAAGTTTAGCGCAAGAGAAAAGATAAATAACATACAACAGCTGAAGTAGTAAAAAATATTCAACTAAAATGAAAACTGAAATAAATGATAACCAACTGCTATATAGATAATGACGAAACATGTCTCTAGTCCTATAAAAATATCCAGAACATGTTACACAACAGTACAATATGATAAAATGGAAAGTACAGGTACAACATAATAAAATAGAACAACCGGCAGCATCCCAAGCCATAGTTTGGCCTCATGCTCCCCCTACACCTCAGTAAAACTCAAGTACCAGTATAGGGATCCTTTCCCTTATCCACACCTGTAGCAATATAGTATGTTTTGGCCGAAAACATGATCCAAATTCGGTGTGAGAAATAAATCCCAGTAGGCACCCACCAAAGGCTTGTGCCCAACTACCTGTGAAAAATGTGCAGCAATAGTGTGCAATAAATGCAGTAAACTAGTAAAGACTCAAAAGGAACTATCATTACTAGTTTCATTGCCATTTAAATATTCATTTAGAAGTTCAATTAAAGAAAATTAAATGTTCCTCAGAACTATGACCTCAAGCTAATCAGAACCTTGCCCTCAGGCTAATAAAACGATGAAATTTGGATTACCCTCAGGCATAACAAATGGTGCCCTCAGGCATATGGAATATCTCCCTCAGGAATACTTAATGTTTACCTCAGGCACTAAAGCTACTATCCTCAGGCATAAGATGCATTTCCCTCAGGCTAAACAACTATTTCCCTCAGGATAAGAAAACAACGCCCTCAGGCTAATGTAAAACACTGCCCTCAGGTGCAAGTAACCGGGCCAATCCCAAAGCATAATAATAAATTTTATGTACAATTTTTTTCAAGGAAAAAGTTATTCTCAATATAAACATGGCATGCCCTCAGGTATCCGGGCCAAACGACTAACAGATTAACGCACCCCTGGCTGGTCCTGGAACCAAATAGTGATCCCAAACAGCAGTTTTACACTTACATTAATTTACCTAGGCAATTATAGGTCTTTAAACAGCCAAGGCCTTAGCCCTACGACACCCCAAAGTTTGTTTGTAACACAATGGAACACAAAAACATACAGAAGTAGGAATTTAAACATCAGACAACCTACCTCAATTGCCCCTGATCGATATACGTGCATGACACTCCTTGAAATGCCCAAGAACGATGTAGATATGAGGTGAACATAACCTCTTTAAAACTAAAATAACTTCCTTTAGAAGTATAATTGGTAAGATCTACATAAGGAGAAGGAATAACTCACCTGCGCGGTTCCAAGGAGATCGACGGTGCAAGAAAACGGGTTCTCGGTGTCCGGTCGGGAGGTCCTCCAATCTCCGGATGTCTCTCCCAAGCTCTCCTCTAGTTCTAAGATTCCGTTGTGAACAGAGGAGTCTACTACCCATTTTAAGAAAAAAAAATATACTTCACGTCATGTACTATTAGGTACACAACATGTACTATACATTTTTTTAAATGTTCCGCTGGCAGCTTCTCGCCAGCGTGGCATTGTTCATCAATTGACATGAGTACACGACGTGTAATACCTGAGTACACGGTGTGTATTGTCACTCATCTGGCCACCACCTTACTATTTGCTTGCTGACTAACTAGACGGCATGTTAATACCCACTACATGGCATGTAGTTGGTTTTTACACCTTTCATTGCCAGCATGGCTACACGCCTTGTGTACTCATCCCACATGGACAAAGTACAAGGTGTGTAGACAAGTACACAGCGTGTAGCCAAAAATTTTGGGATTTTCCCCATTTTCATTATTTTCATAAAAACGCTTTAGTAAAAAGGAAAATAAGAAACCTGTGCCTCATGAAAAAAGAACGGGTTCTTACAATTTTAATAAGAGGTATAAATCTTATCCAAAATATATCAATTTTATTTAAAATTATTCATCATAAAAAAAATATTATAACTATAATAAATGATGAATCATTTATAATAAATAAAATTATATTTTATTAATACTTTGGAACACCCATTTTCCATCTCTTCTCCATAAAATAAGAGATAAATGTTTTTCTTGTGCATATATGTGGACTACCACATCCACGTAGGGATAAAATTTATTTTCCAACACCGTCAATCATATTTAGTTATTATATTAGATCTAATACACAAATATATATATATATGGAATGTATGATATAATAATGTTTTTATAAAGGTGAATAATCATTTACCTTTCTTTCGTTCAATCTATCTAAAAATTTAAATGTCACTTGTGCATACATACAGACTATTGGATCCATATAGTGATGTAATTGATTTTTAATCACTAATTTATGTGAGTGGATATAAATATATTTATAATGATTATATATTATATTTATATATTTATTAAAATTTTATAGATGAATTATCATTTTTAATATTTTTTGGACCATTACATCTGATTCGATATACGTGCACGACACTCCTAGAAATGCCCGAGAACGACGTAGATCTGAGGTTAAATAACCACGTTAAAACTCAAATAATATCCTTTAGAGGAATTATTGGAAAGAGCTACATGCAAGGAGAAGGGAGGACTCACCCATGCAGTTCCAAGGAGAGCGACGGTGTAGAAAACGGGTTCTGGGTGTGCGGTCGGGAGGTCCTCTATACTCCGGATGTCTCTCCCATGCTCTCCTCTAGTTATAAGCTTCCTCTATAAAGAGAAGAGGTTACTTCCCATTTTAAGAGAAAAAACAGACTACACTGTGTGTACTATTTGGTACACGATGTGTAATTTTCATTTTTTTAACTATTCCTCTAGTGGATTCTCGCCAACGCGACACTGTTCATCTGTCGACATGAGTACACGGCGTGTAATACCTGTGTACATGGCGTGTACTGTCACTCAGCTAGCCACTGCCTTACTATTTTCCTACCGACTGACTACACGGCATGTAAATACCCAGTACATGGCGTGTATTTCATTTTTACACCTTTCATCACCAGCATGGCTACACACCTTGGGTACTCATCCCACACAACCAAAGTACACCGTGTGTGGACAAGTACATGGCGTGTACCAAAAATGTTTGTGATTTTCACTGTTTCCTTATTTTCATAAAAATTATTAAGGAAAAAAGAAAAGAATAAGCTTGTACCTCAAGAAAAAGATCTGGGTTCTTACAAACATCCCCCCTTAAGTCAATTCATCCACGAATTTCCTTTCCAAGGGTGGTAAAGATACAGCTCAGAACAAATCTAGTCACTAAGAACATACGTCTGTCTCCCACTCCCAGGTTTCATCCTGCAGTCTGCCATGCTACCATAACACCCATATGATAGGAACAGACTGGCCTCATAGAACCTTCATTCTCCAATCAAAAATATGAATCAGATGCCTCTCAAAGGAATCACCGGCCTGAAGTTCAACCTCTATGGGCTGAAAAACATGACACGGGTCTGAGTGATAAAAATACAACTATGATACATAGAATATGTCGTACATGGCCTGGTACCTCTGTGGTAACTGCAACCGATAGGCAACCGACCCAACTCTCTCCAGAATCTCAAATGGCCCCACATACCTCAGTGAATGTTTACCCTATGTCCTGATTCGACTGTGTCCCAACCTTGGTGAATCACGCAATAACACGAGATCTCCGACCACAAACACCAAGGGTCATCTGCGGAAATTAGCATAAGATTGATGATGAGACTACACAGTATCCATCCGCTTCTGTATCAAATGGACCTCCCTAGAAGTCTCCTGTATGAGACGTGGTCCCAATAAAGCTACCTCACCTGCCTCCATCCAGAAGAAAGGTGGTCGACAATGCCTACTATATAAATCCTCGTATGGTGCCATCTCAATAGTTGCCTGAATACTATTATAATAGGCAAACTCGACCAAGGGTATGCGTTTCTCCCAATATCCCCCAAAGTCTTGGACACTTCCATGCATCATGTCCTTAAGCACCTGTATTGTACGCTCTGACTAGCCATCAGTTAGAGGGTGGTAAGCCATGCTCAGAAGCACCTGTGTACCAAGTACTTCTAAAAACTCTTCCAGAAATGAGACATAAAATGGGTGTCCTTATCTGAAACAATAGAACTAGGGACCCCATGAAGATGCAAGACCTCTCAGATGTATATCTTCCCGAGCTCGTCAACAACGAAGGCCTCCTTGATCTGCAAAAAGTGAGCTACCTTCATAAGTCTGTCCACAATAACCCACACGACATCATTGCCTCGAGGTGACCTCGACAAACCGGTCACGAAATCCATCCTGACATCATCCCATTTCCATTCCAGAATGTGTAACTGTTGTAACAGTACAATGGGCCTTTGATGCTCCACCTTCACCTGTTGATAGGTGGAATATCTCATAACAAAACTAGCTACTTCTTTCTTCATACCTGGCCACCAGTACTGATGCCTCAAGTCAAGATACATTTTGGTAACCCCGGGATGATCTGCCCAAGCTGAATCATAAACCTCCCACATCATCTCATCATGTGTATCCCATGGAACCCACACTATTCCATGGATACAAAGTACCTCATCATGATCTATCACCCAACCAGGAGGAGGGTCCTCACTTGCCACTCACTCCCATAGAACTAGGCCTTCTAAATCTGATAGCTGTATCATCCTCACTCTATCCAGGAGGGTAGAAGTCATAGCTAAGGAAGAAAGATAGGTTTGCCCCTGACTATCATGTACCTCCAAATGCATCTCAGAGAACAAAGTCATAATCTACCACTCACCATTGGCCTCCTGAACTTCCTGTATCTGATTCTTTCAACTCAGTGCAACATCAACTACATTACCCTTACTAGTTATATAGGCAAGCTCAAAGTCGAAGGACTGAAGGTATTCAACCATCCTTCACTGTCTCAAGTTCTAGTCACACTGGGTAAAGATATATTTTAGGCTTTTGTGGTAGGATAAAACCACAAAATTATCTCCCAAGAGATAATGTCTCTAACAGGGTAGCACATGACCAACTACAACAAACTCTAGGTCATGTGTCGGGTAATTACTCTCATGTGGCCTCAACTGCCAAGACCTGTAAGAAACTACTCAATTGCCCTGCATCAACACTACTCCCAACCCAATACCTGATGCATCACACTAGACTGCATAGCTCTTCCATTGCTCTGGAAGTATCAGGATTGGTGTTGATTTCAACCTTCCCATCAGCTCTTGAAAGGTTTTATCACAATATTCTGACCAAACGAACTTCACACCCATCTTATTAAAACCCATCAACAGTGCTGATATGTGAGAGAAGTTCTGTATAATGTGCCTTTGATAACCAGCCATCCCCAAGAAACATCGTATGTCAAACACATTCTTACACTGCTCCCAGTAAAATACTGCTCTCACTTTCTCTAGGTCTACTACAACTCCTGCCTATGAGATAATATTACCTAGGAAGTGTACATGATCCATGTAAAAGTTTAACTTTGGGAGATTAACAAATTGATTATTCTCTCTTAGTGTACTCAGTATGATCTCAAGATGGGTATCATGGTCGTGTCGAGTGTGAGAGTACACCAATACGTCATCCACGAAGACTACCTCAAAAGAATCCAGATAAGGGTGGAATACAGGATTCATCAGAGCCATGAAAATTGCTAGCGCATTCGTGAGTCCAAACAGCATAACCATGTACTCTTATAGACCATATCTACTATGAAAATCTATAAGCGATATAACCCATGGTCTAATGAGTAACTGATGATATCTGGATCTCAAATAAATCTTTGAGAACACTCATGCTTCTCAAAGTTGATCAAAAAGATCATTAATCCTCGGTAAGGGATATCTATTCTTAATAATTAGTTGGTTCAACTTCCGATAATCCACACAGAGTCTGAGGGTTCCGTCTGTCTTCTTCGCATAAAGGATAGACGAACCCCATGGTGAAGTACTGGGTCAGATGAAACCCTTTACCTATAACCTCTCTAAATGATTCTTGAGCTCCTGAAACTTAGGTGTATCCATCCTATAAGGAGGAATGAACATTGGTCCCACTCTTGGCACAAGCTCAATAGAGAAGTCCACCTCTCACTCCAAAGGAACAACTAAAAATATTCCGAGAAAACATCTCAGAAATGATCAACTACTAGAGGGAAGTGCTTTTGACAAGTCCCCTGATAATACAGATATAAAATTTCAATCTGGGCTGTCACTCCACCTCGCCCATGGTGGTCGGGTCCATCTCGACTCGCCTGGACATCCAATTCACCTTTGTATAGTAACTCTCTGCCCTCTGGTGAAGTGAAATGCACCTTCTGATGATAGTCGTCTACAAGGCTCGAAAGGGAATCAACCAGTCCATCCCAAGAATGACATCATAACTCGTCATCTCTAAGACATAGCGCTCCCACATAAAGTGACACCCATCAACCTTTTGGGGGAACTACCTGCACTAACGCACACCAGCCATTCTAGTTCCCAATAGAGTGTCTATTAACATGAAATCGGAAGAAGAAGAAACATAGTACCCAAGGATCTCCACAACAGGAACAAATATAAATATATGTGTATCACCTGTATCAAAAAGTACTGAAGATAAAATAGAATCTACTAGAATAGTACCTATAATAGTAGAAGGTCTGTGATCCTACTTCTGTTGGGTCTATTGCACTGCATATGCCTACCCAGTGTCGCGACCCTATGACATAGCCTAGCTACACTGAGCTATCTCACCCTGCTACCTCTGAGATCCTTGTGTCTGGCTACCACAACCACAACCACCATCTTGGCCTGCACGCCCTGACATATTCCAGTTTCCTGACTGGTAAGAAGGTACTAGTCCTACTCCCACACGCGAAGTCTGTACATAACCCATCTCACTAGAAACCGACGGAAACTCCTAGAAAAAACACTGGAGATGACCCATCTTGCTGCAAGCTCGGCACTCCACTGGGTAAGTTGGACACTGCGGTCTCTTGTGCCCCTCTCTACCACACCGGTAGCACATGATCAGTCCACCTGAAGCATTCCTTTGGCTGGTACTACCACTATGTGAGAAATACATCTATTTCTCCCTCTTACCAATAAAAATAGTACGAGAAACTAGTGTTGAACTGCCCTGGACCACACTACTAGATTCCCGTAGGTTCCCACAGGTTCCTCTCAATAATCTGTGCCTAGTTCACAAAATCATGTACAGTAGGCAACCAAAAAACATTCACCAGTGCTCATATGTCATATTGAAGACCATCCTCAAAGGTTCTGGCCCTCAACATCTCATCACCCACTAGAAGTGATGCAAAATGATAAAGCTCGTTAAAGTGAGCAGAATAATCCATAATCGACATAGCACCTTACTGTAGATTCCTGAACTCTCGAGCTCAATATTTCATCAGTTTCTCTATGAAGAAGAAGCCATAGAAAGCAGTCTAAAAATCTTCCCATGCTATGTCTCTATGATTCTTAGACTGAGTGGTAAAACCCCACCACCTCTTGTTGGAATCATGCAACATATATTTAGTATGCTTGATCCTATTCCCTGGAGGTGTCTCCAGATGATCAAAAATAGTCTGCACTGAATCCATCCATGACTCCACCACCTATGTTCCACCATCCCCGGAAGACTTATGCAGATGATGCTACTGGAATATACGTGTTAGTTATGCCATAGATGTGCCGACAAGCGGTGCTCCTTAGAAGGTCTACATGAACTGCATGAAGCCTTCACGGAACTGCACCTCTGAGCCTGCATCCAATATAATAGCTGCTGCCACACCTGGAACTGCTGGAGGATTAAATGGTAGCCCATGGAATACCATTTTGAGAGTATAATCTTTGCTGCTCTCTTGGAGAACAACAAGTGGTCGTCATGGTGGCATGACTCAACAAGGTCAAAAAACACGCCTTATATTTAGATTTATCAAAGACTGAAAACTAGGGGACCAAAAAGGGAACATGAGGAAGAAGGCATTCAAGATTTTCAAAATAAGACTACAATGTGTGTATATTAATGACAGGGCGTCTGCCTGATGTTTATTCCCCTTCCTGTGTCCCTCTACATGGCTTAGCTGCACATATCTATTTTTAACAAGACTATAGGACATCTATAACATCTACACGACATGTATGTTTTAATTACCAACTACCTGTTTCATTCGTGACAGGACCGACTACTCGGCTAAAACTACAAGGCATGTCACACCCGCACACGGCGTGTACAATGCTCCATCTTCCCAGCCACAGGGATAGGTCCACACAGTGTTGCCCCTATTAAGCCTACACAGTGTGTCACATTGGTACATGGCATGTTTAGGAGGAGGTCACACTGACCCGTGTTGTTAGTGACACAACCGGGTACCTAGGTCAGACTACATGGCGTGTTCAAGGTGAACACAACGTGTATGTCTTAAGGTGTCGTTGTCTGTGTTGTTAGTTACATGGGCGGGCACTGGGTCTAAACAACACGGCGTGTACAACCAGTACACTTCGTGTTTTCCCCAAGTCATTCCCTACACCGTGTCCCCGTCCACACAGTCTATGACACGAAAAGAGACTACACGACGTGTACTGAGGGTACATGGCATGTACTTAAAAAAAATTCATTTATTCCCGAATAGAAGCTTAAACGGTGTGCAATCACAGAACTACATGGCGTGTATCCTAGGTTTTCCAGATAGTAAGCCTCTGAAACTACTCCGAAACCCAAAAAAACATTGAAACAACACCTAAGTTCCAAATCTCGATCCGTGGGGGGCCATACTCCCCGCGAATCAAATCTTGGCATCTTATACATGTTATAACATGTAAACATGTTAATGATCCACCAAATTCTGGTTATTTGAGTTCCCATACTCCCCAAAAACCAAAGTTTAGCATCCATTATATCAGCACTCTCTCACAACAATAACCTATCAAATAACATGTATTTATCAAAGTAGTTATCACAACAACATGCTTTTCTAGAACAAAAACTATCTCAACGACATGCAATTTCTAATTCACCTACATGGAATGGAAGAATGCATGACATGTGATTTCTAGCATGTGCCTAAATGATGCATGAGATGTAATACCATCATCTCATCAGGTTGTAACTAAATAGAACCCATGTATAACAAATAAATATCACACCACAAGTGCTTCACCTAATGGTGAAAATAAGATCAACTGTAAACTACAAAATCAAAAAAATTCTAACACAAGGTAAATTGGATTTTCCCTTTACAGGGGTTAGATACTCCCGATCATAGCTTATTACCAACTATTGTTTCAGTCCTATACCTGACTAAAGCTCCAAATAGTAATTCAATGAAAGGAACCATCTTTGATACCACTTTGTAACATCCTGGATCCGGGTGCCACTCAATGGGTTCCCCGAACATGGTTGGTCACATGACCTCAAGTGCATTTCTTGAAATGCCAGAGGCTGCCGACTAGCATCGAGGGCCCAGGTTTGATATTGGGGAAACTATGCCCTCATTTGTCAAAGTGTAGCATAACAGAAAAGATAAATAACATACAACAGCTGAAGCGGTAAAAAATATTCAACTGAAATGGACAACTGAAGTAAAATAGAACAAACTATTATATAGATAATGATGAAACATGTCTCCAGTCCTATGAAAACATCCAGAACATGTTACACATAAGTAAAATATGATACAATGGAAAGTACAAGTACAATAGAACAAAATAGAACATCCAGCAGCATCACGAGCCTGAGCTCGGTCCCATGCTCCCCTACACCTCAGCAACACTCAATTACCTTTATAAGGACCCTTTCCCTTATTCACACCTACAAAAATATAGTCTGTTTGGGCTGAAGACATGACCAAAACAGTTTGTAAGAAATAAATCCCAGTAGGCACCCAAAAAAGGCTTGTTCCCAAATATCAATGAAAAATGTGCAACAACAGTGTAAAATAAAAGCAGTAAACTAGTATGCACTCAAAAGTAACTATCATTACTAATTTCATTGCCATTTAAATATTCAAATAGCAGTTCAATTTAATAATATTCAATGTTCCTCAGAACTATGAACTCAGGCTAATCAAAACCTTAACCTCAGGATAATATAACCATGCCCTTAGGCTTACCCTCAAGAAAAATGAATGGTTCCCTCAGGCATATGGAATCTCACCCTCAGCATATCAAATATTTCCCTCAGGCATGAAAGCTACTTCCCTAAGGCATAAGATGCATTGCCCTCAGCCTAAACAACTACTGCTCTCGGGCTAAAAAAACAACGCCCTTAGGCTACATTAAAACACTACCCTCAGGTGCAAGTAATTGGGCCATGCCCAAAGCACAACAAGGAATTTTATATACAATTCCTTTCGATGAAAAATTAATGCTCAATATAAACATGGAATCCTCTTGGGTATCCAGGCCAAATGGCTAATAGAGGAACACACCCCTAGGTGGTCCTAGATCCAAGCAGTGATCCCAAACAGTAATTTTACACTTACATTACATTACCTATGCAATTATAGGTATTTAAACAGCCAATGCCTAAGCCATATGACACCCCAAGGTGGGTTCATAACATAATGGAACACAAAAACATACATAAGTGTAAATTTAAACACCTGACAACCTACCTCAATCGCCCCTGATCGATATACATGCACGAAGCTCCTCGAAATTCCCGAGAACGACGTAGATCTAAGGTGAACATAACCTCATTCAAACTCAAATAACTTCCTTTAGAAGCATAATTGGAAAGTGCTATGCAATGAGAAGGAAGAACTAACCTGCACTATTCCAAGGAGATCAACGGTGTAGAAAATAGGTTACTAGTGTCCGGTTGGGAGGTCCTCCAAGCTCTGACTATCTCTCCCAAGCTCTCCTCCAGTTTGAAGCTTCCTCTGTGAATAGAGGTGGATACTGCCCATTTTTTGAAAAAAAAACTACACGGCATGTACTAGTGGGTACATGACGTGTACTTTTCATTTTTTTTACTGTTCTGCTGGCGTCTTCTCACCATCACGACAATGTTCATCTGTCGACATGAGTACACGACGTGTAATACCTGAGTACACGGCATGTACTATCACCCATCTAGCCACCTCCTTACTATTTTCTTGCGGACTGACAACACCGCATGTGAATACCCACTACATGGCATGTAATTGGGTTTTACACCTTTCATCGCCAGCATGGCTACACGCCTTGTGTACTAATCCCACACGGCCACAGTTCAAGGTGTGTAGAAAATTACATGGCCTGTACCCAAAAAGTTTAAAATTATCCCCATTTTCCTTATTTTCATAAAAATTCTTAAGGAAAAATGAAAATAAGAAACCTGTACCTCAAAACAAGGGCGATTTATTACAATTCCAATAAGAGGTATAAATCTTATCCAATATATATCAATTTTATTTCAAATTATTCATCATAAAAAATTATTATATCTATAATAAATGATGAATCCATTATAATAAATAAAATTATATTTTATTAATACGTTGAAACGTCCATTTTCCATCTCTTCTCCATCAAATAAGTGATAGATGTTTTTCTTGTGAATATATGTGGATTACCGCATCCACGTAGGGATAAAATTCATTTTCCACCACCATCAATCATATTTAGTTATTATATTAGATCTAATACACACACACACATATATATATATATATGTGGAATGTATGATATAGTAATGTTTTTATATAGGTGAATAATTTTTTTCCTTTCTTTTCTTCCATCTATCTAAAAATTTAAATGTCACATGTGTGTACATACAGACTATTATATCCATATAGTGGTGTAATTGATTTTTCATCACGGATTTATGTGAGTGGATATAAATATATTTATAATGATTATATATAATATTTATACCTTTATTAAAATTTTATAGATGAATTATCCTTTTTAATATTTTATGGACCATTACTTCTGAACCAAAGCAACCATATTAAACGATGTAGTTAACCCACAAAATAATGAGGATAATGAATTATAATTAAGGAAAATTTGATAAGATGTTATATATGAAATATTTATGCCATTATAGGTATTAATATGTTATATATATAATTATAATATATTTAAATGTATTATATAAGATAATATACCTTATATGAAGCACTACAGTCTTAGGGTAAGTGTTTTGTGTTAAAAGCTCATTTTTAATGAGGTTGATTATGATTGATTTTTTTAATTCATGAAATTATATGATCTATATCTCCATAATATAAATAATATTATCCACCTTATTTATTTATAATGAAAAATATTTTACTATAATTTTACTGTCTTTATATACTCAAAAGAACGAATGGATATTTTCAAGGAAAACCAACTTCATTTCTTTCCTTGGCCATGAATATTATCTTCAATATACAAATTTTCCTTTAAATGGTTTCCAAAAAAGTTTTAATATATATTCAATTATTTATTAAAGTCATTTTTATGCATGTGGGAATTTTTATAATTTCTTTTAAGTAAAATTTGTTCTATTTTTCAAATGATGTACTTTTGAGTTTTACTAAAAACATTAATGGATTATTTATTTTATCATACACCAAATGAAAAAATTTCCCCAAAATTATGAAATATATTTTATTTGAATATTATTTTATATGATCAATTGGTTATTTTTAAATATAAATTTTTCACTTTATATTATTGTAATTTTTTTATTTAAAATAATTGATTTGAAAATGAAAAAGGCATTTTTTTCAAGAAATCCCATAGTGAAACTTTAGAGGTATTTTTATAAATAAAAACATGATTTGATGTATCATATGATTTATTAAGGATATGATTCAATGATATCATCTTTATTATTTATAATGATGTATTATGATTATGAATATGAATTGTTTAGAAACCCCTTATCCTTTTTATATTTTATGATACGATGGCATGATGAATGATTTATAATCTTATGGCACACATATGTAAGGTTTTCATTATGTGATGGGTTGGCCAAGAATTGTATTCACCTTTAACTAATTAAGTTAATATTGATGTATCATGATATGAATACCTTTAACTAATTAAGTTAATATTGATATATCATGATATAATAATAATTTCAATGAGGGTGAACCTAGTTGATAAATATAGTTTTTCTAATAAGTTATTATTGGTAGTGAACATAGATTGAGAAAATGATTTAATGGGGAGTAAACCCAATTCTGGGTTGGGAAAAAAATTTGGGGAGGGGGGTACTATAGCATGGTATATTTGTAGTACTGTAGTAGAGGTGGAACTATGCAGTGGCTGTACTGTAGTGGCAGAGGCGTTGTAGCATGAACTGTTGCAGTGATGGTACTGTAGCAAGAACTATAGCAGTGAGGTTACTGTAGATTTACTATTCCTTGAGGGGTCCTTTGGGACAAAAAATGGGCTTTCAAGCCCTGTATTCAAGCCTCTTGGCCTTGGACCTTCGGGCTATGTAATGGGCCTCCCTGTACCCACACTAAAGAGGTCATTGCTTTAAATAATAAATTGAGGCTTCGACCCCAACCTTTAAAACAAGTAAACACAATAAATAATCATAGTCTTGGATTTGATCTTTGAAAAAAGAAATGATTTGAAATATTATGTTTATAGGTGAACCTAGGCCTTATTGGTATGTTTTTTTATCATGGGTCATGAATTATTATTGAGGATTCGACACTTTTATATCATATATATTTCTTTTGATAAAACTGTACACCATGTTTCTTGATTATAAATCATTTACTGATTGTGTTTGATTATTTTATGTTATGATTGAGTTGTCATAAAATTATATGTATATTATCCACACTAAAAATTATTGATTGATATCTCTTATGATTTATGTTAAGTAGAATATGAGCTCACAATTTCTTACATTTTTCATCCCTAGGTTTTAAAGAAATGTTTTTGGTATGATATGTTTAATAAGGGTGATTGTTGTAAAGAACATAATGGTAAATTTTATTGGTCTTTTGTGTACTAGATTCTTTAATATAATTTTTATAATAGTGTCTTCTTTTACTATTCTGGGGAGAGTAATATTTATATATACTGAATATTAATTAGTTGAGACTTAATATTTATGTATGAAAAGTATGTGTCTCTGTAGTTGGTATTAGAGAGATATTTTTTACTTTTACAAACCATGATTAGGAAAATTTAATGAGATCCCTTAAGATAAAAAATATTATTGATGTTAAAAAATTTATTAACAGAAAAACATCCACAAAGAACTAAATAATATCAAGGGGCTGAAAACAGTGTAACCTAAGAGAACCATCCCTAACTAGGTGAACACATTTAGGGGGAAGGTAAACAATGCTATGGAAGGAGGTAAATAGTGTTTCTAGTGGAACCCAGGAATTAAATAAATCCACTAAACTGCTACCTTCACACCATGTGTGGAGAACCTAAAACTGGTTGTCAAGGGGGGTCTTATATCTCTGTATTTGGAAGATAATATACCATGAAATAGAAATATGACCTTAATGGTAGAGGTTGCAGATTAAAGAATCTATTTCAGCCAAATACAACATAATGCTATACTCAAGGAAAACCTGGATCCTATTAAGAAGTTGGATGACCTATATAGAAGTGAATCTCCATGGCCAAAGGAGATAATGAATTCTAGAACCATATATACTTTAGAATCTCTAATAGCCTCCACCTTGTATGAGGAAATGATTTCATGAACCATAAATATTCAATGTGAGACCCCTAATTTGGGAGGGTGTCCATTTAATCTATCTACCATAGAGAGACAAACCTTGTACAGAATGAACATTCCTTCTACTATCCATACATATCCTCAGGGAGGGTTCTTCATCCAACTATTTCATAAATATCCCCAATTTTATTGATAAAATATGAGTCCTATCCACAAAACAAAGAAGGGAGCATGGAGACCCCACTTGATGGGACTTTTTCCTTGCATTCCAAATAAACCAAAAATCCACATCTAATAATATATTCCCCACTTTTTATTCTTATGTATTTTCCCCAGCCCATGAAACCAATTATCAAGAAAATCAACAGTCTAGGATATTTGAAAAAATAACACAAAGATACAACCATTTTTTCTACATTTTTTATAATAATCAACTTTAAAGAATAGATGTGAAGCCAATTCATCATTGGAGTTCTGAAAAAAAAACACTTATAGGTGAGTTAAATCCCTATATGTGTGATCCCATCATTGGTAGAAATATAATGAGATCTGATTTAGAAGACCAAGAAATTATATTTAAATGGGATATCCCTACACTATTGGATACTCCACAATTCATACCATATTGTATTCTAATTAATGAGGAAATTATAATCCTTAGATGAAGATAATACTGAAATATAAATCATGATAAAAAGTTTATTATGTCCTTTGTTCATCGATATAAATCTGCAGAGGTTGAGCTAATGATGATCCTGAATGGCACTAATAAATGATGGATACATACATTCCAAACGAAATTAGATATTAAGATATATTCATCTTGGGGTATTAAATCCAAAAAGAGATGGTAGATTTTGTCTAGGCCATCTTTCTAGAACATAATAAATGTTCCCTTACTATGCACATGGTTTAGCACTCGTTGGGGAAATGATTAGATTAATTTATTTTTTATGTGATATTTTTAAGGATTTGAATTGAAAATAACCCTAGATATCATTGTTTAATCCTATGGTTTAATGGAGTTTATAATAGGTTTCATTATTTAGACATCATATGAATTATTTTTAGATATTATATGATTTCTCATTCATATTATTATTGCTCACACTAGGTTTTTTATCTTTAGTCAATTGTTGGATTCAATATGAACTATGCTAATAATGAATTTGAAGAATAATGGAACGATTTTACTCCATATAAACCATAATAAATGGGATCTATAAAAGAAAGCCTTTTGATTATTCCTAATCATCCATTTGGTTATAAAATACACAATTATAACATGGGTGAGTTTTCTGACACACCTAATACAAGAAAATGTAGTTTCATAAAGACTATGAGGGATTGAAGATTTGAATACATACAAGTCTAGAATGTTGAAATAATAATATAGTTAATTGTAACAAAGGAACAATAATTTGTTTTATATATGGAATATATGGTTATAAAGAAAATAATTCCCAAGTAAAAAATAAATTTATCAATGAAGGTAAAGGAAGTTAATTACAGGTCACTGATGTTAGTTCAATGTATTATTTATGGGGAAATTATGATTATTCATGTAAATACCCAAATCCTAAGGATAATTACTAGAAAAATGAATGAAAAAATACATTGTTTATTACTCATGTGAATAAGGTCGATTGAGGATCACTCTATAGTTGGGGATGTCTTGGTAAATTCAGTAAGAATATTCTTTAAGAAAGCATTATTGTTCAGCCTATAGTGTTATTTGATTTTATTTTTAGAACTGATTATATCCTTTTATGTAGATCCATTATAAATAACTAGAGTAAGGAAATCATTATTAATATTCTTAATAAACCTATTATTATTTGACCATTCTTGAATTACAAGGAACTTCTAATGAGAATTACTTCTATTTTATGGGTCATATAACCTATTCATGAGGGATAATTATCTCAAATGTTTCAGAAGAAACACAACATTGAATATTTCTCATTATTTGGTATTTTTATGATGTATTTCTTAATTAATTTCAAAGTCTTACCATGAATCATGAAGTTGAGTCTTCAATAGGACACATACTTTGTGCAACACTTATTTCAAAGACACTATATATAACAGGAATGATTGAGATGCATGAATCAAGGGAGAAAATCCAAGTGAATCATGATAGAGGATTATCTTTTCCTAGTTCTCCATATTGTGGTGATCATATAATTTTTATAAGAAAGAAAGGATCAATGTGACTCTATCTTAATTATCTAGAACATAAAAAGATCATGATCAACAATAAGTATTATATGCCCTTTATTGGTTATTTTTTGAGCAATTATAGGGGTCTTATTTTTTGTTTCATGATTGATATTCTATCTTGATACTCTTAATTGTTGGTTAAAAGTACATAAATACTAATGACGAAATTACATTTTAGGTATAGAAACTATGAATTTATAGTTGTTCTATTTGGTATTTCTAATTACTGTACTTTATAAATAGATTAAATAATTGGAGTATTTAGAGATTAAATTGATCATTTTGTGGTAGTCTTTATAGAGGATATTATAATTTATTTCTTGTGTAATTAAGATCATGAAAATCCGTTTAGTATTTTAATGAAAATGTTATGGAAGGAGAGGTAGTACGAAAAGAATTCTATCTGTGAATTTTGGCTATATAAAGTTTCATTTTATGTGTCATCTATCTTAATAGAGAGTATATTGGTGGATGAATAACCATAACTAAGATCTAGAGTATTTTTGGATCAGATATATAATATTAGTGCTCTATGAAGGTTTTATCATTTATATCAAATAAACATACTATGTTAACATAAAAGGAATCTATGATTATTTGGACTCATGAATGTGAAGAGAATTTTAGAGTACTAAAGAGAAGGTTGGTCAGTGCACATATAATTACACTACCCTAAAATAGATAATGGGTTTTTATTTATATTTAGACATTAAATTAGTATATGGGTTTTGTTATTATGTATAATTATATTGTGACAGATTATTCCTAACTCTAATTAATGGAACTTGATAAAAATTAACCAATATATTATTTTGAGTTAGTTGTGGTAATCATTACAGTAAAGATAGAGTCTTATGAAATATATACAGATAAAAAAATTATAATTTATTTAATAAAAATAATAATTAATATTCACCAGATAATATGGTTGGATTTGATTAATTATTTTGACTATTCAATACATTACAACCATGGGAAAAAAAAGGTGGGAGATGCTTCATGTAGAAAGGACCATGCTAGATTATAAATGATGAGTATCATAAGAGATAAAATATTTATGGATTTCAAAATGGTGAAACTTGAATTATTAAAGGAAGGGAAGAAATATTTTCTTGATAAAATAAATGTTCAACCATATATCCATGTAAAGATTTAATATATGTATAAGGAGAATGTGGAGCTGTAAAAGAAGTTGATTTTTTTCCGATTTTAACATTGATTATGATGGAATGATAATGTTTAGGAACTGATTACACATCCCATAAATTCTATAATTTATGAAATATTTATTGGAATATGATCATAGCTCACTATTATCTATTCATCATAGAAGTTTAATAATATATCGATATCTGAAAGATTATTTATAATGGGGAAACATAAATATGGATATTGTAGAGTGTGTATCATGATGCTTGGAATATCATAATGTTAAGCCTATGATACAAACTTATAAGGGAATATTAAAACAATTAACTATACCATAATGGAAATGAAAAAAAAACACCATGGATTTTTTCATAGGACTCTCCAAAAAATCTAAATGTTATATTTCTATTCAAGTTATACTGAGCCACATTATAAGGTTATCAAACTTTATTGATATGAGAGAATATTTATCTCTTTATAAAATTTCTGGATATAAATTAAGTAAATGGTAATGTTTCATGGAGTACCACATTATATTGTATCTTATAGAGATATGAGGTTTACCTAGATGTTATATATAAATTTATAGTAAGATCTAGATATAGAGTTTTGTATCACTAATTTATGTCATCCTCAAATAGATGGTCATTTTGAGAGGACCATTCAAAACATAGAGGATATTTGGAGATCATGTTCTCTATATTTTAATGGTTTTTGGGATTAACAACTTCCTCAATTATAAATCACATATGAAAAAAGATTTCATTGGATCATTTAGATGGATCACTGTGAATATCTATATAGAATAAATTATAGGGATATGACAAGTTGGGATGAATTTAAAGAAATAAATATATTAGTAACTTAGCTTGATGATGAAATGATATGGAAGGTTATATCCATTTAACAACACATCAAGGCATCATAAAGACAATAAAATAGTTATACTGATAATCATTGTAATAGTTAGTGAGAAGGTAATGATATTAATATATCCATGAAATAAGGTTATAATATTTGTGATGAATTTAAAATTGATCCCTAGGTATATTAGTCTATTTGAGATACTTGATTGAGTAGGGATTGTAACTTATCTCTTTCTACTTGCACTAAACCCCTCTAAAGATCATGATGTGTTCAATGTATCTTTCCCGAGAAGTTCATACCTAATAAATCACATGTATTTAAATAAGAGGTTGTAACAGTGGAGGATGATCATTCTTATAATTAATAATCACTATAAAACCTTTACAAGAGAAATAAACTTCTACATAACAGGGATACTCATCGGGCTAATGTTCTTTGGATGAATCATAAATTTGAGGAAGATATATATGAACCCAAGGATGTGTAAAAGTAGAGATATCAAATTTTATTTTCACCTATTTTATGGAATTTATAATAAAAAATTTATTTCATGGTTGGTAAAATGTAGCACCCTAAGAATTTATATGTATTTACATTGAAATAAATTTGAAGTATTTGATAGCTTTCTTTACACATAACCTCGAGTCTAAATGAGATGTAATAAGGGAATGCTTTATAATTTAGCCATTAAATTGGTAGGTATGAATAGTAACACCAATATTATGAAAAATAATTATAATTTTTTCAAATAATTAAAATTTATTTATTAATTTATAATAAAAAATAATAAATTTTCATTGATATATTTTAATGCTACAAAAACATGTTTTCTAAAAAAGTGGCATTTATTTCATTAAATTATAAAAGAATTATTATTTAATTAAATTAATTCACTTTTTTTAATAATCATCATATTATTATCTTATAGTGAATTTTTAGTATTTTAATAAAAATATTTAATTTTCAATGTGTAGTAAATATATAATTATTATTTTTAAAAATCATCATTTTATTTCATTTAAAAGTATTATTATATTTTTTATATGACATTTGTTGGTCGGAGTGGATACTCAAGAGGGGGGAGAATTGAGTTCCAATTAAAATTTCTGTTAAAATATTTCAATTAAAATCCACCAATTTATAAAGTAAGTTAAACTTTGGTGAATATGTAAAACTGTAAAGGTTCAATTAGGTTCTCAAAAGATTGATTAGGTCTCAGTTAATTTAGTCAGAAGATTAAAATAGCTTTTGAAACTAATCTAAGGATTTACAATATTTACAAGAACTTGTGAGATTAACTATCAAAGTAACTTTAAAATAGTTTTTATTTCAAAGTAATAGCAGTGGAATATAAATTAGATATTTTATACTTTAAACTTAAACTAAAATGAAGAGAAGATATAACCAAGAGGTTCAGTCTCAAGCCGAGACTTAGTCCTCTTAAATAATTTATATAAAAGTGATCCACACCTTAGATCAGGGTTAACAATAGTACAAGACTGTCCACGCCACGTAAGGACCTCTACCACAGTTCTTCGTGGGATACAAAAATAAATACCAGGCCACACAAGGAACTCTTCCACAGTTGTCGTGGGTAAACAAGAGTAAGGATTTTTTCTATGAGGATTGTGATATCCTCTAGTTCAGCATAGGAGTTAGTGTGTGTGTAAGATATATAGAGTACAAACACTTCTCGAAGAAGTAAATAATAAATCACTTAGAGAGAGTATATTAAAGTTTAGAAAGCTCTAGTGATTGGCAGTGCAGCTCTGGACTCCATGGATTCAGTAGAAATGCTTCTGAGTCCTTCTCTGGTTTTTCTATTGAAAAATAGAGTATCATGGTTAATCTTGGTGTATTTCATGAGTGAATATTTTCTCTTGATTCTTCATGTGTTCTTCAGTTGAGTTGGATTGAACGCATGTGGGTTCTTGAAAGATCTTGAAATCTCTTCTTCGTGCTCAGGATTGTTCTTCTGTTCAGTATAGAGCTCACGTGTATTGTTTGTAGCTTTGTGTATGTTCTAGTATCTTCATTTTTGTGTCTCATCTATTGCATCTCAATATAACATATATTCCTCAATCTTCAGAAATATGAATGATTACCTTTTCATAGGTATGAGGTATAGTTTCCTGACATGCCAATAACTATCATTAAATATAATTAATTGCATTAAACACATCAAATATGACCATTAGAAATATTTAAATAATATTGAAAAAAGGATAATAAATGGTGTCACATTAGTTATGTAAATGATGTCTCCTTTATGATGTGTCCTTCACGTTATAACCTTCACAGTATGTGGTTCACAGTGTGTCCTTCATGGTATGACCTTCACGGTATGTAGCTCACGGTGTGTCCTTCACTGTGTCTGAGTCACGGTGTCTGACTCATGGTTTCTGGATTCTGGTTCCTTATGCCTTGTTGATTGAGTCTTTCTAACAGTGTCTTAGCACTTAGGAAATCAGAGTGTCTGACTTACAGTGTCACAGTGTCTCATTGGTCATGGTGTTTGGGACTTAGCCTTCACGGTGTCTGCTTCACTGTGACTTTGTCTTGCACACAGTCTGTCTTACTGAGTCAAGATTCATAGTGTCTTTATAGATACACAAATATCTGTATTTATACATAGACAGTAATATACATAAGATGATTGGAACTTAACCAGTATAATGTATAAGAGATAACATGAATAAAAAATACATAGGATTGATAAGACAAGTGAGATTTGATGATTAGTAACAAGATTTGTAACTAGTAAGGAGATAGTTAGGAGATTTATTATTATTAATAATAATGTTAAATCATAATGATATTTGTGATCATTAAAACATGATTAATACATGAGGAGTACAACAATCTCCCCCTTTTTGATGATCACAAATCATGTTCAGGTAAATTATAAGTGAGATGCAACTATAGAGAATATAAATATAGAAAAACATATTATAGAATTACACATAACTTAGAGTAATTTTTCTCCCCCTTTTTGGATTATCAAAAAGTAAATAGAATAGATGGAAAATAATTTCATATTTTATTAAAAATGTTCAGAATACATCATACAGTAGAAATACAAAAAATCAAATACATCCCCATCAAAAAGAAAGTTGGCACTGGGCTTCTTTAGGGATCGGCCTTGTCCTTGTCTTTATCAGCTGCAGGAGCTAGTGCTGATGTTGAGAAAGGCATAGAGGTGGTAGATAATGATGGTAAATGGAGACCTTCAAAAATAGATGGATCCAGGGAAGGAGCAGTAGAATATTTGGTCTCTGGTTGGTCAAGAATGAATGGTCTGATCTGAGAAAGAGCTTGTCTAACTGACATGGAATTGGAGGCTAAGGCAAGTAGTCCAGGTCTGAGTGGATCAACCGCTGGTGCAACTATAGCTCTACTCTGCACATGAAGATATGGATTCAGAAGATTTATGAAATTAGTAATGATTTATCTTCCATATTGCATAGCCTTTTCAAAATCATTCTTATTCTCCATAAATTTTTCTAGCAATCGGGTGAACTCAGTAAGCTTCTGAACATGAGCTTTGAAAGCCTGAGTCACTAGAGGGATTTTCAGATTCTCCACAAGATACTTAAAGTGATTTGTCATATCATATTTGGAGTAAATCCAATTGAGATAAAAAACTATCTTATTGGTGATCTCCTCTTGAGCATCCTTGGAAATCTTAGAGTGAATCTGAACAAGATCCAGTGCTCTATCACTGTTTTTAACTACTTTTGACAAAGGAGACCGATCCAAGCCACTGAAATCATTCTATATTTCTTCCTTGATTATGGAGATGAGCATAGAATCATCCATTGAAGGTGTGGAGGTCTAACCAAACTAAGGAGAATCCTTGATAGCTATGGTTAAATATTTGAGCTATTTCAATACCTTTTGAAGACAACCATGGTATTCATCTGTCAGCTTATTCATGTTCTCCACTAGCTCTCTCATGTGTTGCAACATCTTTGTTTGCATTTCTCCAATCTTTTCATCAAAAGATAACATACAAGGATGCATTTGGGAGACAATGTCTCGATAAATGTTAGAAACTGTAGGTTTAGTATAACCTGCAACAGGTGCAGGAGTAGGAGAATTCTCTGATCTTGAAGACAGTTCTTTCTGCATGTCTTTTACAATACATTACAGAGTTGCAAATTCAGCACTTAGAAATTTGTTTTCAACCCTTTCTTCTTGAATTGCATGGATCGTCCTTAGTTGAATGTGAAGAATAATCTTTTCCAAAAGAATTGAGGCATCTTCCTGACTTAGTTGTGTCATAGGACGAGGCTGAGAGAACATAATATTCTCAACTTCACCTAAGATATTCTCTCCAAAAACATTAAAATCCTCTTTACTAACAAAATATTTCTGATCAGGTAAGGATTCAGGTGAATAAAGTGGTTCATGGGAAGGATGAAGATCTGGTTGTTGTTCAGAGTCAGTTTCAGTTTAAGATTCTGTTTCAGGTTCAGGTTGAGGTTCAGGGTGTGAGAGTGACTTCAAACAAAACAAAGAAGAAAGGTCAATTCTAGATGTAGTCAGATGCTATGATTCACTCACATTATAAAAGCTTGGGAACTCATACCGAGTGTACAAGGAATATGTGATACTTTGTTGAGAGGTTTCAACAGATCCAGCTTCATCAATCTCAAGGTTTTTAGGTTCCACCCCCCCCCCCCACCATGTGCTTCCAATTAAGAAACTATAGGCTCAGAATCATGATAACGTTCCACAGTATCACCTATATTCTCCTCATCCATTTCATGTCCTGCAACTGAAAGGCAATTTCTATCCTCTCCTCAGTAGGGAGTTTGTACTCAGAAACTGACTGTTCCATAGTTTGTGCTTCCATACTTGCTTCCTTTTCATCAGGGAGGTTTTTTATTATAGGCTTAGGGATAATAAAATCTCTTGCAGCCTCATACTGAACTTCTAGGTTAGCATCAACTATTGTAGCAGGAGGTTATTCTTCTCTAAGAACAACAGATGGGTCAATAGCCCATTCCTTTTAAACAAAAAATTCTTCTCTAAGAAGTATTTCATCCTCTTCTCTAAGAGGTACTTCTGGAACATTAGTAGGGACAACAGTCCTTTCATTCCCAACAGGAGCTACTTCCTTTTGAGGAACTTCAGCTACCTCTTCCTCTTCTTCTTCAACAGGGTTATACTTCTTGTACAACTGATCATTATCCTCAACCTATTGCTTCTTCCAATGGTTCCAATTGATTTTAATCCTTTTAATGGTAGGTTTTGAAAAACAAATATCAAAATACATAATTACTTCCTCATTGGTCCAACCACTCCTTTGGAAACTAGCATGGTTGAGATCATCCTTGAGTAAAACAAAGATGTGGATTTAGAAGTGTCCTTAATCAGTTCACACATATGGTGAATGACATATTTGAAATGATTTATCTTATGGAAATTCTTTATTAGATGAATAAAGAACACATCATGATACTTCATCACAGCAAAAACACCCTTCTTTGGGCTAATCAAATTCTGAAAAAATTTGAATAGCAGTCTTGACTCTCCATCCAGCTCAGCTGATATTGCCCTTTTCTTGGTTCCATTTCCAGTTAGGATTTCCAAGGCATTCTCTAGGTTAAATATGTCAGTTTTAGGGGGAGGGTCTCTTTGGTAATCATCATAAATCCCTTCATGAGGAATCCTCAGGCATGCAGACCATAGTCTTGAAGAGAATGAACATTTTTGTCCATTGATCTAGCATGTTACCATGTATCATTCTCCAGCATTAAAGGAAAACATTACATACTGATAGAATTGTGCAACCAACCACGGGTAAATAGGTATTTCCCTTCGAGAGAACCATTCGAGCTATCTTTTTTCTCTTAATACTTTCAAGACAAACGACATTCTAGTCAACAATCACTAAGCGCAGATTCCTTTTTCATGAACTACAATATGGATTACAAGGTTCGGATTTAGAGGTCCTTTGGGTGCAAGATTCAGTGTCCTCTTCTGTTTCTTAGAACATCGCTTCTTAGATGAGGTTGAAGATGGATGCTTCATCCTTGTCATCCACTGAAGATTCGGGTGAGAGAGAAGGAGAGAAGGTTTGCAAGGTAAAGAGGTTTGAGAGAGTGAGCAGGAGAGAGCTCGGGTGCGGAATCGGGTGAAAAACCATTTGTTTTATTATTTGTGAATGTCAAGCGTCATAAATAAAAAAATTTGGGAATGTAAATATAAGTTAAATAAATATTACCACGATACATATTAAAATAAATGCATAAATAGTCTTCACGATGAGACAGTTGGTGGTCGTCATGGTGAGACAAGGACTTTTCTATGCAGTCACGTTGAGACAGTGAGTGACCTATTCAGTCACGGAGAGATAGTTAAGTGACAGACCATGAAGAAAGGGTGTTAAATGTGAGGCCGTAAGGATGAAACAGTAACTAAGAAATAGTAAGCATGAATCTGTAAAGTAAAATAAAGAAAAATATTAAACAGTAAGACCGGTAAGATATCTATTTATTATTAATCATACCAAGATCATGTATGATGTAGTCTAATCTCTTAGAATTTAATGGTTTAGTGAATATATAAGCAAGTTGATATTAAATACCAAAGAATTCTAAAGTGATATCACCCTATTGATAATGATGCCTCAAAAAGTGATGTCTTACATCAATATGCTTTGTCCTAGAATGTGAAACAGGATTCTTTGAAATGTTAATAGATCTTGTGTTGTCACAATTTATTGGTACATGTCTGAATTGATATCCATAGTCTAGTAAATTGTGTTTCATCCATAAAATTTGTGCACAACAACTGCCAGCAGCTATGTATTCAGCTTCTCTGGTAGATAATCCAACGGAATTTTGTTTCTTACAACACCATGATACTAGTGACAAGCCTAAAAAGTGACATGTTCCAGAGGTTCTTTTTCTATCTACCTTACAACCAGTAAAATCAGCATTAGAATAATTAACTAATTCAAATGATTGTCCTTTAGGGTAGAAAAATCCTAAATTGGATGCATGCTTGAGATATTTGAAAATTCTTTTTATAGCATTTAAATGTTATTCTTTATTATTTTCTTGAATATGAGCACACATACACACAGTAAACATAATATCCGGACGAAGAACATTCAATTAAATTAGAATTCCAATCATTCCTCTATAAGTGGTTTGATCAATAAATTTACCATCTTAATCAAGATCTAACTTATAGGTGGTACTCATGGGAGTGTCACTAATTTGTGTTCTATCCAATCCAAAACATTTTAAAAGATCTCTAGTATATTTAGTTTGAGTTAAAATAATTCATTCATTATTTTGAAAGATTTGAAATCCAAGAAATAGTTTTAGTTCACCCATTAAACTCCTTCCAAATTCATTTTGCATGATTTTAGAAAAATCAGTATACAATGATGTTTTTGAAGATCCAAAAATAATATCATCTACACAAATTTTAACTACTAAAACATCATTTGAAATACATTTTATAAAAAGGGTAGGATAAGATATACCTTTTGTAAAACCTTTGGAAATTTTAAAAGTACTTACTCTATCATACCAAGATATTGGAGCTTATTTTAAACCATATAATTCTTTTGATAATTTGAAAATATGATTTGGAACATGAGAGTTTGTAAATCCAGGGGGATTTTCAACAAAAACATCCTCACCTATAAACCCATTTAAGAATACACTCTTGACATCAATTTGATATAGTTTAAAATTTAAATGTGTAGCCTCAGAAAGTAAGATCCTAATGGCTTCTAATATAGCTACTGGAGCAAAAGTCTCCTCATAGTCAATTCCTTCTTCTTGACTATAGCCTTGGGAAACTAATCTAGCCTTGTTTCTAACTATGTTTATAGATTCATCTACTTTATTACTAAACGACAGTTTTGTTCCTATGATGAAAGTGTCCTTGGGTAATTCTACTAGTTTCAAAACATTATTTATTTTGAACTGATTGAGTTCTTCTTGCATAGAAATTACCCAAAATTCATCATTAATAGCATCATCAATGTTCTTAGGTTCATGTTGTGACAAGAAGGCTTGATTTTCAACCTGGTTTATAAGAGAACCTCTAGTTTGTGTCCCTCTATCCAGATTTCCTACAACAGTATCTAAAGGATGATTATTTAGAATCCTAGTTGATCTATTAAAGTTAGGACTAGAAATTTCAGATTCTTCTCTAGGTTTGGGTTAAGTAGGAGCAGATTCTGAAATATTTCTAGAACTAGTTGTCTTTACAACAGGTTTATCCTTAACGTTCATAACAAAAAAATCTTCTTCAATATTTTCAAGAGATGACTTAGGTTTATGTGGATCAGTTTCATCAAATTCGATGTGAGTAGATTCTTCCACACATTTGGTTCTCTTATTGAAAACTCTAAAGGCTTTGGTAGTTATAGAATATCATAAAACGATTCATTCATCACTCTTAGAAGCAAACTTGTCCATATTATCCTTGGTATTTAGAATAAATACTTTGCAACCAAATACTCTAAAGTAGATTACTTTAGGTTTCCTATTATTCCATTGTTCATAAGGGGTATTCTTAAGAACATGTATAATTAAGACTCTATTGATGGTTTAACAAGTTGTATTTACAACTTCATCCCAAAAGTAAATAGGTAAGTCATACTCATTGAGAATAGTCCATGCAATTTTTTGAAGGGTTCTATTTCTTCTTTCTACTACACAATTCTGCTGAGGTGTCCTAGGGTATGAGAAATTGTGAGTATAGCCATTTTGTGAGAAAAAGGATTCAAACTCATGATTTTCAAACTCACGACCATGTTCACTTATCAGGGTCTTAATGTTAAGTCCACTATGGTTTTCTAAAAACATTGATTATTTAATGGGATAAATGCCCACTAGGCCTTCAGGCTATGTAATGGGTCTCCCTATACCAAGTTAAAGAGGTCTTTGCTTTGTAATAGTAATAAATAAGGCTTCAGCCCCAACCTTTTAAAAACAAGCTTTACTTTTGTGAGATACGAAATATACACAAGTATATTTTGAAAAGTAATCTATTAAGACATAGACATAGTGCTACCTATTTATACTAGAAACTCTAGAAGTTCAAAACAAGTCTATGTGAACCAACTCGAGAGGTTGATAAGTTGACACTTCTTTATTTGGTTTGGAAGAGATTTTGTGTTGCTTTCCCTTTTGATAGGGATTACAAACATTGTCATTTGGAAACTCATGTTTGGGTAAGTCTTTAACCAAGTTCTTTCCTGTAATTTTTCTAATTGAATGTATATTACAGTGTCCTAATATTCTATTCCAAAGCTAAGATTATTTATGAAAATAGTTTAAACAAGTAATGTTTTGTTTAGCTAAAGAATTCAAATCAACCACATTAACATTTTCATTTCTCAATGTAGAAAATACTAAAAAAAATTAGAATTAAAAACATTAAAAGATTAATTTTCAATCTTAACATTAAAACCATCATCACATAGTTGTGATATACTTAACAGATTACATTTAATTCCATAAAAAAATAAAACATTCCAAATTAAAACTGAGTTAGTATTACCAATTTGGCCTAGGCCGATGATCTTTCCATTAGAATTATCACCAAAGGTGACATGACCTCTTTCAAACTTTATTAAGCCCTTGAAGCATGAATAATATCATGACATATGCCTTGAACATCAACTATCCAAGTACCAAATCTTATTATGGGAACTCTTCAAACAGGTTCCCTACAAAACATTTTTTAACAGAGAATGATTTTGGTACCCAAATTCTCTTGGGTGCCGACAGGTTAGCAATTAATGATTTTGGTACCCAAATTTGTCTTACGGGTCTCATATATTTTACAGAATCAATAGATTTTTAAAGATAAACATTATTTGAAATATAACTATTTGAATAACTAGTGGAAGCAAATGAATTTCAAGAACTTGAACTAGTAGTATTCCATCCGGATTTAGGAATAAATCTAGTTTTAGTGAACTATCATTTTCAAGGTTGGTAACCTATTCCAGTAGTGTAATTTGGTTCCAATTGCTTTCCTAGTATTTGAGTTAGAGTGTCCTTTCCATTTGTGAACTTTTATACGTCTTTTCTAAGTTGCTCATTTGACATTTTCAATTCAGTATTTTCCTTTAACAGTTGAGCATTCTTTTCTTTTTCTACTTCCAGAGTTGATTTTACATTCAAGGTGAGAGCATGCTATTTTTTTAATGACTTATATTTGTCCTTATGTTCATTACATGTTTCCTCAATCATATTTCAGTATTCAAACAGTTCCTCACTAGTCATATTTTCAAAAACAGAATCAGAATCATTTCTAGAATAATACTCATTTAGCATAGGGAAAACAGGTACCTCAGAAGTATTCGTCATGAAACACATGTTGGCACAATTATTTTCAGAGTCGGAATATTTAGACTCACTTGTGCTGTCTTCTGAAGCACTACAATTATATTTCATAGATTTCTTGTATTTTATGTCCTTGTAGTCATGTTTTTTCTTGAACTTCAATTTTGGGCAGTCTGCTCTAATGTGACCTTTTCTCTTGCATTCATATCAAACAACCTCATCACACTTATCAGCTTTCTTCTAGTTTTTCTTCTGGTGACCATTTTTTTCATCTTTTCCTTTGTAATTTTATTTTCTGATGAATTTCTTCTTACTATAAAATTTCTTAAACCTTCTGGCTATTTGAGCCATTTTAGCATCAGATTCAGAATCTGAACTTTCACTTGTTGAGCTATCAGTAGGTATTTGAACATTCTCTTTGTCCATGCTCTTTGAAAAATTAGACTTAAAGGCCATTGAATTCCTTTTTGGTTCATAAACTTCCACCTTATTCACCTTGAGTTCTTCCACATACATCATAAGCTCACCAATAATTTCTTTGATAGGCAGAGTAGCAATGTCACGTGATTCTCTAATTGAAACAGAAGTGCCTCTCCATCGGTCTGGAAAACATATCAGTATCCTCATGATTTGTTCCTTTTCAATAATAGCTATTATAAGGGAGTTCATAGTGTTAAAAATCACATTGAACCTTATTTACATATCAGAAATTGGTTCATTAGTCTTCATTTTAAAATTCCCCTATTTAATAGTATAAGTGTGAAATACCATTTCCTTAACATTAGTTGTTACTTCCTGAGAAACACCCAAAGTATCCCATATTTCATTGGATGTTTTACAAGAAGATATTCTGTTAAATTCCTCATCTCATAATGCACAATACAAAGAATTCATGGCTTTATAATTATTATTGTAAGATGTCTTAGTATCTTCATCCCAAGTTGTTCTTTCAGTTTCTGGAATTTTATATCGAGACACTATAGCTGTCCAGATATCAAAACCCACACTTTCTAAATGTATTTTCATCTTAGGTTTCCACTGGTCATAGTTGGTACCATTGATGAAAGGTGGTCTTTTGGTAGCAGCACCCTCTAGTCTATTATCCAAAGTTAGATTTTAGAAATGATATTTATAGAGATAAAATTTAGAACTAACATAAATTTAAGATCATTAAAGATACAACTACAATCACATTTGAAAAACAATGTATTTTAGAAATACTTTAACAAAAACAATCCTCTGATATCAAATGTTGGTCGTAGTGGATACTCAAGAGGGGGGGGGGTGAATTGAGTTCCAATTAATATTTCGGTTAAAATATTTCAATTAAAATCTTCTAATTTATAAAACAAGTTAAACATGGGTAAATTTGTAAAACAGTAAAGGTTCAAATAGGTTCTTAAAATATTGATTAGGTCTCAGCTAATTTAATCAGAAGATTAACATAGATTTTGAAACTAATCTGTTGATTTACAATATTTAAAAACACTTGAAATATTAACTATAAAAGTAACATTAAAATAGTTTGTATTTCAAAGTAATAGCAGAGGAATATAAATTAGATATTGTATAATTTAAACATAAACTAAAATGCACAGCAGATATAACCAAGAGGTTCAGTATCTAGCCGATACTTAGTCCTATTAAACAATTTATATAAAAGTGATCCACACCCTGGATCAGGGTTAACAAGAGTAAAAGACTGTCCAGGCCACGCAGGGACCTATACCACAGTTCTTCGTGGGAAACCAAAATAAAGACCAGGAGACACAAGGACCTCTTCCACAGTTGTCATGGGTAAACAAGAGTAAAGAGTTTTGGTGTGAGGATTGAGATATCCTCTAATTCAGCACAGGAGTCAGTGTGTGTGTAAGATATAAAGAGTACACACACTACTCGAAGAAGTAAATAATGAATCACTCAGATATATTTTATGAATGTTTAAAAAGCTATAGTGATTATTAGTGTAGCTTTGGACTCCTTGGATTCAGTAGAAATGATTCTAAGTCCTTCTCTGATTTTTCTATTGAAAAACAGAGTATTGTGATTCATCTTAGTGTCTTTCACTAGTGAAGATTTTCTCTTGATTCTTTGTGCGTTCTTCAGTTGATTTGGATTTCATGCATGTGAGTTCTTGAATGATCTTTAAATATCTTCTTCATGCTCAGGATTATTCTTCTATTCAGTACAGATCTCAAGTGTATTGTCTGTAGCTTTTCGTATGTTTTAGTATCTGTATTTTCTTGTCTCCTATATTAAAGCTCAATCCTCCTTATATTCCTCAAGCTCCGACAATAAGAATGATTACCTTTTCATAGTTTCAAGTTAAGGTTTCCTTACATGCCAACAACTATCATTAAATATCATTAATTACATTAAACACATCAAATATGACCATTAGCAATATTTAAATAATATTGAAAAAAGGTTAATAAATGGTGTCACAGTAGTTATGCAAATGGTGTACCCTTCATGGCATGTCCTTCATGGTATAACCTTCATGATATGTGGCTCACGGTGTGTCCTTCACAGTACAACCTGCACGATATGTGGATCACGGTGTGACCTTCACTATGTCAGAGTCACGTTGTATGACTCACGGTTTCTGGCTTCCGGTGCCTTGTGCCATGGTAACTGTGTCTTGCTAACTGTGTCTTAGCACTTAGGCAATCAGAGTGTCTAACTTACTGTGTCATGGTGTCTCATTGGTCATAGTGTTTGAGATTTAGACTTCGTGGTGACTGCTTCACTGTGACTGTGTCTTGCACAGAGTCTGACTTTCTGTGTCAAGCTTCACGGTGACTTTTTACTTGAAAAATATATGTATTATGTGTTTGAAAATAATATACATAAGATGATTGGAACTTAACCAGTATAAATTATTAGAGATAAATTGAAATAAAAATACAGAGGATTGATATGAAAAGTGAGATTTTATGATTAGTAACAAGATTTGTAACTAGTAAGGAGATAGTAAGGAGATTTGTGATTATTATTAAGATTGGTAAATCATAATGAGATTTGTGATCATTAAAACATGATTAATACATGAGGAGTCCAAAAATATTAAATTGACATAATTATTCCTTAATTAAAAATAATTTAATTAATTTGACCTGAATCATCATTATACTTGATTAACCTATAAGGAATGTTTTGGATTAATTTTTTTTCTAAAAACTATTTTATAAGAATAATGTGTTTTTAACTTAATAAATTAAATTAGTCTCTATTTTATAATTTTTTATGAGATTTATAAAATATATATTCAATTATGTTTTTTAAAATTTATTCTATTGTTTTTACACATAATTTAATGTATGTAAATTCAATTTGATTCTTAAAAATGAATTTATTCAAAACAGGTTGACATTGTGGTTTGACAACTTATTTAAAATTAAATTCATACAGTTATAGAAATTTTATTTTTTATAGTTTATTATAGATTTAAAATCATCATAATTAATATAATTTAATAGGTTCAAATTAATTTTTGTTCATAAAAAATAGTAAAAATTATATCTTTTATAACCATGCTTAAGGATAACATAGGTTTATTGGGGTTAAACCAAGTGATAAGAGTGTGATTTCATCCCATAATTTCCCAATTATTATATTTTGAATACATTTAATCCTTAAATTATCAAAAATTTGAACAATTTTATATTAATAGAAACTATCCAATTAACATGACCTTATATCATTAAATTATTTTAATAGATTCCATATATATCCCTCCAGTCACTTATAAAATAGAACCTTATCTCCTCCATTATTCACAAAATTTAATCACTATATATAAATATGTACATACAAAAAATCCATATTAGAATCATTAACTTAATATTTACTCTTATTTATTTATTTTAATATCAATCCTTCAAGGCTTAATGTGTAATCCTAATGAGATCTTTTAAAGAAGCGATATAAATTTTAACAAAGATCCTACATTTTTATTTATCCATATACTTCATATTAAATTGTTTTATCAATCATTTTTTTTAGAATCTAGATTCAAAAATATACTTATATATTAGTATGATGATGTAAAAACAATTTTCATACTCTATTTCATCAAGTAGGAAATCAAATTATCACATGTGCATATTTATAGACCTTTGTCTCCACCAAGAGAAACGATTCAATTTCCAATACCATCATTGATGGTTTGTTATTCTTTTATATTTAATTTTTATATATGAAATTTATTATAAAATAATACATTTTTATTGTGATATATTATTTACCATACTTTTCTCCATCCATTGAAAAATGAAAACAACCCTCGTGTATACGTACGGACTATTGTCTCTACATAGTGATGTAATTAATTTTTCATAACCTAGTTATTTTTAACGTTTATAATTATGTATATAATGAATATATATGAAATTAAAAGGATGATAAATATTATATAAATGAATTAACTCAATAAAATGAAAAAAACCTAAACTTTCAATCCAAAATATACAAGAAAAAAGAACAGTTAACATAGGACATAATGATAATAATAGAAGATTGTTAATGAATGAGTGATAAAACGTTATAAGTAAATAATTAATTTTATTGAAGGTATTAATATGTTTACTTTATATAATTATATAATATTAAAATTTCTTATACATAATCTTAGAGTGCTTATGAAGCACTATAGAGTTGACATAAGGGTTTTATCTTACTATCTCATTTTTCGATGATAACTAATGGTTAAAAATCATGATAATTAAAATATATGATATATATCTTCAAAATACCTTGTATGTAATTATCCTATTTTTATTTCTGGTTATTAACTATTTTCCATTCATCTTCCTCTCTTAAATTACTCAAAATACTGGAATTTGTTTTAAGGAAAGTCGATTCTATTTCTCTCTTCAAAAGATAATCATCTCTTCCATGTCTAAATTATTATTCAAAATGTTCTAAATAATAGTTTAAATATGATAAAATTATTTATTAAAGTCATTTTCCATGTTTTAATTCCTATAATTATTTTTTATAAATTAGTTTTTTTTTATTTTTTTAATGGTGAACTTTTCAATTTACTAAAAATGTGAAATTAAGTTTCTATTTTAATATAAACGACATGAACTAATTTACATAGAATTATGAATAACATTTTATATGAATATTACATTATAATTTTCCTTGTTTATTTTCATATAAAAATGACTTCCATGCAATTTTTGAAATTTTTATATTTTAAACAAGTGATTTAAAAAAGAGAGGCACATTTTTCAGATGAAATGCCCTAGTGATATTTTAAAGGTATTTTCATCTATAAAAACATATTTGGATGTTTCATAAGATTTTATACGGATATTATATGACATTAACAATTTTTTTATTTCTCTGGTTGGTTTAAGATCATGATATTGAAAATTTTATGAAACCCATATCCTTTCCATGAGTTATGATGTTATGATATAATGAATGTTTGAAGATATTGTGAGACACAAATTTTGGTTTTCATTATTGTATAGGTATACATAGAATTATAAATTCATATACTATATTGGTTAAAGATATATATGTCATGAGATAATAATTAATAGAATGTGGGTGAACCATGTTCAATAAGTTACTTTTCCTAATAATATTATATTGGGAGTGAACCTCGACTAAGGAAATAATAAAATGGGGGTAATCATATTCTTGTATTACAGTAATGGTTGTGATCCTTGACAAAAAAATGATTTTTTATGCTTATGTGTATTAAAAAAACTTATGATTTTTTCTTATTTTATGTTCTCATGGATCATGATTTATTATTGATGAATACACACCCATATACCATATGAATGTTTTTTTGAAAAAAATATATGACATGTTTTGTGATTAATGATATTTTTTTAATTGGGTTTGATACTTGTAATTCATGATCATGTTGTCGTAATTTTATTATTATCTAATGTAAACTCATGATAATTGACTGATATCTCTTATTTATACCCTAAAGGATCATCTGTTCTCACCAATTGTTATTTTCCACTTCAAAAGGTTATAATTAATGTCTTTAAGAATGATATTTATAATAAGGGTTATAGATTTAAATAACTTAATGAAAAATGATGTAGATATTTTATGAAATGTTTTCTTTTGTATCCATGTTTCTAATGACACTGAAACTATATGTTAATGTAATTTATATTAGATACGTTTTTTGAATATTAACATTATGAGATGTTATATTTACATATGAAATGTATTGTTCCATATACACTGCATATGGGAAATTCAAATGTGGCTACATAACCAAGAAGTACAAGGATTTCACAACAAGAATGAGACCACTCTCCAAAAAAGTATTCATCTTTCTCAAAAAACTATTTTAATTACAATTTTTAATTATGTAGTTTATTATGAATATGTTGTCAAAAGAAAGACACCTATATCTAACTATCTATCAACAGCATTTAAAAAAATAAAATCATGTTTATCAGTATATTCATATTATATGAAAACCAAGAGAGAAAGAATATCATATTACATGGCTTGTTATTTAATCATGGCATTAAAATTATCTCAAAATTTACTTTTTTAACATTTTTTCAACAAAATAATACTACAAAAAACAACCAAAACACAAATATATCATATTATTATAGAAAAACATGAGGCATTAATAAGAATTCAACAAATATATATCATATCCCAAACCAAAACTTCATTATTCATTTAATTTTTCCTAATATTATCTTAATTTGGTTAATTATAAATTTTCACAAAGGATTAATGCATGATAATATCTTAATTTAAATTAAATATAATGGGAAGGGAATAGATAATAGATATCAGTATGAAGAGATGAATGTTTTTTGAATAATAATGGAACACCGTGTTTGAAAAATAAACTACCTCTTTAGAAGGGAATCAATGATCTCTCAAACACCAGCACATAAAGATCCACAAAACATTCATCGATCGAAAAATTAACAAAAGATAAGATAATAACCTATAATAGTATGGTAAAAGATAAATTAAAGAGAAAATAAACTTTAGATAATGTAAAAGTAAGCTTAAATCACCACATATTGACCTCTAGAAGATAGGGGTTGATTTCGATCAAAGCGGATTTAATGGAATTAGAAAATCAATCTCATGGACACCTAGGGTTTAATAGAGAAGAGATGAAATTAGAGAATCTTTAGGGGGTCCCCACAATATAATGAGGATGGTTATGATGTATTCATGAAATGAAAGGGTACCTCACACCATGAATTCCTCTAACACGTATTCACTAAAAATTATTCTCTTTTGTTCATAAACCCCAAACCCCTTTCATGTCATGAAGTACCAAATGACCCAATAGATTTATTCTAGTTAGATATATTTAATTAAACCTCAAAACCCATTAGGGAGTGAAAACGAAACCAATCAATGATTCAGAATTATAGTGTTAAAAAACTAGTTCACGTTGTGAATTACTCTAGGAGACGGGGTTCCTGATTCCAATAATTCATTTCTACCTCAAACAAGCAAGGGGGAGGGCCTAGAAAAAACTAGTCCCTGACACCAACCCACTTGTCACATCATTATATTTCCAAAATTATTTTAATAAAAATATTATATAAATGATAATAATCATACACGAATCTATATGGATGACATAGGAATCCCATAAAATGAATAAAAACAACTTTAATAATAAATTAATATATTATTAACTTATTCAAAATTGAAATAATCACTTGAATAAGATATAATTAGTTTTGAGGGAAGAAATAAATTCTATAAACAATGTATAGGATAGAAACAAATTTTTTTATTATTGTAAAGTGCAGAGACACCATCAATGAGTTAAAGAAGTATATTAGTATAAATAGAAATAAATGATGAGATAAATTGAGAATAAATATTATTTAAAAGTTCAAAAAATATGAATTGATAAAAAATGTGTTTTCTAGAGTGGAATACTCAAGAGGGGGATGAAGTTAGTTTCTATTAAAAAATTTATATTTAAATTATTTATATTGAAATCCACCATTTCATAAAACAAGTTAAACTGTACTGAATTTATAAAGATTTTAAGTGTTCAATTAGTTTCTCAAATATTAATTATTTCTTAGTTAACATAATCTGGTGATTATGTTTTCTTTTGAAACTAACTTTCCATCTAGTAATAAGTATAAAAATAATGTAGTTCAACTATCAGGGTTACATTAAAGAAGATTTGAATTTCAAAGTAATTAGCAGCGGAAAAGAGAAGATAGTTTAAACAGAAATAAGATGCACAACAGTTTTAACCAAGAGGTTCAGTATCATGCTGAGACATAGTACACTAAAACATTTTATTTAAAACTTTCATCCACACCCTATATTGGGGTAAACAATAGTACTGAGACTGTCCAGGTATTAAGACCTCTACCACAGTTCTACAGGGGGTAAATTAAAACAAAAGCACAAAGGATATCCAGGTCACACTTGAATTCTACCAAAATTCACAGTGGGATGCTAGAAGGTTTAGAAAGTTTGAGTGAGGATTTTAGATATCCTCCAGTTATGCTTAGGAGATAGTGTGTGTTTAAGATAAACAGAAGCACACACACAACTCAAATATAAATAAACAAATCACAATAGAGCTAATAATATTGAGATGAGTATGGAAAGCTCTATGTGATGGAAATGCAGCTCTGGACTCCTTTTTTATTGAGTAGTTGATGTTTTGAGTGCTTATATGGTTTTTTTTTGAAAATAGAGTATCATTGTTCTGTTTCTTAACTTCTAAGTATGATTATTTTTCTTGAGATTGTAGTAGTCTTCGTAGTACAATAATGTCCTTCAATTTCTAGTAAAGTTCTTGTTTGAAGCTCTCATGTATCTATTCCTTTTTCTCCAATATATATCTATTTTTCATCCTCTATATCACAGTTTATATGCATATTTGATATTCCTTTCAATACACATGTAGTGGTTTGACATAAGGCGTGATTACTTCTGCATGTACGAGGTACGGTTCCTTGACATCCAAGAAACATCATTAATTAATTTCCAACATAAGGTGTGATTACTTCTACCGGTATGAGGTATGGTTTCCTAACATCCAAAAAACATAATTAATTAATATTAGTTGCATTAAAATCACCAAATATGAACATTTATAATAAACAAACAGAGATAGAGTTTAGAGAAAGAGTGATTGGTTTCCATCGGTAGCTCGTTGTATCAGTGAACTTGTAGTGGTGGACTTGTAATGGTAGGTCTTGAATCGGTAGATTTTACTCTCGATAATGATAGATTTATGTATCATTTATTTTTTGTAGATGTATCTCTCTTTTATTTGTAGCTCCTTGTGTATTAGTATCTCCTTTTATTGGTAGCTACTTGTGTAGCAATAGCTTTGCATCGGTAGCTGTCTGTCTATATCGATAGACTATTTATCGGTGACTATTTGTATAATAGAAGACTTGGTCAATTATTGACATCTGTTTATTGGTAGCTCTGTCTGTATTAGTGACCCTAAAATCAAATGCTTATGAAGTATCTGTTCTATGCATTTCATTTCCAGATTGAGTTGGTATCAATATTAATCATTGTTAGAAATTTATAATCATAAATAAACATTGATTAACATATTCCAATGACATAATATAATCATTTTGATATTCATATAAACTCATTAGCAATATTTCATAATTTTAAAGTATAATTAATATATAGATAGACATTATTTGGGATTATCAAAACATATCTAAACATAATTGAGATTATCAAAACAGTTGAGTCCAATAATCTCCCACCTTTTGATAATCACAAATTATGTCATTATAATCCAGAATAATCATTTATGTATCAGTATAAAATACATTTTTTCTCACCACTTAGTGTGTTCAATGGTATTTTCAAATGATGTAAAAATAACATTCTGTGTAAATATAATTGAATTTCAAAGGAAATAGAGAATATAGTATAAGAGGTAAATGTATCAGAGGTAGAATTATACATATATATATATATATATATATAAATAGACTCATTGTATATCTAGAACATACATTATATATTTGAGACTCATTATCCCTATCCTTAACCATATTGTTCTCCCCCACATTTCTCCATATTATTATGTCTCCGCCTATGAGATGAGTAAAAAGAAGGATTAAAAAAATTTAGTAGAGAAAAAATATAAAGTAAAATATAATTAGACGGTATCGGTATTACTTCATGAAAAAAATACATAGAAATACAAAAATGATACAAAAAGAATTCAAGTGATCCCTATCAAATGTCCTATACACTAATCAATCCACCTCCCCAATATGTAATTTGGATTTTCCTTTGGGATCAGAAGTAGAGTAAGTCTTGGTAGGCGTAGGTGAATGCTTGGGAACACTAGTGATGGTCAAAGGTTGTTGAGCTACTGAAACACTGTCGGGCCTATAATGGGTACTATGTGGCGTGATAATAAGAGTAAGACTTCAGATAGCTTAAGCTAGAGTCAACCAAGGTGTGGAACCAGCATATCCAGTGGTAGGTAAGTCAGGAGGCACGATGATAGGTGTACTGTCCACATGTAGAAAAGGAAGTAACAAGTTCCTAAAATCCCTGATGATTCCTCATCCTCTCTCTATAATAGAGATAAAATCATCCTTGTTCTCCATAAACTTGTCTAAGGTAGGATTCAACTCTATGAACTTACTAAATTGATCTCTAAAATCGTGAGTGACTAGGGGTAGTATCAAGTTTATAATAGAATCTTGAAATGATTCTGATGCTTGGTATACACCTTCTAGAAATAGAGATCAATCTCGTCTTTGATTTCCCTTTGGGAAGAAGTACGATCTATCATATAGTATTGGACGATCTTTATGATATCCATTGTGATGTATATCACCTAAGAGTCAGATGATCTATTGGCACTAACTTGACCAAGATCTTCTTTTAGCACATATCTAAACTATTCAACATCAACTGAAACTCTGGAGGTACCAAGAGTTTTTACAGTGAAAGATACTGTTTCTTTGAAGGATTGTGTCAAATTACTTATCAGTTTCTTCACAAAGAAATCTTGAGTACTGATATACTCTTTTATGGTCTATTTAAAGCTCTCAAAATCATCCCCAACCTATTTTACTACACCTCTAGTGGAGTTGATGTCAGTATCAACTTGAGATTGGGCACTAAAAAAGGTATCAAATGAAGCAACAGATTGCTTCAAAGAATCAATAGCCTCTGTCAAACTACCAATATGATTTTGAAACACTTTCACTCCATCCATAAATTTTGTCACAAGACATAACAAAACACTTCTTAGAGAAGATAGCAAAGAACATTCCATCTTACTTAGATCTTCAACAAAATAAGTTTTCAAATCAGATTTCAGTGCCTCAAGATCTCCTTTTCTCAAAATGTCTTCAAGCAGAGCTAAAGGAGCTACTGGTTTAGTAGTAACTTCCTTTGAGAATATATCATAAGACACATTATGCCTTCTAATGGGTGTCTCATCATCATAATTAGGATAGTATACTCCCAATATAAAAAATCCTGGATTTACAGACCAATCTTCCACTTCATAGGTCACCAAAATTGATCCTATCCTTGCAGGTTACTCCCACTCAAGTGGAGATTCCTCCTCTTCAGCACCACCTGCAACCATCTCTACTTTATAGGAGTTATCTATAACCATATTTATATCCAAGACATGTGGTAGAGGCTGCTGTATTTTAGTAAAAAGTACGGGTCTATCCACTTCCAGAACCTCCTCAACAGGCATAATAGAGCTCTCAATCAGAGGACTGAGACTCAAGCAAGTAATTCCATTTTTATATACTTGTTCTTCTTCGTCATCACTACTAATGGAATCTGGAGAAGTCTCCTTATGATCTGATCTCGGAATTTCTTCCTCATTTACAATTATTTCTTCATCACATTCTCCGAGAACTGCTTCCTTTCTATGTAGGGTCACAAGTGGAGTTTCTTTTCCATATGATACCTTTTCAGCAGCTGGGATTTGGGGAAAATCAGGATCCCCTCAATCTTCTATAGAGGTATCATCCTCAGCTTCATCATCCATATATTGAGGTTCCTCTTCATCAGGTCCTAGAACAAGATCCCTCACATCCTTTGGACTGAAAGGATGGTCTACAGAATTGAACCTTTATTACAACATCCCTTCATCACTACCCATTCTATTATCCATGGGTTCCAGTTAATCATCACGTATTGGGAAATGGTTTTGGTGTTACAGTAGTTATCCTGCACAACTATAGTCTCATTTTGTGACCCAGCTATTCCCTTTACTTTAAGCATTAATGATATCATCTTGGAAAAGAACATAGTATTTGTTTTTGATTTCACCCTAGTCATATATTCCATTTTAATTGTTATAAATCTACACAAATTTACTTTGACACTACGACTTAGTATATACAATAAGAATATATCATGGAATCCAAGGTTTGAAAAATCCCCTCTTCTTGGATAGAACACATGCTAGATAAATTTGAACAGAAACCGGTTTTCTCCATCCATTTTTGTAGCAACAACTTTTCTTGGTGTGCCATCTTTAGTGAGATCTTTTGAAGTATTTTCATACTGAAAAATGTCACTAGTGGGAGGTAATGACTTTAAGAAATTTCCAAATTAACCCTCATGTGGAACTTCCACACACTCAACCCATTCAATGGAAGAAAATGATATTACCTTTTCATTCACTACTGATACCATTCTGTTCTCACCTTCTGATTTCTCAAGATGAACAAACTCATAGAATTCCTTTACCAATTTTTGATAATAAGAACCATTGTTATTCGCAAAACGTTCAAGACACCCTTGTTCCTCTAATATCTTTAGAACCAATGATTTTCTTGGCAGGAGCCATTCTGCACAGAGTTCTTTCTCGATTATGATATATCTATCTAGTAAGTGCGGGTTCACTTCACTCTTGTTATGACTTGTTCCACTACCACTACCTTCAAATCCTTCTTTTTTCCTCTTTTCACTTGGTGCATCACCATCATCTATGACTACCAGCCTTTTTACTCTTTCCATTTCCAAATCAAAGAGCTTAGGTTTCACAAGAAATGTGGGAGTTCGAGAAGTAAGGTTTGAAGTGCAGAGAGTTTGCAGTGGATTGAAACATGACTTAGACATAATTTTTATCATTTAGAAATCAAGATGTAATAAAACAAATACATTAGTAATAAGAAATGTTTCCATTAAAAACATGAAATCCAGACAATGAAAAACATATCGGTGACAACTACCAGTGAGAATCCTAATGGAGAGGTTTCACTAATGGTGAGGTTTATCAATCGATGTGGTTTCACTAATGTTGAGGTCTTTCTAACGGTGAGGTTCTTCTAATGGCGATGTTTCTATAATGGTGAGGTTTATCTAATGGTGAGGTATCTCTAATGGTGATATTTCTCTAACAGTGAGGTTTATCTAGTGGTTAGGTTTCTACTAATTGTGAGGATTCACTAACTATGAGGTTTCTCAAAGGGTGAGGTTTCTCTAATGGTGAGGTTTTAAGAAAGTTTATCATTACTTACACATGTATAATGTTACTTAACCTTTATTAACATTAAGGCTTGGTGAATATGTTAGCTAATTGATGTCCAGTGCCTATAAATTCATGATTAATATCACCCTTTTGAAAATGATCCCTCATAAATGGATGCCTTACATCAATGTGTTTAGTCCTAGAGTGAGATATATGATTCTTAGAGATATTGATCACTCTAGTGTTATCACAGTTTATATATACATGCCTAAATTGATATTCATAGTTCAATAGAGTGTGTTTCATCCATAAAATATGTGCACAGTAACAACCAACTGCTATGTACTCTGCTTCAGTAGTAGACAATGTAATAGAATTCTGATTTTAACTACACCAAGATACTATAGACATACCCAGAAAGTGACATATTCCCGATGTACTCTTCCAATCTAACTTCAACCAGCAAAGTCAACATCTGAATAAATTATTAAATCAAAATATTTCCCTTTTGGAGAAAATAATCCTAAATACATAGTATGTTTAAGATATTTGAAAACCCTTTTAACAGCATGCATGTGTGACTATTTTGGATTAGATTGAAATATTGCACACATACATACACTAAACATAATATCCGATCGACTAGACGTAAGATAAAGTAAACTCCCAATCATACCTCTATAATTGGTTCGATCCACTACTTTCCCAGTTTCCTCTCCATCCAATTTACAAGTTGTACTAATAGGCGTATCACTTTCCTTATTATTATCCAAAACAAAACATTTTATAAGATCATTTATATATTTACATTGATTTAAAATAATTCCATTTTCATTTTGAAAAACTTGAAATCCAAGAAAAAATTTGAGTTCTCCCATTAAACTCATTTAAAATTCACTTTTCATACACTTTGAGAAATCAATTCACAATGTATTTTTAGAGGATTCGAAAATAATATCATCAACATAGATTTGTAATATCAAAACATCATTGGAAATCCTTTTGATCAAAAGATTTGGATCACAAATCCCTTTAATAAAATCTTTTGAAATAAGAAAATTACTATTTCTATCATACCAAGCTCGTGGAGCTTGTTTTGAACCATATAAAGATTTAGAAATCTTAAATAATTGATTTGGAAAATGAGGGTTAGTAAATCCAGGTGGTTGTTCAAAAAAAACATCTTCAATTATAAAACCATTTAGAAAAGAATTTTTAACATCCATTTGATATAACATGAAATTTAGATGAGCAGCATAAGCAAGAAGAATTCTAATAGCTTCTAACGTAGCTACAGGTGCAAAGGTTTCCTCGTAGTCTATTCATTTTTCGTGACTATATCCTTATGCGAATAACCTATCTCTGTTTCTAACTATATTTCCAAACTCATCAACTTTATTTCTCAGAACCCATATAGTGGCTATGGTCAAGGTGTCCTTTGGTCATTCAACTAAATTCCATAATTTGTTTCATTAAAATTTATTTAACTATTATTGCATATTAATTACCCAAAATTAATTATCAATTTCATCATTGATATTTTTAGGTTCTGGCTATGAAGGAAAGTCTTGAGGTTTAAACCAATTTCTTAGAGAAGCCCTAGTCTGAGTTCCTATATCTAAATCTCCTACAACAGCATCTAAAGGATGATTCTTTAGAATCATAGTTGGCCTGGTCATGGTAGGACTAGAGATTCCAGGTTCTTCTGTAAGGTTGGTTCCAATAGAAACAAGTTCTGGAAAGTTTCCAAAAATTACTTGTTTTTACACCAAGTTCATTGCCTTTATCATTATGGTTCAGAATTGACATATCATCTTCAAGATTTTCAAGAGGGGTCTTAGGTTCATGTAGATCAGTTTCATCAAATTTGATGTGCATAGATTCTTCCACACATTTTGTCCTTTTATTAAATACTCTATAATCATTTCATGATATAGAATAACCTAGAATAATTCCTTCGTCACTTATGGATGCAAACATATCATGATTATCATTAGTATTGAGAATAAAGACATTACAACCAAAAACTCTAAAGTAACTAAATTTAGGATTCCTATTATTCCACAGTTCATAAGGGGTCTTTTTAATAACATGTCTAATCAAGACTCAATTTATAATATAACAAGTTGTATTTATAGCTTCTGCATAGAAGTAAACAGGTAAGTCATACTAATTAAGAATGGTTCTTTCAATTTTTTGAAGGCTTCTATTACTTCTTTCTAATACACCATTCTGTTGAGGTGTCCTAGGGGAAGAGAAATTGTGAGTGTAGCCATTGTATGAGAAATAGGTTTTAAAGTCATGATTTTCAAACTCACGACCTGGATCACTTCTTAGGGTCTTAATCTTAAGTCCACTAAGGTTCTCTACAGACTTGGAGTATTTAATGAAATAGGAACAAGCTTCAACTTTGTGAGAAAGAAAGTGTACCCAAGTGTATCTAGAAAATTCATGTCCTACAAAATTGACATAGTGCTTCCCATTTAAACTAAAAATTCTAGATGGTCCAAACAAATCCATGTGAACCAACTCAAGAGGATTATAAGTTGAAACTTATTTCGTTAATTTGAACGAAACATTATGTTGTTTTCCCTTTTGACAGGGATTAAACAATTTGTCTTTTGGTAATTTTAGTTTGGGAAAGTCTCTAACTAAAACATTCCTAGTTAGTTTCCTATGTGAATGAACTTTTTGTGTTCTAATCATATGTTTCATAGACATGATTCTTTATGAAAAGCATTTAAACAAGTAACATTTTGTTTATCTAAAGAACTCAAATCTAAACCATATACATTTTCATTTCTTAAAGAAGTAAATACCAAATTATTTTTATAATAAAATACATTAAAAGCATAGTTTTCAAATTTAATTTTGAAACCATCATCACAAAACTAAGTAATGCTTAACAGGTTGTATTTTAGTCCATCAAAAAATAATACTTCAGAAATTAAAATTGAATCATTATTACTAATCTGGCCTAAGCAGATGATATTTCCTTTTTAATTACCACCAAAGGTGACATGACCTCCATGAACCTTGATTAAACTTTTAAAACATGAGTAGTATCCAGTCATATGTCATGAAAATCCACTATCCAAGTACTATATTTTCATACATTAACTCTTCATGAAGGTCTCCTACAGAACATGTTTAAATAGAAAATGATTTTTGTAACCAGATTTTCTTTGGTCCAGATAGGTTAGAAAGTAAAATATTAGGCACCTATATTTGTATAACATGTTTCCTATAGTTAATAAGTTCAAATGATTATGACAAAAAAAACTTTGTTTGGTCTATAAGAATCTGAATATCTAAATGAAGCATAAGAATTTCTAGAACATGAACTAGCAGCATACTGTCAAGATTTTGGAATGAATTTATTCTTAACAAACTGTCTCTATCCAGGTTGGTATCCTAAACTAGTAGTATTCTTTGGTGAAACTCATTTTCCATGCATTTGAGTTAGAGTATTCGTTATATTTGAAAACTTTTCTAAGTCTTTTCTGAGTTTCTCATCAGAAAATTTTAGTTCAGTATTCTCCTTTAACAGTTGATCATTCATTTCCTTTTCTATACTAAGATCAGATTTAACAGTACCAGTCAAGGCATAATATTTCTTTAATGATTTTTACTTATCTTTAGTCTCATTAAAAGTATCTTCTAACATATTACAATATTTAAATAATTCAAATTTAGATATATTATCATCATTATTTGAATCACATTCAATCCTAGAAGTGTAATCATTATGCATAGGGGAATTAAGTGTTGCCTTAAATGTTTCAGTCATGAATCACATGTTGGAATGATTCATTTCTTCAGAATCAGAAGCTTCCGATCCACTTGAGCTGTCTTCCGAAACACTCCATGTTTTCTTTGTAGCTTTATTATATTTATTGTACTTATAATCATATTTCTTCTTAAAATTAAATTTTGGATAGTCAGCCTTAACAGGTCCTTTTCTTTTACATTCATAACAGACTATCTCATCATATTTATCATCTTTCTTTCAATCTCTTTTCCAATTACCTAATTGGTCATACTTAACCTTAGAATTTAATTTTTTGAAAACTTTATTCTCCATATAGAATTTCTTGAATCTCTTAGCTATATGATCCATATCTTCATCACTATCTGAATTTGAACCTTCACTTGTTGAACTTTCAATAGGTATGTCAAATTTCGCCTTGTCCTTGGTCATTGAGGTAGTAGACTTAAATTCCACTAACTTATTCTTAATTTCATCATCTTCCTAGTTTTTTACCTTCATCGCTTCTTCATACATCATCAATAAACAAATAAAATCTTTAACAGGTAGTGAACTTATATCAAATTATTCTCTTATTGAAAATGATGTGCCTTTCTATCTTTCTGGCAGACATCTAAGTATTCTAATGATTTTAAGTTTTTCTTGAAAAACTCTTCCCAGCAAGCACATAGTGTTAATAAATTTCATAGAACCTGAGATACCTATCAGAAATAGGTTAATCAAACCTCTTTTTAAAATTATCATATTTAATAGTGTAAGTGACTAATCTCATCTCTTTCACATAGGTTGTTCCTTCATGAGAAGCAGCCAAAGTATCCCATATATCATGTGTTGTTTTAAAACCAAAAATATTGTTAAAATTTTCACCTCCTAGAGAGTAGTAAAGAGTTTTCATTTCTTTACAATTATCGTTGTAATCAGATTTTTTAGAATCATTTGAAGTAGTTCTAGAAGCCATTGGAATCTCATACTAAGACTCTATAGTAGTCCAAATGTCAAATCACATACTTTATAAGTGAATTTTCATATTGATTTTCCATTGGGCATAATTAACACCATTAAATAAAAGTTTCATATATTTATATTCACCTTATAATCTATTATCCATAATATCTATGTTTTAAAAAGATAAATAATGTTAAAAATTTAGAAATAAAAGAAATTTTGAGATTTTTAAGATACAACTAAAATCACAGTTGAAAACTTTTCACAAAAATAGTGTTTTGAAAAACATTTATCTACTTCATCTGATAACAAATATTGTATGGAGAGTAATATTCAAGAAGGGTGAATTGAGTTCTTATTAAAAAAATTATGTTTAAAAGATTTATATTGAAATCCACCAATCCATAAAACAAGTAAAACTATAGAAAATTTATAAAGATTGTAAGTGTTCAATTAGTTTCTCAAAGATTGATTGTTTCTCAATTAAATTATTCTAAAGACTAATATAGCTTTTGAATCTAACTTATTGGATAGAAATAATGAAAAATACTTTCTAGTTCAACTATCAGAGTTACTATAATGTTGATTTGAATTTCAAAGCAATTAGAAGCAGATAAGAGAAGATTGTTTAAACTGAAGTATGATGCACAATAGTTTTAACCAAGAGGTTCAGTCTCAAGCTGAGACATAGTCCTCTCAAATAGTTTATATAAAAATTTGATCCACACCCTGGATCGGGGTAAACAATAGTACTGAGATTGTCCAGGTACTAAGACCTCTACCACAGTTCTACGTGGGATAAACTAAAACAATAGCACACAGGCTATCCAGGTCACACTTGACCTCTACCACAATTCAAAGTGGGATACTAGAAGGATTATAAAGATTGAGTGAGGATTTTAGATATCCTCCAGTTATTATTAGGAGATAATTTGTGTCTGAGATAAACAGAAGCACACACACAACTCGAAATGCAAATAAACAAATCACAATAGTGCTAATAAGATTGAGATGAGTTTGGAAAGATCAACGTGATGGAAATGCAGCTCTGGACTACATTTGTATTGGGAAGATGTTGTTTTGAGTCCTTCTTTAGAATTTTTCTGGAAAAAAGATTATCGTGGTTCTGTTTCTTGACTTCCAGGTATGAGTGTATTACTTGAGATTTCAGTAGTTTTTGTAGTACACCAATGACCTTAAATTTCTAGTAAAGTTCTTATTTCAATATATCTTGTATCTATTCCTTTTTATCCAATATATGTCTTTTTGTGCTTCCAATATATCATGATTTATTCAAAGATTTCATATTTATTTTTTATTTAATGTGGTGGTTCAACATAAGGCATGGTTACTTCTACATGTATGAGGTATGATTCCCTAACATCCAACAAACATCATTAATTAATTTCCGAAATATGGCTTGATTACTTCTGCAGGTACGAGGTACGATTTCTTGGAATCCAACAAACATCATTAATTAATATCAGTTGCATTTAAAGCACCAAATATGATAGTTTCTAATAAACAAATAGAGATAGAGTTTAGAGAAATAGTGACTTGTTTCCACCGGTAGCTCTTTGTATCAGTGAACTTTTAGCGGTGGACTTGTAATGATAGGTCTTGAATTGGTAGTTGTTACTCTCTATAATGGTATCTTTATATATCAGCGATTTTGTGTAGTTGTATATTGTTTGTATTGGTAGCTACTTGTGTAGAGGTAGCTCCTTCTATGAGTACCTGTTTGTGCAGTGGTAGCTCCTTCTATCGGTAGCTGCTTGTGTAGTGGTAGATTTGCATCGGTAGCTACTTTTGTAGCGGTAGATTTGCATTAGTAGCTATCTGTCTATCTTGGTAGACTATGTATCGGTGACTATTTGTATAATAGAAGACTTTGTCTATCAGTGAACTTTGTTTATCGGTAGCTCAGTCTGTATCAGTGACCCTAAAACTCGAATGATTATAATGTATATGTTCTTTGTTTTTCATTTCCAAATTGAGTTAGTATCAATATTAATCATTATTAAAAATTTATAAATATAAATATACATTGATTAAAATATTCCAATGATATGATATGATCATTTTGATATTCATATCAACTCATTAGCAGGATTTCATAATTTGAAAGTATAATTAATATATAGATATTCTTTATTTGGGATTATCAAAATATATCTAAACATAATTGAGTTTATCAAAACAGTCGAGTCCAACAGTCTCCCCCATTTTCATAATCACAAGTTATGGCATTATAATCTAGATTAATCATTAATGTATCAGTATAAAGACATTTTTTCTCACCTCTAAGTGTGTTCATTGATATTTTCAAATGATGTAAAAATATCATTCCTTGTAACCACAAATGAATTTCAAATGAAACAAAAAATATAGTATAAGAGATAAATGTATGAGAGGTAGAATTATATATATATATAATAGACTCATTATATATATAAGACTCACGTTATATATCTGAGACTCATTATCCCTATCCTTAGCTTTATAGTTCTCCACCAAATTTCTCCATATCATTATGTCTCCCCCTTTGTGATTAGTAAAAAGATGGAGTAAAAAAATAGAGTAGAGAAACAACATAAATTAAAAGAGAATGAGACCGTGTAGGTATTACTTCATGAAAAAAAGAATACATAGAGATACAGAAATGATACAAAAAGAATTAAACTGGTCTCTATCAAATTTCATCGCCACTAATCAATCCACCTCCCCAATATGTAATTTGTATTTTCCTTTGGAATTATAAGTGGAGTAAGTCTTGGTAGGCATAGGTGAATGCATGGGAACATCAGTGATGATCAAAGGTGGTTGAGCTACTGAAACATTGTCAGGTCTGTAATGGGTACTCCATGGTGTGATCAAAGGAGTAAGACTTCAGATAGCTTGAGCTGGAGTCAACTAAGGTGTGGAACCAGCAGAACCCGATGTAGGTAAGGCATGAGGCATGATGATAGGTGTATTATCCACATGATGAAAGGGAAGTAGTAGGTTCCTAAAATACATGATGATTCCTCCTCCTCTCTCCATAGCAGAGATAAAATCATCCTTGTTCTCCATAAACTTGTCCAAGGAAAGCTTCAACTCCCTAAACATACTGACTTGATCTCTAAAAGATTCAGTGACTGAGGGCAGTTTCATGTTTTCTAATAAAAGATTGAAATGAGTTTTAAGCTGATTCTTGGTATACAAATTCTGAAAAAAAGTTCAATCTTGACTTTCATTTCCTTTTGGGTAGTAGTAGCATCTCTCATATAGTCTTGAATGATATTTCTGATATCCCTTGTGGAAGATATCACCTGAGATTAATATGAGCTATTAGCACTAACGTGACCAAGTTATTCTTTCAAAATTGATCTTAACTGTTCAACATCAATGGAAACTCTGGAGGTACCAAGATGTTTTACAGTGAAATCTACAGTTTCTTTGAAGGATTGTGTCAAATTATATATTAGTTTCTTCAAACTAAATCTTGAGTACTGGAATTCTCTTTTATGGACTGTTTAAAGCTATCAAAAACAAACACAAACTTTTTTACTACACCTCCAGTGGAGTTGATGTCTGGATCAACATGATATTGGGCATTAAAAAGGTATCAAATGAAGCAACAGATTGCTTCAAAGAATCAATAGCCTCTGTCAAACTCCCAATCTGATTTTGACACAATTTCATTTCATCCATCACTTTTTTCAAAGAACTTGAAAAAACACTTCTGGGAGAATATACCAAAGAGCTTTACATCTTACATATCTCTTTAATAGAACAGGTTTTCAAATCAGATTTCAGTACCTCAAGATCTCCTTTTCTCACAATGTCATCAAGTAGAGTTAGAGGAGCTACAGGTTGAGAAGTATCTTCCTCTGATAAAATATCATAAGACACACGATGACTTATAATGGGTGTATCATCATCAGAATCAGGATGGTCTACTCCCAATACAACAAATCCTAGATCCATAGACCAATATTCCACTTTATTGGTCAAAGAAAATGATCCTATCTTTACAGGTTTCTCCCCCTTGAGTGGAGCTTCCTCCTCTTCAGCACCACCTGCAGCCATATCCTCTTCAGAGGAGTCATCTACAACCATATTTATATCCATGTTAGAATGCATAGGCTAGGGTATGTTAGTAATAAGAACTGGTCTGTCCACTTCAAGAACCTCCTAAACAGGCATAATAGAGCTCTCAATCAGAGGACTGAGACTGAAACATGTACTTCCATTTTCAGATACATTTTCTTCTTCATCATCACTACTACTAGAATCTGGAGCAGTCTACTTATGATTTGATCTAGGCAGTTCTTCCTCATTTATTGTGATTTCTTAAACACTTTCTCCTAGAACTTCTTCCTATCTAGGTAGGGTCACAGGTGGACTTTCTTTTACATATGATACCTTTTCAGTAGCTGGTCTTGGAAGAAAATCAGGATCCCCTCCATCTTCTATAGAGGTATCCTCCTCAGCATCATCATCACTTTATTGAGGTTCCTCCTCATTAGGTCCTACACCTAGATCCCTCACATCCTTTGGTTTGAAAGGATGGTCCACAGAATTGAACTTTTCATACAACTTCCCTTCATCACTGACCCATTCTCTTATCCATGGGTTCCAGTTAATCTTCATATATTTGGAAACGGTTTTGGAGATGTAGTAGTTTTCCTTCACAATTAAAGTCTAATCTTGAGACAAAACTATTTCCTTTACATTAAGCATTAAAGATTTCAACTTGGAAAAGAACAATGTAGAGACGCGAAGCTTGATGTACATGAATATTACATTACATTTGTGTAATACTAAATACAAAAGAAAAACAAACACACAAGGACCGTAATAGTTTAGTGTCTTTGGAAACTCAGAATAAAATCTTCTAATCGTGGTGAAATATCTTCAACATCTCCCAATAAAGATCTTCACTTTTTTCTTACCTAAAACTTTTCTTTATATCGTAGGGAAAAGAAAACATAAAAGGGTGAGCTCAAATACTCAGTAAGGGTAAACAAAAGAAATATCAATCACATCATATTCATAAGAACATATCTTTTGGAAATCTGAACCTGCAAAAGAGATCATGTTTTCACAACATGTGATAAATCATAGTAGTGAAATGTAATCCCAATAATCATAACATAAAACATGAAACTTTGTGGAATAAACACATAATCATAGAGAATCATATCTTATTAGTCAAGACTCATTGCCAAGACTATCTTACTGGACAAAGTCCATTTCTGAACCGAGTCACCCTCGTTTCAGTCCTGTTTCACTGAACCGGTATAACCTACCGTTCCAGCCATGTCTATCTCATGAGATATAAAATATTTACCCAATGAATTGGAGGGAGATATAGGTCCCACCCATCTCATAATGAAACCATTCTTATGTGTTCCACAAAATCATAAATCATACATCATTGCATAACCCATGTAATAAAAATGGGAATCTGAAACATCATGACATCATAAAACAATTCATATATGATAAAGGAATTCATAAAAATATTTCATTCACAACATAATCAAGTAAATGTAATAATAGGGATAGAAATATAACCCTATATTATCTTATATGGAAAATAATTTTGATAAAACACTTGAACTCTATTTTTGAGGAAAATAGCCTTTCAACTTCAAAAATACTTTTCCTTTCTTAACATGTCATAAAATTCTAAACTAAAAGAATTTGATTAAAAATAAACTTGAAAACATGTAAAGTAAGCTTCTTGGAAATAATGTTTTAAGAATACATTCATGCCGTATAAGTTAAAAAAACATTCTTCGTACTTTTGTCGGAAAAGTCAAAAAGTACCTTGTACGAAAAATGACAAAATATTCCTTTCATATCCTTTACTAAAAACTTATCGAAGGGTAAAATTGGATTTAAAAAATTGTAGGTGGATGGAAATAATATTACATATTGAGGAATCATGTATGTGGATGATAAAATACATCCCAATAAATTTCAAAGTATAAACAATCTCGGATAAAAATGGGATTGTGATATTTCCCTTACCTTAGGTCCGATATGCTTTGTACGTTTTCGAACCTCCTGTATAATGATTTAAATAATGTTATTGACTTATTCCAGAATCATACTTATTTTTTATGATATCATATATGGTCATATTCTTAGCTTCTTAGTAGTAATATTTCATTGCTACTTGTTATTCTGGTGTTTATAACTTTTTGTTCTTATGCGTGTTTTTTCGAATAAATTCTTATTCTAATATTTAGGTTATAGATACCTCATTTCCATAATGTTATTAGTGTAATATATATCATATTCATTCATTGAATTCATTTATATAATCATTATGAAATGAAGATCATGTAGAACGAGTCGCATCACATCGTGGAGACAGTATTCTGTACGTACGCACGAGTGATGATATCGTTCCTATGATCATGGAGTTGTATTGGAGCATATGTATACTATTTAAGAATAAATATCACTTTATAATAGTCTTATATAGTCATTATTTACACCATTATACCTATCCAAGTATGGTGGTGGTGGAAAATAGATTACACCACGGCGTGGAGACGGTATTTCGTACGTACGCACGCGCGGTGATTTCTTTTTCCGTAGGATGGATAGATGGTGAGATAGGGTTGTTTCATACTTATAATAAAATATCAGTATATGATTGATACTTATGTTATTACTTCATAACGATACAACTACAGAAGAAGAAGTGGAAGAAGAAATAAAGATGAAAGAATCAGTAACGGACATTACCACTTCTTTGAAGTGCTTCTTTGAGACCTCCTTTTTGGGCACTAAAATAGGTCTTTGAAGAATACCAAAACCTCTAGGATGTTTCTAGGGAAGTGGATAGAAGAAATTGGCAGGGGTTGTCAGAGCTTTAATGCTCAAAGTGGTGTGAGGAAGAGGGGGAGGAGGTTCCCTTTTATAAGGGAGGAGAGGGGCACCTTTGGAATAACTAAAAATATTATTTTATTATAAAGTCAAGTTCGGTTTTAAATAGCTCCAAATTGAGTTATTTTGAAGATAAGGCGTGGATGGGTCGAAATTTTCTCATCCAATAGAATTTAGACAAGTTTAGGTCATTATATTAACCTTATCTTTTAGTTTTAACTCTTAGTTAATTAGATTGACATTTACCATGACACTTTGTATATTTATATTATAATGTTAATAAACTTACCATATACATCCAAGCGACCCCAAAGTTGTTTTTTATTAATATATATAACCTTATCTAAGTAATTTGGCCGAACCTAATATTTTTAGGAATAAAATAACAATTAATAATATAATATTTCTTTTAAAAACTATTTTATGTCAATTTTGACACTATTCAATAGTTGATTTTTTTGAAACTGACAACAGAATGATTACTTCGACCAAAGTTAATTAAATCACTAATAACATGTGATATTAACCTAGAAAATTAGTTTAGTTGATAAAGAGTCTCAAATTATATTTATTTGGGTATTTATAACATCAATTATTTCAATATTTCATTAATAAGATAATTACTGCATCATCGTTGTGTCATAAATAAATTAAATTATTTAATGTCTAAAAATTAAAAATAAAATACCATTATGTAGTAAATCGTTTTATCTTTCTAATTAATATTTATAGTCGATTTTATCTTATGTATAACCCCATATTAAAAATGATTTACTTATTAAACATTGATTTTAACTATTTTAACCCTTCTTTAAATAAATTAATAATAAACGTCCTAATCTAATCCAAGTGGGCCTAAATGGTCATATTTTATTCCTAAGGTTGATTTTGGTCGAATTACACTTGTCCAATAGAATTAGGACATGTTTTAGGGTAATAATAATATCATTTTTACCCTTAATTACCCTATTTACTTTTAACCGTGGTGAAAAAACTAAAAAGTCACTATTCACCAAAAATTATTTTCATCTCATTGAACCACATTTTAGTCCTTGATATTAACCGTGTCTCTCGGATTTTCAAAATTCCACTCACAGAAGCGGTAAAATTATGTTTTATGAAAATTCAGTTTCTTAACAACGACTTAATGGTTTCACTATTCATCAAAAAATGAAAGTTTCCAGAAAAATACCAAAAATTAGATCTAAGCTATATTTGATATTATTAATTCAAAAATTAGTTCTATTTTATCAAATTCAGAACATATCAGTTGCATTAATTAATTTAAAAATTAATTCTCGTCGTCAAAACAAATAGCGTGTTCTTAAGAGATAATAACTATCAAAAAGTTGACACTTGTTTATGACTGGTTTAAATGTGAAATTACATCCAATGACCAACATTGTATTAAATTGTAAAAATATATTCTAAATATACTTTTAAACCACTCAAATTAATAATTTATCACTATTAATTATTACGATTAAAAAAGTTGTTTTTAATTATAATATAGCGTGTTTTTACTATTCATTAAAATATGAATGTTACCAGAATAATATGAAATATTTATCCAAAGTAAATTTTTATTTCATGATTCCAAAGAAGAATTTTATTTTGTCAAATTGAACTTATAATCATGTCAAAAACTAGATTTAATGTGGGTGCACCATCAAATGGCGGCAAAACTGCATTTTTTGAAAAATACTTATTTTACCCAAAAAATTTATTTTGTTCTTATACCATGTTCTATAAAATGTGTAAGATAAATAATAATGTTATAAAATTTAATATTTAGATAATATTATTCATAACGGCTAGTTCATAATAATATTATAATAATATATCATTATTTAGTAAAACCCGGCATTGCGTACAACATATGCTATCAAGGAAGGTTGTGATTGTGTGTAATGCAAGGGAAGTCAAGGATGCATGTTTGGAAAGCTCCTATTGGTGTAGCATACAACACAAGACATTAATGAAATTAAAAAGAATATTTTTCATAAAATCTCAGGTTGTTACATTATACCCCCCTTAAAATGAATTTCGCCCTCGAAATTCGTTGGGGTTATAAATGGTTTACTATACGAAAGTTTCTTTAATAGAAACCCACATCGTAAAAAGGAATACCAAATCCAATCTTTTAAAACGAAAGTATGAAACTTAACGGTTACCCAAATAATCTAATCACTGGGTTTCGACATAGGATAAAATATTGATATGGATGAGAAATCTAACCATCATGGTCTGATGGAGAGTGGAAGAGAACATGGCTATGGAAAATCCAACAATCAAAAAGCCATAAATTTGTGATGATCTAAGGTACCATCTGATTCATCAGATATAAGAGAACTAGGACAACATTTTTGGTTTTCAAGATTATTTCCCTAATGTTGATGAAATTGGAATTTAAGAGATACTTTCGTGATTTTCGTATAGTCTCACCATTTTTCGTTCTTTGGAAAATTTCCACTTCATCTCTTAAAGAAATGAAGTTGAATTTGTCGTTTGTGATGTGTTAGCAGATCATGTGATAGAATGATGGGTCATTCCATCTGTCTCAATCAAAAGGTTAAAAAAGTTATCAAAAAATTCATATGTCCATCTATAGTGAGATTAATCATATATAGTTCCAGCAATGGACTTATACATCCTATATCATGCTGCTTAATAAAACTAGTTTCTACTAAACATGGACTTCCTGTAGGCCTATGGAAGGCGATAAAGTCCAGTCACACTTCAGTTGTGGGTTCGATTCCCACAGCCTTGTCCGACGCGATGGGCTGTCTCCCGTCCTGCAGGTTGTCCTTTTTTTCTAAAACTACATTACTATAACATCACATAAATAATATCAAAAAAAGTTCTCTCCTTAAACAACACTAAATTATGGTTAACATAATCTATTCCAATATTTAGGCTTATCTAAAATACTTTGTTCCAAGCTCATATTATAAAGAAAATGATAACTTGAAATTTCGTCAATCAAGCATGTGAATACCATATTTTATCCCCCATATATCTTGTCGGTCACATTCCAATCATGTGAATACTTTAATGATGTATTCTCTTGAAAAATGAATACCCATTAAACCTTAGTGAAAACATAAATGCTGTAAAAAGTTAACTCTTTCCACATACCAAAATCCAAAAATTCTATATACTCAAACCATGATATAACCTTCTCCTTATATCAGTCATGAGCTCATGAATAATATCAAACATTTAATTTTATCATTATCCCTTCATTATGTGAAAATCATCTACATTCCAAAAATATCTGAATAACCTTTCATGGATACTGGTAACATTAATCATACACTTTCAAAACTCAAGAAAGACAACAGTGTAACAATCCGTAGATGCCTCTTTATTCCATAGTACCATGAGATTACTTATACAACATTACACATGATAAACATGTAATCATTCAACTACATTCTTAAACCATTGACCGAGCTTCAACAATTCTTTCATCTCACATATCATTTGTAGTCTCTTCATCATCATCCACATAAATACTACCCATACGACCATACTAATTCTCTTCATGAGACTTTCCCATAGGGAATTGGTTTTCATAATGCCCGTACATTCCACATTTAAAACATTTAACCATTGTTGATGTCATAACAATACCATTATCCTCATCCCGGGTGTTAACTGAACCTTTTCCTTTGCACTTACTGGCCTTGTGTCCTTCTTTTCCACACCCAAATAATCTTCCAGTTCCTTTGAAACATTCTCCTTGATTCCTCTTTCCACATTATTTACATAGGTGAAATTGAACTTTTTTTCCTCTATGGTCATCATGAAACTCCATCTTTATCTTATTAGCCGAGTCAGGAAATTTATCAAATTTTACTTTATTGATCATATAATGAGATTGCTGATTCGGCATAATAATGATTTTTGGACTTACAAATCCCATTTCATTTTGTTTCTCATGAAGAATATCATTCCATTGTCCATCATATCCTCCATTATCGTGAATCTTCCTATTTCTAGCCATTTTCTAAAACCCAAAACAATAGTGTGAGAGGAAAAAATTATAATAAAGGGGGAGTAACTTTAATATCTAACATATTTGGTTTAATCTAATATCATTACCATAGTTCTAGGACTATATCCTTTACGTATACTTATCCTTAGGGACATACCTAGACATACCTTAGAAATATCTCTAGGGATCTCACTAACGTTTTCGCATCCTAGTTTCCAAAGGTTGACTAAACTGTTCCTCTAATACCAACTGTAGAGACCCGAAGCTTGACATACATGAATATTACATTACTTTTTCGGAATACATAATACATAAGAAAAACAATCACACAAGGACCGTAATAGTTTAGTGTCTTTGGAAACTCGAAATAAAATATTCTAATCATGGTGAAAGATCTTCAAAATCTCCCAATAAAGATCTTCCCATTTTTCTTACCTAAAACCTTTCATTATATCCTAGGGAAAAGAAAACATAAAAGGGTGAGCTCAAATGCTCAGTAAGGGTAAACAAAATAAATATCAATCACATCATATTCATAAGAACATATCTTTTGGAAATCTTTACCTGTAAAAGAGATCTTGTTTTCATAACATGGGATAAATCATAGTAGTGAAATGTAATCCCAATAATCATATCATAAAACATGAAACTTTGTGGCATACATACATAATCATACAGAATCATATCTTATTAGTCAAAACTCATTGTCAAGACTATCATAGTGGAAAAAGTCCATTTCTGAACCGAGTCACCCTCGTTTCAGTCTTGTTTCACTAAACCGGTATAACCTACCATTCCAGCCATGTCTATCTCATGAGATATAAAATCTTTACCCAATGCATTGGAGGGAGATATAGGTCCCACCCATCTCATAATGATACCATTCTTATGTGTGCCACAAAATCATAAATCATACATCATTTCATAACCCATGTAATAAAAATGGGAATATTAAACATCATGACATCATAAAACAATTCATATAAGATAATGGAATTCATAAAAATATTTCCATCACAACATAATCAAGTAAATGTAACAATAGGGATAGAAACAGAACCCTAGATTATCTTATATGGAAAATAATTTTGATAAAACACTTGAACTCTATTTTTGAGGAAAATATCCTTTCTACTTCAAAAAAACTTTTCCTTTCTTAACATGTCATAAAATTCTAAACTAAAATAAGTTGATTAAAAATAAACGTCAAAACTTGTAAAGGAAGCTTCTTGTAAATAATGTTTTAAAAATACATTCATGCCGTATAAGTTAGAAAAACATTCTTCGTACTTTTGTCGGAAAAGTCAAAAAGTACCTCGTACCAAAAATGACAAAATATTCCTTTCATATCTTTTACTAAAAACTCACAGAAGGGTAAATTGGATTTAAACAATTGTAGTTGGATGGAACTAATATTACATATCGAGGAAACATGGATGTGGATGATAAAATACACCCCAGTAAATTTCAAAGTATAAACAATTTAGGATATAAATGAGATTGTGATATTTCCCTTACCTTAGGTCTGATATGCTTTGTACGTGTCCGAACCTCTTGTATAATGATTTAAATAATGTTATTGACTTATTACAGAATCATAATTATTTTTATTATATCATATATTTTCATATTCTTAGCTTCTTAGTAGTAATATTTCATTGCTACTTGTTATTTGGGTGTTTATAACTTTTTGTTCTTATGCGTGTTTTGTCGAATAAATTATTATTCTTCTCTTTAGGATATAGATACCGCATTTCCAGAATGGTATTATTGTAATATATATCATATTCATTAATTCAATTCATTTATATAATCATTCTGAAATTAAGATCATGTAGAACGAGTCGCATCACATCATGGATATGGTATTCCGTACGTACGCACGAGTGATGATATCGTTCCTATGATCGTGGAATTGTATTGGAGCGTATGTATACTATTTAAGAATCAATATCAATTTATAATAGTCATATATAGTCATTATTTACACCATTATACCCATCCAAGTAAGGTGGTGGTGGAAAATAGATTACACCATGGCGTGGAGACGGTAATCCGTACGTACGCACGCGCGGTGATTTCTTTTTCCATGTGATAGATAGATGTTGAGATAGGGTTGTTTCATACTTATAATAACATATCAGTATATGAGTGATACTGATGTTATTACTTCATAATGAAACAACTAAATAAGAAGAAGTGGAAGAAGAAATAAAGATGAAAGAATCGGTAGCGGACATTACCTCTTCTTTGAAGTGCTTCTTTGAGACCTCCTTTTAGGGAACTAAAATAGGTATTTGAAGAAGACAAAAACCACTAGGATGTTTCTAGGGAAGTGGAGAGAAGAAATTGGCAGGGTTTTTCTGAGCTTGAAGGCTCAAAGTGGTGTGAGGAATAGGGGGAGGAGGTGCCCTTTTATAAGGGAGGAGAGGGGAACCTTTGGAATAACTAAAAATATTATTTTATTATAAAGTCAAGTTTGGGTTTAAATAGCTCCAAATTGAGTTATTTAGAAGATAAGGTGGGTATGGGTCTATATCCTCTCATCTAATAGAATTTAGACAAGGTTAGGTCATTATATTAACCTTATCTTTTAGTTTTAACTCTTAGTTAATTAGATTGACATTTACCATGTCACTTTGTATATTTATATTATATAGTTAATAAACATACCATATACATCCAAGCAACCCCCAAGTTGTGTTTTATTAATATATATAACCTTATGTAAGTCATTTTTCCAAACCATAGATTTTTAGGAATAAAATAACAATTAATAATATAATATTTGTTTTAAAAACTATTTTATGTCAATTTTGACACTATTCAATAGTTGATTTTTTTGAAACTCATAACATAATGATTACCTCGACCAAAGTTAATTATATCAATCCTAACATGTCATATTAACCTAGAAAATTAGTTTAGTTCATAAAAAGTCTCAAATTATATTTATTTGGGTATTTATAACATCAATTATGTCAATATTTCATTAATAAGATAATTATTGCATCATCGTTGTGTCATAAATAAATTAAATTATTTAATGTCTAAAAATTAAAAATAAAATACCATTATGTAGGAAAGCTTCTTATATTTCTAATGAATATTTATAGTCTATTTTATATTATGTATAACCCCATATTAAAAATGATTTACTTATTAAACCTTGATTTTAACTATTTTAACCCTTCATTAAATAAATTAATAATAGATGTCCTAATCTAATCAAGTGGGCCTAAATGGTCATATTTTATTCCTAAGGTTGTTTCGGTCGAATTAAACTTGTCCAATAGAATTAGGACATGTGTTAGGGTAATAATAATATCATTTTTACCCTTAATTACCCTATTTACTTTTAATCGTGGTAAAAAAAAGTCAAAAGAAACTATTCACCAAAAATTATTTTCATCTCATTGAACCACATTTTAGTCTTGGATATTAACCATGTCTCTCGGATTTTCGAAATTCCACTAACAGAAGCGGTAAAATTAAGTTTTATGAAAAATTCAGTTTTTTAGCTACCACTTAGTGGTTTCACTATTCATCAAAAAATGAATGTTTCCAGAAAAATACCAAAAAATAGATCTAAGATATATTTGATATTATGAATTCAAAAATGATGTCTATTTTATCAAATTCAATACATATCAGTTCCATTAATTAATTTAAAAATTAATTCCCATCGTCAAAACAAATAGCGTGTTCTTAAGAGATAATAACTATCAAAAGATTGACACTTGTTTATGACTGGTTTAAATGTGAAATTACATCCAATGACCAACAATGTATTAAATTGTAAAAATATATTCTAAATATAATTTAAAACCACTCAAATTAATAATTTATCACTATTAATAATTTTGATTAAAAAAGTTGTTTTTAATTATAATATAGCGTGTTTTTACTATTCATTAAAATATGAAAGTTACCAGAATAATATGAAATATTTATCCAAAGTAAATTTTTACTTCATTATTCCAAAGAAGAATTTTATTTTGTCAAATTGAACTTATAATCATGTCAAAAACTAGATTTAATGTGGGTGTGCCATCAAAAGGCGGCAAAACTGCATTTTTTTAAAAATACTTATTTGACCTGAAACATTTATTTTGTTCTTATACCATGTTCTATAAAATGTGTAAGATGAATAATAATGTTATAAAATTCAAAATTTAGTTAATATTGTTCATAACAGCTAGTTCATAATAATATTATAATAATATATCATTGTTTAGTAAAACCCAGTATTGCGTACAACACTCGCTATTGAGGAAGGTCGTGATTACGTGTAATGCAAGGAAAGTCAAGGATGCATGTTGTGCAAGCTCCTTTTGGTGTAGCGTACAACACAAGGCATTAATGAAATTAAAAAGAATATTTTTCATAAAATCTCTGGCTGTTACAAACAAGGTATTGGTTTTTGATGTTTTCTACTCATATCTTCCATTTGAATCATTAGAAGCCTACACAAGTTTACTTTGACACTATACCTTAGAAGATACAACAAGAATATATCTTGGAATATGAGGTTTGAAAAATCCCCTCTTCTTGGACTTAACACATGCCAGATAAATTTGAATAACAACCGGTTTTCTCCATCCATTTTTATAGAAACTACTTTTCATGGTGTTCCATCTCATGTGAGATCTTCCAAAGCTGTTTCATAGTAAAAAATGTCACTAGTGGGAGGTACTGACTTTGAGAAATATCCAAACTCACCCTCATGTGGAACTTTAAGGAACTCATCCCATTCAATGTAAGAAAAAGATATAATCTTGTCATTCTCTACCGATACCATTCTGTTCTCACCTTCCGATTTCTCAAAATGAACAAACTCATAGAATTAATTTACTTGTTTTGGGAAATAAGGACAATCGTTATTCGCAAAACATTCGATCCGCCCTTGTTCCTCATATATCCTTAAAACCAAATATTTTCTAAGAAGGATCCATTATATATAGAGTTCTTTCTAGATTATGATATTTCTATTCAGTAAGTGTGAGTTAGTTGCACTCTTCATACGACTTGTTCCACCACCATTGCCTTCAGATCCTTCTTTCTGTCACTTTTCACTTGGTGCACCACCTTCATCTCTGACTTTCGGCCTTTTTACTCTTTCCGTTTCTGAATCAAAGAGCTTAGGTTTCACAAGAAATGCGGGAGTTTGAGAAGTATGGTTTGATGTGTAGAGAGTTCGCAGTGGATTGAAACATGACGTATACTTAATTTTTATCATTTAGGAATAGAGATGTAATAAAAAGAAATACATTAGAAATAATAAAGGTTTCCATTAAAAATATGAAATCTAGATAGCGCAAAACAAACTAGTGATAACTACCAGTGAGAATCCTAATGGTGAGGTTTCTCTAATGGTGAGGTTTATCAATCGGTGAGGATTCAGTAACGGTGAGGTCATTCTAATTGTGAGGTTTCTCTAATGGTGAGGTTTCTCTAACAGTGAGGATTATCTAATAGTGTGGTTTCTCTAAAGGTGAGTTTTCTCTAACGTTGTGGTTTATCTATCAGTGAGGTTTCTACTAAGGGTGAGGTTTCACTAATGGTGAGGTTTCTCTATCAGTGAGGTTTCTCTAATGGTGAGGTTTCTAGATAATTTATCATTCCTAACTCATGTCTAATGTAAATTAACATTTTCGAACTTAAAAACATGGAGGATATGTTAGCGAATTGATGTTCAATGCCTATAAATTGAAGAGTAATATAACCCTTTTGATAATGATCCCGAAAAAAGTGATTCCTTACATAAATGTGTTTAGTCCTAGAGTGAGACATAGGATTCTTAGAGATATTTATCGCACTAGTGTTATCATAGATTATAGATACATGCGTAAATTGATATTCATAGTCCAATAGAGTGTGTTTCATCCACAGAAAATGTGCACAACATCTACCAGCAGCTATGTACTCTACTTCAGCAGTAGACAATGCAACAGAATTCTGATTTTTACTACCCCATGATACTAAGGACATACCCACAAAGTGACATGTTCCTGATGTACTCTTCCTATCTAACTTGCAACCAGAAAAGTAAGTATTTGAATAAATTATTAAATCAAAAGATATTATTTTTGGATAAAACAATCCTAAATTAGTAGTATGTTTAAGATATTTGGAAGTCCTTTTAACAACATTCAAGTGTGACTCTTTTGGATTAGCTTGAAATCTTGCACACATACACACACTAAACATAATATCTGGTTTACTAGAAGCACGATAAAGTAAACTACCAATCATACCTCTATAACTATTTTGATCCACTAGTTTCCCAGTTTCATCTGCATCCAATTTACAAGTGTTACTCATAGGTGTATCACATTCCTTATTATTATCCAAACCAAATTTTTTTAAAAGATCCTTTGTATATTTACATTGATTTAAAATAATATCATTTTTATTTTGAAAAACGTGAAATCCAAGAAAAAAATAGGAGTTCCCCCATTAATCTCTTTTCAAATTCACTTTTCATACTCAACGAGAAATCAATTCACAATGAATTTTTAGAAGATCCGAAAATAATATCATCAACATAGATTTATACTATCAAAACAACTTTGTAAATCCTTTTGATACAAGGATTTGGATCAGAAATCCCTTTAAAAAACCTTTTAAAATATGAATATTACTATGTCTATCATACCAAGCTCATGATGATTGTTTTAAACCATATAAAGCATTTGAAATCTTAATAACTTGTTTTGGAAAATGAGGGTTAGTAAATCTAGGTGGTTGTTCAACAAAAACATATTCAATTATAAATCCATTTATAAAACCACTTTTAACATCCATTTGATATAAATTGAATTCAGATGAGCATCATAAGCATGTAGAATTCTAATAGCTTCTAACCTAGCTATAGGGGCAATGGTTTCCTCATCGTCTATTCCTTCTTCTTGACTATATCCTTGTTCAACTAACCTAGCATTTTTTCAAACTATTTTTCCCAGCTCATCAACTTTATTTCTAAAAACCCATTTAGTTCATATGGCCAAGGTGGCCTTATGTCTTTTAACTAAATCCTACACATTGTTTAATTCAAATTTATTTAATTATTATTGCATAGCAATTACCCAAAATTCATTATTGATAGCATCATTGATATTTTTAGGTTCTAACTGTGATATAATGGCTAGATGTTCAACCTAATTTCATAGAGAAGCCCTTTTCTGAGATCATCTATCTAAATTACCGACAAAAGAATCTAAATTATGGTTCTTTATAATCCTAATTGGTTTGGTCAAGGTAGTACTAGAGTGTTCAGGTTCTTCTATAGGTTCGGTTCCAATAGAAATATGTTCTGTATTATTTCCAGAATTACTTGTTTTTACATCAGGTTCACTGACTTTATCATTAAGGTCTAGAATTGGCATATCTTATTCAATATTTTCAAGAGGGGTCTTAGGTTCATGTGGATCAGATTCATCAAATATTATGTGTGAAAATTCTTCCACACACTTGGTCATCTTATTAAATATTGTATAAGCTTTGCAGGATATAGATTAACCTAGAATGATTCCTTCATCAATTTTTGATGCAAGATTATCTTTATTATTGAGAATAAAGACATTCCAACCAAAAACACTAAATTAACTAACATTAGGTTTCCTATTAGTCCATAATTCATAATGGGTCTTTTTAAGAATAGGTATAATCAAAATTCAATTTATTATATAACAAGCTATATTTATAGCTTCTGGAAAGAAGTAAACAGGTAAGTCATACTCATTGTTCATAGTTCATTCAATTTCATGATGGATTCTTTTATTTATTTCTACTACACCATTCTATTGAGGTCTCCTAGGGGCAGAGAAATAGTGACTATAACCATTGTGTGAGCAATATGTTTCAGAGTCATGATTTTCAAACTAACGACCATGATAAATTCTCAGGGTCTTAATCTTAAGTCCAATAATTGTTTCTACAATTTTGGAGTATTTGATGAAATATGAACAAGATTCACTTTTGTGAGAAAGAAAATATAACCAAGTGTATCTAGAAAAGTCATCTACTAGAATAGATACATTGTTCTTCCCATTTAAACAAGAAATTATAGATGGTCCAAACAAATCCTTGTCAACCTACTTGAGAGGTTAAGAAGTTGAAACTTCCTTCTTTAATTTGAACGAAACATTATGTTGCTTTACCTTTTGACAGGGATTACAAGCTTTGTCTATTGGGAATTTTAGTTTGGGTAGGTCTCTAACTAAACCTTTCTTTGTTAGTTTCCTAAGTGAATGAACATTGTAGTGTTCTAATATTATGTTCCATAGTCATTATTCTTTAGGAAAATCATTTAAACAAGTAACATTTTATTTAGCTAAGGAACTCGAATCTACACCATATACATTTTCATTTCTGAAAGTAGTAAATACCAAAATATTTATAGAATCAAATACATTACAAGAATCATTTTAAAATTTAACGTTGAAACCATCATCACACAACTGAGAAATGGTTACCACGATGTAATTTAGTCCATCAACAAATAATAATTTTGAAATTAAAATGGAATCATTATTACCGATCTAGCCTAAGTCGATGATCTTTCTTTTCAAATTACCTCTAATGGTGGCATGACCTCCACCTACCTTGATTAATAATTTAAAACATGAGTATTCTCGGGTAATATTCCATGAACATCCATTATCCAATTACCATATCTTCTTAAATAAACTCTTCAAGAAGGTCTCCTACAAAATAGGATTAAACAGAAAATGATTTTGGTACCCAGATTTTATTAGGTCCATATAGGTTGGCAAGTAAATCTTTAGGCACCAATATTTCTCTAAAATGTTTCTTATAGTTAATAGGTTCAAAATATTCTTATAAATACACTTTTTTTGGTCTATAAGAATTTTAATAGATAGATGAAGCATAATAATTTCAAGAACATCAACTCACAACATATTGTCCAGATTTTGAAATAAATTTATTATTAACAAACTGTCTTTGTCTAGGTTGGTATCCTAAACTAGTAGTATACTTTGGTGCAACTTGTTTTCCAAGCCTTTAAGTTAGAGTATTCTTTCCATTTGTGAACCTCTATAAGTCTTTTCTACGTTGCTCATTGGAAAATTTAATTTCATTATTCTCCTTTAACATTTGAGAACTCTTTTCATTTTCTATAATAAGATTAGATTGAATAGTACTAGTCAAGCCATAATATTTCTTAAATGATTTGTACTTAACTTTCAGCTCATTACAAGTATCTTTTAACATGTTACAATATTCAAATAATTCAACATTAGACATATTATCTTCATTATTTGAATCACTTTAATTCCCAAGATATTAATCATTGTGCATAGGTGAATTATGTGTCAACTTATATGTTTCAGTCATGAAACAGATGTTCGCATGATTGTTTTCTTCAGAATTAGAAGATTCAGATCCACTTGAGCTGTCTTCTGAAGCACTCCATGTTGTCTTCATAGATTTCTTATATTTTGTGTCTATGTAATAATATTTTTCTTAAAATTCAATTTTGGACTGTCAGCCTTAGCATGTCCTTTATATTTATATTCCTAACAGACTATCTTATCATCTTTATCAGCATTCATATAATCTATCTTCCAATTACCTTGTTGGCCATACATACCCTTATAATTTTATTTTATGAAAAAATTATTCTTTCTATACAATTTCTTGAATCTCCTAGATATATGAGCCATCTCTTCATAATTATCTAAATCTGAACCTTCACTTGTTGAGCTTTCAACAGGTATGAAAACATTCTCCTTGTCCTTGGCTTTTGAGGCAGTAGACTTAAATTCCACTGACTTCTTCTTATGTTCATCATCTTACTCTTTGTTTACCTTCAGGTATTATTCATACATCATCAACTTACAAATCAGCTCTTGAACAGGTAGTGAACTTATATCACGTGATTCTCTTATTAAAACTGATGTGCCTCTCCATATTTCTGGAAGACAACTGATTATTCTCATGATTTCCTCCTTTGCTAGAACAACTTTTCCCAGCAATTTCATAGTGTTAAAAATTTCATTGAACCTAAGAAACATATCACAAATTGGTTCATCAGGCCTCATTTTAAAATTATCATATTTAATAGTGTAAGTGTTTAATATCATCTCTTTCACATTATTTGTTCCTTTAAGAGAGACAGCCAAAGTATCCCATATTTCATGTGTGGTTTTACAACTAGAAATTCTGTTAAACTCTTCATCTCCTAGAGAGACGTAAAGAGCATTAATTTCATTAGAATTTTTATTTTAATTAGATTTTTTAGAATCATCCCAAGTACTTCTATCAGTCTTTGGAATCTCATACTCAGATTCTATATCAGTCTAAATGTCAAATCCCATACTTTCAAAGTGAATTTTCATTTTGATTTCCCATTGGATTTAACGACCGAATGTTTCATTAAAGGAAAATCCCTCTTGATCTTATTAAATGTCTCTTTATATAAAATGTTTTTGTAAAATGTCAACTTCATTGGTTTTATGATATGAATTGCGACTGTTACTTTTATAGTCATTGAACAGTGATGACATGATTATTATAAATATAGGGTTTTAACAAATCCAATTTTACTTAGACAAAGGAAGTGATGGCCTCATCCAATAGAATTTCCCCATACAAAGCCCATTTATCAGAGCTCGGAAAAGAGGTGGCGTCCTTGGGCTTTGCTCTTGACCAATCCCAAGCTGATCTTCACCATGTCAAGCTTTAATGGCACCGTCTTTGGGAGATGTGGATGTTGGTAGAAATTACCACTCGAGTGATTTTATCCGAGCCACCCCAAGAGTCTGTCACCATCGCACACCTTACCCTTAGGTCTTATGCAGTTGTTTTATGGGGTTATGTAACTAATCGATAGTACTATGTTCATGTACCTTATTTCTGTATATAATAATGACTATAATTTCTTGTCATTATTGATACATTGAAAATTGTTTTTAAAGTAAAAATGGTGTTTTTAGTTATTATTTATTAAATTAAGGGATCTTTGAATTAAATAATATTTTAATTAATATTACTATTATTTTTATTAGATTAATTTTATTATATTTAAATGATATTATAATTGTATTAATGCAATTATAATTTTTATTAAGGTTTGAAATCCATTTTTATCAAAACCCATGAATTTTCGATAAATGTCAGTTTTTATTTTAAAAGTGATAATTAACATATTTAGAAAATTATTTAGATAAAATAAATGTTATTTTTGGAATCAGGACATTGAAATTATCTAGTGGTGAATTTTTCAAATTTTTCTGAGACAGTCAAATATTTGAGTAAAAATTAAATACTGTTTAAATATATAATGTGGTTTATGACATCATAATGCCCCAATAGTGATGTAATAAAATACTATAATCTTTATGTTCGGAAAATATATGTTTTAACATTAAAATAATGTGATTTTGGGTTTATTTGGATAACTTTTCAAAGCATTAATGGACCCCTCAAGACTTATTAAACACCTTGTCTTTTAAAATTAATTTCCATGGGAGTGTGACTCACCTCCACATAAGAAACCCTATTATTTTAAGAAGTTCGGAATTTTGCCTCATAAAGTATTGTTTTCATCTTAACTTTTCCAAAAACCATGGGGAAAAACCATGGGATGGTTTGGGATTTGGATTAATTTAATAAAAGGGTTCCCAAACCTAAATAATAAAGAATTCCCTCACCTTTCCTATATAAACCCACCCAAGATCCCACTTCTTGCTCACACAAATCCTTTGGAGTTCGTCCATCATCTGCCCTACTCTCTCTAGAATCCTCACAAGGTGCCCCATGATCTCATGAATCCTCTCACAAGCCTCTCTCTAGCCTTAGGAAGCACACTTCCATGTAAGGGTTTTTTCTTCCTTTCTCATTTTATCCAATTTTCATTAAGTTGTTTTTCCCATTTAATATAAATTATGAATGTTGGGGTATGGTTTAGGACCTCCCTCATACTTCCCTCTTTATTTTTGAATGATGGGAGATGCCTTTCTCTCTCATTAGACGCCTCCCATGTACACTAATTACTATGCTGAAATTCTGAAAGGAACTTCTCTCTCCTCATTTACATTTAAGCAATACTTTTGTATCATGAATCTAAATTGCACTAAAATTGTTGGGAAATATATCTATATGACCTACATACTTTCCATTACATTTAAATATGATGAGTAACCCCTTTCTCTCTCATCAACATTTTTATGAATTCTTATGTCACACTGTTACGCTTCCAAAATCGCACCGACATTCTAAGCCAATGTCATTTTGTAGTGAATACCATGCTCATTTCTCCATCAGGGGAATTCACCTTTATGCACATTTACTTATTTATTTTAAAGTTTCATGTTTGAATTCCACATTCCTTTATCATGGAATAAGTGTTTATGTTTTATGAATACATGTTTTATGATCCATATGGCACACTTATGCATGAAATGAGATGTTTAAGAAGGGTGCGTCCATATAGCGCTCCAATGCATTGGGTAAAGTATAGTATCATGATATTTCATGTGAAATGAGTGTTAACTCATACTAATTCAAATAAAATGAGGTTTTACTTGTGATTTATGTGCAATTAGGATTTACTAATGCTCTATGTGCAATTTGCCTTGGCTCATGCTAATTCCATGTTAAGTGTTATTGACACATTTCCATGTTATGATTATCATGCTTTATCATGCCTTTATTTTCATGTTTTTCTTATGCTCTATTGATATGAATATTGTCTAACATGTATTGTACTCCTCATGTTATCCCATGTGTACTCCCTTGCTGGGATTTATAGCTCACTGTTTTCTTATACATGTCCTCAGGTTATCCCATGCAATGCTAAGTACGAAAGAATGTAGTGGTCATGTAAAGGAAGTTTTCAATAAAGATGTTTTATTTCATGTTATATGTTTTTATTTAATGATCCAAATCCCAAAATACATTAAAACTCTCGATCTTCTTTGTTGTATCACGTGATTTTTATGTTATAAATCATGTTTAAGTTGTAATAAAAAGAAGGGATGTCATAGTTGGTATCAAAGGATAGGTTTGGTTATTTTTGGGATTAGGATTAAAAAACACTAGTAAATCCTTAGATACAATACTAATTATAATAAAAACTTCAATAAGTTTTGGTGAGTATTTATTAAGTGGATTATCAAGAAATTACATCCATGTCTGGATACAAGCAGGTAGAGGCGGCTCTGGCACAAATGTATCCTAGGCGTAAAACCAGAAAACACCGCTTTGATCTAGACTCGAACGAGAACCGGTGCACGAAAACAGGACTTGCTACACTCTTGGTGATGACACTCCCAAGGGATATTCTTTGGTAAATTCACAAGCATAGTATGAACCCTTATTAAGGGAATTAAAAAAAATGCCCCTAAGAATATATGTTAGAAAGTAGATCATGAAAAGCCTAGATTGAAGCCTACAGATTCATGAGTTAAGGAAATGAATGTTTGTTTATAAGTCATCAACTTTTGAATTTGGATTACCCTTTATGTGTTACCCCTAAAATTCCTTTTATTCCATCCAGTGGCTGGTAATAGGAGGACTCAGGCTAACAACTGATGTGAAGATTAGTGTGATGACTGTACTAATGAGATGCACAATCCATTGGGAGCTGGAATCGCAAAAATTGTCTCACTTATCTCTCAGCTAACTCAAGCATTGAATAGAAACATGGGTTAAGAGGAATGTCCAAACCCCCCTAATAATGAACTAATTGAGAGTTTCATGAGACAAAGGCCTCCTACTTTTAGTGGATCATCCGATCCCACGATCGCTGAACAATGGATCAAATCCACTGAAAAGATATTCCCCATCCTTCAATGTTCTAAACAAGAGAAGGTTCTCCTTGTAGCTTATCGTATGGAGGGTGAAGCTGATCAATGGTGGAAATCGATAAAAAATATGAAGCCTGAGGAGGAGATCGAGGCATTGGAATGGAAGGATTTATGGAAGATGTTTTGTGATAAATATTTTCAGCGCACCCTCCAGCTTAAGATGGAAAGGGACTTCCTTTCCGTCAAGCAAAAAGACGAAGAATCTATTGGAGCGTATGAGGAAAATGTCCCAAGGCTTGCACGATATTATTCTGAATTTTTCATTACCCCTAAATGCACGGTTGACTGATTCTTTGGTGGGCTGAAGCCTATCCTGCAGAAAGCCTTAGATATGTGTGACTTCAACAGCTATGAGGAAATTGTCAGATGTGCCCTCAAGGTCGAAATGGAGATTGGAGAATCATAGGGGTATGATGGGGATAAGAAGAGTACGGTGGACTTCAATTCTGGTGGGCCGATAGATAAATCCAACAGTGCTAAGAAGATCCAGCACCCCACTTGTCAAAAGTGCGGAAAGAAGCACCCTAGAAATTGCCTTAAGGGGACGAGGAAATGCATCAAGTGTGGAAGAGAAGGGCACCTAGCTTTTAACTGTCGTCAAGAAAGACCCGCGGCTGCGACAGAGGAGAGGAATGCTCCGTTCAAACCTCAACGCATTGTTCAATGCTACAAATGAAAAAAACTGGGTCATTTTGCAAATCATTGCCCTAATCCAAGGGTTTTCAGAGACAACCAACAACCTAGAATGCGACAAGGAAGAGCTTTTTACATCACATCTTCCGAAGTGAACCCCGAAAATGAAGTGGTGAAAGGTACGATAGTTATTCATTCAATAATAAAGAACATAATTTTTTATTCAGGTTCTACGCATTCTTTTATATCTCAAAAGTTTTGTAGAATAATCCCAGCACCACCACAAATCATGGAAGTGAAGATGTCGGTGAGGACAGAAAATGGGGTAATCATTGCATCCCATGAATATAAGTCCTCCCCTATTATAATCTGTTGATTGAATTTCTCGGAGAACCTCATCATACTCCCTCTGGTGGAATTTGATGCAATTCTTTTCATGGATTTGATTTCCTTATATAGAGCCAACATAAATTGCCGGGAGAGGGGAATCACACTCCATATGGAGAATCGACCTCCGATTCTTCACAAGTGTAAGGGGGAATATGAATCTCCTTTAGCTCCATCATCTCAATCATAGATATTACTGCCTTATAAGCATGCGTATCTGGCTCAAATGATTGAGTCCAAGGAGGAAACCATCCTGGAAGAAATGCCTATTGTGAGGGAATTCACTGAAGTGTTTCTCGAGGAACTGCCTAGTCTTCCTCGTAGAAGGGATGTTGGATTATCAATTGAACTTATACCTAGGGATTTACCAATATCCAAGACTTCGTATAGAATTGATGTTGTAGAGCTTGAAGAGCTGAAGAAACAACTACAGAAGAATCTGGATAAAGGGTTTATATGCCTAAGTGCTTCACCATGGGGTGCACCAGTCCTCTTCATCAAGAAGAAGGATGGGTCAATGCGACTTTGCATAGATTATCGTGAATGTAGAAAAATCACGATAAAGAACAAGTATCCTCTCCCAAGAATTGATGGATTTTTAGATCAGCTGCATGAAGTACAATTATTCTCCAAGGTAGATTTACTGTCAGGATATTATCAAGTAAGGGTGAAGAAGGAAGATGTCCCCAAGGCTGCTTTTCATACAAGATACAGGCACTATGAATTCATAGTAATGCCTTCCAGACTCACCAATGCTCCAGAAATATTCATGGACTTGATGAATAGAGTCTTTATAGATTACCTAGACAAATTTCTGGTAGTCTTTATAGATGATATTATAATATACTACAAAACTAATAAGGATCATCACAAGCATTTAAGAACTGTACTAGAGACTTTGCACAAGGATAAGCTCTATGCAAAGTATAGAAAGTGTGAGTTTTGGTTAAAGGAGGTCTCATTCTTGGACCATATGATCACAAGAAATGGAATAGCTGTGGATCCCTCCAAAACATATGCAATTGAGGGATGTCTGAGGCCAACATCGGTAACAAATATCTATAGCTTCTTGGGGTTAGCTGGATATTATCAACGATTTGTGAGAAATTTCTCACGATTTTCCAACCCTATTACCAAGCTAACTCGAAGGTGAGTAATGTTTTCTTAAAGTGATGAATGTGAATAATTCTTCAAGGAGTTGAAAATAAGGCTTATCACTGCGCCCGTTCTCACTTTACCCATAAGTGGGGAGCGTTTTTTGGTATTTAGTGATGATTTGAAGAAGGGATTAGGATGTGTGCTGATGCAGAATGATAATGTGATATCTTATGCCTCAAGGTGGTTGAAAATACATGAGTGAAACTATCCAATGCATGATCAGAAGTTGGATGCGGTGATCTTTGCCTTAAAAATCTGGCGGCATTATCTCTATGGGGAGAAATGTCAGATATATACTGACCACAAGAGTCTTAAATATATATTCACAGAGAAAGAGCTTAATATGTGCCAGAGAAGATGGATAGATCTCATCAAGGATTATGACTATTCAATCCATTACCACCTTGGGAAATCAAACAAGGTGGCAGATGCCCTATGTAGAAAGGATCCAACAATTCTATCAATGATGAGAATTGAGAAGTATCCAATATTCATAGACTAGATGAAGATGGAAATGGGAATCATAGAGAAGGGAACATCATAAATACTTTCACAAATTATTTCTCAACCGTCTCTTTTGGAAATGTTAAAGGATGTTGAAAAGGATGATTTGGGAATTCAAGAAAAAGTGGGAGCTATTGAAAAAGGGAAATCTTCAGAGTTTAATGTTAATGAAGAAGGAATTGTGTAGTTTTGGGAAAGTAGTATGCGTTACATCAAGTCCAGAGCTGAAGAAAGAACTTTTGGATGATCCACATAGTTCAAATTTCTCTATTAACCCAGGGAGCACAAAGATCTATCGAGATCTCTGAGAAAAATTTTGGTGGAATAATATGAAGAAAGACATTGCGGAATATACATCAAAGAGCCTGGTGCATCAGCATGTGAAGGCAGAGAGACAAAAGTCTAAGGGGATGATGCAACCATTGCCCATATCAGAATGGAAATGGGAAAACATCACCATTGAAATTGTCACCAGACTTCCGAGGATATCCAATGGAAACAATGCAATATGGGTTGTTGTAGATCATCTTACAAAGACTACACACTTCATTGCTATTCGGGAAGATTTATAATTGGATCAACTGGCATGGATATATATCAGAAAAGTGGTAAGGTTGCATGGAGTACAACTATCTATTGTGCCTGACCGAGATCCAAGAATCACCTCTAAGTTTTGGAAGAGTCTTCAAAATGCTCTAAATAATAAACTAAACTTTAGTATGGCCTATTATCCTCAAACTGATCGCCAATCCGAGCGGACTATCCAAACACTTGAGGATATTTTGAGAGCGTTCTTAATGGACTTTAAAGGAGGATGTGGTCAACATATTCCTCTAGTTGAGTTCTCTTATAATAAAAGTTTCCACTCGAGCATCCAAATGGAACCATATGAAGACCTATATTGGAAAAGGTGCAGAACACCGGCATGTTGGGATGAGGTCAGTGAAAGTAAGCTTCTTGGACCAGAAATGGTCGATTAGATGGTGGAGAAGGTGAAAACCATTCAACAGCATATCAAGGTAGCCCAGAGTCGACAGAAGAGTTATGTAGATAATCGTTGAAGAGACCTTGAGTTTAAAGTTGGAGACATGGTTTTTCTATGCATATCTTCGTGGAAGAAGGTCATGGGGTTTGGAAAGAATGGGGAGTTATGTCCAAGGTACATCGGCCCCTTTGAGATTCTTGATCGTGTTGGGGCTATGTCCTATCGACTAGAACTTCTGCCTACTATGGCAAAAGTACATGATGTCTTTAATGTATCCCTCTTAAGGAAGTACATATCGGACCCTTCACATGTACTCTCTTCTGAGGTGGAATAATTGGAAGACGATCTTTCTTATGAGGAGTAACTAGTGAAGATCTTAGATCATAGAGAAAAAGATCTACGAAATAAGACAATGCCCCTCATCAAGGTGTTGTGGAGAAACCACAAGTTTGAAGAAGCAACTTGGGAATCGGAGGATGTGATGAAGCTGAGTTACCCATATCTGTTTTAGTGTGGGAAAAGGAAAATTTCGAGGGTGAAATTTCTTAAGGGGTGAATATAGTAATGACCAAAAGTTTAATTAAGGGAAAATCCCTCTTGATCTTATTAAATGTATCTTTATATAAAATGTTTTTATAAAATGTCAACTTCATTGGTTTTATGATAAGAATTGGGACCGTTACTTTTATAGCCATTGAATAGTGATCACATGATTAGTATAAATATAGGGCTTTAACACAACCAATTTTACTTAGAAAAAGGAAGTGATGGCCTCATCCAGTAGAATTTCCCCATACGAAGAGCATTTATCGGAGCTCAGAAAAGAGGTGGCATCCTTGGACTTCTCTCTTGAGCAAGCCCAAGCTGAGCTTCACCATTTCGAGCTCGAAAAAGACCGTCTACGGGAGAAGTGGATGTTTATAGAAATTACCACTCGAGCGATGTTATCCGAGCCACCCCAAGAGTATGTCACCATCACACACCATACCCTTAGATCTTAGGTAGCTTTTTTAAGGGGTTATGTAACTAATCGATAGTACTATGTTCATGTACATTATTTTTGTATATAATAATGAATATAATTTCTTGTCATTATTGATACATTGTAAATAGTTTTTAAAGTACAAATGGTGTTTTTAATTATTATTTAATTAAGAAATCTATTTTATTAAATTAAGGGATTATTTAATTAAATAATATTTTAATAAATTATTATTTATATTATTATTAGATTAATTTTATTATATATAAATGAACATATAATTGTATGAATACAATTATAATTTTTATTAAGGTTTGAATGCCATTTTTGTCAAAAACTGTGAATTTTCAATAAATGTTGGTTTCTATTTTAAAAGTGAAGATTAACATATTTAGTAAATTATTTATAAAAAATAAATGTTAATTTTGGAATAAGGATGTTGAAATTATCCAATAGTGAATTTTTTATAAATTTATGAAATAGTCAAATTTTTGAGTAAAAATTAAATACCGTTTAAATATATAATGTGTTTTATGACATAATAATTACCCAATAGTGATATAATAAAATAATATAATCTTTATATTCGGCCAATATATGTTTTACCATTAAAATAATTTGTTTTTGGGTTTATTTGTCTAACATTTCAAAGCATTAATGGACCCCTCAAGACTTATTAAACACCTTGTCTTTTTAAATTAATTTCCATTGGAGTGTGACTCGCCTCCACATAAGCAACCCTATTATTTTAAGAATTTCGTACATTGGCCTTATAAAATATTGTTTTCCTCTTCACTTTTCAAAAAACCATGGGCAAAAACCATGGGATGGTTTGTGGTTTGGATTAATTTAATATAAGGGGTCCCAACCCTAAATAATAAATAATTCCCTCACCTTTCCTATATAAACCAACCCAAGATCCCACTTCCTCCTCACTAAAAGCCTTTGGAGTTCATCCAACCTCTTCCCTACTCTTTCTATAATCCTCCCAAGGTGCACCAAGCTCCCAAAAAGCCTCTCACAAGCCACTCTCTATCCATTGGAAGCACAATTCCAAGTAAGGGTTTTTTCTTCCTTTCTCATTTTAATCCAATTTTCTTTAAGTTTTTTTGCCCATTTAATTTCAATTATGATAGGTGGGGTATGGTTTCTCACCTCCCTAATACTTCCATATTTATGTTTCAATTATGGGATACCCCTTTCTCTCTTATTATATGCCTTCCATGTACACTCGTTACTATGCTGAAATTCTGAAAGGAACTTCTCTCTCCTCATTTATATTCAAGCGATACTTTTGTATCATTAATCTATATTCCATTACAATTGTTGGGACATGTATCTATATGACCTCATTATTTTCCATTACATTTAAATATGATGAGAAACCAGTTTCTCTCTCATCAACCTTTTTATGAATTCTTATGTCACGCCGTTACGCTGCTGAAATCGCACCGATTTTCTAAGCCAATGTCATTGTGTAGTGAATACCATGCCCATTTCTCCATCAAGGGTATTCAACTTTATGAAAATTTACTTATTGATTGTAAAATTTCATGTATAAATTCCACATTACATTATCATGGAATAAATGATTATGTTTTATGAATCCACGTTTTATGATCCATGTGGCACACTTATACATGAAATGAAATGTTTAAGATGGGTGCACCCTTATAGAGCTCCAATGCATTGGGTAAAGTATAGTATCATGATAAGTCATGTACAATGAGTGTTGACTCATGATAATTCCAGTTCAACGAGGTTTGACTTGTGCTTTATGTGTAATGAGGATTTACTCATGCTCTATGTGCTATGAGCCTTGGCTCATGCTAATTCCATGTTAAGTGGTGTTGCCCCATTTCCTTGTTATGATTATCATGCTTTATCATGCCTTTATGTTCATGTTTTTCTTATGCTCTATTGATATGCATATTGTCTAAAATGTATTGTACTCCTCATGTTATTCCATGTGTACCCCCTTACTTGTCTTTATAGCTCACCCTTTTTTTATGCACGTCCTCATGTTATACCATGCAATGCTATGTATGAAGGAATGTAGTGGTCATGTAAAGGAATTTTAAAAAAAAAGATGTTGTATTTCATGTTTTAAGTTTTTATGTAATGATACTAAGACCCAAATACACTAATCCTCTCAATATTCTTTGTTGTATCAAGTGAAGTTTTATGTAATAAATCATGTTTAAGTTGTAATAAAAAGCAAGGTTGTCATACTGGGTATAATTAACACCATTAAAGAAAGGTGGCCAATTGGTAGCTGGACCTTTTATTTTTTTATCCATAATATCTATGTTTTAAAAAAATATAAAGATAAATTTTTTGAATTAACATAAATTTTGAGATCATTAAGATAAAACTAAAATAAAAGTTGAAAACTTCTCGAAAATAGAGTATTTTGAAATACTTTTATCTACTTCCTCTCATACCAAATTTTGTCTGGAGAGTAATACTAAAGAGGGGGTGAATTGTGTTCCTATTAAGAAATTTATGTTTAAAAGATTTATATTGAAATATCCCGACTCATAATAAAAGTTAAACTATGGTGAATTTATAAAGATTTTATGTGTTCAATTAGATCCTCAAAGATTGATTATTTCTTGGTTAACTTATTCTGAATATTAATTTAGCTTTTGAAACTAGATTACCGGGTAGAAATAATTAGAATCACTTGATAGTTCAACTATCATAGTTATGTTTAAAAAAATTTAAATATCAAAGTAATTAGAAGCGAAAAAGAGAAGATACTATAAACTGATATAAGATGAAAACTAGTTTTAACTAAGAGGTTCAGTCTCAAGGTGAGACTTAGTCCTCTCAAACAGTTTATATAAAACTTTGATCCATATCGTTGATCGGGGTAAACAATAGTACTGAGACTGTCTAGGTACTAAGACCTCTACCAAAGTTCTACGTCGGTTAAACTAAAACAATAGCACACAGATTATCCAGATCACACTTGACCTCTACCATAATTCAAAGTGGGATACTAGAATGTTTAGAAAGTTTGATTGAGGATTTTAGATATCTTCCAATTATTCTTAGGAGATAGTGTGTGTTTAAGATAAACAGAATCACACACACTACTCGAAATGTAAATAAACAAATCACAATAGAGATAATAAGATTGAGATGAATTTGTAAAACTATATGTGATGGAAAGGCAACTATGGAGTAATTTTGTATTGAGTAGATGTAGTTATGAGTCCTTCTCTGGAATTGTTCTGGAAAACAGAGTATCATGGTTCATTTTCTGGACTTCCAGGTATGAGTGTATGGCTTGATATTGCAGTAGTCTCTATAGCACAACAATTTCCTTCAATTTCTAGTAATGTTATTGTTTGAAGCTCTCGTGTATCTATACCTTTTTCTCTAATATATGCCTTTTTGTGAATCCTTCATATCACACATTATATGAATCTTTGATCTTCTTTTTGTAACTCATGTGGTGGCTCAACATAAGGCATGATTACTTCTATCATTACGAGGTACGGTTCCATGACATCCAACAAACATCATTTATTAATTTTCAATATAAGGCGTGATTAATTCTGCAGGTATGAGGTACAATTTTCTGACAACCAACAAACATAATCAATTAATATCGATTGCATTAAAAGAACCAAATATGACCACTTCTAATAAAAAATCAAATATAGTGTTTAGAGAACCAATCATTGGTTTCCATCGGCATCTCTTTGTATCAGTGAAATTGTAGCGCTGGACTTGTAACGATAGATCTTTCATCGGTAGCTATTACTCTCTATAATGGTTTATTTATGTATCAATGATTTTGTGCAGTGATAGCTCGCTTGTATTGGTAGCTTCTTGTGTAGAAGTAGCTACTTCTATCGGTAGCTACTCATGTAGCGTTATCTCCTTCTATAGGTAGCTGCTTCTGTAGCGATAGCTTTTCATCGGTCGCAGCTTCTGTAGTGGTAGCTTTACATCAGTAGATATTTGTCTGTATTAGTAGACTATGTATCGGTGAATATTTGTATAATATAAGACTTGGTCTATCAGTGACCTTTGATTATCGGTATCTCAGTCTATATCAGTGAACGCTAAACTCAAATGCTTATAAAGTATATGTTCTATGCATTTCATTTCATGATTGAGTTATTATCAAGATTAATCATTTTTAAACAATTATAATCATAAATATACATTGATTAACATATTCCAATGATATGATATGATCATTTTGATATTCATATCAACTCATTAGCACGATGTAGTAATTTGAAAGTATAATTAATATATAGATAGACATTATTTGGGATTATCAAAACATATCTAAACATAATTGAGATTATCAAAATAGGTGAGTCCAACAAAATCCATTGAATGAAATAGATAGATATTTTTAAATCCATAAAAATAATGAAAAATGAAATAATGGAGGGATACAAAGTTTCATTTTAAGTTTCTTAAGAAAGATTTCGGACAAGGTGTTTTTTAATAAGAGGTGGAAAGAACATTTTTATACCATATAATAATTATCATAAATGAAATATTGAATAAAATGATGTGACTAAAGAGATGAATAACACATTAATATCCTAAATTAGAAAAAATATAAGGAATTAATGATGAAAATTTAAGAGAAAAAATGTCAAACTCAAATAAGAGAGAATAAATGGGGAGCCCCTTACTTTTGTACCAAAATCAGTTCATCTTGTTTACACATCCTGTATTACAAACGGATGTAGATTAAAAAATTATTCAATTTTCATACATTCAATTTTTTAACAATTTATTAATATTCAAAATTATTTTTTAACTTCTCATAAATGGAAAACAAAATATGAAATATTTGTTCAAATTATTCCATTAATATATTACAATTAATTATGTTAACTTAGATCATTTATTAATAGTAAAAATTAGTTATTAATGTTTTATAAATTTTAATGAAATGAAAATACACTTAGAGGTTGTAAAATAAACCCATTAACGGGATATGTCAAAAGTGAGGGAGTTATAATTTATCTTATAAATAGTTTATAATAATTAAAAACCATCTTAATAACATCAATTTCAATTATATTTACTGAATAATTACCAAAGGAATATTTAAATAGAATTAAGGATAAGAGAATATAAAAATATGAAAAATTTAGTGAATAGAAAATGAGTTACATATACATTTGTGTATACACATTTAAGGGGGAATTGCCTTGAAGGATTGCAGTGTTTTGACACAAGAGTGTCTCTATGATTCTTAAAATGGTTAATAAAGGGGAAATATGTAGATTTTGGACAATAAGAAATATTTTAGGTTTTATTTTCTGTAAGGACTATAGGGGAATTTACACATGTATAAGATGGTAATTTGAGTTAAAATATTAAATATATAACTAATTAATGGAAAATAAACGAAATTGTGATTTCCTAAATGCAAGAAATATTATTACATAGAATTTTGGTTAAACTATTATAATTATTATGTGGTGGACGATGTTTTCTCACAATGATTTCATTTTTCACCATCATTTCGTCATTATTATCCTTTAATTTATTTTTATTATCTATTTTTTAAAATAAAATAAAATATATTTATGAAAAATCTATTTTCGATGCCCTAAATAAAAATATAGTAATTTTTTATGGAAATAAATTTCTAATAATTAAAAAAACAATTTTAAAAAAGATCAAATAAGTATAAAATATTATTTTTCTAATATAAACCATTTTCAAACCTCTTGAAAATATAATCGAAGGTCAATAAATTTATTTATATATTTTATAAATTATATATAATATTTTAATATATTTATTTAACTAATAAATAAATTTTTTATACAAAATTTCATTACTTATATTTAATAGCAATTTCACTATTTGAATAAAAATTCATATACATCAGAAAATTTCCAAAAATTCAACCTGTTATAATTTTGTGATGATGATTCAAAAATTTCAATAAAATTTCCACAATATATTTATAAATGAAATAATTACCATTTTTCGGTTTAATACTGTTTTATAATTAAAGATAGATCCCATTCTCAAAATAATTATTATAGTAATGTAATATAAATGACAACATTATATTTGTTACTTTAAATAGTCACTGATGATATATTTTTGTAAATGTATTTTAATTTTATTTAAATTAGTAATTATTTAATTCTAAAGGTTAGGTTACAATTTTAATAGTTAGTGTTCTATTATAATAGACATATTTCCAATAGTTATATTTTCTTATTATGATATTTTTGAATGTTGTATTTGTAGGAGAACAAAATTCACTTGAATTTAAAATTCCAATTTTATTATTCACTTGTTTTTTATTATCCAATTTTTGAATTTTTTATTTTATATCATTTATTTCTACTTTCGATTTAATTTTTTTATTAATGAAAAAATAGTGTTTAACTATTTGGTAGAGTGAATGTGATTTATTTTTACTATAATTTATACTATCTTTAACATAAAAATGTTTCCAATGTGTGATATATATATATATATATATATGTTGGGAAGAAGAATTTCATATATAAAAATTATAGTTCATTAAATTATTCTCCCCATTATACTTTTTTCCTTAAAATATAAATTTGCATCATTTTACAATAATACATGGGAGATCTTCTAAATATTTTAATCCATATATTCCCATGTTGCCTCTCCACACTTATGGTTTTTACAATGTTCTTTCACACGGTGAGTTATAATGGTTCATGAAATTTTTTTGTATAACCCATTATCCTTATCAGCCAATCCACATAATAGAGTTCATTCTCCAATTTTACCACTTCTTTATTTGATACACTAATGTATTACGTGTGTAATTACACAAAACAGAGACATGAATCACATTATGCATAACATTCTGGTATAATGAAATTATTTTTATATATTTCCCACCATATACTCTATTTCATTAAGAAATTCAATGGAGCACATATTCTCCAACATCAAAAAATATTTCTTTTAAATGATTGAAAATAAATATATTATATCAAATATATATCATTATAATTTGATTAATTATGGATTAAACCATCTCAATAAACACATAAAAATGATCAAGTCCCTATAGATTCAGTTCACCAACATCATCCTAACACATTTTTTTATTCATGTCATTTTATATAGTGCTTTATAAGGGTCTATCTATAATTTTTTTGTAAATGGTTTTTGTATAGGAGATAATCTAGGTGTAGATATTTAACTAGACCTCCCTTCAATCCCATGGATCAAAATTTCCATATTATTTAAAGTGTGTTTATATTTATTTCTAATTAAACATATATTTGTGGATGATACATCATAAAAACCATTAAATTTATATTTAATTAATATAAAAACTCATCTAGATCTCTTATCGGAACCTAGGATATCAGATATATATGATCAAAGGTGGTTCCCTGTGTATCCTTATCACTTCTTTGATATATATCATTGAAATTAAAACATATGATAAATCTTATCATATGGAAATAAATTGTGTAATCATGTTAGTTCAATATAAAAAACCAATTTGGAATTATATCCTTTTTATTTTTATGGATGATTCATGTGGTCATGGTTAATCTTAGAACATTACACTTAAACATCTAATGCTATGAAATGACTTATTTAAATACCAATCAATTCAATATTTACTTCTCAATATATTTATTTAGATTTCCCCACTATAAGTGATCTCTTAGATATTTACACATCTTGGTATGTCATGGGATTATAAGGAAAGATATTCTTTCTGAATTATTTTATAGACCTTCCTTATATTAGGTGTTGATATCACAAATAGTTAAGTTCTGATCTGAATAATGAGTGTCTAGTTATTAATTCTCAATTGATAAATATTCCCTTACTTAATTTAATTCACTTTTTTATATGCTGAGAAATTATTCCTTTATGAGTCATTGTTTTCTCTTAGATAGAAGGTTGGAAAATAATTTAGGAAATGTGGGATGTTTTCTAATTCCTTTTAATTTCTAAATTCATACATTAAATATATATAAACATTGGGTATTTCTCAACCCTCATCATGGATAGTGCAATGTGTTTTATTCTTCTAAGCACATTAGCTCAATAAAAATAAAAAGGTGATAATGTATTGGTCATCCATATTATTTATTAGCTCCAATCATCTTCATTGATATATACAAAACACTTTTGTATCAATATATAAATTTAACCCTTGTGATACATATATATTTTTAAATTATTTAAATAGATAGAGTGTATCTAAATCATCAATAAAAATATCAATGATCCTAACTCTAGATCATGAAGTAGATAATTTTCATCATATATCATTAATTTTATTGATCTATAGAATATAAATATATAATATTATTTGGGAACATAACTCAAACCCTTCTTTGAAGTATCATTGTATATCAAAAAATGTGATCCACTTAAGGGTTGTGTGCTTATATGTGTAATGATGATCCTATTATTGTGATCATTAATTCCTTTTTTACAATTAAAAATATTTAATTTATATACTCCATTTTGTGTTAACAAAGTTATCAGGGTAGAAAATTTTGAAACATTTATGACAATATGTTTATTATACCAAGATATTACAAGAAAACTTCATATATCTTTGACACTTTCTTGTTTGGGATATCCATCAATCAACATTTTCATCCAAGGATCCAAAAAATATTCTCTCCTTTGATTTCCTTTCACAATAAAGAGACATGCTAAATAAAAAATTCAAAGTTGATAAATTTATCATAAACTTTATCCATCATTTATGTTTTTTATATAATCATTACATGTTCCTTATGTTATTCCCCATATATTTAAGTTTATAAGAATATAATTGATGAAGGACACAAACTATTTTTTAATATAGTATCCAGACAACCGTTTCATTAAATACATAAATATTTACATGATATTTATAATTTTAAATGACATTACTATAAAATCATAATGTCTATATTTTACAACAAATCATGTCATGTGAATATTTTATATCTTCACATTTAATTGATTATATCCAAAATAAATGTAAAATTTTGAGATCTATTGGCATTTCATTAGTCTTTTTAATAAGTTTCCAAACCATAATAAGGATAATGTTTCATTATGGGGTTCTTTATGTGCTATCCAAAGTTGATTTGGATCCACATTTACCCAACATTATTCTTAAAAACACCACTAGTTCACCCTAGGGTGATGGATTAGGGAATATAAACCCTTTTAAGAAATGATCATAAATTTTATTCTTTAATTTATCATGATCTACCCTTCCCATTTTTTGGGCTCTACAAAATATATGGAACTCTAGATATATGTTTTTTTCTGATCTCCAACCCATGATTTAGGGATGACCAGACAACCCATTGAGTAATATATTTATATATTACCATAAAACTAGGTTATCATCCATATTAAAATTTTCCTTTTTTAATTTTTTTTATAATGATAGCATTTTTCATTAGGTATGAATACCCATAACATTAATGGTGTCTCTTAATATGATTCATAAACATTGTTGAATTTATATAGAGACATCAGATGGTTTTTGAAATCGAATGAGATTTCCATTTCATGGTAGTTTATGGGATCTATGTAAAATGAGATATAATAGATTCCTATAATCATGTAAAATTATATAGATAGATTGATTATATTATATTATGAAATAATATTTACATAAATGATAATTGGGGAAGATTCAAATATAGGGGATGTAAAAAATTCACCACTAGGTATTTTTACAAATATCATTACTTAAAATTATTGGTAGTATGATTTCATATTTTTATAAAACCTGATATATATAAAGGAATATGTTTAATCCTAGGGTATTAACTTATTAAATAACTATTCTTACACAAGGATGTAATTTGACATCCAGAATAATTCAAAAAATAAATAATACTTTTTAAAACCTACTATAAAAACCTATACATTATGTACATGATTATAAAAACATTTTTAAGACCAATTAAATCACTATTACACATTCTAAAATCAATATGTATATTTTATTTTTTAATTCTGTTCATAAAATTTAAATACATAACAAATATTTAAAACTATTTAAATAATTATCCATATTTATCCTTTATTCATTCATAAAATTATTAATATAGATTTTCATATGGGATATACATAAATGAAATCCCAATAAAAGGGGGATATGAATTAATATAAGACATAATAAAAAATGAGTATAACAGTGAGCATAACAGTCATTATCCCATTATAATCATAACATTAAAATAATACATGTCATTTGAAGAAGATATAAAATATTTCATTTTCATAATAACGAAACATCATAAGTGAAATCTAACATTGATGATATCATAACAAAATGTAAAAGGATAAAAAACATTTATATGCATAATATAGTTGAAAACCTGACTACTTTCTATCTATAAATAATGATATCATGAGATATAATGTTTTATATAATGAATTAGTGGGATATAAAATTTTTATCCAACCCATCAAATAAAAATACATTTAAAAATTATATATTCCACACATCAAAGAAAATATAGTAACTGTGCATGGATCTATATTCATACCATGTGATGTTCAAGGTGATATATATATGGGTTTCATAATAAACTAATATATCATGGAATGTAATGAACATTTAAGTAATTGTTGGAATAGATATATTAAATACCAAGGAAATGTATAAATTCCATAAGAAAAATTTAGGATAGTTATGTATTATTTTAGTATAATATAGAGGAGAGATAACATTAATGAGATAAACAAATCCCATAGTAGGAATTGGGATGAGTCTTGGCATGAATTGAGAAGTATTTCTATTAAAACATTCCAAAAATAAGATGTTTAAGAAATTCATAGAAGAAATTAGAAAAATAGATGAACATATCGAGAAAAAAAATGAAAATAAAAGAACAAGATATAAAAAATTTCATGCAAAGGTTCATAAATCTTTTTTTAAAGTGAAATAATTTTAAGTGTGTGGATGAATGTATATTTTTATAAAATGTCATAAATTTAATAAATGGGATATTGAATAAAAATAATTTTAAAAAGTGATGGATAAATTTATTAATACTTTATACAATATATAACATAATCCGTTAAATTTGAAAAGGTGGGAAGAGATAACTCAAACCCAAATGTGATACAATTTTTGTAGAATACCCTTGCATTAGGCACTGTATTGCCTTATCTCAATTAAAACACTTTTATAACCAATGTATGACAATTAAAAATGTATTACATAAGTATTTTAATGTAAATTAATTTATTTTTATTAATTTATTGTTATACGAAGTTATTTTTTAACCTTTTAGAAATTGTAAAAAATGTTGAAATTTTTTTCAAATTATTATATTTATGTTTCAATATTTTGGTATAAGTCATTTTTATTTAAGTATTAATTTTATTACCCCTAAAACATAATAATAGAAAAACAATTATATATATATTTAATTAAATATATGATAATAAGTTGTAAAAAAGGTTAGATATAATGAATTAACAACATCCTCAAAGGTTATAAAACCTACCATTAATGGGACTTTTCAAAAGAAGTAATGAGTAATATATATTATAAATATTTTATAAAAATTATATATTATGTTAATAATATTTTGGTCATATATATATTTCTAATTAATTAGATTATGCTGGTAAAATGACTAAGAAAATAGAATAATATAGGATGAAGAAAAATAAATTGAAGATTGTAGTTACCTCCTCTGTGACGATTACACATTTTTGAGGGAGTATTGTCTTAAAGATATAGAGTGAAGCCAAACCGAAATTTCTCTATGACTATTATAAGGACTAATAAGATAATATGGGGAGAGTGTGATAATTAGTATGAATTTTAAAAATTACTTCCCAATGGTGCAATTATACTCAGAGGATTGGGGTATTTGAGTTAAAATATCGAATAAAATCTAATTAACGACCAATACATGCAATAGTAATTTTTTATATGAAATGGAATTTTATTCAAAAACGTTTTTCTGATCCTATTTCATTAACAATGGTGGATTATTTTTATCATCATAATATCTTTATTACATTATTATGGTATCATTTCTTCCCAAATACATATTTGTTTTATTAAATGTTTTTATGAAAAACACAAAAAATTCACCGAACCAAAATTTCAATGTCTTAATTCCAAATACGGAACATATTTTATGAAAATAAATATCAAAATATTATATAATCATTTTTATTTAAAATCCAATAATATGTTAAAAAATATATTTTATTATATAAAAACATTAATATCCTCTTAAAAATATTCATTTTATTATAATGATGTTATTTAGAAATTTTTAAAACAAGTATAACATTTAAAAATAATACATAACTAATAAACCTCATTTTTATTTTTTTTGAAAATATGTTTTTATATACGTCATAATTATTTCACTAATCAACTTAAAATTTAACTAATGTTGTAAATTTTTAAAAGCTAATTAATGACTAATTTTTCCATTAAAATTATATATTTTGAATCCATTTTGTCAAAATAAATTTCTAAATTAGTTAAGTTTAAAATATAATATGACTAATGATTTGTTAAAAAAAGATAAATTACATCACAAAAAATGATTGTTAATTTTTTTTAGATTAATTAAAAAATTATATTTAATATAAAAAATTTTATTTATGATATTTTATAATGAAACTATGGTTTTATTTAAATTTTATGGTTTACTATTCCAATGACCAGGTGACTATTATCGTAATCAGGTCAATATTCAAGAATCTTTATTTCAAATTGTCGTATTTCTGTACAACATTAATCAACAAAATATAATCCCGAATTAAATAATACATTAATAACATTAATTAAATAATACATATCTCAAAAATTCATACAACCAAAAGACATAATTTTTTAGTGTTAGGAAGTTTAGATATATAAACATCTTAATTTAGTAAGCATGTGATAATTTCTCTATAATTATTACCCACAAGACCCTATCCTACATACCTCACATGATATTATCATTTTCATAACCTATAGAATGAATAGATAATAATGGGTTGAGCTCAGTTGTTTAGTAAGGAAAAAAATATCATAATGGGTTAGATCATAAACATGAAGGTGTACATGATAATGTCTTAAATATCATAACAAGAGATCATTAAACCAATTATGATAATTAAAAAACATGATAAAGAAACATAAGATCATAACTATAATGTTAAATATGTGTAGAAGTTGTAAATTAGCTCAAAATACATATTAATCACTAAAAACATGTGAGCATGAAATAAAAATGTGTAATTCATAAAAAATGAAGCAGAATCATATAAACCGGAACAAAATTATATAAAACTTGAATATGTAGAAAAATCATAAACATATATTTTCTTATAATTATGAAGATAGAAACCTCCCAACCCATTCACTTTTAAAAATGTTAGTAGGGTTATTAACCATATCACTAACCAATTGTGAACATAGATACATTCTAACTAATTAAAAAACATTTCAATCTCATAAGATATATGTATTTATCCAATTATTTGGAGGGATATATAAATCCCACCAATCTCATAATCTATGCATTTGTGTGCCAGTTGATAATCAAACATCCATCATCGTAATGGAAATCATGTAAAAAGAATGGGTTTTATAAAACATTCAAAAACATCACATATTATGAACATAATAAATCATTGTGATCACAAAAATATCATTTTCTAAAAGGAAATCTATTATAATAACAAATATAGGGTGATAAAAAATCATATCATGAAATATAAACAATGGAGGGTAAATAGATATGAAAATTCCAATGTTTTCAAAAAAAAATAAACATTGAATTTAAAATTACATTAAAAATTGTAAATTGAAAGGGAGGGAATTTGATAACGCCAATTTAATGATTTTCCAAATAATACATCCTTGAAAATATATTAATATTGTCCAAATGGAGAAGATAAAATACATTGAAAACATGAATAGAAATTTATTTTTTATAATAAATCATTGGAAGGGGAGTAGAGGACCTCCTCATGGAGGACAATAGTGGTAAAGCCCTATGGAATATTACTCAGTGATAACCCTACAAATTACATGAAGAGACCCTAAGCATTTATGGATGATCATTTCCTTTGCCTCACTTCCCAACCAAGAAAGTGAGTCTATCACAAAGTTGGATACTCTCCAAGTGTGTTGAACCTTTTTCCCAGAAAATTCCACCACATAACATCTACGTACCATGTAGATCATGTCCCATGACACCTCATTGAATCCCTTCAAAGCTCTCACTAAGACAATGGAGTCTGATTCAACCTTTGTCCTATAGAAACCACGATCCTTGTATAGTGTAATGCCTAATAAAATAGATTTCGCCACCACGAAAAGTTATAAAATTGGCCCACATCTTTGAATCCCTCGATAACCAAGCCCCACGAGTCGCACTGTAACACTGCAAGCATCCATGGTACGTTTCCCATTGAATAATACAATAGCTTGCGCTGTACGCAGCTTCGAATTATAGCACTCCAAGACCAATATAACTAGTCGTTATGAATAATACTAACTTTTAGAAATTTTATAAATTTAATTTTTCAAAATAGACATTATTTTTTTAATTAGAATATCAAAATTATCTTAGGGTGAATTTTTGATATTTTTCTAAAAAAAATTCAATTATTGATGAATAGTGAAAAACACAGCGTTATTGTTTAAAACTAGAATTTTATTTAAATAATTATTTATTTTATTTAAATTTATTTTAAACAAAAATAGATAAATAATACATATATTTGTTAAATATATTTCATTGGAGTCATTTTATAATATTATTATATGTATAAAATTATATTGAACTTTTTAACGTCTTTTACCCACCTTTTAGGCACATTTGAAAATTTTCATAGAAATCAATTTTACAACTTCTATGATTTGAATTTAAAAAATCTAAGAGACACGATAGGCATTAGTATGAAATTTTTAGTTCAATCAGATGAAAATATTTTTTTTCTGATTAGTAAGTTTTTGATTTTATTTACCATGATTAAAATTAAATTGGGAAATTAAAGGTAAAAATTATATTATAATTACACTAAAAGATATCCTAATTTTATTGCATAAGTGTATTTCAAACAATATAATCCTTACTGATAAAATATTATCCATTTTTTCCACATGTTTTATATTAGGAAATTTATTATTATTTTATTTAAAGAAGAGTTAAAATGGTTAAATTAAAATTGTAATAACTAAACAATTTTTAATATATGGTTATACATATTATAAATTTGACTATAAATATTCCATAAATAGATAAAAATATTTCCTACATCATTGTATTTTACTTATAATTTCTAGACATTAAATAATTAAATTTATTTATGACATAATGATGATGCAGTAAGTACCTTATTAATGAAAGGTAAAACTAATTGATATTATAAATATTACTATAAACGTATATTAAGACTTTTGATGAATTAAAATAATTTTATAGGTTAAAATGACATGTTATGGTTGATTAAATTTACTTATTTTTAAGTAATAATGTTATGAGAACATTAAACAAATTATTAAATCGTGTCGTAATTGACAGAAATGAGATTTTAAAAAGAAATTCTATTTTATTAAATGATATAATATTTATAAAAATTTAATATTCATCTAAAGGACTTATATAATGTTAGATATTTTAATAATGAACCAATAGTGGTTCGATTGGATTTTTAATTCTTTTTTATTTACAATTTATTATAATAATACAGGAAGACATGGTAAAAGATAAACTATTTAAATAAGAGTTAAAACTACAATATAAGGTTAATATGGTGACCTAACATTGTCAAAAACCTATTGGTTGAGTTTTCTCTCACCCAGAACCACCTTAACCTCGAAATAAATCCATTTTTATCCATTATTAACTAAAAATTATTTTATAATAAAATAATATATCATGATTTCCCTAAATGACCCTCACCTCTTTTATAAAAAGGTACTTCCACTTATCTTAATTTCACACCTCCAAAGCCCTTTGGATCAGCCAAAACCTGCTCAAATATCCTCCCAACTACCCTCAAATCAATATAGATACCTTAATTATATCATAATTTTAACTAAGGATCCATTTTTCTCAAATCCAAAGGAAGCACCTAAAAAGGAGGTAATAATTTTGTCACCTCCTTCAAAGTTTTTCTTCTTCTTCCACTTCCTCTTTCTTTGTTGTTTCCGTAAAAAAATTATAAATCTAGTGCCTTATTTATACATTGATGTTATTATAAATATGGTACAACCATATTCTTTATTCTATCCATTTTATGAATGAAAAAGTCACCATAGGTGCATACATACAGCTTACCGCCTACACATCGTGGTGTAGTTTGTCATTCCACACTTAATTATTTGGATGGGTATAATAATGAACATAATTGATGTAAATAATAAATATAACATGTAAATTATTCTCTATATATGATATAAAATCCAATTACATATGATTCTACCATCAATATAATGGTATTGTTGCATGTTCGTACGTAAAGATTATCATCTCCATAGACGCGATGAAATACAATTCGCAGCGTAACCAATCGACAATAGATTTCATTTTATGATTAAAAAATTATTTTTAAGAACATAATATAATTTGGGATATAAATCAAATACATCATATCCCTAAAAAATGACTTACGTAACAAAACACATAAAGGAAACAAAATCTGTTAACACCCGAAATGATGATACTAATGAAATATCATTAACAAAGAAATATTAAAAGATCATATATGATTTCAAATTTATATATGTGGTCAATTTATAATTTAATAACAATTATTTTACCATTATATAATAGGTTAATTTACAATATACTAAGGAAAAGTACAAGGTAAGGGTTAATTCTACAATCTCTTCATTATCCCAGGATGTTTATACATGAGTATCTACAGGGACCTCTTTATCATCTACATCTGTGTATCTCAAAAATGTATTTAAAAACATTTTTACTATTTACTATACTATGAGTTAAAGTTATTTATACCCTTTTTTCTCTTTTATAAAATTTTTATAAAGAAATATTTCTGTCATTTTTCCAACAAGGTCCTTTATTACCATTTAGACAAAATTATGGAAAAAATCTTTTTTAACTTATACATACTGTGAGGCTATTTCCCACTATGATAACACCTTTGAAGATTTCCTTACACTCTTGTAACAATATTTTAAAAATAAATGTTTTATTTTATAATTATTTTATTTTTAAATTATTTCAATATAGGATGAGTTATTTCTCTCAAATAGTTTTGATTTCATCTATATCCACATCCATTGATAGATTTTACACATGTTTGAAGTTGATTTATTATGATACACTATTCCTTATTGTATTGAAGTTTTTGTGATATTTTATACTGTGGATGTAATATTTTTATACCACTCATGGTTTATGGTTAAATTGTTATCATTTATTATGATAGTTTTAATACTAATGTTTATGTTATGTTTCAACCATTTGATATGTGGAATGCAATGGAATTAGTAAGTGATATGTGTATCCCACTATTGCTCCTAGATGCATTGGTAGGTATCGTGAGGCAAAATAGTTTCTTGTCACACGTCCTTGAAAAAATATTATTTGTAGTCTTGGCATGAGGCCTTGACTATGTGGTTATTATGTCTGATAGAATATATTCCATCATTATGAAATTATCTATTTATATTATAGGTGATTATTTGAGTAGTAGAATATCCATGTGAATAAGTAAATTTAATTAGTTGACTTATCTTTTCCATATTATGCTAATTTTTAAGTTTAAAAGGATTTTGTTTTAGTCTTATACACTACCTTAAATGTTTATACTTATTTATGATAGTTTCTTCTATATTGATGTCCTTAATGAGCATCAGAGCTCACCACTTTCTATGTTTTATTTTTTCAAAGATGCAGAGATGTATATTATGATTGACCTGTAGGGATAGTATATGGGATATGAATGTGTTAAAAAAAGACACAATGATGTTGTTTTTTGTTCCATAATGTAATGAAAACCTTATGTTAGTATATAGAAATTCCAAGGCTACTAAACTGATCGGTCTATCCGGATTCAACTTCCTTGTATCATTCCAATGTTATGTAATAATGCACCAAATATGGGTAACTATGGTCGGGGAATTATAGTTGATATTAGAGGAAGTTTACTACAAACCTTGGAAAAAAGATTTAAAAAAATTCTGATTAGGGAACATTATCATAAGATAGACTTTGAGATTAGTATAGACGAACATCCTAGAATTTTGGTAATGTATAGATTTTGTGAGTTTTCCATGTAATACATCCTTTTTTGGATACAAGTAGGTAGAGGAAGCTTTGGAAAAGATGTACCTAGGAGTGAAATATTTGACAATGAGTTTCGGGCATTACCTGAGGTATCCTGGTACATGAAAATGGGCCTTTCTGCACTCTTGGTTAAGATACTCATTGGGGATATGCTTAGGATAATTTAAATTTTCTTTACAAACCATTATAAAGGATTTATGAGTAAATACTTCTTCAAAGAATTTTTTTTTGAAAATTATGGATTATGTCGATAAACTATTCAATTTATGATATGCGTTTTATATGTTTGGAATTATGTTTTGCGATTCATAAACTATTCAAGTGTATTCAATTTTTTAGAAATGCCACCTAGTGGATGGAATGGAAACTATATCAACGCATGTAATCCATGTAAGGATTTCCCTCTTACAGAAGATATTTATAGTGGGCCTAGTGATGCAATTGATGCTAATTATCTTATGAACATTATAGGACAACTCAATTAGGTTATTAATAATAACCTTACCATATGGAGCACCTTGATTCACAACGTGGAGGATCAATGATAGACCTATTCCGGAGGCAACAACCACCAACATTCAATGGGACTATAAATCCACTGGTAGCTGAGCAATAGATGAGTTCCTTAGAAAAAATATTTCTTGCTTTGGGGAGTAGCGAAAGGTAAAATGTTATCATGTTCGTTTATTACTACATAGGAGAGGAAGATCAATGGTGATCATTAATTAAAAAAAAACAGAGGATAAAGAAGTATCAAATATGGAATAGATAGGGTTTAAAGATCTTTTATTAGAAAAATACTTTCCTTGTGACCATCGAGCAGATATGGAAAGGCAATTTCTATGTCCAATATGAAAGGAGGATGAGAATTTTTCAAAGTATAAGGATAACTTTACAAGGTTAACAAGGCATGTTGTAGATTATATATGCAACCCAAAGAGTAATTTTGATTGATTATTTAATGTTTTAAAACCATTTCTCCATCGAGTATTATTCTCCCAATCCTCCTTAATGTATGAAGATATAGTCACATGTGTTATCAAGAAAGAAATGAAATTCTCAGAGTCTTACAAATTTAATGCAAAGAAAGAGAATAAGAGATCTATTGAACACTATGGAAATTGAAATTAGGGGAAGACTTGAAAATTTGAATTGCTATCCTGCATTAGATGTGGGAAGAAAATCCCTGGTACTTTTTTTAAGGGAATGGGAGTCTATTACAAGTGTGGTGAAAAACGAAACCAAGATTGTGATTTCAATGGAATGAAAGAGGCTGTCAATGTTGAATCCTACAATTGTAGATTAATGGGGCATTATGAAAATCAATTTCCTAATCACCAAAGAAAACATACCTCAGAAAAGGACAAGGGATCATGGCCAAAATTATGAGATCACTACTACTGAGGTTAAAGCTCTAAATGATGTGGTGGTAGGTAATTTAATGGTTTACTCAAATTTATCCAATGCATTATTTGATTTTGGATTATCGAATTGTTTCATATCTTCTAAATTTTCTATGAAAATTTGATATTTTCAATTTGATTTAACAAGGGAGTTCTAAGTCAAAACTCTAAAGGGAAGTATCCTTGAAACAATTTTTTTTTTCAATTAGTTCCCATTAGGGAATATAAATGTGATTAATCTACTGATCTCATCATCATACCCATGATTGTATTTTATATAATCCTCGGTTTGTATTTGATTTTAGAACATGATGTAAAAATTTAGTGTAAGAAGAAGGAGGTTACAATTTTCAATGATGATAAAGAGTGCCTTATATTTAGAGAAGAAATTTCACCATCAGATTCTTATATAGATTCACCCCTAGTAGCTCTACTAAATTCAATTATTGGGGAGGAAGAGAGTGAAATAACTATGGGAGAGGAATGGAATGTTCAAATAGATTATGTACCTATTGTGCAAAAATATGTTGATGTGTTTCTAGAGGATTTACCTAGAAATCCTCCAGAACGAGAAATTGAGTCTTCTATTGACTTAATTTATGGTTTACGGAACATATCAAAAACCCCTTATAGAATTTCCACTATGTAATTAGTGGAAAAAAAGAAACAACTAGAGGAATTGATTAATAAAGGATTTATTTTCCCAAGTGTTTCTTCATGGTGAGCCCAGGTTCTTTTTGTTAAAAAGAAACATGGATCTATGAGGTTGTGAATTGACTACTGGGATATCAATTCTACAATAATAAAGAATAAGTGTATTCTACCTTGCATTGATGATTTAATTGATCAACTTCATGGTGATCATAATTTTTCAAAGATTGACCTTCGATCTAGATATCATCAATTGTGTGTGAAGAAGGAAGACATTCCAAAGAAAGCATTTCCAACCAGGTATAGACATTATGAGTTTATAGTAATGCCTTTTTGACTGACTAATGTGCCCTATGTTTTCATGGATCTAATGAATAGAGTTATCAAGTAATTTCTTAATGTCTTTTTACTAGTTTTTATTCATGATATCTTGGTATACTCTAAATGAAACAAAGATAATGAAAATAATTTCCAAACTATTCTAAAAACCCTCAGTAGAAATGAATTATATTAGAAGTTTAGCAAGTGTGAATTATAGATTCGGGAGATATATTTTATTGTTCATATTGTATCTAAAGAAAAAATCCATATTAATACTTCTAAGATAAGAGATATCCATGAATGGCCAGCACTGACCAGTATAATAGAGGTATGCAGTTTTATTGGTTTACTATGTTATTATCGATGTTTCATCCAGAATTTATCCATATTAGCTAACACATTAACCAAGATTAAACTTAAAAGGGTTAATTTTTTTTGGAGAAAAGACTGTGAATGATGTTTTGAATAATATAAGAAAATATTCTTCAAAATCTCATATATTTACTCTACTATTGGGGAATGGCAGGTTTGTTATTTATATTGATTATTAAATGAAAGTTCTTGGTTGTGTCCTTATACAGAATGATAGAGTTATTTCCTATGCATCACGATAGTTAAACATTTACAAGAATAACTATCCTACTCATGATCTTGAGTTCTCATCTGTAATATTTTCCTGTAAGATATGGAGACACTTTCAATATGGAAACAAATCTGAGATATATACCTATAAAAAGAGTTTGAAGTATATTTTTTTCACAGAAATAACTGAGCATGAGGAAAAGGATATGGATTGAACTACAAAAATATAATGATTACACTATAAACTACCTCCCAGTGAAGGAAAATAATGTGCAATATGCTTTGAGTAGAAAAGATCATGGAGTTCTGAAAAATATGGGAACTGAAAGGGATCCTATGTACATGGATCTAGTAATAATGGATATGGGAATAATCAAGGAAGGTGATTCATCGATACTTTTTCAATACGTTGAGGCTGGAAGACAACATAATGGAGGATTCATGTAACCTCTTCTCATACTTGAGTAGAATGGTATGATATTACGATGGAATTTTTCATGGGACTACCAAATACTTGTAGAACGAATGATGTAATATGGGTCAATTTTCATTATCTTACCAAGTCATCACCTATAAGAGAAGATTTATCCCTTGAATGTCTAACATGACTATATATTAATGATGGTAGAAAACTTCAATATGTACCACTATCAATTATCTCTAATCATGATTCCCTTTTTACATTATGATTCTGGAAAAGTCTTCAAAATGTCCTAGATACATAACATTATTTGAGCACTCCCTACCACCCTCAAACTGATTCAAAATTAGAAAGGAATATTAAATCATTAGATGACATGTTGAGATCTTTCTCAATTTACTTTCTAGGTATGTGGGATCAGTATTTACCTCTGATATATTTTTCCTTTAACAATAGTATAAATTCAAGTATTCAGATGGCACTATATGAAGTGTCATATGGAAAGAGGTTTTTCACAGCACCTTCTTGGGATTATGTTGGTGAGAGAAAACTCATAGGCCCAAAACATGTTGAGGAAACAATGGAAAAGGTGAATATTATTCAAACCCACATCGAAGATGCTAGAAGTTGGACAAAGCGATATGCTAATAACTGAAGGAAATATTTGAAATTTCAAGTAGGAGATCATGTTTTCATGAAGGTATCTCTATAGAAGGGTAAATTAAGTCCTAGGTACATTAGACCTTTCAAAATACGAGAATTAATTGGAGTTTTATCTTACTATTTCGAAATTTTACCAAGTCTCTCCAAAGTTCATGATGTGTTCCACCTATCACTGTTGAGAAAATATATGTTTGACCCAACGCATGTACTAACCTATGAGGAATTAGTACTGGAACCCGATCTATCTTATTGTGAAGAGCCTATCATAATACTTAATGATAGAGATCAAGAGTTGAGAAACCGGGCTACTCGTCTAGTAAAAGTTCTTTAGTGAGACCATAAGTTGGAAGAGGCATTGTGGGAGCCCGAGGAACTTAAGTTGAATAACCACCCAAATATTTTTATGTAGTAATATTCTAGAAATTTCAAGGATGAAATTATTTTTAGGAGGGTAGATTGTAACACTCCAAAATAACAAGGTAAATTTCCCTTTGATAATACAATTACTAGTGATGTACGCAACTTCGAGTTCCTGAACACCACGACCAATATAACTAGCCGTTATGAATAGTAGTACCCACTTTTTGAAATTTTATAAATTTATTTTTCAAAATTAACTTCATTTTTGGATTTGTAAAATCAAAATTAATATACATTGAATTTTTTGTATTTTTCTGATAACAGTCAATTTTTGATGAATAGTGAAAACACTGCATTATTGTTTAAAAATGAATTTTTATTTAAATAATTTTTTATTTTATTTATATTTATTTCATTTCAAAATAAATACATAATACTTATATTATTTTAGTCTAATTCATTGGAATCATTTTATAATAAGGTTAGATGTATAAAATTTTATTGAACTTTTTAACATCTTTTACCCACCTTCTTGGAAAATATTCAAATTTGTATAAAATATATTTTTACCACTTCTGTGATTTGAATTTCAAAAATCAGAGAGACTGAGTGGAAATCAGTAAGTAAAATTTGTTTCAATAGGTTTAAAAAAATTTATTAAATAGTAACTTTTGGGTTTTATTTACCACGTTTAAAAGTAAATAGTGTAATTAAAGGTAAATATTATATTACAATTACCCTAACACATGTCCTAATTCTATTGGATAAGTTCATTCCAACCAAAATCAAACTTAAGAAAAAAAATATAATCCTTTTGATCCACTTTCATTAGTTTAGGACATTTATTATGTTTTTTTGAAGAAGAGTTAAAATGGTTAAATTTTAATTTTAATAACTAAATAATTTTTAATATAAGGTTATACCTAAGATAAATTCAACTATTATTATTAATCAGAAAGATAAAATGATTTCCTACCTCATGATATTTTACTTATAAATTTTAGATATTAAGTAATCAAATTTATTTATGTCACAATGATGATGTATTAATTACCTTATTAATGAAAGAATAAAATAATTGATATTATAAATATTAAAATAAATTTAAATTGATACTTTTGATAAATTCCACGAATTTTATAGGTTAATATGAAGTTTTAGGGTTGGTTAAATTAATTTTTTTGAAGTAATAACGTATTTATAACTTTTACAATAATTAATTATTAAATATTTTAAAAATTTACATAAATGAGTTTTTAAAACAAATACTAATTTATATTATGTTTATTAGCATTTATTATAATAATACATAATGCCATGGTAAAAGTTAAACTATTTTAACTAAGAGTTAAAACTAGATGATAAGGTTAATATAAATACCTAAACTTGTCTAAAAACTATTGGATGAGTGTTTTTCAACCCATACCCACCTTACCCACAAAATAAATCCATTTTTATCCATTATAAATCGAAAATTATTTTATAATAAAATAGTATTTCAAGCTTTTCCAAAAGAGACCCTCACATCTCTTATAAAAATGTACTTCATCTTCTCTTAATTTCACAAATCCAAAGCTGTTTGGCTCAGCCAAACCCTAATAAAATATCCTCCCAACTACCCTCAATTCAATATCGAGTCCTCAAATTGATCATAATCCAACCTTATGAGACCATTTTATTAAATCAAAAGGAAGATCATGAAGAAGAAGTAATAATTTTATCACCTCTTCCAAAGTTCTTTTCTTCTTCCACTTCCTCTTTCTTTCCAATTTCTATACCAAAATAGTAAATCCATTAAATTATATATACTATGATGTTATTATAAATATGATAAAATCATATTCATTATTCTTTACATCCTATGAATGACAAAGATACCATATGTGCGTACGTACAACTTACCATCTCCACGTCGTGGTGTAGTTTGTCATTCAACACTTAATTTTTTAGATGGGTATAATAATGAGTATAATTGATGTAAATAGTAAATATAAAATTTTAATAAATATTTATATATGATATACCACACAATTACATAAGATTACACCATTAATAAAATGTTATTGTCCCTCGTGCGTACGTACGAATTACCTTTTAAACGAACGTGAGGAGATTCATTTCCCATCGTAACCATTCAAGAATAAATTTCATTTTATGATTAAAAAATTATGTTTAAGAACATCACATAATTCTGGATTTTAAAAAAATACATCATATCCATAAAAAATGACTTACATAACCAAATAAATAAAAGAAACGAATCAATGAACACCAGAAATGTTGATACTACTAAAATATAATTGACAAAGCAATATTAGAAGATCATATATGATATCATATTTATGCATGTGTTTCTTTTTAAATTTAATAACAATGATTTAACTATTATACATGAGTTTAACCCACCCTCTACTAAGGAAAAGTACATATTAAGGGTTAATTATAGAATCGCTTTATTATCTAAGGTTGTTTATACCTGATTATCTACTTTGACCTCTTTATCATCCACATATATGTTTCTTAAAAATGTATTTCAAAATATTTTTACTATGTACTAGATTATGGGTTAATGTGACTTATACCCTTGTTTTACATTTTATAAATTTTTTTATAAAGGAATCATTCTGTTATTTTCCAAACAAGGTCCTTTATAATCTTTTCGAAAAAATTAAGGAAATAATGATTTTTATCTTATACAGCGAGTGTGGCTATTTTCCACCATTCTAACACCTTATAAGTTTCCATTTCAATATTATAATAGAATTTTCAGAAAAAAATTCCATTTTAATTATGTGACTTTTAAATTATTTCTAAATAGAGAGAGATATTTTTCTTAAATTTTTTAGATTTCATCTATGTCAAGATCCTTTAATGAATTTTACATTTGTTTGAAGTTGATTTATTATGATACAATATTCAATATTGTATTGAACGTTTTGTGATATATTTTACTATGGATGTATAATTTTTATACCATTAATGGTTTATGGTTAAATTATTAACAATTTTTATTCTAGTATTAATAAGAATGTTTATGAAATGTGTCATCCTTTTCATATGAGGAAGTCCTTGGACATAGTTAGTGACGGGTGGAGCCTTCTACAGCTCCTCCATGCATAGATAGGTCTCTAGAGACAAATTAGTGTCTTGGCATAAGGCCCTGACCAAATCTTATATGAAGACTTGGAATGAGGCCTTGACTATGTGGTTATGATGCCTAACATTATGCACTCCATCATTATGAAATAAGCTACTGATATTACATGTGATTATTAAAGTAGTAGATTCTCTATGTGAATAAGTAAATAGCACTATTTGACTTATCTTTCCACATTATGTTGAAGTTTATGTTTAAAAGTATTTTTTTAGTCTTATACATTTCCTTAAATGTATATGATTATTTTTCATAGTTTCTACTAATTTGTTATCCTTATTAAGCATCTAAGCTCACCCCTTTCTATGTTTTATTTTTCCAGGACACGAAGAAGTATATTATGAATGAACTATAGGAATAGTCTAAGGGATATGAATGTGTTCATAGGAGACACAAAAATATATTTTTTCATTTCATAATGTAATGTAAAACTTATGTATGTATCTAGTAATTACAAGGAAACTAAATTGATCGGTCTTACGGGATTTGATTTAATTGTATCATGCCAATGTTATGTAACAATTCACAGACACTAGGAAACTCAGGTCGAGGCATTACATGCACATCACCCCTCTGCCTCTCATAACCCCTCCCCTAAAGGATTCATCCACATTAAGCATTCGGCCATCAATTAATGGCTCCCATTTAACCCAGTGTCCCACCATTCAGCTAGGCATGGATAATCTATTGAATAGGTTGCATGAGGTTCCAGATAAGAGGAAAAGACATAATGTCTTCAAAAAAAGATCATTGGAAAAGAAATAAAGTCATCTAGAAAAAACAAGTGAAAATAATTTGAATTTTTATAAAAAAATAACATTTAATATGAAATTTAAACAAGGATATAAATTATATCAAAAGAAAATGTAGTGTGGATAAAAAAATGTTTTTTAATGGATGAGAAAACCTTTTAAACATATTTTAAATAAACTTATTAAAAACTGAAATAATTAAAATGGATAATAAATCAATTATTTAAAGAGAAATAAGGGGAATAAAAGGATCATTAAGGATAGAATAATTTGAGTTTCCACAAGGGAAAGGAATTTTTTGGGGATGTAAGAATATGGAAATGGAATAAAAATATAAAACAAATTAATGGGAATTATTCTTAACAAAAAAATAATTTTAATAATACATTAAAATTATTGAGGAATAAATATATTTGTTGAAACATTATTTCCATAAAAAAATATCGAGTAATAAATCCTAAAATAATATTTGTTTTTAATATATCAATGATGAAATAAAATAGATGAAGAAGACTGACTATGACCCAAGGAAATTATTTTAGTCACAAAAACCCCCATACAACCTTGGTAACTTATTGAAAAACCCAGAAGAGGTATATTTTTTTAGATCACTGAATATCCAAAATTATAATAGGATCATGATAAAAATTTACAATAGGATAGTATTTACACAACTAAAAAAGAAACATGGTGTTCAACATAAACATGTCTTAATAGATTTAAAGATAGAGATAGGTAAACCATAATGAATTTTGTATCCTTTGAATGAGAATCTATTAAAATATTGAAAATCATACAGTTCTATAAATAAGCTGTAAAAAATCATGTATTATTTTAAAATACATTATTTAGAGGTATATATAGTATATAAATAAAAAATTGGTGAAAAATATTATATCTTGTCTCAATAAAGATTAGTTGAGATGAAAACCATCAAAAAATGTTTATCTATTCAATTAAAAACTAAATAGATAATGAAAATAGAAGAAAATGTTGTAAATAATAAAATATAATTAAATAATGATATAAATTCATATCATTATTCATGTAGGTGGTCAAATTGAATCAATCTTGACCACACATTAACGTGATTGGTGAGTATGTTTAATGTGGTGTTTATTTTGACATAATATTGTTATAAACGAATAATAATTACTATTAGTACTCTTAGTTACAAGGGTAACAAATATTTACCATAGGTAAAATAATTACCATGCATAGAAATAATGTATCCCTCATTAGAAAATTTGGATGTAGTGATTGTTAACTTAATAAACATTTTAGTTTTTGAAAATTTATAAAAACTAATTTTAAAATAGTAATCTAAAATTTACATAAAATAATTTTTGAGAATATATTAATAATGTTTAAAAATATAAAATATAAGTTTTTTATTCAAAAAGGATATATTAAAATTTATACTATTATATAAAATAAATATTTTCGTTATAGAAAAAGGATAACTATATTTTGGGTTATGATTGTATCTCTGTGATGTAGTAAAATAAACCTTATTTCAAAAGGTATTTTTTTCAATATTCACTAAAAATAAATTATTTTTAAAAAATTTCAAAAAAACATTTATAGATAACCTTAACATTATACGTCAACAAATGATGTTTGTTTATTCAAATTCACATCTTAATATTGATAAATTTAACATTAAAATATAATGAAACTAGTTTTATATAGGTAATCATTTTTTTCTATGATAACTAATCTTCTAAAATTACTAGAAATCATAAATATAAAAAACAAGTAAAATATATTAATTTTATAAAGGTAATTTTAATTATAAAAATTCATTGATTAGTTTCTTATATGTACTAATTGAGTTCAATGTTTATGGAGAATCATTTTCTGTCTTATTCTTATATATATATATATATCATAACATTGTTATAACTATTTATTCGAGATAATTCTATGGATACCTTATGTCGGACTTTATTCGTTTTTTTTGTGTTGTGTATGGATATATCCATATAATGCATTATTAATTTATGGGGAAAACATAGGTAATTACAAATAGAAATTTAACCTATATGCATGGTAAAAAACTATGCTGATATGCATAAAAACCATGGTTATAGTTTATAGAAATGGTTCTAATAGGTTGTGGAACCTATTGGTGCGGATAAAGGTAAATTATATAGCCACAGTTGAAAGGGATATTTCTATAGCTTTCCACCATGTCAATATAACCTATAGCTATGGTTTTATAAATTATTGCAATAGAACTCCATTAGGGAAAGGGCTATATCCATTGTTGTAGGGGATATTTCCATGATTTTCCACCATAGAAATAGAAGTTATACTCATGTATATTTAAACCATGGAAATATCTCTTTATGTTTTCCTCTATGGAAAGGGTATTTCCAAGGTTGTAAGGGTTATTTCCATGGTTGTCTATCTTACAAATAGAATCCATAGCCACAGTTCTTGAAACCATGACTATAAGTATTTAAAATAAAATGCAACAACCAGAATTTTAACACTCCACCTCCACTACATGCATATAAGCACTTTACCACAATGATATCAACAATTATTGATTCAAATTTATATTATATATATATATATATTTAATACCTATGGAAATAGAAGATAAATAGTGGATATAACCAATACATGGAGATCCTACCATGGATATAGGTATGTTTATAGACACGGTTTCTTAAACTGTGGCTATAAAAAATAGTTGGAGACCTTGTTGCCATGGTTCATTGAAATAGTGACTATATGTCGAGTATATATCAATGGTTTCATAAGAACATGGCTAAAGACAATACTTGTAGTCTCTATAGCCACCGTTTCATTGAAAATGTTGCTATATGTGTAATCTATAACCATAATTTTCTAAAACTTTCACCATATCTTTTCCCACAAACTTCCCACAAGGAATCTTTTTCCTAGGAAATTTGTAGCCATGGTTCATGAAAATCATGGCTATAGATCCCACCTATAGCAATATTTTGGTAAAATCATGGCTATAACCATATACTAATGACATGTATCTACAATTTACCAAAACCAGTGGCTATAAGTGGGTTCTATAGCCATGGTTTTTGAAAAAAACTATTTCTATAAAGATGTTTTCTAGTAGTACATTACTTTCTACCCTGTTAAATAAACAACATACCCAAAATATTGTTATCATTTTCATATATGAATAGCAAATGGTTGTTAAATGATTAAAATGCATAAATATTTGATCATAGATACCATTGGGATGACTAAAAAAACTCATTCTCCCAAAACATTTTATGGAAATGTATCCCATATATCGGTATTATGTCCCAAGTGAGGTATTAAGTTTTATTTTTAGTTAAATCACAATTTTCCTTTCAGTAATATCTATACATAGTTTAATTTGAATATATTTTCCCTATTATATAAATTGTGGAGTCAATGTGTATATAACAATTCTATTTCAAAAATTGAGTTATTTTTTATTGGGGGGGATATTATGATTTGCACAATGTTTATTTCCAAAATAATAATAATAATATAACTAAATGTTTTTCTATAAAATATAAATCACTAAGGGTGGTGACTTTATGTTTCTAAAAACAATAATAGATACAATAAGTTTGAAAATACTAGAATACATCCTCTAATTCATTGTGGAGGGTAAGTGAAATATAAATACCACTATTATCTTCATCTATATTAAATTAATAGGTTCTTCCTTTCTCCCTATGAAAATGTTGTTGTGTATTCCATACATAATTATCAATCCTTGGTTTAGGGAATTGAATTTGATAATGCACAACTTCTTTGAACATAAAACATCGAACTATTAGTGGTTCATTTGGATGTGGTCTAACATATTTCCTCATGTCAAATAAAATCTACCTTTCACTTGATATTTTGAAGCTCAGTGTCCTTATTCACCACAAATGAATTATCATCCAATCCCCTTGAGGTAATTACCTTCAGGATTATTCAAACATTTTTCTCATATATCTGGTTGAATATCCTTTAATTCATAATATTCATTGACTAAATCATTATGATCCTCCACAATTCTCTTCTTTATTGCACTCCATATTTCAACTATAATTATGTTATAAATCGTGTGTCATGATTGTTAGTTTTTTATAATAACCAAAACATTTAGTCTCTATTCTATTTAAATTGTTTGAATATTGATTTAATCCTCAAATTTTCTTTAACACGCAAGGTTAACTTCATTCATTATGGCCTCATGAATCACTAAAAATAAAAAGTGTTGAATGGAGTTAAAAAATATTAATCATATATAGAAATTATCATAATAATAAATGCAATTCATCCCTAAAACATATTTTTTTTACATTGTCATGATATCTAATAGTTACTTTAGTTCAACTTACATAAATATTAGTTTAACCTAGGATAATTTATTCCATGTTATCTTATGTTTCTTAACATAATCCCAAAAACTAACGTGTAATGATAAATAAATCATATCCCTTGGGAGTATCAAAATATGTGTACAATATTAGGCCCACACTTCAGGCATCAAGGGGATGATCGTTTCAATTCTCAACCAACCCTTTATAGGGTGATTTACCCTAGGTTCATATTTTTAATAATTGCATCCAAATAAATTATTTATAAAGTGATTTAATAAGGTAAGGAAATTTAATCCAGACTATAAAAAGGATTTATTATATCATCATATACTTAGACTCATAAATAGGATTTTTCGTAAGGTTCGCTAAACTCATCCAGAAAAATAACTAAACTAACCCCCAAAAAATGAATAATAATTTTTTTGATAGCAATTAAATTGAGATAAACTAAACATTATTTAAACAATACAACTCACAAATGGTCCCAAAATACGAGGAACAAATGGTTTAGTGTCTTATAGATTATCAATATAAAAATTTTAATTTAGTAAACTTGTAAACATTTCTCCATAATAATGAAACTAAAAACACTTTCCTACATATATAAAATGATATAATAATCTTCATAACCTAGGTAATGGTAAAAAAATAATGTGGTGATCATAGATGATCAGTATGATAAAATATACCATAATGTGATAGATCAAAACAAGATGGAGTGGATGAGAAAGACATAACTGTATTGATAATATATCATAAGACCATACATAATTATCATAAAATAAGAAAAGGTAACACGATATCATAACTATACCATTAAGTATTTTTAAATGTTATGACTTGGCTCAAAATACCAATCAATAACCAAAAACTTATGACCAGGACATAAAAGTGTAGAATACATTAAAAATACATTTTAATCATGAAAACATGGAATAACCAAATAAAAATTGAAAATGTGGCATAAACACAAACATAATATTTATTAACATTGGTAACCTAGATACCCGCCAAGTTTTTCACTCATAAAATTGTGAAAAGATTTACATACCATTACAATCTCTATTTTTAAACCTAATTTTTTAACCCATTCACATAAAAGTTTTGTTGGAAACCCAAACCCTGGATGTTTGAATTTTTGGAAGTGGATTTGATGATAAATGACATAGATTTCCAAGGAAGTTGGTCAAGTTTGATGACCAAGTATTGTGTTGTAAAATGATTGAATTGAGATGGTCTTGTTGACAATACATTATTGAAAACTATTTATGAGGATTTATAATGGGATGAAGTGATTATTGTGAGATTTTTAGTTCCCTATGTGAGGTTAAATCTTAATATATTTGGATAATTATTACAGGTTCATGTAGTACATAATTTTAATGTTAAATTAGTTCATGGGATGTTCAATGAAGGATGAGGTTTCTTCAGATTTAATATAAATTAAATTTACTAGAATTATATAATTTTATATATTGAATGATATATTATTGTGAAAGGGTAAATTTTGAAGAAGACACTATAAAAAATTGAAAATGTGATCCAACCATCTAAATGAGAAAATTTTTAGAATGGGAAATTTTGTTTCTGACTAAAATAAATGTGTGAATAAGCTCTTTTTCTAGAACAAATATGTGAAAAAATTAGGAACATACCTTTAATGACTATGTGAATGAGCTATATAGACATAATTCTTATGTTAAAAAATTAGGTACATTGATAAAATAGTGACATGAATTTGTTATACAGAAACATAGGATACCTGAATTTGTACATGTATCCAGACATGATCTTGAACTTTTGAATTGATAGCTACATTATAATGAACCATTTATAATTATAACAGAAAATTATGAGTTCCTTATCCATTAGAAAATTCATGATTGAATGTATTTATTTTTAATTTGAGGGAAAACATCCTTTGATGGTAATATTTATTATTTTGGGGTGTGTATCATTTAAAAGTGGAAGGAAATGATCATTGTGGGTGTAGATATGGTATTCTATATTTTATAGAATTTTTTTGCTTCCATAAAAAGATATTTCTGGGGTCAATCACTTTGGTAATTACTATATTTATGATGGGATAAAATCTAGGCCAAGACACATGTATAACTTAAGATAGATTGATAAATCTTAAATTTATAGTAGTCTTAAAAAATATTTAAATGCATATATATATAAATATATTCTATTTATATGAAGACATTCTTGGGAATTTATATTTTTCAAATATTGATATATTCATGCAGCCACATACCAAAATGCAAGGATATATTCTCAGGCAGTTACATCACAAGTGATAAAGAAGGTAAAATCATAGAAGTTCTATATAACAGAAAACACATATATTTCATTAATAATGGAGACACTTCACCATTAGAAATTTCTATAGAAGAAAGAGAGTGGTAAAATTTCATTTTCATATACAATTTTTCAAATAAGTAGAAGTATGTATTATTCAATATAGGTACTGAAAGTCATTTAAGAATGACTTTGAATCTATTGTATATTATTCCAAAGATAAATAAGTTTTAATTACATGTCTCAAATAATGTTTATCTTGTTCTAGAATTATTCTATAGAGAATATGTTCTTCATCAAGGTGTTTTAATTCAGGTAAAAAAGTTACCCAATAAAACTAAATCTGAGAATCTACCAAATTGAATATGTATTTAGTGGTGTTGATGAAGGAACATATATATTCATTACTGGGTGAATTAACTTCGAGGAACAATGAGAAAAATAGGATGAAGAATGTGATCACATCCACCATAAGTTATCCGAAGAAGAAACATTCGAGTGTGTGGTCCTTAGGATGAAATGATTATTCCTTAAATCTTGTAAGGTAGTTGAACTTGGCATAAGAGTTACCTATCCCAAACCTGTATAATACGTAATATTCATTGTGATTTTCATGTATGAAATAATTCCGATGCATGTTTCTTAGAAGTCGCCTAGTGAGGTGATCTATTTAATATCTCACATTTATATTTAATTTATTCATTTACACTAAAATAGATCAAGAGACCCTTAGAATATCTGGTTAAAGAGAATAAAAATGTGACCCACAAATTTGAGAGGTAAATGTAATGCCCCGACCCCTCTAGACTGGAGCCAAGGCATTACTAAGTACATTGAAAAGGTTATAAGGAATGAAATCCTGAAGTAATGATCATTTTAGTAGTCTTGAAGAAACTAGATACAGATATGTAACTCAAATTACATTGGAAATGTAAAACATATAGTGCATAACAAAAATCAAAAAATTTCTTCCATAAAAACTCAATATGTGATCTCCAATTCATATCCTGTTGGAGGTAAAAAATGAATGGGGTGAGATCAAACACTTGGTATAGATTAAAAAATACAATAAGCATGAATCAATAATAACTGAATCATAAACAACATGTTAAAGTCAATATAGCATTCTGAATAAAGGAAAAACTCACACCATTAATGAAATAAGAATTAAACTGCATCCATAGATTTTGTCATAGTGAAAAACTCATGAATAGTAATAACTGATAATGAATAAAGAGAATTATTTTTAATTGGATGCCATCTATCTGGCACATAATACCATAATACCATTAAAATAGTTTAGTTTTGCGGGTAGAAACCCGTCTTATTTTTAGAAACAAACTCAACGTGTTTGTCACCAACTCATTTGTCACATTTGACATGCCGATGCATTGAGGGGATATAAAAGGCCTCACACACCACTTCATGTCCAAATAATTCTTTGTACAGTGATTTAATTAAAGAGAAATATTCCTTTTCAATGTCCCTATAGTGTATAGGAAATAGATTCATCAAAATTTCCAATGTTAAAACAACATTCCAAATAGTCATCATATGTAAAATGGAATATGGTTTATACAATTAACATATACATGATATGAGAATATGAATATTTAGTATAAATATATCTTCCAATGAAAATTGATCCCAAATGGGCGGTAGGTACACCACCTAAGGATTATTAGGTTCACAATACAAAGTTAGTTACAACAAAATGTTAGATGAGACAAAGTCCCTTAACACAATGTAATCAGTCAAATCATATAAATAGAAGTTAATAACCACAAAATTTATCATTGAATATAATGTGAATAAAAATAATTATGTTATTATATATTAAATGGAAGTACACATATACCACATAGAAGAAACAAGTGATGAACAATGAAAATCTCACAGAAAGTGAGATGGGAAACCCCTTCAAACATTTTTTCCTGGTAATAGGTGTTCTTGTGAGTGATTAATGATAGTTAAAGGGGTATCACATTATTTATATATCATAACGGACTTATGGGGGAGGTGTGAAAACATTCCCCATCATTAGTAATTAAAAATAAAAGGGAACAATATAGGGGAAATTTTTGAAAAAAAGTGAGAGAGAAGATCCCTTACCTTATGCTCAAAGGTGTTCTTGATTGTTCTTAACAACCTGAATAATCAAATTTATCTTCATTAATTAATGATACCCAAACTTTATAAACATTTAATTGATATGGTATAACCCTATTAGGTTCATTAGTGGCCTTTTGATGTGTTTATGATATTCAATTTTATTATTTTGGAAGCATTTTTTTACTTGGTTTTCATGATCCATTTACTTGTATTCATTAATAGAAGTTTGTTTTAAATGTGGTTAAACATTCAGATTTTTTAATATATAATATTAGTGACATTAAGAAATATATAAATTATCTTATAATGACTCTGGATATATATACCATGAGGATGACTTATTACATGCGTTAATGTGAAACGCATGGATTAACATGGAGGTTTTGTGCACAATGAACTGGTTTTGTATTATTATTCTATATTTTTAGTGTGTGAAGATTTCAGAACAATAAAAAAGTTGAAATAAATTTATTATGATATTGTTCAACCATTGAAATGTTTTCCTGACCAGTCTTGAATATAGTAATTACAATTGAAAACCCGTCTTCCTTGAGTGTGATAAATTGACACATCTCGAATGGTGGTTTCATTAATAGTATAAAAGGAAATGAAGAAACAAGATTTTGATGAAATATTACAATATAATAATTAAAATCCAGTACATCTATGTTACTAGAAATATCATGGAATTTGTCTGATGTGATGTGGGAAGAGAAAACAAAATAATGGAACATGTAAAAGGAATTAAAGGAAAAATGAAGAGGGGTTCACCTCATGAGTACTCCTCATGAGATACTCATTAAGACCATTGTTTTTGGAATTTTGGTAAGATCATAAAGTCTTGGACATGATGGGAGTTATTTGGAAGAGTAATTGGTTGAATTTTGGAAACTAATGAAGCTTGAGTGGTGTGGGGGGGAAGAGGGGGTGAGGGGTGGTTTATATAGTGGAGGGGAGAAGAGTTTTCTTAATATTATAATCATTAATTTATTTTTTTCTCTCAATACAAGAAATAGCGAGTCTTCCATGACTAAGAATAGTAATATATGCATGTGAGTTCTAGATTTGGGTGCTTACATCACTCATGATTCTATGAATAGTTAATTTAAATTATAATGTATTTATATGGAAAGCTAACGTATTTTACTATTCACAGAAATTAAAGTATTTAAGAAAAATCCCAAAAATTCCCCCAACACATTTTTTCAATGTGTAGAATCCAAATAAGAATTATATATTTGAAAATTTATTTTTTATATATTATTAATAAAATATTTAAATAAAATCATTATTTAATCAAAAAAATATAAACACTTAAATTATTCATCTTCATTTGTATAGTGCCTAAATTTATTTTCATATTCATGGGTGTGGATAAAATTTATAAGATTTATATTACTATTCATAATGGTATGATACTATTCATAAGTGTAGGTTACTATTCATATGGGTAGGTTACTAGTCACCAAAAATTAAGTTAATTCTATCAGAATCTAAATATAATCTTGAAGACAACCGTGTCAGTTAGATTTTTAAAATTCAAAACAAATAAGTGGAATATTTAAGATCAATTTCAAGGATATGAATATATTCTAAATAACCAAGTGTTTTTTCCAAAAAAAACATATTACTTTATGGAATATTGGATATAACTGGAATATATTTAAGAGACACATACCATAAAATTATTGGGGTGCTACATTATTCCCTCCTTCAGAAATTTCATCCTCGAAAATTTTCATTTATAAAGTCTTCCAAAATGATGTGGGAAGTTATTCTTTATAACATCCTCTAGTTCACATGTTACTTCCTCCATATTATGGTTTCTCCAATGAACCTATTCTAGATGATTTGTTTGATTTCTCAATACATGCTCCCCTTTGTCTAGAATCCCGATAGGCTATTCACAGTATGAAAAATCATGTTGGAATTATATTTCTTCATAGGTGAGTAAATGCATTGGGCTGGCATGTATTTCCTAAACAATAACTCCTCTAAGACACCATGATCTTTAGAGAGACCTAGAGGGACTTCTAAATGGTATGATATAACTCTGATTATTTTGATAATTTCAAATGGTCTGATGTACATAGGGCTCAATTTCCCTTTCTTACTAATCCTTAGGACACCCTTCCATGGAGATACTTTCAGAAAGACATGATCTACCACTTGGAATTCCAAATCCTTTCTCTAATTGTTATCATAATGTTTCTTCCTACTTTGGGATGATTTAATATGGGCTTAGATTGTCTTCAATTTTATCATGGTCACATTATTAATTTCAGGAACTATATGTTTCCTCTCACCAACTTCTTCCCTTTAAGTTGGATTTCGAAATCTCTTTCCATATAATGATTCATATGGATCCATATGAATACAATAATGGAAACAATTGTTGTTGGGAAATTCCACAAATTGAAAGTATTGATCCCACATACCTTGAAGGTCAATAAAGAATGATCTGAGCATGTCTTCTGGAGTTTGAAAAGTCTTTTCAAACTATCTGTATGTTAGGGGTGATATGTAGTTCTCATATGAAGCTCAATATTCAAATACTTCTGGTGTATTTTCCTGAATATTGATGTAAACTAGGAATCTCGATCGGAAAAAATTGATAAAGGTACACCATTAAGTTTTACAACTTCATTAATATAAAGTCTTGCTAGGCTCTCAAGTGGTAAATCCTCTCTTATAGGATAGAAATGTGAGGATATTTTTAAATGATCAAAAAATACCCATATTGCATCACTCCTTCTAGGTGTCCTCAGTAGTCTAGTAACAAAATCCATCATAATTTTATCCCACTTCCATATAATAATATGTAGTGGTAGCACCAATCCTCTAGGATGTTGCCTCTCTACCTTCACTTGTTGACAATATAAACCCCTTGACAGGTAGTCGTCAATTTCCTACATTATATTATCCCACCAAAAATATTCATTCAGACCTAAATACATCATTGTGATACCTGGGTGTATAGAGAAATTTGAGCTATGAGCATCGTCTAATAGTTCCCTTTTTAGCTCAGTTATTGATGGAATGCATAACCTCTTCCCAAATTTAAGAACACATTCTTTATACACAAAGTCTACTAATCTACCATCCCTAATAGCATTAATTTTATTCTACAGGTTCTCATCATCATATTAAGAGTTTTTTAACTTCTATAATAAATATAGTTTAGAAACAATTTGATAGAGGAATGATGTTTCTCCTCCCTTAACAATTCCCAAATTCATCTTCAGTAGATCCACGAATATAGGATCTATTTCAATCCTCATTTGGGTCTAAAGTCCATGTTCTTACCTGCTTAATGCATCTGCAAACTTATTTTTCTTTTCCTAGGTTGTATTTTATTGAAAAATCCTAATTGTTGAGTAACTCGGGAGATCTTCTTTTCCACATGTTGAGTTCTTTTGTGTGAAAATATATTTCAAACTCAAGTAGTCCATATAGTCTCATATCATTCTCCGTAGTGATAATGTTTCCATATTTTTAGTGCAAATATTATGGATGATAACTCATGATCATGAGTTGGATAATTTTTCTCATGATTCTTCAACTAAATTTATGAATAAATAATAGTTTTACCATTTTTCATAAGGACACAACCCAACCCATTCTTTGACGCATTACTGTATATTAAAAATCCATCACTTCTAGATGGATGAGTCAAAATTGAAGCATTGACTAATATTCATTGTAATTTTTTGAAGAATTCAATACATTCTATTATCCACACAAACTTAAATCCTTTACATGTGAGCTTGGTTAGCTGGTTATCCAGTCTGGTAAAATTCAGTATGAAATACTGGTAGTAACCTTCTAAGCTAATAAGATTGTGTACCTCAGCTATGTTTGTCGGTGTGGGACAATATTGGATTTCCATTAACAGTACAGTATCAACTAGGATTACATATGTAGAGTAAATATGACATATGGATGAAACTTATTGAATCTTGAATTCACACTTTCTAAAATTCTTATATAATTCATTTCTTCTATGTTTTTTCAGAATAATCGGCATGTGATCCTCATTGTATTCATAGATTTTTTAGTATACTATGATATCATTGATTAATACCACAACAATGATATGAAGATATTCCTTGAAAAAAACTATTTATTTAATCCATCAAAATATAGGGTGAATTAGACAGTCCAAAAGGCATCACTATAAACTCGTAATTCCCATACCTAGTTTAAAATGTTGTTTTAGAAATATCTTCTTTTCTCACACAAAGTTGATGATATCTGGATCGATGGTCAATCTTTCATAAGTATTGATATCCATGAAGTTGATCAAATAAATCATCAATCTATGGTATATTATACTTATTCAATAACATTATAGCATTGATTTCCCTATAATCATTGTATAGCCTCATTGACCCATCTTTTTTTAAGAAACATGATTGGGCCTCCCAATGGAGAAACACTAGGTTGAATAAATCCTCTATCACTCAACTAATCTAGTTGTTTCTTTATCACCACTAACTCCAAAATTTCCATTCTATATGGGTCCTTTTATATATGTCTTTCACCAAGAATTAAGTCAATGGAAAACTCAATTTCTCGCTCTGGAGGATGTCCATGTAAATCCTCTAGAAATACATCAACGTATTCATGCACTATATGCACATCTTCAATTTTAATATTTCTTTCCTCACCCATAGATATTGGTTTCTCTTACTCTTTATTAATTTCATCTAATTGAACTAATGGTGTTGGGTCTAAAGATGAACCATATAGAGAGTTCTATACTCTAAAGAGAAGATATTCTACATAATTTTCAAAAATTGTTACTTCCTTTTTCTTGCAATAAATATTTGCATCATAGTTTGAAAACCAATTCATAATGAGAATTATATCAAATTTTGTCATTGGTATGATGATAAGGTTACCAAATAAAGCATGTTTAGGTGTCATGAGGGGGACTAGTTACATGTCTTTGTTACAATGATGCATCCCCTAAGAGTATTGATTGATAACTCCTTTATTAAATCAAATTTCACATGTCTAATTTTCGTGGAAAACTAGGAGGATAAAAGTGAATGTGATGATCCAAAATCAAATAAAGTTTTGGCTATATTTGAGGAAACAATTAAATTAACTCCCACCACATCATTAGAAACTTTTTCTTTCATGGTTGTAATCGCATAAGCTCTCCCTTTCTCTCTTGGCCAATTCAAAGACATGTTTCCTTGGTGCTTAGGAAACCCATGTGCATAGAGTCCCATCTCTCTAAAATTATAAAATTGAAAATCATCAAATAGTTTCTTTCCCTTACATTCATTATATAGATGACCGTTTTATCCACACATATAGTTGAATCACATGCCTTTTAGGAATTTCTCGATATGATTATTTCTACAATTCTTGCATAATGGGAATTTTTTCATTCTCATGTTCTTCTTTGGTTATTCACCTTTCTGTGGTTATTAGAATACAACTTTTTATCCTGGTTTCCCTTCAACTAATTTTATCTAGAAAATTCCTTCTCTATTTTAAAGGCACATGGTACAATTTCATCATATGATGAAATTTTTTGAGAAGCCAGTTCCCTTCAAATACATGGCTTAAGATCTTAAAAGAAATGATCAATATTTTTTGCTGAGTCACATATATAATCTATAACATACCTGGCTAGTCTTGTTAATGTAGCCTCATACACTGCAAAACATTATTCTTCCCTATGAATTAATCCAAATAATTTCCTCCTCATTTCGGTATGTTTCCCACGAGGGAAATATTTTTAGAAAAATATTTCTTTAAATTTTCTCCATTCCATGTCTTTTATTTATTCTTCCTCTATGGTATTCTGAATCAAGGACGACCAATGATCAACATCACCGTCGAGACAATATACATCCATTACTACCTTGCCATTTTCATTGCATTTTAATTCCATGAATATCTTTTCAAGGGACATTATCCATTACTCAGTAACTGTTGGATTAGTAGTCCTAGTGAACGATGGTGGCCTTTTCCATATGAAACGATCTAATAAATGTGTGGAATGGTTATCCATTATAATATAAATAAGTTTTCCCAATATGGACATGATCTGATCTACTCCAAAATTAACTGTGTTGACTTTATCTGTGGGAAGATCTCTACATTTCACATGAGTATTGATTCACCTTCTTCCATTAGATTCCATTTCTATATAATGTCGTACACTATATTTGGTTCGAATATCAAATAGAAAATCAATTAAAATATATTGAAATTCTATGCAGAACAAATCTCATACACATGGCTTCTCTGAGGAAAAATTTACATTAAAATCCTTCATAATGGCTTGTAAAGAAAATGTAAATGATTCTAAGCATATCCCCAGAGATTTCCATAACTAATAGTGTAGCAAGGCCTATTATCACGAACCAGGAAACCTTGGGTCAAGCCCGAAACTCCTTATCAGAGCTTTCACTCCTTAATACATCTGTTCCAGAGCAACCTCTACCTGATAATGTACAGATAGAGCTGTATTTGCTTGAAATATTCACAAAATATATTCCTTAATAAAATACCAGGATGTTATTGTACAGATATCCTCAAATAATAACTTAGGGCTTTGTTCCCTACTATACATTTCATACTGTTGTTTCCATGTTTTCTACTAAACTTCTTGTGGTACCAACTATAATGCTCCACCCCTCTAGACCGGAGATGGTATATTACTATGTATATTGGCATAGTTAAGTGGAATAAAAGACTGAAGGAACGATCAATTTAGTAGTATTGATGAACCTAGATACATATATGTAACTCAAATTACATTGGAATGGTACAAAATACATTGTATAACAAAAACTAAAAACTTCTTCCATAGTATCTCAATAAGTGATATACTATTCATAACCTATTGAAGGTAATCAAATGAAAGGGGTGAGCTCAAATTCTTAGTAAGGGTTAAAAAATTGAATAATCATGAATCAATGATAACTGAATCATATAAAACATGGCATAGTCAATATAGCATGCAGAATAAATGAAATAATCATGCCATTAATAAATTGAGAATGAAATAGCATCAATAGATTTTGTCATAGTGAAAATCTCATAAATTGTAACAAATGATAATGTATAATGTAAATGATTATTAATTGGACGTCATGTATCTAGAACATCATACCATAATACCAATAAAATGGAATAGTTCTGTGTGTGAGAACATGTCTGATATTTGACAACAATCTCGAAGGGTTCGTCACCAACTTATTTTCCTCAGGAGACCTACCGATGCATATAGGGGCTATAGCAGGACCCAGATGCCACTTCAAGTACAAATAATATTTTATAAATTTATTTAATACAAGATAAATATGCCTTCTCAATATCCGTATAGAGTAGAGGATACAGATTTATCAACACTTCCACAGTTTAAACAACATTCCAAATAAACACCATATGTAAAATGGTATACGATTTAGACAATAAACATATCCATGATATGAGAATCTTGATATCTTATAAAAATATAATTTCAAATGAAAATTGATCTCAAATGGGTAGTAGTTACACCACATATGGATTATTAGGTGCACAATACAAAGTTTCTCACATCGAAATTGTAGTTTGGACACAGTCCCGTACTACAATGAAATTAGTAGAATCATATGAACATAATTTAATAACCATAAAATGAATCATTGAATAACATTAATATAAATTGAATCATGTTATTATATATCAAATGGAAGTACTGATATACTAGATAAAAGAAATAAGTGGTGAGAAATGAAAATCTCACATATAATGAGATGAGAAACCCCTTATAGACATTTTGGCTTGGTAACAGGTGTTCTTTTGAGGGCTTAATTAGAGGTAATAGGGTTATCCCATTTTTTATATATGATAAGGGAAGTATGGGTGAGGTTCAAAAACGTAATCCTTCATTAGGAATTGAAAATTAAAGGGCATAATATAGGGGAAATTCTTGAACTAAAGTGAGAGAGAGAATCCATTACCATATGCTCGAAGGTGTTTTTGATTACTCTTAACGTCTTAAAAATAAAATGTTCTTCATTAATTAATGATTAAATAATATTATAATCATTTAATTGATATGGTACAAACTTATTAGGTTCAATAATTTCCTTTTTTATGGGTCTATGAGATTCAATTTTATTATTTGGGAATCATTTTTTTATTTGGTTTTCATGATCCATTTAGTTGTATTCAAGAATGGAAGTTCATTAGAAATTTGGATAAATATTAAGATTTATTAATAATTAATATTTGTGAGATTAATTAGATATAAATTATATTATAATGATTCTATTTATATACCATTAGGATTACTCATTTTATGAGTTAATGTTAAACGCTTGGATTGGCTTGGCGGTTCTGTGCACAATGAACTTGTTTTGTATTATTATTCTATATTATGAGTTACTAAGGATTTCATAACATTAAACACGATGAAATAAATATATTATGATATGGTTCAACCATTGAAAAGGTTTCTTTACCAGTCCTGAATATAGTAATTACAATTAAAAATCCATCTTCTTGGGAGTGATAAATTGACACATCTCGGATGGTGTTTCCATTTATAGTATAGAAGGAAAGGAAGAAAAGAGATTATGATGAAATATACCAATAGAATAATGAAAATCTAGTAAATTTATGTTACTAGAATTATCAGGGCATTTGGATGAGGTGAGGTGAGAATATAGAACAAAATAATAGAACTTGTTAAAGGAAATGAATGAAAATAGAAGAGAGGTTCACCTCTTGAGTACGCCATAAAAAACTCCTTAAGACCTTGATTTTTTGAATTTTGGTGAGACTAGAAGGTCTTGGACGTGGGGAGAGGGATTGGGAAGAGCATTTGTAGAATTTAGGCAAATATTTAAACTTTAGTGGTGTGATATGAAGTGGGGGTGAGGGGTGGTTTATTTAGTTGAGGGGAGAAGAGTTTTCTTAATATTATAATCATTAATTTATAATTTCCACTATAGACAAGAAATAGTGAGTATTACATGACCAAGAATAGTAATATATGCATGTGAGTTTGATATTTGGGTGCCTTAATCAATCAATATTCATGTAATCATTAATTTAAATTATAATATATTTATATAGTAAATTAATATATTTTACTATTCACCAAAAAATCAAGTATTTCATAAAAATCCTAAAAATTCACCCAAACCATTTATCAACATGTAGATTTCAAAAAAATAAGTCTATTTTTCAAAAATAATTTCCTAAATATTATTAATTAAATATTTAAATAAAATCATTATTTAATTGAAAAATATAAACACATAAATTATTCATCTTTATTTTTAATTTTCTTTAATTTATTTATACATGCATGGGTATGGATACAATTCAGAAGATTCATATTACTATTCATAATGGTAAGTTATTATTCACAAGGGTGGATCAATATTCATAAATATAGGTTAGTAATACCTGAAAATTAAGTTAATTCTTTTAGAATTTACATATCATCTTGAACAGAACTATGCATGTCAAATTTTCAAAATTCAAAACACACAAGTGGAAAATTTAAGTTCAATAGAAAGGCTATGAATATATCCTAAATAAGAAAGTGATGTTTCAATGAAACTCTATGCTTTAAGAAATATTGTCTATTACTGGAATGTATTTATGGGAAATATACCATATAATGGTTGGGGTGCTATAGTAAAAATCACTAATGGTCTGGTGAGATTTTGAAGAGTTAATTTTTCATTACCATTGATAGTGAATACCCCTATTCTCCCCCCTTTTGGGTAATCATAGATTATGTTCCATATTGAAGTATAAAATGTGGTATGAAATGGATATGTTCAATTAAGGATGTTTAAAATCATTGGTTTGATATGATTTTGTGATGAAGATTACATCCATATTAAATAATAATTTATTTTATTGAAATAATTTAAAATCATGGAAATGAATTCTGCCATTACATTGAAGTTTCTCTTATAGTATATCTAGAAGTGTTAGAAGATGTAATTTATCTATTGAGAAGATGTGGAGTGATATTTGAAATAGATCAAAGATAAATTTAAATTGATGCTTTTGTCAAAGAGGAATTAATGTGGGATCTCAAGGAAGACTTAAACCAAAATATAAATAATTATGAGTTCTACAAAGGCATGTGGATGTAATTGGATGAGTTTTTTTCAAATAGAATAAGTTAGAAGTTCCTTATTACAAAAGGCATGTAGAAAATGGAAAAAATTAATTCACACCAAAAAAATGTGTTCTCCAAAATAGGTAAAATATGAATGTGATGTTATGTATGATTCCAAATATCATGTGAAAAGGGAATATGAAACATTTGTCTCTCTCTTTCAGATAAAAATAATATGTGATCCTAGAGATGGAATAGAAACAAAATCATGTTTCTATTACAAGGAGTGATCATGTAATATAAAATAAGGCCAATGGAGAAAAATGCGTGATGTTTACTATTCAATAAGGGAAATTTTTCCATGGAAAATAAAATATTGAGAAGAAATAAGTGTCCTAGAAATAAATCATACCCAAAATGGGATTTATGATTAAAGAGAAATGTGATATGATTGAAGATATTTACCATGATATTTCAGATTAAATTGAAAAGGAGAACAAGTTGAAGTCTAACATCATTCATCTCTAAAAATAATATAAAGAAATGATAGAATCATTTTTTAATGCTACATAAAATAAGAATTTAATGGTGACCTAGTTAAAAGAAAAAGATATTAAAATTATACAACATGACGTGAAGATAAAAATCCCTCTAAAATCATCTTTATAAGAATGAAAGGTTCCATATATGAAATATATAAGAAAGGAATTATTCCATGAAAAGTCTAGAAGTGTGGATCAATAAATGAAGAATCCACTAAGGTTATTTTGTTATAGAATATTTGGGAGAATCATCAATTAATGCTTTGATGCCAATAAGACCAATGATGTATGATTTTTTTGTATTTCCAAAATCTCATTCAAGTGGATGCCAAATGAGGTATGTTTAATATGGTATTTCTTGCATTTTCTCTACCCACGGTGGCATAAAAAGTTATTTTAATTAGAGGAATGTATGAAATAGTTAAGAATCCATATAGAGAATATCTATTCATATAAAATACAAGGATATTATTCATCGTAGAAAATCACTAATATGATTAAAAATAAGGTCAATGTTTTGTAAAATTAAAATTAGCCTCAGAAAATGGTTTCTAAAACACCAAAATATTATCCCTCAAAACAATAGTCTTAGAGGAAATAAAGAAAATTTTGTTTTAAAAAATAGGAGGTTATACTATCTATAAAGAAGTTATAAATGTGATTGAAGTTAACCCCAGTAAAGATTTTTTATTCAATGATATAACAATTAGACACCAGGAAAGTGGTTTTCCAATATTTTAAGCACAATCCACAAAGGTGAAAAAGATGAAAATGAAATAGAGTATAAATATGAAGGTGAGATTCACTAGTGCTAAAACATAACATGATACTTTTTCAAGTGTCAACAATTCCACAATTTTGGAAAATTCCAATCCATATCAGAATGAAAATTCTTTCATCCATGAAAATAAGATGAATGTTGTAGCATACAAGGAATATCCTTTTTCAAGTGCTTGATTTTTTAGGATACAAAATATTACAATTAAGATGCATAGGTGATTACAATCCTTCCACAAAATATAGAAAAAATAAATATGAATGGTGGATATTGATGTGTTGGTTCATCTTGACTAGTCGTATTCCTTATGTTCAGGTACCGTATGGTACCCCTCTTCCTATATGATTTATTATGAATAATAATTTGTCAATGAATGTAGACTTTAATGTGTGATATGATCCATGTAGTGATTTTTCATGAACATCACATGAATTATTGTGCTTGAAATGCACATGAAGGACGAAGCTACATAAAAATATAGATAAATAGAAATATGTATTGGAATAGTAATCTTGATGAGAATTTACATTCTAAATTTATAATGAATGTTGTCCTTGATAGTGTTTGAATATATTGCAATAAATTTTATTATTTGAATCAAAACTAAAAAGGTAATAAAATGATTGTTATTTATTAATATCCACATAATTTAATTTTATATTCATACATTTTTTTAAAAGTGGTGTAGTGTTTTTTATCCTCTCATGTTTTTGAGGTATCACAAAGATACTTAATTGGAAGTGTTTTAAAATGAGTGGGAACAACATTTTCACACAATAATGTGTTATGAAAATATTTTTCAAAGAAAAGGTCTTAGGGGAATATTGTTTGAACATAAAAGGCTATTAAACTTAATAAGATTTTTTTGAAACCTATGAAGAGCTTAAAGGCATGAAACTTAAATAATATCCTTTATTCTACATGAACAAATAAGGAAACTTATAGTATAAATTTTTGATCATGTGGTATTAATTACATAGTCATGTGGTATGTTTATCATAACCATGTAACTTAATGTTATGTAATAGTTATATTTTTGAAGAGATTTAGATCACATGTTGAGTTTTTAATATGGGAAATCCAAATCTATTTTGTGTGTTTATTGGTATTCATGAGTGATATGGAAAAAAAAATTTGTATATAAAATTTTTTTTCCCTACACTGAGCTACATATTTGTAGTATTAGAGTAATTACCAACATATTAATTGAAAGGTGGTAAATAAAATGAGTAAATCTTTTTTGAAATTATATAATGAAATGATATTTTCTTGTTTTTTTATCATTTCAAAAAATATTTCAATTCAATGCATCGCAGATGCTTAAAAATAATGTTTTTTTTTGAAATAGTCCAAGATGATTTACCTAAGGGTAACTATAGAATATATAAAAAAGGTATAGTTGATATTTCTTGTCATCATTTCAGATATTAAGAGGTAAATTATATGTAGATATTGTTCCTATATAATAAAGAGGAGAATGATTAAAATTTCATCCCCATATTTTAGGGAACTTTGGAAAGACACTTTTCAATATAAATGACCTTTTTATTTGATTTAAAATAAGGGAGAGAAAAAGATATCATGTAACGGCCCGAAATTTTGAATAAATCTTGTTTCCTAATTTCATGTGTTATTTTATTTTATTTTTATACTCAACAAAAATGTTTTATTTGATAAACATGATTATAATTAAAATGAGACCAGTGGGTTTTGACTGTTATATGACCATCGGTCAATATGACCACTGTGAACAAAATGTTTTTATTATTGTCTCTAAATACAAGTAATCTTGGTTAATTATTATAGAAAGAAGATTCGATGGCCTCACCTAGTAGTATTGGACCTATCGAAGCCCATCTGACAGAACTTGGGAAGGAGATAGCACCATTGGGCTTTGCTCTGGACCAAGCCCAAGCCGAACTTCATCATGTGAAGCTAGAACGGAATCGCCTTCGCAAGAAGTTCAAACTGATAGAAATTACTACTCGGGCAATGTTGACCGAGCCGCCCCAAGATTCTATCACCCTAGCACACCTTACTCTTAGGTCCTATGCTGGTATTATAAGGGGATATGTAACAAGACCGTAACTGCCTTGTGTAATCCTTTGTTTTAAATAAAAATTAGGATTTCTTCTTATGATGATGTTTATGAATTTTCAAATGACCGGATAAATATAGTATGCATATTTTTGATGAATTTTAGGAAAAGGATATTTTAAAAATGTTTATGTAAACCTTAAATAATTAAAAATGTGTAATGATTTTCAAAAAATGGTCATCTACAATTATGTTCAGTACGAAATTTGGAGTCTGATAAGATCAACTTGATTTTTCATGAATAGTAAATTATGAATAGTGATTTTATGATTAGGATTAGTAATATGACCAAATTTATTAGTAATCTCACTTAAAGAAAGTTTTAAAATAATCTAGGCACCTTTATTAAGTAATGTGATTCAATAAAATTGTTAAATAACGGTTTCATAAATTATTTTTCAAGTATTAGTTTTTTCGGGTGAATAGTGTTTTTTAATTAAAAATTTAATTAAAAATATTTAGAAAATTATTTTTATAAAATGGATTTCATTTTTGAACTCAGAGCACCGATATTATGTTATGGTAATTTTGGGGGTTTTTTTCTGAAAAAATGAATTTTCGGTGAATAGTGTATTTATTTAAAAATAAATATCAAAATGTTTAGAAAATTATTTTTATAAAATGGAGTTCATTTTTGAAATCAGATAATTGATATTTGGTTAGTGTGAAATTTTGGGTTTTTTCTGAGAAAGTTGAATTTTCAGTGAATAGTAAAAATGCATTTTTAGGGTTTCGGTATGTTTAATGACATCATAGCTGTGTCATGATGATGTCATGAGATATTTTAAGGATTTTCCAGCCAAGGGTGATGAATTATTGTATTGTGGGACCCATGTAGCCTAACTTATTGGGAAATATCAAGGGAGATCACATGGGTTTGAGAAAAGCACATGTGAGGTGTCCCTTGGCCATTAATGTCTTTTCCCCTCACTTTCCCTATAAATACCAATCCTCCTCTCATTCATTAGACTCCCAACTCTTCCCCAACACTGTTCTGGTCTCTTTACCTCCCAAGGAGTCCTCCCAAGGTTCCCCCAAGCCCTCAAGGTCCCAACCTTTGGGGTTTAAGAGCTACATTTTAAGGTAAGGGATCCGACCCCTCTCTTTCTTTTCAAGTGATCTCTTTTATGTCATTCCTTTTATACTCCGTGTTCTTATGTTGGAGGATGTTATTTTATAATCCTTTTACTTCCCTTTTTATGTTATTATAATGAGATATCCCCTCTTACTCTCATTATTTCGTTTTATGAAGTTTTATGTGGCGCCGTTAGGCTGCCGAAAGTTTTGTAACGGATTATTTCTCCCCTCTCATTTTTCAAGATCTATTTTCATGTAAAGTATTTCATTTTCCTTTTTATTATGTTGGGGTATGATCTATAAATTTATCATACTGATCTTTTATGATCATATGATGAGAGACCCCGTTTGATCTCTTCAATCCAGTATTTTGAAGTTTTAAGTGGCGCCGTTAGGCTGCCGAATTTTTAAGTGGTTGTTCACAATTCTCGTTTTGAAGTTCTACTTTCATGTCAATTATTTCAAGTTCCTTTTGGTTATGTTGGGGTATGATCTATATATCTATAATACTGATATTCTATTACCATATGATGAGAGACCCCATTTGATCTCTTCAATTTAGTATTTTGAAGTTTTATGTGGCGCCGTTAGGCTGCCGAATTTTTAAGTGGTTCTTCACCCTTCTCGTTTTGAAGTTCTACTTTCATGTCAATTATTTCAAGTTCCTTTTTGTTATGTTGGGGTATAATCTCTATATATATCATACTGATCTTTTATTACCATATGATGAGAGACCTCATATGATCTCTTCAATTCAGTATTTTGATGTTTTAAGTGGCGCTGTTAGGATGCCGAATTTTTAAGTGGTTCTTCACCCTTCTCGTTTTGAAGTTCTACTTTCATGTAAATTATTTAAATTTCCTTTTTGTTATGATATCTATATATATCATACTGATCTTTTATGACCATATGATGATAGACCACATTTGATCTCTTCAATTCAGTATTTTGATGTTTAAGTGGCGTTGTTAGGCTGCTAAATTTTTAAGTGGTCCTTGCACCTTTCTCCCTTTCCAAAGTTGTAATTCCATGTCAAGTCTTGCAAGTTCCTTTATATTATGTTGGGGTATGATCTATATATCTATCATAATTGACTCTTATGTTCATATGATGAGAGACCCTATTTGACATTTTCAATTCATTTTTGTTGAAGTTTAAGTTACACCGTTAGGCTGCCGAATTCTCATAAGAGAAATCTTATTTTTGTCTTCCTTTCATGTTCTTCATTTCATATGGTATATTTTAAAACATCATTACCATGTTCATAAATCCATTATATTTTTTCCCTCTACTGTTTTATGGGTCATTTATGAATGTTTGAACCATGTCCCCTCACTTCTCATTGTTTTCTAAAACCCTGAAACATAGCCGTTATGCTGCGGAATTTTCATCTCAAAGTGCCCCTCTCTCTTTTATCAAAATTATATTATGTTATAAAGTGAATACTCAAAGATCTTATTTCTACAGGGGTATTCACATATATATCAACATGTTCTATTTTAAATTCTGGGATTTACATACATGAAACCCGCTTTCCCTTTTCTGTGGGTTTAAAGTGACATAAAGATCATGTCATTAAAGCAGTTTTCAAAACGTTATGAAATGAAACCCATTTCTTTTATGCTATATGGGTTGTTTATGAAATGATTGATGATGGTATATGTGGATCACATGATAATAAAGGCATGTCAAGGGTGTGCCCTGATAGTTCTCCAATGCATTGGGTAAAGGCTTAATCTCTAGAGATGACCATTTTTAACGATGCCTTGGTGAATAACCTTGGTAATTTTTAACGACACCTTGGGGATGGACCTTGGTGAAACGAAATGATTGTCAACATTAAGTGTTGCAGCCACATCTTCAAGTTATGAAAAATGTTTTTTTTATTTATGATATATCTCATGATTTCTTTCTTATGCCTTAAAGTTCGTTTCATGTCCTTATTGATGTATCTCAAGTTCACATGTAAAATGTTTCTCTTGTTTCCCTTACTGGGCCTTCTGCTCACCCTTTCTTTTGATGTATGTCCCCAGGTTATGAGATGCAGTAATGAACCTAGGATGAACATGAGGAGAAGCCTTTCAAGTGTTTAAGAAAAATGTTTTATGTTTTTATGTTTTAAGTTCCTAGTTTCCAAGACACTAAACCTTAAAGATCCTCAGTTTTGTATAATGTAATGAAAGTTTATATGATAAAAAGGCGGGATGATATAGTTAGTATCAAAGTATGGTTTAGTTATTTGTGGAAATTAGGATATGAAAACTCTAGGAAGAACCCTACAGAAAATTTTATATATAGGAAATATTCCCGTTATTTTGGTGAGTATTGAGTAATGGATTGCCAAGCAAATACATCCCTATCTGGATACGAGCAGGTAGAGGTGGATCTGGCACAGATGTACATAGGGGTAAAACCCGAAAACACCGCTTTGAGTTGGACTCGAACGGGAACTGGTACACGACAACGGGACTTGATGCACTCTTGGTTACGACACTCCTGAGGGATATGCTTTGGTAAATTCATAAGCTTAGTATGAACCATTATTAAAGGAAGAAGGATAAAAGAAAATAAAGATTCAAATAAGAATATGTGGTCATGGATAACCTAGATGGGAACTTGGGGGATCACAATTTAGGGTATACTTTTCTTCTACAAGTTATCCTTATATGATTTAAGTTCCTTTTAATGATTATTAGCTAAGTATTTAAGCCCCTAATTATAGTTTCTTTTCTTAGTTAATGGCGGGGAATGGAAGAACATGTCCCAACAACCAATGTGATAGGAAATGCTACGATTTCCGTATTAATACGACAGAGATGATTAGGCTATTAAAAATGATTATTATTTTGGAAGACATTCATTAATTTGGGAACCATATTTGATCGAGGTAAATAGATTACTACAGTATTTTCATTGAGGAGTAAGGTTGACTTATATTTTGAAGAATCGATGAATTTAAGGTGGACTTATAGTAATTTAGGTTACTTATGGAAATGATTAACCTATCTTGGGTAAAATATGTTTAGGTTAGCTACTTCTGTTATAAGATGTTAGGAGTGGTTGATGTTGTTTGGAGATGAACAATGAAGATTATTTTGGAAGACTATGTTATCAAATTCTTCTTGTATTTGGGTTTCAATATTAGTTTGGTTTATTTTGAGGAATCTTAAGGACCATTATTTACGGAATGGTCTATGATGAACTTTGGGTAGTACCATGGATCTTTGAAGATTTAATGGTAGTTTCCATTCCTATGGGATTCTTCCTTTTTGAAGAGTTGTTTTACCTTACCCTTTCTGTTTTTGGGATAATGTTTAAAGATAGAAGAAATAGATAGTTGATCTTTTTTGGATTATGTGATTCTCTAGAAGATGGTTCTTGTGTTTTGGTGAGACCAAGTAGTTTTGAATGCTCATCGTTTGGAGAAAAGATTAGTTTTGGTAGAAACTTATTAATGTATGAAACTCTACATAAAGGTAGATATATTTCCTTATGTTTTTGTTTAATGTTGGAAATGAATTCCTCAACGTTATGAAAAGTAACGTAAAACAAAAATGTTGTTGGTTTACGTTTCCTACAAGGTAATCAAAGACTGCTTACACATATCATAATTTTGGGATTTTCTGGTGGTTAACTTCCTCCTAATCATGTTTTCTATCACTCTCCTTTAGAACGTGACCCTTTGTTTTCTCCTCCATGTCCATGTTTCCTACATGTAATCCTAGTATGAGTAAACTCTGGTGGCCTTTGCACTTCCTCTTCTTTCTTTTAAAGTAATGGTGTTACTGACTCTTTTTCCGATGTGGGACTTTCAATGAAATTTCAAAACAGAATTTTTAAAAATGGGGAGGACGCAATTTCTTAAGGGGGGAAGATTGTAACGGCCCAAAATTTTGAATAAATCTTGTTTCCTAATTTCATGTGTTATTTTATTTTATTTTTATACTCAACAAAAATGTTTTATTTGATAAACATGATTATAATTAAAATGAGACTAGTGGGTTATGACTGTTATATGACCATCGGTCAATGTGACCACTGTGAACAAAATGTTTTGATTATTGTCTCTAAATACAAGTAATCTTGGTTAATTATTATAGAAAGGAGATTCGATGGCCTCACCTAGTAGTCTTGGACCGATCGAAGCCCATCTGACAGAACTTGGGAAGGAGGTAGCACCATTGGGCTTTCCTCTGGACCAAACCCAAGCCGAACATCATCATGTGAAGCTAGAACGGAATCGCCTTCGCGAGAAGTTCAAACTGATAGAAATTACTACTCGGGCAATGATGATCGAGCCGCCCCAATATTCTATCACCCTAGCACACCTTACTCTTAGGTCCTATGCTGGTATTATAAGGGGATATGTAACAAGACCGTAACTGCCTTGTGTAATCCTTTGTTTTAAATAAAAATTGGTATTTCTTCTTATGATGATGTTTATGAATTTTGAAATGACCAGATAAATATAGTATGCATATTTTTAATGAATTTTAGGAAAAGGATATTTTAAAAATGTTTATGTAAACCTTTAATAATTAAAAATGTGTAATGATTTTAAAAAAATGGTCTTCTACAATTATGTTCAGTACGAAATTTGAAGTCTGATAAGATCAACATGATTTTTGATGAATAGTAAGTTATGAATAGTGATTTTATGATTAGGATTAGTAATATGACCAAATGGATTAGTAATCTCACTTAAATAAAGTTTTAAAATAATCTAGGCACCGTGATTAAGTATTGTAATTCAATAAAATGGTTAAATAACGGTTTCATAAATTATTATTCAAGTATTAGTTTTTTCAAGTGAATAGTGTTTTTTAATTAAAAATTAAATTAAAAATATCTAGAAAATTATTTTTATAAAATGTATTTCATTTTTGAACTCAGAGCACCGATATTATGTTATGGTAATTTTTGGGGTTTTTTCTGAAAGAATGAATTTTCGATGAATAGTGTATTTATTTAAAAATAAATTTAAAAATATTTAGAAAATTATTTTTATAAAATGGAGTTCATTTTTGAAATCAGAGCATTGATATTTGGGTAGTGTGAAAATTTGGGTTTTTTCTTAGAAAGTTGAATTTTTAGTGAATAGTAAAAATGCAGTTTTAGGGATTCAGTATGTTTAATGACATCATAGCTATTTCATGATGATGTCATAAGATATTTTAAGGATTGGCCGGCCAAGGGTGATGAATTATTGTATTGGGGGCCCCATGTGGCCTAAAGTATTGGGAAATATCAAGGGAGAGCACATGGGTTTGAGAAAAGCACATGTGAGGTGTCCCTTTTCCATTAATGCCTTGTCCCCTCACTTTCCCTATAAATACCAAGCCCTCTTCTCATTAATTAGACTCCCCACTCTTCCCCAACGAAGTTCTAGTCTCTTTACCTCCAAAGGAGACCTCCCAAGGTGCCCCCAAGCCCTCAAGTTCCCAACCTTTGAGGTTTAAGAGTTACATTTTAAGGTAAGGGACCTGACCCCTCTCTTTCTTTTCAAGTGATCTCTTTTATGTCATTCCTTTTATGATCCATGTTCTTATGTTGTAGGATGTTTTTTTATACTCTGCGTACTGCCCTTTTTATGTTCATATAATGAGATATCCCCTCTTACTCTCATTATTTCGTTTTATGATGTTTTATGTGGCGCCGTTAGGCTGCCGAAATTTTTGTAACAGATTCTTTCTCCCCTCTCATTTTTCAAGATCTATTTTCATGTAAAGTATTTCATGTTCCTTTTTATTATGTTGGGGTATGATCTCTAAATTTATCATACTGATATTTTATGATCATATGATGAGAGACCCCATTTGATCTCTTTAATCCAGTATTTTGAATTTTTAAGTGGCGTCGTTACGCTGCCGAATTTTTAAGTGGTTCTTCACAATTCTCGTTTTGAAGTTCTACTTTCATGTCAATTCTTTGAAGTTCCTTTTTGTTATGTTGGGGTAAGATCTCTATATCTATCACACTGATATTTTATGACCATGTGATGAGAGATCCCATTTGATCTTTTCAATTCAGTATTTTGAAGTTTTAATTGGCGTCGTTAGGCTGCCGAATTTTTAAGTGGTTCTTCACCCTTCTCGTTTTGAAGTTCTACTTTCATGTCAATTATTTCAAGTTCCTTTTTGTTATGTTGGGGTATAATCTCTATATATATCATACTGATATTTTATGACCATATGATTAGAGACCCCATTTGATCTCTTTAATTCAGTATTTTGATGTTTTAAGTGGTGTCGTTAGGCTGCCGAATTTTTAAGTGGTTCTTCACCCTTCTAGTTTTGAAGTTCTACTTTCATGTAAATTATTTTAAGATGCTTTTTGTTATGATATATATATATATATCATACTTATATTTTATGACCATATGATGAGAGACCCCATTTGATCTCTTTAATTCATAATTTTGAAGTTTAAGTGGCGTCGTTAGGCTGCTAAATTTTTAAGTGGTCCTTGCACCTTTCTCCCTTTTCAAAGTTCTAATTTCATGTCAAGTATTTCAAGTTCCTTTATATTATGTTGGGGTATGATATCTATATCTATAATACAGGAATCTTATGTTAATATTATGAGAGACCCTATTTGACCTTGTCAATTCATTTTTGTTGAAGTTTAAGTGACACCGTTAGGTTGCCGAATTCTCATAAGAGAAATCTTATTTTTGTCTTCCTTTCATGTTCTTCATTTCATATGGTATATTTTCAAACTTCATTAAAATGTTCTTAAATACATTATATTTTTCCCCTCTACTATATTATGGGTCATTTATGAATGTTTGACCCATGTCCCTTCTCTTCTCAATGTTTTCTAAAACCCCGAAACATAGCCGTTATGCTGCGGAATTTTCGTCTCAAAGTGCCTCTCTCTCTTTTCTCAAAATTATTTTATGTTATAAAGTGAATACTCAATGCTCTTATTTCTACATGGGTATTCACATATATAACAACATTTTCGATTTTAAATTCTAGGATTTACATACATGAAACCCGCTTTCCCTTTTCTGTGGGTTTAAAGTGACAGAAAGATCATGTCATTAAAGCAGTTTTCAAAACATTATGAAATGAAACCCATTTATTTTATGCTATATGGGTTGTTTATGAAATGATTTATGATGATATATGTGTCTCACATGATAATAAAGACATGTCAGGGGTGCGCCGTGATAGCGCTCCAACGCATTGGGTAAAGGCTTAATCTCTAGAGATGACCATTTTTAACGACACCTTGGTGAATAACCTTGGTAATTTCTAAAGACACCTTGGGTATGGACCTTGGTGAAACGAAATGATTGCAATATTAATTGTTTCAGCCACATCTTCAAGGTATGAAAAATGTTTTTTTTATTTATGATATATCTCATGATTTCTTTCTTATGCCTTAAAGTTCTTTTCATGTCCTTATCGAAGTATCTCAAGTTCACATGTAAAATGTTTCTCTTGTTTCCCTTACTGGGACTTCTGCTCACCCTTTCGTTTGATGTATGTCCCAAGGTTATGATATGCAGTAATGAACCTAGGTTGAACATGAGGACAAGCCTTTCAAGTGTTTAAGAAGAATGTTTTATGTTTTCATGTTTTAAGATCCTGGTTTCCAAGACACTAAACCTTAAAGATCCTAAGTTTTTTATAATGTAATGAAATTTTATGTGATAAAAAGGCGAGATTCTATATATCAACTTGGGGAGAATAATATATCATTTTTAGGGTGATAATATACTTTCTTGGATGAATTTAATAACATACAAAACATTATTTGTTATACTGTAAATAAAATCAAAAGGGAGAGATTGTTAGAAATATGAAAGGGATGACATTAGATTTTTTTAAAATGGATTTGATGATGAAGAACTAAATTGGTCAAGGTTTATGACTAAGTCTTGTGTTATAACATAAACAAATAAAGTTGGATATTTTTGGATAACATTATCGATAACTCATGTTTAATATGGAAAATTTACTGAAGTTATCATTGGGTGATTGGTAGTTTCCAATGTGATTCCCTTGATGAATATTATTGCATAATTATTATAGATTCACGAAATATGTAATATTAATGTTGATTTAGCTCATGATATTCCCAACAGTTGATGGATTTTCTTCAGATTTAATCTAAAATATTTTGGTTTGAATTATAAAATTATATATGTTAAGGTATATAAAACTATATGGTAGTAAATGTTTGACAAGATCCTAGACAAAATTTACTATGTGATCCAATAATCTACATGAGAAAATCAGCTACATTATCTTATTAGATAGATGAGGAGATTACATATGTGAGAGAATTGGTTATGTGGCCCGAAAAACTACAAGAATTATCTATGTCGCCAGAATGACATTGTGAGAAAATCATATATATGGTCATAATGTCTATAGGAATTTGATATATTCCATGAAAAGATAAATGAGAAAATTAGTTATGTGGATAGAATCATTATTTGAGTCAACTAATTAGCAAAATCAATGACTTAAATTTCTCTACATCACCCAATGACAGCATCCACCATTGAACTGATGGCTACTTTATGGTTTAACATTCATGATTACCGATGGAAATTATGAGATCCCAATGTATTAGATAATTCAGGAATGTATTGAATTATTAGTAAATAGAGGTTAAACTACATTTGATATTATTATTAATGATCGTATGACATGAAGTATTTAAATGATAAATCCCACAATCATTATTGGTGAATATATCATTTTCCATATTTTATTGATGATCATGCAGATAGATGGAGATATTATCAAGGAAAATTATCATGGGCATTCAAATGATTCTCATATGATAAAATATATATTATGAAACAAAAATAATTTAATAGACATTGAAAAAACATAATATTAACATGGTTTTCATCGTTATTATGTTCATATACATATATAAATATATATTTCACTGATTGAGACATTATCTTGAGTTTATATTCATCATATTTGGTATTATGCATTCAATTATAGCTCAAAAAAAATTGATATATTCTTAGGTAGTTAGAAAAATGATATATTAACGGTATAATAAGATATGTATTATATCAAATTAGGCACATCACTCACAAAAACAAATGAGAATAAGAAATCATATATCTTTGAAATAAAGAGAGGGATACAGAGTATTCCATTTTCAAATTCAATTTTCCAATGAAGTAGAAAAAGGTTTTATTCCAGCGAGGGATGAAAAATATTTGAAAGATTAGAATCCATTTTTCATTCTTTAAATTATGAATAAGTTGTGTTTTGGGGTCAATTAATAAGTAAATATTGTTCCAATTTTTTTAAAGAAGAGTTATTACATTAAGTCGTTTTCATAGAGGTGAAAAGGAATCCCATTAAAAATATATTAGGGAATCTCCCCAAGTCGAAGTTTCAGTAAGTGTTGATGATTAAGAGACCTATATTTCTATAAATAGCATGTTGATTATTCCAAGTGTAGTGTTAAAAAAGGATGAAAAGGTTACCCTTACCACTTGTTGTGATCTAAAGAAGGAACATTCAAGGGAGTGACCCTTGTGACGCAATGAACTATCCTAAAAACCTTCAAGGTAGTGGTCCTAGGAATAGGAGTGATATAGGCCATAAAAATTTTAAGTGTGAAATTAATAGTGATTTTGGTCCTCGAAACAATGCTGATGCATTCTTCTTGGATGTATCCACATGAGGGAAAACCAAATAAAATATCCTTCCTATATTTACATTATGTCTGAACACAAAAAATAGATTAAGAAACCAAAATAATATCTATTTAATGAGAGTGAAAATGTGAAGTCAAGGTTGTGATTTCTAAAATCTCCAAAGGGTTACTAAAATTATGAAGAGATAGAGTATTAATTTTCAATGAAAGTGCATATCCTGATTAACCCCACATTAGGGTAATGTTACTTTAATTATCCTATATAAGTGTATAGATTTCAGTCTCATGTGATATAATAATTTACCCAAATAATTGTAGTGAGATATAGGTCTCACCAATCTCATAATCTATACATTAGTATTCAACTTTAAAATAAAACATCTATTATCTCATAAATAACTCACATAAAAGGAATTGGTTTCTTCAATAATTTAATGAAATCATATATTATGTACTTAAGAAAACATAATATATCACAAATATTATTTTCCAAAATGAATCATATGATAATGATTTGTTAATGGTTACCAAAACAAATCTCCATTAATGATAATCCTTGGAGGGTAAATAGTTGTGAAAATTGAAATGTTTTCACAAAAACTTTTAAAACATTAAAGAAAAAATTACCTTCAAAAAAAATTTATAGAAAGGATTATACTTTTTAATAAATTGATATAAATATTTCCCAAATAAAACATCCCTAAAAATACATATTGTTATAAAAGATTAATAGTGAAAATATTATGAAAACATGTTATTTTAAAAGAATATCAAATGAAGAATATTTCATAAATAAATCATTTCTTCAAAATGTGAACTGAAAATTCCATGAATGATTTTAATTTTAAAAACAATATTTAAAAATGTAATATTTAAAAATTCATATAATTTATCAATAAAAAATGTAGAGTAGATTATAAAACTAATTATATTGAAAGAATGGAAAATCCGTTTGAACATTTGAAAATAAACTTATTAAAAATCCTCATCATTAAAAGGTATATTGAAACCTTACTATAAAAAATAAATAATAAGAATAAATAAATAATTTTTAGAGAGAAATAGTGCGAGTTTCCACCTGGGAAAGGAAGACATTATTGGGAAGTAAAAATATCGACATGGAAGAAAAATCCATTAAAATAAATGGAAATTATTCTTAAAATATGTATTTTATATAAACATTAACAATCTTCAATGAAGAATAATTTGTTGTGAAACATTATTTATCTATAGAATAGGGTGTAATAAATTTTAAAATAATTTTAGTATTAATATAATTATCCTGAAATATAAAAGATTAAGAAGTGTGATTATGATCCTATGAATAGACTTGATACACAAATACCCCTTACATTCATTGTAACGTTTTAATCAGAAACCAATGAGAGTTATAAATTTTAAAAAGATAATTGAATATCATGAATTATAAAATAATCATAAAACATATTGGAAATAGTTGAGTATTTACACCATTGAAAATGAAACCCGATGTGCAACTAAAATATATATAAAGGGATTAAAATTTGATGAAAATAAAATCATATAGATTTTATAGGTTTTGAACTAAAAGTAAATGGAAACATTAAAATAATATGGTCATATAAATAGAAGGGGTTAAATAATGCAGTATGTAAAAATTCATTATCTGGATGTATATATAATATATACATAATATGTTGTTAAAAAACATTACGAAATTTCATATTGATGATAGTTTGAGATGAAAACCATTAAATCCTTTATATCCATTGAATGAAAACCTAAGATTGAAATAAAATGGAAAAACCCTATGAATCATTAAAATTGTGAAGTAATTATTTAAAATGAAACTGATGTGGTATTTTTTCCAATTAAAATGAAATATGGTGAAAAAAATTATGTCTTAAGGGATTCAACTTTGATACAATGAAACCCTTACTAATATGACATTATTTGATGTAATGATCCACCAGGAATTAATTCAAGGGGTTTAATTGTAAATATAAGGAATTTTATGTTGAATTAAAATTTTATAAAATCATAGGAGAGAATAAATCAATATTGATGAATGGGGTTTAAGACTAACCATTATAAATCAACGATTAGAATATGAGTATGGTAAAAAACATAATACTTTTAAAATATTTGAACAAAAAAATGAGAATTATAACATAAAATTTAATATTGAATATTTTTAAATTAAAGAGAATCATGATATAAAATTTCAATGGTTTTTAGGTACACTATACAAATATAAACTTGTTGTATAACATAAACATGCAACAATGAAAGATAATTTATATAGGAACCCTTACCTTGTTTCCCCACACAGTCGAATGTACAAAAAATTCCTTTAAAAATAATAAATATTTTAATATAATATTTCAAAACCATACTAATAACATGAAATATGTTTTATTTTATTCTAAAATTTTTATCTTCATGTATATTAGGTAGTCTTTCCTATTCCCCCCACCATGTGTTTACAATTTTGAATGCTTATAGTAGTTATATAAGAGAGCCGTTAGTGTTGATTCTTCGTACAAATTCATTAATTAAAATTTAATTAATATAACTATAATTTATTTATTATAATTACTTTACAATTTTAAATTTTCTTTCATGAGAGATTAAGTATTTATTCAAGAAGATGAAATCAATAATGAATATTTTTTAGTGATATTCAACCTATGAAGGGACTTTTGTTAATTAATGAGTTAAATATGGATGCAAACATTCCAAATATATATATATATAATATAATACAATAAAATAAATTTTTATGGAAATTTATTATATAATATCATAGCATTATTCAAGTAGGTGCTCAAACCGACACAATCTTGAATAGGCATTAACGCTATTAGTGAGTAGGGTTAAAGATGATTTTATTTTTTCCTAATATAATTATAAGAGAATAATAAAGATATTATTTTTACATTATTATAATGTATAACCAGATTCAATTGTAAAAGTATAACTAATCAATAAATATAAAACAATTCTTAATGGAGTTTGTAGTTCTAAACCCTCGATTAACATTTACATTACTCAAAGAGTGAGAGGGGTAGAGGTGGATATTAATTAATCTTTTCAGAATCATATATAAATTATATAAAATATATTTATGCATAAATACAATCATTTATACCTACTATGAGAGGTGGTGATGAAAAAATGAAAGTGTTACTTCATGGAACTGGTAATCGGTGCACAGAAACTAACAAAGATTTCAGTTTTTCATAGTAGATAGAAGATAATAAATGGTTTTTGTATAATTATTTTAATTATAAATAAAAAAAAAATTTATTTTTTTATATTATACTATGGTTATTTTTTGTTTATAAATGAAATTACAATTATGAAAGTCCATGAATGATGTGACACCTATGTTTAGACATTTAAATATTTCTTAATAATGGCCTTATATTTGAGGGAATAATGATATATTATAGTGAATAGGGAAATTATTATGTGTTAAGGAATTCAAGGAGAAGAAATTTGGGTAGGTTTTCATGTCATATTAAAAAAATCATTGTAGTATTGAATGGTTGGAATTGATCTCCCTTTTATATTTGAGAAAGAGGGACCTTTCCATGGAAATGAATGGTAAGTGGTAAGAATGAAGAGCCATGAATTATAGGTGATTTTGTTCATAAAAGTTTGGTAAGAAATGTTGGAAAGACATTACACACTAAAAAATATTTTTATATGGTCTAAAGTTCATGTTAATTTTAGAGAATTTGATGAACCTTAGAATAATAATTCATATACTTATTACTCTTAATAAAATACTAATCATGTCATGTATTTTACTAATAAATTTATATGTTGTCCCTTATTAAGAAATTTTTATGTGATTAATCAGAATTTAGGATCCATTTATCCAATTGAATTTATAAATAAAAGAATGTTAACAACTAAATAAAAATATATAATATGTTGAAAAATCATTTCTCTAGAAATATGAAATTTTTTATCATTAAGTTTTCTTAGTCTTATTTAACATTGATTTCTTATTAAATGTATGTTTATTGAGTTATATATATTTGTAAATATCATATTAGAGAATTTATTTATAATTTATTTTTTAATTTTAATAATATAAAATATTTAGAAGCGTATTATTTAATTAGAAATAATTTTTTTACCAGGGTAAATAATATTTGTAGAGGGTAACATAATCATCATGACTATAACTAGAGTTAAAATTATTAGATAATTTGGACCCACAAAAGTTATATTTAAAATTAATGTATTTTTACTTAATTGATAGTAACTAATTTTAATATATTAATATATGATGTATTTAAAATAGTTGTTGAGAAAATATTTGTTATGTTCTATAATATAATATATAGATTCGCAATTCAGACTAGATATTTTAAAATATTTAATTTTTCTAAAAAATATTTTTTTTTCAATAATAAGTTTTATTATGTTTTAAGATAATATATCATCTAGGTGATATGTTAAAATCTACAGAATTTAGAAAATGGTTTTTAAACTATTAACCTAAAAATAAATTATTTTAGAAAAATTAAAAAAATCTCTTTAATCTAATATTATTTTAGTAAATAAAAAATTTATTTTGATTTATTCAAATTCATATCCTAAAATTGAAAATTTTAACCTTAGAATATATTCATAAAATATCATCAAAATGATTTTTTATAGGGGATCTTTTTAAGAATAATAACAACTCTTATAAAATTTTTAATAATAATAAATATATCATAACAGAAAAAAAATTTTAAAATAAATTTTAACAATAAAAATATTTTATTAGATTTTCAGCTATAATATTTGAGATCCATGTTTATAGTGAATTTTAATTTGTTTTGTTATTATATATATATATATATTCATTTATATGTATTTGATAATTCTATTAGAATCGATTATACTTTCCAATTATATAGCTACATTACTTCCTTCTATATTGGTTCGGTTTTTGTTGTTGTGTGTGGAGAGAAACATTGGGCATAATATTTATTTAAGAAGAAGAACTCTGGTTAGTACACAAAAACCTATATAAATATCTTAAATCATATACATTTCATTCACATAGTTTCACACAAGGTTGTTATTATTTCATTTACAACACTCCACCTTGTTTATAATAAATGTTTTTATTATTGCTTCGGTGTTCTTGTGTGTGGTATTTATTATATTCCATGATAAACATGAATTCGAAATTATATATTTATAATTAACTTTTTTATTGTATCATTTTAATTTTTTTTATATTTATAGAATGTATTGTTATTTTAAATAATATTTTCAATATGGAATAAATAAAATACTTATTTACTCTATGGTGGGGTGAAGATGATTTTTTATACTATATCATATATTATCTTCTAAATGTAGATATGTTCTATGTGTGGGACATATATAAGTTAAAAATGATAATTTTACCCACACAAAATCAATATTATTTCATCATATCCAAGGTTATAAATTGGGAACCTCTAGATTTATGAAAACCCCATTTTATAGGATTCCTAAGTATGTTAAGTGTTGGGTGATGTTTGGGAGAGGTTTTAAGACTTTTGGAATGTTTTTTATACTTTTTTAAAGGTGTACAGTTGTTGCACAGTTACTGAAAACTCTGAAACTCCAAAAGGAAACCATTCATAGTGATACATGGGATAATGGGAAGGTGCATGGATAGAAGAACGATTTGGACAAAACATGTGGACACTCAAGAAACCATGCATAGTGTGACATGGGCTAATAGGAAGTTATAAGGTTAGGCACACGGTTTAGAAAAACTATGCAGACACCCATGAGAAACCGTGAAATTTGGATAGAGGGATTTTTCATGGTTGATATTTTTTGTCTAATTGTGCAGAACAACCACGTGAAGTGCCCTTTGAGTAAGAGTCTTGTGAACTGTTAGTGCATGGTTTTCCTAACTGTGCGACTAACCATTAACATTTTCAAAAATAGATCCTAAAAATGATGATTTAGGTTGGGATTAGTTATGAACACTTCATTTTCCAACCATATTGGCCCTATTTCAAGATTTCATCCTCCCAATGGCTTTAGAGTCTTCTCTCATCAATCTGAAGGTAATATAAAGGCCTTTCATTATGCATTGAATCATAATTACCTTGATAGGTGTTCATTTATGGTAGTTTTTCATTGTTTAACTTATATTTACTCTCCTTACCTCTCTCCAAATCCTATATCTAGTCTTTAAGGGATAAATCTATTTTTTTATTCCAAAAATAGTTAATTTTGAACTTTTTATGTTATGGGAAGATATATTGTAACACCCCAGGTAAATAAAGAATATGACATTTTTATATTTATCCCTATTTCTGAATAAAATGTAAATATTAATTTAATGGGAATGCTATGCTCGATGGCTTACCCAATACGCAATAAAGAGTTTCTTTGAAATCTTACGCTGCACACTGGTAATAAAATAATATTATTTTAAATGGTAGTTAGCACGTAGCCGTTTTATTGGCGGGAATGAATATAAATAACTAAAATATGATTATATATGTTTTTTAAAAATGTCGTTATATTTATCCAATAAAAGATAAAGGCTTAAAATAAGAAAAGAATTCAATTTTAGGCATATATACTCTAATTTTCACTGAAGGGCCAAACTATCGTGTTTTGATCAAGAAACCTATTTAAATATAGTTTTGGTCACTCTTATACATTATATTGAACCAAATAAAATACTTCTTTAGAATCGGGACATCAAAATTTACTTTGTGTAAATTTTTGGTATTTTTCCGATAAAGTTCAATTTTTAATGAATAGTGAAAAATGTTATATTTTAATTCAAAACCACTTTTTAATCTAATTTATTAATATGACTAGATAATATTTTGAATTTGTTTTAAAGTGAAATTATAATATATTTTTATCATTTAGTCCAATAGTGGTCGTTGGAATTAATTTCACTTTGAAATTGGACTTAAACTGGTGTCAATCTTTTGATAGATATTGTTTCTTAAAAACATGCTATTTGTTTTAACAGCGGGATTTAATTATAAAATTAATTAATGCAACTTCTATTTTATGAATTTGGTAAAATAGACATCATTTTTTAATTTGGAATATAAAATATAGAATAGGGTGAATTTTTGGTATTTTTCTGAAAAACTTCAATTTTTGATGAATAGTGAAACCACAAAGTGGTGGTTACAAAATTTGATTTTTCATTTAAATGGAACGTTACCACTTATGTGATTTGAATTTATGAAATCAAATTTAAATTATTTTAATTATTAAGTAAAATCTGTTTCAATGGGATGAAAATAATTTTTGATGAAAAGTAACTTTTAAGTTTTATTAATCGCAATTAAAGGTAATTAGTGTGATTTAAGGTAAAAATGATATTATAATAAAATTAAAATATATTGACACTTGTCCTAACCCTATTGGATGAGTTAGGGACGACCAATACAACCCATGGGTCGATTTTTAGTACCCCATGGAGCAACATGGGTATGATAATGACATTTATGCCTTTTATTTAAAGTTAAAATAAAAATCTCACAATCATGAGTTGTTTTACTAAAAAAAATTTTACATGTTGTTATACAAGTCATATTTTTGACTATAAATAGTCCTTGGAAAGATAAAAGTATTTCCTACATCATAGTATTTTTTATAATTTTGAGACATTAAATAGATGAAATTATTTATGACATCATGATCATGCAGCGATTACCTCATTATTTAAAGATTTAAATAAAATGGAAAGATAATGAAAAATATAAGACCTAAAAGTGTCCAAAACCTATTGTACGGGTGTATTTAGAACCCTTATCACCTTATCCTTGAACAAAATCAATGTGGAACCTTTAAAATCCGAAACTCATTTGACAATAAAGTAACCTTTTATACCTTTCCCAGAGTGCCCCTCCTCTCCTCTTATAAAAGGCCCCCACCTCTACCACCTTACCCACTCCTCTCAAGCTTTTGTCTCCTCCATAACCTTCCCATTTTGTCTCTCCACATCCCTCTCTTACTCCTAGAAGCCTCACTTTGGGCAGAAGTCTTCTCAAGGGAGCCTTTGAGCTCAAATCAAAAAGAGTTACCCGATTGAAAGGCAGTGTATTCTCTTGTGTTCTTATGTTTTATTTTGCTTCTCTAACCCCCTAGACTCTTTTTATTCATTTATTTTGTAACAACACCATGTTGAGTCAATAAGGTTTTCCTTATGACTTTTCCATTCCTTCTTGTTTTGAAAATCACAAACACCTTATCTTTAAGAAAATTGCTTTTATAAGGAAAATTGCTTTTATAAGGAAAATTGTTTTTATAAGGAAAATTGCTTTCTTAATGAAAATCTCTTTTATAAGAAAAATTATCCTTATCATATTTTCATCCATATTTTTCTTAAGTATGAGATTCGGATTCATTTTCTCAGAATCGTTGAAACTTTGATATAAAGCATTCTATTTTAGGATTCGGATTCTGGACAAGAACTATAAGGAAGTTTCATTCCGAATTCCGGATATGAACTCTGACTCAGTTCTATTCCAGATTCAGGATATGAATTCTGAAGAAGAATTATCATTACGAATTCTAATGAAGAAATCCCATTCTGAATTCTCATTACGAATTCTGAAGAAGAATTCTCATTACGAATTCTAATGAAGAAATCCCATTCCGAATTCTCATTACGAATTCTGTAGAAGAATTCTCATTACGAATTCTAATGAAGAAATCCCATTCTGAAATCTCATTACGAATTCTAAAGAAGAATTCTCATTATGAATTCTAAGGAAGAAATCCCATTTCGAATTCTCATTACGATTTCTGATGATGAATTCTCATTATGAATTCTCATTCCGAATTCACCTGTTAAACAGAATCTAATTGTCTTTGTTTTATACACTCTGAATTTATTCACTCCGAACCTTCACTCCGATGTTTTCATACCGAACTTTTATGTTAAGAATTAAAACGATGTCGTACATTCTGTTACACTTGTTTTGTTAAAAAATGATGTCGTCTGTTTTGTTAAAAAACTAACCGTTGTCTAAGTGACACGTGTACAGGTCCCTCCGATCATTAAGGAAAATATGACCGTTGGAGAAGGAGCCGACCTTACCTATAAATAGGAGCTCATTTGAAAGAGCCGATTGCTGATAGCTGTTGAAAGTGCTGAAAGGCTGAAAAATTTGCTTGAAGTGATTTCTAGAGAGAGAGGCTCTTATTAACTCTCAAAGCTTCGTGCGACTCCAAATGTTGGTGATTACATTCGAGGGCTTCCGGGGATAGGAAGACAGAGGTGCCGACTACCTTGATGTTCGAGGGCTTCCTTGCTGAGGAAGACAGAGGTTGTCAACTACCTTGAAGTTGAGGGATTACGGGGATAGCAAGACAGAGACTCCGATCTTCATATCGAGGGCTTACCCTGGTGTGGGTAAGACAGACTTGCTTGAAAGTATAAATCAAGGGACCTTTATCCAAGGTTGTTGGATACCCTTCTCTTTGGGTTAAAAGACTATTATCTTGTTACATGTAGTTTAACTACTTGTTTTATTTCCGCTGCAATTTGTATCTTAAGGAAAGTATAACTTTCTTATACTTCCTTACTTACTTTGATTCATTTAGATTCTATACGCTTTAAGGTAGAATCTCATATTGTAACTTTTGTTGAGTTTCAATTTCCGGAACCATATTTTCGGAATCCACTTTCGGAATCTTATTTCAATTTTGTATTCGGTAGTAAAGGTGTTGTGAATTTACTTAGTTTAACTTTGTTAAACTTATCCCTTTCCTTTTCTTAAGGAAAACATAGTTAATCGTAACTAACTTTAAAGGTTCCAAAGGAATTTTTAAAGTATACAATTCACCCCCCCTCTTGTATATTGAGCATCTCATACTATATTTCGATCCTACAATTGGTATCAGAGGTTGGAAACCTCTTACTCTATACCAATCTTACATTTGGTATCAGAGAAGGTTACTGAAATACTTGTACTCACATACAATTTTTTCTTGATCACTTTATCCTTCCGAACTTTGTCATTCCGAATTTGTCTATTCCGAACTTTTCCCATTCCGAACTTTGTTATTATGAATCTTTTGCTACTAACAAGTTTGTGTGCAAAGTTATTTCTAGTATGGTAGGAATTAATGTTGGATCTATTGACAATCTAAATCCTACAAGACCACCTATATTTGATGGTAATGACTATGAATACTGGAGAGATCGTATGAATACATTTGTTATCAACACTAGAGTAGACAAATTTGTCATGCTTACTGGTGATTATAAAATTCCTGACAAGGAAGTCAGAACCTTTACTAACCAGGAAAAGCAAGAATATCAACTCAACTATAAGGTACGCAATACTTTACTATGTTCAATTACCAGAAATATATATAGCCAAATTTCTTCTTGTGATGTTGCTAACTATATATGGAAGAAGTTAGAAGTTAGACACTTTTGAACTTCCAAGGTGATTGAGACTAGAAGAGCTATGCTTAGAGCTGAATATCATGGCTTCAATTTTCCTTATGGAGAACCTATCTGTAAAGTTCAACAAAGATTTATGACTATCGTCAACAGTCTACAATATATGGGAGAGAAAGGTTTCGATGATGAAGCTCTTGTGGACAAGATAATTGATATTATGCCCAATGAGTGGGAATCCAAGAGAACAGCTATAGATGAGAACAAGAAGGTCACTGAAATTACTCTTGATGAATTATTTGGAACTCTTCTACAACATGAAACAAGAATGAAGAGAGATGCTGACAACATCAAGAAGAAGAATGGAAATGGTACTGTTGCTTTTACTACAACGTCGAATCAGATGAAAGCTAAGACTCCTGAGAGGGTAACCAGATCCAAGTCTAAGAAAGTCATTTTTCAATCCGAATCTAGGTAGAGTGAAGTCTCAGAAAATGAATTAGCCAATCTTGCTCGAAGGATGAACAAGATAGCTGGGCAGAGAAACTTTCAATCCAAGTATAAGAAAAAGGATAGGAAAGATAAGAAAGAAGGAGAAGTTACTTGTTATGAATGTAAAAGAGCTGGACATATTAGACCAGATTGCCCTATGCTCAAAAAAAAAGAAAGGAAGGAAAGACATTCAGACAGGAACAGAAAGAAGTATTATAAAGCTAAAGCTAAGAAAGTTCTGAAAGCTAATGACACATGGAGTGCCAGTGGTGGTGACTCTTCAGATGAATCTTCTGATTATGAATCTTCATGACAGAAGAATCTTGGTCTTATAACCAGATTACCTATTAATAATCATTGTATTATGGCTAAGGTATGAAATGCTGAATCATTGACCAATGTTTCTTTAAATCCTAATGATAGTAAGTATTATAACTCTTCTGATGAAGAATCATCTTCTGCTGAGGAAAATACTTTACCTACTTATGAAGAAGTCTCTAGGTTTGCTGAACTTCTTGAGACTGAGAATTCCAAACTCAACAAGAAACTTGATAAGGCAAATTCTAGGAATACTATTCTTACAAAAGAGATATCAGATCTTTCTAAAGATCTTGATAAGAAAAATGCTGATTTTGAAAATATTTCAAAAAATCTTGAGGAAGTAAGTTCTGAGAAGAACAACTTTCTAAAGAGTTAGAAAAAGTAATTTCTAATAAAAATGTTTTCGAGTCTAACTCTAGTTCTAAAACTAATGATTTTGAGGATAAAAACTTGGTTGTAAAACTCAAGTCCGAAATTTTTTCCTTAAATAAGTGTTTATCAAACTTTACCCATGGTAAGGAAAATTTTGATAAGATGTATTCCCAAATACGACCTTTAAGAAATAAATCCGGATTTGGTTATACCCATGCAAAACCAGTTTTCAGTAACAATTATTTTGTTCCTCAAAGTGCCCCATTTTGTACTAAATGTCAATGTGGAGGTCACTGGGCAAAAGGTTGTTCCTTAAATAAAACCCAATCTATAGGTTTTCACAAAGCTTACTTTTCTAAGAAAATATGGATACCTAAAATTTTATTGTCTGGAAATATCGGATCCAAACAAGTTTGGATTCCGAAAGTCTAATTTTCTTCTTGATTTCAGGATAATAAAGAAAGTACCAGCAACAATACATGGTACATGGATAGTGGATGTTCCCGGCACATGACTGGTAACAAAAGCGTTTTTGAAAAGATTATCAAAACAAAAGGAGGAAAGGTATCTTTCGGAGACAATGCTAAGGGAGAGATTGTTGGTATTGGTAATATTGTTCTTTTAGGTAAAACCTTGATTTCAAATGTTCTTTTTGTTAAATGTCTTAAGCACAACCTCATTAGCATAAGTCAGTTATGTGATGAAGGTTACCTTGTGAATTTTAGGAATGATAAGTGTTTAGTTCACAATTCCAAGGAAGAATTTATTCTCTCAGCCAATAGGCAAGAGAATGTCTACACTTTGAATCTCGAAGACCTCAGGAGCCAAGATTTACCTTGCCTAAGTGCAATGGAAGATCATTCTTGGTTATGGCATAGAAGACTAGGACACTGTAATATGAGAAACCTATGTAAACTTTCTAAGAAGAAACTAGTTAAGGATCTACCGGAGCTTAGATTTGATTTTTCTAAAGTTTGTGATCCTTTTCAATATGGAAAGCAACATAAATCTAGTTTTAAGTCAATCGGTGAAGTCTCAACAACCGATGCATTACAGTTAGTGCACATGGATCTTTTTGGTCCAACACAAACTGGATGTATTGGAGGCAAATACTATGTGTTTGTTCTAGTTGATGATTACACTAGATTTACTTGGTTCTATTTTCTAGCAAAGAAATCTGAAGCTTTTTCTTATTTCAAATGTTTGAGAGCTCAAGTTAAAAATGAGAAAAACCTTCCATTGAGAACTATTCATAGTGATCATGGAGGAGAATTTCAAAATTCTGATTTTGAAACTTTTTGTAGTAAGAAAGGTATTACTCACAATTTTTCAGCACCTAGAACTCCTCAATAGAATGGTGTAGTTGAAATAAGAAATAGAATTCTTCAAGAGATAACTAGAACCATGTTGAGTGAATATTCTATTGCTAGACATTTCTGGGCTGAAGCTGTAAGTACTGCTTGTTATACTATAAATCGAGTTTTGATTAGACCTTTTCTTAATAAAACTCCTTATGAGTTATGGAATGGTAGAAAACCAAGACTTTCCTACTTCAAGGTTTTTGGTTGCAAAGTATTCATTTTGAATACTAAAGATAACTTACATAAATTCACACCAAAATCAGATGAAGGGATTTTCTTAGGTTATTCCACAACCTCTAAGGCTTATAGAGTTTTTAATAAAAATACTTGTACTGTTGAGGAAACAGTGCATGTGAAATTTGATGAGTCTGATCCTTTTGTTTTTAAACCATCTCAACATACATCTTCGGATGTGTTTTCAAAAACTGATTATCAACCTTTGATAGAAGAACCTTCTGATAAGGAAATTATTCAAGAAGATACTTCTGAAACATTTACCCCAGAAGACTTTCTACCCTATGTTGATGAACAGGTTTTACTAAACCCAAATCAGGTGTTTCTTAAGAATCATCCCAGTGATAGTATCATTGGTGATGTAAATCAACCTGTAAGGACTAGAAGTTCCTTAAGAAATTAAGTATAACATCTAGCATTTCATTCCCAATTAGAACCTAAAAGCACAGATAAAGCTTTAGGTGATGATGATTGGATCAAAGCAATGCAAGATGAACTAAATTAATTCGAAAGGAATAAAGTTTGGACCTTGGTTGAAAGACCTAAGGAAACTTCTGTTATTGCAGTAAAATGGGATTTCATAAATAAATGTGATGAAAATGGAGTCATTGTTAGAAATAAAGCTAGACTTGTTGCTAAAGGCTATAATCAGCAAGAAGGAATAGACTATGAAGAAACCTATGCTCCAGTAGCTAGACTTGAATCTATCCGTATTCTACTTGATTTTGCAGCATTCTTTAATTTCAAACATTATCAAATGGATGTGAAATGTGCTTTTCTTAACGGTTATGTTCTAGAGGAAGTTTTTGTTGAACAACCTCCTGGCTTTGAAGATACAAAATATCCGGATCATGTTTTTAGACTTACCAAAGCTTTGTATGGCCTTAAACAAGCCCCACGAGCATGGTATGATAGACTCACTGGATTTTTGCTTCAAAATAACTATGTTAAGGGAAATTCAGATCCAACCCTTTTTATAAAGTAAGATAAGAAAAATGTTTTGATTGTTCAAATTTATGTTGATGACATTATATTTGGTTCAACTCAGCAATCTCTGACTGACTCTTTTGCTAGTCTAATGAAATCTGAGTTTGAAATGAGTATGATGGGTGAGTTAACATTTTTCCTTGGTTTTCAAATTTCTCAAAAACCAGAAGGAACCTACATATCTCAACATAAGTATATTAAAGATCTTCTAAAAAAGTATGGTTATGACAACACTAAAAGTATAAGTACTCCCATTGGTACCTCAAACTCTTTAGATCTTGATGAAGCTGGGAAACCATTAGATCAAACATCATTTAGAGGTATGATAGGAAGTCTACTTTACATAACAGCTAGTCGACCAGACTTAATGTTTTCAGTATGCTTATGTGCAAGATATCAATCCAATCCTAAGGAATCTCACTTAAAGGCAGTAAAAATAATTTTTCGCTACCTTAAGGGAACCATGGATCTAGGATTATTTTATACTTCTGGAAATGATTTTGTTCTAAAAATATTTTCTGATACTGACTTTGGTGGATGTAGAATGGATAGAAAGAGTATATACGGAACTTGTCATTTCTTAGGAGATTCTTTAGTTTCTTGGTCATGCAAGAAGAAACATTCTGTAGCACTCTCCACTGCTGAAGCTGAATATGTAGCAGCTGGATGTTGTTGTGCACAAGTGTTGTGGATGCAACACACACTCACAGACTATGGCTTGAGTTTTACTAAAACTCAAATTTTGTGTGATAACACAAGTTCCATTGCCCTAAGTAAAAACCCTGCACATCACTCTCGTGCAAAACACATAGATATTAGGCATCACTTTCTTAGGGATCACACACTTAAAGGAGATATTATTCTTCAGTTTATCGGAACGCAAGATCAACTTGCTGATATTTTCACAAAATCTTTTCCTTCTGATAGACTTGAATATATTAAACAGAAGTTCGGAATGATAACCGTAAGGTAATCTTTCTTACTTAACTTTCTGTTGAAAAAGTCTCTTAACAGTAATAAACTCATTTTCATAGGGGGAGTACATTTGATTGTTTGTTTAACAAAGTTTTTCAAAATTTGTTTTCAAACTTTTCGGAACGAATATTTCCGGAATGGAACTTCTAGAACTAAAATTTTCCAAATTGGACATTCTCATACAGAACACTTCTGGAATGGAAGTATTCGTATTGGAAATTTCCGGAATGAAAATTTACGTACTGCCAGTTTCATAACCAGATATCTTTGTACCAGTTGTTTTTCGTACTAAATTTTTTCGTAATGTATTTTTTCGTACTGTTTTTCTTCTTAAGTTTGTTTTTCATACTACGTTTTTCGTAATGAGTTTTTCGTACTAAGTTTATTTTTCATAGTTAAATTTTTGAGAAATCTACCATTACGAATAATCCCCCTAAGCAAATCCGGAAGGTATGGTTACCCTACTCAAGTCTTCGTAGTCATATTTTACTTGCTGAAATTTTCTTGTATTATGATTTCAGATTATAGTTTTGTTAACTCTTTGTTTTAATAAAAACCTCAAAAAGATCGGATTCAAGCTTCCAACCGTCAGATCTGATCTCAGCTCATTCCAACCGTTAGATTAACCGTGGAAGGTGAACCGTCATCTCGTTGCCTATATAAAGGGGACCCAAATACTCGTCCCACATCGATCTCAAAGCTCTCGCGTCCCGAATCTCTGCCTCTCTGATTTAAGGCCATTCCGAACTTCATTCTTCTCCATTCCGAACATCTCAGAGAACTTCAGATCCGAATGTCTGCGGAGTTAGCATCTCAAGAAATGTCATCTACTAAGCCTATTTCTCAGTGGTTAGTTTACAGAGAAAGGTTAGTTAATCCGGTTTTCTTCAACAACTATGATTCCCTTATCTCAAAGAACATCAAGTTGAATATCTGGGAAGATGTTGCGGTATCAAAAACCGGGAATCAAGATGAAGTATATTCAGACTTACTTATTGAGTTTTATGAGTCAGTTTCTTTCTTCAAGGAAGATAATAGGGAGAAGTTCTCTTTTAAGTCTTATGGCAAGACTTACAAGCTTTCTCACACCAAGGCCGCAAGCCTGGTAGGATTATCTTATGAAGGAGAAGTAGAATTTATTTCACATGTTTTACCGGACTCTAAGGGTAGCTTCGACAAGGAAAAAGTCTTAGAAACTCTCGGACTTGCTGATGACAAGGCTCCGAAGATTGCAAGTCTATCTACAAATTTCTGGATTCTGGAGTTATGGGTAAAACGACTTATCGTACCGAGGAAAGGTGATAAAGACAGCTTGAAGAAGAGTGAGATCTATATCTTAGATTTCCTGATTAATCTAAGGAAGTTTAACTTGATGAAGCATATTCTTCTTACTCTTGAAAATTTGAAGAAAGGAAATCTGAGAGCTCAGATTATTATGAATCCAGCAATCATCTCCAAGTTAATTGTTCGGTGCCATGAGTCTTTCAAGGAGGCTTGCAAATCTAAGCCGAGAGTTTGCAAGATCATGCTGGTCAGCGATGGCACTCTTAAAAGAATGAATGTAGCTTTTGACAAGATGTCTGGAAAGTTTATTGATCTACCTGTTCAAGAAGAAGTGGCTCCGAAAGTTGCTGATCTGGAATCATCTAAGCCAGTAAGGAAGAGAAAGCTGAAAGAAGTGGAAGTACAAGCAGAAAATCCTCAGTCTAAGGAAGTCCACTCCGCACCACCAAAGCCAAAGAAGAAAAAATCCTATCCTGATGAGTTTGTTACAAAGTGGAGAACTGATAAAGAGAAAAGGAAAGAAGGGGATCCGCAGTTCGGATTGGACCCTGCGGAGGCTAAGGCTTTGAAGGAGAGAACTGCTGATGAGCTTGAAAAACAAGCAAAGCAAAAGAAGCTCAAGAAGAAGATGTCCGAGGCTGAGGTAGCTCGGGCCTTGTTAAAATTCAATGAAATGGTTTCAGCAACTATTCCAGTTCCGAGATCTTTCTCCCTGGAATATCTACCTGAGACTCCAGGAAGGAATTTCGCTGCTCCGGTAGAGGCTGTTGCTAACAATTCTGAGGAAGTTGAGCAAGTGGAACAAATAGAAGAGGGTGCTGAAGGAAGTGGTGAAACCGAAGATGTTCTGAAACAAGTAGATGATTACAAAGGAACACCTTCGGAACACTTATCACTCCAGACTTCAGAAGCTGAATCTTCGAAGTTAGTTACTCCAGCAATAGAAGAAGAGAAAGGAGAAGAAGAAGTTGCTTATCATGGAGAAGAAGAACAACTTTTACATGATATTTCTCAGATGAAAAACGTAGAGGAAGGTATTCAGGAAGTTTCTGATGAGGAAGATAATGTCGTTCAAGTTTCTGATAGTGAGAAGAGAACTCCGGAATAGGATTCTATTCCGAAAAAAGATAAGGGGAAGCAAATTCTTGCTGATACTCCGAGTTCACAAGAAAGGAAGAGAAAGGAAGCTGGTAGTTATTCAAAGAGAAAGTTGGAGCTTATTGAGGAAGACAACTATCCAAGCAAGATTTCAGATTCGGAGTCATCCTCGTTGGGGCATGACTTTGTTGTTCAGTCCTTAAAGAAGTTGCTGGGAACCATTCCGACCTTCTCAAGTATTGATTCAAGATGCCAAATGCCCCATCATGCCTTAAATCAGAAAACCGACTCCGTATCTATGGTTATGGATAAGTGCGTTGAGATTGAGGCTCAGTTCAAAACCTTCTTTGTTGGTTACGAAGCCCATAAAAGATCTTGCAAGAGGATGACAAGCTGGTCGAAGAAGAATGTGGAATAAATGAGGTTGCTTGATGAGTTTCAAGAAAATGTTAAAGATGCCTTTGAGACAGAGGACAAGAAGATAAACGAGCTGACTTCCTCCTTTGAAGAAAAGCTGACTGAAGAAAAGAACTTCTGGATTCAAGAAGTCAGGGATCTGAATGGGAAACTGAATTCTGTTTCTCAGAATTGGAAATTTGAAAGGGATCATCGGATCGATTTTGAAGAAAGGATGAAGTCTCAGGAAGAGAAGATCAAAGCTCAGGAAGAAAAGCTGAAATCCCAGGAAGAAAAAATTGAAGCTCAATCCGCAAGAATAGTGGTCTTAGAGAAGCAAGCTGAAGAAGATCATAAAGACCTGAAGAAGATCAAGACTATTCTTAAGGGGCTCATGTCGAAGGAGAAAGATCCGAAATAACCAAATCCGTTCTTTTGGTTGTATTCTTTTTGTTACTGACATTCGAAATCTAATGAAAATTGTGTATCTCGTTTCCATTGTTATCATTACTAATATTTCAGGTACTTTGTTTTTTTTCCATTCCCTCCAATGCTTTTTGAAAATCACAAAGGGGTAGAAGGAAAAGATCCCTAAGAAAAAGAGGAACTCTAATAAGAGTTTATCAAAGGGGGAGAAAGGGAAAATACCCAAGGAAAAAGAACTCTAATAAGAGTTTGTTTAAGGGGGAGTTTTTCTTAAAGAAGACCTTCTTATGAGACATCACTCCGGAAATATGAATACGATCCTTAGAGTTTCAAAGCCTAAGGGGGAGTTAGTCGTATTCATCTATATCCTTAAAACAAGGGAGATAAGCATTAATTTGTTTCATTCTTCTTAGAATTTTTTTTTCGTAAGGATGTTTGTGCTTTCCAAAAAGGGGGAGATTGTTGAGTCAATAAGGTTTTCCTTATGACTTTTCCATTCCTTCTTGTTTTGAAAATCACAAACACCTTATCTTTAAGAAAATTGCTTTTATAAGGAAAATTTCTTTTATAAGGAAAATTGTTTTTATAAGGAAAATTGCTTTCTTAAGGAAAATCGATTTTATAAGAAAAATTGTGCTTATCATATTTTCATCCATGTTTTTCTTAAGTATGAGATTCAAATTCATTATCTCGGAATCGTTGAAACATTGATATAAAGCATTCTGTTTTAGGATTCAGATTCTGGACAAGAACTATAAGTAAGTTTCATTCCGAATTCTGGATATGAACTCTGACTAAGTTCTATTCCAGATTCAGGATATGAATTCTGAAGAAGAATTCTCATTACGAATTCTAATGAAGAAATCCCATTCCGAATTCTCATTACGAATTCTGAAGAAGAATTCTCATTACGAATTCTAATGAAGAAATCCCATTCCGAATTCTCATTACAAATTCTGTAGAAGAATTCTCATTACGAATTCTAATGAAGAAATCCCATTCCGAATTCTCATTACGAATTCTAAAGAAGAATTATCATTATGAATTCTAATGAAGAAATCCCATTTCGAATTCTCATTACGAATTCTGATGATGAATTCTCATTACGAATTCTCAATCCGAATTCTCTTTCCAAATTCACCTATTAAACAGAATCTGATTATCTTTGTTTTATACACTCTGAATTTATTCACTCCGAACCTTCACTCCGAAGTTTTCATACCAAACTTTTATGTTAAGAATTAAAACGATGTCGTACATTTTGTTACACTTGTTTTGTTATAAAACGATGTCGTCTGTTTTGTTAAAAATCTAACCGTTGTCTATGTGACACGTGTACAGGTCCCTCCGATCTTTAATGAAAATATGACCGTTGGATAAGGAGCCAACCTTACCTATAAATAGGATCTCATTTGAAAGAGATGATTGCTGATAGCTGATGAAAGTGCTGAAAGGCTGAAAAATTTTCTTGAAATGATTTCTAGAGAGAGAGGCTCTTATTAACTCTCAAAGCATCGTGCGACTCCGAATGTTGGTGATTACATTTGAGGGCTTCCGGGGATAGGAAAACATAGGTTTCGACTACCTTGAAGTTCGAGGGCTTCCTTGCTGAGGAAGACAGAGGTTGCCAACTACCTTGAAGTTTAGGGCTTGCGGGGATAGCAAGACAGAGACTCTGATCTTCATATCGATGGCTTACCCTAGTGTGGGTAAGACAGACTTGCTTGAAAGTATAAATCAAGGGACCATTATCCAAGGTTATTGGATAGCCTTCTCTTTGGGTTAAAAGACTATTATCTTGTTACATGTAGTTTAACTACTTGTTTTATTTCTGCTGCAATTTGTATCTTAAGGAAAGTATAACTTTCTTATACTTCCTTACTCTGATTCATTTAGATTCTATACGCTTTAAGGTAGAATCTCATATTGTAACTTTTGTTAAGTTTCAATTTCCGGAACCATATTTCTGGAATCCACTTTCGGAATCTTATTTCAATTTTGTATTCGGTAGTAGAGGTGTTGTGAATTTACTTAGTTTAACTTTGTTAAACTTATCCCTTTCCTTTGCTTAAGGAAAACATAGTTAATCGTAACTAACTTTAAAGGTTCCAGAGGAATTTTTAAAGTATACAATTCACCCCCCCCCCCCTCTTGTATATTGAGCATCTCATACTATATTTCGATCCTACACACCAGTATACTAAATATACTAGGATGTTTTTATAATAATTATTCGAGCTGCACATACACACACCTTCATCTAATGGTTAAAGAACATATTATTTCTGTGGATGGTGAATTTCTGCCTCACGAAACGATGGTTGTTCAACACTCATATAACACCTTCAAAGGTAGCCATTAAGATGACACTATATTTATATACAATATATAATATGATTATGTTTTACTTACGCATCTGCATTTTTCATTTTTGGCATACATTTATGGTTTCCATTGTGGGTAAACACGATAATTTCATTTTAGGAAGTGCGGACTACCGCCCCCTCAAAGTGATTTGATTCGTTAATGCCATACGTGGGATGTATATAGGATGGATTTAATGATATTATATATGATATTATACTAGAATTATAATATACCTTTATATCATTATTATTTCACTCCATTAAAGTATGATAAATAAATGAAAGTAGTGTTCATGCATACGTACGGCTTACTGTCTCCATGAACGGTGCATTTCAGGTCTTATCCTCAAATGTAATGTACTATTATAAGTAAATATATATGTAATGGATATATATGATGTATGTTACATCTAAGTGATGAATATAAATCTGTAATTAAAATATGCATATCTCTCATTTAGTTTTAATTCCATTAATATGACATAGAAATGTAAGTAGCGTTCATGCGTACGTACAACTTACCGTCTCCATGAATGGTGCATTTCATTTCTTACCTATAAATGATTATGTAATATTATAAATACATGTATATTCTAGATATATATGATATATAAGATATCCAAATCAGGAATATCATTATTGAGATAATGGATATTTGACTACATGAACAACTTGTAAATATAAGAAGTTCACTTTTGACTCAAGTACCAAATAACGACAAAACGACCGTTATTAACTTAAATGATTACATAATGTTTATAACATGGAAACAAGTGTCATAAAATGAATAATGAACTTTAAAAAGGTTCTTAAGAACGTATAAATTAACTCAAGTTTATTATTCAAGACGTTAAAGAATGATTGAGTCAGGTCGGACACGAGGTAAGGGAACCTACCACTCTCTTTCTTTTTAAGTACCCTCTTTTATGTCATTATTTTAAAGCTCATATTTCTTATGATTGGAATGTTATTTATATGACTATTTCTCTAAATTTTATGTTAATATGATTCGAGACCCTATTTTATCTCATCAAACCATTTTTGAAAGTTTTAAGTGGTGTTGTTAGGCTGCCGAGTTTTCGTAAGAGATTTTTCATCTCACTTTTATTCCTGTGAGATTTATGCTACATTTTCCACCATTACCTTTGAGTGGTATATCTACTACCCATTATTCTACTCTTTGTGTAATATAATTTCGTTTATGAGTATTTACATCAATGTTGTATGACCCATCTTCCATGGGGTGTACGTTTCAAAAGTTACCCAACTCAGTAAGGGGACCTTTCGCCCTCCTCTTTTTAAAAGACATCTTTTGTTATGTCTTTTAATTTACATCTTAATATGTTGGGATATGTTCTTATATATCCTTACTGAGGTAAATTTTATGTCCAAGTGATGAGATACCATTCACCCTCTCATCGACTAATTTTCTGAATTTTGAAGTGACGTCGTAAGGCTGTCAAATTTTTAAAAGGGAACATCTTAACCCAATTTAGATTTATTTGCGTTCAACTTGTACTTATTGAACATGTCATCCTATGAATGTGTGAATGACCTCTGATTGTTTCACACTTAATATCCACTTATATTGGGTGTATTTTTATTTCTCGTACATAATTATGTGATATATTTATCCTTAATTTAAGGATACCATCATTAGAATGGATTCCATCTCAATTTACATTTCCATTGATACATCATTGTTGTTATGCACCAATTCACTATTATATGGTGTGTATACTATCCTTTAAAATATTATATCATGAATCCCTTTATTCTCATGATATTATAATGTTCGGATTAAGTGTTATTCCACAATTATTTTTATTCAAGAGTCTCTCATTTTGTTAAAAACTCCTTAACAAAATATATCATTTTAAATGTTTTAAAGATTTATTATTCTAAATATTTATCTTTAATGTCCATGTTTTCAAAATGGTTTTCAGTATTTATTTATATGGACAATAATGTTTTAAAATTGTAATTCCATTAAAAGCTTCAAAGTGGTATGGGACACTTTGATTCAAAAATCTATTTTAAATGGTTTTTGAAAATGGATTGATTAATTCAATATCTTGGAATTACTTATTGTGATTGAAAATGAAATATTGTTATTGAAATGTTTATATTTTCAATATTTTATGTGTAATGATGGTACTTGGACATTAAACAGGTGGTTACGTGATAAACCATATGATGGGTGGTGCCGTGAATACCAGGATGAGTGGTTACGTTATAACCTCCAATGCATTGGGTATGGATGTTGGCCGTATGGCTATTCCATTAAGTATGTATGGAAGTCGTCCATATCGCTATTTCATTAAGTGATATTTGTGGAAGTCGACCGTAGGGTTATTACACTTAAGTATTTTTATGTCTCAAGTTACCTTTATATGTTATGTGTTCTTTATATGGGTTTTTATGGTAATATTTTGGTTACAAAAGGGTATGTAATGGTATTTTATTCAGTGAAGAGTTTTAACTACTTTATAATGGTGAAAATTATTACTTTGGTAAAGTACTCATGGTTTACTTGTGGTTTCGAAAATATAACAGTTTTCTTTCTTTGTGTATACTTTACTGGGCTTTTTATGCTCATCCCATGTTTTTGAAATGTTTTTCACAGGTCAAGGGAAAGGTGCATGATATGATGATAGTGTCAAAGAAGTGTCAAGAAAGAATCCATGTTTAGTTTTAAATATGTTTTCGTTGATCAGAAAAAAACGAATACTATATTTTATGTAACCACTTTGATTAAATGTGGAATGTAATTCATGATTTATGATCTAATTCTCTAAAACATTAAACCTGAAAAGATCCTCAATGTGAATTATTCATTTAATTCCATATTAAGTAATGTTTAAGGTCGGGGTATTATAGTTGGTATCAGAGGTCGGTTAAGATAACTTTAGAGGATAGGGTATTCTCTAAGCATAAGTGACATTACCATAATTGTTTGGATTTCAGAAAGAATCCTAGTTTTAGATAAAGTGAATGAGTAAGTATAACTTAGGGAATATCTTCCTCATTAGTACATGATGGTTTTGTTGATATACTCACACTGACCTTTTTGGTTTTAGTAAATGTCTGGATCTAGCAGGCACCAAAGTAACGGTGGAGGTGAAGGAGACTGTGACAATTTTCTGAGCGAGCAACTGAATGATATGGGAGCTGCAATGAGAACTCTTGTGTTTATCCTCAACCAACTATCTGGAGTCATGATTGACCACCTAGACCTTGGTAATTTCTATAAGGCATCATCTATGCGAGAAACAAATCCTTACAGAACTACAGGTAATAATCATGAAGGTAAGTGTGTTAAAAAACCTACGTGTCAAAGATGTGGAATGAAACACCTAGGAAAATGTTTCAAAGGGACAGAAATATACTATAGATGTGGAAATGAAGGTCACAAAGCAATAACCTACCATGGAAAAAGGAAGCATCCAGTTGACTCAAGGAAAGGGAAGGAATTTCTTTTTTAGGGATCAATCGAATGTTTTAAATTTAGTGTGCATGGTTATTATGAAAACACATGTACTTTGAAGAAGTTTTGGGAATGGGATCACCAAGATCGTACAAATATCTATTTACCAACACCTAATGCCATTCCGGTTGAGGATGAAGAAACTGACAATGACTAATCAAAGGTATGGATTATTTCTTAACTTTTGATTGCTATTTTGGAATATTAGGATATGATTCATGATTTTGTTTGTAGGAAATAAGTATTTCAGAAAAAGTTGGAAAGGAATGGTTAATCGATCATGAAGAATGTTTAATGAGTGCGAAGTCAACATATAAGGGCTTCAAGAGTTATGGTGAAATTCTTAAGAGTATTAAGTCTCTTTTGATGATGGGGTACATTAGAAGACTTTTTATAGTATGTGTAACCCTGATGTTTGATATATGAAAATTTTATTGAAAGACTAGTAATCTGTTCTTTTGTGGACATAGTTATAAAGAACCATTTGGGTTTATATGATCCTTACTTTTGAGGTACTTATGGGTTACTATATGTTATGATGGAAAGTGAAAGTAATGAGATAAAATTGAGGTTAAATTACATTATGGTTATTTTTTAATATTTTATCTCGTTGTTGGGGAATGTTTTAATGATTATGTAGTTTTGGAAAAAGGACAACACGCAGACTGTGTGAAAACCCGTCGCATCGGACAAAGCTGCGGGAATCAAACCCACAACCAAAGTGAAATGGGTATTTATCGCCGACCACTGGACCATGTGAAGTCCCTGGTTAGTTTGACTAATTCTTCTTAGTTAGATGATTTTATTAATTAAGAGTATTTTGATTTTGGGTTATCTATGGAAATTTATTAACCTGTCATGGAGGATATGTTTTTAGGTTAATTACCTTTCAATACGAGACTTTAAGAGCAACTGATGTTGTTTGGAGATAAATGTTACGATTTAACTTGGAAGACTATGTGATTAAGTCTTTCAAATATTTGGGTTTCGATCTTAGTTTGGTTTACATTGAAGAATTTTATGGGCAATTGTTTATAGAATGGTCTTTGTCGAACTTTGGGGTTTTTTGGACAAATTTTGGAGATTAAGAATAGATTTCCTTTTTATAAAGGATTATACTTTTGTGGATTATCTGATCCCATAATAACAATTTTGGTTTCAGTTTTTGTCTAAAGACATGGGAAATATATAGTTCTCTTTTTTGGATTAGGTGATTCTCAAGGTGTTGTTTATAGATCTCTTAATGTAAACAAGTCATCCTAAATACTCATCCTTTGCTGAAAATATGAGTTCGTGTAAGAAATCTAGTAAATGTTGAAAGTCATCATGTCAAGTAAGTATGTTTCCTTATGTTTTAGTTAAGCTCAAAAAATAAATTCCTCAATGAAATGTATCTTAAAACAAAAATGTTGTATGTTAACTTTTTTTACTGGGGAATCGAATACCCTTTAACCCATCACAAATTTGTGATTTTCTTATGGTTAACTTTCTCCTAGACATGTTTACTATCACTCTCCCTCAGAACATGACCAATTGTTATTTTATTCTATATCAATGTCTTCATTCATGGAATCCTAGTATGGGTTAACTCGGGTGACCTTTTTACTTCACATTCTTTCTTTTAAAGTGATAGTTTAATTTACTCCTTTTCTGATGTGGGGCTTTCAATGAAGTTTTCGAGCCCAATTTTAAAATTGTGAGGACACAATTCCTAAAGGGGGGGAAGGATGTAACACCCCAGGTAAATAAAGAATATGAAATTTTTATATTTATCCCTATTTGTGAATAAAATGTCAATATTAATTTAAAGGGAACTCTATGCTCGATGGCTTACCTAATACGCAACAAAGAGTTTCTTTGAAATCTTACACTGCACACTGATAATAAAATAATATTATTTTAAATGGTAGTTAGCACGTAGCCTTTGTATTGGCGGGAATGAATAAAAATAACAAAAATATGATTATATATGTTTTTTAAAAATGTCTTTATATTTATCCAATAAAAGATAAAGGTTTAAAATAAGAAAAGAATTCAATTTTAGGCATATATACTCTAATTTTCACTAAAGGTCCGAACTGTCGCCTTTTGATGGAGAACCCTCATTAAATATAGTTATGGTCACTCTTATACATTATATTGAACCAAATAAAATTCTTCTTTAGAATCAGGACATCAAAAATTACTTTGTGTAAATTTTTGGTATTTTCCGATAAAGTTCATTTTTAAATGAATAGTGAAAAATGTTGTATTTTAATTCAAAACCATTTTTAATCTAATTTATTAATATGATTAGATAATATTTTTAATTGGTTTTAAAGTGAAATTATAATATATTTTTACAATTTTATCCAATAGTGGTCGTTGGAATTAATTTCACTTCGAAATTGGACTTAAATTGGTGTCAATCTTTTGATAGATATTGTTTCTTAAAAACACGCTATTTGTTTTAACAGCGATATTTAATTATAAAATTAATTAATGAAACTTCTATGTTATGAATTTTCTAAAATAGAAATCATTTTTGAATTCGGAATATCAAATATAGCATAGGGTGAATTTTTTGTATTTTTCTGAAAAACTTCAATTTTTGATGAATAGTGAAACCACAAAGTGGTGGTTACAAAATTTGATTTTTCTTCTAAATGGGACTTTACCACTTCTGTGATTTGAATTTAAAAAATCCAATTTAAATGATTTTCATTATTAAGTAAAATGTGGTTAAATGGGATGAAAATAAGTTTTGATGAAAAGTAACTTTTATGTTTTATTAATCGCGATTAAAGGTAATTAGTGTGATTTAAGGTAAAAATGATTTTATAATAAAATGAAAATATCTTGAAACTTGTCCTAAATCTATTTTATGAGTTATGGACTACCAAGAAAACACATGGGTCTATTTTTGGTACCCCATGGAGCCACTTGGGTATAATAATGACATTTAGGCCTTTTATTTAAAGTTAAAATAAAAATGTCACAAACATGAATTGTTTTACTAAAACAATTTTTACATGTGGTTTTACAAGTCATATCTTTGACTATAAATAGTAATTGGAAAGCTAAAAATATTTCCTACATCATAGTTTTTTTTATAATTTTGAGACACTAAATAAATTAAATTATTTATGACATCATGATCATGCAGTGATTACATCACTATTTAATGATTTAAATAAAATGGAAAGATAATGACACATTTATGACCTAAAAGTGTCAAAAACCTATTTTATGCGTGTATTTCAAACCCTTATCACCTTATACATGAAACACATCAACTTGGGACCTTTAAAATCCGAAACTCATTTGAAAATAATGTAATCTTTTATACATTTCCAGGAGTGCCCCTCCTCTCCTCTTATAAAAGGCCCGCACCTCTACCACCTTACCCACACCTCTCAAGCCTTTGGCTCGGCCATCCCCTGCCCATTTTTTCCCTCCACATCCCTCTATTACTCCTATAAGCCTCACTTTGGGCATAAGGCTTCCCAAGGAAGCCTTTGAGCTCAAATTAAAAAGAGTTACCCGATTTAAAGGTAGTGTATTCTCTTGTGTTCTTATGTTTTATTTTGCTTCTCCAACCCACTAGACTCTTTTTATTCATTTCTTTTGTAACAACACCAGTATACTCAATATACTAGGATGTTTTTATAATAATGATTCGAGCTACACATACACACACCTTCATCTAATGGTTATAGAACATACTGTTTCTGTGGATGGCGAATTTCTGCCTCACGAAACGATGATTGTTCAACACTCATATAATATCTTCAAAGGTGGCCATTAAGATGACACTATATTTTTATATGATATATAATATGTTTATGTTTTACATAAGCTTCTGTATTTTTCATTTGTGGCATACCATTATGGTTTCCATTGTGGGTAAACACGATAATTTCATTTAGGAAGTGCGAACTACCGCCCCCTCAAAGTGATTTGATTTGTTAATGTCATATGTGGGACGTATAAAGGTTGTATTTAATGATATTATATATTATATTATACTGGAATTATAATATAACTTTATATAATTATTATTTCACTCCATTAAATTATGATAAAGAAATGAAAGTAGCGTTCATGCGTACGTACGGCTTACCGTCTCCATGAACAGTGCATTTCATTTCTTATCCCCAAATGTAATGTACTATTATAAGTACATATATATAATGGATATCTATGATGTATTTTACTACTAAGTGATGTATATAATTATGGAATTAAAATATAATTATCTCTCATTTAGTTTTAATTCCATTAATATGACATAGAAATGAAAGTAGCTTTCATGCGTACGTACAGCTTACCGTCTCCATGAATGGTGCATTTCATTTCTTACCTCTAAATGATTATGTAATATTATAAATACATGTATATTATGGATATATATTATATATAAGATATCCAAATCATTAATATCATTATTGAGATAATGGATATTTTACTACTTGAACAACTTGTAAATATAAGTTCACTTTTGACTCAAGTACCAAATAACTACAAAATGACCGTTATTAACTTAAATGATTACATAATGTTTATAACATGGAAATAAGTGATATAAAATGAAAAATGAACTTTAAAAAGGTTCTTAAGAAAGTATAAATTAACTCAAGTTTATTATTCAGGACATTAAATATCGATCGAGTCAAGTCGGACACGATGTAAGGGAACCTACCACTCTCTTTCTTTTTAAGTACCCTCTTTTATGTCATTCTTTTTAAGCTCATATTTCTTATGATTGGGATGTTATTTTATGTTATTATTTATGTAAATTTTATGTTTATATGATGAGATACCCTATTTGATCTTATCAACCCATTTTTGGAAGTTTTAAGTGGCGTTGTTAGGCTGCTGAGTTTTCGTAAGAGATTTTTCATCTCACTTTTATTCCTGTGAGATTTATTCTACATTTGGCACCATTTCTTTTGAGTGGTATATGTACTACCCATTATTCTAATATTTGTGTAATATAATTTTGTTTATGAGTATTTACATCATTGTTTTATGACCCATCTACCATGGGGTGTACGTTTCAAAAGATACCCAACTTAGTAAGGGGACCTTTCACCCTCCTATTTTTAAAAGACTTATTTTGTTATGTATTTTAATTTAAATCTTATTATGTTGGGATATGTTCTTATATATCCTTAATGAGGTAATGTTTATGTCCAAGTGATGATATACCATTCACTCTCTCATCGACTAATTTTCTGAATTTTGAAGTGACGTCGTAAGGCTGTCGAATTTTTACAAGGGAACATCTTAACCCAATTTCGATTTCTTTGGGTTCAACTTGTACTTATTGAACATGTCATCCTAGGAATATGTTTGAATGACATATGATGGTTTCACACTTAATATCCACTTATATTGGGTGTATTTGTATTTCGAACACATAATTCTGTGATAGATTTATCCTCAATTTAAGGGTACTGTCTTTATAGTGGATTCCATCTCAATTTAAATTTCCATTGAGACTTCATTGTTGTTATGCCCCAATTCACTGTTATATGGTGTGTATACGATCCTTTGAAATATTATATCACGAATCCCTTTATTATCATGATATTATAAAGTTCAAATTAAATGTTATTCCACAATTATTTGTATTCAAGAGTCTCTCATTTTGTTAAAAACTCCTTAACAAAATATATAATTTTAAGTGTTTTAAAGATTTATTATTCTATATCTTTATCTTTAATGTCCATGTTTTCATAACGGTTTTCAGTATTTATTTATATGGACATTAATGTTTTAAAATTTTAATTGCATTAAAATATTCAAAGTTGTATGGGACACTTTGATTCAAAAATCTCTTTTAAATGGTTTTTGAAAATGGATTGATTAATTCAATATCTTGGAATTACTTATTGTGATTGCAAATGAAATATTTTTATTGAAATGTTTATATTTTCAATATTTTATGTGTAATTATGGTACTTGGACATTTTACGAGTGGTTACGTGATAAACCATATGATGGGTGGTGCCGTGAATACCAGGACGGGTGGTTACATTATAACCTCCAATGCATTGGGTATGGAAGTCGACTGTATGGATATTCCATTAAGTATGTATGTAAGTTGTCCATATAGCTATTCCATTAAGTGATATGTGTGGAAGTTGACCATAGGGTTATTCCACATAAATATGTTTATGTCCCAAGTTACCTTCATATGCTATGTGTTCTTTATATGGGTTTTTATGGTAATCGTTTGGTTACAAAAGGGTAAGTAATGGTCTTTTATTAAGTGAAGAGTTTTAACTACTTCATAAAGCTGAAAAGTATTACTTTGGTAAAGTAATCATGGTTTACTTTTTGTTTTGAAAATCTAACAGTTTTCCTTCTTTGTGTATCCTTTACTGGGATTTTTATGCTCATCCCATGTTTTTGAAATGTTTTTCACAGGTCAAGGGAAAGGTGCATGATATTATGATAGTGTCAAGGAAGTGTCAAGAAAGAATCCATGTTTTGTTTTAAATATGTTTTTGTTGATGGGAAAAAACAAATACTATATTTTATTTAACCACTTTGTTTAAATGAGGAAGGTAATTCATGATTTATGATCTAATTCTCTAAAACCCTGAACCTGAAAAGATCCTCAATGTGAATTATTCATTTAATTCAATATTAAGTAAGGTTTAAGTCCGGGGCCTTATATATATATATATAATATTTTATTGAAATTCAACCCTGTTTGGTTTGAATTTTAGTCTCCTTCTTTATTATCACCATAATTCGTGTGGTTTGTGGATTTAGTCTCAACTCATCTTATTATAACATTATGGATTGAATTTAAAAGGGTTGGTTTTTGTGAAATTGATTTTGAAATTATGGTGGAATGATTGATGGAAACCTTATTAGGGATCGTTTATGGAATTTTGCAGGTTTAGTATTTTTGTAAAAATTGAAATTGGGAACATGATTTTAAAATAATGATTTGAAAATAGTTTTATGATTTTGATACATGAAAAGGGGGTTTTGAATAAGAGTATTATTTTATTGAAATGGTTCGGAAAATATATAATGGGATGTGGTTCTATTAAATTGTTAACAATGATTAGAATGTGATGGATAATGGTTGTGAAGTACCACTATCAAAGGGATGGGTTATGGACATGACGATCCATCATCAAAAGTTACACCAAGCTTTTGTGGTTTAGTATGTGTGTTTTTGGATATGTGAAATGGGATCAATTATTATAAATGAAATTGAAAAATGGTTAACCAATTTTTTGGCTTTAATCCGTTGAAATTATATTTATTTGAGAAAATTAATTTTCTATAGAAATTGTTCTGTATTCTTATATAAAATCTTACAATTCTTTTATATAAATTGTTTGTTATAAAATTCATAATATGTTCTATTATACTGGCATGTGTAGTTAATTCATTGAGGAAACCTATTGAGTTTCATTACTCACCCCTACTTTTTAAGATTAGTTATTTTTTAGATTTTATTTATTTGGACATAGAAATATGTAAAGTATCACACTTATTTAGTGATTCTTTGTGATACCTGGGTAGTTTTGTGGACATTGATCATGGATCGTGTTTGTATATTTAGATTTAGGTTTGGTGTCATTGAGTTTTGTTGGTTTTTTATCCACTATGTACATTGATGATTAGTAGACTTACTCTATGGTACTCTATTATAGTTTGATTATGACATTAATGGTACTACATTCAGTTGTTTTATATTTTTATCATGCATCATGTAGTTTCCTTTTATTATGTCATGTTTGGTTGGGTTGTTTTATTTCTCAAAGGGAAAATCAAATCCTAATTGTATTGAATCCCTTGGTATTTATCACAAACCTTTGGGGCCTTGGAGATGTTATTTAAGACCATATAGCTATTACACTTTAAATTAAGCCAATGAAGAGGGGTGAGAAGTAACAAGTGGTATCAACTTGTTCAGTGCTTGACTTGCAAGTTATATTAGTCTCAGTTAGTCTTTAACTTCGTAATAAATTTTCTCATTCTTGGAGATGATATTCATCCTAGTCTATTCCTTATGTTAGGATGGTAGAAAGGAGTAGGATTGTATTGAAATGAAATTTAGAGTATAAAAAGATTCAGCTAATGTTTCTATTCTGAACTTTATGTTACCAGAGAGTTTGGTACATAAGTGTTTTGGTGACACATATAGTAGTTGTAATCTCATTATCAGGGGTTTATCTGATGATAATAGCATTACATGCCCAATAAAAATGACTTCCCATTAGGACTTTATATTTCATTTTGGATAATTATTTATGATTTTGTGCATAATTGATTATTTTTTATATATTTTAAAGTCTTTATCAAATGTTATTTTTTGAAAAATAGAATGGTTGTGGTATTTTAGAAATGGTTTGATTTTAAGAATAAATTTCTAAATTTTAAAAAATGGTAAAATGAGGTAATGGTTGAATAATGGAAGTAAATGTTGTTATATATGATAAAGAAGAATTTGAAATTATTAATACATAAGTTGCTAGAGAGTGAGAATTATGTATTTTGTTGTGTTTATAGAAAATGAAACCATGTAAGTGTAAAATATACCAACTAGAAGAAGCTGCTGAGAATATGGTGGCACCTGAGCCACAAGTGAACCGACATCCAGTTTAGAGTTTTGTGCAAGATTTTCAAGAGGTGGATAAAGTAAAATGCATGGATAAAATAAGAAATGCAGTCCATTCTATTCAGTTCTGGGAAAATAATCTACTCATCTTTCAAGGTGACTCGATTCAAGAAAAGATAGAGGTGTAGATGAAACTGATAAATCAAAATTTCAATTTCTTAGGCACACTAGTAGAGTTTCATGTCAGTGACGTATATGCTAGAAGATATTTCAGGCCCGATGTGGGATTTAGTAGTTCAGTCTAAATTAGACCAAGTTCCTCCATGACGTGATTTTGAAAAATTAATCAAAAAATAATTCTATCTATGCACGTTTAAAATTTCAAGAATGATGTACTTCTTTAGAATGATGTTGGAGAGACTTATAGTGAGAGAGTATGAAGAAAAATTAATGATTTTAGTATTCTTTTCACCCAAATTTTCTTCTAGTGTATCCTTAAAGGTATGAATTATTTAATTAGTAATGTCATAAAAGATTTTCTAAAATACCATTGTAATTTGTATAGAGGATTGTACAAATATGGTTAATAGAGTGATAGTATTAGAAATGGACATCACCCGAGCTATGAGTGGGGGAGTATGTTGATACCTATGGGAAAAAGTTGGAAAATCTAATGCTCAAATCAAGAAAAAGAGGGAATCACATTTCCAAGGTACTGAGATGGCTTGGAATCAGACAGGTGGATTGATAAAACATAATAAAACCAATGAGAAAGCTAGGAGGTGTCTATTGTGTTTCTTTGAACCACATAAAGAATGATAGTTTGAGACCACCTATAGAAGGCCATAATTACCTCCGTATGAGGCATCGTTAATGAAATTGTTTCAGTGATCCATATTAAAGTTTTTGGTTCATTTCTCATGTGTCAAAAATGTGCCAAAAACGTATTTTGCTTTGACCAGATGAGGTCATCCTAATAACTCTCATTAGTAAGACTGAGTTAGCTATAGAAATTCCAATAATATGAAGACTCCTCAAAAAGGGAAATCTCAACACAGAAAAAAAGAACAATGTGTAGTGAGTAAGTAACTATATAGTAGTGATAAATTTATTTTGGTTGATAAGTCAAGACCATCAATGGTATGAGGTTTGACTGTTTAGAATTTTAACCTTATGCAAGCTTTGTTTGATATGGGTGCTTCTCATTCCTTTACTGCTTCTCATGTTTCTGATTTCCAGGGTTTAAATTGTAACCACCAAGTAAATGAGAGAAAAATTAATTTTCAATTTTTTTAATATTTATTAATTTGATAATAATTAAAATAGAAACTGTGTTCAAGAATCTATATGATAAATCTTGTTTTATTATTGAAAAATTAAATTTTCCAAAAAGGCAGTTTTTTGCTTTTGATGGTGCATTTATTTTTAATATATTTTTTGAAAATTTTAAAAACTATATTTGATAAAATAAACATCTTAATTGGAATCAGAATATCAAAATTTAATATTCTTAATGTTTTGGTTTTTTTTTATAAGAATCCAGTTTTGATGAATAATGAGGAAATAATATATTTTAATTGAAAATTTATTTTACATCAAATTTCTTTATAGAGTTGAATTATATATTTTAATGGTTATAATTTTTTATTAGATCATATTTTTATCATTTAATCCAATTTATATCATTTTAATCAATTTCACATCTAATTTGGATATTAAAACATTTATATAATTTGAATGAATTTACTTTAAAATAAAATTTTCTCATTCCATTGATGGAGTTAATATTTAATTAATTTTTCTCAATTATATGTTTTGATTTTGGAGAAATGGATTTTATATTTGGAATCATAAGGACAAAATTATAAAAATAGAAATTTTTTAAATATATTATTAGTTACTTTAATAATTTTTTGTTACCATGGTTAAAAGGTAAATAAGGTAGTTGAAGGTCAAAATAATATTATAAATATTAGAAAATATTCCTGAACTTGTATTCATTTCATAAGATGTGTTTTTTAGACAAAAATAATCCTCTAAAATAAATTATAACCATTGGAAGAAACCTGTATGAGAGTATGACATTTATAATATTATATTCAAAAAAAAAGTTTTTTTAACTTTTGTTTTTAACAGGTGAAATATTTTTAATATGGGGTTATATAGGGGATCTATTCAAATATAAATAGATTTTTAAAATATAAATTTTTTATCTATAACATGGATTGTTTTTTTATTTTTAGGGAATAAATTATTAAATTAATGGTGTATTCATTGATGATGCAATAAGTGTTTAATTAATAAAAATATCAAATAAATAATATTAAAAATAATAAAATAAATATAAACTGTGAAGATTAATTTTAGCCACAAATTATTCAAATTAATTTGAAATGTTAGTTATTTTTTATAATTATTGTTTCTAAATTATCATACTATTATGATTTTTTTTTAAAGTTATGTAATGAATAGTGTAAAAATTGACATTATTGATATTTTAAAATAAATAATATTTTTTAAAACCATATATAATTTATAAAAATACCAATTATATCCAACTAGTTAGGATAAGTCATAAAAATTCATAAATTACTCATTTATTGGTTGGTTTTATTTTTATAGTAATTATATTAACCCCCAAAGTGTAAATTATATGATATCATTGTAAGAGTTAAAAAGGTTAAAGTAATACGATAAGGATTACAAAAATTAAAACATTTATAAATTTCATTGGATAACTGTATTTCAACAAGAAAACAGATATTCCTCAAAATAAATCATTTTGGACCCATATGTAATAGAAAATTAAATTGTATTAATTAAATATTTTGAAGTATTCCAGGAATTCCCCTTCCCTCGCCTATAAAAGTGAACCCAATATTTTATTTTATTAATATTTAAAAAACCATTTATATCCACCAATATCTTTCCAAATACCTACCTAGAATCTCTCCCCACATTTTAGAGGCTTTAATTTCGGCAAAACACCCTCTTTATAGTTGTTAAGTTTTTTATCAAAGAAGTCATTTGAAGGAAAGGTATCATTTTTAATAAAGTGTTTCTATTTTAAATCTTTTTCCACTTCATTTAAATATGATTCCATGATGATGAAATAATATATCTAGTATCATTAATATAATAAGATGTAATTATGTTAATATTATAACCTAAATCCATCTCCGTTTAAATCAAATGGTAAAATAATTAATCGTTCATGCGTACGACAGACTACCACCTCACGAACCAATATAAATTCATTTTCAATCTATTCGTGTCAAGAATTTTTATAATTATATAATTATATTTTTATATTTCATTCATGGTATATTTTTCATTATTAAATAATAATATATCATTTAGGTTTTTTATATTTATATTCACATAAAAATGATACTTCGTTCATGCGTACATGTGAGCTATAACCTCTATGATGTGATGTAATTCATTATTTACCACTACATAACTTGGATTATATAAATAAGTGTATTTAAATTATTGTTATGATATTTATTATATTATTATAATTTTATAATTATAAAATTATAATTACCTTTGTTTCATATTGATCATTGAGAAATTGAATCATTACTCTTGCATATGTAGACCTATCATCTCTTGGATTATAACATTGTTCATTTTTCATAAACAAACATAAATAGAATTATTTAAAAGTATATTTTATTTATAATTTTTTTTTATTATTTCATAAATATTATTATGTAGAAGATGGACTTATGGCCACTTTGACTATTAACATTATACAAAATTCATTTTGGAATCAAGTATCAAATACCAACAAAACAACTTACAAGAACTCAAATAATTATGTAATTGTTATAACATGATAATAATTGATATAAAAAAATAATCAAATTTTAAAAGGTTCTCAAGAAACTAAAAAATTGTTATAATTTTATTATTCATGAATTTAAGGATTTTACGTGATTATTCAAAATCTAGAAAAGAGACTTTCCTTTAAAAATCTCTTTTAAATTTACACTATCAACTATTTTACAATGTTAAAATGGAATTTTTTTAATTTAAATGGAATGAATAAATTTTCCTACATTTATTCTACATTAATGTTTTGACTCTTCTCTTATTTGTTTAAATATTTGTTTTCAAATAAATTGTTATCATTTTTGAGTGTTCTACATTGTAAGACTGAAAAGTTATATCAAAAGATATTTTGATTTTATGAATGATTTCTATATTGTTCATATGTTATGGTTCTTGGAAATTGTTTTTGAGTGTGGGTAGTTTTTTGATAAACTAGGGTCAGGTGATCACTTTATAGCTCTCTAATGCATTGGGCAATGAGACAGAGATCACGAGAAGGGTTTCTCCTAACAAATTAATGGAATATACTGCATTGGGTATTACAAATGAAACCATAAAAGATTATCCATGTATATCCATGATAGATACAATAAATATAAGGGTGATATGGAATTGATTCCTGGAAATTCCTTTATGATTTTTGTTTTCTATTGGTTTTTAAAAGAATCTTATGATTTCATGAGGTAAGACAAAGAGATTATGTATTATGGGTAAAAATTATATCTTTTTGAAAATGTTTGCACGAGATTAAAGTATTCATGGACTAAAGGTTTATTTTTTTATTCTATGTCCCTTATTGATCTTTTTATGATCCTTCTATATTTTAATTTTTATTTCACATGGTATAATGATGGTTATGAGAAAAGAGGAAGTCAATATTAATGTTATGAATATTTTTCATGACAAAAAAAATCATGTTTTCTTTTAAAAGTTTTATATTTTGGAAGAAATGGATACTATTTTAGTTACATTAACATTGTATTAATGTGAAATTTTATGTATGAATTATGACGTAATTCACTAGAACTCTACACCTGAATGGATCCTATGTGTGAAAGAAATTAAAATCTTGACTAAAACTCAAGATTATGTAATATTTAAGCTCAGATACTTATAGTTGGTATTAGAGGGAGTTTATGATAATTTTAGGGTTTTTGATATTTTTAATAGGATATCCATAAATAATGTTTACTTTATGTTTATGTTGAAATTATGTAGATTTTGATGATTACCATGTCTCTGCATATAAAATATTTTTATTTAGAGCGGTTTTCTATGGTGGAAACATGGCAGCTAGGATGGGAAGGAATCGAGAGGAAAAATTCCTTCTAAATCATCATTCTGAGATGGTAAAAATTAAAACTAATGGATTGGTATACATAGGAAATAATTAGTGATGGTATATATGCATGAGATAAACTATATCAACTATAGAGGAATATGTCAGTAGTGGATCATTTTATGAGGCAACATCCACTAGTTATTAGTGGATCTTTGGACAAAGTGGTAGATGGATGGTGGATTAAAGCCATAGAAATTATTTTTAAAGTCACATGGTGTACAAACAATCAAAATTTTACTCTTTCTATTTACCATTTTGATTTTGAAGCCAACTAGTGTTGGTCGATGGTTAATAATACAAAGCATATTGAAGAGATTGATTCTTTGGAATGTGATGAATAAAAAAAATCTTGAGAAATATTTTCCTAAGGAGGTTTGACTTAGGATGTAAGAGAATTATTAGAATTGAGGTAGGAGAAGGATTCAGTGGATACATATGATGAACAATTCACTCAATTGGAATGGTACACTTTAAATTTTATCCAAGATCTTAATAGTAAAATCAATATTTTTAACTTAGGATTAAATCCAATGTATTGTAGGGAATTTGATTCCCATGAGTTCACAAGTAATGAAAAAATTGTTCGATGTGAAGAGATAGTGGAAATAGAGATTGTGAAAAATCTTATGTTCTTTGATAATCAACTTAAAAAAGAGGTTAAGGTAGAAGGGAAAAGGGAAGAATTCATCAAATAAGTTTTATGGTAATAAAATTAAGTTTATAGTTAGTTAAATGTTATATATAAATCACGCTGGGGAATTCATTATGAATTTTGGTTAGTGATTCCTATGTGGTAAATTGGGGAATATGTATCATAACTATAATAAAAAAGATTACACTTTTGGTAAGAAAAAATTTGATATACAATTAATAATTTTTATTAAATTAAATGACATGAGTCACTTTGAAAACACTTGTCTGAAGAGGTAACTAATTGATTGGATGGATCCAGACTATAAGAAAAAACCTGTAGTGAAATACTTTGAAACTACTTCTGTAGTAGTTGGGACATCAAAAAATGTGGTATAAAGTACATTTTTTGTTTATTTATAGTATGGATTTTTATTTTATTTAGGTTCAACACATTATTTTGTTCCTAAGAAATGTGTTGGTATATTGTAAATTAGACATCATTAAATGAATATAGAATATATGGTGAAAAATCATAATGGAAATATTAAGGGAAAAATTACAAGAACCCTCCTATCATTTTATGTTGAAAGAATTTACCAGAAAAAATTATTGTTATTCCTCTAGTAGAGTTTTATGTTATTCTGGTTATAAATTTTCTTTCTATTTACCATGCTAGGAGAGATTATAGATCCAAATAAGTTTCTTTAAAGAAAGAGTTTTAGTTTGTGTAAAAAAATGAACCCACAATATTAATAATATATCAAGATGTTGAGAATCTATTAAAATATGGAAATCAATGTGGTTGTGAAATTATTTTTGAAAATAAATGAATTATTTAGATTAATGATGTGTTAGTGGTAAATGAGTATCTATATGTTTTTTCATATGGGTTTTTTCGTAATATAGTTATTCGAGAAATTGAAATTTAATTGACTTAGTTCCTGATGCTAATAAAATTTCTAAACCCCTTATCAAATAAATCAGATGGAATATTTTGTGTTAAAGATGAAATTCCATGGGTTATTGGATAATGGTTTCATCCGACCTAGCACTTCACCATAGGGTTCTCCTGTATTGTTTGTTAAAATGAAATCTGGTTCATTGGTACTTTTAATTAAATTTAGAGCCCTTAATGAAATCACTATTATGAATAAGTATCTTTTTACTCATATTGATGATTTGTTTGATCAGCTCTAGGGAGTATTGTATTTTTTGAAGTTTTACCTAAGGTCAGGGTACCATAAGTTGAAATTAAAGAATCATACATTACAAAAAACTACATTTCAGACGAGATATGGGAATTAGGAATTTTTATTTATTCTTTTTGGGATAACTAATGATCATGTTGTAGTCATCAGTCTTTTGAATAGTATCTTTCATGAGTTCTAGGATAATGTTTTGGTGATGTTTATTTTTGAAAAAAATTTTATTCTAAAATTAAAAAAAGAAACATGAAAGAATACAAATGGTAGTTTTCAATACCTTAAAAGAAATAAATTATATAGGAGATTCAGAAAGTGTGATTTTTAGTTTCAAAAATTTCTTTCCCTTTTAAATTTTTTTCTAATTATGGAATAATTATAGATCTTACTAAAACTAAATTTTTTGGAATATGAAAAATACCCACAAATATAACCAAGATTCTCAGTTTTCTTGGATTATTATGGTATTTCTAAAGTTTCATTGAATTTTTTTATTATAAAGCTCACTTATGATGTTAACTCAAAAAAGAAGGTAAATTCATCTAGAAAAAAGAATGTGATGATTTTTTTTCAAGAATTGAAAATAGTATTGGTGAATGCTCTAATTCTGGACATACCAACCAAAAATAGTGAATTTTTTATTTAAAGTTATTATTTGTTAAAATGACGTGATTATATACTAATGAAGAATGATCAAGTATTTGATTCTGAATCATGTTAGTTTAAACATCGTGAGTTAAATTACCCTACACGTGATCAGGAATTAGCTGTTTGTTTGCATTAAAATTTTAAAAGAATCATTTTTATGGAGTAAAATGTTAAATCTATACTGATCATAAAATTTTGTAGTATATAATCAGTAAGAAAGAAAAAAAACATGATATCAGGAATATAGTTTAAACTAATCATGTATTTTGATTTCACGATTCATTACCATTATGGGAAAGATAAAAATAGGCTGATGAATTGATTCATAAAATTAATGCAACATTAATAATTATAAATTTTTAACATGACCCTTTTGTTAATGATTTGATGGATTTTTTATATGAAGTTAATCGTGTAGAAAAATGAATAATTGGTTCATAATGGTATGTTGAATCAATATAAAATTGATAAATATTTGTGTTTTGAGATTTGGGAAAATATTATGTAAGCCTTGTGATTCAAATTTGAAGCAAGGGTTGTTATATGAAGCTTATAGTTCACCATTTTCAGTTTATCCTAGAAGCACAAAGATATTCAAAGACCTGTGAGAGTATTACTGGTGGGAAAGAATTAAAATAGATATAAGTTACTTTACCAAGAATTGATTAAAATTTCAATATGTTAATGTAGAATGAAGGTTACAAAAGGGGATATTCCATCCTTTTCTAGTGCCATAGTAGAAATGGGAAAATATATCCATGGATTTATAGTGGTATTACCAAATAATTCTCTAGGTTACAATGTAATCTTGTATTATTGATCGAATGACTATAGTTTCACATTTTCTTCCTATTAAAGACACTTTGTCTCTATACCAACTCTCTCTATTCAATTATAATGAAATAGTTAGGTTAAATGGGGTTTTTATCTCAATTGAATCAAATTTTATTCCTAGGTTCATGTATATCTTTTGTAAAGGCCATCAAAAGTCATTGGGTACTAAAATAAATTTGAGTAAAACGTTTCATCCTCTATCAGATGGTCTGTTTGAAAGAAAAATTCAGACTTTGGAGGATAATATATATGCTTAATTAATGTATTAAAATATAATTTGGGATCAATATTTTTATTTGGTTAAGATTTCTAATATTTTTTTATTCAAGTATATAGGTTGTTGAAATTGAGGCATTGTATAGAAAATAATTTCGAACTCTAGCATTTTGCTATGAAGTAGGTGAAGGAAGGTGATGGGACTAGAATTTGATGAGGAAATAGAAGAGAAATTTCATTTGATTAAACAACCCAAGAGGAAAAATTAGAGTTGATAGAAAATTTATACGGATAACCAGATGAATTATCTTTCTTTTGAGATAAGTGATAATGTCTTCCTCAAAGTTTCTCTATGGAAAAGTGTGATGTGTTTTGGTAAGAATTGGAAGTTGAGTCAACAGTTTATTAGACCCTATGAAATCCCATATAAATTAGGATCATTTTTCTATTGATTATATTTGTCTGTAATTGTATCCCTGTAATAGAATATTTTTCTTGTTTTTATGTTAAATAAATATATACCCGATCCATTTCATGCTTTGAGTCCTGAAGTAGTTTAGTTGGAAGAGAAATATTCTAATGTGGAAAATCTAGTTCAGGTTCTTAACCATAGATTTCTATTATTGTGAATAATGTGTTTCATTAGGTTATTGTTTTTGGAAAAACCATATGGTTGAAGAGAAAACATGGGAATCTAAAAATTCTATGAGGTAAAAATACACCAACTTATTTAATAAATGAATTTAAATTTTGAGATTGCAATTTCCCAATGGGTGGAATAATGTATCAACACAAGTAATGATAAAATAAGTTTTTTTCTAATTTTTAATATTTATTAATTATATACTAATTAAAATAGACACTATGTTCAGTAGAGTACATGATAAATCTAGTTTTATGGTTAAAAACATTATTTTTCTTAAAGGGATTTTTGATGCCTTTTGATGGTGCACCAATTTTACAGATAGTTATTAACGCTATTAAAAATAATATTTGACTAAATAAACTTTTTTTTGAAGATGAATAATAAAATTTAAATTTTCTTATATTTTTGTATTCTTCTGACAAGTTTTATGTTTTGATAAATTGTGAGAAAATACTAGATTTGACTAGATAACTTCTTTTTCATAAAATTTATTTATAGAGTAAAATTATATAGTTGAATTTTTTTAAAATATAATTAGATAATTTTTTTTATTTAATCTAAGTTAGGTCATTAGAATATATTTCCCATTGAATTTGGATATAAAAACATTATAATCATTTGAATGTTTTTACATTAATTTTTTTTCTCATTCCATCAATGGGATTAATTTTAAATTACATTATGTAAATTTGGTTTTATGAATTTGTAAAACATGGATTCCATATTTGTAATTATAAATTACAAATTTTTTAAATATGTTCCTTTTTTTTGGATTATATGAATAGTAAAATTAGTAATTTTTTATTACCACGATTAAGGCTAACTCGGGTAATTAAGGATAAAAATAGTATTATAAATACCAGAAAAATTTCTTATAATTTTTCCTAATTTAATTTTATGAACTTTTTTGACTAAAACTATCATTAGACTAGATGTACAACTTTTTTACGACACTGGTATGATAGTATGGCATTTATAATAATATATTCAAATGAAAAGTAAATTATCTCACACTTTTGTTCTAAACAAGTGAAATATTTTTAATATTGGATTATAAAAGTGATATCTTATACTACAAATATTATATTGAAATAAAAGGTGTTTATATGTACCATGATAATTTATTTTTAATTTTTAAGAAATAAATAATTAAATTAATGGCTTAACAATGATGATGTTGTAATTATTTAATTAAAGGAAATATCATATAAATGATATTAAAAATACTAAAATAAATATAATTTTAGAACATTAATGTCATCCAATAATTTCTTTGGTTTATTTGATATATGATTTGGGTTTTAGAGATATTTTTATATCTTATATTGTTGTTATGATATTTTTAAAATGTCATGTAATGAATAGTGTCTAATTTGACATTATTGATTTTTTAAAATATATCGTAATTTATTAAATGATATAAAATTTATAAAAAGCTCAATTTAAGACAAATAATTTTTATATATCATAAAATATCATTAATGACTCTTTTATATGTTTTTTTTACATTCTATAATAATTATATTAACCCTCAAATTGTAAATTGCAAGATATTATGGTAAGAGATAAAAGGGTTAAAAAAAGATAAGGATTAAAAAAATAATCAAAACTTCTTTAATTTTTATTAGATGAAATGATTTAGAACCAAACTCACCATATCCTATAAATAAATCAATTTGGTATACAAAATTTATTTATTTTAATTTAATATTATGGAGAATTCCGAGAGTAACCCTCCCATCTAAAATAAAAGGGAATCCACTCTTCTCTTTTATTCACATGTAAACACCTTTTCCATTTAGAAAATATCTTCCAAAATCCATTACTATAATCCATAAACACATTATAGATTCCTTATTTTTGAAGTAAGACACTCTTTAGAAGTTTTAAGATGTTAATCAAAGGAGGTCAATCAAAGGAAAGTTGTAGTTTTTAATGAAGTATTTAAATGCCAACAAGCTCATACCCGAGTGGTAAGGCCTCTTGCTTAGCATCCAAGATACCCATGTTCAAAACCAGGTGGAGATCAATTTCTAGGTTACTGTATCAGTATTGTAGTCGGTACTATTCAATACTGTAGCAGCCGGATCTATTCACCCGATTTGGGCATTCGGGCCACCAGTTTGGGCATAAAGGTCTCCAGGGCCGTCCGATCATCAAAGGTCTTCAGGCCTCAGGGCCTTCAGGCCACAAAGATCATGGAGTAGCCCAGTTCACATAGAGCTGGCCCCAGAAGAGGATCAGAGCAACAAAGATAGCAGTCACCAGATGAAGAACTACCAGATTGGAAGAATGAGAAGGTATAGAAACCGCCATTGGGACTAGGCACCATGCATCATTGTACAAGGAAATACTATTCGGTCAGCAATGCAAGGTGGGGAGCATGGTGATCAATGATGCAGAAGCTAGGGGAGGGGAAGTTCTTGTGGGTTGGGCCTACAGGTCTTGTATTAGGCATAGTATGCCTCTAAGCCTTCGAGTCATCTATTGTGAGTCATATTGAGCCTTGTTCCTTGGGCCTATAGGTCATCTATGGGTTCCCCTTCATCCCGTAAAAGGGGGATTATCTATAATAAATTTCAAAGAAGAAGGCCTTCGGGCCATTCAGGCAATTATGTATTTAAATTTTATTTATTCTTTCCACGTGATTAAAGTATTCCTCCAACATGAAGAAATAATAAATCATGTATTCTCAATATACCGATATATTATTATGTTATTATAATCACCTAAATTTCATCTCCATTTCCATCAAATGGGAAAATAGTTAATCATTTGTGCGTACGACATACTACAACCTTGTAAACCAATAAAAATTAATATTCCATAATCATTTTTCAATACTAGTTATAAGGATGGAATTAATGTTTATATATTATTTTAATGAAATATTTATAATTAGTAAATAATAATATATCATTTATATTCTTACTGTTCCATGTACATAAAAATGATAATATCATTCATGCGTACGTGTGAACTATCACCTATACAAAGCGATGTGATTCGTTTTCCATCACCACATCACATGTATGATATATATAATATATTTAAATGATAAATTAGATATTTATGATATTATATTCATTATTTAATTTTAAAACAATAATTTCATTCTTTCCATAATGATCATTGAATAATGAAAACGTTACTCATATGTACATATAACCAACCGTCTATATGATTATAACGTTGTTAATTTTTTAGATCCATATAGAATTGGTTTTATTTAAAAGTATAATTCTTTTATAAAATTTATTATTATTTAATGAATATTATTATTGAGATTATGGGCCTATGTCCACTTTTATTATAGTAATCATACAAAATTCAATTTGGACTGAAATACCAAATATTGATAAAATATTCAACATGAACTTAAATAATTAAGTAATTGTCATAACATAATAATACTGATAAAAATGGAATAATAAAAATTAAAAATGATATTAATAAGGTAAATAACAAATATAAGTCTACTATTCAGGATGATAAATAATGTACGTGATAATTCAAACTTATGGTTAAGAACTTCTATTTAAAACCCTCTTTAAAATTACCCTTTCAATATGAAACCGCGCCTCCGCCGATCTCTCTCTCCTATGATGGCCTAGGTCATGACCACACCACCGAATCCCCTCCCTGACCCTTCCTAGCCCGGGGGGTAGGAGGGTCCTCCCCTTCCCTCATCGACTCTCCGCGTTCAATAATTTTCCCCTTTCATGGACCCGGCTACCCTCCCCAACATTCCCCCAATAGAAATCTGCCCTATGGATCAGTCGCTTGATTATGGAGTTCTATTGGTACTGCTTTCTTCCTAGGAGTTAACTAGGGCTATGGTGATGTTCGATCTATCTTTGGTTTCTCGCTTCCGGAAGCGTCACCCCTCCTTGGACGCCTTTGATAGATATGTGTCCTATTCTTGGAAGCATCGGGATCGCCCGATTATAGGGCTTCTGGATTCGAGCGCATTTTGATCCAGTTTGCGAAATAAAGACGATCTCATCTCTATCTTGGCTCATGCTCCCATTTTTCTTCTAGGTTTCCATTTTTCTCTATTTCGGTGGTCGTTTGATTTTCATCTACAGCATGACCCCCCCGTTACGGCAATATGGATTTCTATTCCTGGTATCCCTTTGCCTTTTTAAAATCTGGTGGTTCTTCATTTGATCGGAAATATGGTGGGGCATTTTCTCTACTCGGATCTTCTTACTCACGCTATGTGTCATCCAGTTTCCCCATGGATTTTCATTGAAGTTGATGTATCCAAGAAACCGTTGTATTCCATCTGCATCAAGGTAGAAAGGGAATTATGTTAGTACCAGAAGGTGTGCTACGAATCATGGTTTCCTTTCACTTCCTTTTGCAAGCGTCTTGGTCATGAACCTGGTAGATGTCGGCTTGATTTGGGAGAGGACCAGTCTTTGCGGGTCGCTGTGAAGGTTGATCCCAAAAACTCAACCCCTGGTTTTTCGTGTATTTCTCATGAAGTGGACAATAGGGGTATTGGGGAGGTGATTTTTTCTACTGCCTCCCAGAAGGAAAATGGAACGGGGTTTCGAGAGCTGAGGGTTGTGGATGTTTTTGGTTGTCTGAGGTGGGATTTAGGTATTACCCCTTCACAATGGTTGGTCTAAGGCGGTTCACGGGAGGTTTAGGGGGTGATGGTGGGCCGAAGGAACCCTCCCACATATGCAGAGGCTGTGAGATCCATTTGCAACTCTCCCCTAGAGGTTAAGACCCTATTATCAAAGGACAGTCCTTCTGGTTGTCTGGGGGTTCTTCCTGATCATGGGGCTAGCGTGGGTACTATTTGCTGCCTAAGCTATGTTAAGATTCCAGTGTCGACAGAATTGGTCCTTAGTGAGGGATGGAAGCCCCCCTCTTCTATTTGCATTGGTTTTTCAAGATTTTCCATTGGCTCTCAGAACTCCTCTTTTTGAAGAAGGGACACTCAAGGAGGATGGCCATGTAGAGCTTCATCCTCTACAAGGCAGGCCAGATGTTATAGCCGAAGATAATGAGTTTACCGCAGAACTCTGTTCCCCAAAGACCAAGGATGAGGAAATTGCGGAAGAGTACATTCGGACCTCCTTAATGAAATGGAAGAACACCCTTGTGGATTTAGATGGGCTTATCCAATACAGTCGAAGGCCGAGGAGACGAAAGGACTACTCAACATTACCCAGTCCTCTTGTTACAAGGTGCTATAGTAAAGGCAATGTCCCTCAAAAGAGTTTGGAAGTTGCTTCTAACATCCCAAAGACTAAGGAGGACTTTGAATCAGACATCATCGAGGAGATTATCATGCACTCTAATGATGAAATTCTAGAGGAATCTTTCTTGATAAATATTGTAGAGGAGGTTGCACATAGAATGTTTGAAAGACCGTTGCATGTTGATTTGAGTGAAGACCAATCATCTTGGATTGATAAATAGAATAGGATTCTGATACGGGGTTTCATGAGGGAAAAACAATTGTAGAGGAGCATGTGCAAACCTGGTACAGGATGGCATCCCACTTTGAGGATCTCATTAAGGACAACCCTGATATGGAGGCCACCTCTATCAAATGGAGTCCAGTCAAGGTAAATGATTCTAATCCCTTTAATTTGTTTTGGAATCATCTGACTATTTCTTATGAGGTTTGACTTTTCTTGTATTATGAACCTGTTGGTTTCCCACTTTTTCCTTAAAAGTGCTTTATGAAATAATACAATTTTTATTGGCTAAGTTACTCTTTCAACTATTTCAAAAAATTAAAAAGGAATATTTTTTAAACCTTTTTAGAATAAAGATATTTTCTTAATTTTATATTTCACTAGTGTTTGGATTAATCCTTTACATGTTTATATTTTTATTTTCAAATATAGTGTTTTCACTTTTTTTGTATTTGACTTTGTAAAAATGAAAGGTTATTTCAAAAGTGATTTTATTTTATGCATGATCTATGTGTTATACTTATTTTATGGTTCTTGAGAAATATTTATAAGTATGGGTGGTTACTTACAAACCCAGGGCAGGTGAGCTCGTTATTTCTCTCTAATGCATTGGGAAATGAAATGGAGTTATTTGGTGAGGTTTACCCTAAGAGATTAAGGGAATATATTTCAGTAAGTATTATAAATGTACCCATGAAGGTTAATTCCTATATATTTGTGATAGCTATAATAAATCTAAGAGTGATATGGAATTGATTCCATAATTTATGTTTATTATTTATTTATTTATTTTATTTTTTACAAGAAAATTATTATTTAATGAGGTAAGCTAAATGGATTTTGTTTTATGGATTAAAATTATAAATTTTTAGAAATTATTTCATGGGTTTAATATCTTCATTTAGTAATAGTTTCTTCCCATTTTAACGTCCTTTGTTGAGATTTTTGTTCTTATCCCATGTTTTGAAATGTCTTTCATAGGGCATAAGGATGGGTAAGAGAAATGATGAAGTAAAGAAAGATGTTATGAAGATTTTTCATGGAACTATTCGTAGTTTCTTAAAAAAATTATATTTTGGATGTAATGGATACTATTCATGTTGTATCCACTCTGTATGAATGTGAAAAGTTATGTATAAACAACAAATTAATTATCTAAAAATATTAATCTTGAAAATATCATCAATGTGAAATAAAGTAAATTCCTATCTAGAACTCAAGATTAACTAATGTTTAAGGTCAGGTCCTTATAAAAATATTGAGAAGACACCTTCTATGTTGAATCTTAAACAACTCTACGTCAAAGAGAATGTTAACCCTTTTGGTGTAAAGAATGACCTATAAATATTGATGGAGATATGATGATATGGGGTTTATCTATACTCTAAATGGATGTCTCTGACATAATTATAGTTATGGATGGGTTGGAAATGTTCGAGCCTCAAATCAATTGTTTTACATGAACAGTCAGTTTCATGATTGATGATCATATCGAGCATCTCTATCATGGAAACCAGAATGTAACGGAATGTTCCATGAACCTGTTAGGATCTATAGTTGTAATGATATCATACAAGTTGGCATATTTTAATATAGAATCTATGTAATATATATATAATTATAGTTTTCCCGAAGTTATTGATCAGTTTTCATATGAGTTTGCAAAACATTTCTCATGGTTTCCACCCATAAGAGAAGTGGAGTTTACAATTGATCTCTTTTTGGGGAAAATCTTATTTCCCTTCCATATCACTGAATGGAACAAACATAATTAAGGCAATTGAATGAATTTTTGTTAGATATGAATACAAAGGGTTAATTCAACCTATAATGTCTCAACATACATCACCAGTCTTATCTGTCATAAAGGTGTATGAAACACATTGTTTGTAGGATGATTATCAAAGGATTGACCAATTTATGATAATGAATAAGTATCCAATTAAACACATTGATGATATTTTATATCAATTTAGTGGAGATCAGTAGTTTTCCAACATTTAATTACCATAATGATATCACCAATTTCAGGTTTAAAAGGATGACATTCTGGAAAAATATTTCAAAAGTATATATAGAAGTTATGACTATATGGTAATGCCTTTCGGTCTTACAAATGACCAAGAGTTATTTATGGAATTGAATATTAATATATTTTATAGGTATCTAGATTATTTTGTGGTGGTTTGTATATATGAAATATTTGGGTATTCAAGGACAATGGACAAGCATGAGCAATACTTGGCGACATTGTTGTAAATATTGAGGGATCATCATCTGTATGCCACTTTATCAATGTTTATTTTTTGGATACAAAAGGTTCATTTCTTTGAAAACTTTATCTCTAAAATAGGTGTTTATATAGATCCAAAAAATGATAGAGGCTATTATCACTTTCCAACATCCAAATAATGTTTTTGAGATACATAGTTTTGTTTGTCTAGCTTATTATTACCGATGCTTTATTCATGACTTTACACAATTGGAATCACCAATCAAAACATTGAAAAGGAATAATGTTCCATTACAATGGAATTATGAGTGTCATAAGTCTTTTAAAGAGCTTAAATTTCTCCTTAAATCACCACCAATCATGATTTTTATTTAATTTGGGAAAGGGTATGTGGTGTATTGTGATGCTTCAGGATTATAATTGGTATCTGTTCTCATAAAATGAGACCATATTGATTCTTACGGCTTAATGATGTTATGGTTTCATTATAATAACCACCCAACAAACTATTTAGAGTTATCTATCAGAGTACATAATTTGAATACATACTGTCATTACCTAATTGATGATAAATTTATGGTGTTAAGAAATACAAAGAGATTGAAACATATTTTCTCACAATGGGATTTAAACCTGAGAAAAATAATAAGTATTGACTATCTCTAAATCTTTTACATTAAATTGATGTATATAAAAGGTAAATGGAATTCAGTGGAAAATTAACTAAGCCTAAATTCATATGATTAGTTGTAAAAATAGGATTTAGACCAATATAGGTTGATGTATATACTAGAATACATGAACTTGGAATATGAAGATGATGGTGATGTTGAGGTTTTATTTCCAATTTTTTTCATTCCTGATTCGGTTTCAATAGTTAAATAAGCACAAATTTATGATTCATAGTTTTTAGCTATGAGGTCAAAACTCAATGGCTGGGAGAAAATTGAGGGGTGAAAGCTAGATAGGATGTCAGTGTTTTGGTTTTCATAACAGATTGTCAAACCTAAGGATTTTTAGGAAAACCTTGTTCATGATTACCACCATTCAAGATGGGATGATCATCATGGAATACAGAAGACTTAAAATTTGTTTAAAGAAACGTTTTTGTGGGTTGGAATGAAAAGGAATTTTTCTATGTTTTTTTTAAATGCTTAACTCATGAGTAGGATAAGGAAGAGAATCAGTGACTAGCAGGTATGTTGTAGTTTTTACCTATTATTGTTTGGAAATGAAATCATATAACTATGTATATTGTGATAGGTCTCCCATGAACGGTTTGTAAACAAGGATCCATTTGGGATATAGTGAATTGAATCACAATTTTTTCACAGTTTATCTAAATTCATAAATCTCATATGGTGAAGGTCTTGTAAAAAATATATATTCAAGAATTGGTAAAGAGTTATGGAGTACATGTTTTGATATTATTAGACAAAGATTTGAGGTTTGCATCATGTATCTATAAATCATTTTAAAAATACCTTGGAAATTAGTTGGCAATTTTCATGGCGTATCAACCTCAGATGGATGGTAAATTTGAAGTGAATATACAAAACTATTAAAAAAATGTTAGGGCTTATGTAGTGGATTTAGTGGCTCTTGGGAGGATAACATATTGTTAGTGTAGTTTTCGTATAACAATAGTTATCAATTTTCTATACATGTGGACCCTTATCAATAAATGAATGGGTTTCCTTGTCGTTCTCTTCATTTTTTGGTGGAAATAAGTGAGACTTCACTAGTTCGGTCAATCCTTGTATAAGAATTAATAGATATGATTCAGTTTATCTAAAAACAGATGGAGATATATCAGATTCATCAGAAATCATATGAATATCATCGTCAGTGGGATTTTGCATTCAATATGAGTGATCATCTGTAATTTAGGACCTCTCCAAGGCTTGGTCATCATATTTCTGAGAAGAAAATAAAATTATCTCCTTGATACATATGCACTTTTGATATAATATAATGGCTTTTGGAGGTGGCATATCGGTTGGAATTTCAAACATGTTTCAATATTGTGAATAATGTGTTTCATGTATCTCACATGAAAAATATATCAGCCTGATCTCGAACTTGATATTTGATGAGATCACATTGACCTAGATCCGAATGATTTTTTGTTCTACATCCTGATACCTATTATGGATTGGAAATAGTAATAATTTTAGGGTAAATTAATCGGTCTAGTGTTTGTTTTGTGGAAAAATGGTCAGATTAAAGAAAAGACTTGGGAACAGAAGATAAAAATGTCTATGTAATGGCCCAAAATATATTAGGCAAATTTTGGTTTTCTAATTTCTAGGAATGGAATGGCCAACGGTGTGGAGAATGTAGTACCCTTATTTCAATTAAGTAACCATTTATTAACGTTTTTAAATATGTATTGTTCTTGGGTGATGTTTGGGATGGTTTGGAATCCTTTTGAAATGTTTTTGAGAATTTTATAATGGTTCATTGTTTTTTCCTGGTTATTGGAAACTGTGAAACTCATATAGAAAACTATGAAAACTGAGACATGGGCTAATGTTAAAGCACATGTTTAGGTGCACGGTTCTTCCAAACCATGTGCACACCTTAGAAACCACGCACAATAATACATGGGCTAATGTGAAGGCCCAAAATTAGGTGCACGATACATAAAAACCATGTATAGCCTGAGGAGAAATCATACAAAGTGGGAATGAGGGATTTTTCATGGTTTCTATAACTATGATGGAAAACTGTGAAAAGTTCTCCTTGAGGCATAGGTTGGTGCATGGTAAGTACAATGTTTTCCAAACCATGTCCTAGTTTAGAAAATAGATCCAAAAAAGTAGATATTGGTCGATACTAGCTCTAAACCACTTGTTTATCCTCTATTTTATAGATAATCCAAAACTTATTCATCCTAAAGATTATGTAGTCTTCCACCATTGATCTATATGTGATTTTAAGGCTTCTCTTGGTTTATTTCAGACCGATTCCATTGTTAAGTCTTCGTTTATGGTAGTTTTAAATGGTTTTCATTGAATCTACTTTTATTCTTTTTATTTAAAATCATAGATCTTGTCTTATGTGAATACATATACTTTTTTTATTCCAATCATGTTTAGTTTTGTATTTTTTTTAATTAAAGAGATATAAGGTGGGATTTTGGTGATTCTTCCTGGTTTTGTTGGTGTTTTAGTGTCATTCTTCATTTTGTCCATAATTCTTGAGGTATATGAAAATATTCTAGAATTATATTATTAGAACATTAATGTTTTATTTCATATTAGTTATTTTGTTTGAAATTGATTTTTAAATTCTTGTTCAATTATTAATGGAAACTTTCTTGGAGATGGTATATAGAATTCTGTAAATTGGGTATTTTGGTAAAAAGTGAAATTGGTAACATGGTTTTAAAAGGATAATTTTGAAATGGTTGTTTGGGTTTGATGTATGAAAAACGTTTTTCCAATAAAATTATGGTTATATTGAGGTGGGATGGAAATGAAGGATTGGTTTGTGTGTGACTAAAATTGATAATTGTGAGTTGGATGGAATCAATAATGGTAATGAAGTACCACCATAAATGAATCAGGTTATGGGTGTGATGTTTTACCATCAAATTTGACACCAAGATTATGTGGTTACGTGTTTGTGTGTATTTATATGTTAAATGGGATTGGTTATGCCAAATTAAATTTCAAAATATTTAACTAACTTATTTGGTTTATTTTGTTGGATATTAGTTTTATTTCAAAAAACTATTTTTCTATGGAAATTATTTTATATTATGATAAAAACATTAAAAATTATTTTATATAAAATGTTTTATACGAATTTGATAACATTTTATTTCCTATTGGTATGAGTGGGGAATTAATTTGGGGAAACCCTGCTGAGTTTTATTACTCATCCCTGCTTTGGAATTTTGGTGCTTTAGAAGATATTATTTATCAAGACATAGGAAAAGATAAATTATCACACTTATTTAGTGGCTCTCTATGATACTTTGTCTTTTTTTGGGCTTTGATAATCGATCACGCTTGAATATTTGGAGTTATGTTAGGTTTTATTTAGTTTTTTTGGTTTTTCCATATGCTATGTAATTTGATGATCAATAGTCTTCCACTATGGTACACTATTTTGATTTGATTTTGATATCAATGGTATAATATGGAGTTGTTTTACACTGTTAAAATTTCTCTTGTAGTGTTTTATATATGTTATGTTTGGTTGGGTTGTTTTATTTTTTATAGGGGAAATCATTCCCCAATAGTATTAAAGCCCGTGGAATTTATTTCTTGCCTTTGGATCCTTGTGGATGTTTCTTGAGGCCATGTAGATATTCTAATTTGACTTAGGCCAGTGAGGAGGGGAGGGATGTTACAACAATTCATGATTTTAAAAAACTAAATAGTGACTCCCCTTCTCTAGTAAAAATATTTTGTTTCATGTATTCCCTTACTAATTTTCATTGGAAATTCTGCATACCATGATGATTCATTATATAAATTTTAAATGAATCCTTGCAATGACTTCTAAAATATATATTGTGTCATGATGTGTTTATTTGATAATGAAAATTATATATATATAATGTTTTGAGACATCATCAACTAAATTCCCTCATTCTTATATATATTCCCCTATCAATTTCAATTTCCATATAGACTCTACATGACCTTATCAACCACTATAGATAACTCTATAGTGTCATTACAAATTAAATGCACTCTAGAAAGGTACTTTCCAATACTATATTTATCGAAATTCCCATCAATGTGAATTTACTTAATTCCCAATGGTGTGTTGTGATCTATTGTGGATTGGTTTTTCTAACCAATTTATATAGTTTATTTGTAACTATGTACTTCATTTAATTTACAAAATAATTTAATTTTCGTTTTGTTTTATTGAACTAATATGAAATAAGAGGTCCAATGGTGATTGTATAAAGTTTATGTTGTAGTTAGTGTTGATTAACATAAGGGAGTTGTTGTTAAGGGAGTATTGTGTACACCTTTTCTAGTCTTGGTTACTCGGTCTCTAAGTGGTTGTTAAATGATATTTCAAGTGTAAATTGTCAGTTGGACCTTTACTTATAGTTTCCTAGTAGAGAGATGATGGAATGTGGTCCCACATTGGATACTCAGTAGTGTGAAATTTTATTTCAATTTTTATAATAATTATAATTTTGTAAAATTTTAACTATATAATAAACCTTCCTTTGGGATTTTGAGTAGTAAGATATCCCAACAATCATTTCCCTTTGTTACATATTCTTCCATATTCCTCTAATGTGGTACATGTTATTTTTTCTATTTTATATTATTTTTATTTATGATTATACTTACCATATTACGAGGAAACGATATTTTAGTGGATTATTATTATTTAACATATGGTTTTATTGTAAAAAATGGTAATCATTTTCTATATTAGGGTTCACTAGTTTTTATCTTCCTATTAAGGGTGTTACCTAATTGTACTCTTTTTTAGACAAGATTCATAATTATAACGATTAATAGATCCCTTCTCTTTCTTATATTTTTATTTTTTATTAATACCATAAACATGAGATATCATGGAGTGAAAGGTAAAAATGTATTTTATTTTTGAATAAAAAAGTATATATATTTTGTTGGAGAGACTTATTTTATGATTTCTATTTTTAATATTTTAAATTAATTTGATGTTTTTTCATTTTGAAATCATATTATATTCCATTTTATTTTTTATTATATTTATAATAGGGGTGAAAATACTTCCCAAAGGCAAGGATATGAAAACATACATTTGATACTAGGTTTTTCATATTCCATGCGAATGTAAAAGTCATATGATGAATATATATTATAGAATATGAGGAACATTGGTATAAATGAATATTTTTTCAGGTTTATGGCATGATATGTTAAATTTACTCTAATTAGGGATATACCAATTATTTTTTCCTTACATTGAATGGAATTTTACAATTTATTTCCCCCATATTGAGTTTATTTAGTTCAATATTCTGAGAATAGACTGATTTATGATTGTATCTTCTTGATTTTGGCTTGGTTGGCTCGTGGAAAACAAACACCCTAGTTAAATGTATTTTTATATATACCATTGGTATATGAAATAATTATTTATATTAAATTATTTACTCATATATTATGTTTCAATTATTTACACTTTCACTTTTGATAATAGGGTTTTTATTAGGTGGTGACCATATATAGGGTGAAATGTAATCATACCCTTCACATATCCCATAGTATATTTTTTGGACACGTCACTCCCATTTTGGGGTTCTAGTGCTTTATAGTTGCTAACACAACAAATATGGGTGGTGAAAGTTACTTTAATTAGTTTTCTTGTTATCTTTTTTATATATGGAATAAAGGGTTTAGAACATTATATATGTTGTAGAATGTAATTTACAGGGCATTCCAAGGCCATATAATTTTGTCTTTTAGGTGACAAAAATTTCTAGAGATTTTTTAAGGATTGGAGGTTTTGAAAATAATGAAATTAATGTTAGAATATGTGAGTTACAACGTGATTGTATGTGTTATATCATGAGTAGTTAGTAAATATTTCATCTAGTAGTGTGATGTTATGTCGCATATTAGAGTGTATGCCTTGACAGATCAGTGTTGCACTATCTTTAGTTACACACAAAGGTGTAGTGCACTGGGTGTTGTTTATAGTGTGGTGGATCCCAAGAGAATACATAAGTTTTATAATATTATGCTTTATGTTTTAAGAAGTACTTATGTATTATAGTAACCCTTATGTTGGATTTCCATGTAGTTTGTGGTTATTCGGTCAAAATTTGAAATATTTTGGTGACATTGTTAAATTTTATATAATTAGTCATTATAGTTTGGTCACAGGTTTCATGACATGATGCTTTGGGTGAATGATTTTTTGGTTTAACGTTTTTATAAAATAAATTTTATTTATGGAGATAAGGAAGTTTTGATTGTGATATTTAGTAGTAAGAAAAGTAATATCACAATAATATTTTAAAAAGTGTATTTGACAAAGACCCATTTAAAATAAAAATATTGTATCATACAATGTTTTATATAAATTCTAGTTCTGATTTTAGTTTTTAATCAGATTAAATTTTTTATTGATTCCATCATATTTCCCAAAATTATTTGAGACCATGGGTGAATTTTTCTAGTTTTTTGAGAACCCATTATATTTTTTTTCCAGAAAAATCAACAGATCAACCACTTTTTCATCCAAGGTGAGTTTCACTTATCTTATTGTGGTTTCTCACCCTGTCCTTAAAAATGATCTGATAGTTGTTAAACATTGGATTTATTAGCCTTGGATTATAGTTTGGGTATATTTTAGTGTGATTTAGGATATTGAGGTTCTATTTGTGTGATGTTTTCCATATAATCTCCCTCCCATTTTTCTTTTATAGCAATTTTTTTCTCTAGTTGAGGTTAGGGATTCAAGGCTCCTTCGTAATTTTTGGTGTTTAACTTTTGTAAGTTATATTCTTTTTATTTAATTTTTTTGATAGTAAGGATTAGAATAATAAATATAATGAATTGAAATAAAATTATTTTAAATGATGGTGTCATTTTCATGGGGTTTTTATGATTCGATGATATTTCATATTATTGATGACTTCTTGACAGTTCCACTAAGAGTTTGGGTTTCTAATATGATTTATATACTACTCATGTGCTTAAATTATTTAAATAATCACTTCGAAAATTATAATTATTTTATGATGATAATTATATTTTTTCTTTGAAATATGATTTTTTTTAAAACTAATTTCATCTATGAATTAATTCATAGAAAAAAATTATTAAAAATGACTAATTATTGTGTTTTACATTTAGTTTAATGTGGTCTATTATTATACATATTGTTTTATCTATTTTAAGTATTATCTTTTTGATAAATTTTTTTATGTTATTATCTACCACTATTGATTATATTCGTCTCACAAACTAATTGGATAAACTACATAAATATATTAATCAAAATCAGCAGCATGGGAATATAGAATTTACAGTAGTGGCTGGTAATGTGAGAAGCAAAAAAATTAATTCAAAACAAAATTAAAATGGGGGTAGTGTTGTTACTTGTTATTTAAACAGATTTTGGTTGATATTATAATCTCATGGTTGTTATTTTTGGGTATATTTTTGGGGTAATGGTATTAATTATTTATGAGTTAGTGGGGGCCTATCTGGTTGTGTAGAAAATGATGTTTTTTTCTAGTAGTTGTGGGGTTTGTTAGCATGGGATGTGTCACAATTGTAATATAGTTAACTTTTATTAATGAATTTGGATGATAATATTGAATCTGTTGAAGGTTTTTGGGGTACATTTGAATAAGATATGGGATAAAAAAATATTTTAACTAATGAATGACTATTAGATGAGATAAACATGGATTATGACTAACAAATTGTTTGAAATTATATAAGGATAAATGAATATCAAACTAAATATATCATGGTTGTGAAATAATATCTATGGAAATAGATAAATTTAATTATTAAATGGGAAGATATCATATTATGTGTGGTTATGGCTTGGATAGTTGGGGTGGATTTTGGTATAGTGTTGGAAGTTATTATTAATTATAGTGGTGGTGGTAAAGTAATTATGATTGGTATTAGTAGGGTAATTTTTGTATGTACCCTTTGCTTGAGATTATTTGTAGCTATGATATATGGGGTAATTTATTTTTAATTCCAACCCACCAAACACATGTTAGATAACCTTATCAATTCCCAAATATTTTGGGTTTTAGTAGTTTTCCCTATGATATAGGTTTGTGAGGAACATATAGTAGAAAAATCCATCTTTTCTTCCATCCCACCCAAACATGAAAAGAATATGATTTCATGAGGGTATGATGAATGAGATGTGATTTATATATGTTCTAGTGAAAAGGATTTGATGTGATGATTTTTAACATGGGAGGGGTCATGAATGATAAGAGGAGGGCACATGATGGATGCCCTTTATGTTAATGATACACTACTATGATGAGGACGTGATGACTAGTTAAGATACAATGATTTTTTATGCAGTCTTCAATATACGGTTATGGATATGATGTGAAATAATTTTTTTGGATATGTGGTTATATGTATATGGAAGTCATTGATGTTACAGGATATTTTTCTTTGGGTTGTTAGAGTGAAAAACTAGTGGGTACGTGGTTCTTGGGCACCTTTTTCTATATTCTTTCGATATAATGTTACTACATAATTATGCAATGTTTGGGGAGTGATACTTAGGGGGTGTGATATATTATATAAAGTAGTTGAGATTTGGTTTTATTGATTACATATTGAGGCATTGGAATGCTACTTCAATATTTTCAAGGGAGGACTTAAAGAGGATCCTACTAACTATACATGTATCCTTAAATCAATTTTTAGTTTTCCTAGTGGGTGTTAATAACAAATGAAGAGAGTAATAGACCAATTCATAGATCTACTATAGGTTTCACTTCCATATATGTTTCATTTTGGTATTTCTTTAGAGACCTTGTTTCTATATTAAATTTTCATGCATTGTGGGAAATTTTTATTAAATTTTTATGAATATGATTGATTGTTTTCCTTGTATGTTCATTAGATTATAAGGGTAATGTAAAGACCTGAAAATTCAATGTAATTTTTTTATAAATGGAAATATTAAGAGTTTTCAAAAATTGATGGCACGTGATTTTGAGGCCCGAAGTGCCCGAAATTATCCATCCAAAAAGTGATAATATTAAAATGGCAGGTGTGAGTAGTTTTCCTGAAAAGGTGTAATAAATATTAAACAGGTTCCCAGATCCGAAATCCTAGGGCACCGTTGCATTTAGGATGGAGGGTATACCCTAGGCGTGACTTAATTTCAGTCGGTGTGTGGATCTAGTGTGAAATCTGAAAATGGAATAACCGTAAATAAAATTATTAAATAAAATTATATTATTTTCTAAATTCTTATAACTCACAAATGGTGAATCATATTGAAAATATAAGACCACTGCTAAACTCATGAGGGTATTCTTTCCTTAGGTATATCCTTATATGGGCTGGCATGGGCCAACAATGGATGTACGTTTTTAGCCGCAAATAAAATAATTAAGTAAAATTATTTTATTGTTAAATTCTATGACTCCTAAATGGTAATTTGGATGGGAAATATGAGAGTACCATTGATCTCATGAGGGTGTGTTTTCCTTAGGCAGAGCCTATCCTTGACTGGCGTGGGTCGAGGTGACTGTTCAGAATTTTTTATCTTTTTTAAAGATACGTTCAGTAAACATGTGGGAGGTAATTTCTACCTTTTGAAACAGTGATTGGATTAAAAATATGAAGGTACCGTTGAATTAGCAGCGCTGAGATTCACTTAAAGGAAGCTTAACTTTGACCAGCAAGGGTCAGACAAAAAAGTTAATTTTTTGAATTTACAAAAAAAATAAAAGAATAACTAAAAGTTATTTTATTTTTATTTTTCCAACCATTGGACAAACGGTAGTGGGACCATAATTCCACGTTTTACCATTAATGTCTTGACCCGTAAGGATTGTAACCATGCATTTGGAAATTTTTAATAGGTTTTGTTACTGTACTGTTGGGAAAAATTAATAGGTCCATTAATTAAACTAATTAATGAACCTCATTAATTTTGCGGTGCGTTGATCCTCTCATTTCTACTATTTAATCTAAGCTTGTGCTTGGGTTTTGGGAGGTCTATGAGAGTAGGATTTAACAAAGTACCAAAAACATATCACTCCAAAAAAGAGTGTGATTGAGTGATGGTCATTGGTGTAAATGATGGGAGATGACAAACACGGATGAACACCTTCGGATGTGGACACTACTTCCCCTTCTACAATGCCTTACAACAAAATTGAGGTAGGTTTTTTTTGTTTAAATTCATGTTATTTTGTTTCAATATATCATTCATGAAAATCATGACAGATGCAGATTAACAAAAAACAAGTTAATACAAGAATCATATAAAAATATGGGTGTATAATTCAAGAACATTTAATGATGTTTTAATTTATATTTTTATTATTTGATTACCACACCCTTGTTTAATTGCTAACGTTCATGGAGTGAGCCAACCGAACAAATCCCGGACCCTATGCCGTTTTCAGAATTGTCACATTCTTCCTCAAAGAAGTTTGAACTCAACTAAATTTGAATCCAGGAGCCACGTAGTGATGACATCATCCCAGGAGGCCTGTTTGTGCAATCAGAAGAGAAAACAGAAAACCAGAGCTCACCAGGTGGCCTGCAGAAGCTCTGCCGATAGGCGATGGTGGTGGCATACACTCACCAGCCATAGAGGATGGTGGTGCCCGAAGGTTCTACAGTGGGAAGAAGGGGTGACCAACCCTTGGACAGTCGCGTTGGGAGTAGGGTGGTGTCTCTATTGTGAACCGAATTGACATTTGTCTATTTGGAAGGGGAGGTTACCTCAGCATGTGTCGTGCCCTCCCAAGGTGGGTTGGACTGGTCACTAGCCCAGCCCACTCGGGCAGGACAAGCTGGTTTGGACCGGGCCGGGTTAGACTCGGGCCAAGCCAGGTCGGCTCAGGTTGGGGCGGGTCAGGTCGATCTGAACTGGTCATACTAGACCTGGACCCTTTTTGGCACAAATATGCTTAAAAGTTTGTATCTCACAAACTAGATGTCTGTTTGAAAAATCGTCTATGATATTGGAATCCATAGAACCAGATAGTCCTATTGAGATTTACCACCTGGTTTTTGGAGAATTTTGGAGTATGATCAGGTTAGATTTAACCTAAAACCAATTAGGCTTTTGATTCTAAAATTCATATAACTCACAGATAGGACATCCAATTGACATGTCATTTATTGAATTGGAACTCTTACGTCATGGAGGTCCTTTGGGTTACTCTATTTTGGATATTCATGGAAGTTGAGGCATGATTGATATCAGCGACATATGACCCTGTGTGGATTGAAAATGTAACAACTTCTTTGTGGTGTAGTTATTGAACTTCCTAATGGAATAAAATGATATATCCTAAGACTAATCATCTTTATTCCTGATCTAGGTGTTGTATACATTGTCTGAGATGTCTTTTCCCTTGTTCATTGTGTTTGAGATCTTGTTTTGTGTTTATTACTTTTTGGAATTCTGAGAGACCTTCGGGGGTCTCGGGGTCCCTACTAAGTATTGTTAAACACACCCATATAGAGGATTCACTGACATCTATTGTGTCTTGTACAGATGATGGACATCTAGACTGAGTGTAACGACCCAAGCATTCACTAATAAAATTTCCTCTTGATCTAATTATTATGAAAAATGGTTACATAATATATGCAAATACTTGGTTTTATGTTTTTTTATTTAAAAATTCCGTTAATAATTGTTATCATTACTAATATAGTCTTTGAACAATGGTCACATGATTAGTATAAATATAGGGCTTTAACAAATCCAATTAACTCGGACAAAGGATGTGATGACCTTATCAAGTAGACTTTCCCCTTACAAATCCCATTTTTTGGATCTTAAAAAGGAGGTGGAATCACTGGGATTCTCTCTAGACCAAGCCCAAGCCAAGATTCAACACGTTAAGCTCGAGCGGAACTGCCAACGGGAGAATTGGATGTTGATAGAGATTACCATCCAAGTGATGTTATCTGAGCCACCCCATGAGTCTGTCCCCATCCCACACCTTACTCTTCAATATTATGTGGGTGTTATAAGGGGTTATGTAACAAGATATTATCAATATGATTATTTGAATTATTTTTCTATATAATAAATAATATACATTTAACTTATTATTGTTACTTTGTAAATAGTTTTCATAGCACAAAAAGAATTTTTCGTTAATATTCAACTAAGGAATCTATTTTGTTAAATTACTAGATTTTTGAATTAAAAAATATTTTAAAAAAATATTATAATTATTTAATTACTTTTTATTATGTATAAAAGTTTGTATAATTTTTATGAATACAATTGTAATTTTTATTAAGGTTTGAAAGCCGTCTTTTTCAAAACCCATGAATTTTAAATAAATGTGGGTTTTTATTCTAAAAGTAAAAATTATAATATTTAAAAATTTATTTAGATAAAATGTATATTATTTTTGGAATTAGGACGTCAAAATTATCCAATGGTAAATTTTTCATATTTTTTTGAGACAGTCGAATTTTTGGATAAAAATTAAATAACGTTTAAATATATAATCTGTTTTATGACATCCTAATTACCCAATAGTGATGTAATAAAATACTATAAACATTATTTTCGGACAATATATGTTTTACCATCAAAATAAAGTGATTTTATTATTGTTTTATTTAAATTTTAAAGCTTTAGTGGACACTTCATGACTTATAAAACATTTTAGCTTTTTAAATTGATTTCCTTGAGAGTGTGACTCACCTCCACATATGAAACCCTATTATTTAAAGAGTTTAGGAAATTGGTTTTATAAAATATTTTTCTCTACTCCCCTTTGGAAGAAACCATGTTCAAAAACCATGTCCTTGTTTTTTTTTATTAGTTTAATGTGTGGTGTCCCAAACATAAATAATAACAAATTCCCTCTCCTTTCCAATATTAACACACCCAAGCTCCCACATACTCTTCACTAAAATAATTTTGTGTTTGTCCAACCTCTTCCCTCGTTTCTCTACTGTCCTCCCACGGTGCCTCGTGCTCCCATGAAGCCTCTCTCAATGTTCTCCCGAGCCCTTGGGATCCCAATTTGAACGGATTCCTTCCATTATCAATTTATCCAAGTTTCTTAACATTTTTATGCCATTTTATTTTCAATTATAAAAGTTTGGGGTATGGTTTCACACCTACCTCATAATTATCGATTTATGTTTTAATGATGGGATACCCATTTCTCTCTCATTAATTCCTTCCATTTACACTCGTTACTATCCTGAAATTTCGTAAAAATTTACCCTCTCTTCATTTACATTCAAGCAATTATTTTAAATTATGAATATAAATTCCATTACATATATTGGAACATGTATCTATATGAACCCATTATTTTCCATTTCATGTAAATATGATGGTACACCCCTTTGAATTTCATTAGCCATTTTTATTAATTCTTATGTCATGTCATTACACAACCAAAATTCCACCAATTTTCCAAGCCAATGTCATTAGGTAGTGAATACCAGGGCCATTTCTCTATCAAAGGTATTTATCTTTATGCAAATTTACTTATTGATTATAAAGATCCATGTATATATTCCACAATTATTTATTGTGGAATAAATGATGATGATTTATTCCATGTTGTATGATCTATGTGGCACACTTATGCATGAAAAGATATGTTTAAGAAGGGTTCACCCAAATAGCACTCCATTGTATTTTATAAAGTATAGTATCATGATACATCATGTGAAATGATCACTAACTCATGAAAATTCAAGTGCAATGAGGGTTAACTCATTATTTATGTGAAAGTATGGTTTACCCATGCTCCATGTGCAATGAGCCTTGGCTCATGATAATATCATGTTAAATGTTTTTTCCACGTCTCCATGTTATGATTAACATTCTTTATAATGCCATTATGTTCATGTTTCTGTTGTGATCCATTTTAGTCCTATTTTCTAACATGTATTTTACTCCATGTGTTATTCCATGTTTATTCTCTTACTAGACTTTATTGCTCACCCCTTTCTTATGCATGTCCTCGGGTTGTCCCATGAAATTCTAAGTATGTAGGAGAATAGTGGTCATGTAATGGATGTTTTTAATAAGATGTTTTGTTTTTTGTTTAATGTTTTTATATAATGTTCTTATTCCCAAAAGACACTACAAATATTGATCTTCTGTGTTCTATCAAGTGATGGTCTTATGTAATAATTTATGTCAAGTGTGAAATAAAGAGAAGGGTTATTATAGTTGGTATCAGAGGATAAGTTTAGTTGTTTTTGGGATTAGGATTAGAAAACTGTAGTGATTGACTTATGGTTAAGGCTAAGTATAATAAAAACACATCTATGTTTTGGTGAGTATTGAGTATGTGGTTTATCAAGAAAATACATCCTGGTCTGGATACGTGCACGTAGAGGCGGCTCTCGAAGAGATGTGCCTAGGAGTGAAAACTCAGATAAGGAGTTTCAGGCACGACCGAGGGTATCCTAGTACTTGACAATGGAACTTTCTACATAGTTGGTTATGACACACTCAAGGGATATGATTTGGTAAATTCACAAGCTTAGGATGAACCACTATTAAGGGGGGAAAGCATCTAAGAAAATATGTATGAAAGTATATCGTGGTTAACATAGATTAGAGCCTATATATTCATATGTTAAGGGAAAAAAGTTATTTTTATGATCTCCATTTTTTCCTTGTATTACCCATTATATGTTACCCTTAACTTTCCTTTTATTCTAGAAAATAGGCGGTAATACATGGACTTGGGCTATCAACTGAGGCGAAGACCAATGTGATGACTGTTCTAATGAGATCCCAACCCAATGGGATTAGGAATAATGAAATTTGTCATGATAATCTCTCAAATAACTAAATAATTGAATAGAAACATGGGTCGAGATGAACATTCACCCCCCCAGAACAAGTCCCTATCGAGAGATTTATGTGATAAATGCCTCCTATATTTAATGAATCATTTGATCCCTAAATCATCGAAAAAGTGGATCAGCTCAATTAAAAATATCTTATATATCATTCAATGTTCTGAAAAAGAAAATGTTATTCTGGCTACATATCATATGGAGGGTGAAACCAATCAATGGTAGACATTAATAAAAAATAAAAATCCTAAGGAGGAGATCGAGGTGTTAGATTGGAAGGATTTTCCAAAAAAATGTTTTTCGATGAATATTTTCCTTTCACCCTCTAGATTAAGATGGAAAGGGGCTTCCTTGACCTCAAGAAAAAAGGTGACAAATCCATTGGATCATTCAAGGAAAATATCACCAGGATTTCACTATATGCCTCTGGTTTTATTGTTACCCCTGAATTGAAGGTTGGCCGCTTCGTTGGTGGAATGAAACCTATCATACTGAAATCCCTAGTGATCCGTGACATTGAAAGCTATGATGTAATTTTCTGATGTTCCCTCAAGGATGAAATGGATATTGTAGAATCTTTGGGGAATTATGATGATAAGAATGTTAGGGTTGATTTCAATTTTGGATGTCTAATTGTAAAAAACAAAGGTGGTAAGAATATCCAGCACCTGACTTGCCAAAGGTGTGAAAAGAAGCACCCTAGAAATTTCTTGAAAGGGAAGAGGAAATGCTATAGGTGTGAAAGATAAGGGAACCTAGTGGTTAACTGCTGATAAGAAAAACCTAAATCTACAACAGAGGAGTGGAACAAACCATTTGACTATCAACACATTTTTTATTTCTTCAACTACAAAAAACCAAGGCACATTGCAAATCAGTGCCCCAAGCTAAGGGTTTTCAGAGGCAGCCAACAACCTCCAAGGAAGTAAGGGAGTTCTTTTTCCATCTCTAGCACTGATGTGAACCCCGACAACAATGTGGGGATATTTATGCTAGATATTCATTCAAGAATAGTGAACACAATTTTTGATTATGGATGCATTCTTTTATATCATAAATGTTTAGTAGAAAATCCCAACACCACCAGAAATCAGGGATGTAAATATGATAGTGAGTACGGAAAATGGGGAAATAATTCCATCCCATGAATATAACTCCTCCCCTGTTATAATTGGTGGATTGAACTTCTTAGCAAACCTCATCATACTCCCTCTAGTGTAATTTTATAAAGTTCTCGGCATGGAATGGATTTCATTATAAAGAACCAACATAAATTAATGTTAGAGTTAAATCACTCGCCATATTGAGAATCAACCCTTGATTCTATACAAGTTCAAGGAGGATGATGAACCTTATTTAGAACCTTCTTCTTAAGCATGGAAATTATTACCCTATGAGAATATCTATCAGGATCAGATGATTGAGTCTAAGGAGGCAAACATCTTTGAATACATGCCTATTGTGAGGGAATTATCTGGAGTGTTTCCCAAGTAATTTCTAGGCCTTCATCCTAGAAGAGATGTTGAATTCTCAATTGAACATAAACATGGGCCATTGAAAACAACGAAGACTCCATATATAATGGATTTTGTGGAACATGAGGAGCTGAAGAAACAACTACAGGAGAATCTAGATAAATAATATACATTCCCAAGTGCTTCCCCATGGGCTTCACCTATTCTCTTTATCAAGAAGAAGGATGGGTCAATGTTCCTTTGCATTGATTATCGTGGGCTTAACAAAATCATTATAAAGAACAAGTATCATCTACCACAAACTGATGAATTCATCAATTAGATGTGTGGAGCACAATACTTCTCTAAGGTAGATTTTTGTTTGGGATATTATCAAGTAAGGGTGAAAAAGAAGGTATCCCCAAGACAACATTTTGTACATGATACAAGCACTATGAATTCATAATAATTCCTTTTGAACTAACTAATGTTTATCAATATTCATGGACATTATGGATAGAGTCTATAGAGATTTCCTTGACAAGTTTTTGGTAGACTTTGTATATGATATTATAATATACTGGAAAACCATGGAGGATTATGAGGAGAATCTAATAATTATACTAGAGACCTTGCAGAAGGAGAAGATATATGAAATGTACAACAACTGTGAGTTATGGTTGAAAAGGGTCTCATTATTGGGTCATATCATCACAATAAATGGGATATTCGTGGATCCCTTAAAGACAAATACAATAGAGGGATATCTGAGGGAAACAACTTTAACGGATATCCGTAGAATCTTGGGGTTATCTCGATATTATCATTGATTTGTGAGAAATTTCTCACAATTGTCCAACTCTCTTACTAAGCTAACTCAGAATGGATTAATGATTTCTTATAGTGATGAATGTGAAGAGAGATTCAAGGAGTTGAAAAGGAAGCTTATCACTATTCTCGTGCTCAGAATACCCACACATAAAGAACGTTTTTTCCTATTTTTTGATGCTTCGATGAAGGGCATGGGTTTTGTGTTGATGCATAATGATAAAGTGATAGCCTAAGCCTCAAGGAAGCTAAACATCCATGAGAAAAACTATCCCATGCATTATTTGTATTTGGTGGTACTGATCCTTGTGTTGAAAATCTAGCGGCATTATCTTTACGGGGAGAAGTTTGAGATATATTATAAGGCCCCAGCCTTAAACCTTACTTAATCTTGAGTTATTACAAGATTACACATTGAGGATCTTTTCGGGTTTAGAGTTTTAGAGAATTAGATCATAAAACTTGAATTACAATCCACATATAAACAAAGTGGTTACATAAAGATAGTATTCTTCTTTCTCATCAATGGAAACATATTTAAAATAAAACATGGATTATTTATTGACACATCCTTGACTATATCATCTTATCATGTACCTTTCCCTTGACCTGTGAAAAACATTTCAAAAACTTGGGATGAGCATAAAACTCAGTATGGGTTAAAAAAACATGGAAAGGAAACATGAGTTCATATATACATAAGAATGAAATCATACTTTACCCATAAAACATAGGCACTTTAACACGCCTCATAAAATCATGAATAAATCATAGAAACCATAAGACATAAAGGTAACTTGAGGCATTCATAACATTCTTACGTAGGGAGTAACCCTCTTGGTTACGTTTGGAATACCCATCACAGTATATTCCCTAAAAATCTCTTCGGAGAAACCTTAATGTTTCACTCCTTCGCGTTACCCAATGCATTGGAGAGCTATAACGGGCTCACCCGCCCTTAGTCTATCACGGAACCACCCGTCTTCATAATAATGCCCAAGAACCTCAACATAAACGTATCACATAAAACATGCATAAAGGAAACATAACATTTCCACAATTCAATCACAAGATATCAATACCACACATTGATATAAAAATATTATGAAAACCATTTTCAATACCAAAATAAAAGAAAAGTAAAACATGGTATTTATTTTTCTTTTAAAAAGAAGGTATGGCTTGTAGAGGAAGCCGAAACTCAAATAACGGTCATGACGGCGGAGAAGTCGTTGTCGCCGCATACGTACGACAAAAACATTCCCTTTTTTTGTTTAGTAAACGCTTCGTATAAAAAAGATTCCTTTTGAATAAACGTAAAAGTCAAAGGGTTTTATACACCGTATAAAAGAAAGTTGTGTATAAAATAAAATATGCCTCAACGAAAGGAGATTGAGACGAAGTCCCATACATCATATCCGACTTGACCCGACCGTTCTATAATCTCCTGAATAATAAACTTGAGTTAATCTCTACTTGATTATGAATCTTTTTCAAGTTCATTATTCCTTTTATACCATGTTATGAACATCATGTAATCAGTTAAGTTAATAATGTTCATTTTGTCGGTATTTGGTTCTTAAGTCAAAAATAGACTTCTTACACTTACATGTTGTTAATTTGGTCAAAGGTTCATTATATCCAGAATGGTATTCATGATGTAGATATCATATATGTCATATATATACAGTACATACATGCATTTATAATATTATATAATCATTTAGAGGTAATAAATGAAATGCACCGTTCATGGAGACGGTAAGCCGTACGTACGCATGAATGCTACTTTCATTTCTATTTCGTATTTTATAGAATGGAATCATAATTATATATAGGTATATTATAATTCCAGTATAATATCATATATAATATCATAGTTCCATCCTTTATATGTCCCACATATGGTATTTAACGAATCAAATCACTTTGAGGGGGCTGTAGTCCGCACTTCCTAAAATGAAGATATCGTGTTTACCCATAATGGAAACCATAAAGGTATGCCCAAAATGAATAAAACAGAAGCTTAAGGAAAACATAAACATATTATATATCATATATAAAAATATTGACATCATAATGGCCACCTTTGAAGGTGTTAAATGAGTGTTGAACAATCATCGTTTCGGGAGGCAGAATTTTACCATCCACGGAAACCGTATGTTCTTTAACCATTTGATGTAGTTGTGTGAGAGTGTAGCTCAAATAAATCTTATAACAACATCCTAGTATATTGAAGATACTGGTATTGTTACAAAGGAAGTAAATAAAAAGAGTTTAGGTGGTTGGAGAAGCAAAATAAAACAAATGAACATGAGAGAATGAATTACCTTTAAAAGTGTAACTCCTTTTGATTTGAGCCTAAAGGCTTCCTTTGAAAGGATTATGCCCAAAGGGGATCCTCTAGGATGAGAAGAGTGAATTGGAGAGAGTAAATGGGCAGGGGTTGGCCGAGCCAAAGGCTTGAGTAGTGTGTGAAATGAGGTAGAGGTGGGGGCCTTTTATAAGAGGAGAGGAGGGGCACTTTTGGAAAGTAAAGAAATATTACATTATTTGAAAATGTGTTTCGGTTTTAAAAGATCCCACATTGATATATGTCAGGGATAAGGTGATAAGGGTTCGAAATCCACCCATCCAATAAGTTTTTGACATGTGTAGTTCATAGATATTACATTATAGTTCCATTTTATTTTAATCGTTAAATAATTATGTCATCACTGCATCATTATGATTTCATAAATAATTTAATATATTTAATGTCTAAAAATTATAAAAAAAATTACTATGATGTAGGAAATCCTTTTAGCATTCCAATGAATATTTATAATCAAAAATATGACTTGTATAACACTACTTACAAATTGTTTTAGTAAAACATATCATGTTTGTGTCAATTTTACTTTTCCATTAAATAAAAATATATTATTGTCATTTTCTAACTAAAGTGGCTCCAAGGGGTCCCCAAGTTGGCCCATGGCTTGTCTTGGTCGGACATGACTCACCCAATAGGTGTAGGACAAGTGTCATGGTGTTTTCACATTCTTATAATATCATTTTTACCTTAAACTACACTAATTACCACTAATCGCGATTAAAAACTTAATAAGTTACTATTCACCAAAAAATTATTTTTATCCCATTGTGTAATGCCCCGACCCTAGTTGCCTAGAGTCGGTGCATTATTACATAACATTGGCATGATCACAAGAAAGATCAAATCTCGAAAGACCGATTGGTTTAGTAGCCTTGGAAACACTAGATATATTCATAAGTTTTACATTACATCATAAAATTAAAAACTAATACAACAACATAATATCTCCATATTCCGCACTCATATCCCCACATAATATCCCTGCAGGTCATTCATAATTTACTTCTTCACTTCCTGGGAAAAATAAAACATAGAAAAGGGGTGAGCTCAAATGCCCAGTAAGGTTAACAATATAGTGGAAACTTTCATAAATAAGAATAAACATTTAAGGCAATGTATAACTAAAACAAAAGCCTTTCAAACATGAACTTTCAACATGGTATGGCGAAAAATAAAATGAAATAATTCCATTTACTTATTCACGTGGATATTCTACTAATCGAATAATCACATGAAAAAATCAATAACCACTTTCATAATGTTGGAATGCATAATGCCAGACTATCATAACCACATAGTCAAGGCCTCGTGCCAAGACTACAAATAAGATTTTGTCAAGGCCTTATGCCAAGACAATAGTTTGTCTCATGAGACCTACCGATGCATCGAGGAGCTATAGCGGGCTCCACCCGTCACATATTAAGTCCAATGCATTCCCATATGAAAAGGTTTAAACATAACATAAACATTCGTATTAAAACTAGCATACGAAATGTCAATACATTCACCATAAACTATGAATGGTATAAAAATAGCACATCCACAGTCAAACATATCACAAAACCTTCAATACAATATAGAAGTTTTGTATCATAATAAACCAACTTCAAATAAGCGTAAAATCCATAAAAGTATGTTGACATAGATGAAATCAAAACTATTTGAGAGAAATATCTCTTTTTTTGAAATCATTTAAAAGTCACACATTTATAAAGGAAGTAATTAAAAAGAGATTTTTGAATCAAAGTGTCCCATACCACTTTGAAACTTTTGAAAGGAATTAACATTTTTAAAAACATTCATGTCCATATAAATAAATCCTTAAAAACCATTTTGAAGACATTAATTAAAAAGATTTATAAAGATAAATCTTTAAAACATTTAAAATTCTGATTTTGATAAAGAGTACCTTTCTGAAATTCTTAAATTATTCATTTTGAAATCATTTAAAAGTCACATAATTATAAAATAAAACATTTACTTTGAAAATATCCTTGTAAGCTTGTAAGGGAATCTTTGACGATTTTATAACGGCGGTAAATAGCTACACCTGCCGTATAAGTTTAAAAAAAACATTCTTACCTTAAATTTTTCAAAAGGTAAAAAGTGCCTTGTTTGGAAAACGATGGAAATATTCCTTTAAAAACACATAAGGGTATAAATGACTATAACCCATATTCTTTGTAAATAGTAAAAATGTTTTGAAATACATTTCAAAGTAACATGGATGTGGATGATAAAGAAATCCCAGTAGATTATTACGTATAAACAACCTCGAAAAATTAAGAGATTGCGAAATAAACCCTTACCTTGCACTTTTACTTGGATGGGGTAGGTTAACCTCCTGTATAATGGTGAAATAATTGTTATTAAATTATTCAATAATCATATACATTAATATGATATCATATATGATCTTTTAAAATTGCTTTGTTAATAATATCTTAGAATTATCGTCGTTTCGGGTGTTAACTTACTCGTTTTCTTTTATATATTTTGTTACGTAAGACATGTTTGAAATGGATAGGTTGTATATTATACATATCCAGAATGATATCAAGTCCTTAAACATCATTTTTAAATCATCAAATGATAATTATACTTTAATGGATACGATGGAGATGAATCTTATCGCGTTCGTGGAGACGGTAGTCCGTACGTACGCACGAGCGACAATATCATTCTTTTGTTATTAAAATAATATACAAATGGTTGTTATATAATATATACAGAATAATTAACATGTTATATTTATTATTTACATGAGTTACATATCATTATTATACCCATCCAAATAATAATATATTGAATAACAATTACACCACGACGTGGAGACGGTAAGCCGTACGTACGCACGTATGGTGACATGTCATTCAAAGGGTGGATAGAATACTGAATATGGTTGTACCATATTTATAATAACATCACAGAATATATATTATACTGTAGTTATTATTTTATAATGGTAACAACAAAGGAAGAAGAAGTGGAAGAAGAAATGAACTTGGAAAAAGGGTGGTGAAATCATTACCTCTTCTTCGGGTTCTTCCTTTTGATTTGATCAAAAGGGCTCCTTAGGTTGGCTTTCTGATCAAACTAAGGCCCCTAGGTTGTATTTAGGGATGTTGGGAGAGTATTTGGGCAGAGTTTGGCCGAACCAAAAGGCTTTTATGGTGTGAAGAAATGAGAAGGAGGAGTGCCCTTTTATAAGAGGGGTGAGGGGCACCTTTGGAAAAGCTAGAAATATTAATTTATAATAAATTCATATTCGGTTTCTAATGGCTCCAAAGTTGATTATTCAAAGGTTAAGGTGGGGATAGGTCGAAATCCACTCAACGAATATAATTTAGACAGGTTTGGGTACTTATATTAACCTTATCGTTAAGTATTAACTCTAAGTTAATTAGTTTCACTTTTACAATGTCTCTTTGAATTTTTATATAATATGGTTAACAAACATACTATATACATACAAGCGACCCCCAAGTGGTACATTAATGATGAACCTATCATGATATAAGTCTCTTGGCCGAACCTTATATTTTTAGGAATTTAATATCAATTAATAATATAATATTTGTTTTAAGAACTCTTTTATGTCAATTTTGACACTATTCAATAGTTGATTTTTGTGAAACTCATAACAGATTGATTACTTCGAAAAAAGTCAATTAAATCAATCCTAATATATCATATTATCCTATAAAATTAGTTTAATTCATTAAAAGTTTCATATTATATTTATTTGGGTATTTATAATATCAATTATTTTAATTTTTCACTATTATAGTAATTACTGCATCATCATTGTGTCATACATAAAATAAATTATTTAATGTCTAAAAATTATAAATAAAATATCATTATGTAGGAAATATTTTTATCTTTCTAATGAATATTTATAATCTAAAATCCAACATATATAACCCTATGTAACAATTGTTTTTCTAAAAGATATATGCTTGTGTAATTTTTGTATTCATTTTAACTTAATTAAAATAAAGTGTCATTATCACTTACAAGTGGATCCATGGGGTCCCAAAATAGACCCAAAGATTCCCATGGTCGACCATTTATCAACCAATAGGGTTAAGACACGTTTTAGGGTAATTTAGTATTATTATAATATTATTTTTTAACCCTTATTTACCGGATTTACCCTTAACCATGGTAAATAAAATATTTACCGCAGTAATTATTCAAAATGTCTAAAAATAAAAGTTACCTATTTACACAATTTGAACATCCTGATTCCAAATATGGAATCCATTTTCCTAAATTCAAAACACAGAAGTTTCAGAAATTAATTTAAAATTAATTCCCGCTGTCAAAACAAAAAGCGTGTTTTTAAGAGATAATAACTATCAAAAGATTGACACTTGTTTATGTTCGGTTTAATTGTAAAATTATGTCCAATGACCAACATTATATTAAATGGTAAAAATATATTCTAAATATACTTTAAAACCACTCAAATTCATAATTTATCACTATTAATTATTTTGATTAAAAAAGTTGTTTTTAATTAAAATTTAGTAATTTTCACTATTCATCAAAATATGAAAGTTATCCGAAAAGTACCAAAATTTCACCTTAGACTAAATTTGATATTCTGAATCCAAAAATGAAGTCCATTTTAAAATATAAAATATATATAACTTCAAAAAGTAGGTATTACTATTCATAACAGCTAGTTTGATTGGTTACGGTGTGTTAGAACTCGGTGTTGCGTACAACACACGCTAGCGTACCGTGGAAGCTTGGGATGTTTCATTTTAAATTTTTGATGTCCCCATTTAGTCAAAAAGTTTAAAATATAGTATCTAAAAAGGTTTCACTATTAAAATTTGGTAAAAGTGCAATACTGAAAATGAATTTGTTCTTACATTATGTCTAAGAAACTCATAATATGGATTCTAAAATTATAAGGATTATATAAAGTTTAAAATTTATTTAACACTATTCATAACCTCTTTTTAACAGCTTGTTTGGTAAGTCATGGTGCGATTGAACTTGGTGTTGCGTGTAGTGAAAGTTATTGAATTATTTTGAAGAAATAACACACTATAAAATCCTGGGGTGTTACATTCTCCCCTGCTTCAATAAATTGCGTCCTCGCAATTTGAAATTGTTCTTCGAAAATAAAAGGTTGAAAATAGAAAATATCTTTGTGGGAAAACCCACATCGGAAATTGGGTTACTAAAATTTAGTCTTAATATGAGGAAAAGAGAAATGAAAGGATCACCACCAAATTATGATCTCTATTAGGAGAACATTGGTGGAAATTAGAGACATATAATTGGATGAAAACGTAAATATTTATAGGTAGTGATTGAGGTCATCAATCATAAAAAAGTATAAAATTGAGGTCCTTAAAATCATCAATCTATGATGATTTGAAATACCATCGGTTCAACAAAACATAGGGTATTGGGATAACACATTTTTGACGTTTCAAAATATCTTAGTTGAAATCCCACATCGAAAAATGAATTAATGAGGCCACTATTTAAAATAAAGAGTCGAAAGTATGAAGATTACCGAAAATAACACATACTAGGGTTCCATGTAGGAAAATATGGATATGGAAGAAAAATCTAACCATCAATTATCTGATGGAGAGTGGTAGAGAACATGGCTATGAAAAGGCCAACAATCCCAAAGCCATAAATTAGTGATGATTTAAGGTAACATCTAGGAAAACATTTTTGTTCTAAGTTGCTTTTCTTAATATTGAGGAATTTATTTATGAGATTGGCTAAGATCATAAGGAGATATACTTACATTATAATTAGAGTTTTATCCATTAATAAATTTCTACCACAAACTCATCTTTCACTCTAAAAGATAATAGAATGTAAAAAAAAATTCTATTTACACTATTCGTATAGGGTTCCAAAATAAACGAATTTATAATTCATCTACAAGGTCTTTTAATAAAAACTACATTATTTAATCCAGGACATCTCGTGGGCCAGTGGTAGGTGATACACCCTTGTCACCCTTCGGTTGTGGGTTCAAGTCTCGCAGCCTTGCCAGACGCGACGGGTTGCCACCCGACCTCCGGGTTGTCCTTTTATGGCAATCCAAAATAATCCAAACTAGAACTATCCAAAATACTTCTGTCCAAACTCACAGTCCAACATTTATAAGGAAGTTAAACATAATATAGATCCTTTTTACCCCGTAATAGCATATGAATACCTTCATCATTTATTACCATATTCCTTATTGATTCCATTCATTCTCCCTTATTCCATATAGAATGCTCGATATACTTCATTAATCCAAAAATGTTTTAAACCCCAACAATGATGGAATATACAAATCATTAATCAGTTCCAAGGTAGTCAAGAGTATCAAATATAATTTATCCAAAACAATCACATATTATTCCAAAATCACTACCTCAGTATCAGAACTATATTATGATTTATCATTCTCTCAACCATATATTTTCCAAAAATTTATCCTGCTATTGAGTCACTTTTCTTTGTTCCACACAATCTCAAGTCCTTAATGAAATAGTACTGCAGTACAATCCCTATATACTCCATAATTATTATAATAAGTACATTGTTGATACAACACTCAATTGACATAATCAACATAAGAACTCTAATCATTCCTCTTCATCTGTGGTAGTATCATAACTTTATTATTATCCAATAGCATCATTTGCGTCATAGTCTGATGACTGGGACATAGGTTCCCGTAGTGTCCAAACTCCTTGCAAATGAAGCATTGTACATTTGAAACCATTTTCTTACCCTTGCAGTCACGTACTTTGTGCCCTTTTCCTCCACACTTATAACAAACTCCCATTCCTTTCAGGAAAGTTCCAGGGTGTTTCTTTCCACAGTTACCACATATGGGAAAATTCTTCTTTTCCCTCTCCCCTTTATCAATCTTTCTCTCTTCTATCCTTTTCTTCTCTTGCTTCCCTTCAAAGCCATAGGACTCAGTAAACTCTTTACTTATCTTATCAATACATGATATTATTTCTTCATATGATGATAATACATGGGAGACTATTTCTCTTATAAATTCTAGCTTAAGACCATGAAAGATATGATCCTTCCTTCTCTTTGGATCATGTGCATTTCTGGAGTTCTCATTCCTTCTACTGGGCGCCATTTCTAAACAATGGCATAAACTAGATCAGTTTATGAATCAAAATACATAATCCCATACTTATAAAACACCTAACATAAATTGAACTATTTATGGATATAATCCATAATCATAAGAATGTTTTCTTTGAGGAAGTATATACTCATAATCCCTTCAAAATGATTTGTAAAGAAAATGAGAGTTATCCTAAGCATATCTCCCGGGAGTGTCATAACCAAGAGTGCAGCAAGGCCCGTTGTCGTGCACCAGTTCCCGTTCGAGTCTAGCTCAAAGCGGTGTTTTCGGGTTTTACCCCTAGGTACATCTGTGCCAGAGCTGCCTCTACCTGCTCGTATCCAGACAGGGATGTATTGCTCGGAAAACTCACAAAATCTCTACAATACCAAAATTCTAGGAAGTTCTTCTATACTAATCCTCAAAGTTCATCTTAGGTCTACGTGCTCTAATCAGAGTTTATTTAAATCTAGCTTCCAAGGTTTGTACTAAACTTCCTCTGATACCAACTGTAACGCCCCGACCCTAGTTGCCTAGAGTCGGTGCATTATTACATAAAATTGGCATGATCACAAGAAAGATCAAATCTCGAAAGACCGATTGGTTTAGTAGCCTTGGAAACACTAGATATATTCATAAGTTTTACATTACATCATAAAATGAAAAACTAATACAACAACATAATATCTCCATATTCCGCACTCATATCCCCACATAATATCCCTGCAGGTCATTCATAATTTACTTCTTCACTTCCTGGGAAAAATAAAACATAGAAAAGTGGTGAGCTCAAATGCCCAGTAAGGTTAACAATATAGTGGAAACTTTCATAAATAAGAATAAACATTTAAGGCAATGTATAACTAAAACAAAAGCCTTTCAAACATGAACTTTCAACATGGTATGGCATAAATAAAATGAAATAATGCCATTTACTTATTCACATGGATATTCTACTAATCGAATAATCACATGCAAAAATCAATAACCACTTTCATAATGTTGGAATGCATAATGCCAGACTATCATAACCACATAGTCAATGCCTTGTGCCAAGACTACAAATAAGATTTTGTCAAGGCCTTGTGCCAAGACACTAGTTTGTCTCATGAGACCTACCGATGAATCGAGGAGCTATAGCGGGCTCCACCCGTCACATATTAAGTCCAATGCATTCCCATATGAAAAGGTTTAAACATAACATAAACATTCGTATTAAAACTAGCATATGAAATGTCAATACATTCACCATAAACTATGAATGGTATAAAAATAGCACATCCACAGTCAAACATATCACAAAACCTTCAATACAATATAGAAGTTTTGTATCATAATAAACCAACTTCAAATAAGCGTAAAATCCATAAAAGGATGTTGACATAGATGAAATCAAAACTATTTGAGAGAAATATCTCTTTTTTTGAAATCATTTAAAAGTCACACATTTATAAAGGATGTAATTAAAAAGAGATTTTTGAATCAAAGTGTCCCATACCACTTTGAAACTTTTGAAAGGAATTAACATTTTTAAAAACATTCATGTCCATATAAATAAATCCTTAAAAACCATTTTGAAGACATTAATTAAAAAGATTTATAAAGATAAATATTTAAAACATTTAAAATTCTGATTTTGATAAAGAGTACCTTTCTGAAATTATTAAATTATTCATTTTGAAATCATTTAAAAGTCACATAATTATAAAATAAAACATTTACTTTGAAAATATCCTTGTAAGCTTGTAAGGGAATCTTTGACGATTTTATAACGGCGGTAAATAGCTACACCTGCCGTATAAGTTTAAAAAAAACATTCTTACCTTAAATTTTTCAAAAGGTAAAAAGTGCCTTGTTTGGAAAACGATGGAAATATTCCTTTAAAAACACATAAGGGTATAAATGACTATAACCCATATTCTTTGTAAATAGTAAAAATGTTTTGAAATACATTTCAAAGTAACATGGATGTGGATGATAAAGAAATCCCAGTAGATTATTACGTATAAACAACCTCGAAAAATGAAGACATTGCGAAATAAACCCTTACCTTGCACTTTTACTTGGATGGGGTAGGTTAACCTCCTGTATAATGGTGAAATAATTGTTATTAAATTATTCAATAATCATATACATTAATATGATATCATATATGATCTTTTAAAATTGCTTTGTTAATAATATCTTAGAATTATCGTCGTTTCGGGTGTTAACTTACTCGTTTTCTTTTATATGTTTTGTTACGTAAGACATGTTTGTAATGGATAGGTTGTATATTATACATATCCAGAATGATATCAAGTCCTTAAACATCATTTTTAAATCATCAAATGATAATTATACTTGAATGGATACGATGGAGATGAATCTTATCGCGTTCGTGGAGACGGTAGTCCGTACGTACGCACGAGTGACAATATCATTCTTTTGTTATTAAAATAATATATAAATGGTTGTTATATAATATATACAGAATAATTAACATGTTATATTTATTATTTACATGAGTTACATATCATTATTATACCCATCCAAATAATAATATATTGAATAACAATTACACCACGACGTGGAGACGGTAAGCCGTACGTACGCACGTATGGTGACATGTCATTCAAAGGGTGGATAGAATACTGAATATGGTTGTACCATATTTATAATAACATCACAGAATATATATGATACTGGAGTTATTATTTTATAATGGTAACAACAAAGGAAGAAGAAGTGGAAGAAGAAATGAACTTGGAAAAAGGGTGGTGAAATCATTACCTCTTCTTCGGGTTCTTCCTTTTGATTTGATCAAAAGGGCTCCTTAGGTTGGCTTTCTGATCAAACTAAGGCCCCTAGGTTGTAGTGAGGGATGTTTTGAGAGTATTGGGGCAGAGTTTGGCCGAACCAAAAGGCTTTTATGGTGTAAAGAAATGAGAAGGAGGAGTGCCCTTTTATAAGAGGGGTGAGGGGCACCTTTGGAAAAGCTAGAAATATTAATTTATAATAAATTCATATTCGGTTTCTAATGGCTCCAAAGTTGATTATTCAAAGGTTAAGGTGGAGATAGGTCTAAATCCACTCAACCAATAGAATTTAGACAGGTTTGGGTACTTATATTAACCTTATCTTTAAGTATTAACTCTAAGTTAATTAGTTTCACTTTTACAATGTCTCTTTGTATTTTTATATAATATCGTTAACAAACTTACTATATACATGCACGCGACCCCCAAGTGGTACATTAATGATGAACCTATCATGATATAAGTCTCTTGGCCGAACCTTAGATTTTTAGGAATTTAATATCAATTAATAATATAATATTTGTTTTAAGAACTCTTTTATGTCAATTTTGACACTATTCAATAGTTGATTTTTGTGAAACTCATAACAGATTGATTACTTCAAAAAAAGTAAATTAAATCAATCCTAATATATCATATTATCCTATAAAATTAGTTTAATACATTAAAAGTTTCATATTATATTTATTTGGGTATTTATAATATCAATTATTTTAATTTTTCACTATTATAGTAATTACTGCATCATCATTGTGTCATAAATAAAATAACTTATTTAATGTCTAAAAATTATAAATAAAATATAATTATGTATGAAATCTTTTTATCTTTCTAATGAATATTTATAATCTAAAATCCAACATATATAACCCTATGTAATAATTGTTTTTCTAAAAGATATATGCTTGTGTAATTTTTGTATTCATTTTAACTTAATTAAAATAAAGTGTCATTATCACTTACAAGTGGATCCATGGGGTCCCAAAATAGACCCAAAGATTCCCATGGTCGACCATTTATCAACCAATAGGGTTAAGACACGTTTTAGGGTAATTTAGTATTATTATAATATTATTTTTTAACCCTTATTTACCGGATTTACCCTTAACCATGGTAAATAAAATATTTACCGCAGTAATTATTCAAAATGTCTAAAAATAAAAGTTACCTATTTACACAATTTGAACATCCTGATTCCAAATATGGAATCCATTTTCCTAAATTCAAAACACAGAAGTTGCAGAAATTAATTTAAAATTAATTCCCGCTGTCAAAACAAAAAGCGTGTTTTTAAGAGATAATAACTATCAAAAGATTGACACTTGTTTATGTTCGGTTTAATTGTAAAATTATGTCCAATGACCAACATTATATTAAATGGTAAAAATATATTCTAAATATACTTTAAAACCACTCAAATTCATAATTTATCACTATTAATTATTTTGATTAAAAAAGTTGTTTTTAATTAAAATTTAGTAATTTTCACTATTCATCAAAATATGAAAGTTATCCGAAAACTACCAAAATTTCACCTTAGACTAAATTTGATATTCTGAATCCAAAAATGAAGTCCATTTTAAAATATAAAATATATATAACTTCAAAAAGTAGGTATTACTATTCATAACAGCTAGTTTGATTGGTTACGGTGTGTTAGAACTCGGTGTTGCATACAACACACGCTAGCGTACCGTGGAAGCTTGGGATGTTTCATTTTAAATTTTTGATGTCCCCATTTAGTCAAAAAGTTTAAAATATAGTATCTAAAAAGGTTTCACTATTAAAATTTGGTAAAAGTGCAATACTGAAAATGAATTTGTTCTTACATTATGTCTAAGAAACTCATAATATGGATTCTAAAATTATAAGGATTATATAAAGTTTAAAATTTAGTTAACACTATTCATAACCTCTTTTTAACAGCTTGTTTGGTAAGTCATGGTGCGATTGAACTTGGTGTTGCGTGTAGTGAAAGTTATTGAATTATTTTGAAGAAATAACACACTATAAAATCCTGGGGTGTTACACATTGAACCATATTTTACTTCTTAATGAAAACCATGTATGTCGGATTTTCAAAATTCAATACACATTAGTGGTAAACTTTCATTTAACTGAAAAATCAGTTTGCTTGATTACCACTTAGTGGTTTCACTATTCATCAAAAATTGAAGTTTTTCAGAAAATTACCAAAAATTCACCCTAATCTATATTTGATATTCCGAATTCAAAAATGAAGTCTATTTTACAAAATTCAAATCATATAATTCACATTAATTAATTTAATAATTAATTCCCGCTGCCAGAGCAGATAGCGTGTTTTTACAAAACAATAAGTATCAAAAGATTGACACTAGTTTAAGTCTAATTTCAAAGTGAAATTGATTCCAATGACCACCATTGGATAAAATGGTAAACATATATTATAATTTCACTCCAAAACAAATTCAAAACATAATCTAATCATATAAATAAATTAGATTAAAAAGCAGTTTTGATGTAAAATGCAGTATTTTTCACTATTCATTAAAAAATGAACATTGTCAGAAAAATACCAAAAATTCACACAAAGTAAATTTTGATGTCCCAATCATAAAGAATAAGTTTATTCTGACAAACATAGTTTATAAAATTGTCAAATATAGATTTAAAAATGGTTTGCCATCAAAAGGTAGTAAAACAATCTTTTAAGAATATTAGTGTATTTCATGCATAAGATTGTATTTATTTTCATTTTTAAGCCTCTAAAACACTATCTTAATCATTAATAGACATAGATAAAAATATCTATTATTCATTACTTACTTGGGATGTTACATCCTTCCCCCCTTTAGAAAATTGCGTCCCCGCAATTTATTTACTTATCAAATAAATGGGGGTACTTATCCCTCATTGCATTTTCAGATTCCCATGTTGCCTCCTCAATCATGTGGTTTTTCCACAAAACCTTTACCTGGTGAATCACCTTATTCCATAACACTTTCTCCCTGTGGTCAAGAATCTGGACTGGTTGTTCCTCATAAGATAGGTTCTCTTCCAGCTGAACTACCTCTGCACTCAAAACATGAGATGGATCTGGCATATACTTTCTCAACATCGAAACGTGAAAAACATTGTGTACCTGAGATAAACTCAGAGGTAAAGCCACTCGGTATGCAACTGATCCAACTCTCTCCAGAATTTTTTATGGCCCAATGAACCTTGGACTCAACTTTCCTTTCATACCAAATCTCATCACACTTTTCCAAGGAGAAACCTTGAGAAAAACATGATCACCTACCTCGAAAGATAGATCTTTCCTCCGGTTATCCGCATAACTCTTCTGCCTGCTCTGAGCTGTTCTCATGTGTTTCTGTATCAGCTGAACTTTTTCTTCCATCTCTTCTACCAATTCTGGTCCCATCAACTTCCTTTCACCCACTTCATCCCAGAAATCTGGAGTGCGACACTGCTTCCCATATAATGCCTGAAATGGTGTCATCTGTACACTGGAATGAAAACTGTTATTAAATGAAAACTCAACCAAAGAAAGATGTTGGTCCCAACTTCCCTGATAATCCATAGAACAAGCTCGTAGCATATCCTCCAATGTCTGAATTGTTCGTTCTGACTGCCCATCTGATTGAGGATGAAAAGCTGTACTAAAATTTAATTCAGTACCCAACGACTTCTGAAGGCCTTTCAAAAAGTTAGAAGTAATCCTGGGATCACGATCCGATACAATGGAGAGAGGAACCCCATGTAACCTGACTATCTCTTTAAGATACAAACGGGAAAGTTTATCAAGAGAGAAAGTATCTCGTATAGCAAGGAAATGAGCAGATTTGGTCAAGCGATTAACAATAGCCCAGATTGCATTATTACCTCGAGATGTCTTCGTTAATCCAACAACAAAGTCCATGGATATATTCTCCCATTTCCACTCTGGCACTGGTAAAGGATGAAGCATTCTTTTAGGTAACTGCCGCTCTGCTTTAACCTACGGACAAGTCAAACACTTCACAGTAAAATTAGCAATATCTCTTTTCATTCCATCCCACCAGTAATACTCCCGCAGATCTCTATACATCTTAGTACTGCCCGGATGAACTGAAAACGGAGAACTATGAGCTTCATATAACAACTCTCTCTTCAACTGTGAATCACAAGGCACACACAATCTCTTCCCAAATCTCAAAACGCAATCATTATCAATGTTGAATTCAGGCAACTTACCTTTCTGAACCAGCTCTACCCTTTTCTGCAACTCACTGTCTTGCTTATGTGCTTGCTTGATTCTATCTGATAGAGATGATCTCACTGATACCTAAAACAAAACAGAAGGACTTCCTGCACCAACAACTTCTATGCCAAAGTTCATCAAATCCTTAACCAAAGGATCACGTTCCAAACGCAACATTGTTAATGAAGCATTACTTTTTCGACTCAAAGCATCAGCCACTTTATTTGCATTTCCCGGATGGTAATGAATTGTACAATCATAATCCTTGATTAATTCCAGCCATCTCCTTTGTCTCATGTTTAACTCTTTCTGAGTGAATATATACTTTAAACTTTTGTGATCGGTATATATTTCACACTTTACTCCATACAAATGATGCCTCCAAGTTTTTAAAGAAAAAACAACAGCAGCTAATTCCAAATCATGTGTGGGGTAATTTACCTCATGAGTTTTCAACTGTCGTGAAGCATAAGCAATTACCTGATCATTCTGCATTAGGATGCAACCAAGTCCTTTCAATGATGCATCACTGTATATAACAAACTCACCATCCCTGGAAGGTAGTGCCAAAACTGGAGCATTCACCAATCTTCTTTTCAATTCTTGAAAACAATCATCACATTCTTTTTCCCAGATAAACTTAACACCCTTCCGAGTTAGCTTAGTCATTGGACTAGATAACCGTGAAAAATTTCTAACAAACCTTCGGTAATAGCCCGCCAAACCAAGGAAGCTACGAATCTCGGTTACATTTGTGGGTCTTGGCCATTCTTCCACAACTTTTGTTTTTACAGGATCAACAGTTATTCCATCTTTAGAAAAAATGTGACCTAGGAAAGAAATTTGTTGCAACCAAAACTCACACTTGCTGAATTTCCCATACAATTTCTTTTCTTTTAAGGTTTGCAAGATAACGCTTAAATGTTTTTCATGCTCCTCTTTACTTCTAGAAAACACCAAAATATCATCAATGAAAACCACCACAAACTTATCCAAGAACTCATGGAAAATTCTATTCATTAAGTCCATGAATACAGCAGGTGCATTGGTCAGCCCAAAAGGCATTACTACAAATTCATAATGGCCATATCTCGTACGGAACGCGGTCTTCGGAATATCTGCCTCCTTTACCTTCAGCTGATGGTACCCCGATCTCAGGTCAATCTTTGAAAAAAACTAAGCTCCCTGGAGCTGATCAAACAAATCATCGATATGAGGAAAAGGATATTTGTTCTTAATAGTGATATTATTCAAGGCTCTATAATCAATGCAAAGTCTCATAGAACCATCTTTGTTTTTAACAAATAAAACAGGAGCACCCCATGGTGATGTTCTAGGTCTAATGAAACCTTTCTCTAATAAATCTTGCAATTTCTCCTTCAACTCTAAAAGTTCAATTTGTGCCATTCGATAAGGGGGTTTTGAAATTGGCTTAGCATCAGGAACTAAGTCAACAGTAAACTCAACTTCCCGATCTGGTATTATTCCAGGCAACTCATCAGGAAAAACATTAGGATACTCATTTACCACTGGCACATCATTAATCTGAACAGTTCCTTTATTTTCAACAACGTGTGCAAGGTAACATTCATTTCCATCTTTTACAAGTTTCTCGGCCTCTTGATATGTTATCAAAAGTAAGGGTTCATTCTTGTAAACAAACTGAAAGTCTTTCTGAAAAGAAACTTCTTTAGCTCTACAGTCAATCTTAGCATGGTAAATAGAGAGCCAATCCATACCCAGGATAACATCAAACTCTACTAGAGGTAGAACAATAAGGTTTGCAAGTAGGTTCATTCCACAGATAAGGATATGAAGATTCTTATAAATTCTTTTTGCATCGACACTTCCCCCAGGTGTTTTTACCAAAAGTTCAGGAGTCATTTCTTGAGATGGTATTCCCATTTTACTAGAAAAGGTTTCAGAGATGAAAGAATGTGTAGACCCCGAATCAAACAACACACTGGCATAATCTGAAAAAACAAAGTACCTGATACAACTACATTTGATGGCATGACATCTGCTGAAGTAGTTGCAAAGGATTTCACCACCCCTTTCTGCTTGTAGTCTAACTGCTTCCCATCACCCAAGCTCCTTGTCGGACACTCGTTTGCATAGTGACCCATCTCATTGCACTTATAACATTTCACTAACTGTAAATCAAATTTGTTCTTACCTTCACCTTGATCCTTTTCAGTGCAATCACGAGCCTTATGTCCCATCTTACCACATCGGTAGCACTTCCCAGAATTCAGAAGACATTCCCCAGCATGCCTCTTGCCACATTTATCACAAACTGGAAACTTAGTTCTCTTACCATCAGACTTTTTTGAAGAATTCTTACCTTTCTCCTGCCACCTCAGTCTCTTCTTCTGCTGGTTGTTATAGAAAACTTGGTCATCGGCAGACTCCATTTCCACCTTCTCAGCACATCGAACAAGCTTTTCATAACTTTTAAACTCACGAGAAGCTAATGCCCTTCGATATTTTGGCTTTAATCCTGAGTAAAAACGATTGATTTTACTATCAAGGTCCCGGATAATATTTGGAGCATACCTTGCCAATCGAGTGAACCTTTCTTCATAGGCAGTCACTGAGTCTTCCTCTTGCCTCAATTCCAAGAATTTTTTTTCCATCCTAAGTCGAACAGCCTTAGGAAAATACTTCTCAAGAAACATACCTTTGAATTCATCCCAGTCAAGAGCATCAATCTCATCGGCGTCCCTGATATTTTTAACCATAGACCACCACTCATTTGCTTCACCCTCCAAACAGTAAATAGCAAGACTAACCTTTTGATTGTCTGAACACCCCATGACATCAAAAATCTTATCCAGTGCTTTAATCCACCCTTCAGCTAGCACAGGGTCAGATGATCCTCTGAATGATGGTGGATGTTGCCTCATGAAATGTTCCACCACTGACATGTTCCTCTGCAGTTGATCTGGCTGATCTCGTGCATGGATACCACCGCCATTTATCGCTTGAGTCAACTGCGCCATTACTGCAACAAACTGTTCAGTTCCAATTCCGACCATTTCTGGATGCTGATTCGGAAGGTTATTTCCTTCTGTATGCCTTCCTAGCACTGCTTCCCTGTTTCCTCTGCGTAAAACCATTCTGAAAAAACATGTCTTAGATGAAGCAACATGGTAGTCTTTAAATGCTATATCATTTCAAAAAATATATTTTTGGATAATCATTTAATAGAATTCTAACTCCTAAATTTATCTAAACCGACCTTTGATACCAACTATAAGGCCCCAGCCTTAAACCTTACTTAATCTTGATTTATTACAAGATTACACATTGAGGATCTTTTTTGGGTTTAGAGTTTTAGAGAATTAGATCATAGAACTTGCATTACAATCCACATATAAACAAAGTGGTTACATGAAGATAGTATTCTTCATTCCCATCAATGGAAACATATTTAAAATAAAACATGGATTATTTCTTGACACATCCTTGACTCTATCATCTTATCATGTACCTTTCCCTTGACCTGTGAAAAACATTTAAAAAACATGGGATGAGCATAAAACTCAGTATGGGTTAAAAAACATGGAAAGGAAACATGAGTTCATATATACATAAGAATGATATCATACTTTACCCATAAAACATAGGCACTTTAACACGCCTCATAAAATCATGAATAAATCACAGAAACCATAATACATAAAGGTAACTTGAGGCATTCATAACATTCTTACGTAGGGAGCAACCCTCTTGGTTACGTTTGGAATACCCATCACAGTATATTCCCTAAAAATCTCTTCGGAGAAACCTTAATGTTTCACTCCTTCGCGTTACCCAATGCATTGGAGAGCTATAACGGGCTCACCCGCCCTTAGTCTATCACGGAACCACCCGTCTTCATAATAATGCCCAAGAACCTCAACATAAACGTATCACATAAAACATGCATAAAGGAACCATAACATTTCCACCATTCAATCACAAGATATCAATAACACACATTGATATTAAAATATTATGAAAACCATTTTCAATACCAAAATAAAAGAAAAGTAAAACATGGTATTTATTTTTCTTTTAAAAAGAAGGTATGGCTTGTAGCGGAAGCCGAAACTCAAATAACGGTCATGACGGCGGAGAAGTCGTTGTCGCCGCATACGTACGACAAAAACATTCCCTTTTTTCGTTTAGTAAATGCTTGGTATAAAAAAGATTCCTTTTGAATAAACGTAAAAGTCAAAGGGGTTTATACACTGTATAAAAGAATGTTGTGTATAAAATAAAATATGCCTCAACGAAAGGAGATTGAAACGAAGTCCGATACCTCGTATCCGACTTGACCTGACCGTTCTTTAATCTCCTGAATAATAAACATTAGTTAATCTCTACTTGATTATGAATCTTTTTCAAGTTCATTATTCCTTTTATACCATGTTATGAACATCATGTAATCAGTTAAGTTAATAATGTTCATTTTGTCGGTATTTGGTTCTTAAGTCAAAAATAGGCTTCTTACACTTACATGTTGTTAATTTGGTCAAAGGTTCATTATATCCAAAATGGTATTCATGATGTAGATATCATATATGTCATATATATCCAGTACATACATGCATTTATAATATTACATAATCATTTAGAGGTAAGAAATGAAACGCACCGTTCATGGAGACGGTAAGCCGTACGTACGCATGAACGCCACTTTCATTTCTATTTCGTATTTTATAGAATGGGATCATAATGATATAAAGGTATATTATACTTCCAGTATAATATCATATATAATATCATATTTCCATCCTTTATATGTCCCACATATGGTATTTAACGAATTATATCACTTTGAGGGGGCGGTAGTCCGTACTTCCTAAAATGAAGATATCGTGTTTACCCATAATGGAAACCATAAAGGTATGCCCAAAATGAATAACAAAGAAGCTTAAGGAAAACATAAACATATTATATATCATATATAAAAATAGTGACATCATAATGGCCACCTTTGAAGGTGTTAAATGAGTGTTGAACAATCATCGTTTCGGGAGGCAGAATTTTACCATCCACGGAAACTGTATGTTCTTTAACCATTAGATGTAGTTGTGTGAGAGTGTAGCTCAAATAAATCTTATAAAAACATCCTAGTATATTGAAGATACTGGTGTTGTTACAAAGGAAGTAAATAAAAAGAGTTTAGGGGGTTGGAGAAGCAAAATAAAACAAATGAACATGAGAGAATGAATTACCTTTAAAAGTGTAACTCCTTTTGATTTGAGCCTAAAGGCTTCCATTGAAAGGATTCTGCCCAAAGGGGATCCTCTAGGATGAGAAGAGGGAAGTGGAGAGAGTAAATGGGCAGGGTTTGGCCGAGCCAATGGCTTGAGTAGTGTGTGAAATGAGGTAGAGGTGGGGGCCTTTTATAAGAGGAGAGGAGGGGCACTTTTGGAAAGTAAAGAAATATTACATTATTTGAAAATGTGTTTCGGTTTTAAAAGGTCCCAAATTGATATATGTCGTGGCTAAGGTGATAAGGGTTCGAAATCCACCCATCCCATAAGTTTTTAACATGTTTAGTTCATAGATATTACATTATAGTTCCATTTTATTTTAATCGTTAAATAATGATGTCATCACTGCATCATTATGATGTCATAAATAATTTTATTTATTTAATGTCTAAAAATTATAAAAAAATTACTATGATGTAGGAAATCTTTTTATCTTTCCAATTAATATTTATAATCAAAAATATGACTTGTATAACCCTACTTACAAATTGTTTTAGTAAAAAATATCATGTTTGTGTCAATTTTACTTTTCCATTAAATAAAAATATATTATTGTCATTTTCCAACTAAAGTGGCTCCATGGGGTCCCCAAGTTGGCCCATGGCTTTTCTTGGTCGGCCATGACTCACCCAATAGGTGTATGACAAGTGTCATGGTGTTTTCACATTCTTATAATATCATTTTTACCTTAAACTACACTAATTACCACTAATCACGATTAAAAACTTAATAAGTTACTATTCACCAAAAAATTATTTTTATCCCATTGAACCATATTTTACTTCTTAATGAAAACCATGTATGTCAGATTTTCAAAATTCAATACACATTAGTGGTAAACTTTCATTTAACTGAAAAATCAGTTTGCTTGATTACCACGTAGTGGTTTCACTATTCATCAAAAATTGAAGTTTTTCAGAAAATTACCAAAAATTCACCCTAAGCTATATTTGATATTCCGAATTCAAAAATGAAGTCTATTTTACAAAATTCAAATCATATAAGTCACATTAATTAATTTAATAATTAATTCCCGCTGCCAGAGCAAATAGCGTGTTTTTACAAAACAATAAGTATCAAAAGATTGACACCAGTTTAAGTCTAATTTCAAAGTGAAATTGATTCCAATGACCACCATTGGATAAAATGGTAAAAATATATTCTAATTTCACTCCAAAACCAATTCAAAACATAATCTAATCATATAAATAAATTAGATTAAAAAGCAGTTTTGATGTAAAATGCAGTATTTTTCACTATTCATTAAAAAATGAACACTGTCAGAAAAATACAATAAATTCACACAAAGTAAATTTTGATGTCCCAATCATAAAGAATAAGATTATTTTGACATAAATAGTTTATAAAATTGTCAAATATAGATTTAAAAATGGTTTTCCATCAAAAGGTAGTAAAACAATCTTTTAAGAATATTAGTGTATTTCATGCATAAGATTGTATTTATTTTCATTTTTAAGCATCTAAAACACTATCTTAATCATTAATAGACATAGATAAAAATATCTATTATTCATTACTTACTTGGGATGTTACATATATACTTATCAAAACAGCATCAAATATATATTCTCACAAAAATGGCTTCATATGTTCCATTGAAGAATTGTAAAGGATTCAATATTCTTAGATTTGAAAAGGATGGACATGGGAATAATTAAGAGAGAAACATCATAAATACTTTCTCAAATGATTTCTCAACCGTCCCTCATGGGTAAATTAATGATGATAAATGAAAGGATGTGGGAATTATAAAAATGGTGGAATCTATCTGAAATGGGGAATCCACAGATTTCATGGTTGACACAGATGGAATTTTAAAATGTGGGTCATAATTATGTATACCATCTAATCCAGTGATAATGAAGGAGCTTCTGGATGACACATATACATGAACCATCTCAATTAACTCAGGGAGCACAAAGATGTATTTATATCTCTGAGAAAACTTTTGGTGGGGAAATATGAAAAGAGAGATTACTGAATATACATTAAGGTTACAAGTATGTCAGCAAGTGGAGGCTAAGAGGAAATATTCTAAGGGAATTATGAAACCCCTTCCCATAACAATATGAATGTGGGACAACATTAACATAGACATTGTCACTATACATTCAAGGACATCCAGAGGAAATGATGAGATATGGGTCATTCTGGATTGTCCTATGAATACAACTCAAATTGTCGTGATTCGAGAGGACTTCTCCTTAGATCATCTTTCATGGATTTACATTATAGAAGTGGTAAGGACTCAATGATTACACAAATCTATTGTATCTGATCATGATCAGAGATTCATCTCGACGTTTTGGAAAATATCTAGCATTCTCTCAGTACTGAACTAAAATTTAGTAAGGCCTATCATCCTTAAAATAATAGCCAATATAGGTGAAATATTCAGACACTGGAAGATATGTAAAGATTATATTCTATGTACTTCAAAGGAGAGTGGGACCAACATCTTCCACTGGTTGAATTCTCCTATAATAATAGTTTCCAATCGAGCATTTGAATGGCACCTTATGAATTCCTTTATGGTAAAAGGTGCAGAACACCAATGTGTAGGGATTAAGTCAGTGAGTGTAAGCTTCTAGGACCTGAAATGGTCCCAGAAAGAGTAGAGAAGGAGAAAACCGTTCAACAGCACATCAAGGCAGCCAAAAGTCGATAGAAGAATTATGCACCAAACCATCGATGAGACCTTGAATTCAATGTTAAAGACCCTATTTTTCAATGCATATCTATGTTCATGATGGTAGTGAGGTTTGGAATGAAAGGGAAGTTAAGTACTTGGCACATGGGACCCTTCAAGATTCTTGATAATGTTGGGGATGTGGCCTATTGACTAGCACTTCCCCCTACCATAGCCAAAGTACATGATGTTGTTCATGTATCCCTATTAAGGAAGTACATACCAAACCCTTAACATGTACTCTCTTCAGTGGTAAAACAGTTAGAGGATGGTTTTTTTTTTACTAGGAGCAACCAATGAAGATCATATATCGAAGACAAAATCTTCTAAGAAATAAGATAATGTCCCTTGTAAAAGTTCTGTGGAGAAATCAAAAGTTTGAATAAGAAACGTGAGAATTATACTAAGTGATGAAGTAGAGTTACCCACATATTTCTTAGTGTGGGAAAAAATATTTTCAGGGTAAAATTTCTTAAGGGGGGATGATAGTAACGACCCAAACATTCATTAATGAAAATTCCTATTTGTCAAATTAAATGTCTTGTTATACAAATGGTTATATAAAAAATCCCTTCCACGGTTTTATGTTTTTGGATTTAAAAATACTGTCAATAATTGTTACCATTTCTAATATAGACTTTGAACAAAGATCACATGATTAGTATAAATATAGGGCTTTAACAAATCCAATCTACTCAAACAAAGGAAGCAATGGACTCATCCAGTAGACTTTTTCCTTTTGAAGCCCATTTTTGGGGCTCAAAATGAGGTGGCATCATTGGGCTTCACTATGAAAAAATCCCTAGCCATGCATCTACATGTTAACCGCCTACGGGATAAGTGGAAGTTGAAAGAGATTACCACCCGAGCGATTTTATCCGAGCAACCCCAAGAGTCTATAACCATTACACACCTTACCCTACATTCTTATGGGGGTGTTATTAGGGGTTATGTAACAAAGACCTTAGCATTATAATTATGTGAATTAATTTTTTATATAATAAATAATTTACATTCATTTTATTATTGTTACTTTGTAAATAGTTTTTAAAGCGCAAAAGTATTTTTAGTTAATATTCCTATAAGGAATCTATTTTGATAAATTAATGTATTTTCGAATTAAATAATTTTTTTATAAAATATTTTAATTTTATAAATTTCTTTTTATTAACTATAAATGATCGTATAATTTTTATGAATATAAATGTAATTGTTATTAAGGATTGAAAGTTGTCTTGGTCAAAACCCCTGAATTTTTTATAAATGTCAGGTTTTTATATTAAAAGTGAAAATTCACATATTTAGAAAATTATTTTTATAAAATTAATATTTTTTTTGGAATTAGGACGTCAAAATTTTCCAACAGTGAAATTTTCATTATTTTTTGAGATAGTCTAATTTTTGGGTAAAAATTAAATACCCTTTAAATATATAATCTGTTTTATGTAATAATAATGACTAATTGTGATGTAATAAAATACTATAAACATTATTATTGTCCAATATATGTTTTGGAATTAAAATAATGTGATTTCAGTTATTTTTTTATTTTACAAAGCTTTGGTGGGCCCTTCAAGACTTATAAAACATTTTAGCTTTTGAAATTGTTTTCCTTGAGAGTGTGAATCGTCTCCGCACAAGAAACCCTATTAATTTAAGAGGTTAGGCTATTGAACATATAAAATATTTTTTCCACTCCCCTTCAGAAAAAAAATATTGGAAAATAGCTGGGCTTTTTTTTCTTTTGATTAGTTTAATGTGTGGTGTCCCAAACCTAAATAATAAACAATTCCCTCTCCTTTCCTACATAAATCCACACAATATCCAACTTCCTCTTCACACAAATCCTTTTTTATTCGTCCAATATCTTCCCTAATCCCTATATAATCCTTCCAGGGCACCTCGAGCTCCCCAGAAGCCTCCTTCAAGCCTCTCCAAAGCCTTTGGGATCACACTTCCACGTAAGGGATTCCATCCATTCTCATTTTATACAAGTTTCTTAATATTGTTATGAAATATTATTTTTGATTATAAATGTTGGGGTTTGTTTTCAAACCTCCCCCATAAATACATATTTATGTTTTAATGATTTTATACCCAATTTTTTTTCATTAATTCCTTCCAAGTACACTCGTTACTATGCCAAAATTCTGTAAGGAATTTCCCTTTCCTCATTTACATTCAAGAAATTATTTTATATTATGAATAAAAATTCCATTACATATGTTGGGACATGTATCTATATGAACCTATTACATTCAATTTCGTGTAAATACGATGAAACACCCCTTTCTTTCTCATTAACCATTTTAATGAATTCTTATGTCACGTTGTTACACTGCCGAAATTGCACCCATTTTCCAAGACAATGTCATTGTGTAGTGAATACCGTGCCTATTTATCTATAAATTGTATTCACCTTTATGCACATTTACTTATTGATTATAAATAATCATTTATTTATTCCACATCACCATATCTTGGAATAAATGATGTTAATTGATTCCATGTTGTATGATCAATGTGGCACACTTATGCTTGTAATGAAATGTTTAAGAAGGGTGCACCCTAATAGCACTCCAATTCATTGGGTAAAGTATAGTATCATGGTAAGTCATGTGTAATGAGTGTTGAATCATTCTAATTCCAGTGTAATGAGGGTTTAATCATTCGTCATTACAATTATAGCTTACTCATGCTCCATGTGCAATACGCCTTGACACCTGCTAATGTCATGTTAAATGTTTTTTCCACATATCCATGTTATGATTATCTTGATTTATCATGCCATTATGTTCATGTTTCCCTTGTGCTCCATTGTTATGCCAATTTTCTAACATGTACTTTATTCCTCAGGTTATTCCTGTTTTATTCCCTTACTGGGCTTTATAGCTCACCCATTTCTTATGTATGTCCTCAGGTTATCCTTGGAAATTCTAAGTATGAGGGAATGTAGTGGTCAGGTAAAAGAAGTTTTAAATAGGGTGTTTTTTATATTTTAGGTTCCTATGCAATGTTCCTAAGACTAAAAGACACTATACCTCCCAATATTTTATGTTTTATCAAGTAAAGGAAATATGTAATAATTTATGTTAAGTGTGAAATAAAGAGAAGAGTTATTATACTGAGTCGTGAGGAGTCAGGGCTTGACGGTGCTCGAGGGTGATCGATAGAAGGTGTACAGAGGTGACCAACAGACATGGAGAGCCGTAGTGATGAGTTGTACCTACCCTTTGGGTAGGGTTCTTGGAAAATGACCTCAAGAGTTGTTTTCCCTTTTTATGTATTTCTTTTACAGTTGGGCTTTTATTTTGTACCCCTTTACTTCAGTACTTACTTTTACACTTGTGATGGTTTTTAGTTGTGGTTGTACCTTTTTTCTTCAATCGTGTTTTACTTGTGCATAGTGTACCCAATTTTTGTGTGTACAGGTTTTGAGGAAATACCTTCCCATTTAAGAGAGATGCCTTTCTGGTGCTAGTCACCCAACCCTTACCTGGGAAGGTGGGATTAGGGTATTCATGACATGGGCCCTAGGGGATGGGTTGTGACAAAGTGGAATCAAAAGGGGTCAGTTCTACCAGAAAAACTAAATGTCTTTGTATTCAATAGACAAATAGTATTAAGTTTCTTTAGTTTGGATTTTAGTCTACGGAGACTTGTGTTGGTGCGGTAGCTGACGTATCCTTACATCAGGACCATGAATTCTGTTTTTCTACTCAATATATTAAAACACTAATTACATGTGTTTTTTGAAATGTTTTTCTCTTGATCTCTTTTGAGTTAGCTCCCTAGGTTTAACATATTGATTTTTTTCAACTTGTTTCCCTTACCAAATGACTCTATCCAAATATACATCCACGATTTGAATGTGTGACCATGAGGATGGTCCACACAGTGATGAGGAGTCAGTGCATGGACTATTGCCCAAGATGGTACCTTTGGGTGATGTCCCAATGATACCACAGCTCGTTGGTCAGTTGTTACTACCGGCGGTATCGGTAAAGGACACATGTAGGCTTAGTTCCTTACAAAACTTTCAGTGACAGATAACCCTCAGGTTCCAAGGTGATCTCAACTCACATGAGGATAAGTACTAACCTGAAGTGGTGATCGTGTTTCCATCTAGAAAGGGCACCAATAGATTAGTTGGAGGTCCAATAAGTGGGAATTCTATGTGGTTCAGCAGGGTGATGAAAGAGATTAGATTATCCCTATCTTACGATGAGGTGACTTTTTTGCAAATAGATCTTGTGAAACTTCCTCAAAGAAGGGGGGTCTTATAACATGAAAAGTTAAGGGGTTTGTGTTCCCAAGAGTTTCTGCAGTTTTTATAGGACAACATGTCATTAATTGTGTATTCAACGAGGTGTTCAGACCATTCTAGGTACTCCATGAATACGATACAACTAGTGATTCTTGGCTCGGACAATTGAGAAAGACATGTTGATGGACATTCGAGCCAACATTATTCCACTATGCAATACTACTTATTAAGGGTGATAGAGAGAATATTTGTGGTTGAAAATTACTTGGATCAGTAGATAAAACCAGTGAATGTCAGAATTGGGAAAACAAGAAACCAATGGCAGTTTCAGAGACTTTGATGTGTAAAATGTTTTGAGAAGAGAAAGTGATAGGGACAGGTGAATCTGTAGGGTAGAAGACTTGGAAGAATAGCTAGTAGAGCAGCAAGAGGTGGTATACTTTTCAACATGTTACAACCACAACCCCAATGTGTTCCCCACCAATATTAGGGAGGTGGAAGATAATGTAAGGGAGTAGCTTCATGCAGTTAAAGAGTGTGACCAAAGGGCTCCATGAATTATTCGAGGAATGGTCTGTGTCTACTACTAGCTGTCATATTACTAGAAATAGGTACTAATCATTCTTTTTCAGGAATCGTGTTCAAAACCTAGAGTTTCTAGTTAATCTATTGACTTAACCTGTACGTATGGAGATACCTTTTTGAAAAGACTCTATAATGACACTTATACTGATGGTGTGATCTGAACAATGAGGTAAGAGTTTCAGTTGGAACCTTATGGTTGCACTATCGAGGCCATATGATATTAGTTTGTGTATATACTGGTCATTCGCAGATTATGATCAAACTGGATGTTTTAGGAAAAAATGTTGTGTTATGTCTACAGTGTTGTAATGGGTTTTCCTTGTTCAGTTAAATAGGAAACCTAGGAAGCATAAGATAAACTCATGCATAGGAGGGTGCAGTTGACCACTCAATAGTCATCCATCCTTACTCTCGTAGAGCATGTGTTTTGAGTTATTAGTTTCCAATAGTAGTGGAAGAGACCAAGAACCCCTTTCAAAACGTGTTTCCAGTATTACCTCCCCATAGGGATAGGGAATTATGAATTTTCTTGTACCCAAGGATGATACCAATATCTAAAAATGCGTATCAGATGGCTCTCACGGAGCTCCAAGAGATGAGATTATTGTTAGAAGAATGGTTTATTGTCTACTCTGATCAAAAGAGTCTCAGATATATCTTCTCACAGAGGGAACCTAACCTGAGATAACAGCTACATTTGGATTTCCTCCAGGAATATGACATTGAGATATTCTACACTCCGGGGAAGGGAAATATAGTAATAAACATACTCAGTAGGAGGTCAAAGCTACACTTTCTAAGTGGAGTGATAGAGAAATTATCCACGTTGCAGTTATCCTTAATGGATAGTGATGGATCAACTAACCTTCAGTCTATGGAAGTCACTCTCCAACTTCTTCAGTGAGTCAAGGAGGCACATTTTGGGGACATTGACTATGAGGCCCAGCATGCTTAGATATTCATATGATGGGCTCCTAAAATATTTTTTTAAGGTGGGGAGAATGTCATCATTTTCAAAGGATGCACCATGGTACTAGTGATGTTATGATAGGAGGTGTTGAGGGAGTTCCACACACCCCCATTGGTGGTACATCTTGGTGTGGAGAAGATGTACCCGGACCTCCAGCGTTAGAACTGGTGGCTAGGGGTGAAGAAAGAAGTGGAAGAGTTTGTTTTTAAATGCCTCACTTGTCATCAAGTGAAGGCTGAGCACCAGGTTCTAGTAGGCTTGACTCAGCCACTTGAGGTACTTGAGTGGAAGTGGGATGTAATTTCCATGAACTTTGTGGCAGTGATACCATGTATGTACCAGAACCACTATTCCATCTGGGTGACCATTAACAGACTCACCATGTAGGACCACTTCCTACCCATCTGAGAAAACGGAATAGTAATGGACTAGAGAAGTCTCTATGTACAAAAGATTGTACGGCTTCACGGGGTTCCATCGACAATCGTTTCAGACCATGAAACTCATTGTACAACTCGGTTGTGGATGAAATTATAGGAGGTGTTCAAAAATTAGCTACACTTGAGCACCACCTTTCATCCTTAGATAGATGGTCGGATGGAGCTGACCATACAGATTCATGAGGACATGCTTCATGCCAATGTCCTTGATTTTTTCCGCAGTTGGGAAGACCACATTCCATTGGTGGAGTTCACATACAACAATAGCTATCACCACAATTTTGGCATCCCACCGATTGAGGCATTAAATGGGTGACCTTTCAGATCACCTCTATACTAGACAAACCTAAGGGAGTTAGAACATATGGATCTAGATTTGGAACATACTACCACTGAGAATGTGCAGATCATCCAAGAGAGGATGAAGACTTCATAGAGATGTAAAAAGTCGTATGTTTACAGGAGATGGAGACCCTTGTAGTTTGAGGAGGGATACAATGTCTTTATTTGGGTCTCACCTAGATGAGGGTTACAGAGATTTGAATGGGGTGGCAAGCTATCTATATGTTTCATTGGACCTTTTTGGATTCTTAATAGAGTGGGTGAGGTGGTGAACCATCTATTTCTTCCCCCACAGATGCACAAGGTGCATAATTTTTTCCATGTGTCATAGATCAAGAGGCATGTTCCTGATACAACACATGTTATCGACTAGTGCGAGCTGACCATCAATGATGGGGCGATTTTTACAGAGTTCCTAGTGAAGATAGAGAATCTACAGAAGTGATTCCCTCATGGGTAGTTGATTCCCCTTGTGTAATTTCATTGGAAGCACTAGAATCTCTTGGAGAGAACTTGGGATTGTGAGGATCAGATACATGCTTAGTATGCCTATTTGTTTCCATAGTTTTGGTATAGATTTCGGGGATAAAAAGCCTAAAGGTTGGGAGAATGTAAAGACCCAGAAAGTCCATGTAATTTTTTTCTATTAAATGTAATTATTACGAGTCTGTAAAAATTGACAGTACATGATTATGAGGCCCAAAGTTCCCTGGATGATCCCTTGAAAAATTGTTAAACATAAAATAGTGTGTGTGAGTAGTTTTCCTAATAATGTGGAATAACTCTTAAATGGGTGCCTAGACCAGAAATATGAGGGTACCCTTGCATTCAGGATGGTGGGTATAACTTATGTTCAACTTATGTTTAGTTGGCACAGGCCTCAAGTGAAAAAACATTAAAATTTCATAAACGTAAAAAAATTAATTGAATAAAATTATTTTATTTTTGAAATGATTATGACTATCGAACGATGACTCAGATTAAAAAACTGAGACCATTGCGAAACTCATGAGGTTATTATTTTATTAGGTAGATCCTAACATTGGCCGACGTGGGCCAACTGTGGATGTTAGTTTTTGGATGAAAATAAAATAATTAAGTAATAATTATTTGATTTTTAAATTATATAAGTCTTTAATGGTAAAAAGGATTTCAAATCTATGAGTACTATTGAGCTCATGAGGGCATGTTTCCCTTAGGTAGAGCCAAACCTTGACCAGCACGGGTTGACGGTGACAATAAATAATTTTTGAGATTTTTTATGGTACGTTCAGTAAAAGTGATGGCGTCAATTTTTATCTTTTAAATAGGTGGTCGGATTAAAAATCTGAGGGCACCTTTGATTTCGTAGCACTGGGATTATCTTAAGGGAAGCTTAACTTTGATCGGAATGTATCAGACAAAAATGTTAATTTTTGGACTTTACTAAAAAATAATAACTAAAGATTATTTTATTTTTCTTTTTGCAACCATTGGACAAACGGTGGTGGGATAGAAGCCCAACATCAGAACATTAATGACTTGAACCTTATGTTATGTAACCACACTGTTTTAAGTTTTTAATATGTTTTGTAACCACAACGTCAGGAAAAATTAATTGGTTCATTAATTAAACTCAATAATGAACCACATTAATTGTGTGGTGCATTGATCCTCTACTTTCTTCTACATAATCTGAGCTCAGGATTTGGTATTGGGAGAGCTACGAGTGTAATCTCCAATGAAGAACCTATGAAATTTTTCTCTGATGAAGAATGTGACTGAGCGATGGTCGTTGGGTGAAACAATGGGTAATGTAAAATGATGATGACCACCTTTGGATGGGGACACTCATTCCTATTCTGCAATGCCTTCTAATGAACTCGAGTTAGAGATTTTTTTAAATTCAAGTTATTTTTTTCAATATATTGTTCTTTTAAAACATGAAGAATACGGATTAACAAAAAATAATTTAATTCATGATTCGTACAAAACTACGGGTAGAGAATGTTTGATGTTTTGAACGGGGTTTTAATTTATATTTTGATGATTTGATTACCAACCCCTTTTTTAATTGCTAACACGGAGGGCATGGGAAAACTAAAAAAGACCCAGACCCTCATACTATTTCATACTTGTCACGTTTCTCATGCCAAAAGTATTATCTTGACATTAATTTATATCCAAGAGCAACACAGGGATGGTAGTATCCCGGGAGACCTGTAGGCACAATCAGAAGGGAAAACAAACCACTCGATCTCACCTAGTTGCCTGTAGAAGCCCCATCGGCACTGTGACACTGAAGACCATCACAATTGGGAGATGAAGACAGGCGACGACTATGGGTCATAGTAGTTGCTGATGGTGGGGCAGCTATCACCGGCCGTAGAGGATGGCAGTGCCTGAAGGTTCCACAATCGGCAGTAGGGGAAGCCAGCTGTTGGCCAACAGCATTGGCAGTAGGGCGGTGCACCATCACGTGCTATGACGGAGGGGACCCGAACCCTGTGGTTCTTGCTAATAGGGGTGGAACCACGTAAATACTTTGTTAAAAACTAAACTTACTCTTGTCCATTCAGATGGGGGAGCAACCCCCGCACGGGCCACGCCCTAGAAAGGCATGTTTGGCCGGTCTGCAGCCCAGTGGGCCTAACCTGACGCAGCCCAACCCACTCATGTCGGCCTAGCCGGTTTGGGCTAGGCTAGGTCAAACCTGGGTCGAACCTATCCTGGGTCGACTCAGCCATGGTCGGGGTGGGTTGGTTCGGCCCGACTTGGTCGGACCAAACCCAGTCCCTTTTCGGCCCAGATACGCTTAAAAGACCATATCTCACAAACCAAATGTCTGTTTGACGAACTGTTTATAGTGATGAAATCCTTTAAATGATATGGTCCTATAGAGATACTCTACCTGATTTTTTTAGAATGTTTAAGTACATTTGGGTTGGATTTAATGAGAATCCAACCGGGCCCTAGACACTGGAACACTTATAACTCCCAGACCAGGCATTCGATTGAGGCGTCGTATGTCACATTGGAACCCTTAAGACATGGAGTTCCTTTTTGTTACTACATTTTGATAATTTGTGATAATAGAGGCACATCCAATATTTTTAGGAGAATATTCTAGGGAACACATGTGCACATAGTGCGGGGAATCATGTAGCTGGATGTCAAATGAAGAGTGACCCTGTGTAGATTAGCATCATAGCAGCCCTGGGTGGATAAGAATCCTAGAGACCCTATATATATCAACATATTATTGACCCTCTTTCGATCGACATCATAGATACCCTTTGTGAATCAGCATCATAGTGAACCTTTGTGGTTCATCATCATAGAGACCCAATGTGGATTAGAAGTGTGCGACCCAACTAGGACCAATCATATAGCATCCCATCATGGATTAGTGACACATGATGCTATATGGATCAGAAATGGAACATATTTTTCCTGGTTCAGTTGTAGAACTTCCTAATCGAATATAATTATATAGCTTAAGACTAATCATCTTTATTCTGTATCTCTGAGTTGTATACCGGGTGTGAGTTATCTTTTGCTTTGTGAATTGTGTTTGAGATCATGATTTTTGGTTATTCCATTAGGGAATTCTGAGAGACCTTCAGGAATATCGTTGTCCCTACTGAGCATTATTATACACAACCATGCACGTGCTTCACCCACACATAATTGTGTCTTGTGAAAATGACGGATAGCTAGACTAAGTGTTGATGATTCAGGGATTAACAGTGATTGAGGGTGATTGACAGATGGTGTACGGAGGTGACTGGTAGACGTGGAGGGCTATAGTGATGAGATGTACCAACCCTTCAGGTAGGATCCTTGGATGAAGACCCCATGATCTATTTTCCCTTTTTTTTGTATTTCCGTTTCAGTTGGTCTAGTATTCTGTCCCCATTTACATCAGTACTTACATTTACACTCTGTGGTGGTTTTTAGTTGTGGTTTCACCTTTCTTCTTCCATTGTGTTTTACTTGTGCACTGTGTACTCTATCTGTGTGTGTACAGGTTTTGAGGCAATGCCTTTCCATTTTAGGGAAATTCCTTTTCGATGCTAGTCACCAACCCTTAGTCTATGGCAGGTGGGATAGGGGTATTCACGACACGTGCCCCGGGGCACGGGTTGTGACTGGTAATGTTTACCATACCAACATGATTATACCTTTGGTTATATCTTCTAGACCATTCCAAATTGGATGAAGGATTTTGGGGTCGATATTACTATTACTATAATGAAAGGAGGTGTTCCAAGATAGGTATTTCCATAAAAAGTGTTATAAAATCAATGGATTAGAGTTAGGATGAATTTTTTAGTCAGGAATTGAAGGGGATTGTTTTATTTTGGTAGGTAAAAATACTTTATAAATTTTTTTCCTAAATTAGCTATGTAATCCTACTAGGATATATTAAATTGGGGGAGCCATATGATCTGGTGAAACAACATTACTGAAATTGAATTTACTAGGTAATGTAATATTCATTATAAGGTATGTAACAATGATAATAATATATATAACTCTTTTTTTTCTGAGGTATAATTTTGGTGATTTTCTAGATTAGAAAAATAATTCAGTTAAACATTATATAATAAATTCCGTGTTATCAAATGTAATAGTTTCATTATTTTTTTAGAGATGGTGGTTTTTCATTATATATGTGTGGTCCATTTTAGTTATGTGTATTTGGATAAACCAATAGACCATAGGATTGTTTACCTGATTGGGTAGGATGGGTTTTTTAGGAAGACACTTCATGAGTTCTAGAATCATAAATTGTTGTAATATGATAAGATGTTTTGTATTTCATTGATAGAGAACTATATAAAGGTGTTATAGATCACATTCAATTTAATATGTAATATATTTGAGTATTGGGTTACATTGTTTATTAGATTATTGAGATGAGATAAACATACAAAGTGGATTATTTTTAAGAGAGATAATGGTGTCAAATATTTCAAGGGAAAATATTTAGAGAATTTTTTGGGTGTATTTTCTTTCTTTAATGATGTATGATACGAAAAAACAAGAGTTTTTATCTCTCCATTACATGATCCTGAACATGCAGATACTAAATATTTGATTCAAGATTATTTAATATCATTCCACTAATAATTTTATATAAGAGGAGTCCATAACAAGGTGATTTTAGGAGGGGTTATGTGAAGATACCTAGCTTTTTCTCACTCTATTTACATTATCTATATATTTTGTGTTGATGAAGTAACTCATGGTTATAAAGAGTTTTAATTTATAGTCACTACTGGATATATGACTTTTACCAACGGTTTTGGCCAAACCGTTGGTATAGTTCATTAATTTGGACATATACCAACGGTTTGGCCAAAACCATTGGTATAGGTCCCAAAAGCCAAGGACCTATACCAACGGTTATCAAAACCATTGGTATAGGTCTATACCAACGGTTTTGAGAACTGTTAGTATAGGTCCTTCGATTTATTAATGAATCATCTTATCGAGAACATTATATAAATCAAAATTTAAAATAATTATAATAATACATATATATATTTATGAAATTATGTTCACAAAAGTCGTGATAGGTTAGTGGTTAAGTCATTCAATTATAAACTAGAGGTTCTGGGATCAAATCCCACCGAATGTGTGTTTTTTGTAATTACTTATACCAACGGTTTTGAGCGCCGTTGGTATAGATTTTCATATTACCTATGCCAACGGTTTTCAAAACCATTGGTATAGGTCTATTCCAAAGGTTTTCCCAAAACCGTTGGTATAGACCTATTGTCACGGCTTACTTAGAAACGGTCCTCCAAACCGTTGGTATAGCCTATTCCAATGGTTTGGGGGCCTATACCAACGGTTACAAACCGTCGGTATAGGGTATTTTTTCAGCAGTGAGTCTATGTAATCATGAAATTATATTCATTTGAAATTTTTATGGAGTGTAGATATAGATTGAGGGTCTCAAATTCCAGGGGTGTTGAGGTTTTCACTATTGTGAAATCAATATTTGTATTCTTCCTCATTTGTTTTTAGAACATCTAATTATCTTTCATTTATAAAGAGATAACTTACCATTTTCGTATCATTTGTAGGTTATCGTCACCCAAATTTAATGTTCTAGGATATTCTTGTTAGCCAATGTAGTGTAGGTAGTTTGTTCCTAGTTCAACCTTAAAAAAATTTACCTCAATGACCATGTCAATAATTGGGTCCGTATGATTTTGATAATATGATATAGGATATAGTAGGTAGAAGAAATATCTATTAAATAACTATTCCTAAAGAACATATAATATAGTTTGTATATGGAGGTGTTCATTAGAAGGGATGGTGAGGTAGAGGTGATGGGTATGGTCAGTTGTTGGATATAGAGATACCAGCAAATGGAATCCTAGTGATCATCAAAGTTTCCATCTACTTATATTCTACATAAATTTTCTAATTTTTTTATTATGGTGATTCAAATTCTTTTAGTATAACCTCATTGGGACACATATTAGGAATCTTTGTGTATATGGTTTTTTTAAACTCGTTTGGAATATTAAAATTATATGTATGTTTAGTTTTCTCGATGTGTGTTGGGGTTATGAGTAAATGACATTGTATCATCAATTTATTTTTGAAATTTCTTCTTGATACAGATATAATAAAAAAAGTCATTAATGTAAATTATTTGTTATATTCCATGTGTGAGATCATCAATTTCTTGTATGTAATAGATATATATTATGAAGTAGAAGGATGACATTGGTTGTTCATTCATGAGTGGGATAATTGTACTGGTGATAGGTATTCAAAGATTATTTTTATAGCAACCACAGTTTTTGATAGTTTTGGTTGATCCATATAAATTAGACTTCCTAGTTTGATCCAAGTGTTTCCAGACATTTTACCCAATGATTTTTTGATTCTATTACCTTGATATGATATTGATTATGCAAAAGAGTTACATCATGTTACCTCTCTAATTATGATGGATCATTTTCTAATAACACCTTCTATGTTTTAAGAGATAAATATTTGGATAAATTATTTGATGCATAAGGGTTTCATCTATCATAGTGTGTTCTATTGGGTTGTGTCAGTGCTGTTATCTATGAAACCAGACAATAATATGAGGTCATAAATTGACCATAAGTGATTGAATTAGGTGCTAGTCAAGAAACATTATCTATTTCAGTGGATATATGTTCTATTATATTATTTTAAGAGATCCATCCTATTCCCAATGACCAATATATGATCTGGGAATCGTCAAATGAGGGTAAATTAAGAGGATATACTAGAGACTACATTTAGGTGTGTTTTGGGACCTTTGATTTTATATTTATGTTGTGTGGTTTCACAAACAACCTTGATATTTTTATATTACTCATGAACCTTATGTTTCACATTTTTCTAGTTTAGTATTTTATAGTGTTCATCAATGAAATATTCATTTACATAAAGACCGAGGAGGATTATTTTTTGTATTTTGGGGCTTTTACAATTCATTGAATATGTTGATATCTAAGGGATATCATCCTAGTAGAGGTTTTGGATGTGTGAGGTATATTTCCACAAGAATTTAGTGTCTTAGAAAAGATATAACAGTTAACCCATCAAATATCGAGGTGGTTGGTTCATGGGAAAACCCCCCAAAATGTTATAGAGTTTTGTAGTTTCATTGGTCTTATGAGATACAATAGGATGTTCATTTCCAATGTATCTCATATTAAAACCCCTCAGAAGACATAATCAATAAGGATGTTTATTTTTTATTGATCAGTGTAAGTATTTTTTTTAATCTGTAGGGGAAGTTGATCAGTGCTCTTATTAGTTGGTTCTTAGAGGAGGGATTCAAATTTAAGGGGTTTAATGGTTATTATTTATTTTGGATTGGGTCTTACAATATTTTATAATAGTGATCTTATATGGGTATATAAAATTATGTTTCTATGAGTAAAACAATAAAACACATGATATGATGTTAACAGTAGTGGGGTTTTCTCTAAAGCCAGTATGACACAACATAGTCAATGAATTATTATTATTTTTTCATTATAGGTCACAATAGTTTGAGATATATTTTCTCTTAGTAGGATCTAAATTTAAATTGGTGCAGGTGGATGAAGTTATTTATGACTATGATATAGAGATCCCTCACACACCTAGAATGGGTTTAGTTGTTAATATGATGAGTAGTATGTTATAAGGAGATGTTATTTGGAAGTCTAGAGATTCTTGTTTAGAGAGAAGAGAACATTCAGGGATGCAATTTAATATTAATGAGAATGTGGGTAGGGGTTTACAATACCAGATGACAGAGAAATATTTTATACTATAGAAATTTTAGGAGTCTCGGTGGGGTGATTTCATTATAGAGGTAATGGAAGATTATGTATTTTATCAACACACTCCAGAGGTATGGTTGAAAATTGATGGGGGGAATTAGGTTCCTTTTTGGGAATGTTTTTTTCTTCTAGTTTTGCAATATATTTTTCTTCTTGAGTTTAATAGCTCACCCTTAGTTATTAATGTAGTGATATCCAATATGTATTAGGCCTTAATGATTATTTTTTGGTTTTCTAGAATAAAGTGATATATATTAGAGTTTGTGTCATAATGTTTAGTCTCTCAGTAGGTGATGGTATAGAATCATGTTCATAGTGATTTTTTTGTATCCATTAGATTTCCTAAAGTTGATCTTGGTGGTCATTTCAAGGTATTTAATCAATATTATTTTTAAATCTCAAGGAATATGTTACACAATTTGGGTGATTTTAGATCATTTAATAAAGTTAACTCATATAGTAGTGATTATAGATCAATGTATTGTGGATATATAGTCAATGCAGAATATGGATAATATAATAATGCTTTACTTGGTATCATGGACTATTGTATTTTATTAGAATCCAAATTTTACTTCATAGGTAAGAGATGTTCTTTAAAATTATTTTTTATCTCTACTAAATCTTCGAACTACCTTCCATACCCAAATAGATAAACAAATTATATAGATTATCTAGACACTTGGGTATATATTTCATATATTCATTTTCTGATTTTGGTGGATAATTTGTGAAGAACTTGAGTTTGTTTTAATTTACCAATAATTATATCTAACGCACTTCTATTAGAATGGATATTTTTGATAGGATTAATGATCATAATTGTAGATATATAATATATGGGACTCAGGTTGGAGATTTTGTGATCTGTGGACTCAATGTGGTGTAGAGGATGACTAATATGGTTCATATGATTAGATAGTGGATAGAGGTTGTGTAGAATCATCCAAATCATTATTCTGATAATTGGTGGATACCACTGGTTGTCAATATTATAGATTATGTCTTCTTGTGGGATTCCACTAATCATGGGATGCAAAGCATTGGAAACCAGTGTATGATTTTCTCTTTGTTAATCAATATTTTTTAGTTGTTGGGGACCATCGATGAATTATCATACAAATTAGTAAATTTCATAAATCTATACATGATCAATGGTGTTTTATATGTTTTGTAACAATAAAAATAGCTTCATGATGACTCCCATTTAATTGATTATTAAAGGCCAGATCTTGGAAGATCATTCATCATTCATTGAGTGACTGATTGAGATTTAGGATCATCGGGTAATGGAATTGCGTGTGAATATCCTTCCATTTGTTTATATAATGTTAATGAATGGTGAACTGAAGGTATGTATGGGGGAATGTGGTGTGATACTGCAATATCAATACCGAAATTTGTATTAAAAATTGATTTTTCCTTGAAATTGAGGGGAATTTTGGGTTATGTTATGATTTATGTTGTTAATTTCATATTCTATATTTGGATTTAGTGATATATGTGTCTCAATATTGGAGGTATCTTCTATGGGTTTTGTGTTAGTGGTTATTATTTCCCATCTAGTTATAGTTTTATTTCAAATGAAAAGAATTGTTTTAGAGGTATTTAATTTAAGATCCTATAACTTCTCAGAATATTACATGGTATATTTTATGTTTTCATGGTTTTAGGGGAATTTAGTTTGAATCATGGTGTTTATAAATAATAGATTTTATTTTGAGGAGGTGAATTGTGAAATGATTGTATTTATTTCACTTTGACTTTTTAGTTATGATTTTATGTCATAGTGTGAAGATGTTTTGTGGTTTATGGATTTAGTAGTGAGATGTTATTGTTATTCTGACTGAATTTGGATGATTGGTTTCATCATGAGGGGTATTGGTTGTGTTTGGTGGTTCCCAATTGAATATAAAATAGGTTTTAACTATTGTGTAAGGTTTTGAGAAATCTATAAGACCCCGGGACACCCTGAGAGGGGAGGAGTGAATCAGGGTGACAACTTTTTCTTTTAAAGTGAAGGATCTTGTTCCCACGTTGGTGGGAACTTGTTAAACCTATATGATGAAAAGGATCAGAAAGAAAACATCCACATGTAGAAATATGACACAACACATTTTACTCGGTTCACCACTAAGGGATATGCCCAAGGAGAAAATGCCGATCGGTTTTCGATCGTACCAAATTCTACTAATCTTTACTAGTTGTGGATTACAATGGTTCGGGAACTGTCACCTTGTCCCAGGCTCACTTCCTTCACAATGGTTTAGGGATAGATCACTTCTTCTCTCGAGTCACTCCCGTTGACTCCCCCTAGCTCACTGTCTTGGGTGAAGACGCACTCAGTTTATAGACATGAAGGTCTCTTTAATAGATTTGCATTGTAGTCTTTGTCTCTTGTTCAGCATGAGACAATGCTTGCATCCAAGTCTAAAATTGATGCACTAGAACACAGAAAACCACTAAAATTGATAACCATAATGTGCATACAAGCTTTACTGACTATTGTGCGTAACACCAACCCTTTGCACGTAAAACCTTCATATTGCGCGCAAACTTTACGTTTTTCACGTGGAAAAATATTTCATGCCAAAACACCTATTTTTGCGCAACTGAATCTTTTATGCACAACCCCAATATTTACGCGTAACAGTTCCTTTTTCGTGAATCCCATAATTTTCCGTGCAATCCAGAATATTTCATGTAAGCCCCTTTACATGATCCTTTTTCACGCATCAGACCTCAAAACGTCTCTATGACTTTTAACTATGAGGAATGAGGGGGGTCACCTCTTATTTATAGGCATCTGAGACCCCTATGCACAAAATCCCCTTTGGTGTGAAAACCTCTCATATGGTGTGTAATTTTTTGCATAGGTATCGTTTTCCGTGCACCTCTCTAGATATTTTGCACAGCCCATGCCTTTTCCCTTTTTCGACGTTTTGATTCTGAAACACAATTTGCGCGAAAAACATCATTCTTCTATTTCGCACACAACATTTTTTATTGCGCCCAACTCAAGTATTTCATGAACGACCCTTATTTTCCACACACCACTTCCTCTTTGTGCACACCTCCTTTTGCAGATAGTCCATGTCATCATTTTCTGATTTTGAGGCCCAAAAATTTTTCAAACACAGGGAAACAGCGCCACCTTAAATATTGTTGTCTGCATGAACTGTATGATCACATTGTTGACACACATTCTGAACTTCCACTGAGGATTGAAAACAAACACAAACCAAACTCCAATTTCTGAAAATAATAGTTGTGTTCCAACAAAATCCATTCATATTAGAGTAATGATTAATATTGTATTCTCGTAATGTGAGGTTCTTTATATATGGAATGAAATATATTGATGAGATTAATTAATTTTATATGTGTTTCCACTAAAATAATTTCATAACTACTATAGGTTGAATCCCTATGTGGATGATTTAATGGTTATGTCATTTTAGGTATTATTTCATCATGGCTCTCATAGTATATTGTGGCTCATTTCAGGGATGTATTATTCATTCTTATGGATCATATAATACATTATTCCCAAATTGGTTGCCCTATTATTTTCATTCAATGTATTCAGTTAAGGCTATTTTGGCAATACTTTTTCAAGGTAAGATAAAGAAGATCAAAATGTGATTTTTCTGGTGCATTTTAATTCTCTATTTTAAAGTGTTACGATCATCTATCACACCAAGATTATTTAAAACTATAATAGCTTTATAGATTTATAATTACATTGTAATTCTTATAGATATCTTCATTTCCCCCAAAATATTATATGACTCGAGTTGCATCCTTATAGACCATTGTGTTCCATTTGGTCATCTTTGGCCCATGCCATGCAAATATCATCCACTTTATGACCCAATGTGTGTTTTTATTCCATACATTTGTGTTTTATCCCTAATATTATTCCTAGATAGGTTTTAACACTAGTTAATATTTAGTTTTATTAACCTTTAGGTCATATTTTTATGGTGGTTTTTGTGTTCTAGTTATCTGAGGGTTAACATTTGTGATATTGTTCTTATGATCATCTTACTATCTATGTTCAGTTATTTTTCAATGAATTTATAGTTGAGTTAAGGGATTTAGAACATCTATTTTTTATAACATATATAAGTAACATGATTCATCATTTAGCTACTGGATGGAAAAGAATAAAATTAAAAATATTATTAATTTTACAAAAGGGAACATTAATAGAAGAAATAATTTTAATAGATATTATATGATCCATGACAGTTATTATGATATATGATGGTTTTATGTTGTCATGGAGTGTTTTTTATGGATATGATATATATAATATGAATTCTATTAATGTTTTATGGATCACCTCTCATGAAAGGATAATCACTTAAATATTGTAAAAAATTGTTTTCTAAAAATTTGAAATTTTAAAAATGTTTTATACTATAAATGATTTAATTCATCTTAAAATAATGATTAATAATTGATTTCATACTATTAATTGTTGCTAGTTTAATGTGGTTTCATTTTTTTTCTTGATGAGATGTTGTGGTAAATAAGGTTTATTGATATATGCTACCATGATAACTTTGACTATGATTATTTATTCTTATCTCACAATAAAATTTTAAAAAAATGTTAATTATGTCTAGGAAAAAGTTTTGTCATGGTAATATGAAATTTATAATTGTGAAGTGTTATATGCGTAACAATGAATTTTTATAGAAGTAAAATTAAAATGTTTAATGGGTTATTTATTATTATGGTATTTGGTTCAGTTGGATACTATCATCTAGTGGTTGGTATTATTGTGGTATTTTTTGGTGTAATGGTATGGGATTATTGGTGTGATGGTGGTGGAATTAATATTATTATGGAAATAGAAGTTATTTTATAGGTGTTATGGTGGTTTTTTATATGGGATGTGTCGATGACTTCATATTAATGAGTATGGGTGGTCGTGAGTTTTACTAAATTTTCCTATTGGAGTTTAATGTTATTAATAACAAAGAATATTACAAAGTGAAATGGGAAGTAATTTAACAATTTGGGGAATATTAATAAACTATGAAAATTTTAAATAATTTTGTATGGACAGAGATAAATGTTTATGTTGGAAAATCAATGGTTTGAAATAAAAAATTAAAAAATTAGTTGGTAAAGGAATATAATGTGTCTTGTAAAATGGTAAATCTAAAAATAGATAAATTATATGATTAAATTGGATGATTATGTTTTATTTTGTGGATATGTCTTGGATAGAGGGGATTGTTTGTGTTATAGTGTCGGAAAACATTATTAATTATTGAAGTTTTAATGAGGTAATTATTATGGTTTCTAGTGTATTTGTTTTTTATTGAAACCTTAATTTATGCATGTGAGTGTTTATAATATTTTTGTTTTTTCTTTTTATTTCTAAAAAACACCACCCATTTCATATGACCTTCTTAATGCTTAATTTTCTTTGGTTCTATGTGTTTTCCCCAACAACCAAAATTGTGGTTGAATAGTAGTCCAGTGACTCCCTCTTCCTCACTATCTCTTCCAATCATAGGAAGGCTATAATTTTATGAATATATTATTCATGACATATAGTGGTTATTGTATGTAAAATATGATGTTATAAGGATGTTATAGTGGAGACAATATATTTTTAGGGTCATATATGTGATATGAAAATATAAAAAAAATGTTTGTATGGGGATATAGAAGGGATGGAAGTTCCAAGACTACTTCCATTTGAGAGTGAGAGTGATGAAAAAATGGTAATGTAGTATTGAGGCACACTATTACTATATAATATTGATAATATGTTATTATACAGGAATTTGATATTGGTTGAGTGATCCATAGTGTGATTAGGTGATATATGACAAGATTTTGGATCGAGTTGGATATAGTTTTTATTCACTAAGGAATTACTATTATTCTTCATTATTTTTCTAAGCGGTCTTGAGGAGGATCCCACTGAGTATAATTTTATTCTCACCCCAATATAGAAATGATCATTTCTTGTTTTATAGAGGGAGTTAGTGATCAATATGGTTATTACTGGATTCTGGATTCTATGATTCTACCATAGTCACTTCTATAGGTGTTTCCTTTTAGTATTCTAATTTAGTGACCTTGTTCCCATATGACATTTACATGCACTGGGAGTAACTTTTAAATTTTATATTATATAGTTGATTGGTTTCTTTTATACTATTTCCTTAGGATTATGAGGTTGAATACTACCATACAAGTGTGATTATATCACCAGTGCTTGTAACAAAATTGTTTCTTAATAGAGGTTGGATTTATAAGTAACTCTCACCTTATCTACCGACCATGGAAGGGTTTCCATTGGATGTGGGTCATTAAATCAATATTGATATTTAAATTGGTCCATTGAATAAATATGTTACTATGTTTTATAATTTTAACTGTTACTGGTTACATATATTTTGTTTTCACACAAAGATAAAGGATATTATTGAAACTAAACTATTAGTGTAGTGATCTAGAGTTATGAAATATGGTTCCACAAGCATGGATGTGTTTATCAATGTTTGTGTATTTTGATAAAAATTAATGGGAAATTACATGTGATTAGTGTTATCTTTTTTATTTTTCAACAAACCAATTGAAATTTTCAATAACTAAATCACATTCAAAATAAATTTAATATTATAGATTTATGTGAGGTGAAATTATTTTGGATGATTAAAAGTGAATAAAGGATACTAGAACTAATAAGATGGTCTTATAGGGAATTTTAATTATTGAAAATAAGATCACATAATAATGATGATGTTCATTACCTAATGTGAAATAAAAATGATAAAATCACAACATAACCAATGTGTTCACATAGCTATTAGAGTTAAAATTTGATTGTGCTTTTACTGATATTTCATGAAATTTATATCATTGTAAAATGTTTACATATTATTTTAGTATGTCTAGAATGACATGAAAGTGATGAGGTTGTGATAAATACATTAGTATCTATATTGGAGTTTCTAAGGAGTCGCATCATAGTGGTTTGGATCATTATATAATGAACATATATGATAAGTTTGAGTACATTAGGTTATATGTCTTGTGAAATGAATACTTAAGGTCATATAATAGATAATTAAATGATGTTTTAGTAGTCAAGAGGAATGAATTATTTTCATTATTTGATTTAATGGTTCATGTGTTCACAAAACTTAAGAAATGATGATTTTTTTGGAATTGGAGGCTTTAAATTAGTTGATGTTGAATTAATTTTTCATGCTATGAATGGATTATAACACACCTTGAAAATTATGATCATGAAAAAATATGTTGTATAACACCATGATAAATAGAAAAAAATTGTTGAGTTTTTTGATTTATCCATCTTAGTTATTTTAATAATTATCTAAATCAACCTTTTAATCCCTATTGAACCCTCTGGTAATCTAGTTGCTTTATTATATTTTGATAATCCCAATTATGATTATTTGTATTTTGATAATCCATATTTGATCTATGGTTAAATACTTATTTGGGAATCTAGTTGCTTTAAGTATTGTTCTATTATTTTATGTTTAAATATTAGTCTTTCAGTTATTGGATGTTTGTACACTCTGACTTAACCGATTCTGCCAATAGAATGGTTAAACAGAACTAGATATAGTTACATCTTAGAGCTACCGGTATAGATTAGTCACTGTTACCTCAAATCCTACCGATACTCGAAGGTCACCGGTATGTAAGTCTACCGATACGCAGAAATTCACCGATATGCAAAGTCCGCCGATAGACAAAGATATCATTACACAACAAGTCTACCGTTATCAAAGGAAGTCTACCAATACAAGTCAGAGCTATCACTTCCGATACAAGACAAGTATATAGATACCCTTACATCAAAGTCTACTGATAGATCATGATCTACCGATACATCAAGGAAGCTACTGATAAGAACTTACCGCTACTGATACAAGAAAGTCTACTGCTACCGATGCAATCAAGTCTACCAACAGAATGTCTGCCTTTTCAAATTAAGTTTACCGATAGAAGGTTTACAGATGGAAAAGCTACTATTACACAAAGGGTTACCATTACACAAAGGGCTACCATTCCACAAGAAGCTACTGTTACACAAGAAGCTACCGTTACACAAGAAGCTACCGATACTCAGACCTACCGATACACAAGGCTACCGATATCCAAAGCTACCGTTCTAGAGACAGAATCTGATGCTGCCTTAATTTCTTTATCTTAATTTAGTCTTACCAATGGTCATATTAGGTTTAATTTAATGAAATTCCATTTATTTAATATGTGTTGTTGGATGTCAGGGAACTGTACCTCATACTTGCAAAAAGGAAATCATTTCCTTTTCTGGGGCTCGTGCTATAAATACAAGAAGTCCCTGTTGCATAGATACACACTAAGAGACATACAGACACATAAAAACCGAGGAATACATGTGGAATACAAAAGCAAGCAACATACACAAGAAGAGCTCAAAAGGATATACATGCACAATCAAGAAGACACAGAAAGCTCATATACACTCACGCTTACTCAAGAAAATATGTGTACATTCACGAAGGTTTTAAAGAACTTCATCGACTAAATTTCACTGTCTCTGAACCTAGATGTCAAGCAGACGACACTCTATTTTCCAGAAAAAAACTAGAAGAGGAATCAAAACCAATTCTGATCAATCCAAAGGAGTCCAGAGCTGCATGGTGATCATTAGATCAATTCTAAACTCTACATCTTTGCCTTTGTGATTTATTATTTACATTTTGAGTAGTGTGTGTCATTTGCTGTATTTTACACATACATTGTCTCCTTTACTTTAACTGGAGGATCTCTAAATCCTCACTCAAGCTCTTACATCGTTTATTTCCCACTAGGATAGTGGTAGAGGTCGTGTGTGACCTGGATAGCTGCATTTGCTGTTGTTTTGTTTCACAAGTAAAACTGTGGTAGTGGTATTTGACCTGGACAGTTGTACATTGTTGAGAACCCCGATCTAGGGTGTGGATCAATTTTTATAAATTATGAGAGGACTAAGTGTTGGCTTGAGACTGAACCTCTTGGTTATATCTGCTGTGCTTTATTTAGTTTTATCTGACCTTTTATTCCGCTGCCAAGTGCTTTGAAACATAAAACTGTTTTCAAAGCTACTCTGATAATTGAATTAGCAAGTGTTTGAATTAGTTGTAAATCATTAGGTTAGTTTCAAAATCTGATCTGATCTTCTGATTAGATCAACTGAGAATTAATCAATCCCTTGAGAACCTAACTGAAAGTTTGGTTTAATTCAAATTCAATACAATTAAATTTTTTTAAAATTGGGGGATTTTAGTCAAATATTTTAAAATAGAAATTTTAATTGGAACTCAATTCACTCCCCTCTTGAGTGTCCACTCCGACCAATATTTGGTATCAGAGGATTTAAAATATTTTCTGAAGTACCCTGTTTTTCAACTGTGATTTTAGTTGTATTTTAAAGTTCTTAAAATTTCTGTTATTTCTAAATTTTTATCCCTTTAAAATAGTTGCCTTAAGTATGTTATCATGGATAATAGACTTGAAGGTGTTGCTACCAATAGACCACCCTTTTTCAATGGCACTAACTATGCTTAGTTGAAAATAAAGATGAAAATTCATTTAGAGAGCATGGGTTTTGATATTTGGACTGCTATAGAATCAGAATATAAAATTCCTACTATTGTTAGATCTACTTGGAATGAAGCTACTAAAACATCCTACAATAATAATTGTAAATCCATGAATTCTCTGTACTGTTCTTTAGGAGATGAGGAATTTAATAGAATATCTTCTTGTAAAACTGCTTATGAAATTTGGGATACCTTAGATGTTTCTCGTGAAGGAACAACTAATGTTAAGGAAATGAGACTGAACACATATACTATTAAGTATGATAATTTTTAGATGAAGCTTGATGAACCCATTTATGACATGTATATCAGGTTCAACGAAATTTTCAACACAATGATCTCTCTGGGAAAGGATGTTCCATCAAAGGAACAAATTATGTGAATTCTGAGATGTCTACCTGAAAGATGGAGAGGAACTTCTGTCTCAATTAGAGAATCGTGTGATATAGTTGAATTGCTAGTCAAGGAACTCATTGGAAAGTTGGTGATGTATGAAGAAGAACTTAAGGTGAAGAAAGAAGAAGAATAAGAACCTAGATGAAAGTCTTTTTCTTTCAAATCTCAACTTCAAAGAACAAGGATTAGGAGAAACTTCGAGCTATAAACGAGAGTTAAAGCTGTGAAGACAGTGAAAGTGTTTTTGATAATGATGCTGAGACGGCTCACATTGCCAGAAGGATTAAGATGTTTTATAGGAAGAAGATGTTTTTCAGAAAATCAAATTACAAAGGTAAGTATGACAACAAGGGTCATTGGAAAATGGATTGGAAAAAATCTGATAAAAGAGATGAAGTTGTCTGCTATGGGTGAAAAAGAAAAGGACATATAAAAGCAGACTGTCCAAAGCTGAAGTACAAGAAGAAGTATGAATATAAGGACAATAAGTATAAGAAATCCATGAAGGACACTTGGAGTGTTTCTGAAGATAGCTCTAGTGAATCTGAAGTTTCTGAAGCTGAAATCATAAATAAGAAAAACATGTGTTTTATGACAAACACTTCTGAGGTAACATCTGAAACTCCTGATTTAAATTCATATTATTCTGAAGATGATTCTAACTCAGAAAACATGTCAAAATCTGAACTATGTGAATGTTGTGATATGATAGAACAAACATGTAATGAGATGACATACAAATACAAAGGTTTAAAGAAACAGTATGCTTTAACTATTAAACATAAATCTGATCTTGATATTGAAATAGAAAAGAATGATCAATTGCATAAAGAGAATACTGAACTAAAATTATCTGATGAGCAACTTAAGAATGATTTAGAAACGTTCACAAATGGAAAAGATAATCTTGCTCAAATGATTGTTAAGCAGATTGCACCTTGATATACTACTGGTATAGGATACCAACCTGGACAAAAAAAAATTACCAAAACTAGATTTATTCCTAAATATAGATAGCATGTAGATTGTTATAATTCTAGAAGTTCATATGCTTCAACCAGTTATATTAATATTTACGGATCTAATAAAGTTTATCTTTAAAAATCTGTTGATTCTAAAAATTTTATGAGAACCATAAGACAAATTTGGGTACCTAAAGTTTTATTGGCTAACCTGTCTGGACCCAAGAAAATCTGGGTACCAAAATCATTTCCTGTCTAAATATGTTTTGTAGGAAGCCTGCTTAAATAGATCCTATAGAAACACCTAGTACATGGACAGTGGATGTTCAAGACATATGTCAGGAGACTTCTCATTTTTTAAAAGCTTAGTTAGAGTTGATGGAGGCTTTGTCACTTTTGGTGATAATTCTAAAGGGAAAATCATCAGCTTAAGACAGATTGGTAACACTGACTCAGTATTAATTTCTAAAGTTCTATTTGTTGATGGGCTTATGTATAATTTACTAAGTATTTTTCAGTTATGCGATGATGGTTTTAATTTTAAATTTGAAAATGATTCCTGCAATGTTTTTAATTCTAAAAATGCTTCAGTATTTTCTGCTTTGCGAAATGAAAATGTTTATTCTATTAATTTAAATTCATTAGATATGCAAAATATTACCTATTTAAATGCTTTTCATAAAGAATCTTTGCTTTAGAACAGAAGATTAGGACACTGAAATGTACATTCACTTAGAAAACGTACTAGGAAGAACTGAGTTAGAGACCTTCCAAAACATGAATTCCCCGCAAATAATGTTTGTAATCCCTGTAAAAAGGGAAAGCAACATAATGTCTCTTTCAAATCAAGTAAAGAAGTGTAAACTTCTCAACCTCTCGAGTTGGTTCACATGGATTTTTTTGGACATTCTAGAGCTTCTAGTTTAAATAGGAAGCACTATGTTTATGTTCTAATAGATGACTATTCTAGATATACTTCGGTATATTTTCTATCTCACAAAAGTAAAGCTTGTTCTTACTTTGTTAAATATTCCAAGTCTGTAGAGAACCTTAGTGGACTTAAGATCAAAACCTTGAGAAGTGATCATGGTTGTGAGTTTGAAAATCATGAGTTTGAATCCTACTGCTCACACAATGGATATAGTCACAATTTCTCTGCCCCTAGGACACCTCAGCAAAATGGTGTAGTGGAAAGAAGGAATAGAACCCTTCCGGAAATTTCCAGAACCATGCTCAATGAGTATGACCTACCTGTTTATCTTTGGGATGAAACTATCAATACAGCTTGTTATACTATCAATAGGGTCTTGATTAGACCTATTCGTAAGAAGACCCCTTATGAGTTGTGGAACCATAGGAATCCTAAGGTTAACTACTTCAGAGTTTTTGGATTCAATGTCTTTATTCTTAATACTAAAGATAATCTTGAAAAGTTTGCACCAAAGAGTGATGAAGGAATTTTCCGAGGTTACTCTACTTCTAGTAAACCCTATAGAGTTTTCAATAAGAGAAACAAATGTGTGGAGGAATCTTTTCACATCGAATTTGATGAAACTGATCCACATGAACCTAAGACCTCACTTGAAAATCTTGAAGATGATCTCTTCGTTTTGAACCTTAATGATGAAGACAATGAACCTATAGTCAAAACATCCAGTTCTGGAATTTTTCCAGAACCTGTTTCTGTTGACTCCCAACTTGTTGATTAACCTGAAATCTCTAGCCCTACCTTTTCAAGACCAACAAGGATTCTAAAGAACCATCCCTTAGATGCTATTGTAGGAAATCTTGATAGAGGAACACAGACCAGAGCTTCTCTATGAAATCAGGTTGAACATCAAGCTTTTCTTTCACAATTAGATCCTAAAAATATCAATGATGCTATAAATGATGAATTTTGGGTAATAGTTATGCATGAAGAACTAAATCAATTTGAAAGAAATAATGTCTGGGAATTAGTAAAAAGACCTAAAGACACTTTAACCATAGGCACAAAGTGGGTGTTTAGAAACAAAGTTGATGAATCTGGAAATATCATTAGAAACAAAGCTAGACTAGTTGCAAAAAGTTACAATCAAGAAGAATGAATTGATTATGAGGAAACCATTTCACCTGTAGCTAGATTAGAGGCAATTAGGATCTTACTTGCTTTCGCATCACATCTGAATTTCAAGTTATATCAAATGGATGTGAAAAGTGCTTTTCTAAATGGTTTTATTGTTGAAAATGTTTTTGTAGAACAACCACCTAGTTTTTCAAATCCTCACTTTCAAAATCATGTTTTTAAACTTTCTAAAGCTTTATATTGTTTAAAACAAGCTCCCAGAACATGGTATGAAAGAATTACAAATTTTATTATTTCAAAAAGATTTACAAAAGGAATTGTTGATCCCACTCTTTTAATAAAAAGAATTTCAAAATATGTTTTAATAGTACATATATATGTTGAGGATATTATTTCTGGATCATCTAAAAATTCATTATGTACTGATTTTTCAAAGGTTATGCAGGATGAGTTTGAAATGAGCTTAATGGGAGAGATTAAGTACTTTCTTTGATTTCAAATCATTCAAACTAAAGATGGTATTATTTTTAATCAATGTAAATATAATAAGGATTTATTAAAACGTTTTGGTTTGGATAGTATTAAGGGAAGTGATACACCTATGAGTACCACCTGTAAATTGGATATTGATGAAACTGGGAAACCAGTGGATCAAACTAATTACAGAGGTATGATTGGGAGATTACTTTATCTTACTACTAGTTGACCTGATATTATGTTTAGTGTATGTATGTGTGCTAGATTTCAAGCTAACCCTAAAGAGTCACAATTACTTGCTATTAAAAGGATTTTCAAAAATCATAAAAATACTTCCAATTTGGGATTGTTTTACCCAAAAGGACAATCATTTGATTTAATAAGCTATTCAGATGCTGACTTTGCTGGATGCAAGTTAGATAGAAAGAGCACATCTGGAATATGTCATTTGCTTGGAATGTCCCTAGTATCTTGGTGTAGTAAGAAACAGAACTCAGTTGCATTATCTACTACTGAAGCAGAGTATATTGCCGCTGGTAGTTGTTGTGCACAGATTCTGTGGATGAAACACACTTTATTGGACTATGGATTTGTTTTTAAACATGCTTCAATCAATTTTGATAACACTAGTGTGATCAAAATCTCAAAGAATCCTTTGTCTCACTCTAGAACAAAACACACTGATGTTAGATAGCACTTTCTAAGAGATCATTATCAAAGACGTGATATAACACTTGAATTTATAGGCACTGAACTTCAATTAGCTGATATTTTCACTAAGCCTTTAAGTTCCGAATGATTTAGTTTCATTAGACATGAATTCGGAATGATAAGTTTCTCTTAAAACCATTAGGAGACCTCACCATTAGATAAACCTCACAGTTAGAGAAACCTCACCGTTAGGAGACCTCACCGTTAGAGAAACCTCACTGTTAGAGAAACCTAACTGTTATGAGACCTCACCGTTAGAGAGACCTCACCGTTTGGAGACCTCACAATTAGGATACCTCACCATTAGGAGACCTCACCATTAGAGAAACCTCACCTTTAGGAGACCTCACCGTTAGGGGACCTCACCATTAGGAGACCCCACCATTAGAAGACCTCAACGTTAGAAAAACCTCACCATTAGGAAACCTCACCATTAGGAGACCTCACCTTTAGGAGACCTCACCGTTAGAGAATCCTCATCGTTAGAAGACCTCACTATTCAGAGACTTTACTAGTACATCTCCCATGTTGTTTTTTAATTTTCGTATTAAGTCCGAGACTTCAAATTTTTTAATATAAGATTTATTTTATTTGTGAATCCTAAATGATATTAAAACCCGATATTAGACATCACTCAATCTCATCGCGAACTCATCTTTTTGAATCCCTACAACCTAAACCTCTGAAGCAGCAAAACCCTAAACCTTGAATCTGTAATTCCCCGCATCAAGATACCCCTGGTTACAGATGTTAGTAAAGAGCCGCAAGCAAAAAGACAGAAGGTGACCAATGCTGATGCCAGTGGAAGCGGTGAACGTATAGATCGAAGGAATCCAGTAAACTCGCATCTCTCAAGGAGAGATATTGTCGTTGAGAAAGAGGTGTGTGTAGAATGGCACATGGAGAGAAATTACTTGCTTCTTAAGGTTTTAGAAGAACAAGGTTGGATTGAGTGCTTCTCAAACAACAATGGAACTTATTATCCAGGACTGGTGAAATAGTTTTATGAGTTCATTTGTTTTGAAAAATCTGATGAAAAAAGCAGAATGATTTCTTATGTGAATGGATAGGAAGTTTCTTTTACTTCAGTGGAATGGGCTGGGAACTTAAGAGTTCCGCATGAAAGATATTGTTCTTTTTATTCAAAATCCATACCCACAACCAGTGATGTGTTTAAGTATGAAGATGCATTATTAGAGCTAACATGAAATGGGACCCCTAGAAAAGTAATAGTTGCAGAGATGGTAGGAGAAGATAAACTTATTTTAAAGTTTATTAAACATGTAATTAGTCCAAGGAGAGGAGAATTTGCTACATTGAGATTCCAAGACATTTATTTGTTACATCTGTTGAAGCATGGAGTTAAGGTAAATCTGTGTAGATTGGTTTTGATTCATATTGAGGATATGACTAGACCGAAGTCTAAGTCAAATGTACTGTTTTTCTCAAAGTTGATTTTTGTTTTGATGAAAGCAAAGGAAGTGGATGTACCTCAGGATGAAATGATAATAGTTAAGGATAACTTCTACATCACCAGGACTGTCTATAAATATATGAAAGCCAGCTGGAATCCTTGGAGAAAATCATGGGTTAATGATGAAGGAAGAATATATGATAAGTTCACACCAAAGGACCATCCCTCTATACCAAAGAATGTAATAGATCTTGGTCTTGGACCAGATGAGTCAGAACCAGTCTACAATGATGATGAAACTGAAGCTGAGGAGGAAGAGACATCAGTAGAGGAAGGAGGAGACCCAGACATACCCCCTAGTCCTGTGCATCATGTTATTTCTTATGGAGAAGCTAGCCCTCCAAAAGAACTACCAAAGAGAGAAACTGTCTTGAAGGACAATGATACAAAGACTATAGAAGAAGGAGAAGAATCATGCCAGCATGTTGTTAAGGAAAACTCTAAGAGGGATGAGGCAACTGAATCAGATCATGATGTTAATGGAGAAAAGGAGGCTGCTGGTGAAGCAGATGATGAGGAAAATGTTGAAGAAGAACTCAGTTTGAGTCCTCTTATAGTCAGTACGGTCAGGACAGTACCTGATCAGGAAGCTGAAGTATCATCTATTGTTTAGAAAGCTCTTGATCCATCATTGAAAATGGCTATTGAATCTACTGTAGTTGAAGTGGAAATTAGAGAATTACCTCAAGCAGAACAGTTGGAGGAGATAGATTAGGAGAATGTTCCAAGTGAGGGGGAGAATCTTGGCTCAGTATTAGTGCTATCTGACATTGAAGGTTGGACATCAGATATATGATATATGGTTCTTGATCTTTCTTATGGAGATTCTGATGAGGATGACCATACCCAAAGAGAATCAGTTACCCTACCTATTGTGGCTGAAAATGTGGCAACCTAGGAGGACCTTGAGTCCTTAAAAGATGAATTGAAAAAAGAAATAAGAGAATCAGTGGAAGATATGAAGAAAAGTATGGTTGAAGAGATGAAAAGCGTGGAGCAATCCCTTGAGTTATCCATTGGATATTGTGTATCCAGTCTATGAAAGAAATTATGGATGAAATTAAAGTGTGCCACACTTAGATTGAGAGTTGGACAGGAGCTGTAGTTGCTTTGAGACAATCAATTTCTTCTCTGACTACCATGCATAGCTCTCAAACTCAAGTAAACTCTAACATTCGATATATCAAAGAAGTGGTCAAGAAATTTGTGGAAGTTTTTGAGGCCTTTAAGAAGTCAGTCAAAGAACATATGAACAGTCAGGATGCACTTGTTCAGAAGGTAGTTAGTAGTCTGACTCAATCCTTTAAGGAGACAGTGGGCTTCTCAATGAAACCTCTTCCCTCATCTAGCTCCATTGTGAACGTCGAACAGATCTGCACTATTATTCATGAAGAATTGTCTAAGGAAAGTCCCAGTGGTGCATCAGATATTCAGATTCTTGCTTCCACTAGGGATGTTACTAGTTTTGTTCGTGATCACCTGCGGGCAGCTACTGCTTCTCAAGATGGAATCAAGAATAAGGTGGATGCTTATTTCGACAAGGTTTATACCAAGAAACAAATGAAAAATCATTTCAAGCTTTTGATTGAGAATATGAAGTTACCTCTAGTGACCCAAGACTTCAAAGAACATGTTAGTAAGCTTAGGGAGCTTACTTCTGCTTTGGATAAATTCATTGAGAATCGAGATGACTTTATGTCTACAATGGAGAGAGGAGGAAGCATTATAATGGATTTCGGGAACTTTCTGCTGCCCTTCCTGCATGTGGATGCCAGGCCAGTGATTGTGCCACCTGCCCTTCTTGCTTCTGCCTCTGGGAATACCCCTCAATTAACTCTAGTTCATGCTATTCAAAGCTTGACTCCTTTGATTCCACAAAGCACCACATATTTCGGATCCGGTACAGTTTCAGTGGCCAATCCTCCTATTGTTCTGTCAGCCATTCCAACGCCATCTCCTCAATCTGAACCTACACCCTCTTCTGATCCTAATGGAAAGAATCGTGTTCAAGAAGAGGATTGAGTGATTCATGATCTTGTTTGATAGGATTCACTTGTATTTCTGAACTTTTAATTTTTTTTTCAGTGTATCTATTTTTCCTTAATGAAAATTCTCTTGTATTCTCTACTTTATTTATTTCTCTGCTATCTTTTTTTTCTTTGTGTTAATCACAAAGGGGGAGAAAATGTGCAAATAAAAATAAGAAATGAGACCTAAGAGTTAACAAAGGGGGAGAAACACACAATGGGGGAATGAGAAAATGAGATTTAAGAGAGAATCTTGTAGTACAATTGAAAGGGGGAGGAATATAGAAGTTTTATTCTAAACAAAATAATCCTATTCCTCTAATGCCAATTTCATTTTCCTTTTTCCTCTGATACTATTTCATTTTTTTGGCGTAGGTTGTGATTATCAAAAATGTGGATATTGTTGAACCCTCTGGGAATCCAGTTGCTTTATTATATTTTGATAATCCCAATTAATGATTATTTGTATTTTGGTAAACCCTATTTGATCAATGGTTAAATACTTATTTTGGAATCTTGTTGATTTAAGTATTGTTCTATTATTTTATGTTTAAATATTAGTCTTTCGGTTACTGGATGTTTGTACACTCTGACATAACCAATTCTGCCAATAGAATGGTTAAACAGAACTAGCTACCATTACAGCTTAGAGCTACCGGTAAAAATTAGTCACTGTTACCTCAAAGCCTACTGATACTCGAAGGTCACCGGTATGCAAGTCTATCGATACACGGAAAGTCACTGATATGAAAAGTCCACTGATAGACAAAGACATCGTTACACCTAAAGTATACCGTTATCAAAGGAAGTCTACCGATACAAGTCAGTGCTACCGCTACCGATACAAGACAAGTCTACAGCTACCGTTACATCAAAGTCTACCAATACATCAAGATCTACCGATACATCATGGAAGATACTGATAGGAACTTAACGCTACTGATACAAGAAAGTCTACCGGTACCAATGCAATCAAGTCTATCGATAGAAAGTCTACCATTACAAATTAAGTCTACTAATAAAAGTTTTACCGATGGAAAAGTTATCATTACACAAAGGGATACCGTTACACAAAGTGAAACCGTTACACAAGAGGCTACCATTACACAAGAAGCTACCGTTACACAAGAAGCTACCGTTACATAAGAAGCTACTGATACTCAGACCTACCGATACACAAGTCTACTGATATCCCAAGATACCGTTCCAGAGACAGAATCTGATGCTGCTTTAATTTATTTATCTTTATTTAATCTAACCAACGGTCATATTAGGTATACTTTAATGCACTGACATTTATTTAATATGTGTTGTTGGATGTCAGGGAACCATAACTCGTACCTACAAAAATGAAATCATTTCCTTTTTCAGGGCTCGTGCTATAAATACAAGAAGTCCCTGTTGTAGAGATACACACTGAGAGACATACAGACACATAAAAACAGAGGAATACACGTGGAATACAAAAGTAAGCGACATACACGAGAGGGATCAAAAGGATATACATGCACAATCAAGAATACATTGAAAGCTCATATACACTCATGCATAGTCAAGAAAAGCTGTGTACATTCACGAAGGTTTTGAAGAACTTCATCGACTACATTTCACTGTCTCTGAACCTGGATGTCAAGCAGACGACAGACTGTTTTCCAGAAAAAACCAAATGAGGACTCAGAACCAATTCTGATCAATCCAAAGGAGTCCGGAGCTGCATGGCGATCACTAGAGCAATTCAAAACTCTACATCTTTGCCTCTGTGATTTATTATTTACATTTTGAGCAGTGTGTGTCATCTGCTGTATTTTAAACACACACTGTCTCTTGTACATTAACTGGATGATCTCTAAATCCTCACTCAAACTCTTACATCGTTTATTTCCTACTGGGATAGTGGTAGAGGTCTTGTGTGACCTAGACAGCTGGATTTGTTGTTGTTTTGTTTCCCACGTAAAACTATGGTAGAGGTCTTTGACCTAGACAGTTGTACACTATTGAGAACCTCGATCCAGGGTGTGGATCAATTTTTTATAAATTATGAGAGGATTAAGTCTCGGCTTGATACTGAACCTATATCTGTTGTGCTTTATTTAGTTTTATCTAATCTTTTATTCTTCTTCCAAGTGCTTTAAAACATTAAACTGTTTTCAAAGCTACACTGATAATTGAATTAGCAAGTGTTTGCATTAGTTGTAAATCATTATGTTAGTTTCAAAAGCTGATCTGATCTTCTGATTAGATCAACTGGGAATTAATCAATCCCTTGAGAACCTAACTGAAAGTTTTCTTTAATTCAAATTCACTACAATTCAATTTCTTTTTTAAATTGGGGGATTTTAGTCAATGATTTTAAAATAAAAATTTTAATTGGAACTCAATTCACCCCCTTCTTGTGTATCCACTCCGACCAACAATCCCAAAAATCATATCCATGAGTGCCTATAAGTTTTGGAAATATATGGTGGCTAGAAATGAATCCCGAATATTTGAAGTGGATGTTCTTCCAAAAAATGCTATATTGGAATCAAATTTTATATTAGTTGATAGAATATTTATTCCTAGAGTTCAAGTGTTGAAAATTAGATGAGAGGAATATACAGAAGATAATTAGGTTAAATATAAATATAAATAGAAATAATTAAGAAATAACTTGATGGAATTATATCTTCTGTGAAGACTATATTATCCTAAAAATTTAGATTCTATATATTATTTTTATTTATATAACATCACACAAGTACAAGACACATTGTGTAAAATAGGTTAAAATAGAATCCCTACTCATTTCTAATACCCATAGTGATCTAGTTGAATGCTTTATCATGGGTTTTAATGGGACATTATTAGGATGAAACTACCCATTTTATGTAGTTAACATCATAAAAATATATGGTTTCCAATTCTTTTGTGGCTTTGAGTGTGTTTGGATGATGTACCATAATCATTTCATGCAAATTATATACTATAAAAGGTTATATGAAGAATAAATTTAAAAATAATTGAACTCATTAATTCAATCTAATGAACTATCACTATGTATGTTCGACCCTTTTCAACTGTCATTAAAGAACCTAAGATTCCATCATTGATGATCATATATTTAGAGTTTGGTGAAATTATATTATTCTATAGTTTAAGTTCAATATATGAATTCTTATTTTTATGATCGATCCCATTAATTTAGTGAAAAAGTGTATTCATTCTTTTGATGGGAAAACTCATTATAAAAGAAAATATCAGATGTTAAATATATTTTATCAATTATAACAGTAGTATTGGGGGCTCTTTATAATGGAGTTTTCCTAGTATGAACGTTGGTTTGACAACTATAAATTTTTTAATAAATTTTTAGAATGATTACCAATCCTCGAAATCAATTTTTAATCAAATTAAAAAATAGAGTTTCATAATGATAAAGGGATTATAAAATAAAAAGAATTTGGGAAAAATTGGGAAAATTTTATTAGGGAAATATGAAAATGAAACATTTCGGGTTTTAATGTTATATGATGAAATATTAATTTCTCAAGATAAATAATTATGACAAATTACATGAAATTCTCAAATGAGTAATCACATTTATGAGAAATATTAGAGGTTTTGGTGAGAATATGAAAGATTATATAATTTTTTAGAAGATATTATATATCATTAGGGAGAGACTTGATGAAATTGGTTTGACCCTCAATAAAAAAAATATTGGTACACGTACATTTTTTTCACATAACATATTTATTTCGTATGAAAGGAGTCAAGAAAACTTTTTCCTGAACATGAATAAGGTTTATAAATAACTATCCATTAAATCCTAGAATCAAGGGTATAGTTGGAAAGAAGTTATAATTGAAAAAGAGGATTCTGATGAAGAAGATGGAATTCAAATTATATTTAAAAAAATCATGTTATTTATTTCAAGAATCATGAGAAGAGTATGTGAAAATTATTAGAGAAGTCTATTGATAAAGCCTAACACCTTGAAATTATAATGTAAGAATATTATATTTAATAGCATGTATAAAACAAAACACCAAGAGTAGAATAAAATATAAAAACATAAGACATTAAAATATATATAATATATCAAATAAATATATTTTATATCTTGTAATTCAAACAACACTAATTTATATTTCATTACACACAAGAAAAAATTTCTTTGGTAGTTTACGTTACATGCATGACAGAGTTTTATAGAATAACAACATATTATCAAGTTATTATTAAATAAAGTAGCCTCTAAATTGATGGTTATGGATATGATTTAATAAATTATGATAATATATGTTTTAATTCATTATATCTAATACTTTATAAATTAATATAAAAACTAATTCAATATAATGGGAATTTTTTATAAAATACTATTTTTATGCTCACAAGGTAATTTTATCACAATAAATAATATAATTAAAATTATTGAATGATATTAATGTAATATATATAAACATATATATTATATTTAATAAAATACTTTTTAAATTAATCCAATAGTTTTTATATGCATAAGATGAGAAAAAACCCAATTTTACATTTAAAAACCTTTATTTTTATAAAGGAAAGTTTACCTCTTTTTAATGGAGGACCTATTTTGAATATTAAATTTGAATATTAATTTTAAAAATATTAGAAATTTAAAAGGAAAAAATAAAATTATTTTTTGAAATAAAAACATAAAAATTATCTTAAGATGACTTTTTGTTTTTATTCTGTAAATTTTCATTTTTTATTGAATAATGAAAAATACATAAAATTAATTCAAAATTTATTTTTAATATAATATATTTATAAGAATAAATTATATTTTTTTTATTTTTTTAAATGTTTATTTAGATAAACTTTACATAAAGTATTTCAATTTAGGTCATTTTGATAAATTTCACTTTTAAATTGGATATGAAAATATAGAAATCTAAGGAATATTTTTACTTCAAAAACCTCACATTAACGCCCCATCTGTGGGATTTATTTTAATTAATTTCTAATACTTATATGATTGGTATTTAGAAAAATTGAATCCATATTTTGAATACAATTAATTATATTTTCTAACAAGATCAACTTATTTTTTTAACAAAATTATTATTAAAAGTGATTAAAATTAATTACAGTGATTAAGAGAAAAATATGCTTTATAAGAAGCTAATCCATAAACTTCTGGACCAAAATTATCTATAAATTTTTTTAAAATCCAATGGATGGAAATAGTTTTATCCCATAATAACTTTTATTTAATTGAAACAATTATTAGATCCACATTTAATGAAAATAACATTAATGGAATTCCCTTTCCTAAAAATTACAAGAATATCACTCCTCCACCACTACAAAAAGGCACTCACCCCTCTCACTTCCTCACACATATCAATCCATTTTTCTCACCCAAAATATTATCAAATAATATCCAAATATCCAAAAAAATAAACCTAGAATCCTTTCTCTTGTCATAAATCCTTCCAATTAACCATGTTGGTGCAAACCAGTAGGAGTTACCCAAGGAAGAGGTAACATCCAACCAGAGGCTCTTTTATTTTATTTTCATTATTCACCTCCTAAAATATTTGTATTGGATGAATAAATAATAAATCAATTATCCTAAATATACTGATATGTTTTAATATTAAGGGTTCAATGTACACTTACACAAACTTCTATCAAATTGGTTACAAACCTACTATTCTTGGGTATTGTGAACTACCACCCCACAAAATGATGATATTAATTTTTCTATTACCACATTACATGGTAGGTAATTATGATATAAACTATATTTATATATTTTATATATGATATTCATAATTTCTTTATTCTTATTTAATTATTATATAACACATAAATTTATGCTTTCATTTTTTAGTATTACGGTTACATCGTTTGTGGAAGTGTGAACTATCACCTCCTCAAAGTGATGTGATTCATTAATGATATATATGGAATGTATAAAGGGTGATTTTAATAAACTTATGTTAATTTTATAAAATAAATATTATAATTTAATTATTATACACATATATATAATTTATTTTTAATTATATTAATATGAAAAATAAATGATATTAGTGATCATTCATATGTATGGCATACTGTCTCCATGAATGGTACATTTCATTTCATATCTATAGATACTATGGATTATTATAAATAAATATATATTTAAAATATATAATAATTAAATTTTGTTTTACAATCTATATAATATTAAATCATGATCTATGTAATTGGAATAACAAATAACAAGTCAAAACATCCTCGAGAAACTAGACAATCAACACTCGAAATAGTGTAAATAATGAATGATTACTAAAAAACAAGAAATAAGATATTATAATATGATCATATATGATATCCTTAATATTTCTATTATTATAGAATAAGTTATAATCATTATTAACACCATTATAAATGTGGTTATAGGAATTTCACTCAAATGGAAGCACAAGGTAAGGGATTTCGTCTCAATTTCTTTTCATTGAGTCATATTGTAATGTTATAAACCTAGTTTATTTTTTATAGTGTATACACTACATTTGGAATGTAATATCATAAATATCATTATTATCATGATATTATAAGTTTATTTTATTGTTATTCTATGAAGGGTAATCTGATTCCAAATGTTTTAAAGTTGTATAGGAAACATTGTAATGTTTAAAGATTATTTTCCTAAAAAATGTTTTATTGGTAATTAAATTGTATTTACATTAATAATAATAAAAATTATCGATACTTATCATACACTATCTAATTATCCAAAAAATCGGTATTATTTTTTCAATACTAATATTTTCTCACAAGGAATATTTTTTATTAATTAAATTTATTTTTTTGATATATGATGAATGCTTTAGTTAGGTATGAAACATATTGGTCCTAGTTATAGATATCCCTTAAATGCATCATTTGCCTCATGAGATGAACTGGTTGGCTAACTCAGCTATTGTTTTACCCGATATGGTAAACTATCTTGTTAAAGTTATTGACAATAAAGGAACCATTTATCTCTAAAACATGGCATCCAATAATTAATCATTTCCCTAATTCAGAGTCAATTACTATTTATCCATGATGTTTTTCTTCGACATAACAATGGATGCCTTTAATTCTTATTTTATTGATTAAATATAATGTGTTTTTAGTTTCTTACATTTCAATATTCATTGTTCCTTATATAGTTATTTTAATGGTATGTGATATTAGTTATTTACCTTTCTTTGTTGATTTACACTCATATATTCTTTATTACTCCCAATTTACATACCCATTACAAGCATTTTAGCTCACTATTATTAATTTAACTTTCCCCATGTTATGATTAAGGTCACTTGGAATGAATTTCAAGGATAAAATATATTTTATTTTATTATTTACCATGTTTTTATTTTCCTTTACCAATGTATTATGGGAATTTTGTATGTAATCTAGTTTTACAAAACTAATAAACTATTTTTCCCTTTGGGATTTGAAGCTTGTAAATATTCCAATGTGATAAATTAATAAACCAACTCTGTGTCTCTAGGGTCTAGGAATTACAGTTGGTATCAAGAAAGGTTTTCAGAAATCTTGGAAACTTTATTTAAAAAACATAGATTAAGGAACATAACCCTAAGATTGACATTAAGGATAAGTATATAAGATCATCCTAGAATGTTGGTAAGGTATATATTCTGTGGGTTTTCCCTAACACCCGAGATTTTTATGATAAATATTGTTTTTTTATGTATTATGTTATATGAAACACCAAAATAATCTTTCACTACACACAAAACTATCTTGCTTGCATTATACGCAGGATCAACCTTTCTCAATAGCTTACGTTGTACGCAATACTGAGTTTCACTAAATAATGATATGTTATTAAAATATTATTAAAAATAACAGTTATGAATACTGATACCCACTTTTTGAAATTTTATAAATTTTATATTTCAAAATGGACTTCATTTTTGGATTCGGAATATCGAAATTAGCCTACTGTGAAGTTTTGGTATTTTTTTGATAACATTAAATTTTTGATGAATAGTGAAAAACACTAAGTCATAGTTTAAAACCGAAATTTTATTTAAATAATTATTAGTTTTATTTAAATTTATTTTAGGTCAAAATAGATACATAATAACTATATAAGTAAAATTTTATTCATTATAGTCATTTTATAATAATATAGATATATACAAATATTATTGAACTTTTGACCGTCTTTTACCCACCTCCTAGGAGCATTTGTAATTGTACATAAAACTTAATTTTTCTACTTATGTGAGTTGATTTTTGAAAATCTGAGAGATATGGTTAATATCAAGGAGTAAAATGTGGTTCAATGAGATAAAAATAATTTTTGGTGAACATTATCTTTCTACTTTTATGTACCACAGTTAAAAGTAAATAGGGTAATTAAGGGTAAAAATGATATTATTAATACACTAACACATGTCCTAATTCTATTGGAAAAGTTTAATTCATCCACAAACAACCATAGGGATAAAATATTACTCTTTAGGTTCACTTGGACTAGATTAGGACATTTATTATTATTTTATTTAAAGAAGAGTTAAAAGAGTTAAAATCAAAGATTAATAAATAAAACATTTTTAATATAGGAATATGTATAAGATAAATTAGACTAAAAATATTAATTATAAATCTAAGAAGATTTCATACATAATTGTATTTTATTTATAATTTTTATACATTAAATAAGTTATTTTATTTATGACACAATGATGATGTAGTAATTACCTTTTCAATGAAATTTTAACATAATTGATATTATAAATATCCAAATAAATGTAATTTGAGACTTTTTTTGAATTAAAATAATTTTATATGTTAGTATTACATGTTAGTACTGATTTAATTAAAATTTTTTGAACTAAGAATGCTGTTATGATTTTCACAAAAATCAATTACCAAATAGTATCAAAATTGACATAAAAACGTTTTTAAAACAAATATTATATTATTAATTGTTATTTTAATCCTAAAAATATAAGGTTCTACCAAATGACTTACATACGGTTATATATATTAATAATTAACCACTTGGGGTTCGTTTGTCTTGTTATTGTAAGTTTATTAACCATGTAGTGTAAGAAAACAAGAAGACACGGTAAAAGTAAAATTATTTAACTTAGAGTTAAATCAAATGATAAGGTTACAATAGTAACATAAACTTGTCTAAAACCTATTGGTTGAGAGGATTTAAACCCATATCCACTTTAGCTTTGAAATAAATCAATTTGGAGCTATTATAAACCGAATATTACTTTATTATCAAATAATATTTTATGTTTTTCCTAAGGTGCCCCTCTCCTCCCTTATAAAAGGGCACATCCTCCCTCTCTTTCTCACATAATTTTGAGCCTTAAAGCTTAGCCAAACCCTTCCCATTTCCCTTCCCAACATGCCTAGAAACATAAGAGAGGTTCTGGTCTTCTTCAAAGACCAACTTTAGTGCCCTTAGAGGAGGTTTAGAAGAGGCACGTCGAAGAAGAGGTAATATCCTTTACCAACTCTTTCAAATTCATTTCTTCTTCTACATCTTATTCTTTTGTTTTTTCATAATAAAGTAATATAATCAGTATCACACATATACGTATATGTTATTATAAATATTAAACAACCCTATTTCACCTTCTATCCATCCTATGAAAAACAAAAGCACCCCGCGTGTGTACGTATGGAATACCATCTCCACGCTGTGGTGTAATCTGTTTTTCCAACAACACCTTACATGGATGGGTATAATGTTGTAAATTATAACTATATATAGTTATTATAACATGATATTAATTTTTAGGCATTCCATAATCCACTCCAATACCATTCAATAATTATGGGAACGATATAATCGCTCGTGCATACGTACGACCTACCGTCTCCATGATGTGATGTGACTCGTTCTACATGATCTTCATTGAATAATGATTATATAAATGAATTGAATGAATAAGTATGATATATATTATACTAATAAAATTCTATAAATGATTTATCTATAACATAAAAATAATAATAAGAATTTATTTGACAAAACACGGATAAGAACATAAAGAAATGAACACCCGAATAACAAGTAGCAATGAAATATTACTAATAAGAAGATAAGAATATGACCATATATGATATAATAAAAATTAATATGATTTTGTGATAAATAAATAACATTATTTAAATCATTATACCGGAGGTTTGGATATGTACGAAGCATATCATACCTAAGGTAATGGAAAATCTCGCAATCTCATTTTTATCTGAGATTGATTATACTTTAGAATTTACTGGGGAATATTTTTCATCCACATCCATGTTTCCTCAATATGTAATATTATTTATATCCTCCTACAATTTTTTCAATCCAATTTTACCGATTGGTGAATTTTAGTAATAGATATGAAAGGATTCCTTTTTCATTTTCAGTACGAGATACTTTATGACTTTTCCTGCCTAAGTATGAGAAGAATGTTTTTTTAACTTATACGGCATGAATGGATTTTTATGATTTCACAGAACATTATTTCCATGAAGCATCCTTTAAAAGTTTTCAAGTTTATTTTTCATTAACTTCTTTTAGTTTAAAATTTTATGATATGTTAATAAAGGAAAAATGTTTTTGAAGTAGAAAGGATATTTTTCTCAAGAATGAAGTTCAAATGTTTTATCAAAATAATTTTCCATCTAAGATAATTTAGGGTTCTATTTCTATCCCTATTTTTACATTTTTTTAATTATGTTATGATGGAATTATTTTTATTGTGTCCTTTTATCTTATATGGATTATGTTATGATGGCATGATGTTTGAGAATCTCATTTCTATTACATGGGTTATGCTATGATGTACGATTTATGATTTTGTGGCACACATAAGAATGGTATAATTATGAGATGGTTGGGACCTATATCTCCATCCAATGCATTGGTTAAATATTTATATCTCATGAGATGGACATGTCTGGAATGGCAGGTGAATCTGGTTTTGTGATACAGGACTGAAACGAGGAGTGAACTCGGTTTAGAAATAGACTTTTCTGCTAGGATAGTCTTAGAAATGAGTCTTGACTAATATGAAATTATTATCTATGATTATGTGTGTATGCCACAAAGTTTCATGTTTTATGATAATATTATTGGGATTACATTTCATTACTATGATTTATCTCGTCTCATGATATTATGATCTCTATTGCAGGTTAATATTCTCAAAATGTTATGTTCTTATGAATATTATATGATTGATATTTCCTTTGTTTACCCTTTCTGAGCATTTGAGCTCACCCTTTTGTATCTTATCTTTTCCCAAGGCCAGGAATAAGGGTTTTAAGTAGTATATTCCAAAAGGGACTCTAGATATAATGAAATAAATGGGAGACAATGTAGATGATTTATGTACCAATTGTTTATGTTTCCCAGTTTCTAAAGACAGTATACCTATACGGTGCTATCATGGTTTTTTTATATCTTGTAATAACTATACTTCAATTCTAAAGTAATAACAATGTATGTTAAGTATAGGTCATTATAGTTGGTATCAAAGTAATGGTATAATCAACCATTGGAAACTAGGATGTGAAATCCTTAGTAAGAACCATAAGGATATGTCTAAGCATAGAACACAATTTTAGTGTTTTAGAAATGGCCAAGATTAACCTATGATAAGACTTAAAGTGTGAAATTTTATTATTTATTATGTTGTTTTCTTGTTATAATTAGTGTTTCTCGCACTGTTCTTCTTGGTTTTAGTTAATGGCTGAAACCTAAAGGAACCGTGTTAATGCGTAATGTGATGGGAAATTCAATTATTGTCCCTCTGAGCAACCAAATGTTATGGAAGCTGGAATAAAAAATCATGTAGCCATGCTCACACAACATTCTCAAGCTAGGAATCATGCATGACTTCCAAAGGAGAAAAATAAGGAGAAAAACTCTATTGAATCCTTTATGAGGTAGTGGCCACCCTCATTCAGTGGGTCTACTAATCCATTAGTCACTGAACAATGGATCAGTACCACTCAAAAGATATTTTTAGTTCTATAATGTTCTGAACATTATAAATTCATCTTAGTAGTATATCATTTAGAAGGTGAATCTGATCAATGGAATAATCTTATCAAGAATACGAGGTAGAGAGACTAAATTGATTCCATGGAATGGGAAAAGTTCAGGAACTTATTTTTCAATAAGTACTTCCCTCGTATTCTTTGATCAAAGATGGATAAGTAGTTCCTTGAACTAAATCAAAAGGATTATGAATCTGTTGGTACCTATGAAGCAAATTTTACAATACATGCAAGGTACGCATCTGGAATTATTATCCAACCTGAGAGTACGATTGATCGATTCTTTAGTGGCTTAAAACCATGTCTCTGAAGGGAATTATCCATAAGGGACTTCAATAACTATAAGGAAATTGTTCGCTGTGCTCTCAAGGTTGAGATGGAAATTGGAGTAAGCCATTAGTCATATGGGTTTCATAAGAAGAGGAAAACGGAATTCAAAGGAAAATATAAAGAGCACACTGAAAAGAAGATGAGTTTTCCCTTATTCTCAATGTGGGGAAAGAAACATGGAGGGAGTTGTGTTAAAAGGACAAGTAAATGTTTCAAATGTGGAAAATAAGGTAATCGGGCATTTGACTGCCACAATGATGGGAAGAAGATGTCTAGTGATGCGAACAAGGAAAAGGCTACACAGAATGCACCTCCTACACTTCAATGTTACAAGTGAAAGTAAATGGGGAATTATGATAATCAATTCCCTAATCCAAGGGTTGTTGATGATGATTGACGTCAACAAACGCTTAAGTCTAAAGACATTGGAAAGTCACATGCAATTTCTATCAGTGATGTGGAGTATGATAACGAAGTGGTGAAAGGTACACATACCATCCACTATAAAGTAGAAAATGTTTTATTTGACTATGGATCCACCCAATCTTTTATTTCTAAATACATTTCTAAGGGTATCGTCGTATTACCTCAATAATTAGATGTTCAGTTAGTTTTGACAACCCCTAATGGAACAACAGTTGCATAAAAAGTTTGCAATTCCTCTCTGATTGAAGATTGTGGAAATGTGATTCCTGCAAATCATGTGATCCATTATATAATGGAATTTGATATGATTCATGGCATGGATTAGATTTACTTATATGGAGCTCATATCGATTTCCAAATAAGGGAAGACACATTTCATATTCCTGATCAATCTATGATCATCTAACAATGCAAGGATGAATATAACCATCTAGTGTAAATTTCATCTATATTATGGGTCTCGATTCAAATAAATGAAGGTTATTTATCTCAAATGGTTAGAGATAAACTCATGATTAAGAATACACCCATTGTACGGGAGTTTGATGATGTATTTTTGGAGGAATTTCTAGGTCTTCCACCAAATCGTGAAGTTGAGTTTTCAATAGAACTCATACCGGGTGCTATGCCCAGTTCAAAGACACCATATAGAATGTCCCCAATTGAGTTTCATGAATTGAAGAAGCAACTCCATGAAAATCTTGATAAGGGATTCATACGCCCTAGTGCGTCACCTTTGGGAGCACCTGTTTTGTTTGTTAAGAAGAAAGATGGATCAATGAGAATCTTCATTGATTATCGAGAACATAAAAAGTCCAATATCAAGAAAAAATATCCTCTCCCATGCATTGATGACTTATTTGACCAAATAAATGGAGATCAATACTTTTCCAAGATTGATCTTCGTTCTGGGTATCGTCAATTAAGGGTCAAAAGGGAGGACATACCAATGACGACTTTCCGTACAAGGTATGGACACTAAGAATTTATAGTGATGTCATTTGGTCTTACTAATTCCCCTGTTATCTTCATCAATCTAATGAATATAGTATTTATAGACTATCAGTATCAATTTGTGGTAGTCTTTATAGATGATATTCTTGTCGATTCAATGAGCAAGGAATAATATGAATATCACTTGAGAATTGTATTGAAGACCCTGATAAAGGATATGATTTATGCCAAATTTACCAAGTGTGAATTTTGGATTCAAAAAGTATGTTTTTTGGGTAATATAATCTCAAAAGAGGGGATATATGTGGATCCATAAAAAATAGAGGTTATTGAAAGATGGTCGAAACCAACAACAGTAACTGAGATCTGATGTTTTCTTGGTTTGGATGGATATTATCAGAGTTTTGTGAAAGATATTTCATGATTATCTAATCCGCTCACCAGGTTGACTTGAAAAGGAATTATGTTTGTTTGGATAGAGGAGTGTAAAGAGAATTTAAAGGAGTTAAAAAGAAGGTTATCCAGTGCACCTGTGCTCACACTTCCTTGTAGTGGATAAAGTTTTGTGATCTACAGTGATTCATCCAAGAAGGGGTTGGGGTGTGTTCTCATGCAATGTGACATGGTGATAGCTTATACCTCACGACAATTGAAAATACATGAGAAAAATTACCCAACTCATGATTTGGATTTATCTTCAATAATATTTGCATTAATTATTTGGATGCATAATATTTATGGTTAAAGGTGTGATATTAATTCTGATCATAAAATTATAAATTATATTTTTACACAAAAGGAGTTGAATATGCGCCAAAAAAGATGGTTGGTGCTGATTAAGGATTATGACTACTCAATTCATTATCACCCTGGGAAATCAAACAAGGTGGCAGAAGCATTAAGTTGACAAGACCATGCTAGTTTATCCATGATGAGGATCCCAAAAGATCCAATATTTATAGATTTACAATGGATTGATCATGGAATTATAATCGAAGGGAAAAAATATTATCTTTCTAAAATTAATGTTCAACCATCTATACATGTGAAGATTAAAGAGGCATAGAAAGAATATATAGAGTTAAAAAAAGGTGAGGAATGTTCCTGAATTCCACATTGATTGTGATGAAATAATAAGGTTCCAGAATCAGGTTTGTGATCCTCTCATCCCATAATTAAAGAAGGAAATATTGGATGAATCTCAAAGTTCTTCATTATTTATTCACCCTTGAAGCACAAAGATGTATAGGGATTTGAAAGAGTACTTCTAGTGGGATGGCATGAAAAGAGATGTTGTTGAGTATGTCTCTATATTCTTGGTTCGTTATAAAGTTAAAGCCGAGCGACATACGTCTAAGGGGATGTTACAACCATTACCCATACCAGAATGGAAATGTGAAAAAAATCACTATGGACTTTGTCACTGGATTTCCTAAAACATCCAAAGGAAATAATGTTATCTGGGTTATAGTTGATCATCTTATGAATATGATATATTTCATTTCTATTAGATAGGATTCCTCTCTTGATTAGTTTTCTAGGATATATGTAAAGGAAATGGTAAGATTGAATGGAGTACCAATTTCCATTATATCTGATAGAGATTTGAGGTTTACCTCAATGTTTTGGCGAAGTCTTTAGCATACTCTAGATATAGAGTTCAGTTTCAGTACTGCTTATCATCTTTAGTAAGATGGTCTGTCTAAGAGGACAATTCAAACTCTAGAATACATTTTGAGATCTTGCTCTATGGATTTAAAAGGTGGTTGGGATCAACACCTACCCTTGCTGGAATTTTCTTATAATAATATCTTTCACTCTAGTATTCACATGGATCCTTATGAAGCCCTATATGGAAAGAACTGTTGAACTCTAACATGCTGGGATGAAGTTGGGGAAAGAAATATATTAGGACCTAATCTTGTTGATGACATGGTAGAAAAGGTCTGATCGATTCAACAACACATAAGCGAAGCTCAGAGTTGACAAAAAATTTATGATGATAACCGAAAAAAGACCTAGAGTTTGAATTGGGTGATAAAGTGTTCTTACAAATATCTCTTTGGAAGAGAGTAATGAGATTTGGAAATATGGGTAAGTTGAGCCCTATGTATATTGGTCCTTTTGAAATAATAGATCTTGTTGGGAAGGTAGCTTACCTATTGGCGCTTCCACTGAATCTCTCTCAAGTTCATGATGTGTACCATGTATCTCTCCGGAGAAAGTACATACCCAATCCTCCACATGTACTCAGTTCAGAAGTTGTACCGCTGGAGTAAGATATTTCTTATGATGAACAACCGATAGAGATTCTGGAGCGTAGCGAAAAAGTCCTACGGAACAAGACCACACGCTTGGTGAAAGCTTTACGGAGGAACCCCTAATTAGAAGAGGATACATGGGAAATTTTGGATATGATGAGGGAGAGGTATCCTCATCTGTTTGTTAAAAAGTGATGAACTTCGAGGGAGAGATTCATTTTTATGGGGGGTAGAATGTAACACCCGATATTTTTATGGAAAATATTTTGTTTTTATGTATTGTGTTATATGAATCACCAAAAAAATCTTTCACTACACACAACATTGTCTTGGTTTGCGTTATACATAAGAGCAACCTTTCTCGATAGCTTGCGTTGTACGCAATACTGAGTTTCACTAAACTATGATATGTTATTAAAATATTATTAAAACTACCTATTATGAATATTAATACCCACTTCTTGAAATTTTATAAATTTTATCTTTCAAAATGGACTTTATTTTTGGATTCAGAATATCGAAATTAGCCTATGGTGCTTTTTTTGTATTTTTTTGAAAACTTTCAATTTTTTGATGAATAGTGAAAATCACTGAGTTATAGATGAAAACCAAATTTTTATTTAAATAATTATTTATATTATTTAAATTTATTTTAGGTAAAAATAGATACGTAATACCTATATATGTTCAATGTAATTCATTGGATTCATTTTATAATAATATAGATGTAAACAAATTTTATTGAACTTTTTGACCGTCTTTTACCCACCTCCAAGGATCATTTTTAATTGTACATAATTTTACCACTTCTGTGAGTTGATTTTCAAAAATCTGAGAGATAAGGATTATATATAGGAGTAAAATGTGGTTCAATAAGATAACAATATTTTTTGGTGAATAGTATTTTTCTACTTTTATTTACCACGGTTAAAAGTAAATAGGGTAATTAAGGGTAAAAATGATATGATTATTACACTAACACATTTACTAATTATATTGGATAAGTGTAATTTGACCAAAAACAACCTTAGGGATAAAATATTACCCTTTACGTCAACTTTGACTAGATTAGGACATTTATTATTATTTTATTTAAAGAATAGTTAAAAGATTTAAAATCAAAGTTGAATAACTAAATCATTTTTAATATAGGGTTATACATAAGATAAATTCGACTATAAATATTAATTAGAAATATAAAAATATTTCCTATATAATGGTATTTTATTTATATTTTTTAGACATTAAATAATTTAATTTATGTATGTCAGAATGATGATGCAGTAAGTACCTTATTAATGAAGTATTAACATAATTGATATTATAAATACCCAAATAAATGTAATTTGAGACTTATTCTCAATTAAACTAATTTTATAGGTTAATATGACATGTTATTATTGATTTAATTAACTTTTTTTAAACTAATCTTGATGTAATGATTTTCACAAAAAACAATTATCAAATGGTATCAAAATTGACATAACATAGTTTTTAAAATAAATATTAAATTATTAATTGTTATTTTATTCCTAAAAATCTACTGTTCATACAAATGGCTTAGATAGGGTTATATATATTAATAATGAACCACTTGGGGTTTTTTTGTCTTGATATAGTAATTTTATTAACCATGTAGTGTAAGAAAATAAGAAGACACGGTAAAAGTTAAATTATTTAACTTAGAGTTAAATCTAAATGATAAGGATAAAATAGTAACATAAACTTGTCTAAAACCTATTTCTTGAGAATATTTTGACCTACACCCACTTTATCTTTAAAATAAATAAATTTTAGCTATTATAATCCGAATGTTACTTTATTATAAAATAAAAGTTTATGTTTTTTAAGGTGTCAAGCTCCTCCCTTATAAAAGGGAACCTCCTACCTCTCCTTCTCACACAATTTTGAGCCTTCATTCTCGGCCATCCCCTTCCCATTTCCCTTCTCAACATCCCTAGAAACATAATATAGGTTCTTTTCTTCTTCCAAGAACATATTTAGTTCCCTAATAGGAGGTTTAGAAGAGGCATGTCAAAGAAGAGGTAATATCCTTTACCAACACTTTCAAATTCATGTCTTCTTCAAAATATTATTATTTTGATTTTTCATAATAAAGTAATAACATCAGTATCACTCATATACTTATATGATATTATAAATATTAAACAACCCTTTTTCACCTTCTATCCATCATATAAAAAACAAAATCACCGTACGTGCGTACGTATGGAATATCGTCTCCACGCTGTGGTGTAATCTGTTTTCCCAACACCACCTTTCATGGATGGGTATAATGGTTAAAATAATAACTATATATGGTTATAATAATGTGATAATAATTCTGAGACATTCCATCATCCACTCCAATACCATTCAATAACTGTGAGAATGATATCATCGCTCATGCATACATACGACCTACCGTCTCCACAATGTGATGCGACTCGTTCAAGATGATCTTCATTGAATTATGATTATATAAATGAATTGAATGAATAAATATGATATATATTATACTAATAAAATTCTATAAATGATATATCTATAACCTATAAATAATAATAATAATTTATTTGTCAAAACACACATAAGAACATAAAGCAATGAAGACCCGAATAACAAGTAGCAATGAAAAGTTACTAATAAGAAGATAAGAATATGACCATATATGATATCATAAAAATGAAATTGATTCTGTAATAAGTCAATTACTTTATTTAAATCATTATATAGGAGTATTGGATATGTACGAAGCATATCAGACCTAAGGTAAGGGAAAATCTCACAATCTCATTTTTATCTGAGATTATTTATACATTAAAATTTACTGGGGAATATTTATCATCCACATCAATGTTTCCTCAAAATTTAATATAATTTCTATCCTCCTAAAAAAATTAAAATATAATTTTACCTATTGGATAATTTTATTAAGAGATATGGAAGGAATCTTTTGTCATTTTCAGTATGAGATACTTTTTGACTTTTCCAGCCAAAGTACGAGAAGAATGTTTTTTTAAGTTATGCGGCATTAATGGATTTTTATGATTTCATATAACATTATTTCCATGAACATTATTTTAAAAATTTTCAAGTTTATTTTTAATTTACTTCTTTTAGTTTAAAAATGGTATGATATGTTATGAAATTTATAATTTTTTTGAAGTAGAGAGGATATTTTCCTCAAGAATGAAGTTCAAGTGTTTTATCAAAATTATTTTCCATCTAATATAATATAGGGTTCTGTTTCTATCCATATTTTTAAATTAATTTGATTTTTTATGATGGAATTATTTTGATGATTTCCTTTTATCTTATATGTATTATGTTATGATGGCATGATTTTTAAGAATCCCATTTTTATTATTTGGGTAATGTTATGATGTATGATTTATGATTTTGTAGAACACATAAGAATGGTGTCATTATGAGATGGGTGGGACCTATATCTCCCTCCAATGCATTGGATAATGAATTATATCTCATGAGATAGACATGTCTAGAATGACAGGTTAATCTGGTTCAGTGATACAGGACTGAAACGAGGAGTGAACTCGGTTCAGAAATGGACTTTGTCAGCTAGGATATTCTTGGAAATGAGTCTTGACTAATAAGAAATGATTCTCTATGATTATGTTTGTATGACACAAATTTTCATGTTTTATGATAAGATTATTGGGTTTAAATTTCACAACTATGATTTATCTTGTGTCATGATATTATGATATCTTTTGTAGGTTAAAATTTTCAAAATGTTATATTCTTATAAATATGATATGATTGATAATTTCTTTATTTACCCTTACTGAGCTTTTGAGCTCACCCTTTTATATGTTTTCCTTTCTCCGAGTTAGGAAAAAGGGTATTAAGAAGGATATTCCAAAAGGGACTATAAATATGATGAAATAAGCAGGATGTAGATGATTTATGAACTAGTTGTTTATGTTTCCCAGTTTCTAAATACACTATACCTATACGATCCTATCATGGTTTTTTTGTATGTTGTAATAAGTGTTCTTCAATTCTGAAGTAATAAAAATGTATGTTAATTATGGGTAATTATATTTTCCATATAATAAATCCTGATTTATATACTACAAGTGGATGTGGTTCGAGAATATATGTACTTTGTGGTAACAATTCTAACATGGTGTATTGGGCCTAACTTGCAAAAAACCACATATATGACAATGAGACTTACTACACACCTAGTATGAAACTCTAAGGGGATATTCTTAGGATAAATCCCATTTCATTATAAACCATTATAAATGATTTTTAAAGAAAAGATATCCCCAATGAATCCATGATTATGATTTTGATTTTAGATACATATAAAAGTTTCAATTAATGCTTTTCAATTCAATAGTTTTTGTGATTATACATTATGTTACATAATGTTATGATCTAATAAAGAATATGTTGTTTTTTATAAATTTAAAATAGAATGAATAATTGTATTAATATTAATAGAAAATATATAGGCTTCCCTAATAATAAATACGATATAGGTAGTATTGTAACTGACCAAGTTATAGATATATTAGAGGAGATTAATCATGTTTGGACACATAAACTTTCTCGACTGGAGAAACCTATTCCACAATGATTTTATACTCTTTTGGATGATTTTTTGCAATAGAGGGCCCTGTAAAATAGTGGGACTACCAATAAAGTTTTACTTGAGTAATATATTAAGTCTATGGAGATGATATTTATAACCTTGGGATGCATGGAAATGGAAATGGTTACAATTGAGGTGTATTATCTAAAAGGTGATTTTGAACAATTGTGGTCCCTGATCTAGAATACTATAGAGGAAGATAAAATTGATCTCATGGAATAGAGAACATTTAATAATAGTTTCTTTGGTAAATACTTCCCTTCTAATAAAAAATGATATGAAGAGAAAGTTAAATTTTTTAAAGAAAAAAGTATGAAAAAAGTATTGAAATGTATGAAGATAACTTTACCAATTTTTCAAGGTATGATACTAATTTCATATGAAACATATAATAAAATATTGATCATTTATTTGGGGGTTATAAGATAAGTCTCCAAAGGTAACTGGTGCCTAAATATTTTACATAATATGATTCAATAGTTTAAAATTCCATCAACATGGTGAAAACATTATCAAAATATTTTGGATTCAAAGGGAAGTAAGAGAAGAAGATAACAGAAGATGAAATGAAAAATAAAGGGAAACATGGGGAAAAGGATTTTACCACATGTGATAACTGTTGAATTAATCACCCTGGAAAATTCATGAAATAAATGGGAGTTTGTTTTATGTGTAGAGAAATGGGATACGAGGAAAAATAATGCAAAGGGAAGAAGGAGAACACTGCTATTTAGTATTACAAATGCATGGATATGGGGCAATATTTAAATTAATTTTCTACTATTTAAGGGAATATCCCACCAAATAATATAAGGTATCAAGGTCAAGAATATGCTATTAACACAACAGAAGTGTAATAATTAATTTACTTCTGTATTTGGATCCATGAAATATGTTTGATAGGCATTCTATTGACTATGGTACGAAATACATAATAATTTTACTAAAACACTTTTTTGTTAAGGATTTTGGATCATCTGTTGGATTATACCAAGAAAAGTGATTCCATAACAAGTTAAATTTTTTGGAAAACATGTGGTTGAGGGGAAGATAAGCCTTATCATGTTTCTAATATTGCGACAATTTTGTTTTAATAAAGAAATGATTGATTTGGATATGTTTCTACTACATTGTAACTAATTAATTATATTTCAACAATGTAGTTTATTCTATCATTACTGTAGTTTACAACACTTTTGATTTTAAGTAATATATCCAATTACATATTTCTAACTTATGGAATGAGGAAGAATTAATGTTAATTCAAGTTATTTTCATATTTTAAGAGAATACATGATGAATGTTTTCTCATGTTCAATATGTGATGATTAAATAGTGAATAAATATTTATTTAAGGCTATGTATAATATAATTTTGGAAACTCAGTAAACTTATTTATAATGTTTTAGTTGATAATATTTTGGAAATATTAAAAATTTATGTAATTGTTTAAGTTGTACTTTTGTTGTGATTTTCGAGATTTATATATTACTTCACCATATGATGTAACTTATACTAAGAGGTGAAGTAGCAATAGTTCAAGTAACAACCAATGGATAATATTTTTCTTATAAAATAAAAATATATCATGAAATTATAATTCCTTATAGAGTGAAACAATTTTGAAACTCTTGGAAATGGGTCATAGAAAAAATGTTTCCCTATTATTATCATTTCTTATGATATAAATGAAATGTTTTCACAGCTCTAATACATATATTTGAAAAAATTATCATTAACATATTCTCTCTCCCAATTAGAATATGATAGTTATATTCCTAGTCTATATATATGTTTTCACAAAGTCTCTCTTATTTGAATGCCTAGTTTTGTAGTGAGCTTCAGATTTTCCTTTCCCTATTATTAATAACATTTTTTGTTAATAATATTTATAATGTGAATTTTTAAAAATATTATTTTAAAATATCAAATCACAAATATCCAAGATCATGTTTAAATTTCGAGGATACAATTTAATTAATGTGGGGTGAATGTAACACCCCAAAATTATATAGTAAGAACATTATATGTAATATATTTTTTCAAAAGAAACACAAATATTAGAAAGGAATATAATGAAATAATATATTAATATATATCTAATATTTTAAATAAATCTATTCTATTTCCAGAAATTCATGCTTTACTAAGTTACCTTTCATTACATGCAAAAATGATTTTGTTCGATAGTCTGTGTTACACGTAGGATTGATTTTTATCAAATAGTAATATATCATTACAAAATTATTATATGACTTATGCATTAAATTGATGGGTATGAATAGTATTGAAAAACGTAAAAAAATATGGCTCAATTCATTGGTTAAAAATTATTTATTACTAAATACAATACCAATTGAACATAACTGGAATGTTTTTGTAAAAAACTATTTTTATACTCACAAAGTCATTTTATCATAATAAATTAAATTAATTAAAATTATTGAATACTTTAAATGTAATATATATATATATATTATTTAATAAAATATTTTTTATAAGCATGATATAAGAAGAGAAAAAATTGTACACATAAAAATCTATATTTTTAAAAAATGTAATTTTACCACCTTCTAATGGCGCACCAATTATAAATATGAATTATGAAAGTTTTATACCATTGATATAACAAAATAAACTTAATTTTTTTAATCATAACAACCAAATTATCTTATAGTGATTATTTTTTATTTTTCTGTGAAGTTTCATTTCTTGATGAATAGTATCAAATACTGAATCTTAATTCATAACTGCTTTTTCATTTAATTTAGTTATAAGAATAAATTATATTTATGATTTGTATTAATGAAAATTTAGATAAATTTTACATAAATATATCCAATTTCTATCATTATAATCAATTTTATTTTTTAATTGGATATAAAAACATTGTAAACTTTTGAACATTTTTACATTAAAAACCTACAATGATGTCCCATCTGTGGGATTAATTTTAAACTAATTTATTCCAATTATATGATTGGAATTTGAAAAAATGGAATCCATATTTGTAATAATATTAATTTATAATTTTAATCAATTTCAATAGAGTTTTTTTCAATAGGATTAGTGAATGTAATTAAAATTATTTACAGTGATTAAAAGTTTCAATTAGCTTAACAAAAGACTAAACCATAATCATAAGCCCCAAAATAACCTAAAAACTATTCCAAAATAAATTATTTGGGAATATTTAGACACTATAATTAATTTTATAGATTTTTTACTATTATTGGATCTATTTTCAATGGAATAATCATGGATGGAATTCCCTTTCCAAAAAATTAAAAGAATGCCACTCCTCCAGCACTATAAAAAGGCACTCAACCCTCCAACTTACTCAGACCTCTCAAGCCCTTTTTATCTACAAAATTATTTTGAAATAATATCCAAATAACCCTCCACTAAAATTATAATAATACATTTAAGATGAAATCTCTCATAGGAATCCCTGTGGTGAAGACCAAAAGGAGTTATCCAAAGAAGAAGTAACATTATTCCACAAGCCCATTTATTTTGTTATCATTCTCCAACACATAAAATATTATTATTAAATTATTATATAATAACCTCATAATAAAAAATATTCTTACATGTTTTCATATTAATATTTTTCCTACACATACACACACATTCATCAAATGGGAAATGAACTTACCATTTGTGTGTATAGCAAACTACCACCTCACAAAACGTTGTCATTCATTTTTCTTTTACCACCATTAATGATTTGAAATTTGGATGGAAAATATATTTATATATGATATATATGATATTTATAAAGTATTTATGATTCTATAATTATTATATAACACATTACTTTATGCTTTCCATTTAGTGTTAATACGATGACATCGTTTGTGCAAGTGTGGACTACAACCTCTTCAACGAGAGATGATTCATTCACACAATACACGGAATGTATAAAAGATAACTTTAATAAAAATATGTTAAGTATAATAAATAAATATGGGAATTTAATTATAATTTAAATATATATATCGTATTTTCAATCATTTAATGAGACAAAACAAATGAATTTTGTGTTCATGCCAACGAACAACCAATAATATCCACGAACGATACATTCTATTTATAATTTGAAAATATTATGTATTACTATAAATACATATATACATAATATATAATAACTAAATTATGTTTTACATTCTTTATATGATTAAATCATGATCAAAATAATAGTAACTACAAATAACCAATGAGAATTTACTTGAGAAACTAGGTAATTGACAACCAAAATAGTAAATGTAATAAAAGATTACTAAACAATGTGTAATATGATTATTATAAGAGGTCCATATATGATATATTAAATATTAATATTGTTACATTATATGTATTAACCATTCTTAAAACCATTATACTAGTGTTTGAAGTATGTTCACACAAAAGGAAATGCAAGGTAAGTGATTTCGTCTCAATTTCTATTCAATAAGGTATATTGTAATGTTATACACATAGTTTATATTTTATAGTGAATATAATTCAATTTAAAATTTTATATCATAAATATACATATTCTCATGATTTTTTAGGTTACATTTAATGTTATTACTTCAATTGTATTCTGATTCCAAAATTTTCAATGTTTTATGGTACACTTTGGAATATTTAAAGATTATTTTTCCCAAGAATGTTTTAATGATATTTCAATGGTATTTAAATTCATAAATATCAAAAACCCTTCTTGATAGTAATCCTCCATAAGGGAATTACTAATAAATCTATATTATTTATTCAATATTAATATTCTATGATATAAAATATTGTTTATTAATTATACTAACTATTTAATATATGGGGAATTATTTTTGATAGGTATAACCTGGGTGGGGCCCAATTATATATTTCACCTTGATGTATCGATATTATCCTGAGGTGAGTCAGTTGAAAAAATTAGATGTATTTTTACCTGATAAGCTAAAATCTCTTGTGAATAGCCATTATAGTAAAGGTACCATATACATAGGAATCATAAAATCTAATAATAAAGTATATAAATCATTCATACATAATTACTATTTATCTAAGGTAATTTTCTTTGAAATATCTATGGATTAATTTCATTCATAGTTTATTAATTAAATGACACGTGTTTTCTAATTCTTACCTTTCCATATTGATTATGATGTATCCTGTAATTAAAATGGAATGTTTTATCTTTTAATTACCTTTATTTATTAATATAATGACATTAATTAATTATTGCTTCTTATTTACATACCCCTACTCAGCATTGGATCTCAACCTTATTATTTTTCCTTTCCCCAGTCTATGAATAGTATTCCTCTAAATGAGTTTCAGCGATGCTGTTTATTTCATTTTATTTGTTATCATGTTTTAATTTTTTATTTCCCAGTGTATTATGGGTATATTTTATGTAATTTCGTTTTCCAAAACCTTCAAATTATTTTATCCCATGGTATTTAATGATTTAATCTACGAAAATGTAATAATGTAAGACATCAACTTCGGGCTTCTATTTTTAGGGCATTACATAAATGCTTTTCAATTATAGAGATATTATAAATTTCATAAAAAAGTATCCTAAATTAAAATAAGAGTAATATTTTTCATATAAGGATGATAATTCAAGAAGTACATCAAATAAAAAATCATAAAAATTGAACAATATAATTTTTTCATTAAATAGAAAAGGTAAAAAATTCATTAAGCATAAAAATAGAATTTTTTTATCTAAGTTTATAGATAGTGATATCAAATATGATGTGTATGAATTTGAGACTTATAGAAAAGGTGATTGACATAAGATGATGACAATGTATAATGACATGTGAAGAGAGTAGGAATAATGGATCAAGGAAGAAACTCAAATTAAGTGAATGATAATGTTGAATATTAAGTAATTTATATAAAGAAATTAGCTTCTATAAAAGAGGAAAATTATATAATTAGAGATAATAAATCATTATTAAATAATAAAACCTTTGTTATTGAAATGGACTGAAATATTATTAAATAAAATTAAAATATTAAAATTTTACTCACTAAAGAGAGTAAGATGAATGTTTTTATAGAATATAATATTAAGTAAAAAATTAGAGGGCTTCAAGTTGATCAAAAAATATTATTTGAATAAGAAAATAAAATAAAAAATTTCAATTAAAAAATTTAAAATTTTATTCAGGAAGTTAGAGAAAATTCAATATGAATAAGACTAATGTGGAAAATTCCAATACATATGTAGAGAAAATCTAGTATAAGAAAAGGTAAAAATCATCTTAGAGAAATAAAAATTATAGGAATAGTAAAATAAAAGATAAATATTCTAAAAATAGATATTTTAGAAGGTATAAAATAAAATTTGCTGAAATAAAAACTGGTTGAGAGTATACCATAATTTGTGATTGGAGAAATGACCTAATATTGATTTTCAAGAGGATTATTTGTTGTAGTATTCTACTTCTGAACAAAAATATAATTCAAAAGTGGTGTATGCCATATATGGCCACTGATATTATTTTATTGTAATTGGGTATATGAGATGGAAATTTTGGTTCAATTACATATAAATCTATGAGACTAATGTATATATGAAATAAATATTTAGATGGAGTCAATGCACTAAATAGAGGAATGTTAATAAATAATCTAAAAATTGTAGAATAAATGTTTGAAAATATGCTTCAATCACAATATTTTTTTAAAAAATATATGACTAAATGATTTGCTCCAATTAATATTGTCTCAGTATTCATATAGTCAAACTTTTATGAATAAAAATACTTAGATGTATCAAAATAAAAAATAAAAAGGAAATGAGAAGGAATTATTTGTCTTAGTGTAACTCAAGTTATCTTGAAAGGATCATCCATGGATCTTGGTTAAATCATTTTCCCCACATATGATAGTGGATTTGATGATATTGAAAGAATTTGGGACATGCAAAGAAGGGTCAATGAAATTTAATAATGATTGATGGATAAGGATAAAAAGGTTAAAACTAGAGATTGTGGGATAGGATAATCTAAAATTGAATAACACATTATTTATTTATGGATTAAAATAGAACATAATAATTATGCCTCAGATTTGTGAAGAAGGAAATGAAGAAATTTTATTAAAGATTAATATTTTTTGATGAATCTAGAAGATTGATGTGTATTAACAAGAGTATAGTGAATATATAGAAACAAATTTCTATTAATTAATATTGATAATTCAAACTACTTTACTTTGAAGGGAAAAAATAAATTATTCCATTAATGAATTAGGCACATTTTATAATGTAATATGATTTTATATACCTATAGAAATAATGATATTAATATTCCTATTATAAAGAGAGAAACAAATTAGGTGAGCTCTATATTTCTATAGGGTAATATTGTAATTCACCCCACATGAAATTTTATACTCAAATATCTCACCCATTAAGGCTCATTAACTAAAATTTATAGGATCATATAATGTAATATAAAATAGATAGAAGTGTATTATTTTTCTTATCAATGAAGTTACTTATATTTCTTAAATTATATTTCTGAACCATAATTATAATTCATTCAAAATGTTTATGGGTTTTAAAATATATATATATAATGAGTATGATTTTTCTTTAAAGATGTATAGGGTGGGAAATAAATTTCAATATACACAGTAAATATTTGAATACTATACTAGAAATATTAGTACACATCATGGATTTATTACACCATATAACCCTTATTTAAATAGTGCTTCTAAGAAAATGAATAAGATATTAGTATAAATGGATCACAATATATTGTTAGTGCATGATACTTCTCATTAGTATGGGATGTCATTTAAAAAACAATTTAGATTCAAAATTATGTTTCATGCTAAAGGGTAATATTTGGGAAAATGTTATAAAAAATATTTGAAGTTAACTTTATCAGTTATAATCAATTTACAAGAGGGAATCATTCCTAGAATAAATAAATAAGGAATACTGTGGATAATGATGATGTGTAGATTCTATAACACTAAAAGTATATGTGTATGTATCAGGACTAATTTAATAAAAGTTTAAATTTAGAGGCATAATCTATTTTGAGGTAGGATAGAGTTTTTAATATTGATTGGAATTTAGAACAATAAAAGGATGAAAATTATGATTCAACCATTTCTAGTGGAAAATAAGTACACTATTCAACTAATTCATTTCTAATAATTGGTTGAGGTAAAAAATATTATTGTTGGTCAAGCATAAAATGTTTGAACTATGATATGTTTTTTGAAATCCACATATACAACAATGTTTACTTAGGTTAAATAAGTAAATGTGAGAGAATATTTGGAACCTCAAGAGTTAATCAATATTATAAATAAGTTTTTGGATCAAATTAGAATGAATCATGTGTATTGGTACCCAAGATAACAAATAAAAAATATTTTAGAAAAAAAATTAATATTTATAACTAGTTGAAAGAAAACAGATAGAAGCGATGGGAAATAATAAAAGACTCATATGAAATGTTTGTTAACTAGTTACAGGAATTTATTTTAATAATACAATTTCACTAATATAAATACTTGAAATTGTTTTTATTTTCATACTATTTCTTTTAGGAAAGGATATCATATCTTCAAAATGGATATAAAATCATCAATCCAAAATTGTAAATTAAAATACAAATCACACATTGAAAAACTAGGGGATTATTTCTTAGAAAAGATTAAGGATATTTTTTCAAATTAATTAATGATCTATGTGAGTTAAAAGATTAAACAAGATAATTTTATTTGAGCTTTTACACATTCATTAGGTAATGAAAAATATATAAGGGAAGATGCTAACAAAACTATATATCGAAGAAGATAAAGAGGTATCTTAATTTTTTATTTTCTATATAGATGATACTAAAATTTATTGAAATTAATAATGTATATACAAAGTTATTTACTTATATATAATGTATATTTTTGTGATTTCAATTCTTGTGGAGATTATGTATCTAGTGGTTTTTCATATTTCTCAAGAGAAGGGTTATATTTTATTTTTTCAAAAAAAATATGACCAAAAAAATAAGAAGGCTTTCCTACTAGTGAATTGAATTAATTTTTTATCCCTAATTATAAAAAGAACTAAAATGTAAAATGATTAATATGGGTATTATATCGGTTAAAAAGTGTTTAAAAACATATTTTGGGTTTAATCTACTTGAATGATTCATGAGAGTATCATGTTTATACTTTTACACTTTCTTCTAGATTTTAATGCATGCCAAAATAAACACATCTTCTGGTATGAAATAGGATCCTTAGATACATAAAAGTAATGGCTGACAATATATTAAAATATGTTAATAATTAAAGGATTAATATGTATGCATTTAAATATATTTATTGAGCTGTAAATGTTCACTGTATAAGATCAACATCCATGTATTTTACATTCTTTATTATATATGTGTGGAATGTAACACAAGGAATCAATGTTTAGTGACCTTGATTACTATTAAGGATGAGTATGTTGTTGAATCCTAAGACACTTCCCAAATAATGCAGACAAAAAATAAATTTCAAAACATAATAGTGTTTGTGAAGTCAATACTACTCATGGGATGTGATAATCAAATTGATTTAAATTTATCAGAAAAATATGGTTGTACATTCTCAATAAAAGAACATTGATATAAAATATCACATTATAAAAGTGTTGGGGGAGTTAGATTTGTTTCTGAAATATTCTATTATAACCCCAGAGAAAATAGTGGATATATTTGATAATCCGCTGAAAAGGGATTCATTTATTGAAATATTGTTGACGATGATAATTCAATATCAATACATTCAAGGGTAGTGTATAGTGATTTCATCTACACTATTCTTGTCATCGGTTTTTTATTGTAAAAATTCAATTTATTTTTTTAAGGAGAAGAACACATTGATGGGAGTTTTTGAAAGTGGAATTTTTTGAATTCAGATTTATTTATTTATTTATTTGGTTGAAATAGTTTTTGAACCATTTTAGTAACATTAATTAGGAATTTTTACCAACTGGTTTTGTGTGTAACATAGAGGATTAAATTTCAAGAAGTTAAAAATGATATATTAAGGATAATGTGATGTTTTTATATTGATGAAAACTACCTAAATAAGAAGATTTAATTTTATTATTTTATGTTCTTATTTTCTAAACAAATTTCATTATAATAGGATTAGAATTGTTTAATGATAAGTCATTTCAAAGTTGAATAATGATTTAACATTCAATATATGAAAAAACATTTATGAATCTTGTGACTTATTGAATTGTTTGGATGAAAAAAATAAAACATTGGGATTTTTGAGATTAATATTGAAGAGATTATTGGGTTCAAAATGTTATTGGTGTTTTATTGAACTAAATAAGTTAGAACCCTAGGAACTAAATGTTTTTTTAAGGGGTAGTTTATTAAAGTAATTTGAAGGGGAATTAATATGATATTTATTGTTTTTTTTCTATGTATATCTAAACTGTTATTAAATGAATGATTCATATTCAAACTAACATGAATCGTGATAATTTATGTGATTTTTTATTGTTTGGACGTTTGGAAGAGAATGAGGAGATTGAAACATGGATGATGGATTTTTGATTATGTGTATTTCTTCTAGAGATGAACAAACTATAAGCATAGTGGTCCCACCGAAATTTCTAGTGAAAATAAAAATTACATGGAACAAAAAATAGCCTCATTTCATGCTTCATATCTAAATATTATGATAATTTTATTAATCTTTCATGAAATGGATATCATGTCACAATTCTTATTGATTTAACCATAATAAACAACACCATGACAAAATGATGAGGGTGTCTGATTTTTTTGAATCTTTGGATTTGATGCTCTAAAGAGTCATGAAACAATATACCCATATGTCAAATTTTAGTGGATATGAAAAGTATTATTGTGATGTGAATAAATTGGATCATTTCATGGAGAAATTAATCACATCATAGTGATCATGCTATGAGAATTAGTTGTGACTATAGAATATATTGATCAAGTGATCACAGAATTTCAGAGATTATCTTACTATAAAAGAAGGGGTATTTTTTAGATGCATAAAGGGAAAATTTTTACTCACTAAATGATATATATTATCTTGTATATGAATATGAAGATCTTTACCCACTTTATATTATGAAACCAAGATAATGGGGGAAAATAAAAAGTGAACTTTTTTCGTATATATCATGCATGATGTTTTAATGGATACTCCAACTCTATCCTTTAGTCCCCAAAATTAAATCCAAGTGTGCCTATATGCCCTGTATAGATCCAACCTCTTGAAAAATAATTTATAAATAGGAGTTGTATTGAATCACATAAATAATATTTTATAATATATAATCTGTATGAATTGAGAGGATTATACTACTAGAATATTGGTATAAATATAAAGAAAAAGCCTTAAATATTACATAATATTGATTTAAGTAAATAATTTTAATTTCTATCAGATTTATGATAATATAAGGTTCAAATATTTAGGGAATTAGGACATAAATCATACATAAAAAAACCATAAATATATAAACTGAATACAACTGAATATTATCCATTTTTTCCGTAATCTAAAACATTTAAAATAAATCATGATCAATTTTATGGAAACTCATCATGAAACTCAACATGAGATATCCAAATACTTACAAATCCTTAATTATTATGAACAACATTAGGAAAATTTAGGATTATAATAAAGAGCTCATTAATGTATATAAAAATAAGGAAATAGTCTAGTTATAAATATTAAAACCCATGAAAACATTATCATAATGTGATACTTGTAGAGACCCCAAACCAGACATACATGGAAACTACATTATTTTTGCAGAATACATAACACATAACAAAAAAACACCGAAGGATCGTAATAGTTTAGTGTCTTTGGAAAATTGGAACATAATCTTTTAATCATGGTGAAAGATCTTCAACATCTCCCATAAAGATCTTCCACTTTTGTTTTCATACCTAAAACCATTCTTTTTATCCTGGGGAAAAGAAAACATATAAAGGGTGAGCTCAAATGATCAGTAAGGGTAAGCATGGAGAAAATAATACAAACCAAATACATTTGAACATAAAAACATGAACATAATTTTTAAACATCGAAATCTTGAGCAATGACATAAAACATGGAAATACGTAAGGCATAGATCATAATGGAACATCAATCATGATAAAATAGCATGAAAATAAAACATATAATTGTGGAAGAACATTAAGCACATGATATGATTTCTATAGTATCCAAGGGATTGCTTCTAAGACCATCTTAGTGGACAAAGTCCCTTACTGAATTGAGTTCACTCCTCATTCCAGTCCTATATCACTGAACCGGATTAACTTACCATTATAGCCATGTCTATCTCGTGAGATATAAATCTTTACCCAATGCATTGTAGGGAGATATAGGTATCACCCATCTCATAATTAAATCATTCTTACTTGTGCTAAAAAATAAACATATATCATTCATCACAACCCAAAGAATAAAAATGGGTTTCATAAACATCACCCCATCATAACATAATCCATATAAAACAGATGGATATCATTAATCATAAGAAAAGTGAAACCATGTAAATAAAAGAGATATTATACTTGAAACGTACACATATGAAATAATGTCATCTTAGATGGAAAATTGTTTTGATAAAACACTTGAAAATAATTCTTGAGGAAAATATTCTTTCTTCTTAAAAATCATTTTCTTTTCATAAAATGCCATGAAATTTTAAAAGAAATGGATTTTATTGAAAATAACCATGAAATATTGTAGAGTAAACTTCATGAAAGTAAGGCATTATGAAACCGTAAAAATCCATTCATGCCGTATATTTTAAAGAAAACATTCTTCTCATATTTTTTCTGGAAAAGTCAAAAAGTAAATCGTATGGTAAACAAAAGAAAGATTACTTCCATATGATGTGTTAAAAGTAAAAAAGGGTAAATATGAATTTATCCATACATGTATGAAAAGTTAACATTTTATGAAAACATGGTCAGAACATATGGACATTGATAATAAACATAACCCTAGTAAACACTTACGAATAAACAATCTTGGATAGGAATGAGATTGGAATAATTATCCCTTACCTTAGGTCTGATATGCTTCGTACATATCCTAACCTCATGTATAATGATTTAAATAATGTCATTGACTTATTACAGAATCATATTCAATGTTATGATATCATATATGGTTCACTTATGACATTATATTACCCGTTCATTTGTAAATTCCATGTTAAAGCAGCGTTTTGGGTAAAATCGTTTTATTTATCGTATGTGTTTGGACTTGTTATTAATGACATTATTATAACTTATATCATTATTTAATTACATACAGAATGTAAATAATGATTTATATATAATATATATTCAGTATATATATATATAATAGACCGATAAATGAAATGAAATACACCATTCATGGATATGGTAGGTCGTACGTACGCATGAACACTGTTTTCTTTTCCTTATTGACATGAATGGAAGTATGTAGATGACATATATATATATATATATTCATAAATCCTGTAGCTTTACTATGTCATATAATTCATTATAATTCATTATATATATAATAAATAAACATTCTTGAGTGGTTAACATGGAGAATGAATCTCATCGCGTCTTGGAGACGGTAATCTGTACGTACACACTAGCGATGATATCATTCCCATAATTATTGAACTGAATCATAGTGGATGATATAATATCTCAAAAATAGTATGATATTATAATAACTATATGTAGTTATTTTTTACACCATTATACCCATCCAAGTAAGGTGGTGGTGGAAAAACAGATTACACCACGGCGTGGAGATAGTATTCCGTACGTACGCATGTGTAGTGATTTCATATTCTATTGGATGGATATAAGGTGAAATAGGGTTGTTTCATATTTATAATAACATATCAGTATATATATGTAATACTGATGTTATTAATTTATAGTGAAACAACTAAAAAATAGTAAGTAGAAGAAAAAATAAACATGAAAGAGTCAGTAGAAGAGATTACCTCTTCCTCAACGCACATCCTTCAAACATCTTCTTAGGGAACTAGAGTTGGTCTTTTGAGAAGACTGGAACCTCTATGATATAACTAGAGAGGTTTAGAATAGGAATTTTTAGGTTTTGTATGAGCTTCAAGGCTCAAAAGTGATTGAAGAGAAGACGGAAGGGGTTCCCTTTTTATAAGGGATGAGAGGGGCACCTTAGGAAAACATAAAATATTATTTTATAATAAAGTCATATTCGGTTTTCAATTACTCCAAATTGATTTATTTCGATGATAAGGTGGGAATTGGTCAAAATCCTCTCAACCAATAGGTTTTAGAGAAGTTTAGGTTACTATTTTATCCTTATCATTTAGATTTAACTCTTAGTTAATTAATTTAACTTTTACCATGTCGTTTTGTTTTCTTACACTATATGGTTAATAAACATACTATAAAAAGACAAAAAAATACCAAGTGGTTAATTATTAATATATATAACCTTATATAAGTCATTTGTTTGAACCTTATATTTTAGGAATAAAATGACAATTAATAATATAATATTGTTTTTAAAAACTATTTTATGTCAATTTTGACACTATTTGGAAATTGATTTTTGTGAAAATCATAACAGCATGATTAGTTCAAAAAAAGAAAATTAAATCAATAATAAAATGTCATATTAATCTATAAAATTAGTGTAATTCATAAAATGTCTCAAATTACATTTATTCGTGTATTTATAATATCAATTATTTTAATATTTCATTATTTAGGTAATTACTGCCTCACCATGGTGTCACAAATAAAATAAATTATTTAATGTCTAAAAATTATAAATAAAATATAATTATGTATGAAATAATTTTATATTTCAATTGGGTTTTTATAGTCTAATTTATTATATGTATAACCCTATATTAAAAATGTTTTAGTTATTAAACTTTGATTTTATCTATTTTAACTCTTTTTTAAATAAAATAATAATAAATGTCATAATCTAATCTAAGTGGACCTAAATGATAATATTATATTCCTAATTTTGTTTTTTTGTTGAATTATACTAATCCAATAGAAATATAACATGTTTTAGGAGAATAATAATAACATTTTTACCCTTAATTACCGTATTTACTTTTAACCTTGTTAAAAAAAGTAAAAAGTTACTATTCACCAAAAAATACTTTTATCTTATTGAACCAAATTTTACTCCTTGATATTAACTGTGTCTCTCAAAGTTTCAAAAATTGACTCACATAAGCGGTAAAATTATGTTTTATGTAAATTTTCGAACTCTCCTAGGAGGTGGGTAAAAAATGGTGAAAAGTTCAATAAAATTTTTATATTTATAAAATTGTTATAAAATGCCACCAATGAATTACATTTCACATATATAGGTATTATGTATCAATTTTGAACTAAAATAAATTAAAATAAAATAAATATTTATTTAAACAAAAAATTCTATTTTAAACTACAACTCAATGTTTTTCACTATTCATAACAAATTGAAAGTTTTCAGAAAAATACCAAAAATTCACGCTAGTATAATTTCGATATTATGAATCCAAAAATGTAGTCCATTTTGAAATAAAAAATTTATAAACTTTTAAAATGTGGTTATTAATATTCATAAAGGCTAGTTTATATAACATATCACTGTTTCGTGAAACCTGGTATTGCAAACAACACATGCTATCGAGGAAGGTCGCGATTGCATGTAATGCAAGCTATGTCAGGGTTGCATGTCGTGTAATATTACTTTTTGTTTTTTATAATATAATCCAAACATATTTCATTTATACATTGAATATATATATATATATACACTCATTGTTGGGTTGAATAACTTCTATCAAACGAAAATGAAATTTTGTGTAACATGATCCAAGAGTAGTGTTGCGTATACTGCAAGCTAGTATGGTGTTGCATATAGTGAAAGATAATCATAGTGTATCATACACCACAAGACATCAAATAAATTAAAAAAGAATACATATCATAAAATCTATGGGTGTTACATTCTACCCCCCATAAAATTAATTTCGCCCTAAAAATTCTCTAGGGTTGTAAATGGTTTACTACATGAAAGTTTCTTTCATAGAAACCCAAATCGTAAAAAGGGACACTAAAACATAATTTTAAGATGTGAAGTATGAAACATAATGGTTACCCAAATTAACTCATCATGGGGTTTCCACATAAGAGAATATAGGAGAAAATGTTGATATGGAAGAGAAATCTAACCACCAAGTTCTGATGGATAGTGGTAGAGAACATAGCTATGAAAAATCCAACAATCACAAAGCCATAAATTTGTGATGATTTATGGTATCATATGATTCATCAGATATAATGACAATAGAACAACATTTTTTGTTTTCAAGATCATTTCACTAAATTTGAAGAATTGTTGAATTAAAATAAATATTTACTTTATTTTGGGACAATCTTACTGTTGTTTGTGCCTTGAACAATTTTCACTTCATATCTTAAATAAATGAAGTTGAAATTGTCTTCTGTGAAGTGTTAGCAGATCATGTGATAGAATGATAGGTCATTCCATCTGTCACAAACAAAATGATAGAAAAAAGTTATTTAATATACATATGTCCATCTATACTGAGATTGGACTTATACTTCATATATCATACACCTTAATATAAAAAAAACTAGTTTCTACTAACCAGGGACTTCATGTGGGCCAGTGGTAGGTGATAAACGCCTCTTGAACTTCAGTTGTGGGTTCGATTCCCACAACCGTGTTGGACGTGATGAGTTGTCGCCCATCCTACAGGTTGTCCCTTTTTCTAAAACTACTTTATAATAACATTATTACAATAAAATAGAAAAAATCTCTAGAATTAAACATTACAATCTTATGTCTAACTTAATTCATTCCAATCTTTGGGCTTATCCAAAATACTTCTGTTCAAGCTCATAGTATAAAGAAAACAATTACTAGAAATGTCATCTACCGAGCATGTGAATACAATAATTTATCCCTCATATATCATATGATATATCTTAATGGTCACATTCAAAACATGTGAATACCTTAATCAAGTATTCTCTTGAACCACAGTGAAAACATGAATTTTGTCACAAGGTAACTCTTTCCATATACCAAAATCCCAAAAATTTGATATACTCAAACCATGATATCACTTTTTCCTTATATTAGTCATGAGCTCATTAATACTATCAAACATTTCATTATCTCCTTATCCCTTCTTTATGTGCATATTAGGTGCTTTCCAAAAATATCTGAATAGCATTCATGGTTACCGGTACCATTCATCATATACTTTCAAAAACACAAGGAATGACAACAGTGTAACAATCCTTAGATTTTTCTTTATTCCATAGTACTATACATTATTCTTGATAAACATACAATCATTACACTACCTTCTAAAACCACTGACTCAGCCTCGTCATTTCTTTCATCTCATATATCATTTATAGTCTCATCATTATCATCAACATAAATACTACCCATACGACCATGTTGATTCTCTCCATGAAATATTCCCTTAGAGAAATGGTTTGAATAATTCCCGTACATTCCACATTTAAAATATTTAATCGTTGTTGATGTCATAGAAATACCATTATCCTTATCCATGGTTTTAACTGAACCTTTTCATTTACTTTTACTAGCTTTGTGTCCTTATTTTCTACACCTAAATCATCTTCCAGTTCCTTTGAAACATTCTCCCTGATGCCTCTAACCACATGATTTACATGATGGAAATTTAACTTTCATTCCACTATGATCATCATGAAACTCAATCTTTCAGTTATTAGCTGAGTTAGGAAACTTACCAAAGCTGAGATTATTTATCATGTTATGAGATTGTTGATTAGGATTAATAATGATGGTTGGACATCCAAATCCCGTTTCATTTGGTTTCTCATAATAAATTTCATTCCATTGTCCAACATATTCTCTATTATCGTGAATCTTCCTATTTCCAGCCATTTTCTAAAACCCAAAAAGAATAGCTTGAAAGGCAAATATCATACTAGGAAAACAACATAATAAAGGGGGAGTACCTTCAATATATAACATCTTAGGTTTAATTATAATATCATTTCCGTAATTCGAGGACTATAACCGATACTTATACTTAGCCATAGTGACATCCCTAGACATACCTTAGAAATATATCTAGGTATCTCACTAAAGTTCTCGCATCCTAGTTTCCAAAGGTTGACTAAACCTTTCCTCTGATACCAACTCTAGAGACCTTAAACCTAACATGTATGGACATTACATTACTTTTGTGGAATAATTAATACATAACAAAAACAAACAACGAAGGATAGTAATAGTTTAGTGTCTTTGGAAAATCGGAACATAATCTTCTAATCATGGTGAAAGATCTTCACCATCTCCCATAAATATCTTCCCCTTTTTTTCTTATATAAAACCTTTATTTATATGCTGGGGAAAAGAAAACATATAAAGGGTGAGCTAATATTCTCAGTAAGGGTAAGAATTGAGAAAATAAATCAAACCTTATACATTTGATCATAAAATCATGAACATAATGTTTAAGCATCGAAATCTTGAGCATATGACAAAAACATGACAGTGGGTAAGGCATAGATCATAATAAAACATCAATGATGATAAAATAGCTTGGAAATAAAACTTGTAATTGTGGAAAAACATTAAAAACATGGTATGATTTCCATAGTAGCCAAGCAATTTCTACCAAGACCATCTTAGTGGACAAAGTCCCTTTCGGAATCGAGTTCACTCCTCATTCCAGTCTTGTATCACTGAATCGGATTAACTTACCATTCCAGCCATGTTTGTCTAATGAGATATAAATATTTACCTAATGTATTTGAGGGAGATATAGGTCCCACCCATATTATAATAAAATCATTCTTAATTGTGCCACAATATAATCATAAATCATTCATCATAACCCATAGAATAAAAATGGGTTTCATAAACATCTTCCCATCATAAAAAAATCCATATAAAATAAATGGATATCATTTCATCATATGAAAAGTGAAACCATGTAAATAAAATAGGTATTATACTTGAAACATACACATATTAAAATAATGTCATCTTAGATGGAAAAATGTTTTTATAAAACACCAAAGAAGAATTCTTGAAGAAAATATCCTTTCTTCTTAAAAATAATTTTATTTTCACAAAATTCCAGGCAATTTTAAAAGAAAAGGATTTTATTGAAAATAACCATGAAATATTGTAGGGTAAACATCATGAAAATAAGGTGTTATGAAACCTTAAAAATCATTTCATGCCTTATATGTTCGGTAAAACATTCTTCTCGTACTTTTTCTGGAAAAGTCCAAAAGTACCTCGTACGATAAACAAAAGAAAGATTCCTTCCATACGAAGTGGTAAAAGTAAAAAAAGGGTAAAAATGACTTTAAAAATACATGGAAGAAAAGTAAACATTTTATGAAAACATTTTTAGAACATATGGACATGTATAATAAACATAACCCTAGTTAATACTTATGAATAAAAATCTCGGATAAGAATGAGATTGAAATAATTATCTCTTACATTAGGTACGATATGCTTCGAACATATCCGAACCTCTTGAATAATGATTTAAATAATTTCATTTACTTATTAAAGAATTATATTTTTTGTTATGATATCATGTATGGTTCACTTATGCCATTATATTACCCGTTCTTTTGTAAATTCCATGTTAAAGCAACGTTTTGGGTAAAATCATTTTATTTATCATACGTGTTTGGACTTATTGTTAATGGTATTATTATTACTTATATCATTATTTAATTACTTCCAAAATGTAAATCATGATTTATATATCATATATATTCAGTATATAATATATAATAGATAGATAAATGAAATGAAATACACCGTTCATGGAGACAGTAGGTCATATGTACGCATGAACGCTGTTTTCTTTTCCTTATTGACTTAAATGAAAGTATGTAGATTACATATATATATACATAAATCTAGTAGCTTTATCATGTTATATATTTAATTATTATTAATTATATATAAACATTATAATCATTCTTGAGTGGTTAACATGGAGAATGAATCTCATCGTGCCGTGGAGACGATAATCCGTACGTACGCACGAGCGATGATATCATTCCCATAATTATTGAATTGAATCGGAGTGGATGATATAATATGTTAGAATCGGTATGATGTTATAATAACTATATATAGTTATTATTTACACCATTATACCCATCCAAGTAAGGTGGTGGTGGAAAAATATATTACACCACGGCGTGGAGACGGTATTCTGTACGTACGCACGCGCGGTGTTTTCGTTTTCCGTAGGATGGATAGAAGGTGAAATCAGGTTTTTTCATATTTATAAAAACACATCTATATATAAGTAATTCTTTTTTTATTACTTTATAATGAAACTACTAATAATAGTAAGTATAAGAAGAAAGAAACTTGAATGAGTCAGTAGAAGAGATTACCTCTTCCTCGACGCACCTCCTTTAAACATCTTCTTAGATTACTAGAGTTTTTCTTTTGAGAATAAAAAAACCTCTATGATATAACTATAGAGGTTAAGAAGAGGGATATTTAGGGATTGGCCAAGATTCAAGGCTCAAAAGTGTTTGAAGAGAAGAGGGAAGGGGTTCCCTTTTTATAAGGGAGGAGAGGGGCACCTTAAGAAAACTTAAAATATTATTTTGTAATAAAGTCATATTCGGTTTTTAATTGCTAAAAATTGATTTATTTCGAAGATATGGTGGGTATGGGTCTAAATCCGCTCAAAAACTAGGTTTTGGATAGGGTTATGTTACTTTTTTATCCTTATTATTTAGATTTATCTCTAAGTTAAATAATTTAACTTTTACCGTGTCGTTTTGTTTTCTTACATTATATGGTTAATAAACATACTATAACAAGCCAAAAGAACCCCAAGATGTTCATTATTAATATATATAACCTTATCTATGTCATTTGGATAAACCTCAGATTTTTTTGAATAAAATAACAATTAGTAATATAATATTTGTTTTAAAAACTATTTTATGTCAATTTTGACATTATTTGGTTATTGATTTTTTTTAAACTCATATCATCATTATTATTTGGAAAAATGTAAATTAAATCAATACTAGAATGTCAAATTAACCTCTAAAATTAGGGGAATTCATAAAAGGTCTCATATTACATTTATTTGGGTATTTATAATATCAATTATGTTAATATTTCATTATTTTGGTAATTACTGTATCACCATTGTGTCATAAAAAAATTAAATTATTTAATGTCTAAAAATTATAAATAAACTACCATTATGTATGAAATCTTTTTATATTTATAATTGATATTTATAGTTGAATTTATCTTATGTATAATCCTATATTAAAAAAATTTTAGATATTAAACTTTGATTTTAACTATTTTAACTCTTTTTTAAATAAAATAATAATAACTATTTTAATCTAATCCAAGTGGACCTAAATGATAATATAATATTACTAAGGGTTTTTTTCGAATTATAGTTATCAAATAGAAATATAACTTGTGTTGAGGTATTAATAATATCATTTTTACCCTTAATTACCCTATTTACTTTTAACCGTGGTAAAAAAGTAAAACGTTACTATTCACCAAAAATTATTTTTACCTTATTAAACCACATTTTACTCATTGATATTAACCATGTCTCTTGTATTTTCTAAATTCACCTCACAGAAGTGGTAAAATTATGTTTTATGTAAATTTTCAAACTCTCCTAGTAGGTGGGTAAAAGACGGTGAAAAGTTCAATAAAATTTTTATATATCTAAAATTTTTATAAAATCACTCCAATGAAATAAATTGAACTTATATAGGTATTCTGTATCAATTTATACCTAAAATAAATTTAAATAAAATAAAAAATTATTTAAATAAAATATTTGGTTTTAAATTATAACTCGGTGTTTTTCACTATTCATCAAAAATTGAATGTTTTTAGAAAAATACCAAAAAATCACATGAGGCTAATTTCAATATTACGAATCCAAAAATGAATCCCATTTTGAAAGAAAAAATTTATAAAATTTAAAAATGTGGGCATTAATATTTATAACGGCTAGTTTATAAAACATATCGTTATTTAGTGAAACCCGATATTGGGTACAACACACTCTATTGAGGAAGGTCGCGATTGTGTGTAATGAAAGCTATGCTAGGGTTGCGTGTAGTGAAATATTTATTTTTTTTGTTGTGTATAATATAATCAAACCATATTTCATTTATAAATTTAATATATATATATATATATACACTCAATTTTGTGTCGAATAACTTCTATCAAACGAAATTGAAATTTTGTGTAACACGATCCAAGAGTTGTGTTGCGTATACTAAAAGATAATATGGGTTTTCATATAGTGCACAATAATCTTATTGTATAATACACAACAATACATCAAATATTTTTAAAAGAATAATTCTCATAAAATCTCGGGTGTTACAATACTTTTCACCTGTAATAAGTAGTGAAAACATTCCATTAAAAATAATCTTTTTTCATACCTTTTTTAGTAAACATATTACTATAAAACCCATATAAATCATAGATAAAACAAAACTTTATCTTGGGAAATAATTATAAAAGTCACTATTAATAATGGAATAACCATGTTGTCAAATTCAATACATGTCACTCTTATAAATGGAATATCAATATAGTCAACTTTCATACACAATGTGTTGAAATTTATAATGTAACCACCCATCCATGATTTATCACATAACTAACCATAATTATTTTATCACATAACCAGTAATGAAAAATCAAAGTACCATTATATAATTATAACACATAAAATCTTTTTATTGGCAGCACATCACTCTTAAAATTTCATTTTCAATTATAAGAAAACTTTTAATGTTATAGAACTAATCAATCCAATTTAAAACCCCATTTTTAATAAAAAAATACCCAAAAAAGTAAAAGTGGAGTTTATTTTTCTTTTAAAACCATGAATACTTTTAGAGGAATCCAAATATCAAATAATGGTCTTGGTGGTGGAGAAGTTGTTGTCACCGTATTCGTTAAACAGAGCATTCCGTTTGATAATTATCAAAATGTTCTATATAAAGCAAATTAAAACTTTCCTTTTGAAAAAATCTGAATGAAATTAAAAATAGACGTAAATTTTAGTTTATAATTCTTTTATCTCCATATGAATAAATTTGAAAAATATTATCAAGAACATTTACATGGATAAAAATATGTTATAATTAAAACATTAAACATTCATGGTGTACCATACCACTTTGAATATTTAAATATTAATCCAAATAAAGAATAATATTTATCAAAACTATAAAAAACGTTATAATACATTAATTAATGACATTATAAGTAAAAGGGATAATATATAAATGTAAATAATGAATGTGGGTGTATAACATCAAACTATGCCACAATGAAAGGTGATTGATATGAAGTCCCTTATCATGAGTCTAATTTGTCACGTATGTTATTTATATTTATAAATAATAAATATAGATTAATTATTTACTTTATTTATAACCTTTTTAAGCTTATTATTAATTTTATATAACTTATTATCAATTTATAAAAATTAAATATTGTTTTATGCTCACGTTGGACGTTTTGATAATATTCAGTACATGAGTCTGAAATGAATTTGATATGATGTCAAAAGTCAACGTGGTCATAACTGAATAATATCTACAATAATATTAATGAATTAATTTTCACTTTTTTACATCAATTGTACTTTAAAATCAATCCATGTATGTATTGTTATAAAAAATGAACAATATTATAATCCTAAAGATGATAGGCGGTATGTACACATGAGTAATGTTTCCCTTTTTCAATGATCATTATAGAAAGAAGTTTATTTTTATATGATATATTATAAATGATAGTAATATAATAAATATCATATTAATTATGTAAATATTATTATACATATCATCCATGTGGTGTGGTGTGGAAAAATGAATCACATTACTTCAACCAGGTGATAGTTCAAATGTAGGCATGAACGACGTTATCATTTTCAGGTTCATAGAAAGATAAGAATATAATTAATATTTTTTAATTTAATAATTATAAATATTTCATTAATAACATATATAAAAATATATTTCATCATTATAACCAGTCTTGATAGAAGGTGATGGAAAAAAAATTATATCAGTTTGTGAGGTGCTAGTTCACCATACACACGAATGATTATAATTTTTCGATTTGATGGAACTAGAAATGGATTTTTATTATTTTATTAACATCAATAACATGTTAGTGTATTTAGGATACGTTATATAACGTTTAATCATGTCTTTTTGTATATTTTAAGGATGTTTATGAAAAAATAACATAGAAATAATAATTTACAAAACGATACCTCTTCTCCGGACAATCTCCTTTTACTAACACCTTAAAATCTATAAGGTGAGTGTTATGACTGAATTAAGAGCTATATAAAATAAGTAGGGATTATAATAAGGTATTTAGGGAGATATTGGCCAAACCAAATGTATTTTGACTTGTGAATAAAAGAGAAGAATTTGTACACTTTGATCGGAGAAGGGAGGGGTACTCTTAGAAATCTTCAAAACATTAAATTAATATAAATTAATTTTACATTACAAATGGATAAAAATTTATTTGTTTTAATATAATATTATTTTAGGTGGAAATAAATTAATATAATCAAAATTATATAAGTTTTGACTATTTTTTAATACTTATCCTATAACTTTAACAATTATTCACCCATTTTAATTCTTACCGTGATATCATGAAATTTACCATTCGGGGATTAATATAATTAATATAAAATTCCAAAATAACAATATACAAGTCAGTGATTACATTTTAAGTCTTATATAAATCATTATGTTTTATTTTAGAGTTTTTTTAATTTTAGATCATTTAATAAAACATTATTTGTTTTAAAGTATCATTTATGTCAATTTTGACACTATTCAACTCTTGATGTTTTTAAAATATAATAACATCCTGATATCTTAGAAAATATTATTTTCAGTCATAAATATCATGTCAAATAATTCCATAAAATTCCTGGATGAGTTTAAATATATCAAATGATATTAATTATAATATTTTTAATACCATTTATTTGATTCTTCCATTAATTAATCAATTAAGGCGTCATCATTGTGTCACAATTTAAGATAATTATTTTAACAAAAAAAATTATAAATAAATTACCATAATTTATATAAATATTTTATATTTATAAATAATATTTATAGTGAAAAATATAACTTATATAAACCCATATTAAAAATATTTTACTTTTTAATTGAAGTCTGTGATAAAATTGATATTTCTATGATTATAATATGATAAATGTCATACTCTAATCCAAGTGCATTAAAATAGTTTTAATTTCATCCAGAAAATTTTATAGTTGATAGAAATTATTCAAATAAAATTATGAAAAGTGTTATTGTAATTTTATAATATTTACATTATCATTTTGACCCTTACTTAAATGATTTACTTTTAATTGAGTAAAAAACAATTACTTAAGTTGCTATTTATAGTGGAAAAAATAAAAAGAGCTCTATTTAAATAATTTTGAACTTTTAATTCCCAATAATTAATCCATTTTTATGAATTAAAAACCCATAAATTTAAAAAATTAATTAAAAATTAATGTGATTGATGAAATGAAAAAATATGTTTTTAAATTAAAAATGTTCAAAAGGTCACTAAGTTTTTAAATCCAATTTCAACGTAAAATTGATTCCAATTACCTAATTTTTAATAAATGATAAAAATAAGATCAGAATATAATTTAAAACCATTCAAATATAAAATTTAACACCACAAATAATTTTTATGGAAAATTATTGTTCAATAAATATATAATATTGTTTCACTATTCACAAAAATATAAATCCTATCTGAAAATATCAAAAATTCAACCAAATTAAAATTTTAAACTCATATTTAAAATTAGAATTTCATTTTTTCAAATATAATTTATAACATTTTCAAAAAATATGTTTAAAACAAGTGTCCCATCAAAAGGAATAAAATAAACCTTTTTAGAAAAACACAACTTTTATCCGTAAAATTGGATTTATTCTTATATCATTTCTAAAACCACATAATATGAATGTTAAAAATTGCATCAAATATTATATATATATATATATAATTAATATAATCCAATTGGAGTTATTTTATTATTTTTTGGTATAAAACACACTTGTGCAAATTTAAATAGTGTTTCAGAGAAATATTCTCTTTTATTTTAAAATGGTTTTATTATCATTTTTTATTAGTTCAACAACATATAATTAACTATAAATATTTTTTTAAACCATATTTTAAAATATTAGTTATTCTTATTTAATCCTTCCATTCTAATAGTTATGTGATAACTAACATATTAAAATAACAATATTTATTTGTTCGTTTAAGATCGATGTGGTGAATTATGTACTCTAACGATCATATTGTTTACACTAAAAAATAGGGATTAAAAAATTCTCCCCTTTAATAAATTTCCTCATCACAATTTGAACTTAGTACAAAAAACTAGCGGTTTCACTTTTCAAAATACATTTACTTGAATCCCACATAGTGAAAAGGATAAAAGAAACATCCACATTAAAATAAATAAAGGGAAGTGCAAAGGTCACCTAAGCTAACACATAATAGGTTTATATATATGAAAAATTGTGGATTAAAGTGAAACATAATCATCATGTTTTGATGTGGAGTGATTGAAAACATGGTCTGAAATTATTTTACAATAAAAAAATAAAAAATATGTGATGGGTTAAAAGGTCATTGATTTCTCAGTAAGATAAGTAAACGAATAATGTTTTTTTAAGAACCCTTTCATGGAGTTGATGAATTACATTATTGTCTATGAATATAATTAAATATTCTTTATATTTTTCCATTTCATATGCACCATTTCAAACTAAAATGATGAACATCCCTAAAAATAACATTAATCATTGAACATAATATAAACACTAAAGTTTATTAATACCTTAAAACTAATGTCCAAAATTATAGGCATAACTCTTATAAAACCAAATCCTTATAAAAACATAAACCCAAATAAAAATATCCCAAAATTTATTAATCACTTTATAACCACATCACTTAAAACATTATAAGGAGTGTTTAAAACCTTGAGCATAGGTCTATCATTAAAAAATATAGAGTTGTCTAGAGCTTCCATTACTTCACTAATAATCTTAATATTATCTATATTAGTAGAAAATGTTTTTTCCCATACCTTTTTGTTTCTAATTATGATGATTTCCTCTCTGATTAACTATATTTGGACACATGTTAGTATAATGTCTTAACTTATTAAATCTAAAACATCTTATCATTAGCTTCTCTTCACTTCACAGATCTTGTCCCTTGCAGTCACGAACCATATGATCAGACTTACCATATTAGAGGCACTTACCTATCTATGGAAGGCATTCACAAGGAATATTATTACCACACTTCTCATAGATGGTATTTTTTTCCTACCTTCAATATTCATTTATGAATTCTTTCCTTTAGAATACTAATTGGTCCTCTTATTTTTCTTATTTTTATGGGTAACGTGATAATTATAAAACTCCATTTCTAACTACTCAGTACATAAATCATGTTTCTAAAATATTTTTAACAAATTAGAAGCTAATTCCATTCGATATTTGGAAATTAATCCTGATTAAAACTGAATTATATTACTATAAAGATTCTAGATAAAATTTGGGATGTACAATTCCAAACATGTGATCTTTTATTCTTATACAAACATTGAATCTTCCACCTTTTATCTCAATTCAAATATTTTTTCCATCCAAGGTCATACAACCTTAGGAAAATATTTATCAATAAATATATACTTAAATTTATCGCATTAAAAGGCATAAATATATTCACTTTCTTTGATATTCTTAATAATTGACAACCACTAATCATCTTCGCCTTCAAAACTATAAATTGAAAGAGTTACCTTTTGGTGATTGGAACAACCCATGACATAAAATATCTTTTCAGGGTTTTAGTCCATCCATATGTTAGAACATGGTCATATGATCCTCTGAATGTGGTGGGTTGTTTCCCCATGAAATGTTGCACCATATACATGTTTCTTCATAGAAAATCTGGTTAATATTTATCATGTATAACACAACCATTTTTAGCTTATGCTAACTAATCAATTACTGAAAAAACTATTCATTTTCAATACTAACCAACTATGGATGGTGATTGTACGGATGTTTTCCTATTGATTCCTTCCCACCATATCTTCCATATTTCATCAGTGGAAAACCATTCTAAATATAAATATCCTAGATAAAGAAAAAAATTAATCATAAAATTCTAAATAATTTCAACATAACCATAAAGTAATATATTTTAATGGAATGCTATTATCACTATCCTAACCTCTAAAGGTATCAAAACATTTCCTTTAATACCCACTATAAGGAAGTATCCTTAATAAATTACATAATATTGAGTTTAGTAAAGAATTTTACATTTTTCATATTGAGTATCTTTTTTTGGTTTAGAGATTCAGAATATTAGGCCATAACTAATACATAACAAAACTATAACACTTCAAAGCAGACACTTACCAAAAGTATCCATTTTTATTATAATCTAAACATTTAAAATAAATCATGATCACTTTTATAAAAAATATTCATGAAATTCAACATGAAATCTCCAAATCCTTATTCCTCCTTAAGTCCTATGAACAACATTAAAAAACATAGTATGAGAATAAAAAGATAAATAATGTATATAAAAAGAACGAACTCATTAGTATATTGATAAACAATAAGGCCCATGTAATCCTTATCATAATGTAATAATTTTAACCCTTAATAAGTAGTAAATAATTTCCATTGAAAATAAGATCATTTTGAACCATTTTTGTAATAAAAAGATTACCATGAATCCCATAGAAATAAAATAAAATAGATAAATGTACCTTGGGACATAATTATGATTTTCAATTTTGTAAATGGAATAACAATAAGGTCAAATTTTATACATGTCACTCTTACAAATGGAATATTCCCACGTCCAATATCCACACCCAAGTATTTTATGATTATAACATAACCACCCATCCTTGGATTATCACAGAACAACCGAGCCTTGGATTCTCACATAACCACCCTTCAAATTCCCAAGTACCATTGTATTACAATAAAACAGAAAAGCTTTATGTTCACAACATCACTCTAAAAATTTCATTTTCACTCATAAGAAACCATTTTAGGTTGTAGAAATCATCAACCCATTCTCAAAACCGAATTTAAATAAAAAAATACCCAGAAACAGAAAAGATGGTTATAATTTTCATTTAAAAAAAATAAGAAATATAGATGAATCTATATATCGAATAATGGTCACAACAAAAAAGTTGTTGTTGACACCATATATATTAATAAAAATATTCTCTATTTTGTCAAAAAATATCATATAAATTACATAAAAAATATTTCTTTTAAAATAATTTTAATGGAATTAAAAATAAAATATTCCTCTATAATAATTTTATATGAATATAAATAAATATGTAAAACAATATAAAGAACAATGTCATGGAGAAAAAAATGAAATAATTCAGTATTTAAACATTCATGATGTCTTATACCACATTGAACATTTAAATCAGAATCCACATAAAATAATTGCATTTAAAAAACATTAAATAACATGATAATAAATAAATTAAGGACATAATAAGTAAAATGGATTGTATATACGCCGAAATAAATAAGGTGGGTGTATAGAATCCTACTATTCCCCAATGATGGTTCTTGACATGTATTTTCTCAAAAATATTGTTTATTATATGTTGATTTTATTCTTAATAATACAACTATTTATTTTCTAATAATGTTAAATTAATTGTAGCTCCGGAATATATATCATGTTTTTATTTATATCATTGATGAATTAAAATGATCTGTTATATGATATAGATCATTGTTCATACCCTATGTTCAGAAAATGAACATATGGATCATAATACCTATGAAATGCTAAATAGTTTGTGTATAGATTATCAACCCTAAGTTTGGAGAAATGAAAATCTTATGGAATATAAACCCTACATTAGAATCTAAAGTCACTGTTCATACCCTATGTTTGGGAGTTTGAATGTACAGTTAATCAATGAAATGTTTGGAATTTTATGATGAAAGATATAATGTATGGATAATCATCCCTAAATTACTTTTGTTCCCTACATTATGCGTAAAATAATGTATGGTTAAAGAACCATATGTTGGGTGGAATATTATGCTACACAAAGGAACCCTATTCAACACGATTGAACCCTAATTTGAGTATTCAGCAGTAGAGATTTATTTCAATGATTTTATATGAATTTTAAGCAATGGTATTGATAAATTTAGAGACTAATTAATATCACATTATAATCTATTAAAAGAATTGTATTTATCAGAGGAAAACTGTAACAGCCCGAGATTTTATGAAAAATATTCTTTTTTATTTCACTAATGTCTTGTGTTATACACTACACCAAAAGGAGCTTGCACAACACGCATCCTTGACTCGCCTTGCGTTACACGCAATCGCAACCTTCCTCGATAGCGTGTGTGGTACGTAATACTGAGTTTTACGAAACAATGATATGCTATTAAAATATTATTAAAACTAGCCGTTATGAATAGTAATAACCACTTTTTAAATTTTAGAAATTTTAGCTCTCAAAATGGACTTCATTTTTGGATTCGGAGTATCGAATTTAGCCTAAGGTGAAATTTTGGTACTTTTCGGATAACTTTCATATTCTGATGAATGGTGAAAATTACTAAATTATAATTAAAAACAACTTTTTTAATCGAAATAATTAATAGTGATAAATCATTAATTTGAGTGGTTTTAAAGTATATTTAGAATTTATATTTACAATTTAATACAATGTTGGTCATTGGTTGTAATTTCACATTTAAACCAAACATAATCAAGTGTCAATCTTTTGATAGATATTGTTTCTTAAAAACACGCTATTTGTTTTAACAGCGGGATTTAATTATAAAATTAATTAATGCAACTTCTATGTTATGAATTTGGTAAAATAGACTTCATTTTTGAATTCGGAATATGAAATATAGCTTAGGATGAAATTTTGGCATTGTTCTGAAAAACATCAATTTTTGATGAATAGTGAAACTACTAAGTGGTAGGTTAAAAACTGAATTTTGCATAAAACTTAATTTTACCGCTTCTGTGAATGGAATTTCTAAAATCCGAGAGACACGGTTAATATCAAGGACTAAAATGTGGTTCAATGAGATGAAAATAATTTTTTGGTGAATAGTAACTTTTTACTTTTTTTACCACGGTTAATAGTAAATAAGGTAACTAAGGGTAAATATGATATTAATATTACCCTAACACATGTCCTAATTCTATTGGACAAGTGTAATTCGACCAAAAACAAACTTAGGAATACAATATGACCATTTAGGCCCACTTGGATTAGATTAGGACATTTATTATTAATTTATTTAAAAAAAGGTTAAAATAGTTAAAATCAACGTTTAATAAGTAAATCATTTTTAATATGGGGTTATCCATAAGATAAATTCGACTATAAATATTCATTAGAAAGATAAAAAGATTTCCTACATTATGGTATTTTATTTGTAATTTTTAGACATCAAATAATATAATTTATTTATGACACAAAAATGATGCAGTAATTATCTTATTAATGAAATATTGACATAATTGATAATATAAATACCAAATTAAATGTAATTTAAGACTTTTTATGAATTCCACTAATTTTATAGGTTACTATGATATATTAGTGTTGATTTAATCAACTTGGTTCGAACATATAATTCTGTTATGACTTTCACAAAAATCATATATCAAATAGTGTCAAAATTGACACAAAATAGTTTTTAAATCAAATATTATATTATTAATTGTTATTTTATTCCTAAAAATCTAAGGTTCGGCCAAATGACTTAGATAAGGATATATGTATTAATAATATACAATTTGGGGTTCGTTTGGCATGTTATAGTATGTTTATTAACCATATAGTGAAAGCAAACAAAAAGACACGGTAAAGGTTAAATTATTTAACTTAGAGTTAAATCTAATTGATAAGGTTAAAATAATACCCTAAACTTGTCTAAATCCTATTGGTTGATAGGATTTCGACCCATCCCCACTTTATCTTTGAAATAACACCCTTTGGAACCATTATAAACTGATTTTGACTTTAATATAAAATAATATTTTGAGATATTCCTAAGGTGCCCCTCTCCTCCCCTATAAAAGGACACCTCCCCCCCCCTCCTCCTCACACCAATTTGAGCACTCAAGCTCGGCCAAACCCTGCCATTTTCTCCTCTCCACTTCCCTAGAATAATCCTAGAGGTCCTGGTCTTCTCCAAAGACCAATCTTAGTTCCTTAAGTGGAGGATTCAAAGAGGCGTTCCAAAGAAGAGGTAATATCCATTACCGATCTTTTCAATTTCTTTCTTCTTCAACTTCTTCTTCTTTAGTTGTTTCATGATAAAGTAATAACATCAGTATTAATTACATACTGATATGTTATTATAAGTATGAAACAAACCTAATTCACCTTCTATCCATCCTACGGAAAAATGAAATCACCGCGCGTGCGTACGTACGGAATACCGTCTCCACGCCGTGGTGTAATCAATTTTCCACCACCACCTTACATGGATGGGTATAATGGTGTAAAGAATAACTATAAATAGTAATTAAAACATCATATTGATTATGATATATTGTATAATCCACTCCAATTCAATTCAATATTTATAGAAATGATATCATCGCTCGTGCGTACGTACGGACTACCGTCTCCACGACGCGATGAGATTCATTCTCCATGTTAACCATTTAAGAATGATTATAATTTATATATAAGAAATAATAATGAAATATATGACATTATAAAGCTACTGGATTTATGTATATATATACATATGTATTTCATCTACTTACTTCCATTTCAAGACAATAAGGAAAGGAAAACAGCGTTCATGCGTACGTACGGACTACCGTCTCCATGAACGGTGTTTTTCATTTTATTTATCTATCTATTATATATATATATATATACTGAATATATATGATATATAAATCATATTTTATATTCTGGAAGTGAGTAAATCATGATATATGTAATAATGATGTCAAGAACAACAAGTCAAAACACCTACGATAAATGAAACGATTTTTCCCAAAACGCTTCTTTAACATGGAATTTACAAAAGAATGGGTAATATAATGTCATAAGTGAACCATATATGATATCATATCAATATGTATGATACTGGAATAAGTAAATAACATTTTTTAAACCATTATACAGGAGCTTCGGACACGAACAAAGCAAATCGGACCTAAGGTAAGGGAAATATCACAATCTCATTTTTATCCGAGATTGTTTATTCGTAAGTATTTACTGGGGTGTATTTTATCATCCACATCCATGTTTCATAAATATGTAATATTATTTCTATCCACCTACAATTGTTTAAGTCCAATTTTACCCTTCGAAGAGTTTTTAGTAAAAGATATGAAAGGAATCTTTTGTCGTTTTTCGTACGAGGTACTTTATGACTTTTCCGACAACAGTACGAAGAATGTTTTTTTTAACTTAAACGGAACGAACGGATTTTTACGGTTCTATAAAGCCTTATTTTCCTGAAGCTTCCTCCAAAAGATTTCATGACTATTTTTAATAAAATATATTTCTTTTAAAATTGCATGATGTTTTGTGAAAAGAAATTGATTTTGAAGAAGAAAGGATATTTTCCTCAAGAATTCATTTCAAGTGTTTTATCAAAATTATTTTCCATCTAAGATAATAAAGGGTTCTGTTTATATCCATATTTTTACATTGATTTGACTATGTTGTGATGGAATAATGTTTATGAATTCCTTTATCTTATATGAATGGTTTTATGATGTCATGTTGTTTAAGAATCCCATTTTTATGACATGGGTTATGAAATGATGTATGATTTATGATTTTGTGGCACACATAAGAATGGTATCATTATGAGATGGGTGGGACCTATATCTCCCTCCAATGCATTGGGTAAAGATTTTATATCTCATGAGATAGACATGGCTGAAATGGTAGGTTATACCGGTTCAGTGAAACAGGACTGAAACGAGGGTTACTCGATTCAGAAAGGGACTTTGTCCACTAAGATAGTCTTAGCAATGAGTCATGACTAACAAGAAATGATTTTCCATGATTATGTGTGCATGCCACAAAGTTTCAAGTTTCATGTTATGATTATGGTGATCTCATTTTCACTTCTATGATTTGTTCCATGTTAAGATATTATGATCTCTTTTGCAGGTTATGATTTTCAAAAAGATATGATATGATTTTTATTTCTTTTGTATACCCTTACTGAGCATTTGAGCTCACCCTTTTATGTTTTCTTTTCCCCAGGATATAAATAAAGGTTTTAGGTAAAAAAAAAGGGAAGATCTTTATGGGAGATATTGAAGATCTTTCACCACGATTAGAAGATTACGTTCCGAGTTTCCAAAGACACTAAACTATTACGATCCTTTAGTGTGTGTTTTTGTTATGTACTATGTATTCCGAAAAAGTAATGTAATGTCCATGTACATCAGGCTTCGGGTCTCTACAGTTGGTATCAGAGGGAGGTTTAGTCAACCTTTGGAAACTAGGATACGAAAACGTTAGTGAGATCCCTAGAGATATTTCTAAGGTATGTCAAGGGATGTCCCTAGGGATAAGTATACGTATAGGTTATAGTAATAGAATTACGCTAACGATCATAGAATTAAACCTAAGATGTTGGATATTGAAGGTACTCCCCCTTTATTATGTTGTTTTCCCTAGCATGATTTTTGCCTCTCACACTATTTTTTTTGGGTTTTAGACGATGGCTGGAACCCGAAGGAACCGTGTTGATCAATGCAATGGACAATGCAATGATTGCCCTCCTGAACAAACAAATGTTATGGGAGATGGAGTGCAAAATCTTATTGCTATACTTACACAAGCTATGAATCATTCTGGACTTCCAAATGAGCAGAGAAGGGAACAATATTCTATTGAGTCCTTCATGAGGCAACGTCCACCTTCTTTCAGTGGGTCTTCTGATCCACTTGTGGCTGAACAATGGATCAGTACTACTGAAAAGATATTTTCAGTTCTTCAATGTTCTGAACATGATAAAGTCATCTTAGCAGTATATCGTTTGGAAGGTGAAGCTGATCAATGGTGGAATCTTATCAAGAATACGAGGCCAAGAGATGAAATTGAGTCCATGGAATGGGACGAGTTCAAGAACTTGTTTTTCAGTAAGTACTTCCCTCGTATTCTTGGAACAAAGATGGAGAAAGAATTTCTTGAACTGAAGCAAAGGGACGATGAATCTGTTGGTATATACAAAGAGAATTTTACAAGACTTGCAAGGTATGCATCTGGCATTATCATCCAACCTGAAAGTAAAGTTGATCGATTTTTCAGTGGCTTAAAACTAAGTCTTCTAAGGGCATTAACTATAAGAGACTTCAGTAGCTATGAAGAAATTGTGTGTTGTGCTATCAAGGTAGAAATGGAAGTTGGTGTTACATATCCATCTCATGGTTTTGACAAGAAACGAAAGATGGAGTTCAAGGAGAAATCTCAGAATAATGGTGAAAAGAAGATGAATGTTTCCTTATGCACAAAGTGTGGAAAGAAGCATGGTGGAGATTGTCTAAAAGGGACTAGAAAATGTTTTAAGTGTGGAAAAGAAGGTCATCGAGCAGCTGAGTGTCGAAGTAATGGAAAAAGGGTTTCTAATGATGTGAATAAAGCAAACACTGCAGAGAACGCACCGCCAACACTTCAATGCTTCAAGTGCAAGGAAATGGGGCATTATGCTAATAATTGCCCTAATCCAAGGGTTAGTGATGATCAACATGAGCAACCACTGAAGGTAAAGGACAAAGGGAAATCACATGCGATCACTATTGGCAATATTGAATATGACAACGATGTGGTGGAATGATTAAGTGTTTATGTAATGGGATTCCAAAATAATGTTGTATCATTGAGTATTGCAATATTTATTGATGTGGTATTCAAAGTGATTGAGTTATTTTTTGGAAATAAGATGATATGCGCATAATGAAGACGAGAAAATGAAATGTTTAATAGTATTCATGAGCTCATGATTGATATAAGGACTAAGTGATATCATGGTTTGAGTATATAGAATTTTGAGGATTTTGGTATGTGGAAAGTTTTAACTTTTAACTGCACTCATGTTTTCACTAAGGTATTCAAGAGAATACACGATTAAGGACTTTGAATGTTTGGAATGTGACCAACAAGACATATCTTATGATATGTGGGGATCAACGACAGTATTAAATATCTGGTAATCGTTGTCACTATATTATGAGAGTGGATTGCAGTATTATGTATAAGCCTAAAGATTAGACTGGATTATGTTGGACATAAGTTAGTATTGTTTAAGGATAGAAGATTTTCGATATTATTGATGGGATGTTATAGTAACGTAGTTTTAGAAAAAGGACAACCTACAGGACGGGCGACAGCCCATCGCTTCGGACAAGGCTGTAGGAATCGAACCCACAACCGAAGTGCGACTGGCCTTTATCGCCTACCACTGACCTACAGGAAGTCCCTGTTTAGTAGAAACTAGTGTTATTATATTAAGCAATATGATATATGAAGTATAAGCCCATTTTAGGAACCATATATGATTAATCCCATTATAGATCGACTTATGTATAAAAATTTTGCTAACCTTTTGAGACAGATGGAATGACCCGTCATTCTATCACATGATCTGCTAACACTTCACGAATAACAAATTCAACTTCATTTATTTAAGAGATGAATTGGAAATTGTTAAAGGCACAAACAACAGTGAGATTGTACCAAAATAAAGTAAGTATTTATTCTAATTCAAATTCTTTAACTTTAGGGAAATGATCTTGAAAACCAAAAAATGTTGTCCTAGTTCTCTTATACCTGATGAATCAGATGGTACCTTAGATCATCACAAATTTATGGATTTGTGATTACTGGCTTTTCCATAGCCATGTTCTCTACCACTCTCCATCAGAACATGATGGTTAGATTTCTCTTCCATATCCATATTTTCACCTATGTGGAAACCCAGTGATTAGTTTATTTGGGTAATCGTTATATTTCATACATTAGTTTTTAAAGCCAAGTTTTGGTATTCCTTTTTACGATGTGGGTTTCTATTAAAGAAACTTTCGAATAGTAAACCATTTATAACCCCGATGAATTTCGAGGGCGAAATTCATTTTAAGGGGGGTAGAATGTAACAGCCCGAGATTTTATGAAAAATATTCTTTTTTATTTCACTAATGTCTTGTGTTATACACTACACCAAAAGGAGCTTGCACAACACGCATCCTTGACTCGCCTTGCGTTACACGCAATCGCAACCTTCCTCGATAGCGTGTGTGGTACGTAATACTGAGTTTTACGAAACAATGATATGCTATTAAAATATTATTAAAACTAGCCGTTATGAATAGTAATAACCACTTTTTAAATTTTAGAAATTTTAGCTCTCAAAATGGACTTCATTTTTGGATTCGGAGTATCGAATTTAGCCTAAGGTGAAATTTTTGTACTTTTCGGATAACTTTCATATTCTGATGAATAGTGAAAATTACTAAATTATAATTAAAAACAACTTTTTTAATCGAAATAATTAATAGTGATAAATCATTAATTTGAGTGGTTTTAAAGTATATTTAGAATATATTTTTACAATTTAATACAATGTTGGTCATTGGTTGTAATTTCACATTTAAACCAAACATAATCAAGTGTCAATCTTTTGATAGATATTGTTTCTTAAAAACACGCTATTTGTTTTAACAGCGGGATTTAATTATAAAATTAATTAATGCAACTTCTATGTTATGAATTTGGTAAAATAGACTTCATTTTTGAATTCAGAATATGAAATATAGCTTAGGATGAAATTTTGGCATTGTTCTGAAAAACATCAATTTTTGATGAATAGTGAAACTACTAAGTGGTAGGTTAAAAACTGAATTTTGCATAAAACTTAATTTTACCGCTTCTGTGAATGGAATTTCGAAAATCCGAGAGACACGGTTAATATCAAGGACTAAAATGTGGTTCAATGAGATGAAAATAATTTTTTGGTGAATAGTAACTTTTTACTTTTTTTACCACGGTTAATAGTAAATAAGGTAACTAAGGGTAAATATGATATTAATATTACCCTAACACATGTCCTATTTCTATTGGACAAGTTTAATTCGACCAAAAACAAACTTAGGAATAAAATATGACCATTTAGGCCCACTTGGATTAGATTAGGACATTTATTATTAATTTATTTAAAGAAAGGTTAAAATAGTTAAAATCAACGTTTAATAAGTAAATCATTTTTATTATGGGGTTATACATAAGATAAATTCGACTATAAATATTCATTAGAAAGCTAAAAAGATTTCCTACATGATGGTATTTTATTTGTAATTTTTAGACATCAAATAATATAATTTATTTATGACACAAAAATGATGCAGTAATTATCTTATTAATGAAATATTGACATAATTGATAATATAAATACCAAAATAAATGTAATTTAAGTCTTTTTATGAATTACACTAATTTTCTAGGTTACTATGATATATTAGTGTTGCTTTAATCAACTTGGTTCGAACATATAATTCTGTTATGACTTTCACAAAAATCATATATCAAATAGTGTCAAAATTGACACAAAATAGTTTTTAAATCAAATATTATATTATTAATTGTTATTTTATTCCTAAAAATCTAAGGTTCGGCCAAATGACTTAGATAAGGATATATGTATTAATAATATACAATTTGGGGTTCGTTTGGCATGTTATTGTAAGTTTATTAACCATATAGTGAAAGCAAACAAAAAGACACGGTAAAAGTTAAATTATTTAACTTAGAGTTAAATCTAATTGATAAGGTTAATATAATACCCTAAACTTGTCTAAATCCTATTGGTTGATAGGATTTAGACCCATCCCCACTTTATCTTTGAAATAAGACCCTTTGGAACCATTATAAACCGATTTTGACTTTAATATAAAATAATATTTTGAGATATTCCTAAGGTGCCCCTCTCCTCCCCTATAAAAGGACACCTCCTCCCCCTCCTCCTCACACCAATTTGAGCACTCAAGCTCGGCCAAACCCTGCCATTTTCTCCTCTCCACTTCCCTAGAATAATCCTAGAGGTCCTGGTCTTCTCCAAAGACCAATCTTAGTTCCTTAAGTGGAGGATTCAAAGAGGCGTTCCAAAGAAGAGGTAATATCCATTACTGATCTTTTCAATTTCTTTCTTCTTCAACTTCTTCTTCTTTAGTTGTTTCATGATAAAGTAATAACATCAGTATTAATTACATACTGATATGTTATTATAAATATGAAACAACCCTAATTCACCTTCTATCCATCCTACGGAAAAATGAAATCACCGCGCGTGCGTACGTACGGAATACCGTCTCCACGCCGTGGTGTAATCTATTTTCCACCACCACCTTACATGGATGGGTATAATGGTGTAAAGAATAACTATAAATAGTTATTAAAACATCATATTGATTCTGATATATTGTATAATCCACTCCAATTCAATTCAATATTTATAGAAATTATATCATCGCTCGTGCGTACGTACGGACTACCGTCTCCACGACGCGATGAGATTCATTCTCCATGTTAACCATTTAAGAATGATTATAATTTATATATAAGAAATAATAATGAAATATATGACATTATAAAGCTACTGGATTTATGTATATATATACATATATATTTCATCTACTTACTTCCATTTCAAGACAATAAGGAAAGGAAAACAGCGTTCATGCGTACGTACGGACTACCGTCTCCATGAACGGTGTTTTTCATTTTATTTATGTATCTATTATATATATATATATATACTGAATATATATGATATATAAATCATATTTTATATTCTGGAAGTGAGTAAATCATGATATAATTAATAATGATGTCAAGAACAACAAGTCAAAACACCTACGATAAATGAAACGATTTTTCCCAAAACGCTTCTTTAACATGGAATTTACAAAAGAACGGGTAATATAATGTCATAAGTGAACCATATATGATATCATATCAATATGTATGATTCTGGAATAAGTCAATAACATTATTTAAACCATTATACAGGAGCTTCGGACACGAACAAAGCAAATCGGACCTAAGGTAAGGGAAATATCACAATCTCATTTTTATCCGAGATTGTTTATTCGTAAGTATTTACTGGGGTGTATTTTATCATCCACATCCATGTTTCATAAATATGTAATATTATTTCTATCCACCTACAATTGTTTAAGTCCAATTTTACCCTTCGAAGAGTTTTTAGTAAAAGATATGAAAGGAATCTTTTGTCGTTTTTCGTACGAGGTACTTTTTGACTTTTCCGACAAAAGTACGAAGAATGTTTTTTTTAACTTAAACGGAACGAACGGATTTTTACGGTTCTATAAAGACTTATTTTCCTGAAGCTTCCTCAAAAAGATTTCATGACTATTTTTAATAAAATCTATTTATTTTAAAATTGCATGATGTTTTGTGAAAAGAAATTGATTTTGAAGAAGAAATGATATTTTCCTCAAGAATTCATTTCAAGTGTTTTATCAAAATTATTTTCCATCTAAGATAATAAAGGGTTCCGTTTATATCCATATTTTTACATTGATTTGACTATGTTGTGATGGAATAATGTTTATGAATTCCTTTATCTTATATGAATGGTTTTATGATGTCATGTTGTTTAAGAATCCCATTTTTATGACATGGGTTATGAAATGATGTATGATTTATGATTTTGTGGCACACATAAGAATGGTATCATTATGAGATGGGTGGGACCTATATCTCCCTCCAATGCATTGGGTAAAGATTTTATATCTCATGAGATAGACATGGCTGAAATGGTAGGTTATACCGGTTCAGTGAAACAGGACTGAAACGAGGGTTACTCGATTCAGAAAGGGACTTTGTCCACTAAGATAGTCTTGGCAATGAGTCATGACTAACAAGAAATGATTTTCCATGATTATGTGTGCATGCCACAAAGTTTCAAGTTTCATGTTATGATTATGGTGATCTCACTTTCACTTCTATGATTTGTTCCATGTTAAGATATTATGATCTCTTTTGCAGGTTATGATTTTCAAAAAGATATGATATGATTTTTATTTCTTTTGTATACCCTTACTGAGCATTTGAGATCACCCTTTTATGTTTTCTTTTCCCCAGGATATAAATAAAGGTTTTAGGTAAAAAAAAAGGGAAGATCTTTATGGGAGATATTGAAGATCTTTCACCACGATTAGAAGATTATGTTCCGAGTTTCCAAAGACACTAAACTATTACGATCCTTTAGTGTGTGTTTTTGTTATGTACTATGTATTCCGCAAAAGTAATGTAATGTCCATGTACATCAGGCTTCGGGTCTCTACAAAAACTCTTTTATTCGTAATGAAAGTTTTGACTTCCATGATCAATTGATATTTTAATTTCCGCATTCTTTCATGTTATTTTCATGGATCTATTTAACCTAAAATAATCTATTTAGAAGATAAAATTATCTTTTTAATCAATGTGTGGTAGTGTTTCTGATATATTTGATATAGGTGATACAAGATTAACAAACAATAGTATTCTTCTTAATATATTTTAATGTACTTTTACAATAAACAATCGACTATGGGGATACACATTAGAGCCTTACATATTTCAAACCTTGTATTGTTGTAAGATTATTACTACTATTAGTTGATAATAATATTGAAGAAAATTTTTAACCAAGATTGCTTCAGAATTATTCTTTCTTGATTACTTTAATTTCATAATAATAATATCCATCTATTATCAGTTGTTGATGTTGTAACTATAAAGATCAACAGAAACCATCAACAAATCAAATTCATTTGATTTATTGGAGTATCAACAGATCTTACTCAGTGGTGGTGAAGTGTCAGATTCTTATAATATGTTGTGGATAATAAATTCCCTCTAAATGAAAACAGTATGATTCTTCTATCATTATTATAGAGGTTTCAACCACCTGTACTCAGTTGTAGATCTAAAGGTCATGTGATTAGAGGACCTTTCTAGTGAAATTCACCAAGGTCATAGAAAGATCATTAGTAGAGTGGACTAAGGGATATTTTTTCCCAAAACCACAATGAAATCATTATGTTATTTCTTTATAATATAACACAGTTAATATTTTATAAATAATACAATTCTACATATTTACAAATATTATAAAATAAGTCAAAAGAAAGAATCAATTATGTGTATCTAAAAGTCACAATTCACCCCCCTTATTTGATATTGTATTATTATGATCTAATAATTTGTATTAAAGGTGAGATTTTTGGATAAATTTATAGAAATATGAAAATAATAAGGAAAATATAAATAATATTTCAATGTATGATCCGAAAGATGGAATTTTTATGGTTTTGATCCATACTTTAGTAGAAAAAATTATTGATGCAGAAAATATCAAATGATTATCTATATGAAGAATATTTAATTCAAATGTTATTCAATGATCATCACTCCTTTTGTGATTCCTAAGTTACAATAGATATGGACTACTAAAATAGTAGATGATTATGAATTAAATTCAAAATAAATGACTACTATTATCTACAAACATAGTCTTGATGAGTTTAATTGTGTATCATAATGTACTAATTCCTCAGAGATGTGGAGACTTTTTGTAGTTTCTTATGAAGGAATGGACAATATTAGACTGATGAGATATGATAATACTAAGATAAAATCTGAAACTTTTGAAATTTATAATAGTGAAAGTATCATAAAATAAATTACTGGTTAATAGATATTGTAAAAAAATTTACATAATTGGGAGATTCCATTAGTAAATCTGATCAAGAAATGAAATTACACAGTGTTCTTCCCTCTAAATGGAATGTAATATCTGTATATATTCATTAGACATTACATTTCATGAATTATACAATGAAATAATTAATTGTAAATTTGATGATATATGAAGTATAAATGCAAGATGTAGTTGAACATCATAAACTTTTAGTGAAAATGGAAAATACTTCCTTCAATGTAACATCACAGAAGATTAGTAGAACAAAAAAAAAAGAAGACAAAAAATAAATAATTGAGATTCCTAGGATTCTTAAATGGAACTTTCTCTGCTACCAAGAGAGTTCAGAAAATTCTACAAGAAGAAAAGAGGCCTTATAAAATCTTTTAAGAAGTATGAAAGGAAACTTATTTAAATTTTATGATATTAATATAAAAAAATTGCTTCACATCAGACCTAATTACTCTTAATTAAAAGGTGAATGAAAAAGGACAAAAAAGAAATATCAAAATAATGATGATTTTGACAATATAGGAAAAACAATCAATGAATGCTACGTCGATTGTATATGACGACTCCAACAGCTCTTAAATATATGATTTTGAGATGGATCCATAAAATATTAAAGCTGATATGTGCTTTATGAACAAAGAAAAAGAGTGCAATTTTTTTACACCTATGATTTACGTACTGGTAGTTTCTCAAATTGTAAATTAGCTTCTTAACATTCAATGTTATAAGGGAAATATGATTCATTATTAAATAAGTATAAATAAATGAAAAATATTCATATTTTTGATTTAGGTGAAAGAGATACCATGATTAACCAGTATCAAGAACTAGTTTAAAAAATCAATTCATCTACAAGAAACTATATTGATCATTGAAAAAGGATTAAATAGTTATATATTGATGTATAATCTTATAAGAGTACTACAATTAACTTTTATAAAGGAGAGAAATATTTAAGGGAGATTCCAGAAAATAATGTAATTAAAATAGAAATATTTTTAATATGAAGCATGGGTGAAAAATAAAAATTGTAAAAAAATTATTTTTTCCCAATTCAAAAATGTTATATGCTATTATTGTGGAAGAAAAGTTTTTTCAGTAGAAACTATTATTTGAGAAATACAAAAATAAGAGGTATTAAAAGGGATTTTATTTCCAAATGTTTTCTAATAAATTAAAATGAATTATAGAAAAATAATAGAGATACGGATTCCTAGATCATTGCTCACAAAACTCTACTGGACCCATGGAAATTTGGGTACCAAAAAACATGTTTTTAAATTATTTTGTATAAAAAAGGATACAAGAACAAAAATTTTATATAGTATATAGACATTTTCTATTATCAACACATGAGTAGAGGCTCTTCATATTTACCTATACTAAATCAAATTAATGGAGGTGTAATCATTTTTAGTGAAAATAAAAAATGCATTTTTTTAGACTAGGAACAGTTGGATATCTAAAGACTATCTCAATAAAAAATGTACTATATATTAAATGGTTAAAGACAAAAATGATAATTATCTCTCAAGTTTTTGATGATGGATTTTATTTTGATTTTTCTAACAATTTATACTCTCTGATCAAAGATAAATTTTTCAAATTTTGATCACTAAGAACGGATAATGTGTATACTTTGGATTTAAATTCCTTATGTAAACAAAATATAAATTTCATAACTGCTAAGATAAATGATTCCTAGATATTAAATAGAAGACATGGACATTTAAATATATCTGTTTTACATAAATAATATTAAACATATTTAGTTTCTAATTTACCAAGCCTTAAGTTTGAAAATGATAGATTCTATGATGCAGTCCAAATTGGAAAACAACATAGATAGTTAAAATCTATTAACAAAATTGATACATCTAAACCATTAGAACTTATCTATGTGGATCTTTTTGTACCATTAAGAGTAGAAATCCTATCTTGTAAAAAATACATTTATGTGATAGATTATGATTATTCTCAATTTACATGGGTATATTTTCTAAAATGCAAAGAGAAGTATTCATTGTTTTGGAACGATTTTGCAAAAGTTTTCAAAATAAAAAGGGTTTTAAAAAATTTTCATTTAGATGTTATCATGCTGAAGAATTTATGAATCAAGAATTTAATTCTCTTTTCACATACTTAGTTATTAAATACACCTTTTATGCACCAAAAACTCCTCAACAAAATGGAATTGTTAAAATAAGAAATAGATAGATTTAAGAAATTGAAAGGACAATACTGAATGAATACAATCTTTATTCCTATTTTTAGGTAAAAGTTGTGAGAAAAACCTACTATATAATGAATATGATTTTAATAAGTCCAATTTTTTAATGGAAACCCTGTGAAATTTGGATGAATAGAAAAAATAAAGTACTTAAAATTAATTTTATGAAAGGTGTATATCATTAATAATTAGGTCAAATGTGGAAGATTTGATCCAAAAGCTGATGAAAGAATATTTTTAGGATATTATACTACCGCAAAATCTTATAGTTTTTAATAAAAATTCAAGGATTATTGAAGAATCAGTTAATGTGAAATTTTATGATACTGAAACATTTATTAAAGAGAAAGATCAACTAGATGAAATCACTAACTCGGTAGAAAACATAAGACATGAAACAACTAGAACAAATTTTAAAAATGAAATAAATAAAATTCAGTCTAGTTCTAAAGAAAATGAAACTGTAGTACGTGAAAGTGTCATGCCTATATAGTCTAGAACATTAAAGAACCATCCTTTAAAAACTTTTATAGGTGTCATAGACATAGGAATCAAAACTATAAGAAATATTGAAAACCTAGTTGAGTTCTATCCTATTATATCTCAGGTAGAACCTAAGTCTATTGAATAAGATTTGGATAATGGGAGTTCAATGTTAGTAATGCAAGAAGGACTAAATCAATTAAGATGAAATTATGTTTGAGAATTTGTAAAAAACCCATTCAATTATCCAGTAATAGGAACAACATGGGTCTTTATAAATAAACATGATGATCAATAGATTATAACATGAAATAAATCTATATTAGTAGATAGAGGATATAATAAAAAAGAAGTAACATATTATTATGAAATAGATTCCCATGTAGCTATATTAGAATCCATTAGAATATTTTTAGATTTTGCATCTCATATGATTTTATATTATATAAGATGGATGTTAAATCTATCTTTTTAATGTATATTTAATGGAGGAAGTTTATATTGATCAACCACATGGATTTGATGGCCTTCATTCAAAAAGTTCTTTTTATAAACATGCTAAATCTCTCTATGGACTTAACCAAGAACCTAAATATGGTATAAAACATTAAGTTGTTTTCATTCGAAAAATGGATTTTCTATTGGATTAGAAGATCCAACAGTTTTTCAAAAAATATTTTTTCTAATATTCTATTAGTAAAAATTTATGTAGATGATGTTATTTTTGGTTCAACAAATAAATAAAATTTTAATGATTTTTCAAAACTAATGCAAAAAAATTAAAATGAGTATGATAGAAGAATTTATTTATTTAGGATTTCAAATATACCAAAAATATTATGGAAATAATTTAAATCAATGTAATAATATTATTTATTTTTTAAAAAAGTTTATACTAGAGAATAATAATAAATAGATAACTCTTATGTGAACCATTATAAAAATTTACATGATAAAGCTAGAAAACTAGTTAAAAACAAGTTATATAGAGGTATGACTGGTAGTTATTTATCTATTACTACTAAAAGACCAGAGATTATGTTGTTTTTGTATGCTTATATACTATATTTAAATTAAATAAATAATAATCCAATCTTACTATTATGAAAATAATTTTTATATATTTAAAAGAAACTAATTTGCATACACTTATTTACCATAAATATTCTATTTTTAATTTAATTTCATATTCTGATTCAGTTTTTTGAGGTTGTAGATTAGATAGAAAAATCACCTCAGGAACCTATCACTTTTTAAGAAAATATTTACTATCATGGTCGAGAATGAATCAACAATCAGTTTCCATGTCAACAACAGAGGTATAATATGTTTGTTCTAGCAGTTTTTGTGCACAATTGTCATGGATAGAAAACAAACTACTATACATTGGAATAAAATTTAATAAAATACATATTTTATGTGGTAATACTAGTGCTATAATCATTTTAAAAAATACTATAAGTCATTATTTGGAAAACCATATTGATGGAAGGAATCATTTTCTTGGAGATCATGTTCATAAAAAGAATATATATTTAGTGTTTTTTAATACTGTATATCTATTAGATGATATTTTAACTAAACCACCTTTCAGTGCCGGATTTGATTTTATTAATGGGGAGTTAGGTATATTTAATTTTAAATGAATTTTTATTAATTTTTTCTTAATATCTCAATTATTATTTTATGTTAACTAAATAAATTTTAATTATTTATTTATTAATCTTTATTTTTTTCATTTATTCATTAATTAGTTATAAAAATACATTCAATTTATTCTTATTTGTCTATTAAAATTAAAAAGTAATGGGTACATTCTCAATCGTTATGAGAAAACCATCTACCTTATCCCACTCTTCTCCTTGACATCCTTTCCTTTTTCATAGAATCTCTCAATCTAGTTTACTAAAACCCTAAACCTCTGAATCATCAATAACCAATCCATTGGAAATGTAAATAATAGGAAGAGTTGAAGATATTGGTCTGAATGAACCTGTTTGTTAGTTGAATTATAAAAAACATATTTAAGGAAAGCTAGTCGATTTTGATTAGATAAATCAAAGGAATATCTCATTCAATAATTCTATATGGTTTCATGGATTAGAATTAATTTTTGGTGATAGTAATACACATTTTGTTTTAGATATAGAAGTGAAAGAGTTTTATTGAAATGCTTATTTTAGTTTTGGATCGGATGAAGATGTAGTATTGTATAAGATTCATCTTGACAATTTTTGTATATCTTCAGTTAAAGATTAATTAGATATTTTCCTCTCCCCATAAAGTGGAATATAATTTTTATGTATGAAATATAAGTGATAAGAATCAAAAATTAGACTATATCAAGTTTTCTTTTTTTTCAATGTAGAAGAATGTTATGAAAAAGATGATAAGAGATCTTAATGTAGATCAATGAGTCTTGATGAGAGTCATTCGGTCTGGAATAGTGACAAGGACGAAAGTGCTAAAGGAAATAATTTATCAAGATATGTATGTCTGTTTTTTTTTCTTGAATAATATTATGTTAAACATCAATAGATACATGATAATTTATTTGATTCATTGTTGTTAGAAAGATAGAAAGATGAGGTTTTAACCAATATGAAAGTATTCTATCCATATTATTACTAAATATGGGTATGATAAGTGACATATATTTTTTTAGAGATGTAATCATTGAAATATTATCAATGTTGGAACAATCCAAAAACTAGGATTTTTCAAGAGTGAATCTAGAAATCATTTTTTTAGAGTTCTTATAGAATAATAAGAAAGGTTGGTGGCAGGAGCTAATGGGGAGTAGTTACATTTTGTTGGTTTTGTGAGACCAAGGATTGATGAAGAATAAGAATATATAATTTATGAGAAAATTATTTTTTAGAGAATAATAATTTCAATAAATATATTTGATCTGGTGGTATTTTTCTATGTTATAGAAGAAAAAGATTCTAAGAAAGAGGCTCATTTACCAAAAATGTTAGAGAAGTTGCTCAAGTAGATGATCAATCCATATAAATTGATTATAATGCTGATCAGGAAGGTCTTGGAAATATTTATTTAGTTATTATTGATTCATTTGATATATGGGAATCTTTATTATGAGAGGAGGAAGATCCATGTTTGGATTTGATGGAAATTAGAAAAACCAAAGCTCAATCCACATAGTCTTTTGTAAAGTCCCGTAAAATTCAAGGGAAATTTTTTCTTAATTTTCCTTGGAAATTTACATGAACTCAGTTTCTGATGGCGCCTGATTCCGAGGCCTGATGTGGCCGGAATCACTTTCTGAAGTTTTTTTTTGGGTACGTTCAGTGAACGAACGAGCGGGTTTTTTTTCTAACTTTTGAACTGGTGCTCAGAATCGAATTCTGAGGGCACCGATGGAATGGTAGGGCCGGTAATTACTTAAAAAGACCTTTTCTGGAGTTTCATTTTCTCAGTGTGGTTTTTATTTTTTGGGGTTAAGTTATGGAATAAAATAAAAGTGGTGCGACAATTTATTTTATTTTACTTAAAGCGGCCTAACCTAAGTTAAGCAGATAAGATGGGACCCACAATATCCTACCCACTTGGTAGGATATTTGTGAGGTGGGGGCCCACACAAGCCCCACCATTTCTTTCCCTCTAAGTAACGTACCCACACCCCCCCTTTTAATGAAGTCAACTCATGCATTTATTCTGGTTAATAAAGGCCTCATTAATTGGGCTGTTTTAAACTCCTTAATTAATTGATCATTTCTTTTATTTTTGAATTTCATACATTGGCTTGTGCGTTAATAAAATAAGACAACTCTCATATTATTTCTTTTGGAACTGGTTGCGTGGAGAGGATTTGGAGAAAATCCTTCTTCTTCGATGAAGAACCCGAAGAACGCGAAGAAGATGAGGAACACACCGCCGCCGATGAAGAACGCCGACCTCCGACGATGGATGATCGTGAGAGACGCCTTCCTTAGAGATCACCTAACGCCAAAGATATTCCATCCATGATGATCCTCTTCTCTGCGACACGACGATCCTCCCTCTGCGACGCCTTCTTCCACGATTGTTAATTCTGCCACGAACGCTCGTTCGATGACTATGCTCAAGGTAGGGGTTAATTTTTGTACAAGTTTAAATTACTATGGTTCCTTCCTTTTAAAATAAAGAACTAAGATTAACTCATTATCATGTTGATCTGCGATTGATTTCTCTTGCGGTTTGGGAATATTTAATTGTGGGGAAAACTGTTTGGGCTGATTTCTTTTGTTCGTGAAAAATCCTTGTTGTTCTTCCTCTTTTGGGATGTCGTTACCAACATAACGCGAGGAGGTCGGACCGCACGAACACGGACGACTCTCCTCCCCCTTTGTTGTTTTGATTCATTACAGCACGAAAAAAGGTGGAATGGTGCAATGACACCATGCGGACACAAGAAAGAATGTGGAGAAGAAGCGTGGCGCCGTCGCGCCGCACCGTTGTGGCCGAACGAAACCACGGCCGGAGTTAGGGCCGTGGAGGCGATTGAAGACTCTTCTGGTTGATTGTTGTGCATGGATTGACGGGTGATGACAAACGGGGCCATAAGTTAAATCTGAATCCTCTGCAGTGATGGTCGGGGTCCCGGGAGGACCGTTGGCGAAGGCGGCGAGTGAAACGGACCACCAGAGTGCATTCGTTGGACTGCGGAAGATCCCGCCGGGGCACTCCTGGGAAGGGGCCACTGCGGCTGAAGCTGCGTCGGCGGGCGACTGGTCCCACGGCCACCGGGACCAAAGGGACGAGGCATTGTGCCACATCTGTATATAGGGATCGGCCCCTGCACGGTGGTCGCGGTTTCGTCTAGGGGGCGGTCCCCCCTTGCGCGGTCGCTCGGCCAGCGCCAGCGCGCCATCGCGTCGAGCCGAGACGCCCAGCCGGACTGCCAGGCCGAGCCGTGCCCAGGCCAGGCTGGGCCACACCAGCTGGGATGCGCCCATCCGGGTCAGACCCGGACCCGGGTCGGGTCGCCCGGTTCGGGCCGACCCAGGAGGGGTTGGGCCGGGTCGGTCCTGGCCCAGACCCCCCATTTTCAGACATCCTACGGTCTTTTACCCATATCGTGGGCTACAGACCTCCAATCGATGCACCGTCAGCGGAAATATGATCCTTGGATTGAGGCGGTCGTTTTAATATATTACACTCAAGGTTTTGGAGAACTTTGGGTTCGACTGGGTTGGTTCGTACCTGAAACCAAACGGGCCCTCGGAGCGAAAATGCTTATAACTTGAGCTCTGAATGTTCGATTGATGTGTCGTCAACATTGTTGGATTCCTACTGATGAGACGGAGATTCTGGAATACTTCTCCTATGGTTTGGGCACTGTTGGATAGTGGCCAGGTTGGATTGTACCCGAAATCCAAAAGGGCCCCTAGAACGTAAAAGCTGATAACTTTCAGACCGGACGTCCGTTTGATGAACTGTCAATGGCGTTGGTGATTACGTTGAGAAAAGGTCCCTATGAGTATACCATATGAGAGTTCGGGGTACAGATGAGATACGGCCGGGTTGGTTTGAACACAAAACCAAGCGGGCCCCTGGGAAGAAAAGGCTAATAACTCAGAGACCGGGCGTCCGATTGACGCACCGTCTATTGCGTTGAGACCCCTATGACGAGGCGGTCCATTGAGATACTTATTCGTGGGAATTTGTGATACTTGGAGTATCGAACAGTAGCTCATGGAGCATACCCTCTCGGAGATGAGCGTGCAGAGTACAGAGACCGTGTAGCCGGCTGAGACATGATGATTGCTTGACCGATCGACTCGGTTTGTTTTGGATAGACCAGTGGGGAGCACTTCGTTTTAGCGGTAGACCCACGACGGAGGAGTGCTTGGTTGTAGCAATAGACCCATGGTACTCAATAGAAGAAGTACCTATGGAGGCTATGAGGGGGAGCACTTGGTTGTAGCGGTATACCCATGGTGGGAAGTTCTTGGTTGTAGCGGCAGACCCATGGCGGAGGAGCGCTTGGTTGTAGAAGCAGACCCACAGTACTCAACAGAAGGAGTAACTCTGGAGGCTATGAGGGGGATCGCTTGGTTGTAGTGGCAGACCCATGGTGGGAAACGCTTGGTTGTAGCAACAGGCCCACAGTACTCGACAGGAGGAGTACCTCAGCTTTCTTAGGTTAGTGAGCAGTACCTCGAAGTCGTGACAGGACCACTGTACACTCCAGAGATGGGGATCTTCAGCAGTTATGGTTTCGATAATGAAAATCCTTGTTTGAGATGAGTCTATGAAATTTATGCTTACCTCATGATTGAGATGGGTCACTTGATAACTTACGTATATGTATGGGCATATACCTGGGTAGTGGTTATTCGTTGATTTCATAATATCTGTGTTTCCTCATGATGGAGACAGGTTACTTGATAACTTAGGTATATGTATGGGAATATACTTAGGTAGAAGTTATCTATTGAGATATTCCTTGTGGATATCCATGTTGGTTTTAGTGAGACCTTGAGGGTCTCGGGGTCCCTACTGAGTATCGTTATACTCATCCCTGCACGGTCTATGCCCGCACCTTGTTGTGTTGGTTGCAGATGACGGGCAGTGCTGACAGAGGTCGAGTGTTTGAGGACTAGACGATACCCGGAGGTGGACCACACTACGAGTCAGTACCTGGAGGTGGAGTTCACGACAAGACGACACACGAAGGAGGATGACGGGCGAGAGCGTTGTGGAGGCTATCTGTACCTACAATTTAGGTAGGATCCGTGGTGGACGATCCAGGAGCTGCGCCATCTACACTTACTCTTCAGGTATAATCTGAGGAGGATGACCCAGGAGCCACTTCCATTCTTCCAGTTGTTGTCTTTTTCTATTGTATGTTTGTTCAGTTGTTGTTGTACTTTCAGTTGGGTTTGTATTTTGGCCAATTTACCTTTCAGCACTTTCTTTTGTATTTAGTGTTTTACTTCCACTTGTACTCTATGGTGTTTAGTTTACTTTTATAAAGGCAATGCCTTCCCAGTTTTCGGGATTTACGCCTTTGGTGCTAGTCGCCATCCCCTAGCCTATGGAAGGCGGGCTTGGGGTAGTCATGACACGGGCCCCGAGGGTGGGTCGTGACAAATTGGTATCAGAGGAGTCGGTTCTACCATAGAACATATAACTCTGATATTTTTCTTTCTGTGAAGTGATAGTGTTAAGAGTACCTGATGTTATTAATATTTTCATGACATATTATATTCCCCCTTTACTTATTTTATATGAAATGTGCATAATTTGTGTGAAATATTAATGTTTTAATATTAAGTATAATATTTGAGCATTTTTAGAAGTAGTCAAATTGATTCAGTTTAATGTTTTAATTATAACTATCGCTATTGTGATCCAAATTGTGTGGTTCTTGTTTTGTAGGATTCTGATTTCAATATACAACATTTCATTATAAGGAACCATGATCCAATTCTTCCATTTGAAGGGTCATATGGTCCTCACAAACAAGACCAAAGAATCTGTGAACAAACTGGACCAGCCTTGAAGATTGATTTACTGGGCTCAATACAGAATTCCAAAAACCTTAACTCTCCACAATAATTCGGGGGACACTACACGTAATCTTGGATAAATATTTCATGGCTCACATCCAAGTACAAGGGGCCCAAATAAATCTTTGAAGTCCAGCCCACCATTCTGGACGAGAATGAAAATCAGTATAGTATTCATGAAATATCTCCTGATGTAATCATCCAAGCGAGCTGAGATTTTGCAGTGTGAAGGAGGAGCTGTAGGCGGCCGACTTTGTTGAAAAAACCATTCGGATTTGAAGGCATCTTAATATTCGAAAACCCTTTCACGTTATGGACTTCAAAAAGACTGGATTGAAATGGACAGTTTATGTTTTTTTATTAAACCGGCCATAACTTTTTACCCTTATGTCCAAATGACTCCAAATTGTTAGATTCGTCGGCAAACATTATTGTCTACAACTTTGAAGAAGGCGATATTTGAATATTCATCTTTCTGAAGTGCCAAATTGGCGATGCAATTGGAGGGACAGATTGGGAATGCAAACAGTCCACTACTTGGGCTATAAAAACTCTCCCCTTCTCTACTTGAGAGGGGTTGGCATTTCAGAAGAGAGGAGATCATATTGGAACGACCAAAGCTTTGCCAAAGGCTTGGGAGGACCTGCCATACTCATGTTTACACTTGAGAGACCTTTCCTCCTCTCTTTCTTTTCACTTACTTTTCTGTTCATTTTTGTAATCTTGTAATTCTCTTTCTTTGTAATTCTGTTTTAATGCAAGTTACTTCATCAATATCTCTTATTCTCTTCCACCTTCTGTATTTTAATATTAATGTTCTTAAAATAGTTTAAATTCAGTTCCATCCCCTTCCCTTCTTTAGCTTCCTCATTCAATCGAAAGTTCATTTTTAATTATCATCATTGTTCGTGTGTGTGTGTCGAGGTACCACTCTTTTCTTATCCCTTTCTTTTTCTTCTCTTATTAATTTATAATCATAATCATTATAACCAGATTATTAATCACCCAAATGGCTGAGTAAATCTCTCATTGGGGTGAGTTATAATTTAGGTATGTTAAGTGATTGAGAGCTTCTGCTCAATGAATATTCTTTGAATTAACATTGTGTATGTTGGACTTAACATGTCATGGATTAATGACTATTTTTGTTTAACATGTGGTTTCCATGGATTATTGGAACCATAAATACACAACCATAAATAAGATCTGATTGATATTATAACCTTAAGTTAAGTTAAGTCTTGGTTTAAAGCCTTAACACTTAAGAATTCTAATCAACATCATCTTGTGACATGGGTGTTAATTTAAATACAATATAAAGCAAAGCTCGAGGATATCACAAGCTTAACTAACCTAATGATGAACTCACCCAAATCTTTATCAATTTGGTAAATCAAACATCATCCATAAATCATTTCAATTAAGCTCTGCAAACAAACCCCCCTAATCAAAATACAATCAACTAAAAACAAACGACTACTACAAAGTATCATCGCCGAGGATTCGACCCGAGTGTTGCTATACACATTAGCAGAGCACCGGAACTTTGACCGGTCGATAGGCGACAATCGGCCGTGCATTTCAAATGGTGCCGTTGCCAGGGATGGTACTTTAAGTAGTCCTTAGTTTCTGGTTATTGTCAAGAAAACACAAAAAAACAAATTTTAAAAAAAAAATTGAAAAAAAACACAAAGAAAAACCCGTCTTTTAATAAAAATCATAAACTGAAAAAAATACAAAGAAAAACCCGTCTTCCTCTTTCTTCCAAAATCTCTCTGAATGCCCCGTAGCCTTCCAAAAAATCCCTCAAATTTGTTTGACCCTGAAATTGAGCGAACACTTCGCCAACTTAGGAGGAACATAAGAGATACTCAAATAATTCAAGAACTAGTCCTCATCCAACCAATTTAAATTGAAATGGAAAATCCTAGGGAACAAACCCTAAAAGAACTTGCTGCCCCTGATAAGAATTACCAACCTCTTGGTATTCAATATCCAAACATTGAAGCTAACTTTGAACTCAAATCGGGTTTGATTCATCTTCTTCCTCATTTCCATGGTCTAGCTGGTGAGGATCCTAATCTTCACCTCAAAGAGTTCCAAGTGGTCTGCTCAACCATGAAACCTCAAGGGGTTTCTGAAGAACAAATCAAGCTTAGAGCTTTCCCCTTTTCCCTAGAGGATTCTGCCAAGTCTTGGCTCTACTACCACCCACCTGGTTCCATAAACTCATGGGTTTACATGAAGAGACTTTTCCTTGAGAAGTTCTTTCCCGCTTCCCGAACAGCTTCTATCCGAAAGGAAATAAGCGACATCCTTCAATTCCCTAATGAATCACTCCATGAGTATTGGGAGAGGTTCAAAAAGCTTGTGGAAACTTGTCCACACCATCAAATCCCTGACCAACTCCTGATCCAATTCTTCTATGAGGGGTTATTGGCTATGGAGCGAACTCTCATTGATGCCGCAAGTGGCGGTGCTCTTGTTGACAAAACTCCTGCAGCTGCACGAGAACTCATAAGCAACATGGCTGCTAACACGCGGCAATTCCATACTCGAGCACATGATCAAGTGAAACAAGCCCAAGTGAATCAATCCATAGAGCCCAACAAGATGACTGAGTGGATGAGTGAACTTACAGGTCTTGTGCGTCAACTAGCGGTGGCTACCAAAGCCCCAACCTCATCTTCTCCACAGTCACTATTCCCTGGACCTATCAAGAATTGTGGAATCTGCAACTCTCCATCTCATCTGACTGACACATGTCCACAACTTCAAGATGATCCATCTGATTTATCTAGTCCAATGGAGCTCAATGCGGCGTATGCTCAGCGAAACTTCAACCCTCAACAATCAGGTTAGTTTGTTAGAAACATCAACCAACCCCACTCTGAGCCCTTCCCTTCTACCTTTAACCCACCTTTGAGGTATGGTAATCCCATTTCTCATCCTCCTCAGTTCCCTCATCAAAATCCAAACCAGTTCCAATATGGTCAAAGTGGTGGTAACATCCATCAACCTTATCCTTTTGTTCCTCAACCCCAAAGGAACAATCCTCCTCCTGGATTCCACTATCCTAACGAGCCTTCCCAATTCCCCACCCAATACAATCACTTTCCCAATAACCAAAATCAAGGCCAACCCAATTTGGGACAAGCCTCTTATTCTAAACAACCATGGGAAAGTGCTGTAGAGGATCTTGCTTCCTTCACCCGTTCTAGACTCAAGAACATTGAAACCCAAATAGGTCAACTTGCATCCCACCTGAGCCAGCAACAACAATCAAATTCTTCCCAAATCCCAGCTCAACCATTACCCAACCCCAAGGGTAATGTAAGTGAAATTTCACTTAGATCGGGAAAGCAAATTGCAATGCCCCATGCTGATTCCTCTACCCCCCCTTTCGATGTTGATCTAGAAAATGAAAAGAACAAAAAGCTGGAAGGAACTCGAATCCACTCCTTCACCTCCTTCCATTCCTATAAGGAACCCAATTCCTTTTCCTCAAGCCATCTCCAAGCCTAAGAAGTCCTTTGAACCTGATCCTGAAATGCTTGACATGTTTAGATGTGTTGAAGTCAACATTCCCCTCTTAGATGCCATCAAACAAATCCCTAAGTATGCCAAGTTTCTTAAGGAATTGTGCACCCATAACAGGCAACTTAGGAACATTGAAAATGTTTCAACCCAACAGTCCATTCCCATGAAGTGCAAAGATCCAGGGACCTTCACGGTTCCATGTCAAATAGGGAGTTCCAACTTTGATGATGCACTCATAGACCTTGGAGCCTCAATAAATGTCATGCCCAAATCCATTTTCTCCAACCTTGGTCTAGGTCCCTTGCACCCAACGGGTGTTGTCATTCAATTAGCCAATCGATGCACTGCCAGTCCTGAGGGGATAATTGAGGATGTTCTTGTTCGGGTTAATGATCTTATCTTCCCAGCTGATTTCTATGTCCTTGACATGGAAGGTGAGATGAACTCTTCTCGATCTCCCCTAATTCTAGGAAGACCATTCCTTATGACATCTAAAACCAAAATTGATGTCCATGCTGGCATCTTATCCATGGAATTCGGTGACCAACTGGTCAAGTTCAACATTTTCCAAGCCATGCGATACCCATCTGAGGATCACTCTGCATTCTCAATCCATGTTTCTGAAACTCCCTCTGAGAGTGTGTTGAATCCTAATCCATCATGTTCTTCCTGTTCTACTAGTAGAGGAGTTTGTGAATATTGTATCCTCATTAACCAAGTGATTAATGGTGAAATTGATGTTGACATTACAAATGCAAACTCCATTGATCTAAAGGATCTTGAAAACTCTTTGGAATATCATCTCACCTCTGACCTCCAATTCTCCAACATGGATGGTAATGAGAAAAATGAACTAGAATGCTCAATTGTTGATTCAGGTCATATTATCCCACATTCATCCTTTCCTATCCATGATTCTGAAAATTCTGTTATATGTGAAGTGAACCTTGAACCAATGTGTTTATATTGTCCTGATGGTAGTGATGTTTGTGATATTTGTACCCTAATTAATAAAGTGATCACTGGTGAGGTTGAAATTGACCATTCTTTGGCGAACAACATTGAAGTAAAGGATATTGAAAATTTTATTCAGTCTTATGACTCCACTAATCCTCATTGCTCTACATCGGTAAGTGATGAAATAAATGAGTCAAAAAAAATTGGGATCTCATACTCTACTTTTGTGTTATCCGAACCTTACATAAATGAACCATCAGAATTGAGACATCTTCCTGAATTTCCAAGAATATAAAATCATCACTTTGTGGATAAAATCATTCCTCACATTGAAGACCAAAGGGAGGATAGTCATATTCTCTTTCCACCCCCATTGAATTGCAAGCACACCAACAAGGATGGGAAGAAATTATCCAATGAATCATCAGGCCTCCCAAAGAAAAAGTTTTTCTGGAAGCACACTGGAGTTGAGAAAATACGATGGCCACCGTCAGACTATGGGTAGTCCACTGCAATTGTCCAGCTGTAGACAAATAAATGCAGCGCTTCTTGGGAGGCAACCCATGTTTTCTTTTAATTTTATGAAATTTCAATTTATTTTTGGATTTTCATTAGGTGAAAAATGAATTTTATTTTTCAGGTAACTTCCCACTGTCCTGGAACCACCTCGACTTCCACCGAATCCCCAAATTCTCTAGCCGACCCACCACTAGATGGAGATGGCAACCCACCAAATCCAAACCAGGGGGCACCTCTTTCCCTTTAACTCTCTCTCTCCTCAATCTCTCTTCCCTCTCTTCTACTCTATATTTCTTCTTCTTCCTCTCTCCCTCTCATTTTTTTACAACATTCTTCCACAACCTTTTTTCTATTTTCTCTTTTGTGTGGATGTGTCATTAAAAATAAAAAAATTTAAAAAAATTAATTAAAAAAATGAAAATTGAATAAAAAGGGTGTCATAATTACTCATCATCCAATATTGAAATTCTGTCCAACCATTTTGGGGAGTCAAAAGGCTTGTTTTAAACTCAAATATATTGAATTTTTATCTCAAACTTGGGTAAACAATTTTGTGTCAATAACAAACATTTTGAATGAACAATTTTTGGTGGAAAATGATTCTCCCCTACCATGAGGATTAACATTAGCCTTCATGCCAAGGTCATCTATGGCCATCTTTTTCATTGTGTGTCTTCACCACTGATTGTGAGTCTTGAGTTTGTGGACCTTCGAGCTGAATTTCCATCTTTTGTGTGCATTAATATGATAGAGGCATTTTCTAAGCCACATGAGAATCAGAATATCCAAATAGCCTCCTGTTACCCTTACATTGGTCCTACTTTTGAAATCCCCTTTGAGCCTATGAAAACATTTCTTTTGATCTCCAAATTACAAGCCTAATACCTTGTCCCACCCAACATCTTCATGGATTTTCATTGTACAATTTATTGAAATTTAAGTGTGGGGGGAATGGACTTCATTTTTGGGCGTACTTTCATTGATTTCCAATGTGTCATCATATGCTTGAGGGCAAGCATCCATTCAAGTGTGGGGGAGAGGTTGTAATTCTGTGAGCTTTGGGGTGTATATGTGTAATTGTCATTTGTACAAAAGTCATTGAAAAGTGTTCAAAAAAAATGAAAAAAAAATTATATTAAAAAAAATGAAAAAAAGGAATGGGTTGTGTCTTGGGTGGGTCAAAAATCATTCATCATCAACCTTTGATCGTGTTTTAACTACTAAAATTATTTCCATGAGAAGATCAAACATGGGTTGGGAGATGACTGTGAGACTTGTTTCAAGCACAACTTTCGAAAAAGAAGCAAAAAAAGAAAAAAAGAACACTTGAATCATCTTGTATTGTGTCCTTATTGGAAGTCTTCCATGTTGTACATATTCCATCATCTCACCCTATTCAATTTTCTATCTCCCTAACTTTTTATTCATCACACATTCATGCCCTTGTAAATATGTGTTTCTATTTCCTTTCAAATAAAATTTCAAAAAACAAATGTGCATTGATTTTTCCATGTTGGTGTTTTAACCCCTCTTTTCCTTTGGACATTATATACCTACCATCCCATAGCCACTGAAAAACCCATTAAAAGACCTCTTGATTCTTGTACAAATTAGATTTGGGAATGGAAGCTGAGAGCTCTTACAAACTCTTGATTTTCACTTTTTGTTGGTGAATGAGTGAACCTCCTAAAATACATTTTTATCATCTTGAGAGGAGTAAGTTTTGAGTGCCTACATTTTCCAATTGAAACCTTGAACATAAAAAAATGAATTGTTTCTGATGCATTATTGTGAACCAAATTTGTGATGGAATTCAATATGGATGAGTGAAATAGTCTAAACCTTCCCTGATTGGAGAAAACAAAATTTTAATATTTGTTGGTGGGTGAAAATGATTTTGTGATGTTTTTATATTTGTTGCACATGAGGACACGTGCAAATCTAAGTGTGGGGGAGTTGATGTTATTAATATTTTCATGACTTATTATATTCCCCCTTTACTTATTTTATATGAAATGTGCATAATTTGTGTGAAATATTAATGTTTTAATATTAAGTATAATATTTGAGCATTTTTAGAAGTAGTCAAATTGAGTCAGTTTAATATTTTAATTATAAATATCCCTATACTGATTCAAATTGTGTGGTTTTTGTTTTGTAGGATTCTCATTTCAATATACAACATTTAATTATAAGGAACCATGATCCACTTCTGCCATTTGAAGGGTCATATGGTCCTCACAAACAAGACCAAAGAATCTGTGAACAAACTGAACCAGCCGTGAAGATTGATTTACTGGGCTCAATACAGAATTCCAAAAACCATAACTCTCCACCATAATTTGGGGGACGCTACATGTAATCTGGGATAAAAATTTCATGGCCCAAATCCAAGTACAAGGGGCCCAAATAAATCTTTGAAGTCCAGCCCACCATTCTGGCCGAAAATGAAAATCAGTATAGTATTCATGACGTATCTCCTGATGTAATCATCCAAGGGAGATGAGTTTTTTCAGTGTGAACGAGGAGCTATAGGAGGCCGACTTTGTTGAAGAAACCATTCGGATTTGAAGGAATCTTAATATTCAAAAACCCTTTCACATTATGGACTTCAAAAAGACTGGATTGAAATGGACAGTTTAAGTTTGTTTATTACACCGGCCATAACGTTTTACCCTTACGTCCAAATGACTCCAAATTTTGAGATTAGTCGTCCAACATTATTTTCTACAACTTTGAAGAAGGAGATATTTGAAGATTAGGCTGTCTGAAGTGCGAAATTGGCGATTCAAGTGGAGGGAAAGATTGGGAATGCAAACAGTCCACTCCTTGGGCTATAAAAACTCTCCCCTTCTCTCCTTGAGAGGGGATGGCATTTCAGAAGAGAGGAGATCATATTGGCACGACCATAGATTTTACAAAGGCTTGGGAGGACCTTCCATACTCAAGTTTACACTTGAGAGACCTTTCCTCCTCTCTTTCTTTTCACTTACTTTTGTGTTCATTTTTGTAATCTTGTAATTCTCTTTCTTTGTAATTCTGTTTTAATGCAAGTTACTTCTTCAATATCTCTTATTCTCTTCCACCTTCTGTATTTTAATATTAATGTTCTTAAAATAGTTTAAATTCAGTTCAATCCCCTTCCCTTCTTTGGCTTCCTCATTCAAGCGAAAGTTCGTTTTTAATTATCATCATTGTTCGTGTGTGTGTGTCGACGTACCACTCTTTTCTTATCCCTTTATTTTTCTTCTCTTATTAATTTATAATCATAATCATTATAACCAGATTATTAATCACCCAAATGGATGAGTAAATCTCTCATTGGGGTGAGTAATAATTTAGGTATGTTAAGTGATTGAGAGCTTCTGCTCGATGAATATTCTTTGAATTAACATTGTGTATGTTGGACTTAACATGTCATGGATTAATGACTTGTTTTGTTTAACATGTGGTTTCCATGGATTATTGGAACCATAAATACACAACCATAAATAATATCTGATTGAGATTATAACCTTAAGTTAAGTTAAGTCTTGGTTTAAAGCCTTAACACTTATGAATTCTAATCAACATCATCTTGTGACATGGGTGTTAATTTAAATAAAGTATAAAGCAAAGCTCGAGGATATCACAAGCTTAACTAACCTAATGATGAACTCACCCCAATCTTTATCAATTTGGTAAATCAAACATCATCCATAAATCATTTCAATTAAGCTCTGAAAACAAACCCCCCTAATTAAAATACAATCAACTAAAAACAAACGACTACTACAAAGTATCATCGCCGAGGATTCGACAAGAGTGCTGCTATACACATTAGCAGAGCACCGGAACTTTGACCGGTCGATAGGCGACAATCGGCCGTGAGTTTCAGTACCGAGTGTGGTTTTCAGTTCAGGGAGTCCAGTGTTCGTGCGGGCTACCAATGTATCCATACATCAGGACCCTGACATCTGATTTCCGACTTTGTGCACAAAAACACTGATTCCGTGTGTGTTTCCTGATGTATTTAAAATTCAGCTCAAACTAGGTCAGCTCACCAGGTATTAATTGTTTGACAGTGTCACATTGTTTCTTTCAGGATGCCTTTTCACGAATGACTAGCTAGATCCCATAGGGATGTGTGTACTGACAGCCTGCCAAGTGATGAGGCTTCGGTACAGGGCCCTCTTGCAGTTGAGGCACCAGCGGTACTACCATAAGTTGGGCCACCGATGCCACCAGCCCCTGCAGTAGGAGATTCACGCCACTTGAGGGTGCTGCATGCGTTCTAGAGCCAGAGGCCACCCAGTTTCTGGGGAGAGACAGACCCACAGGTAGTTGAGGATTGGTTGGAGGCTGTGGTGAGAGTCGTCAGTCTAGTAGGGATGCCAGCAGACTTCATGGTGATCTTTGCTGCCAACCATATTTAGGTAGTATCAGGCAGGTGGTGGAGCCACTTGTTCCACTTTTGCGACGGGATGACCTTCACATGGGAAGACTTCAATACTTTCTTCAGGGTGGATTTTGTGCCAGTAGCTCTACACCACGAGCGTGTATAGGAGCTGTTGCCATTGCCGCCGGATTTTGGATCAGTAGCCGAGTCATCTATGGGCAGTAGATAGATGATGCAGAGGTCCAAGAGGACCCGAGCTAGCCGTGCGAGGAGCAGGAAGTGTTAGGAATGTGGAAGGAAGGGTCACTTGGCACGTGACTGTCCGACCCCCCGCACAGTCGATCTGCAGGCTTTAGAGGATCCACCGAGGCAGAAGTAGCGGCGGGTGCTTGAGCAACAGCTGGGCAGTGGACAAGGCAGTAGAGCTCCGAGAGCAGGTGTACATGAGTGAAACAAGGGGATACGTCCCTTGTACTTATATTTCCATATTGTTGTTGTATTCATGTCTTTGTACTATGAGCTCCAATAATAAAAAAGACACTTATCTTTGTGATGTTTGCTTCCCTGTCCTTCTATTTGGTTGATACTGAGAGGTCCCGGTTAAAACTGTTGACTTGACCCTCACTTTTATGATTTCTACTGGAGGAGTCCTAGTGACCTCACACTGATGCCGACCGTGTGACTAGACCCTTCGAGGCGATAGTGACAGTTATATCTCTTAGTAGTTACGTCGAGGCCTTAAGACGTCATCCATGGCATGAATGCATCATTCACGTCAGGATTGACTGTATTAGGCAATGGGTGTGGTTCATCCAGGGGATGAGACAGAGTTTCTCTTTTCGGCAAAGGTGAAATTTTAGCATCTCTTTCAGATCGTAGGCAAAGAAGGTGCAGATCTCCAGGAGCGGATGAAGACTGCATAGTGCAGTAAGAAACGGGAAACCGGTGCCAATCTTAGGGAATTGGGCATGTAAAATGTTTCAATGAGAGGATTCTTAAAGGAGAGATGAGTCTGTAGAGCATCAGACGTGTATGTAGAGCTATGAGAGCAGCATGAGGTGGTGTATGTTTTATCATGCTACAACCACCCACCTTAGTTGTCCTCGCCAGGCTCAGGGAGCTGGAGGGCAGGGGAAGAGAGTAGCTGCATGCGGTTAGGGAGAGTGACCCAATGGCTCTAATAATGATTCGACGAACATTCTATGTCCACAACTAGCTGCTGTAGTAGCATACATTGATACAAATCATTCCTTCCTTACACGAATCTTGTCCCAGACCTAGAGTTTCTGGTAGGCCGTGGACTTGACCCTCACTTCTAGAGATACATTGGGAGAAGACTCGATAATCACACTTATGCCGATAGTGTGGTCAGTCCCTTGAGGTGAGAGTTTTGGTTGGAATCTCTCGGTGGCAGCGTCGAGGCCTTATGACATTGGTTTGAGTATGGACTGGGCAATCACAGTTCATACACAAATTGACGGTATAAGGAAAAAAAATGTTGTGGTTTAACTATGACGTTAGGATGGTTTTTCCTTGGTCGGTGAAAAGGAAACCCCAGGCAGCACAGGATAAACTCATGCACAGGAGGGTGAGACCGATCACTCTTGAGTCGGCCAACCTTACCATCGTGGCAGTAGTCGTTTTGAGTTTCAGTTCTAAAAGAAATTGGAAACCTCTAGAGTTCGAGGATGACGATCACGTCTTTATACGGGTCTCAACTCAACGAGGTTTACAGAGATGTGGTCGAGGCGAAAAGTTATCTCCGAGGTTCAATGGACCTTTCTAGGTCCTCATCTAGGTAGGTAAGGTGGTTTACCGCTTGACCCATCCACCTCAGTCGCACCAGGTGCACGACGACTTCCACGTATCTGAACTGAAGAGATACGTGCATGATCCTTCACACATCATCGACCTCAGGGAGTTGGATTTCAATGACAGGGTGATTTATGCTGAGATTCTAGTGGGGATTGAGGATAGACAGGGGTGGTTATATGAGGACGGTCTATTCCTCTTGTGTACTTTCATTGGCAGCACGGGAACCTCCAGGTAAGCACATGGGAGCGGAAGGCTCAGATGCGTTCTCAGTGCTGCTTTTGTGACCCTAGTTTGTGTTAAAGCTTTACGAGGATGTAAAGCCCTGAGGTGGGAGTAATTTAAAGACCAGTAAAACTGAAGGGAAATTTTTTCTTAATTTTCCTTGGAATTTTACAAGAATTTATTTTCTGAAGGTGCCTGATTCTGGATCCCGGTGTGTCCAGAATCATTTTACGAAGTTTTTGCTCGGGTACCTTTAGTGAACGAATGAGCGGGGTTTTTTCTCTAACTTTTGAACCGGTGTTCGGAATCAAATTCCAAGGGTACCGATGGAATTGTAGCGCCGATAATTGCTTAGAAAAAACTTTCATGGTGTTTTGTTTTCTCGGGTGTGGTTTTTAATTTTTGGGGTTAAGTTAAGGAATAAAATAAAAGTGGTGTGACAATTTATTTTATTTTACTTAAAGTGGCTTAACCTAAGTTAAGCTGATAATATGGGACCCACTATATCCTAACCACTTGGTAGGATATTTTTGAGGTGGGGGCCCACATGATCCCCACCGATAATTTCCCTATAAGTAATGCACCTGCACCCCCTTTTTTATTGAAGTCAACTCATGCATTTATTCTGGTTAATAAACACCTCATTAATTGGGCTGTTTTAAACTCCTCAATTAATTGATTGTTTCTTTTCTTTTTGAATTTCAAACGTTGTATTGTGCGTTCATAAAATAAGACAACTCATATTTGTTTTTTTTGGAATTGGTTGCGTGGAGAGGATTTAGAGAAAAGCCTTCTTCTTCGACGAAGAATGCGAAGAATGTGAAGAACGCGAGGAACGCACAGCCGCCGATGAAGAACGCCGACCTCCGACGGTGGGTGTTGGCGAGAGACGCCTTCCTCGGATATCACCTAATGCCAACGATGATCCTTCCATGGCGATCCTCTTCTACGTGACACGATGATCCTCCCTCTGCGACGCCTTCTTCCGCGACGGTTAATTCCGCGACGAATGCTCGTTCGACGACTACACTCGAGGAGGGGGTTAATTTTTGTACAAGTTTAAATTCCCGAGGTTCCTTACTTTTAAAACAAAGAACTCGGATCAAATAATTCTCAAGTTGATCCGCGATTGATTTCTCTTGCTGTTTGGGAATATTTAATTGCGGGAAAAACTGTTTGGGCTGATTTCTTTTGTTCGTGCAAAATTCCTGTTGTTTTTCCTCTTTTGGGCCGTTGATACCAACTTAACGGGAGGAAGTCGGACCGCAAGAACACGACCGAATCTCCTCCCGCTTTTTTGTTTAGATTCGTTGCGGCACGAACAAAGGTGGCTCGGTGCAACGGCATCGCGCATACACGAGAAATAACACGGCGAAGAAGCGCGGCGCCGTCGGGCCGTGCAGTTGTGGCTGAACGAAACCGCGGCCGGAGTGAGGGTCATAGAGGCGATTGAAGACTCTGCTGGTTGATTGTCATGCACGGATTGACGGACAATGACAAACGGTGCCGTAAGTTAAATCTGCAGCCTCCGTAGTGAAGTTCTGGTCCCGGGAGGACCGTTGGCGAAGACGGCGAGCAAAACGGACCACCTGAATGCATCCGGTGGTCCACGAAAGATCTCGCCAGTGTGCCTCACCGGAACAGCGGCGATGGCGGCCGGAGGTGGCGCCCGACGCACCGCCAGGAAGGGGCTGCCATGGCTGTAGCCACGACGGTGGGAGGATGGTCTCGCAGCCGCGTGGGACCAGAGGGACGCGGCATCGCGCTGCGCCTACAGACAGGGAGCGGCCCCCATGCGGGGGCCGCGGTTTCATCGAGGGGGTGGTCCCCCCTTGCGCGGCAGCTTAGCCAGCGCCAGCGCACCATCGCGTCGGGCCGCGCCGCTCGGCCGGACCGTGAGGACGGGCATTGCCCAGCTGGGCCAGGCCGCGCCCAGCCGGGTCGGACCCAAACACTGGTCGGGTCGACCCGGTTCGGGCCGACCCAGGGGGTTGGGCCTGGTTGGTCTGGGCTCAGACCCCCCGTTTTCGGACCTCCTACGGTCTTTTTCCCATATCCTGGGCTATGGACCTCCGATCGATGAACCGTTTGCAGAGATACGATCCTTGGATTGAGACGGTCGTTTCGATATATTACACTCAATGTTTCAAAGAACTTTGGGTTCGGCCAGGTTGGTTCGTACACGAAACCAACTGGGCCCTCGAAGCGGAAACACATATAACATGATCTCTGGACGTCCGATTGACGTTTCATCAACTTTGTTGGATTCCTCCTAATGAAATGGAGCTTTTGGCATACTTTGCATATGGTTTGGGCGTTGTTGGTGTAACACCCCAAGATTTCATAGTGTGTTATTTCTTCAAAATAATTCATTAACTTGCACTACACGCAGCACCAAGTTCAATCACACCAGGACTTACCAAACAAGCCGTTCAAAAGAGGTTACAAATAGTATTAACTAAATTTTAAACTTTATATAATCCTTATAATTTTAGAATCCATATTATGAGTTTTTTAGACATAATGTAAGAACAAATTCATTTTTAGTATTGCACTTTTACCAACTTTTAATAGTGAACAATTTTTAAATCCAATATTTTAGACATTTATATATTCAATTTGACTAAAAAATTACTTTTTAGAATGGGGACATCAAAAATTTACAATGAAACATCCCAAGCTTCCACGATACGCTTTCCTTTGAATAATATAGTAGGATGTGTTGTACGCAACTTCGAGTTCTAACACACACCACAACCAGTCAAACTAGCCGTTATGAATAGTAATACCTACTTTTTGAAATTATATATATATATTATATTTCAAAATGGACTTCATGTTTGGATACGGAATATCAAAATTATCCTAAGTCGAATTTTTTGTATTTTTCTGACAACTTCCAATTTTTATGAATAATGAAAAATACTTAAAAACAACTTTTTTAATAAAAATAATTTATAGTGATAAATTATATTATTGAGTGGTTTTAAAGTATAATTATAATATATTTTTACCATTTTATCCAATGGTGTTCATAAGAATTAATTTCACTTTGAAATTGGACCTAAACAATTGTCAATATTTTGATATATATTATTTCTTAAAAACACGCTATTTGTTGTGACAGCGGGAATTAATTATAAAATTAAATAATGAAACTTATATGTTTGGAATTTTGTAAAATAGACATCATTTTTGAACTCTGAATATCAATTATATCTTGGGGTGAAATTTTTGCATTGTTCTGAAAAACTTCAATTTTTGATGAATAGTGAAACTACTAAGTGGTAGTGAAAAAACTGAATTCTTCATAAAACATAATTTTACAGCTTCTATGAATGGAATTTAAAAAATCCTAGAGACATGGTTAATATCAAGAAGTAAAATTTGGTTCAATGGGATGAAAATATTTTTTGGTGAATAGAAAATTTTTACTTTTATTTACCACGGTTAAAAGTAAATAGGGTAATTAAGGGTAAAAATGATATTAATATTACCCTAACACATGTCCTAATTAAATTGTACAAGTTTATATCGACCAAAAACGACCTTAAGAATAAAATATTATCATTTAGGTCCACTTGTATTAGATTAGGACATTTATTTTTATTTAATTCAAAGAAGAGATAAAAGTTAAAATCAAAGTATATTTACTAAAAAAATTTTAATATAGGGTTATACATAAGATAAATTAGATTGTAAATATTAATTATAAAGATAGTAATATTTCATACATAATGATATTTTATTTATAATTTTTATACAATATATAATTTAATTTATTGATGACACAATGATAATGCAGTAATTACCATAGAAGTGAAAAATTAAAATAATAGATATTATAAATACCCAAATAAATATAATTTCAGACTTTTTAGAAATTAAAATAATTTTATAAGATAATATGTCATATTAGTATTGATTTAATTGACTTTTTTAGAAGTAATAATTCTGTTATGAGTTTCATAAAAATCAACTATTGAATAGTGTCAAAATTGACATAAAAGAGTTTTTAAAACAAATATTATATTATTAATTGATATTAAATTCCTAAAAAACTAAGGTTCGTCCAAGAGACTTATATCATGATATTTGTATCATTAATGGACCACTTGGGGGTCTCTTGAATGTATAGAGTAATTTTTTTAACTATATAATATAAAAATACAAAGTGGCGTGGTAAATGTCAAACTAATTAACTAAGAGTTAAAACTAAAACATAAGGTTAATATGAAGACCCAACATGTCTAAATTATATTGGTTGATTGTTGTTTTACCTATACCCACATTAACCTTTAAATAATCTACTTTGTAGCCATTATAAACTGAATTATAAATTAATATTTCTATCTTTTCCAAAGGTTCCCCTCACCACTCTTATAAAAGGGCACTCCACCTTCTCGTTTCTTCACACCTTCAAAGCCTTTTGGTTCGGCGAAAACCTGCCCAAATACTCTCTAAACTTCCCTAAATACAACTTAGAGGCCTTATTTTGATCAAAAAGCCAACCTAAGGAGCCCTTTTGATGAAAACAAATGGAAGAACCCGAAGAAGAGATAATGTTTTCACCACCCCTTTTCAAGTTCCTTTCTTCTTCAACTTCTTATTTCTTTCTTATTACCATTATAAAATAATAAATCCAGTGTCTTATATATACTGTGATATTATTATAAATGTGGTACAACCATATTCAGTATTCTATCCACCCTTTGAATAACATGTCACCATACGTGCGTACGTACGACTTGCCGTCTCCACGTCGTGGTGTAATTGTTATTCAATATATTATAATTTGGATGGGTATAATAATGATGTATAATTAATGTAAACAATAAATATAACATGATAATGATTCTGTATATATAATATACCATCCATTTATATATTATTTTAATATCAAAGGAATGATATTGTCGCTCGTGCGTACGTACGGACTACCGTCTCCACGAACACGATGAGATTCATTCTCCATCGTATCCATTCAAGTATAATTATAATTTTATGATTTAAAGATAATGTTTAATTACGTTATATCATTCTGGATATGAATAATATACAACCTATACATGACATAAATGGCTTACGTAACAAAACATATAAAATAAAATGAGTAATTTGACACCCGATACAACAATAATTCTAAGATATTGTTAACAAAGCAATGTTAAAAGATCATATATGATATCATACAAATGTATATGATTCATTTATATTTTAATAAAAATTATTTCACCATTATACAGGAGGTTAACCTACCCTCAACCCCGGAAAAGTACAGGTTAAGGGTTTATTTCGTAATCTCTCTATTATCTGAGGTTATTTATATGTAATAATCTACTGGGATTTCGTTATCATCCACATCCATGTTTCTTCAAAATGTATTTAAAAACATTTTCAACATTTACAAGAATATGGGTTAAAGTCATTTATACCTTTTTTTGACTTTTTATAAGAGGTTTATAAAGGAATCTTTCCGTCATTTTCCAAACAAGGTACTTTTTAACCTTTTAGACAGAATTAAGGTAAGAATGTTTTTTTGACTTATACGGCAGGTGCACCTATTTTACGCCATTATAAAATCTTCAAATCTTCCCTAGAAAGCTTATAAGAATATTTTCAAAGAAAATGTTTTATTATATAAGTATATGACACTTAAATTATTTCAAAAATAAAAAGAGATATTTCTCTAAAAAGAGTTTTGATTTCATCTATGTCAACATCCTTTGATGGATTTTATGATTATTTGAAGTTGATTTATTATGATGCAAAACTTCTATATTGTATTGAAGTTTTTGTGATATGTTTGATTATGGATGTGTTATTTTTCTACCATTCATAGTTTATGGATGAAGTATTTACATTTCGTATTCTAGTTTTAATACAAATGTTTATGTTATGTTTAAACCTTTTCATATGGGAATGCATTGGACTTAATATGTGATGGGTGGAGCCCTCTATAGCTCCTTGATTCATTGGTAGGTATCATGAGACAAACTAGTGTCTTGGAACAAGTCCTTGAAAAAATCTTATTTGTAGTCTTGGCACAAGGCCTTGGCTATGTGGTTATGATAGTCCAGCATTATGCTTTACATCATTATGAAAGTGGTTATTGATATTGCATGTGATTATTCGATTAGTAGAATATCCATGTGAATAAGTAAATGGAATTATTTCATTTTATTTTTTTCATACTATGTTGAAGGTCAAGTTTAAAAGGCTTTGGTTTTAGTTATACATTGCCTTAAATTTTTATTATTATTTATGAAAGTTTCCGCTATATTGTTATCCTTACTGGGCATTTGAGCTCACCCCTTTTCTATGTTTTATTTTTCCTAGGATATGAAGAAGTAAATTATGAATGACCTGCAGGGATATTGTGAGGGGATAATAGTGTGGTCTATGGAGACTATGTTTTTGTAGTTTTCATTTTTATGATGTAATACTTTATGAATATATATAGTGTTTCCAAGGCTACTAAACCAATCGATCTTTCGAGATTTGATCTTTCTTGTGATCCTGCCAATGTTATGTAATAATGCACCGGCTCTAGATAACTGGGATCGGGGCATTACAGTTGGTATCAGAGGAAGTTTAGTACAAACCTTGGAAGTTATATTTAGATAAACTCTGATTAGAGAACATAGATTTAAGATGGACTTTGAGGATTAGTATAGAAGAACTTCCTAGAATTTTGGTATTGTAGAGATTTTGTGAGTTTTCTGAGCAATACATCCATGTCCGGATATGAGCAGGTAGAGGAGACTCTGGCACAGATGTACCTAGGGGTAAAACCCAAAAACGCTGCTTTGAGCTAGACTCGAACGGGAACTGGTGCATGACAACGGGCTTTGATGCACTCTTGGTATTGACACTCCTAAGGGATATGCTTAGGATACTCGCATTTTCATTACAAATAATTATGAAGGGTTTATGAGTATATAATTCCTCAAAGAAAACATTCTTATGATTATGGATTATATCCATAAATAGTTCAATTTTTGTTAATTGTTTTATAAGTATGGGATTATGTATTGTTATTCATAAACTAATCTAGTGTATTCCATTGTTTAGAAATGGTGCCCAGTAGAAGGAATGAGAACTCCAACATTGCACATGATACAAAGAGAAATAAGGATCATATATTTCATGGTCTTAAGCCAGAATTTATAAGAGAAATAGTCTCGCATGTATTATCATCATATGAAGAAATAATATCATGTGTTGATAAGATAAGTAAAGAGTTTACTAAGTCCTATGGCTTTTAAGGGATGTAAGAGAATAAAAGGATGGAAGAGAGAAGGATGGATACATGGAAGAGGGAAAAGAAGAATTTTCCCATATGTGATAACTGTGGAAAGAAGCACCCTGAAACTTGCCTGAAAGGAATGGGAGTTTGTTATAAGTGTGGAGGAAAAGGGAACAAAGTACGTGACTCCAAGGGTAAGAAAATGGTTTCAAATGTACAATGCTTCATTTGAAAGGAGTTTGGACACTACGCGAACCTATGTCTCAGTAATCAGACTATGCCTAAAATGATGCTATTGGATAATAATGAATTTATGATACTACCAAAGATGAAGAGGAATGATTAGAGTTATTATGTAGATTATTTCATTTGAGTGTTGTAACAACAATGTACTTGTTATAATAATTATGGAGTATATAAGGATCGTACTTTAGTACTATTTCATTATGGACTTGAGATTGTGTGGAACAAAGAAAATTGACTCAATAGTAGGTTAATTTTTTGGAAAATATATGGTTGAGAGAAAGATAAACCATAATATGGTTTTGATACTGAGGTAGTGATTTTAGAATAATTCATGATTGATTAGGATAAATTATATTGTATATTCTTGACATCCTTGAAACTGATTAAAGATTTGTATATTCCATCATTGTTGGGGTTTACAACATTTTTGGATTGAAGGAGTATATCTATTATTCTTTAAGAAATAAGGGATCATTAATGTAATCAATAAGGTTTTATGGTAATTCAGGATGTTGCAGTGTTTTAAAAGAATACATGATGAACGTGATCACATGTTATTATATGGCAAAAGAAAGGGATCTTAATTGAGTTTACCTTCCATATAAATTTTGGACTGAAGTATTTTGGATAGTTCTAGTTTGGATCATTTTGGATTGCCATAAAAGGACAACCCAGAGGTCGGGCGTCAACTCGTCGCGTCCGGCAAGGCCGCGAGACTTGAACCCACAACCGAAGGGCGACAAGGGTGTATCAACTACCATTGACCCACATGATGTCCTAGTTTGAATAATGTCATTTTTCTAATGGTTCTTCTAGATGAATTATAAATTCATTTTTTAACCCTATACGAATAGGATAAATAGAATATTATTTTTAAGTTCTATTATCTTTTAGAGTAAAAGATGAGTTTGTGGGAGAGCATAGTTAAAGGTTGAGACTCTACATATCAAGTACATATTTTTATTCTTCTCTTATTCAATGAAGAAATTAATTCTTATACATTAGTGAAGGGATCTTAAAAAAATGTGTTATCTTAATACCATATGTTTTGCTGAACCAATGGTATTTTAAATCATCATAGATTGATGAATTTAAGGACCTAAATTTTAAACATGTTTGTGATTGATGACCTCAATCACTACCTATAAATATTTATGTTTTTCCTCTAATTATATGTCTCTAATTACCACAAATGTTCTCTGAATAGAGATCAAAATTTGGTGGCGACCCTTTCATTTCTCTTTTCCTCTTATTAAGACTAAACTTTATCAACCCAATTTCTGATGTGGGTTTTCCAACAAAGATATTTTCTATATTAAACCTTTTATTTTCTAAGAACAATTTCAAATTTCGAGGACGCAATTTATTGAAGGAGGGGAGAATGTAACACCCCAATATTTCATAGTGTGTTATTTCTTCAAAATAATTCAATAACTTGTACTACACACAACACCGAGTTCAATCACACTATGACTTACCAAACAATCCGTTCAAAAGAGGTTATGAATAGTATTAACTAAATTTTAAACTTTGTATAATCCTTATAATTTTAGAATCAATATTATGAGTTTCTTAGACAAAATGTTAGAACAAATTCATTTTCATTATTGCACTTTTACCAACTTTTAATAGTGAACCCTTTTTAAATCTAATATTATAAACTTTTATATATTCAATTTGACTAAAAATTTTACTTTTTAGAATGGGGACATCAAAAATTTACAATGAAACATCCCAAGCTTCCACGGTACGCTTTCTTTGAATAATATAGTAGCATGTGTTGTATGCAACTTCGAGTTCTAACACACATCACAACCAATCAAACAAGCTTTTATGAATAGTAATACCTACTTTTTGAAAAAACATATATATATTATATTTCAAAATGGACTTCAATTTTGGATATAAAATATCAAAATTATCCTAAGTCGAAGTTTTGGTATTTTTCTGACAACTTCCAATTTTTATGAATAGTGAAAAATACTTAAAAACAACTTTTTTAATCAAAATAATTTATAGTGATAAATTATATTATTGAGTGGTTTTAAAGTATAATTAGAATATATTTTTATCATTTTATCCAATGGTGTTCATTATAATTACTTTCACTTTGAAATTGGACCTAAACAATTGTCAATCTTTTGATATATATTGTTTTATAAAAACACGCTATTTGTTGTGACAGCGGGAATTAATTATAAAATTAATTAATGCAACTTATATTTTTTTAATTTTTTAAAATAGACATCATTTTTGAATTCGGAATATCAATTATTCCTTAGGGTGAAATTTTGGCATTGTTCTGAAAAACTTCAATTTTTGATGAATAGTGAAACTACTAAGTGGTAGTTAAAAAACTGAATTCTTCATAAAACTTAATTTTACCACTTCTGTGAATGGAATTTTGAAAATACGAGAGACATGGGTAATATCAAGAAGTAAAATGTGGTTCAAGGAGATGAAAATAATTTTTGGCGTAGAGTAACTTTTTACTTTTATTTACCACAGTTAAAAGTAAATAGGGTAATTAAGGGTAAAAATGATATTAATATTACCCTAACACATGTTATAATTATATTGTACACATGTATCTCGACCAAAAAAAACCTTATGAATAAAATATTATCATTTAGGTCCACTTGGATTAGATTAGGAAATTTATTATTATTTAATTCAATGAAGAGTTAAAAGAGTTAAAATCAAAGTTTATTTACTAAAACATTTTTAATACAGGGTTATACATAAGATAAATTAGATTGTAAATATTAATTAGAAATATAATAATATTTCATACATAATTATATTTTATTTTTTATTTTTATACATTAAATAATTTAATTTATTTATGACACAACGATGATGAAGTAATTACCATAATAGTGAAACATTAAAATAATTGATATTATAAATACCCAAATAATTATAATTTCATACTTTTTATGAATTAAACTAATTTTTTAGGATAATATGACATATTAGGATTGAATAAATTTTCTTTTTTCGAAGTAATCATTCTGTTATGAGTTTCAAAAAAATAAACTATTGAATAGTGTCAAAATTGACATAAGGGAGTTTTTCAAACAAATATTATATTATTAATTGATATTAAATTCCAAAAAATATACGGTTTATCCAGGAGACTTATATAATTATAGGTGTATCATTACTGGACTACTTTGGGGTCTCTTGGATGTATATAGTATGTTTATTAACTATATAATATTAAAATACAAAGTGACATGGTAAATGTCAAACTAATTAACTAAGTGTTAAAACTAAAAGTTAAGGTTAATATAATGACCCAAACCTATCTAAATTCTATTGGTTGATTGGTTTTCGACCTATACCACCTTAACCTTTATATAATCAACATTGGAGCCATTAGAAACCGAATATGAATTTATTATAAATTAATATTTCTAGCTTTTCCAAAGGTGCCCCTCACCCCTCTTATAAAAGGGCACTCCTACTTATCATTTCATCACCCCATAAAAGCCTTTTGGATCAGCCAAACCCTTAAATATACTCTCACAACTTCCCTCACTACAACCTAGAGGCTTTATTTTGATCAGAAAGCCAACCTATGGAGCCCTTTTGATCAAATCAAAAGGAAGAACCTGAAGAAGAGGTAATGTTTTCACCACCCCTTTTCAAGTTCCTTTCTTCGTCCACTTCTTCTTTCTTTGTTATTACCATTATAAAATAATAACTCAAGTATATTTTATATAATTTGATGTTATTATATATATGGTAAAACCATATTCAGTATTCTATCCACCCCTTGAATAACTTGTCACCATACGTGCGTACGTACGGCTTACCGTCTCCACGTCGTGGTGTAATTGTTATTCAATATATTATTATTTGGATGGGTATAATAATGATGTATAATTCATATAAAAAATTAAAATAACATGATAATGATTCTGTATATATAATATACCATCCATGTATATATTATTTTAATATCAAAAGAATGATATTGTCGCTCGTGCGTACGTACGGACTACCGTCTCCACGAACGCGATGAGATTCATCCTCCATCGTATCCATTCAAGTATAATTATCATTTTATGATTTAAAAATAATTTTTAAGGACTTGATATCATTCTGGATATGAATAATATACAACCTATACATGAAAAACATGACTTATGTAACAAAACATATAAAAGAAAACGAGTAAGTTAACACCCGAAACAACGATAATTCTATGATATTATAAACAAAGCAATATTAAAAGATCATATATGATATAATATGAATGTATATGATTCTTGTAAAATTTTATTACAATTATTTAACCATTATAGAGGAGGTTAACTTACCCTCATCCAAGGAAAAGTAAAATTAAGGGTTTATTTCGCAATCTCTCCATTATCCGAGGTTGTTTATACGTAATAATCTACTGGGATTTCTTTATCATCCACATTCATGTTTCTTCAAAATGTATTTCAAAACATTTTCACCATTTACAAGAATATGGGTTAATGTCATTTATACACATTTTTGACTTTTTATAATAGGTTTATAAATGAATATTTTCGTCGTTTTCCAAACAACGTACCTTTTACCCTTTTCGACAGAATTAAGGTAATAATGTTTTTTTAACTTATACAACAGGTGAAGCTATTTTCCACCGTTATAAAATCTTCAAATATTCCCTTACAAGATTATAAGAATATTCTCAAAGAAAATTTTTTATTATATAAATATATGACTCTTAAATAATTTCAAAATAAAAATAGATATTTCTCTAAAAAGATTTTTGATTTCATCTATGTCAACATCTTTTGATGGATTTTATGCTTATTTAAAGATGATTTATTATGATATGAAACATCTATATTGTATTAAAGGTTTTGTGATATATTTGACTGTGGATGTGTTATTTTTTATACCATTCATAGTTTATGGATGATGTATTTACATTTCTTGTGCTATTTTTAATACGAATGTTTATGTTATGTTTAAACCTTTTCATATGGGAATGCATTGGACTTAATATGTGACGAGTGGAGCCTGCTATAGCTCCTCGATGCATCAGAAGGTATCATGATACAAACTAGTGTCTTGATACAAGGCCTTGAAAAAATCTTATTTGTAGTCTTGGCACGAGGCCTTGGCTATGTGGTTATGATAGTCTGGCATTATGCTTTCCATCATTATGAAAGTGGTTATTGATATTGCATTTGATTATTCGATTAGTAGAATATCAATGTGAATAAGTAAATGGAATTATTTCATTTTATTTTTTCCATACCATGTTGAAGTTCATGTTTAAAAGTATTTTGTTTTAGTTATACATTTCCTTAAATTTTTATTATTATTTATTAAAGTTTCTGCTATATTGTTATCCTTACTGGGCATTTGAGCTCACCCCTTTTCAATGTTTTATTTTTCCCAGGATATGAAGAAGTAAATTATGAATGACCTGCAGGGATAGTATGAGGGGATAAAGGTGTGGTCTATGGAGACTATTTTATTGTAGTTTTTATTTTTATGATGTAAAACTTTATGAATATATCTAGTGTTTCCAAGTATACTAAACCAATCGGTCTTTCTATATTTGATCTTTCTTGTGATCATGCCAATGTTATGTAATAATGAACCGACTCTAGGTAACTGGGGTCGGGGAATTATAGTTGGTATCAGAGGAAGTTTAGTACAAACCTTGGAAGCTAGATTTAGATAAACTCTGATTAGAGAACATATATTAAAGATGGACTTTGAGGATTAGTATAGAATAACTTCCTAGAATTTTGGTATTGTAGAGATTTTGTGAGTTTTCCGAGCAATACATCCCTGTCTGGATACGAGCAGGTAGAGGTGGCTCTAGCACAGATGTACCTAGGGGTAAAACCCAAAAACACTACTTTGAGCTAGACTCGAATGGGAACTGGTGAACGACAATGGGCCTTGCTGCACTTTTGGTTACGACACATCCGGGGAATATGATTAGGATAACTCTCATTTTCTTTACAAATCATTATGAAGGGTTTATGAGTATATAATTCCTCAAAGAAAAAATTCATATGATTATGGATTATATCCATAAATAGTTGAATTTATGTTAAGTTTTTTAAAAGTATGGGATTATGTATTGTTATTCATAAATTAATCTAGTGTATGCTATTGTTTAGAAATGGCACCCTGTAGAAGGAATGAGAACTCCAGCAATGCACGTGATATAAAGAGAAAGAAGGATCATATATTTCATGGTCTTATGCTAGAATTTATAAGAGAAATAGTCACTCATGTATTATCATCATATGAAGAAATAATATCATTTGTTGATAAGATAAGTAAAGAGTTTATTGAGTCTTATGGCTTTGATGGGAAGCAAGAGAAGAAAAGTATGGAAGAGAGAAAGATGGATACAAGGAAGAGGGAAAAGAAGCATTTTCCCATTTGTGATAACTGTGGAAAGAAACACCCCGGAACTTGCCTGAAAGGAATGAGAGTTTGTTATAAGTGTGGAGGAAAAGGGTACAAAGTACGTGACTGCAAGGGTATGAAAATGGTTTCAAATGTACAATGCTTCATTTTCAAGGAGTTTAGACACTACACGAACCTATTTCTTAGTCATCAGACTATGCCGTAAATGATGCTATTGGATAATAATAAAGTTATGATACTACCACAGATGAAGAGGAATGATTAGAGTTCTTATGTTGATTATGTCATTTGAGTGTTGTATCAACAATGTACTTGTTATAATAATTATGGAGTATATAAGGATTGCACTACAGTACTATTTCATTATGGACTTGAGATTGTGTGTAACAATGAAAAGTGACTCAATAGCAGGTTAAATTTTTGGAAAATATATGGCTGAGATAAAGATAAACCATAATATGGTTCTGATACCGAGGTAGTGATTTTATAATAATACATGATTGATTTGGATAAATTATATTGCATATTCTTGACTACCTTGAAACTGATTAATGATTTGTATATTCCATTATTGTTGGGGTTTAAAACATTTTTGGATTGAAGGAGTATATCTATAATTCTATAAGAAATAAGGGATCATGAATGTAATCAATAAGGTTTTATGGTAATTCAGGATGTTGAAGTGTTTCAAAAGAATACATGATGAAGGTGATCACATGTTATTATGCGGAAAAAAGGGATATTCATTGTGTTTACCTTCCTTATAAATTTTGGACTGAAGTACTTTGGATAGTTCTAGTTTGGATTATTTTGGATAGCCATAAAAGGACAACCCGGAGGTCGGATGGCATCCCGTCACGTCCGGTAAGGCCGCAAGACATGAACCCACAACCGAAGGGTGACAAGGGTGTATCACCTAACACTTACCCACATGATGTCCTGGTTTGAATAATTTCGTTTTTTTAATGGTTCTTCTTGATTAATTATAATTTTTTTTAACAATAGACGAATAGGATAAATAGAATATTATTTTTAAATTCTATTATCTTTTAGAGTAAAAGATGTATTTGTGAGAGAACATAGTTAAAGGTTGAGACTCTACTTGTCAAGTATATATTTTTCTTCTTCTCTTATTCAGTGAAGAAATTAATTCTTATACTTTAGTGAAGGGATCTTAAAAAAATGTGTTATCTTAATACCATATGTTTTGCTGAACCGATGGTATTTTAAATCATCATAGATTGATGAATTTAAGGCCCTAAATTTTACACTTGTTTGTGATTTATGACCTCGATCACTACCTATAAATATTTACATTTTTCCTCCAATTATATGTCTCTAATTACCACCAATGTTCTCCGAATAGAGATCATAATTTGGTGGTGACTGTTTCATTTCACTTTTCCTCTTATTAAGAATAAACTTTATCAACCCAATTTCTGATGTGGGTTTTCCCACAAAGATATTTTATATATTCAACCTTTTATTTTTGAAAAATGATTTCAAATTGCGAGGACGCAATTTATTGAAGGAGGGGAGAATGTAACACTCCAAGATTTCATAGTGTGTTATTTCTTCAAAATAAATCAATAACTTGCACTACACGCAACACCGAGTTCAAGAACACCATGAATTACCAAACAAGCCGTTCGAAAGAGGTTATGAATAGTATTAACAAAATTTTAATCTATATATAATCCTTATAATTTAAGAATCCATATTATGAGTTTCTTAGACATAATGTAAGAACAAATTCATTTTCAGTATCACATTTTTACCAATTTTAATAGTGAAACATTTTTAAATCCAATATTTTAAACTTTTATATATTCAATTTGACTAAAAAATTACTTTTTATAATGGTGACATCAAAAATTTATGATGAAACATCTCAAGCTTCCATGGTACGCTTTCCTTTGAATAATATAGTAGCAGGTGTTGTACGCAACTTCGAGTTCTAACACACACCACAACCAATCAAACTAGCCGTTATGAATAGTAATACCTACTTTTTGAAATTAAATATTTATTATATTTCAAAATGGACTTCATTTTTGGATACGTAAAATCAAAATTATCCTAAGTCGAATTTTTGGTATTTTTTTGACAACTTCCAATTTTTATGAATACTGAAAAATACATAAAAACAACTTTTTTAATAAAAATAATTTATAGTGACAAATTATATTATTCAGTGGTTTTAAAGTATAATTAGAATATATTTTTACCATTTTATCCAATGGTATTCATTATAATTAATTTCACATTGAAATTGGACCTAAACAATTGTCAATCTTTTGATATATATTGTTCCTTAAAAACAGGCTATTTGTTGTGACAACAGGAATTAATTATAAAACTAATTAATGCAACTTATATGTTTGGAATTTTGTAAAATAGACATCATTTTTGAATTCGGAATATCAATTATATCTTAGGGTGAAATTTTGGCATTGTTCTGAAAAACTTCAATTTTGGATGAATGGTGAAACTACTAAGTGGTAGTTAAAAAACTAAATTTTTCATAAAACGTAATTTTACCGCTTCTGTGAATGGAATTTCAAAAAACCAAGAGACACGGTTAATATCAAAAAGTAAAATGTGGTTCAATAAAATGAAAATATTTTTTTGTGAATAGTAACTTTTTTACTTTTATTTACCACGGTTAAAAGTAAATAGGGTAATTAAGGGTAAAAATGATATTAATATTACTCTAACACATGTCGTAATTCTATTGGACAAGTGTATCTCGACCAGAAACAACATTAGGAATAAAATATTATCATTTAGGTCCACTTGGATTAGATTAGGACATTTATTATTATTTAATTCTAAGTAGAGTTAAAAGAGTTAAAATCAAGGTTTATTTACTAAAACATTTCTAATACAGGGTTTAACATAAGATAAAATCGATTGTAAATATTAATTAGAAAGATAATAAGATTTCCTGCATAATGATATTTTATTTATAATTTTTAGACACTAAGTAATTTAATTTATTAATGACACAATGATGATGCAGTAATTACCATAAGAGTGATAAATTAAAATAATTGATATTATAAATACTCAAATAAATATAATTTCAGACTTTTTATGAATTAAACTAATTTTCTAGGATAATATGACATATTTGTATTGGATTAATTAACTTTTTTCTAAGTAATCATTCTGTTATGAGTTTCACAAAAATCAACTATTGAATAGTGTCAAAATTGACATAAAAGAGTTTTTAAAACAAATCTTATATTATTAATTTATATTAAATTTCTAAAAAACTAAGGTTCGTCCAAGAGACTTATATCATGATAGGTGTATCATTTATGGACCACTTGGGGGTCTCTTGGATGTATATAGTAAGTTAATTAACTATATAATATAAAAATACAAAGTGACATGGTAAATGTCAAACTAATTAACTAAGAGTTAATACTAAAGGATAAGGTTTATATAATGACAAAACCTATCTAAATTCTATTGGTTGATTGGTTTTCGACCTATCCCCACCTTAACCTTTAAATAATCAACTTTGGAGCCATTAGAAACCGAATATTAATTTATTATAAATTAATATTTCTAGCTTTTCCAAAGGTGCCCCTCACCCATATTATAATAGGGCACTCCTCCTTCTCATTTCTCCACACCTTCAAAGCCTTTTGGATCGGCCAAACCCTGCCAAAATACTCTCTAAACATCCCTCACTACAACCTAGAGGCCTTATTTTGATTAGAAAGCCAACCTATGGAGCCCTTTTGATCAAAGAAAAAGGAAGAACCCGAAGAAGAGGTAATGTTTTCACCACCCCTTTTCAAGTTTCATTCTTCTTCCACTTCTTCTTTCTTTGTTATTACCATTATAAAATAATAACTCCAGTATCTTATATATACTGTGATTTTATTATAAATATTGTACAACCATATTCATTATTCTATCCACCCTTTGAATAACATGTCACCATACCTGTGTACGTACGGTTTACCGTCTCCACGTAGTGGTGTAATTGTTATTCAATATGTTATTATTTGGATGGGTATAATAATGATGTATAATTCATGTATACAATAAATATTACATGATAATGATTTTGTATATATAATATACCATCCAATTAAATATTATTTTAATATCAAAATAATTATATTGTCGCTCGTGCGTACGTATGGACTATCGTCTCCACGAACGCGATGAGATTCATTCTCCATCGTATCCATTCAAGTATGATTATCATTTTATGATTTAAAAATAATGTTTAAGGACATGATATCATTATGGATATGAATAGTATACAACCTATACATGGAAAACATGTCTTACGTAACAAAACATATAAAATAAAATGAGTAAGTTAACACCCGAAACAACGATAATTCTAAGATATTATTAAGAAAGCAATGTTAAAAGATCATATATGATATCATATGAATGTATATGATTCTTGTATAATTTAATAACAATTATTTCACCATTATACAAGAGTTTAACCTACCCAAAACCAAGGAAAAGTACAAGGTAAGGGTTTATTTCGCAATCTCTCCATTATCCGAGGTTGTTTATATGTAATAATCTACTGGGATTTATTTATCATCTACATCCATGTTTCTTCAAAATGTATTTCAAATCATTTTCAACATTTACAAGAATATGGGTTAAAGTCATTTATACCCTTTTTTTACTTTTTATAAGAGGCTTATAAAGGAATCTTTCCGTCATTTTCCAAACAAGGTACTTTTTAACCTTTTCGACAGAATTAAGGTAAGAATGTTTTTTTAACATATACGGAAGGTGAAGTTATTTTCCGCTATTATAAAATCATCAATGCTTCCCTTACAAGCTTATAAGAATATTTTCAAAGAAAATTTTTTATTATATAAATATATTACTCTAAAATGATTTCAAAATAAAAAGAGATATTTCTCTAAAAAGAGTTTTGATTTCATCTATGTCAACATCCTTTGATGGATTTTACGCTTATTTGAAGTTGATTTATTATGATACAAAACTTATATACTGTATTGAAGATTTTGTGATATTTTTGACTATTGATGTGTTATTTTTATACCATTCATAGTTTATGGATGAAGTATTTACATTTCGTATACTAGTTTTAATATGAATGTTTATGTTATATTTAAACCTTTTCATATGGGAATGCATTGGACTTAATATATGACGGTTGGAGCCTGCTATAGCTCCTCGATGCATCAATAGGTCTCATGAGACAAACTAGTGTCTTGGCACAAGGCCTTGAAAAAATCTTATTTGTAGTCATGGCACGAGGCCCTGGCTATGTGGTTATGGTAGTCTGTCATTATGCATTCCATCATTATGAATGTGGTTATTGATATTGCATGTGATTATTCGATTAGTACAATATCCATGTGAATAAGTAAATGGCATTATTACATTTTATTTTTTCCATACTATGTTGATGTTCAAGTTTAAAAGGATTTTGTTTTAGTTATACATTGCCTTAAATGTTTATTATTATTTATGAATGTTTTCTCTATATTGTTTTCCTTACTAGGCATTTGAGCTCACCCCTTTTCTATGTTTTATTTTTCCCAGGATATGAAGATGTAAATTATGAATGACCTGCAGGGATAGTATGAGGGGATAAGAGTGTGGTCTATGGAGACTATGTTGTTGTAGTTTTCATTTTTATGATGTAAAACTTTATGAATATATCTAGTGTTTCCAAGGCTACTAAACCAATCGGTCTTTCAAGATTTGATCTTTCTTGTGATCATGCCAATGTTATGTAATAATGCACCGACTCTAGGTAACTGGGGTCGGGGTGTTACAGTTGGATAGTGGCCGGCTGGGATTGTACTTGAAATCCAACTGGGACCCTGGAACGGAAAAGCTTATAACTTTCAGACCGGACATCCATTTGGCGAACCGTCAGCGGCATTGGTGATTACGTTGAGAAATGGTCCTTATGAGTATACCCTAGTAGAGTTCATGTTACAGTTGAGATATGACTGGGTCGGTTCGCACATGAAACCAACCGGGGACCTAGGACGAAAAGGATAATAACTCACAGACCGGGCATCCGATTGACACGCCATATGTTGCATTGAGACCCCTATGACGCGACAGTCCATTGAAATACTTCTTCATGGGACTTGGTGATACTTGTAGTATCGACCAGTGGCTCGTGGAAGGGACCCTCCCGGAGACAAGCGTGCGGAGTATGGAGACCTTGTAGCCGGATGAGACCTGATGACTGCTTGATCGATCGACTCGGTGTGTTTCAGATAGCCCAGTGGGGAGCGCTTGGTTGTAGCGGCAGACCCACGACGGAGGAGTGCTTGGTTGTAGTGGTAGACCCGCGGTACTCAATATAACGAGTACCTCTAGAGGCTATGAGCAAGGGCGCTTGGTTGTAGCGGCAGACCCACGGTGGGAAGTGCTTGGTTGTAGCGGAAGACCCATGGCGGGGGAGCGCTTGGTTGTAGCGGCAGACCTGTGGTACTCAACAGAAGGAGTACCTCTAGAGGCTATGAGGGGGAGCGCTTGGTTGTAGCGGCATACCCATGGTGGGAAACACTTGGTTGTAGCAGCAGGACCATAGTACTCGACAGGAGGAGTACCTCAGCAGTCTTAGGTTAGTGAGCAGTACCTCAGAGTCATGACAGGACCACTGTACACTCCAGAGATGGGGCTCTTCAGTAGTTACGGTTTCGATAATGAAAATCCTAGTTTGACCTGAGTCTATGACCTTTTTGTTTACCTCATTATTGAGATGGTTCACATGATAACTTAGGTATATGTATGGGTATATACCTGGATTGTGGTTATCCGTTGATTTCATAATCTCTGTGTTTCTTCATGATTGAGTTGGGTTACTTGATAACTTAGGTATATGTATGGGCATATACCTAAGTAGAGGATATCTATCGAGATCTTCATTGTGGCTATCCATGATGGTTTTAGTGATACCTTGAGGGTCTTGGGGTCCCTACTGAGTATCGTTATACTCACCCCTGCAAAGGCTATGCCCGCACCTCGTTGTGTTGTTTGCAGAAGACGGGCAACGCTGACAGAGGCCGAGTGTTCGAGGACTGGATGATACCTGGAGGTGGACCACACGACGAGTCAGTACCTAGAGGTGGACTTCATGACAAGAGGACACATGAAGGAGGTCCATGGGTGAGAGAGTTGTGGAGGCTATCTGTACCTACCCTTCAGGTAGGATCTGTGGTGGACGATCCAGGAGCTGCGCCATCTGCACTTACCCTTCAGGTAGGATCTGAGGAGGACAACCTAAGAGCCGCTTCCGTTCTTCTAGCTGTTGTCTTTTTCTATTGTAATTTTGTTCAGTTGTAGCTGTACATTCAGTTGGGTTTGTATTTTCGCCCATTTACCTTTCAGAACATTCTTTTGTACTTAGTGTTTTACTTTTGCTTGTACTTTGTGGTGTTTAGTTTACTTTTATAAAGGCAATTCCTTCCCAATTTTCGGGATTTACACCATTGGTGCTAGTCGCCATCCCCTGGCCTATGGAAGGCGGGCTTGGGGTAGTCACGGCACGGGCCCCGAGGATGGGTCATGACATCTTTTGTCTCATAATAATGTTTTACTGAAGAGATTATTCAATATTTTAATCATGTAAATGATAAAAATCTTACTCTTAGATAAGAATTATATTTTTAAAGGAAAAGTGTTGAATATCTAAAATGTTTTACAGTGCCTAGTGCTGAGTTTTAATCCCTTCAAACTCAACTCAAAGATTTTCAAGAAAAATTTTCTTCTATAGGATATCTTAAAGAATTAATCACATATTTAGGTGCAAAATTCAGATCTTTGAAAGTTGAATCTATGAAGAAGTCTGATTATGATGAACTAAATATTATGTTGGGAAGATAATTTTAGTCTATCACTGATGGTCATCAAGTATAAACCTCTACAACTCATCCCACTTATCCTGAATTGATAAATATCATTGAATCTATTACCTAAGACTTGGATAAATTCAACAATAGGCTGTTCACTCTTTAGTGTGACAGTATACATCTAAATGCTATTCTTTACAATCAGAGAGATTTCATCATTCAGCTAACCTCAAATGAATCCAGGTTGGGAATATAGTTCAATGCTATATTTACTATGATTTATATCATTTTCCCAATCAAACATTTTTTATGATATCAATACTGGGGGAGAATATTTGAGAAACACATATTTTTGAGAAACCATTTAAATCAAAAAAGTTTGTGAAATCAAAATATTTTATTATAGTGTTTTGGAAATCCTGTATTTTCTATTAGTTATTTTATTAGTTTCATGATCATCAAAATGTGGATGATTATTGGGCATGTATTATCTTAAAAATAATTACTATTGTATATTCATTTTGAGTCTAAAAACCCATTTTTATTTTCTAATAAATTATCACTATGTATATCTATAGAATATATATCGTGTTTTTATTTACATCTTTGGTGAAGTGAAAAGCTACAATATGTGTTAGTAAAATACAGTTCAGACACTACCTTGGGTAAATGAACATATGGATCATCATCCATATGCTACACTGAATGGTTTTCATATGGATTGGCAAAACTATTATTGGAGAAATGAAATATGTATGTAATATCAAACCTATATTGGAATATGGAATCATTGTTCATACCCTAACATCTGGAGTTTTAATGTATGGATAATCGATGCTACATTCTGAATTTTATGATGACAGATTTAATGTATGGATCATCATTCCAATGTTAATTTTTTTCATATTTTACCTACAGATGAAAGTATGGTTAAGGAACCATACGTTGGTAGGAATCGTATGCTACATAATGGAAATGTATGCTATGCGGTTGAAACCTATGTTTGACTATTCATGAATGGAGCTTTATTACTACGATTATAAAGGATATTCATTCAATGGTCTTGACAAGTGTAGAGACTAATTCAAATAAACTTATGATTTATTAATAGAACTTTGTTTTTTAATGGAGATCACTCATATTAATAATCTAAGTTATGACTTCCCTAGTCAATTTAGTTTTGAATTTTCATGTTCTTTCAGTGTATTTTATTGGATCTATTTACCTGGAATGAAAGACATTTACTTGATCAAATTATTTTAGAATCAAAGTGTGGTAGTGTTTGTGATATATGTGATATAGTTGATACAATATTAACATACATCTATATTCTTTTTAATATCATTAAATTACTACAACATTGAATGATCACCTATAAGGATACACTATAGAGGAATATATATTTAAAAACTCATGCTTCTGTAATATTACTACTTATTTTTGTGTATATTAATATTTAAGATCATTTTCAACCATAATTTCTTCAGAATTATTCTTTCTTGAATAATTTCATTTCTCAAGAAGAAGATCCATCCACTTTTAGTTACTACTTCTGTAACTATGAAGATAAAATCAAACGATCAAAAAATAAAACTCTTTTTATTTATTAGACTATCAACTGCTCATACTCAGTTGTGGTGATTTTCTAGATTCTTATACTAAGATGTGGATCATCATTTCACTGTAAAAAGAACCAGAATAATTTTAGCCTTTTTGTGAAGGTGTAAACTTCTAGAACTCAGTTGTGGACTTTATGGTCTTCTGATAATAGGGCCTTGGTAGTTAGATCCACCATGTTGACATAGCGAGCATTTTTATACTGAGGTTATCGAAAGGATACAATTCACTCCCTGTAGTGTTACTTTGTATTATTCCTCCCTAAAAAATGAGACTAAGACCAATTCCTTTACCTTTTGCCTGATTCATCACACTTCATTATCTTCCAGAGTAATAAAAATAGGTAAATTATTTAATTTATTTAAAAACATTTTTTTAAATTTCTTATTCATTTTATATTTCGTTTAATCATGTTATATCAATGACTTAATTATTTATGCTCACATTGGATGTTTTGATGATATTCGGTACAAGAGTCCAAAATGAATTTGGAATGATTTAAAAAGTCAATGGGGGTAATATTCATCATCTCTAAAATAATATTCATGAAATGAAAATAACTTAAATACAACAATTATAATTTCAAATCAAACCATTTATGTATGATTATAAAAAATGATCATTGTTATTAAAAGGAGATGGTAGGTCGTACGTTTTCATGAGTAACATTTCTATATTTCAATAAATCTTATAGAAAAAAGTTAATTATTATTTTATCATTAAATAATGATTATAATATATATATATATAATATCAATAATTTAAATATTATTATATATATATCATCCATGTGATTCAGGGATGAAAAATGAATCACATTTCATTGTAGATGTGGTAGTTCACAAATTTTCATGAATGATGTTTTCATTTTCATGTGCATGGAAAGGTATTAATTTAATTGATATATTATCTTTTAATAATGATAAATATGTAATAAATATCATATATAAACAATAATTCTATCATTATGAATAGACTTTCGATATAGTAATTGAAAATTAATTAGATCGGTTTGTGAGGTGGTAGTTAACCTTACACAAGAATGTTAATTATTTTCCAATTTGATTGAATTGGAGATGCATTTTTAGGTTCGAAGAAAAGAGGAAGTGTGATAGTGGTTGTACCCAATATTTATTTTTCCATTAAAAATGATCAATCTATGGTCCTTGACAATAATAAAATTCTAGATCTTCAGAGTAGAACGAAGAAGAAATGAAAACAAATGGAGTCCCGAAACCATTGTGAGGATCATCATATGTTGGTTTTAATTAATTTAATTAAAATAGAAGAATTACCATGATGTGATTCTCTCTTCTTTGTTGTTTCTAGTAACGATCTGATGTGATCCATCATTGCGTAATAAAATCAATGGGTAGGATTTCTCTTGCGATGATCCACATGTGCTCAACATATCACTGGATTTTGCCGAAGGTATCTCCAGGTTCTAGAAAGGAATATCCTTCCCTTGTGATGTCCACCTGAAATCTCCTTGAGAGCCACTTACAAAGCACTCTCCTTGATCAGGTGGAGGAGGATCTCTCTTGTAGCATGAGAGCATTCTTGGAAGAGAATAATTATATCTTGTATTGAGATTTTTCTCTTGATCCAGTGTGCACAACCTCCAAAAGTGGCTAGGATAATGAGAATTAAATAATTGGGATTTTAATTAACTATAATAATAAAATAAATTAATTACCCAAAATCATTTATTTATTCATTTAATTCCTAGTAAGACCCCATGTCTAACAATGATAGTTTACTATTATTATTACTTGACATGCACCCAATTAATTGCACCTAAAATTATTTAATTAAATAAATAATATCATTTTTCAAAAATCTCTATAAAAATTACATAGTGTGTACTTTTGTTTTTCCATTTTCATTATTTCCACCACCATATTTAGTAGACCCTGAATAATTGATATTTATTTCTCAAATAAATATCACTGCATTACTCAATAATAAATAGATTATTACGCCAACAATATATTCTTGTGAATAACAAGTGTTTAAATAAATATGATCAGGCATCCTTGAATATTTATTAAACCACAATCAAGAATAATCTTTATTCAACTTGTTAAATTAATATTTAACAGTGATACTTGGACATTCTTTGTGTGTGACCCTCTAGGCCTCTTTCTCAGTGGAATTAGATGGAGCCTACCTAAACACCAAGGTTAGCATCTAGAAACACTCCAAGGATCCCATAGAGAAATAATTTATCACCACAATGATGTGTCACTTCCTACAAACACTTACTATGAAATGTAATCCCTTTGTCATGATATCTCAAATCAAGCGGGTTTTGTGCTAGTGCCATCAACCCATGGGCTCAATTATTCCTTCTTGTACTTTCCGGAATTAAACCCACCAATTCCTAACCATGTCCATACATTTATTTTGGCTATATCAATTCCAACAATGTTCATGAGATGTCTACTTCCATTATGGGACAGTAGGTACAAATAGTGACTTCCCAGACCCGGCTGCCCCTCAACCCGAGGCCCGAGCCCGGTTGGCCACATGACCCCTGGCTCGTCTCCCCATAGGCCAGGGGCTGCCGACAAGCAGTGGGGGTGTAATTGTGAGTTAGTGGGGATACTGTACCCCCATGTTAGAGCACACAGTGGAATATCCTCAAAGTAAGAGATATAGAAGAAGCATGAACAATGGATAAATAGGAGAGAAGGGGAAACATACAAACCAAACAACAGAAGTAAGGAATACCTGATAAAAATACAAAAGCCTCATAGGCAGTTTCTGATAAAAAATGGATTCATGGCATTCTGATATAATGGAAATAGAATACAAGCATGCTATGAAGTAATAAAAAAGAGAAAAAAGTAGTCCACAAGCATCTCTATCCAAGGTCGATCCTCTGCTATGGAACTCCAGCTAGATCATACATGTATCAATAACCTAACATTGGTCCTTTTCCCCTACTAGTACCTGTAGTAGTAAAGTCTACACGGGGGCCCAGGTGGCCGTCGGGTAGGGTGTGAGGCAAGTCTTAGTAGGCCACCACCAACATGGTCTACGTGTAATCCAAATATGTGTTCACAGTAATAGTGATCAATAGAGTGCATGTAAGTAATGTAAAACAAAAAGAAACTCTCCCACTCAGGTTCTAGAAGGACACCTGGCAGGTCTACCTGCTTCAGCTCATGGATGGTAGTCTGAACAAACACCTGATTATAGATATAAATATATACATATATATGTAAGACGTTGGGTAGGACCGGGACAGAACTAATGGACCTCCTTAACCCAGGGGCAGCACTCTCGATCCTACCCCTGGCACAACCTTGGGGAATCTCTCACGGTCTATCCCCAGCCCCTAGGCTCAATAATGAATCAAGGGAGCTCTCACGGTCTACCCTTAGCTCGAAGCCCTAAAATAGGGGAGCACCCATGGTCTACCCATGGCATGAAGCTTTATCATTTAATTAGGGTATCTCTCACGGTTTTCCCCTAGCTCGAGACCGTATAATAGGGGATCTCTCACAGTCTACCCATGGCGTTAGACTTAATCATTTAATTAGGGGAGCTCTCACGGTCTGCCCCTAGCTCAAAGCCATATAACATGGGAGCTTTCACAGTCTACCCTGGCATGAGACTTAATCATTTAATTTGAATAGGTTATAAGGCATACCCTTCTTAAAACATTCATATCAACAAAACATGGCATTTCTATCTCAAAATATCACAAAATCACATTTCAAGCAAACATGCATCTAAAATAATAAAAGGGGATTAGGCTAACTCATCCAAGCCAAGCCCTAACCAAAACATCCCATTTACCTCACATACAAAATGGCTTTCAAGACATACCCATATGGTCCAAAGGTGATAAAGTTATAAAACTCAAGGTATAAACCCTATGGGTGTCCACACCAGGGTCATACGGTACCCAAATAACCAAATGAGGGTAGTTCTTATACCCTCCTATCACAAGGGTCATTTAGACAGTAAGCAGTCAATAGAAATAATGGGATTGGAAAAAGGCAAACCATAGCATGATAAAATAAACTCAAGAACAACGAAAACCCAAAAAGGAAACCACGTGACCACCTACATTAGGACTGTAGACGTAGGCTCGCTCGATATCGGCCTCAGATTCGAAGTAGATTGGGAGAGATCTGAGTTACAATTAAATTCCCTAAAATAGGGCATATAATCCTGCATAAAAATAACATGATGGAAAACAAGATTTTCCAGGAGAGAGGAGTGTGTGAGGTTATCCTTACATTGGGTGATCCAACGCCTTCGACGGATCGGAGAACGGACACCGAGGGAAGAAATGACAAGAGAATGAGTGAAGAGAGGGTTTTGGAGCTCAAAGGAGGCTCCCCTCTGGTTCTGTCTATGGGTAGGAGAAAAGAATAGGTTTTCGGCTTAAATAGAATTAATGGAATAATGTTAAATTTTTACCCAGATCAGGGTCGCACGGTTTCAGCGCACGGTTTACCAAACTGTGTGCACCTCACTACCACAAAAAAGAAGGGCCACATGGTTTACCCAAACAGTATGGAATTACTATTCTTGTCATGTGAAAACCGTGTGGATCCCACTGCCTTCAAACCAAAGGTCTCCTGGTTTACCAAAACTGTGCGCAGGCTGTGTGTAGGCCATGCACCCCTACCTATAAGTCCATTTCTCCTACTCCCGGGCTCCAAACAAGCCCCAAACACTCCCCGAACCTTCTTTAGAACGTTACAAACCTTAAACAAACTTAAATGAATGATTTGAAAGAAAAAAAACAATTCATTCCTTTGGAAAAGATTTAGGTCGTTGCAACCTCCCCTCCTTAAAGCAACTCATCCCCGAGTTGGCCTTCTGAGGGTAAAGAGGTGTCACCAGCGAAATGCTCCAGCCATTGAGATCGTATATCAGCCTCCCACTCCCAGGTCTCGTTTTGTACCCGGCCGTGCTGCCATAGCACCCGTACAAGAGGAACGGACCTGCCTCAGAGTGTCTTCATGCTCTGGTCGACAATTCGCATCAGATATTCCTTGAAGGAATCATCCATATCCAGTTCAACTTTATTAGGCTGAAAAACATGAGTTAGATCTAAAAGGTACTGGTGAAGCTGAGATACATGAAAAACATTGATCATGGCCTGATATCTCTGCGGAAGTGCAAGATGGTAAGCTATCGGCCTAATCCGCTTCATTACCTCAAAGGGTCCTATGAACCTCGGTGAAATCTTACCTTGCTTTTGAATACGTCTCTGCCCCAACCTGGGTGAGATCTTCAAGAAAACCCAATCTCCAGCCTCAAACTCAAGTGGTCTTCGGTGCTTGTTAGCGTAGGACTGCTGTCTAGACTGAGCAGTCGGAATATTCTTCCTAATAAGTTGTATCTTCTTTGTAGTCTCCTTCATAATACGTGGTCCTAGAACAGCCACCTCCCCTGCTTCAAGGCAACAAAAGGTGATTGAAAAGGCCTAACATATAAGGCTTCATAGGGATCCCTGTCAATGGTAGGCTAGAAGCTTTTGTTATAACAGAACTCGACCAGAGGAATGTTTTTCTCCCATGAACCTCAAAAATCGATAACACAGGCGCGTAACATATCCTCTAGTACCTGTATAGTCCACTCGGTCTATCCTTCAGTCTGAAGGTGATAGGTCGTACCCAAGAGTACCTGCATACCAAAGGCCTTATGTAAACCCTTCCAGAACCAAGATGTAAAATGAGTATCTTTGTCGGAGACAACAGATCGAGGTTCTCCATGAAGGCACACTATTTCCATGACATACAGCCTTCCCAAGTCATCAACTGTGAAGGTTTCCCGCACGAGTAAGAAATGCGCGACCTTCGTTAGACGGTCGAAGATAACCCATACCACATCATTGCCACGAGGTGACCTGTGTAATGCGGTTACAATGTCCATAGAAACATCTTCCCATTTCAACTCTGGAATGGAAAACGGCTACAAAATCCCAACCAGACGCTAATGTTCTACCTTCACCTACTGACAGGTGGAACAACGCGTGATGAAACCGGATATCTCCCACTTCATGCTAGGCCACTAATACAATCGGCCCAAATTACGATACATTTTGGTGATTCCAGGGTGAACTTCCCAAGCTAAGGTGTGGAAATCCCTCATCAGCTCCTATCTAATGTCTGCTGGGACCCATACACGCCCATGGAATAATAATGCATCACCCTCATCCATGGTCCAATATGTAGAGGCATCATCATTGGTACTCTCTCGTAATACAAGGCCTTCCGGATCTGATAACTGTCTTGCCCTAACTCATTCCAAAAGAGTAGATATCACCGCTAAGGCTGAGAGAACAGTCTGACCTTGACCTTCCTGATCCTCAACGTGCATCTCTAAAAATATGTCCATCAGCTTCCACTCAGCATTAGATTCTCGAACCACCTATGAGTTTTTTTCCGACTCAACGCATCGGCTACTGAATTTCCCTTCCCAGGAGTGTAGGACAATTCAAAATCAAAGGATTGCAGGTACTCGACCAACCAGTGTTTCCTAAGATTTATATCCTATTAAGTGAAGATATATTTGAGGCTTTTTTGGTCAATGAATACAACAAAATGATCTCCCAACAAATAGTGTCTCCAACAGCGTAAGGCATGTACAACTTCTGTGAGCTCGAGGTCATGCGTCAGATAATTCCTTTAATGAGGCTCTAACTGATGAGAACCATATGCAACGACTCGCTCATCCTGCATCAAGACATATCCATGCTCGATACCTGACACATCATAATAGACCGTATAAGCCCTTCCCAACTTCAGCAAGATCAATATCGGCGCCAAAGTCAGTCTGCCCTTCAGTTCCTGAAAAGCTGTTTCACAACGTTCTGACCACTCAAATCTCTCCCCCTCTTTGGTCAAAGCTGTAAGCGGTGCTTCTAGGATTAAAAAGTCTTAAATGAACCACCTATAATATCCAGCAAGCCCCAAGAAATGCTTGATATCGACGAAGTTATTGGTTTTCTCCCATGATACTACAACACTCACCATCTCTGGGTCAACTAAAACTCCAGACTCAGAAATAATGTGACCCAGAAAGTGAACCTCATTTATCCAAAAGTGGCATTTACTGAGATTACCATAAAGTTGATGCTCTCTTAGTGTATTCAGCACAATCTCAAGATGGGTTGCATAGTCGTGTCTCAAGCGTGAATAGACTATGATATCGTCCACAAATACCCCCACAAAAGAATCAAGGTAAGGGTGAAAAATCTGATTCATAAGATCTATAAACACTACAGGTGCATTCGTAATCCCAAACGGCATGACTAGGTACTCATAGAGACCATACCTAATCCTAAATGTCGTAAGAGGTATGTATGAAGTCCTAACATGCACCTAGTGATAGCCCAACCTCAAATCTATCTTGGAAAACACCTTTGATCCTCGGAGCAGATTGAAGAGGTCATCAATTCTAGGAAAAGGATACTGATTCTTGATAGTCAGCTGATTTAACTTACAGTAATCCATGCAAGGATGAAGGCAACCATCTACCTTCTTAGCAAAGAGAACTGGTTATCCCCATGGAAAAGTGATGGGACGTATAAAGCCTTTTTCTTCCAGGTCCTCCAGCTGACTCTTGAGCTCCAGTAGCTCCTTTGGTTCCATCTTATATGGAGGAATGGTCATTGGTGGTGCTTCTTGTACAAGCTCAACGGTAAACTCCACCTCTAGTACTGGAGGTAGACCAGAGAAGTCATCAGGAAAGACATCTCTAAATCCCTCCACTACAGTAGGATAAGCATCAGGTTGTAACCCTTGGTCATCGAGATAAAGACTAGCAACCTGTGTCGTGACACCACCCAACTTCTACTGTTCAGGTCCTTCTCTTGTCGTACTAATTTCCCATTCTCCCTTTTGCATATGTGAGTCACCATCTGGTGATGTAAATGCCACCCTCCGACAATAGCAGTCAATCTGGTCTCTATAGGGAACTAACTATTCCATCCCGATTATTACATCAAAACCTGCCATATCCAAAACATACAGGTTCCACACGAAAAGGTAACCGCCCACCTCGGGGGGAAAATTCTTACAATGTTGAACACCCTCTGAATGGACACCTAAATGGGTATCTAATGTGATCATACCATGATATGACTCAACTTAAAGGCCCAAATATCAAAAAATCACCTCTGATATAAAAGAGTGAGAAGCACATGTATCAAAAAAAAAAGAAGATACTAATGTAGAGGCAACTAGAATCGTACCTAATACAGTAGATGGTCTGGCGTACTGCTACTGCGGCATAGGCTCGACTACATATAACTAGCTGGTACCACGACCCTGAGTCACAGCCTGACTGCCCTAAGGAGACCTGCCCTGTTGGTGCTGAGAGTCATACGCCCGGTAGCCTCTTCCTCGACTGCCGCCATGGCCTGATCGGACAACAGTATTCCAGCCGCCTGACTGAAATGATCCTATCGATCCAGCACCAGATCATGGAGTAGGTGCAAATCCCTGCTCACTAAGAACTGGAGAAATAATCCTGCATAAATGATGATGGTGACCCATCCTACCACATCCTCTACATTCCGCTGGGTTCCACGGACATAGCGCCTTGAAGTGTCCCTTCCTCACACACTGATGGAAAATATAATAACTATCTATGCTGGGAGCCTGACTTCTGCCTCCCCCATGGGAAAACTCAAAACATCTCTTCCACCCTGAAGAAGTCCCACTAGAAGATTTTGGTGCAGAACTGCCCTGGTTTGGAATATCCACTTCCCTCAGATTCCACTAAGTAATCAGAGCTTGGATAACAATATCATGAATGGATGTCAACCTGAACACGTTTACCTGAGACCCAATGGCGTAACTCAACCCATACTCAAAACGCCTAGCGACCATCAGATCATCGACAGCTTGCAATGGGGCGAAACGCTGCAGATCGGTGAATTGGGACGAGTACTCCATGGTTTTCATAGTTCCCTACTGCAGGTTCATAAACTCCCTAGATCTATCAGCTCACAAGGTCTGGGGAAAGAAAAATTCATAAAAGATTGCCTGGAAATCTACCCAGACCATGTCTCCCTGCAGTCTCGACTAGGTGATGATGTCCACCACCTCCTAGCTGAATCACGTAGCATATAAACGGCTAATTTGACTTTCTGCTCGGGAGGTATCTCGAGATGTTCACAGATGGCCAGGATCACCTCCAACCAAGACTCAGTAGCAAGAGGTCCTCCATCTCCCAAAAAATATGGATGATTTTGTAACTGAAACTCGTGGGCCAACTCTACCATACTTGGGGCAGGTCGCACGCCGCCTTGAATATTCTGCATCATCCTCAAGAAACCCATACAAAACTAGGCATCTGTGCCCATCTTAGGAATAGGAAGAGGAGCCACAAGTGGCTTGACAGGAAGATCAACTGGCGGATCAGGGCCCGCCACCTCAGGAATGTGATCGTCACCGCCTTCAGTACGTGCGACTCGAGGACATCGTGGAGGTATAATGCTAAAATGGCAAACGAACGTCTTAGAAAAGGTAGACAACAAAATAAAGGTTGAACTCAAGAAGCTAGGACAGGTACTATGCCTTTCTACCCCTAAGATCACCTACCCACACCTACAAGGTTTCTTAGAAGGACAAGAAAACATTCAAGATTTCCAAATCCAGTGACATGGCACTTCCCAGCCAATAAGGGCCCATATTCCTCTTGAACTGAAAGATGGCACACACTTGGATGTTATTTCTCATTTACTAGTGCTAATTAAGTATTTAAATTTATTTTTAATCAAATGATAGGTTTAGTTGTAATGTCATTTTTTGATCCATAAGGGCACATACACCTTATGAACCAACGAGTGACACCCACTAAAACCACCTCATTCCTCAATTCCCAACCTGCAAGGACGGTTAGCATAGTTGCACACACATCAACAAGACATGGAAATAAACAATAGGCAATCCTCACTAAAAATTTAAACGTGGTGTGGCAAGATGAATAGACCAATAAAATTGTGCCTACTGTGATGCATCTTCCAATCCAGAACCCTCATTTCATCAGATTAAACCATGGAATCCAAATCCCATCATTCAAAGTCTCAATAACATCGCAAAACATGTGAAGCACCCAACGGTGAAACGATATCAATAGTAAATAGTAGAATCAATAACAACATGATTTAAGAAACTTAGTCTTTACCCTGTACATGGGTTCGTGACGCCCAAGCACAGCTTATAACTAAGTCCCAAATCATTCACATTCTCCAAGTCTATTGTCCCCAAATAGTGAAGTAATAAAGAAAGAAAATCCTTTAATACCACTTTGTGATGTCCTGGACCTAGCTGCCCCTCAACTCGAGCCCCGAGCTCAGTTAGCCACATAACCCCTGGCTCGTCTCCCCTTAAGCCAGGGGATGCCAACTAGCAGTGGGGGTGAAATGGGGAGTCAATGGGGAGACTGTACCCCCATGTCAGAGCACAAAGTAGAATAACAGCAAAGTAAGAGATATAGTGGAAGCACAAACCATGGATGAACAGGAGAAAAGGGGAAACATACAAACCAAACAACAAAAGTAAGGAAAAACTGATAAATATACAAAATCCTTATAGGCAATGTCTAATACAAAATAGATTCATGGTATGCTGATACAATGGAAATAAAAGACAAGCATGCTATGCAATAATACCAAATGAAAATAAAGCAGTCCATGAGAATCTATAACCAAGCTCGATCCTCTGCTCTGGAACTCTAGCTAGATCATACATGCATCAACAACCTGACACCAGGACTTTGCCCATACTAGTACCTACAGCAGTAAAGTCTACATGGGGTCCCAGGAGTCCATCGGGTAAAGTGTGAGACAAGTCTCAGTAGGCCACCACCAATAGGGTCTACGTGTAATCCAAATAGGTGTACGTAGTAATAGTGAACAATAGAGTGCAAGTATGTAAAGTAAAACAATAAGAACTCTCTTGCTCAGGTTCCAGAAGGACACCTGGCAGGTCTACCTGCTTCAGCTCATGTCTGGTAGTCTAAAAAAACACCTTAGTATAGATATATATATATATACACATATATATAATATGTTGGGTAGGACTGAGACAGAACTCACGGAAGCCCCTAACCTAGGGGCAGCACTATCGATCCTACCCCTAGACCAACCTTGGGGAAGCTCTCATAGTCTATCCCCAGCCTGGAGGCTTAACAATGATTCAAGGGAGCTCTCACAGTCTACCTTTAGCCCGAAGCCGTAAAATAGGGGATCTCTCATTGTTTACCCCTGAAGTGAAGCTGTATCATTTAATTAGGGGAGCTCTAATGGTCTGCCCCTAGCTCGAAGCCATATAATAGGGGAGCTCTCACAGTCTACCACTAGCATGAGACTTAATCATTTAATTAGGGGAGCTATCACAGTCTGCCCCTAGCTCGAAGTGGTATACTAGGGGAGTTCTCACGGTCTACCCATGGCGCGAGACTTAATCATTTAATTAGCCTAGGTTATAAGTAATACCCTTCTTATAACATTCATATTAATAAAACACATCATTTCCATCTCACAATATCACAAAATCACATTTCAAGAAAACATGCATCCAAAATAATAAAAGGGGTTTAGACTAACTCATCCTAACCAAGTCCTAACCAAAACATCTCATTTGCCTCACATGGAAAATGGATTTCAAGACATACCCATATGGTCCAAAGGTGAAAAAGGACTAAGACTCAAGGTATAACCCCTATGGGTGTCCACACCGGGGTCATACGGTACCCAAATACCCAAATGAGGGTAGTTCCCATACCCTCTTATCACAAGGGTCATTTAGACAGTAAGTAGTCAATATAAATAAGGGGTTTGGAAAAAGGAAAACCATAGCATGAAGAAATAAACTCAAGAATGACGAAAACCCAAAATGCAAACCATGTGACCACCTACCTTAGGGCTGTAGATGTAGGCTCGCTCGATATCGACCTCAGATTCGAAGTAGATTGGGAGAGATATGAATTTTAGTTCAATGCCATGAAAATAGGGCATATGAGTCTACATAAAAATAACATGATGGAAAGATTGATTTGCCGAGGAGAAAGGAGTGTGTGAGGTTAGCCTTACCTTGGGTGATCTAATGCCTTCGACGGATCGAAGAACAGACACTGGGGGAAGAAACGACAAGAGAATGATTGAGTAAAGGGTTTTGGAGATCAAAGGAGGCTCCCCTCTGGTTCTATCTGTGGGTAGGAGAAAGGAATAGGTTTTAATATTAAATAGAATTAATGGAAAAATTGTAAATTTTTAACCAGATCAGGGTTGCACGGTTTAGGCGCATGGTTTACCAAACTGTTCTCAAACCATGCGCACCTCACTACCTCTAGAAAGCAGGGCCACATGGTTTACCCAAACTGTGCGACATTACTATTCATGTCATGTGCAAACTGTGCACATCTCACCGCCTTCAAACTAAATCCCACACGGTTTACCCAAACCGCACACAAGCCATGTGTAGGTCGTGCACCCCTCCCTGTAAGTCCATTTCTCCAACTCCCATGCTCCGAACAAGCCCTAGACACTCCCCGAACCTTCCTTAGAATGTTACACACCTTAAACAAGCTTAAAGGAAAGATTTGAAAGCAAAACTAATGATTTGTACCTTTTCCAAAGATTCAGGTCGTTACACAAATTTTTTCTTGCATTATGTATTAATCCAGTGTTACTTAAAACGCACCCAACAAATCCGTCCTCACTGTGAACATTGTGTCATCATATTTTTCTTCAATACATCTAAGTAAAATAGTTGTAATATCCATTAATAATAATATTAAAGTCTAAGGACCAATACACGCATTCACAGATAGGAACATCTAATGACACTGTGAAATGTGGATTTCCTACTGGTGGGTCTTGTTCTCATAATACCCTCCTAGATATTACCAAGGTATCCCACCATGAGATGATGCCTCAATGTTTTTTGAGTCCTCACCCCTAATTTCATGTATTATTTTTGTCCCTAAAATAACATCATTTGGCCATATAACATTTATTAAAGAACAATGTTATGGAACTTCCGGGTTCTCATCAGAGTAGGGATCTGTTATGACCCTATAATGAAACAACCATCCTTAGGACATTATCACATGAATTGTCACACATAAGAAAAATAAATATGTGATAAGGTATTTATTAATGTACAAAGTAGTTAGTTATAGTCCACCAACTCTAATAGACTCCCACTTGGACTACAGGAAAATGCTAACAACCTTTAACCCTCTAGCTCTCAACTAATATTATTTCTTTTACTGAGATAGGCCTTTATTCATGGGGACTGCCACGTGATCTTCCATAGACAATCTTTTCACTGCAAATTAACCCCTTTGATAGAAATCATTCAAGAGTTGATACTTCCCATGTATGTGTTTTGTCCATTGATGTGACCTTTTTTCCTTTTCAAGAGCCCCCAATACAGTATTTTTACAAGACAATGTGATAATACATTTAGTACAAGGCACCAGATCACAATCCTTGAAAAGGTTCCGAATCTTTATGGCTTCCTTGGCTACATCAAAAGCTGCTATAGATTCAGATTCCCCTGTAGAATTGGAAACAACTAGATTCTATGAACTCTTCCAGCTCTAAGCTCATCCATTGAGATAGAAAACATATCAAAATTGCGACGTTATATTGTTCTAATATGTCTAAAAACTAGCGTCATCATACCCTTGGATAACAACCTCATCATCCAATCCATACACTAGGAACATATCCTTAGGTCATCTTAGAAACATATCGATTGTCTTAACAACACTCCAATGTTGTTCTCTGGGATATTCTTGATACCTTCCTACGATGATTAGTGCATAGGAAACATCAATCCTGGTACATAACATGTCATATATTATGGATCCTATAACTAAATCATATGATATATTACTCATTCTATATATCTCATGTTATGAATGAGGACCCATTTTATTAGAATGATGCAGGCCATGTGACATTGGACCCAATCCCCTACTGGATTTTACAATACTAAATATATTTAGTATAATGTCAGTGTATGTACCCTGACATAGTCCAAGAATCCTCTTGGATCTATAACAAATGATATTGATCCCTTGAATGTATGTTGCTTCACCAAATTACTTGAGGGATAAACACATGTTCAACCAATCCTTAACTGACTATAAGACTGAAACCTCATTTCAAATATTCCATATTTCATCATCCTATACTACTAGGATAATGACCACATTCCAATTAATCCTCTTATAAACACATGGATCACATTCGTTCTTAATAAAGCCAAATTCCATTATGGCATCATAAAATCAGATGTTCCATGACTTAGATTCTTTATTAAATACTGAAATGGAATTATACAACTTGAAAATCCATTTGGCTTCACATGGTGTTATAAACCCTTCTATTGTGTCATATAGACATCTTTCTGAAGGTCACTGTTAATGAACTGTGTTTTAAAATTCATCTGCCAAATCTCACAATCTTGGTAAGCTACTATGGCATGTATGATTCTTATGAATTTAAATATGGAAACAAGTGAAAAGGTTTAATCATAGTCAACTCCATGATGGTTTCTGAATCCTTTATCCAATAGTATTTCTTTATAGGTGCTAGCATAACCTTCTATGTCTAAATTTCTCTTGAATAACCATTTTCATCCAGCATTCTTTACATCAATTGGCTAATAAACCAGAACCTATAAATTGGTTCTGATACATGGAATCCATTTCAGAACTCATAGATTATATCCATCTTATGGCATATGATCTTTCTACTTATTTATTATAGGTGATAGGTTTATCATAGTCCAATAATAAGTATGCACTATCCTCAGTGACTACGAAACCAAATATCTCTAGTTCCCTTACCTCTCTTGAGGTCCTATGCATTAATAATGTTTCTGGAACCTCTTCCATAGAGACCTGTGGAACTTTTTCTTGTACTAACTCATATGTATCTTGAGAATCAAATTCTTCAAAATCAAATTTTCTCCCACTATCATTTTTAGGATTTTCTCCCTCTCAAGAAAGATGAATTTTCTAGAAACAATCACTTTCTTTTATAAAGGGTTATATAGGTGATATCGTTTCATTTCATTAGGATATCCTGTAAAGATACACCTCCTGCCCTGGGGTGCAAGTATTGTTTTTGATAAGGGATTAACAAACACGTCACATCCCCAGACACATGTGTGTGAAAAAATGGGTTTATTTCCATTCCGTAATTCAGAGGGAATTATATTTCCCTCTTTAGTTGGTACTCAGTTTAATGTGTATGCATTAGTTTTTAATTCCTAACCCCAAAACGATAATGGAATATTTGCATCACTCATCCTCGAGCTCACTATTTCAAACAAGGTATGGTTCCTCCTTTTACTAACACCATTCCACTGTGGTGTATAAGGAGGTGTGAGCTGAGATAGAATTTCAGACTGCTGTAAAAGATCCAAGAACACCTGCATCAGATATTCCCCACCTCAATCTAATCAAATTTTTTTATCTTCTTACCAAGATGATTCTCCACTTCATTATTGAACTCATTAAATTTATCTAACTAATATAACTTATACCTCATTAAGTAGACATAGACACATCTACTGAAATAAGTAGTAAAAGTAATGAAGTAAGAATGTCCACCTCAACTTTCTACTAGAAATGGTCCAAATACATCTGTGTGAACCTATCCTAGATGCTCTATGGCCCCTTTACCCTGTACACTGAAAAGATTATTGGTTATTTAACCTTGTAAACAAGCGTGACATCTATCAAGTGGTTTTATCTTAGTTGAGTCTAAATAAACATCTTGGCAGAGCTTTGTCAACCGCTTCTAATTTACATGACTGAGACGGAGATGCCACAACTAGGTGACGTAAGAGTCATGTGTGTTTGTTTCTTTATCCATTAACAACACTTAGTTTTGGTAATATAATACATACAAACCGTTATTTAAATGAACCATAACATAACATATATTGTTCTTATAAAAGAAACAAACATTTACTTTGAAACATGAAAATAAATGCATCCATATCCAAAAATGATACAGAAATTATGTTCTTGGTAAAACTAGGCACATAGTAAATGTTATGTAATACCAAAAGCATCCCAGTTGGAAATTGGAGATGGTAATCACCAATGGGAAATGAAACCATCCTTGCTCCATTAGTAGCTCAAAGATCTACCTCTCCTCGAGAGATATTTCTAAATATACATTGATCTTGAATTTGAATATAGATGTGAGCCCCACAAGTTGTATCTAATACCTAATGTGTAGAAATGGAATGATTACACTCAATAATGAATGCACCTTTAGTGTCCCCACACTGCAAGGGGATGTTCCACTTATAGTGGCATGGCTTAAAACATGAAAAACATACCACCACCAATTCCATGCCCTACCTTTGGATCATCCCCTTTTTGGAGGGGCGTTACTCAAGAGATTCACACTGTTTATGAATTCTTATACCATTTCCCTTTTCCTTCATTTTCTTATTCAACATAAGGATAGCGGGTTTGTCACGCCCCACATCCTTATCTACCTGGTGAATTAAGGTCAGAAGATCTGATATACTCTTCTCATAATTGCTCATGTTGTAGATGACAATAAATCTATATAAGGTCTTTTTAAATGTTGATAGGATGTGATCTATACACAACTCATCTGAGAACTTAAACCATATGATGTATAGGCATTCAATATAGCCAATAAGCTTGAATACATGGGGCCCAGCCGGCACAGACTCTCCAAAATTGGTTTTAAACAAATAATTGGAGATATCATATCTCTCATATCCCTCATTCTATTGATATAGATCCATATGTTGAGACATCATGCTATATGAGTCCATGTTTTCATGTTTCCTTAAGAGATCATTAGACATAGCTGGTAGCATAAAACATTAGACATTTATGGAATCATCCATATGTTTTATATATAGAGATAGTTACTCATCACTAGCCTCTTTTCCATGATACACTAGAATATGATCCTCTAGTATGTACAATTTCCACTCATGGAAAAGGATGGTAGGTAAACATCTCTGCCATTACTATAAATTGGTGTTAGTTAGAAGGTTTTCCTTCATGAGTATGGTTCAAAATGTTATGTTTGATGCAATTTTTCTTTTTGTTTCTAAAAATTAAGATGAGAAAAAGTATTGTACTTTATCATGATAAAACTAAGAAAAATAAATAATTTAATACTTATTAGTGTCCCACTATTTTATAGAAATCTAATACCTCTCACCATTGACTTTAGAATATTCTGTTGCTTGAATATTATAGTTGAAAGGATCCATATTTCCCTTCATATTACCCCAAATAGGGTTGGTCAATATACTTTATAGGTTTTAGGTAGGCATTCCAAATTCCAACTGCATTAACTTACATCTCCTTGATCCACTGAGTGGACTCTCGAATCCTGAAATCCTTTTATTTATGATTTCTTAAACCATTTCATCTTGGTCACACCAAGTCAAGATGTGGAAGTAAACCCTTGATGTGAACATATTAAAGTCAACCCAATAAATTGAATTAGAATTACATGATAATTGAATAAACCCCAACTAGGGTTGCTCAATCACATTTAACTATGGTTCGATTTTAACCCATATTATGGATGGCTATACTAACTTAATATTTTCTTTGAGGGATTTTACCCTTATACATAATAAGTCATTTTATTATCCTTAATTACATGATTTTTAATATTAAGTGGGATATACTGGATTGATTAATCAAATCAATGATAATAATTACACCTAATCCAGTCTTATTTTAGTTCCATCTGGCATGCTCATTGAATTCATTAATTGTGTGAATAAATAAACCATGAAACTAAAAAAATGGTATGGCCATGATATTTTTTTATTGGTTAGTTTGTCTAGATGTTTATAAACTAACGCAGGACCTAGGGGAGAAACACCTTGACCCTTTTGGGTTCATGATTATATCTTTCCACCTGTCCACCTTTGTATCTCCTTGGATTGGATTCACCTTGGCTCAAAAACTTGAGCCGCCTCCACTTTATGGGGAGCTCTATACATTACATATGATTTTATCTCACTTGGAGGTGAGGGGTAAAATTGGATTTTACATGACAGAAACATTGGGAATGTGGGACCTACATGTTAATGAGAATAAGGCTTGTAGGCCGACAAATTTAATTTAAATAAATAAATTAAAAGTAAATATTCACATATAAAGGTCTTGGTCTAGCTCATGATCATCCAGACATGTAACGATATTTACTCATAAATAAAATGATCTTTGAATTATTTAATCATTCATGTTTAAGATAAATCTTGCCTATATCAAATAATTATCTTCAATTAACAAATCCTTTTATCTTAAACACTTTTTATCAATTTCCCTAAGATTCTCTTCCATCATAATTAAAAAAAATTCAATTAAAATTATATTTTTACATAACTTGTACCATAGAGGAAACTTGGTGAATTCTCGTTTATAACTACCCAATGAGTAGAAATGAACATTACATAGATATAAAATTAAAGACTTATATATAAATAACCTATCATGTGTTGTGTCTCATCTTTATGCATGCACTATGGTACACATCTGAAGGGGTTGTATAATATAATAATACATTTTAATAAATATATGTAATTTGTATGAGTACATGGTGTGTAGATTCGACTACATTACATATAATTTTTTTCATCGTCAATCCGAAGTATACGCCCGATGACATGGCATGCAGATGTACTTCATAAATCTTTGGAGTTCACAACATATTTAGTGGGACACACACCATGTAGTATCTGTGTCACATTATTTCTTGCAAGGAAATATTTTCACAGGGTACATGCTCTAACCTTAACCCGAAGGGACTACCTGCCGTGTTAAGTGGGAATCAAGGTTTGTAATCAAGAAAATGTGGGCCACCTGTTCCTCTTCAACCCACAGAGTCTTAAAAGACTTATATAGAATCAAATGACATGGCCCTATTTGGAAGACCATCACTATACATGGAAACTATACTACATAGCATGTACTCCCGAATACATGTCGTCTGTTCTAGTGTTGTGCGGACTAGCTTTGGCACATCCGGATGAGATCCTATATTTTATTTTTATCAAAATTAAAATAAAAATTCATTTTTATAAGGTGAAAGAGAAACGAAATAGGAGAAATAAATCTCAAAATTCAGATTTATAGAACTATTAACTTGAATTAAAACAATTAAATAATGAATTATGTAATTAAAAAAAAAATTAATTATAATCAAATATATGACCCCTCTAATAACACTTGTAGGTACTAGGGGGAACAGAAGTACATTGGCAGGTGTACCCAACATTGATTTTTTGGTTAACAACAATCAATATATGATACATCATGATAATAAAATGCCTGATTTTCAGAATAGAATGAAAAAGGAATAAAATGTAAGGGTGTCTCAAAACCATAGATAGGATAATAATATGTTGGTTATAATTAATTTTATTAAAATAAAATAATTACCATGATGGAATTATTTCCCAATTTATGTTTTCGGTCATGATCTAATGTGATCTGTCAGTACGACTTAGAATACAAGTGTATGATTCCTCTATTAGTGATCCACACGTGCTTTACATATCTCTAGACATCACCAATGGTATCTCTAGGTGCTAGCATAGAAGATCATTTTTTCCTTCTGTAAGCCTTCGATCACCTTCAAAGCCACTTGAAAAGTAATCTCCTTGATTCAGTGGTAGAGGTTCTCACACTTAGATTAAGAGTGTTCATGGAAGAAAAACATTTCTGTTTTTTAGAGAGTTTTCTCTAGACCCATTATGTCCAACCTCTAAAATTTTCTAGGCTAAGGGAAATTATATAATTGTGATTTTAATTTCTAAGAATAATAAAATGAATTAATTACATAAAAGAATTTATTCATTTTATTTAATTCTTAGTAAGACCATGTGTCTAATAATAATAATAGTTGACTAATATTATTACTTCAAATGTGCCCAACAAATTACACCTAATATTATTTAATTAAATAAATAATATTATTTCTCACAAATCCCTTAAAAAATACATGGTGTGTATATTAATATGCACAGTGTGTACTTTTGATTCTGTAATCCCTTTATTTCCTTTACCACATTTAATGGACCTTGAATAATAGATATATATTTCCTAGAAAAACAACACTGCATTACTCACTAATAATTATATTATTACTCTCACAAAATATTCTCATGAATAACTAGCGTTAAAATAAATGAAATCAGACATCTTTGAATAATTATTAAACCACAATTGGAAATAATCTTTATTCAAGTCGTTAAATTAATATTTTACTGAGATACCTGGACACACATATTGTGTGACCCTCTTAGCCTCTTTCTCAGTAGAATTAGGTGAATCCCGCTTAAAGTCCATGGTTAGCATATAGAAACACGTTAAGGCACAAATAGGGAAAAACGTTAATACCGCAATTACGTGTCACCTCCTACGAACTCTTACCATGCAATGTAATCCCTTTGTCTCAATATCTCAAATCAAGCAAGTTGCATGATAGTTCCATCAACCCATGTGCTAGATTATTCTTTCTTTGACTATCTAGTATTGAACTCTCCCATTCCTTACCATGGCCATGGATTTATTTAGGTTTTATGAATTCCATCAGAGGGCATGAGATATATACTTCTGTTATGGAACATAAGGGAAAAATCCTTTCTCTCATTATCTTTTAATAAAATATTACTCATGAAACACCCGACATATCCTACCTCACTGCGAACAGTGTGTCTTCAGAGTTTTCATCAATACATCTAAGTGAAAGAGTTTTAATACCCGTTAATAATAAAATTAAAGTCTAAGGACCAATACACATGAAAACAGATAGGAACATCAAATGACACTATAAAATGTGGATTTCCTGTTGTATGTATAGTTCTCATTATACCATCCAAGATATTACTAAGGGAGCACAATAGGAGAAAATTCTACAATGTTTTGCGATTCCTCACCCCTAATGGCCTGTATTATTTATATCCCTCAAATAAAATCATTAGCAATAGAATATATATTCAATAATACTATTATGGAACTTCCAAATTCTCATCATAGTAGGGATCCTCTATGACTCATTAATGAATCAACTATCCATATAAAATTATCACATTCATTGTAATGTAGAAGAACAATCAAGATGTTATAAGGTGTTTATTAATGCACAATGTAGTTGGTTCTAGGACACCAAATCCATCAATATTTAGGTGATGATATTAACCTAATAACATCTAAGTATATTGAGGATACTAAAGTTATAATTTTATCATGGTTGAATAATATTTTATGGAATTGAATGAATATATAAAATAGAAACATTTAATTAAAAACGATACAACTTCTTCAGATGATCTCCTATGATTAACAACTTAATGCCTCTAAGCTGGGTGTTCTGTATAAAATAAGAGCATTATAATGTGAGGAGGTATTCTAGTAATGGATTTGGATAGATAGTGTCTGAAATAAATTTGATTTTCGGTGTGAATAATGGATAATAATGGGTGCTCGTTTATAGGATAAGGGAGGGTCACTCATAGAAATATTCAAAAAATTAAATTGATATAAATTAATTTTATATTCAAAATGCCTCCAAATTTATTAATTTAAAATATAAGATGACTTTGTGTCAAAATTACTCCATTAAATAAGAATTTTATAATTATCTACTATTTTTAATCCATATGTTTTAGCTTTAACAATTATTTATCGTTTTAAATTCTTTCCATGATATCATATAATTTACATTTCGAGTTTTAATATAATTACATAAAATTACTAAAGAAAAATAAATGATTCATTGATAAAATTTAAATACATTTCTCAATAAATTATAAAAAAATTATAATTTTTTTTATATAATTTAATAAAAAGTATCATTAATGTCAATTTTAACACTATTCGTCACTAAACTTTTGGAAATTTCATAACTACATGACATATTAGAATCAATTATGTTAAATCATCACTAAATTTCAAATTCATACATTAAATTATTTAATGACATTAATTATATCATATTATATTTATTTTAATATTTTTAATATCATTTATTTGGTTCGTCCACTAATTAAACAATTAATGGATCATCATTGTGTCTCCATTTATGATAATTATTTTATCAATAAAAATTATAAATAAATTAATATGATATAGAAAAAACAATATATATAAATACTGTTTATTTTCAAAAATATACCTTAAATAAAACCATATTAAAAATATTTTTCTTGTTAAAAACTATAGTGTGAGAAAATTTACTTTTTATTGAATATAATATTATATATATCATACTCTCATCTATGTGGCTTCCAATGATTCTAATTTCAAACTGATGTTTTTAGTAGAATAAAACATACCCAATGAAATTAGAACAATATTTAGCGTAATTTCATAATATTTATAATATTATTTTCATCCTTAATTACCCTATTTACCTTTAACAATATTAACTGTTTTACTAATATTACTATTCATATTGTCCAAAAATAAATGGGACCTATTTACATAATTTGGATTTTATGATTAAAAATTTAGAATTTATTTTTCAAATATAAAAATATTTAAATTGTAGAATGTAATAAAAAATTATTATCATAGATATAATAATAAAATATGTTTTTAAAGTAAAAATACTATAATGTTCACAAAGTTATTATATCTAATTTAAATGTGAAATTAATTACAATGACCTAGATCTTAAAAAATGATTAAAGCATGATATAATTATAATTTTAAACCATTGAAATATATAATTTAACATAATAACTAATTTTTATGAAAATTTAGTTTATAATAAAAATGCAGTATTTTTTCACTATTCACCAAAAAATGAATCTTAACTGAAAAATATGAAAATTTACAACATAATTAATTTTGATACTCCCATTTCAAAAAATAAGTTCATTTTTGAAAATATAATTTAAAAATGTTTCAAAAACACGATTTAATTCAAGGGCACCATCAAAAGGTGACAAATATGCCTTTTTAGGAAAATACATCTTTTTTCAGTAAAATTTGATTTGTTCTTATATCATGTCTAAAAGTAAATAAGATAAATATTCGACATTGGATTAATCATTATATATACATTCCATTAATATAATCCTAAAACATTGATTGTATTATTTATTTATATAAGACATACATGTGCACATTTCAATAGTTTTTGAGAGAAACATTTCCTTTTATTTTATAAGGGGTTTTATTTTCTTTGTTAATTAATTAGTCATCTATTAATTAATTATATATACTTTTGTAAAAAAATATTTTCAATATTTAGATATTATTGTTCATTTCCTCTATAATAATGGTTATGCGATATCTATTGTATTTAAATAATAATATTTAGTTGTTCATTTCAGCTCGATGTGAAACATAATTTATGGTATCAATGATTGTGTTTCTTTAAAGAATAATGGGATTTTAAAATATATAATAATAAAAAAATAAGTGGAATAATATGAAGTAGAAGAATAAGTAGAATTGGAATAGGGTAAAGAGGAATAATCACAATGACAACAAGATTGAAGACTATATCAAGTAAAAATTGTCTAGTTTTTAAAATTCATAATCAATTTTTTTAATAATTCTAGGGAACATTAAATAATTTAGTTGAAGAAAATTGTAGACCATGATTAAGGATAATACCTAGTTAATTATGATCCATATATTTATAATTGTGGAATTTGTGGTCATGGTTTATACCAAATTATTCCATGGATGTAACTTCTTGTTTTGAGTAGTACATACTGTAAAAATATATTCTTCCTTATGTTTTTGAGTGTTTGAGTGTGGTTTGGTTAAGTATAGTGATTTTACCATGAATCATAACTTGTGTTGATATTTTTAATAGAGAAACCTATAATGAATTAAATTAATTGTTTCACTCTCCTTGCTGATTTAACAATATTCATGTAAGAGACTATTTATTTTTAACGCTAAATATAATGTTGGATTAGGTGTATATTTATGTATTTTAAGATCAGTGATGGAAAATTTCCTTTTAAATGTTATATTTTATCTGATAAAATCTATTCCAGATATGATTCTTCAAAATAAAACCCATGGTCTCTGGGCTATTCGAGCCATAACATGTAATTTGAACTAGTATTATTTAAATAATGTCAATTCTATATTGAAGAATTAGGGACAAAAGTAAATAGATGATAGGAATATCATGACTCCTAAAGTAAGTCCTAAATATTCACAGACAATATAATTACGAAGGAAACATGTGTAACTATAGAACTATGTGATTTTTAAAGGTAAAACAACCAATTTTAGAGATTTTTATTTAATGATTTTCCAAGGAAGTGTTTTTTATAGTGAAATAAATGTTAAGAAATGTAGTTTTTAGTTATAATTTTAATATAATTTATTATTTTAAAATAAAATACTGAAAAAATATTATATTCATTCCTGTAATGTTATTTTGTTGTAAAATAAATTCAAAAAATCTATATTTTTTAAAATTTTAATCATTTAAATTGTCATATTATTATTTAATTGACTGATTAATTTAGTAATTTTTTTGTGAGGAGTGATTGGTAGATATGTTTATTTTCTATATTTTTTCTTATAAAAAGAAAGGGGTTATTTATTTTGAGTCTAATTTAGGTTTTGGGAATTGTTTTATAAACTATGATATCAAATATCTTGATTTTAATGTTTACTTAAAATAAATTTAATTAAATATTTAACATCATGTAATTAAATATATAAATTTTCCTCTGAATTTAAATAAATAATTTTTAAAAAAATTATTAAAAAGGAATTTTTTGGAATTATATTGAAGAGAATTTAATATATTAAATTTTATGTTCAAATTTATTTTGATCATATTTTTAAATGACATGAATAAGTTATAAATATTTAATTTTTTTAAATATTTAAGATTATGTTTTATAAAATATTTAACAATGTAACATGTCCTATATAAAATATTTTTGTAATATTTATTAATATTTTTTTATTCATTTAGTTCTTTATTGGGATTCTTATATATAATTATGAATGTACATGGGTCATATGAGTCATATGAAAGGATGTTTTATAAATTATATTTGGATTTATTTATAATGATTTATGAAATAATGATTTATTTTTAAATTTTTTTAAAATTAGGAATCTTTATTTGTACTACATAAATTTACATATTTTTTTTGAATATTATCTATTTTTAACAGGTCTTCTGAATTTATATAAAAAAAAGATTCATTATGGTTTTGATTACAAAATACAAATATAATGGATTTAATAATTAACTAAATTAAAATTATATCAATGTGGTTTAACCATTTTTATGTAAACATGTTGGAATTTTAATTTTTTTGAGTATTTTTTAGTTTTTTATTTCATTTTTATAAAAAATTTATGTTGGAAACAAATGTATAATTCTTATGTCCCTCGATTTCTTATTTATGTATAGAAATATTTTTGTAGGTATATATTATTGTTTTGACGCATACTATTAAACATTATTATTTTCCAAATAAAATATTTTTTAAACTATTATTTTCAGGAATAAAATAATTTAAAATCATTTTATAATATTATACTTGGATGACATTATATTTAAATGGAATATGAGTCTAATGTTTGATGGGTCGATTTTTTTTATTAATTTTTATTTTTAAATAAGGATGTTTTTAGAAAATAATACCTTGTTTTATAGTGTTTTATATTAAACTTTTTAAAAATTCGATTTCTTATATTTTTTATTAATGAATAAAAATAAATATGAAATAAGTTTATATGATTTTAAAATGAAACTAACTAAAAAATGATTAAATTTCATGGTGTTTTTTGAAATATGAAATGATGTTTTTGAAATTAAAATATTTATTTAATATAAAATAGTGTTCAGAGAAATTAATGTATTTTATTCTATTTATGTAGGATAAGGTGTGTTTTTAAAAGGGTTCTTCTGTGTTGTTTCAAAATTTTAAATTTAACATGTTCAATTTCAATTTTTATTTTTGGTTTGTTTGGAAAAAATTATATAAGTTTATGTATGGTTTAAATTCATGAAAAGTAAGATTTTTTTATTGAAAAATATTTTCATTTTATTGTTTTTTTTGACTCATTTATAATGTTTTTTTTACAATTATTATATTAATGAATTTGTTTATTTTGGAAATATAATATCTTTATTATATGATTCTTAATATTTTATCTAGATGGTATGATGTATTGAAGTGATTTTATTTATATATTGTAGTTTAAAGGATTTTAGTTGGATGAATGGCTCTAAATTATTATAGATATAGTTGTATGATTGAGTAAATGTTTTTAAATTTTTAAAGAATAATAATTGTTACCTTATTTTATTAATTAAAAAAATAAGAATTTGTTAATGTGATTATTTATTTAAGTTTTATATATTCCTTGTATGAATTTTAAGCATATGATGTAAAATATACCTGGATGAAAATGAAATTTTTTTTCTAACAAGGCATGGTTAATTATTTTAGTCAAACCTTTTCACTTGAATATATGAAATGTGTTTTCTATAATATGTTTATTTATTTATTTTTAATATTTGAAATTAGATAAGTAAGTGGAGTATATTGAGATTTTATTTTAATTATTAGAGATTAAATCATTTTTATATTTGTTAAAACATGGTAAATCTTGTTATGTTCTAATAATTTTAGTTGTTTTTAGTAATAACATATTTTTAATTGATGTATAATTTCATGATATTTTGAAATAAGAGTATATAAAATATTGTTTAAATGAATATTCAATCTTTTTTAACTGTAGTACTATGATGAAGTTATTTATTTAAATAGAGTTTAGATATATAAGAAATATTTACATTAGAATGTTTATATATGATACATTGAACTACCATCATGATAAAATGGATATTTGTGAGAATTTAATTAATCGGTGAATAATAAATAAATACTTATTATATTATTATTATGAAATCTAATGTATAAATATTTGAGTCAATGTATTATAAATAAGGGTTGCCATAATGAATATATAAAAGATAGTGTATGATATTATTAAATAATAATCATGTATTAGCTATAAAAGGGATATGAAAGGGGGTTTAAATTATTTCTTTTTTGATTTAATTTTTAGTTTCCTATTATGTAATGACCATGCCATGAATAAATAAATAGAAATTTATTTTCACTATTTTCATAATCACATCATTTCACATTAAATATTTTAAAATTTCATAACTTAAGAATATATTTATTTAATGTGATAATATGTCATAATTATCTGAATTTGCATTATCATTTTTAGAAATGTGATTTTTATCATGATTTTTATCATGATTTTAATCAAAAACCTTATCTATAGTGATCTAGTTTTCAAATTACTTACATGTTTGAGAATATAGTTTCATTTATGATATGTTTAATTTGATCATGTTATAGTTTTTGGGTTTTTTCTAAATTATATTTTATAGAACACATTTTATTTTTCTAAATTTTCATTATATAAGTAATTATATATAACTCCTACTAACTTCATAATTTTTCGATATTTTTATATTTTTATATTTAGTTTATTTTTTATAATAAATAATTAATCATTATAAATAAGGAATTTTTAATAGATTTATATTATATCAAATTTAATATTAAAAATATATTAACATATTTTATTCTTTATTTGTATTACTAGATCAACACAAACTCACAGTGGCCAAATGATGCACCCATTTAGTAATAGGGTAATAATTTTATAATAAAGTCAGCTTCCCAATTTTTCCCACATGGGCCTAATCTAATACAATACAACATTAATAGTAGACTATATCTATAATTTCATCCCCAAAAACAAGCCCAATACATGTTTTAATGATCACATAATAAACTCCTATATAGTGGAATAAAAACGTTAGTGGATCCCAATCACTTATGGAACTCCATTAGACTATCCCCAAACAAATAATCCATTCACATGGAGAAATAAAATCCATATATACTAAATAAAATAAATCATTTTCAACTGAGACACATGTCCCTATTCATGGAAGCACCTCTACAATTGTATCCAACCTATCTTGTCACTCGACCCCCACAAATAGTCCATACACTAATAGCTGCCAACTAAACATGTAAAAGTTCTATCTAAGACAAACAAAATCTAGAAAATATTACTAGCCGGTAAATTTTTTTGATTCACACATATATACACTATCCTTGTGGGAACAAAACTAATTTATATTTCTATAGACTGTCAAGAACAAGAACAGACTACATTTTTATCAATTGATCAACTAAATCGTTTAACAAGTTGTGAATATTTCATGTGAATAAGGATTCATGAGAAGATTCATTGAATTTTGATACTAGACAACACCAAATGAATACATGCTACCATGTCTGGCATTTAATTAATCCAAAATAAATCCATCATATACTAGTTAATTCCAAAAAAGGAGATATATCCTTACTAACATGACTAATATACTTTATCACATTAATTAAACCCTCTTTGCATAAAATCCATTGCATTTTAAAGTATTTAAGTTTTCTTTTCAATATTTATCATATACATATAGAATAAAATTTGGTTATAGATGAATGAATTTTTATAATATAAGATTAGAAAATAAACCTCTTAGAGATGTTGATGGAGGTCCTTAATTCCATTTGGTATGAATTATTATTTTTTGAAAATATTTTGAAATTTTTGGATGTGTGATTGAATGAATTTAAATATAATATTAGGTGGAATAATAGGGTGATTATAGACCTTCATTAGTCTATATTTATTTTTTAGTCTATAATATTAATTTGGTAATATTCATTTTTTAATTAATTTTTTTATATAAACTTATTCTATTCTCTCTAACTCTAAGGGAATGGAGGAAAGAAATCCCTTTTGGTTAAACTATGGTGTGAATATAGGGACCAAATTATACATTGATATTTTTGAATCAATACATTAATATTATTTTACCTTTCATTTTATATGAATTACAAGTGTGATAAGAGATAAAGAGAAGTTAGTAGTCATTTATTCCTGTTACTCGTTCTAGTTTTAATTTTCGTTACTAAGTGATTTAAATCTTCTCATTATTATTCTATTAAACATATAATGTAAATTTATGAATTTTTTATAAAATTAACAATTCTATAATATATAGGGAGTTTTGTTCATGGTTTTTCTACATGGAGAGAATTCTGGTTTGTGGTTGGTTATATGTAATTAGGTTGTGACTTTCCTATAAGAAATAAAATCATTTGAGCATATAATCCCAACCAACTGTATAAGTGATATTGGCATTATGTATTCAATTTGGTTCTATTCCAAGACTAGCTATATAGATTGTATAGGGTGTGTAGTGGAATGGTAGAAAACATTAACAATGAGAGAAAACTGAATATGAATTACTAAGAAAACAACGTTGAAGTATAAAATATATTAAAACTTTATTGGTTCGCCGCACATTTTTAATAACATTTTGTTCATTTTAAATATTTCTTTGATTTTAATTTCCAAACCAAACAACATATTATCTTATTTGTTTCATGTATACACCAATAACACTAAATTTATAAACAAGTGAAACAAATAATAATGAATAAACTATAGTCCTCCTATGAGACAACATTTTTGTTATCCACTAGTATTATTTCATAAAAAAATTATAGATTCTATTTTGTGAGATCGTAAGACATGGTGCATAAAATTATGGCATCATTTCTGTAGAGTACCAAACAGTTTTTTTCATTGTTCACTTTTTACTTCATATATTATATTATTCATAAATATTTATGATTTTGATATCTAAAACTAACAGAAAAAACATTATGTAATCCATTATAACACTAATAATGTCAATATTTTTTAGGTGTCTTGTATATCAAATATTTCATTTCATTATATGGATTTAATTCTAAAATGATTATTTTTTTGAAGTTTTAGGATGGAAAGATAACATGAATACTTTTTCTAACAGTTCATAAATATTTTGAAGGTCGGTATATGTTTCTTGTTTCTCTATACTGTTAGACGCATTGGATGTCTAACCATGTGTCCAAATAGTTTATTGTATTAAAATCACCTATATGTTTATTTTGATGTATTATTTTTATTTGTTTCCACTTCTCATTTCATCCCCACTCATTCAATTGTCTTATTGGATCCTTTCCACTTTTTATCCCTCGATTCTTACTTCTCCATGATATTTATCATAAATAATAGATTAGTTTTCAATATTAATTCCCTGAATCATATCACATAGGCTTCTTCTCCCTTCTCCTTCTATTTTACATCCATAACATGGCCACAAAAGCCCAAGGTTTTTATTAGAAAAACATTTATTGGGGGTTTCTTAATTATAGTTCTTAAAATTATCATTTATATACTTCTACTCATCTTTTTAGTGGAATACCACATTTTAACACGGATTTTATCCATAATGAATAAAATGTTTTATTAATTTTTTTATTGTTAAATACATAGATGATATATTTATTTAGTTGAATTTTTATAAAATTATATACTATATTTGACACTTTTTAATGTTTTATAATAAATAAGTTTTGTGTCCTTATTCTATCTTAACATGGAATAGGTTACATAAAATCATTTATAATATAAATCATGTTATATTTTCAACATTAATTGGATAATGGAATAAAGGTTTGTGATTTATAAAGATGAAATTAACATTATTTCATTAATTTTTTTAAAACATTTTATAAAATATTAATATCATTTTTATATACATTTTAAAAATGATTAAAATATAATAACATTTATTAAATTTGTTTCATCATATGATTTATTCATATGTTTTTGCCTCATATTTTGATTATAAAATGGAAATATTGAATGATGATATATTTATTATTGAATGATGGATGATATTATAGATGTTTTTATTTATTTTATGGGTTCTTAGAAGTGAGGTGTTTGATTTGATTGATTATGATATTGATTTGGTTATTTATTTTTTCCATAAAAATTATTTGGAAAATTTAGAGTACTAAAGGTGGATTCATGTAAGAATTATAGTAATATATTTTATTGTAAGTCTTCTATGTATTTCCTGACATGTCTATTATTCCAATCATAATCTATTAGACCAATTTAGGATGACACCCTCTCTAGTTCCATTATAGGCACCCAAATTTTTTTATAATGGGTCTATGTGTATGATTCTCCCACTAGTTTAGTATTCTACTCATATTAGTAGTCAATAAGTATTATTTAATTAGGTTAAAGGATCCTATTTTATATTCTTTGAGATCATATACTATCAAATCTGTGTTTTTTAGGAAATTATTTTTTTATCTTTAGTCTTGTATCTATCCTATACTTTCTCCTTGGTTTTTGGTCTACAATGGTGATTTTGGACATGATATTAGGTGGAACACGATTTATGCATAGTTAGGGGAAACCATGCACCCTTCTCTAGGTAATTGTGCCACCAAATTTCATTTTTGATAGTTGAAACTGCATGGTTGGTGCATGCTTTGTGAAACCCTGTATCCTATATAAGTCATTAATAATTGAGAAATTAAATTTATTCTATCTTCTATTTTTAATAATAAATCACTCCCATCCACCCCACCAATGATTTTTATCCATCGGAGCCTCCTCCATGATTCCTTAAAGCCTTTAAACCTCAATCCTTTGGTGGATTAGACCATAATTCTTCACAGACACATCAATTAAGTTCATTTCCTCTTGATTTCTCCCTCTTTTTAGGGTCATTATTCCCTCTTTCTAGAGTTTCAATTTTTCAACAGGGTGTATGACCTAATTAGGGGTTGATCTTGTGTTTTGGGGGGAAATATTAATGATTTATGTTCAATTTATAATTGTTAGTGTCTTGTGGTGGTGTGTTTGTTGTTTTATAATAATTTCTTGATGTTTCCAATTGATATATAGGTTGTTCCATAATTTTACATTATTATATCTTTTTTATATTCATTCATGCTTCCTTAAATGTGCCCTATGGATTATTTAGGTGGTGTGAGTCATGATATGGAATGGAATTCGGATTCATATGTTATGAAAGTTGTTTTTTGAAAAGAAATTAGTTTTATTTATCATGTGTTTTGTTGTAATGTTTTTGAAAATGAAATATTCCATGTTTGGAAGGTGTGAAATGAGTTTTTAAACAGATTTAAAGGTGAAATGTGTTGAATGTGGATTTTCCAAGTGAAATGGGTTTCAATTCATGATGGCTTAATTGTGGTGCACATTAAATGTTTCTTTAAATAGTGTTATAATATTATAAAAATATGTTTTATTTGAAAATTAACTTTAAAGGTGATTTTCCAATGGAAAATGATTAAATCTTATATGTTTTATTCTTATGGAGTTTCCAAAGGGATTTCATAAAATGTGGAAGTGGGATTTTCCATGGGTTCTTTTTATTCTTGGAATGTGTATATAAAACTGATGATTTATGTGATATGTGAAAAGTGATTTGAGCCTATAGGGTATATAAACCTTGGATTAACATACATAGATATTACATCATTTTAGATAAATATTTAGTACATTAAAAAAATACATTCTCAAGGAATATAATACGTTAGGGTCTTTTGAAACATCTAAGAAAATATTCTCTCTTGGTGAAAGATCCTCTACATATCCAATAAATATATTTGTATTTATTACATCTACAAAAAACCTTTCTTCCTAACATGGGGGAAGGAAACAAAAAAGGGGTGACATTATATTCCCTTTAAGGGTAAATAAGTGAGATATGTATGCATAAACATGAACATAGGTTTATTGGAATGTGATCGTAAAATTAAGATATCATAAACTATATATAAATGATCATAAACATGAGTTATGGGATTAATCAAGGTATTTTATAAGACACGAGTCATAAATAAATAAACATCCCTATCTATGAAATTTCTGTGGAGGAATAATACATTGTATTTGTGGTGTACATATAATAATAGAAAATTAAATGTCACAAATACCTACCCAGACCATTACAACATGTTAGGATTGGGCTACGACCCATGTACATATTATGGGATTAGGCTAACTACCATCATACACTCTTAATTTTAGTCTTCAGATACAACCCATGTACGTTCTTATTTTCAATCATGGGTTACAAACTATGTACCCTCTTTCTTTTAGTCATGGATACAACCCATGTACCTTCTTGTTTCTAGGATTGGGATATAACACATGTATCCATATTCTTTGAGGCTTGGTCTAGAAGCCATGTACCTTATTTTTTTGATCTTGGGATATAACCGATGGACCATCATTATTTTAGTCTTGGGATACAACCCATGTACCTTCTTTTTTTGGGGGTTCAACTACGATCTATGTACCATATTTATTTAAGGGTTGGGATACAACACATGTACCATATTGTTTTTGGGATTTATGTACAATCCATGTACATTTTGAGCTCATATACCACTTATCATTACCCAATACATTGGAGGGAGATATAGGTCCGACCCATCTAATAATAAAATCATTTATACATGTGTCACAAGATAATAAAACTTTCATCTTATCATGACCTATAAAAAATATAGGTTTTATTAACATAAAATCATAACCCATGAAATTAAGTGGTTATCACCAACATTTGATCACATCATAACCTATTAAAAGAGATAATTTTCATAATCAATTAAGGAAAGAATAACCAATTAAAATAAGTGGGTTTCAAAAGCATAAAACCCATTGAAGTGAAACAGGTGTCTAAAGCATCATTCCATCAAAACATGAACCATTCAAGAAGAAATATGAGTGAAACATTTGGATCATTTCCAATAAGGTAATGTGTAACATCTATGTATGTTATCTTATTTGGAAAAAAATAGAAGGATATTTTGAAAACATTTCTTGAGGTAAATATCCTTTCTTCGTTGAAAACATCTCTTTAAAACATACAACCTTTTGAAAACCATTTCTTTGAAGATATCTTTTTAAATAATTTTACTAAAAATTATCCTTTAAACATGAAAATAAATATTCAAATTATTGATGGTGTATAAATCCTTATATTTCATTGGGGGTAAAAAGGAACATTCCTTTTACATGGTATAAAGGCTAGAAAAATTTCTTGTCCCGAAAAAGACGTGATTATTTCTTTAAAAACATAGGAAAAATAAAAAATGGGTAACAATTTCTTTTAATTATCTTAGGTTATTAGTATAGTATTCAGGGAAACCCTATTTATAAAACATAGTTGGAAAGGAAAAAATATTTCTGACTGGGGAGAGGGTAAAGTCGGGGTTTTTTTACAATATTTTATAAACTATTTTATGCACCAAAGAGTGAAAAAATTGTAATAATACATGTATATATATTAAATAAATATAAGATAAGGAAACTCAAGATTTTCCATTATATTTGGATCATAATATTTCACAAAATAAGTATAATAATTAACAATCTCTAAAAGTAATAAGATATTTTCAATAAACTCTTACGATATGGTTACTTGTGATCATACTCTCCATGTAAGAAAAGGAAATTACATGAAGCTGAAAATATCAGGAAAATATAAAGATACATTATATAAAATTTCAATTAGAATCATATTAACCATTTTAACGATTATAGGTTTATAAAAAACATGTGTCTCATAGAAGGAACTTTTTGATAAAATTACTTTACATAATTGGTAACTTTGGAATCATTAACCCCATGAAATAAATATCATAGAATTGTTATATAAATACCCATAAATTTTAGTATATGATTCATATAATAAATCCATGGGAAGTATACACACCACAAAAAAGTAATTTTTGGTGAATAAATAATGCATCTCAAGGAAATAAAAAGTGAGATGAAATTCTCTTACCTTGTGTCTTTACTCCCATCATACACATTCAAACCTCCGCTTAAGAGGGTAACACCTTTTGGATTGTGCCAAAATGATTACTTTGGTTAGATTATACCAAAATAGGGTATTCTGAGATGAATGGAGGGATGTTTATATGTTCATTGGGCATATATTGGCTAATCCTAAGAGGTTTGAGAGGTATGAAAAAGTGGGAGAGGAGGTGACCTTTCATAGGGAAGGAAAATGATTCACTTGGAATTTTGAAAAAAACTTTTGGTGTGAACATGTTATTAACTATAAAAATTGATACCAAACCAAACTAAAATAATAATGGATGGTTTTTGGATGAAATATGGCCATAAAATGGGTTTTATACTAGTGGATATGTCATCTGGGACCTCTAAGATTAAGGTTTAGTCCCTAATTAAAATCAATTTGACCTTAATCACTTTGATTAATTTTAATCACTTTTACTAATCATTTTAGTAAAAAATAAACATGATCAGATTATAATCTAAATTTTATACTTATTATAGTTCTATATTTCTATTTTTTAAATTCAATTCATAGAATCATAATAATTAAGATTAACGTTAATCCTACAGGTGTGATGAAGTAATGAGTTTTTAATATAGAAAAAACATCAAAAAAAAATTAAGTGTTTATATTCAATTTTGAATTAAAATTGATTATAATGAACAAAATAGAATTAATATAAGAATAATTTATATAATGTGACATTAAAAAATTTAAACTATAATTTAACATTAATAATTATTTAAATGAAAATTAAATTATTAAAAAAAATGTAGTATTATTTACTATTCATCAAAAAATAATATTTCTTAGAAAAATACCAAAACATTACCCCTACGAAAATTTTGAAATTATAAATTTAAAAATAACATTTATTTTAAAAAATTAAATTTCTATAAGTGTCTAAAATTAATTTTTTTCATTGAAGGACAAGAAATGTAGTTTATTTGAAAAAATTGTATTTTTAAACATTTAAGGTCTTTAACAAAAATTATATCTTTAATTATCAATATTTTTTATTTATGTAAAACCATTATATAAATATTTAAAACGTATTTATTACTAATCATATAACTATGTTTACCGACTAGGTAATAATTTTCTCATTTAAATAATTATAACTGTAAACTAATTTTTTGTAAAAACAACAATGACCCATGAAACATAAACCAAGTCATGGTTTTTTTGTAACATATACGGAGTCGATGTTCCATGTATTTGACTCTAAGTTGGTGTTTAGTAACATATTGCACATTGGTGTCATGTGAAAAGAAATGTTTGACTTAGTGATTTAATAATAAAAAACTATTTTCAGATTTCTGCGTAATGAAAAATATCAAATGTTTAAATTAATTCAAAAATAATAATTCACAAAATTCTTAGTTGTTACAAAGGTAATCGTGTGTATTTAGATGGGAGAACTAGAACTAGTATGCTAGTTTATTCTGAAGAATTCAAGGCCCAGATTCATGTTGCAGGATTGACAATAGTAACACTAACTAAATATGTGATATGATCAGATTCAACTATAAATTTATATAGGATCCTCTCTAGATTAGGAATGATAAATTTGTTAGGGCATTGTACCATTTCATGAGACCAACTCTAGTGGCTCATGCATGAGAACATTGTTGGTAGTTTAGTTGGATGATTTTTATCACCAACATATGATATTATTAGTTTCCCACTAGTGCTAGTTAATTATAGGGATTTTCCCATGGATCCCTCTAATGATATATTAGATATGAGATATGGTTCTAGCCATCAACATATAATAGAACCAGTGTGCATATTTATTTACAGAAAGATTATTTGAGTATATTTTTTACCATAAAAATTCTTATTGGAGATATGGTTTTCAATAAAATGTTTTCTTAGAAATATGGAAAATGTTCTTATTAAAATGTTCATGTCAATTTGTATTCTAATGTAATAGAATGATATTTTTTATTTTGGGTGGCATACTACCAGGCTTTAGATGACACCTTATATACACCATTCGGTGTATATAGACATTGTTATGTATAATTGAGGTAAGGGTAGGATGTGTCATGGTGGTGATGGTGTATCTAGTTTCCATTATTCCACATATTGCAGTTTTTGGTGGTGGTGAATTGAGGGAAATGTCTCTCTTGTCGTATAGAGGTTCTTCGGAATGTTTTTTGTTCTTATTTTGTTACACACCTTTTGGTATTGTTTAAAGTTGTAAAACATTAAATCTGATAATTTTTGTGCCCTGTTTGGTTATGGTTATCTATTATTGTGATTTACATTTATGTTGGTGGTTAATGTTTATATAAATTGGTGAAATAATTCCCCAAATATACTATCGATACCCATAAACTAGTTTTCTGCCCATAGGGATCGAGAACTCCCTTCGATCCATGCCATGAATCATGCTGAGTGTCGGGTCAGATGGAGTCACTATTTGAGTCCTGAAAAAATGGTATCAGAGTAGGTAACACAATTTTCAGTTCATGTTATTTGGGAAAGAGTATGGATATACCAAAGCTAATATTGTTGGGACATGAGGTTTAGTTTGTGTGTTGGGTGCCTTACCATCACACCATGTAAAAGGACACAATTCTCTATGGGATGTTGAGTTTTGATTTGAATTAACTTCCAAGTGAGGCTTACATGTTGTAGACTATATATCGAAACTGGGTAGGGGTTGATTAGTTTTGTTGTCTTGTTATTATGATGCATTTAGTTTGTTCTGATTCATGGAAGTATTTTATATACATTTTTTATTGAAAATTTTCAGAATATTTTTATTGATGTTTTTTTGGGGTTATTACCTGTCTAGAAAGATGCCTCCTTTGAGACCTCATGTGCAGCTATGTGAATAGTAAATAGATAGTTATCACTCAAAAAATGATTTGAGTTTTTTGGAATCCATGATTCAATCCATCCAAGCATTGGGTCAAGGAGGGGGATCTGGTATTTGTTATGGTAGAGAAGTTGAACCTTTTCAGAAAAAGGACAAGGTTCAGGAGTTCCTCAAGAATAATCCTAATTCTTTTCAAGTTAGCATAGAACCTAAGGAAGCAGAGGAGTGACTTGAGAGGATATGGTATATGTTTGAGTTTCTTGATTCTTTTAAGATGTTTAGAGTGAAATGAACTTCATTTATGTTGGAAGGTCTCATTCAAAAGTAGTGGGACTCAATGGTTCAAGATGGAAAGCATGAGAAGATGAGCGGAAAATATTTCAAGGCAATGTTAAATGAGTATTACTATATTAATATCATGGCATTTTCTAGATCCTAGATGTTTATTGAGCTCAAACAGGGAATTATGACCATGATTTAGTATGCTAACTTCGTTGAAATGTTAGTCTAGTATTCAACCAAGGTTAGTTCTAATGAGAACATGAAGGCTAGGAAGATTTATATGGGGTTGTGACTAGAAATCAGATCTCATGTTTTCTTGTTCAATAAAATTATTATGACATAGTGTCTGATCACACCATGATGATATAAATTGATTATGGTAGAAAATCTAGTTTCTATGGTGCAACATCAGTAGTGGGCAGTGGAAGCTCATCTAATAAGTAGACGAAGTATTACGAGCATGAGAAGATGGGAGGTGGTATTTTAGGCCATCCATCCCAAATATCTTTATATGAGGCTTCCAAAACAGGGTTAGTCATAGGAAATTAGTGTTGGAGGGTAGGAAATACACAGAATATATGCTCATCTCCACCCAAATATGGCCACTGGTGTAAAGTTATTGGACAAATTTACAGATTCTATAGAATGGTCGGCGCATATCATAGAGGTGCAGGGTCTGTGGATTCGAATGTAATGATATCCCGGTCAGAACCATCTAAGACTAGAGGTTCCCGGTTTAGAGGCTTTGGTGGAAGGGATGGATCAGTATTTTGGTAGAGTCGGTGTAGGGGAAAGTCACAAGCTAGTGGCTATTCTCTTGGTTAGGATAAGATGAGGTAACCCCTTGTAGTGGATCATGAACTAGTGGAACCAGATCCAGGGCCTATGATATATTGAGTTATGGTTATTATTTTCATCAATTTATCTATTTTTTAGTTTGATATTGGTTTTTGGCTTATTTTATTTATTCCTACCTTGTTGACGTGTTAAATTTTCCAACCTTGCTAATTCCATATGTGAATGAGTCAGTAACATTTCTTGGTAAGAATCGAGGGAATGGTTTTAGGTGTGTGTCTTGTTCACTCACCATGTTAGCGGTTGTGTTGGAATGATATTTTCTAGTTTTAGATATATTATCCTCTAACTCGATCCATGGTATCATCTAGATGTTGTGTTTTTAGGAACACATAGATATCTATTAATGACGAGTATGTTTTTGGGAACCTGAAAGAAGTACTTATGTTTTTCAGGGAGAATGGGATCCTTTGTTTATTTCTAATGGACCTCCACTTCTGGAGTTTGGTAATCTTATTTATTAGATATTTTAACTAATATTTTCATAATATAATGGTTCTCCCAAGGGTGGATTTACTCTGACGGTGGATGATTTCTTAATGGTTTGTCTATAGGATTTATCATGTTTCCCACTGGAGCAGGATGTGGAGTTCACCCTAATCATTGTACCAAGAACACAATAGATATCTCTACCCTCATACTATATGACCCCCACCGAGTTAAGGGAATTAAAGGTACATATAGATGATTTGGTAACCAAATGAATCATTTTCCCAAGAATCTCACCTTTGTCCTCTCTAGTTCTATTTCCAAAAAAGGACGATGGATCTCTTTGGTTGTGTATTTATTAACAAAATCTAAATAAAGTTGCAATCAATAAAAAATATACTTTTCCTTATATTGATGACCTTTTCTACCATCTTAAGGGGGAGTTTGTTCTTAATGATTGATAAATGTTTCGATTATCACTATGTCATAATTCGGTAGGTGGATGTTCTGAAAATAGCTTTTTGAAGATGGTATGACCATTTTGAGAGCTTAGTCAGGACTTTCAGGTTGAAAAATGCTCTAAGTCTTTATGGAACTTATCAATAGGGTGCTCCATCAATATCTTTACTCTTTTTTCATGGTATGTATGTAAGACACCCAAGTCTATTTTGGGTATGAGAAGAAGCATGAGTGGGATTTGAGAATTGTCATAGGAAATTTTTGAGACCATTGTCTCTATGTGATGTTTTCTAAATTCACCATCAACAATTGAAGAGGTGATGTTTATAGGTCATGTAGCCTCAGAACAAAAGGTTTCAGTTGACCTTGATAAGATGAATGTATGGATGTCATGGGAGCAGTCGAAGTATGTGTTTGAAAATAGTATTTTTTATGGTCCTAAAAGATAATACGTGTGGGTTTTTCTATGTTTACCTTGTCTTTCTTATCCCATGATGGTGTTCACATGAAATGAGGTGAATTTTTAATAGTTCCCAATGTTTCAAGATTCCTTTCTAGAGATTAAGCATTAGTTGACCACAACACTCGGTTTCATATTTTTGGATAAGAGAAAGTGATTTTTGGAATTTTATGATGCCTCAAGTATGGGTCTACGGTGCATTCTAACATAGGTTGTTCTTGTGTTTTTTTATGATTTTCACTGGATTCAACCACATGAAAATAATTACCCAACCTATGACCTGGAACTAGCAGTGGTAATTAATATGTTAAATAAATGACATCATTATACTTTTTGGGATAAGTTATTATTTAACTTTGATAATAAGAGGTTGGCATCATTTTGTCCCAATAATATTTGAATTTGAGGCAACACGTTTAGGTTGAGTACCTTTTGGGGTTCTACATTGATATAGACTAAACCCAAGGTAAAGTTAATGTAGTGTCAGATGTCTTGGGAAAGAGTGTTCCTGTGTAAGAATTAAAAAAGTCTAGAGATAACTAGAATTTGATGGGGATCTTTTCCTAGATGCACCTAGAGGCTATGGAGAACAGTACAGGTATGTTCTTGACCATCTTGTATTTGACACCTTCCCTCAAGGATAGGATTCAACGAGGGCATCCTAGTTATTATTTTTTCTATAATTATATAAAATTCCTTCATGGTGGGGATACACCTTATAATTGGTTGTTGTCTCTAAAGGTAGTTCTATACTTTAGTGTCATTTTTTAATGGAGTTTTCAATGAGGAATGTGGTGTTTTAGGATAGTCACTAGTCTTAGTAGTCCATTCATTCCAATTATACCAACATATAATATGATGTGAGTTGGATGTTATCATGGATAGATATGTAGTAGAATGTATCTGACTTCATATTTTGGTGTTATACATGTCAGTAGGTTAACGTAGAGCACCAAAGGATCTTTAGTTTTCTTCAGTCTCTACCCATTCCTACCTAGAATAAGGACGAGATCACCAAGAAAATTATTGTGGTCATTCCACTTTCACTCCATGGGAATTATTCCATATGGGTGGTGATTTATCATTTGACCAAATCCAACCACATCATTCCAACTAGGGATTCATCCAATGATAATGAATTGGGAAGGATATATGATAAGGTGGTTGTGATGATTCATTATGTTCCATTGGAAATTGACTCTAATAGGGATCTTCATTTCACCTCTAAGTTCTGTGAAGGCCTTCATAAGGCGATGTTGATTTAGGTCACGTTGAGCATGAAATACAATCCTCAAATGAATGGTTTGACAGAGCAGGCGAATCAAATTTTGGAAGAAATTATATGAGAATGTGTTTCAGATTTTAGAGGTCTGTGGGATAACCATTTGGGATTAGTTTTTTTAAAATAGTCACCAATCCTTGAATTTAAAGGATCCTTTTGAGTCTATTTATTATCAGCTGTGTCAATCTTCTTTATGTTGGAATGAGGTGGGTGAGACCTCCTTGTTTTGGATTGAGGCATGTGTAGGTGATGTATTAGAAGGTTACGCTGATTGACCTGTGGTTGTTGAAAAGTTAATGTTGTCGTAAAAATATTTCCATTTAGAGGGGTCGAGCATTTGAGATTTTTTTTAGTGATCAGGTGTTCCTAAAATTGGCAACTCATCTTATTCATTGTTGCTTGCGTAAGAAAGGGAAGCTAACACTAAGGTATGTCAAACTAGTTGACATTACCTAGATATCTGGTATGGTGGAATATGTGTTTTCATTTACCTCATATTTTATGTAAATCCATGATGTGTTCCATGTTTCTTAGTTTAATAAGTATAACATAAACTCATCTGATGTTTTGAATTGAGAAGTGCAAGATTTTGTGCCTAATTTTTCAGTGTTTGAGGGGCCAGTGCGGATTTTAGATTTCTAATAGAAAGTTCTATGTGGGAAGTTTATTCCATTGTATATAGATCACTGGCTGAATGGAAAATATGAACATTAGATGTGGGAGAAAAATTCTTCAGTTCAGGAGGAGTATCCATTTTTATTCTATGATCAAGATTAGAGTTAACATCAGAGGGAAGAATGTTTTTATGGTGGGGATAATAGTCACATTAATATTTTTATTTTTAGATAATTATATGTTTTATGTTTAGTATCATCTCCATCCAATAATTTACCCTAGTGTCTTTTGAGAAAAATACTAATTATGAACTTGATGGAAGGTCGTTCATGGTTAGGGAAAACTTTTCACTCTTCTCAAGGTAATTGTGTGGTCAAATGTTATATTGGATAGTGGAAACCACATGGTTTGGGAATGGTTTGTCAAACTATGTGGCAAACCATGTGGCTAATTCCACTTGAACAGAGATGGTTGCAGAATTGCTACATAGTTTTTTCAAATCATACAAGTGAACCGTGCGATCTGTCTAGGAAATAAAAAAATTGGGAAATTACCTTTCTGCCATCTTTGATATTTAACCCTAAATCACTTCCATCCACACCATTTGGGATTTTCATCCATGGGATCCTTGTACAATCTTTATTAGAGCCTTTGAACCTTAATCCTTGGATTTTGTATCCCTAATGCTTCAAGGAAACATCTTGTAAGTTCATTTCCTCTTGATTTATCCCTGTTTTATGGTCTATTATTACCTCATTTTTAATTTTCTATTGTATATGTTGGAAAACTATAACTAGTATTCTATTTTATTTCTAAGTGGTCAATACCCTAATTTATCTAGAATTATTGAAGATTGAAACATGACCTAAACATGTGATATGATCAAACACTACTAGAACATTGTATGGGATCCTCTCTAGTGGTTCATGCTAGAGAAAGAAGATGGACCACTATAACTTTGGATGAGATCATATCATGTTTCTTGTGAACGAAAATGATTTTGGTTGGTGAGTTAGATTTTTTTGATCACCAGGTTACAATGTTATTATAGTTTAATAAGTGAATGTTGCCTATATGGATTTTCATATGGTGCACTATCATGATATAAAGCTTATAAGATATGGTTATAGACATCGATATATGGATGTCCTTGTGGGAATATTTATTTCCAGAAAGATTATATGATAAAATGGTTTCCCGTAAATGTTCATATTTGATAAATGGTTTTGTTTTAAAAACATTCTTAAAAATATTTCAAATGTTCTTATAAAAATGTGCATATTAATTGGTCTTCTAATGTTATAGTGTGTAATCTTTTCTTTTTTGGTTGAATCCTACTAGACTTTGGCTCACACACTATATACACCTTTGGGTGTATATAGAATTTGTTATGTATTACCCAAGTAAAGGAAAGTTGTGTCATGATGGTGATGAGGGATTAAGTTCCTAGTGTTCCACTTCATGAAGGTGTTGGTAGTGGTGATTTGATAGCCATTTCTCTCTATTCTTATAGAGGTTTTTGGGATATTTTTTTGTTTCTATTCTGTTGTAGAAACTTTTGGTCTTCTTTAAATATGTAGAACATTGAATTTGAAAATTTTGGTTTGCCTTTCAGTTATGGTTACCTATTATTATGATTTCCATTATTGTTGGTTATTCATGTTTATGTAAATGGTTAAAACCATTCCAAAAATATATTCTTGATACCTGTAAACTATTTTCCATATCATGGGGATTAAGAACACCCATCGTTTAATTCCATGAATTGAAGTAGGTGTATGATTAGATGACATCCTAGTTTGGTTCATGATATTTATTTACATGTATTATGTATAGATAGAAACTATAGAGTAAAATCGTTTCTATGTATTATTTCATTTTTGTAAAAGTATTATTTTTACTAAAAACTGGTAGATAGTACTGGTTTAAAAGAATCATTATAAATATGATCATATGTTATTATTTTATTTCATAAAATAAAAATAAAGAATTAGATATATGTATTTAAAACATAGATTATGTGGATTATTTTCTAAAATGGTATGTATTTTAATTTTTATGGCATCTGAATGGGGGTTTTCATTATAGCCTATATATACACCTTTTTTTATATACATAGTTTCAGATGATGCATGAATGTGGAATGATTTAATTTAATATATTAGGTGTTTTATAGTTTCTTCAAGGTATGGTAGAGGTAATAATTGAATGGAGAAATATTGTTATATGATAATTGAAAATATTATTGAAATTTTAGTCTCATATAAGTGTATATATTTTTGGTATCCAACATGTATATGAAAATAAAAATTTCCAGGTCATTATACTCAATTTTTTATACATTTTGGGTAGTATATATAATTCATTATTATATTTAATAGTTACTTGTTTAAGTAATGTTTATTATTTAATTTAAATAGTTTTATTTATGTTATAATTTTTTACATTGAACCTTATGTGTATATGATATATTATAAAATTTTTATATTTCGATGACATTACAACTCTTAGGTAAGTTTTTTCATGTCTAAATTTTTTGTTTAAATTATTATTTAACATTATAATTCATTTTGGAAAATCATTATGAAAGTTAATTTTTTATTTCCAAATAACTTTTTGATAGCCCGTAGTGATTTAGAACACTGTATGGGCCTTTCAGTGGGATGGATTCGGTATATATATAGTATATCCTGAGTTGGTTCAATAGAAAATGGTATCAAAGCCTAGTTTTTATTATTTTATTTAGGAAATAAGGTATAAATGAAATATGAATGTTAAAACTAACTTAGTAGTCCATTAGAACGTCTCTCAAAAATTCTTTTCATAAAAATCCTCTAGTTAACATAGGATAGTAGGTAATTATAGTTTAATTTGAGTTATGTTTAATAATTTATTTTTTGTACATTTCAATATCCGAATAAAAAAATAACCACATTTAAAGGGGGTATACATAGTTTTCATGGGATGTATATGGATAAAATAATAGTTCCAGGAACATATACATTCTATTTGTTATATATAGTTAGCATCATTGTTTGGGATACCCTATGGCCAAATAATATTGTAAAAAATGATTTTTAACATAATTTTTCATTAACGCATTAAAATTTCTATTATAGTGATTATGAATAAAATTGTAATATAAATTGATGATTGGTTCTTTATTTCGTTCATATTTTTGTTTTTTGAAGGAGTATCAAGTAATTAATGGATTTTATAGATTTATGGATCACAGAAGTATCATAATGAATTGTCATGAGGGAGTATCATATAATTTTCTATATGATAATATAATAGTATGTCAAGGTACAATAAGGAATTTTTTTAAGCTATCCATTCCTTAAAAACCTAAAGTTTATCATGACCAAGTTTAATATACAGGTTGAACATAAGAATTCTATCATTTCCATCAACCTATATTTTTAACTAGTAAGGATTTTAAATAACAATATGATATGTTATACTTGATATAAAAAATATTTTAATTCCTTGAGAATCCAAAAACCTCAATGCTGAAGTATTCCATGTTCACGTTTGAGATCCTTAGTAAGAAGTAGGGGGTTATTATACAAGGGAAATATTTATAAGAATTAATACTAGAAGGATTTAAAAACCATACTCACTTGTTAGTTTTATCCTTATATGATGATTATATCAATTATATGATAGTTTTTGTGTCTTTAACAATGTTTATGGATAGTTATATTATGTGTGACTTGATTCTAATAGCTGGTGTAATTTGAATTAGATCATTCCACTAATGACACAAATAATTCTTAGTTAGTTTAAATAGTTCTATATCCTTGTATATGATTGAAATTATTATTTTATAAATTAACATCTTATGTTGAAGTGTTGGGTAACACATTGATGGTAGAGAAATATCAAGATTTGATATTAGGGATGAGTGGTACTTATTTTAATCTAAGTGCTAGTTAGTTTGACTTCTTATAGAATTATTGAATGTGTGATAAGTTTAGATACGGATGTGATGGTAGTTTAAGGAAAGTATATTAGTCAAATTTGTTTGTAAACATGGGAAATAAGTCACTTGTTTGAAATTTGTGAGGAAATATGGTCAATTTTAACCCATCATACTAGGTGGACTATAATGAATATAATTATTGTTGGTTTATGGGTCATCACCTAAGTTTTTGTAGAATGATTCTTTTTCAAAAGTGTTTTGATGGTTCAATAATTCATAATGTATAGAAGATGAAATGGAATATTTCCATGTAAAAGTGATATAATTCTTTAGAACATGGAGGTAGAGTTTACTCTGTTCTTAAGCACTATTAGTTAAGAAACGATCCTAAATTTTGTTGAAGATCATAGATACAACCTGCATTTGGTTTAATATTTTAGAAGAACAAGAACCTACTAAACCAGAATCTTTAAAATTTATAGATAAATTTATTATTAAAATTGAATAATATAGAGTTATTTTATTATTTTATGTGAGTTAAAGTCAATAATTTATCTATACAAAAATTATTTATTAATTAAATATTTTATATAAATCAATGTTAATGTGATTTAGATATCAGATCCTCTTTGGATGAAGATGGAGTATAGATCCCTATTTCACCCATGTTCAATATCTATTTTAGAACATGATATAGCATGTAAATTTATTTTTCGTGATATAGACTTCATGGATATATTTCTTGTAATGGTTTTCATGATATAGATTTATAGATTGAATCTATTTCTATTATAAAAAAATATGGTCTCTATTTTTTTTAAAAATAATTTTCAAGTTTTCCAATGTGAAAGGAATACAAGACGGATTCAATTCGGACTTCTTTTCAATAAAGTATAGGAATTATCCATCATGTTACCATATCTTTTGGTGGAATATGGGGAAGGTAAATTAATAAATTGTCTTCTACATATGGTAAGGGATTTTTGAGTTATTTAGTAATGATTTCTATAGATTTACTCCTATGATTGAAGTGATGTAATATATTTATTTTATTAAATGAATGAGTACTATATATTTACCCTTATATATGATTACTCATGAAGTATTACTGTTTTTTAATAATAATCTTGATGATTCATAAGATAAAGTAATTATTTTTATCATTTATTCTCCTTAGGTAAATCAAATGATATTTTTGAATAAATATGATATTACCCTATGCCTATATATCAAGTATCAAATGTAAAATCAAGTAACATTGAAAGAAATATTAATTTTCCAAACAAAAAGTATCTCTATGATCATTTGAAAAAGGAAAACTGGTTCTCTAATATTGACCATGAGTTTTGTAATCGTTATATTATATTGATAAAGGATGGAATTCTCAATAATTATTTTTAATGTATTCATGGTTTTTTAGAATATCTTGGGATTCTATTCAGGTTAATGAATGCACCTCTGATAATTTTTCATCTATGTACATTCTCTTTCATCGGTATCATCATATTTTATTCATGTTATTTATGGATGACATATTAGTTAGTTCTAATATTAATGAGAAGCATGGTAATTATTTAAGGATTGTGTTGGGGATTCTTTGAGATCACTAATTATATGAATATATATATATAATTTCTATTATTTGGATTAAAAAGTCACATTATTAGGTTGTATGGTATTTGAATAAGGAATACTTCTTAATTAAAAAAATTTGTAAGTTCTTATTTCATGGAACAAAACGAAGAATATCTTCATGATATAAATTGTAACATCCCTAATCGAGTCACATGTTAAACGCTTGAATTCCACAAGTCCTAAAACTTGCATACTTGTAATTTAGAGGCTATCGGCTAGCCATGAGGATCTAAGGTGGATCCATGGGGAGGATATACACTCAATATGAGTAAATAGTAACAAATAAACAACCAAACATGTAAGAATTATATAGTCAGATTAAATAGAAAGTAAACAACATTCCATTAGAAAGTTATGAATGTGTAAAATATAGACTCGATATTCACAACTAGACACAATACATTGATCACCCACTAAGATGATCACATGCATAATGGAAGCGAATAAAAGTATGAGAGGTTATAAAACTCACATCCTTACCTCATCCACATATCTAGACACATAGTGACATATCCTACTCAATGATAAAATGTGTGCCTCATCCCAACCTAAACCTATAAGAAGTGAGGCATTCTTGGGTTCTAATGTGTCAAGGCTTCCTGAGTAGGGTGTGTGAAAAACATAGTAGGGTGACACCCACATACTCTTATAACTAACTAATAAAATTAAGTGTATGTTCATGTTATAATATAAATATAAAGTAATTTGAAAAAGTTTAATACAATAACCAAATAACAAACTAGAGGAAATCCATATATTTAGCGGTTGTGCTCCTACCATACCACCGCAAACCCCTAGCTACACCTTCTTTGGATCCATACTAGAAAGAATTCAGAAATATATCATGTGTAATAAAGTGATAGATACAAGATATCATGAAAATTTATATCTATGTGGCATTGAGTGACCATGTTACTGTATTGGTTTGGGACACAAGGCCCATTGATGAACATGTTAGCAGATATCCTCCAGGCATCGAGTTCCATGTTGGTCTGCATGGCTAACTGGGTAACCTTCCACTCAGTATCCACAAGTCATTGAGTTTTTGGTTGGCCCAAAATTCTACCTTTCTCTATTAATACTATTTATACACATTTTGCATGAACTAAATGACCCTTCCCTATGTTCATGTCACCATTGTCTTAATAATCCATGCATACTCCCCCCCCTCTAATTATAGTCATCCCATGATGGTACTCCTATTATTATCATGATATAAAAACATCCAAAATAAATATGATATATCCCATAAAAGAGTTGAGTATACATATAAATATATAACACAACATAAGATAATGATTCATAACACCTATAAGCACACACAAGCAACTAAGAAGTTAACCATATTCTATTAGTCTATATAAGCACACTCATGGAATCAAACATCATTTCATTCTTATACACACACACATATAAGGAATATATCTATAAACATTAGGGATTACACATAAAGGTAAAATATATAACATAAATTATGAATATTAATTATCATATATAAACACACATATATTATCATCATTAAACATGGTATCATCAGGCTAGTACTATATAGACATATGGTCAGGGAATCAAACACGGTCTCATGAGATCTATATCTTATTTAGAATATCCATTCACCCAATAGTGTCCATGAAATTCAAATAATTCATTATTGATGAATCCTTGGCCATTATAGACTGACATCATGTTCACAAGGTTTCGTCATGTCCCCAATAACTTTTCCCAATTTCATTGGGCATGATTTATTTAATTAATTAATACATCTAAATAATTAATTAATTAAGAAGTGATTCTAATTGAAAAAAATATGTATTTAATTTTTATTCACCCAATGTTGGATAAACTCATATCACATGACAATAAACCATTCATAGTACCATATAGTAGAGTACACGAGACCACCTTCCTAATATAGAGTCAACTCCCAACCATTAAAAAAACCAACCATTTTTCTGAGTCTATCCAAGAACGTTTATAATTCAACATTCTCCATGAGGTTATACTCAAGCCCATGTAATAAAATTTATAATTTATAATTAAAATATAATTATTTAGCTATTTACTAGGAAAATCACATTTGATGGAAAAATGACATACTAGATGAAGGACTTATCAGGTACCAACACCTAGTCGAAACCATGACCAACCATCCATAGATGTCCTTTAACATACATCTAACATAATTTTGAGAACAAGACCTATCACATGAAAAAAACAAATACCCGTGGAATATAATTAAATTGGAATATTTTTAGTATGTACAACATAGAGATTTAACTTAAATGAAACATCATCCCAATTGACTTCGACCACTCTCGACATATTCCATATTCTAGAATGAGAAATGAAAACTCTATTCAATTCCATGGAATGTTCGCTAATTAATCTCAAATTGAAGATAAACCAAATAAGATAACATCAAGGGGTATGAATTCATATAAACACCTATTAATAGTATCCCTTAATCATTATAGGACATCATCTAGCCATGTCGATCCAAGTCTCAATCATTTTGGACAATTCCATCAAGATCTGATGGAATTGTCACTAATTCTCTAATCAATATCACACCTATGATTAATCAGTGACCGAGATGAATAATGGGAATAGGATAAAAGGATAATTGATATTTTAATGAATTATAAAGGTTGTAACATACCAACAGGATCAAAAATTTAGAAAACTGCAATGGTGTACCACCAAATGAGGAAGAAGGAGATGAAGATCATACAAGAAAAAAAGATCTCACTCAGACTCACCATTGGTTTGAGTCAAGATCTAAACTAGATCAAGGATATATAATTGAGATAGGAATATGGGAATATGAATAAATGATTCATTGAATTTCAAGTAAGGACATATAATTTCTAGGGGATTTTTTGGCCAAAATGACCAACCCCCCCCCCCCCCCACACACACACACATTAAAGCTGAAATGTTTTCCCAATCAGCTAGCCAGTGGACTTCCAAACAGCCAATGAAGGATCGGTAGGATGGTGATACCTTCAATGATGTAAAACCATTTCATGTATTATGAGCTAACTAGTCACCTATTCTGGAAAAAAATAGCTTCATCCCACCCCACTAGCTTACCGATTATTGCAACAATATCCTCTACTTCTCTAAGACTCCTATTCTGAATTCTGGACCATCTAGTCAATATTAAAGCCTATGTTCAATCCAAAAGACCTTTTAGATCTCAAAACATGAAGTATCATAGTTTAATACTCACGTTTTTTGAACTAGAAGCCCTCTAGATGAAAATACAGGTTTCCTCCAAAATTTCCCACCTATAATGAAATAGTACACTATAATATCCTCACAGTAAGACTAATTATCCTAAATAATCTTCGGTATCATGTGAATCACACCAACTAAAAAATTTAGTTCCTCATTTATAATGAGTTAATCAGCATTTAACCCCAAATAAAAACTCACTACCATAAGGCCATGGTTATTCTTGAATTTCACTCACTCTACCCCCACAAGAATCACTGAAAAAACTATTAAAGTTGATTTGTAAGGACATTGTTGTCCAATATATAGACTATGGTAAAGAAATCAGTCTAACTCAACACATTAAAATATATTCAACCAGTTACTTCTAAATCATCAAGGTGCTCCCAACCCTAAGAATTGAAGAAATAAAATGTTTTTTGAATGATTAATGAAACACTTAGTGCAGTTCAGTTCCATCACACTTGATCAAACACCCGACATGGGTTAATGGTTGACACAAAAACCTCATTCTTGGTTCTGAGTAAAATACAAAAGTATTTAACGTCCATATTTAACGTGAACATGGATAAATTTTTAGAAGGACTTGGATAATATTATACACCTCCTTAATACCCAACATGATGAGATTTATGTGGTTCCAATGCACAATAATCAGGTTCACATGGAACCACCAGTTGGTACCTTTCTAGCCATCATCCAATAAATTTTCTTTAATTAAGCAACTGAAATTACACAAAAACCACAATAATGGATTAATAGTCATCTTATAAATCATTAAATCAATAAAAAATACTTACTGAATTATAAAAAAATTATATTTTTTCCTTAATCTATTCATCAATCACTTGAAAAATCCATAATACCCTCAACCATGCATCAATGCACAAACAGTTTGGATACTTCATGGTGTAAAACAATTTATCCCAATTCCAAAGCACAGATGTGGACACCATATGACAGTACATTTGATTTGAACATCATAAATTGAATTTAGTATAATATTCTATTTGTTCCACCACTCAACAATATCCTATATTCACCATGATATTCCAAAAAACATTCTTACACCAAGTGAGACCATTCCCAGAAGAGAGATATTTACTCGTAACTAAGTTGATTCTCTAAAACATAGTAGTATCTATATAGTCAGCCCATTTTTATAACATCAGTTTAACATGGCTCCAATAATTTTAACATCGAATAAAATATCTAACAGTGATCATCCACTCACACCCAACTTTCATGAAAATACTAAGCGTTTCTCACACAAGGATTCCCAAAATGTTGTTCACTAAATTTTACAATACATTCAGGATGGTAATAACATATTCTAGTATCTTATCCATGATTTATGACATTAAAACTAGATTATTATCAACCCCTAATGTAAATAAGTACACCAAAATAATGCACCTACATTGAAAATAAACTCAGTTTTACCATAAAATGGTACCATGATTCATTGTCGATTCTCGATTCCAACATAAAGAAATATCCAATCACATCAACCTCAAGGATACATAGACCAATTTGATTCATAAAAAATCAATGGTTTCTTACACTAAGTGTAACCTCCAATGAAAAATCAATGTCCAACAACCACTTTCTCTTCTAAGTTCATTAATAGTACCTCAAAACTTTCAATGGTCACCCCACCACCCAACTTCACCAGTTCAAATAACCTCATGCAACCATAGCATGAATGATCACACATCAAGTGTTTCTATGAAAGGAAAAACATCACCACTTATTACTATAATAAGGCTATTTCTCCATGGGTCAAGGACCATTGAGCCCAAACTCACTCACATTTTCATTTTTCCACACAAAAGGAAACCACACCAACAAACTCAGGCACTCTTAGTGATCCTATTAAACAAGAGAATCTCTTTTATACAATGATTTTTCATGTTCCACCCATCACACAGGTGTTAGTTTATGCTGCAGATCAATTATCCACACTCAAAAATTCCTTGTTCCATCCACATAATATTATCGCTCAGCATAAAATGATAGTTTTATTCAAAAACAATAATTTAGAAAACCCATATTTTTACCTATCAAGCCACAATTATGTATATGCTCAAAAAACAATCCATATATTTTTACCAAAAATTCTAGTGCTTGATACTCTCAAGTTACAGGTAAATTTTCAATACCTTCTTTTAATCCTTTAAAATGATAGTTAAATTCATATGTAATTTTCATCACAGAAAACTAAAAATAAGGCATTATCCTTGACTATTAATTCTCAAGGAACATCCTCACATTGGTTACCATCACACTACATGATACATAATCTCAAAAGTAACCAGTGTCATATTTTAAAGGCCAATATTTCTTTTTCTAAAATCCAAAATGTTTACCTAGGGGCCACAACCCATATAAAATATTCTAGGAACATATTTATAGACATTACATGATGGATTTTCTCTTAGAATAAACATATCAAGGAAAAAGATTATTAGTTTGGTTAAATATAATGACACTTGTTATGTGCATCACACTGTGTAGACTAAAATTGACTACATTATTAACTATACATATCTAATGACTTCAAATATAAGGTTCATAACTAAGACCATTAATAATTATCAATTAATAAACAAGGAACAAATCATTATCAGTGCATTGAGGGACTAAATCATCTTCCCTGTTTTCTTCTCCATTATCACCACCATCATCATCGTCACCCATGTGTAGCTCACTTGAGTATCACGTGACCTTATATCCTATGTTGAAACACATTGGAGATTGAATAAATATAATTTCAACCAAAAATAAAATGTGATAATTTAGTGTATGTTCTTGAAATTTGTGCAACTAAGTCCTCATTCATTATAATAATCACATAATTTTAGCATATATGTCATAAAAAACAACATAATGAATATTATTCATGGGATACCGCTTGATGATATGGTCAAGAGTCAAATCAATATAAAATAAAATCCACAAAATACATTTTCATCATACGAGGTGAAAAATATATGACCATAATATTATAAATGATGAAAATCAATTTCATGCCCTGGTAACCTGGACTTTCCAAAGAAAAGGGGATTACAATGTATGTGATCGAGTATCATCGCAAGATCTGAAAAAAATTATGTCTCCTATATTCTAACTTCCCAAAATTTAAAAATAATGACTCTTATTCCATTGATAAAATTTTGTAACATCCTAACCTGAATCACGGAGTCTAAACCAGACTTCCACATTACCTCAGGTGTACATCTCCTTATAATTGAGGATATAGACTATCAGCGAGGGTCTATGGTCGATTAGTGTGGATACTATACCCTAGATTAGAGTAAATATTAAAAAATACATAACCAAATATCCATATAGTATTTGATTAGAGTAATAATAAACCAAATAATATTACATCATTAAACTTTGAATGTTGAAACAACATACACAATAGTTAAAACATGATACAAGACATGATCGTCCACTAGGCCGATCAAATACATAAGAGAAATTAATAAATGTATGAGAGGCTCTATAACTCAACTACTTACCTCATCACAATATCAAAACTCCGAAAGATGAATCTAGCTTAATGATACAAACAATTCCTCAACCCAACCTATACTTTTAATAAGTAAGGGTTTCTCTGGTTCCCAAGATCCATGGATTCCTATGAAGGCTATGAGTATGACCCAGCATGGTACCACCCACATGGTATTATACCGAAGTAGTAAACTTTTGTGTACATGAATGTTATAATATAAGAATAATGTAACATGAAAAAAATAACTAGACAACTACACAATATAATCACCAATGAACAAACAAGAAAAAACAACCATATACAGAGTGTTAATGTGCTTACCAAGACACCATGAACACTTAGGTGTGCATTCTTCATCTCCATGTTGGAACATATTCATAATGTATGTTTGGTGTAATCAAGTTACAGAAATGAAAAATGATGATCATGACCCTTGGTATCCTCATGGAATCGAGTGATCATTCCACTATCATGGGTTAGACCATATGGTTGACTGGTGAATATGTTACTCAATATTCTCAGTGCATCGAGTTCTAGGAGGGGCCACTAAGACAATATGTGAAAATTATACATGGTATCCACATGGAATCGAGTTCGAGGTGATTCTACAAAACCAGCATTCCGAATAATACTATCAGGGGAATTCCCCTAATATCACCATGTTGTTTCCCTTTGTCCATGTCTATTGTCATCATCATAGGCCTTGAAGACTTCCCTTATAAGTGTATCCATAACATTATGGTCCACATATTATCCCCACCATAAAAATACCTATAATGGAAACATGATAATTCATAAAATATAGAAGAGAAAATATATACACATAACCCAAAATATCATCATTATTCATATAAACTACAAGTACACCCTTGTGACTAACAACTCAAATATGGTCTATTAGGCTATCTAATAACACTCATATAATTTGGAATTATAAATTTCTTATGCATATATATATATATATATACATAGTGAACATATCCTTACACATTAGGGAATAATGCACAAAGGCACATCATAAGACATCCAACATGAATATCAATAACCATAAAGATTCACACAGAATTGATTATCATCAAACATGGTCTCATGGGGCTACACACACATGTTATCAACACATAAAAGATTGTTTCGTGGTGTATTTGTCTCATGAAACACATCTACACACCTCATGATGTCCATGAATTTTAAATCATACATTAGTGGTCAACCCTCAACCATTGGTGGTCAACATTATGCCGATTAAAATGGGTATGTTGTGTACCTTGACACTTTTTATAATTACATTAGTTATGATACCTTTATTTAATTAATACATAATGATCATTAATTAATTAAGAATTTCTTTTTATTCATAGCATAAAATAAATTTTTGGTTCATTCTACCAACGTGGGGAACCTAATATCACATTCTAAGAAACCTTCCAAAATACCATATGGTTGAGTACATGAGACCACCTACCTCAAACGATGTCAACTTCGAAACAATAAAAACCCTATATCATTTATCGATTCCCTTGAAGTTTATTTTTCCTCCAAAAATTGAAATAACGTTCTACTCAATTCCATGCATTAAAAATTAATTAATTAAAATTCAATTATGATTAATTAATTTCTTATATGGAAACTCACATTTAAAGGTGAAGGGAATACTTACTAAAAGATATACCACGTACCACCGCCTAGTCAAAACCATGATCAACCATCCATGGAAGGATTATAATTTAATTTCAAAATCATTCTAGGGAAAATCCATATGACATTGAAATGAAACAATGATATATTTAATATAATTAAATGTTATACTTTTGAGTACAACCAACCAAGAAACTTACCTTAGTTGTATAGTCACACCAACGGTGTTCATAAACTCCTAGTATACTACCAATTCTATGATGAGGAAAATTACCATTTCAATTCAATGGTATATTGGAAAATTCAAATAAATTTTACCTAAAAATAAATATTATATAATTAAGAGACGTACATACAATGCAATTTCCATAAACAAAATGTGTTAACTAATATGATACATCCTCCAAACATTCTAATCCAATCATCTATCATTCTTCGATAATTATATTAATATCTATTAAAATCATCAACAATTATCTAATAAAGATCATGTAAATGATGAATTCATGAGAAAATATTATCAATGGAGAGATTATTCAACTATAATTAAGACATAAAAATATTTTAAAGGAAAAAAAATATTCCAATAGGATCATCCATGTTGAATGATAAAATGATCTAACACAACATGAGGAAGAAGGTTATCTAAGTAAAATAAGAAAAAAGGATCCCACACAGAAACTATATTGGATTGAGTCTAGATCCACCCCTGAACAAGGAGGGATCTTGGAGGGAGGATGATATGAAAATGGTTCCATATTATATTCCCATAATTAGTTATGTCTATACAATTTAGAGGGGTCTTAGTGGCCAAAATGACTAAATCATCATGTCATTAAATTTTTTGAAGTGTGCCCCACCGACCACCTGCTATAGGATCCATGATTAGTCTATAAGAAAATTTGGGTATTTCGACTAATTCATACATCACTATATTTCTTGTGATTCATTCATATTATTAGGGCTTCATCCCATATACTGGACTACCATTCAGGGTTACCAACTATCCAGTGGCTACAGTTTGAGCCTTGACTACTCCTGGCCTCCTCTACTAATTTATTGATCCTAAAGATGATCTATAATACTAATTTCAATTCATAAATCATAGAAAATATGTTAAATCTTGAATCATCTTTGCTTCAAACTGAGTTCTGAGAATGAGTCATCCACCATAAATAAAGTTATTGTTTTGACTAAAATTGAACACTAATAATGATATGGGTCATTATCTAATGATAATTGGTATTAATTGGAAAATATAAATGGATTTTAATGGATTTAATAAATATAACATCACCATTGATGACCCTCATTAATAACTGGTTGATGTTAATATAGTTATTGGGATGTTATTAGTCTTCTGATGAATTTAATAACATAATGATAGTGAATCCAATTATTCTTTTCCCTATCCCAAATACGGATATAATATTTATTGTGATTAAATAGGTATATGAATGGTAATAATGATTATAAACAACTTTTTTATTTTAGTGTATGCTTATTTCTAGTTACACCCACATAAATAGAATTAAAAAAATTATCATCAATTAGAAATTGTTTTTCATGCTTTGAAAATGTAGGTACACGAATTATTTAGTGAGAAGTTTATTTTTTATATCAATCCTAAAATTTTGAGATATAAATTTTCATAAAATAATCTCAATCTCATATTGAGTAATTGAATTTAAAATCATTAAAAAAATCGAATCATTACCCCTTGTATACTCCTAGAAAAATGAATGTTATTACAAACATGCTGAGTATAATTACTATATCCTAGGTGATGAAGAAAAATAGTGGGGAAAGGAAACTGATTATTGTATTTAAAAAATACAATATTAATACAAATACAGATAAGGATATGATGTTATTATTAGATATATAATCCCTATATTATCTTCTTGAATTTATTTTTTTAATAATATAGATTCATGAGAAATAATAGAAATGTAGTGAAATATAATAGAATTGAAAGGAATCTTCCTCAACTATCCACTACCACATCAAATCTAAGAGTTTACCTAAACATGAAAAAATATTCCCTCATCTCATTTTTATACATCCCCTCCTCAATTAATGTAGGTCTTTGTAAAATTGTCTAGCAAGTGCTCATCAGGTTTACTATAAAGTTCATTTTATGGCATCTTTAAAATTAAATAGTCGATGGAAAAATATTTAAAATTCTTTTCCACCTTCAATCACTCCCACAGATCCTTCAAATATGTGAAAAGTGGAATTGGATGTTAATTTTTTTTGTGTTCTTGAGTGTATATCAAAAATTTACCATGCTTAAAATTAACTTATTTCCTCATTAAATATTTATTTAAATATATAATGAGTATAAAATATATATCTCCTCTTAAAATATTCCACATGGGTTGGTCTAAGTGTAGTTTCACATAGAGGTTTTCATTTTTTTCCAAACACTATTGAAATCCATATTTTTTAAAAATGTTAACTTGACATTAAATTTTTTTAGACATCCTAAGTGATATAGAATAGAATATTTAGATATCATGGATTTTTTATGTTATAAAGAAATTCTATAAAATTCAAAATTAATTCTATGTAGACTTATATAACGACACAATTCATAATAAAAAAGAAGAAAATTCTTACTAAATGTATAGAATTCAACTAAAATACATTCAAGTTGTAAAAAATCACTAGTACACATGTATAATTACATTTATAGGTGTGTGAAAAGGAAAAAGTCATATAAAATTAAATCTAGAAAATTTCATATCCAATTAATGTTATATGTGATATTTTCTATTGATTTTTTAGAGCTTACAATAAGAAACAAATCTTTTTCAATTATTTCAAAAAATTATTAAAAACATTTAAAATATTTAGTTGATATAAGTTCTAAATAATTCCCATAATATGCCTAAAAACATGAAATGATGAAATTTATTTGAAATATAAAAATATTGGGCTGTATATCCTTGAAATAAATAAATAATGAAAAAATAGATATGTTAATCCACCCACCCTCAACACTTGGACTCCCAAACAAGTAACCATAAAAAGAAACACTAATGTATTTTTACAACACATATCAAAGAGAAATATTAATTAAATATCCAAGTAATATAAAATTTTCATGCCTCTTTAGAAAATTTTATTTCAAAAACTCCATTATGATCATTTAATTATTTCCCCTTTAATTCGTACATCCATAGACACAAAATAGTTATGTGACATTAATTTTCTTCCATACCAAAAAGTAGATTTTCATTAAGTATTTTCTCATCCACCTCATGAATGGTTCACTATATTTCTAGATTTCTAGCTAAAATAGTCAAAAACATGTGTTTATCATGAGGAATTGTTGGGTGTGTTTAAAGGTCAAGTTATTGGTAGGTTTTATATTGTAAATAAATTTGAGGCATAATAATTATGTGGGATATTTTTGAAACAAAAAATACAAGATTCATTTTTCACTCAAAAATGGTCTCATCTTTACTCCATATAAGAGTAAATCATCTAAAACTATTCTAATCATTTTTGAGGATATCAAACAACATATTCCTTTCAAAAACACACTTTATCCACTCAAATGCATCCATAAATTTACTTCTGTTGTTATTTTTTTCAAATCTATACAACATTTATTTTGGAAAGAACTGATGGATTAATTGTGTTTAAAATGATTTTCTGACTTCCTGAATATTCTTATGAATGTAAATAATTGTTTTCTTTAATTTTTAAATATCATTTTTTATTTATTATTACATAAATGTCTTAGAACATCATATTATTTTCATAATTTTAAATAGATTCATTAGAATATAATTTTCAACTATAAAATACATTTTTAACAAACCCTATGATTTTATGATTTTATGATATTCATATAAATTAAATTTCATTTACAGCTTCTCTTACATGCAAAATTAAGCCTAAATAAACCATAATACAGTATATTGATATAACCAAGCCGTTAAATTGATGGTTGAATAATAATAACTACTATATAACAAATATATATCACGGTTTTGTATAAAAAAAATAAATTGATAAATAAATACATATTTTTTAGAAAAATCATTATATACTTTAAAAATAATTTCTTATCAAAAATTGTTTTTATTTCTTTCTAAAAACAAATACAATAATTTATTTCTACCAATTATAGATAATATATTGGGAAAATGACATTATTTTTGGAAATATGTATGTCATAATTATCTTATAGTGGATATATGATAATTTTCTAAAAAAATTAATTTTTAGATGAATAATAAAAAATAGTAATTTTCATAATTTGTTTTGTTTTTGTTTAAGGAACATAGAATGTTCAATTTTGTTTTAAAATTATTTAAAAGTATCATTTGTTAATTTAAATATGATTAGTCTAATTATGTTCATTATAATTAATTTTATGTTTTCTTTAGTTGTAAAACATTTAATACTTTCAAAAAAATAAATTATAGAGAATTATTTTTCATTGTGTATTGTTGGTTTAATTTAAAATTATTATTTGAAAATTCTGTGAATTGGATATCGAAAAAGTTCATTCGATATTTGGAATGAGTATAATCAAATTTTTTGAATATTACCTTTTATTTTTAACAATTATTCATAATATCCTTGAGAAATATTCGTCACAACTAAAAGTGTAAAACAGGTAAAATTGGGTTAAATTTTTCGGATAAGGCTTTTCAATTTTTCTAAAACATTCCATTATATTATTTTATGAGTGGTGTTCTTCCATTGATAATTTCGTATCAAATATATGGCCTTTGGATCCATTTTTATTTGAATACAAACTTTAAATTAATTAATAAAATAATAAATAAAAAATTCTACTCTCGTGAATTTAATATCTCTAAAATAATTATTTTATTATATTAAGAGGATAAGTGAAATTTTAAATGATTATTTGGAATATAATTTATTTTTTATAATAGTATATTATATTTAATTTTATTTATTAAATAATTACCTTAAATTCTTATACAATGCCAGCACGGTGCTTGTGTACGTAGTAGAAAAACAAAGTAAATGTTTTTAAAAACACAAAATGAAATATTTTTTCTGTGAGTTATAGTGCCCCAACAATTTTATATATTAATATAAATTATTTTAAAGGTTTTATAGGTTGATACTCAGATTCCATTACAATTAGGAATTCATGAAATTCAAACTTTGTGAATAGTTCTGAAAATTACATTGCAAGTATTTTATGATTAAATTATTTTATTAAATTATTTTAAAGTCATAAAAACTTGAAAGGGGACAGGTAGGATGAGAAATAGTAAAAACATTCATCACATGGTCATTTCTGATACAATTGGTACAATATAAGTAAAATTATAACAATTTAATGTAAATAACAATGTTAAAATATTTAAGACTAAAATATGTCAACCATTGGGGCCAAACCAAATGAAAAGGGTTAAAATAATACCATAACTGAATTAAATTTCATTAGATGGTGATATTTTGGCCTCATTCAATTTTTTATAAAGTATATGTAATTTTGGAATCCATTTTTATGATAGTTAATTATATTTTTATCTTTTTTATAATACCCAGTGTGCCTTACTCCTCCCTAATAATGGACCCCCATTATCTTATTTCATTACATAATTTTGAGCCATCTAACTCAATAAATCCATGCCTAATTATTTTATAAAATTATATAGATATTAATTAGAGGAACTTTTTTCTTAAAATAATATTCTAATAGTCCATAATAAGTGATCTAAATGAGGCATACCAAAGAAGTTTTGGCTGGAGCACCATTGACGCAAGTCAAACTTGAGGTAAGGGATTTTTCCTTCAATATCATTTTAAAAGTGATAATTTATGTTTAAATATTCATTTAGTAAAATTAGACGATTATTCCCTAATAAATCCCTTTCATTTTATTCTTCCTTTTCTATTTCTTAATAATACTTATTCTCTGTTTATTTTCCTCAAATTCTGTACCCATGAGAACGAAAGAATTTTTTTAATGAAAAATGATTTTATTTCAATCTTCGGTGGAAAATACATTTTATTCAATATCAATGTTTTTAAAAAATTTATATAATTTTTTTTATATTTTCAATGATTTTCTAAAACCACATTTAACCATGATTAATCTTTTTAAAAAATAGATTAAAAGGAATCTTCTTATCATTTTCTGAATGAGGTACTTTAGTCATCTTAGCTAAAATGTGAAAGGATCCACTATTTTAATGTATATAACATGAATAAAAGTGCCCATTATCATGATTTCTCAATGTTATGAAGATCCCTTTACATATTACCATGATTATTTTTATAGAAAAATTTTCCATAAGATTTAGAAATTATACAGTGTTTTAATATGTGATTTAAAAATGGGAATTTTTTTTTTCTCAAGAAATATTATTGTTATATTTAAAAAGAAAATTCCCATAAATGATAACGTCATCTGATTTTAATTGTGATTTACTTATGATATGATCCAATGATTGCATCATTATTCATTCATTTTATGGTTAATGGTTTTGATGATTAAATATTGATTAAACCCATTTTATTTTCCATGGGTTAATATATGATGAATGTTTATATGATCTTGTGCCCAACACAATAATGGATTTATGATTACGTGATGGGTGGTCCTAAAATAATATGTCTCTATAATGAATTTGTAAAGGATTTATATTCTATGGACTCAAAGGGTGCATGAGTGGTTATTCCACACCAAAAAATATAGGGTATATAAGATGTTATCCCTAGAAGAAAATAGATTACATTGGAGTTTATATCATGCTAGAAAGAGAGTACACGGGAGAATATACTAAGCCCTATTGTTGAACAAGGTAGGTTATCCCTAGCCTAACATATTACAAATGTCTTTTTGGGTATATTTGACATAATATTTATGATTATGATTATGCCACAATTTATGCCACTGTTTTATGAATTGATCTTATGCCAATTTCATGTTATCACGTAAAATATTAATTGATTCCTCTATGATTCATGTCTTACAAACTGTTGATATTTATTCCATGATTCAAAATTATGATCTTTGATATGTAGGTTATGGTTTTCAAATGATAAGTTAATGATATCTATAATGGTTTGAACATTCAATCCCATTAATTTGAGAAATTTATGGCATTGAAGGTGTATGGGGTTCTTTAATTGGTGTTAGGGTGTGGGTAGTGGATGCTAGCTAAAAAATTAAGAAAAGAATGAGTCTATGGCATATAGAATTTGTTTGAAATATGGAGGAAAGATGTTTTTTCATGGATAGGCCGGCTATGGAATATAATCTTAGAGGATGAGATTTTGTGAGACTTCTATTTTCTTCATAGCTAGGTTTTTGATATAGAGACTACTAAATAGATCATCAAGATAAAGTTATCATCATGATACCAAATTCAACACATCTATAGTGCCTTCTATTGGATTTATGATAGAGTCATAGAGGGTAAATACAGAGGTTCTACTATTTTTGGGGGTTGTTGTTCCATGGTGTTGGGTTATAGTGTTTGTTATTACATAGTTCTTCAGATCAATTTCTGGACCTCATCATGCCTCTTAGATGCAGCTTTGACTAGTCTCAATAGGGTGTGGTCCTTTACCTTGTACTATGGTCTTTCCTTTTTTTCATTGGTCTCATGTCATGGTGAGTAGTGTTCCATCATGGTTTTATATTTTTTAACATGTTATAAAATACAAACCCCCCCCCCCAATAATTCTCCTTATTTTGGATTTTCTCTTAGTTATTGGGTTACCCAAGTTTGAAATTTTGTTGTATTTTATCCCTTTTTAAAGGGATTTCAACCTCATCCATGTGAGATTAAATATTAGTGTTTTAAATTGTGATTCCTTATTTCCATCACCATATTTTATTTTTTTACTCAAATTTATATGGATAAAATCAATAGAGTTATTGGTTTTTGTGTTTCATTTATAATATAATTATATGGGTTATTGTGTTTTAGGTTGTGGAATGATTTTTCTTTTATTGTGGTGCTTGGAAGTTATCTTCCTCTTATTCTAACCTAAGGTGGTGTTTTAAAAAGAATTGTTTAAAGTAGTGGATAACTTATATAAGTTATAATTTTACACTATAGAAGGGTTCATGGGACACCATATAGGTTCTTGGTACATAAAATGTTGAATTTATTTAAATTTATGTTCATCCTTAGCATTCCATGATATTAGGGGTTGAAAAGGGTTATTTTAGGGGATAGTAGATTTATAAAATGGTTGGTGTATGGTTTATAAAATTGTGTGGCCATCCATGAAAGGCTAATGGGGATTGAAATTTTAATTTTTCATAGTATGAGAATGATTTATCAAATTTTCTAAATACTAGGAGAAAATGTGCATCCTTTTTTGTGTATGTGGTAACATCTGAATGGTTGGTGTAGGGTTTTCTTATCCGTGTAGTCAAATAGTGTGTTTTGTGTAGCACATTTGTTTTTTTATTTTCCTGAATTTTATCTATTTATTTTTATACATATTTGGCACATTTTTAATCGCTTTAATGTAAAACCCCTCTACTTAACATGGAAGGTTCTTCCATCTCCATTATGGTGGAGTATCCTTAGTGGCTTGGTTATTTGGTTTAAGGTAAGTCTAAATCATTTTAATTTCTTCTACCTTCCCATTTTTTGTGCTTCTTATCTCATTTTCTTGTAATTGTGTAAAATTGCATAGTGGGGTTTTTTAATACTATGGTTTTAATGTTTTTTTGGTTTTCTTGTTTTTGGTTTAGTTGTGTGAGGCCTTCTCCTACCTATTTCAGGTGGTTTTCATTGATGATGATGAGGATGTAACTGATGTTGAGGTAGATGTCTCTATTTAGGGGATATTTTCATGGATTAACTTTAGATTATTAGTATTATTATATTTAGTTTTATTAATATTCAATTAAATTGATTTATTTTCAGATATTTATTTCATTTTTGTTGTGATCCATTGTTTTTATTGGTAATTTGAGTTTTTCAAATGGTTTATAAAACAATAGTGGCTTTTATCAACTCCATGTTTTTGATGAAATAGTTCAATGTGGTGTTACAGTCTTTAAGAGGATTTCTATGGTTGTTTTAGAAGTTATTTTTCTTGTGAAGGGTTTCATTATAAAAATGGTAAGATATTTTGTAAAATTGGTTTAGGAATCATGATATCATAGATGGAACTTATAAGTGTTTAGGTTGGCATTGATTAAGATATGGGTTCATTAGGTTTTCAGTGAAGGGTTTTTTTGTAGGGTCCCTGAGGTCCTTCAGGGAGGAACACCGTGATATCTTTTATATGGATTAAAATGTATTTAGATAGAATTTTGTGGGAAGACTTTGAGAGATTCGATTCATTTTTAGAGAGACTGTGAGAGCTCTTAAAGATTAGTTGGGTAAGACCATGAGAGATTTCACTTTTTTTATCTAGATATAATAATTAGTTTGGACTCACTCAATTTATACCCAAATGTTTGGTGCCCTAAGTTCACATAAAACATTCCATAATTAGTTATATTCTTTTTTTCATTTGATAAGTTCCATGTTTTTATACTATTAAGAGTGCTATTCCCATTACTATTGATATGGTTATATGATTATTACATTCAGTTATATTGTATTTTTTCTGATCATGTTGTGTGATTCGACCAATTTAGTTTATTTTATCCATGACTTAATTAGATTCAGAAAACCTTAGTTATTTTTGGCGAAACCCCAAATGGATTTGAAAGGAATCATAAATTTTGGAATGTTTTCAAATAATTGTAGCTTTGAATTTTTTTTAAAAACTATTCAATTAGATTTCATGGTTTTAAAATCCATAAATATATTAATGGTGTTATCTAATTGGTAATAACCGTCAAACCCTTCATATTCATTTAGGAATATTTTGACATTCTTTTTCAAAACAAAGAAATAGGCAAGGGAACTTTATACCTGGGTGGCTGTTCTTTATTACCATTGTCCTCTATATAGATAGAGGATACATGGTCTCACTAGTTTGGGTCATGAATATTCATTTTTGGGATTTTCATCCATTAGGATTCATTTATAGGTCTTTTTTGGTATTTCTCCCATTGTTTTGTGTTTTGGGATTTTTATATGCGGTTCCATGTATATGTCATATTATGGATTTCTTATATATGATGTAGGTTTATTAATGGTATCTGATTTTTATGTATTATGTTGATCTAGATGTCATATTTTTTACTCTAATGATATTTTCATGGCCATCCTATTTCATGGATGGGTCAGGGTAGTTTACCATGGTGAAAACTATCCCCATGAGATTGTTGGTTATTCCCAATGCTTCATTATAAACTATGGTGATCATGAATATTCTTTGAGCCGCATGGAATGATGGATTAGGTTATGTTTCAAGTTGAGCTAAGTCGGATAATTAAAAAATGTCATAATAGGGCCACGTTTCATTTAGGATTCAATGGTAGACAGATCCAAGGAATGTTAGGGATCTAAAGGATGGAGTGGAGGAGTTTCTAGCCTACTTTTTTTTATGTCAGACCTCAAGTTTTCATGGTTGTTGTGAGAATATATTTATTTTTTGAGAATTATTATATATTATTATTATGCAATTTTGAGGTATTTTCATGTTGGTATTGAGTCCCAAAGTGAGTTTGGGGGATTTTTGTTGTTCGAGGTGTAAGACTGTGGATTAGATGAGGTTCATGGTTAAGGCCCCTGGTTAGTGGTAACCTTATTAATCCCCTCCAACATTATCTTCTAGACCAAGTTACACCGACATGGTTTGTGCATTGTTATACTAACCATGCAGTTAAATTGTGCATATTATGAAATTCTTGAAATTCTTATTTTTTCAAACATTTTCATTGGGATATTCTCTTGATGCAAGTGATTCTGGTTAAGACCCTTTATGGTAGTAATTTTTAGCTCAATTTTTATCATTTGATATGGAATTAATCTTGAAAAAGATTTTGCTTCATGTTTTGTATACTATACCTCATAGATGAAACTAATAATAACTTATAGAGGGCTCTGTGAATAATGACCCCCATGGAAACCCTTCTTTTTATCTATCTCTTGTAGAGTCATTATTTTTTATGATCCAATACTTAGGTCTAGTGGGATGTTGAGAATAGGCTTGAATGGGGGTCCATGGTCAGAGGTTTATGAGGATAATCAAATGATGTACAGTGAATACAGGGTATCCAATGAGCCTAAGGAGTATTTGGGTACTATCAATTATATATTTTAGTTCATGATGAACCCTAATACCTCTATGGTATTATTTTCCACAATTGTACTAGAAGGACCAATTAGAAAGTGGTTATATTCAATGGTTCTTGTAGTGTTTCTTGAGGATCTCATGTAGGTCAGTTTTAATGTATCCTTAATTCAATAATTCTACCATGGGGCCTCGAGAGCAGTGAATGCACTAAATTTTTTTAAGTTGGAACAAGGATACCATTTGGTGATGGAGTACTCTACTTGAATTACGATTTTGGTTTATGCATCTCCATATCTCCTCAAATGTGACTACCTCACGACTTGATGTTTTGAGATGGAATTGAGGACATATATTTTTTCCATTATTCTTATTTATTTTCTACCAACATACTCAGTGGTGGTTGAGAAAGATTCTATGGTATGGGCCAATATAGATGGTAAGACAAGCCTCATTAGAGTTTATATAGTGGGTGGTATCAAGAGCAGCTCATTCAAATAGAAATGGAAGTGGTAAGAGCCTCATCGATGCAGTGACAAGAATGTTTATTAGTCATCAGGTATGGATCTAGTGGTTTCTATTGGATGTAATCTACTTATCAATTATCAATGTTGAAATTTTGGAGACCCTTGGGAAAATTTACCAAAGGCACCAAGAACATTCCATCGGTGTGTGAATTCAGTTCATCTTTAGCATTTTTATAAGGCTTTTGTTCTTGGGAGTTGTGAAGGATCTACATTTTCAAACGGTTATAAAGTGGATTCTAGTGAAACCAATGGTGGGAAATATTTCCCTAGTGAATGGGGGATTGTCACAAAGGAAAGAAGGATTAACACCAGCTAGATTCTACATGTTTTTATGAATTTGAGTTTGTTCTAGAGGATTTAGATTCTAGGCCGGTCATCATGAGAGGTATGGTGTTTATTTCTTCATCTGTTGAATATATTCTTTTTTATTTAGGTTTATCCTAATGTTTTGCCTCATTAAAATCCTTTTATTATTTATGTATCTGAGTTTTGTTTATTTTATTTACTATGTATCTTCTTCTCATATTATGTAGGAAGAAAGAGAAAGGCTTCAAGTTCCCAGAGTGTCACATTTAGTTCACTACGGTGGAACTTGTTTGGGATTTCCATGTTATAGACATTTATTTTTTCATATTCATCATCGTAATTTATTGGTTGATTAGTTTCATGAAATAGATTGACTATTTTCATCAAATGGTAATGTTCATTACTCTTTAAGGGATAATTATCATCTTTAGAGGTGAATTGGATCTATAATTAGGTAAGGATGGACCGTTTACTTCTAAAATGTATTTGGTCACATGCTAGATTTCAATATTGTTCCTCAATGCCACAGAGAAGAGTGTAGTTGGTGGACTTATAGTTATCGTGGATAAGTACCCTACCTTATCCTATAATATTTTTTTGACATTACTTACCAAGTGAGTGGTTGATTTTACCATCAATCTACTGTCCATGATGATCCCCATATCCTTATTATCATACTGGATAGCTCCAACCAAGCTATAGATTTGAATTTTTAGATAGTGGATATTAAGGGAAAATGATTTACTTATCTTACCATGTCACTATAGTATTCTCTAGTGACATTTTCAAAGAATTTGGATGGAAGAATATAACTTTTTATAAAATATTTTAAGATTAATCAGGTGAATATAATGAATAAATACTCATTTCCTAGAATTGACTATGTATTTAATCAACTAAATAAAGGTTTCTAGTTTTTGAAGATCAATTTGAGATCTCGGTTCCACCTGTTGAGGGTCTTGGAAGAGTATGTTCCAAAAACCACCATTAAATGTTGGTAGAGACATTATGATTACATGGATATTCTTTTTGTTTTTACTAATTATCATATAGTCATTATGAAATTTCTTAACCAAATATTACACCTCTTATTGTACTCCTTTTTTTCATGTTTGTTAACAAAATCATGGTGTATTCTATGATAGAGGAGCATCATGCTGGCCATAAGGAGGTTGTTTTGGGAATTCTGAGGGTGAACCATCCATAGAAAAATCTATCTAATTATCAATTTTGGATCCAGGAACAACAGTTCATGGGTCACATGATTTTTGAGAGGGTGTTTCAGTGGATCATGGGAAGGTTCTAGTGGTTGTGTCTTGGGATCACCCAAATAATTTGTTTTAGATTAGATGTTTTTTGAGATTATTTGGGTATTATAGATGTTTTTTGGGACTTACCCAGTCTAGTATGCCCATTGAAATCCTTTAATATGAAATGGGCGATGTTTGAATGGTATGAGAACGACCAATATGATTTTGAGTATTTTCAGACTCATTTGATAACCATGACAGTTTTAATACTTCCTGTGTCTGGGTAAGATTACGTTGTCATTTTTTATTTTTATAGTGTGAGTTTTGGATGTGTGATAATGTAAAATAACAATAAAGTTGGGTATTTATCTTAGTATATATACCCATATGTGCAGAATTATCCCACCAATGACCTATAATTGGATGACGTGATGTAGGAAATGAAAACACTAAAAAATAATTTCTTCGGTGATAATTTTATATTCTACTAGGATCATAAGTTCCTAGAGTATTTTTTTACAAAGATATACCTAAAACTCAAACAAAGAGACTAGGTAAAACATAATTAGACGTCTAATTTATACATTGTCTGTTTGGTTGGGAAAGGGAATGTGGTAATTTATGTGTTATGTATGAACCCACCCATGTAAGTAGTTTGTGAGGAAGAAGATGTGCCGGGTATAATGATTTTTTATATCTATACCTAGAGGTGAATGAGGATGTTTCGAATTTGTTATTGGATAGTATATATTTTTTACTATCTTGAATATATTATATTATTAGTGAGAAGGTATCAGACCTCGAGTTTTAGATGATTATAAGTGTTGTAAATAGTGGGGAAGAACTCAAGAGATTGTTTTTTTCATTCCAATAGATCCCTCATACTAATAAAATTACAAGTTATTCCATCAAGAATGAGAAAGGAGGCGATGCAAGTGGAAAATCACAGCAGTTGTTTCATACACCCTAAGGCTACAAATTATTTACACCATGACTTGTCGATATTGGTGGCCTGAGATGAGGTGTTAAGGGGTGGATTTTTTCTCCTGGTGTATGACCTACCAGAGAATCAATGTTGAGAATTAGATTCAAGCTAAGTTATTTCATACTCCTCCCATATTGATGTGGAATCTTGGTGAAGTCTCAATGTATTTTTTTTATCCAACCTCAGACTCTATGTCGGAAAGATTATGTATTGGTGATTGTTGATCATTTCAAGAAATCAGAACACTTTCTTTCGATTATGGAGTCAAGGAAGATAGAGGATCTTGGAATCTTGTATATATAAAAGGTGGTAAGGTCCTATAGAGAGTCTTCGTCTATATATTTAGACCTAGATTTCCATTTTACTTATATATTCTAGAGGGAACTCTATGAGGCATTGGGAACGAAATTGATATTCTGAAACACATATTTCACATAGAAAAATTGTAAATCGAAGATGACCATAAAAACTATTGAGAATATATTGTGGTCATGTTTTCTTGATTTTATAGGATCATGGGAAAGGAACATAAGGTTTTATGAATATTCATATAAAAACAATTATAAATCCTCTATTAGGATAGACCAATTAGAGTAATTGAGTGATCTTCCATGATAAACCTTGTTGTGTTGGGCTGAAGCGATTGAGCATTCCATGATTGGAACAAGTATCATTAGGGAGGTGATATACATATATATATATATATATATATATATATATGGTGCACTTGAATCAAAAATAGATAGAGATAGCTCAAATACACCAAAATTAATATTATTATTGTGGTCTTCACCCATTATTATTTATGGTTTCTGATCAAGGGTTTCCTCGAGTATCTATTTTACTGGGACATCATCCCTTGGGAAAGAAGGGAAATTTAGTGAAACATTACATCATGTTGATCCATGTTGCGTAGAATCTTTGGATGGTTGCCTATTAGTTTAAGTCACCACCAAGGATATCGTCTCCCCATTAGATCCTTCTTGATTCTAATAAGTCCATATCATGCATTGTTTTTAGTATTGAAATAAATCCCATTTATTCATTAATTGATTAATTATTATTTTGATATTCAATGAATTTGGTTATATTTTGTAGGAGGAATAAATTTGTTATAAATGAGTAAAATTATCCAAAAAACAATGAATTTGACTAAAAGGAGGATTCCCATGATGAAGGATTATTATAGCATGCTTATGGGGGTCAAAAGTGAATAATCAGAGTGAAATTGATGTTATGGTGCTTGAATTACACCATTCATGATTTGAATCGTGTTTAAGGCATAGATGAAATCTAGAGAGTGAAGAGAATGTAAGATGAACCTTATATCTATTTTTTATAAGATTAAGATGTATATATTTTAATGATGCATTTATGTCTAATTAAATCCAACTATATCATACCTAATCCCTATAAATAATAGGTATATAGTTTAACTCCAAAAATTGATTACGAGATGTTGCCACTGTGAAAAACAACTGCCACAATCAAGATGATTAAAATATTATATTTATTTTCCTACCCCTTCTATATAGAATGACTTGATATAATTTGTGTTCCAAGAGTCAAATGAAGTGGGATTTATTATATTTAGGTATTTATTTTTTCAGTGAAATCTATTTTGGTTCTTTTACTACAACCCTAAAATTCCTAAACTATATTCTTTGATTTTATCATGGATAACAACTGTAAGATCGGAGAGGGATTAATAAAATTTAAATCATTAAATATTGACAGATACAAACCATGAACATTGGGTGTATGATTCACTATGATTAAATATGGTTTAGACTTAACAAAACTATTTAAAGAAATAATGTAATGTGGCCATTATAATAAGAAGAAATTTGTGATTTTGGTGTTGTTTGTTATAACCATTTTATTTTCAATTATTTGGTTACAACATAACATATTTTCCAATCCATTACATTATACCCCATAAGTCATGAACCAATATTTTGAAATTAAAAAAAATATTACAAATTTATTTGAATTGAAATAATTCACCATTTGTTATATTCAAAAAATATTAGTATTGATTTCATTCATTAAATATTATAGTATTTATTATTTATACTTATATATTCTTTTACCCTATCCCTATTCATTCAACCTCGGGACATTCCTTTCCTATACTACCCTATAGTTTAGTGATTTTTTATATTATAAATTTTTTAATTTGGTAACCCTAAAGAAAAAAAAAGACACCCCATGGGCTATCATGTTTTGGTTCTATTTCTAGAGATTGGAGAAAATATTTTATTATATTAATTATATATTAAAATTATTTTCTCATATCTTATATTTTATGATTTTATCATTGATTTTATGTTTTATTTTTTCCCTTTTTAGTGTTAGTAAGTATTTTTGGTTGTAAGATTGGGTTGCAATGCATAATAAAAACCAAGGATAGGTTCACCAACCTACTGGGGGATTTGATGTAGAAAATAAAATAAATTAAAATGATGAAGTACCTATTCAAATAGTTCTAAAAAAATTACCCAAGAAAAAAGATAAAACAGACCAACCCTCAGAATTGGATTTTAATTAAGTGAATCATGAGTGTGAAATAATTTAAAATAATGTATTGGTAAGAAATAATTCTTTTCTAGGATCCAATACATTATTTCCATGAATTTTCATGAACAGAGGTCCAATAATAAGGCAATATTGACACTAAAATTTAATGAGAGAAAGAAAAATTTATGGAACTAAAATAACCATAAGAGAATCAACAATAATAATATGGTACATCTGTAGAGACCCGAAGCTTGATGTAAATGAACATTAAATTACTTTTCTGGAATACATAATACATAACAAAAATAGACACACAAGGATCGAAATAGTTTAGTGTCTTTGGAAACTCAGAATATAAACTTCTAATCATGTTGAAATATCTTCAACAACTCCCATAAAGATCATCCCCTTTTTGTTTCCTTACCTAAAAACATTCTTTATTTCTTGGGGAAAATAAAACATAAAAAGGGTGAGATCAAATTCTTATTAAGGGCAATCATAGATAACATAAAACAATCCATAAACATTTGGAAGCAAAAACATGAACATGAATTTAAACATCAAAATCTTGAGCAAAGACATAAATTGTGGAAGTATGTAAGGAATATATCATAATGGAACGTCAACCATGATAAAATATAATGGGAATAAAGCATGTAATTGTGGAAACTATTCAGAACTTGTTATGACTTCCATAGTAGCCAAGGCATTGCTGCCAAGACCATCTTAGTGGACAAAGTCCCTTTCTGAATCAAGTTCACTCCTCATTTCAGTCCTGTAACAATGAACCGGATGAACTTACCATTCCATCCATGTCTATCTAATGAGATATAAATCTATACCCAATGCATTGGAGGGAGATATATTTCCCACCCATCTCATAATGAAATCATTCTTACTTGTGCCAAAAAATAATCTTAAAACAATCATCATAACCCAAAGAATAAAACGGGTTTCATAAACATTGTCCCATCATCTCATAATCCATTTAAAAAATGGACATTTCATCATAAGAAAAGTAAACCCATGTAAATAATAGAGACATTAAACTTGAAACATACACATATGAAATAATGTCATCATAGATGGAAAATGGTTTTGATAAAACACTTGAAATGAATTCTTGATAAAAAATCCTTTCCTTTTCAAAATCATTTTCCTTTAAAAAAATTCAAAGCAATTTCAAAAGAAAAGGATTTTGTTAAAAATAGTTATGAAATCCTTTAGAGTAATCCTCATAAAAATAAGGATTTATAAAACCATAAAAATCGTTTCATGCAGCATAAGTTAAAAAAATATTCCTCTCGTACTTTTTCCAGAAAAGTCAAAAAAGTACCTCATATGGTAAACAAAAGAAATATTCATTCCAAACATTGTGGTAAAAGTCATAAAAAGGTAAAAATGACTTTAAACATACATGGAATAATACTAAACATTTTATGAAAACATTTTTAGAAAACATGGACATGGAAGACAAACATAACCCTAGTAAATACTTATGAATAAACAACCTCAGATAAAAACAAGACTGGAAAAGTTATCCCTTACCTTACGTCCGATATGCTTCGTATGTATCTGAACCTACTGTATAATGATTTAAATAATTTAATTGAATTATTACAGAATCATATTCATTCTTATGATATCATATATGTTTCACTTATGACTTTATATTACCCATTCTTTTGTAAATTAATGTTAAAGTAGCATTTTGGGTAAAATCGTTTCATTTGTCATTCGTGTTTTAAATTGTAATTATTCATATGATTACTTAGATCATGGTTACTTACATCTATAATGTAAAACATTATTTATATATAATATATATTCATAATATACATATATATAACAGATCGATAAATGGAAAGAAATACACCGTTCATGGAGACGGTAGGCCGTACGTACGCATGAGCGCTATTTTTGTTTCCTTATTGAATTGAATGGAATTAAGTTGATGACATACTTATATATATAAATAAATCTAGTATCATTATCATGTCATATATTTCATGATTACTTAATATATATACTTTATAATCATTCATGAATGGTTAATCATTGAGAATGAATCTCATCACATCGTGGAGACGGTAGTCCGTACGTACGCACGAGCGATGATATAATTCCGATGATCTTGGAATTGTATTGAAGTTTATGAATAATATTTAAGAATCAATATCACTTTAAAATAATCATATATAGTCATTATTTACACCATTATACTCATCCAAGTAAGGTGGTGGTGGAAAATAGATTACACCACGACGTGGGGACGATATTTCGTACGTACGCACGCGCGGTGATTTCATTTTCCGTAGGATGGATAGATGGTGAAATAGGGTTGTTTCATAATTATAATAACATATCAGTATATGAGTGATTCTGATTTTATTACTTCATAATGAAACAACTAAATAAGAAGAATTATAAGAAGAAATAAAGTTGAAAGAATCGGTAACGAACATTACCTCTTCTTTAAAGCCAATATTTGAGACCTCCTCTTAGGGTACTACAATTGGTCTTTGAAGAAGACCAGAACATCTAGGATGTCTCTAGGGAAGTGTAGAAGATAATTTGGTAGGTTTTTGAGAGGTTGACAGCTCAAATTGTTCTGAGGATGAGAGGGAGGAGGAGCCCTTTTATAAGTGAGGAGATGGGCACCGTTGGAATTATAAGAAATATTAATTTATAATAATTTCCAACCCCACATAAAAACCTCAAAAAATGACTCATATTCAAAGATTAGATGACATAGGGTTATAATATCATCAAATAAAAAAATTTATACATGTAGGGAATTTATTTTAAACATTATCAACTTGATTTATCCTTAGTTAAGCTATTAAATTTTATTTGTGGTAATAAGATTACAAATTTTAAATTGTTATAAATAATTACTTATTTGCTGTGAATTATCCATAATTAGATAATTTATAACATTTTAGACTATATAAATTTCAATTTATAATTTTTAAATATTATTGTGATTTTTAAACAATTTAATAACATGTTATTTTTATAAAATAACAATAGTGTCAATTTTGACACTATTCATTTATTTGAATTTAAATAAAATCCGCACAGAGGATATAATCAAAATAAAATATTTAATAGGTTCCTAACATGTCATAGTAATCTAAAAAATTCATTTATAACATTAAATAGTTCATATAATATTTATTTTACTATTTTTAAAACCATTTTTTTGATATTTCTCTTAATAAAATAATTACTACAACATTTTTGTATAATTATTAAATATAATTATTTGTTGCATAAAAATAAAAAATAAAATAATAAGATGAATATAAATCATATATATTTTATAATAATACATTTGGTCCGATTTATCTTCTAAAACACCCAAATTTTAAAATGTTATATATATTCAATTATGAAGGTGACAACTTTGACATCATATAAAATAAAATAATATAAGTGTCATAATCACTTTTACAAGACTCTAAATAGGAATATATTTGGTCATTGGATGATTATGGTGTGTATATACACGACCAATATGTTTTGGTCAGGTTTTGAGCCCTTTAATATGTATTACTTTTTCAATAAAAACAATATTATTGATTTTTTTACTAAATAAATAATTTTTGCTTCATTAATGTATAAAATAATAAGGTAATTAAATAACTCTTAAAATTTACAAATAAATTACCATGATAAATAAAAAAAATTTGATTCCAAATGAGTATTTATAACCAAATTTATATTCTCTATAACTTTATATTAAATATTCTTTAATTATTAATGTTTGACTGAGACATATTTCACTTTCCTTTAAAGAAAAAAACTAAAGGTCTTAATCACCTCCATGTGGGTTCTAATGGATTCCATTTCGAAACAAACATGACTTAGGACGAAATATAATTATACAATTGTATTTATACAACTGTTAGGGTAATTTTATAACATTATATTTACCCTTAATTACCTGATTTACCTTTTACTATGGTAAATAAAATTTACCGTAGTTACTATCCATAATTCCCAAAAATAAAAATTAGTCTATTAAAATAATTTAGAACCACTGATTACAAATATGGATTACATTTTTCCAAATTCAATACACAGAAGTTTCAGAAAATAAATTAAAATTAATCCCGTTTGTTGAAAGAAAATGGGGTTTTTTTAAAACATTGCAAAGATTGAATTGATTTAACCTACGAATTCAATGTAAAATAGATGATAATGACATACATTATATTAAATGGTAAAAATATATTATATTTATACTTTAAAACCATTCAACATTATAATTTAACCACATAAATTATTACAATGAAAAAAGTTTTTTTTAATTAAAATATAGTGTGTTTTTATTATTCATTAAAATATTAAAGTTGTCAGAAAAATATCAAAACTTTATACAACGTAAAAATTTATATCCTAATTCAAAAGAAGAAGTTTATTTTTTAAAATTTATTATATAAACATGTCAAAACTAGATTTAATGTGGGTGCGCCATCAAAAGGCGGCAAAACTACATTTTTTGAAAAATACTTTTCTTACCTGAAAAATTTATTTTGTTCTCATACCATGTTCTAGAAAATGTGTAAGATGAATAATAAAGTTATAAAATTCAATCCTTAGTTAATAATATTCATAACATCTAGTTCGTGATAATATTATAACCATATATCGTTGTTTAGTGAAACTCGGTATTGCGTACAACACGCACTATCGAGGAAGGTTGTGATTGTGTGTAATGCAAGCCAAATCAGGGTTGCGTGTAGTGAATGACTCCTTTGTTGTTGCGTACAACAAAATACAACCATATTTCATTTATAAATTGAATATATATATATATAAATATACACACACTCAATGTTGCGTAGAATAACAACTATAATTTTTTTTTGAAATTGTGTATAGCATGATCCAAGAATAATGTTGCGTATACTGCAAGCTAATACAGTGTTGCGTATATCACAAGATAATCTTGTTGTAGCATAAAACAGATGACATAAAATAAATTAAAAAAATACTTATCATAGAAAATCGAGTTGTTACATTCTACTCCCCTAAAAATGAATTTCTCCCTCGAAATTCATCGGGGTTATACATGGTTTTCTACTTGAATGTTTATATAATTGAAACCCACATCAAAAAATGAAATACCAAAACTTAACTTTAAAAACTAATGTATGAAAAATAACAGTTACCCAAATAAACTAATCATTGGGTTTCCACATAGGAGAACATAGGTGAAAATATGGACATGGAAGAGAAATATAACCATCAGGTTCTGATAGAGAGTGGTAGAGAACATGGCAATGAAAAAGCCAACAATCATAAAGTCATTGATTTGTGACGCTCTAAGGTACCATCTGATTTGTCAGATATAAGAGCACTAAGAAAACATTTTTGGTTTTCAATATCATTTCCCTAAAGTTGAAAATTTTGAATTAGAAGAAATACTTGCTTGATTTTGGTACAATCTCACTATTGTTCATGCTTTAAAAAATTTCCACTTCATCTCTTAAAGAAATGAATTTGAATTTGTTATTCATGAAGTGCTAACCGATCATGTGATAGAATGAGGGGTCATTCCATCTATCTCAAAGAAAAGGTTAGAAAAAGTTAGAGAATACATAAGTCCATGTATGGTGAGGCTAATCAGATATGATTCCAAACAAGGACTTATAATTTATATATTATAACGCTTAATAAAATAAAACTAGTTTCTACTAACTAGGGACTTCCTGTAGGCCATTGGTAGGCAATAAAGGCCTGGCATAGTTCGTTTGTGGGTTTGATTCCCACAGCCTTGTCCAACGCGATGGGCTGTCGTCCATCCTATAGGTTTTCCTTTTTCCAAAACTACATTACTATAACATCCCATCAATAATATCGAAAAACGTTCTATCCTTAAACAATACTAAATTATGTCCAACATAATACATTCCAATCTTTAGGCTTATCTAAAATACTTCGGTCCAAGGCCATAGTATAAAAAATAATTACTAGAAAGGTTATCTACCAAGAATGTGAATACAAGCATTTATCTCACATATATCATAAGATATATCTTGTTGGTTGCATTCCAAACACATGAATACCTTAGTCATATATTCTATTGAAACATAAATTACCATAAAACTTTAGTGAAAACATGAATTCTGTCAAAATTTAACTCTTTCGACATACAAAAATCCCAAATAAAATCTATATACTCAAATCATGATATCACTTTGTCCTTCTATCAGCCATGAGCTCATGAATACAATCAAATATCTCATTATCTTCTTATCCCTTCATTATGTGCATATCATCTACTTTCCAAAAATATCGGAATAACCTTCCAGGGTTACCAGTACTATTCAACATATACTTTCAAATACTTTAGAAAAAATAATAGTGTGACAATCCTTAGATGATTCTTTATTCCATAGTACCACACATTATTCTTTATAAACATACAATCATTCCACTAAGTTCTTAAACCACTGACTGATATTAATTATTTCTTTTATCTCATATTTCATTTGTAGTTTCTTCATCATCATCCACATAAATACTAATCATATGACCATGCTGATTCTCTTCATGAAATTTTCCATTAGGGCATTGGTTTTCATAATGCCCATACATTCTATATTTAAAACATCTAATCATTGTTGATGTCGTAGTAATACCATTATCCTTGTCCATGGTGTTAACTGAACCATTTCCTTTGCACTTACTGGTTTTGTGTCCTTCTTTTCCACACCCAAAGCATCTTCCAGTTGCTTTGAGACAATCTCCCTGATTCCTCTTCCCACATGATTTACATGAGGGAAATTGAACTTTCTTTCCTCTGTGATCATCATGAAACTCCATCTTTCTTTTATTATCTGAGTCGGGAAACTTACAAAAGTTGAGATTATTGATCATATTATGAGATTGCTGATTAGGAATAATAACGATGTTTGGCCTTCCAAATCTAGTTTCATTTGGTTTCTCATGAAGAATATCATTCCATTGTCCGTCATATCCTCCATTATCGAAAATCTTTCTGTTTCCAGCCATTTTCTACAACCCAAAAAGAATAGTATGAGAGGCAAAAATCATGCTAGGGAAAACAACATAGTAAAGGGAGATTACCCTCAATATCTAACATCTTAGGTTAAATTCTATGATCATTACCGTAGTTCTAGGACTATATCCTATATGTATACTTATCCTTAGGGACATCCTTAGACATACATTAAAAATATCTCTAGGGATCTCACTAATGTTTTCACATCCTAGTTTCCAAAGGTTAACTAAACCTTTCCTCTGAAACCAACTTTAGAGACCTGAAGCTTGATGTACATGAACATTACATTACTTTTTCATAATACTTAATACATAACAAAAACATACACACAAGGATCGTAATAGTTTAGGGTCTTTGGAAACTCAGAATATAAACTTCTAATCATGTTGAAATATCTTCAATAACTCCCATAACGATCTTCCCCTTTTTGTTTCCTTACCTAAAACCATTCTTTTTTTCCTGGGGAAAATAAAACATAAAAAAGGTGATCTCAAATACTCATTAAGGGCAAACATAGATAACATAATACAATCCATAAACATTTGGAAGCAAAAACATGAACCTGAAATTTAAACATCAAAATCATGAGCAAAGACATAAATCGTGGAAGTATGTAAGGCATATATAATAATGGAACATCAACCATGATAAAATATAATGGGAATAAAACATGTAATTGTGGAAACCATTCATCACGTGTTATGATTTCCATAATATCCAAGGCATTGCTAGCAAGACCATCATAGTGGACAAAGTCCCTTTCTGAATCGAGTTCACTCCTCGTTTTAGTCTTGTAACACTGAACCGGATTAACTTACCATTCCATCCATGTCTATCTCATGAGATATAAATCTTTACCCAATGCATTGGAGGGATATATAGGTCACACTCATATCATAATAAAATCATTCTTAATTGTGCCACAAAATAAACATAAAACATTCATCATAACCCAAAGAATAAAATGGGTTTCATAAACATCACCCCATCATCTCATAATCCATATAAAACAAATGGAAATTTCATCATAAGAAAAGTGAAACCATATAAATCATAGATAAATTAAACTTGAAACATACACATATGAAATAATGTCATCATAGATGGAAAATGGTTATGATAAAACACTTGAAATTAATTCTTGATAAAAATATCCTTTCTTTTTCAAAATCATTTTCTTTTCACAAAATGCCAATAAATTTTAAAATAAAAGGATTTTTTTGAAAATAGTCATGAAATATTTTAGAGTAATCATCATGAAAATAAGGCTTTATAAAACCATAAAAATCCTTTTATGTCGTATAAGTTAAAAAACATTCTTCTCATAGTTTTTCTAGAAAATTCAAAAAGTACCTCGTACGGTAAACAAAAGAAAGATTCCTTCCAAACATTGTGGTAAGAGTCATAAAAGGGTAAAAATGACTTTAAACATACATGGAAGAATAATAAACATTTAATGAAAACATTTTTAGAAAATAGTGACATGAAAGATAAACATAACTCCAGTAAATACTTACGAATAAACAATCTCGGATAAAAACGAGATTGGAAAAGTTATCCCTTACCTTACGTCCGATATGTTTCGTATGTATTCGAACCTCCTGTATAATGATTTCAATAATTTCATTGAATTATTACAGAATCATATTCATTGTTATGATATCATATATGGTTCACTTATGACTTTATATTACCCATTCTTTTGTAAATTAATGTTAATGTAGCATTTTGGGTAAAATCGTTTCATTTGTCGTTTGTGTTTTAAATTGTAATTATTAATATGATTACTTAGATAATGGTTACATACATCCAGAATGTAAAACATGATTTATATATAATCTATATTCAGAATATACATATATATAATAGATCGATAAATGGAAATAAATACACCGTTCATGGAGACGGTAGGTCGTACGTATGCATGAACGCTATTTTCGTTTCCTTATTGAATTGAATGGAATTAAGTAGATGACATACATATATATACATAAATACAGAATCATTATTATGTCATATATTTCATGATTACTTATTATATATACTTTATAATCATTCATGAATGGTTATTCATTGAGAATGAATCTCATCGCGTCGTGGAGACAGTAGTCCGTACGTACGCACGAGCGATGATATAATACCCATGATCGTGGAATTGTATTGAAGTGTATGTATAATAATTCATAATCAATATCAATTTACAATAATCATATATAGTCATTATTTACACCATTATACCCAACCAAGTAATGTGGTGGTGGAAAATAGATTACACCACGACGTGGAGACGGTATTTCGTACGTACGCACGCGCGGTGATTTCATTTTCCGTAGGATGGATAGATGGTGAAATAGAGTTGTTTCATAATTATAATAACATATTAGTATATGAGTGATACAGATGATATTACTTAATAATGAAACAACTAAAGAAGAATAAGTATAAGAAGAAATAAAGTTGAAAGAATCGGTAACCAACATTACCTCATCTTTAAAGCACCTCTTTGAGACCTCCTCTTAGGGCACAACAATTGGTCTTTGAAGAAGACCAGGACCTCTAGGATGTTTCTAAGGAAGTGAACAAAATATGTTGGAAGGGGTTCTCTGAGCTTGAAGGCTCAAATTGGTGTGAGGATGAGAGGGAGGAGGTTCCCTTTTATAAGGGAGGAGAGGGGCACCATTGGAATTATAAGAAATATAAATTTATAATAAATTCCAAAACCACTTAAAAACCTCAAAAAATGACTCATATTAAAATATTAGATGACATAGGGTTGTAATCTCATAAAACAATAAAATTTAGACATGTAGGAAATTTATTTTAAACAATATCAACTTGATTTATCCTTATTTAAGCTATTAAATTTTATTTGTGGTAATAAGATTCTAAATTTTAAATTATTATAAATAATTACATATTTGCAGTGAATTATCCATAATAAGATAATTTATTACATTTTAGACTATATAAATTTCAATTTATAATTTTTAAATATATTTGTGATTTTTAAACAATTTAATAATATGTTATTTTTATAAAATAACAACTGTCAATTTTGACATTATTCATTTATTTGAATTTAAATAAACTCCACACAGAGTATATATTCAAAATAAAATATTTAATAGGTTCCTAACATGTCATAGTAATCTATGATATTCTTGTAGAACATTTAATAGTTCATATATTAATTAGTTTACTATTTTTAAAACCATTTATTTGATAATTCTCTTAATAAAATAATTACTACAACATTTTTGTATAATTATTAAATATACTTATTTGTTGCATAAAAATTAAAAATAAAATACTAGGATGAATATAAATCTTATATATTTTATAATAATACATTTTTTCCGATTTGTCTTCTAAAACATTCAAATTTTAAAATGTTATATGTATTAAATTATGAAGGTGACAACTTTGACATCATATAAAATAAAAAAATATAAGTGTCATAATCACTTTTACAAGACTCTACACAATCATATATTTGGTAATTGGATGTTTATGGTGTGTATATACACCACCAATATGTTTTTTTCAGGTTTGTGATCCCTTTAATATGTATTACTATTTCAATAAAAACAATATTATTTATTTGTTTACTAAATAAATAATTTTTGCATCATTAATGTATAAAATAATAAGGTATTTAAATAACTCTTAAAAATTAAAAGTAAATTACCATGACAAATAAAAACATTTTATCTTCCAAATGATAATTTTTAACCGAATTTATATTCTATATAACTTTATATTAAAAATACTTTAATTATTAATGTTTGTCTGAGACATATTTCACTTTCCTTTAAAGAAAATAAACTGATGGTTTTAATAACGTCCAAGTGGGTCTTAATGGATTCCATTTCGACCCAAACATGACTTAGGACGAATTAAAATCTTCCAATTGTATTAAGACAAGTGTTAGGGTAATTTTATAACATTATATTTACCCTTAATTACCTGATTTTCCTTTTACTATGGTAAATAAAATTTACCATAGTTACTATTCATAATACCAAAAATTAAAAAAACATGTCTATTAAAATAATTTGGACCCACTGATTCCAAATATGGAATCCATTTTTCCAAATTCAATACACATAAGTTACAGAAATTAAATTAAAATTAATCTCATTTATTGAAAGAGAACAGGTTTTTTGTTTAAAACATTGTAAAAGATTGAATAGATTTAACCTACGAATTCAATGTTAAATCGATGCTAATGACATAAATTATATTAAATGGTAAAAATATATTCAATTTATACTTTAAACCCATTAAATATTATAATTTAACCACATAAATTATTATAATGAAAAAATTTGTTTTTAAATAAAATATAGCGTGTTTTTAGTATACATTAAAATATGAAATTTGTCAGAAAAATATCAAAACTTTTACCAATGTAAAAATTTATATCCTCATGCAAAAGAAGAAGTTTATTTTTTAAAATTGTTCTTATAAACATGTCAAAAAAATAGATTTAATGTGGGTCCTCCAACAAAAGGCGGCAAAACTGCATTTTTTTAAAAATACATTTCTTACCTGAAAATTTTATTTTGTTCTCATAACATGTTCTAGAAAATATTTAAGATGAATAATAATGTTATAAAATTCAATCCTTAGTTAATAATATTCATAATGGCTAGTTCGTGGTAATATTATAACCATCTATTGTTGTTTAGTGAAACCCAGTATTGCGTATAACACACGCTATCGAGGAAGGTCATGATTGCGTGTAATGCAAGCCAAATCACGGTTTCTTGTAGTGAAAGACTCCTTTGCTGTTGCGTACACCAAAAGACAACCATATTTAATTTATATATTGAATATATATATATATATATATATTCACACACTTAATGTTGCGTAGAATAACAACTATCAAACAAATTTCAAATTGTGTGTAGCATTATCCAAGAATAATGTTGCGTATACTGCAAGCTAATACAGTGTTGCGTATAGCACAAGATAATCTTGTTGTATCCTAAAACACATGACATCAAATAAATTAAAAAGAATACTTATAATAAAATATTGGCTTGTTAAAACATTGGATATAGTGTTTTTTCATATATTTAATGAAAAATTAGGATTTCATCCCTAATAATAATAATAATAACAAGTATAAGAGAAATAACAAGAAGTAGAAAATATAGCTACCAATTTCATCAATAATGTTTTAGAGGATTTATGTGAACCTTTATAAGAAGAAGAATAATACTTATATTCTCATTACACCGATCACATAAAATAAAAAATAGTAGAAATAGAAGAAAAGTTCGAAGGAGATGATATTGAGCATCAAGTGATCATTATAGAAATTAAAAAAAATGAATCCATATATTTTAGAAGATATATGGAACCAATTATGGACGGATGGTGTCTTCTTCTTACTCACTATCAAGCAGCCATGATTATGGTTATATCCATAATGTTTTTTGAAAATATATCAAATTGTAGAAGAGATGAGTCGAATGCACAAAAACATTAAAATTTTGTCAATGCAAGACGATTATATTTACACCACACTCCATGAAGCTAACCTATGTATGGATGATATAAATGAACTTTAATGAAAATAACTTTTCGGATGAAACCCAATTTTTTTATCCCTAATTATGAATTTAATTTTAAAACATTCTTATAATTTAATTTTATATTTGTATTTAATTTCAATTTCCCTTATATTTTTTAGAATTATTGAAAATTCAAGTTCATTCACTTAATTATTTTTATTTTCATGTCCATCAAAAGTAGTGGCGAGAAAGAAGTAGGTATCATAAACAAGAATCAACAGGACCTCATCAATTCCTCAATTCCATTCACATCATGAAATCTAGAAAAAATATGCCGTGAAACTTATTAAATTTTTGAATCTTTTGTAGGTAGAACATTGGAAACAAATTCCAGGGATCAATTAAAGGGGAGTAATAATTTTAATTATGTGATTTTAAAATATATTAAAATCATTTAATATTCTAAGATATTTTATATAAAAATATATAATCCACATTAATTATTGGTTTAATCAACTAAACTATGTGACATAATCCAATTTGGACACATTCCATAAATTGATATTATATTTCTTGGACAAAAAAATTTAATCAGAAAATTATGAGAATCAATTAGTAGATATAATCATGTGGGTTTAAAATTATATAGTAATTATTTTGGGGAGTATGTTAATTTATGTAAATGAAGTTTTTCTAAGATTTTGGCATTCTTTGAATTTAAGATATTTTCATTCATTGATTTAATTATTCATATACATTTCCATGAGTAGTTTTTCTAACCCTTCATCTCATTTTCATAACATTTTTTAAACCAATATTTTATATTATTTATTAATTATATTTCATATGATACCCATGAACATTCCCATCAAGAACCTTTTTGGTATATTATAATAGATACAATTGAGGATAATCAATTTTTATATGATTGATGTATCTTTTTTCCAACCATTTATCCTTGGAACCACCTTACATTGAACCTTTTTAATCCCATAGATTCCAGGAATGACCTTTTTAGAATCTTTTCTATGTTAAAAGCCTATTATATCCATGAATATATTAATCATACTATTTTTCATGATATTTAAAAGAATAAGTGTGGGGGAGAGGATATCCCTGATGAAACATGGAATACTATAGTAAGAAGAATTTATTGGGGGATTTCGTGTAATTTGGGGCTGGACTATGTATCATTCACTATACAATATCATTATTCACCTATCATGATAAAAATTAAAGAAATGTGTTGTCAATTATGTTAATCAAAAATCACCATTGCTAGACTAAATATCATATAATCATATATAGTTAACTTGTGGATGAAATATTTTTATTAAGTATAACATTGAAAAAATAAAAAAGTAATATAGGGTCATTTATTCATTGGGGTTACTTTTTTCATGATCCCACGTTATGATTTTTGTGGGGGAAGAGATAGATAAATTATATAATGTGAGATTTTCATTGATCATTTCTTTTTATATCATGCACTATTATTTATTCCCAAAAATCTCCTTGATCATATTTTTTCCACACCATTACCCACCTACCCTAAAGACTTAGATAAATTTAAACCTTAATTAAATATCTATTTATTAACTATGATATCTATCTTTATGTGGTGGAGATTTTTGATGGATTTAAAGCCTTCGGTAAGTGACACGTTCTTGAGGTATGTGTTTAAATATATTTAAAATTTCACCCTGGTGAGGAGTAGAAAAAATGAAATTAGGGCAAATTAAAATTGGTATTCTTATTAATAATGAATATAATAATTAAAAATAATTAATAAAAAGGACTATTTATTTAAAAATAAGAAAATTAAAAAACCAGTTTGATTGGATTTCTATGAAAAATGAGGCATTAATAAATTTTCCATTGGGATGATTGAACATTTTATTTCCTATTTTATAAATTAATAATATTTAATTTGAAATTAATTCATGGTATGGTGAGCCTCGTTCGTATTATTTTTATATTCCATCATTGAAGAAAAGTCAAAATTAAAGTATGGGGATATTATAAGTATATTTTATGAAATATTTTTAAAATTGAAATTAAAAAATTATGCAATTAATGTTTAATGATTATTTGAATGTTTAATTATTTTTTTATATTTGGAAGGATGTAAAAATTTATGAGAAATTAACTACAAATTCAAAACATCCCCAAATTCCACTAATAGGTGGCTTCCCACTATAATAGATGATCATTATATTCCTATAGGGGTTGACAATGAAGAACTAGGGAAACACTGAGGTTTTGGATCATGATTTAAATATTAATTATGTGACTCGTGTTTATGATGTAAAATAAATACAAAAAAGGATGAGAATATTGGACGTGAACCAACTCAAAGAAGGCCCCACGACATTCCTAGTGTGGAACGTAAGCTTATGTTGTGACACTCTCCTAGTAGACATAGTAAATAAATTTTAATGTGATTTTTAATTAGGAAAGTCCCAATTATGAGCTGGATAGCCATTTATTTATGGGATATACACCGGTATATTTTACGGGTGAATTTATGGATAATTAAATCCTACATGAGCATATTTAATCCCAATAAATTAATGGGATGGTGTTCATCTTGTAAAATTGATTAATAAATTTTGCTGCTATGGTCAACAAGTTCCACTACCATTATGAGTAGAATATTATCTATATTTTACAACCCCTCATGGATAAAATAGGGTTAGATATTTTTTTATTCAATTGAAATGAATGTTGATGGACTTTATTAAGGTATTTTATTCTTGAATCAATCTTATCCTAGGTCATTTTCAACAACCATTAAATTCTTAAATTATCTTCTCCACTTATATCAGACATTACCATTTAATGATTGGTGATGGAATGATACAATTTAAATAATTCACTAGAGAATGATCCTCACCATGATCATTTTTTGGATTATATATTATATTTAAAATTTGTTACTAATTAATAAGCTATTGACAAAAAAAATTAATGTGACCATCATGAAAAGGGGAAATCATTTTATTGGGGGGGTCTACCATGACCATTGGATTCTACCTAATTTAATGCTAACAAAAATTATTTTCTAATCCATTATCTAATTTGATATTTCATCCTGAACTAGGAGTTTCAATTTCCCAAAATGTTTTCCAATTTCATGAACTCCAAAACATTCACCACTCTCTCTATTAAAACTAATTACTCTATATTTCATTCATTAAATAGTTAGTTATTTACTATATAAATTAATAAAATATCCAACCATATCTCTATGGGTTCAACCATAGGATTTCCATTTCTTATACTACCCTGTAGTTGGAATATTTTTTTATTTCATGTTATAAAATTATAAATTTGATAGAACTACTACAAATAATTATTCATCTTTGGCTATCAGTTCCCCATATGAAGAAATACCTTATAGATCCATATCATGTATCAGAGTGGTATGTTTTAGATATTTAACATGATACAACCACTGTACATCATCCTATTTATATATTGGATTACCATAACTAGGATCTTCTTTGTAGGTGAACCAAGATGGTTCATTTCCTCTTACGATGAGGTGGTGACATCCATGAGTCATAAGAGGGGAAATCTCTGGTGAAGGATTAATTTCATTACATATTTTCTTATGTCGATTCTTGAGTGATTTATTGGGGAATAAATTGGAATGGTGGGGGGGGGGGGGTTGACACCATCTAGGTCATTTGTCTGTCAAATTGTGAGATGTATTTATATTTTCGTTTGTCCTTAGATATCCTTGATGTCAGCTTTCTGAAATGTGTGTTTTAGGGGAATAAATACTATGTGAAAATTTGGTGCATGGTTTATTTCATTATTTCGATAACCATGTGAGGGTTCTAGTGTGTGATACTAATCTTTTTCAGTGTTTTATCATGGTTTTTCAAACAATAAAAAACCCAAGAGAAATCATGTGGCTCTTTTTGGTGGAGGTAGTATCTCCCATATGGTTGGCACACAATTTTCTTAATCATAAAGGAAAACCATGTGGTTTTTCCATCACAAATTGTTTTGGTTATTTATCCAAAATAACCCTATTGATTTTATACCAGTTTTTTAAATTCCTCCTCCATTTCATACATGAAATATCTCCTTACCTTGGAATATTTTTTTTTCTTTTTTTTTGGAGGAGACCCCTTAGAGACATGGTGTTATGACTTATGGTAAGCTGGATTCTTCTTGTTTTCTTCTTCTTTACCCATTTCATATGCTTTTTATTACATTATCATGAATGTTAGGAAGCCTAGATATTGGGGATGGGTACTCCTAGGGTTTCAATGGTGGATTGAGTTTTCTTCCTTCTGTATTATATATGTGAGACATTCTCCTAAACAATTTCATGGATTTTGTTGAATTCGATGCGGTTGGAACTAATTCTGAGGTTGGTTACTATAGTTAATGGTAGTTTCGTGGTATTTCATATATATTAATAATTTCATTTAGTTTATATTTATCAAATTTCCATTAAATCGATTTATGATTGATGTTTATTTCATGATTTTTGTGACACATGGTTTACATATTCAATTTAAATGATTAAAGTGGTTTCCCTAGTGGATTTTTTTGTATGAACTATAATAATTTGATCAAATGGCTCAAAGGGATTTTTTAACATTTATTTATCCTCTTTGTAAAACTTTGGATAATATTAGGGAATAATTTTAGAGTCAGAAAGTGAGATGATTTGATATTCTAAGGCCCATATAACCTCAGTGTTGATATAATAAATTTTTTAATTATATTATATCACATGAACACAGTTTTCCAAAAAATAGAATAAATCCTAAAAAAAGTATCTTATTGAAAATTTGATATCTTCCTTGAATCCATAATATTTGTAATACCCTAGTCACTGCAAATCCTTTTTCAGTGTCAAATGTTATGTTAAAATTTTGTCATAAGAACATATAAAAAATAAAATAATTTAATTGATTTTTTCAATGTAGCGACCTAACCCTCTCAATAAACTTACTATTAGAGAAAATCACCATGTATAGTCATATAACAGTATGATTTTAGAAATGAGGATAGGTTTATTTGTTGGTCAGCTGAGATTGAGTATCATCAATGAAGAGATCAAGGTGAATCGAGAGATGGGTGGAGAATGTTTTTGGATCTTTGAACTTTCTACTAGCGGATTCATTCTCCACTGAAAATTGATACAACTCTAGGTAAGATGTTTTTTTTTTGATTAATTTAATCCATTTTTTGTCATCCCTAATTTTATATAAATCATTTCATCTAACAGTTTGATTTTTCAGTCAATAGTTGATTACAATTGAAGATTTATCTTCCTTGTGTATTGCAATTTATATAATTTGTTATTTGTTGCTTCTATTCATTCATTTTTAAAACAAAAATGAATTTAATCCAACCTTAAATTGAATAAGGTTAATCTTTTCTTTATGTTTCAGGGGTTTCATCCACCATTCATTGAATTATTCATCTATAGTATTTTTTCAATTTATTTGAATAATAAATTGTATTTTATCAATACACACCCATTATTTTTCATAATGGATCGATACCATGGGTGTGGGTTTGAAATTGAGTGTGTTATCTACGTGAAAAAATAACATCGGATGATCAGAGGCATATCAAAAATGGATTAGAGTTCCATGGTTATGATTTTGTGAGCAACATGCGATGCGAGATATATCCCAAGTGAATTGGATTTTCAGAATATTTACATCAGTGATGGTGAGGCTCGATCGAATATATGAAGGATTTCTGGAGGGTCTTGTAGTGGCCTTGGTTGCTATAGAGATACAGGAATATGATGTGTGAATGTTCTAGAACATTGTGAGAAATTATGAATTGTATGTTATATATTTCTGAGGGACATATGTTTTATAGTATCCCAAATATAGTTGATAGGGTTTTTGTGGTGATATAAGTATCAAACACCGTATCATGTTCCATAATATATTTGACTCATAGCTAATTATCTCAATGTGTAGATGGATTACACTTCTAGGAAGACATTTCTTGTCACATGCTATGTCTAAAAAGCCACAAAACATTTAACCATTGTAGAATGACCTGGTGTGTATATGTATTACATGCCTAGGGGCCCATGTGGCTCAACATGCTGTGAATGGTGGGGCACACACTATTTATTTGGAATGCACACAAACATGGAAACACAAGACATGCCATCTGTCAACTCAACCATTAAAATTAATGTGACATATAGTGCACCTTAGGTACCTTTGAAACATATTCAGACACTACCTATGTACATGGGAACACTCTGAGTATATAGGCACAACCTATGGTACAAGGGCTAGGTAAGACGACACATGGAGTAACATATCAATATCAACATGTCATGTAACCCTATTGGACATTCAATTTATTTGGAGAAATGAATGTCATGTGATAAATATGCACAGGTATTGAAAGTATTGTTGTGACACATAGTGTACCCTGATTAGACACGTATTGTAATCTTTGAAGGTCAGTTTGGAGACCTTGATCTTCTTAGTTCTACTCTGGTGTGAGATTCTGTGAATTCCCTAAGACGTTTTTGTGTATAATAGTATCAGTTCTTTGTTATCCCTTGGTCCATCCCTATGTGAGAAAAGTATTTCATTACATCCTCATCATGGTATTGTGCACCCTCTATTGATTTAACCATTGAAAGAGTTCCTAGTATCCCTTTAGGATACAAGGTTGGAATCCTCTATTATTCCTTTTTGTATACCCAAGTGCATTTTGTGGAATAATTGTGATAAAAAAAATATGACAATCAAACCCTTAGTGGGTTATTCAATATTTTGTTTTCAGTAAACCCCATGTTCCTTGGGTGTGATCCCCAATCTATTCCTCTATCACCTTGGAGTTTTAGAGAGATTTCCCGTTAGGGTTTGTGGTGTCCCCCAGGAACCTTGGGTGTGATCTCCTATCCTTGAATCATGATCTTGTAGATCCAATGAGTAATTATTTATAAAGAACCAAAGAACATGACATCTCGAATGAGCCACATATATGATATTATATCTCATAGTGTGAGTTCTCATAGACAAGTGTTACCATGAATCCTCAAGTAGAATCATATGGATGTTAGTATGGTGGAGACCTATTTTGTAATTGGAGTCTTTTATGAATATATATGGGTTTTTATTATCCTTTTTTATCATATATTTAATGAAATACTTGTGTCTTGATGAGCATAATTCTCTTGATTTTTTACTTTTGGTGATTTCAGGGTGTCCTACAGCGTATTGTTATACTCAACTTTAATTGGATATTCCCCCACATGTAATGTCTCCTACAAATAATATACATTTTTATAGAATCCTTTATAGAAAAATAAAAGGTGTTGAATTTTTTGGGCTAGATAGACTGATGAAAATACTTTTATATCATTTGAAAGAAGTCTTATCTTTCTAAGAAGCTTGGAATTTTTTCCCATTTTTGGCGGGCTTGTATTTGGCCCCTTTTGGATTTCTATACTATGTGGTACTATAATGATTATATTTATATGTAGGTATACATTGGTATTACTTTATTTTTTTGACATTTCTTTATTGTATGGGTATATGTATATGTGTGCATATTATAGCATCCCTAACCTAATTAGCCACCCGAATAGTGCTTTCTAGCCAGGTGCCACTAAACATAGGCACACCTCTTCAAATTCCAATTGTTTACAAATAATATCAAGGGTGAAAAGGAGAATGGTGAGGAGGATATACCCTTAGGTGATGATAATATAATTATCCAAGTAAATATATAGATATGGCCTAAATTAAATTCTCCACAAACTTGAATAAGACCCTCTGAATATAGAATCACAATCAATAATATACAATAGTAGAGAAATAATTGAATAAAAACAACATTAATAAATTAACATTGAAAACATTAAACTAGTATAAATTTAAATCAAATCATGAATACATATCAATTCATACATATTAATATATAGAAATGGTATCCTATGTATGACTAGTAGTATCTATAGACATATAAATAATACTGAACAGAACGGAAAACAAAAGGCGAAACTCTAGAAAAGTAAAGGCCTCAAGGTCCCTTGCTGACATCCCATGCCAACTAAACTAGGATCTAGCTCTAGAGTTCAGACCCTTACCCAAACTCAATGACATAAAGTTTACATGCATCCCAATGGGAACATGTATGGTGTGTTTAGTGATTCTCAAAAGGATACCACCCTTGGGTTCATACCCCAAATATGAATATAATTATGGTGTAAAAAATAGAGATAAAAACTCTTGGAATTTAAATTAAACAAAAAAATGTATCTTGTTCTCAATAGCCACTAGAAAATTTTCACCTACATCAGCCAACACTGAAATCATTAAAGAGGAATGTATCCTTGGAAAAAGGCCTAGGGTAACCCCTAATGTCAAATAGCCAAGGTGAACACTCATGTTCCACCTACAACTAAGAAACCCATCACCTCATGCATATTGACACCTCATGTGTCAAATAAATCACAGATCTACTGAAGAGATACCTAAAAACAGTAATTAATAACCCAAACCCCTTCTCAAAAATAATCATTGACCAAAATCCAGACTTCGGGAGGCACAAATGTATCTTTCCTCAAATAAATATCGTTGTTGGATCATAGAATGACATCTTAAATAACAAATATTTCCATCCTCCCAATGAATTCTGTTCCATGAAACCTCGATTAGACAAGACTTATCCCCCAACTGATAGCCTCAATGTTATCCAATGAAAATTTCTTAACTTCCCCATGGATTTCCACTATAGTCACATAGAAAAAAAATTACTAAGTCACACTACTGGGGGACTCTACCCACATGAGTGGTCAAAACCACCACATCAATGAGTCAACATGTGAGTAGATGACATCAATTAGTTCTTTGTTCATCACGAGTCAGGAGAAATGACCAATATACTACCTAATCCATATCAAATAAGCACCTCAAGCATTTGTGACCAAGCTTCTCATGTCAAATGGCCATTCCATCCAATATCTTGGGCCACAACCTCAGCCTAATGTCCTCTCACCCTCAAACTAATGAGTGAGCCGTCTAATCCTATGATCAACATAACTCAAATATATCTTGGCCAGGACCAACCAGCCGACCTTGTCACCTCAATATCAATGTTCATGTCATCCCAATTCCTCGATTTGACCCTGTCATGATCCCATGGAGCCCAAGATATGGAATTTCATATATATAATTCAAAATAATGAAACAAAAAAACAAATTAAAAATAGAACACACCTCAACCTAACTACCTAAGGTGTGCAACGACCTCTAACATGGACTGGCACACATAAACATGGTGAGTTCAATCCCAAAAAAATCCCAAAAGGTCATTATATTAATCTAACATTCTATATTCAAATTAAAAGGTACATCACTCAATTAACCAACAACACACTAAAATATACACCCAAATTGTAAGGAAAAACACAAATAAAGGTATGAACCACCTAACATGGACTCTTAGATATAGGCTGATGTAGTATTACCCTCTAACAGAAAGAATTTTGGAAGAAATCGATGATTCTAAAGAATTGCATTAAAATAGGGAGATGAAAATAAAACATATTTAGTGCTCCTTGAGGATGTAGAAATAAGAATAAGAGGCATCAATGAGGGGAGACCCACTATTTTGGTTCCAACTCACCCGAAGTTGTTCAAAGAGGATCTCAATGAATCTAGACCACAACCTGGGAGGAAAGGTGGAGGTTTTGGTGGAGTATTTCCTCCTACTATGTGCAAGACCCATGGGATATAATGGAATAAAAAGAGGGAGACAAGTAAAAAAGGAAGAACTCGTAAAATTACTCCTTTAATGTACCCTACATTTATCTCTCATGGATTTTCAAACTATGTGGGCTATTGTTCCTAGGTAGTTCCTTAGTGGCACTACACATGTAGATTACCACACGATTTCCCCTAAACATTTTTCAAACCATGTATTATACCTCTATAAAAACTGTATAGGGTACTGCATGGTTGTGTGCCTCACCACGCATGTTTTTTCAAACCATGTAGTAATAAAAAAGAAGGCCCACAGTTTGCTAGAAGAGGCCACATAGTTTACCCCAAACTGTGCACCTCGACCTGCAACTCACAAAACATCACTTCAGGCCTCCCACACACCTGATACCATTCTGAACAACCATAAAACTCTCTAATACTCTAAATCGATCCAAAAACCAAATATTGGGTTGACTTAAAATTAATAAATTGTTTTTGATAATTGAAAAAGAAATTGTCATACCCACCAATTCAAAAATTCATAAAGGGAGATGTTTTCAACCTAATTCAAAAACAGAGGACGTTACAATATCCCAACATTAACTTATATCATCCCTAATCATTCAAAAAAAATATGGTACAAAATATACCCATCATAATAAAAACAACACAGACTACCACAGTCTTAAGAGAAAAGATCAACCACCTCATGGGGGGATCACAACCTTTGGAGTGACGTACTACGGTCCATCATGACCAAAACTCAAATCAAACAATGTCCCATAAAATACTTATTAGAAAAAAATCCTCCCATAATGGTTATTTAATCTTGAATCTCATTTTTTACTCTCATTCCATATCAGAAAACCATCATAATCCCACACCACATTGAGGCCCGCTCATTCCCGTGTCACACAGGACATCGACAAGGTCCTGCATCTCAATAGATTCTCATCATATTAAGGTGAATCATAACTCAATCAAGTATTTCTTAAAAATGATGGTATGATGACAATTCACCATAAATTAACCCATATACCCTTGATGCACTAATGACCATGCACCTAAATAGCCATGCACACAATGGTGCTCACATATGAAACCTAGTGAAACACACCTCATATATATATATATATATATATATATATATATATATATATATCACACATGATCTGGTGCCAACCTACTTACGAGAATCTAGTAAGACCATTTACATCACATGTTCACTTTATTCACCCAAAAAGGACATTCCTCAAAAGTACATGCAAAAAAAAGAACACATGTCACACCCAAGGCGTACCTCTGACTATCATTATCTCACTGGCCTGCTTAGCCCCTAGAATCTCCATGACATTCCCCAAGCCTAAATATTGAATACCTAAATCCTGACCTTCCTATGATGACGTAACAGTCACCTCTACTTACCCCTATTATGGGTCCCACTATCTTTTCCATTACCACTATATGTAGCTGAGGCTCAACTACCATCACCCGATACCTACCCATGACCAATATCAAACACCTATGTCTTCCCTGGTCCCTAACTATTGGCTATCCTATAATGTTTACAACATAACCTCTTCATATTCCCAACCATTCCTCAAGCTTAAAACCCCATTGGAGGCTACTCACACTGAGTCTGTACATGTCCAGGATCCGAACAACGAATTTAAACCATAGAAGACCCACTCTAAGTTGGTATAATCGAGTGCTTGGATATAAATATCAACTATAAATCACCTAAAACTCACTTATTATTATTATAAAATCACCACTTATGTCACCTGAATTTGATTCCCGAATCGATTATGACTTATCTATTAGGTTTCCCTCAGCTATGAGTTCCTGGTTTATCACCTCTTAGAATGAGACCAACCTAAAGATGTTTACCTACACCAAAATGGTGATCCATAAAACAACCTCAAAGTGCCAAACCCTTGAGGTTATATATCTTACCATTTTGGGGGTCAAGCGAGAAAATTCTGTGAACATCACATTATATCCCATGATAGTCATGTTGCCCTGATGAAGGCTCAAAAACTCCTAGTTCACTCCACCATCTGCATCACAGAGAATAAATACTCAAAGAACCTAGCCTCAAATTCATTCTAGTATAGTCCCTCATGTCTACCTGCCAAAACTTTCATGCCCCACCAGTGCTTAGCTGGTCCTCTAAGCATATACACAACCAATTTCACCCTCCACCATGGTGGCGTCTCCAGCTACTCAAAGATCATCTTCATGGACTCAATGTAGTTCTCAACCTCCTAATAACCACCCTCACCCTGAAAAAGAAGCAGGTTTTGTGACTAAAACTCTCATGTAATATTCTCTATTAAATCCTTTTCACCCTATCAACCCCTTTAGATACCCTAGATCACGCATACCAGACATACTCTATGATGTTCATCAAGAAATCACCGAAACACTATAATATTTGGTGGCTTCCCCACCTTCACTATAACTTGTGACTGAGATTGTACCTATGGTTGAGAATGAACCTAATCCCACACTTGATCTTCCTAACCCTTAATGGTATGAACCTAACTATTCTCCTGCATCACCAATCCATCACCCACAAGACACTCCATCTGAGCCATCAAGTTGGAACCGGATTTTCCTATTTCAACCATACCATAGGGGATCCAGGCCATTGTGGCCTCATTAACTTCCCTTAGTGAAGACAATTATCAAATATACCACATGCCATGACTGTACTGAAAACTAAAATCCCCTCAAACTAACATCCAAATCACCCCACCAAGTGATCAACATCACCCTGTGTCATTGCACCTACACACTCCGATAAGTACATGACCCAAATTTCACATCACATCCTAAGAATTATATATATATATATATATATATATATATATATCATAGCACTAATAGTTTATATTTAAGGAACATCAGATTCTTCATGTTAATTCATATCATGTCACACATGTATATATATAATTTAAACATATTATCATATGCCTAAACAAATGCTTAACAAACAATCACCCCTTGTCTTATCGGGAAAGGGGTCTCATTTTGATTCCATGTTATTCCAGGAAAAGGTTCACAAGTCAAAATAATTTACATTCACAAATAAAATAATCCACTCTAGGTGGAATTCATGTAAACTGTAAATTAAAAAAAAAATAATAGTTACTCTCATCCATGGTAACATGGTCCATCCCCCATGCATTTGGCTGAAACCACAAAAGAATGAGCTATCAACCCAGTTCTAACATCATCTTTATCTCTAATATACCCCAACCAAATAGTAATATTATTAAAATAGTTAAAATAAATACCACTAAAACCATTTTGGAATCCATAACAAGATTATCCACCTGAACAGTACTTTTGGACCAGGTAAAATTGGCCTTAGGCACACCTTCTCAAATTACAAATGCTATTGACTAGCAGTAGGGGAATAAAAAGGGAATAGTGAGGAGGCTATACCCTCAGGTGATGATAATATAATGGTTTGAGTATCTTTAAATATAACATTCATCAGAATATAATGACTCATATGACTTTAACCAAACACACCGAGGGAGAAGCCTAATCAACAATAAATAATAGTGGAAGCATAACTGAACAATTTTAGGAGAAATAGATAAACCTACCAAACATATAACTTATATCAATATAAATAAGTGAATTCATACATATCAGGTCATATATATCAATATATAGAAAGGGACTCCAATTGATGACCAACAATAAATTCATACATATAAATCATGATGAATAGAAAGGAAAATTAAAGGAAAACTCATTTAGATGTAGGGCCTCAAGGTCTATTTCCAACATCCCATGCCAAATTAACAACGATCTAGCCCCAGATCTTGAAACCATAACTAAATACATTGATATAAATTCTAAATAAATCCAAAATATCCCATGTAGGGTGTGAGAATTAGTCTCATTAGGATACCACCCAAGTGTTCAAAGCCAATATAAGTATTTAATCAGTTTGTATAAAATAGAGATAATAGCTCATAAAATTTAAATTAAATAAAAAAACGTATTTATTTCTAAACAATCACTGGGAAGTTGTAACCTACTTCATCCAATGCTAGAATCACTGTAGAGGAAAGGATCCTTTGACTTTATCAAAAGGTATCCTATGATGTCAAATATTCTAGGTGAACCCTCAGGTTCCACCTCCAAATAAGTAACATGACAAGTCGTGCCTCCATACACCTCGTGTCTCAAATAAATCTCTAATGTTCGGAAGTCGTTCCCAAAAAAAAGTAAATGGTTCTTACCAAGATTGAAAGCACTCATATTCTCAAAGACTGGAATTTAGAGACACAACGATATCTATAATCAAATAAAAATCACTATCATATCGTGTCATGTCATCCCGAGGAATGATGATCTTTATCATCCCAAAGTAGTGCAGGCCTTACAAATTCAATACAGTGAGCCTTATCCCCCAACTGATATCCTCAATGTTATCATCTAAGGGATCCCCATCTTCATCAAGGATTTCTTTAGAAATCACCCCCAAAAAAATTTCGAAAGACACTACTAGGGGCCTCTACCCAAATGAGTGGTCAAAACCACCTCATCATTAAGTCCAATTTTGTGCACATGACCCTAATAAGTGATTTATCCATCATTGTTGAGTGAAAATTACCCAAATTTTACTTAATCCACATCCAAATGGAACCTCATGCCCCTACGTCCATGTTTCTCAAGTCTGATGGTCCTGAAATCCAATATCGCGAGTCGTTACCTTAACCTGACAGATTTGCCGCCACAAACTAATGACAAATTTATCCAATACTATGCTCAACATCACTCAAATATATATTGAATAAGACCAATCATACAACCTTGTTGAATTAATTCTGATGGAAATTCAATCCCAATTCCTACATCTGAGCCCATCACGATCCCACGGATCCCACTTCATGATATTAAATCATTTTCCTTTATTAATTAAAAATAATTAAATAAAAAATTAAATTAAACAAAGAACACACCCTGACATAACTACCCATGGTGATATACAACCTCTAACCTGACCTATTGTGAATAAAAAAGGTGAGTTCATGACTAAAGGCATCCTGTAAGGTTTTATGATCAATTTAACACCCAAAATTACAATTAAAAGGTGTCTCTGTCAATTACCCCAAATTACACTGAAATAAGAACCCTCAAAACATCAGGAAAATATGAATAATGGTATGGCCACATAAATTGGACTGGTAGACAAAAGAACATCTAATATTAGACTATAACTCTAAGTGATATGGAAGAAAATTTATGATTCCATCAAACACTTTGAAAATAGGGAAAGATGACCCAAATGGATTTAGTGATCAATGAGGTGATATAAAATAGAATAATATGCATGGGTGAGGTTAGAATAACTGATGAAGTTCCAACGCACCTGACGACGTTCAATATGGAGCTCAGATGATAGATCTGGACCACAACCTAGGAGGAGAGGAGGATGAGGATTTCTTTCTCTTATTTGTGTGGATAATAAGAGAATAATGAGGAATGTGTGAGAGAAAAGGGGGAAATGAATAGAGGTAAACCTATAAAATCATCCATTTAATGTTTCTATTGATAGATCATATGGTTTTTCAGGTTATACGCAAACTGTGTGGTTTACAGTTCATATGTACAGTCTAAGTGTCACTACCCATGTGGCTTACAACACAGTTTTCCACAACTGTGCTTAACCCATGTGGTATCCCTTTGTAAAAACTACATAGGTGGATGCACGACCATGAAACTCACCCCACACAGTATTTGAAACCATGTAGAAGTAAAAAAAAAGGATAAATGGTGAGCTGGAAGAGACTGCAGAGTTTATCTCAAACTCGGTGCCTTGACCTACAACTCCCAAAATCAATATTCGGTACTTTAAAGCACCTGAAACCCTTAAAAAAATCTAAGGCACTCTACATGACTCTAAAACCATCAAAACACATGATATTGGGTTGAAATAGTACTCATAATTATGTTTTTATGGTCAGAAATTAAATTTTATACCCTTCAATTAAAAAATTCAAAACGGGGTAGGATTTCAACCCGATAAAAAACCTGAGATGTTACAAACTTGTACTCTAGCATTAGGGTAATGCCTCACATGTGTGTTTTATGCCTACTAGGTGCTGGTTGGAAGCCCCTATCTTATTGGTGGAGGGATTGTGATGTCACACATAGATTATCATAAGTCAGGTGGACCTTTTTGGGTGATTTCCCAACAGATACATATCAAAGGATTGCTATTTTATGATAAGATTTTTGGGATTGTATATATATGAGAGTTGTTTAAGGAATTATGGAATATTTGTAAAAGTGTTTTAAGTAAATATCTTAGACAATGGAATCCAGTGTTCATGAGGTGTCCAATTTATCCATTATCTAGGACTCTAAACACCTGCTTATTGAATTGGAACATGGATGCATCAATTTTAGGGAAAACAATTTTACATGAATCATATAGGAATGGGTATTGGTTTCATTTCCTTCATGAATCGTATCCTAAGATATACTCTTTGACTTTAGTTTTTCATTGTGATTTTCAATATGCCTTTTTAATGAAATACATCATAGATTTAAAGAATGATTAATGGAGATGAAAATTTAAGAGATGATTCCTAAGTTCAGGGACACCTTTCTAGAAGTGTTTCCTTCTGGCTATTATAGAGTAGTGCTACCACCTATTGAGTAGTTCATGGACCCTAACAAAGTGGTCCATGTGGATGATAATTAAAATGTTGTGTAGTGGATGGCTCCAAACTAATAATAAGATGGTGTGTAATGGCTTATAATGTTGTGTGAGTTCCAACAATATAGACTTACAAGGTTTTATGACAAGCTAGACCCTCAAGAAATTGGACAATTAGATTAAGATGGTGGTCTGGGTTTTTCAGCTTATGTGGACCCCTAACAAAACAAATGGTTTTTCTAATAACAAATATTCTTTATGGGGAACCATTTTATTAGATGGTACCTGTTGATGATACACCTATATGGAATGTGCAACGCAGGTTCTAGATTTAGAGATCACCTAAGTTTCATGGTGAGCCAAAACCCCTTTTAAGGTGAATGACTTATGTAAACATGTGGTGTGAAAGTACCACTCAAGTAGGACCCCACTTGATGGTGGCCCTAGTGACAAGACAACTATAGAGTGACACAAGGAGTTGGTAGATACATATTTTGGTGGTTTTCGACATATCATTAAGATCAAAAGGAATAAGGAAACTTCCTCCACTGAGACACATTCTTGTGATGTGATCAAAAACTATCCTGGTGAGTTTATTATACCTAAAGAGGATAGTGCTGAGGTATTTTGGATGAGTTCCTTAAACTTGTGTGTTCAAGGTAGTTTGGTGTGATAGAGATTTGAAGAAAGCCTTGTTTGTAAGGAAACAATGTTTTATCAATGGAATTATTTTTTTATAATTGTCTCATATAGTATAATCACATAATATTACTTATATAATAAAATACAATCCTTATAAATGAAAGAGTGAAATAAAATGTATCTCTTGGAGTTAAGGAACATATACTGATGAAATAATTACTTGACCTTTGGAATAGTAATGTGACCCAAATGAATAGTAAACCGATCAATGTAATAGTAAACTCACCTATTAAATAATAAATAAAATTTATCCATCTTATAATTGAAAACATCATGTAATTATATAATCCGATAAGTAAATAGATATTTTAATAATTATTAATATGGTGTTGGTAATTTTTTAAGTCATGTATATTTAATAACAATTTTCCTATTTATTTAATAAATTAATAGAAAACATAATTTCATAAAATTTATCCATAAATAACAATTATTATGTCCTATTATTAAAAAAATTATGAGACCATAATTATTTGTTGAAAGTGTTAGAAAATGAGTTTTATTTTTGAATTTTTTATTTTTTAGGAAAATTATAATTTTAATTAAAAATTAAATTTCATACATTTAGAAAATTATTTTTGAAAAATGGATATCATTTTTGGTTTCTAAAAAAATGTTTATGGTGAATTTCTAGGATTTTTCTAAAATATGTAAATTGTTGGTGAATACTAAAATACAATAATTTATGATAAATGCTAAATAAAGGAATTTTTGCATCATGCTTGGGTAATAGATGATGTAAATAACCTTGGTTACAAACTATGTTGCACTATTTACTATTTATAGTCACATGCATGAAGACTATTTATAGTCTTGAGAAATAAATATCAAACTAATGATAAAATTAATGGGACACCCTTCTTCTCCTTGACTATAAATATCACCCATTTTTACCTTTTATCATCACTCCTCTCAAGACTTTTGACTTGCTTAAATTTTGTTCAAATATCTCACTAAGGACCTATCCCACATCCAATTGCCATTTTTCTCTTGAAGATACCAAATCCTATTCCCTAAATAGGTTCTCAAGGAAGTGATATTCAAGAGGTAAACTCCTCCTTTCATTTATTTTATTTTCTTTCATGTTCCACTATTTATTTTTTATTTCCTCACCTCATTTCACCAAAATTTTATGACAACTCTAGTACCTTAAATGTACATGAATTTAGTTATTGTAATGGAATAATTCATCATCATCTCTCTTTTTCCATTCCATTTATATTTTAAATGAAAACACTATCCGAGATGTGTTAATTTATCACATTCAGGGATGATAGGTTTTCAATTTCTTTTATAGTCTTTAATTATGGTCATGAAACTATTTTTTTGTTGAACCAGACTATAATTTATTTATTATTTCTAATTTAAGGTTATGGAATCTTCTTTACACATAATTTTAATTCATAAAGAAAAATATATTTGTTGTGATTAAAAACAGCCAATTAACCAAAATAGATATCATTAATGTTTTATATAACGATTCATCTTCACATAAAATAAGAAAATAAATTTTAATACAATGTAATATTTTTTATGTTCAATTATAAAATTTGAATACAATCTTGTACAACCATTTTCATCTTACATGTTAATCCTCTCATGTATAAGGAAACCAATCATGAAAACCACAGAAACAAATGCTCCCAAAAAATGAAATTGAACCTCTTAACCTATCAAAAAGATCTCTAATAAATATAATAATGATATAATAAATCAATTAAATAAAGAAGAGTTTCTTGAATTACTAATTAATTATTTTAATTTGGTTATCCATGATCTTAACATCATTTGAAGAACACATTTATACTTAAGTCAAGGGACTCTACCTGAACCTCTCTTATTCCTTGTGGTTGTTCTATATTTCTTTTTTCCAAGATGAATTTATCTATTATTTTTACGAAAATTTTATAAATTATATTTATATTACTCAAAATTATATATCAATACCCATTAATTGTTATCTTTTTTAGATATACATGTTTTTATGTGATTCCCCCCTCAATAATTCCCAAAATGAAAACTCATTTTAAGGGAACTTCCCGAATTCTTACAGAATTTCAACTACACTATATCATCTGTTTGAATCGACCATTGTTTTTGTAAAATCATTATTTATAGTATTAAAACATTCTTGTATTACTTCTAGTTTTATATAATATATTATTTACTTTTCTATTAGAATTTATCTTTAGAATTTTCTTTAAAACCGCACTAAAAGGTATTAATGATAAAATTTCTTAAATACGCTTCATACATGTGGTAACTTCTATTTGAAATAAAATAATGTCATATATGCATATTGTAACTTATTAATTTCCATGAATGTTTTAATTCCTCTATTTCATTGACACTTGTATGATATGACCATTTATTAGGAATTATGACTTGATTATGATACCCATTTCATTCCATGGGTACCCTTATCGTTATGTTTGATTGATTATGTATTATTCTATATGTGGAAAGAATATTCATAAACATTTTATGATGGGTGCTCCTAAATATCACTCCAATGCATTGTGTAAATTTGTGTCTCATGAGATGTTATGTGCAACGGACATTATAGTTATCCTTGACTTGTGCTACCAGGTGCAATGGTCTTGGTGGATAACCTTGACTTATGCCCCTATATGTGCAGTGATCCTTGACTTCTGTTAATTCATGTCTTATATTTTGGCCACATTACTTTGAATCCATTTTTATATTATCCTGTGATTATATATTATGATTCCATATGTTCCATGACTTTTTATATCATTATGTCATGTGTTCTAATCCATGTGAAAAATATTTATTCTTATGTTTATTCAATAACTGGGATTTTATCTCATCCTTTTGTTCATGTTATCCCCAGGATAACCTATGAAGAAGTATAATCACAATGGTAGTTAGGATATCTTTATGAATAATAAATAAAGAACTTTTTTTAGCCCCATGTTTTCAGTTTTATATAACTAGTCTTCTAAGACACTAGACTTTACGATCAATATCTTGTAATGTGATGTATAAAATAATGTAATGATATGTGTAAAAGGCTGGGTGTCTATAGTTTTTATCAAAGTATGGACTTTTTATATTGGAAAATAGGAATAGAGAACTTGAGTAAGTACCTTTGGAATGCGACTAAGTATAAGAGGTCATCACTAAAATTTTGAAAGTATAGAGTAAGAGGTTTTATCAAGAAAATAAATCCTCATCTAGATTTGAACATGTAGATCTGGCTCTGTCACATATATATTTATGGGTAAAACATGAAAACCCCAAATTGATATAGACTCAAACGGGATCTAGTTCACAAAAAATGGACATTTCTGCACTCCCTGTTTTACACTCCCAGGGGATATTATTTGATAAATTCATAATATTTGTACACACCATTATTAAGGAAAAAAATAAGAATCCTTAAGAATATTTATTATTAAATAGATTATGGATAACCAATATTTAAAACAAGGGAATCACATGATAGGATATACTTTTCCTTTAAGAGTTTATCTATTTTCTATTTAAAATTTTCATTATTATGCATAATATCTAAGTATTTAATCCCTCTAATTGTGCATTCTTTTTATTAGTTAATGGAGGGAAATATAAGAACACATGTCAACAATTAATGTGATAACCCCAATGATATGTCAAATATTATCGAAAAAGGTGATGAAATCTTCATGACAGTACTTTCTTAGCTTTCTAAACTTATGAATAATAATTTGAATCATTTGGAATTCCCACTTCCTCTGAGAAAAAAGAATGTTTTTGTTGTATCCTTCATGTATAAAAGGCCTCCCATGTTCAGTGGATATTCTGATATCCTCCTTTTGGAATAGTAAATTAACTCCATTGAAAATATATTATTTATCCTCTAGTGCTCAAAAGTAAAGTATGTTGTACTGGCGGTCTACCATTTTGATGTGGAAGCTCACCATTGGTTCACACTAATCAAGAATATGAAGTCCCAAGAGGAAATTGATTCTATGGTTTGGAAAGAATTCAAGAATATGTTTTCCAGTAAATATTTTCCCCGAATACAGTACCTCAAAATTTAAAGAGAGTTCCTTAAACACAAACAAAAGAAAGATGAGTCCATTAGGGCATAAGAAGAATACTTCACAAGAATTTCATGATATGGATATAGATTTCTCATAAACACTGAAATCAAGGTGGAACTCTTAATTAGTGGACTAAAGAAGAGTCTAAAAAATGTGTTAATGATTCATGAAGTAGAATGTTATGGGAAGACTGTCCATTTTTTCTTCAATGTTGAAACAAAGATCAAAGACTCTCAATGATCGCATAGTCCTAGTGACAACAAGTTGAAAATTGAGCCTAATATGGGTGATTCGGTAAATAAATCCCATGATGTAAAGAAGATCAAACATCCCACACATCAAAATTTTGGGAAGAAGAATCCTAAAAACTAACTAAAGGGAACCAAGAATGGATTAAAATGTGTAATAAAGGGAAACATGGCTAAAAACTATTAAAGGGATATAAAGAATCCCACTAATGTGAAGTAAGAATGGGTGTTTCAGATCAATAATTAGCCATTAGTACAGTGTTTTAGCAACAAGAAGCATGGGAATTATGCGAAAAATTTCCCTAACCTAAGGGTTATTTGAGGAAATCAACAGCAACCTCTAGGGAAACAAGAAAGGGATTATGATATAACTACTAATGAGGTGGAGTTATACAAAAATGTGGTGACAGGTACTCCAGTTATTCATTCAGGAACAGTGAACCTACTATTTGATTCTGGTTATATACATTCTTTTATATCATTCATGTTTAGTAGAACTATTTTAACACCACCTCAAAATTTGGAGGTTTAGTTCTCTTTGAGACTAAAAAATGGGGAAATTACTACATTCAAAGTGTATAACTCCTACTTGTTTAACATTTTTTGACTCACCCAACTAGAAAATATCATGAAACTTCCTTTAGTGGAGTTCAATGTTATCTTGGGAATGGATTGAATATCCTTGTACAAAGACATCATCAACTGTCAGAAATGGGATATCAATAATCACATCAGGAAGCATCCTCCAATTATTTAGAAGTGTAATGAGGAGGATGAATCTCTTTTAAGACCACTGTCTCAAGTATGGATATTACATCCTTTTGATCAAGCATATCTATCTCAAATTATTGAAATAAAGGATATGATACTTCTCAAAGATACGCCCATTGTGATGGATTACAATAATTTATTCCTTAATGAATTGCCTGGTGTTTCTCTTGATTGAGTGGTATATTTGAAAATTTATCTTTTTCTTAGATCTCTAACAATATCAAAGAAACCTTATAGAATTGACATTGTAGAACTGGAAGAGCTGAAGAAGAAGTTATAGGAGAAAATGTAAAATGTTTTTATATGTCCAAGTGCTTCGCCATGGGGTGCACCCATCCTCTTCTTCAGGAATTAGGATAGATCAATGAACCTATTCATTTTATATCATGATCTCAATAAAATCATGATAATTAAAAATTATACACTAAAATGGATTGATGCCTTGCTCGATCTACTTAGTGGGGCCAATTATATCTCTAAGGTGGAACTTCGGTCAGGATATCACCAATTAAAGTTAAGGAAGGAAGATATTCACAGGACTACAATTTGAATGAGGTATAAAAACTATGAGTTGATAGTTATCACTAATTATCTAGTAATATTCTTGGATTTATTGAATATAGTCTTTAGATATTACCTCAAAAAAAATTATGGTACTCTTTATTGGTGATATTCTGATTTACTCCAAGAATCGGGTGGAACATAAGGATTATTTGAGTATTGTGTTGATGGATTTTTGAAGGTAGAAAAGTTATGAAGAGAACAGTAAATGTGAGTTCTGGATGAAGGAAGTATCATTCCTTTGACATGATATCACCATAAAAGGGACATCTGTTGGCACTTAGAAGACAAAGGCAATTTAAGAGTGGACCAGACCGACATCTGTAACAGAGATCTATAGCTTCCTCGGTCTAGCTAGGTATTACATATGATTTTTTGAGAACTTTTCACGATTTTCAAACCCAACTACCAAGATGACATGAAAGGGGTAAATTTTTTGGTACTCACTAATATGAGGAAATATTTAAGGAACAAAAAAAAGGATTCTCACTACACAGTAAAAACACTCACAAAAAATGGATAAATCATTGTTCTATTAAACGATTCTTCAAAGAAAGTCTTAAGTTGAGTACAAATTCAAAATGACAAAGTGATAGCCTATTCGTCAATCAAGCTAGAGATCCAACAAGAAAATTATCCCCCACATGATCTGGAGTTGGTGGTTGTGATCTTTACATTGAAAATCTGCAACATTATCTATATGGGGAGAAGTGTGAGATATACACTGATTACAAGAGTCTCAAATATATATTCACACATAAAGAGATTAATATATTCCAATAAATACGTCTAGTGCTCATCAAGGATTATGAATACTAAATCCACAACCATCCTGGTGAGGAAAATAAGGTGGTGTATGCTCTATTTAAAAATGATCATGCATCTTTACCAATGGTAATAATTGAAATGGATCCAATATTATTAGATTATTAGAGGATGAACATTATAATCATTAAGGGGGGACCATCATAAATCCTATCTCAAATTATTGCTCGACCATCCATAACAGATAAAATAGAGGATGCCCAAATAAAAGTTATGGATGTTCCGAAAAGGTGAAAGTTATTAGAAATAGTAAATACTTTGAGTTTAATATTGATGAGTATGGAGTTTAATGATTTGTGTCACAATTATGTGTATCATATGATCTAGAGATAAATATGGAGATTTTGAATGATGCGCATATCTCAACCTTCTCTATTCACCCAGGGAGAGTTAGGATATATCAATATCTCAAATAGAATTGTTGGTGGGACAATATAAAGAAAAATATTTCTAATTATATATCAAAGTTCCAATTATGACAACAAGTGAAGGAAGAAAGGTAAAAGTCTAAGAGGATGATGAAACCACTACCCATACCAACATGGATGTGGGATAAAATCACCGTGTACTTTGTTACTAGACATCCAAGGACATTTAGAGGAAACAATTCCATATGATCCGCTATGGATTGTCATAAAAAGATATCTCACTTTATCACAATTTGAGAGTGCTTCTCATTAGATCAACTTGCATAGATATATATCAAAGGGGTCATAAGGATGTATGGACTACCACTATCTATTTTATCTGATAGAGATATGATATTCACCTTCAAGTTTTATAAATGTCTCCAACATTCTCTAAGCACTTAACCGAAAATCATAAAGTTCGGTCATCCTCAAAATAATGTCCAATATGAGTTAACTATTCATACACTGGAAGAAATATTGAGAGCATGTTATATGGACTTCAAAAAAGGATAGGACTGACATATTACACTAGTTGAATTATCCTATAACAACTATTTCCACTCCAGTAACCAAATGGCATCATATGAATCCATTTATGGGAAAAGGTGTAGAAAAACGACATGCTGGGATGAAGTCACTGATAGTAAGCTCCTAGGACCTAAAATAGTTGAAGAAGTGGTGGAGAAGGTGAAACCCATTTAGCATCATATCAAGGAAGCCCAAAGTTGATAGAAGATTTATGTAGACAATATTCGATGGGACATTATGTTCATATTTTTAGACATGTAATTCCTTATCATATCTCAATTGAGGATTGTCATGAGGTTTGGGAAGATAGTAAATCTAATTCCTAGGTACATCGGCCCCTTAGAGATTCTTGATTATGTTGAAGCTATGCCCTATCGACTAGCACTTTCACCTCCCATGTCTATAGTACACGATGTCTTCCATATATCCCACTTAAGGAAGATCATACCAGATACTTGACATGTACTATCTTTGTAGGTGGTGTCATTGGAGAATAATCTTTTTTACAAGGAGCATCTAGTGAAGATATTTCATTGTAGAGATAAAGTTATACGTAACAAGACTACACTCTTTGTCGAAGTACTATGGCAGAACCATAAGTTTGAAGAGGAACCATGGGAACTAGTGGAGGCAATGAAGAAAAATTACCAACACCTGTTTATGGCTTAGAATGTAAAATGAATTACTGAGGGTGAAATTTCATAATGTGGGAAGAATGTAACAACCTACTATTTTATAAATTAAATTCCATTATTATAATTTTTTCATATAATGTAATCATATTATATTACTTATAAAACATAATAAAAAACTTATAAATGAACAAGGAGTGAAATAAAAGGTAGCTCTTGATGTTAAAGAACATATACTAATGAAATAACAACTTGACTATTGGAATTGTAATGTGACACTTATAAATAGTAAACTCATGAATGTAATGGTAACCACAACAGTGGAATCATAAATAAAATTTATCCATATTATAAGTGAAAATATGGTATAATTATATTATATTATAAGTAAATTGATATTTCAAAAATTATTAATTAGATGTTGGTATTTGTGTAAGTCATGTATATTTATTTACAATTTTAAATTTAATTTATTAAATTAAAAGAATTTTTATTTAAATAAAATGTTTTCATAAATATATATTTTTATGACTTATGATTAGAAGATAATTTTACGAGACAATAATTAATTTTTCAATGTGTTAGAAAAGCACTTATAATTTTAAAATTTTTATTTTTCAATTAAATTACAATTTTAATTAAAAATTAAATTTATTATATTTAAATTTAATTGAAAATTGGATTTCATTTTAGGATTATAACCAAAAAAAATATTATTCTTATTTTGTATTTTTCTAAATTACATGAATATTTGGGGCATTTTAATATATGATAATTTACGATAAATTCTAAATAAATGAATTTTTTCATCATGACTGTGTTATGGATGATTTAAATGGATTTTGATTAAAACTAACATGCACTATTGAATTTTTTTTGGTCCCAAGGATCAATATTATTCATAGTCTTGGGAAAAAATATAAAACTAATCACTAAAATAATGGGAAACCCCTCCTCTACTCCACTATAAATATAACCCCTCTTTACACTTCTATTCACTCCTCTGAAGTCATGTTCCTTGTCTAAATTCACCTCAAATATCTCCCTAAGACCCTCTCTCATGTCTTTAAGCACTTGGTCCATTCAACATTCCAAATCCTCTCCCCTAGAGATGTTCTCAAGGAAGTTATATTCTAGAGGTAAACTCCTCTTTTCATTTCATTTATTTACTTTCAAGTTCCTTTATTTTTTTTACTTACTCACATCCTTTCATTCAAATTTTATGATAACTCTAGTACCTTATAAGTACTTGATATTTTTTCCGATTATTGAATAATTAATCATCATATCTTCTTTCCCAAATATTTTATACTATAAGTGAAAACACTATCAGAGATGTGTTAATTAATCACATTCAAGGATGACGAGATTTCAATTTCTATTATAGTCATTAATTCTGGTCATCAAACCATTTTTATAGTTGATCAAGACTATAATATATATATTATGACTAATTTAATGTTTGGGAATATTTTTTATTCATTATGTTAATTTATAAATAAAAAATAGTACATTGTGATTAAAAACCTCCAATTAACCAAAATAGTTATCATTAATGTTTTGAAATAATTTTTCATCATCAATATAAATAACCAGACGAATATTATAACCATTTAATATTCCAAATGTTAACTAATAACATATAACTAAAATACTATACAACCATTCTCATCATACATTTTTATCCTCACATGTATATAAGTAAACAAATCATGAAAACCATGGAAACAAACGCTCCTAAGCAATGAAATTGCACCTCTTAACTCATCAAAAAGGTCATGAATTAAAATAATAAGTATATAATAAAAAAATAATGAATAATAGTTTATTTAATTTATAATTAATGAATATAATTTTATTATATAGGACATTAATATCAAGGTAAGAACACCATCAGACTTAGAGGTAAGGGATTCTACCTAAACCTCCACTGTTCTTTTGGGTTGTTCTATAATTCTCTTTAACCAAATAAATTTATATATTATTATTTTTTAAAAATTTTAAATTCTGTTTATATTCATAAAAATCATTTATATGGATCCATTAATCATTTCTTCTTGGTGATATACATATTTTTATGTGATATCCTCTTAAGTACTTCATGATAAGAAAACCAGTTTAAGGGGAACTTCCAGAATTCGTACCCAATTTCAAGTAAACTCTATCATATATTTTAAGACACCATTGTTTTTATAAAATCATTATTTTTAGTATTAATAATTTATTGGATCACTTATGGATTTAAATAAAATTCTATTCCCTTTTCTATTTGAAATGATCTTTAGTATTTTCCATAAAACGGCACTAAATGTTTTAATGCTAAAATTTCACAAATACTATTCATACATGTTGTCACTTATATTTGAAATAATATCCCATGAAATATAACTATTTTACCATATTAATGTTCATGTATGTTTTAACTATTCTCTTTCATGGAAACTTGTATGGTATGGCCATTTATTATTCTTTATGACATGATTATGATACCCGTTTCAATCCATGTGTAACCTTATGTTTATGTATGATTGAATATGTATGATTTTATATTTGTAAAGAATATTCAAGAACATGTTATGATGGCTACACCCATATATAACTCCAATTAATTTGTTAATTTTGAGTCTCATGAGATATTATGTGCAATGGTCTTGGTGATTAGCCTTGAATCGTGCTTCCATGAGCAACAATCTTTGTGGTTAACCTTGACATGTGATCATATATGTGAAATGAGTCTTGACATGGGATAAATTATTGTTTTATGTTTCTTCCACATTACATTAAATCCATGTTTATATTATCCCATGTTTATATGTTATGATTCCATGCCTTTTTTATCATTATGTTATGCCTTCTAACCCATGTTCTAAAGCATTATTCTTATGTTAATTTTCTTAGTGGGCTTTTAGCTCATCCCTTTTTTCATGTTATACACAGGTTATCCTATGAATATTTATGAGCACAATGGGAGTTATGATCTCATTGATAATAATACATAATGAATTTTATTATTTAGTCCCATGTTTTCAGTTTAATGTACTTAGACTTCTAATACACTAGACTATACAATTCTTGTCTTGTGATATTATTCATAAAATCATGTAATGATATGTGTAAAAAGATATGTTTCTATATTTTCTACATAAAATATATGAACTATGAGATCTTCATGTTGTTAGATCTTATGTCCTAGAGAATTAGAGTGTAGTTGAAGGTACGACATGTTCCTTCAAACCTCCAACTGTAGTTTTATCATGGAGTCGTAATCCACATTTTCCCTTGATCATATCACCTATTTGATACCTAGAGATACTAGTGGAGCCTTTTAGATTGAATGTTTGGTGGGAGACTCATGTATATAGAATTAGAGATCAAACAATTATATCACTAGTGTGAACTGACTTCTTGACGATAGTGAGACATGGGTGGAATCCTTCCATAATGAAAATGATGAATTTTGACGTTTTACTTTGGTATAGACAAGTTTCTTACTATCAATGCCTAGCTGAAAATTACTCATGTTGTTTGGACTATTTATGAGTTAGTACAATTGATTTTCTATCCTTTTAGGATAATAAATACTAAGTATTGTATGATGAGATCATGTATAGAAGGATACAATCGATTTATTATCAATTGGATCGTATGAACCTTATAATACATTATTATGTCATATTTAAGTTCCCTAGGGATATAGAAGAGTATATAGAGGAGATCCATGAAGATGTTCCATTCTTATATTCCCATAAAAATTTTATTTTCTACAAATAATTTTCCTAATGAGAGTTCTATATTTAATTTAGTATATCATATGACCCCGTAGAGGTATGAGAGATGGGGGTGTAAATGGAGAACCTATAGAGGTGGGGTGTCATAAGAACTAGTATTTTTTCCTATGAATATCAATGTTTTTCTCCTAAGAGGTGAATGAGAGAACAAGGTTGGGTGTGAATTATCATCACCTAAATTCAATGGTTGTTAGGGATAAGTATCCAACCCAAAGAATTGATGTACCCATCATCTTGTAGTCAGCAGAGAAGTGGTTCTCAGCATTGGACCATTAAATAGGTTATTAGTGTCTCCATGTTTCATATAAGGATATACCCAATGTGGATTTCAAATATTTGGTAGTTTTTTTGAGTTATTGATGATATCTTTAGGCTTGTTGGATGCCTAGTGATGTGGTAAGACTGATAAATTTGCTCTTTTCTCAAGGATAAGTTTATGTAAATCTTAACCAATGAAATCAAAGTGTACCCAAAATCATTGTTAGAGAATGTGAAGAATTTGAATACAGTTTTTGGAATTCTTTGAGAGTACCCTAATTGTGGTAATCTCTTAAAGTTTCATTTCTAGATTCAGGAGGTTTCGTTATCAGGATTTTACATCTAGTACATGGGAATGATATATAACCCAGTAAAAATTGTGGTAGTGCTAGCTTGTGATCCATTAAAGTAACTGAATACATTATAATATGCTCACAATGATGTTTTCATCTGCTATTATTGAGAAATGTGAAATAATAGTGTACCCCTGTACAATGTATCTCAAGTATATAGTTGTTACCCATCCACTTTTTCAGTGAGTTTAGAAGGTACAACATTGGAATATTTATGTTTAGATATTGTGTCACCAAATATCCACTAGACATTTTCTTGATGGATTTTATGAAGATAGAGAGTATTTCATCCTTGATCAGGGATGGATTATGACACCATTCATGTAGAGAAATTAAGTGATAAGGATATTTATTTCCCATCATAGTACACCCAATAGGGAAATCGATATAACAAAATCCATTGGCATCAAGTATTGTGTCCATGGAGGTGTTACCATGATTCTGAGTTAAACTCTTAACCTATCACATATTAGTAGGTGATGTCTAATGTTCATGAATGAAAGTTTAAATGAGATGGTAAAATTGTGGACTTTCTATTGTTGCTTCAACGACCAGAGACATGTCAAGATGTTATCTAAGTGATCATTATATAAGTGACCAAGTTACCCCCTTATTAACCAGTATAGTGTATATTCCAATTAATTATTTTTGAATCTGTTATGGTTGAGATAAACCTTTTTATCCTTGAATGTTGGCCAGGTGAAGTTATTTTCTATATTATGGAGATCATGCTTCACAATTTCATGTTTGTTTCGGGCCATATTTGGTAGGATCATCTTCTCATGGTAGATTTTTTATACCATACCAACTAAAAATCTAGTATTAGTATATGACAATGTGATTCCATGTATAATACATCTTATCGTTCACCACTATACGTGTTATAGCTATTGGGAGACAACACTTGGGGACATAAATTTGGTTCTAGTTACAGTTATAAAGGTATTAGTTCATATTGTGGTGGATGTGGAATTTCCAATTTTATGAAGAGTTCTTTGAAGACTAATTTAAAAAATATTTTAGTTTTGTTAGTTGATCCTGAGTTCTGAGGGATCATTCCACATCAAGTATTGTACGTATATGGATGGGAAGGAACGTTATTTCAAGGTTTCTTAGGATAGTTTTCTGATTACTATGTTTGGTTATAATGTTTGAATTCTACTTGACAATTTGAATATATTTATAATGGTTATGTGGTGTTTTCCACATATTTTAGATGAGGAGACATGTTCACATATAATTTTACAATGTTGACTAGGATTAGAAGGAAATTGTGGGGTAATTTACATTTCAAGAAGTTTATAGAGATTTGTAGTTATTGTGTACTAACTAGAGAATAACCTTCTTAGGAATTGTTTTCCCTTAGGTGTGTGTTTTTTGATAGCATGGTAACCATTATGATATTTTATAAGAGCCTATAGCCCAATTGAGAGCTCAGTATCCTCACTTGTGAGTATGAGTTTTTTATTTTATTTGATGATAATCCCTATGGTGAGGATAATGTTGCATCGATGCTTTTTCATATAATAATTTTTGAAATACTAAATAATATATTTTTGGATCGAAGTGCTGAGAAAACATGAGATTTTAATGCATGAATATATTTGGTGTTTAATATAATAAATATATTAAATATTTTATATAACTTAAACATACGTTTCCAAATCTAATGGAATAAATCTAAAAGAGAGTCTCCTTCGAAAAATATGTTACATCATTTGAATCTAGAATGTGGGTTATACTCAAGACATGACATTATATTTTTTCAACATCGAGTGTTTTAGTAAATTATCATCATGGGTAACAATAATAAAAATAATAATTTCAATAATAATTTATTTTTTTAAGTGAAATGAAACAAATAAATCTATAAATAATATATTTTATAAATTAACCAGGGTTATCCACAGAACATCAACAGATTAGTGAGGTGGATATATAATTTCATTGGTTGATCAATATAGAGGTTCAGTAATAAATAGATCAAGGTTAATTGAGAGACAGGAAGTAAACCCAACATGATATTTTTCTTCTCTAACATAGGATTAATTCATGAACAATGATCAATCCAACTTAGGGTATGATGTTTTTTGTTTGTTTTATTTCATCCTATTTCTTATTATCCCACATTGAATATAAATCATTTCTTATGACTGTTTTAATTTCCTATCAATGTATGATTTATGGTTTATGTTTATCTTCCTAGAGCATAGGAATGTATATTGTTTGTTCTTTATTACTGATCACTATTTTTTTTATAAAGACAATGAATCAAGGAAAACCCTAACAAAGTTTTTGGTTTATTCCTTTTTTTATTCAAGGTTTTCTTCTTAATGTTCTATACATGACTCATCTTCAGTATTTACTTAGGAGGTGGTTTGACCAAGACCGGGTATTTGGTCATTATGTGAAAAAATTTCAAGGAAAAATATTGATATTGTAGTTTGGGTTTCAGGAATAAGGGTTATATTGAGGTGAAGAAATAATGGTTAAAGACCAGATGTTGACGATGATTGGATCAGAGATCCCCTATTGTGATTTAGTATGTGGCGTGCGATGTGTGGTAATGGGAAAAGTTTCTCGAGTAAATTTAATAGATGGAATCTATAAACCAGTGTTGAAAAGGAATATTTAACTAGATACAATATTTCTAATGTGTTTTTTAGCATAATTGGAGGCAATTACATTGCATGTGAATGATGTAGGAATATTCTATAATTTTAGATGAATTTTGAATGAAACACCTTGTAGCCCATATAGACACATGCCATGTAATACCTCATGTGTGATAGATAGGGTTTCTATGGATAGATTAATACCACATGGGTTTTTAGGCCCACATGACATGTGACTCTTAGCTTCATGGATCGGCATGTACATTTAGTACACAACAATGAATTTATATGGTGTTACACACTGTGTGTACCAAGTCACACACCATGTTACCCTTGGAGAATGGATCAAAGTGTATTGGTATTACATGACGAGTAACCCTTCTGTCTCTACATCCCTTTCATGGTAGGTAATATATCATTTCATATGAGAAAATGCCATTTATCTTCAAAAGTACATGGGAATGAAAAGATGGAGCACAATGAGTCTTGTCCTGACCCCTACACATTGTGTGACATGAAGTACATAGTGTGAAGCTCAAAATGTACTTAGATTTGGAATGAGTACATCAGATTACCTAAATACATGGGCATGATGTATGGTAAATGTTCTAGATAGTATAGAATTCTATGTTCTAGATCGATCTCTACACTCTGTGTATCCCTAAGGGACATTCCATGTATTTTGGGGAAAGACATGTTGTGTGATCATGAGACATGATACTTTCTAGGATTTGTTAGATATTCTACATACCCAGATGGGAATTTCTATGTACTCCTTTAAGGTTAGTTTAGACCCCTTATTCTTATTAGTTCAATTATGGTGTGATCATTGAAGAATTCACATAGATTTTTTAGTGTATAATAGTATCGAATGAGTGTGTTGCCTTGGTTCATCCACATGAGGGTACAATGTGGCATTACATACCCATTCTGTTTATATGATCCCATATATGGTTTTATTCTCTAATATATTTCATGTTATCCCTTCATGATACCATGATGGGATCCTTTACCATTCCATAAATTTTATAAGGTGGGGTTTGTGACATTGGTGTGACCAACTTATAAAGACATCAAAGATATACTTAGTATATTATTCAGGTTTTTGTTTCAGTGTCCCCTATGATCCTTGGGTGTGATCCCCCATCAGTTTATTTATAGCCTTATAATTTTATTAATTTTTACATTTATCATTTTTGGTTCCCCCACGAGTATTGTGTGTGATCCCTTATATGTCTATCGATATCTTTAGAGTCTTAACATGATTTATAGTTAAGGTTTTTGGTGTCCCACATGATATTTGGGTGTGATCCTCTATCTATTTATTGATATATTATAGATCTGGTGAGTACTCATTTGAAAATTCCTAATGATAATGGCCTCTTAAATAAAAACCATCAGGGATAGCATAGCTTGTATATCGATTTATCTCATATAAGAATTACCATGAATCATCAAGTAGTAGATTATGGGTGGAAGTATAGTTTAGGACCCTTTGATATTTAGTGTCTTTTATGAGTAACTTTGTATTCAATTATCATTCTTTCTCATATCTTGAATTTAATACCTATGTATTTTTTATCAGACCAATCTTTATGGCTTATGTTGGGTGATTTCTGGGAGTCTTGCTGGGTATTGTTATATTGACACCTACATGAGATATTCCTACACATTTCATGTCATATGTTGAAGATAGAACTTTTTATAAAGTCCTTGTAGGACTAAGAGTAGTTGGATCATGGTTTGGTATAGATATACTGAGGTTCATTCTAGTTTTTTATTTCACAATATTCCCCACCATATGAGCATCTTTTATTTTTTTACTATTCAGTGGGATAATATTTTGATGCTTTTTTTACATGCTCTATGGTAATATAATATTTTTAATTTGATATATGCATGAATTGGCATCAATTGTATTGTTTCAACTCTAATAATTTTATGGTTATATTGAGATCTATGAATTTATACATGTTATTAGTTTAATGCCTCTAATTTTTGTGATATTTCTTCTTAGTATTGGTCTCCAGTGCCCATCCTATTTTAGACAAGCCTGGGGTGTCACATTTATCTTATCACCATACATGTGGGCCTGAGTGGGTTGGGATAAGACATTTTTTATTCTTATTATGTGGATTTATCAAATATTTTTCGTAATAATTTTACCTTTTGAGAGGTTTCTTAATTGAAATAGAAAATTTGGTACATGAAATTGGTTTGTGAAAAAAAATTCATGCATGGAACTTTATTAGGATTATGTTTCCATAGAGTAGCACATGGGTTTACTGGTTTATGGTTGAGGTGTTGTCTAAGAGACTATTATATCCTTCAAGGAGAAATACCATGTTTACTCCCATTTAGTTTCCAAGGTATCAAGAGAGCCTTTGGTGGGAATATTATGAGTTCTTCCATTCATTTTCGAAAAAACCATAGGACCTCTAGGAGTTCATCTTGGGAATCCATGAGAGATCCTATATTCATAAGATGACTAGTATACTTTGTTTAGAATCAATCACATTAGACCCTTATGGTTGGATCCCTAGGTACACATTACTCATGACTAATAGCGATAAACATGTTGTGCATTTGATTAGTTATATGTTGAAACTGTATCGTGTTAGTTATGACAATTTTAATCTATATGGATGTATGATACTGATTTTCATGTCTATTTTATGTATCTTAGTAATGTTGTAACATATGACCTTTTTCCTTTATTTGATCCATGTTAGAATTTTTTTAAGAAAACATATATAGTTTTTTAGGAAACTCAATGGTATTTCGATGTTTTTTTTAAAAGTGGAATATTTTCATAGTTAGTTAGTTTTGAAAATGTTTTTTTCAGACTATTTTATATAATTTTTATGGTTTTAAAATACTAAAATAGATTAATGATTAAATCCTACTAGGATTTTCCCTCACAACTACATATTTTTAAGCATATGTAGTGTTTTTAATTGGATGAAGGTATTGGGAAGGGAACCATGTTCTAGGGGTGATCCTCTTGATTACCATTATCCATTGTTTTAATAGAGAATACAAGGTATAGAGACCCTATAATTTTACACATATTATTACACGAATTTAAGAATAATTGGACATTAAATATAGACCAATGATTTAAATTACTAGTGTATTTCTAAGACTAGGTATATAATTAGGATTCATGAAGCTAGAACAAAATATCATTTTATTAATCTTCATAGTGACCTTCTAACTACCTTTGAGCTTGTAATACTATATAAAATCTCATAGGGAATACATATACAAATGGGATGAGATAAAAATCAAATAATTTAATAAAAATGGTATAAAAACATATCACATTATTAATAAGGAATAACAGTATAACATAAAATTCATGTATTTTGAATAAAAATATAGGGGCATAACATATAGAACATGGAATCATATGATCAAGGAAATATAGGAATGTGGAAGAAACATATATAATGATATAAAACATGTCAAGGAAAATAACCATGAAAATATTACATAGTGGAAAAATTACCATAATGGATTATTTTTACTCCATAATCATATACATAATGTCTCATGAGACAAAAAATTACCCAATCCATTATAGGGATATCTTGACACACCCATAATAACATGTCATAAGGGAAACCCAAAGGGTGTATCATAATGGTATCCATAAAATTATGTATTAAAAAATTCATGGAAAACAATAATTTAGAAATAAAAATATATCATTAATAGTTGTGTATAACTAAATTAGAAACATGAAAATATTATTTACGTAACTTTGAAACTTTCCACTTTAGTGCGGTTTAAGGGAATAGATTAAAGAGTCCTTAAAGATGATAAAAGAATAATTATTTCCATAAAACCCAAAATAAACTGATTTGTTTTCCTGATAAAATCAATTATTTTATAAAATATGGGTGGATTAAAATATTTTATGGTGTGTACTATTAAAGGGATAATAAATAGAAAAGTTCCCTTTTATTGGTTTTTCCTATCAAAAATAATTTGGAAGGGAACCTTTTAAAAAATTTATTAACCCATAATAAATTCATTGAGTTAGATATATATGCGTTTAATGTATATACATAATATAGGATAAGTATATAAGAACCATTAATAAATAAATGTAGGTAAATGGAGACAAACTGTTACTGAAAGGAAATATAGATGATTGGAGAGATCCCTCACCATATGTACGAATGCATTATGAAATTTCACTTAATGTCACAGAGAATCAAATAAGAGTCATTAATTTTTTAATTAAGAACATATTACCCATATATTTGATCTATTATAAATTTTTTAAGTTCATTTATGGAAATTTATATGATTTATAATGTTTAATTGTTTTGTTCTCAGAGTGTTTGGTTTATGGTTTCATTGTCGGTTAACTTGTGTATAATTATAGAAGTTCTAGTCATATGAATATAAAACTCCAGAAGTGAAATTAAATGGTATTAATGAACATCAAGATGTTTAAATTTTCATATAAATCATTTTCTTCTGAATGGTGGATGATTAATTTAATAAAACATTCATGATAAATTGTAATTTTATTTTGGTGGTTTTTCTGACCATCTAAAACTAGTTTTATTTTATTTATAATTATGTCTATATATTAGTCATAGAACGAAATAAATTGTAAAATACTATTATTAAAATATTATTTAATAATAATAGTTTTATAACCTGCCTTGAATGATGTAATGGACAAAACCCATTATCCACGGAGGCGGTTAATGACCATAATTTGGACAATGGTTTCATTTCTACGAATAAGAGGATTTTAGAAAAGGGATGGATATAATATATTACATTAGAAATATAATATTTTATTAAATACATGATACTAGAGTCATTATTAATTTTTGATGAATTATGTGATGATAAAGTTGAATAGGAAACGAAATTAAAGTAGGTCGTTTGAGAATGTTACGTGTGTAATATCACCACATTGAAGGATCCCTTAAGGATGATGGAGTTGGTATTATTGTGACACCAGTAGAAATTGGATGTGGTAAAAGTGGATAGGACAAAGGGTTTTAGTCATTTATAAATATTCACGGCTTTTATGGTGTTTGGGGAAAGGGTGTTTAGATGTGGAATTTATAAGGAGAGCGTAGGGGTGTTTTTTTATTATATTTATTGGTTAATTATTTTGTTCCAAGACTATTAATAGTATTTGTTCTTGTGACTATATACATTAAATGATTCATTTGAGTTCTAAATAATGGTTTCAAATATTTTACATGTCAAGAAAATAAAGTATTTGGCCTATAATGATATATTCAATAAATTATTATATTTCACTATTCACTAAAATTTTAAATATTTTAGAAAATTCCCATAAAAACACCCCAAAAAAATTTCAACAAGTATATTTCAAAAATGATTCCATTTTTTAAAAATAATATTCGAAATATGAAAATTTTCATTTCTAAATTAAATCATCATTTATTTGAAAAATTCTAATTTTAATATTATTATTAATTTTATAACCCTTTGAAAAATTAAATATGGTCTCATAAAAATATATTATAATTATAATAAAACATAATATTAATTTATTAATCCATTTTATGAAATTATTTTTTTCAAATCGTTATATTCATTAAAAAATTGAATACAAATATGTTTTATAAAAATAAAAACATTAAAATTATCATTGTTAAAACATTTATTTACTTATAACGTTTTATAAATATATTATACTTTCATTTTATAAGAAATATGAATATTATATTCCATTTAAATAGGTGAATTTTCTATTCTAATGTTCATATTACCATTCCTAATGGTCAGATTACTATTCCAACATTTAGGTTACTATAACAACAGTTAGATTACAATTCCAATTTCCAAATAGATAATGGTCATATGGGTTCCCTACATCCTATATATACCTCTTATTGAATTAATTATTCATTCCATTATATTTTATCTAAATTATGTATATATATATATATATAATTTGTTCTTTAATGTAAATATTTTATTATTAGCACTATTTTTTATTTCTATATCTTTCTCTATGAGTGCAGTCATTACAGTGGATCGAGCTAATCCAAATTATCATATTCTTATTCTCTTATTTTCTAATTATTGTCCTTCTATAATATTTTAGATACTTATTGGTTTATTTACATCATAATGTATCATTATTTTTATATTATTATAATATTTTGTGGTTTTTTAGGTGACATATGTTCTTTATACTACACAAAATATTTATAATAAGGAAACTTTCATTGATAAAATTATGGGTCATTACAATCTACAACCCTTATGAAATTTTACCCTTGAAATTAAAAATTACATACTAAGGTGAAAATAGGTGAGGGTACTTATCCTTTTTCACTTTCTTTGGTTCCCATGTCACCTATATATATTTATAGTTCTGCCATGGTACTTTGACTTGGTCATTATTATTCCTACATAAAATTGTTCTCTATATTCTAAGATCTTCACCAACTTCTAATGTAAGAGATATTATATTCCTTCTGTACCACCTCTAAATTTTTTAAATTTGATGGATCCGGTATGAACTTATTCAAGTGTGATACATTGAATACATCATCTACTTGATACATGGTTAGTTGAAGTTCTAGTTGATATTTCAAAACTCTTATGTGATCCGGAATATCAAAGTGAATGATATATCTAAAACATAGATTTACATTCTTCCCAAATATCATGACTCTATTTAATGGATATATGCATAGGAACACCTTATAACTATCCTCAAACACTAGGTATCATCAGTGATGGTCTTCATAAGACTTCTATTGAAATTCGGCATTCCTAACATGCTACTGAATGCTCTTCACCATCTCTTACATTTCCTCCACCATTTCCGGTACTAAACGTTTATGTTCACCAAATTCACCCTAGTATATAGGTGTTCAACATATTTTCCCATAAAGGGATTCATATAGATTCATTTGAAAACTTGAGAAGAAACTATAATTTTAAGAGAATTTGTACATAGGAATATGTTGGTACCATCCTCTTTTGAGGTCCATTGGGCATGCTCTCGACATAAATGTAATGTCTGAATAGTCTAATCAAGATAGTCATCAGTCTACTGGTGATAAGCCATACTACAGTTGAACTCAATTTTTATGAAATAATGGATACTTTTCTAGAACAATGATCTAAATATAAAATATTTATTTGATACAATTAATAATGGAAAACCATGTAGCCTCACCACTTATATGATATATATTCATGAATTTTGTTCAAGTGATACATCCTCTTGAATGGAAATAATGTGAGAAGTATTTGTTAGAAAATCCTTAACAAACCATATAGCATTATTTCCTCTAGATATCATCATATGACCAGTGACAAAGACTATGATGATATTTTCACATTTATATGTAGGTAAGGGTAATGGTTTCATCATCCCCTTAGATTTTTTCGTTCAACCTTCACTTGTTGACATACCAGGAACATTGATGTATATTTCGTGATCTCCTCATTCGTATATTCCTTGAAATATTACTCTTGAAGATTATTATACATCTTTGGGATCCCTAGGTGGATGGAGATGGTCAAGATTTGTGAATAATTAAAAATATACCTCTTTATATTAGGATATGATTTTACACATAATCATGATCCAAATATTATGACTCCTTATTTATTAATTTAAACTGTAATGATTTTACATTTCTAATTGCCCCCATATTCTTCTGAATCTTCACATCATTTCTATGAGCATCCATTATATTATATAAAATGGATAGTTGAGAAATGATTTGAGAAATGAATTCTTATATTCTTATATATATAATTATCATGTCTATTCTTTTCATGTATGATAAGATTTTATCCTTCTCAATTTTCATCAGTGATAATGTTTCAGGATCATTTCTACTTTGATAATATTTTACATTATTTTCTTTACCGTGATGGTAGTGGATTGATCAATCATAAACCTTGATGAGCTCTTACTATGATAATTGGTAAATATTAATGTTCTTCTATGTGAATATATATTTTAGGCTCTTATGATTAGAATATATCTCAAACTTCTCCCCTCAGAGATAATTTCACCATATTTTCAACGTGAAGATCCTAGCCACCTACTCCAAATCATGTGTGGCAGAGATTTTTCAGGAAATTTCAACTGTGTTGAAGTATATTCTATCACATTATAATTTTAATATGTAAAAAACCTAATACATTCTTCGATTAATCATTGTATACCACCAAGAGGTCCCCACTTCTGAATATTGTAAGTACTAGTACATTGATAATATTATTTTTAAATTCTTTGAATCATTATTCACATTCAATGTTCAAAATTGGTTACTGGTTTTGAAAATTACAAGATGCTACTCAAAAATTGTCAGTTATACCCAAATAGGCCAAGGAAACTATGGATCTCTATTATAGATGTTGGTTGGGTCCACTCCTCAATTGACTTTTTCTTAGAAGGGTCCACTAATATATTTTTTCAAGTTAAATCATGACTCAATAACAATACTTCCTCCCTCCAAAAACTCGTATCTAATTTACTTTTCATATATTTTTTCCCAACACAATTTTTTTAGCATAGTATTCAAATTTTCCTCATGCTCCGCCTTGAACTTGGAGTGTATTATATTATCATCTATAAATACTTCCTAAATTTTCTCAAGGTAATACATAAATATTATATTCATTAGTTCCATTAAAATTAATAGATAATTAGTGAGACCAAATTCTATCACTATGAATTCATAGTTTCATACCTCATTCAAAATGTATACCAGAGAATATCTTTCTTCTCCACATTTAATTGGTGATATCCAAACCACAATTCAACCATAGAAAAATAATTCACCCTATATAGTTGATAAAATAAATCATCTATCCATATATGGGGGTATTGTTTCATTATCATGATTTTGTTGAGATCATGATAATCGATGTAGATATACAGTGGTATAAACTTATTTTTGATGGAAAGGACTAAAGAAATCCATGGTAAAGAACTCGGGCATAAAAAACCCTTATCTATATTCTCTTATAACCATTTCTTCAATTATTTCAATTTAGTGATGGATGTCCTTTACGAATAATTTGATATGGTTAGTGATCTAGGTATATGTTAAATTAAGATCTCAATCTCTTGGTCATGAAGAACACTGGGAAATTATTTAGCAAACACATCAGTGTATTCCCTCACAATGTTAATGTATTCAAGCATGAACTTATTCATTATCTAAAATATTTATTCTATATTTGATTACTCATAAGGAAATATTATCCATTCTTGATATATATATATTCAAAAGGATATTCTATCTCCTCCTAACATTTTTAATGAATTGGAGGATGCCTTGGGATGCGAATATGTATCTCCCAATCATGATAGTTGATATTGGAATTATATAAACACAGTCAATCCATTTTCAATATACCATCAAACTCCACTAAGTAAGACAGTATTTAATGAGACGATTAGTCCTCATAGATTGATCGGGGAGGTTTAAATAAAATCATCATTTATTCAAAAATTTCAAATTTTAATATTATAATCTATTATATGACCACTTGTAAATTAATTATGGTCTGATAAAATTATATTATAATTATAATAAAAAATAATATAAATTATTGAATCCATTTTATGAAAAAAAACTATATTAAATAATTATAATAATTGTAAAATTTAAAATAAAATAGTAATGTTTACCAAAAAAACCCATAATTTCTGATTTTAAAACATTCATTTACTTTTACCATGACATAAATATATCATATTTTCATTTTATATGATACCTAAATATTAATTTACATTTACATAGGTTAGGTTACCATTCTAATGATGATATTTCTAGTTATAATGGTCATATTACTATCCCAGTGGTCAGGATTCTATTCCAACAGTCAAATTACTATTACAATGGTCAGATTTATGATATTCATATGGGTTCCCTACATCCTATAAATACCTTTTATTAAATTCATTTATCATTAAATAATCTTTTTTTCCATGTATATATATATAATTTCATCTTCAAAATTAATATTGTATTATTAACATTGTGTTTTATTTCTATGTCTTTATTCAGGAGTGTAGTTGGATTGAGAAAATCCAAATTATCCTGTTCAAATTCTATTAATTTCTATTTATTGTCCGATTGTAATATATTTAATACCTATTGGTTTATTTTATGACTAATGTTTTAATAATTATTTATGAGAATAATGTTTTTTCGGGTTCCAAATTTGGTGTATATTTCTTGAACCACATGTAATAATTATACAATGGGAAATTTCATTGATAAAATGTTTGGTCATTACACATGGTCTCACCATGTTGTGTCATGTGTAGTCATTTTTATGTCTTTATATCCATTGGGATGTATGTATGGGACTTGATGATTCCTGTTTTTATTTTTTGAGTTCTAAACTTTTCATATGAGATACCATCTATATTTATTATCATGGAATGATTGTATATGATGTATTTTTGTCCATGGAATCTTTTTTTATATGTTCTGTTGCTATGGATGTTCTATTTTTATTCTATTAACTCTATTGATATTTGTGTGGTTTTATAATTTCACAGATGGTTCATACTGGTTTAACATGTTAGAAACCCTTCCCAATCGATTTTTGGTTATACCCAATGATTATCTCGAACCAGTGGTGATCAAGAATTCACTTGGGTCCATGTGGTGGGTCAGATCTGGTGATGGGATGATTAAAAAAGGTCAGTTCATTATTATTCATGTTTTTGGTTATCCTAAGTAAAATAGTATATAACAAAAAAATAAAGATAAAAATTTTTTTAATAGAAATTGAAGTTTATGTATAATGAATCACATATTTTATAGGTTTTTATACAACTACTATTGCGATTTTTGATGCTTGACGTATAACTGAAAAACATGGATATTATGATCTTTTTTTTATGTTGGAATCGATGTGTTGTGGATCCGGTTTTTGTGTTTTTGTTTAGTATCATTTTAAATTTAATTTTATAATCACATATATATGTCAACTTAATTTTTTCTTAAGAAAAAATAGGTTTGAATGAGAATTAACTTGAAAATTAATTTTATTTTATGATAATCCACTTGTTTTTATCTAAAATAAGACCTATGGAAAGAAATGTGGTGTGTAGATGTTGTGATGAGGATGTTAATATAGGTTTTTTGTATTAATAAAGATGGTTTTTTTAATGTTATTCTATTATATTTTATATTCCTAAGAGTTTTGGAATTGAGTTATAATGATGCGGCTAAGCTTTCATAAGTTTAAATGGATACAAAATTCATAAGACTAGAAGTGTTCTTAGAAGTGGTGGATGCATAAATTTAAAAAATTGTATGGATAAATGAAATATGTTAGTAATGTAAGAATATATAAGTCAAATTAACATGAAAATTGTGGTTTTTGACTTTTGAATTGTGGATTATTGTGTGGTGTGTTGTATTTAAAGATGTCAGTGAATGTTGTGACAATTCTGAGGCTTGGTGGTGACGTTGTGAGTTTTTTTCACTCTTTTTGTGAACCCATTGGTTTGGACTATGAGTTTATATATATATATAAATATATATATATATATATATGTTATGTCTCTTTTGATTTCTATATGCACCCCAACATTTTTGAGCACCATTTATAGAAGAGAAAATGTTTTGGGGGGTGTTTTTCAAAAATCATGGTAGTTATAATGAATGGTTGACTATCCTCTCTTCCCTATTCTCACTTCTAGAAAATTTTGACATGAACAAGCTATGAAGGCCCAAAGGAAAAAAATTGAACTAGTGTTTATTTTTTTAATGAGATGATGATGTGGTTATAGTGGTGGTTTTACATGGTATAATGATGGAAACATGTTTATTATCATCTTGTTCATGATACCCTACCACATTGGTTGTAGTTTTATATGAAATTTGATACATTAAGGGTCTTCAGAAGAGAGTTGATGTGATCAAACATGTGTCTTCAGGAAATATATAATGTGATTTCCCATGTGTATTTATGTGAGATATGATGTGATGGTCCAAATATCTTTATGGATGATGTGATGTGATTTTCTAGGTGTTTCGATGAAGTTGTATTATATGAAATATATAGTGGTTCTAATATATATGATATTGGGTGAGAGAGAAGAATACCAATTGGAAACGTGTTTGAAGTACCATTTTATTGATTTTCCTCTATTTCTGTTAATATGACCAGATGAATTATTTAGTTGTAGATATCCATATTCAGCATGGGATTGGCCAGTTGACCATATTAGGTGCTATTGCTTATATATTTTTCTCATGAGTGCATTATTGGGTGTTGACACCCTCCAAATAAGCATCGACAAATCCATAATGGAAAAAATACATAGATACAGAGAATATTTCTCCTAAAAAAGAAAAGGCATAAGAAGGTTGTGATGACCCAAAAATAATGTGAATATCCAAGGGATACACAATCACATGACCATCATGAGGCAACAGAAATGCACCATGTTCCATAAATAGATTGTAGAGAGTCCAATGAAGTCTCTTTGACAAAGTATTTCTGCTCTCTTAAAGGTTCCCTTGACAATCATTGTCCCTGTGGTAGAAACTAGATAAGATATCCAAACATTCATGTTGTCAAATGGTTGATGCCTAACTATCCATAAAATTCTCATTAATACCTAGGAGGAAAATATCCAAGGGATCCTCTTGCGGTCATAAAAGTTATGTGGCACATCATTGATGGGGAGGATGATTTTTCTAGGCAACATCCAAGAAACCCCACAGGACCCCAACATTTACATAATAAAACAAAGGAAATAAAATGAAGAAGGATGAAGACACTATATATTGTAAAATACATGTTATGCACCATTGGCGGTTCACAATACTCCATGAGACCGGAATGAAATGCTTTCCTCATCTTTCAAAATCTCTTTGGATTTTTGTACTCATCACATGAAGTGCCTAAGTTATGTTCAGGAGACTTCAAACATCCCCATTTCATTAACATGTAAAAAGGGAGGGAAATTTTTCATGAAGTCGTCAAGCTTCTCCATAGGACCTTTTATTGGTCATGTGATGCATCACCAATAGGTAAAGTGATTTTCCTTGAAAAAAGACAAACAACCTCACAAAACCACTAACCATTGTAACATAAAAAAGGAAATAAAATGTGGAGGATGGATAAACCTATCACTATTTTAAAAATATTGAGAAAAACCTAGGATGTCCACATGATGGTCTCAAATGATCACATGTTAAGCCCTTATGATCTCACAAAATCCCCCCAAAAAGCATTCCTTGTCTCACGGAAAGTCCTCGACAAGTCACCTGAGATAATGTGAAGGCCATTTAATAGGTATCCTAATGTCATGAAGGAACCTGGATGTCATCCTAACAATATAGAAGTACTTTTTAATGTCCATGTTTTTTAACAAATCACCATTGATTGAAATTTTTCTTTATGTCTTATAATGTCATGAAACACCCCTAGAGTGATTCATGATAGGACACTATGATGAAATATGACATCAAATCCCACCACTAACTCAATAATAGATTCACATGATATGAACTACACAAAGTGGAAAATAATTTGGGTGGTGAGGCCTTTAAATCCCCCACCCAACATGAAAAATAGAGACCACACTCTTTGGATAGATGAACTATTGAAACATCATACCAGTGCTACAATGGATTTCTCCAAGTGGCTGATTTCATGAATATAAAAGATTCCCACCAGGTGAGATCTAGGGAACAACTGGAGTGGTCATGTTACATGCATAAGAACTTTGTGTGATCACCTATAGATCACATGAAGGGCTTATGATAGGAAATGCGAATAACATCCCACATATCTTCAAGATCACATGATACATAAAAAAGTATAACACTGAACTAATTTAATTTATTCATGATAAAGGATTGGAACAAAGAATAATAGATGTGAGACTTAAGAAAAGAGCATATGAATTGATCCTTATGGGCTTTTTGTGAACTATACATGCAACGTGATGGCACAAAGTAATGTCACCCAGATTTCATGACATCCCGTTGGCATACTATTTGGATCATGTGATGTCATTTGGACATGTCAAATCAAGGCGCATGGAACCCTTGAGAATGCCACCCTATTCTCGTGAAGCCCTATGGGATCACAATCCAAACCTTGCAGTGTCTTTTAGAAATGTTTCTTATCTCATATAATTCCATCAGTACATATTATCAAAGTATTGTGACAACACCCAGTCAGGTAAAATAACTCTTGAGATTCCCTATATGCATTCCATCCAAGTATCACGATTACCCCAAACATGTCATCCTAGGTCATTATCCACCCTCTAAGACATATCACATCGACTCCCATGATTCCCTCCAAGTGTATTATCAAGAATTTGTGATGAAAATTGGGAAAATCAGCTATATTATGTGACACCCACTAAACAAGCCATTTGGGGTCATGTGATGGCTTCTAGGGTCAGTCGGCAAGGTCCAACGATGTACACTAGACAAGTTAGCCTTGATCATGTAAAAACCATCAGAAATGGAATTAGGGATATGAATCATACCTTGGAAGAGTCAAATAGATCATTATATTTCCTTAATACATGTTAGTAAGACATGCTCCATTATTCTAGGCAAACAATCAATGCATGTTGAGCAGACTATCAAAGCATGTTAGGAAGGAATGTAGGTCATGCCAGTTGGGAATCCTAGGACATGATAACCTCGATAAATCCTCAGTGTGTAAGCCCAGATTATAAGGGAAACCTCAGAGTGTAATCCCTAATTTTCAGCATAATATGTTATGCCGCTCATATAATGGAAATATTCATACCTAATGCCATATAAAATCTATGAGGACACTGATTCTTTCCCTAATTGGGATATTTAAGACATTTTCCTAAGGCACGAGCTCTATATCAAACCTTTAATGGGTTGTCCCTATACATAAGGCCCAAACCCATAATTAGTGAGAATGATTATCTTCTATACCATTTTTCTCACACCAATAATAGATTTCATGGTCTTCGGGAGATTCAATAACCATATCATTTTCATTATAAGCCTCTACAAAGGCAAGGACAAAATCTGTGTGTAATCCCCAATCAATTGAACACTAAATAATATGATTCCTTCTATAATATGGATACATAGGATTCCTTCCTAAGGCCCATGAAAAAAAATGGGAATCCTCCTCAGTTTAAGTCAAACTTCTTCTCCAAAATTTCAACCATCAGGACTAAATCACTCCCAAGGGCTGATAATCTCATCTCATCCCTTAGAAAACATAGAAATCAACTGAACTACATTGACTGTGATTCCTTCCATAACCAGGATGTGTAGGATTATATCTTAAATCCTAAGATCAAACTCAAATTGGTATCCTCCTCAGTTTAATTATTAAAATGTCTCCAAAATTTTAACCATCAAGACCCAATCATACCCATGGCCTGATCATCTTACCCCATCACTCAGCAGACTACGAAACCAATGAACTATGAGAACTATGATTCCTTCCATAATCAGGATATATAGGATTTTATCTCTGATATTTGACCTCCATATCAACTATCCCAAGGGTTTTCCCATCTCATTATTCCTATATCCATATGAAATAATGATGATCACTTTCTATCCTTTGTTTCTCATGATAAGCATATCTCACATGGTCTTTGGGAGTCACAATGAACACATCATTGGGATCATGATTCTACATCAGCTTGGGAAATCTCAGAATGTAAGAACTAATGATTGGGATGATATAATCCTCCTCAATATGAGGACATAAACCATGTTTCCATTCCCATGTATGTGATCGAACTATGATAACTATGATTCCTACTATAAATATGATACATTGGAAATATACACAAGAATTGAGTTCAAATAGCTAATGGCTATGTACCCAGACATATGTTCTTTACATATGACGTTAAACTATATAGGTTTAACAAACTATGTGGGTTTTGATTCCTAATATAACCAGGATATATAGGATTCCTCAAAATGTTTCAATTCCCTCCTTGGAATATTTACATCTTACCTACATGACAAAAAATAAAAAAGCACCCGATTTTACAAATTTAGCATATATGTATATATTCATTTCTAGAAAATGGATAAAACAACCATGGATGCATATAGAGGGATTTAATAATGGTATTTCCCTTTATCATTAGTATGATGGAGACTTAAACTATAATCTTTTTTTAGCATAAATAGTCCCATATCAGGATTAGGATGAGATTCTCGGACATGTCATAAATATAAAAGAGTACTATAGTAGGAAAATACACCCTAATAATGGTTGATGAGTCTGACCTCCCATTCTCTCAACCAATGCAATCTCTAAAGTGTCATTGGGACTAAAAACCTAACTGGCCACCTACCTTTGGAGTGTATTTTCATACCCAGTTATGGATGAGGGAACCATTGGGAGTTTCTATTAAGGATGAAAATTGTAACTTGATGTTAATTATTGTGAACTAAATGAACCCCCAAAAATCATCAATCTAGACAAACAAATTTCACCAAGCATTCTCATCTATTCATAAAGAAATAGAAATGTTGAACCCTAAGTGATTCGTTCAAATAATAGAATGATTGGTTATCCATGCATCATGCCACTTTATTTTCCATATCCTACACAAATTAAGATATTAAGACCATCATAATATTTAGCTGATCCTCTATAATAAGGGTTCACATGAAATAAGTCCATCCTTATGTGGAAAAGTCCATGTGAGTAGAATCACCTAATTTGGATAAAGGGAAATTATGTTAAATATACATATCTGATTGACCACATTATGACTATGATATTATGATAATCAATTACCATATTACTTGATGTCTGTTTGACTTGAGATACTGCCCTCATAAAAAAATCCTAATTCAAGATATTTTCATCATCCAGCAACTGTTCTGATAGGTCATCTATGGATACAACCCCCATTGGTTTCAATTTGATCTCTCATGAACAAAAAATTCAACCTCAGGTGAAGAACATCATGGTTTGGAAGTGCCATCTATGTCTTACAATACAAACTCTCAAAAATTATCTTATGTATTTATATGAATTGAATTTGAGGAGTATACTTCATTCATATAAAGCTGTAGGTAAGAAGGTGGCCCTCGTTGTAACATAAAACCACTACAAGATCTTATCCCCAAAACGTAACAAACTAAACCTTCAATATCTAATAATGGTGGACTACGAAATCAAATATGGATCCCATCCTGTACATGAGAATCCCAAGAGGGAACATGTCAGTCATCTTCACTAGCAACATCCTGCCAGTAACACCCAGTCACCTTTTGAAGGTGCCACATTACATAATTCCACATTTATTTAAATGCATGGGAAACAAGGAAGATTCATAAGTTTAGGAAGTCACCAGCTATTAAGGATAAGGATCATATCCCCACTCCCTCTGATGATACCTACTGGCATATTCCTATAGTAAGCTATAAGAAAGATTATATCTATGCTCACTCAGAACAATTATATAGGAATATCCCCTAGAAAATATTGGTAAGGAACATATCCCTACCCTTATGAAGATGGAAAATTTGAAGACATATATCCATACAAAAACATTTTTTAAATTCCAATATGTGTAAGAAATTACTGAAGAACCCAACAAGAATATTCTAGCACTAGTACTGATATAGGGATAAGAACATATTCATATTCTTGTGACAAGGACAAGACAATAATCTAATCAATGAGAACAAGTTTATTCTCAAAAGAAATAGTACATTCTTTCTCTTAACCATAAAGATTTTTATTATATTTTGATTAAGGATGAGGTATTAGACATGGATCATAATACCTCTCCAATCGGGGATTACCAGGTGAGAGAGGTACATGCCTCGGGATAGGGGAACATGCTTGTCGAAAAGGTATGGTGGAATATTCCAAAGGCCCATGATCAAGCTTATATCGTTATTCTAGCTACTTATAACCAATTGAGAGGGAAGAATGCCTTTGTAAATGATCATATTTTTATAGAATAAGTCCATATACATACTCTAAAGACCCATGATCGAGCATATATCTCCATTTATATGGGGATCACCAAGTGATAATGGAATAAAATTAGGGAAAGGCTCATATTCCTATCATTGAATCTGTCTTGAATATTCATGTAGATCATGGAATCCAGATGCATACACCTACTTCTACCAATGATCTATTTTCTTGAAATCATTACGAGGCAATACAAGAAGAACCTCATATCCCTTACCCCATTCGAAAGGTTCATTGATAAATTCCATCAAGGAATAAACATATAGATCAGGATCATATTCCTACTCCAACTGGGTACCAATAGGTGAGAGTGTCACACGCCTTAGGGAAGTTTCATACTTCTTCTATGAAAGACCAGCCACATATCACATAGTCTTAGGTTCAAGCTCATACTCTTATCTTGATTAAGGCTCACCTAGTAAAAATGGAACATTCCTCAGGATATGATCATATTCCCTTCAATAATGATAAAAAAAAGTTTTGATATTACAAAAGAATATTAGTAGTTCGATCATAATCCTTTTGAATAATATGATTATAAGCATATCTCTGTAATTGTCATACAATAGGTTCGTGTATGTGTACAATTACAAAAGAAAGATTGGCATATTCCAACCAGGAGGTAGATTGAGACCCAAATTCATAATCTTCTCAATGTCAGTGTCCATTAGGTTTTCTGAGACACATTCACCACTTTAAAAGTTTCCATCAAATCTTACACTAAAGTAGTTGATGATCATTACAGAAATAGCCTTCCTTGTGGTAGTGTGGAGAAGGATCACATGGACTCTACTCCTGATATCCACCATAGTATAAGACCCAATGGAGATATCACATATTGATAAGGAAATCCTCTTCTTTCCTAGAATCCTTTATATAAAGAGGTGTCCAAAAAACAAAAACCTTCATAGAGAATGTTTCAGGAAGAATTTGGGTCAACTGCATTTAGTTCTTCATCAACATACAGCAGCACTTCACTTTAGTAATTAGGTGACCCATAGAAGAATATTTTATGGTATATCTAGATGGAGTTATGTAAGACTAATGAATACGAGTTTGATATTGGCATATGGATAGAGTTATCTAGAAAAAACATCCATCTTGTTTTCGCCCCTCACTACTTTTTATTATGAGATCCCATATGATCTAGAAATGGAGTTCACGCCTTATCTATGAAAAAATTGTTGGAAACTCATCAGATACTAATGTATTGACATATTATTTTCTAATATACAAGTATCACCTTCATAAAATCAAGATACTATATTTTCAACTAGATGTGACCAATATCCCCTTGGCCTCGTATCTAAAACTAGAAAACACTACACAAATCTGTAAAACACTATCATCTATTGCATCACAACTCTTCAATAGCTGATCTCCAAATTCACATCGATAATATTTATTGGATGATAGGAAAATTACTGAGTGTTACACTTTTCCATTCCCCTATAATAGAAGAACCCGATAGATATGACATCGTATAATGTCATAGCCTCTATAAAAAAAGGGTCCTGATAAATGTTGGGACAGTTGGTCACAATAACTAAATTTATAAGCATTAATGATGATCATAAATAAAAAAACATAGATATGGGATTACCTTAATACCATTAAAATGGGCCCCACAATGTAATAAGAATGGATTTTATACGTAGAGGCTGATGTTTTAATCAACGAAAAAACTTATCGTAAAGAATGAATCCCATTAGGGGTTTCCATCACACCCATATCCTACCTGAGCATAGTTGTACCACATCAAATGGGATGCAGTAATATATTCCATATCAGTGGTTCAAGATTGGAACTATCTCACTGGGATTGGGGAATATCTATCACCGCCTCCACCCATTATATCTCTAATCTATAAGAGGATTCAGGACGTATAGACAATAGCTATAAACAAAACCATTCCCATCAGGCTGGGGGCATTTATAACTCAATCACCATAAATATGTTGATCATTCCATATGAGGTTCCTGGAGAAAACAATGCTGATTATCAACCCCATCCCATTTGTATAGGGTCATTTATATCTCAATGAAGATACATGGATCCAATATTCCTCTAACGAGAATCCTTGGATCCTTGATAATAAGATCAATCAATTCCAATTGTGCCTTGAATAAATCCCAGCCTGTAGGACTGGGGGAATTTTCATTATCATCATCACCACATATAGAATCTGTCTTCTCAAGGTTGGGAGGAAAATATCAATGGTCGGAGTCCTCCCTGTTCCTCCCATCATAAGATGAAAATTTACTGGTCAGGGTTCGTTCGATAATCACGACCAAAAAATCCCCAAATTTCACTATTCATAGACAAAGATGAGAGAAGTGTATGGAGAAGGTGATCCAATCTCACCAGGGTCTCAAGACAAAAAGTCCAATATGAAAAATGGTTAAAATAATGACCAAGATGATGGTGGTTTAGAATCATCTAGTTGAATTTGAAGTAATGGTACAACCTCTATTTATCGATATTCATTTATTAATGCCATCACTTTTATTATGATGGACAATTTGGATCAAGATGAAAATATAATAGTTCACAACATTGAAAACATATTCTGAGAGGAGGGTTATATAGATGTACAAACCGAGGCTTAATGCACAAAGAACCAAATAAGACTCCAAAACCTGGCATCTCAGAATAACGAGTTTCTAACACTCTAGTGGAACATTGCCAAAGAAAACAAGAAATACATTCTGATATCCAAATAACCACCCAAAAGATTTGAGGTTCCTTCAATGGAGGAACAATTGTTACAATATTATAGTGAAATACAAACTCCCTCAAAACTCAATAAGGAGAAACTTTAGAAATATATTCCCCCTGGTTATTTTCACAAAGTAGATACAAATATTCTCCATCCCATATCCAATCCTATAGAATGAGTTATATCTAAGCATTATAATAGCTCCAAATCCAGGAAACAGGTCTACATAAATGAAGAAGTAAAAAATTTATCATGACTTCCCCCCATTGCGGGGACACCCTATCTCTCAACAGGGTGATCATTTTGTCTTTGGATGAATCATGAATTAACAAGTGACAAAACTAGGGCCACCTCATCGACCCATTCTCAATCCTAGTAAATTTTAGGTAGCCAAGAAAAATGTCCCTCCAGAGGTTTATAACGTCATTGAGTCCATGTATACTAGAATAGATTCCATGGAAGGTTGACACACACATTTACATCTTAAGATGAATCAATGTCTCAAATTTGTGAACAACACTTTGACCCCACCAAATTTTAATAATCATACTTTCTCTATATTTGACAATGTTGAAAGCATTGAAAAACATTTAACGCACTTCATATCCTGATGTGGGATGATAATGGGTAATCAAGACAAATTGTAGGTGAAAAAGACGAGGTGTTTTATACAGACTTTGATAGGACAAGACTTTTTCATACAATAGTATTCCAGGAGGATCTGTTACATAATGGGAAGATCTTCTCTAATATTTCCTTTATCATTTGAGCTCCATGATGAAAAAATGAAAATTTTCAACATAATGAACTACAAAAAAGTTTAAAATGAGATAATTTCTGAAATCATCATAAGGAGGAAGGGTTTAACCTATTCTCTCAGCATCCTTCTCTTGCAAGAGAAACTATTGGAACTCTGTGATGAAAATATCTATGATTATTTATAGACACCTCTAGTAACAATGATGTGTCCAGTTGGGTTATATGATTTTTTTAAATTTAAGAACATCTTGAGGATGCCAATCAGTAAACTCTATCTTACCCTCTACTTTTCAAAACAATATTGGGGGAAATGATAGGCAATGAAAAAGCTACAACTATCACTCTAAATACAACAACAGTGCCCATCAAAGCACCAAGGAAAATTCTAAACGGCCAAACACCTTTTATTGAGTGGTGAAAACCCAAAAATCTCACTCTCCTAAAACCACAAAGAACCCATGGTCACCTAGTATATGTGTAACATATGAATAAAGCACACTCCTTTTTAAATGAACAATTCCCCGATTATTTCTTAGAATCCATAGATAGTAACCTGTTCAAGTTACCATTGCCCAAGAAGCTTGAGGAGGTTAACCTCATAAACCTCCCTGATTACTTCCCTTTTCATAGAAGTTTGGGTCATAATATTTTAGACTAATTTTCCTTCAAATAAATCCTACAATACTAGGTCAATTCAGGAAAGGTGGTGTAAGATGACTTCTCAAAGTAGGTGGCATGTATAATTGTTACCCAGTGAGAAGATGAGGGTGATTAGAAGAATGTTTCGGCCCGACAAGAGAATAATTTCAACAACTGGATGACAAAAAATAGTTTATCGAACTCATGAAACCCAGATAGCACAGTTGTGAAAAACCAAAATTGCTCCACCACCCAAGGTGGTGACATAAAATATTCCTCCCAAAATTGGGTGTGACAATCAAAATTAGAAAAAAAAATAGAAGAGGAGGAATCATATTTTACTCCAAAGATAGATATTAGTCTTAAAAAATTATTCCATGAAATATATAGATCATTGAACTATCCCACTAAATGTAACCCTCATCAGAAGAAGAAATCATCTTTAGTACTCCCAATGTGATACACTTGGTAGACCCTTCTTGAATGATCAATATTTCTCAAAATATGAGTTCCCTATATATAACCAGGGAATATAAAGTGAATGCACAAGAATCGGGGATATAGGGGACAATGAGGGTGTGTTGAAACACAATATTCCTTTCAAATACTTATAAAGGATGTATATATAGCTAAGACCAAAGGAAAGTGGCCCAATTATCTCAAAAGAGGCATGTAGGTGACCGGGAACACTGAAGCAGTCATCTACCCCTAGTTTTCTTGCATGAACACCTAGAAAGTTTTCTATAATCCAATCAACCAACAAAGCAAGGAAGGTTGTCTTGGCTCATGCCACGGGTATCATATTCCCCTTCCATGTCCAAACATTAAATAGTCCCATCCACTTCAAATGACTCGGCTATTAATCCACATATCTATGAGAAACCCCAAATCAAGAATCACTGACCTCTAGCACAAAAGTAACATATTATGAAATACATATTAGTTGTCCCAGCCAATCTATCAATCCTAAATACACTGCATCTTTTAGTAGAACTAATGGTGTAATTTTTTAAGGCCCTTTATAACCCATATGAGTTTGATACAGAAGTCACCACAGCTAAGGATTATAGAGTGGATACCATGTCCTCAGAATGATATGTTTCCTTCTCGTTCACTAACTAGGTTTAGGAATAGGGCAACCAAGGGAACATTAAGACCCTATATGTTTTGGGATGAATCAATAATGTCGACATCCAAAGGTATATAATTAATAATGTTTTTGGGATGAAGTTCATCCTAGTTCAAAACCTCTAAAATTTGATATATGTAAAAGGGCATTTTTCTCCCAAAAAGATGACCATTCAAGGCTATAATAAGTGTGAGAAAACACATATCGAAATGATATAACTAAAGGATCAGTTTTGGGTACACATATCTAATGTCGAGTTTCTACTTATCTAGAAATACACCACATATAATGTCCATCATGGAAGGCCCTATCTCCATATACACTTAGTGGTACCTTCAATATTCTATTAGTGTCTGAAATACCCCATAGATGGAAGGTTCAAAATACTTCAGATTGAAAAATCCCCTTCAAAACATACTGGGCTACATATGCTAATGTGGTATTCTACAAAAGGGGAGGTAATCAACCAATGGTGGAAAATGATACACAGGTTTCATCCCCCAATGGATTGGGTACCACCCTTAAGAATCCCTAGAGTATTCTCTAAATTTACTATACAATCCCTATAAATCTATTCCAAGTTATAGGCTAACCCCAAATGTACAATATCCTTATGTCCCTAGTGACAATGTAATAGACAATCAGCTCCTTTATCTCTCAACAATGACTAAGGAAATAGGGTATGAAATTGTCTCTTCTCATGGACTTTTTTACCCTAATATTGATTGAGAAATCCCATATTTCCATATTAACTTGTAAACAACTCCATATACATAAAGTTAGAAGAAGATAAGGAGGAACTCTAGAATCACCCCCCCCCCCCCCCCCGTATTCAAGTAAGGCATCTCCACCAGTATTGATGTGCTCAAGAATATAAATTTGGGAATAAAAGAAGACTTGGGTGCTACACTTATTAGCATCTCTATTCCTCTAAAAGAAGACTTGGATTAACCAATGAGCATTGAAGACTCAATCAGGTAGCTTGGTGGATTCACCCCTCTCATGCCACAAATGTAGAGGTATAATTTGAAAATTTTATCATATAAAACTTATTCTGAGAAATGAAATACCCAATATGTTTTACCTACATCATCCCCATTAAGAAAAATAAGTGGAAAATTAGGTTCCACATTGATTTCATCGATATTAATTGGCACTTCCTGAAGTAAAATTTCCCATTTCAGAACACATAATTCTTGATTGATGCAATTGTTCACTCCCAATACCTCGAATTTATAGATTGGTATTTAGGGTATTAACAGAAAAAGATGGTCCATGAAGAGAAAGAGGAAACATTTTTTGAGTGACTTAGGGTATCATTTTCTATTAGGTAATTACCATCTGTTTAATGAATGTTGGTGCTAAATATCAACACGCCATGCATCATATCTTTAATCCATTTTTAAGAATGATAGTTGAATGTTATGTCAATGACCTGGTGATCAAATACCTATTGCAATGTGATCAATTCATAGACCATTAAAGAGTCTTCAACAAACAATGATGACACAGTCTGAAGATGGATGTGATGAAATTCACTTTCAGGGTAACATCATGGAAGATTTTATTATTTATAATATGACATTGTGGTGTCAAGGTCGACCCAGAAAAGACTAGTTCTATTTTAACAATTCCACCCACATAAATATTGAAGAACTAAGGTGTCTCCATGGGAACAAGGCCTAAATTCATCATTTCATTGCCAATTTGGAAACAAATCTCTCCCAATCACCATGATAATGAATAATGGAATCACCTATCAATGGTAAGATGGCTTCCAATAATCCGTAAAATGTCTAAAATAGTATTGGATTCACCCACTAGTTCTGATTCCTCCAATAGAATATAGACGATTTATCTTATATTTTTCCACCATGGAACACTCAATGGGAGCCATACTCACACATAAAAAATGATACAGGGAGAGAAAATAGTATCTACTACCTCAACTGAATAATGCTATCTAGGGTGACCCAATTCTCTGATATCGAGAAGAACTGCTTCACCTTCATATTCATGGTAAAAAATATAAGGATTTACATGAAACACCAAAAATTATATCTAGCATTCCATATTGATCCACTCAAGTACATTCTTTGTAATCCCATGATTACAGAGTTATTGGCCTGATGGGAAGTCATTCTATAACAATATGACATTTAGTTCATATCATATAAATCATTGAAAGCCAAATACCTCGCTAATTTCCACGCAACACATCTTGCATTAGAGAATACACCAGTGGACACAAAACTTATAGATTATGAGGTATTATATGTCTATGACACTCCTCAAATGTGGGAGATATATTTTGATGGTTCCTCCGGATGTCATATTGGAAACATTTTGGAAAACCATATGCATAATCATATTGTCTTAGGGGCTATATTTGTCTCTCTAGACAAACAAGTTTTTAATCACTCTTTCACATTATCCAAATGATGAAAAAACAATAAGGTGGAATACCAAGACAACATCATTGGGTTATAACAAGCCCTACAATTTCATACATCTTACATGAATATCAAAGGGAATTTCAAACTAGTGATAACACATATCGATGGATTATATTCCATAAAAGGAAGGACTATCCCCTCTAACAATCTATGTTGGGAGAATGATGATAGAGGTCCCTTTTGAGACAATGTTTCCTCATATTCCTTGATCAAATAATGATCACATTGATTTATTGTCTAATGTATCCATAGTACTGAAAGACCATAATTAAGTTGAAGAAATATTCTATATCCGACATAAAATAATGGTATAATTAATCATCTTATTTCATATGGAATAAATCAATCATGTCAACACCACCCCAGAGCATGATAAACCAACATCCACCCCGGGATGGATGGGGTACAAAATCATTTATCTCAAAAAAAGAGCAATCGTGACAAATCGAGTTGAAAGGAAACATATTCAGCACATTTTGGTGAACATTACCCTAGGGGATGGCCATAATTATGAAAAATACCTCTACATGTAAGGAAATGATGGAATAATCCTCAAATTCATATTTTATGGTTATATTCTCATCATCATGGAAGAATTCCATGTAGGCTCCTATGGTGCTCATCTATCTAGGACCAGGATCTACCACCCAATTAAAAGGATGGGTTAATTATGGAAATACATGATAAAAGACTATATAGATTTCACCGATAAATTTCATCCATGAAAAATACATGAAAACATCATTCATAAAACCCAAAAAATGCTACATATAGCTAAATATTCATGAACATTTATTATCTGGGGAATGCATTTTGGGTTTCCATATCCCTTAGCCACAATCAAGTAGTTTAAGTACATCCATTATGCCATAAAAGTATTTTACAAATGGTTTTAGGTAATACCTTTCAAATATGTAGGGACATATAACATCATCAAATTTATAATGTTCCATATCATCTTCATGTTTGGGGTCCCTCACACAATATTTAAGGACAAAAACACCAAATCCTTCTCCATAGAGTTGAAGAATATATACTAAGAGTGCATTACCAAGTCCAATCACTCATCCCACAATCATGCAACGAGAAAATGGAGAGTTAGAGAACTTCAATAAGTCTATTTCAAATATACTCTAGAAGATGGTGAAAAGGGACCAGTATTCCTAACCAGAGAAGATCCTCTATGATTTATGGGCCTTCTGTACAACCACATGTACTGATATACAAGAAACACCATACACATTGTTGAATGGGACTAAGGTAATGTTACCCATACATTTCCATCTCCCTTTACTTTTAATATCCATTTATAAAAGCTATAAGATGATAAAAAAAGAAAAAAGGATGGATTAATTGGTGTGACTCAATGATAATATGTTGTGTATACTAAACATCCTTGAGGTTCATCAGAATTAGACCAAAGAAGCCTTTAATAAGAAGGTTTTACTCTATTCATTCCCCGAAGGGGAATTGTTCATTCCTCTTAGAACCTCATTGATACTAGGAATGTGACCTATGAAGCTAGCTCCCAAATGGGAAGAAAATTATATCATACATAAGGACAATAAAAACCAATCCTACTCATTGGTCACAATGGATGGGGTGTGTGTTACACCCCCCCCCCCCAACGATAGTTTTCTAAAGAAATATTTTTCATAGCTATCATCAGATGGGAATCCACATTATTGTATGTCATGCCACTGTTCTTGGTTACATGAAGTTACGCTTTAAAAATATCATCCAAGACATGAAAATAAACTGTATGAGATCATTATAACCACATGACTTCAAACAGTATGGAAAACTCCTGGCAGTAAGCCTTTAAACTGCATTGTATCCCACGTCATAAATTCATGACGTTAAACTTCATGGCTGATATCCATACCACATAATTATAATCTACACGGATTTGTAGAACTATGTGTGACTTGATTCCTTCAATCATAGGATACATAGTGATGTTGAAATATTTAATCCTGGTCCTTGTCAAAACATTCCTTTTATTTCACTTCACGTGACCCTCTTCCACACAACATTACTTAAAACTATATGGATACATAATGTTCCTTTCCACATTCACTTCAGATTATATATTGTCCTTATTGTATGATGTGAAACTACCTGCTTTGTGTCCTTTTTTTGAAATTAAAATGCATTGGTTCTCTGGAGCTACATATGGCTTGATTCTCATTTTCAATGAGATACATAGGGATGCCTCGATCCTATATCTTGTTCCAGCCACATTTGTTCTGGAATGACATAAAATTTCACCTTTTTGTATACCTCACCTGAGAGGAACACTATTGTTGTAACACCCCGACCCCAGATACCCAGATTCGGTGCATTACTTCGTAACATTGGCATGATCACAAAAGATCATGTCTCGAAAGACCGATTAGTTTAGTAGCCTTGGAAACACTAGATACATTCATATGTCTTATATTACATCATAAAGTGAAAAACTACAATAACAAGGTCTCCATAGTCCACACTCATTTCCTCTTCTGACTATCCCTGCAGGTCATTCATAAAATACTTCTTCACATCCTGGAAAATATTAAAACATAGAAAGGGATGAGCTTAGATGCTCAGTAAGGATAACAATATTGCGGAAGCTTTCATAAATAAACATTAACATTTAAGGCAATGTATAACTAAAACAAAAGACTTTTAAACTTGAACTTCAACATAATATGGCAAAAGTAAAATGAGATAATGCCATTTACTTATTCACATGGATATTCTACTGGTCGAATAATCACATGCAATATCAATAACCACTTTCATAATGATGGAATGCATAATGCCAGACTATCATAACCACGTATCCAAGGCCTCGTGCCAAGACCACAGATAAGATTTTGTCAAGGCCTCGTGCCAAGAAACTAGTTTGTCTCATGAGACCTGCCGATGCATCGAGGAGCTATAGCGGGCTCCACCCATCACTTATTAAGTCCAATTCATTCCTCATATGAACAGGTTTAAACATATCATAAACCATAACATAATCACATAAAATATGCATAAAGGAAACATAACATTTTCACATTTCAATCACAAGATATCAATACAACACATTGATATAATAACATTATCAAAACTATTTTCAATACCAAAAGAAAGAAAATTAAAACTTGGTTTTCATTCTTCATTTAAAAAAAGTTATGGCTTGTAGAGGAAATCGAAACTCAAATAATGGCCATGGCGGCAGAGAAGACATTGTGGCTGCATACGTACGACCAGAAAAACATTCCTTTTTGTCGTTTAGTAAAATGATTCGTATAAAAATATTCCATTTGAATAAATGTAAAATTATTATGGGTTTATACACCGTATAAATGAAATTTTTGTATAAAACGAAATATGCCTCAATGAATGAAGATTGAGACAAAGTACCTTACAAGGATCATTTTTAAATAGAATAAATATATTATATGTTTTCACTATATGTACACATAAAGAAATTATAAATACAAGATAGGTCATAAAAATATCATGACATAATTTTAATGTAGGAGATTAACCCAAAGAATTGAAAATTGGGTTAATAAATTCCCTTACCTCGTGTCCGACTTGACTTGACCGTTCTTTAACCTCCTTAAAATAGAGTAACTCTTTTTGATTTGAGCCAAAGGCTTCCTTGGGAAGACTTATGCCCCATGTGAGGCTTCTAGGAGTAAGGGAGGGAATTTGGGAGAGTATTTGGGAAGAGGTTGGCCAAGCCAAATGGATTGAAAGTGTGAATAAGGTGGTAGTGGTGGGGGCCTTTTATAAGAGGAGAGGAGGGGCACTCTTGGAACTCATGAAATGTTACATTATTATGATATTCTTTTTAGATTCTAAAGGTACCAAAATGATATATTTCGAGGATAAGGTGATAAGGGTTCGAAATATACTCATCCAATAGGCTTTTGACAAGTTTAAGTATTATATTTTATGTTATCTTTTTATTTTATTTAAATTGTTAATTAATGAGGTAGTCACTGTATCATCATGGTGTCATAAATAATTTAATTTATTTAATGTCTAAAAATTATAAAAAATTTATAATTATGTAGGAAAGCTTTTTATCTTCTTAATTAATATTTATAGTCAAAAATACGACTTCTATAACCCCATTTAAAAATTGTTTTAGTAAAACAAATCATTTTTGTGACATTTTTATTTTAACATTAAATAAAAAGTTGTTAGTGTCATTTTCCCACCAAAGTGGCTCCATGGGGTCCCCAAGGTGACCCATGGATTTTCTTGGTCGTCCATTACTCATCCAATAGGGTTAGGACAAGTGTAAGGGTGTTTTCATATTTTTATAATATCATTTTTACCTTAAATTTCACTAATTACCTTTAATCGCGATTAATTAAACTGAAAAGTTACTATTCACCAAAAATTATTTTAATCCCATTGAACCAAATTTTACTTCTTAATAACAACCATGTATGTCAGATTTATGAAAATCAAATGAAAGAAGTGGTAATATTTCATTTAAACAAAAAATCGGTTTTTTAACTACCACTTAGTGGTTTTACTATTCATCAAAAATTGAAGTTTTTCAGAACAATGGAAAAATTTCACCCTAAGCTATAATTGATATTCTGAATTCCAAAATGATGTCTATTTTACAAAATTACAAACATATAAGTTGCATTAATTAATTTTATAATTATTTCCCGCTGTCACAACAAATAGCGTGTTTTTAAGAAACAATATATATCAAAAGATTGACAATTGTTTATGTCCAATTTAAAAGTGAAATTAATTTAATGAACACCATTGGATGAAAAGGTAAAAATGTATTATAATTATACTTTAAAACCAATCATTAGTATAATTTATCACTATAAATTATTTTGATTAATAAAGTTGTTTTAAGTATTTTTCACTATTCATAAAAATTTGGAAGTTCTCAGAAAACTTAAAAAAATTCAACTTAGGGTAATTTCAATATTACGAATACAAAAATGAAGTCCATTTTGAAATATTAAATATATATAATTTCAAAAAGTGGGTATTACTATTCATAACGGCTACTTTGATTCGTCGTAGTATGTTAGAACTCGACGTTGCGTACAATGCAAGCTATTGCATTATTGAAACAGAAACGTATCGTGGAAGCTCGGGGTGTTACAATTGTTGGTGTTGGTATCCTACCACACTTCCTCTAAATAACTCTTTGTGGCTTGACCCCTATAACCACATGATATAAAGTGACTCATGGATCTCCAATTGTAGGACCAGCTACAAAAATCAATAGAAAAAACTCCCATATCCTTACCAATTGATGTTAAAAGCTTGATTACATAAGAAATATGTATATATTTATTCCTGACATCACATGATATTTAGTGACACCCAGATATCAAATCTTGGGTTCAACTAAAATAACTTTAAAATTAAATATACCCCAACTACATAGGTGTTGAAACATACAACATATCTTTTCATATATACAATTCAAATCTATGTGTTGTCTACATGTGCATGAAATGTATCTTGAACAAATTTTCACATTAGTTACCACATCCACACCTCATGACGTTAATATTCAATGAAAAATCATATTGAAATGAAATTCAAACTGTATAATAAGAAATTCCATACCACAAGATGTTAAGATGCAAGGAAAATGCCCCTACCAAATGATAAAAAACTGCACGGAATAGATCCTTACTACATGATGTTAAATTTCACATTAGAAAATACATCCCCAATACATGAAAATAAATTGTGCACACCACCACAAAAGTTTCATCTGTTATCAAATGACCACATGATCCTCACCCCAACAAACTAGATTATGGGGTCCTTCCACCATATTTTAAGTGCCTTGAGCCATAAATCATGCTTAATTCCTCAAGAAACTTAGGTTGCTAAAAATATATCATGACCCTTTGAATAGAAACCCGAATTAAATAGACACTTTTTTTACTATTCATGTAGGCCAATGGATTCAGCATATGCAAATATGGTCATCTACCAAATGCACCACCCTTCAAAAAGGGATTTCTAATCCATGTAAGACCTAACATCACTATGGTAGAACACAACACCTTAGTTTGATATGAACTACTCCTGGTATGATTTTCTTGTATATGTACTAATGACCTAAGAACCTATATCCATGACATACCATATTTCTATATCCCTCTCAAAATGAACGTGGGAATCTCTTGACCATAGATGTCTGAATAAGTCTCTTGTGTATCATACTTCAAATTAGTTCCATGGGCATCACAACTTTGAAATTCATGAACTTTTATCAATGTTATATGAACTTAATGTCAAGACTATAATTGTCGAAAACTCAAAACATTATACTTTTTGTTAAAGAGGCATAAGAATTGATGGGTTGAAAACCCATAAAAGGATGTCTAAGAAAAATTCACATATTCTCTTAATAAACTATTCGTCTTCAGAATTTTGTCCAAAATTAGGGTGAAAATAAATAAGGTGCAAATTTCCTAGGAAAAACTATATAGCCTTAATAAAATCCAATATACACTCACCAGACCCTAAAGTTTAGAAAAAAGTTAGATTGATGGTTTTTCACTTATCCTCACATTGAAAATATGTTCTCTAGGTGGTGACACAACATTTTGAGTGTTCAAAACTTTCTTGGGTATTACACATTCCCCAAATCACACTTCAAGATTTGGGGTTCCTTAGATCACTAAAATATTCAATGGATATTATAAAGTATTCCTAGAATCAAACAACCCTTTTGTTTTCCGATGAATGTTTACCTATTTATCCATTATATGATCAAATGGTCATCAAATAAATTAGTCACTCTAAAAAAATGGATTTCCAAGCCTTTTTATCTTTGACATCGCTTATGCAGAATTCAACACCTTAGTGTGATATGAACTACTCATGGTATGACATTCCTATAATATTATCCAAACCTAATCACTTTTCAAGATGATTTACATTCCCCACACCAAACTATAAAGTAAGATTCAGTATCCTCGATGTTATTTCACCATGTTTTGTACACTATCTGGAGGCTAGATTTAGATAATCCATTCTCGAGCCTTTGATAACCTGAATATTGTGATTTAAACCCACAAGGTGTCGGGATCGAGCTTCACAATTTAAGACCCAAACTTCCCTAGGTTTCCCAAATTCATCTTATATATATTTCTTCCCATACCCAACCTCAATATAAGAATTTTTTTCTTCAAAAATCTTTCAGGGCCCTCTGAAAGGCGTGGTGATTATCTTTAATTGTCAATGCAATTGATAGATAAGGGCCTTGACCAACCAACTCAAGGCACTTACCCCTTTCTAAAAAATATCTTCCATCCTTGTGAGCCCCAGAAACACAGAATAGGAACCTAGAACATCATAGTGTTATGGGCCATCCCCAGCATGTGTTCCTCCTCCCAAATTCACAGACTTAAACATTTGGGTTATGACTTACATCACCCATATTCCAACTTTCCAAGAAGACCATGCATCACTAATATGTCTCCCTCAAATGATATTACCCAATAAACCATCCATGAACCTTTGAGAATAGTGGATACCCCTTTTTTTGGAAATTATAGCAATGAATATGGGCCTTAACCACCCAACTAGAGGCACCTCCCCCTTTCAAGAAAGGATCTTTGATCCTCGTGAGAATTGGAAACAACACAACATCACCCAACTTACTAGAGTTTTTTGGGTAATTAATATCATGTTTTCACCATATTGCATGGTCATCGATCTATTATGAGCTAAAATTCATTAAACTACAATAATATAAAGGTCTAAGCTAAAAGACCCAAAACTATAGTGATAGATGGTTCGAGGTAAAAGACCCTAATATATAGTGATAGAAAGGTTTGAGCTAGAAGCCACTAAACTACAATGATATAACGTTTTGAGAAAATAAAACCTAGACATTATAAATAGAAAGGTATGAGCTAAAAGACCCTACACTATAGTGATATAATGTTTGGGCTAAAAGGCCCTAAACTACACTAATGAAGGTATAAGCTAAATTAACATAAATTAAAAAAAAATACAGGGCCTGAGCTAAAAGACACTAAACTATAGTGATATAAAGGTATGATATAAATGAACATAAAATAAAGTGATAGAAAGGTCTGAGCTAAAAGAAACTAAACTACACTGATAGAAAGTTCTGAGCTAAAAGACCCTAAAATAAAATGATAGAATGGTCTAAGTTAAAAGATGATAAAATAAAGTCATAAAAAGGTTCAAGATAAATGAACCTAAACTAAAGCAACAGAAGGTCTGAGAAAAAATACCCTAAACTAAATTAATAAAAATCACCAATCTAAAACACCCTAAAATAAAGTGATAGAATTTTTGAACTAAACGACCCTAAACTAAAGAAATTGAAGTTTCGATATAAAATTCCCTAAACTAAATCTATATAAGGTCGAAGATAAAAGTGACTAAAATACATTGATAGAAGGTCTGAGAAAAAATAATCAAAACTAAATATATAAGAATTCTATGCTAAAAGACCCTAAACTACATAATATGTTGGTCCAAGCTAAAAGACCCCAAACAACAACACAATAGTAATTTGGTTTGTAGGAATGGAAAATATTATAAATCTTACCATATGGACTTAGTAAAAATCAAGAGGCTATTAAAAACCCTATTGGTTTTGGAAAATGAAAGAGAACTCTCTATTTGGTATATATTTTCTACACATTTATCTTTCTACAAAAAATGAAATTTTGAGATAAATGGAGAAGGTATATTAGTAGTGAAGCTCATGTCTATGAGAATTAATGATAAATTATTAAAAAGAATATATTATTATGTAAATATTTAGATCACAAAATTAGGGATTACATTGTATTATACAACATTTGAGTATCAATGGTTATTCACATAATACCAGGTCAACAAAAAGTCAGGAACAACATGAATGAAATAAAAATTGTTGACAATATGAAAAGGTCATAAAATAAATTCCTTGAAATGAAGTGATAGAAATAATATCCCCAAATTGGAGTCTATATATTATTCTCTTATTAAACTAGGCACATATGAGTGATCAAACTATAATAAAATTCGATTAGCTGAGCTAGCCAGGCCAACAAGATTTTTGTGAGAAGTTTTGATTGAACATTGAAGTGCCACTCTCACTGCCTATTATACTTCTACCCTAGGATGGGGAGACTCAACCAATGTGTTCATCTCCTCAAATCTCTTTCAAGAAGTATCCAATTAGGAATATAACATTGAAAGGTCGGACTTTATGAAATATATGATTTCCTCGCACCTCCACATTTTCAAATCCAAACAACCATATGGGCCTACAATTCTGGTATCAACTGGACACCCTACTCTAATTCCATCAATTATTCCTTCATATTCTTTGCAAGGGGATCGTCAACCATAAAATCATGAAATTACCACTCATTGGTAGTCAAATATCACAAAGTTAGGAGATTTTATTCATGATTTTGTATAGTGATGGTAAATCAAAAACATCCACCCCCATATAATTATATAGTTGATGAAGGTGTTCCTCACAGTCCTAAAATGCTTCAAAAGGGGTATTAATAATCAAGGCATTAACTAGATTCTAAATCAGTATGTGTTGTATCTGACCCTATATGACTGATGGGATGGGAATTCCAAAAGGATTAATACCTCACCAAGCTGGTGAGGAAATAGAAGAGGAGGCCTCAAATGTCCTCCCTTAAATAGAGACATTACAAATTTCTTGTGTTGTATGGATTATTTCTTCGATATATTCACTCCAGTTATTGGTATTTTCTTTTCCAAGGTGAAGTCACTTCCTATAATTCTCACCCTTGTATTAAATAAAATCCATCTTTTCTATAGACAAAGGGGTTGGTGAGGAAAAAGGCTTGTCCACAAGATGAAAAAAACTTCTCAGCATGGCACCTGGATAAGATGCTACATAACCCTAGACCTAATCCTGTGTAAAAAAGGAAGTATCATCAACTAGTGTAATAATGATATCTTCATTAGTATCATCACATACCAACCTCTTCTATAATTGGTGAATGATCCAAGGATGTCACTCCCCTCACACACCCACTAATAGGTGGGGGATACCCTTTGGGTATCGCCGAACTGAAGAAGGAATTAATATGGTGTATATGGATAACAAATGATCATCCCATCCATCCTAGATGGAGTAACCACATAAATAATCACACAACTACATGAACCCTTGAAAATTTTCAATCATCTGACCATTACATGGTCACGTGTGATGCATGATAGCCAACAGATCATGCGATCAATCTAGAAAATCATATGGAACCCTTAATACAATATCATTCCCACATCTAAAGTTCATGAAATTACTAATGTATAATTATTAGTTGTTTTGAATAGGTTTCTAAGAAAAAACGGTCTTACAGAATAGATCTCATGAAAAGGCCACTTGGTGGTGTCTCATGATCTGGTCTTTCAGAATGGTCTTGCAACAAGGATGCAGGATCAAAGTAGGGAAAGTGTGATCTAGCTAAATTGAAAGTTGGTGGATGAATTTAAATTTGAACCCTATATATTGTTAATTATATGGAATGAAAAGTGCCACCTAGGATACCAAAATTCTCCCAATACACTGGTTTGTAACATCGTTAAGTTCTCATGTGGAAATCTTCTTTCCTCTGAACCAAGACCTTGTCCATGTAGATGTTTCTCCTAAGGGGTGGGGGAATTTTTTGATTCCACCTAAATGTGCATCAGAAAATCCACAAAGGAATAAATACATGGATATGGGTATTATTTCACCCAAAAAATCAAAGGAATAATAATGTGGTTGTGACCCATAGATAACATAAGATTTTAAGGGATACACGATCATGTGACCCTCAGGAAGTCATGATAAGGCACTATGCCGAAAAAATATCCTACTAACAGTCCCAAGAATTCCATAATTCAAAGTCCTTTTACTACCACAAAGGTGACCTAGAAAATCATGGTACATGTGACAGTAGCCAGATATGCTCCCCTAGACATGTGATTTGTTAATTAATAGATTCCAAACAAGACATTTAAATATCCATATAAAATAAGTGGAAAATATCTGAATAGTGGGATCCTCTTACTGTCATTAAATTTATGCGACATGCCATTGATAGGGAGGATGAATTTCCTCCACAACATCCAATCAAAACTTTGAAACCCACAAACGTTTTATAATAAAATATAGTAATTTAAATGAAATAAAAAATATCCCCTTTCAATCATAAAATACATGTGATGTGCCCCTGGTGGTCAAAAATACTCTCTGAGACCCTGAAGACGTTCACACATAGTCTCACAAAAGACCTTTGGCTTATAGTTCTCATCATGCGATGGGGCCTTGGGTATAACCAAGATACATCAAGATTCCCTTTCATATCCTAAATAAAAATTGGATATAAATTTTCCATGAAGTGATCGTGCATCTCCACATGACCTTTTACTAGTTGTGGGATTTATCACGAAGAGGTAAAGTGATTTTCATCAACAACACCCAACAATCTTGTGAAACCCCAAACCTTTTTATCCTAAACAATCAAAATAAAAAATGGGAGGTGGAGGAAGCCTCCTGCGACCTTAAAAATCATGTGATGTGCCTAGCCTATTAGCATAATGGTCTCATAGGACCCCATGTTAAGCCAATATGATGTCATGAAAGCCCCCCAACAAGCCATCCTTAACTCATAGAACATACCAGACAAGCCACTTGTGATCATGGGAACTCCTTTCAACATGCATCTTAATCTTGCAAAGGCTCCTAGAAATGTCAAATTAATAATATTTTTTTCCTTAAACATGTCTTCATTGTTAAACAAATCCCAATTTATTTTAAATAATCTAATAAAGTAGAAATTCATGGTATTGTATTGTGGTAACTGAAAGACAAGAGACAAACCCAAAGTAATTCATGATAAGATCTCATGAAGACATGTGATATCAAAGATGTCCACTGACTCCATCTTGAATTTACATGATATGAGCCACATAAAGAGATGAACTAATAGGGAAATTTTCATATAAATCCTTCACCCGGCATGAAAAATTTATAGGACTCTCTATAGACATATCAACAATTAAAACCTCATACTGATGTTAGATAGGATTTCTCAGAACGATTGACCTTTTGATCGGAATAGTTTCTCATCTGGTAAGATTAGGGGGACAATTGGAGTAGTCATGTGGCATGCATAATCCCTTATTATAATCACCTATAGTTCATGAAAACAGCTTCGGGTTAGACATGTTATGAACATCCCACATATATTTTAGATCACATGAGACATAAAACATGTTAACATTGAACAAAGTTAATAAATTCATGATAAAAGGCTCAAAACAATTAATGGATCGGAGAATTTATGAAAGAGAATATACTATGATCCTCATTCACTTCACATGGACTAAAAAAGGTATGTGATGATACTAAGGCATGTTTTCCAGATCTTGTGACGTCCCTTTGGCATTCTATATGGATCTTGCAAAGTTTTATAGAGAAGTCAATGAAAGTCACATGGAAGCCCCCAGGAATGTCACCTTATTCTCAAGAATCCCTCTAGGATTTATATACAAACCATGTGGTGTCCTTTAGACATGTTTTTTAAATCATATAATGGAATCATACATGTTATATTAGTCTCACCTGAGCACCCAAGAATGTCAATTGGATCTTTCAATTCCCTCCATGAATGCCGACCAAGTATCATGATTAACCTAGAAATGTTAGTATGGATCATGTGACACCCTCTGAGAAATGTCATATTGACTCCCGCAGTTCCCTCAAAGAGTTTCAACCATCTCTAACAATGAAACTTGGGAAATTAATCTTGATCATGCAACACCCTCTAGTCAAGCTAGTTGGGGTCATGTGATGGTTTACAGGGTGGACCGACCAGGTCAAGCGATGTACTCTAGATAATTCTTCCTTGATCATGTGTAAACACTCAGATATCCATTCCATGATGTGATACAACCCTTGGAGAAGTGAAATAGATCATTTTATGGACTTAACACTTGTCAGGCAGATGTACTCTGACCTTTCAGGTGGACAATCATGGCATATTGAATGGAAAATCCAAGAATGTCAGGAAGGAAAGTATACTAGGTAACATGAGAATCCTAGAACATGATAACTTCAATTGTTAAATAGTGTGTTAGCCCTGATTATAAGGGTAACTTCAGATTTTAATCATTGATCATTAGTATAATATTATATGTGCTGCATATAAGGGAAATATTATTAGGTAATCCCTTATCAAATAAACTGTGGGGACTCTGATTCCTACCACAACCAGGATATGTAGGAAACCATACTAAGTCCAAAGATCTATATAAAACCTAAAAAGGGTTTTCCCAATACATAATCCCCACACCCATAATCATTGAGACTAATTATACGTCATCCCTTATTTCTCCCACCGTGGATAGATCACATGGGATTAGGGAGTTTTAATAATAATATCATTTGCATTATAAGCCTTGTTCTAGGTAAGGGAAACATTAGTGTGTAATCCCCAATTGACTGAACTATGATGACTCTGATTCCTTCCATAATCTGGAAATTTATAATGCCTTCCTGAGGCCCAAGATCAAGCTCAAATGGGCTTCCACATCAGCATAAGTCCATCCATGTCTCATACATTTCAACCATTATGATGCTATCATTCCCATGGGATTATTATCTCATCTCATCACTCAACGGACTGAGAAATCAACTGAACTATGACGACTATAATTCCTTCCCTAACCAAGATTTTTAGGAAACCATCCAATGGCCTAAGATAAAACTTGAATGAAAATCAACCTTAGTGTAAGTCATTCCATGACTCCAAAATTTGAACCCTTGATACCCAAACATTCTCATGGGATGATCATCTTACCTCATCCCTCATAAAACTGAGGGAAAATTAACTATGATAACACTGATTCCTTCCATAAATCTGATACATAGGATGCCTCTCCAAGAAACAAACACCATATCAAATATCCCAGGGACTTTCCTTGTATATAATTCTCGCATCCAAACTCAATAATTATGATCACTTGCTATCCCTTATTTCTCACACTGAGAAATGATCATTTGGGGTTAGGGAGTTATAATGAACACATCATTATCATCATGAGACTCCACCATCCAGTGTAGTCTAAACATGTTATCCCTAAGGAGTGGCATGATATAAACGCCCCATATATTAATAAATCTACCTTGGGTCTATTACCAAGTGTTAGATCAAAGTATGATAACTCCGATTCAATTGATAACTATGATATATGGAACGTCTTCATGATACTTGAGTTCAAATACCTTGCGTCTAAGTACCCAAACATATGTCATTTCATTATGACATAAAACTGAATGGTTATAATGAACTACATGTGTTTTTATTCCTATAATAACTAGGAAATGCATGATGCCTGAAAATGGTTCAATCCCCTCCTATAAATACTAAAATCCTCCCTACATTTCATCAATTTTTGAAGTTCAGGTTTATTTGACTTTAGCCTATAAGAATTTATTCATTACTGAGAAAAGGGAAAAAGAAACTAGGATACATAAAAAAGGATTCAATAATGATATTTTCCTTTAATTTGTTAAAAAATTATACTTAACCTATATTTATTTTTAGGTAAATTAGTCCAATATAGGTATTATGAACAGATTCCAGATGTCTTAAATATATAATAGAGTCTTAGAGTAGGACAAAATTCCCCATAATTTGGTGTGATGATTTGAACCTATCATCCTCTAGACCTATGAGATTACTTAAGTGTCATTGGGTTTGAAACCACAATTAGACACATTCATTTGGAAAGTAGGTTTGTACTGGGTTATGGAAGAAGTTACCGATGGGAGTTTCTATTAAGGAAGACAGTGGTAACATGATGTTAATGATTGTGAAATAAATTAACCCCCCACAATCAATCATTGGGCTAAAATAAATTCACCAAGTGGAAATCACATTCCCATTTAAATAATGTTCTCTTTTCACATGTTAAGGACATACTTTAGGTATGATCCTACTTATTATACTAATAATCTTACCTTCCATATATAAAAAATGTTATTTATGGTTCTAGGAATAATATTTTGACTATGATGAACATTATTATCTCAGTATTTGAGGTTGTTGTTGTGTTACCTCCATAGGATATTAATTAGATATTTTTTATAAACTCTTAATATTTTTACATCATTCATGCATTGTGGTATGATTTTTGTTTTATTTTTTTACATTATTTCATGTAGTTTATTAGGGGTTGATATCCTATCTCCCAATACTATTATATAGAGTGGGTAATGCCATTTATGTGTGAGAATTTTATATGATTGGTGTTATTCTTCACCGTGAGGAATACTGAAGGTGGGACTTATGGGTCATTATATGTTTTCTTTCATTATCATCCTATAATGTGTACTATTTGAGGGAGGGGTCATTATAGTGTTTCATGGAAAATATGGTTTGAGTGGGAATTCCCTTGAATATTAAATTAAATGTGATGAGAAGAACCTTGATTAAATATGAAATATGATATGAAAAAAAGTGGCATGTGGAGATTATTATATTTTGGTGGTTGGGATGTTAGGTTGTCATAATGGGGGGATTCTTGTCATCAAAATTATTTTTATTTGTTCGGTTTTGTATTGATGTGCTAGTTTCCGAGTAGTAATGGAATAAAATTTTAATGTTGATACTGAGATGACATCAGTTCAAATGGAAAATGAATAATTAAAATGAAAATTGTGGTAAAAATATGTGGATTCCTAAATAGAATATAAATGGGGAAGATAAATGAAATTAGTTGGTGATGAAAAAATATAGATATTGTCTTAACTTGAAATGAAATGTTCCATGTGGATAGTGGCTTATGGCTTGTTGTTTGGTGTTTTTCAATTAGAGGCAGAAATGAATATGGTGGATGTTTTGAGGCTTGGTGGTGATGTTGTGATTTTTGGGAACACTTATTATAAACTCATGGGGTGATATTTGGTGTGGATATATATATATATATATATAAATTATGTTAATTTTGATTTCTATATACACCCAACTCACGTCAACAACCATGTGGGGACAGCTAAATGTTTTGATAGTGTTTTTTACAATATCTTAGTTGGGAGGATGGGTAGTTACCCTTTCTTCCTCACCCTCTCTTTTAGGAGATTTTGATATCAATGGGCGGTGATATCCAGAATTTAAAATTCAATTAGGGGTGATTGATTGATGATATGGTGATGTATTTACAAAAGTGATCATGTGTTGTAGAAAGAGGGAATGAAGTGGATGTATGTCATGTTCATGATACCATATGACTCTGGTTATGGTTTTAGTTGTTATTTGATGGCCTAGGTGTATCTAGGAAAGGTGTGATGACCTATGTTTATTTAAGAGAGATGTAATGTGATGGACCTAGTATCATCAGGTGCGATGTGATGTGAAATTCCACATGTCTTTGGTCATGATGTGATGTGATATCCTAGGTTCCTTTAGGTGAGATGTGTTGGAATAATGATATGGGATTCATAGGATGTATGATTTTGGGGTGTGAGATTATAACACTAATTTGAAGTCTATGATAGGAACCCATTTATCAATATTCTTATGATAATGTTACTATTCATGGATGTGTTATTTTCTTAGATATAGCCATTTTGGGTTTTTTTTGTTAATTGGACTACATAGGCATTGTTGGTTCTAAATTTTTATCATAGGTCCATTAGAATGATATTCTCACATGTGAATGACATACTTTCGGTGTAATCCTATTTATTATAGTTTTATACTCATTCTACGTATATAAACACTATATTTAAGGTTTATATGGGGACTACATAGACTGTGTTGGAAATTAATAGCTCGTACTTTTTGGTTTTTTTATATTTCCACCAATGGATTTTATTTTTTGTATTTGTTGGGACACTATAGTAATTGTTTACATTAATCATACATTGTGTGTGTGTGGGGGGGGGGTGGAGGTTCTCCTTTATTTTATATTATGTCACCGAGTTTCTTAAAGAGTGATACTCAATCACCAAATCCTGTTATATATAGATGGTAATGCCTACCATATATGAGAGTTGTATACCCATTGTGCTATTATCCAACCCAGGTCCTATTGGTGGTGAGATTCGGGGAGTCATAATCCTTATTCTTTTATTTCCTTCCTAGGTGGGGTAACATTGTTGGTTTGTTTCATGATAGAGTGTTGTCAAAAAAATTGGTTGTGATATAGGATAGAGTTTAGAGTTAAGAGCTATGTGGATTCTAGGGGTTGGTAGGGAAATAATGATATTTGATCTTGGTGCATGAGATTTTACAGGGAAGATTGTCTAGGACATGGGATTTTAGGGACCCCTGAGATCAAATGCAAGGGCTCTATGATTATTGAATGACCATGAAATTTAGAGCCTATTACAGGGTAGAGACCTATGGAAGGTACATTAATTATGATTTTTTATGTTCTTATTTGAATTGGGTGGTTTTTGTGAAGATAAAATTGAATTCAATAAATCTAAATGAAATTATATGTACCCTATATTATGAATTATTTTTTTCCCAATCTGTTATGTCTCTAAGATATCATCAACTTGCTTTTCAGGCCAATGAGGTTTAACAGGCTAGCCTGGTCTACTTCCATAGGGTTAATTCAATTAAAGAAGGTGATGAGTGGAAAAGTACATTTCAAACCATTCAATAGTAATATTTTGAGAAGTATGAGTGTATAATATATAATATGGAGATATTGATCTTTTTAGAGGATCTCTAGATCCCATTTAGTTTGATATGGGAATAAGAAGATTACTTGTACTTGTTGGAAATTAGATTGTTACACAGATCTATGCATTACTGATGGGGGTTGTATCGTGGTGAGAAGAAGTAATCCTATGTTTTCTGAGTCAATTTCTATAAGTATTTCCAAGTATATTTTCTATAGTTTACAATGAAATCATTTAATAGGAAGGATATACTTTCAATATAGTTGGGGAGTATATCTATACTAAACTTTATGTTCAAAATCAAGGACATATTATATTTCACCCCTATCCTTTTTCAGGATGAATAGTATCATGTACCTCCTATTGCGGAGGAACTACAAAATTCTTTCAATTATGCAGTTTCCCTATTTATGTTTCCAAAATATTTTGTTGTTAAAAATAATGTAGATGTGATCAAGTGTATGCACTATCTATAAGGTTTATTATGATAGGGGAACCAATAGGTTTCTTTAAGGAGCATAGTTTCTAGTGCAAAATATCAAGAATTTGGGGCATCCAGGTTTAAACCTTAGAGGAACCACCCTCAGTATATTCTTCTCCAGCCTTCTAGGGAAATATTTTTTGGTTTTCTTTGGTGCCTTGGGCTAGTGCGATTATTTGGGGGGGGGGGTGGAGGTCATGGAAAAATCAAAATCATTACCCCATGGTTCATTGATCTCATTGTATTGGAGGTGGTTTGGTTCAGTGTCATATTTAATACCAATAGTCAGCAAGTTCGTTTTAATAGCTGTGAAAGAAGTCTTATGATCCGTTGAGTGAATATTGTGAATATATAAGTCAGCCTTAGGGTGTTTCTTGTCCTATAGAACATCATCCTGATTAGGGATGTCGAGGTGGTCATCAAGGGTGACGTAGGAGACAGAAGAATGATTATTTTCATATATTAGATGTTTTTTTATTATAGGGGACAACTATTTTTTGGGTTGTTATTAGTTTTCATTCTACCCTTGTTTGGGCCTTTATTGATTCGGAACCTTCATAATTCTATGTCCCACCCACTCTAGTTAGTTATTTGAGACAAGACACAAATACTATTTACATGCCCCTACTATTGACAACATTAGTGAGTGTCTGGACCATCATGTTTGATGTTTTTTGGGGGCCTGGAATACTTATGGGGAGAATAAGTAAGGTTGGGATCCTATTTTACATCAAATACATCCATACAATTTCCTAATTAGCTTCAAATGGATATTTTTCATGTGTTTTGTTATCAACTTCTTCCTGAGGAGAGTCATGTTCATGGATGTGGTGGTTTAGTATATAGTTGGGGTTCAAGATCAAGGTTTCTTGGTGGGAATTATGTGTATGGAGGACCTTATTTCTATGATGGTTTAATTCTTAGTGTAATTTGTATATTCTTGGATGGTGGAGGTTGATAGGGTTGTCAATGAGTTTATGGATGTTTTTTCTGATGAGGTTATGAAGTTACCCCATAAACATGAAATAAAATTCCAGGTTTATTTATAGGATTATTCTTATTAAATTTTTATAGATCCCTATAATATGGAAACTCAAGAATTATTATAATTAAGGAGAAATATTGATGATCTAATTTTATATGGTTTCATCCAACCCAGTGTGTAACTGTGGGGTTCTCCAATATTATTATCTATGAAATAGAATGGTAATATGAGGTTGTGTATGGACAATAGAAGGATAAATCGGTAGAAGATCAAGGATTTCTACCAGCATCCAAGGATCAATGATCATTTTAACCAATTTTATCAAATATAATTGTTTTTTGATATCTAACTATGACCATGATATCATCAGTTGATGGTAAAGGATGATGATGTCATTTATACTTCTTTCAGATGTAGGTATGGGATCATCAAGTTTGAGGTCATGTAATTTGGCATCACAAACACACCATAAATATACATGTGACTCTTGAAATCCATTTTCCGTGAGTTTCTTGACCATTTCATTGTCTTTTTAACTTATTATAACATTTTCTACACACTATCCAATGAGGAGGAAGTAGATCAACTTAGAGTTGTCATACAGGTTCATCGATGCCACCAGCTCAATGAAGATTTATACACGCTTCTTTTTGGACATGGGAGGTGAATTTACATGTCCATTTGGTGTCCCGTCAAGGTTTGTACATGGAAATGTAAAAATAGTGAATAATCACACTTGGGAATCACCTAATAATATTATATAAGTTCATATAATTCTTGGTCTTGTAGTGTATTTAGAGATGATCATGACTAATTTTTTATGGATAATGGCCTCATTGATAACTCTAACCAGGAAGGACTTGTATTTTAATTGGACTGATCTATGACTGGAAGTGTTCAACAAATAGAAAAAGATATTGATTAGTTCTCTATTGGTCTATTTTTTATAGTAGGTGTGATGTTAGAGTTCAATAATTCTTACCATATGGGATTGGGATGTGTCTGGATGCCACATAAGGAATTGATCTCTTTTGTGTCTAGGTAGTTATTCTTCCATTAGCATTAATATTCCACCCATGATCTATGGATAACAGTGGTTGTCTTTTTCATTGAAATGGTGGTGACATTACCTCATTAGAGAACACATTGTGGTCATCAACCTTTAGAAGAACTTGAAGTTTATCTTCTCACAGCAGGACCTAAATCTATAGAAATTTAGGTAGATGGAGTTTCTATAGGATTATAGTTTTTTATTCTTATACACCTTAGTAAAGAAAAATATCATTTTCAATGTAATTAATAGTAATTATTTGAGTAAATCCTTTCACAAGATAGGATATTATAGGAGGGTTATAGGGGGGTTGGTACCCATTTACTAATATGGAAGAGTTGAGGATAATGAATGTTATATTTTTCAGATAAAAATGACGTATTCCTTGATTTAGTAGGTTGAATAGTCTCAATAGGGAGACTCATAGGGATATATTAGGTTCATTTATTTTAGCTATAGTCATTCTCAGGAGGTATAGTTAGATGATGGTTGTAACATTGTGATGTTTCATTTGAAATTTTTTTGTTCTAGTTGTGATGCATGATGGAGTCCTTTTGGAGTTTTATATCCCACCAATGGTGGTAAAACCAAGAGTATACAAAATGTACCATATATTGAGGACACCTTTTGTGTCCAAATATGAAATGTTTTATGGATGAGTTCATATCTTGGACTTAGTTTTCCCAGTAGTTAACAATATAGAATTGTGTTTGGTTGGTTTTTTGAATCCATTTTATAATCCTGAGTGGTATTGGGATAAAATATCAATTTAATTAATTATAGGGTTACCCCATGATCAGGGAGTTTGTGAGGATATCAATGTAATTTTGGTTCAATTGATGAAATTATATCCCTTCTTTAGTATAAAGGATTTCAGTTCTATGGTTGTTTTAGTGAGTTGGTATTTATATGATGTTGTGTGGATACATGAGGTTTTGACTAACATTATCTCAAATTAGTATTATATTTTACCTTATGAATTTGGAGAGGATTTTAGGTTTATTTTGGTACTACTTTTCACCTTATAACTACTTTCCACCATAAAACATATGACCAGATAGATAAGACCCTCTATATTCTAGAGGATATGTTACAGGAATGAATCTTAGAATTTAGTGGATCTTGGTAAGATTAATTTTCCCTCTCTATATATTAATTATAACAACATCTATCACTCATCCACTAGAGTATATTCATTTTAGTCATTATATAGGTGTATGTTTTTATCTCTATTATTCTAGGCCAAGGATGGGGAGATCATTTTTTAATATTGATAAAGTTCAGAGTTCGATAGAGATGGATCATGTATTTCATGAAATGATAAAGGAGGAATAGACTTGAAATAATACTTGTACTAGTCATAGTGGGAGACCATTGGATTTAAATGGTAGGGACTGTGTTTTATTGAATTTTAATCCCATACAAGGGTAGTGTAGTTTGAAAAGGTTAATAAACTTTCTCCCTAGTTCAAGGGACATGATGAGGTGTTGGGACACATTGGCAAGGTGATGTACAAGTTGGGACTACCATCATAGCAGAAAAGGAACCATAATGCATTCCTTGTGTCTCATGTCTAATGTAATCTTCATGATTAGTCTCATCTCATTTACTAGAGAGATCTGGATATCAAGGATAGTGCATGTTCATTGAAAGAGAAATAGAGATCAAGGATCATTTAGATAAGGTATTTTAGGGACTTATTATACCTTTTGTTAGTGAACTATAGATTCATGGTGGATTAGTGGAGAGTACATTTGGACATTATACGTAGATACATTCCTAATAAATAAATATTTTTGGAGTTCTTTTTTACTTTTTTTCTTAGTGTTGTGATGTATAAATTGGGTTGTTTTATGAAAAAAAACTCCTTGATAATGTTGGGTGTGTTGATGATTCTGGCATGTGAAGAGTAGAAATCCTAATTCTTAATCAAGACGTGTTATATAATGAAATATTTTAAACCATGTGGGAGATTTAGTTATAGGAAAATTGGATAATATTATTATGTGGATGGTGTAATTCCTTGATTTTTGTACTTGGGGCCTTGTTCTGTGGTGGTTTTTCTAGTTATTTTCCTGGTATATGTGAGATTTGGGATTGTCTTGTGGATGGTTATATGAAAATATTGTGGTTTTAGGTTGATAAATTGATGTGTATTTATGAGAAATTTCTCTTGAGGCTATTGGGGAAACATTGAAACGGTGTGGTTGTGTTTGTCCTATAAAAAGATCCTTGAGAAGTATCTTGTGGGATGGTTGATTAGAACTATTTCCATTTTGGTTTTCGTAATGATTATTGTGGATTTTAATAGTTTGTGTAACATATGATTTAACCATTTAGACATTATAGTACATTACATTTTTAAAATTAGGGTCTTTGTGGTTTCTGGGAGAAGTTTTTTCAGATTGGCGGGGGTTAGTGGAGAAGTTTATCTGAACATTTAGTAGAGAATGGTTTTTTCCAAAGGAGGTTTTGGTTATTCCATGGATGATAGAATCTATGGTATGGAGAGGTAGGCTATAGTGTAGATGATCAAAGGAGTATTTTTTGTGATTGTTCCATTTTTTTCCATGTTATTCCATTGAGAGAGAGGCTATATCATATAGCTATTGGGTGGACTATTTGTAGTTATTCAAAATTAATCATGGTTGTGACATGGCCTCTTGGTCGTTGTCTAGACTCCCTATGAGAAAATATTTTTTCCCTTTTTTTGGATATATATATTATGAATATAGGTTATGATATGTCATTTTAAAATGTTTTTTGGATATAATTAGTAGAACTCATTTTATCTCTTAGATGTGGCTCAGAACAACATCAATGTTGTTTTTTCCCTTACCTTGAATCATGATCCTTCCCTTTTCAGTAGTCCTTTGTTGTGGTCAGTGGTGTTCCTTCAGAATATTATGTTTTTTTATAATGTGTATAACACCCCAAACAACCTAAAATCCTATTATTCTTATATATTTTCTATTAGTTATTTGGAAACCTAATTGCACCTCTAATATGTATTTCTGTACCTTTTTGTTGGATTTCATCCCTATCTCAGGGAACTTAATCTGTGGTACTTTTAGGTTAGTTTTATTCTTTCCTTCTCCATATTTCCCCTATTATTCATATAGATAAGGATATTTTTATTTGAATTATCAGTTTTGGTGTATCTCCAATAAGATAAATATAAGGTCTATTTTGTTCATGCATGAGCAAGGTATTTTCCTTCATTGGGGTTCTCAGTGGTTATCTTATTCTTCCATCCAATATCAATTTTTTTTCAAAGAGAGATAACACCATGACCCAAAATAAGGAGGGATGAAGTAGTGAAGGATGAGGGAAACCACTATGACCAAATTCATACCCTCATGTTTGAGACAGCTAAACGATATGATATGAGTGAAAATTGAATTATTATCCACCAAAGAGGCCAAATAATTTGAGACCTTGTTTCTCGGACACCATGTGTGGGAGACTCAGATGCTGGTACCAAGTAGGGATCTACATTTTTGAATAGTATAGGCTATGGACCAAGGAGATGAACAAATCCCGCTTAGGGAGTCATGAAGGACCGTAGAATCAGTTTTCACCTGAGACACTTCCAGGCTCTCATGCATACAAATCGTGAGCCCAGTGAGTAGAGATTTGGCCTTGGCCTATAGAGGGGTTCCATTTTCATAGAACAAAGAATATGATATAACCATAGTACCCTCAGGATCACAAACTACTCCTTGGATTCTCATTGTACCCAAAAAACATGACCAATCTGAGTTCAACTTAAGACCTATAGTAGGAGGGTGCCAATAGACCCAATTTTCCCGAGGTAGACAAGGGAGTTGAGCTTGGGACCTTACATGAAAGAGCCATAAAGAGGGAACACCCTGCCATTCGGAGAAGAGCTAGGCCATGTCCCCCAGAAGGAAGAGATTCCTCACTAATATGGACCTCTTCAAGGAGACTAGGTCGTTGAACTTGGATTGGTTTCTCACCTGTCACAGGCTCCATCACAAGGAATATAAATCACCGCCTAAGACATTTGTTCCTTACCGTCATCCAAAAAACCATGGAACCATATGTCCATAAAAGGATCATCCCTGAGGTTCTTATAATAGAGTGATGTATAGATACCAAAGGAGGACCAAACTGAATGAGCCAACTCCCCTTCATGAAATAGGTGATGATAACTCTCCTCCTGCCTACAGCTACAATAATGGCAATGAGACGCCATACTGATTCCATGATTCTTGATATTCTCGTAAATGGCAGGGGCTATATTCCTAATGTTCTAGGATAAAATGATAAACTTAGAAGGAAACTTTTTATAAAACAATACCTCATTCCATCCCCCTTGGGTAACATGTGAAGTGGTCATCCCTCGGAAGGCCCTTGTTGTTAAAACACCGAAGGGAGAGGGAGTAAAAATTAATTTGTCTGGTTAATCATTGAAGACAATGGACTCAAGGATTTCTAGTTGTTCCCCATCCAGATTCATGCTCATAAACCTCGGATATCATCTTGCTTCCTTAATCGAGATTAGAGGCATCAAACAACTGGGGAATCTGAGAACAGATCCTACTAAGTTACACCTCCAAAATGAAATGTCCCCCGTGCTAACTAGCCAAAGGGAGATTCATTGGAGAAACTAAAAAATAGGATAAATGATCAACCAAAAGGGAGAGACTTAGCCAAGAAGCACCTCCACATTGTTCCTAGAAATGAAATAAATGGACCTTCCTCAAAGTATTTGATCCTCAAGAATTCCCCATGTGATCTTCGCATGCATGTAATGAAGCAAACTCATTAGACACCTCACATTGATCCCCCTTTCAGAAGAGGGTCTTCCCATCCTAGCCCATAAAGCCCAGTGCCTCTTTCCTTCTGAAAAGGAAACCCATATCAAGCTGTAAAGAACCTGTTTGATTATGGAGATTACTTTTTGAGGCACGTAGATAAAATCCATAACATGAATGGGAATGGTGGACAACATGTTGTTAACCAGAGCAATGCAGCCCCCGAATGAGAGGAAATGGTTCTTCCAGTTTAGAACACGACTCATTATCTTATTAACAATCTGATCAAAGTCGCGAACTCGAAGCCAGCTAGAGGAGATGGGATTACCCTATTACTCCATGGGAAATGAACCACGTTTCATGTTAAGGAGATTACATAGGGAGGAAATATGAATGGTTGTGCACCTATGAGATATGAAGATGTTACATTTCTGTGTCGATGATAATTTTCCAACTCCAATAGTAGTATAAATCCAGGATGTTTTTGTTGCCCTGAACAGATTCCCTTATTCCAATCATAAATATTATTGTAACATCCACAATCATCAGGAGTGTAATCAGAGGTATAATCATATTTCTTTTGTAAGACCGATACTCTCCAGCAGAGAGCCCTCGGTTGAGGAGATAACTGAGAATGTCTTGTGCTTAGATTTAGATGCTGGGAGAGATTTGGTCTCCTTTTTGAAGGCCCCTCATAGCTTTGAAGAGCCTGAGGTTCTTCCCCAAAATGGAAACCATCACCCACAACAATCTGATGCTTCTAAAAAGGAGGTCGATAACCTTTCTCGAGAACCCCATAGCTGCAAAACCTCTCATAATAAATAATCACTCACGCTGATAGTATGCACTAGACTAAGTAAGATAATAAATTAAATTTAAAATAAATTTAACGGTAATGGGAATAGATCAAATATTTAATATCTTTTGATGAAATTGTAATTGAGATTATGTATTCTTGATTTATCTCTAAAAATCATGGTGGTTGGGATCCTTTTATATGTTGGAACTAATGTGTTATGGAACCCTTGATGTGTATCTATTTGGTATCACCTCAATTGGAGTTTGATAATCACTTATATCTAACTAATAAATTGGTTTCCCATGGAAACTGTAATTTGTGTTATAATTCCCCTGAAAATTAATGTAAATGGGAAAAGTAGAACCTTTTTTAAATATATATGTAAGATATGTGAAAATAAATGTGGTATGTGGTTTTTGTGATGAAGACGTAGTTTTGATGTGAAATTGTGGTAATATTGAGCTTTTGTATTAAGAAAGATGCGTTGTTTTTATGCCATGTGATGATGTTCTTGTTACCCAGTAGTAATGAAATTAAATTTTAATTATGAAACTAAGACGACATGGGTTCAAAAGGATAATTAGTGCTCAAAATGGGAAGTGTTTTCAGAAGTGGTGGATTCTAAAATATGAAATAAATGGTATGGATAAATGAACTAAAATGTCCCTAAAATTTTATACATACAATTATATTATTTTAAGCATAAATAGAAAATTAATAAAAACCAAGGATTGTAAAGTCTAGTGTCTTTAGAATATTAGATACATAATTAGAAATCATGAAATAGAAATAAAAAATTCATTTACATAATCATTTTAACAAGATCCTTACAACCTTTAAACCCTGTCTTCTTCATAGGATAAACATAGGAATACATTATCTATGTAAAGAGCTAAGAATACTATTAAGGGAATAAAAATAAGAATAAATCATAATACATGGGTTAGAATTCATAACATGATGACATAAAAAAGTAATGGAATATGAATGAACACATGAAAGCATTACATATAGAGCATGTGATCCCTTAATCTGGGAATCATAAAAATTTTATAGAACCTTAAAACAAGACATAAATATGATTCAAGGCTCATTACACAAGAATGATCATGATTCAAGTCTAACAATTAAGATTGTTTTACACCGATCATGAGTCAAGGATAACAACAAAGACTGTTGCACAAGTTATATCATGAGACAAAACATTACATAATGCATTGGAGCACTATCTATGAACACCCATAATAATATGATCCTGAATATTTGTGCCAAATAATTAATCAAACATAAGTAATCAAAATTAAATATTAGGGTTTCGCATGAAAATAATTAGTTATCATAATCATATCGAAAGGCATAAAAATGGGAATATCATTACAGTGTCCATAAAAGAATGGAGTTAAATCGTACATGACCATTAATAACGGAAAATAAGAAGAAATCATGATAAGTGATGTCAATATGAAGTGTAAACATGTAAAAATAGTGTTTAAGAATATTTATTATAAAACATATTAGTGCGGTTTAAGAAAGATATTAAAGAGAATTTAAATTGAAAAAGATGTATCTGTTTTCATAAAACCAGAAATAATCCAAGAATGTTTTTCCTGATAAAATTTTTTATTTAGAAAAATAATTATTTCATAAAATATATTATAGAGTGAAATTTAATATGGGTAAAAAATAGGCACGTTCCCTTTAATCGGGCTTTCTTATCGAGATGAATTGAGAAGGGAAACTTTTTAAAACATGCATATCCATGAAAATATGGATGAAATGAACTATATAATTTAGTTTTTAACATATAAATAGAATGTGTAAGAAGTATATAAATATAAATATGACTTATATATGTTAAAGAGAGAGAAAGTGTATCTTGAAGCAAAAAATAGAGGTTCCAAAAGAATCCCTTACCTTATATCTGAAAAAAAAAATTCACTTAAAATTAATTTCATAAATAAAAAAACGGTATTCCATAATTAATAATTCCATAACCTATTAGAATAAAGTGATATAAGAGGGGTTCTGATGATGGATTATTCAATTAGTGTAATACAATTTTAATATATATAAAGTATTGGAGTTATCATTCCTCTTTTATGGAGGTAGTTAAGAAGATAATAAGAAAATAAAAGAACATTAAAAGAAATTAAATGAAAAAAATGGGGATTCAACCACTTGAATATTTATACTTGATAAACACCCTTAGGAGGATTGGTTTTGGTATTTTTTTTGATACCAATGGCTCCTTGATATAGGGGAGTGTCTTGGTAAGAGGATTTGGTTGAATTTGGAAAAGTATCAAAGGATTAAGGGTGTTCAATGAATATGTTGTGAAGGTGGTATTTATAGAAGAGAGGAGTGTTTTCTCATTATTCTATTAATTAGTTTATTATTTTTGCTGAATACAGTGAATAGTTTGAGAGTTATCATCAAATATATTAACATAAAGTAGTATTATTTGATATTATGGTATTACATTAGTTATACATCATCTAAGAACCAATAAATCATGTTTTTTAAATACCTTAAAATGAAATATTTCAATATTCACCAAAAATTAAACAATTTTAAAAAAATACAAAAAACACACCCCAACCATTTTTTGACACGTGGAATTAAAAAATTAACTCCATTTTATGAAAATATTTTTATAAATATGAAAAATAATATTTTTATTTAATAACATCATTTACCTGAAAAATACAGATTTTAAAATTATAACTAATTATGGATCACATTCGAAAATTAATTAAGGTCTCATAAAATTATCTTATAATCATAATAATAAATTATTAATTTAAAAATAAATTTTATGAAAATAAATTTTCTTTTAAATTATTAAATTAATCATAAAATTATAATTAAATATTTACTACTTACAAAAATACCAACACTTAATTTATCATTTTAAAAACATCTATTTTCATTTTCCAATATAAATATATATCATATTTTTATTTATAAGATAAAAAATATTATTTGTACTTTTATAGGTGGGATTACTATTCTATTGAACATCTTACTATTCATAAGGGTCACATTACTATTCAAAAGGTCATGTTACTATTCTGTTGGTAAAGGTTCCTTAACTTCTAGAAATACCTTTTATTTCGTGAATTATTAATTTATAAAGTCTTTTTGTATTAATTTTAAGATTTTATGTGATATATGAAATATAACATAATAAGGGAATTTTCATTGATATAATTGTGGTTTGTTACATTATTACTCTTTATAAAATTTCTCCCTAGAAATTACATATTACAAACTGTTGAGAAAATAGGTGAGGGTATTTATCCTTCACTACTTCCTCTTGTTCCCATCATACCTATACATACTTATGGTTATGCCATAATACATTGATCATGTGAGTAGCCTTTTTATATAAATCATTATCTCTATATTTCAAGATCTTCACTGGCTACTCCTCATAAGAGAGATCGTTCTCCAACTATAGCACCACAAAATTTAGTTCATGTGTGGGTTCTGGTATGTACATCCTCGAGAAGGATACAAGGAATACATCGTTAAATTGAGACATGGTTTGTGGAAGTTTTAGTTGATAGGCCACAACTCCAACATGAAAAAGAATTACTAAGGGGCAGAGGTACTAGGACTTTGTTTTTTCTTCCTCCCAAATCTAATGATCCTATTTTATATAGATACATAGAGTAATACCATGTCTCTAACCATAAACTTAATGACTCATCAGTGATTATTTGCGTAAATCCTTTGTCCACCATGTGATTCTTGGATATGTTGCTGAATGGTTTTCGGGGTTTTTACAAAATTTTCAACAATTTTAGGTCCCAGCATCTTAAATTCCCTAAATTCATTCCTACATTCAATTATTCTGCATATTTTCTCATAAAGGGATTCATATGGAGCCATTTCGATGCTCAAGTGGAACTATTATCATAAGAGAACTCGAATAAAGGCACATATTGGTGCCTTACTCCCTCTACGTCCATATAACATACTCTCAACGTGTCTTATAGTGTCCTAATAGTCCTATCAGATTGTCCATTAGTTTGAGGGTGATAGATCATACAGATGTTTATATTATTGATTAGATCATGTTGGAGCCTTTTCCTGAATAAGAAGGTGAATCTCATATCTTGATCAGATATAGTAAATAGTTGTACCCTATAAATCCATACCACTTATATCATGTATATATATTTCGTTTGATCACGTGAGAAGTCCTCTCTAAATGTAATAAAGTGATTTGTCTTTTCAAGATGATCCATAACAACGCATATAGAATTTTTCCTCTGGATGTCTTTGAATGTCTAGTGACAAAGTCCATGGTGGTGTTTTCCCACTTCCATGATTGTATGGGTAATGGTTTCATCATCTTCATAGAATTTTTCTTTAATCCTTCACTTACCGAAATACCGGGCACATTGATTTATATTCAGTGATCTCCTTCTTTATATTCTTCAACCAATAGTTCTCTTAGATATCTAAATACATTCTTCTAATCCCTTGGTGAATAATGAAGGTAAAGTTATATGCATCATTAAGAAGCTCATTATTTATCTCTAGATTAGATGATAAACATAGTCATGACCCAAATCTCCTGACCCCTTCATCATCCATTTTGAACTCTGAGGATTTATCATTCTTAAAAGCCTCCCCCTTTTTCTGAATTTCCACATCATTTCTTTGATCATCATTTGTTTTCTCTATAAGGGATGGTTGACAAATCATTTGAGAAATGATGGATGAATTACCTTCAATAATTATCCCCATGTTCATCCTTTTAATGTTTAATATGATTGGATCCTTCTCAATTTTCATTATTTATAAATATGCATGATTCAATCTACTTAGAGCATATTTCACCTTTTTTTCCTTACTAGGATAGAAGTGGATTGAGAAATATTAATCCTTGGTGAGATCTAACAATATTAACTGGAATATATTAATATCCATATGTGTGAATATATATTCGAGACTCTTTTGATATTTATATATCTTCTACTTATCCCCATAGAGATAACACCACTAGATTTTCATTCCGAATATCACAACTTCCAACTCCATACCACGCATATGATGGTTTTTTCATGAATTATTAACGTCCTTGAGGTTTATGATTTCACATTATCATTTTTCATCAATACATAGCCCAATACATTCTTTTAGGAATAATTGTACACCACGAATAGATCCCTACTTGTTGGAAGTGTGAGTACCAGTATAGTGATAAGACTATTTTTTATCTCTTTAATGTTTTCATCGTATTATTGAATCCATAAAACTTTACCCATTTCTATTTCAACACGGTTAGTGGGTTTTAAAATCTTGTGAGGTTCCTAAAAAAAATTTAGTATTACTCATCTAGACCATGGAAGATGTAGATCGCTGTTATAGATTTTGGAATGGGCCACTCTTCTTCTTCTTTTGTTTTAGAATGGAGCATAAATATCCCTTTTCTGGTGATTACATTCCCCACGGATTATGATTCCTCTATCCATAACTCACATTTACTATACATTTTATATATTTTATTCCTTATAAAATGTATTTATCATAGAATTAAAATTCTCCACGTCTTCCTCCATAATCTTGGATTATGTTATAATAACATCAATAAAGACTACCAAATTATTTTTTTAAGGTAATCAAAATAGACACTATTCATTGAATCCATGAAAATTCATGCAGGATTAGTGAGTGTGAAGGGAATCACTATGAACTCATAGTGTCCATAATTTATTTGAAAGGAATTCTTGAGAATATCTTCTCCTTCACCTTCAATTGGTGATATCATGACAAAAAATCTACCTTAGAAAAATCCTCAGCCCCATGTAATTGATAAAACTATTCATCTATCCATAGTAGGAGATACTTGTTCTTTATCATGGTTTTATTGACCTCATGATTATCAATGGATAGTCAAATTGATCCATATTTCTTCTTGAATAAGTGGATTGGTTCACCCCATGGTGTAACCCATGTTCATATAGAACAATTATCTAGATTCTCCAGTAACTACTTATTTAGTTCTTTATCTCAACAATGGAAATCCTATAAGATGTCTTTCATATAGGTAGAGATCCAGCAATATGTTTAATTGAGAACTTAGCCTCTCAATTAAGAGGAAGAACATGCATCTCTTAGGGGAACACATCAATGTAGTCTCTTACAATGGGCATGTCACCAAGCATGATTCTCACCTTTTTCTCAATCATTTGAGATATATATGATATTCATAAAGAAACAATATCTACAATTGAGATGATGATTCTGAAGGAGATTCATCTTCATCCATAAACTTGTACCAAATTGGAGGATTCTTCAGAATGTAAATACTGATCTACCTTTACTACAGTTGATGGTGGCATTGTATAAAGATATACAATCTATTCCGAATATAGAATCCAATTACACCAAAGGAAGTAAGATTAGATTTTCAGGGTAGTTCAGTCCAAAAAAAATTAACCAGTGAGGAGTTATAAACATTGGATGTAATAATTTTCCTATTTTTTGTTCTCATATATAACTCACCCTCTAAATTTTAAGGCAGTGTTTGAATAGTTCTACTAAACTTACAAGATATAAAAGAATGAGTAGAACTATAATCAAATAGTATGTTCACTATTCTTGAATAAATCACTAGAGTACCTATCCCCACATCATTGTTAGGTTCCAACTCATTAGTAGTGATATAATATTCCATTCCTTATACCCTTGATGGTTTTTATTCTTTATTTCCTCTAACAACACTTGGATTAGGGGAATGGTTCCCATAATTCCCATGTTCTTTGTAATTGAAACACTGAACTATAGGATAATTTTGGAATAGAACGTTCCATTATTCTTCCATATTAGATGAATTCTTCATATCCCTTAGGTAATTTTTATCCAGATGCCCTATTTTTTCACATTTAAAGAATTTTGTAGGTCCTTTTAGAAAGTTCCAAGGATGCTTCTTCTCACAATATTGACATGTGGGATATTGGTTTTTCATTCTATCATGGGATTAATCAGTTGATAATGAAATTTCAAAATCCATTTAATACTTTTTATCTCCAGGCCCATGAGACCATTGATAGTCCATGTTCTCCATTTCAACCATAAGGGCACAACAAACAATATTCTCATAACTGTTGATGTTTCCAATCACAAACTCCTTTCATGGACATAACATTAGACTGCTAAAGAAGTGATCCTCCAAGATTTTCATGTTCATGAGAAAGCTATATTTGTACCATGAAATCATTGTAATAGTTTCCTCACATGCTCTAATATCCTAATCTTTCTTTTACTTAAATCCAAGTAACTCTCTTTCCATCTTAAGAAAGAGTGTTTGGGGATAATATTTATTTATTTTTTTGAAATTGTTCCATTCCATGGAATTGATTACCTCCTTGGACTTTGTGTTATTTATCAGTGCCTATCACTGATCCGCTTCCCCATCAAAATGATGGGCCATCAGTACAAATATATAAGTATGAGTACTAAAGGGTAGATAACAAATTCTCAATGTAATTAATTCATTGTTCTGAAATGATGTAATCTTGAGATCCATAAAATATTGGATTACTTTGAGGTAATAAATATTTTACCATAAGTTTCTACCTCTTATGAGGATGTAATTACACATAATTCAAGTTATTATTCATATCTTGATCAATATTAGCAATTAAAATCATGAATTTTGAGAACCCTTTTACGTCATATTTGGAATATCATTAGGGAAATTGCCACATTTCCTATAACATTGATTATTGGTAAAATCTATCCTATTTGATGCCATTAATTATGAAAAAGAATGTAAAATTAAGTATTATTGAATAGTTATATAATATTTATATAAGAAGTAAAATTTGATCATTTATGTATAAACATGTAAATGAAAATTATATCCAAACCTGTGATTCCGTACATTTCAATATAGGTTATCCATGGTGATAGAAAAATCCATATGGTTCTCACTTAGGGGATCTAGTCATAATCTCCCAAAATAACTAGGTTGTGCTTTGATACCAATTAAAATGGACCTATCCTTCTATACATGTTATTACATGATTTTAAGTATAACAATCCTTCAAATATAAACCTAGAATTGTAAATTCTAGAGAATATGAAAAATTAGATATATATTTAGAAATCCTGGAACCAAAATAAAAACACCATTTATTTAATCTTCATAATGAGATCCTAACTCCACTTTATCCATAACAACTACATAGGATAACCTAGGGAAAAAATGAATAGAGGGATATGATAAAAATCCAAATAACGTAAAAATATAAGAATAAATCATAACACATAGTTTAGATGGTATAACATGATGACATTAAAAGGCATATAACATTAATAAACATATGGATGAATAACTTATAAAACATGAGATCATTTAATCATAGAATCATAGTAAAGTGGAGAAATATAAAAAATGGTGTAATAATGAGTTAAGTCTCATTTCACAATGAGGATAACGAGCCAAGACTAATCTCCAATACTATTGTACATGGAGCACGTGTCCAGAAAAACCACCAAGACTGTTCCACATAACATATAATGATTCTAAACACTAACTAATGAATTGGAGTTCTATATGGGTTCACCCATCATAAAATGTTCATGAATACATGTGTAACATAAATAATTGTATATAATGAATAAAACATAAACATAAGGGTTACCCATGGAAATAATTGGGTATCTTAATCATTTCAAAAGAATTAAAAAGGGAATATAAGGTGTCCATAAAATAATGGATTAAAATAATACATGGACATTAATAAGGTAAAATATTCAAACATCATGATAAGATATGTCCAAATAATGTGAAAACATGTAAAAGTGGTGTTTATGAATATTTAGATATAATACATTTTAGTATGGTTTAAGGAAAATATTAAAGAGCATTTAAATAGGAAAATAAATATTTGTTTTCATAAAAAAAGAGATGAATTAAGATTTTTTTTCATGATAAAATGATTTATTATATAAAAATAATGGTAACTTAAAATATATTGTAGAGTGAATAGGTAAATTGGTGAGAAATTTCGATGTTCCCTTTAATCAGACATGCTTGCAAGGATGGATTGAGAAGGGAACCTTTTTAAAATATGTATATCCCAAAAAAATGATGAAATAATATAGATACATTATTTTGAAGCATAGAAAAATAATTTATAACAAGTATATAATAGGAAATAATATTTACATAGGGTAAATAGAGAGAAAGCCTAACCTAAATGAAAAATGGTGGTTTAGAAAGAATCTCGTACCTTATGTATGAAACAGTTCTTTATATGTCCAGAACTCCTTAAATAATAAAACTAGATTAATTTATTAATAACAATATAACTTCTTATAAATTTAATTTTTAGTATAATTATATTATGTTTATTAATTACCTTTATCATGAGTTATATGATACAATTTCATCATTCGGGAGTTCTTGTTTCTTTGGCTTTCATGATCTATTTATTGTATACATGTTTGGAAGATCATGTAAAATGGTAATATTTATTTAGAATTGAATTATCTGTTTTAAATGAACATATAGAATATTAAATTATTTTATAATTAAATTGTTTATTTGTGGTTAGTAGGAATCATTATATAAGACGTCAGTGATAATCCTTTGGATTATTTTGGTTGTTTTTTATCATCACTACGAACTCATTTTGTTTTATCATTTAGTGTTGCATATATATTTTAGTTTCAGAACATAAAAAAGGTTATTAAATATAATTTATAATATTTGTCTACTAATATAATTAATTTATCACCATCCTTGAAGGTGGTGAAGGAATATAAAAGTTTTTTTCACGATGGCGAAAAATCAACTGCTCACAGAAGATGTTTTCTATTTTTTGAATTAAGGGAGAAGTGATGAGGATTGATGATGGATTATTACATTAGAATAATAAAATTATAGTATATAAAAAATACTATTGTTATCATTCCACATTGATGAATGGAGGAGAGTATAGGATAATAAAATAAAACAACTTGAAGAGAAATTAAAAGAAAAGAAAGAGGATTTTACTTATTGAATCCTTCTCCTTCAGAACCTCCTTGAGAAGATTGTTTTTTGGTATTTTGTAGAGTTAAAAGGATCTTATATGTGAGGGAGAGTCTTGGGTAGAGGATTGGGAAGAATTTAGACAAGTCTCAAAATAGGAAAGGTGTAAGGAGAAGAGGCGGTGAGGGGTGATATTTATAGGGGAGGATAGGGTTTTTTTCATTATTTTATTCATTAGTTTATTATTTTGACTCAAGACTATGGATAGTTTGATAATTATCAAAAAATATATTAAAATAAATCAGGATATTTCTAGATTATGGGCTTAAACTATCCATACATCATCTATTACTCAATAATTTATGTTTTTGTTAAATACTGTAAATTACAGTATTTCACTATTCACAAAAGAATTCAACTATTTTATAAAAATCCAAAAAATTATCTAGAATAATTTATTGATTTGTAAATTAATAAATAAAATTCACTTTTTGGAAATAATTTTTCTCAATATGAAAAATTAAAATTTTAATTTAAATCATCATTTTCTTGTAAAATACATATTTTAAAATTATAACGGATTTTATAAAGAATTGAAAATTAATTAAGTTATAGTAACACTATATCTTAATAAAAATAATGAAATATTAATTTCCCAATACATTTTATGAAAATAAATTTCCTTTTAAATTATTAAATTAATCAAAGAAATTAATTAAATATTTATGACTTACAAAAATACCAACAATCAATTAATCTTTTCTAAAACATCTATTTTCTTATTATTATAGATTTTTATATATATCATATCATATTTTTTATAAGATACCAATATTTTATTTATACTTTCATAGGTAATGTTACTATTCCATTGGATGGTTAACTATTTATAAGGGTCACATTACTATTCGAAATTTCAAGTTACTATTCCCTTGCTATATGTTCCTTAAATCCTATAAATACCTCTTATTTCATTAATTATTCATTTATAAATTTATTTTATTTTATTTATGTGATTTTATGTGATTTATAATATATTATATAAGAAGGGAATTTCTATTGATAGAATTCAAGGTCATTACATGAAATAAGTTAGTAATATGAAAATTCAGAAATTGTATTAACTTGAAAAGAAATGTGGAATGTATAATGTGTCCTGTTGATTATTATGATATGTTGTACATTTATAGGTCTTAGTGAAAGTTCCCAATTTTGTGGGGCTTGGTGGTGATTTTTTGAGTTCGTTGGAACTCATTTTGTAGAAGAAAAGGTTGAGATTTTGTGTGGATATATAAATAAATATATCTGTGTGGTGTGTGTGTATGTTTTGTGTCCTTTATGATTTATATATTCACCACACTAACATAAAAAACCTTGTTCCTATAAGAAAATGTTCTGGGTTTTTTCAGACATCCATGTAGTGAATATGTATGGATGACTACCCCATATTCATCACTCTCTCTTCTAGGTGATTCTGATATGGATGTACTATAATGAAGAGAGGTAAAAATTGAACAATTTATGATTATTTGATTTGATGATGGTGTGTCTATAGTGGGGGTCATGCATGCTAGGAGGAGGTAATGATTATTATATCCATTATGTTCATGATATCATATTACTCTGGTTATGGCTTCAGATATGATGTGATGCACCAGGTGTTTTAGCGTGAGATGTGATGTGATGGACCAGGAGTCATAGGGTGAGATGTGATGTGATGGACCCGATGTCTTTTGGTATAATGTAATGTTCTATCCCATGTGTATTCAGGTGATATGTGTTGTTTGAAAGAGATGTGAGCACCATGACATACGACATTGGGGTGTGAGAGTGTTAAACTAGTTGTAATGCAATGTGGGCTAACTTTTTATCTAAGTAATTATTATTATGAAACTATGGTTAGATGTGTCATTTAGTGGGAGATAGAAAAAGTGAGGATGAAATTGGTTATTTGAAAAGATTAAGTGTTATTTGTTCTTTTATATTCTCATGAGTCCATTAGTATACTCTTTTTTCATGTCCATGATAGACATTATATAGCAACCCCAGCATTTTACACATAACATTACATGATATTAAGCATAATTTTTCATTATAGTACAAGACAAGGATTTTGAAGTCTAATGTGTTTGAAGAACATGTACATAAAATAAAATAATATGGGATAAAAAACACTTCTTTATTTATTCTTTATAAAGATCCCCTAAATTTTGTTGAACCCTTACATCTGCAATGGGTACCCTGGGGATCTCATGAATGAAGTAATGAGCTAGAATCATTTTAAGGAAAAAACATAAGAATATGGATTTAGAACATGGGTTAGAGATCATGACATAATTGTGTAAAATGGAATATATAATCATAACATAAAAATGGGATCATATAAACATTGAATCTTAGAAATGTAGTAGAAGCATAAATCACAACTTTAGAATGACGCAATGCTCGATTAACATAGAGAAGCACAATTCAATGTTAACCACCAAGACCGCTGCACATGGTTGCACGAGTCAAGGCTTACCGTGAAGACCATTGCACATAATGTTTCATGAGACTAATCGTTATCCAATGCATTCTAGTTCTATTTATTCACACCCATCTTAACATGTTATTGAATATTCTTGATATAATTAGAATCATACATGAACAACCATAAACATAAGGGGTTCCCAATGAAATAATTGGGCATCAGAATCATGACATAAATAATCACAAAGGAATGTATCATAATAGCGTCCATGAAGGTAATTATTTAGATCATTTATGGACTATCATATGTTATAATAGGCAAAAACCATGATAAGTGATGTCAACTTGAAGTAATAACATGAGTAATGTGTTTTAGGGAAACATTAGAATTTAAACATTTTTTTGTGGTAAAAGGAAAATATCAAAGATCATTTAAAACATAAAACAGAATGATAATTTATATAAAACCATAATAGAAATGATAAGTTTTCCATAATAAAAATTTTGGTTTTATAATTGTGTCTTAAAAACATATTATATGGTGTACTTGATGATGGGTAAAAATTCAGAATGTTCGCTTTAAACTAGTTTTCCTATCGAAATGTATTTGGGATGGAATAATTTAAATACATGTATATAGCAAAATGAGAATAAGGCATGGATATTGAAACATGATTTTTGATCATGTACACATTATGTAGAATTTGTACATTAAAATAACTGACAACTTCATTTGGGTAATAAGAAAGAGAGAGAAACCAAATGGAATATAGGAGGTTTGGGTAAAATCCCTTATGAAATATCTGCATGTTATCATGTGTACTTAGGAAGTATTGGTGAGAGATAAATAGGTTACTCAAATTCTATGTATAATGAGGTAAATATTAGGTGGGTGAGAAATCATAACCCTTCAATATTAATTACACATAAAATGGAATAACATAGATGAGATTCTTGAATAAATGTAATAAAGAGAGGATCCCTTACCTTAATCTTGATGGTGTTATCCACATGATATTAAATACCTATATAATCAAATTACTTTCATTAATTAATAATTATAGAACCCCTTTTACATGATATTGATTTATTATAACCTTTTTATGTTTATTCATAAAATTTTTGATTGGTTATGGGGTATAATTTCATTGTTCATGTCTATTTCATTCATGTTCAGTTTAATTATAAACATGAAGGGATAATCATGTAAAATTGGGATGGTTGTCAAGAATTATAGTAATATTTTATTATAGAAAATATTGAAGGATACATGTTTGTAAATTTAATTTTCTTAATTGGAGTTAAGTTGAATTATTATGTAAAACATTAATGATAAACACTGAGATTAATTTGGTGATTTTTCACACAATTAACTTATTTCATATTATTATTTTACATCATGTGTGAAAAAGGATTTCTGAAAAGAAAAATAATATAAAATACATATTTAAAAATCTGGTTCAACCATAAAAAATTATTTCATGACGATAATTTGAGATGGTAATAGAAATTGAAAACCTGTCGTCCTTTAATGTGATAAATTTACACATCTCGGATAGTGTTTTCATTTCTTTAGAATAAAAGTATGATAAATGAGATTTGTTAATAAATTATCCCATTATAATAACAGTATTACATTACATATATGGTACTAAAATTTACAAACCATTTGGGTGAGGAGCGATTAGGAAATAAAATAGAACAATGGAACTTGAAAAGAAAATGAAATGAAAGAAAAGAGGAATTTGCCTCTTGATTTAATCTTCCTTGAGATCCTCTTAAGAGTAGAGGATTTTGTATTTTGATAATAACAAGGGCTGATAAATGTGGGGGAGTATCTTGGGGAGAGGTTTGGCTAGAATATATTAAATTTATATGTCTTTAAAGGAGTGAAGAGAAGAGGGGAGTGTATGTTTTTTTTATAGTGGATGGGAGGATAGTTTTCTTAATATTTTAATAATTAGTTTATTATTTATCCAAATGACAGGAAATAGTGAAAGTTACCTGACCAAAAATTGTAATATGTGAATATGATTTAGATCTCAAGGTTATTAAATCAACCATGACACAATAAATAGTGTATTTAATATATAATCTATTTATATGGTAAATTACCAAATTTTACTAATAATAAAAAATTCAAGCATTTCCGAAAAACCCCAAAATATCACTCTAAGCATTTATCTATGTGTAGAATCCATAAAGGAAATCCATTTTTCAAAACTAATTTTCTATGTATGATTAATTTAATGTGTAATTAAAATCATAATTTACATAAAAATATGGAGTTTAAAACTATAACTGATTTTATAATGGTTTTAAAAATTACTTAAGTTATTATAAAATTATCTTAAAACAAGAAGACATAAAATTGTTAATTTAAGAAAACCTTTTAGGGAAAATAAAAATTCTATTAAATGAATTGATTAATTTTAATTAATAATTTATCACTTACAAAAATACCATTACTCATACTATATTTATATTATCACATATAAGATGACTAAATTTTATTTATATATTCATGGATGAGGTTAATATTATTTTGGGTGATTTACTATTCATAGGGGTTATATTATTATTCATAAGGTTAGGTTACTATTCATAAGGGTGGGTTACTAGTCACTAAAAATTGAGTTTGTCTTATCGAAATCCAAACATCTTTCTGATCAAAGCCTTGTATGCCAATTTTTTGAAATTCAAAACACATACGTGATAATATTTTGTTTAATGGTCACATAGTAATTATTAGTTAATTTTGTTGTGATTTCATGTGATTACGAGACATAATAATAAAAAAGTAATTTCCATTTATAAAACATTGGGTTGTTACATTATCTCTCCCTTATGTAATTTTTCACTTGAACTTTTATTTTACATTCTAAGCCATAAACAGGTGTGGGTACTTTTCCTTTATTGCCTCCTCTAGTTCCCATGTTTCCTCTTCACACTTATGGTTCCACCATAGTAGTTGGAATAGGTGAGTAGTCTTATAATGTATAACTTTATATCAATTATCTAATATCTTCACTGGATTATCCTTGTAATAAATTCCATTCTCCAACTGTACCACCTCTAAAGAGAGTATATGTGAAGGATTTGGTATGTACTTCTTTAAGAGGGATGCATGAAAGACATCGTGTACTTTGGCCATGATATATGGAAGTAGTAGTTGATAGGCCACAACCTTCATATGATCAAAAATCTCAAATGGGAAAATGTAAATGGGACATAGCTTTCTATTTCTTCCAAAACCTTGGGAACATCTTCCATAGAGATATGCATAGAAATACCTAGTATCCAACTTTGAACTCAAGGTCTGTCAACGATTGTCTTTATAACTCTTTTATTGACTTTGGGTTACCTTGATGTGCTACTGAATGGTTTTCACCTTCTCCACCATTTCATCTACCATTTCAGGTCCTATAATCTTATGCTCACCAACTTCATCTCAACACACTTGTGTTCTACACATTTTTCTCATACAGGGATTCATATGGTTCTATTTAGATGCTTGAGTAGAAACGATTATTATAGGATAATTAATCCAATGGAAGATGTTGTCACCATTTTCCTTTGAAGTCCTTGGAATAAGATCTTATCATATCTTCTAGTGTCTGAATAGTTCACTCAAATTGGCCATCTGTTTGAGGATGATAGGCCACACTAAAGTTCAGTTCAGTGCATAGAGCATGTTGGAGACTTTTTAGAACATCGAGGTGAATCTATATTCTCGATAAAATACAATAGATAGTGTTACTAAATGCATCCTTACCACATCATTGATATGTATCCATGAATGTTTATCCAATGATAAGTCCTCTCAAATTGTGATAAAGTGAGTTGTCTTTGTAAGATGATCTACAATGACCCATATAGTGTTGTTTCCTATGGATGTCCTTGGAATTCCAGTGACAAAGCAAATAGAGATGTTCCCCCACTTTCATGTTGGTATGGGTAGTGGTTGCATCACACCATTCAAATTGTTTCTTTCAAAATTCACTTTTTAAAATACTAGGCACTATTATTTATATTAAAAAATATCCTTCTTTATGTTTTCCCACCAAAAGTTCCCTTGGAAATCTTGATACATCTTTGTGCTCCCGGGTGGATAGAGAAGGATGAGATATGTGCATTATTCAGAAGCACCTTCATTATCTCTAGATCAGATGATACACATAATCATGACCCAAAAATTAAATCTCCTTCCTCTTCAATCAAAAACATAATTTATTTCTCATTTTTAATGGTTTCCACCATTTTCTAAATTCCCTCATCATTTCTTTGAGCATCATTTATTATATCCATGAGGGATGGTTGAGAAATCATTTGAGAAAGTATTGATGATGGTAATCCCTTAATTATTCCCATGTCTATCCTATAAAAATCTAATAAGACTGTATCTTTTCAATTATCATAATTGTAAAGATGTAGGATCCTTTCTACTTAGAGCATCTACCACCCAGTTTCCCTTACCAGGATGGTGGTGGAATGATTAGTCATAATCTTTGATGAGCTCTATCCATGTTCATTGGTTCGTATTAATAATTTTTGGGTGTATATATATTTGAGACTCTTATTATCACTATATATCTCACACTTCTTCCCATAGAGATAATTCCTCTAGGTTCTTAATGCAAAGATCCCAACTGCCAACTCCAGATCATGCGTAGGATATTTTTTCTCTAGGATTTTCAGCTTCCTTGAGGTACAGACTATCACTTTGTCATTTTGCATCAACATATATCCTAAGTCCTTAATTGAAGCATCATTATACACCACACATAGTTCTCTAATTATTGGGAGTTTGAGAATTATCGTAGCGATAATCCTCATTTTCTACTCCTTACAGTAGTCTTCATATTCCTAAGACCATACAAACATTACTCCCTTTTGTTTCAGCTCTTTCATTGGGTTTGAAAATCGTAAAAAGTTCTTCAAAATTCCTTGTTAAAACCCGAATATACCTTGCAATATTCAGATCTCCATTACAGATGTTGGCCTAGGTAACTCTTCAATCGCCTTTATCTTAGAAGGGTCCACAAATATCCCTTTATTGGTGATAATATGCCCCAAGAATGATATTTCATTCATCCAGAACTCATAATTAATATACTTTGAATATAGATTCTCCATTTACAAATTCTTTATCACAATATTTAATTGATCCTCATGTTCCACCTTGCTCTTAGAGCATATCAAAATATCATCAATAAATACTACCAAATTATTTTGAGTTATTCTCTAAGGACTCTATTCATTAAATCAATGATAATTTCTGAAGCATTAGTGAGTCTGAAGGATATCACTATGAATTCCTAGTTTCCATTTCTCTTTTTAGTGGTTGTCTTTGGAATATCTTCCTTCCTCAACTTTAATTGGTGATATCATGAACGAATATCCACCTTAGAGAAATAATTGTCCCCACAAATCTGATCGAAAATTTTATCTATCTGTGGTAGGGAAATTCTTCTTTATCGTGATTTTATTGAGCTCATTATAATCAATGATGTAGAGCATTGATCCATCCTTCTCCTTAATTAATTGGATTGATGTACCCCATGGTGAATCACTCAGGTGTATAAAAACCTTCTCTGGATTCTAATTTAACTTCTTCTTCAGATCTTCTAGCTCAATGGTGGCCATTCTATAAAATGTATTTGATATAGTTATATATCTAGCAGTATTTCAATTGAAATCAACCTCTCAACCATGAGTAAGGATAGATATCTCTTCAAGGAATAAATTAGTGTAATCCCTCTTGATGGGAATGTCTTTGAGCAAGATTCTCTCCTTAGTCAAAACCTTTTGAGATCGAAATGATTTCTCATAAGGAATTAATACCCACAATTGAGACAATGATTCTAATAAAGATTCATCTTCCTCCTTACACTTGTAAATAATTGGCGGATGTTTTGGGATGGGAAGAGCGATCTACCGTTCCCAACATATGATGTTATATTTGTATAAATATATCCAATCCATGCCCAATATAAAATCAAACTCCACTAAAATATGTATGAAGAAATTTTTAGGGAGGTTGAGTCCAAACAATTACAAGGGAGATGTTATAAACCATGGATGAAATAATTTCCCCATTCTCTATTCTCAAAGATAACATATCCTCCAAATTTTGAGGTGGTATTGGAATAGTTATACTAAACATTCAAGATATGAAAGAATGAAAAGTGCAGAAATGAAATAGTACATTCCCAGTTATTAAATTAAAAATGATCATACCTATCACCACATCATTTTCCCTCTCCCCCTCAGCAATAGTGAAAGCATAATCCCATAATTTTTTCTGGGGAGGTTGTTGTTGATTTCCTACGACAACCATCGGCTTAGGGAAATTTTTCACATAAATCCCTTGATTTTTATAGGCGTAACAAAAAACTACATATTAAGTTTTGGTCTGAAACATCCTTTCTTATTCCATAGTAGTGGGATTTTTTATATCCATTTAGCAGTTTTTAGCCAGATTTCCCAACTTTCTACATTTGAATCAATTCTTGGTTCCCTTTATATCATTCCATGGATTCTTATTCCCACAATTTTTACATGTGGGATGATCATGTATTTTTTCATAAGAGAATTTATCTATGAATCCTCCCACATTAGATTCCATTTTCCAATATTTTCATTGGGCCCATGATACGACTGAGATTCTCTAATCTTCATTTAAAACATAAGATAACAATGGAAAATATCATCATTGCTGCCGAAGTCCCAAATCAAAAACACTTTCTGTAGACATTTTTTGAGTATGCAAAAAATAGGTTCCACCTTACTTTCGGTGTTCATAACAAATCCAAAGGTTTACCTTTCAAGCCTCGTAATGTATTCTTCATATGACCCAATGGACTCATCTTCCTTCTTCTTGAGTCTAAGGAACTCTCTTTCCATCTTGAGACTCAGGATTCAGGGGATATATTTATAGAGATACGTTCTCTTAAATTCCTCCCAATCCATGGAGTCTATTTACTCATGGGGATTCATATTCCTTGATCATTTTCCACCACTGATCAACTTCATCATCTAAATTATAGACCTCCAGTGTGACTTTCTATTATTATGAGAACTAGAAGACATATAACATATTTTCAATGAAGAAAATCCATTGTTCAATTATGAGTGGATTAGAAGATCCACTAAATAAAGGAGGCCTTTACTGTATGAAGGATTCAATGAAAATATGTTCTTTCATTAGAGTAAGAGGATGTTCCACATCATTCCTGTCATAATTCATAAATTGGGCCAGTTGAGAAAGTACTATCAAGAAATTTTGAGCACCTGTTCCAATGGTATCAGGTATATCATTAGAGAATTATTCACATTCCATATCACATCAATTATGGGCATGGGTTCTTATATTTTCCATCATTAACTAAGAAAAACAAACAATTTTAGGTTTTTAATACATAGCTATTGAGAAAAATAAATAGGAAACATGGAACATAAGAGGATATTTTTTTAAAGGATATTTTTTTCATAAAATGCGAGTCCCTAGGTTTCAGTATAGGTTATCCTTGATTTGTTTCTTATATTATATTCTTATCATATTTTTTTATTCCCTTAATAATGGTTTATACAATGACCATGAATTTACCAATGCTTGTCCCTTAGGAGTGTCAAATTGAGAGTGCATCAAGGGCTGTTATTATTCCCCATTTCTCATTAAATTCTATCCCAAGCTAGTGTTTTATGGTTTTACCTCTAGAAACACCTATGCCAGATCCACCTCTACCTATTTACATCCAGACAGGGATTTATTTTCTAGATAAACCTCTTACTCTATACTTACTAAAATATAGGTATTTTGTACTTATAATTAGTCTTATCCTTGATGTTCATGATAATGTGTCTATACCAAATCTCCAAAAATAACTAGAACATCCTCTGATATGAACTATAGTGATCCTTGACTTTTATAGAAAATATTATATGATTTTAATCATAATTATACATCATAGTACAAGTCCTGGATTGTGAAGTCTAGTGTCTTTGAAGACCAGGAACATAATATTAATAAAATAGGACAAAAAACACATATTTATTTTATCTTCATAAATATATCTTATCTTCCTTTGAGCCCTTACATTTGCAATGGGTACCCTAGGGATCACATGAACGAATTAATGAGATAAAATCCTAGTAAAGTAAAATAACATAAGAATAAGGATTTAGCACATGGGTTAGAGATCATGACATAGTGTTTTAAAGTGGCATATAGAATCATTACATATAAACATGGGATCATATAAACATTGAATAATCGAAATGTAGTAGAATCATAAATAATTAATTTATCATGAGTCAAGGCTCATTGCACATATAAGAGCATAAGTGAAGGTTAACCACTAAGACCATTGCACAGGGTAGCCCATGTCAAGGCTAACAGCCAAGAGCGTTGCAAATAACATCTTTTGGGACTAAGCATTAACAAATGTATTGGAGCGCTATATAGGAGCACCCATCTTAACATGATCATGAATATGCTTTCCACATATTGAATCATACATCAAGACCAATAAACATAAGGGTTACCCAGATAAATCATGTTTATCCTGAAATAAATCTTAACAAATGAACTTATCATAAAAGTGTCCATGAATAAAATTAATAAGAGAAAAAAAGGGCTATCATAGGATTAAATAGTCATAAATGGTGATAATTGATTGAAACATTAATTAATAACATGAAAACAGTGTTTTTGGAAAACATTAGAATGTAAACATTTCCATGTAGTTAATGGAAAATATCAAAGGTCATTTAAAGCATAAAAGCGAATGATCATTTATATAAAACCAAAAGTGAACCTAGAAGTCTTTTCATTATAAAATGTGTGGTTTTACAATGGTGGATTAAAAATAGATTATACAGTGTCCTTTATGATGGGTAAGAATTCGGAATGTTCCCTTAAAACGGGTTTCTTATCAAAACGTATTGGGGACGAAATCATTTATAAAAATCGATATCCCTGAAATAAAATGAGGGATGGATCAGGAAACACGATTTTGGAGAATATAAATAGTATTTAGAAGTTTTACAAAAAAGAAAAATACAACTTCATTTGGGTAAAAATAAAGATAGATCACCCTAAATAAATCTAAGAGTTTCGGGCAGAATCTTTTTTGAATATTGGTATGGTATCACATGTACCAAGGACTGATTAATTTAAGATAAATGGGTTTCTAATATTTTATAAATCATGAGGGTAGTTTGGGGGAGTTTCTAAATCACACCACATAATTAGGAATTACACATAAAAGGACAAAACATAAAGGAGATTCTTGAATAAATGTGAGAAAGAGAGGATCCCTTACCTTAAGCCTGATGGTGTTATTAATGACATGAATAATCAAATAATGATCATTAATTAATAATTATAGAACATATTTTTAATTAAATGTTTTTATTATAACATTTTTAAGTTCATTCATAACCTTTTTGACTAGTTATGAGGTTAAATTTCATTGTTCAGGTCTACTTGTTTCATGTTCAGTTTACCAATATATATGAATGAATGATCATGTAAATTGAGGATGCTTTCCTAGAATTGGAGTTTTATTTTATAATAGAACCTATATAAGGTTACATGGATGTAAATTTTTTTCTACTTGGAGTGAAGTGAAATAATTATATAAAAAATTAAGGATAAATTCTTGGATAAATTTGGAGATTTTATCACAATTAATTTTTCTCGTATTATTATTTTACATTACCTGTACAAAATGATTCTAGAACAAAAAAATTAAAATACTTATTTAGTAGTCTGTTTTAGCCATAAAAAGGTTTCTATGACCATAATTTAATATGGTAATATTTATTTATAACTAGTCATCCTTGAATGTGATAAATTAACACATCTCGGACGGTGTTTTCATTTCTTTCATATAAAAGGATGGGAAAGGAGATTTGAGAATAAATTATCCCATTATCATAACAATAGTTTGATACATGTATGGTACTAGAGTTTTCATACCATTTGGATGAAGTGAGTTTAGGAAATAAAAGAGAATAAAGGAACGTGAAAAGAAAATTAAAGAAATAAAAGATGAATTAACCTCTTGATTTAATCTTCCTTGAGATCATCTTAAGGGGAGATAATTTGGCATTTTTAGGTGTCTGAGGGAGGATAGATATGTGGGAGGAGCTTGGGGGGAGATTTTGTTAAAATTTATGAAAGTTAAAAGGCTTGATAGGATTGAATAGGAGTGGGGAGTGTGGGTGGTATTTATAGTGGAGGGGAGGAGGGTTTTCTTAATATTCTAATAATTAGTTTATTATTTCTCTATAATACAAGAAATAGTGAAGATTCGATGAAAACAATGGTAACATGTTCATATGATTTCAAAAACTAGGTGTATACATTATCCATGACTCAATAAATAGTGTATTTAATATATATTATATATATTTATAGTAAATTACCATATTTTACTACTCATAAAAAATTCAAGTATTTCAGAAAAATCACAAAAAATAAACCTAACCATTTTTTGACAGGGTGAATAAAAAAATGAATTCCATTTTTCAAAAATAATTTTTTATTTATTATAAATTTAATTTGTAAATATAATCATGATTTACTTGAAAAATATGGATTTTAAAACTATAATTGATTTTATAATGCTTTCAAAAATTCAATATGGTATTATAAAATTATCTTAAAACTGGAAGAAAAAAAATATTAATTTATGAGCGCATTTTAGTGAAAATAAATTTTCATTTAAATTAATTAATTCCTTATGACTTAAAAAAATACTAATACTTTTACTATGGTCATATTGTCACATATAATATGCCTAACTTTTATTTATACAATCATGGGACAGGATAGAATTCTTCTGGATGATTTACTATTCATATGGATCATATTACTATTCTTAAGGGTAGCTTAATATTTATAAGGTTAGGATACTATTCACTAAAAATTATGTTTTTCTTAACAGACTTCAAACATCTTACTAATTGAAACCGTGTATACAATATTTTTGAAATTCAAAACATAATATTGAGAATATTATTTTTAAAGTTCACATTGTACTTAGTAGTTCATTGTGTTGTGATTTAATGTGAGTATATGACATAATTATAATAATATAATTTCCATTGACAAAACATTGGGTCGTTAAACATTAGGTTTGATCATAATTCATGTACATGAACAATCATCCTATATATATAAAAACTATTTTTAAGGTTATAAAGAGTTCAATGTAGACTATTATTGGAATTAATAGCTCATGCTTGTGGATTGTTATTATGTTGATGCCTTCGTTTTTTTGGGTATTTATTTAAATACACTTGTATTTTTTCTACATAATTGATGCATTGTGGGATGGTTTTTTCCCTTTATATTTTATTATGTCATTGTTTTTCTTGGTGGTTGATATCCTATCTCATAATGCTATAATATATAGTGGTTAATGCCTCTCATGTTGGGGGATTTTAAAAGCTCAGTGCTAGTAACTAATTAGGGTCATAGTAGATTGGAGACTCTATGTTTATTATCTCCCTATCATCATTTTCAATCCCAGAGGATACCTTTTAGATGGAGGGATTTGTGACATTCTCAAACACTTATTCTATTGTTATTCTTAATTGATAATTGATATCTGTCGTGTTTACCCATACTCTCCATATGATCTCAGACATTATTTTTTTTCTTTTCCCCATGATATAAATAAATGTTATATGTATGTTGTGTCTAATAATAGTTCACTTTATGAATAACTAAGTGGAATATGGTTTGGATATTTTATCAACCAATTATTTATGAATCCAAATTCCCAAATATAATGAACCACTATATTTTTTTTTGTCGATCCTAATGTTATGAAATGAATATTCATATAATGATATGTAATATTTACTATACATAGTTGTTATCAGATCAAGGATTATTTACCTTTATAAAATAATATGTGAAGAATTTAGTAAGAACCCATGGTATAATATTATGTATAAGAGAATTTCATATGTTATTCTAAAGAAATGACTGTGTTTTTCCTAGAAATGCATCTACATTTAGATTCTATAAGTACATGTGGTTTTCTAATTGATATATCTTGGGGTAATAACACTGAAAAGAGTTCATCAAGTATATATCATCCATCATTATAGGGATAGATGAGTGTTCACTTACTGTTCACCTAGTTTTACACTCTTGGGAGGATATTCTTGGGTTAATTCTCATTTTATTTGAGAATTTCCATAAAAGATTTGAATAGATGAACATCATGGATGAATAATGATAAACCTATGTTCTCAAAGATCAAAAAATAAGTTTTCACGATTTATATATCCTATAAATAATTTTTCATACTTATATGGTTTCCCATTTTGATTATTGTTATTCTCACCATGAATTTTGGTTTTAGTCAATGGATGGAACCTAAAGGAACCCTGATAATTATGAATGTGATGTAAAAGGAAATTATTCTCTTCCTAAGATAAATTTTTTTGATGGGATATGGAATGAAATGTCACATTTTTAATCCTACAAAACATTCAAAATCCATGAATTATATTAACCTTACCAAAATGAAAAAGAGGGTACAACATTTTGTTGGGTCCGTTATGAGACAACATACACATTTTTTCAGTGGATATAATGATCTAATAGTTGTTTATAATTGTATCTATACCACTGAAAATATATTTTCTATTTTACAGTGTTCATAAAATGAAAAATTTATTTTGGTATTCTATAAATTGAAATAAGCTAATGATCTATGGTGGAATCTCATCAAGAAAAAGAGGTAATGAGAATAAAATGTATCTATATAGTAGGATGAGTATATAAATTTATTTTCCAACAAGTACTTTACCCGTATTCATTATATGAAAATTTATAAGTAATTCCTTGAGTAATAAGAGGATGTTTTTATAAGAATTGAGAGTTATGATTCTAGTATTATCATTGAACTGGAAAGAAATATAAATAAATAATTTAGTAGACTAAAACCATTCCTATAAATGTTGATATCCATAATGGACATTGGTAGTTATTAATAAATCATTCTATGTGAAAACAATGTAGAAATGCAGATTGTATTCACCCATCAATTCCATTATTTCGAAAATAAAAGAAAGATTGAAATCAAAGGAAATTCTAATAACAGGTAAAAAATGACCCTTCTATTATAACTAATGTTTATAAAGTAAGAAGGATGAAATTATATTAATGGGCCTAGTAAAGTAATTATTTAAGGAAATTAAGGAAATTGGGAAATCAAATTCCAATGTGATGGAATGAATTTAGACAATGGTGGAGGAAAAACACCACTAAATTTAGCACCTAAACACTAGTGTTTCAAATGAAAGGAGTATGGGAATTAAACAAAACAGTTCTCAAATATGATGTTTAATTATAACGATCTATGCAATTAACCTCTTAATTTCATAAAGAAGGTAAATACTAGGAAATCACTATTGATGATGTTTTTATTTTAACAGAGTAGTTTATATTACTTTTATCATCCACTCAAGAACTGCTACTATCTTATTTGATTTTATATACACCCACAATTTTATAACTGAATACCTTGAAAGGGGTTTCAAAATAACACATCCAATATTATATGATTAATTATTTTTGAATACCCATAAAATTCTAATGGTCACATCTCAAGTATATGATTTTTCTTCAATTGAGTTTGTGGGAATACGTTCCCTAAAAATATTATTATTCTTCCTCAAGAAGAATTTTTTGTTATCATAGAAGTAGATTGGGATTTTTATATAAATCCAAATTCAATTTCTGAAGAAGTTAATTAACGTTTGATATTATAAACCATCCTATTATCATCTCTCTCTGAAATGAAAAAATCAACTTTTGATGGAAATTTTATCCAATGTATGGGTCATGATTCCAATTCAGAAGGGGTGTTTATACTAGATGGTTGGGGAGAAAATAAACATCAATGATATTCCTATTATATGGGATTTTTTTGATGATTTTTCCAGAATTATTTCTTTATCATTTGAATGTACCAATTTTTATTATTTATGACTTTGGAATAATTTTAGGGATATTTCCATATCCAGGCACTGAAACGTCATGAGATTATGAGGTCTGGTGAGCCCAAAATAATTCTGTTTTAAATATATAACATATATTAAAATAAAAATAACATGTGTTTTTTCTATATGTGGAATAATTCAAAAATTTAGTCCCTGATCGGAAATACAAGACCACTATTGAGTTCACAACACAAAGTTTAGCATAGGAAAAACAATATCTTTATCAATGTCATGTGTTCTGGTTAAGTGCTATCATGGGAAAAAATAATAAAATAAATAAATGAAAATAATTTATTTCCTTATTTTGATCTGGTAACCTAGAATAATATATTTTAACAATAATATTCCTAATCCCTAGAATACACTATTTTAGAGGATTGATGGATGACAGGACCAGATCATGATCATACGCCAATGTAGCTTATGGATCTCATCAACAAAAACAACCTAAGATCATTCTTCCTAAATTATTGATCCAAATTAATGTTGGATGTTTTATTTTCAGATTTATCACCATTTCTTATCCCACACTAAACTATAATCAATCAACTAATGGATTGATTCATAGATCGATCATTTTGTGGGTATAGGTTTTTTTGCAGGACATGGAGAAAAATTATTTTTTTATTCATTTATGTTTATACCTTTTATTTTTTATTTATACAACAATTTATTGAGGAATAAATGAACAACGTCGAAGGTTCATTTCTCATGTATATCTTTTATGGTTTTCTATCCCTGTTCCATGGGTATTCATCATTGTCATTTTCTTTTATCCTATAATTTGATGATTACCTGGTGACTGAACATTAAACATTTAGTATCTATTAAAATGTATCAATAAATTGGGTTTTGGATGGATATTAAATATAATTATTATGATATATGAAGATGTATGTAGATTCATGGATGATATGGGATTCGTGATACTAGATTGGCTTGTGGCAGTGATGAGGAGCGACATCGAGTGTTTCCTGAGCACTGAATATGATCGGATTATTAATATCAATGGCAAGGAGTTTCAATAAACCATGTATCTATGAAATATGATTCTAGTTAATGTGAAGTAAATTATTGTGGAGGAATGGGTTAAGACTAGTGATTATTTCTGTATATTCTATGAAAAACCCTACTACACGGTGTGTAGTTCTATTGAAAGACAGTGTGTAGTTAATTTTATTTAGAGCAGGTGCTTTTGTGCAAAGAGAAGTATCAAAGACCATGTTAAATCGTTCATATTTTATGTGACCATTAGATGAATGACTCATCATTTATCAGGGGTACATTTTGAAGAGATCATGTATTGTTACACATCATGTGTGCCTAGTCATAGGTCATATACCATGTGGCAGAAGACTTTGTGGGTAATAAGAGTACACACCCAGGTGGCCATGTGGCCCCACACATCATGTACTTGGGAAGTGAATGGGGTGGATGTAGTACAAATGAAGATATAGGTACTCTAACATGACTAGGTACACAAGTATGGCTTGGGATACATGACCATGGGAAAAATGATACACCGAGTTTCAGGATTTCATCAACAAGTCATACACCTCTGGTAAACTCCGTGTATCATGGAAGAGTGAATGTTGTGTGAGGGTGATACACTTGAAGTTATATGATTTTTGAGACATCTATTGTACCTATAGAGACATGGAATGTTCGATTTTGAGGAAATGTTAGATTCATCCTCCCCAATTCAGCTTTGTGGACAGATTATATGATCATCCTTAGAGCAATATAGGTAGGGTGTGATCCCATGATCCTTTCCTTGAGGGTTTAGTATGGCATTATTTTCGTTGAAAATGATGGGTTTCCCCTATGAGTAACTTTAATCTCATTTAGAGTTCTTGGAATCCCTCTATGAGGATCAGAGTTAGATCATCTACCATCATATTTTCTCTAGGTGGGATTGACGGTATAGTCATGACCGACACCATGTAGGAATTGATCCCCAACTTAGAGGGTTAGTACATATTGGGTTATTGGTATGCCCCATGGACTGGGGAGTGATCCCTTTCTGTGTATCAGTTTCATCAAACTTCCTTCATGATTCTTCTTGGTTAGACCTAATGAGTGTGACCTCTGGGATTAGTTCCATCAGTAGTTGTATATATCATGTAGTGTGTTATCCAAGATGAGTGTTTCCCCTAGGATGAGTGTCATCAGTAATATTATAGCCTAAAGAATTTGTTCTCTTGGATTATTATGACCTCTTGGATGAGTTTTGGTAGAGGTAATATATCTCATGGAGTGTGTTCTCCTAGATGAGTGTTGTATAGAACCATCAAGTAGAAATCTTATGTTGGAAATTGTTGTTTTTACCGTGCATTGATATTCTATTTCTATGGTGATTATATCCGTATGTTTTATTTTATGTATCATTTTATGATTTCCATATCATATGATGATATCAATATTCTTTCTGTTTCATGGTTTGTGATTTTAGGTTTTCATATTGGGTATTATTATACTCACCCCTATATAGGCTCTACCTACACACTACATGTCTTATGAAAATGAATGATTGTTTTATTGATACCATGGATGACTAGGAGATGTTAGATTTTAGTTTGGGATAGACAAACCAAGGATTATAATATTGTTACATTTAATAGATGTCCCCTACTTATGATCATGGAAAATTTTATTTCTAGATTTGGTTGGTCTTGTATTTGGATAATTTTTATGGATTCTTGTAATTTATGTTATACTCTGACTGTGGGAGTATAGATTCATGCATGCATTTTTTTTAGTTGTTTCACTTTTCCTTATTGTATGTTATTGTAGACGTGTGTGTCTGTGTGTGTGTGGGTATACTTGTAATTTAGGAAAATTCCTACCATGCATGTGATATTCCCTCTAGGTGATAGTCACCGGGCCCTAGCCTATAGGAATCGGGCTTGGGGTGGTTGCTTCTCAGACTACAATGTGTTGGGTCCTGATAGAATAATATCAAAGGGGGTTCTTATATTTAAGCTTCATTACTATTCCTAGGTTTAGGATATTATTTTGTGGTTTATTTTTTATAGATGTGAGGTTAGGATTGGGAACTATGGAAAAATTGTTAAGGTGTTTCATGTTTGAATCCTTGGACATAGTTTCTAGTGTCGGTGTGACATCCAATGTATCCATTATTTAGGGCCCTGATAACCTTCTTATTGACTATGTACATGTATGCACTGGTTGTATTGAAAACATCAGAACATGTATCATAAAGGAATGGGTTTTGTATTCAATGTCCATATTGATTAAGATCCCCCGATATACTATTTTGTCATGGTACATCTTGATAATCACCAAGATGTATCTATAATGAAAATGAGATAAGATTTCAGGACGATGTCATAATAAAGACCAATTGAGTGATGAGGTCTCATTTTATGGAACCCACTCTTGAGGTTCATCCTCCAGGTGGGAACAAAGTAGTTCTACAACCTGTTGACTGGTTGTTATATCCTTTTATCAATCAGGTTGATGATCTTCCATGTGTTGAGAAGTCGATAGATCCAATAGGGTAATATGATGGTATATGTAGGAAAATTATATTATGTGATTTCTATTGGAATATATCTCTCATGTTTTATAATGAGATAGAAACTTGGGAAATGGAGGATTTGATTATGATAGTGGTCTTGGTTATGTGGATTGTGCAGACCTTCAAGAAATCAAATGGTTGTTCTTGTGAATGTTATTTCTCTATAGAAATGAAATTGGATTTTGTGGTACCATCAATTGACACATCTATGTGGCGTATTTATATTGAGTTCAAGAGTAGTATATATTTAATGTTACATGTTTGGCCAAACCCCCTTCTTGAGTGGTGGAGGAATGGTGTGAGCCTATGTTTTAAATGTCATAATTATATGATACCCCTTGTGGATGGTTTTCCGGGTATCAAGACTTCTCTAGGATGACATGGGGTGTCGTTAGAACATGGTGTTTGTGATTTTTATAATGAAATAGTAAATTCAAGGAAGAGGAACAATTCGTCCATCAAAATGCATTATTGAGATGCAGTCCAAAACTTTGTTGGCCTGTGAGTGCCTCCCTAAGATGATAGTGTCACGGTCTGGAGTATGTGTTCCTATGACTTGTTTGTTTGATGTTTTTTATTATAATGAGGTCTCATAGTAGGCTCTGGTTGTGTTAAATTGGTGTGAAAGGGAAAGGATTTTTTCCGAGTAGTATAAGCTCACATAGACATTGAGTTTGGTTCATGGTCTGATGTGTGTCCCCACTGACCGAGTTGTAGTTTTCATGCATATTCATCAACCACTTATCCATGAGAATATCCCATGTTGATACATAGAGATACGAGTGGATAATTTTTCTTCTCATCCCTTGTGTTTGAGGATCCTTCAAATATGATCAGTGATTACTCACCTCTACCGAAAGTGTAACCTAACTCTGATGAGAGAGAGATCCTTTTGTGGAAATTTTATATTCTGGAAGTGAGACCCTATGATGTTTTCCCTAGTAAATATTGGTTGCCTACCATCCATGGCTAGTTGATTTCCCCCAATGAGTGTGTATGTGTTTTTATGGATGGAGTTTTCTTCCTTTGATGAAGAGTGATACCACGCATAACAGGATGGGATCATGTGAAGAAGGTTATGACTAACTTCATATTAGTTGGCTAGTGATACCTATTGATTAGTGATACTATAAGAACTTTTTTTCTTATAGTGGTGGTGGAGTATGATGACATATTTCATTGGGATGTTCTGGGTTTATCCACTCAACAATATTTAGGATTATTCAAGGACATAGACCTATGATTTCCTCTAATATGTGTGACACCATATTTGATGTAACGTATTGATAATCATAGGTTGAAGGTACCGTAAAGAGTTTATAGATAAATGGGTTTTTACAAGACCTAGTGCGTTCACTAGGGCATCCCAGTGTTTTTTTCCTGAAAGGTATATGATTGATTTTGGTTCGATGTGGATTAGCATTTCTTGTACTAGGTGACATGAGGGAAAGTATCCACTCCCAATAATTGATGGTTTCTTCGACCAATGTTTTACAGAGAAGTGATTCTAAAAGTTGACCAAGAGATAGGTTTTCACCACCTCTAATTTTAGAGCATGATAAAGAAAATGTAGCCTTCAAAATCCATTATGGTTGTTTTGAGTTTATGTTTACACCCTTTAGAGAGTTTTATGAAATTTTTGAACCATGAGAATTATTAATTGGATCCTTAACCTTTCTTGGACTAGTCCATGGTTGTCTTCCCTGATGAAATCCATGTGTGCTTGTTGTCAAGTTATAGTTGAAGAGACACTCGAGGATAGAACATTTTACCTCTAATTGATTGTTTTTACCCCTGATTATTCAATGAGAAAAGGATGTATAACTTATTTATACCTATTATGAGGTGTTTCATGATTAGATATCCATTGGACGTGTTCCAGATGAATTATATAATGGTTTGAATCTCATAATCCTTGTTCTATGATATATAATGAGACTAGTCATGTCGTAGAAGATGGTGTGGAGGAGGTTGTCTTCCCATATTAGTACATCTGGAATATGTGAGGATATACTGAGTTCTCTTGGCATCAGTTGGGAATACAAGACGTTAGAGTGAGTTTTCAAGTTGAACTCTTGTTGGATAACCTTCCTGTGTGTTATTCCTAATAGATAATTCCATATATTCCGTTACACTATTACATGTTGAAGGTAGTTCAGCTTCAATTAATTCACTTGATGATCATTGAAAACCATGATTCTTACTTCATATTGGGATTATGAAGAGAATGTGGGGAACCTATTTTACTTAGTTTAGTTGATAATAATGTTTTATCCTAATAATATGTCCATGTAAAGAGGATCTTTTAGGTTGAGGTGAATAGATTCAAGTTCATATGTCAGTTTGGTGCCATAGGTGGGAGGATAAGCTACTATTGGTGGAGTTTGAATGTCATGAATATTACCACTCCCCACAAGATTAGAACCTTTTTTGGAAATGTATGAGAGACCTTATAAGACACTATTGTACTGGTTAAAGATAGTTGGATGTAATTATTGTTTTCTAATTTTGGTGATAGTGATGTTTTTAAAGGTATTATTTTATCTATGGGAGGATTTGGACTTCCCAATGAACATTAGGATTCTTCAATGTAAGGATGATGTTGTGATTTGGAATTCAGGAGCTGCATAGTTTTATCCATGGTGACAGGATATCTCAGGGGTTCTTAGGCTTGTTGTTTTCCAATTACTATCACTACTGGAAAAACAACCTATACCCACGGTTCAAAACTGTGGGTATAGCCCCATAAACCGTTGGATCAAATGACGTTGGTATAGGGGTCTCAACCTATACCCACAGTTTTCGAGAACCATGGGTATGGGGGAGTCAAAGTGTGCACCACAGCTATTCTAGTGTGGCACACAACTGACCCCATAGTTTGAAAACCGTGGGGTGTTTAAATTTCAAAAAATCTGAAGCAGGCAGGATTTGAACCTGCACTCCCGCCGCACCTCACGGCCGCACACCAAGAAGGGACCAACTTAGTTGCATATTTTTTTATTAATTAATTATACATCAATGTATATATTTTTTTTTATCTGTGTGGGGTACTAAAAATTCAAAAAACGTGTGGGGAAGGGGTTTCGAACCCGCATCGCACACTGGGACTCAGGGCCACACACCAACAACTGACCAACTGAGATACGATTTTCAATTTTTATTTATATATACATATACATATATATATTAATATAATCTACATCGGATATTTAAATTCTAAAAACCACAGACCTCGGGATTTGAACGTGAGTCTCACGGCCGCGCCTCCACTAGTGACCAACCGAGCTACATAAATTATGATTATATAAATTTATATTTTTATATATATATTAAACTAAACTGTGAAAAAATATCTTCCCGCCAAATTTTTTTCATGTGCCGCCTAATTTTCATTCCCCTCCATAAGCTATACCCATGGTTCTCCAGAACTGTGGGTATAAGTCTTCAAAAAAAATAACACAATACTAACAGTTATCCCAAAACGTGGGTATAGGTCTTCAGAAAATACCATATACCCACGGTTCTCCAAAATCGTGGGTATAGGTGAACCTATTCTGATGATTTCGGAGAACCATGGGTATAGACCTATTTTCTAGTAGTGTTTGTTGGGTTTGGATGGTGGCGTATCTCATAACTTCATGACCACATTAGTTTGGGTTTCTTGGTGTTCTCCTCAAGTTGAAGTTGAGGATGTATGTGTATGAATCAATGTGGGACATCGAACTGGGTATGCTAGATCGTGAGAGTGAAGTTTCCTTTATCAAGGATCTGGTTTCACTATGAACTATTAATAGAAATATCCTTAGCTGTAATGTTCTTTTCCCTAGGTTTGTTTTTTTTATAGCATAGTAAATCATTGGTGAAGATCGTGGGAGTGGAAGACCCATTTGAGAGCTTATTATCCTCGTCATTTTGTTTATCTTGGGATTTTATGAGTTGAAAATCCTTATAGAGGGAATAATTCAATGTTTCAGTTCTTTCCATGAAACACTTTAGAATATTTCTAGGAATATTTCTGGATCCAAGCACTAAGACAACATGAGATTCCAAGGCCCGGTGAGATACAAATCAATTTTTGAAATATATGAAATATATTAACATCACACGTGCATGTTTTTTTATGAAAAGTTGAATTATTACCAAAATGAGTATCAGATTAGAAATTTGTGAATAAAAAGTAGTTTAGAACATTGAGCTTACCCAAGTATTTCCATAATCTTTATCAGTATAGGGTGTTTGGGTAAAGTGTTGTCGTCGGTGAAAATAATAAAATAAATTAATATAAATAATTTATTTATTTATTTTAACATAACAACCATGATTCCTCTCTCTAAACATGGATATGAAAAATCTCCATGGTTAGACTCATAACCTATATATTGATAAAAGTCATTTTGGAGGATCTATTAGAGTGTTGCTGGAATATGACATCAGATCAAGATCCATCCAAGGATCGTACACCATCATTCCTTTTGAATATCATCAACAACAATTATATGTGATCATTAATCATCATTGGTTGATCCAAATTGAGGTAGTATGTTTGATTTTTTTTCTTTTTCCACATCTATTAAACCATAAATAATTCAAATCAATCAACTAAATGAATTATTTATGAATTGATCATTTTGAAGGTATGGGTTTATTTTTTGAATTTTGGGAAAATTATTATTATTTTATTCACTGATGTTTATACATATTAATTTTTATTTCATATAAAATGGTATGAGGATTAAAATGAAAATATAATGAGCTTAATTCCCCACATTTATGTTTTATGGTTTTCTCTTCTTGGTCTATATGCGTTCATTTTTTAATTTATTTGGTATATGATTCTATGATTACCCAATGACCAATCATTGCACATTATATCATTAGTGGAATAGATCACTACTAAAGAATTTTTATGGAGATTCAACATCATGATTGTTATATATGATGATAGTAATAGATCTAAAACTGGATTAGGGATTCATAATATAGGTTTGGAATGTTTCACTAACGAAGTGAAGTGACAGGTGTTTCTCGAGAAATGGGTACAATAAGATATGGGATATTGATGGAAATGAGGTTTGTTCATCCTCATACCCACGAATTATGGTGTGATTCATGGGGGAATCAGTGAATACAGAGGTTCATGTGATGATGCTTGGGAATTTACATGGGATCTGTGGAATACTCAACTACAAAATGTTTTGTCCAATAAACACATGGTGTGGGGTTCATTCTATATGGAGCTAGGTTTTTCAGATATAGTAAATTATCACACACCATGAGATAAGTTTCACCAACCATCTGACCTTTAGCTTACTAGCTCATCATGTATAGGGGGAACACACCCATGATTCTATATAGTGTTACTTTTCATGTGTTCCGAGTCATACATTGTGTAACTTGTGGTGGAAAGCTCAACATATATGGAAAGTACACACTTTGGTGACCATTTTGACCAACATGCCATGATATTGGGAAGTACAAATGCATGGAAAAGTACATGGGTAGATCCATGTACTCAAACGTGGACAAGTAAGTGGGAACAACCTAGGTTACATGTGCATGAGCAGAAGTACATGTCGAGTTCCAAGACAACATCTACACGCCACTCACGTCTGGGACACACTCTATATTATAGAAAATTGCATGTCATGTGAACATGATTCAAAGGCTATTCCATGCCTAGTGAGACACACCGTGTACCCCTAAGAAAATCTTTTATACTCTTTTGTAGATTGGTGATATTCCACCTTATCCATGGTCCTGCTTCATAGTGAGATTCTATGAGCATGCATAGAGAAGTATCGGTAGGGAATGTTCCCACGATCCTTTACCTGAGGGTCTAGTATGGAGTTGCATCCTATGAATAGGATGTTGCTCCTATATGAGGAACATTTTTCTCAGATAGAGTTGTTGGAATCCCTCCATGAGGCTTAGTTTGAGATCCTATTACATCATATTTTCCCTGGGTTTGTTCCTTGGTATTATTGTGACTGACACTACATGAGCATCGATCCCCTACATAGGGGGTTAATCTAGATGGGGTTGTTGGTATACCGCGTGGATCTATGAGTGATCCCCTTTTTTGTGTCGATCTATTAAGACTTTGTTGGTCCTTAATCTTAGTTATACCTAATAAGTGTGACTTTGGGATGAGTGTTGATAAATGTTATATAACTCATGGAGAATTTTCACCTTGATGAGGGTAGTAAATGAGCTATGAGCAGAAATAGAAGATTGAAAAATAAATTTATGTCCTTAACATGAAAATATGTGTCTACTATGAGTACATCTGGATGTTTTATTACATGTATTATTTTATGATTTACATATCCTATGATGATATAATTACACATGATGATTAATGCTTTGTGATTTTGGGGTGTCCAACTAGATATTGTTATACTCACCCCTGCATAAGATCTTTTCCCACATGTCATGTCATATATAGATGACTGGACTTTTTAGGGAGTCTATAGAGGACAATAAATAGGTGGAGCATTGTATGGGCTACACAGACCAAGGTGTATACCAATTTTACATTTGATAGTAGTCCCCTACATCTGATTACATATGACATTATTTCTAGTTCTGGGTGGTCATGTATTTGGCACTTTTTTATGCTTTCTGGGGCATAAGTTCATACCCTTATTGAAATAATATAGATGTATGCATTAATATTTATCTGTTGATTAAATTTTTATCATTTTATTTTCATAAGTATGTGTATGTTCAAATAGGTTATGAAATCCCACCATTTAATTATATAATCCTTTCATTCCATGGAAAACAATTCATGATATTTTCGTGTTTAGTTTCTTGAATATTAAGAACATAATACAAGAAAAAATAAAAAATTATTATAAATCCACTAGAAAGATATCTTAATGGGTTCACCCTTGGTTACTTTTACTATATGTCATATCCAGGGGCATACATCAAAAGAGCGGGGTGAGTATATATTCCAATAGGGGAATAAGCTTGGAAGACATATAACATCTGATTATGTGGAATGCCAATAAGAACCAGAGGCATATCAATATGAAATGAAAAATATTACATAAGGCCTACCATAATGAAATTAAATCAATAATAATATTAAAATGTTATTACAACATTTTAATGAGACAATTATATGAAAATCACTATGTTTTATCACAATGGTGTCATATATCAAAATTACAATGGTTAATTACCAAGGCATCATATAACTTGTCTTATATAGAGATTAAATTATATACCCAATGAATTTGATATCTATAAAGTTTAAAAATTAATTAGGTTTAAATTAATGTCTGGAATATTGATTATAATCAATCATTGTTTCAATAACCGTAGGAGAATAATGGACCTTTAAAATCGGAGGAATTATCTTGGGGGGTCTCGTCTCTGCTCCATGGCTACCATGACCTAGGAGATGATGGGAAACACTCCTATCCTTTCCCCATATGCGGGGTAGAGAACTTATTCTTCTTTGTGATCATTCCTACCCTTCTTTAATCCCAATTCACTCCCTACTTTTCATCTGATTTAACTTTTCCCTAATGTTCTGAATCTATTTGAAGGTCACTTGCAGCTCTCAATTTCATCTTCTGAGTTCACCATCACTTCTTCCCTTCTAAACATGTCCTTATTTTCTCATTTCAAGCGTCTTTGTCCTTTAGTGACCTTATTTGATTGGTTTTTATTTGATGCTTGGGGTTTATCTGATCGGGATATAGTAGGGCTTCTCAACAATAGTCATATAGTGGTTCATTTTTCTTTGGAGCTAGATTTTATAAAAACCTCTACCAAAGCATCCTTAATATGGAATGGATCTCGTTTCTATATTTTCTAGCGGTCCCATGATTTCCATATGATGTGTGATTCTCCAACAACCACAATTTGGGTCTGGGTGCCAGAGCATCCTCTTCCATTAAAGAACCCTTTGATACTCTGGATGTTAGGTAATATGATTGACCATCTTCATTGTGCTGATAGTAGAACTAATACTATAAGTCTCCCAGTTTTTCCTTATATATGGGCTGAAATCGATGTTTCAGGTATTCCTGTTGACTTCATTTAGATTAAACATTGAAAAGATTTTTGATATAAGCAAGCAGTTGTCTTTGAATCTAGGGTGGATTTCTGTTCTATTTGCAAGAAAATGGTGTATCGACTATCAACGTGAAGATGAGGTATTAAGGTCGATCATCAGAGGGAGGCTACAGTTAATATGTCGGGTACCAGTGTGGTTAGGGATACAGATCAGAAAGGGTCAGCCCCTAGTGGTCCTTCCTTAGAGGTTACATAAAAGGTGACCAGTCTTGGTGAAGCATCCACTGAAGCTACTTCTATGTATACTATTTTCCCAGTGATTAATTTTACTGTTGCAGATGTCCACGGAAGACTGCAGTGTGGCCTAAATCTTGAGGAGAAAGGTTTGCCTGAGTCTAGAGTGCATGATGGGGTGTGCATTTTAGGAAATTCTGAGCAGAAAATCACTATTCTCAAGGATGTGTAATTTGTCGAGGTTGTACGTGCTAGAAGTGAGGGTTCTAAATTGAATGAAAAGGTGCCTTATGAGGCTATTAAGGGTGAAGAAACCTTTGGAAAAGGTCAATAATTATAGATTGCATTAGGTTGGTGTTGGATTGGTGTTGCTCGATCCGGTTGGGCCGAATGCTTGTGGCCCGCAACTGTCGCGGGTCACCGACAGGCACTGTAGCAATGTTGACCACTGTAGCGGAGCTGACTGAAAGACATCGATAGGCACTGTAGCGATGCGGACTTCGGGGTCAACATCACTATAGTGCTTTTGACTTCTAGCCGGCAGACACTGTAGCACTTTTGACAAAGTGAGCCGCCGATCACTGTTGCAACGTGGACTAAAATTCGGAACAGTGGACCATCTTCTTCATATGTATACCATTTCAGGATAGGGTTTTACTGCTGAAATAATCTTTAATTTTTGGGCTTCCAACTCATAGTAAAATTCTTCCTCTCCCATGGACGTAGGGATTTTTCCCGAACTACGTAAATCATTGTGTCCTTTGCTTTCATTATTTCGTTTTTCCTCATTTCTGTCGTTGTGTCTCCCGACAATTCCGCAACAACTAGTATCAGAGGGAAGTTTGGAATTCTCCAATGATGGCTCTGGATGAAGGAAAAGTGAAGATAGATCGCTTTGATGGAACTAAGTTCAGTTTCTGGAGGATGCAGATTGAGGATTATCTTTATCAGAAAAAGATGCACTTGCCGCTTCTGGGTGTGAAGCCAGCGGACATGGAGAAGTTGGAGTGGGAGATACTGGATTGACAGGTTCTGGGTGTTGTGCACCTGACATTGGCCAAAAACGTGGCGTTCAGAATCAGAGAAGATAAGACGACGGTGGAACTGATGAAATCCCTCACAAATATGTACGAGAAGCCTTATGCGGCAAATAAGGTGCATTTTATACGATGATGGTTATACCTAAAAATTGTTGAGGGGAGCCCTATTGTAGATCATATCAATGAGTTCAATACCATAATAAGTCAGTTGTCATCGGTGGACATTGATCTTGGTGATGAGGTATGTGCTCTAGTTTTAATATCTTTGTTACTTGAAAGTTGGGAAGCAACTGTAACAGCTGCGAGCAACACATTGGGGAATAAAAAGATGTCTCTAAAAGATATAAGGGACCTAATCCTTAGTGAGGATGTTTGAAGAAGAGAATCAGGCAGATTCTCTAGTTCTTCTTTCAATGTTGAAGGAAGAGGAAGGCACCCACAGCGGGACAATCGCAGAGGATGATCGATGCCAAGAGGAAAGAGCAGAGACAAGGCAAAGGGGCCAGGTCCAACCTGCTGGACATGTGGGAAGAAAGGACGTGTCAAGAAGGAGTGTAGAGATAACCGAAAGGGACCTAAAACCAGTGGAGAAAACATGGTATCTGAAGGAACTAATGACGTGCTACTGCTCATTGTGGACAGCCCGATGTAGTCTTGCATTTTAGACTCTGGGGTGTCTTTCCATTCTACATCGGAGAAGGGTTTCCTGAACAATTTTGTTTGTAGAAATTTTGGAAAGGTGTATCTTGCTGATGACGAGACCTTGTAGATTGTGGGTAAAGGAGATGCACGGATCAAGACCAACAGTCGGAGCTTGCTGGTTCTGGAAAACGTGAGGTACATCACTGGTTTAAGATGAAATCTCATTTCTGTGGGACAACTTGATGTTGCGGGGTTGAGTGCCACTTTCACTTGTGGTGCATGGAAGATCGCCAAAGGTGCTATGGTCATAGCTCGGGGAGAAAAGAATAGCACCATGTACAACATGACAGAAACTTGCATGGACATGGCTGCATCACTAGAAGCTATCAGAGGTTCTTAATTGTGGAACTACTGGCTCGACCACATGAGTGAAAACGGGATGAAGGTGCTGGAAACAAAATGGTTGCTACCAGAGCAGAAGTCGGTGGAAGTAGGATTTTGTGAAGATTGCATCTTTGGAAATCAGAATAAGGTGTCCATTGCAAAAGGAGGCAGAACACCGAAGGTTGGAAATCTGGACCTGGTGCATACAAATGTTTAGGGGTCTGCACCAGTACCATCCCTCAGAGGGTCACAATATTATGTGACATTCATCAATGAATCATCAAGGAATGCATGGGTTTACTTTCTGAAGAACAAATCGGATGTGTTTAAGATATTTCATAATTGGAAAGTCATGGTGGAGAACGATTCAGGAGCAAAGCTGAAATGTTTGAGGTCTGACAACGGTGGAGAGTATGGCAGTCAGGAGTTCAAAGAATTTTGTTCGGAAAATGGAATTCGGTGGGAGAAGAAAATCCCAAGAACACCACAATAGAATGGTGTGGGAGAGAGGATGAATAGGACACTGAATGAACATGCCAAGAGCATGAGGCTACATTCGGGGTCACCCAAGACCTTTTGGGCTGATGCGGTGAATATGGAAGAATATCTCATAAACAGGAGTCCCTCTGTGCCAATTGGGGAATGTCTACCTGAGGAACTCTGGTCTGGTAAGGTGGTAAGACTGTCACATTTACGAGTCTTTGGTAGTTTAGCATATGTTCATGTTGATGCTAATTCAAGGTAAAAGCTTAATGCCATATCAAAAAAATGTTTCTTTATTGGCTATGGTGGTGAGGAGTTTGGGTATCTCTTTTGGGATGATCTCAACTGGATGGTTTTCAACAGCCAAAATGTGGTTTTCAATGAAGGTTTCATGTACAATGATCGCCATGCAGATGAAGATGAAAATGGAAACATTGAATCAGAATGAAAAAAGCAAGTGGATATTGAAGGTGTGTCTGAGCTTGAGGGATCCGAACTGGTGGAACCTACTACTCCATTGGAGTTGAGGAGATCATCAAGGGTGAGAAGGCCCATGCAGAGGTATTCACCATCATTGCATTGTCTGTTATTGACTGACAGTGGAGAACCAGAATGCATTGAATAAGCAATGCAGCTGAAGGAGTCGAGCAACTGGCAGCTAGCTATGAAGGAGGAGATTTCCTCATTGCATGAGAACAACACTTGGGAGTTGACACCTCTGTCAAGAGGAATGACAGAATTGTAGAATAAGTGGTTCTACCGGGTCAAGTAAGAACATGATGGCAAGAGGAGTTTCAAGGAAAGGCTGGTGGTGAAAGGCTTTCAACATAAAGAGGGTGTATATTTCACTGAAATCTTCTCACCTATAGTGAAACATACCACCATCCAGGTGGTTCTCAGCATTGTGGCATCAGAAGACTTGCATCTTGAGCAACTTGATGTCAAGACTGCTTTCCTTCATGGAGATCTGGAGGAGGAAATCTACATGCAGCAGCCAGAGGGGTATAAAGTGTTTGGAAAGGAAGCCCTAATGTGAAAACTCATGAAGAGCTTATATGGATTGAAGCAGGCACCCAGGCAGTGGAACAAGAAGTTTGATTCATTTATGCCTAAAAATGAATACAAACAATGTGACATGGATCAATGTTGCTACATCAAGTCTTTTGGTGATGAATACATTATATTGCTTCTGTACGTGGATGACATGCTCATTGCAGGATCATGTATGCAGAGGATTAATGAGTTGAAAGGGAAGTTGGCTGAGGAGTTTTAAATGAAGGATCTTGGAAAAGTTTGAAAGATTCTGGGAATGAAGATCAAGAGAGACCGCACAGCTGGAACATTAATATTGTCACATGATGATTACATAGGGAAGGTTCTTAGAAGATTCAACATGCTGGAAACAAAGGTAGTCTCTATTCCCCTGGCGAGCCACTTCAAATTATAAAAGGACCAATCACCGAAGATGGCAGAAGAGGTGGAGTACATGGAAAATGTTCCATACACATCAGTTGTTGGAAGCCGGATGTATGCCATGGTCTGTACTCAACCTGACATTGCTCATGTTTTGGGAGTTGTGAGCATGTATATGGTGAACCCTAGAAAGCAACATTGGGAAGCTGTGAAGTGGATACTGAGGTATTTGAAGGGAAGCAAGGAGGTATCTCTGTGCTTTGGGAAAGGAACTTCATTGCAGGGGTATGTGGATGTTGACCTTTGAGGCGATGTCGACACCAGGAGGAGTATAATGGGTTATGTTTTTACCTGTGGATGAACTGCGATAAGTTGGATATCACAATTGCAGAAGGTGGTGGATTTATCCACCATAGAGGTAGAATACATTTCTGTAACAGAAGCTGGGAAAGAGATGGTTTGGCTGAAGAAATTTTTGGATGTATTGGGAAGAAAACGAGAGGATAATGTATTTCACTGTGATAGTCATAGTGCTATACATCTTTCCAAGAACCCAGTGTTTCATGCCCGGACGAAGCACATTCAGTTGAAGTACCATTTCATCATAGGTTTGAAATAGGATGGGTTGATGGCCTTGCAGAAGATCTGTGGAACCAACAATCCAGAACACATGTTGACAAAGCCTATTGTGATACAGAGGTTGAGGCATTGTTGTTCCTCTGTTGGTCTCCACTGATGAATGGAGGATGGGAAGAAGAATTATGGAGGACTTGATGGGGGCATAAGAGGAAAACAGTTTGTATTTCATGGATCTGTGAAAGCACGCCACTATTGAGTAAAGAAGAGGAAGAACTTATATTATGTAAGTTGTCTTCATCAGTTGCATCGAAGCATAGAAGTGTATTGGATCAGGCTACAAGTGGGAGATTGTTGGATTGGTGTTGCCCGATATGGTTGGGCCGAATGCTTGTGGACCGCAACTGTCACGGAGCTGACCGACCGACATCGATAGGCACTGTAGCAATGTTGACCACTATAGTGGAGCTGACCGACCAACACCGAAAGGCACTATAGTAGTGCGGACTTCAGGGGCAACTTCACTATAGCGCTTTTGACTTCCAGCCGGCAGATACTATAGCACTTTTGACAAAGTGAGCTGCCGATCACTGTTGCAATGCGGAATACTATTTGGAAAAGTGGACCGTCTTCTTCAAATGTAGCCAAGTTCGGGCAGGGGTTTTACTACTGAAATCCTCTGTAATTTTTGTGCTTCTGTATCATAGTAAAATTCTGCCTCTCCCGTGGATGTAGGGATTTTCCCCAAACACGTAAATCGTTGTGTCTTTGCTTTCTTTCTATCATTTTTCCTCATTTCAATCATTTTTTCTCCCAATGATTCCACAATAGTGGGGTGCATATCAAGATAAAGAATGTTCTAGATGTCAATCTTGTTAAGAATTTTTATGGTTTAGCGAGTGAAGGGTAGAATCAGAACCATATAGCTTGGGCAGTGAGCCACAATGAAGATAAGGGACTCTAAATGGAAGAGTATAGTGATGAATATTCTATTTTTTCATAATACAGTGCAATTGAAATCCATTGTAGAGGGATACCCAGTCCTAGGAAAATGAAGGTCTGAAGAGAGAATTAGGACTCATGGAGGAGTATCCTGATTAAAGGACAAAATTCAAAGGGGTTCAAGGACTACCGTTACATACCCCAACCAATGGAGACCAGATCCACCAAAAAGGCGAAGGCCATGATGATATATTGTGATCCCATGGTTATTAATATTACCTTTCATGTTTCAAGTGACCGTAAAAAATTGGAGTAGGTAGGATTTATATTGTATGATTTAAATCATATGTAGGAAGGCTCAGTGGCATTGAATCCACCTCCTATTGTGGACTCTAATCGGCATAAGGAAACTAGAAATGGGGATATGTGGGAAATTATTATTCTATATGAGGAATAAATGTTTGAGGAATCATTTCTGATTAATCCCTCAAAAGAGCATGCAGATAAGATGTCTGAGATACTGCTTCAGTTGGACACTAATATGGTGCATTCAGAGTACATTTAGAAGCAAGACCACATATTAATAAGAGGTTTCAATGCAGATAAGATTAAATTAGAGGAGTGTATTCGTACATGGGGAAAGATGGATTACTGGTTTTAAGACCATATCAAGGATGATCCAGCCTTATAATTAAATGGTCTTCATTGGAAGTTATTTAGGAACAAAGTTTCAAGTAGACATAAATTAGTTTTTAATTTAACAACTATATATTTTTGTATTTAAAGTCATGTACTTTGTAACTACATGGTTTCTCACTCACTACTAGAAAGTTGGTCTTTCCCAACACTTGTATACCAACAGTTCTGGAGAACCATTGGTATAAGTGTTTTTTTGCCAACGGTTTGTAAAAACCGTTTGTAAATCATTCTTTTGTGAAGGCTTTCGCTACAGTTTGAAGAAAATGTTGGGAAAGCCAAAATGTTTTCCCCCATTACCAATGGTTTGTATAAAACAGTTGGTAAAGGACATTTTCTCCCAATGGTTTTTCAAACCGGTGGGAAAGGTCTCCTTAAATAACCATGATTTCCAGACACCCCCGTAACATAGCACATAACTCATTTCCCCCAATTTCCAGAAGCCCTGGTTCATAGGAGAACCCTAACCCGAGTTATTTCATCCGATCGGCTGTAGATCCCCCATCCAGGTTAGACTCTTTAAAACTGTTCTCAAATACAGACAAAGAAGCCCTCTTCCTCTGATTTCTACATTTATTGCAATATCTAGAAAGATAACGTCATTTTTTCCTATTTTATGGGTTTGGGAAAATTTTATGATTCACACTATTTGATATTGAATCAATGACTAATACGTGATTGGTAGATGTTTGTTACTAGGGTTTAATTTGGTTTCATATATCATTTGTAACTGAACATACGACATACTACCTCTAATATGGTGATTCTGCCTAAGAATGGTGGAAATTTCCTAGGATAATGGGGCTTCCTATTCTTTTGTTCTATAGAGTTTGTAGTGTTGGTTTTTAATGTATTTTATTATCTTATGTATTTATAGTGGTTATGTATTGGGATCCTTTGGTCATGAATTTCAGGTGAGTTATTCTTAAGTTCTTCTTATAGATCATTGTATTCAAAAAGTGTGCCTAATTTTTTTTAGGTAGTGTCGACTCACTGAGTGACATTTTGGTTATGTTTTTATGATGGCAATGTTAAATTTTATTAATAATGAAACCTATTTATATTTTAATTATATAAATGAGTGGTTTTTATATATATGTTTATAAAATAGTTAAAATTCTTTCTAAGTGGTTTATTTGGAACTGTACAAAGACAGATCCCAGTTTTATTGTATTCTAAAATCTCATTAAAAATATTTATACTTAGGGAATCCTTTATATGTTTGGATCCATGTTTGAGAATTACCACTATTATCCCATAGCTTAGTACCATTTTTATATTGTGTACATCTCATTTGATTTTTAATGAGTTCACTTCTACCTTCATTAATGTCTTCCAAGGTTTTATTCGAAATCTAATAGCCACATGAATGTTTTTTCTTGATTAAATAATGTAATGTATTCCTGGAATAGTCAATTAATTTTTACATTCTAGTAAACCATGTTGATATCCTTAATTATTATATGATCTCACATGTTGGTGTGGTGAATATGGATATAATTTTAAACATATTTATTGAATTTTGTTTTTATCTTCTAGGGTTGCAAATTCTGCAGTTGAGTTTTTCTTTTAAAGCGATATATAGAAATATATTAAACCCCTACTGTATATGCCTAATGGTTCTTTATTAGTGGTTTCAACCACCACTATTTAATGTCAATATTTGTTTACCATTTTTTTCAGTAGATTTTTTCATTGAAAAAAAATGGTGAGGATATAATGGAAGTTCAAACCACTACTATATCCTTTCCATTTTTTGGCTAGTGAAACCATCGCTAAAACCAAAAATTGCCACTAAAAACGTTATGTGACGATTTCCCACCACCTAGAAAGCCCCCCCCCCCACCCCTATACACCCCAACCCCCATAGATAGCCTCGTCACCCCCATGGATAGCCCACCCACCCCCCTGGACAGCCTGATCCCCCCTGGAAAGCCCCCTAACCTTATCTACAACTCGCCAACCCCACCCCCAGACACCCGGCCACCACCCCCCCAGACACCCCCATACCCCCGGACTCTCCCACCCCTAGAAATCCCCCCCCCCACAGAAACCCCCTTGAAACCCCCGACCCCACTAGACAACGTCGCCACCCCCCATGGACAGCCTGACAACCCCACGTGGACAGCCCAACCACCCCCCGTGGATAGCCAGCCCACCCCACCAAATAGCCCACCCACCCCCTGGACACCCCAGACCGCCTGGACAGCCCCTCCACCCCCATGGGAAGCCATCCCACCACCTGACACCCTGTACCCCCGAACAACCCCACCCACCCCCAGACACCCCACTCACCTCCTGGGACAGCCCGCCCACCCCCTAGACTCCCCTACCCCCTGGATAGCCTGACCACCCCCATGGAAAACCCTCCCACATGGACACCCCAACCCCCCTAGACAGTCCCTCACCCCATGGACACCTCCAACCCCCCAGATGACCCCACCACCCCCTGAACAACGCTCACCCCCTGGACACCCTGCACCCCCCTTGGACAGCTCTGCCACTCCCCTGATCCTCATCCTACTCCTCATCCGGATCTCCCTGAAGATGTTAAAGTATAAAACTCAGGTACTTCCAACAATAACCTTAAGGATTATGTATTCCTGGATCCACTTCAAATATCTTACTGGTCAATCCTTGAATATAGGATTTAGAAATTCTGTATCTTTTTTTCTTATATACACTGTATTTTGTTGTATTTCTTAATATGATTCTCATATAGAGTCATGTGTCAGTTATTATTTTATTTAAAGTAAAAAATTTCCATTTACCTAAATATTTTTTTGATTGAACTAAAATATTATTGAATTGCTTTGAAATGACTTATTGCAATTTCTTACAGAATGGATAGAAGTTGGATGTACAAAACTGATTGGATTTCAACCGATTTTTAAAATAATTTGAACAAATTTCTAGATTTTTCATTTGACAAGGCTTCAGATAGTGGTCACATACACTGCCCATGTTCTAATTGTGTTGTAAGACCTTGGTTGAGTTGTGAAGCATCTATCTATCATATAACCAAATATGGTTTCCAAACAAACTATTATGTTTGGTATCACAGTGGAGAGAAAATGGAATATCAAAATGTTGATGATCCAAATGATAGGACTGAATTGGAGAGATTGATATATGATCGGTTTCCATTTATTTGGAATCATGAGAAGGAAAGGATGTCCAGCCAATAAGATTTTGATACAATCACACATGATGCATCCAATGAAAATGATGATGTTGATAGGGCGAAAAAATTGAGTGATGCTGCAACGACTCTAGTATATCAGCAATGTGGTAAAATGAAAAAGTTGGAATATTTAATCTGATTGTTTCATGGGAAAACTATGTAGGATATTTCAAAGGGTGGGTGAATTGTGAAATTGTCAGGCAGATGACACATCAATCGGTGCTGTCGTGCGACCGCGCTGGTCGAAAACGCACTCGGCATGTCATAAATGGCCAAAACATGGGTTTTACTGTCAAATGCATGCCGAATGACATCAGAATGACTTGAAAGTACATAAACACACCATACCTATTATTTTGGAGGTGTACGAGGAGACGACATGTCATTCAGATGCGCAGTTTGCACGGTACGACTGAATATGAGTTTTTAGGTGTTCGGTACGCTTGAAAAGCACGCGTGGGGTGGTCGAAACTTGCCGAACGACCTCAGAACACCATGAAACCGGAAAACAAAAAGTTTGGGTGTGTTTTGATATTTTCAGCCAAATGACATGTCAATTGAAGGTCTCGTGGGACCGCGCTGGCCGAAAACGCACTCTGTATGTCGTAAATGGCCAAAAAATGGGTTTTACAGTCGAATGCTTGCCGAACAACATCAGAATGACTTGAAATCACACGAAAACACCCTAATTATTATTCGTGAGGTGCACGAGGAGACAACACATCATTCGAACATGCATTTTGCACGACACGACTAAATATGTGTTTTTAGGTGTTAGGCGCACTTGAAAAGCGTGCGTGGGGTGGTCGAAACCGACCAAATGACCTCAGAATGCCATGAAATTGGACGAAAAAAAATGGGAAGGTGGTTTTTCAAAGTTTTGTCCAGATGAAACATCAATCAGAGGTGTTGTGTGGCCGCACAGGCTGAAAATGCACTCGGCGTGTTGTAAATGGCCAAAACATGGGGTTTACGGTCAAATGCATACCGAACGACATCGGAATGACTTGAAATCACAAGAAAACACCCTAGATATTATTTGTGATGTGTGAAAGGAGACGAAACATCATTAGGACGTTCAGTTTGCACAGCACGGCTGAATATGTGTTTTTTAGGTGCTCGGTGCGCTTGAATAGCATGCATGGGTTGGTCGAAATTGGTCGAATAACCTTGGAATGCCAATAAATAAGACGACAAAAAAGGCTTTGTGAATTGTGAAATTATTGGCCATACGGCATGTCAATCAGAGGTGTTGTGTGACCACGCTGGCTGAAAATGCACTTCGCGTGTCATAAACGGCCAAAACATGGGTTTTATGTTCAAATTCATGGTGAACCACATCGGAATGACTTGAAGTCACACGAAAAAACCCTAATTATTATTCGTGAGGAGTAAGAGGTGACGACACGTCATTCGGACATGCAGTTTGCCTGGCATGGCTGAATATTTGTTTTTTAGGTGTTCGACATGCTTGAAAAGTGTGTGTGGGGTGGTCGAAACTGGAAAAACGACCTCAGAATGCCATGAAATCATATGACAATAAAGGGTTGTTGAATTGTGAAATTTTCGGCCAAACTGAACATCAATCAGATTTGTCGTGTGACTGCGCTGTCCGAAAACGCACTCCGCGTGTCATAAATGGCCAAAACATTGGTTCTATGGTCAAATGCATGCCGAACGACATCAGAATGACTTGAAATTACCTGAAAAAACCCAAATTATTATTCTTGAGGTTTACGAGGAGACGAAATGTCATTCGAATGCACGGTTTGCACGGAATAGATGAATATGTGTTTTTTAGGTGTTCGGCATGTGTGTGGTGGTTAATACTGGCCGAACGACCTCAGAATTTCATGAAATCGGACGGAAACAAAGGGTGAGTGATTTTTGAAATTTTTGGCCAAACGGTACAACAATCGGAGGGGTCGTTTCACTGTGCTAGCTGAAAAGGCACTCGGTGCGTCATAAATGGCAAAAACATGAGTTTTATGATCAAATGCATGCTGAAAGACATCATAATGACTTGAAATCACATTAAAACAGCCTAATTATTATTCATGAGGTGTATGAGGAGACATCACGTTATTTGGACGTGTGGTTTGTATGGCACGACTGAATATGTGTTTTTTAGGTGCTTGGCACAGTTGAAAGGTGTGCGTGGGGTGGTCTATACCGACCGAATGACCTCAGAATGAAATGAAATCCGACGACCACAAAGGGTGGGTGAATTATGAAATTTTCAATTATACGACATGTCAATCAGAGGCGTTGTGTGACCGCATTGGACAAAAACGCACTCGGAGTGTTGAAAATGGCCAAAACATGGGTTTTACGGTCAAATGCATGCTGAAAAACATCGGAATGACTTGAAATCACACTAAAACACCACAGTTTTTTTTGTGAGGTGTACGAGGAGACGACATGTCATTTGGATGTGCGGTTTTCACGACACGGTTGAATCTGTGTTTTTTATGTGTTTGGTGCGCTTGAAAAGCATGTGTGGGGTGGTCGAAACAGGCCAAACGACCTCGGAATGCCATAAAATCAGAAGACAAAAAAGTGTGGGTTAATTGGAAAATTTTCGGCCAAAATAAAAATCAATCGGATGTGTTGTGTGACCGCGCTGGCTGAAAATGCACTCCGTGTGTCGTAAATGGACAAAACATGGGTTTTATGGTCAAGTGTATGCCAAACCGCATCAGCATAACTTGAAATCACACGAAAATAACCAAATTATTATTCTTGAGGTGTAAGATGAGACGACATTTCATTCGGACATGTTGTTTGCACGACATGGCTGAATATGTGTTTTTTAGGTGCTCAGCATGCTTGAAAAGCATGCGTGGGGTGGTCGAAACTAGTCGAACGACCTCCGAATGCCATGAAATCAGATAACAACAAAGGGTGGGTGAATTGTGAAATTTTTGGCTAGAAAGCACATCAATTGGAGGTGTCGTGTGACCACGCAGGCCGAAAACACACTCCACATATCGTAAATAGCAAAAACATGTGTTTTATGGTCAAATTCAAGTCGAATGACATCAGAATGACTTGAAACCACACGAAAACAACCTAATTATTATTTTTGAGGTGTACAAAGACATGAAACGTTATTCGGACGCGCGGTTTGAATGGAATGACTGAATATGTGTTTTTTAAGTGTTTGGCGCACTTGAAAAGCGTGTGTGGGTTTGGTCGAAACAGGCTGAACGATCTCAGAATACCATGAAATCAGACAACAACAAAGGGTGGGTGAGTTGTGAAATTTTTGGCCTAACGGTATGTCAATCGAAGGTGTCATGTCACCGCATTGGCTGAAAATGCACTTCGCATGTTGTAAATGGCCAAAACAAGGGTTTCACAGTGAAATGCATGCCGAATGACATCAGAATGACTTCAAATTATATAAAACACCCTAATTATTATTCGTGAGGTGTACGATGAGATGACACGTCATTAGGACGTGCGGTTTGCGTGGCACTGCTGAATATGTGTTTTTTAGATGATGGGTGCTCTTGAAGAGCTTATGTGGGGTGGTCGAAACTTTCCGAACGACCTCAAAAAGCCAGGAAATCAAATAAAAATAAAAGGTGGGTGATTTGGGAAATTTTTGATCAGACGGAACGTCAATCAGAGGTGTCGTGTGACCACGCTACCCGAAAATTCACTCGGCGTGTCGTAAATGGCCAAAACATGGGTTTTACGGTCAAATGAATGCCGAACGACATCAGAAAGACTTGAAATCATACGAAAACAACCTAGTTATTATTCGTGAGGTGTACGAGGAGATGACACATCACTCAGTTGTGCAGTTTGCGTGGCACGACTGAATATTTATTTTTTAGGTGTTCTGTGCACTTGAAAACCGTGCGTGGGGTCGTCGAAACTGGCCGAACAACCTCGGAATTCCATGAAAACGGATGAAAAGAAAGGGTGGGTGAATTGTGATTTTTTTGACAAGATGGCACATCAATCAGAGGTGTCGTGTGACCCCATTGGCCAAAAACGCACTACGCATGTCGTAAATGGCCAAAACATAGGTTTTACTGTCAAATGCATGCCGAACGACATCAAAATGACTTGAAATCACATGAAAACACCCTAATTATTATATGTGAAGTGTAAGAGGAGATGACATGTAATTCGAACTCGTGGTTTTCATGACATGGTTAAATATTTGTTTTTAGGTGTTTTTCACATTTGAAAAGCATGTGTGGGGTGGTCAAAACTGGACGAACGACCTTGGAATTCCATAAAATTGGATGACAACAAAGTGTGAGTGATTTGTAAAATTGTCTTCCAGACGGCATGTCAATAAGAGGTTTCATGTGACCGCGTTGTCTGAAAACACATTCGGTGTGTCGTAAATGTCTAAAACATGGGTTTACTTCCAAATGCATGCCGAACAACATCAGAATGACTTGAAATCACACGAAAACAGCCTAGTTATTATTTGTGAAGTGTACGAAGAGACAAAACGTCATTCGGACGTGCGGTATGCATGGTATGACAGAATATGTGTTTTTTAGGTGTTAGGTGCTCTTGAAAAGCATTCGTGGGGTGGTTGAAACCAGCCGAACAATCTCAGAATGCCATGAAATTGGACAAAAGAAAAGTGTGGGTGAATTTTGAAATTGTCGGTCAGACGGCATGTCAATCGTATGTGTCGTGTGACCCCGCTGGTACAAAACGCACTCTAAATAGCCCCCCCCCCCCCAGACAGGCCCCCACCCAACGATCCATGGATCATTTGTGATGGGTACGAGTCAACCCCACCTCAATCTGAGGCACTATGTGGCTGTTATTACTCAAAGTGCCTCACTTACGTTTGAAACAGACAACATTTTAAGTGAAAACAACAATTGACATACGGAAAATCTTCACAAGGCTACACATAGATTCTTTAAATTAAGGGATAAAAAATAAAATATGGTTTATTGGTCATACGTTATTAAAAGAAAATATTCACAAGGCATAGATTGAAACACAATGGGTCACAATATTTATAGAAAAACATGAATTATATTAGGAATGAGTCTCGAAATCCCATCATGAACGTGAACCAACACTCATGTCATAATTCTAAATCATCGGTCGTTCATTCTATACAATAACATAAAACAAATAAATATCATATAGTGATTTCATATGAAACCTATGAACACTCAACAATACCATATAACAAATTGGTCAATAAGGCTACACATAGATTCTTGAAAAATAAATTTCAAAGTCTCATAAAAATACCCCAATGGTGAGGAATACATACGGTAACACCATATCCCCATGGATCACCACAATCCCATCCTCAAACAATGGGTTCTAAGACCAAACCAAAGTCCCTTTGGGAACCCAATACCAAAGACTTAATTGAATATTCATACCCACTACCCAATATGGGGATTCAACTCACATCACACCCAGGAGGGTAAATTACAATTATCCACATACCCCCTTATTCTAATTAAAAAATCTATGAAAAACATGTAGGCTATTCTGGTAACCCATCTCATATGTCGAGATTGGCCAATGTTTCCCACTAACACATCATGAACCATTTATACATGGATATATAATCATTAGAAGAATATAAACATCCCATGTGCTTCCTATACCTCATCCTAGGTCTAAGAACATTAGCACTACCATTTGTCTATCTTATGGGTATCATGATCCTAGCCACACTACCCATGTTTTTATGTTTGTTTTAAGATACTCAAACCAAGAACATGATTAAACATCCCATGTGCTTCCTATAACATGTAGTTTATTTCTCTTCTGTGTATTGGTGTTGTGGTTTATGTGAGGAATGAATTCTTAATTTTGAATACTCTAATTTCTGTTGGTGTGGTTGTTTGAGTGAGGAATAAATTATAAATTTGGAATACTCTTATGGGTGTTATTTCATTTCCTATAACATGTAGGCATTTTCTCTTGTGGGTGTTATTACATTTGAATTTATAATTTTCTAAATTTTGGAATGAATTCTATATTTTGAATAATTTGGATGGGGATTCTGTATTAGTGTTGTTACAGGTGTGGAGAGGGGTTGTGTTATTGCAGGTCTGGAGAGGGGAGAGGGGCCTGCTGCTGTGGAGTTGTGCCATTGTATACCAACAGTTCTGTAACCATTGGTATAGATAATATAATTTAAGGCTATACCAACAGTTCTGTAACCTTTGGTATAGGTTTATAGCAACGGTTATAACCAAACTATTGGTATATCCTTATGGCTTGGCATATTCCCTTTATACCAACAGTTATAAACTGTTGGTAGAGGTTTCACACACTTATACAAATAGTTTTACAAACTGTTGGTATATGTTATACTTTTACACACATATACCAACGGTTTGTACAAACAGTTTGTATACCTCCTATATTGACACCTATACCAACGGTTTTCATAGAACCGTTGGTATAGGCCTATTGTCACACCTTACTCTCCCACGGTTGGGGGAACTGTTGGTATACTGTATACCAATGGTTTACAGGTTTTTACCAATGGTTTTGAACCGTTGGTAAAAGGTAATATACTAGTAGTGACTTTTCCATAAAAGTGTTTACAAAATAAGAAAAATATAATTTTCAGTAGGAAAATAAGGTACGGGTTTCATATAAAATCATTAAGTACATAAGATCATAAATGCATTACCATAAGATCATTTTTATCCTATTAAAATTGTATAAGGGTATTGTATATATAAATCCATGAATAAATTAGTTATATTAACAACTTGGTGAATAACCATGTATAAAGAAATGGTTTGGGAATTCACAATATAATAATTTTTAATCTAAATGATTAGAATTTAATAAGTAAATTTACAAGCATGATGTGTATAAAATGTGGATTTAGAAAAGGGTGAAATAAGAGATAAATAATTACTCACATTGATAAAACCTAATTTGAATCTACTTTGGATATTAAGGAACTGAAAAAGATGAGATCGATCCAAGTGTCCACTATAAAAGAGCAAGGCGAGTGGGCTGATAAGTAGGATCGCATCCTGTATAGAGGCCTAAATATGGGAAAGATTAGCATAAAGGAATACAAGAAATCATGGGACAACATGGAACTTCAATTCGAGGGTACCCTGAAAGATCCCCCCGACACTCTGGTGAACTCTATTCCCTGGGGTTTCTTTAGAAATAATGTTTCCAAACAACTCACTCTCTTCTTTAAAAAATCTATTGTATCCTTTGGATCTGAACCTATTGAGCTGTGAGGGTTCCCACTTTCCCCTTAAAAGTGATTTTGTGTATAATAAAAAATTAATACAGTATGGATTGATAAAACATAATTTGAAAGTAATCTTATGATAAAAAAGGTAATAAAATATAGTAACATAATATTTAGAAGACATACAGAAAAAATAGGTTCATGAATTGTAGAGAAATGTAAGAGAGTTCCCTAACCTTGAAGAGTAATTCCTTAATCCTAAGGATGAAACCTTATCAGATTAAGGACACCTTGGGGTGACTATTTGGTTGAAAAATTGAGTTTAACATCATCAAGGAATAATTTTAATTGATGTTTATTGGAGAAATGTGTCGGTATTTATTGAAAAATTTGAGGAATTGTTTAATAATTCTCAAATATAGGTCTTGGAGATCTAGGTTGTGGACAATGAAAAAACATTAGATTTCCCATGAGTTTGGATCATAGTTCTAGAAATATGAGACATATTTATTGATATTTTAATCCTTTAGACCTTTGAACCATATTTTTCTATATCTTTTTACATGGAAAATTAGGTTTTCCAAAGAGTAATATTTTTTCAATCAAATTTTCAATTTTACAAATTGGAAAGTCACTTGTTGTTTTGAAATTTATTAAAATCCACTAAAATAAATAATATTAATAAAATAAAATATTTTATTTCCATGATTGTGGTTAAATTATTATAACATTATTATTAAATAAAATTAATTCAAAAAACAAATAAAAAACCCAAACCTTTATTCTTTTACTATTCTTTGAAAAACAAATTATTTTAAAAAATTCCCAAAAATTACCCCTAACAAAATTTAAACATTATGATTTAAAAAATAATATTTATTTTATCCAAATAGTTTTTTAAATATCTAAATTAAAAATTCTAAATAAAAACCCCATATTATTTTAAAAATAGTAGTTTTTAAGGCATAGTCAAATTTATGACACTTATAAAAAAATCTCTTCCATTATAGAATTATTTTATAATTTTTATTTAAATATGAGTGTTTAAAAAGACCTATTAATTAAAAAATATTATTTGTAATACCTTAGTTTTTTATAAAAGTGTATGTATTTTCTAGACATATGAAATTATGTATTATTTCTCTTAAAAATCAATTTCTCAAATTCCCCTATGATAAATAATATATTTTATTAAGAAACAATATTATTCAAATTGAATTGAAGTAATATAAATTTAATCTATACAAAGTAAATTTAAATTTATTTATTTACGGGCTAGACACATAACCCATTAATACACCCACATATTCCATAAGGGTAAAGTGTGGGATTGTGGTTGTTTCATGCGTTGAATCGACTAACATCGACCATGATTTCATTCAACACTCGCTTATTGAATCTCAAGTTGATAATGTTCAAGGGTGAACAGTAGTGTCTTTTCCTCCCTCCTAATTTCTAACAAATGGCATTCAAACAATATAACTCTAATAGTTGAGGCCATCATTTCTCATTTCTAAATCAATTTCCCTTTTACATTTATAATTATAAACACTAATTACAAATGTAAAATAATTACCAAATTGTATAATTCCTAATGCTCAAATAGACAAACAATTATACTGACTAATGATTATATTTTACCAATAGACACATTACTATTCTAATGGTAACATTTACATTTACACCATATAAATATCACTTCATAATTTCACTCAATATTAGCAAAAATTACACTTAACATTATATATTCATTTTCTTAATAGGTTGATTGGTTTACTAATATTTTGTTTTATTTTTATATAACTTTATATCGGGGTTATGATTCTTGAAGATTAGGGAAATCCATATTTTACAAATATTAGCTTTTCTATTTTATATTTATTTCTAACTAAAATTATTAATATCTTAATTAGTTTTGAAGATGACTAATGTAATTCTATCAATTGATGAGATATAGTTTTGTTCATTCTTCCATATTTTTTACATGTGTAATATAATATAATATAACACACATTTTCTTAGGAAACAAAAATCATTTAAAAATATCGGGTCATTACATTCTTCCCCCGTTAACAAATTTCACCCCCAAAATTTCAAATCATTCTCTTGGATGAGAAAAGGTGATGGTACATCTGTCTCATTTTCTCCTCTGGTCACAATGTCGCCAATTTATAATTTTGGTTCCTCCACAAAACATTAACAAGGTGAGTTGTCTTGTTGCATCTAACTTTTTCTCTATTCTATATTATATCTAAAGGATGCTTATCATAAAAGATTCAATGTTATAGTTGTACCCCCTCAATTTTATATACATACGTGGGATCAAGTTTTTACATCCTCAATAGAGATGTGTGGAATACATCATCAAAATCAGCCATATCTGGAAGAAGTTCCAGCTGATAGGTCACTCCTTCAATGTGATCAAGGATTTTAAAGGGTCTAATGTATATAGGGATACAATTTACTTTATTTAAAAATCACTTGAATCTATTACATGGTAAAATATGAAGGATAAAATTATCTCCGACATAAAATTCCCAATCTCTTCGATGGTTGTTAGTATATATATTCTACCAACTCTAAGAAACTTATATATATAGTTATATGGAATTAATGTTTTTTGTTATCTATTTCATAATATCCTACCGAAGTATAATTCTACAACTGTCTTCACCCCAATAAGTAGGATTTATACTTCGGTTCTCATATAGATCTTCATTGGGTTCTATTTTAATGCTTTATTAGAAGCTGGTGATGTATGAGAACACAAATAATGGGGAATGTTGATCCCATACACCATTGAATTCCGTTGATCATATTTTTAAGGTGTACTTGAGTGTCTGAATATTACTTTCATATTGACTATCATTTTGGAGGTGATATGCTATATTAAAGTTCAATTTACTATTCATAGCATGTTGAAGACTTATCCAGAATTTAGGTGTGAACCTTATTTCATGATAAAAAATGATTTAATGTGGAACCCCAAGAAGCCTAAAAAATTCATTTACTTATATCCTGTCAAGTTGGTCAAGAGTTAAATCTTCCTTAATAGTAATAAAATGGGTAACATGAGGCTTTTATCCACTCTAACCCATATCTCATTATTTCCGTTGGATATTCTTTGAAGGAAAGTGAATAATACTAGATTAAAATTGTCTAACTACTATGTTGGTATGGGTAGTTGTTTTAAAACACATTTAGGAAGTTGTTACTCTACCTTAACTTGTCCATAGAGAATGAACTTTTCAGTGTAGCTAGAATTATCCTTTTTTTATATTATCCCACCAATAAGGATCATGAAGGTCCCCATACATTTGAGCACTTCTAGGATGTATAATGAACATAGATTTAGGATCTTTATCCATCATATCCATTCTAACACCGAGAAATATGGGTCATATAGCCTTGTATGAAATTTTAGTACACCTTTTTTGTCAATATTGAACATAGAAAACTTCTAATTCTTCGCAACCTTTGTCTTCTTTTGTATCAAATGACATTCTCTTCAATCTCTCTTTGTCTTATTTAGTAATTATGGTTGAGAAATCATTTGGGATATGATTTATAATGATCCCTCCCTTATGATTCCCATGTATAACATTACTGGGTTCTTGATCATTAGACCTCCTTGAATCCTTAAAATTTCCAACAAAATAAGTTCTTTAAAACATAATGGCTCAAAAACGTTTTTTCTCTTCTGGAGTGATAATGAATTGAATAGTCACATTATGTAAGATGCACCAACCATATCTTTTGTTTCATGTTCAATTCCTTTTGTGCGAATGTGTACTTCAAAAACTAGTGGCCTCTATATATATGATCTTTTTTCCTATAATGGTAGTTCCATTATATCTTCAGAGGAAAAATGACTTCATCCAACTCTCGATCATGTATAGGATAATTCTTCTCTTGAGGATTTATCTACTAAGACACATAACTGATCACTTTGTCATTTTCCATTTGAATCCAAAAAATTTCTTTGAGTGATGAATCATTATAAATAAATTATCCTTGTCAAATAGAGGGTAGATTTAGCATAGGTGCAGTGACAAATATCTTCTTTTCTTCTTGGAAACAATCTTCACACTCCTTTTTCATGATGAACCTGTCCCCTTTTTGAGATAAATTTTATAGTGTAATAGAAATTTGTGACTTTTTTTTCAGAATCATCCTTTAATATCCTACAAAAGAAAGGTATCTATGAATATCATTAACTATTTATAGTATGGAGATGGAACCTCTATATCCTATTTTATAGTAGTTTCAACTAACATTACTTCATTTGTTACGACATTCCCCATGAATTAAACATGTTCTAACAAGAATTTACATTTAATTAATTCTAAAAATTTCTTCTCCAACCTCAGTGTTTTCAATATAAACATTAGAAAATCCTTATGTTCATCATGAACACAATATCATCAACAAAAAACTACTATAAATTTATCTAGGTAAACCTTAAAGACTATATTAATCATATCCAAAAAATATAGAAGGGTAATTAGTCAAGATAAAGGGGATAAAAACTCATAATGGACATATGTTATTTGGAATGTAGTTTTGGAAATAAAATTTTTCTTTACCCTCAATTGATGATACCCCTATCAAAAGTAAATCTTAAAGAAAAATTGATCTCCAAGAAGCTGGTCAAATAAATCATAAAGCATTGGGAGTGGGTAATTATTCACCACTGTGATCTTGTTAAGTTCTCAATAACAAATGCATAACTGCATTGATCGATATTTACTATTTATAAAGAGAAAAGGTTCTCCCCATGTTGACACACTTGGTCGAATTAATCCTTTCCCCAAAAGATCATTAATTTTTATCTTTAATTTCTATAACTCAATATTTTCAATTCTATATGGGATCATTGAAATTGCCTTGTAGTTAAGAATATGTTCATTGGATATCTCTAACTCTTTTTCTAAGGAAGCTTTAGGTAACTATTCAAAAAATAAAAAATGTATTCCTAAACAATGTATAAATTATCTATCTTTATAATTTCATTTCCATATCCCTCTTCACTGATCATATATATAAAGAAGTCTCGGGGATGTGCTTCTAGATAAATGTCCTGAAAAGATATGTCTCGTCTGAAAATAAGTATATTTTTCCCTTCAAGAATACTAAAATTTCATTTCTTATGCATTCAATCTTAGTATTACACATTGAAAATCAGTCTATCACTATTATTCTGTAATATTCAATGATGGGAAGGACAACTAGATTTGTGATGAGACTATACTCTCCAAATTTAATACTTGAGTTTCTATACAAAGTTGATTATGAGATAATTCCTTTAAGATTCAGGACTTATTAATATACATATATAAGAGAATGGATTGATTGAATATTCTTTGAAAAAATAGATGAAATAATTTAATATTTAGATCTAGAATAAAAAAGTACATGAATGATTGAGCCTCTACTTTAGTTGACATGATAGAAAATTCCAAAACATGGTCCCTTGGACAATTCTAAGTTTGAGAGTGGTTTTCCTACATTATCTTCTAAATTGGACATTGATTGGAAAAGTGTCAAAGTTTTCCACTCTTGAAGAATTGAACATTAGGATGGGTCTTCACCATATTACCTTTGTGATTAGTGTTGAGAAGTCAAGGCTTCACCTCCCCATGATAGTTATGATCTAGTTTTCCATATATTTTAAAAATGTATCACTTTCCACTCCCAAGAAGTTAGTTCCAGCAATTATTATTTATACATTTGTTATGTGTGGGAATTTTATAAGGCCCCAGCCTTAAAAATTAATTAATCTTGAGTAATTACAAAAATACACATTGAGGATCTTTTTAGGTTTAGAGTTTTATAGAATTAGATCATAAATAATACATTACATTCCACATTTCTACAAGGTTGTCACATAAAATACATTATTCATTTTTACCATCGAAGAATACATATTTAAAATAAAACATGGATTATTTCTTGACACTTCCTTAACATTATCATTACATCATGTACATTTCCCTTGACCTGTGAAAAACATTTCAGAAACCTAGGATGATCATAAAAATCTCAGTAAGGGATATAAAAGTACGTACTGAAAACATTAGTCCATGTATTCATAAGAATTAATGAAATCATAATTTACTCATAACACATAAGAACTTTAACATACCTCATGAAATCATAAGGTTTATTAATAACTCATAGAAAACATAAGACATAAAGGTAACTTGAGGCATTCATAACATTCTTACGTAGGGAGTAACCCTCATGGTTACGTTTGGAATGCCCATCACAGTATATTCCCTAAATATCTTCGGATAAACCTTAGCGTTTAACTCCTTCACGTTACTCAATGCATTGGAGAGCTATCACAGGTTCACATGCACTTAGTTTATCACAGAACAACCCATTGTCATAAACATTTCCCAAGAACCATAACATAATCGTATCACATAAAACATGCATAAAGGAAACATAACATTTCCACATTTCAATCACAATATATCAAAAACACATTGATATAATCAAAAAATTATCCAAACCATTTTCGATACGAAAATAAAATAAAATTCAAATATGGTACTTATTTTTCATTTAAAAAAAGTTATAGCTTGTAGAGGAAGCTGAAACTCAAATAATGGTCACGGTGGCGGAGAAGTCATTGTCACCGCATACGTACGACAAAAAAATGCCCTTTTGTCATTTAGTAAAACCCTTAGTATAAAAAAGATTCCTTTTGAATAAATTTAAAAGTCAAAGGGTTTTATACACTGTATAAAATAAAGTTGTGTATAAAACAAAATATGCCTCAATGGAAGGAGATTGAGACGAAGTCCCATACCTCGTGTCCGACTTGACTCGATCGTTCTTTAATCTCCTGAATAATAAACTAGAGTTAATTTCTACTTGCTTAAGAACATTTTTCTTGCTCAATATTCCTTTTATATCACTTATTACCATGTTATGAACATTATGTAATTATTTAAGTTAATAACGGTCGTTTTGTCAATCTTTGGTACTTGAGCCAAAAAATAAACTTCTTATAATTACAAGTTGTTCATGTGGTAAAATATCCATTATATCTAGAATTATATTCATGATATAGACATCATATATATCATATATATCCATTATATACATTCATTTATAATATTACCTAACATTTAGAGGTATGAAATGAAATGCACCGTTCATGGTGACGGTAAGTCGTACGTACGCATAAAGGCTACTATCATTTATATTTCGTATTTAATGGACTGAAATCACAATTATATAAAGGTATATTATAATTCCAATATAATTTCATATATAATATCATTAACTCTATCCTTTATACATCCCACATATGGCATTAATGATTCAAATCACTTTAAGGGGCGGTAGTCCGCACTTCCTAAAATGTAGATATCGTGTTTACCCATAATGGAAACCATAATGGTATTCCATAAAAGAAAAATAAAGAAGCATATGGAAAATATAAACATAATATATATCATATATAAATATAGTGACATCTTAATGGCCACCCTGAATGGTGTTAAAAGAAGATTTAACAATCATTGTTTCGTGAGGCAGAAATTCACCAACCATAGAAACAATATGTTCTTTAACCATTAGACGGAGGAGTTTGTAAGTTTAAATCAAATACATCTGATAAATACATCCTAGTATATTGGAGATACTGGTTTTTTTACAAAAGAAAATAATTAAAAGAGTTTAGGTGGTTGGAGAAGGAAAATAAAACAAAATAGCTTTAGAGAATACTTTACCTTTAAATCGAGTAACTCCTTTTAGTTTGAACCAAAAGGGTTTCTTGAAGAGATTTAATACTACGTTAAGGCTTATATGATGAATATAGGGATGTGGAGAGATAAAATAAGTAGAGTTTTGTCAAGCCAATGGCTTGAGACTTGTGGGTAAGGTGGTAGAGTTGGGGGCCTTTTATTAGAGGGAGAAGGAGCACTCTTGGAAAGTCAAGAAATGTTACTTTATTATATAATAAGTTTCACATTTTAAAGGTCCAACAATTTTATATTTCAAGGATAAGGTGATAAGGGTTTGAAATTCACCCATATAATAGGTCTTTTACAAGTGTATGTCTTATATTTTACATTATCGTTTCATTTTATTTAAATCATTCACTAATGAGTTAATCGATGCATCATCATGGTGTCATATAAAATTTTATTTATTTAATGTCTAAGAATTATAAAAAAAGTATCATGATGTAGGAAATATTTTTATCTTTCCAATGACTATTTATAGTCTATGCTATCATTTACACAGTAAAAAACTAAAATTGTTTTACTGGGGTGATACATACTTTGCTTATACATTCCCTTTAAAAAAATATAATAAAATGTCACTATCAGCCAAAAGTGATTCCATGGGTTCCCAAAGTTTAGCACAAGGCATCCCATGGTTGGCCATGACACTAACAGTAGCATTAGGACACATGTTTGGGTAATTTGTTATTATTATTCTATTATTCTATTACCCATAACTACCCGATTACTAATTAATCACGATAATTAAAGATAATTACCGTCATTGCTATTGATAATGTCCAAAAACAAAAGAGTATTAATTACATAATTTGTAACTTCTGATTCCAAATATGGAATTCATTTTACCAAATTCCAAACAAAGAAAGTTTAGTAATTAATTTAAAAATAATTCCCTGTTGTCAAATCAAATAGCAGATTTTTTAAAAACAATATCTATCACAAGTTTGACAATTGTTTATGTCCAATTTCAAATTGAAATTAATTATAATGACCAAAATTGGATTAAATGGTAAACCAATGTTCTAATTAAACTTTAAAACCAATTAAAAGGACAATGTATCAATATAATTAAATTAGATTAAAAGGTAGTTTTGTAGTAAAATGCAGTATTTTTCACTATTCAATAAAAATTCAATGTTGCTAGAAAAATACAAAAAAAATATCCAAAGTAAATATAAATGTCTCAATACTAATGAATAATTTTATTTAGAAAAATAGAGCTTATAAAATTCTCAAAAGATAGATTTAAAAATTTATTTCCATCAGAAGGCGGTAAAAATATCTTTTCAAAATATTAGAGAATCCAATGCTTAATATTGGATTTATTCTCATTTTAAGCCTCTAAAACACAATCTAATTCATAAATAGACATAGATATGAAAACACAAAGTAATTTACTTACATGGGATGTTACAAAGTTATACTTTCATTCCACTTATTATATGTTCAATATGATTCCGTATGTATGAATTTATTACTATATTCTTCTTATTTGATTTGTCTACCCACTATGTCTCTCCAAACTCAATTCTACCTTCATAGAACTATTCACTATATCCATGAAGCTTTTACAATATAAATTTTAAAAATTCCTTCACAAATGGTGTCTAAGTCCACTAATGAATCTATCAAAATTTCCACTAGGATCCATAATAAAGCTAGTTGTGTATCAAGAAATCATTTCATAGTTTTCCACTAATTCATTTTTCTTTAGGTTAAATTCTTGGAATTCGTTCTCTATTTTTGTTCTCATTGAAAAAAGAGAATATTTATTTAAAAAATCTCCAAAAATATTACCACACTATAACATAAATATCCTTACTTATCTCCAGGTTCATAATTAGTGTACACTATAGATTATCTTCTCCTTCTAAGTAGTATAAACCCAAAGAGACTCTCTTTATGTCTGAATACAGTAGTATAGAAAATTTCTATTCTTTTGGGGTAATACACTATTCATAATTCAGTTTATAGGTAGTTACACTAAATGAGTGTGGTTGTTGACACATGAAGGACACTGAAATATGTTTTTCACTTCGAGGTGAATCTGTTCATTCAACATGATTCATGTTACTATTAATGACTTGGTATAGATGATTCAGCATGCTTATAAATGTTTCTATTCCATCTACCATCATGTAAGAAAGGTTTTCAATGAATTATCTATTGCACTCATTATTTATATACCTCATCCTATTTCATGTAATTTTTGTAAAACAACAAAACCATTTCATGAAACATGTTAATTTTACGAATCTTATAATTCTAAAAGTATTTTTTTCTTCTTAGAACATCATGCTTAAATATGTTATTATTTAATAAGAAATACCTTTTCTATATATCCATTATAATGGTTTGTAAAAAGATTATGATTAACCAAACATATCCCTTAGGAGTATCAAACCACGAGTTATCTATGTCTGATTATCATGCATCAGTTCTCAGTTGAGTCTAGCTCAATATAATGCCTTTGGGTGTAACCCCTAGAACATTTATGCTAGATCCACATCCAATTGTAGTATCCATATATAGATTTATTTCATTAGAAACCACATACATAAAACTCACCAAAATACTAGGATTTTTTCAAATATTAATATTGATCCCTAAGGTTATTAAAAAAAATATCAAGTCCTAATTTCCATAATTAACTAAATATTTCTATGATAGAAACTATATCTTACAACCTTTTTATTACATAAAATTTTCATTACATAGAAAAAAATAAAATATCGTTTAAAATTAAGTTTCTTGGAAATCATAGACTTAATTCAGTAAATCATATAATATTATTCTAACTCCACTTGAAAGATTTATTAATTGGTTTACCATAGGTTACTATTACTACATATCATATTTTGGGGAGATACATCAATAGAGTGTAGTGAAAATGATGTTGATTAAGAGAATTTGCATGTGATACTTATAACAGGTTATCATAAGGAATACAAATAAGAACATGAGGCATAAAATATAGAATGAACAAGAGAACATAAAAAATATGCTAATAAAAATAACATGAATAATATCATTTAAATGAGTCTAAAACAATTAGATGACACATTCATAATCATATCACCAATGTTTCTCCCCAAGGTATCATATATAAAAACTACCATGGTAATTTACAAAGGTATCATTAGAAATGTCATCTAAAGAATTTAAATTCTTTACCAATTGAATTAGAATGCCATCTGGGTTCACCCTTTATATATATTAAATTCATGTGATCTATATTTATCATAATAAATTATTTTTTCAATAAATTGATGATAATAAATTATGTATTTCATATAAAAGTATTTAGTGTGTATGTGCTTAATGGTGTGACCATAAATCATTTTTAACCCACATAAAGGGAATGCAAGTTTCATATATGTAAATCCCAGAATAATCAAATTATATTAACATCTATGTGAATAGAAATGGATAATTAAATGTTTTGGTTATTCACAAAATAATAATTTTTTCATTTAAAATATAGAAAATTGAGAATATATTTGACAACATGACGGGTATAAAACAAGGATTTAGAAAAAATGTTAAATGGGAGATAATGAAGGTTTCCAATTGATAAAATATAATTTGGTTGTATGGATATGATCAAAATGGGAATAAAATATTGTAGCATAACATTTATAATGCATATGAAAAAACCAGGTTCTTGAATTTAAAAGGAAAGATAATTCTATTACCTTTAAGATTTGTTCCTAAAAATTGAGGATGGAACATTTCAAGCTTAAGGATGCTATAAGTGGACTCCTGGGGAAGAAAATTGTGCATAAAATTATACAGGATTAATTTTTAATGAAATAGAACGGTGAAATTGGTGGCTATTTATTGAAAAGGTGGGGGAATTGTTTAATAATTTCTAAATAAAGGTTTTGGAAATCCTGGATGTTGATAGTGAAAACCTATTAGCATTCCCATGTTTTTTATCATGATTTTGGGAATTTGAGTCACATTTAATGTTCTTTTTATACATTATAATTGGACACCATTTTTAAAACTTCCTTTAGTAATGAAAATTAAATTTTTATCATAGAATGTTTTTTAATATGTAATTTATGAATTTATACATTGAAATTTCTCTTATAGGTTTGTAAAATGATTAAAATCAATTAAAATAAATAGTATTATTAAAATTACATATTTTTAGTCTTGTATTATATTTATTTAATCATTAAATAATTATGACATAAATGTGAAGTCATAAAATATACGGAAGACCAAAAACAATAACTTTTACTATTCACGTCAAAATTAAGTATTTTAGAAAGCACACAAGAAATTAGCCTAACTGAATTAAGAATTTAGGATTTAAAAAATAAAATTTCTTTTATGAAATATAATTATCAACATATTCTAATTTTGAAATTAAAAAAGAAATATAATTATTTATTTAAAAATATATGCTTTTGAGCCATAATCAAATTTCTGACACTTATAAAAATTTCTTTATGCCATTATAAAAATATTTTCCATTTAAATTTAAATAATATCATTTAAAAATATTATTTCATTTAAAATAAAATATTTAAAATACCCTAGATTATTATAAAAGTGTAGGTATTTTCTAAAAAAATACAATTATGTTTTATTTGTGTCTAAAAAAATTATCTTATTCAACTTAATTAAAAATATATTTTATGAAGAAAAAATATTATTAAATTGGAATTTATGGAATAAAAATTTTACTTATAAAATGTTTATTAAACTTTATGTAACTGTATATTAGACACGTAACCCATTATAACACCCACATACACCCAAAGGGTAAGGTGTGTGTTATGGTGGTTGTATTATGGGTTGGCTCAACTAACATCGACCAAATGGTAATATCCACTATCTTGAACTTATCACATATAAGTTCCTGTTTAATATTCATATTTTGAATTTTGTATTGGGTTTGGTGATGGGATAACCCATTAACACCACCGTCCTCTAATATTCAGACAAATGGGCTTCAAATTACATGACTCTATTGGTTGCAGCCATTGATTGTCCTTTCAATATCAATTTTATTTTTTCATTACTACTTATAAACAAAAATTATAACTATAAATTATTAGAAAATGGTATAATTTATAAAGTTTAAATGTAAAAAATATTATATTGAACAATAATTATATTTCAACAATGTTCATATTACTATTCCAACTATCACATTTCTCTTTATAACCTATAAATAACACTTCATTATTTCACTAAATATTCACTACAATTTCTACTAAGATTAAATTTTTATTTTCTTTATATTTTTATTGGTTTTATAATATTTTTCATTATTTATATATTATTTTTTGTGGGGGCTGTGATTCTAATAGATTGTGGCAACCCAAATTTTCTCATTTTAGTTTTCTATTTTATATTCTTGGTCTGATTGTACTATTTTAATTTTTAACTGGATTCTTAGCTAACTAATCTAATGATATTTATTAATGATATAAGGATGTCTTCACACATATTTTTTTTGTATGAGTTTAATGTAATATAATATAACTCAAATTTTTTCAAGAAAGAAATATCATTTAAAAATATCAGGTCATTACAAAGGAATATTAGGAAAATGCCTCCCATGTGTGTGATATGCCTTCTCAGTGTTAGTATCCAGCCCGTGACCTATTCAATATAGTCATGGAGTAGTTTTGAATCAAACCATGGTGGGTCAAATCATGATGGTCTTCCTATAAATCTTAAATTTTAATTTTCAAATTATTTCATATTTGTTTGTAAAACTATTTCAAATAATCCATATAGAAAGTCTCTAATTGATTTATAGGAATTGAAGAAGCAACTCCATGATAAATTCAAAATATGATTCATTTATAAAAGAATGATAACATTGGATGTACTAGTTCTTTTAACTGTGAATAATGATGGATCAATGTAAACTTTAACTGATTATTGGGAACTTAACATGATTTAAATAAATAGTATATATCCTTTTCCATGTGTTTATGTTTTTTAGACCAATTATGTGGGTAAATTGTTTTCTTCCAATATGGATATTTGATATGGATATTATCATTTCATGGTATAAAGTGAAGAGATAACCAAGATAGACATCTATATGATGTATATGCAATATGAATTCATAGTGATTCCATTTGGTCTTACGAATACCCTTACAAACTTCATTGATTTAATGAAAATATAATGTAGACATTATACTGATCAGTTTCTGGTTGTTTTTATAGATGACATTTTTATATGTTCATAGATAAAGGAAGAGCATGAAGATTACTTGAGGATTGTACTAAAGACCATAATTAAGGATAAGTTGTATGAAAATATTACATAGTCTAAATTTGGTAAAAAAGATTCATTTTATTCTCACCTAGGGTATATCAATGGATCAGTCAAAGTTGGAAATTGTTGAACGTTAGTCTAGACCAACCACTGTGACTGAAATTTTTAGTTTTCTTAGTTTATCTGGATATTATCAATTCTTTTTTGGATAATTTTTCATTTTATCTAATTTACACACCAATTTAACTTAAATTGTATCTATATTCTTTTACACATGTTAATGTTATGAAAATTTTAGATAACTAAAGAGATGTTCAGTTATCTCAACTTTACTTAATTTACCAAGCTTTAAAGAGTGTTCTTGATCTATATTGATTCATTACATAATGTATTGGGATGTTTCCTCTGGAATAATGATATATTTATAGCTTTTACTTCATGATAATTTTTGTTTCATTATAAAAATTTTCCAACATGTGATATAAATATTGATATAGTAATTTTTTCAAAAAAAAAATTATTGAGGCATTATATTAATGGATATAGGTGTGATATAAATACTATGCATAAAATATTAAAGTATGTATTAACTAAAAAAGAGTTGAAAATATTCCATAGAATATAGTTAGTGTTTAATAAATATTATGACTATTCAATAATTTACCAACCTAGTAAAGAGAGAAATGTGTTTGATGATTTTGAGTCAAAACCATAATAGTAGATTATTTATGATGAGGATGAAGAAAGATAAAATTTTCTATATTTGAAATGGATGGATCTAGTGTTCTTTAAAGAAGTTATATATTATTCAAATGTGTGTTCAACACCTATCCATGTGAGGACTAAAGAGATGTAGAAAGAAGATGTGTAACTGTAGATAAAATTAAAAAAAATGTTCTTGAGTTCAAGTGTGATTGTGATGGAATGATAATGTTTAGGAACCATGAATATGTTCTGTCCATTCCATATATTAACGATTTTTTGGAAAAGTCTCATATTTCATCATTTTATATTCTTCCTAATGTATGAAGATATAATGAGATGTAAAATAGTATTTATGGTAGGACAACATGAAAAGATATATTGCAGAGTATGTATCTTAGTTATTGGTAAGTTATCTAGTTACAATTGAGAGATAGATGTATAAATGGATTTTAAAACTATTACTCAAACCAAGATAAGAAAGGGGGAAATAACCATTAATGTTATCATTGGACTCCCAAAAACTTATCAGGTCCATAATTATATTTAGGTTATAGTAGATCTCCATATTATTTTTTCAATCATAATTACAAAAAAATAATAGTTCCCCCAAAATTAGCTTTATATAATATACATTAAATACGTGGTAAGGTTGGATAAATGAACTCATTCTATTGTATCTGATATATATATAAGGTTTACCTCGATGTTATATAAATCTCTGCAGGAGGATATGAATATAGAGTTGAGTTTTATTACATCCTATCATTCCCAGAGGGATGGATAGTCTAATATAACCTTTCAACCCCTAGAGGATATGTTGGGATCGTTCTCTATAGATTTCATGGTTGTTTGGGACTAAAAACTTCCTCTAGATTTGTTTTCTTTCAATAATACCTTTCACTATATCATTTAGATGATTCATTATGAATCAATATATTGAGTATAGTTTTGAACTCCAAAATATCCTGACAAAGTTTCAGAATGATTTTTTGGGACTTGAAAAAGGTGAGGAAATGGTAGAGAAAAATAAAATCCATTCAGCATCATATCAAGGCATCTCAGAATAGATAGAGAATTTGTACTAATAATCATATATGAAATATAGAATTTAAATTTGGTGAGAAGGTATTTTTTTAAAGATTAATGTACTATGACATCTTTATTGAATCTAAAAATATTCAGTTAAAGGTACAAAATAGAACCAAGTGGTACATCAGAAAGATAGAACAAGAAAGGTTAACATGTTCTAGAGTGGGTGCTCATGCAGTGGTAAGGAAGGAACCCACCTTTTCACATGGGTGTTGTCCCCTTCTTCCAGTCGGTGTTTGCATCTACACACTACCTTCATCAACTGCATGTTCTTTCACATCGATGGGAGTCATAATAGATGCAAAAGGATCACCATTTGATCCAGTTTCTTTTTTATTAGTAGTGAGAATATAAAATTGGTTAGAAATGCAAACATTATAGCATACCTTCTCCTGAAGAGATGGGGATTTTTTTATGGGTAGCAGTCCTTCCTTTAGAGTGGAGGCTTCAAGCGCGTCCAAATTTTTTTCTTCCTCCTCTTCTATCGAACCGCATTCAACAGGTAATCCCGTAGGGGGACTAGAAAACATAGATTCAATCTGCAGTGGGGGGAGGGGCTTTCCCAATATCAGGATTAGTATTTCAACATGTGTCCTCAATAATAGAGACCATAAAAGTAGTTGATTCTTGTGATTTGGAATGGAAGTACTCATTGGACTTAACCTTCTCTGAGGTTACAACATCAAGCACCATCTTACCCTTTCTCAATTTTAGAGCATGCATCTCTTGCCTAACTCTATAATTGGCCTCTACTTTCACTAATAGCTCCCTCTCCATTTGGCTTTCCTCCTAGTCTGATTCTAATCCTTCACATTCCATGCCTTGGACCAGAGCATCTTTGAAAGAAAGACCTCTTTCATATTGATTCTTCCCTTTAGTAATATCAGCCCATATACCCTGATTGATCCATCCAATTGAAGGGTGAATGTAAGACCTTCATCTAGTGTCATACTTTGAGTTTCTGTATGTCTAGGAGTCTACAACTCAGACTGAATCATCCCAGCCTGATCATTTTTAGAAAGAGAATTTTGGCCAGTAGGAACTTGAGGTTCAATTGGGTATTTTTTTGAATGAGCATCACTACCTTAGAAGGGTTTGAAGCTCTCTTTTCTTCAAAAAATGAGACTCGTTGTTCCCTTTAAATATAAAATTCACACATTTTTTACTGGAGCGACAGTTGGACCCAGAGTGCCCTATCATGCAGCACACTTCACAATATGGAGGCAGTTTTTCGTATAAAATTCACAAGTTGATTTCATCTTGAGACATGGAGAGAATCAATTTATCAACCAAAGTGGATCCTAAATCAATTTTAACTAATATTCTAGAAAAATGGACAAAACTATCATTCTCAGTGGCTAGGTCCATTCAGATTGGAATACATATTGCTGAGGCATTGTCAAATAGAATCTCAGAGTGCCATAAGAACCAATTTTGTCCATAAATCTTGATCCAGGCTTGGAAAAAAGTGTCCTTAAAATCATGAATACTAAAATCCATATTCCATTCATAACTCATAAGAGTTCCTAGTTTTAGGTTTACTGTCCCAAAACCCCATGCTCGAACTTTCCTTTCAACAGAGGCGAATATCAAGTGGAAGAACCCCATCCCCAATGAGACACATTTAAAATAACTGAGTCCAAAAATCTTAGACATTAGGTTAATAAGCTTAAAACTTTTCCAGGGTTTCATACCCTTGGATAGAGAGATTTGAGCAATGAAAGTGTTTTTGCAGAGTTCTAACCTTTGTGAGATCGTTTCATCTGAAGAAGGCACATGCGCCCTGGAAGACATTCTAATAATACGTTGTGCAATGTGATTTTCTAGGAAGACAAAAGAGCCAGAGGGAAATCCCGAGGAAGAGAGACCACGTAACTGTTATTCAATATAAACATTTTTGGTGTCCTTCAAGATCCATGGAGCACTGAGATATCGAGAATCATTGGAGAAGATGTTCAAACCTCTTGGGTGGGATAGATCTACCCTATCACCATGCGATGAGGGTTTTCTCTCACGTCACTGTACGCTCTCATCCATTCAATTCATTTGGTGAGAAATTATTCATTCGAATAAATATATTGAAAAAGGTTACATGATTATAAAATAATTTAAAAATGATATATAGTCATTTTATCCCCTAAGAGATTCCTGATTGGGTAAGGATGGTGGCTTACCTTTTGGCGCTTCTACAAAACCTCTCTCAATTTCATGATGTATTCCATGTATCTCTCTTGAGAAATTACATACCTAATCGACCACATGAAATGAAATAAGTTTTTTCACCACTATAACATGATATTTTTTATAATTAACCCCTATAAGAATCCATCGATCAGAGTGATAAAGTGTTACAGAACCAGATGACTTGAATAGTTAAAGTAATCTAGAGGAATCAAACATTTAAAGATGTTATTTGGGATATTAATTATCTAATGAAATATATATGTACTAAATTGTCTGTATTATAGTGGTGAAGGTTTAAGGGATAAATTAATTTTAAGGGGGTGAATAATGTAACACCCTGGTATTATATGATATTCTTATCTTCAAATAAAATTTATTTTTTGACAGATTGTGAAACAGGAAAACCTAAATCTAAAGGAATTATAATGTACTATATCATTATTACCTAGAAATTAAATTATTGGAGAGAATATTAATAACTAAATTTTCAAAATAAATTATACTGTTTTTTAGATAAATAATGTTTATTGATTAATAAGTGCTTATTTTTTTTAAAAAAAAATCCATTATATGCTTGAAAAATTCATTTTCCTCAAATATAAATTTTTTCTTTTGTGAGAAAATAATATAATTAATTTTTTTCCACTATGAGAAAACTTATTCAAAAAAATGGAAAAAATATTTTAAATTATCGTATCATATTTATCTTATAGTTATTTTTTTTATAATTTTCTGAAATGATTTAATTTCCATTAATTTTGAAAATATATTTTTTATTGAAATTTGTTTTGTCATGTAAAGAATTTAAAACGTAATTTTTTAATTTTTTTTAAAAAGTAAAATAAGTAAATTAATTTTATGAAAAATAAAAAGAATTTAATTTTTATTAATTTTATTTTGGGTTTTTATTTAAAAACATTTTATACATTAGAAAATGTTTTTATGGAAAAATATTTTTAATTGAGTTTAATAGGTTTAATTTTAAATTAAAATGTAGCACTTATGTAACTTTAATGTTTTAAAATGGAATCTAGATTTTTTCCCATGATGATCAAATTTGTTAAATAATTCCCTTTATACTTTTTTTATAATTAATAGTAACCATGGTAAATATTTGTCATGATGATATGTTTAAACTAGGTAAAATAGATTTAAAACATTAGGGTAAGGCATTAAAATTTACATAAAACATTAATTTATAAAAATTTATTAGTGGGGGTCGTAAATTTTAGTCAATTTCTCCAATTTATGGCCACTTGAAACCAAATTTCATTGGTTATTATCATATATTAATTTAATAAAATAATGAATCCCAATATCAGTCTCATGATTTTAATATCTCAATTTTTTTAAATAATTATAAAAAGAGCATGTGTTTGGTTATAAATTTTAATTTATAATATAAATTAATTTTACTTATAATGGTAATTTGTTTTTAATTTTTAAATATGAAATAATAACTTTCAACTATTATACAAAGTTGATATAGTGCTTGTGAAAGTGGTAGAAAAATCATGTAAATGTTTTTAAAAACTCTAAATGTAATATTCTTTGTTTATGTCACAGTTACCCATAATTATAACAGATTAACATAAAACATTATATATTTTTTCATGGTTTATATTATAATCCCACTTCTATCATTTTTTTCAAAGTAAAAATACGTGAATAAGACATAAAATGACATTAATAGTATTTCATAATAAATATATCTTATTTAATTTTTTAAAAATTTTAAAAATCTAAAATGATGACAAGTATCCCAATAATTTATAATAAATTTTTATAGGATATGTAAAATTATATCACTTTTATATTAAAAAATAAATTACCATGATTAAGATTAAAATAGGTTAATCAAGGGGTAAAACTGAAAGATAAGGTTTTCAATGACACCAAAATAGATAAATTTCATTGGTTGATTATGTTTCAACCTTATACATATTTTATTTTGATTATTTATCTATTTGTTAACATTTTTCATGAGAATAATTTAATTATAATTTATTTTTTAGTAATTACATGTATTGCATTCCCTCCCTTATAAAATTACAACCCTTCTGTATTTTCTTTATTCCACTTTGATCCATCCAACTCGACCAATATATAAATAATTCTCTTCCAAAATTAACTATCCTTGAATAATAATGATTATATTATTAAATTACCATTCCATGGGACTATAATAAATGATATAGAGGAGAACTACTTATGAAGAGGAGCTTACAGTTCCTTTGATGTATGTTAAACATGAAGTAAGATATTTATGTTTCAATATTATTTTAATAAGGACTATTTATAATTGAATTTACATTAAAGAATATTATATTATACTTTCTTAACAAATACTTTTGTTTTTTGTTATCCTCTTATTATTTCTTGATGATACATATTTTCTTTTCATTTTCCTCTATTTAAGTACATGAGTGACATTGTAAATATTTTAAATGAAATGGGACATTATTATTCACTTTGGTTGAAAATATAATTTCTACCGTATTTATCTCTTATAAAAATATTATTAAAAAATGTTTTCATATTATTATATGAAATTTTATATTAATTTTTAATCATTATTTATCTTTTTATAGTTTTTTTGAATAGAATAATCTTGTCATTTTATTATTGAGGTACATTTTAAATATTTATACAAAATATTAAAATTAAAATGTACATTAACATATATTAAATGAAATTAATTTCCCACCATTAAACTATTGAATACTTTAAATCTCTATTTACATGTTTCCCTATTTATTTACAATAAATACTTTCTCCTTAACTATTGGGAATTTTTTACATTTTAAATATGTGATTTAAAATGAAACTTTTATTTTGCTAAAAAATGATAAAATGGAATTTTAAAGGAAAGTTTAATATATGATAAGATAATTTGAAGGAACATATTATTTAATATAGATATTATCCAATGATTCTAAAATTATTCATTCTTCATACGGTTTGTAGTTTTGAAGACAGAATATTGATGAATCCCTTTTCCTTTCCGCAAGTTAAGTAATGATTAAATTAAATTATGATTTTATGCGAAACATAATAATATATTTATGATTATGTGATAGATGGGACCAAAATTTTATAACCCTTCAATTCATTGGGTAATTATTAATGTTCCATGTTCTCAAAGGGTAAAAAAGAGGGTACACAACAGGTTGTCAAAATCCCAAAAAGATGGTGTATTAGAGATTATCTCATGCCCAAAAGAGGGTATATGGTAGGGTACCACAACCCTAAATTTGAATATGCACGAAAAAGAATCATTTATCTTCTATAATATTGATTTTAATAACTTGTTATTAATAAATGAGTGATGTGATATCATCATTAAATCATACAAGGTATGACGAATATAAGCATGCTTCTAGAATTCATGTATAATAAATCTAAACTTATTATATAGTATATTATAACTATTGGATATTATGAATTTGTGTTGGTTATAATAAGAGTGAAAGTTATTTTCAAATTTTAAAAATAATACAAAAAATCCCTTTTGTCAAAAAGATCAAAATCTTAATTTTCTAGATGATCAGAGTATTTAAATAGGATCCAGAAAACATCCCATAAAACAATGATGTTATCAATCTCATATAAAAATAGGTAAAATAATTATTATAAATATAATCATATACTAACAATCTTATGTTAATGCATAGTGAAAAGTAATCTTGTAACAACAAGTAAATAAAAAGCTCATAATAGTAAGAATGGCATTCAAGATTTAGGAAATTGTTTACTCTTAAAAATTAGGAGTTAGGGAAGTATGGATTCTTGATAGAGGATATATATAGTTTAAATACATAACATAAAGTACCACCATTACATACAAGTAATTCCATAAATATTATGATCAAAATTTATCTTTCTTCCAGGTTATTAGAATACCTCAATATAATGATTGGTATATCTTTTCTTCCCAACCTTTAAAGATCTTAATTTGGTGGATTAGATCCACCTATCTTCCAATAGCCAAAATCCCTATATCTAACCATGATCAAACTAATAAAATCATAAAAAAAATTATATAAATAATTTACAATCCTCATATGGATTCCATAGTACTAAAACTCATTGAATGATTTCAAATTTTAGGAATGAGATTTTCACACAGAGAGATCTTGAGATGAGTTGAGTTGAAAAAATGCATCAGATTCCACTTTCTCAAATGAATTCTTATTTATAAGAAATATTACAACAATCCTATTTATGAGTTGTTTCTAAAGGCCCTTGATAGTTTTGTATTGAATAAATCATAATGATTTGGATCTTGATATTCATACCTAAGCATGAACTACATTTTATTTGTCTGACATTGGTTTATTTTCTATCATTACAATTTTATCATGGATTAAAACTAATATAAACAATTTTACATACCCTGATTATAAAATTTTTATTGTCTTATGGACTTCAATAATGTTTTCTAATCTGATAAACTGAACAAATTTTAATCCAATGTATTGATAATATTGTTAGTCTGATGGAAATTATTTTTTCCATCCGAATAGAAAGAAAAAAACTCGTACCATTGGTCATAACAATAGTTGTTCTAATTAATTGGACAAACCCTCAGTTTGATGGACTGATTTGAATAATCAAATTTTATATACAATTTATATCAGAAAACCTTCTATGTTCGGTATCAAAATATGTTTTATAAAATGACTTAATAAAACACTTCTGATATATGATGTTACTAAAATTGTATTTTATGAAAGAGTTTGTGATTATCTAAACTAATGAAAGGAAATGTAGAGAGTATAATATTCCAATCAACAATATCCCCCTTTTTGGAAAGTGCACAAACCATCACTTGTAATTAAATATAATAACATTTACGTTCTTAAAACAGTTTTTTATATTATGAACATCAAGTATATTCTTCCCATAAAATAATTTCGTTTATAAAATTGTAACAATCCCTAAAAAAATACTTTCTTGTAGTTTATAATTTTTAATCCGGGGAAAATTATTTATATAGAGGACCCCCCAAATATCAGTAGGAAATATTTTCCCAATTTTAGATAAATTATCCCATGAACTATTCGATTATTTTAAAGAAACTCCCCCACTTAAAAAAACTTCCAAAAAATATCCCCAAAAATTATCCCACTTTGGGATTTAAAAAAATAATAGGGTATGTACATAATCTCTAACAATGTAAGATAAAATAATATGAATCAAATGTGTTTGATGTTACTATTTATCCAAGATATAAAATAAATAACACACATAAAAAATAGCTAGAAGATATTAAGATACAATATAATTGGATAAAATTCATTCAAAATACAATTTCATTCAAAAATAATAATTTCAATAAGAGTTTATTAAAAATGAAATCATTTTTTCTTATATAGATTAATGATCATAGCCTTCGTCCTCTTAACATATTAATTATCTTTTCGATCATTGGTAGCTAGGGTTTCAAGTATTATTATTCATTCCTCCATATCAAATTTTTTCTGAATCTCTAATTCCAAAAAGTATAACATTTAACAAATCATGTAATTTTTATCCTTTAAGAAAAGTAACTCAAATTCACAATATTGGGATCTTCTATTTCACTCTCCCAAAATTTGAACATTTTCTTTCATGACTTTGAATTCTTCACCACAATTTTTAGGTAATTCTATGAAGTGGTAAACAAATATTATTTATTCTGATACATTAGAATAAATCTTATCAAACTAATCCTTTATTTCAAGGAAATGTTTCTGTATTTATAAAAACCCATCATCATGATCCATAATATCATGATCTACTTTCCTTGACCATTTTCCATCTGATTAAAATTTATATTTTGTTTCTTTTTCATTACTTTGAAATATTTGACGTCATCCTCAATCCGAACTACTGATTCTGTGAAAACCTTTATTTAATATAATTTTCCATATAGAATATTTTTATTTTGATTACATATTTATTTTATATAATGAGTATATCTTCATTGACACTGAAAGACACATTCCCAAAATTTTCCAAATGCTCCCACAAATAATCTCGGAGTGTAGCTCATTCCACATGTTTTGATTTGACTTCTCATGGAGCCCAAACGAATTTACAAATTAGATGTTGTGGCTGTTTGAATTCATGATACTGGAAATGGCCATCCAGGATTGTTTTGGAGCAATTTATATATTTGTGCATAAAAAGAGAATCTTGTGCATAAAAAGGGAATATTGCCCGTAAAAAGAGAATCTTGCGCGTAAAAGAGGGGTTGAATTAAAAATGGAATCTCATGCAGAAACCAATTGTGCGCATGGAATATTCTGCACCCTGCCTTGTGCAGGGGGAATATTATGCACCCCACCTTGCGCGTATGGAATTTTACAAGCACCTCCTCGCACAAAAAACTGATTGTGTGGGCAGGATATTACGCGACCCACCGAACACGCACAAAATTCTACACGCAACTCCTTGCGTAGAAAACTTCTTGTGCTCGTTGAGTTTTACATGCACATCCTTACACGCACATAATTTTACACGCACCTCCTCCCTAGCTTCCCCTTATAAATACAAGTGCACCCCCCTTCTTCCCAGAGGCCCCCGGAGATTGGCAACCGCTCTGATGCGCGTATGTACAAATTTTCTGTTCCTGCGCATAAAATCCCCTCTCTTTCGTGCAAAACATCACTTTTTCACATAATGGGAGGAAACCCTCCCAATTATGCACACAAAATGTTATTTTTGCACGCAACAGTTCCACAGTGCCTAGTTATTTGTGCAAAAAATGCTTCCCCTATCAAATATTGTGCAATCCACACCTATTGCGTGCAATTCGTTCCCAATTGCGCGTGCAACCACCCTATTGCATGCGTGGCTACCTATTGCATGCTAATCTCCAATTTTTCACATGCGGATTCCCTACTGCGTGCATGACCAACTATTGCATGCACATCTCCCATTTTTCACACCCGCATCCCGTATTACGCGCACGCATAATGTATTGTGTGAACGCCTCCCCTTTTGCGCGCACGACTCCCCTATTGCATGCACGTATCCCATATTTTGTGCCCGTGTCCCGTATTGCAGGCCCGTCTCCCCTATAGAGGGAAAATCTCCCATTTTGTGCAGCCAGTTCCCCTATTGCGCACAAACCTTCCTTATTGCGTGCAACCCCTCTTTGCGCCCAACCCATCCTGTGTGCACCCCTATTACATGCAACAATATCTAGGCCTACACCCACCTTCCACCTATGGAATTCCATTATTTTAGATACTCCTCCGCACACCATGAAACACCTTAAGTCAACATATTACTCTTGGTTCCATTCCAATTTCATGTGTTGAAATTCTTATCACCAATTACCTGAGTACATTTAGTTGAACCATTCCTCAGGAAACTCCCCCAAACCCTCTCACATCACTCTTATGTCAGGTCGAACCAGAAAATCCCACCCTTGTGTAAGTCCCAAAACCATCCATTGTTTGGAACCTTATACCAATTGTCCTTTCTAAATGACTATAAACTATAGTAATCCCTATGTTCCAAAGATAGGCTTCCTCTTGCTTCTAACAAGAGATGCCTTATTCTCCAAGCATGAGATGCCAGCAGTCTTGTCTAAAAGACTATAAATTGTAGTACACCATCTGTTCCTAACATAGGATGCCTCTTTCTCTAAAAAAGAGATGCCTTATGCACCAAGCATGAGATTCCTGTACTCCTATCTACATGACTATAAACTGTTGTACTCCATATGTTGCAAATATAGGATGCCTCTTGCTCTAACCAAGAGATCCCTTATGCTCTAAGCATTACATGCCAAAAGTATTCCCTACATTACTATAAACAGTAGCATTCCCTATCATTAAATAATCGAATGCCTCTTATTTAAAATAAGAGATGCCTTATGTGCGAATCATAAGATGCATTATGTCATGATCATAGTGGCATATCATCAAGAGCATTGTAATCTATTCAAACATCCCATCACTCCAACTCATGCATTGCATGTCCTTCATTCGGATCTTCATCATCTTTCATGTCTTAAGGGACCCCCTAATGACCCGGTCCCATGCCGTTTCGACTCACCTACCATCCTTGGACAATGCCCCGTAAGACTTTGGACAACACTTCGAGTCATTTCCTGTGTTTCAAACACGATCCGCAGTCGACCCTGATCTTTTTGTAACCATTTCAGGCTAATGAAATAAGGATGTCGTGTTTCGACCACAGTCAACAGTTATCCTATATCACCACACCACCGTCATTGAATTCTGTATGTCGGACATGTAATTCACACTCTTCATCTCCCTTTGTTCGGATTTATTCCAACGCCCCTTGGTATTATCCCTCTTATGCACTTACGTATAGGTGTTTCCCCCAATTATATACCACAACCCACAAGTGAGTTGGGATGCCCTCATGGCCAGACACGAGGAAGGAATTACAGGTAGCTTCATTGCATATGCCCCATCCACCATTGCCGCTCCATGGCGGCATCCAGGCAGATTCCTTGTGTAAGCCCCATTCATCATTGTCACTCCATAGCGCCATCTCGGTAGATCCCTTGTGTAAGACACATTCACCATTGTCTCTATATAGAAGTACATTGGTAGCTTCCATGTGTAAGCCCCATCCACCATTGCGACATCTGGGTAGCATCCTCATTTAATCCCCATCTATCATCGATGCTCCATAGCGGCACCCAGGCATCTTCCTTGTGTAATCCCCATCCACCATTGCTGCTCTATAGCAGCACCCAGGAAGTTCCATTGCATAAGCCCCATTCACCATTGTCGGTCCATAGCGGCACACGGGCATCTTCCTTGCGTAAGCCCCATCCACCATTTTCGCTCCATTGCAGCACCCAGACAGCTTCTTTGCGTAAGCCCCATCCACCATTGTCGCTCCATTGCGGCACCCAAGCAGCTTCTTTGCCTAAGCCCCATTCAACTTTATCACTCCATAGAGGCACCTGGGAAACATCCTTGCATAAGCCTCATTCACCATATAAGCACTCATCCTTAAACATTACTTATTATTGAATTAAATTAATAATTCACATTGAGGATTTTTTTCAGGTTTAGAGTTTTAGAGAATTAGGACATAACTATTACATCTCAAAGATTACAAAGTAGTCACATCTACTCAGTTTCCATTTTTTTCGCAAAATAAAAACTCTCGAACAAAAGATTCATTTCTAGTTCCCTATTTTAGACATCTTGGCATTTCCTTGGCCCCATCCTTGACCCTATTAAACTTTATGACCTGTGAAAAACATTTCAAAAAAACTTGGGATGAGCATAAAACTCTCAGTAAGGGTTTTAAAAATACGGAAAGAAACCATTAGTCCATGTATACATAAGAATCAATGAAATAATACTTTACTCATAAAACATAATAAATTTAACATACCTCATGAAATCATAAGATTTACGAATAACTCATAGAAATCATAAAACATAAAGGTAACTTGAGGCATTCATAACATTATTATGTAGGGAGTAACCCTCATGGTTACGTTTGGAATACCAATCAAATCATATTCCTAAGATATCTTCAAAGAAACCTTAGCGTTTAACACCTTCACGTTACCCAATTCATTGGAGAGCTATATCGGGCTCACCTACCCTTAGTTTATCACGGAACCACCCGTTTTCATAAACAATTCCCAAGAAACATAACATAATATTAGCACATAACTTAAGCATAATGGAAAGATAAAATTCACACATTTCTATAACAATATAACATTTTAATATATTGAAATAATGGATCTATTCAAAAAACCATTTTCAAAACCATTTAAAACATTTAATAAAAATATTTTTCAATCAAAGTGTCCCATAACACCTTGAAGTTTTTAACATTTTAAAACATTAATATCCATATAAATAAATCCTTAAAACCATTTTTAAAACATTGATATTAATGAGAAATATTTATAATAACAAATTATTGAATCATTTAATGCGCTATTTTAGTTAAAGGGTTTTTAACAAAATGAGGGACACTTGAATACAATAATTGGGGAATGACATTTAATTAGAACTTTATAATATCCTGAGAATAAAGGGATTCATGATACAATATTCCAAAGGACAGTATATACACTATATAATAGTGAATTGGTTCATAACAATAATGAAGTCTCAATGTAAAATGAGATGAAATCCCTTATAAAGAAGGTATCCTTAAATTAAGGATAAATCAATCTCAAAATTATGTGTGAAAAATATAAATACACCCAATATAAGTGGATTTAAGTGTAAAACATTCAAAGGTCATTAACACATATTCAAAGGATTACATATTAAATAACAACATTTTGAACACAAAGAAATTGAAATTGGGTTAAAAAGTTCCCTTGGTAAAATTCGACAACCTAACGACGTCACTTTAAAATTCATAAAATTAGTTGATGAGAGAGAAAATTATATCTCATCACTTGGATATAAAATTTAAATCAATAAGAATATATAAGAACATATCCCAACATAAAAAGATGTAAATTAAAAAACATAACAAAATAAGCCTTTTTTAAAAGAGGAGCGTGAAAGGTTCCCTTACCGATTTGGGCAACTTTCGAAACATACACCCCATTAAAGAAGGGTCATACAATGAAGATGTAACTAACCATAAATGAGATTATATTATACAAATATTAAAATAATGGGAATTACACACACCACACAAAATTAAATAGTGGCCGATGTAGCATTAATCTCACGGGAATAAAAACTGAGATGAAAATCCCCTTATGAGAATTCAGCATCCTAATAGCTCCACATAAAACATCCAAAAATGGATTGATGAGATCAAATAGGGACTCTAATCATATTAAAATAAAATTTATAGTAATAGGAATATAAAATAACATCCCCCAACATAATAAATATGATCGTAAAGTAAGTTACATAAAAAGAGTACTTAAAAATAAAGAGAGATGTATGATCCCTTACGAAAATTTGGCTGTCTAACGGTGCCAATTAAAAATTCTAAAAATGAATTTATAAGAGTAAGAGGGGGTATCTCATCATATGAAAATAAAAATTAAATTATTTTGAATATAAAATAACATCCTCCAACATAATAACATGGATCATAAATGAAATGACATAAAAGAGGTTACTTGAAAAGAAAGAGAGCAGTCAGATCCCTTACCTCAAGTCTGACTTTTCTTATTCGTTTCTTTATATTCCTGAATAATAAACTTCTTTCAATTTATAATTTCTTAAGGATATCCTTTAAAGATTATTATTCAATTCATATCACATATTATAATGTTATAATAATAGTTAATTATATGAGTTCATATCAGATGTTTTTGTCGATGTTTGGTACATGAGTAAAAAATGAACTTGTTTGAAAAGAATTGTCAGTGTATTTATAAGTACATCATCTCCAGAATAGTATTAATGCTTTAAATATCATATATGTCCAGTAAATATTCATTTTATACAATTCCATAACATTTGGAGATAAAAAGAAATGAAATGAACCATTTATGGAGACAGTAGGTCGTACGTACGCATGAACGCTACATTCATTTCCTTGTCATATTAAGGGAATTAAAAATAATTTAGAGATATATATATATAATAATTCCAGTATAATATATATTTTCTATAGGTCACATAAGTTAATTAATTTCATTCTTTATACATTCCATGTACTGCATGAACGGGTCAAATCACTTGAGGGAGCGTAGTCCACACTTCCTCGTATTAAATTATCGCATTTTCACAACATGTAAAGCATAAAGGCATGATTTAAATATAAAAATACAGAAGAATATAGGAAACATACATACCATATATATTATATATAAAATACGGTGACATAATAATGGCCACCATGAAAGGTGTTAAGAGAAGATTGAACAATCATAGTTTCGTGAGGCAGTAATTCTCCATCCACAGAAACAGTATGTTATTTAACCATTAGACGAAGGTGTGTGTAAGTGTAGCTCAAATAATTAACATAAAAACAATATAGTATATTGAATATACTGGCGTTTTTACAAAATAAAGGAATAAAAAGAGTTTATGGGTTTGGAGAAGCAAAATAAAACAAAAGAACACAAGTGAAGACATTACCTTTAAATCGGGTAACTCTTCTTGGTTTGAACCAAAAGGGTTTATTTAAGATAATTATTCCAAATTTGAGGTTTCAATGATGAAGAGAGGGATTTGGAGAGATTAAATGAGCAGGGGATGGCCGAGCCAAAGGATTGAGAGGTGTGGGTAAGGTGGTAGAGTTGGGGGCCTTTTATAAGAGGAGAGGAGGGGCACCCATGGAAAGTCAAGAAAAGTTACTTTATTATAAATTTATTTTCGGATTTTAAAGGTCCCACATTGATATATTTTGAGGATAAGGTGATAAGGGTTCGAAAGATACTCATAAAATAGGCTTTTGATTAGTGTAAGTATTAGATTTTACATTATAATTTTATTTTATTTAAATCATTCATTAATGAGGTAGTTGCTGCATCATCATGGTGTCATAAATAAAATTATTTATTTAATGTCTAAACATTATAAAAAAAATACTATGATGTAGGAAATCTTTTTACCTTTCCAATAAATATTTATAGTCTAAGAGACCGTTTATTTAGACAAAATTAAAATTATTTTACTTAGGTGTTACATACTTTGGTTACATATTCCTTTCTTTAAAAAAAATATGATAAAAGGTCACTATCACACTAAAGTGATTAAATGGGGTCCAAAGGTTGACACAAGGAATCCCATGGTCGGTCATGACACCACCAATATAATTAGGACACATGTTGGGGTCATTTTATATTTTTATGATATTATTTTCTTTCCCTTAATTACCTGATTTCTATTTAAACACGATAATTAAAGATAATTACCATCGTTACTATATATAATGTCCAAAAACAAAAGAGTCTTAATTAAATAATTTATACATTCTAATTCCAAATATAGAATCTATTTTATCAAATTCAAAACACATAAATTGTAGTAATTAATTTAAAAGTAAATCCCATTGTCAAAACAAAAGACGGGTTTTTAAGAAGTAAAATTTATCCAAATATTGGCTTGTTTTTACATCTAATTGAAAAGTGAAATTACTTCCAATGAACAAAATTGTATTAAGTGATAAAAACATAATTCAATTATACTTTAAAAAAATTAAAAATATAATCTAACCATATATTTAAATAATATAAAAAAGCAGTTTTGATGTAAAATGCAACATTTTTCACTATTCATTAAAAAGAATGATAAAATTTATAAAATTTTAAAAATTGGGTATTACTATTCATAAAGGCTAGTTTATATAATATTTTAATAACATATCATTGTTTAGTGAAACTCGGTATTGTGTACAATGCAAGCTATTGAGGAAGGTTGCTCTTGCGTGTAATGCATACCAAGATAGTGTTGTTTGTAGTGAAAGATTTCTTTATATAACATTATACATAAAAACAAGATATTTCTCATAAAATATTAGGTGTTACATTCTACGCCCCTTAAAATTAATTTCTTCCTCGGAATTCGTCACTTTGTCATAAACAGATGAGGATGCATCTCCCTCATCATATCCTCAAGTTCCCATGTAGCTTATTCTAATCGGTGGGTCCTCCAGAATACTTTCACCAAGCGAGTGGTCTTGTTTCGTAAGACTTTTTCACTATGATCCAGAATCTCTATCGGCTATTCTTCATAAGAAAGATCTTGCTCCAGTGGTATATCTTCTTAGCTGAGTACATGTGAAGGATTAAGTATGTACTTTCTCATGAGAGATATATAGAACACATCGTGAACTTCAGAGAGATTCAGTGGAAGCGGCAATCGGTAAGCTACCTTCCCAACATGATCCAGTATTTCAAAAGGACCGATATACCTAGGGCTCAGCTTTCCCTTCTTTCAAAATCTCATTACTCTCTTCCAAGGAGATATTTGTAGGAACACTTTATCACCCACTTCAAACTCTAGGTCTTTTCTTCAGTTATCAGCATAACGTTTTTGTCGACTCTGAGCGGCTCTTATATGTTGTTGAATAGATCTGACCTTTTCTGTCATCTCATCAACAAGATTAGGTCCTAATAGCTTTCTTTCACCAACTTCATCCTAGCATGTTGGAGTCCTAAATTTCTTTCCATAGATAGCTTCATAAGGAGCCATCTGAATACTGGAGTGAAAGCTATTATTATAAGAAAATCCCACCAAAGGTAGGTGTTGATCCCAACAACCTTTGAAATCCATAGAGAAAGCTCATAACATATCTTCTAGAGTTATAATTTTTCTCTCAGACTCACCGTCTGTCTGAGGATGATAAGCTGTGCTGAAACTAGACTTTCTATCCAGAGTATGCTGAAGACTTTGCCAAAACATTGGGGTAATCCTTGGATCCCGATCAGATATAATGGAAAGTGGTACTCCATGCAATCTTACCACTTCCTTCACATATATCCTGGCAAGCTGATCCAGAGTGAAATCTTCTCCAATAGAAATTAAGTGTGCTGACTTCATAAGATGATCAACAATAACCCAGATAACATTATTTCCTTTGGATATTTTTGGAAGTAGAATGACAAAGTCCATAGTGATGTTTTCTCATTTCCATTCTGGTATGGGTAATGGTTGTAACATCCCCTTAGACTTCTATCTTTCAGCTTTAACTTGATGACAAACCAAGCATCTAGAGACATATTCTGTAACATCTCTTTTCATGCCATCCCACCAGAAGTACTCTTTCAGGTCCCTATACATCTTCATGCTTCCAGGATGTATAGTTAATTAAGAACTAAGAGCCTCGTCCAGTATCTCCTTCTTTAATTCTGGGATGGGAGGAACACAAACCCAATTCCAAAACCTTATTATCCCATCACAATCAAGGTTTAATTCAGGAACATTTCTCACCTTCTTTTGTAACTCTATAACTTCTTTTTATGCCTCTTTAATCTTCACATGTATAGATGGTTGAACATTCATTTGAGAAAGATAAGATTTCTCACCTTCCATTATAATTCCAAGATCCATCCTTAGTAAATCCATAAATATTGGATCTTTTTTGATCCTCATCATGGATAATCTAGCATGGTCTTGTTGACTTAATGCGTCTGCCACCTTGTTTGCTTTTCCAGGGTGGTAATTAATTGAGCAGTTGTAATCTTTAATCAGATCCAACCATATTCTTTGATGCATATTCAGCTCCTTTTGTGTGAAAATATACTTTAATCATTTTTGATCAGTATAAATATCACACCTTTCACCATAAAGATAATGCCTCCAAATCTTTAATGCAAAGATTACCGAAGCTAACTCCAAATCATGATTTGGGTAGTTTTGCTCATTTATTTTCAACTGTCGTGAGTCATAAGCTATCACCATATCATTTTTCATGAGAACACACCCTATCCCCTTCTTGGATACATCACTGTAGATCACAAACATTTCTCCACTACAAGGTAGTGTGAGCACAGGTGCACTGGATAACCTTCTTTTTAACTCCTTGAAATTCTCTTCACACTCCTCTATCCAAACGAAAATATCTCCTTTTTGAGTCAACCTGATGATTGGATTAGATAATCGTGAAGAATATTTCACAAAATGTCAATAATATCTAGCCAAACAAAGAAAACTTCAGATCTCAGTTACTGTTGTTGGTCTTGACCATCTTTTGATAAACTCTATTTTTGCTGGATCTATAGATATCCACTATTTTGATTTTATATTACCCTAAACTGAAACATTTTGAAGCCAAAATTTACACTTGGTAAATTTGGCATAAAGCTTCTCCTTTCTCAGGGTCTTCAATACAATTCTCATGTTATCTTCATGTTCTTCCTTGCTCTTTGAATAGACAAGAATGCCATCTATAAAGACTACCGAAAACTGATCAAGATAGTCTCTAAAGACTCTATTCATTAGATCCATGAAGATAGTAGGGGCATTAGTAAGACCAAATTGCATCACTATAAATCCATAGTCTCCATACCTTGACTGGAAAGTCGTATTTGGTATATCCTCCCTTTTGACCCTTAATTGATGATACCCTGAACGAAGATCAATATTGGAAAAGTATTGAGCTCCGTGTAGTTGGTCAAATAATTCATCAATGCGTGGAAGAGGATATTTGTTCTTGATAGTGATCTTGTTAAGTTCTCGATAATCAATGCAGAGTCTCATTGATCCATTTCTCTTCTTAAAAAACAGAACAGGTGCTTCCCAAGGTGACGCACTAGGGCGTATGAATCCCTTATCAAGATTCTCTTGTAGTTTCTTCTTCAATTCCTACAACTCAATTGGGGTCATTATATAAGGTGTCTTCGAAATAGGCAAAGCACCCTGTATGAGTTCTATTGAAAACTCAACTTCATGATTTGGTAGAAGACCGAGAAATTCCTCTGGAAGGACATCATCAAACTCCCGTACAATGGGCATATTCTTAATTGTGAGTTTCTCACCAACCATTTGAGATAAATGACCTTCATTTATTGGAATCAAGACCCATAAGTTAGAATAAATTTCCACTGGAAGGTTATATTTTTCCTTGCATCGATAGATGATCGCAGATTGATCAGGAATATGAAATGTGACTTCCCTTCTTTGAAAATAGATATGAGATCCATATAAGAAAATCCAATCCATGCCAAGAATCACTTCAAATTCCACTATAGAAAGGATCACAAGATTTGCAGGAATCACGTTCCCACAAACTTCAATCAGATAAAAATTGTAAACTTTTGATGCGATTGTTGTGCCATTAGGGGTTGTCCTAGATAACCCAACATCTAATTTTTGGGGCAATACGAAGATACCCTTATAAAATTATTCAGAAAAAAAGAGTGGGTGGATCGAGAATCAAATAAAACATTTTATAATTTAGAGTGGATGGTATGTGTACCTTTCACCGCTTCGTTATCATACTCCAAATCCCTGATAGAAATCAAATGTAACTTTACTTTGTCTTTCGACTTAAGAGTTTGTTGACGTCGATCATCATCAACAACCCTTGGATTAGGGCATTGATTAGCATAATTCCCCATTTCCTTCCACTTGTAACATTAAATTGTAGGAGGTGCACTCTGTGTAGCCTTTTCTTTGTTCTCATCACTAGACATCTTCTTCCCGTCATTATGGCATTCAAATTCCCAATAACCGTCTTTTCCACATTTGAAACATTTACTTGTCCCTTTAAAAAAAATCCGTCGTTGTTTCTTTCCAAACTTTTAGCATAAGGGGAAACTCATCTTCTTTTTAGTGTGCTATTTAGATTTTTCTTTGAATTCCATTTTCCTCTTCTTATCAAACGCATATGACTAATGGGTTACTCCAATCTCCATCTCAACCTTGAGAGCGCATCAAATGATTTCATCGTAACTATTGAAGTCCCATATGTCTAACGCCCTTCGAAGACTTGGTTTTAAACCACTAAATAATAAATTTATCTTACTCTCAGGTTGGATAATAATCCCAGAAGCATACCTTGCAAGTCTTGTAAATTTTTATTCATAGGTACCAACAAATTCATCATCCTTTTTCTTTAGTTCAAGAAACTCTTTCTCCAAATTTGTTCGAAGAATATGAGGGAAGTACTAATTGAAAAATAAGTTCTTGAACTTGTCCCATTCCATGGACTCAATTTCATCAAATAGCCTCATATTCTTGATAAGATTCCACTATTGATCAACTTCACCTTCCAAACAAAATACCCCTGAGATGAATTTATCATGTTCAGAACATTGAATAACTGAAAATATCTTTTTAATGGTACTGATCCATTGTTCAGCCACTAATGGATTAGTAGACCCACTGAATGAGGGTGGACGCTGCCTCATGAAGGATTCGACATAATGTTTCTCCTTCCTTTGCTCGTTTGGAAGTCCTATGTGATTCATATCTTGATAAAGTTGTGTGAGCATCGCTACAAGATTTTTCATTCTACCTCCCATAACGTTTGGTTGCTCAGGTGGATAATCATTTCATTGCCCATCACAATCAGTATTAACACAGTTCCATCGGGTTCTAGCCATTGACTAAAACCAATAAGCATAGTGTGAGAAACACTAATCATAATAGTAAAACCACATTATCAAGAATAAAATTTCACGCCTTAGGTCTTATCATAGGCGATTCATGGCCATTTCTAAAACACTAAGATTGTGTTCTATGCTTAGACATATCCTTAGGGTTCATTCTAAGGCATTCACATCCTAGTTTCCAAAGGTCGACTATACCTTTCCTCTGATACCAACAATAACGGCCCATACATTACATACATTGTTATTACTTCAAAATTGTAGCACACTTATTACAACATATAACAAAACCATGAAAGGACTATATAGGTATAGTGTCTTTAGAATCTGGGAAATAAAAACAACCGGTTCATAAATCATCTACATCGTCTCCCTTTTATTTTATCATATCTAGAGTCCATTTTGGCATATCTTACTTAATACCCTTCTTCCTAACCTGTGGAAAATAAAACATACAAAAGGGTAGGCTCAAATGCTCAGTAAGGGTAAACAAAAGAAATATCAATCATATCATATTCATAAGAACATAACCTTTTGAAAATATTATCCTGCAAAAGAGATAACAATATCATGACATGGGATCAATCATAATATTGAAATGCAATCCAAATAATTATAACATAAAACATGAAACATTTTAGCATACACACATAATCATAGAGAATCATTTTTTAGTAGTCACAACTCGTTGCCAAGACTATCCTAGCAAACAAAGTCCATTTCTGAACCGAGTTCACTCCACATTTCAGTCCTGTATCACTGAACCAGATTAAACTAATTTTACAGCCATGTCTATCTCATGAAATATTAATCTTTACCCAATGCATTGGACGGATATATATATCCCACCCTTCTCATAATGATACCGTTCGTATGTGTTCCACAAGATCATAAATCATATATCATAGCACAACCCATGTAATAAAAATTGGATTCTTAAACATCATGCCATCATAGATTACATAATATAAAAAGACTTCATAAAAATAATTCCATCATAATCAAATCAATGTAAAAATAGGTAAAGAAATAGAACCCTATATTATCTTAGAAGGAAAGTAATTTTGATAAAACACTTGAACTCCATTCTGGAGAAAAATATCCTTTCTATTTCAAAAACATTATTCCTTTCATATATTTTTCTAAAAACATAAAAATGGGTAAAATTGGATTTAAAAAATTGTATGAGGATAGAAATAATATTACATATTGAGTAAAAATGGATGTGGATGATGAATATTCCCCCGTAAATTCTGAAGTATAAACAATCTCGGATAAAAATGAGATTGCGAGATTTTCCCTTACCTTAGGTATGATTTGCTTCGCAAGTGTCTTAACCTCATGTATAATGATTTAAATAATGTCATTGACTTATTCTAGAGTCATAATAATTGTTATGATATCATATATGGTAATATTATTAGCTTCTTATTAGTAATATTTCACTGCTACTTGTTATTCGGGTGTTTATTGCTTTTTTGTTCTTATACCTGTTTTGTCGAATAAATTCTTATTCTTCATTTTAGGTTATAGATACCTCATTTAAATAACGGTATTAGAATAATATCTATCATATTTATTCATTAAATTCATTTATATAATCATTATTCAATGAAGATCATGTAGAACGAGGCGCATTACATCGTGGAGACGGTAGGCCGTACGTACGCACGAGCGATGATATCGATTCCATGATTGTGGAATTGTATTGGAGTGTATGTATACTATTTCAGAATCAATATAACTTTACAATAATAATATATATTTATTTTTTACACCATTATACCCATCCAAGTAAGGTGGTGATGGAAAACAGATTACACCATGGCGTGGAGACGGTATTCCGTACGTACGCACGCACAGTGATTTCATTTTACATAAGATGGATAGAAGGTGAAATAGGGTTTTTTCATATTTATAATAACATATCCGTATATGAGTGATACTGATGTTATTACTTCATAATGAAACCACTAACTAAGAGGAAGTAGAAGAATAAATAAATTTGAAAGAATCGGTAACAGATATTACCTCTTCTTCAACAAGCCTCTTTGAAAACTCCTCTTAGGGAACTAAAATTGGTCTTTGAAGAATACCAAGACCTCTATAATATTACTAGGGAAGTGTAGAAGAGAAATTGGTTGGGTTTTTAGGAGCTTGAATGCTCAAAGTTGTGTAAAGAGGAGAGGGAGGAGGTACCCTTTTATAAGGGAGGAGAGGGGAACCTTAGAAAAAACAAAAATATTATTTTATAATAAAGTCATATTTGGTTTTTAATAGCTTAAAAATGATTTATTTCAAAGATAAGGTGGTTATGGGTCTAAAACATCTCAACCAATTGGTTTTAGACAAGTTTGGGTTACTATTTTAACGTTATCATTTAGATTTAACTCTAAGCTAAATAATTTCACTTTTACCATGTCTTCTTGTTTTCTTACACTATATGGTTAATAAACTTACTATAAAAACACAAACGAACCCCAAGTGGTTCACTAATAATATATATAACCTTATCTAAGTCATTTTTCTGAATATTATATTTTTAGGAATAAAATAACAATTAATAATATAATATTTGTTTTAAAAACTATTTTATGTCAATTTTTACACTATTTGGTAATTCATTTTTGTGAAATTCATAACATCATGATTAGTTCTAACAGAGTTAATTGAATCAATAATAACATGTAATATTAACCGAAAAATTAGTTTAATTTATAAAAAGTCTCAAATTACATTTATTTGGGTATTTATAACATCGATTATATTAATATTTCATTAATAAGGTAATTACTGAATCATCATTGTATCATAAATATATTAAATTATTTAATGTCTAAAAATTACAAATAAAATACCATTATTTATGAAAGATTTTTATCTTTATAATGAATATTTATAGTCTAATTTTTCTTATTTGTAACCCCGTATTAAAAATATTTTAGTTATTAAACTTTGATTTTAACTATTTTAATTCTTTAAATAATATAATATTAAATGTCTTAATATAATCCAGATGGGAATAAATGGTCATATGTTATTACTAAGGTTGTTTTTGGTCGAATTAAATTTATACAATAGAATTAGGACATTTTTTATGGTAATAATAATACCATTTTTACCCTTAATTACCCTATTTACTTCTAACTGTGGTAAAAAAAGTAAAAAGTTACTATTCACCAAAAATTATTTTTATCTTATTAAACCACATTTTACTCCTTGATATGAACTTTGTCCATCGTATTTTCAAAATTCCACTCATAGAAGCGGTAAAATTAAGTTTTATTTAAATTTTCAAAAAGCTCCTAGGAGGTAGGCAAAAGACGGTGCAAAGTTCAATAAAATTTTTATATATCTAAAATTTTTATAAAATGACTCCAATAAATTATATTAAACTTATATAGGTATTATGTATCAATTTATACCTAAACTAAAAATAATATAAATAAATATTTAAATAAAAGTCGATTTTTTAATAGTAACTCGGTGTTTTCACTATTCATCAAAAATTGAAAGTTTTCAGAAAAATACCAAAAATTCACCTAGGATAATTTCGATATTCCGAATCCAAAAATGAAGTCCATTTTGAAACATAAAATTTATAAAATTTCAAAAATTGGGTATTACTATTCATAACGGCTAGTTTATATAATATTTTTAAAACATATCGTTGTTTAGTGAAACTCGATATTGCGTACAATGCAAGCTATCGAGGAAGGTTGCTCTTGCGTGTAATGAAAGTCAAGACAGTGTGGTGTGTATTGGAAGATTCCTTTATATAACATTATACATAAATACAAAATATTTCTCATAAAATCTCAGGTGTTACACGCATGTAGCACATTATAAACTCCTTATTGTTTGTAATAAAAAAAACTTTTCCGTCGGAATCAAAAATTTTAAAAGATTAAATTTCATTTAAAAATATATATTTCATAAAAACTCAAGTAGTTTCATATAATATTTATGGTTTGGGGATTATATAGGGTTAGTGGTAAATATATGTCCTTATATCTCAAACTCATTGATTCAATTTAAGGATTATAAATAGATACTTAAAATCTATTGAAACTAATTTGAGGAATCACCGATGAGAATATTTATCTAGGTGAGGTTTCACAAATAGTCTAACAATATGGAACCTAATAAAAATTGGAATACAAGATTGTTATACCCATGATAGCCCTATAAATTTTGGATGAAAACCCTAGGTATGGTTTTTCTAGGGATGTGTGATCATTATTATTAATGTAATCCTTAATCGAATGTCATCACTCAAGAATTTTGTAACTAATCGTGTATTTCAAGAGATATTAGAGGAGTCCTGGATATATATGCTATTAGGTAAGTTAACTATTAAAATGGGGGACCAATATAGGTAATATAGGTGAGTGGGACTGTGGTAGTCTACATAGGTGAGTGGTAAACCGTGTCATGTGACATTGTTAAAAGCGGAGCTTAGTTATGCTTTAACGACCCAAAATTTTATTAATGAAAATTTCCCTTGATCTAATTAAATTTTTTATTTTATAATATTTTTATGTAAAACATATACACTTCATTTGTTTTTTGTTTTTGGATTTTAAAATACCATTAAGGATTCTGACCATTACTAATATATCCATTGAATATTGATCAATTGATTAGTATAAATATTGGGCTTTAACAAATCCAATTTACTCAGACAAAGGAGTCTATAGCCTCATCCAGTATAATTTCTTCATATAAAGCACATTTTTTAGATCTAAAAAAGGAGGTGGTGTTACTGGGCTTCCCTCTTGACCAAGCCCAAGCTGAGCTTCAACATGTTAATCTCGAACAAAACCTCATACGAGAGAAGTGTAAGTTGATAGAGATTACCACCCGAGCGATGTTATCTAAGCCACCCCAAGAGTCTATCACCATTGCACACCTAACCCTTAAGTCTTATGTGGATTTTAAATGGGGTAATTTTACAAGACATTAGCACTATGATTATATGCATTATTGTTTTATATAATAAAGAATATAAATTCATTTTATTATTATTAATTTGTAAAACAATTTAATGCACAAATAGTATTTTTAGTTATTATTCAATTAAAAATCTATTTAAATGAATTAATAGATTTTTGAATTAAATAATATTTTAATAAAATATTATTAATATGTTACTTTTTATTAAATATAATGATCGTATAATTTTTATGAATACAATTGGGATTTTTATTAAGGTTTGAAAGTCAATTTTATCAAAAACCATGAATTTTTAATAATTATCTGTTTTTATTTTAAAAGTAAAAAATAAAATATTTTGAAAATTATTTAGATAAAATGAATATTATTTTTGGAATCAGGATATTTAAATTCTCCAATTTTAATTTTTTCATAATTTTCTGAGACAGTTGAATGTTTGGGTAAAAATTTAATACCATTTAATTATATAATTTGTCTTTTGACATAATAATGATCAAATAGTGATGTAATAAAATAATATAAATTGTTTTTCATCCAATATATGTTATAACTTTAAAATAATGTGACTTTAGGTTTCTTTGATTTATTTTAAAAAGCCTTAGTGGACCCTCCAAAACATATAAAACATTTTATTTTTTAAATTTACTTTCCGTGAGAGTTTGACTCACCTCGACATAAGAAAGCATAATATTTTAATAATTTCTTCAATTTAACTTATAAAATAATGTTTTTGAATCAAATTTTTAAAAAACCATGCATCAAAACCATGGTCTGGTTTTTTGTTTTAATTAGTTTATTGTGGGGTGTCCAAAACCTAAATAATAAAGAATTACCTCTTTTTTCTTATATAATCCCACCCAATATCCCACATTTTCTTCACAAAAAGCCTTTTGAGCTCAACCAACCTATTATATAATGTCTATATAATCCCCCAAGGTGCCCCCAAGTTCCCAAGAAACCTCTCTCAAGCCCCTCCCAATGCTTTGGCATCACACTTCCAAGTAATGGATTTGTTCCTTTCCCATTGTTGTTAAAATTTATTTATGTTGTTATTCCATTTTATTTTCATTTAAAAATGTTGGGGTATGATTTCTAACCTCACCCAGGATTCCCTCCTCATGTTTTAATGATGAGAGACCTATTTCTCACTCATTAATGCCTCTCATTTACACCTGTTACCATGCCAAAATTCTGTAAGGGATTTCCCTCTCCTCATTTCCATTCAAGAAATTATTTTGTATTACGAATCTAAATTCCATTACATATATTGGTTCATGTTCATATATTCCCCCATTAATGTCCATTTCATATAAAAATTATGATATTCCCCTTTCTCTCTCATAAATGATTTGTATTAATTCTTATGTCACATCGTTATGTTGCCGAAACTGCACCGCGATTTTCCAAGATGAAGGCACCGTGTAGTGAATACCATGCCCATTTCTCTGTCATGGGTATTCACCATTATGCACATTTAGATATTTATTATATAATTTAATGTATGAATTCTAAAATACTTTATCATGGAATAAAAAAATATTTTTAATGAATCCATGTTATATGATCCACGTGGAACACTTATGCATGAAATGAAATGATAAAGAAGGTGCACCCTGATAGCACTCTAATAAATTTTTTAAAGATTAGAATCATGATACATAAAGTGAAATGAGGGTTTAATAGTTATAATTCAAGTGAAAATAGGGTTTACTCATGCTCTATGTCTAATGATCATTGGCTTATGCTAATACCTTCTTAAATGTTGTTACCACATTTCCATGTTATGATAATGATGCTATATCGAGGATTTATGTTCATGTTTATATTATGATCCATTGATATGTATATTGCCTAACATGTATTTTATTCTTCATGTTATTCCTTTTTATTCCCTTACTGGGATTTATATATCACCCTTTAATTAATCATGTCCTCTGGTTATCCCGTGCAATGCTATGTGTGAATGAATGATGTGGTCATGTAAAAGAAGCTTTCAATAAGATGTTGTGTTTTGTGTTTTAAGTTGTTATGTAATGTTTCTAAGCCCGAAATAAAATATACCTATCGAGCTTCTATGTTGTTGAAAGTGAAATTTTTATCTAATAAATCATGTTTAATTGTGTAATATAGAGAAGGATTGTTATAGTTGGTATCAGAGGGAGGTTTTGTTATTTTTTGGATTAGGATTAGAAAACAATAGTAAAGCCTTAGAGATAAGACTACATATACTGAAAACATACCTAAATTTTAGTGAGTATTAATTAAGTGTTTTTTCAAGAAAATAAATCCATGTCTGGATACGAGTAGGTAGATACGGCTCTGGCATAGAAGTATCCACGGGGTAAAACCAAAAAACACCGCTTTGAGTTAGACTCGAATGGGAATCGGTGCATGAAAAAGGGCCTTAATGCACTCTTTATTACAACACTCTCAAAGTATACGCTTCGGTAAATTCAAAATATTAGTATGAACCATTATTATGGTAATTAAAAAAATTCCCCCAAAGAATATATGATGGGAACTAGATCATGGATAACATAGATTTAAGGCTTAAACTAAAAATTTCAGGATATAAAAGTTATTTATAAGTCATACATGTTTTTTCTTCTGATTACCCCTTATTTGTTACCCCTAAATTTTCTTTTATTAAAGCCAATGGCCAGTAATAGGAATACTCGGGCTAACAACCAATGTGAAGATCAATGTCAAAACTATTCTAATTAGATGCCTGATCCGATGGGAACGACAATCGCGAACATTGTCACAATACTCTATCATTTAACTAATGTTTTGAATAGAATCATGGGTCAAGAGAAACATCCAACACACCCTCCCCAAGAATGAACAAGCTGTAATCGAGAGATTCATGAGACAAATGCCTCCTATATTTAATGCATCATATGATCCCTCGATCGCCCAACAATGGATCAAATCCATTGAAAAGATCTTCTCCGTCCTTCATTGTTCTGAATAGGAGAATGTTATTTTGTTTGATTATTGTATAGAGGGTGAATCAGATCAATGGTGGACATTGGTTAAGAATACGAAGCCTGAGAAGGAGACTGAGGCATTGGAATTAAAGGATTTTTGAAAGTTGTTTTTCGATAAATATTATTCATGTACCCTTCGACTTAAGATGAAAAGGGACTTCCTTTACCTCAAGCAAAAATATGATGAATTCGTCGAAGAGTATGAGGAAAAAATCACAATGCATTCATGATAAGCTTATTTATTTTTTGTTACCACCTAATTCAAGGTTTCCTGCATCTTTGGTGGGCTAAAACCTAGCCTACGGAAATCTCTGGTGATCCGTGACTTAGATAGCTATGAGGAAATTTTCTGATGTTCCCTCAATGTATAAATGGACAACGTAGAATCTCAAGGGTATTGTGGGGATATGAAGCATAAGGTGGACTTCAATTATGGTGGTCCAATGGATAAATCCCACATTTCTAAGAAAATCATGCACCCCACTTTCCAATGTTGTGGAAAAAAACACCCCAAAAATTTCCTAAAGGGGCTGAGGAAATGATTTAGGTGTGAAAGAGAAGGGAACCTGGCCATTAATCACCAACAATAAAAACACGAGGCTGCGATAGATGAGGGGAATGCTCTGCTTGACCCTCAACACGTTGTTCATTGCTTCGACTGCAAGGAACCATGGAACTTTTCAAACCAGTTCCCTAAGCCAAGGGTTTTCAAAGGAAACCAAAAACCTCCAAAGCAGCAAGTCTGATATTTTTCCTTCACTACCGCCTCATTTAACTTTTAAAACGAAGTGGTGATAGGTATTCTAGTCATTCATTCCTGAATAGAGAATGTACTCTTCAATTTTGGTTTTATGCGTTCTTTTGTATCCAAAACGTTTAGTAGAACAATTCTGACACCACCATAAATAATGGAAGTAAAGATGTTGTTGAGAAAAAAATGGGGAAATCATTTCAACCCATGAGTAAAACACCTCCACTATCAAAATTTGTGGATTCAACTTCCTAGAAAACCTCGTCATACTCCCTCTGGTAAAATTTGATGTGATTCATGGAATGGATTGGATTTCCTTATATAGAGAGAACATAAATTACCATGAGATTAAAATCACTCTACATGTGGAGAATTGACCCCTGATTCTATACAAGTGGATAGTGGAAGATGGATAATATATAGAACCATCATCTCAAGCATGGGTATTACTACCTTATAAGCATGCATATCTGGCTCAGATGATTGAGTCCAAGGAAGAATCCATCCTTGAATCCATGCATTTTGATAGAAAATCTGCTGAAGTGTTTTATGAGTTATTTCCTTGCCTTCCTCCTAGAAGAGATGTTAAATTATCAACTGATCTTATACCTGGGGTTTTTTCAAAATACAAGACTCGGTACAGAATGAATTTTGTGGAGCTTGAGGAGCTTAAGAAACAATAACATGAGAATCTGGATAAATGGTTTAAATGCCCAAGTGCTTCACCATGGGGTTCACCAGCCCTCTTTGTTAAGAAGAAGGATGGGTCAATGCGCCTTTTCATTGATTATCGTGAGCTCAATAAAATCAGAATAAAGAACAAGTATCCTCTGCCAAGAAATAATGACTTTTTCAGTTAGCTACGTGGAGAACCATACTTCTCCAAGGTGGATTTGTGGTCAGGATATTACCAATTAAGGCCAAATAAGGAGGATATCTCCAAGAATGATTTTTTGTATAGAATATGGGCACTATGAATTCATATTAATGCCTCTCGGACTCACTAATCCTCTAGTAGTCTTCATGGAATTTATTAATATATTCTTTAGAGATTAACTCGAATTTTTTTTGGTTGTCTTTATAGACAATATTAACTTATACTCTAAAACCAAGGAGGAACTTGAGGAGAATCTATGAACTGTACTAGATACATTGAGAAAGGAGAAACTCTTTGTAAAGTAAAACAAGTGTGAGTTCTAGTTGAAGGAGGTCTCATTCTCAGGTCATATCATCATAAGAAATGTTATATCTATGGATCCCTCCAAGATAGCTACAATTTAGGGATGGCCGAGGCCAACATCAGTAACGAATATCCATAGCTTCCTAGGGTAAGCAGGATATTATTGCTGATTTGTGAGAAATTTCTCATGATTCTCCAACCCTCTTACCAAGATAAATCATAGAAGAGTAAAGTTTTCTTGGATTAATGAATTTGAAGATAGCTTCAAGGAGTTGAAAAGGAGGATTATGAATTAACTTGTGCTCACATTACCCACAATTATAGAACTTTTGTGGTATTCAAGGATTCTACAAAGAAGGGAATGGGTTGTGTGTTGATGAAAAATGAAAAATTCGTTGTATATTCTTCAAGGCAATTGAATTTTCCGGAGAAAAACAATCCAACACAAGATTTGGAGTTGGATTTAATAATCTTCTCTTTAAAAATTTTGTGGCATTACCTCTTTTGGGAGAAGTGTGAGATATATATGGATCACAAGAGCCTCATGTATATATTCACATAGAAAGAGTATAATATGCACCAAAGGAGATGGATAGAGCTGATCAAAGACTATGACTACACGATCCATTATCACCCTTGGAAAGCGAACAACGTGGAAGATGCACAAATTAGAAAGAACCCATAAATTATATCATTGATGAGAGTTGAAAAAGATCCAATATAATTAGATTTGAAAAATAATGGACATGGGAATCATAAAGAATCGAAAATCATTAACACTTTCCCAAATGATTGCTCAAACATATCTTTTGGAAATTGTATTGGATGCTCAAAATTTTGATGTGGGATTTCAGAAGAAAGTGGAAACTATCAAGAAAATGGAAATCCTAGGATTTAAATGTTAATGAAGAAGTAATTCTGAGATTTGGGACAAGACAATGTGTTCCATTAAGTCAATAGTTAAATAAATAACTTTTGGATGATGCACATAGTTCTAATTTCTCCATTCACCCAAGAAACAAAAAGATGTATCGAGATCTCAAAGAGAATTATTAGTGGGATAACATGAAGAATGAGATTGTTGAGTATACATCAAAAAGTGTCTGGTATGTCAACAAGTGAAGGATAAGAGGTAGATGTCCGAGGGGATGATGCAACCATTACCCATACCAACATGAAAATAGAAGATCATCACCATGGACTTTGTCACTAGACTTTCGAAGACATTCAAAGGAAAAAATGCTATTTGGGTTGTTGTGGATCATCTTACAATGAATGCACACTTCATTGAAATTCAGGAGGATTTCTCAGTGGATCAACTCGCACAGATATACATCAGAGACGTGGTAAGGCTACATGAAGTAACACTATCTATTGTATCCAATCTAGATCTAAGATTCTTCTCTATGTTATGGAAGAGTCTTCAACATTCTCTAGATACTAAGCTACACTTCAGTACCTCTTATCATCTTCAAACTGATGGAAAATCTTATCAGACTATCCAAACATTTGAGGAAATGTTGAGAGAATGCTCAATGGATTTCAAAGGAGGATGGGATCAACATCTTCCTCTAGTTGAGTTCTTTTATAACAACAGTTTCCAATCATGCATCCAAATGGGTCTTTTTGAATCCCTTTATGGGAAGAGGTTCAGGACATTGGCATGTTGGGAGGAAGTTGGGGAGAGAAAACTCCTAGGTTCAGAAATGGTAGAAGAAATGGTGGAGAAGGTTAAGACTATCCAGCAGCACGCTAAAGCTTCTTAGAGTCGAAAAAAGAGCTATGTTGATAATCGTCGACGAGACCTAGATTTTGATGTAGAAGACGTGGTATTCCTCCATATATCACCATAGAAGAGAGTTATGAAATTTGGAAAAATGTATAGCTTATTCTAAGGCACAGTGGCCCTTATGAGATCCTTGATCATAGTGGAGAAGTGGCCTATAGGCTAGCACTCCCACCGAACCTATCTCAAGTAAATGATGTCTTCCATGTATCACTATTGAGGAAGTACATACCTGACCCATCACATGTACTCAATCCAGAGGTGGTACCATTAGATAATAACCTATTTTATTAAGAGAAGCTATTCAAGATCTTAGATTGTAAGGAAAAAGTTATTCGAAATAAGACATTGCCCTCATCAAATTGTGTTGGGGAAACCATAAGTATGAAAACGCAATGTGGGAATCAGAAGAAGTGATGAAGCTGAGTAACATTCATCTATTTTAGTGCATGAAAATAAAATTTTGAGGGAAAAATTTCTTAAGGGTGGAAGATTGTAATGACCCAAACTATTATTAATGAAAATTCTTCTTGATATAATTAAATGTATCATTATGTAAAATGGTTATGTAAAACATATTCACGTCCTTCATTTTATGTTTTTGGATTTTAAAATACCCTTAAGGATTCTGACCATTTCTAATATAGCAGTTAAACTGTGATAAATTTTTTAGTATAAATATAGGGATTTAACCAATCCAATTCACTAAGACAAAGGAATTGATGGCCCCATCCAGAAGAATTTCTCTATACGAATATCATTTGTCAGAGCCCAGAAAGGTGGTGGAATCACTGGGTTCACTATTAACCAAGCCCCAGCTGAGATTCAACTTGATAAGCTTGAATGGAACTGCAAAAGGGAGAAGGGGAAGTTGATAGAGATTACAACCTGAGCGATGTTATCCAAGCCACCCCAAGATTTTTTCACCATCGCACACCTTACCCTTATGTATAATGCGGGTGTTATAAGGGGTTATGTAAAAAAGACTTCATTTCTATGATTGTATGAATTATTTTTTTATATAACATAGAATATACATTCTTTTTTATTATTGGTTCTTTGTAAATATTTTTTAAATCATAAAAAGTATTTTGAGTTAAAATTCAATTAAGATATCTATTTTGATGAGTTAATGTATTTTTTAATTAAATAATATTTTAATAAAAAATTTCTACTAAATTAATATTTATTAAATATAATTATATTATTATTTTTATGAATACAATTGGGATTTTTATTATGGTTTGAAAGATGTTTTTATCAAAACCCATGAATTTTTGATAAATGTCAGTTTTTATCTGAAAATTAAAAAATCGCATATTTTAAAAATTATTCAGATAAAATTAATATTATTTTTTAAATAAGGATATCAAAATTATCCAATGGTGAATTTTCATAATTTTCTAAGACAGTCGAATTTTTGGGTAAAAATTAAATACCATTTAATTATATAACGTGTTTTATGACATCATAATGGCCAAATAGTGATAAAATAAAATACTATAAATGGGATGTTTTGAAAATATAATTTTTTTAAATTTAAATAATGTGATTTTAGGTTTATTTTATTTATTTTACAAAGCCTTAGTGGACCCTCCAAGACTTATAAAATATTTTATCTTTAAAAATTGATTTACTTGATAGTGTGACTCACCTCGACATAAGCAAGCATAATATTTTAAGAAGTTCGACCATTTACCACATAAAATAATATTTTACACTCCACTTTGGAAAAAACAATGGGCAAAATCATGTGTTGGGTTGTGGTTTTAATTAGTTTAATTGGGGTGTCCAAAACCTAAATAATAAAGAATTCCCTCTCTTTTCCTATATAAACCCAACCATGTTCCCACTTACTCTTAACTAAAATACTTTGGATATCATCAAAAATATAACCTCATATCTCTATAATCACCCCAAGTCACCCCAAGCTCCCAATAATCCTCTTCCAAGCCTCTCAAAATACTTTGGGATCACACTTCCAAGTAAGGGATTTCTTCCTTTCTCATTGTTGTCCAAATTTATTTTTGTTGTTATTCCCTTTTATTTTCAATTATAAATGATGGGGTATGATTTTTAACCTGCCCCATACTTCCCTCATCATGTTTTAATAATTAGAGACTTCTTTCTCTCTCATTAATTCCTCCCATTTACACCTGTTACCATTCTGAAATTTAGTAAGGGATTTCTCTCACCTCATTTACATTTAAGAAATTCTTTTGAAATATGAATCTAAATTCCATTAAATATATTGGGAAATGTTTCTAAATTTTCCATCACTATACATTTCATTTTACATATTATGAGACACACCTTTTTCTTTCATCAACCATTTTTATTAATTCTTATGTCGTGTCGTTATGCTGCCAAAACTGCACCGCGATTTTCCAAGCCGAAGACATTGAGTAGTGAATCCCATACCCATTTCTCAATCAAGGGTATTAACCTTTATACACATTTACTTATTTATTATATATTTTCATGTATTAATTCTTAATTCCTTTATCATGTAATAAATTATGATGTTTAATGAATCCATGTTATATGATCCATGTGGAACACTTATGCAATAAATGAAATTATTAAGAAGGGTGCACCCTAATAGTGCTCCAATGGATTGGGTAAAGATTAGTATCAGGATACATAAAGTGAAATTATGGTTTACTCATGATAATTCAAGCTAAATTAGGGTTTACTCATGCTCCATGTGATATGATCCATGGTTCATGCTAATATCATGTTAAATATAGTTGTTACATTTCTGTGTTATGATAATCATGTTATATCAGGCCTTTATGTTCATGGTTCTCTTATTCTCTATTGATATTAATATTTCCTAACAGGTATTATATTATTCATTTCAGGACTTTTTAATTCCCTACTAGTCATTGTAGAACACCATTTTGTTAATCATGTCTCCAGGTTATCCAATGGAAAGCTATGTATGAAGGGATGATGTGGTAATGTAAAAGAAGTTTTCAATAAGATGTTCTGTTTTATGTTTTAAGATGTTATGTAATGTTCTTAATACCCAAATAAATTATAACTATTGATCTTATATGTTTTATCAAGTGATTTTTTATAATAAATCATGTTTAAGTGTGTAATAAAGAACAAGGTTGTTATATATGTGACCCATTTAAAGACACATTGGGATGGATTGGGAGAATCTCCTCTTGGGGAGACCTGAGAACCATGTAAAAGAGGTATTGGTGGTCAAAATCCTCCAAAACAGGGTATCTGATTGAATGGTTTCTAATTTGGTATGTTTATAAGATATTGGGGTGGTGTATAAATGATTAACACAATAATCCCCATTTTGGATGGATATTGAACTAGGATGGTTCCCCCTAGTGACTTGGGTGGTCTTCATAAGGAGGATTTCTCTCCTTGGAATTATTTATGATCTAGGAAATATGGCATTTGAATGTTCGTATTCATTAATTAACACAAATAACCTTTACTTCATTTCTTTTGACCTTTTTTTGCGTCAAAAATAACATATTGGGAACATTTAAAAGTTTAGTTTTGACATCGAATGCTCAAGTAATACTAGGGATTTTACTTCATACAATATCCAAACTATATTACATAACTTAATGTAATTTTTGGTTGAGGATCTGGATTACCTAACATAGTCCACCACACCAAGGTGTTAAATAACTAGTGTTAACCACTCTGGGTTCCCATCTCATTTTGGTTGGGCACCTGAAATGAGCATGAACAAGACTAAGCATATTGTGTGACACAATTTTAAAGTGAGGTGCATTGGGGTTTTGTTGATAGAGATCATGACATATAATATATTAATGGGACTTATATGTTTTAAGATCCATTTTATATCCTCCACTATAAAAAATAACCTTATTAGTGAAATGATTGAATAATTCCATGGAAAAAATTGACTGCCAATAATCAGTTTGACCACTTACATGAACAATGTTATATTATTTTAAACATTTTTATCATGGATTATCTTTAAAACATAAATATTGGTAAAATATTATATTAATTAATAAGTAATGTTATGTTTAGGATTCGGGAATGGTAATATTATTATTAAACATATTATCTAAATAACACCTTATATTTTCATATACTACTGAAACAAGAACATTATGAATTTCATTCTTGTGATTCATACCTAGATCTTCCATAAAATGAAACCATGGATTTATAAATCATTATAACAATAAAATTTCAATTCCAATATTATTACAGAGATTATGAACTTGTAAATGTTGAATGATAATCGATATTCTCTTATTGAAACAACCAATGAATTAAATTAAACTATTGAAATTTTATAATAATAACAAATCTTCACTAAATAATATATATGTAATACATGAATACAATTTTTTAAAATTTAATGTAATAAATGTAAATAAGGTTTTCAAATAGATTATTAACAAAAATATATTTATTATACTATGAGAGATATCTTGTTTCATGAAGTTGGGAGTAAAGGTAAGAGGAATATTATTTATCTCTATTTTTCATTGAAATAATTATATTTAAAGTTTTTATTATCCATGTTATTTTATGGATGTATTCTATATCCTTAATTTTATTTATAGGTTTTATAATATCCATTTTCAAAAATGTAGGATTATTTATGAAGGAAGTATAGTAATCATTTTCTCTCCTTTTCCTTGCATTTCTCACAAGGTCTCTTTCACCCAATGATTTATTTTTTTCTCTAACATGATTCCTTTTAATGTTTTATTATTATATGTTCATTAAAATACTTCATTTCCTTTTTAATTCCTATTATAATATTTTATTCATAAATTATTATTTTTAAATTTTTCAAAAAAATGTAAATTGATACATGTTTTTTATATAATTTCCTAAGATATACTAATTAATTTTGTATATATGTCAATACCATTATATGTTATAAAACTTTTATGTTTATTATGGTTCACTAGAAACAAAATTGTATTATATCATCCAATTTCTTTATTATGATGATATATTTTAATACAATAAAACATGATATTATAATATAGTAAATAAATATTTAATTATTATAACTATTTTACAATAAACATACTTTTATTTAATCAAAACAGTAAAAAAAATTAAAATTACACTCACAAAAATAATTGTAATTGTTATTTAAAAAAAATAACTTAATGGCGAAAACCATAATCATGATATATGTAGAATAATATTATACAACGAATTATGAAGGCAAAATATATTTTACTATTCTGAGGAAGAAGATATGATAAGTATTTGAAATTTTAAAAACTAATCGATTGAAATGAATGATTTTAGAGGTTAGAATAATGTATATTTAACTGAAGTATAATTATTATATGATAATTATAATATCTACTAACTATTGAAATAAAAATTGATCAACAGAATAGTAACTCACCATTTGGAATATTAAATTACCTAATAATATTATTTACCAAGAATAAATTTTTAAATACAATCATTATAATATAATAAAAAATTTCAAAAATTCAATCACATAAAATACCTATGATATTTTATTTTTAATGAATAATTTTTAAAACAACTCAAAACATTAATATTTATATAAATATTTCAATGTTATAATTAAATTATATTGATATTTATTTCGATAAAATGAATATCATTTTTAGATTTTAAACATCAAAATAAAAAAAAAAGATTATTTTTTTGTGTTTTTAAGAAAAGTTTAATCCTTAGTGTAATAATATAATTTTTTTAATGTAACATATGTTTTATCCTATAATAATGTTGTCAAAATAAATCAATTATTGTTCCAATAGGATACTGAAACTATATATAGAGGGGGTGCATAAATGTTGATCGATTTTATGCATTAAACACAATTCTTCTTTTTCACCACTACACTAATTTGTGTGAATGGATCTCACATTGTCATCTCATACTCAAACTTCTTGCATGTAGTGATGACATGAACAACCTAATATAGGAAACTAAGATTTTTATGAGTTCCACTCATAATGTGTAAGCTATTCTTTAGTGCATTGTTGATGGTTTCCAATACAAAAATATTTGATATCATATTTTCAATGAAAATTTGTGGAATGTGAAGAGACATGAACCCTTTATATTTAGAACTAGATAGATTACATAAAAAACACATTGTAGTATTAGTGGGAACCAACATTCCCTTAACCACAATGGCTGAAAACATTCTCTTCCCTCCAAAATTGGTGTTGGGCCTAAAAAGGAATATAATGTGATGATGGGTGGTGAGTCAGGGTATACCAATTTTTAAATGATACATATCAAAAATAGTGTTCTAATACATTTAGTAAATATATTTTTTTTCTTATTTCAATATTTAATTGATAAATAAGTAAAGTGGTACATGAATAATTCTTACATGGATTACCCATTACTGGTTAATCCATAGATTTTATACTAGTGATGTGATGGTGTGATGAAATCACTAAGCACACTTCTTGTTTTACACTTTTTTGTCACACTAACTCTACATATTTAAAACCTCTATAAATAATGTAGAGAAAATATTTATATCCTTATAATAATACACTCATAACTAATGTTGTAAATATTTTTATGCCTTGTAAAAATAATGATAATATTACTCCAGTGATGGGGATGAAATAAACAATATTTTAATCTATATAAAAAATCCTAGATCTTCTAGTGATATGGAATCATGGTTCTCATTATATACACTTATTATATTTCATCAACACAATTTTTAATTACCTCTATATTTTCCAACATCACACACTAGCACCACATTCCTTATTATTATAATTATTTTCTATAAGGATTCTTTCTCATCATTACCATTAAATATATTTATTAAAATATTCTCTTCATTACCTTCTCTTTAATAATCATTACGATACCAAAAATATGGAAAATTAATAAATTATTTGATTCCAACCACATTTCATGATTGAATTCCTTTCAAAAAATCCACATCTTTTCTTTTTATATTGTGATGTATTTCATGTTTTTAATTTCTACCATTAAATATGAGTCAAGGATGGTATGGATCTCTCAATATTTTCTCAACTCAAAAATTCCATTTATTTTGGATTCATTTAAAAAAACTAATTACCAGGATTTTCTCCTCCCACGGTCTAACACCTTTGAAATATTCCTTTCATTATTTGGATAAAAGTATTAAACATTAAATACCCTATAGTGAAACTCCATGTGAATCATCTCATCATTATTTAACTACCATCTTCATATAATTTATTCTTATATCATAATTATCATTAAAAATAAAGATGTTTTTTTATTTAGAATAAAATCAAAATCATCATTTGAATTTATTTCTATAAAATTAGAAAAAAATTAAATATTTGGATCTTAAATAAGATATATATTGTCTTATGTATAACCTTTAAATGTAATAATATCTCTAAAATGAAAATTAATGTCATATATATCACCAAATAAATATTATATATCACTAGATATATATTATGTATCATAGTTCCCACCTACACATACTAATTCACCCATGATGAATCTTATGTGAGCTTTGGAAAACCTTTTGTATCACCTGAATATATTATATATCATGATATGAATGAAACATATCATAGTGATACCTATAATAATTTCCTAATTTTTCTTATGGTATTTTACATATGCATTTTCAAACTTTACGTGTCATAGGGAATATATTATGTTTCATCAAATATATGTTATATATCACATTTATGCCTCCCATACAACAAAAAAATCAACTTTAGTAACGTACATATCCCATTATTGTTTTTATAATTTTCATTATATTATATAAGATCCCTAGCCAAATCCACATGTATTTAAAGTGACTTTTTAAGACATTTATGAGTATTTATGAAAGGATATGTTAGAATCATAAAACCAAATTCTTCCATGTATTTTTTTAAAAAACAATTTGTTTTTAAAAACAAAAAGACTCTTTCAAATAGAAATTCCAAATCATACACACCAACTATAGAAACCTATAACCTTCAGAAGATGGTGTACTAAATTAATCATTAATTCATCCACTCTATTCCCACATGAATCTTTCTCAGCTTGATAAACCCAATTTAAATCAATGGCACATCATAATACACTGTATTTCCATTAATTAATTTCTTGCATCACACCCTAGTAGTAAATTACTTCTACATAATTATATATTGGATACATGTACTAAAAATAATCTTTTAATCTACCTATTTACATGATTAGTTTTTTATTTTTCTTAAATCATCATTTCCTACCATCTAACCATAAATAAACATTCCCATGATCTCCCAATTCAAACAAAAACTTATTTCTCTATGTTTACATGAGTATAAAACACATTAACCCAATTCCTCATTGAAAAATATATATTTCCATATCTCCACCTTTATAAATGAACCCAAATATTACATAATCACATAGAAATTGTCGTTGTCCAAAAAATCTATGTGGATGGAAATGGTTAGACTCTAAGACCTAATTAGTTTTTATCAAATGATTCTTTGGGGATTACCTCTATCCTGATTTCCATAACATGATGTTGATGTCCCTAACATGATGTTGTGTTGAAACATACTCTAATTTAATCAAACCATTCTAAAATTTATTCCTTATAAACTAATATTTGATCTTATTTTTATTTTACATGGAATTATTAATAGGTTTTTTTGTATTATTGATATAACTAATGTTATCACACATGATTTTATATGGAGATTTTTGTTAAACTAAAATTTCCTCAAGATACAATTTCATCTTAAGAAGTTGTGTAGATGATTGTTTTTGTCTCCTATATAAAAATTCAACCATTATAAATGAAATGAAATCATTCTTCTTACTTTTCTAATAGGTACACATGTTTCTAAGAAAAAATGTACCACAAAATTTGGAGTTTCTATCATACACTAAAAAATATCCCCATTTATTCAAATAAATCCTTCAATGATATAACATAATTATATAGACTTAAATAAAACATGCATCTAATACACCAAAGTATTGTTTTCACTTATAGAATATGGAATTATTTTTGGATAATTTTGGTAAGTTACAACATGAAAAAATAGAGAACTAGATTTCTAGTACTATACTTCATAATTATAATAATATTCTAATGAAATTCCTATAATCCATGGTATTTACACCATTTCCATAGTCATCTCCTGATAGATTCATTCTTTTTTCTACCGATGTTGTAATAACCTTAGAATCCTCCATTAAATTTCAATATAGAATATCATTGGCATATTTTGATTAAAAAATAAATATTCCATGCCTTCCATTATCACATGAAAACTATGGAAAACATTAATTCACCAATTAATGACATCTCAAACTCACAACACATGAATTATAAAAAATATTTTCATTATAATTCATTTTATCCACCAAAACATTTATCATTGACATGAATAAGAACTAGAATCCTTTAATAATTTTCCTTTGGTATATAGAGATCATGATCTACCTATCCTCATTGAAAACCAAACTTCATTAGATAATGATATTGTATGTAATACCAGTCTTTTAGTTCTTGGTATAGCCCATATAATTATTTTTAAACTATAAAACATTAGTATATATTTATTGATGTGAAATCCATATGACTACTCAATATTTACGAATTATTCATGTGATATATTAAGGAATAATGATTTTATATCCATTTGGAAAACCTTGAACAATTTTTTCTCATCTATGGAAAAAATAATAAATCTTTTTTAACATAATGAAATTTATCATCCAAATATATTCCTTAAATTCTAGAATTTCCTTTTCACATAAGATGTGTTTTCTTGTGAATCACTTTACCTTATTCATTATGTTTGTTATGGAGGAGTCATTTAGTTCTAATAATATATCTATTTTCTAACCATGAAATAATTTATGGACTCCCATTCAAATATAATTATTCAAACTCTTCATGTATATCTATAAAAACACAAAATGCCTCTGAGTATATTTCTTAAATAAATTTAATATTAGTGTCTTGTTCACAATGAAATAGAGAACGAAAATGAATTCATGATACATTAAAATAAAATATTATAATAAAAAATATCTATTGAATTGGTGGGTATGAATAGGGGTAAATGAATTATGAAATATATATATATATATATATATTAATATAAAGGTCATTTTATTAAAATTTACCCAGTTCATTTTGTGAATAATCATATATTTTACTAAAAGTTTTTTTATGCATGGTACATTTTATTTAAAAATTGAGTAAATTATTGATAAACAGTGATGTTAATAAAATATAATATTGGTTGATTAATTACAGTTTTATAAGTGTTTTATTTATTATGGTAGTTTTGACCCTTAACCCAGAGAGTGCTCCATATCCCAATGGCTTCCGAGGATCTTTCTATAAGGGCTCATCGGACTTAGTTAAGTCTGACATTGTGGAGGAAGCCCGTGATTTTTTCTATGGAGGCTTCTTTCCATGGGATTCATGTGAAACTAATCTGGATCCCATTCCTAGAATTAAGGATACATCCATCATCTGGCATTATCTCCTAATAAGTATGAACAACTTCCCTTATAAAATCATGGAATGTGTTATCAACACAAGGATTGAACAGTACCTTCCTCTTGTGATATCAGATGAGAAGAATGAGTTTTCAAGGGGAGATCTAAATAAGGGGAAATCATCCTTACACAGGAAAGGATTATATACATGAATATAAAGACCCTAGAATCAAATATTGCAACAAAACTCAACATAGAAAATCATATGACCGAATTTAGTGGAACATTATTCTCAAGGATCCCACTAGCATGGGTTTTTCTATTTAGGATACAGATTTTCTATTTAGATGTTTTTGTTCTCCATGGATATCCATTTATTTATAAGGTAGAAATTGTTTTTTTAAATTGTTCAAGGACTAGGATTGGGTGACTTTCACTCCCCTTGACTTTTCATCCTCTCTCAATATTTTCTTATCCATCTCATCAATAAGAGTGTCTCTTCTAGTATCATTCATCCTTATCAGTTCAAGTATGACACAAATGGAATTTCCCACCTTATATTTTTTTATGACACCCACATATTTTCCAATTATAATATAAATTCATTCACCGCACCAATAACATATTTGAAATATATTTTATTTGGAGTGGGCTAGTGGTTAATAATGTGAAGAGAAACCTTTTAATTTTTTCTCATTTCCCAAAGATTCAAGTTGATATCTTACAAAGAATCATGGGAATAATTAAGAGTTTTTTTCAATGAATTATCTTGGTGCCAGGATTTCCTTAGTTCTATCACCTATCAAAAATATTGATACATTGTTTGTTATAATCATATGTTAGATTTTGGATTGGAATAACCATTTTATTTCTTTGGAGGTTGGATCGCTTTGGTCAACTGTGTTGTATCTTTCACTACTTTCCATGTCATGTCAGATCGTAAGGTCCCAAAATGTGTCATGGGATAGAAAATATCCTTGCACGTTCATATTTTATGCTCAATTAGAGGGTAGAAATCACTAGATCTATTGGAGTTAGATGGCCAGACCATTAGAAGAGTTAGGTACAACATCGTGAAATTTCCCAATAATATATATGGGATATAAGAGAAAATGGATTGTGATATGATTGAGAAATTTATTCTATGTGGATTATTCATGGTGGGTATTTATGGTAATAACAAGGGCTTATCCAATACTCACTCTTCCCACTATGTCGAACGAGTCATTCCCATATATCAAATCTATAGTCTCGGTCTTAGTGGCTAGTTGGTAGGGGCATATCAATATTTGGTTCCTTAACTGGGATAATACTAATCTTAATTTTATGGGATTCCCCACACCATTCATGACCATCAAACAGGACAATATGAACCCAAAACTCATTTAGGTTTTGCTGGAAACTGATCTGTGCAAAACCTTTGACCTCATTGTGCTGTACTTTAATCTGGATTGGTGTGTTTTTATTGGCTCTTTGACCGTTAACTTCTAGGATAATGATTACCATAGAGGGAATTTGGATTAGAGATAATTTTACTCTTAGGGGGAGATCTTATGGAACATAGAAATTCATCCAAGGTAAAACTTCCTCAAATGGTAGATTAGGAACTAAGATCTCCCCATGGATGACAATATCAGGTGTTTGTGTATCCCTTTAGTTTCACAATGTTACTGTATTAAGAACTTATAGGAGGATATGGATTTATATTTTTTATTGAGGTGTGATTGGTCAAAAATTATCTAGTGATATATGTGGTCCTTCATTGACCTATTCGCTCAAGTCTCTAATAAAATATATTTTCCTTATCATTGGCTCCAGGTCCTAGGTTTTATTTCCCATGAATTGAAGGAACGCTTGATGATTCTTACTATTGGATATTGGAGTATTTGGAAGGTTAGTAACAAGTTTAGGAATAAAGGTTAAAGCTTTACCTAGCCTGCCCTTATTTTTAGATATCGAACCCTTCTAGTAGACTAAGCTCATCTTCTTTCGAACTGTTGGTGTGCCCCATCTTTTTTTTATGAATGGATGGGTTCACTACATGTAACACCCCAAGGTTTTGAAACTAAATATAGAATGTAATTTTATAATCTATCCATTAAACACAACTTTGCCACTTCTATGTTTTGAATTTTGAAAAATGGTCATCTAGAGTTGTGTTTAGTAAGTCATTTGGAGTCTGATAGAACAAACTTGATTTTTCGTGAATATTAATATACCCATATGAATAGTAATATGAATAGTAATATGAACCTAATGAATATTAAATAATAATAATATTTTATTTTCTTAAGGAAATAAGATAATGAGATCTCAATTAGTTTTTCAATGTGAAATAAAACTAATTGCATTTTTAGATTGTTATTTTTCAATTTAACTATGACTTTATTTAACAATTAAATTAATAATATTTATAAAATTATTTTTGAAAAATTGATTTCACATTTTAATTCTACATGTCAAAAAATTGTTAGTGTGAATTTTGGGAATTTTTCTAAAACAGTTGATTTTTCAGTGAATAGTTAAAAATACAGTTTTTTGTTTCGGTGTGTTTGGGACATCATTAATGATGTAATAATGATGTCATAAATATTTTATACTTTATTATTGTTAAATAATATGTGAGTTGCCCCAAGTGGATTTAACCATGGGCAAATACCATGGGAAAGCCCATGGTTATGAAAATACCACCCATGAGGTGTCCCTTGGAAATTATTAAAATAATCCCTCACTTTTCCTATAAATACCAACTCCTCCCTTCATTGACTTCATTCCCAATTCTCCCTCAACGGATATATAGCCTCCTTACATTCATATTATTACTCCCAAGGTTTCCTCAATCCCTCATGGTCCCAACCTTCATGTTCTAAGGGTTACTCTACAAGGAAAGAAAATTCTCAATTTCATTCTTTTTTCCTTTCTAGTTCTCTTTTATGTGGTATATATTTCAAGTTTCCATACCATGTTCTTATTTTTCTTCTTATTATAGATCTAAAATATATTTTTATTTATTTCTGGATAGTGTACCATTTTCCCCTCTCTTTTTAATATTTTCTAAAACCATGTTGCGTAGTCGTTAGGCTGCTGAATTTTTGTAAGTGATTTCAAAATTATTCTTTTCTTTTGAGTTATTTATTTATTCTTTATTAATCTCTTGTTACCCAAGAGGAATGAAATCTCAAGAATATTGTATATTCTGGATTTTCTCATGTTCATGAGAAATTAATCATCAGTATTCTTCTCTTCCCCCACTTGTTCAAGGAATTAAAAATATATTCCGTAATGTGTCGAATTACCGACATTGTAGATGATGTGATTTCAATTTGCATTATTTATTTCAAGTCTGGTCATGAAACCACTTATATGGTTGAACCAGGTTATAATATATGTGTTATGACTCACCCATGGTTCTGTAATTATTTGGTACTTATGGTTCTAATTTATAAAACAAAATGAGGTTGTTATTATCAAATAACCACTAAAACGGTCTAAACAAACATCATTAATGTTTTAACTAATGAATCAACATCATGGTATATAACACAAATTCATTATAAGATAATTTATATCTCTATAATTTCATTAATAATATGTATTAACAATTCTGGATATTCAACCATGTTTCAAATGAACTTCCATTCATGGAAACAAGTAAACGAACCATGAAAACCAAGGGAGAAAATGTTTCCAAAACATGAAAATTGAACCAATTGAACCCATAGAAAGGGCCATGAATTAACCTAATAAAGTTATAATAAATCAATTAAATGTATAGGAGGTTATGTAAATATTAATTAATGAAGCTAAATTTGATTATTCAGGTCATTAAAATAAACGAAGAACACACTCGAGCATAAGGTAAGGGGTTTCTCATTTCACTTTCATTTCTGTGAGATTTTCATTGTTCACCACTTATTTCTTGTATGTGGTATATGTGTACTTACATTAGATATATAATAACATTATTATCCTTATATTCATGTTATTCATTGATTCACTTGATGTTCTTTATGTTCTAGTCATTTGATTCGACTGATTACATTGTGGTAAGGGACTTTGTCTCAACTACCTTTTCGTTGTGACAAACGTTGTATTTTACACCTAATAATCCTTATGTGGTGTACCTACATCCCATTTGAGATCACTTTTCATTTGAAATTATATTTATATTAAATATAAATAATATCATGTCATTTATATGTTTGTTGTCTAAACCGTATACCATTTTACATACGGTGATTATTTGGAAAGATATTTTAATTATGGAAATATTGATAAATCTGTATACTCTAATCAATATGGATATTTAAAAGGAATATTTCCCTTGTATTGAATAAATTTATAAATAATTATTTGGACATGCAGTGGTGGGTGGGTCCCACTATATCTCCTCGATGCATTGATAGGTCTCCTGAGGCAGAACAGTTTAGCGACAAAACCTTCTAGTTTGTTTCCAAAAATCCAAAGGGTTTCTACCCATAGAACTAAACCATTTTTACGGTATTAAGATTTCATGTGGCAGATAAAAGATGTCCAATTAATAATCGTTCTCTTTATTTATTATTAGTTATTATTATTATCCATGAGGTTTTCACTATGAAAAAAATCTATGGATACAGTTTCATTCTCATTTTATTAATGGCATTAGTTGTTCATTTATTCACTATTCCATATTGATTATGTTAGGTATATTGTGATTCACATATTATTGTACTCATGCTTCCTCTATTTTGAAACCTTACTGAGCATTTGATCTCACCCCTTTCATTGTATACCTTCAACAGGTGATGAAGAGAAGATTTTTTTTTTGAGTTCCTAGGCATGTCGTTTTTAGTTTTTATTATGTCTTTTATTTTGTAAACTTTTCCAATGTAATTTTAGGTACATCTATATATATAGTTTTTCAAGACTACTAAACTAATCATTCTTTCAGGATTTTCATTCCTTCTAACCATTCCAATATCACAAGTAGTTCACCGGCTCTTTCTTAGAGGGGTCGGGGTGTTATAGTTGGTATCAGAGGGAGTTTAGCGGAAAACATGGAAACTAGAGTAAGAAATGTATAGTAGGGAACATAGCCCTAAGGTAGTATCTGAGGATTAACATACAAGAACGTCCTATTATTTTGTTAAGGAATAGATTATGTGGATATTTTAAGCAATACTTCCCTTTCTAGATATAAGCAGGTAGAGGTGGCTCTGACACAGATGTATCTAGGGGTAAAACCAGAAAACAACGCTCTGAGCTAGACTCAAACGGGAACTGGTGCACAAAAATAGGCCTTGTTGCACTCTTGGTTATGAAACTCCCGGGGGATATGCTTAGGATAATTCATATTTTCGTTAGAAACCATTATGAATGAGTTAATGTAAATTTTTCCTCAGAGGAACCATGTTTATAAGACTAGTTATGCATATAATTTCATTCTATGTTTAGTGATTTTCAATTTGAGATTCATAACACTACTGGAAAATGGACCTATCCCCACGGTTCTTCAAAAAACCGTTGGTATAGGGTACCCTATACCCACGGTTTTCGAAAACCGTGGGCATAGAGATTATATAGGAACGTATCCCCACGGTTTTCCAAAACTGTGGGCATAGGTCATCTATACCCACGGTTTTTACCAAACCGTGGGTATAGGTATTTCTCTTAAGGCCTATACCCACGGTTCTTTCCAAACCGTGGGTATAGGGTTTTCTCAAAAGGCCTATACACACGGTTTTGAAGAACCGTGGGTATTGGTGTTTTTTTCGGAAGACCTATACCCATGGTTTAGCCAAACCGTGGGTATAACTTTCCTGTAAAATGGCGGGAAAAAAAATTTCGCGAGGGAAGAAAAATATTTGGTCAAAATATGGTTTTAATTAATATAATAATAAACATACACAGGTAAATAAAAAAAGTATTCACAGCTTGGTTGGTCAGGTATACTGTCGTTTGAATGAATCCGCTGTTCGAATCTCGCTGAGTTTTTTTTCTAATAAATTACTTATAATTAATATAAGTAAACAGATGTCTCAGTAAATAAACAATATTCCCGCAGCTTAGTTGGTTCGGAGAGTTGTATCCTACAGCCGGTGCTGTGTTCGAATCACGCCGTTCTCCTTTTTAGATATGCAATTATATTATTATATTAATATAGATATATACTTATATATCAAACGCGTTGATAGCTCAGTTGGTTCGGAGGCTTTTATCCTACAGCCGGTGCTGTGTTCGAATCACGCCGTTATCCTTTTTAGATATGCGGTTATATTATTATATTAATATAGATATATACTTATATATCAAATGCGTTGATAGCTCAGTTGGTCAGAGAGGGGCGCGTCCAGTTGCGGCGATCCGTGTTCGAATCCCACGAATTCCGTTTTTGGAATTTCAATACCCACAGTTTTGAAACCGTGGGAGCAGTGGTGTGCCACGCTGGTACGTCAAGGTGCCACATAATGACATTTCTATACCCACGGTTTGGGAAAACCGTGGGTATAGCCTCCGACCCCTATTGCGACGGCTCTCAGCCCCACGGTTCCCAAAACCGTGGGTATAGGTTATACCCACGGTTTTGGGGGCTATACCCACGGTTTTGAACCGTGGGTATAGGCCGTATTTCCAGTAGTGTAAACTATTCTAGTGTATCCCATTATTTAGAAATAGCATCTAATGGAAGAAGGGGAATCAATAATCATGGAAAAGGTAGGGATCTCCCTACTGATCAAGTCAACACATTCAACGTTGGAGTAGATCAGATCATTTCCATATTGGGACAACTTAATCAAGTTGTAACAAACAACCATTCAACACCTGTGTTGGACCGTATCATGCGGCAGAAGCCCCCTTAATTCAGCGGGACTACTAATCCAGTTGTTGCTGAGCAATGGATAAATCCCTTGAAAAGATATTCATGGTGTTAAGATGCAATGAAAATGAAAAGGTAGTACTGGTAGTATATTGTCTCAAGGGCGACGCTGATCAATGGTGGTCCCTGATTCAAAATACCATGGAGGAAGAAGAGATATAGGATATAGAATGGAGGACTTTTAAGGAAATATTCTTTTAAAAATATTTTCCTCGTGAGAAATGAACTGAAATGAACAGTAAATTCCTTGGCTTGAAACAAATGGAAGAAGACAGTGTTGCAGAGTATGAGGCTTTCCTCACAAGGCTATCTAGGTATTTTGGGGATTACGTATGTGACTCAGCATAAAAGATTGATCATTTATTTTAAGTTCTTCAACCAAGTCTTCAAAGGGCACTGGCTTCTTAATCATTTTCATCATATGATGAAATTGTATCAAGTTCCATCAAAACAGATAAGGAATCTGCTAGATCAAATTTTTTTAAAGGAAACCAAGATAAGAAGAGACACTTTGATAACAAAGGAAAATGAGAAGCACCAAACAAGAACAAGGGAAAAATAGTTTCCCACTATGTGAGAACTGTAGAAAGAATCATCCTGGGAAATGCCTGAAAGGCATGGGAGTCTGCTATAACTGTGGAGAAAAGGGTTATCGATCTGATGAATGCAAGGGGAAGAAACAATTCAATGATATTCAAAGCTACAATTATAGAGAGATGGGACACTATGCAAATGAGTTTCCAAATCACCCAAGAAACATGCCTCAGAAAAAGCCAAGATAGAAAGGGAGAGCCTATGCGATTACAACCACGGAGGTTGATGTGTCTAGTGACGTGGTGGCAGGTATTTTAATTGTTTCCTCAAACTTAGCCAACACTTTATTTGATTATGGATCTTCATGTTCATTTATATCCTCACAGTTTTCCAAGAAAATTAGATATGTCCAATTTGATTTAAGAAAGGATTTGTCAGTCAAAACACCCATGGGGGGTATCATTGCAACAAAGGCATGTCGACTAGTCCCCCTACAAACACCAAAATGTGATTTAGTTGCTAACCTTATCATCATACCCATGACTGAAGTTGATATAATTCTCAGTATGGATTGTCTTTCAAATTATGATGTGAGGATTTATTGCAAGAAAAAGGAAGTTACAATTTTTGAAAATGGTGTAGAATCCCTTATCTTTAGGGAAAAAACATCACCACCCAATTCTTATCTAAAACCACCCCCAGAAGCTCTATTGAATGAAATACTTGGAGAGTAAGATAAACTAATATCCATAGGATAGAAAATAAATATTCAAATTAAAGATGTGCACATATTGAAAGTGTACATTGATGTATGTCCAGAGGATTTACCTGGACATCCTCCAGAGTGGGAAGTTGAGTTCTCTATTGATTTAATTCCTGATATAGGACCTATATCAAAGACACCCTATAGAATGGCCATTTTGGAATTAGTAGAGCTAAAGAAACAACTAGAATAGTTGAGTTAAAAGTATTTATTCGACCTATTGTTTCTCCATGGGGAGCCCCGGTCATATTTGTAAAGAAGAAAGATGGATACATGAGGATATGAATTGATTACAGAGAAATCAATACTATTACAATAAAGAATAAGTATCATATACCCTGGATTGATGATTTATTTGACCAACTTCATGGAGCTCAATAATTTTCAAAGATTGAACTTTGATTTGGATATCATTAGTTGAGTGTGAAGATGGAGGACATTCTGAAAACAGCGTTTTGAACCAGGTATTGGCATTACAAGTTTACATTAATACCTTTTTGATTGACTAATGTACCCTCTGTCTTCATGGATCTAGTAATAGAGTTTTCAAGGAATATCTTGATGACTTTGTAGTGGTATTTAATGATGATATCTTGGTATACTCCAAAATCTTTGAAGATCATGAATTTCACTTGTGCATTATCTTCAAGACTCTTAGAAGACATAAATTATATGTGAAGTTTAGCATGTGTGAATTCTGGCATTAGGAGATTTATCTTCTAGGCCATACTATCTCTAAGGATGGAATCCTAGTTGATCCTGTAAAGTCAAAGGCAATCCAATAATGTCCCACACCAACAAACATAACTGAGGTACGTAGTTTTATTGGCTTAGCAGGTTATTATCATCATTTCGTGCAGAATTTTTCCCGAATGGATAAACAACTAAAGCAGCTCACACGTAAAGGGTTAAATTTGTTTGGAACAAATATTGTGAAGAATGTTTTGAAGAACTGAAGAGAAGATTATTCAGTGCTCATATATTGACTCAACCATCGGGGAATGATGGGTTTTTTATTTATATTGATGCTTTAAAGAAAGAATTTGGTTGTGTCTTTATGCAAAATGATAAGGTTATTGCTTATGCATCATGATAGATAAAAGTTCATGAGAAAAACTATCATACTCATGATCTTGATTTAGCTGTTGTAATATTTTATTTGAAGACATGGAGACATTATCTCTATTGTGAAAAATGTGAGATTTATATTGATCACAAAAGTTTGAAGTACATCTTCTCACAGAAATAACTCCACATGAGGTAAATGAGGTGGCTTGAACTACTCAAGGATTATGATTGCACGATACACTACCACCTGGGGAAGGCAAATAAGGTGGCAGATGCTTTGAGTAGAAAGGATCATGGAGTTTTGAACAAGTTGAGAGTTGAAAGGGATCATATTTTCATGGATCTAGTAAAGAAGGATGTGGTAATAACCCTAGAAGGTGAAACATCAATGATTTTTCAAATGGTTTCCAAACCATCTTTATTAGAAAGGATACGAAGTTCTCGAGCAGATGAGGAAGAGTTTCAAAAGAATATTAAAGCTGTGAATGATGGGATATTGAGTGACATTGTATATGAAGATGGAATTTTGAAATTTGGAAAGAGACTTTGTGTTCCAGATATACCTGATCTAAAAAGGGAATTATTGGATGATGCTCATAGTTCTGATTTCTCTATACACCCTGGTAGTACTAAGATGTATGGAGATTTGAAAGAAAAATTTTGGTGGGACAACATGAAGATGGAGATTGCTGATTTTGTGTTAAGATGTATGGATTGTAAACAAGTGAATGTTGGAAGGCAACAACCTGGATGAGTATTGCAACCTCTTCCCACACCTGAGTGGAAATGGGATAATATCATGATGGACTTATTCATGGGACTACCAAAGACTCCTACAAGGAACGATGCAATATGGGTCATTGTTGATCATCTTACCATGTCAGAAAATTTTCATTCTATAAGAGAAGATCTACCAATTGAACGTCTAGAAAAAATATATATTAATGATTTTGTGAGACTTCATGGAGTACCCTTATCGATTGTTTCTAATTCTGATCCACGTTTTACCTCATGATTCTGGAAAAGTCTTCCGGAGGCCCTAGATAAAGATCTTTGTTTGAGCACTACCTACCACCCACAAACTGATGGATAATCAGAACAGACTATCCAAGCATTGGAAGACATGTTGAGGTCTTGTTCACTTGATTTTCATAGCATGTGGGATCAGTATTTAACTCTTTCGGAATTTTCCTACAATAATAGATTTCATTAAAGTATTCAGTTGGTACCCTATAAAGCATTATATGGGAGGAGATGTCGTACACCAACTTGTTGGGATGAAGTTGGTGAAAGAAAGCTTGTGGGCCTAGAACATGTTGAAGAAACAATGGAAAAGGTGAAGATTATCCTGAACCATATCAAAATATCTCAAAGTAGGGAAAATATCTATGTAGATAACAAAAGTAAGGATTTAGAGTTTCAAGAAGGAGATCACGTTTTTTTAAAGGTATCTCCATGGAAGGGTATTATAAGATTCCGTAAGAAGGGAAAATTAAGTCCCAGGTACATTGGAACTTTTGAAATTCTGGACTGAATTGGAGTCATAGCTTACCGTTTGGAAATGCCTCCAAGTCTCTCCAAGGTTCACAATGTGTTCCACATGTCAATTTTATGAAAGTACATTCCAGACCCAACAGATGTACTCAGTTATGAAGATGTAAAACTTGAGCCAGATCTATCTTATTGTGAAGACCCTAGCAAGATTCTTGATACTAGAGAACAAGTATTGATAAATCGGAAAACTCGTCTGGTAAAGGTTCTATGGAGGAACCATAATATGGTGGAAGCAACATGGGATCCTGAGGAGCTTATGTTAAATACATACCTGAGTCTTTTTAGGTAATATTTTGTTAATTTCAAGGAGGAAATTTTTGTAAGGAGGGGAGAATATAACACCCCAGGGTTTTGAAAATAAATATTTAATGCAAATTTATAATCTATCCATTAAAGAAAACTTTGCCTCTTCTATGTTTTGAATTTCAAAAAATGGTCATCTAGAGTTTTGTTTAGTAAGTCATTTAAAGATTGATAAAACAAACTTGAATTTTGGTGAATAGTTACATACCCATATGAATATTAATATGACCTTATTGAATAGTAAATTATATTATTATTTTATTTTCTTAAGGCAATAAGATAATGAGATCTAAATTATTTTTTCAATGAGAAATAAAACTAATTGCACTTTAAGATTGTTATTTTTCAAATTAATAATGAATTTATTTAAAAATTAAATTAATAATATTTAGAAAATTATTTTTGAAAAATGGATTTCACTTTTGAGTTCTACACGTCGAAAAATGGTAATGGTAAATTTTGGGAATTTTTCTGAAACAATTGATTTTTTAATGAATAGTAAAAAATACAGTTTTTAGTTTCAGTGAGTTTATGACATCATTAATAATATAATAATGATGTCATAAATCTGGTATATTTGTGTATAGTTATAATAGATTTTAGGTGTCCCATGTGGCTTTAACCATGGCAAAATACCATGGGCAAGCCCATGGTTTTGCAAATACCACCCATGAGGTGTCCCTTGAAAATTATTAAAATAATCCCTCACTTTTCCTATAAATACCAAATCTTCCATTCATTGAATTCATTTATAATTATCCCAAAATGAAGATCTGGCCTCCTTACCTTCATATTAGTCCTCCCAAGGTTTCCTCAATCCCCCAAGGCCCCAACCTTCATGTTTTAATGGTTACTCTATAGGGTATGAAAATTCTCAATTTCATTCTTTTTTCCTTTCATGTTCTCTTTTATGTGGTATATCATTCATGTTTCCATACCATGTTCTTATTTTTCTTATTATTACTGATCTAATCTATATTATGATTCATTTCTGGATAAGTGACCCTTGTGACCTCTCTTTTTAATATTTTCTAAAACCTTGTTGAGTAGCCGTTAGGCTGCCGAATATTTTTAAGCGATTCCAAAATTATTCTTTTATTTTGAGTTCTTTATTTATTATTTCTTCATATCTTCTTACCCAGGAGGAATGAAATCCCTATAATCTTATACATTTTGGATGTGCTCATGTTCATGAGAAATTCATCATCAACCTTCTTCTTTTCCCCCACTTGTTCAAGGAATTAAAAACATTGGCTTTGATGTGTCGAATTTCCGACATCATAGATGATGTGATGTCAATTTGCATTAATTCCTTCAAGACTGGTCATGAAACCATTTATATGGTTTTACCGGGTTATTATATATGTGTTATGACTCACCCATGGTTCTGTAATTCTTTGGTACTCAAGGTTCTAATTTATAAAACAAAATGAGGTTGTTATTATCAAAGAACCACTAAAAGATCTAAACGAACATCATCAATGTTTTAACTAATGAATCAAAATCATGGTATATAACCCAAAATAATTATAAGATCATTTATATATCTATAATTTCATTAAAAATATATATTAACAATTATCTATGTTTAACCATGTTTCAAATGAACTCCCATTCAGGGAAACAAGTAAACGATCCCTGAAAACTGAGGGAGAAAATGATTCCAAAACATGAAAATTGAACCAATTGAACCCATAAAAAGGGCCATGAATGAATCTAATAAGGTTATACTAAATCAATTACATGTATAGTAGGTTATATAAATATTAATTAATGAAGATAAATTTGATTATTCAGGTCAATAAAAAAAATTAAGAACACACTCGAGCATAAGGTAAGGGGCTTCTCATCTCACTTTCATTTCTATGAGGTTTTCCTTATTCACCATGTATTTCTTGTATGTGGTATATGTGTACTGAAATTTGATATATAATAACATGATTCTCCTCATATTAATGTTATTAAATGATTAAATTTAAGTTCATTAAGTTCTGGTCATTTGATTCGACTGATTGCATTGTTTTAAGGGACTTTGTCTCAACTACCTTTTCGTTGTGACAAACATTGTATTGTGCACCTAATAATCCTTAAGTGGTGTACCTACTGCCCATTTGAGATTAATTTTCATTTGAAATTATTTTTATATGAAATATCCATAATCTCATGTAATTAATATGTTTGTCGTCTAAACCGTATACCATTTTACATATGGTGTTTATTTGGAATGATATTTTAATTGTGGAAATATTGATGAATCTTTATACTATACTCTATATGGACATTTAAAATTCATATTTCCCTTGTATTGAATAAATATATAATGAATACATTGGACATTCAGTGGTGGGTAGGGCCCGCTATATCCCCTTGATGCATTAGTAGGTCTACTGAGACAGAACAGTTTGGCGACAAACCCTTCGAGTTTGTTTCCAAAAATCAGAAGTGTTTCCACCCATAGAACTAAACCGTTTTTATGATATTATGGTTTCATGTGACAGATACATGATTTCCAATTAATAACCATTCTCTTTATTCATTATCAATTATTATTATTATCCATGCGGTTTTCACAATGACTAAATCTATGGATGCAATTTTATTCTCAGTTTATTAATGGCATTAGTTTTTCATTTAATCATTATGCCATATTGATTAGGTCAGGTAGATTGTGATTCAATTATTATTGTAATCATGCTTCTACTATTTTTAAACCTTACTGAGCATTTGGGCTTACCCCTTTCATTTTCTACCTTCAACAGGTAATGAAGAGAAGATCTTTTATTGAGTTCCTAGGGATGTTGTTTTTTATTTTTGTTATGTATTGCATTTTGTAAAATTTTCCAATGTAATATGAGTAACATATATATATATCTAGTTTCTTCAAGAATACTAAAATGATCATTCCTTTAGGATTTTCATTCATTCTAACTATGCCAATATCACTAGTAATGCATCGGATCCAGCCTAGTGGGGTCGGGATGTTACACTACAACTCCGGAGAAAGTGGTACTCAGGCCCGGTGGTATAAGTGGTGTCCTCATATTTCAGTCCAAAGTAGAATATTGATGTTTCTTTCATCATTGGTACCAAGAAAGTACAAGCATAGGTTCAAGATCCCAACGGTTCAATATTCCTTAATTTCTCCACCCACTTCGGTAGTGGGTATTCCTTGCAAGATGAAGCACATGTTCTGCTCTTGAGTATTCATATGTTCTATGAGGTGAATATTGATCTGGTAGTTGGGGAGATGGACTCTTAGGCCTTCCATAGCTACCAACATAGGTCAAGGACTACTCTTTGGTCTATTACTTACCTTATATGGAAATGTAGGGGGTTGATCAAAGATCCTACCATGGTTCCACATGTATGGAATGAGGAAATAAAGTTATGTACTATCTCGCTTCTCTGGCTTCCCATGATGTGAGTTATGTTTTATTTTCTATCCTAAGGTCCCTTACCATAGTGGGTGTGAACATTTTAAAAGGGGACGAACTTGGGCTCCACTATTTTCCTCCTCTATAATTCTTAGTGTTATTATCTTTTCTCCTCTTTTCTCCCCTTTTCGTTCTTTCTCTATTATATCTCTCCACTCCAACTTTATAATAAAAATTTAATGTTTGTTCTTTGGTAATAGTTATCATAATATTTCAAAATAAAAGTTAATTTATAAAATTTATGAATATTAATTTTTCTTTTTTATATTCATTTTTTTATTCTGAGTAACAATATTATCTTAGGATAAATATTTGGGATTTTTTTGGGATTTACTTTTTGATGAAAAATATCATTTTCATGAATACTATAACCTTTATAAAATTATTAAAATATAATCATGACATAAAAATTTAAGAAAATATTTTATAAAAAATATTTATTTTATAAGATATATTATGAATTATAAAATATTTATTTTAGTTTACGGAGTGATTTTTGTTATTTTACAAAAGAAGTTAAATAATTCTTTAATACTGTTTAAAATATATTATACTGTTATTATTTTAAAATAATTTTTCATAACTTTCAGAATGTGAGCATAATAAATTTTATTATATTTTTAAATTATAAGTTCCATATTATATAACATGGATCATTTTATATTTTGGAACGAAAAATTATTTACATAGGTAAAAATTAGTTACCTTGGTAGAAACCAAAAGGGAAAAAGGTGATAACCAATGGTGGAAAATGCATAACATGGTTATAAAAAGTATTCTAATTTATTATTTTATGTGCGTATTGAAAAAAATATACACTCTATTGTTTTACATTCTAGTGTTTTTTGATACATTAAATAAGTGCACCATTTATTTTGAGATTAAAAACAACAAAAAATCCATTCTCATCACTTATAATGGGTTATCTCATCCCCACTTCAAGGAAATCCTAATTTTCCCCCATGATACTATAAAAATTTTAATTCCTTTAGAATTATATTAAACTTACATTATCTTATGGTCAAAATAAGTTTTCTTTTGCCCTTTATTTTCAAGGAATCTAATAATGATCAATGTTCTCATCATAAGAGCTGTAATTTTATTTACTAAATTTTTGAGATATATTTAACGTTTAAAAGTGGTTTTATTAAAAATATATTATTTGTTTAGTTTTTTAGTATCATTAATGATTTTATATTTTCATAAAATCATTAACAAACTTCCCCATTTTCTATTATGTAAAATGAAAATTTCATTTGTGCGCTTGTGCCAACTACTACCTTTAAAAATTATCCTATCAAAATGTTTATCTAGTTTAATTGATTTTTATTAAAACCCCCTAATATCAAGTTCACCACCATAATTATATCTTAAAAATATCATTATGATTACATAATTATGACATCATTCCAAAAAAACACATCTCATTACTATACTTATAGATTAATTATGATGTGTACTTAGTTAGGTTGGTCTACCTTCATACTTGAACAATGATATTAAATAATATCATGTATGTCTGTGAGAACATAAAAATTGATAATATATAATATTAATATGTAGATAATATTTTTTTAATGGTAATATTTTTAATAAACACATTAATCAAGATTCTTATGTTTGTGTGTTAAAAATATTCAATCATGGTAATTTTTTATTTCATCTTTAATGATCATAACCAAATATCACATAGAATAAAATTATAAAATTAATAGTAATTATCAATTATCAATTCAAGTTCCTTTTATAATCTAAAAAAATGAACTTTGGGAGAATAAAAATTAATAACACTTTTTTTTAACAAGTTCAAAATGATGAAGATTACTCATGCATGATATCAAAAAATAATAATAAGAAACTAATAGAAATATGGGAAATAAATATAAATGAAGTTTATAAAATTTTATAAATATTAATATTCATAAAAAAAATAATTGATTAAGATTGTAATTTATATATAATAAATTCAAATGATTTAGTGGATGTTGGTAATTAAGGTAAGTGCTTCCTAGTCTCATTTTTAAATGCACAGGAAATGATTGATTTTTTTAGCATATTTTTTCTTATATGATGTATACACTAAAAATTTGATATGTTGTATTATGAATTATATTTTAGTCAGGGAATCTTAATATCAATCTTGATAAATATATTTAAATGGGTTTCAATTATAAGTTACTCAAGTCATGAGTGTTTCATTTTCAATCTTACAATAAAATAAATATTATTTTTGAGATAAAATTTATATATATAATTTTTATAATTCATAAAAAAATCTCATCGTATTAATTTATTATTCATGTGGTTTTACAAATCTCGTCAAAATTAAATTTCCCATTTATGCATATCTTACCTGATGTATTAATTTGATGTCAAACCACCCGCATCTCAACTATTCAATCGGAAACATTCCTATTCCAAGATCATATTCATTGGATGTTTTCACAAATTACCTTATCTAAAAATAAATATATTTTTATGGTATTAATATAATACACATATTTTATATAAAAAATTAATTAAATAACTATTGTTTTAAATATGGTTTTTTTTGAAACGGAGTAAAAAGAATCCCTTTTTATTATTTTCCTTCTAAACTAGTATTTTAGAAGTTTTTTTATTATTATTTGTACTTCCTATCTATATTTGATTATTTTTAAGAAAAAATATTATTCTCATGGATTTAGAACATATTTCTATTCAAATAATAGTTTTCGAAAAGATGTAGAGTGTTTCTTATTTCCAAATATATTTTTCTAATGCTACAAAAAATTATTTTTAATCTGAGACAACATACATTAACATAGTTTAGGATTGATCCAGGATTTTTTTCAAATGTTAACATATGCATTTTATTTTCATTTTATTTATTAAGAAAGTTGTCATTTCTATTTGGTGAGTGATCTAACAGTACCTTCTTCATGACTAACTACCATTATGAATAGTAAAAACTTTTCTTCTAATGATTTTCCTTTATGAATGACATGTTTTTTTGTTTCTTTGATTAAAGAGTGTCATTATATATTCTATACATTGATTAATTTATAAACTTATTAAATAAACGATATAAACTTTATCTATATATTTTAAATACCATATAATTTTGGGAATGGTATCTACCTAGAGGATTATTCAATATCATTGGATATAAATTTATATTACATCGGTTTCTCATGTTCATGTATGGGATTAAATTTTCTTTACTTACAAAATTCAAATTTTAGGGTATGTGTGACCAATTGTATTTCCTTGGATCTTTATGATATGATCAATTATTGATTTCATGTGGAACTCATATGTATAGATGATGATAGTTGGGGTCATATATCTCCCTATAATTAATTTTTTACGGATTCTAATCACATGAAATAATGATATATAGAAATACTTAGATTTTTTCAAAATTAAAAGCGGAATATTTTGATTTATTCATATCAGAAAGTGTGGAAATATTGTAAATTTTCAAAATATAATATAATTCTTTTTGCGGGTACCCAACTATTAAGAAAATCCATTGGGATTCTAGGGATTAGGTATAGAATCCCGTCTTTTTATAACATAAACTTTCACTACATTACACAAAACTGAGGATCTTTAAGGTTTAGTGTCTTGGAAACCAGGAACATAATACATGAAAACAACACAAAAAATTCTTCTTAAACACTTGAAAGTCTTATAATTAAGTTCATCCTAGGTCCATTACTACATCTCATAACCTGGGGACAGACATCAAAAGAAAGGATGATGAGAAGGCCCAGTAAGGGAAACAAGCGAAACATTTTTCATATGAACATGAGATACATCAATAAAGTCATGAAAAGAACTTTAAGGCATGAGAATGAAATCATGAGGCATATCATAATAAAAATAACATTTTTCATAACTTGAATATGTGGATACATCGTTTAACATATAAAATCTTAATCATATCACCAAGTTCCATCCCCAAGGTGTCATTTGAAAATTACCAAGGTTATTCACCAAGAAATCGTGAAAATTATAATCACTAGTGGTTACATCATTACCCAATGCATTGGAGCGCTATCAGGGCGCACCCTTAAATTCTCCTTTATTATAATGTGAGACACATATATCATCATAAAACATTTCATAAATAACCCATATAGTATAAAATAAATGAGTTTCATTTCATAATCATAATGTTTTAAAAACTACTTTAAAGACATTATCTTTATGTCACTTTAAACCCAAGGAATGGGAAAGAGGGTCTCATGTATACAAATCCCAGAATTTAAAATAGAACATTTTGATATATATGTGAATACCCATGTATAAATAAGAGCTTTGAAAATTCACTTTATAACATAAAATAATTTTGAGAAAAGAGAGATGCATTTGGAGACGAAAATTCCGCAACATAACGGCTACGTTTTGGGGCTTTAGAAAACATTGAAAAGAGAGGGGACATGGGTCAATCATTCATAAATTACCCATAAACCAATAGAGGGGCCTAATAAGAAGGATATATTAATGTGGCAATGAAATTTTAAGGACATACCATTTGAAAAGAAAAACATGGAAGTAAGACAAAAATAAGATTTCTCTTATGAAAATTCGGTAGCCTAACGGCGTCACATAAACTTCAAAAAAAATGAATAGATGAGATCAAATAGGGTCTCTCATCATATGAACATAATAAATCAGTATGATAGATATAGAGATCATACCACAACATAATAAAAAGGAACTTGAAATACTTCACATAGAATTAGAACTTTGAAAAAGGAGAACGGTGAAAGAACCACTTAAAAATTTGCCAGCCTAACGGCGTCACTTAAACTTTAATAAAAAAAAGAATTGACGAGATAAAATAGGGTCTCTCATCATATGAATATAAAAGATCAGTATGATAGATATATAGATAATACCCCAACATAATATATAGGAAATTGAAAGACTTGACATGAAAGTAGAACTTTGAAAAGTGAGAAGGGTGAAAGAATCCCTTAAAAATTCAGCAGCCTAACGGCGTCACTTAACATCAACAAAGACGAATTGATGAGATCAAATAGGTTATCTCATCATATGAACATAAAAGTTCAGTATGATAGATATAGAGATCATATCCCAACAATATAAAAAGAAAATTGAAAGACTTGACATGAAAATAGATCTTGAAAACAAAAAGGGTGAAAGAATCCCTTAACAAATCTGGCAGCCTAACGACGCCACTTAAAATTTCTTAAAATAAAATGATGAGAGAAATAGGGGGTCTCTCATCATATGAACATAAAAAGGGCAGTAAGAGGAGTATAAAATAACATCCTTTAACATAAGAACATGGAGAATAAAATAAATGACATAAAAGAGATATCTTAAAAAGAAAGAGAGACGTCGGATCCCTTACCTTAAAATGTAACTCTTAAAACTCAAAGGTTTGAACCTTGAGGGCTTGGGGGAACCTTGGGAGGACTCCTTGGAAGGTAAGGAGACCATAACTTCGTTGAGTATGGTTTTGGAGTCAAATGGATGAGAGGAGGGCTTGGTATTTATAGGGAAAGTGAGGGGACAAGGCATTAATGGCCATGGGACACCTCAAAAGTGGTTTTCTCAAAACCATGTGCTCTCCCATGATATTTCCCATGAAGTTAGGCCACATGGGGCCCCCAATACAATAATGCATCACCTTTGGTCGGTCAACCCTTAAAATATCTCATTAAATCATCATGACACAGTTATGATGTCATTAAACATACCGAAACCCTAAAACTGTATTTTTACTATTCAATGAAAATTCAACTTTCTCAAAAAAATCCCAAAATTTCACATTAACCAAATATCAATGATCTAATTTCAAAAATGAAATCCATTTTATAAAAATAATTTTCTAAATATTTTTAATTTTATTTTTAAATAAATACACTATTCACCGAAAATTCATTTTTTTCAGAAAAAACCCCAAAAATTACCATAACATAATATCGGTGCTCTTAGATAAAAAAAGAAATCCATTTTATAAAAATATTTTTCTAAATATTTTTAATTTAATTTTTAATTCAAAAACACTATTCACTTGAAAAAACTAATACTTGATTAATAATTTATGAAACCGTTATTTAACCATTTTATTGAATCACATTACTTAATCAAGATTATATTAATACTTTCTTTAAGTGAGATTACTAATTCAGTTGGTCACATTACTAATCCTAAGCATAAAATCACTATTCATAATTTACTATTCATCAAAAATCAAGTTGATCTTATTATACTATAAATTTTGTACTGAACATAATTGTAGAAGACCATTTTTCGAAAATCATTACACATTTTTAATTATTTAAGGTTTACATAAACATTTTTAAAATATCCATTTCCTAAAATTCATAAAAAATATGCATACTATATTTATCCGGTCATTTGAAAATTCATAAACTTCATCATAAGAAGAAATCCCAATTTTTATTTAAAATAAAGGATTACACAAGGTAGTTATGGTATCCTTAAATAGCCCCTTATCACGCCAGCATAGGACCTAAGTATAAGGTGTGCTAAGGTGAGAGAATCTGAGGGAGACTCGGCCAACATCGCATGAGTAGTAATTTCTATCAGGTTGAACTTCTCACGAAGGAGATTTCGTTCTAGCTTCACATGATGAAGTTCGGCTTGGGTTTGGTCCAGAGCAAAGCCCAATGGTTCTACCTCCTTCCCAAGTTCTGTTAGATGGGCTTCGATCAGTCCAAGACTACAGGGCAAGGACATAAAATCTTTTTTCTATAATAATTAACCAAGATTACTTGTATTTAGACTCAAAAATCAAAATGTTTAGTTTCCAACGGTCATATTGACCAATGGTCATATACTTGTCAAAACCCAACAGTCTCATTTTAATTATAATCAGGTTATCAAATGAAACATTTTTGTTGAGAATAAAACTAAAATAAAATAACACATAAAATTTGGAAACAAGATTTATTCAAAATTTTGGGTCGTTACAATCTTACCCCCTTAAGAAATTGTGTCCTTGCAATTTTTTAAAAAAAAATTGGTTTTGAAATTTCATTGAAAGTCCCACATCGGAAAAAGAGTCAGTAAAACTATTACTTTAAAAGAAAGAAAGGAAAGTACAAAGGTCACCTGAGTTAACCCACACTAGGATTGCATGTAATAAACATGGACATGGAGGAGAAAACAGAGGGTCGTGTTCTGAGGGAGAGTGATAGAAAACATGATTAGAAGAAAGTTAACCATAAGAAAATCCAAAAATTATGATGTGTGTAAATGGTCTTTGATTACCTAGTAGGAAACGTAAACCAACAACGTTTTTGTTTTATGTTACTTTTCATAATTTTGAGGAATTCATTTACAACATAGAACATAAGAAAATATACCTACCTTCATGTAGAGTTTCATCCTTTAATAAGTTTCTAAACAAAATTGATCTTTTCTCCAAATGATGAGCATTCAAAACTACTTGGTCTCATCAAAACACAAGAATCATCTTCTAGAGAATCACATAATCCACAAAATATTAACTATCTATTTCTTCTATCTTTAAACATTATCCCAAAAATAGAAAGGGTAAGGTAAAACAACTCTTCAAAAAAAGAAATAATCCCATAGGAATGGAAACTACTTTTAAATCTTCAAAGTTGCATGGTACTACCCAAAGTTCACCATAGACCATTCCATAAATAATGTTCCTTAAGATTCCTCAAAATAAACCAAACTAAGATTGAAACCAAAATACAAGAAGGGTTTGATAACATAGTCTTCCAAAATAAACTTCATTGTTCATCTCCAAACAACATCAACCACTCCTAACATCTTATAATAAAAGTATCTACCTAAACATATTTTACCCATGATAGGTTAATCATTCCCATAAGTAACCTAAATTACTATAATTACACATTAAATTCATCGATTCTTCAAAATATAAGTCAACCATACTCCTCAATGAAAACACCATAGTAATCTATTTACCTCGATCATATAGGGTCCCCAAAAATAGTGAACGTCTTACAAAATAATAATCATCTTTTAATACCCTAATCATCTCTTTCATATTAATACTACAATCGTCACATTTCCTATCACATTGGTTGTTGGGACACGTTCTTCCATTTCCCACCATTAACTAATAATAGAAAGTATAATTAGAGGCTTAAATACTTAACCAATAACCATGAAAAGGAACTTAAATCATATAAAGATAACTTGTAGATGAAACGTATACCATAACATGTGATCCCCTAGGTTCCAATCTTGGTTATCCATGATCATATATTATTATGTCAATATTTATTTTGTTTTATCCTTATTCATTTAATAATGGTTCATACTTTGCTTATGAATTTACCAAAGCATATCCCCCAGGAGTGTCGTAACCAAGAGTGCAGCAAGGACCGTTATCGTGTACCAGTTCCCGTTCGAGTATAGATCAAAGTGGTGTTTTCAGGTTTACCTCTATGTACATTTGTGCCAGAGCCACCCCTACCTGCTCGTATCCAGACAGGGATGTATTTTCTTGGAAACCCCATACTCAATACTCTCCAAAATACCAAGAATATTTCCTATATTTAAACTTTTCTATAGGGATCTTCCTAGAGTTTTCATATCCTAATTTCCAAAACTAACTAAACCATCCATTGAAACCAACTATATCATCCTGCCCTTTTGTAACATAAACTTTAATTACATTACACAAAAATGAGGATCATTAAGGTTTAGTGTCTTGGAAACCAGGAACATAATACATGAAAAAAACACAAAACATTCTTCTTAAACAATTGAAAGGATTATCTTTAATTTCATCCTAGGTTCATTACTACATCTCATAACCTGGGGACATACATCACATGAAAGGGTGAGCAGAAGGCCCAGTAAGGGAAACAAGAGAAACATTTTACATATGAACTTGAGATACATCAATAAAGTCATGAAAAGAACTTTAAGTCATGAGAATGAAATCATGAGGCATATCATAATAAAAATAAAATTTTTCATAACATGAAGATGTGGCTACATAATTTAAAATAGACAATAATGAAAATATCACCAAGGTTCATCCCCAATGTATCATTTGAAAATTACCAAGGTTATTCACCAAGATATTGTGAAAATTGTAATCTCTAGTGGTTACATCATTACCCAATGCATTAGAGCGCTATCAGGGCGCACCCTTAAATTTGCTTTTATTATCATGTGAGCCACATATATCATCATCAAACATTTCACAAATAACCCATATAGTATAAAATAAATGGGTTTCATTTCATAATCATAACGTTTTAAAAACTGCTTTAAAGACATTATCATTATGTCACTTTAAACCCACGGAAAGGGAAAATGGGTCTCATTTATGTAAATCCCCGAATTTAAAATAGAAAATTTTGATATATATGTGAATACCCCTGTATAAATAGTATCTTTGAATATTCACTTTATAACATAAAATAATTTTGAGAAAATAGAGAGGCCTTTTGAGACGAAAATTCTGCAGCATAACAGCTATGTTTTGGGGTTTCAGAAAACATTGAAAAGAGAGGGGACAAGGGTCAAACATTCATAAATGACCCATAAACCAGTAGAGGTAGAAAATAAGAAGGATATATGAACATGGTAATGAAATTTAAAAGACATACCATTTGAAAAGAAAAACATGGATGTAAGACAAAAATAAGATTTCTCTTATGAAAATTCGGCAGCCTAACGACATCACATAAACTTCAACCAAAAATGAACTGATGAGATCAAATAGGGTCTCTAATCATATGAACATAAAAGATCATAATGATAGATATAGAGATAATACCCCAACATAATAAAAATTAACTTGAAATACTTGACATAGAATTAGAACTTTGATAAAGGAGAACGGTGAAAGAACCACTTAAAAATTCGGAATCCTAATGGCGTCACTTAAACTTCAATAAAAAAAGAATTGACGAGATCAAATAGGGTATCTCATCATATGATCATAAAATATCAGTACGACAGATATATAGATCATAACCCATCATAATAAATATTAATGTTAAAGACTTGACATGAAAGTAGAACTTTGAAAAGTGAGAAGGGTGAAAGAATCCCTTAAAAATTCAGTAGCCTAACGGCGTCACTTAACTTCATCAAAAATGAATTGATGAGATCAAATAGGGTCTCTCATCATATGAACATAAAAGTTAAGTATGATAGATATAGATATAATACCCCAACAATATAAAAAGTAACTTGAAATACTTGACATGAAAATGGATCTTGAAAACAAAAAGGGTGAAAGAATCCCTTAAAAAATCCGACAGCCTAACGGCGCCACTTAAACATTCTTAAAATAAAATAATGAGATCAAGAGGGGGTCTCTCATAATATGAACATAAAAAAGGGAAGTAAGAGGGGTATAAAATAACAACCTTTAACATAAGAACATGGAGAATAAAATAAATGACATAAAGAGATATCTTGAAAAGAAAGAGAGAGGTCAGATCTGTTACCTTAAAATGTAACTCTTAAAACTCATAGGTTTGGACCTTGAGGGCTTGGGGGAACCTTGGGAGGACTACTTGGGAGGTAAGGAGACCATAACTTCGTTGAGGATGGTTTTGGAGTCGAATGGATGAGAGGAGGTCTTGGTATTTATAGGGAAAGTGAGGGGACAAGGCATTAATGGCCAAGGGATACCTCAAAAGTGGTCTTCTCAAAACCTTGTGCTCTCCCATGATATTTTCCATGAAGTTAGGCGACATGGGGAGCCCAATACAATAATTCATCACCGTTGGTCGTCCAACCCTTAAAATATCTAATGACATCATCATGACATAGTTATGATGTCATTAAACATACCGAAACCCTAAAACTATATTTTTACTATTCACTGAAAATTCAACTTTCTCAGAAGAATCCCAAAATTTCACATTAACCAAATATCAATGCTCTAATTTCAAAAATGAACTCCATTTTATAAAAATTATTTTCTAAATATTTTTAATTTTATTTTTAAATAAATAAAATATTCACCGAAAATTCAATTTTTCAGAAAAAGCCCCAAAAATTACCATAACATAATATCGGTGCTCTGAGTTCAAAAATGAAATCCATTTTATAAAAATATTTTTCTAAATATTTTTAATTAAAAAAAACTATTTACTTGAAAAAACTAATACTTGATTAATAATTTATGAAACCGTTATTTAACCATTTTATGGAATCACGTTACTTAATCAAGGTGCCTAGATTATATTAATACTTTCTTTAAGTGAGATTACTAATCCATTTGGTCACACTACTAATCCTAAGCATAAAATCACTATTCATAATTTACTATTCATCAAAAATCAAGTTGATCTTATTAGACTCTAAATTTAGTACTAAACATAATTATAGAAGACCATTTCTAGAAAATCATTACACATTTTTAATTATTTAAGGTTTACATAAACATTTTTAAAATATCAATTTTCTAAAATTCATAAAAAATATGCATACTATATTTATCCGGTCATTTGAAAATTCATAAACTTCATCATAAGAAGAAATCCCAATTTTTATTTAAAACAAAGGATTACGCAAGGTAGTTAGAGTATCCTTAAATAGCCCCTTATCACGCCAGCATATGACCTAAGTATAAGGTGTGCTAAGGTGAGAGAATCTGAGGGAGTCTTGGCCAACATCGCACGAGTAGTAATTTATATCAGGTTGAACTTCTCACGAAGTTGATTCTGTTCTAGCTTCACACGATGAAGTTCGGCTTGGGTTTGGTCTAGAGCAAAGACCAGTGGTGCTACCTCCCTCCCAAGTTCTGTTATATGGGCTTCAATCAGTCCAAGACTACTGGGCGAGGCCATCAAATCTTCTTTCTATAATAATTAACCAAGATTACTTGTATTTAGAGACAAAAATAAAAAAATTTAGTTTCCAACGGTCATACTGACCAATGGTCATATAATAGTCAAAACCCAACGGTCTCATTTTAATTATAATCATGTTATCAAATGAAAAAAAAAATTGAGTATAAAAAAAATAACACATAAAATTAGGAAACAAGATTTATTCAAAATTTCAGGTCGTTACATTAGGTTTACTAAAAAGTGTTCCCACACTCTTTTGATACTTTTCTTATATAATTTCATGCAATATTTTAGGACACATGTTTTACTATCAAGGATTGTTTTGATGTTATTTTCTAATGTGTCCTTATTTTACACATATTGTCATATAGTACTAAATTGTGGTATTTAATTATTATACCTTATATTTATCTTTACTAAGAATGTGAGATACCCCATTTATTATGTTTCTATTTCACAAGGTTATATTGAAAATTAATATTCTCAATGTGTCTAGAAGAGTATCTTTTATGGATAATTTATGGGATTTTTGGAATACTTTTTATAAACTATATGGTTTTTTATATTGTGTAAAAAAATTCTATTAGATTGGGAGAGACATGGGTTTTGTTATTTTTTGTTTTTTCATAATTTTCAAAAAATGTAAGCCTAAAAGTTCATGAGAATATATTCTATTGAAATATTTTCATTAATTCAAGTAATTATGATATGTCCCCATTCATAGGGACTCAAAATTACTTTCCATCCATTTTCATCCTTAAAATAATATAAAAAAAATATTCTCTACCTAATATAAGTTTAAATTATTGGGTAGAGTCTTCATTGATTATGTTTACATTTAGGTTTTTTGTTCACTAATGATAATTTAATCATTAATTATAACAAGGAATCATAGAATTATTTATATTAAATAACTCTTTTTAACTTCCAATTTACTAGTATCTTATTTGTAATCATCCCTTACCCCATATACTCCACCTGATATTCTCATTTCATTACAAATTTCCTTAAAAATAGAAGAAAATTTTGAAAAATAAGCTCTTTTTCTTCAATTGTAACATCTTGGTTATAAAAACAATTCCCAATAACTTTATTTAAGAATTTCCACTCCGTTATAATTAATGAGTAACAAAAAATATACCTTCTTATCCTTGAGATTATAACATATGGTGGATCCTTTTCTTTTTTAGAACAAAATATTTACTTCAAATGATTTAAAACTATTATATTGTTGGATTCTTCACATGCCGCATATCCTACGGATTATTATCTTCTCATATAAACCAAAAATTAATGTTTATGGTGTAGACAGATATCCTAAACACTTCCATCAAATATTTCTCAAGTAGACCATATTCCATTATTATCATTTTGGACTTGATGATAACTATTCAGTTCTTCCTCTTAACTACACCATTCTAATAAGGTGTCATAACAACTGAAACATAATTTGTTATCCTATGATTCTTGAGATAATATTATGCATTGATATTGTCAAACATCATGCCTTTATTAGTATGAAACATTATGAATTTCTGGTTAGGAATATCCTCCACCATTAAAAAACATAAAATACAAATGAACACTTTTTATTTCTAAGTAATCACTATCAATGAATCCATAGAGAAATAATCATCAAAGAAAAGTAAATTTTTTCCTTTTTACATCTATGAATTTTGGTGATATTATACCACAAAGGCATGAAACAATTCAATAAATGATGTTTAATTCTTCCCAATAATCTTTTATGACTTTTGAATGATATTTACCATTTAAAAAACCTCACACATGTGTGTATAATCATGAGTGAGAATTTATATTTAATGTGATCCGTTATTAAATATGAAATATTCCAATGACATTTAACACCAATGGATATTTAAATTATAATAAAAAATATAGTAATTCACTTTTAAAAGGAATCATATATCCTCCTCATTAATAATATGGTAGAGATTCCCTTTTATACAATTTCCTTATATCCCAGTAGGACTACCTCATCCTTTAACTATAAAAATATTCTTCATAATAGAGACATTTAGGCATTTAATTTACTTATATAAAAATATTTTCATTCCCAAATCTAATGGTTTTCAGGACTTCGCCACTTCCAAATATCAAAACACTGTATATATCATATTTGATTCCCAGGAAAATATTATTGGTTCACATCATGTGGTATGATAATATAATATCAAGGATTAATACATAAGTTAAATCAATTAATCTTTCAGTAGTCTATGTTATGTTCAACTTCATAGATCTTTATTTTCTGATCCACATCAAGTACTTCATCACTATGGGTGATGATTATACATGTTCATCCTATAGATCCTATGGATAAACTTAATATTAAATAAATATAAATGATTTTTTATTTTCAATTCAATATATGATTCATGTGAATATTTTATACTTCAAGTTTGAGTCTCCTTTGAAACATTTATTTAAACCATTATTGATTAACACATGGATTTTTGTCCCTAACATATACACTAAAAATAATATCTAAAAAATGTATCAATTATATAAATTTTTTGTCACCTAATTTTTTTTCATAATTTAATTTCCCTATAATATATATAATATAAATTTTATTGTTTATTATCTTTACCCAATAATATCACCAAATTTCTGGTGTATGTTTGTGTGTCTTTGTTCCTCCTATTATACTTTTTTTGGGTCTATTTATTGTCACTTATTTCAATATTCCCTTGTGAAGTGAGATACTATTGATTTATATATATCTTATTCACATTTTTCATGCATTAAAGTCTCACATTAGATGTTAATTAATTTTTTTATATGTTTCTATTGAATGAAGTCCTTTAACTCCATGGTTAGATCCTTAAGAATTTATATTTACATTTTTGAATCCTAAACAAACCAATATAAAAAATATCATTCCAAGAGTCAATATCATCCCTTAATCTTCAACCATCGTCCATATAAAAACTATTTCTCATTTAATTTAAATACACCTAACCTGGTAGACTAGATTTGGTGGTTACTTTATTAATTGTCACAAGATACAAGGTATCCCATCCCAATGGAATGAATAGATTAATATTCTTAGTAAAATAGATTCATACATAAATTTAAAATATAATAGAAAAAATAAAATATAGAAATTTATTTTCTTTGAGAATTCCATTATTCATTTTTTCATATCATTGCATATTGATCACAAAATACTTACTAGTAAACCCATTTTTACCTTAACTATGGTAATTAATTTTTACTTTTCTGTTTTTCATTAGAGTCAAAAAAAATAAGTTGGCCTTATTAAATAATATTAATTATTATGAATCCAAATATGAAATCCATTTTATCACATTCACCCCACATAATTAGTATGGATTAATTTAATATTATACATGTATATGTGATTAAAAAATGAGTTTGCAAAAAAAAAAATTCTTTTAAATATAAAAGGTTTTAATATCAAAAATCAAAATGAAATTAATTCTATAGACATAAATTGAATTAATTATAATTTAATTGAACTAGTTTTAAATTATAATAATGAAAATATAATTTATATTTTAAAATAACTTGAATAAAAAGGTAGTCTGGGCTAAAAATATATAGTTTTCATTATTCATTGAAAAATAAAACTTTTTAGAAAAATCCTAAGAATTAATACATAGATAATTTTTATATTATTATTTCAAAACATATATTAATTTTATAAAATAAATTTAATTATTGTGTCCAAAATTAATTTTATCAAGAGTTAAAGAAGTGACAAAAAAATTCCTTTTAGAAAATACAGTTCTCCCAAAAATATCATTTAATTTCAAATCATTCATATTTTTATTTCCAACCAATATATTCCCAATGAACATGTGTTAACAAATTATTTTTCAAAATTTATTATTTCATTTTTATACCATCCAATTTAATGTTTAGTTTAGAATATTAATGTTTAAATGTTATTTTAATAGAGTACCATGTTTTATTTAAACTTGGTGTTGTGTGCATCGCAAAATATAGAAGATATTGAATTAATTAAAAATTATTGTAAAGTATTATCAATTATATTATCTTCTAGTTGTGGTGTTTCTTTTCAAACACTCTATCAAACATGATGTTCCTTTTTAAAATCTCAAGATGTCACATTCTACACTTATTGATGCCCTCCAAATTAGCATTAATAAATTCATAAAGGAATAAATAATTGAATATGGGTATTATTTTCCCTGAAAGATAAAAAAGAATGTGTAAAAGATCGTGCAGATCACATAAACCTCAAGGAGACACTAAATCACATGACCTGTGGAAGGTCATGCAAATGGTCATGCACAACACATAACCTATGAAAGATCCCACAAAGTCCCTTTGAAAAGTACTTAATCTCTCATGAATGCTCACCATACGATTAGTGATCATGTAGAGTAATCTAGATAAACTCCCCCCAGTCATGTATCAAAAACAAATAAAAAGTACTTAGAAAATAAGAGGAAAATATACAAAAGGTATGAGACTCTTATGGTTGAAAATATAATTTGACATATCCCTGGTAGGTAGAGTGGTTTTCTACAAAAACACTCATACAACTTCATGATATACTCTAACTTTGTAAAATAATAAAATAAAATAAAAAGGGAAAATATGGGAGCCTCTTTTGTTCTTAAAATTCATGCAACATGCCCCAGGCGATTAGTGAGACTCCATAAGCCACTGGTGACATGTCCGCCTCGCCACACAAGAGCCTCGTTGGTGTGTCTCCTTCATCAAATGAAATGTATTGTAAATTCCCAAGAAGTATTGAGATCACTCTTTTGTTCCAAAGAAAAATTGTAAGGTTTATCCATCAAATGATTTTTCACCTTGTGGTATGTTTTATTGGTCATGTGATGCATCTCAAATGGGGAATATGATTACCTTCGACAAAACAAATGAAAACATGTGATACCCCTAGATTTCTTGTAAAATAAATAATGAAATAAAAGATAAAAATTAGGTGGAAGACTTTTATGATTTTAAAACCCATGCGATAGACCCTAATGGTCTCACAAGACCCCTTGACAAGTTATCAATAGATGTTTCCTAGTATCACATGAAGGCCTTTCGATGGGTGCCCTGATCTCACGATGTCCCTTGGACATATCGTCTTGAAGATGTGGAAGATCATCAAAATTTCTACATAATTCATAAAGACTTCATTAATTGGATATAATATAATAAATGGATCATTTATGGGATGATATCACAGTTGTTCAAGATCAAGTGATTCCCATGGAATGACCTAAAACAAGACCCTACAAAAACACATGACATCCAATACCTTGACCAACTAAATCCTAGATTCGTGTGATACGTGACATGAAAATAGGTGAATAACTAGGGTGGAGAGGCCTATAAATTCCGCAAACTAGTATAAAAAAGGCTTTTCCTTGGACCCTCACAATAGCAAGCCCAGGATTTAGAGTGGATTTCTCTGAGCGTTTGAACTCACGAACAAGAACGTTTTTTTCATAAAATATTTTGTGAAAAAGAAGAGAGATAATGAATCATGCATAAGAAATTACTTTGAACACTCATAGATCATCCAAATGACTTAGGGAGGGTCATGTGAATCACATCCCACATATCTTCTAGATCAAACAACACTTAAAAAAATCCAACATTTACCAAATATAAGGAATTTTCTATTAAAGCTCGGAATAAAGACTAAAATAATGGGAGACTTAGTGGATAATTTGTACAATGATCCTAAAATACTTTACATGAACAACCCATGTCATACAGAATCACTAGGACCTGTCCCCCAGATCACGTACACCACCATTGGTATACTACTTGGATCAAGATAAGTCATCCAGAAATGTTATATAAAGTCACATGGAGCCCCCCAGGTAGGCATCCCAAGTCTTGTGAAACCCTTCAGGATTGCCACCCAAATCTTGTGGTGTCCCTTAGACATCTCATATGACTCATATTTAACCACCAATACATGCTAGCTAAGTCTCTCGGTAGAACTATTGAATTCCAACTAAATCTTTTGACGAACTCCAGACATGCCATCCAGATCTCGTGACTTCCACTAAGAAAGATAGCTTGCCTCTATGGCACCCTCCAGGCATGTTAGCCTAGATCATCCATCACCCTCCAGACATGTCACCCTAACTCTCTCAACACCCTCCAAGCATGTTATCTAGATTTCATGATGACACTATGGATAGTTAACTAGATCATGTGATTCCCTCAAGGCATGTTATTCAGGATCATGTGATGGATTCTGGGAAAATCCATTTGGGTTTCACAATGTTTTATGAATAACTCAATCCTATTCATGTGACAACCTTAAGACATACCATTTAGGTTATGTGATGTCTGTTGAACAATTAAACTGTATCATGTGATTTTCATTGAAAATGTTAGTTACAAATCCACTGACATGTTATGTAGACAACCAAGGCATGTCAAGATAAAAATCAATTCATGTCATGAAGAAAAAAAGGTCATGTCAATTGAATGTCAAAGGACATTATAAACTTATCCATCCTCCATAGGTGTAAAAATTAGTGTGTAATCCCTGACCAAAATAACTATGATGACTCTGACTCCTTCCATAACTAGAATATGTAGGACACCTCTCCAATTCCTGGTGTCAATATTAACCCTCCAAAGGGTAGTCCCATGACATATGTCATGTTTCCACAAGTAATCAGACTTATTATCTTTCATCCCTAGTTTCTTAGGTCGGTCATAGCTCACATTGGAATAGGGGGTTTCAAAAATCATATCATTCATATAGGGAAAAATAATTGTGTAATCCCTGATTGGAGGCATAATATGTTATGCCATAAATATAAGGAAATACTTAGTGTGTAATCTCTGATCAGTGCCATAATATGTTATGTCCACAATGTAATGGAAACATTAGTGTGTAAGACTCAGTCCACTAAATTATGAGAACACAGATTCTTGAAAAAAATAGGATATGTAGGATGCCTTCTTATGGCCTGATATCAAATAGGCATCCGCATTAGTGAAAGTACTCCCATGTCTCTATCATTTCAATTGTCGAGAGTTAATCTTTCCAATGTAATGATAATTCAACCGCATCAATCGAAGGACTGAGAATCCAAATGAACTATGTTAACCCTTATTCCTTCTATAACTAGGATACGTAGGATGCCTTCTTAAAGTATGATATCCATATTAAACATACCAAGTGTTTTCCTAGTACATAAGTCACACATCCCAATGTAGTGGGTTGGATTACTTATTATCCCATATTTCTCATAATGAGAATGGATCACAAACTCTTAGGTAGTTGTAATAGTCATATAATTCAAATCATGAATCTCCACCATCTAGGGAAATCTCAGTATGTAAGCACCAGTGAGTAGAGTGACACAATTGTTCCCCATATAAGGGAATCTACCTTGGGGATAGTCTCAATGGTGTGAATGAAATAAGATAACTCTGATTCCTACCAAAATCATGATATGTAGGACATCTCCTCGACATGCGAGATTGAATACCAGGCTAAAAAATCCCACAATTATATCCTTTACACATGATGTAAAATTTCACAGGATTTAGTGAACAATGTGGGGTTTTTTCCTATAATAAAAAAGGATACCTAGGAAACCTCATAATGTATCAATCCCCTGATCAGAATATTTATCACCTCGCTATATGGAAAAAATTCCAAATGGAGTATTTATATGGGTTAAACACATAAGAATATATTCATTACCTAGAAATATATGAATAACCTCAGATACATACAGATGGATTCACTAATGAAATCCCCTTATTCAACTCATAAAATGTTTTAACCTATGATCATTCTGTTAGGGTAACCAGTCTTGTAATAGGTTTGGGAAGAGATTCGTGAACACATTATAAATATATAAGAGAGTCTCAGAAAAGGAAAAACTTCCCCCCAAAAATATGTGATGAGTTGGTAATCCCATCCAGTTGACCAATGTGAATTCCTAAGAATCATTTGGTCTAAAATCCAAACTAAAAACCAACCTTTGGAAAGAAGGTCAGTACCCAGTTATGGATGTGGGAACCATTGTGGTTTTCCATCATTATTGAAAATAATGACCCACCATTAATGATTTTGAATTAAATTGAACCCCTCTTAATCAATCATTAGGACAAACTGAATTTACCTCATTCATCACCTTTTTCATTGAAATAAAAATGGTGAACCCAATGTGAACTTTTTTAATTACAACATATACTTCAAAAAATAAAAAGGGATATACTACCCAGTTCTCACCAACCATTTTGTTCTCCAAATGAGGGTACCTAGTGATATCTTTTAAATGAAAAAAAATAGAGAACCCCAAATGAAACTGTAAAATAAAATAATTATCGGTAAATCATGTGTGAGGCGATCTTATTTTTCGTATACTATATAAACAAAAAATTAATGGGCCCGACAAAAAGCACCAAATAACTGGATGGAAAATTTTTCATATGTTGAGCTAATTTATTAGCATATACCAGAAAAAAGGCTGATAAGATTAAAATAAATCTTACATCTGATCATTTGTAAAATGGGTTTTCATGAAATAAGTTCATCCTTGGTTTGAAAATTCTACCTGAACATAATGTCCCAATTAGGAATAAAAGGAAAAGTGTGTTAACCATGAATATCTGATTAATCATGAATAATGCCTAAAATATTGCACTAATTGATGACCTTGTTCCTTATTGTCTTCTTTAATACAAATATTTCTCTCACCAACCGTATCTAGATCTGAGATAGTTTCCTCATCAGAAAACCATTCTAGTAAATCAGATATGGTTGTAACCCTTGTGAGTCACAAAATTATCTCACATGCCCAACAATTTCAATGTTCAGTGGAAAACATAATGGATAGAGAATATCATCGATGTGGTACAATATCGACTCTTGAAGCCACCAGCTTGGGTTTCTAATTATTGAAACTGATGAGTCTGTATCATCCAAGGAAAGGTGAAGATAAGTTTGTGTGCATCATATCCATAACCAAAAACTTTGGGAGATTTTCCCTTGAGTGGGACAATTTCCACCTTTAGAATATGATGAAGGGGGACCAAGGAGTCAAACATAGTTCCCTTCTGGTTTAGGGGCCACCATGGAGGGCTCCTATCAACATCCATCCCTATCATTATTTCATCAGTACCCATCAGTCACCTACTAAGAGTACCACTTGACATATTAACGCCTATGATACCCAGGCGTGGGGAAGATGGAATTAAAATTGGGAGAGGAAGGCTATGGGTAATAGAGAGATGGATCATATTCATACTCTCACTCATGCTGTCCTCTGACATATTCTGGCTATCACCAATGAGCAGTCTTATATCCCTACTCAGTTGGAATAAGTCTGTGGGCTTCCTACAGCAGGAATGGGGGAGGCCCATATCCTTTCCCCCATGCATGAATCCCATTAGCATATTCTGGGGGTAGAAGGAGGACATAAGTGGGTTTATATACATAGTTTAACCAAATATATCTTCTAGTATAAAATGGATACAAAAAATTGTAGGATTATATCCCTACACAAACTTTGAAAAATTTCATTACTTCTTAGTAACAACTAAACAAATCTACCAACGTATTCTAACACTAGTTCAGATATAGGGACAGGTGTATATTCATATCCCTACACCTAAGGCATCTGACCATGCTAATAATTACGAACAAGTGGTTTCTCAAAATCAATTGAACATTCTTACTCCCTTCCAGGATGATTATCAGCATATTCCAGTAAAGGATGAGGTTTTGGACCAGGCTAAAATTCTTTTTCAAATCAAGGTTCATTATATGAGTGTGGAAAATGCCTTGGTATAAAGGCACATGACTATCAAAAACAATTGGTGGCATATTCCAAATACCCATGATCGGTCTCATATCAACCTTCTGGTCGAGGCTCAATAAGTGAAAGGGGAACATGTAATAGGAAAGGATGAAATTCCTATCAATGAATACCAACGACATAATCCAAAGGCTCTTAATAAGTCTCATGTCCCCATTCTGTCTAGGGATCAACAAGTGAGAATGCAACATTCCTCAGGACATGCTCATATTTTTATTAGGGAATCTTACTATCATATTCCAGTTAATCATGAAATCCAGGAATATATTCCTACTTCCACCGATGAACGAATACACCATCATCATTCTAATGCAATATAGAAGGAGGGTCATATCTCTTCTCCCATTCCAGATCTTTGTCAACATATTATGGTGGTGTATGAATATTCATATTAAGCTCATATTCATGTTCCAATCTAGGCTCACAAAGTTAGATTCTCACATGCCTTAGGGGGGATCATACCCCCACCACAAAAGACCAGAAGCATATTCCAAAGGCTCGAGATAAGGCTCATACTCTTATTCTAACTAAGTCACACCTAGTGAGAATATAACCTACCTAAACAAAATATCATATTCCTTTAAATAATGAGGAATCTCATTAGAAAATTCATGTAGCTTCTCAATAGTGGGATCATACTCCCATATAACCATATGGTCATTAATACATTCTAAAAACCATCATATTGTATGATCATATCCCTACAAAATTCCAAAAGGTAGGTCATCATATTCTGATCATGATTAATAATGAGGATCATATCCATAATCAACTCAATGATCATTTCCTTAGGTTGTTTGAGACTCATTCTCAACACCCCAAATGTCCATAAACTCTTCAATGAGAAAAAGATGATCATTGCTACAATATTCATTATCATTGTTGTGTGGACATGGATCCTAAGGAACCTACACCTAATATCCACCATGGGAAACATACCCATAGTAATATCTTCCACAAACAAGGAAATAATCCACTTCCCTAAACACCTTCATATATAGAGATGTCCAAAACTTAGACACCTTCATACAGAGAGCTGATAAAAACATCGAGGTCAGTTACATGTAGTTATCCATAAACTTCTAGAAGCACTCCACTCTAGTCGTCACTCAACCCCCAGAAGCATATTTTGTCGTCTGATCAGTTTGAGGCATGTAAGTCTGATTAAGAGGAACCTGACATGGATATATTGACTGAGTCATCCAGAAACAACCTCCCCACTAAGTTTTGGCCCATCACCACTTCTGACTATGAGGTCCCAGATGATATAGAAAGGGAGTGAATGCCTTATCTATTCCAAAATATGTGGGTAACACATTAGTGTCTGAAGTCTATAAATATCCCCTATTCAGGATATGGGTATCACCTTCACCTCATCAATACACTCTATTGTTAGTTTCTTCTGGTTATCTTTTATGTAGCTTAAACCTTGAGAATTAAGGATAATGAAAAATAATTATGCAACGTTTTCCTTTCATTCACGACAAATCTTTGCGGTCTGATTTCTAGAGAACTACCAAAGTTATGTATCAGAGTGTGGAAGAAATATGGATAATTTCACTTCACTATGTCCCAAAAACAATAGAACCATTTAAATTTGTCTTCCTATAATGTCATAGACTCAAGAAAAATTATAGGATCAGGTAACGTGTATGCCCATTAGTCACTATAATAAAATCCACCCACATCAACAATGCCCAGAAAACACAAATGGGGGGACAGGATATCTTGAAGATCTTTGAACTAAGCCCCTCAGAGTAATGGGAATGCATTTTCGTAACTAAAATGATGATTACAATCAACTCGATGGAAACCTATAGAAATTGACTCTTGTCATCGATTACCATTACACCAAACTCATACATGAGAACTATCACGCCACATTAAATAGAACATAGTAACAACTTTTATAAGATCCATCCAAGCCCAAACCAAACCAACCAGGTTAGAGGAATATCTACCACAGTCCTCTGATATTATCAACTCTTAAAGGGATCTAGGATATATCGGTAGTTGGGGAAAATAAACAATATCCCACTAGGATGGGGGAATTTATATTCCAATCACCATCTATAAGTTCATCGTCCCCTAAGAGGGTGAATGGTGACTCCAGATCAATCTCATCACACTGGTATGGGGGTATTTATATCTCAATATCCATCCCAAGATTCATTAAATCCATGACTAGAATCATTGGATCGTCAACAAATGGATCATTCAATGACAATTGTGGCCTCGAATAACCCTCATCCCATAGGTCTTGGTGAATTATCATCATTATCGTTGCTATAAAGAGAATCAATATTCTCTATCTTGGGAGGAAAATATTGATGGTTGTCATCCCATCTGTTCCTCCTGCATCTAGAAAAACCTCTTCTATACAGGGTGTGTTAGACAGTCACGAATAGAAATTCCTACAAGTTCACTACTCAAAAGATGATATAGGAGGATCATACTGTAAAGGAAATCAGACCCCACTCGGTTCAAATGCCAAACTAGACCAATAGGTGTAGGGGTTTGAGAAATGACCCTAATGAAGGTAGTGTAGAATCATTCTATTGTGTTGAAAGTAATAAAACAACCACTATATCCTAATACACCTTTATAAATATCATCACTTTCAACACAACAGATATTATCGATCCAGAAACACATGCAAGGGGCCTAATCACATAAAAAATACCCATATAGTAGGGTAATCTTGATGCACCAATAAAGGATACACGCACCTAGGACCAGAGGATGCTTGAAAACCTAGAACCATAAAATTTCCAGTTCCCACCTCTATGGTAGAACACTATCAATGAAAAAGAGAAAGGTGTGGCCATATCCCAATCACCACCCTAAAGAATCAAATTTACTTCCTTGTAGGAACAATTATCTCAATATGAGAAAGAGATATAAAATCTCATACTACTCAACGAGGAGCTAATTAGGGGAAATATTCCCACTCGGTATCTTCTTCTAGTAGAGATGAATATTCTTCCTCTCATACCTGACCTACTAGCAAGAGGAGCATATGAGCGTCATACTAGCTCTGTATCGAGGAAACCAATCTATATAAATGAGGAAGTTCAAAAATGATAATGAATTCCCTATATTATGGTGATAACCTCTCCCTTTCTTGGGTAATCACTCAATCTACACCTAGGTCGAGAATTAGTGGGAGAAAAAAAATTAGGTCACCTCATCAGTCCCCTCTTACTCCATCTATATGGGAGTCAGGTCAAATAAAAGTTCATCTAGAACTACTCAATGTCATTGAGTCCCTAGCTACTAAAATAAATTCTATGGAAGGGAAATGTGCACCTATGTAACCTGAGAGGAATCTATATCCAGAGTGGGTGGAAGGAACTTTGGCTCCACGCAATTTTAAAAATTCTACCTTCTCTACCTTTGATGGTGTAAGAGACCCTGAACAATATCTCGCACACTTTGTATCCCAATGTTGGCTGATGATGGCTCCTTGAGATCAACAGGTGGCTAAAAAACTATGGTTCTTTTGTATAGAATTTGACAGGGACATCCTGTGTTTGGTAGAGTGGCCTTCTAGTAGGATCTGTTTGTAAATGGGAATACCTCCTTCACCAGTTCCTTTATCAGTTCAACTCCACACTGAGGAAAATGAAAATTGTTAACCTAAAGAACTGAGTGCAATGCTAAAATTATATGTTTCTTTACTTCATAATTGTTTGGAAGGGTTAAACATATTCTATTAGTATACCTCTCTAACAAGAACAATTGATAGAGCTCTATACTGAAAATATACAAAATGATCTTCTGACACTTCATATCCAAATGAAGTATCCATACGGGTTCTATGATTTCATGGAAATGGAATTTTTTTGGAAGATGTCATTTAGTGAACTCAATACAAATCACAACTCATTACCCCAACATATGTGAAAATTATAGGAAAAGAGGAATCTATAACTATCACTCGAAAACCAACATCAATACCCATCAAATCACCTAGGAAGGTCCCTAACCTCCCAACACCACCTATCGAGAAGCAACAACTACAAAATCACCCTCTTAGAGAAGCAAAAAACAAATCTAGGTCACCTGGGATTTAAGGAACTAATGAATAAATCATACTCCTTTCGAAATGAAAAGGTCCATGATTATTTATTAGAAGGCATGGATAATAACCTGGTCAAGTTACCATAGTCCGAGAAGCCCAAGGAGACAACCTCACCAACCATCCTGACTACTTCCCTTTCCATATAAGGTTAGGTCATAATATCTAGGGATTCATTATCTTTAAATAAATTCTTCAAGGCGTCATCGATTCTGAATAGGTGATGTTAGATGAAACCTTAGAGTAGGTGGCCTACATAACCATTCCCCAGTTATAAAAAGAGGGAGATTGGTGGAAAAGTTTTTTCCAGAAATAGGCATAAGTTTTATAATTGGATGACTCAAAAAATAGTCGATCGAGATCATACCACCCTGAGAGAATACCTGTAGAGACCCAAAAAATCTCTGACACCCAGGAGGGTAACATAAGATATGAATCTCAAAGGTGGAAGTAAACAACTGAATCACGAGGAAACAGAATATTAGGAGTCATATTCTACTCTTACGTAAGCTCAAACTCCTATATATTTCTTCCCAACAATATCCAAATCAGGGGCACTAAATCACCAAATAGAACCCTTAATGGATGAAGAGATTATATTTTATTTTTTCAATATGATACACTTTATATAAGCCTTCACTAATAATGAATATTCCTCTTATTATGTGTTCTCTACCCCAAACTATAGAACATGAGTCCGCATGCACAATATATGAGGATACAAAGAACAAAATAGGCATGGTTGAGCCCAATATTTTGCTCACGTCCCCAAAAAGGACATATATTCAACTAAGACCCATGGAAAAGAACTCCATCAATCCCAACAGAGACAAGGAGGTGTCTCATAACCCTTCGGTAGGCATCAACACCAAGTTGTCTTTGGTGACTGCCTATGAGTGGTGTGGTTATCTAATCAGGCCAAACAATGGGGAAGGTCTGCATGACATGTTCCACTAGAATCTGATTCCCCATCAATATCTACCCAAGCACTAGGATAATACACCTCAATGTCCTCAATTCATGAGACACATGTCTAGGAGAAATCCCACCTCAAGAAGAGTTGACCACTGAAACAAAAGTATAATATTTTGAAATAGCTTGTGGTTATCCCAGCCAATCTCTAAACACTCAATGTAGTTTATATCTCAAAAGAAAATAGATAGAAACTCATCAAATACCTAAAAAACCACCATGAATTTTATAAATATTTCATTGTATCTGAGATCTATTGAATGGAGTCCATGCCAATAAAATTGCATGCTTCTATCTCATTCACAAATCATGATCATGAAGAGGTCGTCAAGGGACACATAATATCTGTATGTGTTTCAAGAAAAACAGATAATGTCGAAATCTGAGGGATCCTATTGATAATGGATATGGGATCAAACTGATCACAATTTGAACCCTCTGATGTTTGGCATATGGTAAAGGGGACCTGTCTCCCACAAATCTGACCATTCAAGGGTATGATAAGTGTGAGAAAAGATATCTTGGGAAGATCAAACTCAAAGATCAGTTTGGGGACCACAAATTAGATATCATGTTTATAGTTATCCAGTAATAAAAAACATATAATGTCTTTATCAGAAGGACCTAACTCCTAGACATAAGGCATTACCATCAACATTTCATCAATGATTGAAATACCCAATCGATGGGATGGTTGGATTACTACATGGTGATTGTTCCCCCTTTGAGACATATACAAACACATATGATGAATAAAGTTCCAATAAAAAGGAAGTAAAATAACCAATGTTGGATGATTTTATACATCCTCAACCACCAAAAGTATTTTGGACCACCCTTGTAAACCCTAGTAGTATTCTTGTGTTTAACTATGTGCTCCCCATAAATCTTGTTAAGGTAATAGACCTGGTCAAGAGGCCCAAACCCATCTTATCCCCAATGATAGTGTAAAAGACAATCATCTTAAGCATCTCTCTATAATGAATCATATTGTTGGGGATGATAATGTATCTTCATAAGGCCTATCCCACCTTGATAGTAACTGAGAAGACCCCATATTACCAACTTCATCTAAAAATGTCTACATGGAATCAAAAAAGTAAGTAGATGAGGATTCCCTAAGGAACACCCCTCCAGTATTCAAGGAAGGAGTCTCCACCACCATTGACGAGATCAGGAAAGTGAATCTAGGAATAAAATAAGACAAGTTACCTACATCCATTAGTGTAATCATTAAACATGAAGATAAATATATTTATGTTGAATTTAGAAAAAAATACCATTTTGTATTCACTTGTAAGTACATAAAAATTCTCTGACTAAATCTACATTGGGCTACACAACATCTCGTATTACCTGATGACCATAAAGACTTCAAGTGGGAGGCCAGGAGGATTCATCCCTCTCATGCTACTAATATAGAGGCATAATCTGAGGAATTAATCAGAGACAACTTTGTCTGAGATGTGAAATAGTCAAGATGCTTTGAAAATATCACCTCTTTCTGGAAATAGAATTGGAATATTAGGGTCTCCGTTGATTTTAGGGACCTTAATCCACATTTTCCAAAGGAATACTTCCCATTACTAATCACTTAACTCTTAATCAATTAAAATTTTGGCTTCCAAGACCTTTTTTATATATATGGGGTACTTGGTGTACAATTAGATAAATATGGCTCCAAAAGATGATGAAGTCACTACCTTCAGATCTCCCCTAGGGATCTCTATCTATAAGGTCATTCTTTTTGTATTAAATAACATTGGCACCACTTATCAACACTCCATGCATGACATCTTTCATCATTTCTATGGAATAATAGCTAAATTTTATGTCGATCGAATGGTGGCCAAATCCCGACAATGATGTGAACACTTCATGGATCTTCATGCAGTATTCGACAAGTTGTGGTAGCATACTATGAATATGAATCTACAGAAATTCAATTTAGGGGTAATATCAGGGATATTCCTCACCTTTTTTCTATGCCACTATAGCATCGAGGTTGACCCAGAGAATAATAGTGTTATTTTAGAGATGTCACCCCTAAGAAATCTCAAATAACTGAAGGGAATCCAAGGGAACCTCACCTATATTTGGAGTTTCAAAGAAAAATTGGACAACAAAGCTATCCACATCACCAATATAATGAAGAATGGAATCATACATCAATGGGATGATGACTTCCAATAGGACTTCAAAAGTCTCAAGTAGTAATATTTATACCCATCAGTTCTGATTCCACCAATGGAAATGAGGACACTCATCTTAAATGTGTATTCCATGGAATACGGATTGGATGCCCTTGTCACACATGAAATGATTAAGGGAGATAGAATATTATTTATTCCTTTAGTTGAAAAATGATAGGTACTGAGACCTGATACTTAGATGTTGATAAGAACTACCTCACACTCATCTTTACAGTACAGAATATGAGGAAATACTTATAGCAACACAAGTCCATCTGGCCACTCGTATTTATTAACTCAAGTACACCCTTAGATTCTCTATGATAAGTTGGAATCTAGCCCAATGGGCAGTCATTCTACAACAATATGACATCCAAATTTTGTTACAAAATGTGGTGAAACAAAATTCAATGTAGTATTTCCTCATAGCACATCCCACACTAGAAAGTACACCAGTAGGAACCAGACTCTCTAATGAGGAGGTTTTCTCCACCGATGACACTCCCCGGACATGGGAGATGTATTTTTATGGTTCCTCATAAAGTCATATAGGAAAATGAATGTAAAATCTAAAGCTCAATCAATTTGGATTAGGGATTCTATCTATTTCTGCAGACAAAGAAAATTTCCCTCCTCTTTCTCATTATCTAAAGGCTTCACAGATAATGAGATAAAATACCAATTCCGAATAACTAGCTTATAACTATCCCTATAGTAGAAAATAGCCCACATGAATATCAAATGGGATTTAGAACTAATGATAAAGAAGATCAATGGCCAATATGTAATCAAAAATGAAGAATGGTCCTCTCTCACTGGCTACATCATGGGACTAATAGTGGAATTACCCTTTGGACCCACATTGCAACATGTTCCCCAATCACAAAATTCTTGAATAAATGCATTGGATAATGCACCCACACATTTGGCTAAAACTGATAAGGAGGAAGAAATATTCTATATAAGCACTGATGAATGGTCTCATTGATCGTTATCTATGATATGGAAGAAATAAATCAGATTAACACTATCATGCAGCATGATGAAACAATATCCACCCTTGGATGGATGGATCCCATAATTAGTTGTCTCTAAAATGCAACTCTACTAAAACACCAAGAAAAAAAGGGAACAGATTCGGTGTCGTATAATAAACCTTAACCTAAAGGGTGGTCCAAATGAGTATAAGACCCTTTAAAATCATATATTTGATGAAATCCTCTTCAAAAAAATATCATAAATAGAGATTAATTCCATCATAGAAAAATTCCATGTAGGCTCCTGAGGCACTGATCGATTTGGGAGAAATCTATCCCAGTAAATAAGGAGGTCAGGATACTACTGAAAAACCATGATAAAAAAACTATGTGAAATTCAATTATAAATTTCATTAATGATAGATCCATGTAATCTTCATCCATAAACCCCAACAATTTATACATATAGCTAAATATTGTTATTCATTTTTCTTTTAGATAATTGATGTTATGGGTCCATATCCTCCAGCCACAGCTAACTAGTTCAAGTACATCCTTACTATTACTGACTTATTTTCCAAATAGGTGGAGTAAATACCCCTCATGTATGTGAAGACAAAGAATATCACCAACTTCATAAATTCTCATATCATCAACCGGTTCGATGCCCTTCACACAATATAAATGGAAAACGATATAAATTTATGTTCTATGAAGTTGAAAATATAAACTAGGAGTACAATATCAAATCTAATAACTGATATCACCATCATGCGACTGAAAATGGATAAATATAGGCTTTCAACAAGTCCTTATAAAACATACTCTACAATATAAGGAATAAATACAATAATTACTTGATGGATAAACTCCTCTATTATTTATGGTCCATCCATACCATCACACATACTACTACACAAGAAACTCTATACTCATTATTGTATGGGAAAGAGTTAGTATTTCCCAAAGAATTATAGCTTCCCTCATTTTGAATATCCATTATCAGACATCTATGAGATGATGAGAAACAACAAAAGGGGAGGATGAGATAGAAAATATAAATTAGAATAGGTCTCATAATTTTCACAACCTTTAATTCCATCATAATGAGATCACACATACCATGAATAAAAAGGTCATTCATCATTCATTCCTCCAAGTAGAACTATTGTTGGCTCTAAAAACACCAATGCTACCAAGGAAGTAGCCTTCAAATATGGAACCCAAATGAGAAGGGTTTTATATCATACATAAAATCTATCATAGTAGAGCCTACACATTATCCACAGTTGATGGGGAACATGTCACACCCACCACTAATGTGAGGTTTCCCAAGAAATACTATGTATAGGTATTACCAAGTGCTCATTGTCTAGGCAGAGAGATGTTAAATTTCACATCATCTCATGTCGTGGCAGTAATACTTTAAAATACATATCATCTCACAACCTTACCCCATGACGTTAAACTATAAAGTCTTTCCCCGTTGTATGAAAATAATTTTTACAAATAATCCCTAAAAGCAAGAATTCAAACTGTACAGAATCTCATGTCATAACAGAATGACTCTAATCTATAGGGGGAATGTCCTAACCACATGATGTTAAACTACACATATCCTCCAAGGGTTCATAATAGTTCATATCTAGTGACCCATGTCCTAGAGAGAGAATCTAAACTAAGTATCCTCTCACATACTTTCCATGTGATGATAAACTACTTGGAAAATGTCCTCATGTCTTGACATTAAACTACATGGGAATCATCATCTCAATATCAATTCATCACACTCAAGCTATATCTGTACAAAAGAAGGTATAAATTCCCCCATGATCTAGTGAGAGTTGTCTCTACATGATAAATATCTTTATCTAAGAATTATGTGTGGCTTGATTCCCACCATCATATGATATGTAGTGATTCTTGAACCTCTAGTCTTGGGTCTAGCCACAAAATTACATTCTTTTCAAATTGGGTAATCCTCATCCTTAACACATGACATTAAACTGCATGGAATGGTTCTAAATCGCATGTTGTAAAACATTAGGGATAAATGATATCCATCTTCATTCACATCAGGGGACCCACATCCTTAATGCAATTCGTTAAACTGCACAGGTGATGTCCCACTCACAAAAAATTAAAATTCACAAGTTTTGATAACTACATATGGATTTATTATCATTTCCCCGATACATATAGGGAAATAATGATCCGATGTCTTGTTCCATATACCATGTGATGGAAAATTACCATATCTTATCCTTAATCACCTCTACATGTTGAGAGGAACCCTTTCAATTCCTTGTTTATCACAGCCATCATAGCACACATGAGCTTTGGAACATCTGTAATGGATTCCCAACATAAAAAATCCATAGAAGCTCATGATAGGTTCATCACAATCCTAAAACTTAAAAGTCAAACCATGAGTCCTTACAACATAATTTCAAATACAAGGTTGATTTCTCTTACACAACATAAAATTTCACATTCTTGTGGACCTCACCTAAGAGGACTGCTATAAATGGTGTTGGTCTCCTACCACACCTCCATTCAATTAATATGTGTGGATTTATTACTTTTACTATTGGATATATAGTGACACCCATATATCCACCCTTTGGTATAGATAGAATACCACTTTTCATGTCAGGATGCATGTGTCCTTACCGCATGATGTTAAACTACACGGTTCCATGAGAACTATGTGTGTCTTGAATCCTACTATCATTGGATATATAGTGATGCTTCGATGTCAAATACTAGGCCCAAATACAATAATAAATGGAAGAAATTACATCCTATATGTATAGGTCATGGCTATATAGGGATTTTTCCATTAAAATAGTACGTGTGGATTGCTTTTTTTCATCACATGATTCGTAGTAATACTTGAATATCCAATCCTAGGAACTCCTATAACACCTGATAAAAAATAAACCCTGAATGCATAAAGTATGATCTATAAAATACCATTTTTCCTACATATGATTTAGATCTATGTGTGTCCTTCTTGTTTAAGTGATATATCTGGCATAATTTTTCACATTGGTTCCCAAGTCCATAATTCATGATAATTAAACTACAAAGAAAAAATATAGGTTGCATGACATTAAAACTACAAAAAAATATGTCCTTATTAGAAGAAATTAAATTTCCTAAAAGAAATTATATACCTTAAACATGATGTTAAATTGTTTATACCATAATTCCTTATCATCTTTTATCAAAGGACCACAAGAACCATTCCCAGATCAACTAATGTATGGGGTGATTTTTCCATCTTTTAAGCAGCTGAATCCCAAAAATCACACTTAATGTCTTGAGCACCATAATAAATCCTTCATTGACCTTGGAAAAAGCTACATATCTTCAAGGGGCCCTTTTTTTACTATGAATTCTTGCATATTTCTTATGCATATTCACCTATGGTCATTAACCAAATGTGTCACACGAAAAAATGATTTCTTATACTTCTGATCCCTAACATCATAGCATGAAAACTAACCACCTTAGAGTGTTTTGGTTCATTACCAGCATAATTTTCCTATATCATTACAAATAAACTGATAATCTCGAGTCATGATTTTCAATATTTTTATCTCAGGCTCAAAAGGATATTGGAGTGCTCTTGACCCTAGGTTTCCTAGTTGGGATCTTATGTATCAACCCCCATATTCAGTTCATGTGAGTCCAGACCTTAAACTATCTTCACTTTGGATAAATATGTATGACTTAAAATCTATCCTATAATAGTCCAAATCTAAAATCCTTAAACTACTAACAAAAGAGACACAATATTTCCAGGATAAAAACCTGTAAAGGGTGTCCTGAGAAAAAGCCTTGTCTTTGATCACTAAACTCTTCATCTCCATAATTCAGGAAAAAAATTTTGGTTTAAATTAATATGGAATAAAGGTGAAAGGTCCTACATTATAGCCCTAGTAAAATCAAAGATATTCTCACGAGACACCCTAGTTCAGGAAAAATTTGGAGTAAGTATTTTTTACATATTATCAATGTGAGAATATATTCTCTAGGCAGTGACACAACTTTTAGTGTTCTCTAAACCTTCTTGGATATTACACTTTCTGAAAGTCGCATTTCGTGATTTGAGCACCTTGTATCACCGTAAACTATCCATATCCCTTGGGAAAGGATAACTATCTTCAAGGGACCCTTTGTTCAACTATGAATGTATTATCATGGATCATTCATATGTGATAATGGTCATCAACCAAACGTTTCACTCTTCAAAAAGATATTTCTATTACTTGTGAGCCCAGAAATCACTATGGAAGAACTCATAAACTCTATGTTATAAGAAATTCCGAGTATGATTTTCTTAGATAATCCTCATGACCTGATCACTATGAACCAAAATTTGTAATCCCTATAACCGAACTATTCAAGAGGATTCGATATCAAAGACTTTATGTCGTTGTGTTTTGTACCCTTCCTTAGAGTAGGAATGAGACTCTCTATTCCCAAAAATTTTATGGCCCACACTCCATGATTAGAAATCATAAGGTGTACGGATAGAGCTTCATAAATTATATCTAAACTACACTATGGTACAATAACCTTCCTGGATAGATTTATTCCAATACCCAACCTCCTAATCTAGATGTTTGAGTTTCCACAAATATTTAATGCACCCCAAAAAGAAGTGTAGATCAACTTATCTTGAAGATGATAAAAACTCATAAGGGAATTGACCTACCAACTAGAGGATTCTCCTCACTGGAAGAAATGAGATTTAATAATAGTGAGCCTTGGAAACACCGTGGTCGAACCTGGATCCTCAAGGTGTTATGGGTCATACCCGACATCTCTATCTCGTCCCATATTCCTCGACTCAAACTTTTGGGTTTTGAATTATATCACCCATATTTCAACTATCCATGTATGAATATATTCTTTCTTTTTTCTCCCTCAACCAAAAATACCCACATAAGTCTTATATGACCCTTGGAAAAGAGTAGAGACTCCTCTCTTTGAAAATTATACCGATGGAGAAGAGCATTGGCCTACCAACCAGAGGCATCTCCTCCTTGAAGAAAAAGAGATCTAATCCTCATGAACCATAGAAACACCATGACAGAACTCGACACCATAGGATGTTTTTTGTCATTCCTAGAATGTATTCACTATATTATATGATCATTGAACAATTATTGTTTGTAATAATTTAAACTGTATGGAATCCATAGGTCTGAGCTAATATATCCTAAACTACAGTGATACAGGGTTTGAGATAAATGAACGTAAACTATAACAATAGAAGGTCCAAGCTAAAAGGCCCTAAAATATAGTGATAGAAGTTCCGAGATAAGGGACCATAAACTAAAGTGATAGAATGTATGAGCTAAAATACCCTAAAATATAGTAGTATGTGGTCAAATCTAGAAGACCCTAAACTATAGCGATATAAGATCAGAGCTAAAAGACATTAAAAATAAAGCACAATAGAAATTTATTTTGCAAGGATGGAAAATTTTGGAAGTCCAATCATATAGTCTTAAAAAAAATAAATATAGAATTTCCCAGACAATCCTCTTTACAAAGAGAAAGAGAACTCTCCCTACGGGACATATATCCTACCCAATCATCCTTCTTTAGAATAAGTAATATCAAGATAAGTAGAATAGATACATCAATGAGGAACCTCATGTCGGTGGGAATTAATGGGAACTTCATAAAGAGAATTTGTTTTGATTTAAATATTCAAGTGAAGGATTTCATGTTTACTAGATATTATACAACAGGTGGTTATTATTAGAAATTAAATTACCATCAGATCCTTGAAAGGCTGCAAACATCACAAATGAAAGAAAAAAATATACAACATTATAAAAGGTTCAGAAAATTCATTCATTGATAGCATGTACTTGAATTAATCTACACTTATTAGATCCTCTCCATAAATATCATAAAAAGAATGCATGTCAATGATCAAACTATAATAAGATTCGATCGGATGAGCTAGATAATTTGAAAAGAGTCTGGTGTGAAGCATCAATTGAAAATTGAAGTGTTTCTCACCATACCTCTTCTGCTTCAACCCTCGGATAGAGAGTCTCAACTAAAGCAGTCATCTCTTCAACTCTCTTTTGATAATTTTCCAATGAGGATGATGATGTAGAAAGGTAAAATCTCATGAAAGATATGTATTCCTCAAATATCCATATATGCATGATCTATGCATCCATGTAAGATTGAAAATTAGATATAAACTAGTGACTCTAATCTACTTCCTTCAAATCCTTCTTCATTTGTTCGGAAAGGGGAGACTCATCTTATAGATCATGAAATCCCATCTCATTGGAGTCCAAATATAATTAAGTCTAGATAATTTGCCTCATGATATTGTATAGTGGTTGGATATGAAAAACATCCTCCCCAAGTCATTACATATCATATGAAGGTGTTCCCACTGTTCACAAAATATTCTCAATGGAGTCTCAGAAATCAATGCATGAATCTACTACCAGATCAACATGTTTCGTTTTTTGAGCTTCTGTGACTTATGATATGGACATGAAAAAAGGTGGAATACCCAGCAGAGGTGGAATTAAGACTAGATTGGAGGCTCCAGATTTCCTCCCCTCAACAAAGGCATCACTCATTTCTTATGATGGAGGGATGACTTCCTCAATAGATTTTGTCTTGATATTAGGATAGTAATTACCAGGATGAGGGAGCTTCCTCAAAGTATCTTCAATGACTTGAATCAAATCTATCATTTATATAGTTATACGGTTTGGTGAGGAAAATTTATTTTTCATGTGATGAACCATTTATATTTTCACACCACCTGGGTAGGATGATACCCAATCCTGGGCATAATCTTGAGAAAGAAAGGAAGGAGCATCAACAGGTCAAACATTGATCCATGTATTAGTGTCTTCCCATGCCAACATTATCCAAAACTAGTATATTATTCCCAGTTGTCTCTCTCATCACACAATATCCAAAGTAAGATAGGATATCCCTTAGGTGTATCCAAACTGAGAAGAAAATCGATAAGGTGTATATAGATCCCAAATAATAAGCTTGTTCATCCTAGCTGCAAGAACCCCTCCCAAATGGAGTTCGTATACATCCTTTTAATGAGATTACCATTACCATTATCAATTATTAGCACAATCAGTATAGGATAGGGGATAAAATCAAAACTATCAGATCAACTCAACACATCAGTAGCCTTGTTAGAGCCTAGTGACATGGTCCCAAGCCTTGAAATGTTTAGAAACTTTGGTTGAGATAAGGATCCAATGATCCTAGTGGTATTATAACATTTGTAGAAATGGAAATTCTCCCTTATCTATCCAAAAAAAGTGGATATGACTGATGATCCCATACAGTATTCTTACCAACTGAATGTGTCCCAAGAGTTGGTAACGGTGTTCAAGGGTCAACATCACTAGATTAAGTCATTGTTCCTATGCTAACTGTGCTTCTATCCCCAACATGCTTACTTGGATCCCTAAACCCACATCCCCATATGGGAAAATCCACCCATTTACAAACATGGTCATAAAGACTTCCAGCCTAAGGCATGGTTAGATCTTTTTCTTTACTCTGTTTCCCCATGAAATATGATCATCCGCTTCAAAAATAGAACAATATGAACCCAAAAATGTCATAAACCTATAGAGAATCACAACAATGGTGGTGTATATACTTCATTATAGCTTTAATTCAAAAAACGAAAATTTTTATACAATATTTTAAAGAGACAAGTGAGTTCATAGTTAGATCCATTCTCGACATTTTCATTAAAATTATGAGATTTCCCCTCACCAAGAGTAGAGTTTGAAAAGGGCCATCCCAAACATCTGTGATAAGACGGAACTCATCATACATATCTTTGATAGAGGGGATCCCACCTAGTTTTTAGAAATCAAATCGGCTGATTCTCACCTCTCCATGGGATAGATGAAATGAGTTTTTTCCAGGGAACCAAGGGTTAATCGTTTTTTAAAGAAGATTAGGCTGGATATTAACAATAAATTTAAAAATCTATTATCCATTGTAGAGATGGATAGTGTAAAGCTGGTCAGAAAACTCTAAGAAGATTTTCCTAAACCAAAATTACCCTACCCATTCATAGAAAAAATTACTACATGGGTAGAAATCCCACTTCGAACTCCATATACTTCCTGATTTCATCATATAAGATATAAATCTGTGTGAATAGATCTTATTGATGGGTTGGTGAAAAAAATCACCACCAGCCAGACCTAAGAGAGATTCCTCCAACATATAAGGCAATCCCTCAAACCGAGTTGTGACATGTCTTCCATTATCTGTAATTTTCTTATGAATACAATTAAGATAATTTAACATCAAACAAGATGGATGATTATAGTTCAAAGAAGAAATGAAAATGTTGTCCAGCAAACCAAGAATGTATATTGGAAGCCAGTTTTACAAAGAATAGTTATAAAGATCGAATAGAAGAAGATGTTTAAGAACCTTGTTATCAGAATTCACGCGGTATCAAGGGTTATTATTTCATTCAATAACAATCATTTCCCTTAAATTTTTCATAGTATAGGATGTATGATGAGATCCATAATCCATATAAAAACATTTATGTGGATTATGTTAGATCGGTAAAATAAAATATTTTCAAATGAATGATATAAAATTAATGAATCTTTGTGTGAATTGCATGAATTGGTAGGGAATTCATGATTGTATAAATGATTTTATAATCTCATGGATCTCAATGATCTAACAGATTTCACAAACCTATAAAACATTGTTCAACTATATGACTCGTCATAAGACTCACAATCGTGTGAACTTGACATGGTCACACAAGCCACAAAATATTAAAAAGGGATCATACATTAATGCCAGAAAATCCCAAGAATCCTTTAATGAATCTCATGCATTCCGATAACATTAGTTCAAGAATTTACAGAAATTTATTTCATGGAAGATTTGAGCATGCTTTTAGGAAAAACCAGTATTGTGAAGGAGTTCTCAAAGAAAGGTCTCGCAAATGGATATCATGGTCGGTTCTTACAAAAAGGTCTTGTTATAAAGTTACATAACAGAGGTTGGGTGAAAGAGCTCTAAGAATCATGTATCCAATGAATGAACCTATCTACACTCTTCTATTTATAGGAAATTTATTTGAATACTAAGCATCACTTGGTAGGAAAAACGTCACCCAAGACACTGATTGGAAATAGTTCCAAAGAAATATATACGCATTTACTTTCCTCAGAACTGATCCCTTATTCCCATGGACATCGCTCTTAAGGGTGATAACTTTTTTATTCCCACCAAATGTGCATCATAAAAATAAAAAAAGAAGAAATACCTAAATATAGGTATTATTTTCCCCACAAAAAATGAAGAAGAATATGGCCAAGATCACACAGATCGTGTAAACCTCCATGATACATGCAATCGCATGACCTGTGGAAGGTCATGTGAATTGTCACCCATAGTTCATAGCATATAAAACATCCCATGAAGATCCTTTTATAAGTCTTTCTTCACTCGAAAAGGCTCCCTTGACAATCGGTGATCATTGTGTGATTTCTATATAAGCTCCCCTGGGTTATAAGACTTTTCAACCATTAGATTCCTAAAAAACATCAAAAATATTTAGAAAATAGGAGGAAAAAACTCAAAAGGAGAGAGCCTAATGCAGTCAAAAATATCACTCGACGCATCACAGATAATTATAGTGATTGTCTTCTACAACACTCATATAGCCTTGTGATATACCCAACAATTGTAAAATATGAAAATAAAATAAAATGGTAAAATACAAGAGCCTCTTATGGTCATAAAAATCATGCAGCGTACCATAGGCTTTTCACGAGACACCACAAGCCCTTGGTGACATGCCTTTATTTCCATGCAAAAGACCCGCTAGCATATCTCCCACATCACGTGAAAGGCTAGGACATGTCCAGGTGGTCTTGCTCACCCTCTTAGATTTAAAAGATATGTAGGAAATTTTATCCAAGAAATGATCACAGATCTCCAAAGGACCACTTATTTTTCATGTGACACATCACCAATGGGGATAGTGATTTTCTTCGAAATAACTCATGATAACTCATGAGAACCCAAATTAATTGTAAAAAATAAGTAAAAAAAGGGTGGGAGCCTCTTGTGGTCACAAACCTCACGTGATTCACTAGCATGATATCACACCTCCCCTTAACAAGCCACTAAAATAAGTCACCAAAGATCATGTGAAGGCAATTGACAGGCACCCTAATCTCATAAAGCCCCTTAGATATATCGGCCTGACAGTATAGAGGACCATCAACTTTTCCCCATGATTGGGTAATAACACATTAATTGGATATAATCCTATAGATTAATAATTGATGTTGTAACACCCCTAGCTTCCACGGTACGTTTCCTTTTGAATAATGCAATAGCTTGCATTGTACGCAACTTCGAGACTCTAACACACCGCGACTAATCAAAGCAACAGTTATGAATAGTAATACCCAATTTTTGAAATTTTATAAATTTTATCTTTCAATATGGACTTCATATTTGGTTTCATAATATCTAAATTAACCTAGGGTAAAGTTTTGGTATTTTTCTGAAAACATTAAATTTTTTATGAATAGTGAAAAAACACAGAGTTATGGTTTAAAAATGAATTTTTATTTAAATAATTATTTTTTTTTTAATTTATTTAAGGTAAAAATGGATACATAATAACTATATAAGTTCAATGTAATTCATTGAAGTTAGTATATAATAATTTTAGATATATAAAAATTTTACTGAACTTTTCACCGTCTTTTACCCACCTCCTAGGAAAATTTCGAAATTCATGTAAAACTTAATTTTACCGCTTATGTGAGTGGAACTTCGAAAATATGAGAGACATGGTTAATATCAAGGAGTAAGATGTGGTTCAATAAGATAAAAATAATTTTTGGTGAATAGTATCTTTTTTAATTTTATTTACCAGAGTTAAAAGTAAATAGGGTAATTAAGGGTAAAAATGATATTCATATTACCCTAAAACATGTCCTAATTATATTGGACAAGTGTATCTCGACCAAATAAAACATAGGAATAAAATATTATCATTTAGGTCCACTTGGATTAGATTAGGACATTTATTATTATTTAATTCAAAGAAGAGTTAAAAGAGTTAAAATCAATGTTTAATAACGAAAACATTTTTTATATAGGGTAATAAATAACATATATTAGATTATAAATATTAATTAGAAAGATTAAAATATTCCCTAAGTAATGGTTTTTTATTTATAATTTTTATCCATTAAATAATTTAATTTATTTATGACACAATGATGATGTAGTAATTACCGTATTAATGAAATATTAAAATAATTGATATTATAAACATAAAAAAAATGAAATTTGAGACTTTTTATGAATTCCACTAATTTTATAGGTTAATATGACATATTTTTACTGATTATATAAATTTTTTTCGAAGTAATAATGTTGTTATGAAATTATCAAAAACAAAATACCCAATAGTGTCAAAATTGACATAAAAGAGTTTTTAAAACAAATATTATATTATTAATTTATATTCTATTCCTAAAATTCTAAGGTTCGGCCAAGGGACTTGTATCATGATAGTTTAATTATTAATGGACCACTTGGGGGTCTCTTCGAAGTTTATAGTAAGTTTATTTACAATATAATATAAAAATAAAAAGTGACATGGTAAATGTCAAACTAATTAACTAAGAGTTAAAACTAAAACATAAGGTTAATATAGTGACCCAAACCTGTCTAAAACCTATTGGTTGAGTGGTTTTAGACCCATCCCCACCAAAAAATTTAAATAATCCATTTTGGATCAATTAAAAACCGAATATTAATTAATTATAAAATAATATTTCTAGCTTTTCCTAAGGTGACCCTCCTCCCCCTAATAAAAGGACACCACTTCTAACAAATTATTCACACCTTCAAAGCCATTTTTCTCAGCCAACATCTGTCCAAATATCCTCCCAACTTCCCTCAATTCAACCCAGAGTCCTTATTATGATCATAAATCCATCCTATGGAGCCTTTTTGATCAAATCAAAAGGAAGAGCCCGTAGAAGAGGTAATGTTTTCACCACCCATTTTCAAGTTCCTTTCTTCTTCAACTTCTTCTTTATTTGTTATTCCCATTCTAAAATAATAACTCTAGTATCTTCTTTATAATGAGATGTTATTATAAATATTGTACAACCATATTCAGTATTCTATCCGTCCATTGAATGGCATGTCACCATACGTGTGTACGTACGGCTTACCGTATCCACGTTGTGGTGTAATTGTTATTCAAAACATTATTATTTGGATGGGTATAATAATGATGTGTAATTCATGTAAATAATAAATATAACATGATAATGATTCTGTATATATGATATACTATCCAATTATATATTATTTTAATATCAAAAGAGTGATATTGTCGCTTGTACGTATGTACGGACTACCGTCTCCACGAACGCGATGTGATTCATTCCCCATTATACCCATTCAAGAATAATTCTTATTTGATGATTAAATGTAAAGTTTAAGAACTTTTTATAATTCTTGATATGAATAAGATACAACCTATCCATAACAAACATGACTTATGCAACAAAATATATAAAATAAAATGAGTAAGTTAACACCCAAAACGACGATAATACCAAAATATTATTAACAATGAATTATTAGAAGATCATATATGATATCATAATTATGTATATGGTTATTGTATAATTTAATAACAATGTCTTAACTATTATATAGGAGGTTAAAATACCATCGACTATGGAAAAGTACAAGGTAAGGGGTTTTCATCTCACTCCTTATACCCATGAGATTCGTACCATATTGCCATTATTACCTTTTGTGTGGTGTATGTACTGCCAATAATTGTATTCTTTGTTTAATAAACTTTAATTTAGGTGTATTTACATATTCATTGTATGATACTTCTTTCATGAAATGTATGTTTCGTAAGTTACCAAAATGTTAAGGGTTTATTTCACAATCTCTTCATTATCTAAGGTTGTTTATACATAATTATCTACTGGGACCTCTTTATCATCCAAATCCATGTTTCTTAAAAATGTATTTCAAAACATTATTACTATTTTACAGAATATGGGTTAAATTAGTTTATACCCTTTTTTGACTTTTTATAAGATGTTTGTAAATGAATATTTTCGTCATTTTCTAAACAAGGTCCTTTTTAAGCTTTTTGACAAAATTAAGGTAAGATGTCTTTTTTATTAACTTATACGGAGGGTACGGCTATTTTCCACCGTTATAAAATCTTTGAAGCTTCCCCTACAAGCTTATAAGAATATTTTCAAAGTAAATGTTTTCTTTTATAATTATGTGACTTTTAAATGATTTAAAAAAAAGAGATATTTCTCTCAAATAGTTTTGATTTTATCTATGTCAACATACTTTGATAAATTGTACACTTGTTTGAAGTTGATTTATTATGATACAAATCATCCAAATTTTATTTAAGGTTTTGTGATATGTTTGACTATGGATGAGTTATTTTTATGCCGTTAATGGTTTATGATTAATGTTTTGGCATTTTGTATGCTAGTTTTAATATGAATTTTTATGTTATATTTCATCCTCTTATTAAGATGAATGTGTTGGATTAGTATATTCTGGGTTGGGGACCGGTAAAAGTAAGTACTCTAGGTTGGGGTCATGTTACGGCAGACCCTATGGGTTAGTGTCCGGTTATTAGAGGCACTCTGGGTTGGTGTCCGGTTATTAGAGGCACTCTGGGTTGGAGTCCAGTTACAGAGGCTCTCTGGGATTGATTCCAGTTACAAAGGCTCCCTAGGTTGGGTTCTAGTTACAGTTATCCCTTAGGTCTTGTCATGAGGCCTTCACACAGAAATTAAAGTTCGTCGGTACGCATTTCCTTTATTATGAAAGTGGTTATTGATATTTCATGTGATTATTCGACTAGTATAATATCTGTGTGAATAAGTAAATGGAATTATTTCATTTTATCTTTTCCATATTATCATAAAGTTCATGTTTAAAAGGCTTTTTTTAGTTATACGTTTCCTTAAATGTTTATGATTATTTGTGAAATTTTCCGCTATATTGTTATTCTTACTGAGCATCTGTGCTCACCCCTTTCAATGTTTTATTTTTCCTAGGATGTGAAGAAGTAATTTATGAATGACCTGTGTGGATAGTATGAGGGGATATGAAGACAAGATGTTGTTGTAGTAGTTTTCACTTTATGATGTAATGAAAACATTATGAATGTATCTAGTGTTTCCAAGGCTACTAAACTAATCGGTCTTTCGAGACTTAATATTTTGTTATCATGCCAATGTTATGTAATAATGCACTGACTCTGGGTAACTGGGGTCGGGGGGTTACAGTTTGTATCATAGGAAGTTTAGTACAGACCTTGGAAGCTAGATTTAGATAAACTCTGATTAGATCACATAGACCTATGATGGAATTTGAGGATTAGTATTGAAGAATTTCCTAGAATTTTGGTATTATAGAGATTTTGTGAGTTTTTCGAGAAATACAACCCTGTCTAGATATGAGTAGGTAGAGGCATCTCTGGCAGAGATGTACCTAGGGGTAAAACCCAAAAACACGGCTTTGAGCTAGACTCGAACGGGAACTATTGCACGACAATGTGCCTTGCTGCACTCTTGGTTATGACACTCCCAGGGGATATTTTTAGGGTAATTCTCATTTTCTTTACAATCCATTATGAAGGGTTTATGAGAATATACATCCTCAAAGAAAACATTTATTTTATGATTATGGATTATATCCAAAAATAGTTCAATTTATGTTAAGTGTTTTACAATTATGGAATTATGTATTTTGATTCATAAAATAATCTAGTTTATGCCATTGATTAGAAATGGCGCCCAGTGGAAGAAATGGAAACTGTATCAATTCGCTCACTCCATGTAGGGATTTACCTCCTACTCAAGATAATTATAGTGGAGCTGGTAATGTAACTGGTGATGATCAGCTAATCACCGTACTGGGACAACTCACTCAGGTTATTAATAATAACTTTACCTGTATGAAGCACCCTAATCTACAGTGTGGAGGATCAATGTTAGACCGCTTAATGAGGAAAAAACCACCAACATTCAATGGGAGTACAAATACCTTAGTAGCTGAGAAATGGATAAGTTCCCTAAAGAAAATATTTCAGGCTTTGGGGAGTAGTAAAAGGGAAAATGTTATCCTGGCATTTTATCGCCTCACTGGAGATGATGATCAATAGTTGTCATGGATTCAAAATAAAAAGGAAGATGAGGAAGTATCAAATATGGAATGGAGGGAGTTCGAAGATCTTTTCTTAGAAAAATACTTTCCTCGTGACCATCGAGCAGATATGGAAGGGAAGTTTCTGAGTCTGAGGCAAAAAAAGGATGAGAATGTCGCAAAGTATGAGGCTAACTTTACAAGGTTAGCAAGGTATGCTGGAGATTATATACGTAACCCAAGAAGTAAGATTTATTGTTTCTTTTATGGGTTAAATCCATTTCTCCATTGAGAATTAGTCTCACAATATTTCTCAATGTATGAAGATATAGTCTCATGTGCTATCAAGATAGAAAAGGAATTTGCTAAATCTTATGAAAATAAAGTAAAGCAAGAGATGAAGAGAATGATAGAGAAAGAGACAGATAAAGGGAAAAAGGGAAATAAGGATTTTCTATTATGTGAGAATTGTGGGAAGAAACACCCCATTACTTGCCTAAAAGGAATGGGAGTTTTTTACAAATGTAGAGAAAAAGTTCACCAGACTCGTGATTGCAAGGGAAAGAAGGTGTCTGTCAATGTTGAATGATACAATTGTAGAGAAATGGGGCATTATGCAAATGAATGTCCTAAGCATCAGGGAAACGTACCTCAGAAAAGGCCAAGGGGTCAATCCCAAGCTTATGTTGTTACTACAGTTGAAGAGGAATAATTAATGTATTTGTGTTTTTGGACTCAAGGATTATATTCTGGTTATGAGAATAATGTGATATATATAAGAACTATACTGGAGTACTTGTTGTTTTTATTAAGGTATTAATTTGACTAAGATAATTATATTTTGAGTAAGTGAATACAAGAGAAACTTTACTCTGTTTGGATAATCTAACGTTGCAATTGAATTTTGAATTTAGATACCTTTTACAAAGAGTCTTGACAAAGGTACTTTGGATAACTATAATGTTTTGGAATGGATTAACTTGAAATTTGGATAGTATTATTCAAGGTTAAAACATTTCTTATGATTATTTTTGGAATATTATGATACTATAATTTTAGGAAAAGGGAAACCTACAAGTCGGGAAATAACCTGTCACGTCAGACAAAGCTGCAGGAATCGAACCGACAACCATAGTGTGACAGGCCTTTATTACCTGCCACTAGCCTACAGGAAGTACCTGGTTATTACAAGATATTATTTCATTATAATGGTATGTGTTAATGATTCTAACCTTATACTATTAGTATAAATATAATATTTTTGAGTTCTATTATCATTTCGAGTGAAAGATGAGTTTGTGGTAGAAATTAGTAGAAGGATGAAAAATATACTTGTCAACATGTATATATATATATATTTGACTTATTCTATGAAGAAATTAATTTTTGAACATTATTGAAGGGATATTAAGAGTAAAAATGTGTTATCCTAATATGTTTTTTTGTTGAACTGATGATATTTTAAATCATCATAGATTGATGGATTTGAGGTCCTCAATTCTATACTTGTTTGTGATTGATAACCTCAATCACTCCCTATAAATATTTACGTTTTCCCTCTAATTATGTGTCTATAATTGCCATCAATGTTCTCCTATTCGAAACCCTAATTTGGTGGTGACATTCTCATTTCCCATTCCCACTTATTAAAACTAAATTTTATTAACCTTATTCCTGATATGGGTTTTCCACAAAGGTATTCTCTATTTTCAGCATTTTATTTTCATATAACAATTTCAAATTGTGAGGATGCAATTATTTGAAGGAGGGTAGAATGTAACACCCCAAGCTTCCACGGTACGTTTCCCTTTGAATAATGCAATAGCTTTCATTGTACGCAACTTCGAGACTCTAACACACCGCGACTAATCAAAGTAGCCGTTATGAATAGTAATACCCACTTTTTCAAATTTTTTAAATTTTAAATTTCAAAATGGACATCATATTTGGATTCTAGATATTGAAATTATCCTAGGGAGAAGTTTTGGTATTTTTCTGAAAACTTTCAATTTTTGATGAATAGTGAAAAAACACTGAGTTATGGTTTAAAAACGAATTTTTATTTAAATAAATATTTATTTTATCTAAATTTAATTAAGGTCAAAATAGATACATAATACCTATATACGTTCAAATTAATTCATTGATGTTAGTTTAGAATAATTTTAGATATATAAAAATTTATTGAACTTTTCACTGTCTTTTACACACCTCCTAGGAGAATTTGGAAATTCACGTAAAACTTAATTTTACCACTTCTGTGAGTGAAATTTCAAAAATCCAAGACACACGTTTAATATCGAGGAGTAAAATGTGGTTCAATAAGATAAAAATAATTTTTCTTGAATAGTAACTTTTTACTTTTATTTACCACGGTTAAAAGTAAATAGGGTAATTAAGGGTAAACATGATATTAATATTACCCTAACACATGTCCTAATTCTATTGGAAAATTGTATCTTTACCATAAACAACCTTAGGAATAAAATATTATCAATTAGTTCCACTTGGATTAGATTAGGATGTTTATTATTATTTAATTCAAAGAAGAGTTAAAAGAGTTAAAATAAATAATTAATAAATAAAACATTTTTAATATAGGGTTATACATAATATAAATTCGATTATCAATATTCATTAGAAATATAAAAATATTACCTATGTAATTTTATTTTATTTATAATTTTTAGACATTAAATAATTTAATTTATTTATGACACAATTATGATGCAGTAATTAGCGTATTAATGAAATATTAAAATAATTGATATTATAATCATCAAAATAAATGTAATTTGAGACATTTTATGAATTACACTAATTTTATAAGTTAATATGACATATCAGGACTAATTATATTAATTTGTTCGAAGTAATAATTCTGTTATGAAATTATCAAAAACAAAATACCCAACAGTGTCAAAATTGACATAAAAGAGTTTTTAAAACAAAAATTATATTATTAATTTATATTCTATTCTTAAAAATATAAGGTTAGTACAAGGGACTTGTATCATGATAGGTGTATCATTAATGAACCACTTGGGGGTCACTTGGAAATTTATAGTAAGTTTATTAACTATATAATATAAAAATACAAAGTGACATGGTAAATGTAAAACAAATTAACTAAGAGTTAAAACTAAAAGATAATGTTAATATAGTGACCCAAACCTATCTAAAAACTATTGTTTGAGTGGTTTTAGACCCATACCGCCTTAAACATTAAATAATCCACTTTGGAAAAATTAGAAACCGAATATAAATTTATTATAAAATAATATTTCTAGCTTTTCCTAAGGTGCCCCTCCTCCCCCTTATAAAAGGAAACCACTTTTAACCAATTCATCGCACCTTCAAAGCCATTTTTATCAGCCAAAATCTACCCAAATAACCTCACAAGTTTCCTCAATTCATCCTAGAGGCATTAGTTTGATCATAAATCCATCCTAAGGATCCCTTTTGATCAAATCAAAAGAAAGAACCTGAAGAAGAGGTAATGTTTTCACCACCCGTTTTCAAGTTCCTTTCTTCTTCAACTTCTTCTTTCATTGTTATTCCCATTATAAAATAATAAATCCAGTATATTCTATATATTGAGATGTTATTACAAATATGGTACAATCATATTCAGTATTCTATCCATCCTTTGAATGACATGTCACCATACGTGTCTACGTATGGCTTACTATCTCCACATCATGGTGTAATTGTTATTCAAAACATTATTATTTGGATGGGTATAATAATGATGTGTCATTCGGTTAAATAATAAATATAACATTATAATGATTCTACATATTTGATATACTATCCAATTATATATTATTTTAATATCATAAGAGTGATATTGTCGCTCATGTGTACGTATGGACTACCATCTCCATGAACGCGATTAGATTCATTCCCCATCGTATCCATTCAAAACTAACTCTCATTTGATGATTAAAAGTAATGTTTAAGAACATTTTATCATTATATATATGAATAAGATAAAACCTATCCATAAAAAACATGACTTTTGTAAAAAAAACAAATAAAATAAAAAGACAAATTAACACCCAAAACGACGATAATACTAAAATATTATTAACAAAGCATTATTAGAAGATCATATATGATTTAATAATTATGTATATGGTTCTTGTATAATTTAATAACAATGTTTTAACTATTATACATGAGGTTAACATACCACTGACTAAGGAAAAGTACAAGGTAAGGGGTTTTCATCTCACTCCTTATTCCCGTGAGATTCGTACCATATTGCCACTATTAACTTTCGTGTGGTGTATGTACTTCCCATAATTGTATTGTTTGTGTAATACACTTTAATTTATATGTATTTACATATTCATTGTATGATACATCTTTCATAGGGTGTATGTTTCGTAAGTTACCAAATTGGTAGGGGTTTATTTCACAATCTCTTCATTATTCAAGGTTGTTTATACGTAATTATCTACTGGGACCTCTTTATCATCCACATCCAGGTTTCTTAAAAATGTATTTCAAAACATTCATACTATTTTACAGAATGTGGGTTAAATTCATTTATACCCTTGTTTGACTTTTTATAAGATGTTTATAATGGAATCTTTCCATCATTTCCAAACAAGGTCCTTTTTAACCTTTTCGACAGAAATAAGGTAAGAATGTCTTTTTTTAACTTATACGGCGGGTGCAACTATTTTCCACCATTATAATATCTTTGAAGCTTCCCCTACAAGCTTATAAGAATATTTTCAAAGTAAATTTTTTCTATTATATTTATGTGACTTTTAAATGATTTCAAAAAAAAGATATATTTCTCTCAAATAGTTTTGATTTCATCTATGTCAACATCTTTTGATAAATTTTACACTTGTTTGAAGTTGTCTTATTATGATAAAAATATTCCATATTGTATTTAATGATTTGTGATATGTTTGACTATGGATGAGTTATTTTTTATGTTGTTAATGGTTTATGATTAATGTTTTGGCATTTCTTATACTTGTTTTAATACGAATGATTATGTTATATTTCATCATCTTCTTAAGATGAATGTGTTGGACTAGTATGTTTCGGGTTGGGTACCAGTAAAAGTATGTCCTCCGGGTTGGGGCCTGGTTACAGAAGACCCTCCGGGTTGGTGTTCGGTTATTAGAGGAACTTCGAGTTGGTGTCCAGTTATTAGAGTCACTACGGGTTGGAGTCCGGTTACAGAGGCTCTCCAAGAGGAGTCCGGTTTCGAAGGCTCTCCAGGTTGGGTTATGGTTACAGTTATCACTTAGGTCTTTGCCTGAGGCCTTGACATAGAAATTAAAGTTCAGAATTATGCATTTCCTTCATTATGAAATTTGGTATTGATATTTCATTTGATTATTCGACTAGTAGAATATCTATGTGAATAAGTAAATGGAATTATTTCATTTTATCAATGCCATATTATGCTGAATTTCAAGTTTAAAAGACTTTTGTTTTAGTTATACATTTCCTTAAATGTTTATGCTTATTTATGAAAGTTTCCGCTATATTGTTATCCTTACTGAGCATCTGAGGTCACCCATTTCAATGTTTTGTTTTTCCCAGTATGTGAAGAAGTAATTTAGGAATGACCTGCAAGGATAGTATGAGGGGATATGAAGACAAGTTGTTGTTGTAGTAGTTTTCACTCTATGATGTATTGTAAACTTTATGAATGTATCTAGTGTTTCTGAGCCTACTAAACTAATTGGTCTTTTGAGACTTGATCTTTTGTGATCATTCTAATGTCATGTAATAATGCACCGACTCTAGGTAACTGGGGTCGGGGGGTGTTACAGATGTGAAGATCTTGTGGTCATGGAAAATCATGAGACACCCTTGGAATGACCTACGATAATACATCAATAAAATTCATAACATCAAACCACTACACAGACTCCATCCTAGATTCTCACAATATGCGTCATAATAATTATAGAATAACATGGTAGGTGATTCCTATAAGTATCACACCCCAACATAAAAGAGAAATTTTCCTTGGAACCTTACACCAACACGACTAGGAATCAGAGTATATTTCTTAATGTGATTAAACTCATGAATATGAATGTTTTCCATCATTTAAGATCCGATGAACAACCAGATTGATCATGAAATATGCATAGGAACTTCATATGATAAGTCTAGATCAGAAGAAGGAATTTTAGGGGTAATGTAAAGAATATATTGTATATATTATAGATCAAGAAAGATGTAAAACATTCTGACAATGAAAAAATGTAAGGAATTTTCAATAAAATAATAGAATAACTTCTAAAATTATGGGTTAATTCTATGAAGAACATACATATTGATCTTCCTATGCTTCGCATGAACCCCCAAGGTCATGTAAGAGTCCCTGAACATGCCACCTAGATCTTATGATGTTCCTTTGGTATACTATTTTGATCAAGATATGCCTTTAAGACATGTTAGAAAAAGTCACATGGTTCTCCCCAGGAATGGATCCCAGGTTTCATAAAATCCTCTAGTTTAACCTCCCATAACATTTGTTATCCCTCAGATATGTATTCCAACCAAATGGAGAAAATAGTACATGTTAGATGAGTCACGTGGTAGCACTAGTGAATGTCAATTGGATCTCACGACAACCTCCAGTAATTCCATCTAGATCTTGCAATGTCCTTCCATCATGTCAGCTGGATTTCGTGGGGGCCTCCAGAAAAGTCATCTTAGATCATGCATCACCCTCCAGCCATGTTGCACTGACTCTAGAGATGCCCTCTAAGCTAGTGATCCAACATTTTTATGATTCTAAGGAAATTAAACTTGATCATGTGACTCCCTCTAAGAATTTTAACTGGGATCATGTGATTGATTCTATGATAAGTTATTCAGTTCTCATGATATCCTTTAGACAAGTCATCTATAATCATGAGAAAACCATTGATATGCGATATATATTTTTTGATGTACCTCAAAGTAGTAAACTGGATCATGTGATTGTATTTACCCATGTTTGGAAGACATACTCTTACTTGTCAAATAATAAATCGTGGATTTTCATGAAGAAAATAGACACATGTCACGAAGACAAGTAGGTTGGGTCAATCAGACCTCTGAGGAATTTATAACCTTGTCCAGCCACAATACCTAAAAATGCCAGTGTGTAAGACCTAACCAAAATAACTAAGATGAATCTGATTACTTCCATAATAAGGATATGTAGGTAGAATATCAAATGCCTGAGGTCTATATTAACCATCCAAATGGTAGACCCAACACATAAGTCTTGTATCCACAAGTAATGAGACTAATTATTTTCCATCCCTTGTTTCCTACACCAAGTATAGTAGATTTGGTATTAGGGGGTTTCAATAATCATATCATTCATACAGGGAAAAATTGTGTGTGAGACCCCATCAGAGGAATAATATGATAATCCCGAAATATAAGGGAAACCTTATTGTGTAAGGCATAAGCAATTGAATAGTATGCTATTCATTCAATGTAAAGGCAACCTATTTGTGTAATCCCCAATCCAATAAAAAATGGGAACTATTATTCCTTTAATAACTAGGATATGTAGGATGCCATACTAAGGCCAGATGTCAAATAGGTATCCACTTAAGTAAAATTCCCGTCATGTCTCAGACATTTAAACCATCATGACTCAATCATTCCCATGGAATGGTCATTTTACCTCATCCATCAATAGAATGAGTAGCCGACGAAATTATGATAACTCTTATTCTTATTATAATCAATATAAATAGGACCCATTCCTGAGGTCTAATCACCATATAAAACATCTTGAGGGAAGTCTCAATATATATTTCCTACATCTATATACAGTGTGACTGATTACATATTATCCCATTTTTCTCATACTAAGAATGTCTCACAAGGTATTAGAGAGTTGCAAGGGTTATATAATTTGCATCATGAATCTCCACATGCTAGAGAAATATCACTATATAATCCCTAATGAGTGGCATGATATAAATGTCCCCTATATAAGGTTATATACTTTGGGGAGACTCCTAAGGATGTAAAGGAACTATGATAACTCTGATTACTTGTATAATTGAGATACATAGGACATCACATCGAGACCCGAGTTCGAATACTTGATGCCCAAGTTCTGACGCATATGTCATTTCTGCATGACATTAAATAGTTGTAACGACCCGAACATTTGAATAATATTTGTTTCCTAAATTTTTTTGTTATTTCATTTTATACTCCACAAACTATAACCTTTAATTAATGAAGTGATACCATTGGGTTTCGACTATTATATGATCATTGGTCAATATGACTATTGGAAAATAAACTCTTAATGTTAAAATTATTGTTTATAAATACATGTGATCTTGGTTAATACATAAAGAAGAGTCGATGGCCTCATCCAGTCGAATCAGGTCATACGAAGCCCTTCTGTCAGAGTTTGGGAAGGAGGTAGTATCTTTGGGATTTTCTCTAGACCAAACCCAAGCTGAGCTTCAACATGTGAAGCTTGAACGAAATCACCTAAGGGAGAAGATCAAGTTGATTACAATCACTACTCAGGAAATGTTTCCTGATCCACCCCAAGATTCTATCACCATAGCACACCATACACTTAGGTCCTATGCAGGTGTTATAAGGGGATATGTAACGCGACTTTAGTTATTTGTGTAAACCTTTTGTGTAAGTAATTTTTTTTTCTTATTATAGAAAAGTTGATGAATTTCAAATATCATGATAAATGTAGGATAAATTTATAGTTCCATATTATTAATAAATTTTTTAAAGAAAAAAGGTAATCTTTAAAAAATTAATAATGTGAAATGATTTTCAAAAAATGGTCTTCTACAGTTATAATTAGTATGAAATTTAGAGTTTAATAAGATGAACTTAATTTTCAGTGAATAGTAAATTATGAATAGTAACATACCCTTATGAATAGTAGTGAATAGTAAATCATCCAAAAAATAGAAACTGTACACATGAATGTATAATTATAATTTAGACATCTTATAAGTGGGAAAATGATCAAAGTACAAGTTTTTCTATTTTTATATGTCATAAATAATATATTTACATTTTTATAATCAATTTACTAATTTAGAATGGATATTTATTTTCATAAAATGTAATCACAAATTGTTACTTTATTTTCTTATAGTTATACGATATTTTTATGGTACCTTTATTACTTTATTAAGGTGTTACAAAACAAGTTATAGTTTTAGAGTTGTTTTTTTAATAAATAATGATTTTATTTAAAGAAATAAATTAAAAATATTTTGAAAATTATTTTCATAAAATGGAGTTAATTTTTCAATTCAGAGCATTGATATTAGGTTAGGGTAATGTTTTGGGATTTTTCTGAAATAGTAGAATTTTTGGTGAATAGTAAAAATACTGTTTTGAGTTTCAGGTGTTTAATGACATCGTTGATGATGTAATCATGATGTAATAAATATTGTCTAATTATGAATAGAAATATATTTCATGAGGTTTCCCAATTGGCCAATACCATGGGAAAATACCATGGGAAATCCCATGGTTTGGAAAATACCACAGATGAGGTGTCCCATGGAAATTAATTAAATGTTCCCCCTCTTTCCCTATAAATACCATGCCATTCCATCATTCATTTTACTCCAAAATCCCTCTCAATGAAGTTCTGGTCTTTTTATCTATCAAGTATCCCTCCCAAGGTACCTCAAACCCCCAAACATCCTAACCATCAAGCATTCAATGTTACTCTTCAAGGTAAGGGAACGTTTCACCCCCCCCCCCTCTTTTAAGTCATGACTTCCTTTATGTTATGTATTGTAGTTTCTATTTCATTATATTTGTGTATGTTCTTATCTATAATTATTAATTTTCATTTCATGTTCAATTGATGAGATACCCTTTCCACTATCATCAACTGATTTTCGGAATTTTTAAGTGAGGTTGTTAGGCTACTGAATTTTCGTAAAAGAAATGGTATCTTCTATTTTCCTTCGAGTTACATTTTCATATCGTATTTATGTCAAATATACATACCATTATTTATATCTTCTTTTTCTATAGCCATACTGTATTATGAGTTATTTAGGAGTGGTTTACTCTTGTCCCCTATCTTATCAATGTTTTCTAAAACCATGTTATATAGCTGTTATGACGCATAATTTTCATCTCAAAATCTCTATTTTTTGTCAAGAAATTCTCTTGTATTATTTACGTGAATACCCAATTCTATTTTCTTTTCCAAGGGTATTAATCAATAAGAAAAATTTATCTTTTTTATTTTATAATTGACTTACATATAACCCTAACTCCCTTTCCATGGGTTATAAATGACATGACGATCATGTTTTTTAGAACTATTAAAATGTCACGATTTTGAAATGAAGCCCGTTTCTTGTATTATCAGTGGGTTATTTATGAAATGTTTGATTATGTTCTATGTGGATAACTTTAAAGTAAATAAATTTTAATGGTGCACTCTTATAGCACTCCAATGCATTGGGTAATGAATTTAATCTCTAGAGATGACAAGTTTCACAATACCTTGGTGAATAACCTTATTAACTTTTATGACACTTTGGGGATGAACCTTAGTGATATGTTCATGAATTCCTAAATTACATTTTTTAGTAACATATTCATGTTACGGATCAAGTTATTTTCATTATTAAATTATTTTCCTTCCATTTCTCATAACTTTATTTTTTTATCAAGTTCTTATTGATTTCACAAGTAAACTAATTCCCTTACATTCCATACTGGGCCTTCTGCTCACCCTTTCTTTTAATATATGTCTCCAGGTTAGGATATGAAATAATTGTACTTAGGAAGAACTTATGATGAATCCATAAAAGTGTATTAGAATAATGTTTTATTTTTTCATGTTATTTGTTCCTGATTTCCAAGACACTAGACATTAAAGATCCTCTGTTTTGTAAAATGTAATAAATAGTTGTGTAATAAAATGGAAGGATTCCATAGTTGGTATCGAAGGATAGTTTAGTTATTTATGGAAATTAGGATTTGAAAACATTAGTAAGAACTCTATATAAAAGCTAAAATATAGGAAAAATCTGTGGTATTTTTGTGAGTGTTGATTAAGTGTTTTATCAAGAAAATACATCCATGTCTGGATACAAGAAGGTAGTGGTGGCTCTGGCACAGATGTAACTAGGAGTGAAAACTCTGACAAAGAGTTTTGGAATTGACCCCGGGTATCCTGGTACACAGGTACGGGCCTTGATGCACTCTTGGTTATGACACTCTCGGGGGATATTTTTGGTTAATCATGATCTTTTTATGAATCATTATGATGGATTTATAGAGAAATGTAGTTGTTTAAAGCATGAAGTTTTAAGACATAAAATCCTTTCTAGTTAAAAGATTCATAAATGAAAAAATCTTCTCACTAAGGTTTTATTCTTTTATAAAATTGTGGGAAATAGGAGGAATCGTGCAAATGGTGACAGAAATGGACCATGTGCTGATGGCCCTACTATAGAAGTTGGAATGGAAATTTCATGCGAATGATGAACCAACTGACTCAAGTTATAGTAAATTACTTGAATCAAGATAAGAGACTAATCTCACTATGAAGGGAACAACTTTTTATTGAGTCCTTTAGGCATCAATGACAACCAAACTTCAGTGGATCTACTGACCCCTTTATTACAGAATAATGGATAAGCTCAACCGAGGAGATCTTTTTTGTGCTTCGCTGTTCTAAACAAGAGAAGTTTTCCTTGGATGTTTATCACTCAGAGGGATAAGTTGATCATTGGTGGTAACTGATCAAAAACACAAGTCTAAGAGTTTAATTTTAAGCTATGGAGTGGGAAGAGTTCAGATGGATATTTTTCAACAAGTATTTCCCTCAATTGATGAGAACAAGAATGGAGAAGGAGTTTCTTGAGCTGAAGTAGAAGGAGAATGAATCTGTGGGAAGCTACAAGATGAACTTCACAAGGCTTTTAGGCTACACCTATAGCTTGGCCATGGATCCAAATAGTATGGTTGATATATTCTTCATTGGATTGAGACCTCATCTGTAGAATAAGATTTCCAACATAGATTATGACAGCTATGAGGAGATCATGCGAAGTGTGATGAAAGTTGAACTGGATTTTGGTGAGACGTAATGGTCTCATAAATCCAATGACAAGAAAAGATCGATGGATCCAAGATTAAGGAGGAGCTTCGATCAGGGAAGAGGAGGCAAGAAAGAAAAATGTAATGAGTGTAATAAATGTGGGAACAAGCATTTGGGGAACTGCCTGCTCGGGAGCAAGAAGTTCTACAAGTGTGGTAGAGATGGAAACATTGTGAGGAAGTTTCATAGTGAGGTGAAGTCAAAACTTCCCGACACTAATGACGAAGGGAACATGGTTCAGTCTCTACCTGATGTCCAATTCTATAAGTGTGGAGAACTTGGGCACTTTTTCAATCGATGTCCAAATCCGAGGGTAGTGGAGGGGAATCACTATAATCCTCAGCAATGTCTAAGGGAATAATGTCATACTATTTTAATCACTACCGCTGAATTTAAAGCGCCAAATGATGTGGTGGAAATTACTATTGTTGTTCTCTCAAAGCCAGCAATTACTTTGTTTGATTCTGGTTCTACGCATTCCATTATTTCCATAATGTTTAAAAAGAATTTAGAATCAACCCTCGATTTGATAAAATTCAAGTTATTAGTCAATAATCCTGGGGGGATTACCCAACCATCGTAAATATTTAGAAACTATAGTATTTACTTTAGTGATAACAATCTTATCAAAAATATAATAGTCATTCCCATGCGGGAATTTGACATTCTACTTTTGATGGACTGGATCTCAAAGTATAATGCTAAGCTCAAATTCAGAAGCAAGAAAATATCCATAGTCTTGAATAGAAAATGTACAATTATCTTCCAAGGAGAGATATATCAACCTAATATTTGTCTAGAATAACCACCTATATCTTTCTTTATGGAGTTGATCGGTGAAGAAGAAGAAGGAAATGAGAGTTTGAGGATATAAAATGTCCCCATCATCCAATAATATGATGATGTATTTCCTAAGGAGTTACCTGAACCTCCCCTAGAAAGATATGAATATTTTTCTATTGAACTCGTACTTGGATCCCGTGTGATATCAAAGACCCTGTATAGGATGGAAAATGTGGAGCTGGAGGAGTTAAAGAAACAACTCCAAGAACTTTTGGAGAAGGATTTTATCCGACCATGTGTTTCTCCTTAGAGAGAACATCTTCTCTTTGTGAAGAATAAGGATGGATCAATGCATCTATGCATCAATTATAGAGAACAACGTGGGATCATAGTGAAGAAGAAATAACCTATTCCAAGAATTGATGACTTATTTGACTGGCTTTGTGGGGCTCAATTCTTCTCTAAGATTGATCTTTGTTCTAGTTATCATTAATTGAGTTTGAAGAAATATGTTATTCTGAAAACTTCCTTCTGATCAAGATATGGGAATTATGATTTTGTTGTAATTCCCTTCGTTTTGACTAATGCACATGCTATTTTTATGGATTTGACGAATAGAGTCTTTAAGGACTACCTTGATATCTTTGTGGTAGTTTTTATTGATTATATTCTGATATATTACAAATGTTTTTAGGAGTATAAAGATCATCTAAGGGTTATTTTAAAAACTATATGAAAGGAGAGGATTTTTGGGAAGTTTAGAAAATGTGATTTTCAGATGCAACAAGTCGCTTTCTTGGGGCACATTGTAACCATTGAAGGAGTCACAATTGGCCCTACAAAGACAAAAGTTGTTGAGGAGTGGCCTCATCCTACAACAATAATTGATATTCGTAGTTTCCTTGGATTGGTGGGATATTATAAGAGTTTTGTGAAATTCTTTTCCCAACATTCTAATCCATTACCCAAGTTAACATTAAAAGGGGTCAATTTAATCTAGACAATGGAGTGTGAATAAAGTATCCAATAACTGAAGAAGTGATTGGTTACTGCACCCATGTTAACTTTTCCCTCAAGTGGAGAAGGATTAGTTATTTTTAGTGATGAATCTCTGAAAGGAATTGGATGTTTCCTCATGAAAAATGTAAACGTCATTGCTTATGCATGTCGAAAGTTGATGACTCGTGAGTAATACTATCCTATGCATTATTTGGAGCTGGGTGCGGTCGTTTTTGCTCTGAAGATATAGAGGCACTATCTCTGTGGTGGGAAATGTGATATATACATAGAACATTAAGGTTTAAAGTATATTTTCACACAAATGGAATTGAACATGAGATAGAGGATATGGTTGGAACTTCTCAAAAATTTTCATTGTTCAAATTCATTATCATCTCAGAGGAGCAAACAAAGTCGTAGATGCATTAAGAAGGAAAGACCCAGTTGTTCTTTCCATGATGAGGATTCAAAGAGATCATTTGATCAATGACCTAGTAAAGCCTGACATGGGAATCAAAGGGGAAGAGACATCATCAACCCTAGCCTAAGGATTAATCAACCATCACAACTAGAGAAGATTAATAAATCTCATAATGAAGATTCTTTATTACATAAGAAGTTTGAGGCTATGAAGGATGGGATGTTTCCTGAGTTCAATATTGATCAAGATGGTGTACTAAAATTTCCTACAAGACTATATGTTCCATATATTCCAGAAATATAGAAGGAGCTGATGGATGATGCTCATAGCTCTACTTTATCTTTATATCCTGGAATCTCAAAAATGTATAGGGACCTTCGTGATCTTAATTGGTAGGATAATATGAAAATAGAGATTGCTGAGCACACTTCAAGGTGCTTGGTATGTCAGTAAGGGAAGGTAGAGTGAGAAATTCCTAAAGTGGTATTTCAACCACAACCCATACTAGCATGGGAATGGGATAATATGCAGAAAATTAAATTTTTATTTCAAAAGCACTTTTGAGGAAAAGGTGGGAAACCCAGTACAAGAAATTACCCAGATCCGAACTATAATAAATAGCCCCTCCCCAGAAACTACATTGATATGTTATGTCTCTACCTTATATGACCACTCAGCAAGATATCCCTTGTAGGGTTGCATCGGCCTAGTTCTAATGGAAAAGCCATATCCTCTCATTCATCCAAATCTGAATGGACATGCACAGATGGAAGCTTCATGCTCTAATACCCTCATTTAGCACTGATCCTTATAGATTGTTGGTTTCTTCCACCATCAAAATTCATAATAAAAAATAAATAATAATACCCATTTTAGAATTCAAAAGTTGTCACTCAAATTCTAAATCAAACAAGTCACAACAACCCATCAAATTGGTCATCCTCGATGATTTATCTGATCTGGTGGCTTGACCTCCCATCCCAAAGAACTAATAAAACCACCATGTTCCTACAACTTGGAGAGAATGGAGGACACTTGGAACCAAAGGATAGACCTAGAAAATATAAATAGGACAAAACGCTAATGGTGAGATGTCCCAAATGCCAAACAATTGCCCGGGCCAAACAGAACACACATCCCATAGACTCGAACTTCGCAAACACAAACTTCACCATTTGAGACAGAAGAATCAAAAAACATTACCAGCAAAACACATGAAATAAAACTACCATAATCAAATATAGATTCTTTAACTAAAGCTATGGAGACCCGAAAACATCAGATCATGATTCCACCCACACCGCCATTGAAGTACAGAGGCTTTATTAGATGTGACAGGACCTCATCTTAGGATCCATCAGATCTGAATGCCCATCTTATTTGGTATTGACTTCAATGTGGTGGAACCTCAACCATCACTTCGTCATCAAACAACCTCAGTCAGACTCAGGGCTTGACATTCATCAAAGGAAAAGAAATCCTAAGTAGTGGCTACATGACAATATTAAAAGTCTCATCTCCTTCACTAACTCCACAAAAATCCAATATCCAAGATGAGCTGAAACCCCCTTTTCACTACTGTAAGACATCGAGGCCCAAATCCCAAGAGAACCAAAAAACCTTCGTGTGGAACCACGGCCTAAGGCAAGCCTCTAAAGCCAAAAACCATAGATGATATCACTTTGAACCCTCCATCTCACCGACACCATGCGCTGACCCCATAAACACTGCCAGAGACCAAATTTCTGTTCCAGTGGAAAAACCCTAGGGTCCTCCCAAGAGTAGAGCTCTTGATGGCACCCCAGATGTGGGATAATATCTCTTTGGACTTCATCGCTGGTCTCCCGAGAAATTCCAAAGTAAAAAATTCAATATGGGTAATTGTGGACTGTCTCACCATGACTGCCCATTTTATCACTATTTTGGATGATTTCTCTCTTCATTAACATTCTGTGATTTACATGAAGGAAGTGGTAAGGCTACATGGAGTTCCACTTTCTATCGTATATGATCACGATCCAAGGTTTGCATCAAAATTATGGAGAAGTCTTCAACATTATCTAAGCACTAAATTGAATTTCAGTATGGCCAATCACCCCCCAACTTATGGACAACAATAAAGTACTATTTAAACAATCAAGGATATGCTGAGAACTTGCTCAATGGAATTTAAATGTGGATGGGATCAACATCACCCTTTATTTGAGTTCTCTTACAACAATTGCTTCCACTCAAGCATTCAAATGTAACCCTATGAAGCTCTATATGGGAAGCGATGTAGAAATCCTACTTTTTGGAATGAAGCTAGTGATAGAATACTTCTTGGGCCTATAGTTCATGAGATGGTAGAAATGTCCATTCCATCCAACAACACATTAAGGGTGCTTAGATTCGGCAAAAGATCTATGCCGATAACCATCGAAGGGACTTGGAGTTTGATGTTGGTGACAAATTCCTACTTTAAATTTCACCTTGGAAAAGATTCAGGAGGTTTGGGGAAAACGGTTAAGCTCAACTCTAGGTACATTAGCCCCTATGAAATCCTTGATCGCGTAAGAGCAGTAGCCTATCGTCATGCACTTCATCTAAATTTAGCACAAGTTCATGATGTCTTCCATGTATCACCCTTGAGGAAGTACATACCTGACCCTTCACATGTACTAAATCGAGAGGTGATACAACTGTAACATGAACCCTCTTATGAGGATCAGTTGGTGGAGATCTTAGATCGTAGATACAAGGTTCTATGGAACAAGATGACCCACCTTGTTAATGTGTTGTAGAGGAACCACAAATGCGAAGAAGCCACGTGGGAACCAGAGGAGTCTAGGAGGTAGAAGTAACCGCACCTTTTCATTTCTTAGGGAATGAGTTAAAATTTCAGGAATGAAATTTCTTAAGGAGGGGATAATGAAATGCCTCGGACTTTTGAACAATATTTGCTTCCTAAATTTGTATATTATTTCATTTTATACCCCACAAATTATATACTTTAACTAATGAAGTGATACCATTGGTTTTCAACAATTTTATGATCATTGGTCAATATGACCTTTGGAAACTAAACTCTTAACAATACAATTATTGTTTATAATTACAAGCGATCTTGTATAATATAGAAAGAAGAGTCGATTGACTCATCCAGTATATTCAAGATGTATGAATCCCATCTATCAGAGCTAGGGAAGGAGGTAGCATCACTAGGATTTCTCTAGACAAAGCCTAAGCTAAGCTTCAACATGTGAAGATTTAATGGAATTGACTAGGGAGAAGTTCATTTGATTGAAATCACCACTCGGGCAATATTGTTTGAGCTTCCCTAGGATTCTATCACCATAGCACTCCTTAAACGTTGGTCCTATGCAGGTGTTATAAGGGGCTATGTAATGAGACCTTAGTTACTTCTCTAAAACTTTTGTATAAGAAAAATTGTTATTTCTTATTATGGAAAAGTTGGTGAATTCCAAATATCTGGATAAATATAGGATGAATTTATAGTTCCATATTACAAATGAATTTTGGAAGAAAAAGGTTAAACTTTAAATAATTAATAATGTGAAATGATTTTCAAAAACTGTTCTTCTAAAGTTTTAAATAGTAATAACTTTAGATTTTAATAAGATCAACTTAATTTTTAGTGAATAGTAACGTATGAATAGTAACACACCCTTATAAATAGTAATGAATAGTAAATCAGCCAAAAAAATAGAAACTTCACCCATGAATGTATAAATATAATGTAGATATATTAAAAATGGAAAAATGATCATAGTACAAGTTTTGGTATTTTTATATTTCATGAATAATTTATTTACAATTTTATTATTAATTTAATAATTTAAAATGGAAATTTATTTTCATAAAATGTAATCATAAATTGTTAGTTTATTTTTTTTGGTTGTATGATAATTTTATGGGATCTTGATTACTTTTTCAAGGTGTTAGAAAACAAGTTATAGTTTTAGAGACGTTTTTTTAATATATAATGATTTTATATAAAAATTAAATTAAAACTATTTATAAAATATATTTTCATAAAATGGAATTCTTTTTTGGATACAGAGAATCGATATTAGGCTCGGGTAAATTTTTGGGACTTTTCTGAAACAGTTCAATTTTCAGTGAATCGTAAAAATAATGTTTTGAGTTTCTGGTGTTTAATGACATCATTGATGATGTAGCCATGATGTAATAACTATGTTCTACTTGTGAATAGTAAGATATTTTATTATGCGTCCTAAGTGTCGAATAACATTGGTAAATACCATGGGAAATCCCATGGTATTACAAATACCACCGATGAGGTGTCCCTTGGAAATTAATTAAATATTCCCTCTCCCTATAAATACTAATCCATTCCCTCATTAATTTCATACCAATATCCTTGTCAACGAATTTATAGTATTTTTAACTCCCAAGGAGTCCTAGCAAGGTTCCTCAATCCCCCCAAGGTCCCAACCATCAAGCTTTTTAAGTTACTCTTCAAGGTAAGGGAACCTTTCACCCTCCTCTTTTAAGTCATGACTTCTTTTATGTTACGTCTTCTAGTATCTATTTCATTATATTGTTGTGTGTTCTTATATATAATTTTTTACTTTCCATTTAATTTTAAATTCATTAGGGACCCTTTCTTCTCTCATCAACTGATTTTAGGAATTTTTAAGTGATGTCGTGAGGCTGCTAAATTTTTGTAAAAGAAATCACATCTTCCCTTTTCCATTGAGTTTCATTTTCATATGGTATTTCCTTAAGATATTCATACCATGATCTTATTTATTTTTATTATATACCCATAATATATTATGAAATATTTATAAGTTTTTGACTCTTGTCCCATCGCTTTTCAATGTCTTCTAAGACAATGTTATATAGCCGTTATGCTGGAGAATTTGCGTCATAAAATCTCTCTCTTTTTCTCAAGAAATTCGCTTGTATTATTTTTGTGATTACCTAATTCTATTTTAATTTCCAAAAGTATTCATCAATACCTAAAATTTATCTATTTTATTCTATAATTGACATACATATAATTCTCATTCCCTTTTCATGGGTTATAAAGGACATAACAATCATGTTTTTAAGAACTTTTAAAACATCATGATTTTGAAATGAAACCCATTTATTTTATTCTCTATGGGTTATTTAGGAAATATCTGATTATGATCTATGTCACTCACATGAAAGTAAATACATATTATGGGTTCTCTCTTATATCTCTCCAATGCATTGGGTAAAGAATTTAATCTCTAGAGTTGACAAGTTTCACAATACCTTGGATAATAACCTTGGTAATTTTTACGACACCTTGGGGATGAACCTTGGTGATATGTTCATGAATGTCTAAATTCAATGTTGTAGCCACAAATTCATGTTATGGCTCAAGTTATTTTTATTATTAAGTTACTCTACTTCCATTGCTCATATCTTTATGTTTTTATCAAGTTTTATTGATTTCACATGTAAATTTATTCCCTTGCTTTCCTTATGGTTCCTTCTGCTCACCCTTTCCATTGATGTATGTCTCTAGGTTATGAGATGAAATAATTTTTCTTAGTAATAACTTATGATGTAGCCCTATAAGTGGATTATAATAATGTTTTATGTTTTCATGTTTTTTGTTCCTGATTTCCATGACATAAGACTTTAAATATACTTTGTTTGTAAAATGTAATGAAAAGTTATGTAATAAAAAGGTGCGATGCCATAAATGCACAAAACATAACAAAATATGTGGGCTTTGATTCCTGTAATAAATATTATATTTAAGATTCCTCATAATTGATGAAACATATCCTTGTAATATTAGTCACCTCTTTGCCTGGATGAAAATAATCATGTTTCTTGTTATGTGGATTTAGCAGATAAGAAGCTACTCTTTTGTAGGAAATGGACGAATCGCCTCAGATACAAACATATGTATTCTCTAATGAGATGCCCTAATTCTTCCAAAAAATTGTTTAACATATCATTATTTTTATAGGGTAACTGGACCCGTATCGGGGTTATTAAGAGATCTATGAACATATCTTAAAAAAATAACACTGTCCCAGAGTAGGCAACAATTCCCCTTAAAAGGGTGAAAAGAGCTCTACCTCCCATCCTCTCGACCGATGTGATTTTTTAAGTGTCATTGGGTATAAAACCTCAATTGAACACCTACATTTAGAAATATAGCCTTTACCCAGTAATCGATGTGGGAACTTTTGGGAGTTTTCTTCAAGAATTGAAATAGTGACTTGGCGTTAATGATTGATCAAGAAATTGAAACCCTCACAAAAAACAACTCCCCAAACTGAATTTACCTTAGTCGTTTCCTTTTCTATTGAAATAAAAATAGTGAAATAGATGTGAAATTATTTAATCACAATATCTATTTCACAATAGAAAAAAAGATAGACTACCCATTTCTCATAAAACAATTTTTTCCAAATGAGGGTTCATGGTTGTCTCTTTTCAATATAAAAACCCCCTTAAATAAATTTTTTCCTCATAATTTTATATTAAACTAAATAATAAAGGTTCTGAAATTTAAAAATACCCATTTTTAAAACCACAACAATTAAAATGGTTTATAAAACATCCACATTATAAGAGAGGAATAAAAGTATCAAGTTCAATTGTAATAACACATAAAATGCTTCCAAATAGGAGAACATTAGTGGAAAGTGAAGATATTAACATTGAATAAAAGTGTAAATAATTATGGAGAGTTATAGAGATCATTATTCAAAATAATTTCCATGATCTAGACAATTTAATGACCAAAAATGAATAAATATGTGATGAGTTAAAGGTCTATTTTATTCATCATAAATGAATATTCTATGAAAAAAAATCATTTCAAGATCATTATTCTATTTTTGAGGAATTATATTACCATCTAGACTAAGAACATAAGGTCATATACTTACTTGATATCTTAATATTTTATAAGAAAAAGGTCATCCTTTGGTTGTGCTTTAATATATTCATATGTCATATCTTAGTCCAATTTAGGAATATCCAAAAGGAATTTTTATTATTAAATCCCTAAAATTAATAGTTAATAGATCATTAGATCAATAAAAGAAGAAAAATCCATTCCTCCTATCTCTATGTATTTACTAATACCAAAATTGTAAGAATAAGTTATCCAATATTATACATTAACCTATAATACCACAATAGTAACTCCAAAAATTAAACTTAATCTATGTCAGAAATTTTTTACAATAAGACTCATACAAAATATGTCTAACCAAATTCAAAGTCCACAAATTCAGAAAGAAGGCCACTAAGTCATCATTATATTCCCCCCCCCCCAAATATCACATAATGTCACATTAATAATATTTTAATACCTTGATCACCATAAAACCATAATGAAAACATAAATTCATTAAAAAAATAAAATAATAGGTTTTTGATTATATTCCATAAATATAAACATGCAATAAACTTCATGAAATATAATGTAAATCATCAATTTACTAACCAATTTCAGGGTCCCCAATACATTCCCATAAACATATAATTATCATTATTATATCAATAAAAACAAATATTAATTTTTATATTCCCTTAATTAGTTTTTTTCCAAGAACATCAACTTTCCACATAATCACTTTTCTTGTTAATTGGTATTATTCAACATATTCTCTAAAATAAATAAAAAGGTACTGAAATAAAATCCTTATACAATTCATTATTATTATAACTATAATTTCATCGATAAAAATAATCCTATAACATAGTTATTTAATCTAAATACCAGAACGTTAATTATTCCACTTCATATATACTAATATCATAATCATGACAATGGATCCTCATCTTATTCTGAGGTATATTCCTTTGGTGCTTGGGTAATTCATTTGCGTAGTAGACCATATCCATAGAGTTAAAACACTAAATATAACTGGATAATTACTTACACTTTCATTCACAAAAATTATGTAATTTCTATCCACACTTGAAGAAAAATTCCTTTACTTTAAAGAAGTTACTAGGTTGCTTATTTCAATATGTATCACATGTGGGGAAACCCAAAATCACCTTATCACCCTATTTTATTTTTGGATCTTTCATCCTATTATTCTACTAAATTCCTTCAAAGCTATAATAATTAGAGATTTATTTATCTATCTTGATAGAACATTATACTATGTCCCCATGTGATGAGAATGCTTGTGAGAATAGTTTCCATGGAAATATTGTTTTAAGATAATCAAGTAAAGAATAATTCTTACTCTTTTGATTACATTCATTAATACGATTCCTATTCCTTCTTATGGGTTTCATTTATAAAAAATGGCATATATTATATTATATCATAAAAATATGTATCATAATGTATAATACTAGAAATTGTGAATATTGTAATATAAATTAAAAAAATTATGCATTGTTAATCTCATAATCATAAACATGGTTTCCTTGGAAAATTTTTCAAATCATAATAATATATTCAAATACTTCATAATGGTTTGTAATAAGAATATAAAACAATGAAACATATCCCCCTAGGTTGTCAAACTAGGTGCATAGTAAGGGACATTTTTTCTATACCAGGTAATGCTCAAGTCAAGACCAACATGCCTTTTTAAAAGTTATTTCCCCTAGATAAATTTATTTCAGAAGAACATCAAATTTTAGTATCAATATAGAGCTGTGTGACCAGGAAAACCACATAATCTCTACATTTCCAAAACATTATAATGTTATCATATACATAGAATCATCCTTCAAGTAAGACATAGGGTTATGTTATATAATCTATGTTTTCCTAAATCAAGTTCCCAAGGATTCTTCAAAAATTTATTTGATACCAAATGTAAATACCCTAACATGAGTAGCCTAGAGTATTTGGTAACATTATTACATTTTCACAAAATACAAGGTATCAAATCCCAAAGGACTGAATAGTATTGTTATCTTGGTAAACTTGATGCTTAATAGAATATCTAATAAATTAGAAAACATAAAATAAAAAAATATTTTATTTTATAATTACATTATTAAACTTAGCATATCCATGTATATAGATAATAAAACAATTCATACTAAACCATTTTTACCTTAACTATGGTAATTACATTTTTCTATTTTCACTATTCATTATAATAATAAAAATTAATTTTACCTTATTTGATAATATTTATTATTATTATTATACATATGAAATACATTTCACCAAATTCAACTCATAAAAGTGGTGAAATTTATTTCAAAATTATACACATTGATGTGCTAAAAAAGTAGGTTTCCAAATTGAAAATCCTCATAAGTATGTAAGTTTTTAATATCAAAATTCAACATCAAATTGGTTTCACTGACCTAAATTGTATTTATTGTAATATTATTAATCTAATTTAAATTTAAAATCAATTTAAAACAAAATTTATCTTAGTAAAAAATATAAATGAGAGTACAGTTTTCAAAATAAACTATATATTTTTCAGTGTTCTAGGATAAATAAAACATTTTAGAAGAACCCCAAAAATTAACCCTATGATAATTATGATATTATTATTCAAAAAATAAATTTAATTTTATCGAATAATGTTTATGATATTTGGGAAAAAATATTTTTAACATAAGCGTGCATGAATCGAAATAAGTGTTTTCATTAGAAAAATATAGTTTTCAGAAAAACAATATTTTACATTCAAATGATTCTTATTTTTATTTTTAATCAATAAATAGACAATAAACATGTATAAACCAGATATTTTTAAAATTTTATTTAGTCGTATTAATACCCTCCGAATTAATGGCTTAACTATAATGGCAATTTTTAAATAATATTTTAATAGTGTATTGTGTTTCATTTAAACACAGTGTTGTGTGCATTGCATGATATCAAATATATTGAATTAATTTAAAAAATTAATATATTTTAAAGTATTATTGTGTTATAATCTCTTTTAATCTTGGTGTTTCATGTCATAAATTCTATCAAATATGATGTTCCTATTTTAAAATCTTGGGGTGTTATGTTTGAGATCCTTGATAATTTAAAATCAGTCTTTTTATAAGTTTTTAAAAGCATCGATAATCTAGTTATGTTCCTCACTTTTAATATTTATCTCTACAACCCTTTCAATATATTTGATATTTTATGATTTATGTTCTTCAATGTCACCTCAAAATTCAACTTTCCCCTATTCTTTTTAATGTATAAATATTCTAAAATAATGTATTTTTCCACTAAATTTCATCACATTGGATAGCCAAATATCTTTTTCATCTATGGAATACCTTCACTCCAATTACTGATCTAATTTTATATAAACATCTATATTTTTAACTTTATTTTATTACACTATTAATGGTTATTTATAACAGTCAAAAAATCACTTTATTGAGGCCATAAAATTCCTCAATCTCATCTACTTTAGTTTCATCTCCATTTCAATCTTCTTATTAATGAAATTTATTATTCTTGAAGAATTTATACAAGTATTATCTTTTGTATTTTACATATTTTGATGATATATTTCAAGGAAACTTATCTTTATCGTATATATAATATTTATTAGGCCACTATACATCAATATTACCTTCCTTTCTACCTCAAAATCACATGAGTTGATGCTTCGTTTTGATTTTTCCTTTCCTCTCTTAAGATTTGTGGAATGGATTGGCATAAATTCATAAAAATTCTTATTTTATATTCATCATACAATGATATTTTATTTAATATATCTAAAAATAAAAATCATGATTTTTATTCTCTTCCACATAATCATAATCATTTTTACTCATTTTATATGAAATAACAGTGTTATGATGACTCTCTAATCCAGGTTCCTTTAGGTTATTATCAAAGACCATGAAGAACATCCAATTGAATTCAGATAAAGATTCTCATAAAAATCTCTTCATGATATTGATATCACAAATAGTTTCTATGAAAGAATTCATCTCCTCCAATACCACATTCAATTGATCATATAATACATATATGGATTATTTTAGGTGCATATACATGTCTTCATACTTCTTCCATAGAACCTATAACTCTGCATTACATACTTTTGTGTCACCATTACAGATGTTTAAAAACGTATCCCACATGATGTTTTAAGAGTTACAAGACACCATCTTCATATAGATTGCATTTGATAATTCTCCCCATAATGAATTCATTACTTTGGAGTCAACATCAAACTCTTTATGATTTCATTATAATAAAACATTGTTGACCATGATGACCATAATTCAATGTGTAACCTAATTTTATATATCCATTCCATGGGTTTGGATAAGTGTTTCATTTGGTTCATCCGTCAATGACATTATTTCCAATAATGTACTGGAATGTCATTGGGACATGTAGCTACTTATATATCCATAAAGAGAGAGAAAACTCATCTATATTTAACCTTTTACTCTGATACTAGAAATGGGACCCAAACAAGGATAATTCCCTAAGGGATGGGGGTGGTGGGGGAATTTGGGCATATAATTTTAAAAAAAATACATTTCATTACTATAATTTCAATACATGTAAGAAATATATTATCTCGCACACTAATAATGAATTGAAACATCTATAAGGAGAGACACAAGCATTCTTTACTTGGTTCACTGGCACTAGGCTAATATATGGAGCATACAGTTATGTTGTATTATACCATAATCACTAATCACTCTACTAGTTTTATAATTTGGAGTGGCTATATTGAACCACCAAGTTCATATCAAATTGAAATAAACAAATAACTAATTTCCCTCCTAAGAAGGTAAAACTCTCTGCTCCTCTTGTATATTTATTCTACCTTCAAAGAACAATAAATAGAAAATACAGTAGTGATGGTGTGTGATCAGATATTTTTTAACCACATTTTTAAACTTCCCAATATTAAATTTAGATATAACTATTGAATATTCTTCTTCCAATATTTTGTCTTTCTAGCACTAAATTTTATATTCACAATGTGTTATGCATGCAGCCATACTACTACAACTTCCTCTCTTCATCTTTTGTATGCAGGGTCCTTTCTCATCATTTCATTTTCATCAATTTAATAAAATATTAATTTGATTACCTTATCTATGAGAATATATATGAAAATAATTAGAATATAGCAAATTAATATATTTTATAATCCTCGCCAAGTTTTAATACTGATTGAATTCCACAAATTTTTCATCTTTCTATTTTATATTTGAAAGAAAATCATGTCAACACTTTCCAAAATTATTTATGAGTTAGTCCTACATGAGATCAACCCAGATTTTATGGATTAGAAACTAAAAAAATATCATCTTTTAAGTAAAAAATTAATTCCCATAATTTTCTCTTCTTGCACTAAAACACCTGTAAAATCCTCCTTTCATCATTTGGTAAAAATGTTGAACCATGCATATTATCCTACAAAATATTATTTGAAGGATTTCATCACAAAGAAACCTTTTCCATATCATATTTTCATGAAACTTAATTATCTTGGGTAATTATGACATTTATATAATTAAAATAGGTATACAATCATAATCATAATTTAAATCCATAAAATACTATAATTTTTCAAAGATTTAAACATTTTATAACAAGTAATTAATCCAAATAATCACTAGGAAACATTAAAATATATTATTTATATCAAAAAAATATTAAATAAATTTTCTGATGGATATTTTATATACTAGTGATCGCTGATACTTTTCTAATTACACACCACAAGATCTTATGTATGCTTTTGATATCCTTACGAATCACTTGGCATAAATTGTATATCATAATATGGTTGATATATGTCTTAATGAGAAATATATTACTTTTCCAAGTGTGTATTATGGGATCTTACATATCACTTATAATATATTATATATCATAATATATATTTTATAGGTCATAGTGATTACTCCAAGAGTTTTCATATTCTTTACTTTCAATATTGTTCTAATAACTTTATCATTATTTTCCTGTTTTTAGTATATTACGTGTAAACTCTTGCTAACTCAACCTCTTTTTGTAGTGATTCTTTGAGAATATTATGAATATTTTATCCTTGAATTTTCAAAAAACACATCCCAAAATTCTTATAAGTATTTTTTCTAACAACAAAATTTTGTTGGCTTCTTCAAAAAGTAAGATAAATAGTGCAAGTAGTTGTCTTAAAAATATTTGGCCATCTTCCTTTTTTCGCCAAAATATTTAATTCATACCCCAATTTTCAATATGAAAAGAAGTCCATTTAGGGTAGTATCACATATTCATCTTAATAAACTTTGACTCATGTGATATTCAATAGTATCAGAGTCAGCATCTCAATATTTCTATAAATTCTTATTTAACAATAATGAGTATTCAACAATCAATGCTATATAGATATCACTTTATCCTAAAAAAATTAACCAAATAATTTTCCCCATTATTTTTTATCATATTTTAGAATATATTTTAATATATGAAAACATTCACTAATAAATCTATCATTAATAATTGTAAATAGATGAATTTATTCAAATTTTGGAGATCCAAATTCTCAAAAAATAAATATATTCTTTAACTCTCACTATCCTTATAAACTCGTCAATAATCAATGTGATAATTCCCAGTATTTTAAAACAAAAAATGAAAAAGGTTATTTATTATTTAGAACCTAGGAAAAAATAATATTTTAAAAAATATATATTTTAGATCTTTATAAATCGATTTTGAATATTTATACATCAATATCTTGAATCATGCAGTGATGATTTTATTAAATATTTTAATCTTATTCATCTAAATTATTAGTAATGAATATTCACTTCATTATTCTTTTAAAACTATAGAAAATCGATAGATTACTTTCTCTATATATTAATTCTCCCACAATAATAATTATATTGCGTCGTCATGATAGAAAAACCTTTATAAATAATTGGAGAAATCCTATTTTCAATCACAGCACAACAACCAAGAATTATGATATTTAATAACTAAATAATAGCAAAGGATCATCTGATTTAGAATCATATGATGCACCTAGAAACATATTTTACTTTTACATTACACTCAGAATTATCTTATATTGCCTTTTAAAAACATGGTTTAATATTACAAAACATTAGATTTATTCTTCATTGAGAAATAATTACTCTTACATAGCCACTAAAACATTTTATTTTTTTATTACAATACATTAATCTCACCTATATAACTTCATTCTTCACTTATTTACCTCAATATATACTCTGGACACTCTTATAAATCATTAGGTAACACTTAAATTGTTGTGAAACTCTTCTATTTTATCTTACAATTATATTTGTTAATATTTTCCAAAATTAGTTAAATCTTACATTCAATTTGAAATCTATAGTTTAATTTGACATAAATCTAGTGAATTCAGAAATTATCTTCAATATTATTTGAGTTATTATAATACTCCATAATTTTTCTCATGGATTTATCAATACACATCTAGTTAAAAATAAATTTTAATCTTACATATAAATGCATACCATCTTAGATTTATTCAAATCAACTCGAAATAATTAAATATCATTATTTTACATCTTAATTCATCAAAACACAATCTTATCAAATTTACTTTCATTCAAAATACATCAAATAATTTCATAAATACATTAAATCACTATGAAATTCATAAACCCAAATTATATAGAATGTGGGACATATTCTAACCATTTATGATTAAATCAAATCTTCTTGAAAACATTTACATCTATTTTTAAATATTCCAAAACAAATTACTACATATGCATACATGTATTTCAATATTTAATTCAAATAAAGACTTAATTACAAAAATATTTAATTACTTGAATTTCTTCTACTCTTCATTAATTTCTTTAGAATATATATAGTACTCTACTTATTTATAAAATTTATGGTATATTCATCAATTCCACTCAAACAAAATTCCTTTTCATATCATCACCCATTTTTATCTTATATATATTGAAAATATCATCAATCTTGATAACATGAGGAAGTGTATTTTTTAAAAACTATCTTGCGTTATTCTTTTTCAAAAATATCCACTTCCTCAACTTTTTCATAGAAATGTTTTACTATGTATTATCCAAACACCATGGAGGTCATATACTATTTAGCATACCTAGTATCTTACAAAAAATAAAATTAAATATCAAGAAACAATAACCTCAAACTTTTAATATCTTCAGAAATATAAAATATATTATTAATATTTACAAAAAATGTCATTGGAATAATTTCATAACATTGTGTATAATTATCAAATGATTGTTTTTTATTATTTAAATCAGGTTGACATAACATGGAAGGATTCTTCAATCATTCCATCCATGTATGCATTCTTCTTCATTCTTCACCTTCACTCAACACACATGTAAATATTCATTAGGGTATATCCTTATTCTTATAATAATCTCATATAAATATTTATTTTAAAAATTAATTATTAATGATAAATTCTATTATTACCACCCAATGAATATAACATGGGAGGTGGGTGATTTAAGGTATTATAGTTTAAAATTTTATCTATAATACATTGTTGTTCTCTCTTATTTAAGGACTCTTCCCCCTCTCTCACAACACTATTGATTGAACAAATAAGTATAGAATGATCATAGGTGTTTTTATCTGGTTCACCAAAATGGGATAATTGAAGGAGCATACATAGAAACATGCTTATTTACATGAGACATGTAAAAATTGGATCGTCATTTCAAGTATGGATTTTATTTCGGGTGTTTTTTAGAAAAATGCTAGAATTTGTAAAATTTATAAGTACATGTCCTGTACATAGGAGTACATGTCGTGTACATGGTTTCCCTGGGTAGCTGTGTACTGACCGTGTAATGGTTGAGAACATGGTCTTGTGAGGTGACCTAGATACCGCCTAAAGTGGGGGGGTAGTTAAGGAATGTACACATAGTGTATATTAAATGAACACATAGTGTACTTGTCTTTTTTATTTGTTAAATCAGACTAGGGTCACGTCTAATTCCTAGAATTGTATTCTTCTAACCCCATCTCATCCATGAGTGACCGGGAGAAAAAATTCTTCTCTAAGCCACTGATCTATCATTCTTTCTCCAAATCAAAAAACCTTTATATTCATTAGAGTTCCTTCGGTGAGTTCTCTCTTCTTCTAGAGCATCTCCTCCTGATTTCTATTCTTTTGTGTGATATTTGAGGTTGAGTTCTTTTTGTCATTTTTTGTAGATCTACGATGTTATAGTTCAATTCTAGATCAAAGGTTCAACTATATTGGTTGTACAACTTGGAGGGAGGTGGTTTGTGCCTTTCTGTAGTTGTCTTTGAAATATATGATCAAAAAGTTCTGAATACCCTTGTTTAGGGTGTTGTGTGTTTTAGAGATTTAACCCTATTTAATGACTTCTTCGTTTTGTTTTCTTGAGAAGGAGTTTTGATTATGATATAAGGTTATTACATAGTTTATGAATTTGTTTTCCTGTGTTTTTTTTATATTGGTCATTGGGTCTCGAACAGCTTTTTAGGTTGTTTTGTTTCCATGCCTAGTGATGTTAGGATGGAGTTGAGATTATATTACATGCATTCGATATACATTATAGCTTCTTATCCTTGTATTAGATGAAATTACTTTGGTTGTTGGATATCATTTGTGCACAATTTTTTTACACAGGGCTATGAAAACCTATTGTAGTTATACCATATGGGGAATTGACGTTGTGGCCTTCCCCAGAAAGTATGTTATAATATTCATGTTGCGAGACCATAGGGGGGATTAATGGTGAGTTATCCCTCAGAGTATCTATAGTATACCATTACGAGTCCATAGGGCGAATTGATTTTGAGTGATTCCTTATAGTTTCTATAGTATATCTTTAGTATACCACATGAGGAATTGATGGTGAGTGCTTCCTCAAAAAGTCTTTATCATAGTGAGACCAAGGGGTTAGACCATGTGAGCTTTCCCAATGGGTCTTGTATCTTCATTTTTTAAGATCGGTTAAACCATATGGGTTAGAATATGCGATATTTCCTAGAGGGTTTCTTTTGATTGATTGGTCGAATAAATAAATAAATTTTAATGAATATAGTAGAAACTGTGGGATTGTTTACTTTTTAGTACTTCAATGTTTATTATATCATTTTTCAGAATACATACTATATATATTCACTGACAGTTAGGCACATATCTTTGGGTGGTCACCTATAAGTATTATTCTCACACCCTCTCTGTGTAATGGTTTTCAGCCCAAATAGAGTATATTGTTGTAGGTATAGATAAGGGAAATCACCTTTCTACTTCAGGAACTTGTTTGTTGTGGAGCTGGAGAGCATGGGACCAAGATGAGGCTTGAGATGCAGCTAGAGTTTACATGTTTTCTTTTTATTTGTTTTAGTATTTTATTTCTATAATTGTGACTTTTTTGGGTATTTTCCCATACATATGTGACATGCATCAATTATATATGTGATCCAGTTGTTTATTTACTTTACTCTTCAACTCGTTGCCTGTTGTTTGGTATTATTGCTTCCTTTATTGTTTATTATTTGTTATTACGCTATGCATAATATGCCAATGAGGTCATAGTTTCCCCACAATCATACTCAATGACCTCGCTACTATAGGGAAGCCTCTGAAGTTTGGGTAAATTCACTTGAGGCCATGTGACCAACCAGGTGCAGGGCACCTTTGGGCGGCACCCAGAATCGGGACGTTACAAAGTGGTATCAAAGGAAATTCATTTCTTCTTTGACTTACTATTTAGAGCCTATAGACAGGGATATGATGGAATAGGTAGTTGGTAATAAGTTTTACGAGGGATTATCTAACTTTTGTATAGGGAAAAGCCAAGTTATCTTTATTATTGAAATTTTTTGGTTTTGCAATTGTACAGTTGATTTGATTTAACAGTTGGGTGATTCACACAATTTTTGCTAATATGATTGATATTATTGAGGTAATATTTATGTTACAACCAGATGAGATGAGGGTATCACATCTCATTCAACATATAGGCACCATCTAGAGATCACATTCCTTGCATTCTTGTCATTTCATTTAGGTTGTATTACCGATTGCATGTTATTATGATAGATGTTTTGATAGATATGAATACTATTGTGATAGATGCTTTGATAGAATACCTACTATTTGAAAGGGTATTGCTAACATTTAATGTTTCTATGAATCAGTGCCAAAATTTGGTTCATGTGGAGTTATGGGCCCTCATTGATCAGAATTTGGTGGATCGCGTGATTGATTGCTTTGTTATAGTTGTTATATACATAAATATGATTCCATGCTTTGATTCACAGGGAGTATGGCCCCCCACGGATCAGAATTTGCCCCTTTAATGTTTGTTTTTGTGTTTTCATGGAGTTCTGGAGTAGTTCATGTGGCTTACTATCCCAAAAAAACCCAAAATACATGGTGTGTGATGATGAATACACGCCATGTATCCTTCTATTCGGGAGTAAAATTTTTTTTTAAGTACACACCCTGTAATATATGTATACTCCATGTAGTCCTTGACCATGTGAATGATGGAGAGGGAAAAAATAGGAGTTTGGTAATTGTTTGGTGAAAAACACTGTGTATTGGGAGTACACTCTGTGTTATAGAGACCATGTATCCAGCCGTGTGACCAAAGACACGAGAGGATGGGACTTAGATGGTACATGTCATATCCTATTATAGCACACCTTGTAGAGTTTACTATGTCACCATCCATTTTACTAACGATATGGGTCAGTGAAATTCTTCTAGTATGTGTCGTTTCTGGCATAAACACACCATGTAGTTTTGTTCTAAGAGAACCATTTGTTTTAGCCATGTAGAGGAACTCAAAGAGGGAGAAATAATTCAAGTGCATGTCGTTTCAAAGTAGAACATGTCATGTGTATGGGGTGTTATAGGACCAAAGTTGGCTAAATTACATGTCCACGTAATGGCTTAAGGGAACATGTTGTGTCAGGATCATATACACCGTGTACCCAGGTTTTGAAAAACATGAATGCTTTATTTCACCTATTCATTTTATACACTTCTAAGTTTCAATACATGATAATCTTAAAGTGAGGTGTGATATTGAACTCACAGAGTCATTTCATCGATACATCCTCCTGTTGTATGCCAGATACAGGGTAACGATCGGACATTGGACACGGTAGATCAGGGACTACCAGTAGATCCTTCTGTCATGCTTGTCTTGGCACCAGCCATTATTCCAAATATAGGCGTCGATGCACAATTTTGATAAGGCTTCATGAGGATTATGCAAACCATCTAAGGAGCACAACATCCTTCCCCATCTATAGAAGAGTTGACGCAGGTTTTTCAGCAACATCATCCTCCCACTCTCTCAAGATATAGAGGACATCAGGCTGTATATTAGTGGTTAGAAGCCATGATGTCTATCTTCGATCATCTAGAAACAACTTTATAGATGAGGGTGAAGCTCACTTGGTATATGCATCCGAATTTCACTAAGAGATGGTGGGATATGATTTCATAGGAAAAATTCTAGTAGGTTATAGTTTAGGAGGAGTTCTATTGTGCCTTCTATGACTAATTTTACCCAGAGACTTTGAGGGCCGACCGAGCCCAAGAGTTCATGTTTTTTGAGAAGGGTACTCTCTGTCATGGAGTATTCTTCTCACTTCACAAATCTTTAGCGTTTCACACCCATTCGGGGTGGGGGATGAGTTATTTATGGAGAGAAAGTTTGAGTATGGTCTTAGGCCTGGCATTCGATCTTATGTGAACATCTTCATGTTTACTTCCATATCTTCTATTGTCAACCAGGAGCTGATTACCGAGCGCAGCCAGAGGGATTCTAGAGCTGTGATCTCAGGAATCTTTGCATCTGGTGTTTTTATTCCTATGTATAATAGTGGGAAGTGTCGTAGGGATTCTACATGTGGAGATCTGAGTAAGAGAGACACTCTTTAAGGTAGTCAGGTGGTTTGCTACCAGAATGGAAAGAGCGGGCATATGAGGCCACATTGCCCAATAGACCCAATTGAGTGCCGATATTGCATCAAGATGTGTCATCTTCAGGGTTTCTATGGGTTTTTTTCACCATTAGCTGTTGATAGGGGTTTTACTATGACTCTACATTTTAGGTTAAGAAAAATAGTTTCTCATCAGCTAGGGAACTGTAGTTTTTCAGGCCGTTCAGAATGAGGTGGAGGTCTTGGCCAGAGTAGTCAGACACATGGTTTTCAACAGCCGCAGGGTTAATCAGTTCAGGGATATCAGGTAGCTTCATAGGGTTGTGGTGGAGGTAGGGCTTTTGCACTAGAGTATACCCCATAGGATAAGGATCTCATACACACTACGGATAGTGGTATAGTTTTGGTTGCCACAATTTTAGCTTCTTCTCTTTTCAGTACATGGGATTCCCATAGCTTTATATATGTTCCTATTGTAGAGATCATTGGTCTATGTATCCTTACATCTAATGATATATTGATGTTGGAAAATACTTTGGGATCTATAATTTCTAGTGTACATAAGTGCATGAAGTTTCCTCTTGAGGTTCATGGGTGTCGCTACTAGTGGGACCTTTATGTCTTAGAGATGATGGGTTATGACATCATTCTCAGAATGGACTGGTTAGTTCCCTTCTAGGATTTTGTCAATTTTTATCACCATAGGTTGAGTTTCACTTCAACAGATTGTATATTATTTCTACATAATGGAGAATGGGATGTCCAGGTGAGCAGAGAGAGGCCCGAGCATCAGGGGTTGAGAGGAGTTACATCTGAGATTGCTAGTTTATATCTGGATGACCAGGGGACTTCACAGATGGACTTTCCTCTAATGGTGGATCAATTCAAGGATGTCTTCCTAGAAGACTTTTCAGGTTTACCTCCTGAGAGAGAGGTATATTTCTTTATTGAGCATGTTCCAGGATCGGAATAGGTGTCCATTCCTCCTTATAGGATGGCTACACCACAATTGCATGAGCTCAAGAAGAAGTTAGAGCAGTTGGAGGAAAAGGTTTTCATCTGAACCAGTTCTTCTCCATGGGGTTTTCCTTTTCTTCTTTATGATTATGGGAGATAGTACCCTCATACATAGTGTGGATTATCTGAAGCTGAACTAGTAAATAGTCAAGAACCGATATCCCTTTCTAGGGATTGATTATCTATTTGATCATCTTTGAGGAGCCCGTGTGTTCTCGAAGATTGAATTGAGATTTGGTTATCATCATTTGCACGTTAAACCATAATATATACATCTTACATCCTTTTGGAGCAGTTATGTTCTATACAAGTATGTGGTTATGATGTTCTATCTCAAGAATACACCTGCAGATTTTATGGATCTGATGAACCGAGTGTTCTATCCATATTTGGATTCTTTTTTGATGGTTTTTTTTAATGATATCATGTTGTACTATCACGCTCAACACAACCACGACACCCATATGGATATCGTTATGAGTACACTAAGAGAGCATCAGTTATATGAAAAGCTCTGAAAATACCACTTTTGAATGGAAAATATTAACTTCATGGGTCATGTTATCTCATAGATAGGAGTTACTGTAGACCCAAACTAAGTGAGATTAGTTATTTTTGTATATCATTTGAATAATGACTTTGAGGTATATAGTTTTCTAGGGTTGGATGGTTACTACAGATGTTTTATATATGACTTTTTATTCTTATTAGTGGCACTTATGGACCTGACTAAGAAGGGTGTGAAGTACCAGTAGATAGATTCATGTGATTCAGCCTTTAAGGAGCTGAAAGAGATATTGACATAAACATCAATACTAGTATTTTCAGAGCTGGGATAGAGTTATATAGTTTATTTTGATGCATCAGGTATTGGGATTGGAGTCGTGCTTATGCAGGGGGAAGGTGTTGTTGTGTACGGGTATCGGTAGTTGAGGCCACATGGAAAGAATTATCAGATGCATGATCTTGAGTTAGCAACAGTTGTTCATGCCTTGAGATGTCAAAGACAATATCTTTTGGGAGAACATTTTTTGGCATTCACAAACCACAAAACTCTCAAGTATATATTTACCCAGTGTAAACTAAATTTGAGATAGCATGGGTGGGTTGAGTACCTTCAGTCTTTTGACATTAAGATTGCCTACCCGCCTAGGAAAGGCAATGCAGTGAATGCTGTGTTGAGAAGGAGGACTCAGATTGAGGTAGTTCAATAGGCCAAAAGTGCATGGAAGCTTATGTCTATATTCTCTAAGATGCATTTGGATATTCACAAGATGTAGGGGAAGACGTTCCATTCTTTTATAGTTGTTACATATACTATACTTGATCGAGTGAGAATGAGGCAGCTATTTTATTCTGAAGGCCTAGTTCTATAAGAGAGTGTGTCAGGATAGGACAATATTCTTTGGTGGACAATAAGTGAGGCTGAGATCTTGGGTTTTCACTAGCGTGTGTGGGTGTCAGCAAATATACACAGGGATCTTTTGAGATATTTTTATTCCTTAGTTTAGGCAGTTCATCCTAATGTCACTAGGATGTATCAATATCTACACTGTTAGTATTGGTGGCCTAGTATGAAGAGAGATGTTGCAAGTTTTGTAATAAGTTATTGCACCTATCAGTAGATAAAGGCGAAGCATTAGGGACTGATAGGGATTTTACAGTAGCTGCCCATTCTCAAGTGGAAGTGAAATGATGTCATGATAGACATCATTAATGTTTTACCAATGTTTCCTCAGGGGATAGATGCAGTTATATTGTCCTTGAAATACTCATGAAGTTTTTCTAGTTATTACCAATCAAGTAGACCTTCTGTGTTTGATGATATTGGAAGGTTTTACAATGGAGAGATTATACATTTACATGTGGTAATTCAACCCATCTTTTCATATAGGGATGCTCATTTTACTTCTTGGGTCTGGCAGGGACTATAGAGGGCTTTAGGTACACATGTACTTCTAAGTATATCCTACCAACCCCAGAAAGATGGCTAGTGTGAGCATACGATTCTAGTTCTAGATTACATTCTTCAAGAATGCATCCAAGGTTTTGGAGGTTATTAGGATAAGAACATACCTCTAGTGGATGTTTCCTAAAATAATAGTTTTCAAGTGACTATTCAGAAGGCACCTTATGTGTCATTGTATGGTAGGCCATGTCGACCACCCCTATGATGGATGGAAGTAGGAGAGGCATCTATGATGGGACCACATATTGTTCAAGAGACCATAGAGCAGGTGGAGATGATTTGGAAGAGGTTGGATATTATACAGTCATAACATAAGTCTTATGCTAATACACAGAGATGACCTTTGAAGTTAGAGGTCAGCGATCATGATTTCCTTCCTCTCACACTAAGGTTGGGACATAGGAGGATTAGGATATAGTTAAATCATTCACTGAGATACATCAATATGTTTGATGTTTTGGAGAAAGTAAGGTTGGTTTCCTATCGATTGCAGTTACCTCAGAGGTAATAGAATATTTATGGAGTCTTTCACATGTCTTAGATACGAAGTTATATATTATACTCTTCTCATGTTTTTTAACCTGATGAGGTTGATTTGGAGGTGGACACATCATTTTAGGATCATCCTATCTGTATTTTTTATCACAGTATGAAGGTTCCCCATGGATAGTCTGTTCCTCTGATATGGGTGTTGCGGTCGCATGGGTGAGTATAAGATTTGACTAGGTAGGGGAGGCTGATGTGAGATTGCAGTGGTTGGAGCTTTTCAAGGATTATTCTTCTACTCCACCTTGTTTTTGAAATTCAGGGACAAATTTCTTTAAGGAGAGATGTTTGTAAGAACCCAGATCTTCATTTCAGGTATGGGTCTTGAATTTGGGTGGTTTTGAGAAAAAGGTGAGAATTTGGAAAATTCATAAGTACATGCTGTGAACTTGGGATTACATGTTGTGTACCTAGATTCCACGGGTAGCCATGTACTGGCTATGTAACGGCCGAGTACATGGTTGTGTGAGGTGACCTAGAGACCACTTAAAGTGGTGGCCAGTTAAGGCATGTACATAGACTGTACATTAAATGAACATGATGTCTAATTTTATTTTTTATTTTTTATTTTTTAAATCGGAACTGGGTCATATCTAATTCCTAGAATTTTCTTCTTCTAACCTCATCTCATCCAGGAGCTATGATTCTTCTCTAAGTCTAATCTGTTGTTCGTTCTTCGAATCAAAAATTGTCAGTTGCATTTGAATCCCCTCAGTGATTTCATCCTTCTTTTAGATCTGATCCTAATTTATCTTCTTTGGTGAGATATTCAGGGTTGAGCATTTTTTTGACATTTTTCAGATCTATGAAATTCTAGGTGGATTCAAGGGATGAGGTAAAACTATATCGATTGTACAATGTTGAGGTAGTTGGTTTGTGCCTTTTTGTAGTTTTCCTTTAAATATATGTGCAAAACGTTCTAAATATCCTAGTTTAGGGTATTGCGTGTTTTGGATATTTAACTATCTTTGATGTCAGATTTGTTTTTTCTTCTTGAGAAAGGGTTTCGATTTTGATTTAGGTTAATTACCTTGTTTATGGATGTTTTTTCCAATGTTTTTTGACGTTGGTCATTGGATCCAGAACTTTCTGTTAGGCTATTTTGTTACCATGCCTAGTGTTGTTAGGATGGAGTTGAGATTATATGACATGCTTGTGATATGAATTGTAACTGATTAGCCTTATAGTAGATGAAATTACTTTGGTTTCTAGATATCATTTGTGCATGATGGTATTACATTGGGCTATGAGAACCTGGTGTAGTTAGACCATTGAAATAATTTATGTTGAGGTTTTCCCCAAACTGTCTATTATACTTTTCACGTTGAGAGACCATAGAAGGGATTAACAATGGGTGCTCCCTTAGAGTGGCTATAGTATACCGTTAGAAGACTACAGGGTGAATTGACATTGAGTGCTTCCTATGAGTGTATATACTATATCTTTAATAGACAACAGGAGGAATTTATGGTGAGTGTTTACTCATAGATTCTTTTTCTTTGTTAGACTACGGGGTTAGATCATGTGAGATTTCCCATAGGGTCTTATATCTTTATTTTTTTAGGGTAAATTGAACCATAGGGGTTATATTATGAGAACATTCCAAGAGGGTTTCTTGTGAATGATTAGTTAAATTAATAAATAAATGTAAAAGAATTTATTTGAAACAATAGGATTGTTTACTTTTGAGTACTTCCTTGTTTATTACAACATTTTTCATATTACCTACAATATATATTCACTAAAAATTTTGCACAGATCATTGGGTGGTTGCCTACTGAGATTCATCTCGCACCCTATATGGGTCATACTTTTGGACCCAAAAATATTATATTGTTATAGGTATATATATGGGAAAGTTCTCTTCCACTTCAGGTACTTTATTACTGTGGAGCTAGAGAGCATGAGACCAAGATTGGGCTTGCGATGTTGTAGGTGTTTACTTGTTTTCTTTTGTTCTTTGGTTTCTAGCTTTGTGAATTGTTTGGATGTATTCCTATACATATATAACATTGCATAATTTAAATATATGCTCATGTTGTTTATTAACTTCAGTCTTCCACTGGTTGTTTGTTTTTTGGTATTACTGCTTTTTCTACTGTTTATTATTTTTTATTCTATTGTGCATACTCTTCCAAAGAGGGAATAGTTTCCCCACTCTCACACCCAATTCCCTCGCTAATAGTTGGAAGCCTCTGGTATTTGGGGAAATGCACATGATTCTATATGACCAACCGTGTAGGGGGCACCATTGGGCGGCACATGGAACCAGGACATTACAAGACACTAAGTGAACTCATTTATATATGAGTATAAAATGTCATAGATATACTAACCCTCTAAATTTAATTTAAAAACAACTTTAAATATCAAACATCCCTTCTCCATATATAGATTCTCACTAATACATCTATGATAATTTTCTTATTTTAAAATGTTTTATGAGAAAATATAAATGATACAATGTATAAATTTTATCCTTCTATACCAGCTGATAAAAACCATGAATCCTCTTGTGACAATTTCTTCGGGTTCTTATCTCCTTTTTATTTCTATAAAATCAAGATTATTTGTTTTTATTTTCTAAAAATAATATATCTCAATGAATCTGTATTCCATCTCTATTGATCTTCATTCATCCCATGAATTGGGGTTCTTATATACCCCAAAATGTATAGTAACTAAATACAATATTACACCTTAATGGGTCTTCAAACTGCTCGTTAAACTACCATAATGCTGATTTTATTTCTTTAAGGCCTATTGTAACAACGTAAAATATTATAAATAAAATTATCCTTTTGTTTTGAGAAAATATATTATTATATAATATGGTTATAAAAAAATTCACTTATTTGGTTTTATTATATCCTATCAGATTTAAATAACCATTAATTATCAATACCATTCATAATATATTTGTTGAATATTGATCACATTATTAGTATAAATATAAGGTTTTAAACAATCAAATTAACACAAAAAAGTAAGTGATGGCCTCATTAAGTTGGATATGACCCTGTGTCGGAAATTTACTAGAGCTTCTGAGGGAGATAACGTCACTGGGATTTTCCCTTAACCAAGTCCAATTTGATACCCAACAACTTAAGCATGAGTAGAATCATTTATGGGCGAAGTTCAAGCACATAGATATCACAACACAAATCATGTATGTCAAACCACCACACTAAAGTGTCACTATCACACACCTTACTCTTGTAGTGTTTACTGTTGTACTAAAGTGATATGTATCAAGACCATATAAATATGAGTAGGTAGATTTATTTTTCATATAAATATGTATAAATTTTCATCCTATTATTATTACTTTATAAATGTTTTTTATTTTGATACAATGAAACTCAAATAGAATTGTTTGGTAATATTCACATTCAATTAATTAATTTATTTTTATGAATTCAAGAATTTTGAAATAAATAATATTTAAAAAAATATTATTATTAAATAATTATTATTAAATATAAATGATCATATGATTTTTATGAAGTCAAATGTAATTTTAATAAGTGTTTGAAAACAATGGTTGTCAAAAAAACCCATCATTTCACAAAAAGGTCAATTATTATTTTAAAAGTGAAATGAATATATTTATAAAATTTATTTTAAAAAATGAATATTATTTTTGGAATCAAAATTTCTATATCATCTAACAGCTAATTTTTATAAGTTTCTTAGATGGCTAAATTTTCAGGTAAAAATTAAATACCGTATAAATACATGGTGTTAATTATGATAGTATAATGACCCAAAAGTGGTGTAATAAATACTATAAAGGGTATCCATAAGACAATATATGTTTTAACTTTTAAATAATTAGATTTTAGGTTATTTATATCTTTTATAAATTTATTATAAAACCGTTGAAAATTTTCTTTAAGAGAATGACCAACCTCCACATCCCCAAGGGTAATGTTTTAGTATATAAATCCCTTAGAATTATATAATATTGAAACGAAAACCACTTTGGAAAAAACCTTGGAGAAAAACCATGGTATGTTTATTTTTTTTGGTTATTTTATTATATAGAGTCCAAAACCTAAGTTAGAGAAATGATAAAGAATTCCCCACTCTTTTTCAACATAAACCCACCCAAGAACCCATTTCTATTCAGTCAAAATACTTCATTACATACTTAATAAACCCTAAGCTCCCTATATTTCTCTTAACTATCCCTCAATCTATCAATATTCTCTTACCAAGAATTTGGAGTCACACTCTCAAGGTACGGGACTTCTCTCTCCTCATTTCCATTGAAGAACCTCTTTTATGTTACGATTCTTAGTTTCAATTTGTGTTTTTTTGGGGATGTTTTCCTACAAACATATTTCTATAATTTTGGTTTCCATGTTATGATAGACCCATCTCACTCTATTTATACCCTCCCATAAACGTTTATTTACACCCCATACCGTGCGAAATTTAGTATGTGGTCCTCCCTTTCTCCTCTTTATTTAAGTATCTTATTTTCCTTATGATTTTTATCTTAATTTCTTTATGAAGGGATATTTTATTCCATATTACCAATAATGTAAAATATATTTATAAACGATTATAAACCCATTTCACTCTCATCAATCCCTCTCATGAAGATTCATATGCCCCTTTTATACTGCAAAAATGTCACTATGGTTTTCCAGACCAAGCAATTGTTCAGTGAATACCACACTCACTTCATATCAGTACTATTCACAATTATACACAATTACATATTTAATTTGGGACTTATATGTATTTATTCCACTCTGTAATTCCCCAACCCTAGTTACCTAGAGTCGGTGCATTATTACTTAACATTGGCATGATCACAAGAAAAATCAAATATCGAAAGACCGATTGGTTTAGTAGCCTTGGAAACACAAGATATATTCATAAAGTTTTACATTACATCATAAAGTGAAAAACTACTACAAAAACATATTGTCTCCATATCCCACACTATTAACCCATCATAATATCCCTTCAGGTCATTCATAATTTACTTCTTCACATCCTGGGAAAATAAAACATAGAAAAGGGGTGAGCTCAAATTCCCAGTAAGGATAACAATATAGCGGAGACTTTTATAAATTAGAATAAACATTTAAGGCAGTGTATAACTAAAAAAAGCCTTCTAAACTTGAACTTCAACATAGTGTGGAAAAAATAAAATGAAATAATTCCATTTACTTATTCACATGGATATTCTACTAATCGAATAATCACATGAAATATCAATAACCACTTTCATAACGATGGAATGCATAATGCCAAACTATCATAACAACATAGCCAAGGCCTTGTGCCAAGACTACAAATAATATTTTGTCAAGGCCTTGTGCCAAGTCACTAGTTTGTCTCATTAGACCTACCGATGCATCAAGGAGCTATAGCGGGTTCCACCCGTCACATATTGAGTCCAATGCATTCCCATATTAAAAGGTTTAAACATAACATAAACATTCATATTAAAACTAGCATACAAAATGTCAATACATTCACCATTAACCATGAATGGTATAAAAATAGCACATCCACAGCCAAACATACCAAAAAACCTTCAATACAACATAGAAGTTTTGTATCATAATAAATCAATTTCACATAAGCGTAAAATCCAAAAAAAGATGTTGACATAGATGAAATCAAAACTCTTTTTAGAGAAAAATCTCTTTTTATTTTAAAATCATTTCAGAGCCATATAAAATAAAACATTTTCCTTGAAAATATTCTTATAATCTTTTAAGGGAATCTTCGACGATTTTATAATGGCTAAAAATAACTACACCCGCCATATAAGTTAAAAAACATTCTTACCTTAATTCTGTCGAAAAGGTTAAAAAGCACCTTGTTTGGAAAACGACGGAAAGATTCGTTTATAAAACTCTTATAAAAATTCAAAAAATAGTATAAATTACTTTAACCCATATTCTTTTAAATAGTAAAAATGTTTTGAAATACATTTTTAAGAAACATGGATGTGGATGATAAAGAGATCCCCGTAGATAATTACGTATAAACAACCTCGGATAATGAAGAGATTGTGAAATAACTCTTACCTTGTACTTTTACTTGGTTGAGGGTAGGTTAACCTCCTAAATAATGGTGAAATAATTTTTATTAAATTATACAAGAATAAAATATATTAATATGATATCATATATGATCTTTTAACATTTCTTTGTTAATAATATCTTAGTATTATCGTCGTTTCGGGTGTTAACTTACTCATTTTCTTTTATATGTTTTTTTAGGTAAGCCATGTTTGTAATGGTTAGGTTGTATCTTTTTCATATCCATAATGATAATAAGTCCTTAAACATTATTTTTAAATCATCAAATGATAATTATACTTGAATATATTTGATGGAGAATGAATCTCATCGCGTTCGTGGAGACGGTAGTTCCGTACGTACGCACGAGCGAAAATATCATTTTTTTGATATTAAAATAATATATAATTGGATGATATATCATATATAAAGAATCATTATCATGTTATATTTATTATTTACATGAATTAAAAATCATTATTATACCGATTCAAATAATAATATATTTAATAACAATTACACCACGACGTGGAGACGGTAAGCCGTACGTACGCACGTATAGTGACATGTTATTCAAAGGGTGGATGTAATACTGAATATGGTTTTACCATAATTATAATAAAATCAAATTATATATAAGATAATGGAGTTATTATTTTATAATGGTAACAACAAAGAATGAAGAAGTGGAAGAAGAAAAGAACTTGAAAAAGGGTGGTGAAATCATTACCTCTTCTTCGGGTTCTTCATTTTGATTTGATCAAAAGGGATCCTTAGGTTGGATTTCTGATCAAACTAATTCCTCTAGGTTGTAAAGAGGGAAGTTGGGAGAGTATTTGGGCAGAGTTTGGCCGAACCAAAAGGCTTTGAAGGTGTGAAGAAATGAGAAGGAGGAGTTCCCTTTTATAAGAGGGTTGAGGGGCACCTTTGGAAAAGCTAGAAATATTAATTTATAATAAATTCATATTCGGTTTCTAATGGCTCCAAAGTGTATTATTTAAAGGTTATGGTGGGGATAGGTCGAAACCCATTCAACCAATATAATTTATACAGGTTTTGGTCATTATATTAACCTTATCTTTTAGTTTTAACTCTTAGTTAATTAGTTTGACATTTACCATGTCACTTTGTATTTTTATATTATATAGTTAATAATCTTACTATATACATCCAAGAGACCCCCAAGTGGTCCATTGATGATACACCTATCATTATATAAGTCTCCTGGCCGATCCTTAGATTTTTAAGAATTTAACATCAATTAATAATATAATATTTGTTTTAAAAACTCTTTTATGTCAATTTTGACACTATTCAATAGTTGATTTTTGTGAAACTCATAACAGATTGATTACATCGAAAAAATTGAATTAAATCAATCCTAATATGTCATATTATCCTAGAAAATTAATTTAATTCATTAAAAGTTTAAAATTATATTTATTTGGGTATTTATAATATCAATTATTTTAATTTTTTACTATTATAGTAATTACTGCATCATCATTGTGTCATAAATAAATTACATTATATAATGTATAAAAATTATAAATAAAATATCATTATGTATTAAATATTATTATCTTTCGAATTAATATTTACAATCTAATTTATCTTATGTATAACCCTATATTAAAAATGTTTTAGTAAATAAACTTTGATTTTAACCCTTTTAACTCTTCTTTGAATTAAATAATAATAAATGTCCTAATTTATTCCAAGTGGACCTAAATGATAATATTTTATTCCTAAGGTTGTTTTTGGTCGAGATACACTTGTCCAATAGAATTAGGACATGTGTCATGGTAATATTAATATCATTTTTACCCTTAATTACCCTATTTACTTTTAACCGTGGTAAATAAAAGTAAAAGGTTACTATTCACCAAAAATTATTTTCATCTCATTAAACCACATTTTACTTCTTGATATTAACTATTTCTCTCGGATTTTCGAAATTCCATTCACAGAAGTGGTAAAATTATGTTTTATGAAAAAATCATTTTTTTTAACTACCACTTAGTAGTTTCACTATTCATCAAAAATTGAAGTTTTTCAGAACAATGCCAATATTTCACCCTAAGCTATAATTGATATTTCGAATTCAAAAATGATGTCTATTTTACAAAATTCCAAACATATAAGCTGAATTAAATAATTTTATAATTAATTCCCGTTGTCACAACAAATAGCGTCTTTTTAAGAAATAATATATATTAAAAGATTGACAATTGTTTAGGTCTAATTTCAAAGTGAAATTAATTCTAATGAACACCATTGGATAAAATGGTAAAAATACATTCTAATTATACTTTAAAACCACTCAATAATATAATTTATCACTATAAATTATTTTTATTAAAAAAGTTGTTTTTAAGTATTTTTCACTATTCATAAAAATTGGAAGTTCTCAGAAAAATACCAAAAAATCATATTTGGATAATTTCGATATTCCGAATCCAAAAATGAAGTCCATTTTGAAATATAAAATATATATAATTTTAAAAATTAGGTATTACTATTCATAATGGCTAGTTTTATTGGTTGTGGTGTGTTAGAACTCGATGTTGCGTACAATACAAGCTATCACATTATTCAAAGAGAAGCATACCGTAGAATCTTGGGGTGTTTCATTTTAAATTTTTGATGTCCCCAATTAGCCAAAAATACTAAAATATTGTATTTAAAAAGGGTTCACTATTAAAAGTTGGTAAAAGTGCAATACAAAAAATGAATTTGTTCTTTCATTATGTCTAGGAAACTCATAATATGGATACTAAAATTATAAGGATTATATAAAATTTAAAATTTAGTTAATACTATTCATAACCTCTTTTGAATGTCTTGTTTGGTAAGTCATGGTGCGCTTGAACAGGGTGTTGCGTGTAATACAAGTTATTGAATTATTTTGAAGAAATAACACCCTATGAAATCTTGGGGTGTTACATTCTCCACTCCTTCAATAAATTGCGTCCTCGCAATTTGAAATTCTTCTTCGAAAATACAAGTTTGAAGATAGAAAATATCTTTGTGGGAAAACCCATATCGGAAATTGGGTTACTAAAATTTAGTCTTAATATGAGGAAAATAGAAATGAAAGAGTCACCCCCAAATTATGATCTCGATTAGGAGAAAATTGGTGGCAATTAGAGACATATAATTGGAGGAAAACGTAAATATTTATAGGTAGTGATTGAGGTCATCAATCACAAAAAAAAAGTGTAAAATTGAGGTCCTTAAATTCATCAATCTATGATGATTTGAAATACCATCGATTCAACAAAACATAGGGTATTAGGATAACACATTTTTGGTTTTATGATTCCTTAAATAAAGTATAAGAATTAATTTCTTTATAGAATAAGAGAAGAAGAAAAATATATTCTTGACAAGTAGAGTTCCATCCTTTAACTAATTTCTACCACAAACTCATCTTTCACTCTAAAAGATAATAGAACGTAAAAAAATATTCTATTTATTCTATTCGTATAGGGTTAAAAAATGAATTTATAATTCATCTAGCAGAACCATTAAAAAGTACGACATTATTCAATCCAGGACATCACATGGGTCAGTGGTAGGTGATACACCCCCGTCGCCCTTCGGTTGTGGGTTCAAGTCTCGCGGCCATGCCGGACGCGACGGGTTGTCGCCCGACATCCAGGTTGTCCTTTTATGGAAATCCAAAATAATCCAAACTAGAACTCTCCAAAATACTTTAGTCTAAAATTTATAAGGAAGGTAAACACAATAAAGATCATTTTTTCCGCATAATGACATGTGAACACCTTCATCATATATTCTTTTAAAACACTGCGACATCCTGAATTACCATAAAACCTTATTTATTATATTCATGATCCCTTATTCCTTAAAGAATAATATATATAATCCTTCAGTCCAAAATTTTTTTAAACCCCAACAATGATGGAATATACAAATCATTAATTAGTTTCAAGGTAGTCAAGAATATCCAATATAATTTATCCAAATCAATCATGTATTTTTCCAAAATCACTACCTCGGTATCAGAACTATATTATGGTTTATCATTATCTCAACCATATATTTTCCAAAAATTTATCCTGCTATTGAGTCGCTTTTCTTTGTTCCACACAATCTCAAGTCCTTAATGAAATAGTACTACAGTACAATCCTTATATACTCCATAATTATTATAACAAGTACATTGTTGATACAACACTCAATTGACATAATCAACATAAGAACTCTAATCATTCCTCTTCATATGTGGTAGTATCATAACTTGATTATTATCCAATAGCACCATTTGCGGCAAAGTCTGATGACTGGGACATAGGTTCGCGTAGTGTCCAAACTCCTTGAAAATGAAGCATTGTACATTTGAAACCATTTTCTTAACCTTGCAGTCACGTACTTTGTGCCATTTTCCTCAACACATATAACAAACTCCCATTCCTTTCAGGAAAGTTCCAGGGTGTTTCTTCCCACAGTTATCACATAAGGGAAAATTCTTCTTTTCCCTCTTCCCTTTATCCATATTTCTCTCATCCATCCTTTTCTTCTCTTGCTTTCCTTAAAAGCCATAAGACTCAGTAAACTCTTTACTTGTCTTATCAACACATGATATTATTTCTGCATGTGATGATAATACAAGGGAGACTATTTCTCTTATAAATTCTGGCTTAAGAGCATGAAAGATATGATCCTTCTTTCTCTTTGGATCACGTGCATTGTTGGAGTTCTCATTCCTTCTACTGGGCGCCATTTCTAAACAATGGCATAAACTAGATTAGTTTATGAATAAAAATACCTAATCCCAATCTTGTAAAACACATAACATAAATTAAAGAGTTTATGTATATAATCCATAATCATAAAAATGTCCCCTTTGAGGAAGTATATACTCATAAACCCTTCATAATGGTTTGTAAAGAAAATGAGAATTATCATAATCATATCCCTCGGGAGTGTCGTAACCAAGAGTGCAGCAAGGCCCGTTGTCATGCACCAGTTCCCGTTCGAGTCCAGCTCAAAGCGGTGTTTTCGAGTTTTACCCCTAGGTACATCTGTGCCAGAGCCGCCTCTACCTGCTCGTATCCATACAGGGATTTATTGCTCAGAAAACTCACAAAATCTCTACAATACCAAAATTCTAGGAAGTTCTTCTATACTAACCCTCAAAGTCCATCTTAAATTTATGTGCTCTAATCAGAGTTTATCTAAATCTAGCTTCCAAGGTTTTTACTAAACTTCCTCAGATACCAACTGTAACGCCCCGACCCTAGTTACCTAGAGTCGGTGCATTATTACATAACATTGGCATGATCACAAGAAAAATCAAATCTCGAAAGACCGATTGGTTTAGTAGCCTTGGAAACAATAGATATATTCATAAAGTTTTACATTACATCATAAAGTGAAAAACTACTACAACAACATATTTTCTCCATATCCCACACTATTAACCCCTCATAATATCCCTACAGATCATTCATAATTTACTTCTTCACATCCTGGGAAAATAAAACATAGAAAAGGGGTGATCTCAAATGCCCAGTAAGGATAACAATATAGCGGAAACTTTCATAAATTAGAATAAACATTTAAGGCAGTGTATAACTAAAACAAAAGCCTTTTAAACTTGAACTTTAACATAGTATGGAAAAAATAAAATGAAATAATTCTATTTACTTATTCACATGGATATTCTACTAATCTAATAATCACATGCAATATCAATAACCACTTTCATAACGATGGAATGCATAATTCCAGACTATCATAACCACATACCCAAGGCCTCATGCCAAGACTACAAATAATATTTTGTCAAGGCCTTGTGCCAAGACACTAGTTTGTCTCATGAGACCTACCGATGCATCAAGGAGCTATAGCGGGCTCCACCCTTCACATATTAAGTCTAATGGATTCCCATATGAAAATTTTTAAACATACCAAAAACATTCGTATTAAAACTAGCATACGAAATGTCAATACTTTCACCATAAACCATGAATGGTATAAAAATATCACATCCATAGTCAAACATACCACAAAACCTTCAATAAAACATAGAAGTTTTGTATCATAATAAATCAATTTCAAATAAGCATAAAATCCAACAAAAGATGTTGACATAGATGAAATCAAAACTCTTTTTAGAGAAATATCTCTTTTTATTTTGAAATCATTTAAGATCCATATAAAATAAAACATTTTCTTTGAAAATATTATTATAAGATTGTAAGGGAATCTTCAACGATTTAATAACGGCAGAAAATAAATGCACCCGTCGTATAAGTTAAAAAAACATTCTTACCTTAATTCTGTCGAAAAGTTTAAAAAGAACCTTGTTTGGAAAATGATGGAAAGATTCCTTTATGAAACTCTTATAAAAAGTCAAACAAGTGTATAAATGACTTTAACCCATATTCTTTTAAATAGTAAAAATGTTTTGAAATACATTTTTAAGAAACATGGATGTGGATGATAAAGAGATCCCAGTAGATAATTATGCATAAACAACCTCGGATAATGAAGAGATTGTGAAATAAACCTTACCTTGTACTTTTCCTTGGTTGAGGGTAGGTTAACCTCCTGTATAATGGTGAAATAATTGTTATTAAATTATACAAGAATCATATATATTAATATGATATCTTATATGATCTTTTAACATTTCTTTGTTAATAATATCTTAGTATTATCGTCGTTTCGGGTGTTAACTTACTCATTTTCTTTTATACGATTTGTTACGTAATACATGTTTATAATGGTTAGGTTGTATCTTTTTCATATCTAGAAGGATATCATGTCCTTAAACATTATTTTTAAATCATAAAATGATAATTATACTTGAATGGATATGATGGAGAATGAATCTCATCGCGTTCGTGGAGACGGTAGTTCCGTACGTACGCACGCGCGAAAATATCTTTCTTTTGATATTAAAATAATATATAATTGGATGGTATATAATATATACAGAATCATTATCTTGTTATATTTATTATTTAAATTAATTAAAAATCATTATTATACCCATTCAAATAATAATATATTGAATAACAATTACACCACGACGTGGAGACGGTAAGCCGTACATACGCACGTATGGTGTCATGTTATTCAAAGGGTGGATAGAATAATGAATATGGTTGTACCATAATTATAATAACATCACATTATATATAAGATAATGGATTTATTATTTTATAATGGTAACAACAAAGAATGAAGAAGTGGAAGAAGAAAAGAACTTGAAAAAGGGTGGTGAAATCATTACATCTTCTTCGAGTTCTTCCTTTTGATTTCATCAAAAGGGATCCATGGGTTAGCTTTCTGATCAAAATAAGGCCTCTAGGTTGTAATGAAGGAAGTTGGTAGAGTATTTGGGCAGAGTGTGTCTATACCAAAAGTCTTTGAAGGTGTGAAGAAATGAGAAGGAGGAGTGCCCTTTTATAGGAGGGGTGAGGGGTACCTTTGGAAAAGCTAGAAATATTAATTTATAATAAATTCATATTTGGTTTCTAATGGCTCAAAAGTGTATTATTTAAAGGTTAAGGTGGGGATAGGTCGAAAAACATTCAACCAATAGAATTTAGATAGGTTTGTGTCATTATATTAACCTTTTCTTTTAGTTTTAACTCTTAGTTAATTAGTTTGACATTTACCATGTCACTTTGTATTTTTATATTATATAGGTAATAAACTTACTATATACATCCAAGAGACCCCCCAAGTGGTCCTTTAATAATAAAAATATCATTATATAAGTCTATTGGCCGAACCTTAGGTTTTTAAGAATTTAATATAAATTAATAATATAATATTTGTTTTAAAAACTCTTTTATGTCAATTTGACACTATTCAATAGTTGATTTTTTCGAAACTCATAACAGATTGATTACATCGAAAAAAGTCAATTACATCGATCCTAATATGTCATATTATCCTATAAATTTAATTTATTTCATTAAAAGTTTCAAATTATATTTATTTGGGTATTTATAATATCAATTATTTTAATTTTTCAATATTATAGTAATTACTACATCATTATTGTGTCATAAATAAATTAAATTATTTAATGTCTAAAAATTATTAATAAAATATCATTATGTAGGAAATATTATTATATTTCTAATTAATATTTAAAATTTAATTTATCTTATGTATAACCCTATATTAAAAAATTTCTAGTAAATAAACTTTGATTTTAACTCTTTTAACTCTTCTTTAAATTAAATAATAATAAATGTCCAAATCTATTCCAAGTGGACCTAAATGATACTATTTTATTCCTAAGGTTGTTTTTGGTCGAGATAAACTTGTCCAATAGAATTAGGACATGTTTCAGGATAATATTAATATCATTTTTATCCTTAATTTTCCTATTTACTTTTAACCGTGGTAAATAAAAGTAAAACGTTACTATTCACCAAAAAATATTTTCATCTCATTAAACCACATTTTAATTCATAATATTAACCATGTCTCTCGGATTTTCGAAATTCCATTAATAGAAGCGGTAAAATTAAGTTTTATGAAAAATTCAGTTTTTTTTAACTACTACTAAGTAGTTTCACTATTCATCAAAAATTGATGTTTTTCAGAACAATGCCAAAATTTCACCCTAAGCTATAATTGATATTCCGAATTCAAAAATGATGTATATTTTACAAAATTAAAAACATATAAGTTGCATTAATTAATTTTATAATTAATTCTCGTTCTCACAACAAATAGCGTGCTTTTAAGAAATAATATATATTAAAAGATTGACAATTGTTTAGGTCTAATTTCAAAGTGAAATTAATTCTAATGAACACCAATGGATAAAATGGTAAAAATATATTCTAATTATACTTTAAAACCAATCAATAATATAATTTATCACCATAATTTATTTTGATTAAAAAAGTTGTTTTTAAGTATTTTTCACTATTCATAAAAATTGGAAGTTTTCAGAAAAATACCAAAAATTCATATTAGGATAATTTCGATATTCCAAATCCAAAAATGAAGTCTATTTTGAAATATAAAATATATATAATTTTAAAAATTAGGTATTATTATTCATAACGACTAGTTTTATTGGTTGTGGTGTGTTAGAACTCGATGTTGTGTACAATACACGCTATCGCGTTATTCAAAGAGAAGCGTACCGTCGAAGCTTGGGGTGTTTCATTTTAAATTTTTTATGTCCCCAATTAGTCAAAAAGTTTAAAATATTGTATTTAAAAAGGGTTCACTATTAAAATTTGGTAAAAGTGCAATACGGAAAATGAATTTTTTTCTTTCATTATGTCTAAGAAACTCATAATATGGATACTAAAATTATAAGGATTATATAAAATTTAAAATTTAGTTAATACTATTCATAACCTCTTTTGAAGGGCTTGTTTGGTATGTCATGGTGCGCTTGGACTCGGTGTTGTGTGTAGTGCAAGTTATTGAATTATTTTGAAGAAATAACACCCTATGAAATCTTGGGGTGTTACACACACTCCATCATGGAATAAATTGTTATGATCAATGAATCCATGTTTTATGATCTATGTGGTAGACCTAGGCTTGAGAATGAAATGAAAGAGATGGGTGTGCCTGAAATTATAGAGCGCTCGAATGACTTGGGAAATGTTTAGTATCTTGAGACTTCATATTGGGACATGGGGTAAACCATATTTTTTATAGGAATTTTTCCATCAATATTTCTTGAAATTTAACCTTGACCTATTTTTATGATTTAATGTTTTAAGTTGTTGCAAAATTTTCCCATGTTTCCTTTATGATTATCATGGTATATCATGTCTAATTGTTCATGTTTATGATTCTCACTTATTTTATGCATAATTGATATGGATATAGTGTAAATGTATTAATTTACTCATGTTATACCATGTTCATTATTTACTAGGATTTTTTAGCTCAGCCCTTTCTTATTCATTTCCCCAAGTTATCCCATGCAGTTTTAAGTACAAAGAAATATTATTAACATGTTAAGGAAATTTTTTTAAAATAATAGGTATTCCTTATTTTATTTTTTATGTAATTTACCCAATTCCTAGATACACTATACTTCTCAATATTACAATTTTTTTAGGTATAGTCTTATAAAATAAATCATGTATTAATAAGAAATAAACATTTGGGTTTTTATAGAAGGTATCAAAGGAATGGTATAGTTATTTTTGGGATTAGGATTATAAAACTATAGTATGAAGCCCCTAAATTCATAAGATAAGGAAGTACATTTAATTTATAAGTTATCCTTTTAGTGTCATTTGATTACCATTTATGTGTTAAATAATTTAAAACTAGTCATCCCAAATTTTCCCGTTTATTCTAGACAATGGACAGAAATATGATGAATCAAGAAAAAGATTAAGGTGATGGAAATGTGATTCATACCCCAATGAGGCTCCCTGCCCAATGGGAGAGGGAATCAAAAACTTTATGGCAATACTAAATCAACTGAATCAGCCTATGAAAAGAAATCAATACAAGGAGGAGCAGCTAAATTCCCCTAAAAAAATAACAAGATTCAATTGAGAGATTTATATGAAAAAGGGATCCTACCTTCAATGGATCATCTGATCCCTTAATCGTGGAATAATGGATCAAATCCATTGAGAATATCTTCTACAAACTTCAATTTTATATGCAAGATATGATTCTACTTGTTGTTTTCCATATAGATGGATAATCTAATCAGTGGTGGATATTGATCAATAATATGAATCCTAGGGAAGAGATTAAGGAAATGGGGTGGGCGAAAATTTGGAAAATGTTTTCCAATAAATATTTTCCCCATAATCTTAGTCATAAACTTCAAATGTATTTACTTTACCTCAATGAAAAAGATGATTAATCTATCATGGAGTATATGTAAAACATCACAAGACCTACATGATACACCTCTAACATTGTCATTACTCTTGAATTCAAGGTTGACTGTTTTTTGTGTGCAAAAACCTAGTCTACAAAATCCATGGTGATTTGTGACATTAATTGCTATAAAGAAATTGTTTGATGTCCCCTCAAAATCAAAATGGAGATCGGTGAATAAAAAGGGTATCATAGGGATAACAAGTGGAAATTTGAATTTATTTATGGTGACCTTATGGGGAAATATAAATATGACAAGAAATTTCAAAATCCCACTTGTAAAAGGTGTGGAAAGAAACACTCAGGAAATTTCTTAAGGGGGATATAAAATATTTTTGGTGTATGGAGGAAGGAAATCTAGCAAAAGAGTTTTGACAGGAGAATCCTACTAAATCGTTGGTGAAGAGGAATGATTTTTTCAACCCTCAGTGAGTTTTTAATTCCTTCAAATTCATGTAAAAAGGGAACTTTTCTTAAAAATGCACAAATCCAGGGTTTTTTTGAGACAACCATCAACCTCCAAGGATAAAAGGGAGATATTTTCCATCACAATTGATGAGGTGGATCTTGAAAATGAATTTTTTAAAGGTATGAAAGCTATTCATTCAATAATATAGAACATAATTTTTTATTCTGGATCTACACATTCCTTTAAATCACCCAAGTTTAGTAGATTTATTAAACCCAACAAAAAACCGGGACTTGGAGTTATTGGTGAAAACATAAAATGGGGAAATTTATTTCATCCTAGTTATATAACTCCTCCCCTATAAAACATGTTGGGTTAAAATTCCATTTGAACCTTGTTATACACTCTTTGGTGCAATTTGATGAAATTATTGGTATGGATTGGATTTCCTAAATAATATCCAAAACAAATTTCCATGATAATAAAATAACTATTTATATCAAGAACCATGCCTTGATTTAGTATAAGTGCAAGGAGGATGATGAATATTATTTAAAACCAGCATCTAAATCATGGATATTATTTACATATGAGAAAGAGTATCTAGATCAAATGATTCAAACAAAGGAAAATATCATCCTTGAAGACGTTCCCATTGTGAGGGAATACTCTAATGTGTTTTTGGAGGAATTACCTATTATTCCTCATAGAAAAGAGGTTGAATTTTGTATCAATCTTATTCCTGGTGTGTTACCATTATCCAAGGATTTGTATAGAATGGATGTTGTGATACTTTTGGAGCTGAAGAAACAATTATAGGTGAATCTTGATAAAGATTTCATATACTCAAGTGACTCACCTTTGGGTTCCCCAATCCTCTTCATAAATAATAATGATGGGTCTATGCACCTTTGTCTCTATTATAGTGAGCATAGAATGATCACAATAAATAACAAGTATCGTATACCATCGACTGAAGACTTGTTCGATCTGCTACGTGCAGCATAATACTTCTCCAAGGTTGATCAATAGTAAAGATATTATCAAGAAAGGTTGAAAAGGGATGATATCCCCAAGTCTACATTTTGTATAAGGTACATGCACTATGATCTCATAGTGATGCAATTTAGACTCACAAATGCTCCATAAATCTTCATGGACATGATGAATATAGTCTTTATGGACTACATTTACAACTTTTTTGTAGTATTTATAGATGATATTCTAGTATTCTCAAAAACCAAGGAGGAGCATGAGATATTTCTAGGAACTATGCTAAATATCCTATGACAAGAAAATCTTTTTTCAATATACAAGAAATGTTATTTCTAGTTGAATAAGGTCTCATTATTGGGGAATCTCATCATAAGTAATGGGATATCTATGGGTCCTTCAAAAAAAATAAGCAATTGAAGTATGTTTAAGGCCAACATATGTGATATATTTTCATATTTTCATTGGATTACAAGGGTACTATCATCGATTTGTGATAAATTTATCATGATTTACAAACCCTCTAAAAAATCTAAATTAGAAGAGAGCTATATTTTCTTCAAATGATGAATGTGAAGAGAGATTTAGGGAGTTGAAAAGGAGTCTTATCACTGAACTTATGCTCCCACATCCTATAATTGGAGAACTTTTAGTGGTATTCATTAATTCTTTGAAGAAGTTATTGGGTTGTCTGCTATTACATAACAAGAAAGTGATATCTTATGCTTTAAGGAAAATGAAATTTCATGAACATATATACCCAATGCATGAACTGGAGTTGGATGTATTGATCTTCACTTTAAAAATATGGAGACATTTTCTTTTAGAGAGAAGTTTGAAATATATAAGGATTATAAAATATTCATATATATATTCACACAAAAAGAGATGAATATGTTCCATTGAAAATAGTTGGAGATGAGCATGGACCATGCCTTCTAAGTTCACTACTATCCTAAGAAATTGAATAAATATATTGATTTTCTAAATAGAAAACATCAATTAATTCTATAATTTATGATAATTGAGAGGGATTTGTTCTCCCTATATTTGGAAGTGATGGACATTAAAATCATCATGGAACATCATCAATCCTTCCATAAATGGTTTCCCAACCATACCTTCTAGAGAGGATGAAGGATGCTCAAATAGTTGATGTGGGAGTTTAGAAGAAAGTGGGAACAATAAAAAAAGGGAAATCCTTGGAGTTAAATGTTAATAGGATGTATTTATATGGTTTTGGTCCCAATTATGTGTACCAAAAAATCCTGAGTTAAATAAGTATTTGTGGGATGATTCACATAGTTTCACCTTCTCTATAAATCCCGGAAGCTTAAAGATGTATTGTGATCTCCGTGAGCACTATTGTTGGGACAATATAAAGACATAGATCATGAAATATACATCAATATGTCCTGTATGTTAGAAATTTATGGAATAAAGGAACAATCCAAGGGGATGATGCAAATAGTATGCATACCTACATGGAAATGGGAAAACAACACATCAGACATTTTCATTGGTCTTATGAAGACAAAAATAGAAAATAATTCTATATGGGTTTTTGTGGATAATCTTAAGAAGGCTGATTACATTATTTCAATAAGGGGGGACTTCTCACTCAATCAATTTCCAAGGATATACAATTTAGAACTATTGAGGCTACAAGGAATACCACTATTGATTGTATCTAAGCGTGACCCAAGATTTACCTCTGTTTTGGAAGTGTCTCCAACATGATCTGAATAATGAGTTTAAATTGGGTTGGGAATTCCACCCTCAAACTGATGGTCAATAATATCATACTATACAAACACATGCGGAGATGTTGATAAAATGCTCAATTGACTTAAAATGATAATGGAATAAACATATTTCTCTGGTTGAGTTCTCATATAATAAAATTTTTCCCTCAAGCATCCAAATGGATCCATAAAAATCCCTTCACGGGAAGAGGTGTAGAAAAACTACATGGTGGGATGAAGTTAGGGAATGAAATGTGTTAGGTCCTGAAATGATTTATGAAATGGTGTAAACGTTTAAGACCATTCAGTAGTACATCAAGGTTTCATAGAGTCTAAAGAACATCTATGTTGATAATAATCAATGAGGCCTACAATTTGATAATGGAAACATGGTATTCCTGTATATATATTTATATAATAAAGTCATTAGATATGGTATAAAGGTAAATTTTAGTCAAAGATACATTAGTACCTTATAGATCCTTTTATTTCATTAGAGTGATCTCCTCTCGAATAACACTCCCACAAAACCTATATCAAGTACATGATGTATTCCATGTATCCCTATTAGGGAGGTACATACCATACCCCTCACATATACTCAATCCAAAGGTGGTTCCTTTGGATAGTAAAAATATTTATGAGGAGAAGCTGATAAAGATCTTGGATCAAAGAGATAAAGATATATGGAACAAGACAGTGCACATTTTCAATGTTCTATGGAGAAAACAAAAGTTTGAAGAAGATATGGGGAACTAGAGGAATTGATGAAAAAAAATTACCCTCATATGTTTTAGTGTGTGGAATAAAAATTTTGAGTGATAAATTTATGAATGGGGGAATATTGTAACAACTCGAACTGTTATAAAAAAATTCCTCTTTTTTATTATTATGTAATACTGTTATAAAAAAATTCACTTATTTTGTTTTATTATATCTCATCATATTAATTGACCATTAACAATCATTACCATTCATAATATAATCATTGAAAAGTGATTACATGATTAGAACAAATATAATGTTTTAACAAATCCAATTGACACGGATAAAGGAAGTGATGGCCTCAACTAGTAATATCATGCCCTATGAAGCCCATTTATCAGAGCTTACGAGCCACATAACATCACTCGACTTTGACCATGACCAAACCCAAGATGAGATATAATAATTTAAGTATCATAGAAACCATTTATCGTATAAGTTCATGCTCATCAAGTTCATCCCCTGAAACATGTATGTCGAACCACACCATGAAAGTCTCACCCCTGCACACCTTACTCTTAGGAAGTTTTCTATAGTATTAAATGGATGTGTACCAACACCCTTGCAATATGAGTATGTACATTATTTTTTATAAAATAATGAATATATTTTCATTACATTATTATTACTTTATAAATGATCTTAATTTTGATACAATAAAAGATGAATAGTGCTTTTGGGTAATATTCAAATTAAATAAATGAATTTATTTTGATGAATTAATGGAATTTTTAAATAAATAGTATTTTAATAAAATATTATTATTAAATATTTTTTATTGAATATAAATGATCATATGATTTTTATAGAGTCAAATGTAATTTTTATAAGGCTTCAAAAATAGTTATTGTCAAAAAACCCAGTATTTCACTGGTGTTTCACAAGGGATGATGCGGATGGGAAATGGAAACACTGGTGCACCTGCTTTGGTCCCATGGTTGGAGGTTCCCTTGAGAGGTAGACAGTGAAGGAATGAACATGTGGATGGATATCACTTATAGGGACTGTGTGCAGGTGCGACGTCCAATGGAATTGCAGTAGCTAAGGTGCAGCCTTCGATGAATGTGGTCAGGGCAGTGGAGATCAAAGAAGGGAAAGGCTAGGAAAAGGAGAAGTGGAGGTCACAGGCACTGATGGTTAGGCAGGTTTTTGAGATTTTAAAGAATGATCTTAATTTGAAGGTAGTGGATGCCTATGATGGATTGCTGCAAGGGTGGGAGGATGATACTAGAGGAATGGCTATCACGGTCTCCACTGGTAACTATTTTCTTGAGCTGGATAATGAGGAGAGCTATCATGCAGAGGAGGATGATACAATGCAAGATGGTGGAAAGATTCAGTATGATTTCTCTAAGGATGTTTCAACTAGATAAGGTGAGATACAAAAAATAATTAAACAACCACAATGTCTTGATATAATTGATTCCAACAGTCAATTCCAGTAGGAATAGGTCTTGAATGAGAGTTACCAAGAGGTGCAGATCTCTAGAATGTGGGGAAACATCTCTGATAGTGACAAGGATAATGATAGTGGTATGGTTTGGCCTTCCTGTAGTGATGTTGTTTAGGGTGGGGGGATGAAGGTGCCTGGGAGGGAGGATGCTATATCTGCCCCACCACGACGACGAATAAGGAAATATTACACTATTATTTCAAGGTCTGTGTCCACTAGATCTTATATTGAAAAGAAATGTTGGGCTATGCTATCCTCAAATGAGTTTATATCGTTGGAGAAGTTGAATCTTAGAAGGAAATATGCCAAGGTTCTTAAGCATTATGAAAGTTTCGAGTGGGAATCAGTTATGACAGATTAAGAAATTGATAAAGGATGTGGTGACGGGTATGATTTGTATGATCTGTAGTTTCATTTCTTCCCTGTTTGTACTTGCTTGATGATTTTTATTTCTTAATAAATTGTCAGAGGTTTAACTCTGGATGATCTTTTTGATATTTAATTTTTTATATCTATTATGAATCCCCCAAAACCTGTAGTATAATTTATGGTTTTAAAATCATTTATATAAGAATATGACTCACCTCCAGATCACCAAGGGTAATATTTTAATAAATTAATCCACTATAATTATAAAATAATAAAAAACACACTTATCTAAAAGAAAAAATGGAAATAACTATGGGATGGTTTGTTCGTTTGGTTATTTTATTATATAGAGTTCAAATCCAAAGTATAAGAAATGATAATAAATCACCCTCTCTTTTACTATAAAAACCCACATAATATCCCATTTATCTTCACTAAAAATCCATGTATGACATCCTTACTCTTCCCACCCCTCTCTATATTCCTCTTATTTTCCTTCAAGCTCTCAGGAATCCCCTCCCAAGCATTTGGAATCACACTCTCATGGTAAGGGATTTCTCTCTTCTTATTTCAATTAAAGGATCACTTTTATGTTATGCTTCTTAATTATAATTTTTGGTTATTTTGGTTCTTTTTACTAAAATAATAACTAAAATTTTGGATTCTATATGATTTTATTCCACTCCCACTCTCATTATTCCCTCCCATGAAACATCATGTACACTTGTTACCATGCTAAAATTTAGTAATGGATCCTCCCTTTATTCTCTTTATTCATGAATGTTCTTTATCTTATGCATTGTATCTTCATTTATTTACGGTGTTATATTTTATTTAATGTCCCCCTTACTATCCAATATATGTCTAAATTATTACATACCCATTTCACTCTCATCAATACCGCTCATGAACATTCATATTCCACTATTAGGCTCTTGAAATTTCCAAGTTAGTTTCCATACCAAACAATTGTGTAGTGAATACCATACCCATCCATTATCATGTTTGTTCACCTTTATAAATTTATAAATATTCTATTGGGTACTTACATGTATTTATTTTACACTCCTTCATCTGGGAATAAATTATGAAGAGGAATTAATCCATGTTGTATGATCTATTTGCAACAAATAAACATGATAGTGAAATGAAAGTGACAGGTATTCCCATAATTATATAGCTCTCAAATTAATTGGGTAGTGTTTAGTCTCATGAAACATCATGTTGGGATATGGAGAAAACCTAATTCCTTTTTGGGACTTTTTCAATTATGATGTCTTGGCATTTTTCCATGACATATGTTTATGATGTAGTTCTTTAAGTTGTTTCTACATTTTCTCATGTTTCCTTTATGATTATCATGCTATATCATGTCTCACCATTCATGTTTATGATATTCACATATTTTATTCCCCATTGATATCCCTATTGTCTAATATGTATTAATTTATTAATTTTATTCCATGTTTATTCCCTTACTGGGCTTTATAGCCCCCCTTTCTTATGTATGTCCCCAAGTTGTCCCATGTAGTTTTATGTATGAAGGAATATTATGAACATCTTAAGGATGTTTTCAATAAAGATAATATATTAATTTTATATGTTGTTATGAAGGGTAACTATTTCTAAAATACAATAGACTTCTTGATCTTTTGATTTTTATTAAATGTAGTATTATGTAATAAATCATGTATTAATGTTAAATATTGAGAATGATTGTTATACATATGATGACAATTATAGTGATATATATCCTTTTTCTATAGATTGTTGATTATTTTATGTAACTATAATAACCATTTAATGATGAAATACCCTGATAAAATCCCTTCGAAACACCCAGTACCATGACCGTTCCTTTTTTGTTCTTTTCTCTAAAGGCTTAATACTCACTATGCCCACTACCATAGTGCTCTATTATTATAGCTTCCTTTGACATCATTTCTAACATTAGTCATATATAATGAAAAATATTCCTATAATATGTTTATACATTTCTAATATGTATTTCAAAATATCACCAATTTCACTAACATGACGTGGTTTCCTCTAGTTACCCATTTAGGAATTTGAAGGTCTTTATGTGATTTATGTCACTAAAATGACTTCAAACTGAGTTATGGCCTCCACTATTCCTAAATTGTGGATCACTATTTTTCATGAGTAAATCCCTAGTTTAAAACATTGAGACCCAAATTATGATGAAAATATACTCCCTATTTTTCTATAAAACATCATAGTCCTCCTGTTTTATAGTAGTTCTCACCATCTTCCACAAAATTTTCCATGCTTAATGGGTATTGAATGGTTCTAAAAATTACTGCCAACTATCGTAAATTCTGTAGTACTTCCACATATTTTATTAATATAAACATGAAATAATCAATATAGTAACCCCCATATTATTTTCCAATGCCATGGAAACTTTATAAGTCCCCGTCCTTAAACATTACTTAATCTTGAGTTACTTCAAGAATACACTTTGAGGATCTTTTCAGGTTTAGAGTTTTAGAGAATTAGATCATAAAACATGCATTACATTCCACATTTAAACAAAGTGGTTACATAAAAGATAGAATTCATTTTTTCCATAAATGGAAACATATTTAAAATAAAACACAGATTCTTTCTTGACACTTCCTTGACACTATCATCATATCATGTACCTTTCCTTTGACCTATTAAAAACAATTCAAAAACTTGGGATGAGCATAAAAACTCAGTATGGGATATAAAAGTAAGAATGAAAACATTAGTCCATGTATGATATCATACATTACCAATAAAACATCATAATTTTAACGTGCGTCATCAAATCATGAATAAATCATAGGAATCATAAGTCATAAAGGTAACTTGAGGCATTCATAACATTCTAACGTAGGGAGTAACGCTCATGGTTACGTTTAGAATACCCATCATAGTATATTCCCTAAATCTCTTTGTAGAAACGTAATGTTTTAGTCCTTCACATTACCCAATGCATTGGAGAGATGTATCAGGCTCACCCGCCCTTAGTTTATCACGAAACCACCCGTCTTTATAAACAATTCCCAAGAACCATAACATAAATCGTATCACATAAAACATGCATAAAAGAAACATAACATTTCCACATTTCAATCACAAGATATCAATAACACATTGATATAATAAAAACATTATCAAAACCATTTTTGATACCAAAACAAAAGAAAAGTAAAACATGGTATTTATTTCTCATTTAAAAAAAGTTATGGCTTGTAGAGGAAGCCAAAACTCAAATAATGGTCATGACGGTGGAGAAGTTGTTGTCGCCACATACGTACGACAAAAAAACATTCCCTTTTGTCGTTTAGTAAAACTCTTCATATAAAAAGATTCCTTTGAATAATCATAAAATTTAAAGTGTTTTTTACACCGTATAAAAGAAAGTTGTCTATAAAACAAAATATTCCTTAATGAAAGGAGACTGAGACGAAGTCCCATACCTTGGGTCCGACTTGACTCGATCGTTCTTTAATATCCTGAATAATAAAGTTGAGTTAATTTCTACTTTCCTAAGAACCTTTTTCAATTTCATTATTCCTTTTATATCACTTATTACCATGTTATGAACATTATGTAGTCATTTATGTTAATAACGGTCGTTTTGTCGATATTTGGTACTTGAGTCAAATGTGAACTTCTTATATTTACAAGTTGTTCACGTAGTCAAATATCCCTTATCACAAGAATGATATTCATGATGTAGATGCCATATATTTCATATATATCCAGTATATACATGCATTTATAATATTACATAATCATTTAGAGGTAAGAAATGAAATGCACCATTCATGGAGACGGTAAGCCGTACGTACGCATGAACGCTACTTTCATTTCCATTTCATATTTTATGGAATGGAATCATAATGATATAAAGTTATATTATAATTCCAGTATAATATCATATATAATATCATAAATCCATCCTTTATATGTCCCACATATGGTATTAACGAATCAAATCACTTTGAGGGGGCGGTAGTCCGCACTTCCTAAAATGAAAATATCGCGTTTAACCATAATGGAAACCATAATGGTATGCCAAAAATGAAAGATACAAAAGATTAAGGAAAACATAAAAATATTATATATCATATATAAATATATTTTCATCTTAATGTCCACCTTTGGAGGCGTTAGAAGAATGTTGAACAATCATCGTTTCGTGAGACTGAAATTCACCATCCACAGAAACAGTTTGTTCTTTAACCATTAGATGTAGGTGTGTGTAAGTGTAGCTCTAATAATTATTATAACAACATCCTAGTATATTGAAGATACTAGAGTTGTTAAAAAATAAATTAATAAAAAGAGTTTATGGGGTTGGAGAAGCAAAATAAAACAAAAGAGTATTAGAGAAGACTTTACATTTTAATCGGGTAACTCCCTTTAGTTTGAACCAAAAGGGTTTCTTAAAGAGCTTCCTACCTAAGGTAAGGATTCTAGGGTGAGTAGAGGGATTTGTAGAGAGAAAATGAGCAGGGATTGGCCGAACCAAAGGCTGGAGAAGTGTAGGTAAGGAGGTAGAGGTGGGGGCCTTTTATAAGAGGAGAGGAGGGGCACTCTTGGAAAGATACAAAATGTTACTTTATTTTCAAATGAATTTCAGATTTTAATGGTCCCACATTAATGTATTCTGAGGATAAGGTGATAAGGGTTCGAAATATACCCATCCAATAGGTCATTTAAAAGTGTAGATCTTATATTTTACATTATCATTTTATTTTATTTAAATCGTTAAATAATGAGGTAATCGCTGCATCATCATGATGTCATAAATAATTTAATTTAGTTAATGTCTAAAAATTAGAAAAAAAATACTATGATGTAGGAAATACTTTAGGTTTTTAATGACTATTTATATTTCAATAGATAATTTATGTAGACAAAATTAAAAAAGTTTTACTCAGGTGATACATTCTTTGTTATATTTAACTTTCTTTAAAAATAAAAAGATAAAAAGTCACTTTCACACAAACGTGATTCCATGGGGTCCCCAAGTTTGGCCCAAGGAATCCCATGGTATTCCATGAGACAAAAAGTAGCATTAGGACACATTTTGTGGTCATTTTCTATTATTATAATATTATTTTATTATCCTAAACTACCCGATTACTCATTAATCAAGATAATTAAAGATAATTACCGTCGTTACTATTCATAATGTCTAAAAACAAAAGAGTCTTAATTAAATAATTTAGAACCTAGGATTCCAAATATTGAATCCATTTTACCAAATTCCAAACATATAAATTCAAATAATTAATTTAAAAATAATTCTCGTTGTCAAAACAAATAGCGGTTTTTTTGAAACAATATCTAAGAAAAGTTTGGCACTTTTTTATGACCAATTCCAAAGTAAAATTAATCCCAATTAACACCGTTGGATTACATGGTAAAAATATATTCTATTTAAACTTTAACACCAATTAAAAAAAATAATTTGACCATATGATTAAATTAGATGAAAAAGCAGTTTTGATGTAAAATGTAGTATGTTTCACTATTCATTAAAAAAATGAACATTGTCAGAAAAATACCAAATATTTATCCAATGTAAATTTAAATGTCCCAATAATAAATAATAAGTTTATTTTTACAAATAGAGCTTATAAAAGTTTCAAAATTTTGATTTAAAAATGGTTTTCCATTAAAAGGCAGTAAAACAATCTTTTAAAAATATTAGTGTATTCCATGCTTAAGATTGGATTTATTCTAATTTAAGCCTCTAAGACACTATCTAATTCATAAATAGACATAGATAAGAATATCTATTACTCATTACTTACTTGGGATGTTACATCCTTCCCACCTTTAGAAAATTACGTCCCTGTAATTTATTTACTTATCGAATAAGTGGGGGTATTTATCCCTCATTGCATTTTCAAATTCCCATGTTGCCTCTTCAATCATGTGGTTTTTTCAAAAAACCTTTACCTGATGAATCACCATATTTCGGAACACTTGCTCCTTGTGGTCAAGAATCTGGACCGATTGTTCCTCATAAGATAGGTTCTCTTCCAGCTGAACTACCTCTGGACTCAAAACATGAGATGGATCTGGCATGTACTTCCTTAACATTGAAACATGAAAAACATTGTGCACCTGAGATAAACTCGGAGGTAAATCCACTCGATATGCAACTGATCCAACTCTCTCCATAATTTCATATGGTCCAATGAACCTTGGACTCAGCTTTTCTTTCTTACCAAATCGCATCACACTCTTCCATGAAGAAACGTTGAGAAAAACATGATCACCTACCTCAAAAGAGAGATCCTTCCTCCTGTTGTCTCCATAACTCTTCTGCCGGCTCTGAGCTGTTCTCTTGTGTTTTTGTATCAGCTGAACTTTTTCTGCCAACTCTTCTACCAATTCTAGTCCCATCAAATTCCTTTCACCCAATTCATCCCAGAAAGCTGGAGTTCGACACTGCTTCCCATATAATGCCTCAAATAGTGCCATCTGTATACTTGAATGAAAACTGTTATTATAAGAAAAATCAAACAAAGAAATATGTTGATCCAACTTCCCTGATAATCCATCGAAAAAGCATGTACATATCCTCCAAATTCTGAATCTTTCTTTCTGAATTCCCATCTGATTATGGATGAAAAGCTGTACTAAAATTTAATTTAGTACCCAATGACTTTTGAAGGCCTTTCCAAAAGTTAGAAGTGAAACTGGGATCACGGTCAGATACTATGGAGAGAGGAACTCTAGGTAACCTGGCTATATCTTTAAGATAAAAATGGGAAAGCTGATCTAGGGAAAAAATTATCTCCTATAGCAAGGAAATGAACAGATTTAGTCAAGAGATCAACAACAACCCATATTACATTATTACCTCGAGGTGTCTTCGGCAATCCCACAACAAAGTCCGTGGATATATTTTCCTATTTCCACTCCGGTACTGGTAAAGGCTGAAGCATCCCTTTTGGTAAATGCCACTCTAATTTAACCTGGTGACAAGTCAAACACTTCACAGTAAAATCAGCAATATCCCTTTTCATTCCATCCCAACAGTAATACTCCCGAATATCTCTATACATCTTAGTACTTCCTGGATGAACTGAAAATGGAGAACTATGAGCTTCACTTAACAACTATCTCTTAAAATGTGAATCACAAGGCACACATAATCTCTTCCCAAATCTCAAAACACAATCATTATCAATGTTTAATTCATGAAACTTACCCTTCTGAACCATCTCTACCTTTTTATGCAAGTCACTGTCTTGCTTCTATGCTTGCTAGATTATGTCAGATAGAGAAGATTTCACTGATAACTAAAACAAAATAGAAGGGCATCCTGCACCAACAACTTCTATGCCAAAGTTCATCAAATCCTTAACCAAAGGTTCACATTCCAAATGCAACATTGTTAATGAAGCATATCTTTTTCGACTCAAAGTATCATCCACTTTATTTGCTTTTCCTGGATGGTATTGAGTTGTACAATCATAATCCTTTATTAATTCTTGGCATATCCTCTGTCTTATGTTCGTTTCTTTCTGAGTGAATATATACTTTAAACTTTTGTGATCGGTATATATTTCACACTTTACTCCATACCAATGATGCCTCCAATTTTTTAAAGCAGAAACAACAGCAGATAATTCCAAATCATGTGTGGTGTAATTTACCTCGTGAGTTTTCAACTATTGTGAAGCATAAGCAATTACCTGATCATTCTATATTAGGATGCAACCAAGTCCTTTCAATGAAGCATCCCTATAGATAAAAAACTCACCATTCCTGGAAGGTAGTGTCAAAACTGGATCATTCACCAATCTTCTTTTCAATTCCTGAAAACAATCATCACATTATTTTGTCCAGATAAACTTAACACCCTTCCAAGTTAGCTTAGTCATTGGACTAGATAACTGTGAAAATTTCTAACAAACCTTTGGTAATAGCCTGCCAAACTAAGGATGCTACGAATCTCATTACATTTGTGGGTCTTGTCCATTCTTTAACAACTTTCTTTTTGCGGGATCAATAGTTATCCCATCTTTAGAAACAATGTGACCAAGGAAAGAAATTTGTTGCCACCAAAACTCACACTTGCTGAATTTCCCATACAATTTATTTTCTTTTAAGGTTTGTAAAATAACCCTTAAATGTCTTTCATGCTCTTCTTTACTTTTAGAAAACACCAAAATATCATCAATGAAAACAACCGCAAACTTATCCAAGAACTCATGGAAAATTCTATTCATTAAGTCCATGAATATAGCAGGTGCATTGGTTAGCTCAAAAGTCATTACTACAAATTCATAATGGCCATATCTTGTATGAAACGCGACCTTCAGAACATCTGCTTCCTTTACCTTCAATTGATGGTACCCTGATCTTAGGTCAATCTTTGAAAAAAAACTGAGCTCCTAGGAGCTGATCAAACAAATAATTGATATGAGGAAAAGGATATTTGTTCTTAATAGTGATGTTATTTAAGGCTCTATAATCAATAAAAAGTCTCATAGAACCACCATTCTTTTTAACAAATAAAACAAGAGCACCCCATGGTGATGTGCTAGGTCGAATGAAACCTTTCTCTAATAAATCTTGCAATTTCTCCTTCAACTCTAAAAGTTCAATTTGAGCCATACGATAAGGGGGTTTTGAAATTGTCTTAGCATGAGGAACTAAGTCAATAGTAAACTCAACTTCTTGATCTGGTATTATTCCAGGCAACACATCAAGAAAAACATTAGGATACTCATTTACCACTGGCACATCATTAATCTGAACAGTTCCCTTGTTTTTAACAATATGTGTAAGGTAACATTCATTTCCCTCTTTTACAAGTTTCTCGGCCTCTTGATATGTTATCCACAGTAAGGGTTCTTTCTTGTACACAAATTGAAAGTCATTCTTAAAAGAAACTTCTCTATCTCTACAGTCAATCTTAGCATGGTAAATAGAGAGCCAAACCATACCCAGGATAACATCAAACTCTACTATAGGAAGATCAATTAGGTTTGCAAGTAGGTTCTTTCCATGGATAAGGATAGGAATATTCTTAAAAATTCTCTTTTCCTAAACATTTCCCCCAGGTGTTTTTACCACAAGTTCAGGAGTCAATTATTGAGATGGTATTCCAATTTCACTAGAAAGGTTTTCAGAGATGAATGAATGTGTAGACCCTAAATCAAAAAACACACTGGCATAATCTGAAAAAACAAATAAAGTACCTGATACAACTTTATTTGATGGCCCAACATCTGCTGAAGTAGTTTCAAAAGATTTCACTGCCCCTTTCTGCTTGTAGTCTAACTGCTTCCCATCACTCATGCTCTTTTTCAGACACTCGTTTGCAGAGTGACCCATCTCATTGAACTTAAAACATTTCACTAACTATAAATCAAATTTGGACTTACCATCACCTTGATCCTTTTCAGTGAAATCATGAGCCTTATGTCCCATCTTACGACATCGGTAGCACTTTCCAGAATTCAGAAGACATTCCCCAGCATTCCTTCTTCCACATTTATCACAAACTGGAAACTTATTTTTCTTACCATCAGACCTTTTTGAAGAATTCTTCCCTTTCTCCTGCCACCTCGGTCTCTTCTTCTGCTGGTTGTTATAGAACACTTGATCAACAGAAAACTCCATTTCCACCTTCTCATCACATCGAACAAGCTTTTCATAACATTTAAACTCACGAGAAGCTAAATCCCTTCAATATTTTGTCTTTAATCCTGAGTAAAAATGATTGATTTTACTAGCAAGGTCTCGGATAAAATTTGGAGCATACCTTGACAATCGAGTGAACCACTCCTCATAAGCAGCCATTGAGTCATCTTCTTGCCTCAATTCCAAGAATTTTTTTTCCATCATAAGTCGAACAGACTTAGGAAAATACTTCTCAAGAAACATACCTTTGAATTCATCCCAGTCGAGAGATTCAATCTCATCAACATCCCTGATATTTTTAACCATCAACCACCACTGATCTGCTTCACCCTCTAAAGGGTAAATAGCAAGACTAAACTTTTGATTTTCTGAACACCCCGTGACATCAAAAATATTCTCCAGTGCTTTAATCCACCCTTATGCTAGCACAGGGTTAGATGATCGTCTGAATGATGGGGGATGTTGCCTCATGAAATGTTCCACCACTGACATGTTCCTCTGCGGTTGATCTGGTTGATCTCATGCATGGATACCACCGCCATTTATCGCTTTGATTCATCTGTTCCATTACTGCAACAAACAGTTCAGTTCCAATTCTGACCATCTCAGGATGCTGATTCGGAAGGTTATTTCCTTCTGTATGCCTTCCTAGCACTGCTTCCCTGTTTCTTCTATGGAAAACCATTCTGAACAAACATGTCTTAGATTAAGAAACATGGTAATATTCAAATGCTATATCATTTCAATTTATCCATAAAAAAAATATTTTTGGATAATCATTTAATAGAATTCTAACTTTTAAAGTTATCTAAACCAACCTATGATACTAATTATAAGTCCCCAGCCGTAAACATTACTTAATATTGAGTTACTTCAAGAATACACATTGAGGAACTTTTCAGGTTTATAGTTTTCGAGAATTAGATCATAAAACATGCATTACATTCCACATTTAAACAAATTGGTTACATAAAAGATAGTATTCATTTTTCCCATCAACAGAAACATATTTAAAATAAAACATGGATTCTTTCTTGACACTTCATTGACACTATCATCATATCATGTACCTTTCCTTTGACCTGTTAAAAACATTTCAAAAACATGGGATGAGCATAAAAACTCAATATCGGATAGAAAAGTATGAAATGAAAACATTAGTCCATGTATGATATCATACATTACCCATAAAACATAAGCATTTTAACGTGAATCATCAAATCATGAATAAATCATAGGAATCATAAGTCATAAAGGTAACTTGAGGAATTCATAACATTCTTACTTAGGGAGTAACCATCATGGTTACGTTTGGAATACCCATCACAGTATATTATTTTATTATCCTTAACTACCTGATTACTCATTAATCAAGATAATTAAAGATAATTACTGTCGTTACTATTCATAATGTCTAAAAACAAAATAGTCTTAATTACAGAATTTGGACCTTCTGATTCCAAATATGGAATCCATTTTACCAAATTCCAAAAATATAAATTCCAATAATTAATTTAAAAATAATTTTCATTGTCAAAACAAATAGCGGGTTTTTTTGAAACAATATCTATGAAAAGTTTGGCACTTGTTTGTGACCAATTCCAAAGTGAAATTAATCCCAATGACCAAAATTGGGTTAAAAGGTATAAATATATTTTATTTACACTTTAAAACCAATTAAAACGATTATCTAACCATATAATTAAATTAGATGGAAAAGCAGTTTTGATGTAAAATGCAGTATTTTTCACTATTCATTAAAAAAATGAACATTGTCAGAAAAATACCAAAAAATTATCCAATGTAAATTTAAATGTACCAATCACAAATAATAAGTTTATTTTGACAAATAGTGCTTATAAAATTGTCAAAATGTTGATTTAAAAATGGTTTTCCATCAAAAGGCAGTAAAACAATCTTTTAAAAATATTAGTGTATTCCTTGCTTAAGATTGGATTTATTCTCATTTAAGCCTATAAAACACTATCTAATTCATAAATAGACATATATAAGAATATCTATTACTCATTACTTACTTGGGATGTTACAAACTTTCCATCTCACTCTATGACACACCACACCTAGCATTTTCACCATCGCATAGTGTTTCTCCATATAAACTCTAGTCCTCCATAAACATATCTATTTAGTGATATTATTGATCTTGGTTTTTCCTAATATTGGAAAATTTCTCATATATCACTACATAGGTAAGCTCCATTTTTTCTTTTATATCATTTCTGTAACTAGAATTACTTCTAATATGGTCACCATGACCTATTTAAAATTTCTATAGTATGTTGATATTTTCATTTTACAATAGCTAGACTTCTCATTTGAAACATTATTCAAAATCCACATTATAGTTTTTCTCCATCAATTTCAAAATCAACTATGGATTACCAACACTCCACAAGGTGTTGTTCATTCTGTGGTGAATTATTCCATCACCAATCTAACTATACTGATTTCTAAATCTTTCATTGAAATATTTATGAATTATCACACCACTTTGAAAATACCTTTAGAACCTTTTCCACAAACAAAAATATAAATACATTCTATAGGTATTTTTCCTAACAATATCCCAGTTTGGGATTCTTGATAAATGAAAAATAGATAAATCAATTCTTATTTTGAAAAAACTAATAGAATAAAAATATTTTTCTCCAACCTTCACGGTTTGTATCAATGACTCACTGAACTCTAACTCTATGCCCACATGATAAAACATTGATGTGTAAATAATGAGTTATATTAAATGATCAACCTGAAATCTTCCTTGAACCCCTATCTCTTCAAAATATTCACAATATCTTCTCCCTATAAAGAATTACATAATCACTCTCCCCCATTCTAATATATAAACATATATTGATTCTAATTTTTCAATTTTAAGGAGCAGTCCCAAACCTCTTTATTTCAAGATATATAAAATGCTCACAAACATTTTTAATGAAACCAAAGTTCATTTCAATAAAATTTCACAAATTATGGGTATAAATCAAAGATTTAATTAAATAGAATCATTTTTAGTCGAAGGAAATAAAAATCTCCCAAGGGCTGTTGGGGTGAATTCTCTAAAACATCTTGTTAGAGAGATTCAACAACATTCAAATAGCTATTTTATGCCTCTTAATGTCCACCTTTGGGTAGTTCATTAGTCATGAAGTCTTCTAAAAGGTCTTATGTAGACACATAATCCAATTTCACAAATATTTTATTAATATTGGACATTATTAAATCATTACAACACCCTTATATTTTAAGAAATATATATTTTTTAAAATAGATTTAATTTTATTGATATTTTCTATTACATGAAACACTGTGTTTTAAAAAACCATGATATACTGTTAATATTATTATTCAAAAATTACCATTACAACCAAACCATTAAACAAGGTAGTATAAATAATAAGAACTAATCATGGCAATTAAGTATAAAGGTTATAGAAAAATATAATATAGGGACAAATAAGTATTTAGTTTATAGTAATGTATTTGTATGCTTCAAAGATATATTTTTTCCTCAAAAATAATGTTTTAAATTGATAGAAAATTTATATTCAAAATGAACTTAATTTTAGAAATCAACCTATCAAAATTATCTTAGATATAATTGATAAGAATTTTTTGGAAAGATAAATTTATTTATGAATAGTTTAAAATGTTGGTGTTTATTTAAAACAACCATTTCATTTAAATAATTTTCAAATATATAATTTATTTAAAATTGGTTAAAATGAAAATTTTATTCCATTATATTAATAGTATTCCAATTTAGGTCATTGGAATAAATTTTTTGTTTAATTTTTATGTAAAAAAATTTATACTTATAAAATATTTTTCCATGGAAACCTTCGTTTTCATCACATCTGTGGGTTTAGTATTAAATTAAATTCTATAGATTATGTAAATTTAATTTTCTAAAATATATTCCATTTTTGGAATCATAATAACAAATGTTAAATAATACTTAAAAATTAATAATTGTTTCATAATAACTATTGATAAGATTAAAAATCAATTACCAAGGTTATGGTTAAAAATGATTTACCAATGGGTTAAACAAAAAGATAAGGTTACGTTTTCCAATTAAACTTGTAAAAATCATAATTTATTGACATGTTGAATCCTAATATTATACCACCTTCGAATATAAGGTAATATTAAGCATTTTTCTAAGAAATTAATTTTTCATTTTGTATTGTTTTTGGTAAATTTCTAAGTAATTTCCATGAAGGTCCACTCCCACAATTATGAAAGGACACCCCAATCCTCTCTTATCCACACATAAATATCATTTTTCTTCCAAAAATAACAAGAAAAATCCATTTATTCATTCCATCCACATTTAATGGAGTCCTTATCATGATTATTAAATCCACCTATGAAGGTAGTATGTGTAAACTTAAAGGAGTTCTTCAAAAAAAGCGGTATAGTCCATAACACTGTGTTTTCATTTTACTTATTCTTCCACCTCCTTCAAATATAATTAAAATATAATGATATAATAACATAAAAATATCCTACATACCTTTACTTTTATTTTTTTAATTTAATAACATACATTCATCTCCTTTTCCATCAAATGGAAAATGAAATCGTCGATCGTGTGTACGGTGGACTACCGCCTCGCAAATCGATGTAATTCATTTTTTATCACCACCACACATAGGTGGATATAATGATGTAATTAAAGTATATATATATGTGTATATATGATATTTATTAACTAATTATACATAGGTACTATAATATCATATCTTACTTATTACCTTCCAATCTGTTTGAAAATGATAACTTCGCTCATACATATGTGTGTACTACCACCTCTATGAAGCGATGATATATGTTTTTCATCTTATTTGTAGATAAATGGAAATATTGATAGATTTAATGAATATATATTTGTGATATATGTGATAAAAACATATTATGTAAATTTGAATTAATATTTACCTATCCATCATTCAATTTATTGAAAAAATGGAAACGGGGTTCATGCATATATATGACTTACTGTCTCCATGAATGGTGTAATACATTTTACTTTCTCTAATATTTATGGATGACTCTGAAATTTTATATAACGAATACATATTATAGTTATATCATTATTAAAATACTAGATATTATAAAACCATAATCAAAGTATAAGGACCAGAACAACCCAACTGAAACTTATATATAAAATAAAGCAGTTATCACCAAGAAAAGTGATTTTAATAATGAATTGTTAATAAAAGGATGATAAAAGGTTATAATTAAATAAAATAAGTTATGGTACATAGTATTATTTTTCTATAATAAATTTATATAAAACATATATTTATTATATATTATTTTAAAATTATTATGAATAAATTAGAGACTTGAGGTAAGAAATTTTCATCTCACTTTGATTTTTTGTGACATATGACATATTCACCACTTGATTCATATTTGGGATATATACACTACCCAAGAATGGATTTTATAATTATTTTTATTTAAATAATGGGTTTATATATATTCATATTAGGTTCTTTCTTTATGGAGTATTAGGATTCAAAATTTAAAAAAGTGGTAAATGTTTTATGTTATAATATCAATGTTTATTGAGATTGTTCAGGATTATGTTTTTCATGATGAAATAATATGATATATCTATCACTATTATTATTAATGTTATTAAATGTTTTTATTTTTGGATAATACATGTTTCCATTACATATTTTATCTTTAATTACTTAGGATACCAAAATAATTTTTTTAATGAAAATGAATTTATTTGTATCTTCGATCAAAATATTTTGCATTCCATAGCCATGTTTTATAAAAATATTTTAAATAAAATACTTTATATTATACTATTATTTTTTACATTAATTTTTACCCAAGTATTAATTTTTATAAAATGTTTTAAAATTAATAATCTAAAAATTTTATAAATGTGGAACTTTTTAATTTTTATAGAAACTGTTAAATGAATCTTCATTTTAACATGTTCAGCATGAATGAAATTTTATGATTTCTGGGCCACTCAATGATTTAAAAAATAATCAACAATTTTCCCTTGTTATTTTCATATAAAACAATTTCTATAACTTTTGATAAATTTTTATATTTTAAATATCTGATTTCAAAATGGAAGGGATATTTTCCTCAAGAAGGGTTCCAAGTTATATTTCCAAATCATTTTTATAAGAAGAAGTCCTTTAATGTTATATAATATTTATTAGTGTAATAGTCCAATGATAAAATCCTTAATATTTCAAGATATGGTTTTTCATGATGATAATATTTTTGTGAAACTGATTCCTTTTCTATAGGTTATGCTATGATGAAATGATGAAATGTTTATAATGATATTTAATTTTCCACTGGTTATGGTATGATCTGATGTTTATAAAACCCAGTTACTTTTATGGTTTTTGATATGATAAATGTTTTACGATCTCATGGAACACATATGTATGATTTTCATTATGTGATGGGTGGGAACAGAATTATATATCCCTTTAATTCATAAGTAAAAGATTGATATCTCATAAGATAAAAGGGATTGGAATGGTGAGTGAACATAGTTCAATAAGGACCTTTTTCCAATATGATAGTCATGGGAGTGAACCTTGACTACTATGATAGATTAGGGATTTATAAAATTTCACTATGATAGTTTTGGAAATGATCCTTAATTAATAATGAAATGATTTTCTATGATTATATGTATTCCACAATTCTATTTCTTATTTCATTGTTCTTCTTCCATGGCCCATGTTCTTTTATTCCTTTATAATTCATATGTTATGGGATTCTATGATTTATGACATGACTCATGTTTAGGATTTATGACACATAGGGTATGGTTTTAAAATTTTATTCTCATGTTATCATTCCCTTATGATCATGTTGTGTTTATATCTCACTTATTTACCATTACTAATCATATGAGCTCACCCTCTCTTATGATTCCATTCCCTAGGTTATGAAGAAATTTATTATGTAACAAATGCCTAATAAGGGTTCTAGTTATGATGAAATTGTTGGGATATATTTTAGTAAAGTAATGAACAATTGGTTTATATATCCATGTTTTCAAAAACACTAATACATTATGGTCATCATGCATGTTTTTTTCTAAAATGGGATTAAATTTCATCTATTAAGATGTCATATCTAAATATGAAAAACATTGGTCGATAAAGTTAGTATCAAATGAAATGTTTAGTTGTCCACTGTATTTAGGATAAGAAAATATTAGTGATATCCATAGGGATAAGTCTTAGGATAATTCAATGTATATAAAAATTTTCTGGGATTTCGGTATAGGATAGAGCCAGTGGTTTCCAATAAATTACATCCTAGACTGGATAAAAAAAAGTGGATATGGAACTTGCAATATTATACCTAGGGGTAATAACTCATAAAAGGGAACATTGGGATTTGACTTGATCGTCACCTAGTGTATTAGAATGGGCCTTTCTTAACACATAGTTAGGAACTCTCTGGGGATATGTTTTTTAAATTCATAGAGTCTTTATGAATCATCATTGAAAGATCCCATGTTTTTTTAATAATAAATTTTAAAAGGAAATTGAATTTTCAATTACTAGAAAGGTTAAATCTTCATCAGAAATTCATAATGAAATTTTGAATTTTGGAACACCTCAAATTGATTTTTTTAGATGTGGAATGATCCATGGTTTCAGTCTTGGAGGTTTTGAGAGCATCTTGGGGTTCAGGGCCTAAAATCAACATTTTTAAAATGTGCATTATAGGGCACACAATTCGTGCATGATTAATGATTACCATACAACCTAATTATGCAGCATAGTTTTAATAGGAACATAGGTTTGGGAAACAATGTTTTTTTCTGTAGTTTATTTCAGATGTGTCACATGATTGGTGCCTGATTTGTTAAACTATGTGTCACGTCTATGTGTGGGGTTTGGAATTTGGGGAGAACCCCATTGGTCACTGACAACATATGTGCACAAGCTTCACATCATGACATAAGACTAGTGTGTGAAAGAGAATATCATGAGGTATGTCTCTACTTATGTTATGATCTAGAGTATCCCATATAGGTTGCCTTTTCGTACTACTTTAGATGATCCAATTAGGGATCCCTTTGATACTTTCTTACTCCTTATAAGGATCTCAAGAAGGATTAATTTACTTTAATAATAACTTATAGGACCCCAAGTGGGATTACTTTATTATTATGTGAACCTAAAGGATCCCAATTTGGATGCCTATCCTGAGTACTGACCTAGGGTACCTAGTGCGTGATCAAATGTTTGACCTTCCCAAAGTTAGTATTCCACAAGTATGGGTAGAGATTGTAATGTTTGGCACCTAGAACCTGTACAAAACATGTAAGATTCTATGGTTTTTTATGGTGATTGGGATTAGGTTTACAAACACACTCCTTATTTTATTTATGAAAGAAATTGTTTACTATTGATGCATTTATGATTTCTAGTGGTACTTCTTATTACATGGACAATGATCCTAATTTCATATGATGTTTTGATGGAAATTACCAAATGAACTCCTTGGATATTTCTCATGATCATTCATTTTAATGGATATTATTTTCATAATACCCATTAAGGACTTGGATTACAATATATGCATGGGTTTTTTAAGGTGGATGCTGATTTTATTAGTGAACACCTCTACTTTGTGTCACCCTATAGATGCCTATCAACTAGGATCTAGGGGATTACCAGAGGTTACCGAGTAGGAATATTTCCCATGAAGAGTGGATACTGTTTATATCCTTGATAATTAACATTGATCACCTCTAGGGATGCCTGAGATACTCCCTAGGGTCAGGTGGATACACCATTACTACATATGTTATAGCATTCTGGTAATGGGTATACTTATCTAGTTACTCAATAGATCCCAAGTGTTATCTTGGATCCAAAGAGTATTCCTTCATATCACATATGTGTCATTTCCCTTAGGGATCATCTGAGTTGCAATGTCATGAATACATATGTATCGGGGCCTAGGAATCTAACATATGACTAGATTACACATGTCTTGTGTGGTTTGACATCCAAATCAGTACCATATTTACAAGATATCAAGATATTACCTTGAATCATTCAACATAATGACTGGAGATGAGTACATGTGATCCCAGTGATAGTATATGTATCCCTTTATGGTGGAATATTTTACACAAATATATTCATTTTGTTAAAAAAAGTACGTATTATTGATCAAGATTATAGACCTAATGATTGAATTAATTATTCACAGCTTGATTGGTAGACATCCAACTCAATTTCCTATTTACAGGATGTCTAGACGATCAGGACCATGAACACAAGTATCAGTTGTGGACTTTTTTTATTCATATTATTGATTCCTTACTCATACATATATATATTGGAATAAATACACACACACACACAAACATATATATATTTATATATATATATCTTAGGACACCTTATTTCTAGTTGTGTCTCAGCTAAGATGATAACAACCCCAGAGAATTCATTGTTTGATTTTTTTTTATTTTGTTATGCCAACCTTTTAGTAATTATTATTATTTTGATGATGATGTGTAACTCATATATACATACACTATATATTACTAGATATGTACATGACTATGTTGGTGGTACCTAACTTAGTTTTTCACTCACACTCTGCTCAGGCCACCATTTCCCTAGGGTACCCAATAAAATGTTTACTTGGTAAAAAATATTGGATAGTCGAAGGCCTGAGACTGGTTGAGCTATATATCTTATATATGTATGTTGAATTAGTTATGTGGTTTAGCTCAAAGTTATTAGTAGAGTCTTTTTCTTTTATTTCTATTTATTTTATTTACTCATGTTTATGTAATCATCGTAGTGGGAGATTAGTGTTGTATGTATGACATGGTTGTTCAATCGTTTACTATAATAATTTATCATTACAACCCTTTTTTACTACTTTTACACTCTAGTTATTACTGTTATGGAAAATTTTTTCTTATATTTTATGGTTTCTTAATATGATATGGGGCTATAGTATCCCCATAGATACACCTTATGACCTCACTACTTTTCGGAAAAATCTCATACATGAGGAGGCATGCTTGAGGCCTTGTCACCAACCTTCTTGGGGTAATATTTTTGTGGTTCCTAGTCTGGGATCTAAAAAAGTGGAATCATATATATTTATTTTTCTATTTCATTACTAATTGAGATATGGTTTATGTGAGTATTTTTAATGATTCATAGCATGTGATGGATATCGGATTGGTGTATCGAGGACACTTATCTGGTAGGAAGTCCGTATTTCCAGGGATATAATATTTTTGTTATGATAAATTATTTTATAGTTGTATATAATTACTACATTGATAGAAACAAATATTTTTTTTTATTTTATGAGTCAATATGGATTTATAACTATCAACCCATTGGTGAGAGGTCAGTGATAAATTCTAGATTTTGGCCCATTTGTTAGAGTCCAATGACTTGTTTTGAATATTGGATGGAAAAGGTATGAGTCATATCATGCATCAAATGTGGAATTTAGGATCAACATGTTACAGACCAGCTAGTGTAAAAATTATACTTATGATAGAGACTAATTTTTTAAAGTGAATATAACAACCTAAATGGTGCTCTTCCATATAGTTTCTTGGTGGAATTATACTCAATTGGGACAACCTGTAAGAGAATATCTTTCTAATGACAGGTTATACGGATCTACAATGATACATTCAATAGTGAAGATAATGACTCGGTCCATGTGCATGAGAGTTATAGTGACCATATTAATTCAAAATGGCACCTGGTCCCAAGGTTATTGACACCTTGTGTGGCACTTTTTCTAGGTTCAGTTATTTAAAGTCTCGGTAACAACCTATAAAATGTTTTCCCACATAGTGTGGAATGACATTATACATAACAAAATCATGTGCTTATGATATAAAAAAATCATTTAGATGGTTTTGTGTATGTATGGTTTATCATCGAATGTAAAAATAGGTATTTGATGCCTTCTTTGAGGTGATATAATCGGTTCACTATATACGATAATGATATATTCTGAAATGGTTATAGTGAGATAAAATATCTCGGGGTTATTTCCTTATATATATTCCCAGTTTTTGTTAATTCCTTATCCTTTAAATAAACATGTCATGCCCCTTTAGGAATCAGTCCCTTATGAGGATGCTCGAAGAGGTCCCTGTAAACTGGTGATGATAGTTTTGACCCTCATAGTCTGATTTTATCTTTACCGCATTTATATAAGGATACCATGCGTGTTAAATTCTATGTAATCATTTGGATGGGTGCGTAGTTGATGACCAATGTTATGCGTCTATGGTTAGAGGTTATAAATAATGGGCTATGTGGTAAGAATTATTAACCATATATTTAGACTTGATCAGTAGGGATATGTGGGAAACCTATAAGCCCTTTATTGTGCCTTTGACCCTTATAAGACCACATTTTGTTTTATCATGGAGAAAATATGATTGGGGTTGGCATGGGATTATAGAGGCAATTTTCTGTGGAGAACTTGGTTATATACTCTTGTTGTGATAGATGCACAGGATGTACACATGTCTTTCGATTGATGAATGATGATGCCTTTGACTTCTAAGAAAGATACTAGGGTTCTTAGGTGTCGAGACCAACATCGATGGGCTGGTTCATGGCCATATTTACCAATGATGATATAGTTTCAGACATAGTTAGTGCATATATAGATTCATGTGACTTGAAAAATGTGGAGTGATGGACATTAATGAAATAAAGGGTGGAACATGTGGGGAGATCAATTTTGAATAGGGTTCCAATAGAGATTCTGATTTAATAAGACTGATATGCAGTGTGGCATGGTCAACATAAACTTGATTGTGAATGAATTGTGGGTCTTTGAATTAGTGAATATGATAGAGTTGTACGGGGTTTTACACCCACTATATCGAAGGACCTAGTACATGTTTGTTATACATGGTACTATTTAGATCATAAATCAGTGAGCAGTCATATGTTAGTTGAGGACTGAGGGTTTTAAAGAAACTTTATGGGAATGGTTTCTTTGTATTTGTGATAAAATAAGAAAATACATCTCAATGGTCATGGAGGCATTAAGTATGGATAATGTTTCATAAGATAGTGGTTCGAGGATAGTGATACACTTATATATATGAAATCTTAGCATACTCCTAACATAGATATGATAATGACCTATATATTGACATCATCTTGAGTGATCTAATAGATATTTGGATCTACATAGATCTATTTAAATGTATTTATTATTTCACAAAGTAACATGTTTAGGTTTCACTCAAGGAGTAGTAAAAGTAAGTCATATGATGGGTGGACACCATTGGTTTTTTTCGTAGTTACCCCCATTATAATAATAATTTTAATATACACCATGGAATAATTCATGATATTGGGGAATGGTATAAAGGTTATTTTCTTATTGGTTCTCTAATATTAATAGCTCTTTATCCATGATAGTGGTTATTTTGAAAAGTTGATGGATCAGGGGTTGTGTGGATCAAGAACTAATTTTTTTGGTATGATAACTAGGATTCTACAAAGGTGGGGAGTGGGACGTTGGTCAACATTATATAACCCACACATGAGAATGGTAATGGGATATTGAGAATGGTTTTGTGCTGTTTTTTGAGTTTTAGATGTTTTTGGATAAATGGAACCATATTTTACTATATTTCTTAATAAATTCCAAATACTTGTTCAAATATATACTTGGGGGTGTTCGAGTATAATAATTGTGCTAAGATAGTTTATTAAAATACATGGGTACTGGATCTGAAATGTATTAGGGTCTATCTAGTGGAATGAAAAAATATGTTGAAATGGGATGGTTCTACTGAGAGATGTCACTAAACCTTTGTTATGAGCTTCAGTGAGCATATTTAAAAAGATATTGGTGAACATTAGGATAAAGGCATTGATATTATTTTTTAATAATTAATCGAAGGTGAAGGACAATTTTTTTATAATATTCATCTTGAGGTAGTTTTAATTGCATCCTATTATATAGTTGGATGTGTTCAGTGAGTAACCACATTGATCATGTTGTATGGAGGATATGGGTGTATTTCAAAGGTTGCCCATGGATTTTAAAAGAAAATATGGCATAACCAGGTTGACCTTGACCAATTACAGTTGTACCATTTAAATCAAATTGAGGACCTAGGGTAGTTTTCCCATATTTTTTAGTTGTAGAAATCAAAAAAACATGTCAGTAGCATCATTATAATGATAGGGGTGTATAGGAAATTCCAATGGTGGAAGTACCATGGTTAAGAATTGGTTATTTAAAGTATGAAAATATAGTGGGGAGAACCAAAATCCAGTTTAGGAATTGGATAAATTCATTGTCATTTTTCATGTTCAATGGGATTAGGAAAGCTCCATCTCAATGTTTCATATTTACAAAAAACGGATCATATTTTGGTGATATCAGCACCATATGCCTAAAATGGCCCTTGGAGGTGCATTGGGCATTCAAAAAGGCAAAGAAGTCATTTGAAAGGAGTTCCCAACCAAATTAGGTTGAGTTATTCATTTTAATATCCATAAAGTCTTCTCAGTGATGAGAAGAATTTTGGTGGGGAGTTTTTATGATCCCGTGTTATTTTGAGTTGGACGTTCCAGAAAAAAATTGAATTATTGGATGGGTTAAATATTAACTGGAGATTGATAATGGAATTATGATGTTTTGAATGCTTCAATGTGATGTTTATAGACATGAAATGAGGGGTTTTTTGTTTATCATTGGTTTTGGATAAATAATAGGGGTTCAGGTCCCAAAATTGAATTTTGAAAAGGCACAACATATAGTGCATGGTTGTTGTATAGTTAATGAAAATTGTACAACCTCAACAAGGGTCCTAGTTTCCATTAGCTCATAGTTTGGTGAAACCATGTGGAAAACTAGGAAAACCATGAAGGTTTCTACCATTTATTGTAGACATGTCATGTGATTAGTGCATGGTATGTTAAACTATGTTCCATGCTCATATATTGGGTGTGGTGTTTGGGAAAATCCAATTGTATAGTTGGAATACAGTTTCTATAATCATGTGGAAAACCATAATACCCATTAAAAAGGGTGAAATTAAACTCCAACCCCTATAATATTTAATTGGTAATTCCCTATTTTCTTCCTTTTCCTCTCACATGCATGCTACAATCCTTAACACTTTATCCATGAGAGTTATCCCTTATTCTTGGTTAGAATCAGGTGATGTTGAATGCGTTGGAAGCCTTCTTAAATTCCATTATCCTCCATTGTTTTTTTCTTAATATTCCATTATCTTGGTTTCAAATGGTTAGGTATTTTCGTCTTGCTTCCAATGGAGCATCGTGGAATCAAATACCATTGATTAGGGTTTTATGTTTCCTTGGAATAGGATAACCAAGGAGGTCTTTATCACATGTATGTGTTCCATTTCTATGAGTTATACCTTTTTTAGGAATTTTTAATATATTTTTGACCGAAATATTCTATATCAAATAAAGTTTCTGATGTTTTTGGATAGTGATTTTTCTAGGAGTTGTGTTGGTGGCACTCTAGAATCCTTTTTCATGTGGTTTCTTGAATTTACATCATGAAATGGACATCCAATGTGTTGTCACCTATTATTCCTTTTTGAATTTAAATTTTAATTTACTTTTTTAATGCATTAATTGATGATTATGTATTGTTCATAGGATATCCAATGTTAGGTAGGGTCTTATAAGCTGAAAAATCTTGGGTTGGAAATCTTCAGTTTTGGATAACCAAAGCCAAGCTTTGATAGAGCTGCCTGAAGTTGTGTAAATATGATTAAATGATTCTTAAATATGGGTGGTATTTCGTACCTTCCCATTACACTTATGATTTTTTATGGTAATATGGTTATTCTTGGGATTCCACTAAGGTATATTTCCCCAATTAACTTTTCAATTGACTGTTTAATTTATAAAAAATGATTAATTAAATTGGAATAATGTAAAGGGTCATTATCTACCCCTATGTACTAGCTTCACACCTTGACCTACGATAAATGTGTGAATTTGGATCCCAAGTGGTATACCTCCACATAAGTTAATATCTAGAGGATTACTTGGAGTATGCTTCTACTTACACATTAAGAGGACCCCATAGGGAATTCTTTTATTGTTTCCCACTCCTTTTGAGGATCCAAGGACGTATGAATTTACTTACGTATTGATTTAGAGGACCCCAATAGGGGTGACACCATAATCATGAAAACCTCAAGGATATCGAGTAAGATGGCTCTCCTAAGTACTAGACTTGGGGACCTAGTGGGTTCCACAATGTTTGACCTACCTAGATATAGTACCTCATGGGTGTGAGTATATATGGTAGTAGGTGAAACATAGAACCTAAATCAAACATGTAAGATCATAAGTTCATTGTATTGGTAATTTATTTTAGGCATTCAAGAGACCTCATTATTTTATTTTTACATTCACTTTGTTTCTATTGATGCAGCTATGATTTCTCTAGGTTCAACCTAGTACTTGGGAAATGAGCCTGATGTGATATGATGCTAGGGTGGGGATTACCAAACATACTTCCTGGATCCGCCTCATAGTCTCTCTTGTTGATAGATAATATTTCCAAAATAACCATTATACACTAGGATTATATTCTAAAAATTCATTTCTAGAGTTGTATGTTAGGTTTATGAAAGATCCTGTGTACCTTGTGTTTCCCAACATTTTCCTTTCTAATAAGATATAGGGGTTACCAAATCATATCGGGTGAGCGCATTTCCCCCCAACTATGGATTCTATTGACATCCTTGAGGATTGACATGGATCTACTCTATTGAGGACTAGGATACTCCTCAGGTTCAAGTTGATGTACCATTACTATATTTCCCATAGATATATAAGAATTGGGCTATTGGGATAGTAATTGAATGGATTATGAGTGTTATATGGGATACAGAGAGTATTCCTTCACATCACCTAATGGTCATTACCTTTAGGGATCATCCAAGTTTCAATGTCAGGATTTCATACGAATAGGTACCTAGGAATATAACGTCAATATGGATTACTTGTGGCTTGAGTGCTTTGGTGTCCAGCTTAGTTCTATATTTACAAGATATCTAGATATTACCTAGAATCCTCTGTCATAGTTATTTGAGGTGAGTACGGGTGTTCCAAGTGATAGGAATTGTATCCCCCTATGGGGACGTAGCTTCCTCTAAGACATTCTCAGTGCTATATAAAGAACGTTTTGTCAATCAAGATCATAAATCCATGATCAAAATAATTATACACGATTCCGTGGTACGACATCTAGCTCATTTACATATTCATAAGATGCCTAGAATATTATGATTATAGACCCATTGTTCACCTATAAACTTGTTTTATTCATATTATTGATACCTTAATCATATATATATATATATATATAATTATGGGAATATATATAAACATAATAATTTATATATATAAAGACACCATTATTTTCAGTTATGCCATTACTAGGATGAGAACATCCAATTAGAATGCCTTTTAAGACTTTTTTGTTCACTAATTCTGAGAATTTAGTTATTAGTGTTATTATTATTATTGTGATCCAAATCAAAATATTATATATATATATATATGGTGAAAATTAGAATCTATAAAAGGGACCATGTTGGTGGTTCCCTACTGATTTTTGCAGTCACATGTTGTTTGGGCCTCAATTGCAATGGGGTACTCAAGAGGATGTTCAATTAGCTCCATGCACTGGATGGGTTGAGTCCCTGGACTGATCAAGAAGTACAGCTCAAATATTTATGTTGATATGGGTATGTTTTTTTCTCAAAGTTATCATTGGATCCTTTAAATTTTATTTTTTATTTACTCCTTTTTACGTGGTTATCCTAATGGGTGATTTGTGTTGTATGTATGAAATTATGGTTTAACATTTTATTGTCTTCCATTTATTATTATAGTTATGTTATATTTATTACTTCCACACTCTGGTTGTTAATTATAAAGATAATATTTATTCATTACTAATGGGATGTTAATATAATATGAGGGCATAGTCACTCCACAAATGCACCCTAGGAACTCACTACTATTTGGTAGCCTCTTGAATATGGTGTAGTGTGCTTGAGTCTTTATCACCAACCATCTTAGGTCACTATTTTTTTGGATCCTAGGATGGGATAAAATAAACATGAAGGACTTCAATATATTATGAACATGAATAACCAAGGTCAACCCTAAGGTTTCATTTATTGAAAATAATATTAAATGATTTAGACATACTATAAATTATTTTTCATGATTATGTGTTTTCCCACCATGATTATTGTTTCTCACACTATTCTTTTTGGATATATTCTATGGATGGAACCTGAAGTAATTTTGTCAATACTGAATATGATGTAAAACTCACTAATTTTTCTCTTGAGAACCTGAATGTTATGGGTGATAGAATGAAACATCTCATTGTTATTCTCAAACTAATTTCTCAAGTAATGAATCATGTTGAACTTCCAAATGGGAAAAGGAGGGAACAATGTTCTATTGAGTCCTTCATGAGGAAACATCCTCCTTCATTAAGGGTTTCTAATGATCCTTTAGTTTCTAATAATTGTATCTAAACCATTGAATATATATTTTTTTTCCTCTAGTGTTTGAATTGTAAAAAAATTATATTAGTTTTCCACAGTTTGGAATGTGAAGTAGATCAAAGATGGACTCTTATATAGAATACAAATTATTAGTAAAAAATAAATTTCAAGGAGTGGAATGAGTTTAAGAGATTTGTTTTCAATAATTTATTTCCTAATATTCAATATATGAATATGGGGAATTAATTCTTTGAGCTAACACTACAGAAAAATAAATTATTAGGGTTGGTTTAAGAAACTGTCGCTAACCTATTTTTTCAAAATATAATAGCATTTTTTTAAAACCACCAATAAAACGTTTTTTTTAATTGTGAAACTTATTCCCCTATCCCTCCACCCCCCAGGCTCGACACCCCCACCCCTCTTCCCCCAAACCGATCATACCCCACCCCCTAAAGTCTTCCCCCTTCTCCCCCTCACATTCTTCCCATGTCTACGTGTTGTCAGCTCCCCCCCCCCCCCACACTGTTGGTCCCGTTCTCCCATGAGTTCCTTGAGCCTATGTCCAAGACACTGACCCAGATGTTCCTAATTTGTGTATAATTTTTCATATATATTAACAATCAAAAGAAACTAGTTTTTAAACAAATTTCAATCGTTTTATGGATCAAATTTTTAATATTGGTGATTAGGTTAATTTTTAGGTGCTTTCCATCCAAAGTCACAAATCAGGAAAGGATAGAACAAAAATTCACATATACACGAAGTTTACTTCTTACACACACCATGTATTATTTCCCCGACACAGATCGGGAAGACTAGATACATGCCCATGTTGTCAGCCATAGAAACAATGCCATGTTATTCTCATATATATGTCACGTTTTCCATTATAGAAGAGTTTGGTATCCAATGACTTATATTAAACACCATGTATGGCGGCACTACACACCGTGTGCTTCCACCTAATAGGTGGAACCATGTTCCATGTCAAGGTTGGTGCGGTAGCTCACACACTGAAGGAGAAAAGAGTCCCAAACTGTGTTTACTTTGGTACATCCCATATACTTTCTATTACACGCCGTTTATTCCTAAAAAATATAAAATGGGGGTAGTCCCTCCAAGTTCAAAACGATTCATTCCAAACCTGACCATGGAGAAAATGAGGGAGACTCCCAAGGAGTGGAGAGAAGAAAGGAGGTTTTTCTGCTAACTACCAAATGATAATCAATATTATTTTTATGCCATGTTTAATTTAGGTATTATAAGTAGCTTAATTACTAACTACTCTATGAGTATCTAAATCCCTATGTGTTGGTGATATGGATGATTATGCGTTGTATTTTTTCAAATGTGATATTGTAATCATGTTATTACTTATTCTCTCTTAATTCCTTAATAATTATATCTAAATTTTACAAGAAATATCATATCAGACCAAGAATGGGATTTCTAGAGATCTTATAAGGAATTATGATTAAGAACATCCAAGACCATTGGATGTTACTGACATCTCAAAAGGGTTGCAGCTAATAAAATTAAGAGAAATGAAATTCCTGACCCAAGAATTAGTAACTAATGATTTAAAAACACTTACCAGACCAAGGGGGTATTGTTTCATTCATAACCCAGAGTTCTGTGTTATTATGAACAACACAACCTCATAAGAAATTTTATTTAATAACAACCTTTAAAACTCACAGTCCCAATGCTTTCTTCCCATTTTTCATCAAGAATTGAATTTTTTCCATTTTTATTTAACTTAAAATCATTTATCAAGAAATTAAAATTAAATCACCCCATTATTAAAACACAAAAATTGACTCTATATTTCATCAAACATCACTAAATTAATCACAAATTAGAAAAAAAAAACACAATAACACCCTTTCCCTGTGCTTCAATCCCTAAATTTTCCTATACTTGTTTGGTAATTTAATTTGGGATTTTTGAAAGTAACATGTCAGCATAAAAGATGTCAAATTTTGGTGTCGTTTCTGGGGAACACAAGTCAACAGTGTTTTGATTAATCAGTTAATATTAATTAAATTGAAAATAAAACTAAAAAATTATAAAAAAAATTGTTCTTAATCTCATTTCTATTTTTCATTATTTCATATTTCCTCTATTACACTTGGTATTTTTTTTAGAGTTGTGAAGATTCAAAATTGTATGAGAGGTCAAATCCAACATTCCAAGAGCATTGAATCATTAGACATCTTTCTACTTGATTTGGAGATCGATCAAACGATCTTGTAGTGACAGCATGCACTTAAGGATGAGGGCAACCAGAACACTACCATGGTGAATATAGAAGAGGGAGATCCAGCTGCTGCCTGAGGAGCTGGACAAGCGTTTGGCCTAGATGACAACTGGAACCAACATTCTCCATTTTTAACAGGGTATGGCCCACAACAACTCCAATAGATCCAACCAGAGTGGTTTCCATACCAATAGCCACATCAGGGGACTTATTTTCCTCCAGAGCAACAATTTGTGCCCCTGCCTCCATGAGAGAAACTTCCCCCACGTTGTACCTTTATGGAGTAGGATTATCCTTACATCCATTGGGAAGATATGGGAATTTTCAAAACACTTGTATAGGCCCATAATTTTGAGATCAATCCCTCCATCATGCAACTCATTCAGAACACGGTGTAATTTGGAGGCTTACCTAGTGAATACCCAAATGCTCATCTCCCTAATTTTCTGGAGATTTGTGACAACTTTCGCTACCATGGGGTCTTGGAGGATGCCATTATCCTTCAGTTATTTCCCTTTTCATTAAGGTATAAAGAAAATGATTTGATCAAATGGTTACCTTAACACTCCATCCTCACCTTGGAGGTGTTGGCCTAGGTGTTTCTGTCAAAACAATTACCACCCTCCACGACGGTGACGCTATGGATTGAAATTCATAATTTCCCGCAACAAAATTCAGAATCTTTGTATGAATCATGGTAATGTATCAATTTAATTATAATTATGTTCCCTAATCATGGAATTCCATTATGGATGAACATACAAACATTTTATGGCGGTCTCAAAACAAACACCAAATCTATGGTGCACAGATCTGCTGGTGGAACAATAATGAGGAAATCATCAGAAGAAATCTTTGACTTTCTCAAAGATATATCTTCCAATAGCTTCAAATGGAACTCAGAGCAAGGAAATCAGAAGAGATACATGCACAAAATTCATGAAACTATGATGCTTTTCACTCAACTTGATGCACTATCAAACAAGATCGAGGTGTTAAATCTTAAAAACCCATCTCAAGATCAAACGGTGAATCACCCAACATGCGGTGAATGTGGTGGCAATCAAATCATGGGTGAGTTCCCAGGGACAAGTGTTGATGCCTCAATAAGTGAGGTAAACTATGTATCCTAGAATAGATGTCTAAATATGTACCCACTGTACCAAAACCTAGCACGGAAAGAGAACTCAAATACAGGATGGGGGAAACAAAAACAAAATCTTCAACCCCACCCCCAAAGGCCAACCGGTTATGGACAAACACAATACCAGAATCCATATCCAAGATATCTATAGTAGGGACGCTACAAACAATAAGGGTATCAAAACCCTTGTCTGGAGTGACAACAGAGTCAGTCATAACCTCAACTGGTTGTACAACAACCTCAGTAGGATCCTCCATAAAATCTAGAAGAAATTATGAAAAAATTCAAAAAAAAATACTGAAACAAGATTTCAAAAATCAAGAGGCATCCATTTGAGGCCTTCAGAATCATATTGAGAAATATTACAATCATATCTCTTCAATTCAACCTGGTACACTACTGGGTAATACGGAGAAGAACACTTGGAAAGAAGCCAATGTTATCACTTTGTGAAGCGGGAAAGATCTACCTATAAAACTAATTGAAAATCAAGGTGAAAATTCATATGCACCTTCTCCCAAGTCAAATAAAAAAGAATAAGAGTCTCCCTCAACACATATTCTATTAAAAGATATATAGGTTATGAATGGTAAGTACAAATAAGTGGTTCAATATTATTAACCCCCCCTTACCATTTCCCACAAGAATGAAGAAAATGTAGCTAGACTAGTAGTTCATAAAATTCATGGAGGTACATCAAAAACATCATATTGACATTTTTTTTGCAGAGGCATTAACACAAATGCCAACATATGTGAAATTCATTAAATATATCCTGTCAAATAAAATAAATATGGAGGATTTGGGAACAATTCCTCTCACTAATGAATATTCAACAATGTTACAACATTCGCTTCCTCCCAAACTTCATGATCTAGGTAGTTTCACAATCCCATGTACCATTGGATCATGTGAGTTTGGAAAATCCCTTTGTGAATTGGGGGAAAGTGTTAACCTTAATCCCTATAGATTCTTCAAAAATCTGGTGCTAAATGATCTCTAACCAACTCAGGTAGCCCTTAAACTGGTGGATTGATCAATCAAATATCCTAAAGGGGTACATGGGGATGGGATTGTCAAAGTAGGATATATTATTCTTCCCACTGACTTCATCATACTCAACACGAAAGAAGATCATGAGGCACATCTCATTCTAGTAGGACCCCTTTTTGGACATTGGGAAAGCATTGATCGATGTGCACCAAGGCGAGTTGATTTTCTGAGTGGGAGATGAAAAGGTAACTTACAATGTCCTCAAATCATTTAAGCAGGTATCACTGATGTAACATGGGGACAGTTATGCCATGACAATTATGAACAATCCCTCGGGCAATATGGAAGAAGACATGGAATGTTGTTCAATCATTAATGAACCATTAATCAGTAAGATCCAACCTTCTTGTGCATCAGATGAGTCATAATTACTCATCGGCCAAGGCAGTCATAATTTGAAATGAGCAATTGTCCCAGATATTCTCGAGCAGGCCATAGTAGAACTAAATGTACCCTCCTCCACCATAAAATCCAGGTAGCAAAACCCTCAGGTAAGGTCGATCCAATGACGTAAAAAAGGCGCTTCTTCAGAGGCAACCCAGAGGTTACATGTCGTGTACTACCTATACACATGACATTTACATATATTTTTAGTTTATATTCTTAATATTATAAATATATAGATTAAATAAGTTAATAAACAAGGATGATTTCGGGGCCAATGGTGAGGTCATTAGAATATTTCTGAACCGTCACTAGTTTGAATCCCTGTATAACTACCTTCGGCACGAGATTTATCGTTTTTATACCTGTTTTTAATTAAATAGAGTGTGTGGTATTTTTAAAATAATATATAATTTTTTATAAATAAAAAGAAAACCCATGATGGGGATGGACTGACTAGCCGTGGTTGTAAACTGGTTCCAAAAGACTTGGGTTCGAATCCTGAAAACCATCCCATTTCCATCATTTTTCATATTAATAAAACCACATGACATGAATTTTGTTATAAATCATGTGTTTCGTGTTTTAAATAATAATGTAAATATTTTTTAAAAAAATAAAAAACATCTGGGTGAAGTTGGAATATTGGAAATCTCACAAGCCTATATTCAGAAGACCCAGATTCAAACTTGGCTAATCTCTCTACTTCATCCCTTTTATTCCAATTAGAAACCACACACTTTTCATTTTATTCATCCCATATAGAATCATCTCTTTACCTTAAATATTAAAAGTAATTATAAATAGGAAGCACTAAAACCTTTTATCTAGTGGTTGAGGGCATATATTTGGAACTGTTGATCCCCGGTACAAATCACACCTCAAGCACTAGACCAAAGGTTGTAGTCATCTTTTTCCAATTTTAGAACACACAATATGTATTTCCCCGATACATTACATGTATAGATTTATTTTTAGTAGATAATATATATATTTATTTATTTTAATTTTAAATATTATTATTAATTTTTATATAAAATACTATAATAAATATATTATTTATGTTATTTATTCTAAAAAACCCCACATAAATGGCATGTAAAATATTCTACACAATGTGTACTTCGGATATAAAGGTTAGGCCCTACCCGGCCTTAGGCTATGTCATGCAACCTCCCCCCCCCCCCCATCCCTGTTTCTTCTCTCACATGTCATCTTCCCTCCCTGATCTCAATTCCTTGATTTAGAGTGTTTTACGACTTGATTTCTTCTGCATTATGATCCTACGACCAGGTATGTCGTTTGACGTTCCTTATTTAAAAATTTTATATCTGTTTAGGGTGATTTGGGATCAGGTGACCATTCAGAATTCCCACGTATTACATAGGGTGTGTAAAGAACACACACCGTGTATGTCATGTACACAGAAACACATAGAAAGTTATCACTATTTGGTTGATACATGCCATGTATGTTCGATAAATGTCATGTCTCATGACTCCCCTGGCAATCTGGCTCAGGTCGTGTCCTCTGGAACACAACCCCTTCCCATGTCACCATACACGGCATTTCTCTTCAGCACACGCAGTGTCCTCCAACACTTCGAAGGACTCCGTGTGGATGGTATACAGGTCTCGCACACAATGTTCACACACACAACGTTAACCCCTTTCCACATGGAATGTATCGCCCTAATTTCCTTCCGTAGTCGAGCCATGTCTGGAACCTTACATGGGAACTATTCCAGGTTGTACTACACGGTGTGTACACTTAGTTACACACCAGGTATTTATTTTACACCACACATGTCATCAAAGTGTGTCTATCCAGAGTACTTAGGTTCTTAAACAACTCCTATTACAAGTCATGTACCTTGGATCTACACGTTGTGTTCTACTAAATTTTTATTTTTCTCATGTCTTTCTTCCTTTTATTCTTTTCATTTGTTTTCTTTTCTCTTCTTCCAGGTATGTTCAATAGAGATCATGTGAGTGGGATGCAGCATGCTTCCACTACTAAGGGTAAGAGGCCTCCTCTATGTCAGATTCATCTTCTCCATTCCGAGTGTCCAGCTTTGGATTTCCCTGTTTTCCGTCCCCTAGCATTAGCTGCTATGCCTCCTCTTCTGAGGCTACCTCCTTTCGCGACATCTCTCGATCTGTTAGTTCTTATGCCACCATCTCTTGCTACAATTGATCCTCTAGCAGAGGCATCCACTCCATCCACTAGGGAATAAATCTCCTCTATCGCGGCTCTATATTCCAACTCCACCCCCTATGAGCTACCTTCCCCACCCGTAGTGGCCCGACCAAGCCGACACCTCCACCCTTTAGTAGCGTCCCTATGTGCCAGTTCAGGTATCCACTACTCCACCTTCTACCACTGTGGTAGGACCATCTACTCTAGAACCTGCCCTTCCACCACTTCCTACACCAGTCATTTCCCGCCCTTCGCTGCATCCATGCCTGATCTTTACTAAGGTTCATCCGGTGGAAAAGAGATTGTGGTAATTCTTCTACCACACTATCTAGTTGAGAAGCTGCTACCTGGACGTCAGCATTCCACAACGTCTGTGAATTTTGTAGGAGATTGAGGAGCTCATGGGACATATGCATCTCCTTGCAGCACTACATGTTATCACCCCAACTTACAAGAATTTATTTCTGGAGTTTATAGTGATTTTTGAGTTTGGTGGGTCTGCCTCCCGTCAGACGCCGACCAATATCACTACCCCTATCCATTTCGACTAGGCGAATTCACTTTTTCCATCACCATGGAAGATTTTGGGAGAGGGTGTGACTTCTATCAGCATCCTTACACCCCACCTCTAGTCTCTACCCTCACTCTCCCTAAGCGCTCTGACCTTATTTCCAAGTGGTAGGAGATTTCTAGGCATAACCATAGGTACACCCCCATATTTCATAAGAGAACACTCATCCTTGACCCACCCCTTTGTTTCCTTCACCGGTTCTTTAGCGCCATTCTTTTTTCTCTCTTTGAGGATATAGGTGTCATGTACAACCAGGACGTGGAGTTCCATACTTTCATTTTCTGGAAGGACATCCCTAACTTCCATCACAATGTCTCCACCTACTTCCACTCAATTATTCACTTCATTCATGGAAACCTGAATAGAAGTTTCTATTCCACAGCAAGACACACCTTTTCAGAGATTTTGATCCATCTCTCACTCACAACCCCTTAGGCTCACCTCAGTATCTCGAATTTGTCATGCTTCTCCACATGTAGGTGGTTGAGTGACGAGGGGATGGCTACAGGCTTGTGCAGGACGCCTCTACTCTAGCAGGAGTGAGGAATGACCCAACTCCTCCCGCTGGTGTTCCAAACTTGGACCCACCAAATCCACCCATGGATGTTCCTTCACCACCCCACCCTCTTTTTATATCCTTCCTTATTCTTCTGTCATTCCATGTTCTTATGATCCTTCAACCTCACCACCACCATCTTCACCCCCAACTAATCACCCCACCAGCTTCTGCCAGGTTATTCCTGACTGTCAATAGCATAAACTTCTTGTGTCCCGACCATGAATTGAGCAAATATCGGGGCTCATTATTCATCATCAAGGATTGCAGCACCCCAACACCTACTCCATAGCCTATTTCCACAAAGTTTCGGTCAGTATCTTGGGTCACCGATTCTGTTATTGTCTCTCCTATCGGTCCATCTGTCACTAGCACACCTCCTATGTCTGATGTCTCGGCCGATACTTCCCATGATGAACTTGTGGTGCCTCTTATGCCTACCACTCATATTCTCACACCCATGCCTTCAATATCAGTTGTGGATGCTTTTCCATTATGAGGTTCTTATATAGTGGATGATACCTCTTTTGAGGTGACCCAATGACTGGTTTTTTTCCACTGTTATTTTCCCTTATATATATCTTTTTTTTGCTCTGCTTGGGATGTGATGATGTATATATCTTCATATTTTTTCCCTTTCATCTATAGTCATAGGTACTCTGGAGTAATTCAGTTATCTCTATTTTGAATACTTACCCCATTTTGTCACTTCATCGTGATGGGAGTATTTTTTAGTATCTTCTTTTTTCCTTTCTACTTTGGGATTACTTCTTCTGTTTCTTCCACTCGTCTTAGGCCTGTTTTTCTCATTATATCATCTATATTGGTATTTCACTTGGGGGACCATGTGATGTATTTAGTGTGGGGGAGGTCCTTTGATTACACTAGTCTTTTCCTTAAAATGATTTTGGTTACATCATTAGTAGTTGAAAATTTTAAATTGTGGATAATTTTTTATTAATTATAATTATAATTAATAAAGGAATAAACGGGAATTTTAAAAATCACATGTTTATTTTAATTTTAAAAGTATATTAAAATGATTTTTGTTATAGATTGATTCTGGATTTAAAGTAGTGGGAATTAAAATTAATTAGAACTGGACATTTGTACTCATGTCACGACCTAATTGACACCTATATTTTCCCATTCTCGAGAGGTATTCTAAATCTTTTTGAAAAATTCTTTCTTATAACCCTTTTTATTGAGAGATTATTGGGATATTCATTACTACAAAAACTTGATAGTTTTTCTCTTCAAAACATTAATAGTTTTGAATCACATTAAAATGATTGAATCATTTGATTTTTTTCAGCCCCTTTGACCTTGAGACCTACCCTACATCGGATCTTTGAAAAACCCATAGAAACCATGAACTTCCTAGATATGATGCTATATTACAAGCCTATTTTATCTTCCTATGCTAATTCTTTTATAAATTTTCATGATTATTCACTTGTTCTGTAGATATAAAATTTTTCCATTTATGATATGTTGGTGAGAAACCACGCATTTCAGTGGGGGGAGTTTATCACTTTTTCATTTGGACAAAAGGGTTTCTAAAACCACTGTTAATTGTTTCCCAAGTTGCCCATATTATTATAAAAAAGTAATGAAAATTACAAAAGAGGGACTATATACTTAATTACATATTATTGATGGTTTATGGGCCCATATTGGATGCGGAATATTATGGCGATAATACCCTATTGAGAGATCTTGTTTGGGGGTGCATTTTAATTAATATTTATTTTGAATATCTTGCATTATTAATTATGAATTTTATTTCCTTTCCAACCCTCTTAGATAAATTTTTATCATTAACTACCAACCCTTAGCCACAGAAACATTTGAACCATATTGAAATCCCTCAATAATTTTTCGATTTGATTTATGAAGTGGAGAATGAGAACACTTTCATTCCTATGGATAGATTGAATATACATAATATTGAGAATAACTCTGATTAAATAATTTTGAGTGATGACTATAGTTCTTTTTGTGAGTTAAATCATCAAGTGGCATGTTTATTTATGGAAATTTAAATAATGTGGATAAAATAGAATGAAACTTTTTATGTAAATTATATACGAGGCATGATTAGAATGTCTTTATAATTGAAACATGTTTTGTGACATTTAAAATATTATGTTATGGCTATTGTATTTACAATTATAATTAGTTGAATGCTTCACTTTTAGAGTATGGATTCAATTAATTTGATGTTGATATTTTTCTCGAGGACAATAAAATGACTACGTTTTGAGGAATATGATGTGCCGGATTTGTGTATACATTTTCATATATATATTATCAAGCATAAAAAAATTCACAAAAAATCAATCATTTTGTGGATAAAATTATTTATATTTATGATTATGATTCTTTTCAGGTGTTTCCCATCCAAAGTCACAAATTGGGAAAGAATATAACAAAAATTCACATATACACAGCATGTACTTTTTACAGACACTGTGTATCATTCCCACAACATGGATCGGGAAGACTGGATACATTCCCATGTTACCGGCCAAAGCATACACATTGTGTTATTCCCATATATACACCATGTTTTCCCGTCTAGATTTTTTTTGGATGATGAACGATATTACACGACATGTATGGTGGCACTATATGATGTGTACTTCCACCTATCAGGCAGCACTGTGTTCCAAGTCATGGTTAGTGTGGTAGCTCACCCACCAAAGAAGAAATGAGACCCAAACTGTGTTGCCTAGGGTATATGCTGTGTCCTTTCTGGTACATGTCATGTATTCCTAAAAATTATAAAATGAGGCCAGGACCTCCAAGTTCGAAACGATTCATTCCAAACTAGACCAAGGGGTAAAATTTGAGAGACAACCATGGAGAGAATAGAAGAAAAGAGGTGTTGTCGCTACCTCCCCAATGATCTTTAATAAGAAGTTTGTGCCATTTTTAATTCAAGTATCATAAGTAGTTTGATTACTCACTACTCTATGAGTAGCTAAATCCTCTATGTGTTGGGGTTATGGATGATTATGGGTTGTATTTTATCAATTGTGATAATTTAGTCATGTTATTAATTCTTCTCTCTTAAGTTCTTGATAATTCATTCTAAATTTTAATAGAAATATCGTATCAGAACAAGAACAAGATTTCAATTGATCTTCTAAGGAATTATGATTAAGAAAACCCATGACCATTGGATGTCTTTATCATCTCAGAAGGGCTACAATTAATAAAATTAAGAGAAATCAAATTCTAGACCAAGGAATTGGTTTCTAATTATTAAAACCAAACTCACCAGAACAAGGTGGTTTTGTTACATTCCTAACCCAGAGTTATGAGTTATTATGAACAACACAACCCCATAAGAAAATTGATTTCTTACAAACCTTTAAAATCCATAGCCCTACGCATTCTTCCCTTTTTCATCTGGAATCGATTTTTTTTCATTTTTCTTTATCCTTTAAATCATTTATCAAGCAATTAAAATTCAATCAGCCCATTACTAAAACATAGAAATCGAGTCAAATTTCAAAAAAAACACTAAATTAATCAAAAACCAGAAAAAAAATACAACAACTCCCTTTCCCTATGGGTTTATCCCTTGCATTCACTCTATATGTTTAGGTATTTTAATTTGGTTTTTTGAATTTAACACATCGGTAGAAACAATTCCAGTCACCTCTCTTACACACACTACCAGCCCCCTTCTCCCCCTCTCAAATAACTCCCTTCTCCATTACTGTTGTCCCCCCTTCTCCCCCACACCACCGGCCCCATTCTCTCATGATCTCCCCATGACTATGTTCGATGAACTAGCACCTCTATCCAACAAATGGTCACTACCATTGCTCCATAGGCATGGTAATTAAAAAGGATGTTTTGTGGGATTTGATTGTAGTTTGTTTCTTATTGTTTCATCACCACCATTCCATACATTGTGTTAGAATTTTATTATTCCATTCTAGGATTTTGAATTAAATATTTTAGTTATTTAATTAAAGTGTTTTTAGGGTTTATTTATGTACATGTAGACATGGTGGATGTCTTGTGGGCTCTAGAGAATTGTGTGAGTCATCGATTGCGGTAGGTGGTTCCATTTGTAAATTTTAAAATAGTTTCCCTTGATTACATGTCTATATTTAAAATAAATTTTGAGATTATAAAGGTTATGACATATGTGAAATGCAGTCCTCACCATATGGTTGTGGTTTTGCCTCTTGTTTTTATGTGATTTATAGAATGGGGTTTAATCTGTTATGTTACCATAGAATTTACTAATGAATTTAGTTTCCAATGAATTAAATTACAATGGCCTATCCCAATTTAAATAAAATGTTTCGATAAAACGTTTTTAAACTAAGATTGGTATTATTTTACTCAACATTTCCTTAAAATTTATGGTTGTTTTGATATTTATTTTAGATTTTCCAATATAAATGATCTTAAATATGGCTAGGTATGATTTATTAAATAATTTATTGTTTTAAAAAATATTTTAATTATCTTTATTTAGTTTTGGTTTCTAAAATGAAAGTTGTTATATTCTAGTTTACTTGTAGAATACATATCTAAAATCTATGTTGTAACCTTGTGTTCTAATTATGAATATAATATAAAAATGTATACATGGGGGTGTAAATAATATTTTCTTTTATAAACCTCATTACCTTTATTATTTATATTTTATTTTTATGTCAAAAATGTCGCATCAGCCTCATATGACTAATGTTTTAGGAAACCCGGTGACCTTGTGCGGGTGAAACTCTATCAAGATGAGGTTGTTTCGAATAGTTATGGTGTTTTATTGACCAGTGAAGTAATTTTGTGTGAATCACATTGTCCTTATGAATTAGTTGTGTTTACATTTTCCAGCTGGAGGGTTTACCTAGTTAGTGGTGTATAATTACTAAGTTCCCCTAGTTTTTGTGGTTATAGTGGTTTCTCCAATGATATTATGTATTTATTTGATTTTGATTGTGTAATGTTAACTATGTTTTCATTTATTTATATTTCGTTATTTTACATGAGTATATATTTTTCTATATATATTCAGTTACTTTTTGTTTATTGATGTGATACCATTGCTTCTCATATTTTGTAAATTACCTTCAAAAAGTGTAAGTTCTTATTACTTATCACTTCTTACTTCCCTTTATTGATCACTTTTACCTTCTTATTTTTTCAATGTTAGTTATTAAGTTTATGTATGATAAAATTTATTATTTTTTTGTATTTGCTTCTTCTGTATTGTGAACATGCATAATTTCATCTTCATATAATTATTATCATTTATTATCATCTAGGTGTCCCATATAGATAAAGTATAAAACCGTTTTCCCTTTAATAAATAGTAAAATCCATAAAATAAATCAAAAGTTATTTCATCTTCTGATGGATGGATTGAATATTTATGCTTTTCCAATTGGTTTTCATCAAATATTCAGATCATGATTTGTTTCCAAAATGAATTTTATTTAGATAAAATAACATTATTCACGTGGATTATACTCATAAAAATGATACAATATAAAAACGTGAGTTCTCTTAATATGGGTACATGATTGAATAAAATATTTTATAGTGGAAATCATTTAAACTAAACTCCATTATTATATTACCTTCACAGACTTTTATGATTCCATTTTTTGTTTCTAGGAAACGTTTATCTCTGATGATAGGTGAATAAATAGAGTTCAAATCCTCCTCTATGATAAAAATATAAAAATCAGTGTGAAAGATCAAATTATTCACTCCAAATAAAACATCTTCAAATACTAACACTTAGAATATAGTGGATATGTTAGGTAATTTTAAAACCACTCTAGTTGGTTTTAGATGTACAATCTATAAATAAAGAAAAAATAGAATATGGCATACATAAATTGAATCTCTTAGTAGGCCACTATAAATTATAGTGCAGCATTATGTGACACTCCCACTAGATAGAGATGTGTTAAAACTATAAATCCACTACTATGGGGATAGATAATTACTAAGTTCACTTTGAAGTTTTTACCATAGGGTGTTTCTCCCATGATGTATGTTTTACATTAATGAATATATGATTTTATTTTTCTTTAATTTTATATAATATTATCCATGGTTGATTTCATTTTTTTACTTTTACTTTTTTACTAATTATATAAATGTTCTTATAACTTATCGGGTTGTGTTTTTTCACTTATATTTATCTCTTTTCCTACTTAGTAACACTTATGTGTTTTAATTTTTTTAAATGAAGTGAAGGCATGTTGTGATTTGGATAAAATCTAAATCACATTACTGAGGAATACAACTTAGTATGTTAAGGGTTCGTAGGAGTTTTTAGATTTTTAAATTTCTAATCGATCCGTTTATGGTAGAATTAGATGTCCATGTCCTAAATGTAAATTTAGAAGATTGTTTAAGAGAGATAAATTGTATGATCCCTTGATATTGACTCAATTACCTACTCAATATTTTTATTGGATTTGGCATGAAGAATTTAATGTTATATAATGTTTAAGAAATATTTTTAATCGATAGAATAAGCTTCCTACTTCATAAAAAATGGACGGTGTAATGAAAACCCCTTAGATGATTAATTAGGCATTGAGAGACACCAAAATCACTATGAAAACATATCAGGACAACCCGTTGAGGGTTCTATAGATAAAAACATGACAAGTGATGTTTTTTAGACTATAGGAAAACTAGTGCAATATTGTAACATATCATTCTATCCTCCTATGATTCTGTGGAGACTCATAGAAGAGAAAGCTTCATTGAAAAGACAGATGCATTTTATGGTTTAGTTTATGATGGAAATGAATATTTATATAGTTGATGTTTGAAATATTCAAAACTTTCTTTTTTGTTGAAGTTTTACCATATCAAATGCCTATATCGAATTAAAAATAATTTTTTATCCGTGATATTTGAATTTTTGTGTGATGAATTCCTTGAAGCAAAGATCCCTATGTGATTTTAAGATATGAAATTTTTTGTTAACAAGATTGGTCACAATGATACAAAAATACATGTGTGTCCCAATGATTGTATAATTTATTTGGGGTAGGATTCAAGAAGATAGGATTGAAAAACAATGTTCTTCTTCTAGATGGCATTCAATGGGTGATGTTGCAAGTCTGAATCAATATACTACTATGAATAATACAAAAAGTAACACATATTCAACGGTTTGGCATTACTTTCCTCTAAATCCTCGATTGAAAATATTATTCTTATCATCAAAAAATGCCAAAAATTTGAAGTGGAATTCTATAGATAATAACAATGATATGTTAATGTAACTTCCTAGAGATTCAAAAACATGGAATACATTTGATTGATTACATCTATATTTCTCATATGATCCTAGGAATGTTTTATTGGAATTGGATTCTGACATATTCAACCCATTTGGGACTTTTATCACCAATTATAGCATTTGGTCGGTTGTTTTGATCCCTTACAATATTCCTCCTTGGATGTGTATGAAAAAACAATATTGTCATTTTGATGATTATTACTTTAAAATAAACTCCTAGAAATTATATTGATGTATACTTGCATCCTCTAATTGAAAAATTACATCAGTTATTGAGCAACCGTGTTGAGACATATGATTCATCTTCTAGAACAATGTTCAAAATGAAAGATTCTCTATTGTGGACCATTATTGACTTCCCTAGACTTTGGAATTTAGCTAGTTAGAACACATACATAGGATTGTCTTTTCCTGTATATAATTTGGATTTTGAGCTCGAACGACTACCCCACAGTAAAAAGTCGTGCTTCTTATGTCATCAAATATTTCTCGATGCATCTCATAGATTTGAGTTGAACAAGTGAAAATTAAATTATTCTATTGATCATAGACCAACTCCAATGTTGTTAACAGTTTATAAAATATTAGCACAACTTGGAAATGTTGAAATAAAATTTTGGAAGGTGAATGATTTAAATGATAGTGGGAATCGAGCTTGAAGAGCATTGTCAAGTGAAATTAGAACGTATAAATAGAAGAAAAAAAATTTATTCTTCCAACTTCTATATTGGGAATTTAATTTGATGAAGTATAATCTGGATGTTATGCATATTGAGAATAATTCATTTGATTATTTAATCTTTAAATTTCTTAATAAGCATGTAAAACTGAAGGACAATCTCAATGATTAGAAATACTTGCAAACAATAAACACAAAATGTGATCTCTAGCCATATGAGAATGAAACATATGCTCTTGAAATTTTTACGATGAAAAATAGGGATAAACATACATTGCTTGTAATTTTAAAACATGTGAAGGTATCATAATAGTATTCAAGTAATATCTCAAGGTGTGTTGGATTAAAGCACCATAGGTTACATGGATTGAAAAGTCATGATTCACATAATTTTTTAAAGGAGTTTCTACCATTTTCATTGCGTACATTATTACCTGAAAATGTAACTACTGTTGTACTCCAGTTTTGTACATTCTTTAGAAAACTAGGTGAGACAACTCTATAACCATTTAATCTTGAAAACCTTTTGGATGGATTTGTATTAACACTTTGGGAAATGGATATGAACTTCCACCCATCATTTTTTTCTATCATGATGCTTTTAACTATGCATTTGGTCGAGGAAGCTAAATTAGGATGCCATGTACATTATTGATGGATGTATCCAATTGAGAGGTACTTTATTTGTATGTTTTCCATTTAAGTAAAAAATTCATGGATATAAATTAAATACAATATTATGTTTTTTTTATTTTATTTCACAGATATCTGGGGCATATAAAATAATACAAGAAAAATAAATCACCATCTGAATGATCTTTTTCTGAAGGATATTTGGAAGATAAGTGTCTTTCCTTCTGTTCAAGATACTTGGATGATATTGACATAAGATTCAATCATGTTGGACATGTTGATGACACATCTACTAAATCTCAAAAACCTTGGAAATCAAAAATATTTCTTGTTATCGGCAGATCAATTGGGAGGATCTCAAATGTCACACTGAGAGAAATGGAATTATTATAGACACATAGATATGTGTTGTTGAATAATGAAATCGTCGATCCATTTAAGGAAGTGTTGAGGATACAATCCAAGAGAAGAATGTGAGGATGAACATGAAATGATAAAGATATAAAAAATGGGTTAATAAAGATATTGTAAAATGGTTTTCATGATGTGTAAGTTCAAAAATATTTCAATAAATACTGATATTAGGTTGACACAAATATTTTTTAAATCTAATAATTTATATTTATTTTTTTAGAACATGAATACTGATATGTGATCTTAGTTGTGAAAATATTTGAATTTTCTTACTCGATATCCTCTAAAATAGGTTAGAAAGTTTGTCACTAATAATTTGAATGGATTTCAATTTCATATAGTAAAATAGGAAGATGGTTTGAAAACATATCATAGTGGTATATTTATATTTTCTAAAGTGGTATGTTATGGAAATTTCATTGATATTATCAAATAAAACTACCATGATCACATTTCAATTTTTTTTAATCAAATTCTATTGGGTTGATATTATCAGCGGTGTTAAAAGAGATTCCTTGAAATTTACTTTTGTGAACACTATCACTTGATGAATGTTGGTGACCCTGAATTACATGATATATATATCGTATCATTGCAATAGAAAATGGTATATTATGTGGAAGATTTCATAGAAGAAGTTTGGAGTGTAGTTATTCATTTAAAGAAAGAGACTTGTATGATATGGGTGATGAAGTGCAAGATTTGACCTCTAATATTGAATCCCATAAAAAACAAGAAATGAATTTGTCTGTCTATAATGTTATTGAAAATATTATTCTTGCAAGGGTGGTAAAGTAGATTAAGTAATGATAAATCAAAATAATGGCATGATTTAAGGAGAAAATAATTATATGTGCAGTCATCCATTCATTTTTTCAAACACTTATGTCATTTTTTCAATCATTCATTGTCATAGTTATGTATGTTTTGTATGTCATTAATGTGCATCTATTATAATTTTTCTTTTTTGCAGAAGATTTTGAAATATTTGTTCTAAATTAATTTTATTTGAGGAAATAATGGGAATTCTAAGTAAGAAGTGTTATATTGATTCTAGTAGACTCTCAGTCGATGTTCCCTCAGCCATACTAATAGATGATGATCCATATGTATCCCTCCTTACAACATCTATGACACCATACACATTCCCCCTACACCATCTCTTACACCCTCTATCTGCGTCCCATCTGTAGCTCAGCCGATGACTCCCCTTTCAGTAGCCTCACCAGTAAGTGAGCAAGCTTCCACTCCTAGTTCATTACTGGGATATTTCAGGGTGACTATTATAGATACAAATTTTAATATATATGAATTTATTGAAATTTTTTCAATTACTAACTACTTTTTTATAAAATATGGAAAAAAATGTTTCTATAGAAAAAAAATATAAAAGGTTTAGATGTTTGGAATCTGAATGAACTGAAGATAGTTGTCCCATTTTACTACTATGTGGTGCCAACAAATAATGTTGTGGGATTATTTGGCCTCATTCTAGGCCAGAAAGTGTTGGAGATGGTTACCTTTCTAATTACGTATGATGATTGGAGACATATGACTTCATCATGGAAAAATGCTTTTTTTAAGCATAGATAAAGGACATTTTAATACTGTTGGGAAAAATCCCTCAATGTAACATTGAAAAAATTTTGAGGTGTTTGTGTTTATTGAAAATGTTGGATTTTTTGTCAACAAAGACGGTTTTCCTGGCGAGTTTTCGAGTTCTAGAGGTATTGTTGATAACCTATGTTGACAAAGAATCATGAAAAAGGAATGGACGATCTATAGGAGGTTCAAAAAGTACAAATAAAATGTTGGAAGTTGCGTGCAAGGAAAAATATGGCATGGAAACTCGCACACAAGGATTTTTTTAGAATCAGAATGTTGAAATATGGAAAAACCATTATATGCACAAAATATTTGGCCATGTACATGAAAAGTGAGGCTGTGCCAAAGAAATATTCCCACCCAATGTGACATCAAAGGTGGTTTCGCGCGCTCGAAGAGGATCCTGCGTGACATGGTGAAAATTCCATACAGGGGTCGGCAATACCTATAAATAAGAGGTGACCCACCTCATTCAAGATAGCTCAACACATAGAGTGATCTGAGCTCTGGATCGTAAAAGAATTTCGTGAAAAGGGAGTTGCACAAAATATTTTGACTTGCGTGGAGGATAAGAATGTTGTGCATAAGATCTATGTTGTACGTAATGTTGAAGTTGTGCGCAAGGGGTGTTTCACAAAAAATAGTGGAATCTTGATGGCAAGGCATTGAAGTTGTGCACAACACACAGTAATGATTGCAAGAATGATTTGAGGTTTCTTATTAATACTATTGTAAAGTTTTATTCATTAGTGGAAGAAATTGGAACATCATTAGAGAATCTATAAATAGTGGAAGATGCATTCTTTAGAGATATTGAAGGGTCTTACAAGTCCATAAAATCTGGTTAGATCTTCAAAATAAGTAGTGATCACACTTAAGTTGAGAGTGAAGTGTGCTTTCACATTTTAGTTGGTTGTAAACTAGGAGGTACAGTGAATCCACTTAGAAATTGTAAACAATAGTGCACTTATAGTGTATTTGGTTCATCGGTACATTGTCGGTGAATGTCCCTTGGATGTCACCCAGTGAGGATGAATCAAGTAAAATTGTTGTGCCTATGAATGTTTTAAGCTTTGTTCATTCTCTACAATGGTGAGGAGAGAGAAGAAAGTTTTTTTAAAAAACAAAACAAGATAAAAAAGGGGTATTTGTTTTAATTTTTCATACCCCAATTCAACCCCCCCTAGGGTATCTATCCTAGTGGACCTAAAAATACATTATGGTGTAATTGAATGTCAATAAGTTATTAAATTATAATATTTTCAAAATTAATTTCTTTTTAATAATGTTTTTTATCGTTCTCATTGCTGATCTGATAGCACGAAAGTGGGCATTAAAAAATTTGGGCAGGAAATATAAATATTTTAAATGGATATTATGGAATGAATTCAACAATAATTCATTTACCTCTTAGAATTTGTATTATAAGATACCCAATGGGGTTCCTAGAGTGAAAATGAATGTTTTTATTGATATATATTGTGATGAGAAGCACGTGGTATTTAAATATGTATTATTAAATTAATATCATCTTACATTTATAAATTTATATGAAAGGAGTTGAAATTGAATATATTACTGTTAAATTACATTTTATTTATTTCAGGACGTTTCAAGGAATGATGGATTGAGTCGGGATAAGAAAATCATCCCTCATACTGCGGGGTCAAAGAGTTTTTCTAGAATCTGATCAACTCTGGTAATCATTTTATCTTTGTAAATATTTAAAAGACCATATTATCTATTAAATATATTAAAATGTTCTTTTATATGTTTTTTTAAAATTCACATAAATTAAGAAACCAAGCATCCTGAATTGATGTATGGTTGGATGTTCAAAAATATATAATTGGAGTTTTTTTAATGATCCTCCTAAAGAAGTTGGGGGATTAATTCAAATTTCATTATAATAACTTATTATTAGTAGTCATTGTGATAATATATATTGATTCTAATATGAATTATATTTTATTTATAGGTAAAAATTAAATTACTATGGGATACCAAACCCATGTAGTCATACTCAATCTCCTAGGATGACCTAGTTGGTAACGTCCTTGGGAAGGAGAATCTCGATTGATTGTGCAGGAGGGGTTTGGGACCATTAGCATATGAGGTCTTTGTCAGGACATTGGGGATTAAATCTTCATCTACTCTTGGTTTTAGACACTCCCTACCCTAAGATGATCAGATAGAGATTATTTCTATGCAAATCACAATTTAGGAATAGGGGACATACATATCTTTTTTATAGAAAGGTCAGTTGATTTATTTCCAAAGATGATAGATCTATCCCTGGGGATATTACATCGATGACTGGTGGTGAGAAGGAACATAACACAACTTAAAAATCATTTATTTCACAAAATTTTATTGACTTTATGTTTAAATATAAATAAACAACCTTAGTTTAATTTTCAATATAATTGTCTTACAGGTGCCGGTAGCAGGAAGTAGATACAAAGATTGAGAGAGTGACGAGAAGAGTTCATCATCAGGAAAAGATTATTAGAGAGTGTATTTTCATGTATCATTTATGTCATAGACTATTCATATTAAATTTTCCTGATTTTTCATGTTTGAATACAATGAAACCATTCATATCACGTTTTTTGGTATAACTATATGGTGGGATGTTATGGTTCATGTACATTAAAATACTCATTTGTATACAATTACGTTCCTTCATTCGTATTTCATGGGAATTTGTAGATGAATATGGTCTTAGAAGACTATAGATAATTTTATTAGATTTTTTCAGCCTCTTAATCTTAGAATAAGGTATCTTCAACACTATAGGTAATTATAATTTCATGGCGACTGTGTCACCATGGGTAGAGAGTACTATGTAGATTAAAAACAGATATTGAGTGGTATATGGATATAAGAAATGATGTGTGTATAATTGGGTGGTTTACCAAAGGTGATTCTGATATGTATTAGAGGAATAAGACCAGTGAAAAATGGGTGAGATGACCATATCAATCTGGATTAAAGAGAAACACCCTCATTAGTGTGGGTTGAATCTTAATGAGCATTATCAATTGGATGAGTCCATTGGTATGAGATTATTTGTGGTAGATATGGGATCCAACTTGGAGGATGTCTTAATTATCTTCCATAAGATATGGGAAATGGAACCCAGGTTCATGTAATGGGAGTTCTTCAATACGTGGAATCATGTTTAAAAAGGGGTATAGATCATGATAAGTTGGGACGATACTAGGGTAGTGGGAACATGAGAGATAAGGGATTGTGAATAGTTGGACTAGGACTTGAGGTTTGGGTCCTGAGAGATTTGGGGTAGTGGTGTGACCAATAAGTGATAGGTATGAGATCATATTAATGAGCATAGATCATAATGGGTATTAGGGATCTATTCTGCACCCTAGCAAGAAAGACATGATTTAGATGAGTTCAGGGGTCTCAAGAGATGACAATCATGGGTTTTGTTTTGTGATCCACGTGATTGGATTCATTCAAAAAAAATTATTACATGTGATTGATTTTCTGTGCTTATGATAGGTGATACACCTGGTGGGGGAGAGGATCCTGAGGTCTGGCCTCTCTATGAGTGAGATGGATCTTCCTAAACTACCAGTGGAGAGATAGATTCCTTATGTTCATGAATTAGTACCTTACCCTGAGTAGTATTTCATTTGGATACTGTAACATTCATTGACTATGGTTGGGTTGTCATAGTGGACCATGTTGAGTGAGAGAGTTGGGTCATTGGAACTTTCCTTTCCCTGCATGGGCACCCGGGTGTGTATACATACCTTATTTTTCTTTTTTCTTTTTAGATCATAGGATGTGTAGTGAATAGTAATAGAGAATCTTTACAGGTAATTGGAGGTATAGAAATTTGGCATAGGGATTTCAGTAGGTCCGATGTGTTCATTTTTTATCTTTTTCTTATATTTTTGATGGGATCGGGAAAATGGGTGATGTATGTATGTTTTTTATAACTATGTGTCTATATGTTGTGTTTCATTTGTTAGGAAATTATATTACTGATTTATGTTTACATTTATTATAAGATATGTACATTTTGGTATAACACTATGGTGGAATGATCTAGTCTGTGCATTGTCTGCTTTTCTCAAAGGATGTTCTGGGGCTGCAGATTTTGAAGCTCTATTTTTTTTGTAATTCATCATTTAACAATGGTATAAACTGCCACTAAATATAGTTTTTTTCGATGGTTTAAACCACCGCTATATTATGGTATTATTTGTAGTGGGGGTTAAAACCGATGCCAAATATGAAAAACTTTTATTCAGAAGTGGTTTTCTCAATTTTAGTAGTGGTTATTTTGGTAAAAAAATATCATAAATTAGCGGCGGTTGTTTTAGTAAAAAAACATCATAATTTATCAGTGGTAAAAACCACCTCTAAATTCTCATTATTTTTTTACTAGATACCCACTACTAAAACACAAAAAACCACAACTAAATTGAAGTAATCATCTTGTGTTGGATGCTGTCACCAATTTTAGTCATGGTTTTTTGTAAATGTCGCAGAATCATGTGGCGATAGTTTAAACAACCACCATATCAAAAAAACCATCACTACAAGGTAATTTTTGTGTAGTGTAAAAAAGATGTAGGATGGATCTATTAGTACCTATGAGGAATATTTTAAATTAATTTCAAGGTATGATTTTGGTATTATTGTCCAATCTAAAATTAAAGTTGATCATTTCTTAAGCGGTATTAAAGTGAGTCTCAAAAAAACTGTCCATAAGGGAATTTAGTAGATATGAAGAGATCATTTGTTGTGTTATTGTGATGGAAATAGAGATTAGATATTCTCATAATTCTCATGGTTTTATAAAGAAAAGAAATATGGAATTCAAGGTGAATCTAAAAATAATTAAGAGAAGAAGAGGTGTTTTCCATTATGTTAAATGTGTGGAAGGAAACATGGAGAAAAATGATTTAAGGGGGCTGGTAAATGTTTTAAGTGTTTAATGGGAGTTCATAAGTAAATCAAATTCTAATGTTATGTAAATAAGTTAAATAATGATTCAAATAGATAGAAATATCAACATAATTCCCCAACCACACTCAATTTCAAGTACAAGGAGTATAGTAATTATTCTAACCAGTACCCAAAATATGAATGTTAATGATGATGACCAATATTAGTAATATCTTAATCTATGATTCAAATGGAAATATCATGCAATCACTATTTTATGATTTGTGGTATTATTAAAAAATTTTAAAAGGTAAACTTACCATCCACTCTAGAACTACTAATGTCTTATTTCAATCTAAGTAAAACCAATCACTTAAATTTAAAGAATCTTTTAATGGTATCGTAGTACCACCTCAATGATTAGATGATGAATTATTAGTTACAACCCCTAATGGTGTAATGATTAACTCCCAAGTCTATGATTCTTCTTTGGTTAATGTTTATGAGAATTTGGTTTTGTAAAATCTTTTTATTCTACCTCTGTTTATATTTTTTGTTTTTATAGGCATGGATTGGATTTTTCTACATAAGTCCCACACCAATTGATGAGGAAGGGAATTCACTTTTGATGTTACAAACTGACCAAAAATATTCTATCATTGATATGATAAATATGAACACCCAATTAAATAACTTCCATTTTATGCGTCTTTATTCCAATTTAAAATTTGTGTTTATATGATATAGTTGGGGAGATACTGAACATTTATGATATGCCTATTGAGTGAAAATTTGTTTATTCCATTCTAAAAAATATTCCTATTATTCCACAAATATGTGAAGTATACTTTTCAATAGAACTCATACCTAATGCCACACCTATTTTAATGACAATCTTTAGAATTTCATCTATTGAGTAATATAAATTTGTGAAAAAACTCTAGAATAATCTATACAAGGGATTAATTTTTCCATGTGTGTCACCATAGGTTGAACCTATACTTTTTTTAAGAATTAAGATCGATTTATGTGACTCTGTATTTGTAACGACCCAATCTTTTATCAGTGGAAATTCCTTTCATATAATTATGTCATATAATCACACCAAATAAAAACACAATGAACTATTATGTACTATGTGACCTTTAAACATAATATTGTCACCTCTGTTATTTGAATTTAAAAAATATGATATACATTGTTGTGATCATTAAGATGTTTGGAGTCCGATAAGACAAACTCAATTTTTTTGTGGATAGTCACCTACCCTTTTGAATAGTAACCTACCATTATGAATACTAATATGAAACTTATGAATATTAGATCATACAAAAGAAAAGTAACCCCACCCATGAATGTATAAATAAAATCTAGGAAACTTATAAGTGATAATATGACCATAGTAAAAGTATTGGTATTTTTGTAAGTCATAAATAATTAATTATAATTAATTAATTAATTTAAAAGAAATTTTCTTTTCCTAAAAGGTTTTCATAAATTAAAATTTTTATTTCTTCTGGTTTTAAGATAATTCCATAAGACCATATTAAATTTTTGAAAGAATTATAAAATAAATTATAGTTTTGAATTCTGTATTTTTAGTGTAACTTATGATTTTAATTAAGAATTTACTTAATTATTTTTAAAAATTTATTTTTGAAAAATGGATTTTATTTTTGGATTCTACACAATGAAATATGGTTAGGGTGATGTTTTGGGATTTTTCTATAATAATTGAATTTTTATGAATAGTAAAACATGATAATTCACAATAAATGCTAAAACCGGAATTTCTGCATCAATCTTGAGTCATGAATGATGTAGATGGAAATTGGTTCGAACTCACATGCACATATTACAGTTTTTTGTCACAATAATCATCAATATTTCTTGTCTTGAGAAAAAATAATACACAAATGATTAAAATGTTAAGAATCCCATCCTCCCCTCCACTATAAAAACAACCCACACTCCCCTCTTCTCCTCACTCCTCAAAATCCTTGTGACTTCACTAAATTATGCCCAAATATCTCCCCAATATACAACCACACTTTTACCATCCCTTGGTCTCCTCAAAATGCCAAATCCTATCCCTTTAATAGGTTCTCAAAAGAGATAAACTCAAGAGGTATATTCCTCTTTACAATTCTTTTATTTTCTTTCAAGTTTTGTTTTTATGTTTTTTGTTTCCTCACCTCCCTTCACCCAAATGGTATGATAGCTCCAGTAACATACATATTCTGTAATTTTGTTATGATAATGTTATAATTCATTATCACCTATCATTTTTTCTTATTTTATATGAAAGAAATGAAAACTCCATCAAATATGTGTTAATTTATCACAGTCAAGGATGACGGTTTATCAATTTCTGTGACCATATTGTATTATAAACATGAAAAAAAAATTATGATAGAACTAGAATATTAAATTTATATTTTATATTATGTTTTTTTATAATCTTTATTCACACTTTATGTAAAATAATAATACAAAACAAGTTAATTATGCACAAAATCACCAAGTTAATCTAAGCGTTAAACATTAATGTTTTATATAATGATTTAGCTTCACTCCAAATAACCAAATAAATTTTATAACCACGTAATATTTTTAATTACCACTAATTTTATATAAATTAAATTATGTACAACCACCTTCATCATACATGTGTGTCCGAACATGAATATAAGTGAACTGGTCATTAAAACTAAGCAAATAAACGAACTCAACCAATGAAATTGAACCACATAAGAAATTAAAAACATTATGAGTGAACTCAAAAAGGTTATAATAAATCATTTACATGTAAAATAGGCTATGTAACTACTTATTAATTAACATAATTTGATGATTGGGTCATTAATATCAAGTGGAGGACACCATCTGACTTAAGGTAATGGATCCTCTCTATTTCACATTTATTTAATAATTTGATCTATGTTTTGGACTTTTATGTGTAATTAGTAATTATGGGGTATGATTTAACTCCTCACCAATACTTCCCTCATGAATTATAAAATTTTTTAAACCCCTTTCTCTCACCTTAATCCCTAATAAGTAAAATTGTTACCATGCTGATTTCCTGTAAAGTTTTCTACCTGAACCTCCATTACTCCTTTGGGTTATTCTTACTCTCTTTTTACCAAAATGAAATAATATATTCCATTTTTTACATCTTATATTTTCATTTAATCTTTAAAAATAATAAATCAAGATCTATTAATCATTCCTTTTCATGAATATAGATACTTTTAACTGATTCCCTCCTCAATACTTTCTGATAAAAAACATGTTTTAATGGTACTTCCTGAATTTGTACCCATTTTCATGGGAAATATATCCTCTATTTTGAGAGTCCATTGTCTTTATAAATTCAATATTTTTAAAATTAAAACCTTCTTGCTTCAATTTTAGTTTTATATAAAATACTTTTCCCTTTTCTATTTTAATGGATCTGTAGTATTTTCCTTAAAACTACACAAAAATGTTTTAATGCTAAAATTTCTTAAATATTTTTTTTCAATGTTGTAAATTCTAAATGAAATCAATTACCATGATGAATTCCAATTTTAGGTTATGAAGTTACATGTATATTTTATTTCCTTTGCTTTATGGACACTTTTTTGATACACCCCTTTCTTATTCTTTATAACATGATTTTGGATCCGAATTCTTTCCTTGGGTAACCTTTATGTTTATGTAACATTGATTATGTATGATTATTTATGTGGAAAACATATTCATGATAAGTTAATATCGGTTCACCCAGATATCTCTCCAATTCAGTAGTTAGAGTTGAGTCTCTTGAGATGTTATGTATGACGGTCTTAGTTGTTATCCTTGGCTTGTGCTACCATATGCAACGATCTTGGTGGTTAGCCTTAGATTGTGGTACCATGTGCAGTGGTCTTGGGTGGTTAGCCTTGAATCATGAAAAATTATTGTTTTATATTGCTTCCAAATTATCATGACCCCATGTTTATATGATTCCATGTTTACATATTATGAATCCATATGTACATACCTTTTATATCATCATGTCCTACCCTCTATCCCTTGTGTTAATGCTCTGTTCTTATGGTTATCACCATACTAGGCTATTCATATCATCCCTTTGTTCATTTGTTCCACAGGGTACCCTATGAATTCTTTTGAGAATAATGGATGTTAGGAGATCAATTTTGAGATTAAATAAAGAAAGTTTTTACTTGGTTCCATGTTTTTAGTTTTATCAACCCTATCCTCAAAACCAATAGACTTTACGATTCTTGGCTTGTACTCAGATGTATAATTATTCTTAAAATCATGTAATGTTATATAAAACTATCTATAGTCTCTATAGTTTGTATCATAGGATAGTATAGTATTTTTTGGAGATTAAGAATAGAGTACTTTAGTAAGAACCTTAAGCATGTGACAAAGTATAAGAAAACACCCCAAAATTTTGGTACGTATAGAGTGAATGGTTTTTTAAGAAAATACATCCCTGTCTGGATACAAATAGGTAGAGGTGGATCTAACACAGATGTATCTGGAGTTATATCCCAAAAACGCCACTTTGATCTAGACTCAAATGAGGACTGATGCATGACAATAGGCCTTACTTCAATCTTGGTTTGAAACTCGTAGGGGACATGCTTTTGTAAATTCTTAAGCTTCGTACAAACCATTATTTTTGTAATGAAAAAAAGTCTAATAATACAATTTAAGAAATAGATCAAGGATAAACTAGATTTTAACATAGGGATTCATAAGTTTGGATATTCTTCTCCTTTACAAGTTTATCCTCTTATAAAAAATAATCCTTTTTTATAATCAAAAGCTATCTATTGAAGCCCAAAAATTGAACATTCTTTTTCTTAGTTAAAATCTCAAAATAGAAGAATTCATGAAATCAATCAATGTGATAGAGAATTTGAAGATTTACCTAATGATATGCCTGATATGATGGAAATTAGTGCTCAAAGCTCCATGATAACACTTTCTCAGCTGGCACAAGTTATGAATAATAACTTTAATCATGTGGAACACCCTCATCCTTCAAGGAAGAAGCATTTTTTTATTGAATCCTTCATGTGGAAATGGCCTCAAATGTTTAGTGGATCTTCTTATCCCCACCTCATGTAATAGTTGATTAACTACATCGAAAATATATTATGTATCCTCCAGTTCTCAAAAGAAGAGAATGTTTTGATGGCGACCTATCATTTTGATGCGTAAGCAGATTAGTGGTGGACACTAATCAAGAATATGAAGCCCTTGGAGGAAATTGATTCCATGGTTTGGGAGGAATTAAATATAAATTTTTCAATAAATATTTTCCTCAAACCCTCTCTCTCAAGATGTAAAAGGTGTTCCTCAAACTCAAGGATAAGGAAGGTGAGTACATCAGGTCATATGAAGAAAACTTAATAAGGCTTGCAAGGTATGACATTTTCTTTGTCTCAAACACCGAAAGCAAGGTCGAGCACTTCTTTAATGGACTAAAGCCAAGTCTTTTAAAATTGTTGGTGATTACAAAATTTTACAGTTATGAGGAGATTGTCTATTGTACTTTCCTTGTTGAAATGGATATCAGAGACTCTCAGTGGTATGGTGGGCCCGATGACAAGAATAGTAAAATGGAATCTAATTTGGCCAGTTCTACATATAAATTCTATAATGGAAAGAATACCAAACATACCACATGTAAACATTGTTGGAAGAAGCATCTTTGTAACTATGTAAAGGGAACAAGGAATTGTGTCAAATGTGGAAATTTGGGACATTTGGATAAAAACTATAGATGGGATATGAGGAATCCCACTAATGTGGAAAAATAAAGGAAGTTTGATATCAAAACTTAGCCTGTAGTGCAGTGTTACAATTTCAAGGAGTATGTGAATTATGTTAGCAGTATTCTTAAGTCAAGGGTGGTCAGAGGAAATCAACAACAACCTCCATGGAAACAAGGAAGGGATAAGGTTATCACTACTACTAATGTGGATTTGTAAAATGATGTGGTTATAGGTATTCTAGTTATTCATTAAAGAATAGAAAATGTACTATTTGATACTAGTTCTACACATTATTTAAAATCTTTCAAGTTTAGTATAACTGTTCCGGAATCACCTCAAAATTTGGTGGATAAGTTATCTATGAGAATAGTAAATGGGGAGATTATTGTGTCCATGGTTTATAACTCTCCCCATTTAATGTTTGTGGACTAAACCTCCAAGAAAGAGAAATATGAATACCCTTTTGAATCAGTGTCTAAAGTGTGGATATTAATTCCTTATGAGAAAGAATTTGTAGCTCAAATGAATGAGACAAAGGAGAGAATCATGCTTGAGGAAAATGATACAATCATTTTTAAGACAAGCCCATCATGACGGATTACACTGATGTATTCCCTGAAGAGTTTTTGGGTCTTCCTTGTGATTGAGAGGTAGAGTTATCAATTAAACTTATCATTATATCTAAACCTATATGAAATAAACATTATTGAATGGCCACTGTAGAGTTGGAAGAGATGAAGAAGTAGTTACATTAGAATATGAAGAAGGGTTTTATATGCCTGATTGCTTCACCATGGGGTGTTCCAGTACTCTTTTTCAAGAAAAATGATGGATCAATATACCTCTCCATTTATTATCATTATCTCAATGAAATCATGATAATTAACAAGTATCCCCTTCCATAGATATATTACTTGTTCGATCAGCTTTGTGGAGCTAGATATTTTTCTATAGTATACCTTCAGTTGGGATATTATCAATTAAAGGTGAGGAAGAAGGATATTCCCAATAATACCTTTAGAAAAAGGTATAGACACTTTAATTTCATAGTGATTCCCTTCGGACTCACTAATGCTCTAGAAATTTTTATGGATTCAATGAATAGATTCTTTACATATTACATCAGAAAATATGTGGTAGGCTTTATCGATGATATTTTGATATACTCCAAGAGAAAATAGTAACATGAGGAGGATTTTAATATTGTGTTAAATACTTTGAGAATGTATAAGATGTATGAAAAGTAATTTAATTTTTTTTCTAGATGGAGGAACTTACATTCTTGGGGCATGTTATCACCAGTAAAGGGATATTTGTGGACCCTTCCAAGATGAAGGAAATTGAAATGTGCCTAGACCAACATATGTGATGAAGACCCAAATCTTATGGGGTCTATAGGGGTATTACTGACAATTTATGAAGAATGTTTCATTATTTTAAACTCAATGACCAAGATAAAATAGAATCGAGTGAGGTTTGTTTGGAATCAAAAATGTGAATACTGTTTAAAGGAGTTTAAAAATAGGTTAATCACTACACTAGTACTCACACTCCCAAAATGTGGAGAAGCCTTTGTGGTGTATAGTGATGCTTCAAAGATGGGATTAGGTGGTGTGCTGATGAAAAATGATAAATTGATAGACTACGCCCCAATTTAGCTAAAAATACATGACCAAAACTGTCCTACGCATGATCTGAAGTTAGCAAATGTGATATATGAATTAAAAAGATCGAGGCATTATCTCTATGAATAAAAAATGTGATATATATACTGATCACAAGAGTCTCAAATATATATTCACACCAAAAGAGCCTAATATGAACTAGTGAAGATGGATAGATCTCATCAAGTTCTATGACAGCTCGATCCACTGCCATCCTTGTAAGGAAAGCAAAGTGGTGGCTGGTCAAAGTAGAAAGGATCCAACATCTTTATCAATGATGAGAATTGAAAAGCATCTGATCTTCTTAGATTGTAGCGGATGGACATGGGGATCATTAAGGGAGGAACGTCTTCAATAATTTCTCAAATTATTGATCAACCATCCCTCATGGAGAAAATAATGGATGCTCGAAGAAAAGTTTTGTAAATTTAGAAAAGGGTGGAAGACATTAAAAAAGGGAAATCCTCTGATTTCATGATTGATGAGGACGGAGTTACAAGATTTGGGTCACAGTTATGTGTACGATCGAATCCAAATATAAAGAAGGATCTTCTGAATGACACACATAGCCTACCCATCTCTATCCACCCATGGATCACAAATATGTATCGAGATCTCTGAGAGAACTTTTAGTAAGACAATATAAAGAAAAGGATTCCTTAGTAAACATCAAAGTGCCTAGTATGTCAATAAGAAAAGCCAGAAAGATAAAATTATAAAGAGATGATGAAACCACTACCCATACCAACATGTAAGTGGGAGAACATCACCATGGACATTGTCACTATACTTCCATGGACATATAGAGGAAACAATGCTATATGGGTCATTCAGGATCGTCTTAAAAAGATAGCTCATTTTATCGTGATTTGAGAGGACTTCACATTGGATAAAATTTCATGGATATATATCAAATAAGTGGTTGGGAGACATGGATGACGACAATCTATTGTATTTGATAGAGATCCTAGATTCAACTCAATGTTCTGGAAAAGCTTCCAACATGCTCTAATCAAGGAACTAAACTTCGGTATGGCCCATCATCCACAAAATGATGGCCAATCTGAGCAGACATTTCAGACACTGGAAGATATGTTGAGATCTTAATCTATGTAATTCAGTGGATGATGGGACCAACATCTTCCATTGGTTGAATTCTACTACAACAACAGTTTCCACTTGAGCATCTGAATGGAAACATATGAATCCCTATATTGGAAAAGGTGTAGAACACTGGAGTGTTGGGATCAAGTTAGTGAGTGTAATCTTCTAGGACCAAAAATGGTCAAAGAAATGGTAGAGAAGGTGAAAACCATTCAACATCACATCAAGTAATCCAAATATAGACAGAAGAGTTATGCAGACAATCATCGACGGGACCTTGAGTTTAAAGTTGGAGACATGGTATTTCTACATATATCTCTAAGGAATAAGTTCTTGTGGTTTGGGAAGAAAGGAAAGCTAAGTCCTAGGTACATCATCACCTTTGATATTATTGATTGTGTTGGAGTTGTGGCCTATCGACTAGAACTTCCACCTACCATGGACAAAGTACACAATGTCTTCCATGTATCCCTATTAAGGACGTACATACAAGACCCTTCACAAGTACTCTCTTCAGAGGTGGTATAGTGGTAGAATGATCTCTCTAACAAGGATCAGCCATTGAAGATCTTGGATTGTAGAGATAAAACTCTACTTAAAAAGATGACTCACCTAGTCAAAGTATTGTGGTGGAACCATATGTATGAAGAAGAAATATGGGAACTCGAGGAGGCAATGAAAGAAAAGTACCCGCAACTATTTATGGTTAGAATGTAAAATGGAATTTCAAGGATGAAATTTCATAAGGGGGAATAATGTAATGACACAAGGTTTTATCAATAGAAATTACTTTCTTATAATTATGTCATATAATCACTTGAAGTCACAACACAATGAACTACTAAGTACTATGTGACCTTTAAAATAATATTTTCACCTCTGTGATTTGATTTACGAAAATCTGGGTGCGATTAGTAAGATGTTTGGAGTCCAATAAGACAAAATCAATTTTTTGGTGAATAGTAACATACACTTAAGAATAGTAGCCAAACTTTATAAATAGTAATGTAACCATTATGAATATTAAATCATCCAAAAGAATATTAACCTCACCCATGAATGTATAAATAAAATTTAGGCATCTTATAAGTTATAATATGACCATAGTAAAAGTATTGGTATTTTTGTATGTCATAAATAATTATAAAAAATAAGTAATTAATTTAAAAGAAAATTTACTCTACCAAAATGTGTTAAAAAATAACAATTTTATGTCTTCTATTTTAAAGATAATTTTATAATACCTTATGTAATTTTTGAAAGCATTATAAAATCAATTATAGTTTTAAAATCTATATTTTTCATGTAAATTATGATTTTAATTAAAAAATAATATAATTATAATAAGAAAATTATTTTTTAAAAATGGAGTTCATTTTTGGATTATACATATCAAAAAAATGTTTAGGGTGAGTTTTTGGGATTTTTCTAAAATACTTTAATTTTTTAGGAATAGTAAAATATGATAATTCACAATAAATGCTAAAACGTAAATTTCTGAATCATTCTTGAGTAATAGATGATTTATATGGTCATTGGTTCAATCTCACATGCATGTATTACTATTTTCAGTCACAATAATCATCATTATTTCTTTTCTTAAGAAAAAAATAATAAACTAATGATTAAAATATTAAGAAAACCCTCCTCCCCTCCCCTATAAAAACCACCCACCCCCCCCCCCCCTCTTCTCCTCACTCCACTCAAGCCTTGTTTCTTCCCAAGATTCTACATAAATATCTCTTGAATATCCTCCCCCAATTTCATCATCACTTTTTCTCCTCAAAATTCCAAATCCTCTCCCCTTAAGAGGATCTTAAAGGAGATAAACTCAAGAGGTAAATTCCTCTTTTCGATTCTTTTGTTTACTTTCAAGTTCTATTCTTATCTATTTTCTTTCCTCGGCTCCCTTCACCCAAATGGTATGAAAAATCCAATAAAATACATGTACTGGAATATTTTTATTCTAATTGGAAAATTCATTATCACTTATTCTTTCCCATTATTTTATACGAAAGAAAGGAAAACATCATCTGAGGTGGGTTAATTTATTACATTCAAGGATGACGGTTTATCAATTACTATAACCATATTCTATTCGGGTCATTTTTGAACCTGTAACACACATCCTCAAAATTTTCCAAGCGTTCCCATAAACTTTCTTGGAGCGTATCTCATTCCGCAAGCTTCGATTTGACTAGTCGTGGATCCCAAATGAAATTACAGATCAGAAGTTATTGTTGTTTGAAGTCGGGCTGCTGGGAGTGGACATCCAGGACGGTTTTGGGGAGAATTATGGATTTGTGCATAAAAAAGAAGATTCACGTGGAAATCCATTTGCATGTGCGGGATATTATGTGCCCATATTTGTGCGTGTTGTATTTCACTCCCATTTCCTTGCGCATTCGCAATTTTACACGCCCCGTCTGGCGGGCGGAAAACACTTTGCGCGCACGGAAATTTACGTGCACCGATACCCGGGTTTCTGCCTATAAATACAAGTGCACCCCCCCCCCCTTCTTCAGGGGGGGGGGGGGGCCTGGGAGGTCGGCCACCGCTCTAATGCCCGTATGTCCGTATTTTCCGTGTCTGCGTGAAAACCCCCCTCTACTGTGCAAAACATTATTTTTTTCATAGAAAAGGACCAACCTGCCCAGTTTTCCATGCAACACATAATTTTTTCACACAATAGTGCGGCTGAGCCCGTTTTTTCATGTGCCAGTGCAGCACCGGTCCTATTGCACACAAGCCTTCCCTATTGCGCACACCACTTCCTTTTTCATGCAAGGCATCCCTATTGCCCGTAATTCCTTCACTTTTGCGTGTGTCGCCTCCTATTGCTCGCCGCATCCGGTATTGCGCGCCTCGGCTCTGGTATTGCGCACCTGGCTCCCATATTGCACGCCCGACGCTCCTTTTGCACGCCTAAGTCCCCTATTTCACATCGGTCCCTTCGCTACCATCACAGACCCCCATGAAAAATAGAGAGTCACACCATGAACTTTTCGGGCTGGGATGTTGGGGTTTTCCATTGCGCCCTTTTTCACCCCCACCTCCCACATGTGGAATACCATGATTTGATATACTCATATGCACACCATGAAACACATTGAGTTGATGCATTCTTCTTGGTTCATTTCCTATGTCGTGAGTTGAGATTCTCATCATCAATTCCCCAAGTACCTTGAGTCAAACCATTCCTCGGGAAACTCTGCCAGACCCTATCACTTGGCTCCTATGCCAGGTTGAACCACAATGGGCCGCCTCAGAGCGTATTTCACATACCACCATGGGCGGCCTCAGAGCGTAATACCTATACCACCATGGGCTGCCTCAGAGCGTAATCCCCATACCACCATGGGCAGCCTCAGAGTGTAAGCCCCATACCACCATGGGCCGCCTCATAGCGTAAGTCGCATACCACCATGGGCCGCCTCAGAGCGTAATCCCCATACCACTTTGGGCCGCCTGAGAGCATAAGCCCCATACCAATTTGGGACGCCTGAGAGGGTAAGCCCCATACCACTTTGGGCCGCCTTAGAGCGTAATCCACATACCACATTGGGCCTCCTCAGAGCGTAAGCCTCATACCACCTTGGGCTGGCTCAGAGCGTAATCCCCATACCACTTTGGGCCACCTCAGAGCGTAAGCCCCATACCACTTTGGGCCACCTTAGAGCGTAAGCGCCATACCACCATGGGCCACATCGGAGCGTAATCCTTATACCACTTTGGGCCACCTCAGAGTGTAAGCCCCATACCACAATGGGCCACCTCAAAGCGTAAGCCACATACCACCATGATCCCCCTCCGAACGTAAGCCCCATAGCACTTTCGTCGGCCTCAGAGCGTAAGCCCCATACCACCAGGGGTCGCCTTAGAGCGTAAGCCCCATACCACTTTGGGCCCCCTCAGAGCATAAGCCACATACCACTTTGGGCCGCCTAAGAGCGTAAGCCCCATACCACTTTGGGCTGCCTCAGAGCATAAGCCGCATACCACTTTTGGCCGCCTCAGAGTGTAATCCCTATACCGCTTTGGGACACCTCAGAGCGTAAGCCCCATACCCCTTTGGGCTGCCTTAGGGCGTAAGCCCCATACCACTTTGGGCCACCTCAGAGCGTATGCCCCATACCACCATGGGTCGCCTCAGAGTGTAATCGTCATAACACTTTGGGCAGCCTTAGAGCATAATCCCCATACCACTTTGGCCCCCCTTAGAGCATAAGCCCCATTCACCACCATTCATGGACACACCTCTATGCTGTGATCGTCAGGTCTCTGCTACCTCTTGTTCTCACACCGAGCACGAATCATGTGGGCTTAGAGTGGGAATCGACCATGACCAACCACTATGGGTCATCTCAGAGCGTAAGCCCCAACCAACTCAAACTATGAGGACTTTGATCCATGTCAAGGAGTGGTACATAGGAATCCCCCCTAGAGGTTCAAGCCCAATACCCATCAGACCCCCGGTCCATCTTCATGTCGGTTCGTCGGTGCCACCCGAACTACGTGGACTTTGATTCTCTGCCACGGGGATACGTAGGAAGCCTCCACGAGGTTCAAGCCCACCACCCTGTCGTTCTGACCTCTTCACGCCTGTTCACCGACCATTGTGGGCCACCTCAGAGTGTAAGCCCCATCCATCCACCATTGTGGGCCACCTTAGAGCGTAATCCCCATTCGTCCCCAATTATGAGACACCTCATAGTGTAAGCCCCATCCATCCACAATTGTGGACCGCCTCAGAGTGTAAGCCCCATCCATCCATCATTGTGGGCCACCTCATAGCGTAAGCCTCATTCCATCCTTAACTACATGGACTTTGATTCCCTGCCATGGGATTACGTAAGAATCCTCCATGAGGTTCAATCCCACCATCCATCAGGACCCCAGGTCCACCTTCACGCCATTTTTCTGACACCATGGGCCGCCTCAGAGTGTAAGCCCCAAATGCCATCGAACTATGCAGATTTTGATTCCCTACCACGGGTATATGTAGGAAGCCTCTTCGAGGCTCAAGCCCAACTTCATCGCCACCCTTGCGATGTTCCAATTTCATTCCCCCTCCACTTCATTCATCCATCCATCACCCATCGTGATTCTTACCCGGGTTGCCACATTCCAGTGAGATCATGCCATTCATCCCAGCACCGCTCCTTGGGGCACCCGAGAAGCTGACCATGTGTAAGCCTCATCATGTCTCTGGGTCATTGTCCTTTGTGTACATCCCTAATAATCACCCCTTAAAACTACGTTCTTTTTGATCCCTGTCCTCTACACAGGGTACATAGGAAACCTCCATGATGCTCAATCTCATCCAACAGTAAACCCTGGTGTCCCCCATTCTGGGGTTCACTCTCACTGATCCACCATCAGTGTTGTTCAAATCATCCATTATGGTGTGACATCTCCCCTACATAGGGAGAACCACCTCAGATCTATCCCCATCGGATGTTCTGATCCATTCGTCTTCCAGGTGTTCCCTCCTTGGGATGTACCAATCTGATCCGTCTTTATGGGACGTTCTGATCACTCCTATTCCGTCTTCGCAAGATCTTAAATTCGAGGCATGCCCTGTTTTAAACATGGGAAGCTGAGGAAAACCTCATAAGACATGCCCTTGGCATAACTATCTCTGCAGGACGTTAAACTCGCGGCCAACCTCATGTTGAACATGAGATGCCTGAGGAAAACCTCAGAAGACACGCCTTTGGTGTAACCATCTCTGCTGGATGCTAAAATCGTGGCATACCCTGTGTTAAATGTGGGAAGCTGAGGAAAACCTCATAGACATTCCAATGACATATGATTCCCCGCATCCAACGTGGGACTCCTTGGGTTCTGCACTGTTGAGATATCCTCTTATGAGGAAGAACACAGGTTCCTCGATTTCCATGAATTTAAAGATTCCCTAGCATGCCTAATGTTGTCATATACTCCAACCAAAGGTTTCTACCATTTTAGGACCCTATGTAATGTCTTGACATAGGTAGTGTAATTAACCGGCATCCAAGAAGATATGGCACTGGGAATGAGATTCATAAACCAGGACTTAATCTATAATGGAGACACGGACTAGGTGACGAGCTCCGAGGAGGAATCTACGGAAGGAAGAACAAAAATCCCATCATCCCATTTCAATTAAGGAGAAGACATCCCTGAATAAGGATCGGATGTCGCCCGCCTTTGGAAAGCGGGAATATGGGGCCAGAGAAGAGCTTCCTCTGCATGACGGATGCGTGCACCCCGGCGAAAGCGTTAGAAACAGTAATGAAACCATCATTATGGTTGAAATAGAGAATAAAATATTTATTTAATCTTATTTGTTGTTATGGAAACCTTTTTCACACTTGATGTAAAATAATAATATAAAATAATTTAATTATGAACAAAATCCCCAAGTTAAACCAAGCGTTTAAAATTAATTTTTTATATAGTGATTCACCATCACTCCAAATAATCAAATGAATTTTACAACCATTTAATATGTTGTATGATCACTAATTTTATATAATTTCAATTTTGGAAAACCACCTTCATCATACATCTTTGTACTAAAAAGTGTATAAGTGAGCCGATCTATAAACCCAAGGATACAAACGAACCTGAACACTGAAATTGAACCTCGCGACCAATAAAAGGTTATAAATGAACTAAAAAAGGTTATAATAAATCATTTAAATGTAAAATAGGTTCTAGAATTCTTAATTAATGAACCCAATTTGATTTCTCGGGGCATCAATATCATGTGGAGGACACCATTGAACTTAAGGTAAGGGATCCTCTCTATTTTACATATAATCAAGAATATCCTCTATATTTTGCCCTTATATGTGGAATTCATAATAATGGGGTATGATTTATCACATCCCACATACTTCTCTCATGATATATAAAATATTATAAACCCATTTTTCTCACATTAATTTCTCATAAGAACACCTGATACCATGCTGATATTTCGTAAGGAATTCTACCCGAACCTCCATTAATCCTTCGGGTTATTATTACCCTCTTTTTACCCAAATGAAATATTATATTATGTTTTTTACATATTTTAATTTCTTTTTATATGTATAAATAAAGTAAAAATTTCCATTAATAATTCTCTTTCATTGATATACATTCTTTTAACTGATTCCCTCCTCTATACTTCCTGATAAGAAAAATACATGCTTTAAGTGTACTTCCCAAATTTCTACTCAATTTCAAGTGAACAATATCCTCTATTTTGATCCAAAATTTCCTTTATGAAATCTTATTTTATTATAAAAAACTTCTTTTTTCACTTATGTTTTTATATTAAAGATTATCCATTTTCAATTTTAATGGATCCAGAGTATCTTTCTTAAAACCACACCAAAATGTTTTAATGTTCAAATTTCTTAAATAATTTTCTTACATGTTGTCACTTATACATTAAATAAATTACCATGAAACATGAATATTTTAAATTATTAATTTAGATGTATATTTTTGTTCCTTTCTTTCATGGATAGTTTTATAATAAGACCATTTGATATGCTTTATGACATGATTATGGAACTCAATTATTCCCATGGATAACCCTGATGTTTATGGTAGATTGATTGTGTATGATTATTTATGTTGAATGAATATTCTTGAAAATTTAATATGGCTGAGACCAAATATCACTCCAATTAATTGGGTAAATTTTAGTATCATGATACTTTATGTGCGATGGTCTTAGCGGTTAGCCTTGGATTGTGCTGCCATGGGTAATGGTCTGGGCGGTTAGCCTTGGATTTTTCTACCATGTGAAATAGTCCTGAAAGTTATACTTTACTCATGATAAATTCATGGTTTATGTTTCTTACACATTATTATGACTCCATGTTTATATGATTTCATGTTTATATGTTATGATTCAATATGTACATGCCTTTTTATATCATCATGTCATGCCTTATATCCCATGTGCTAATGCTTTGTTCTAATGGTTATTACCTTACTGGTGTATTTATTTCATCCCTTTGTTCTTGTGTTCCATGGGGTATCCCGTGAGGATTTTTGAGAATAATGGATGTTAGGATCTCAATTTGAAGATTAATTAAAGAAATTTTTTATTTAATTTCCTGTTTTCTATTTTATGTACCTAGTACTCCAAGACACTAGACTTTACGATCCTCGGCTTCTACTCTGATGTATAATTATGCTTAAAATCATGTAATGTAATATGTAAATGGATAGGGCTGCTATACTATTAATTATCTAGAACTGAACAAGATCACAACCAAGACCAACCAATGTGCATAATATCTGAGAATTGACCGAGACCAACCAATGTTGATAATATCTGAAGTTTTATGGGTTTCTATGGATATTATATATGGTTTGGGGTAATTTTTAATCACTATATTAACCATTAACCAAGTTAACTTAGAAAGGATATTAATTCATTTCGACAGATGAATAGGATAAAAATTTCAAGTAACTAAGAGATGGTTAGTCATATCACCTATCCTTAAATTACCCTATAGAAAATAATGGTTTTAAATCTACATTGATTCATAGAATAAGGTAATATGATGAGTTATCATGTACAATTATATGGTTATATCTTATGACTCATGATAATAAGGTTCATGAGAAAAATTAACCAACTCATTATTTAGAGTTAGCTACGGTAATTTTTATGTTAAAGATATAGAGGTATTATCTTTATTGAGAATGGATTGTTATATATATATATATATATTGATCATAAATGGTCAATGTTTATTTTGACACACAGATATTTGAATATGTTCTATAGAATATGGTTGGATTTTATTAAATATTATGACCGCTCAATACATTTGCACATTGGGAAAAGTGAACAAGTTGTTCAATGCTTTGAGTTGAACAAATCATGTAAGCATTTCGATGACGAGGACAAAAAAATATCCAATATTTATGGATTTTTAAATGATGGATCTTGAAATATTGAAGTTATGGTGCTAATCATTAAATTCTAAAATAAGTGTTCTACTATTTATCCATGTGATGATTAAAGAGTCATAAAAGGAACATTTAGAGCCACAGAATAAAGTGAGAAGTGTTCATTAGTTTAACCTAGATTTTGATGCAATGATATGGTTAAGAATTATATATGTGTTCCATATATACTTTATTTGAAGAATATGCAATTTTAAGTTCATAGTTCTTAATCCTCTATTCATCCTAAAATTACAAATATTTAGAGAGAATTGAGAGATTATTTTTGGTGGGATGACATAAAAAGAGATTTGGAAAATTTTGTATCTTGTTGCTTGGTATGTTAGTAAATTAGGGATAAGAGACAAAATTATATGTGGTTGTTACAACTGTTATCCATACCAGAATGGAAATTTGAAAACATCACCACGAATTTTATCATCAAAATCCCCAAAACATGAGAACGGAAAATGATATATGTGTTGTATTCAATCAACTAACAAAGTCAGCACACCTCATTGCTACCAAATAAAAATTATATCTAGATAAAATTTCTAGGATATACATTAAGTAAGTAGTAAGGTTTCAAGAGTGCGACATTTTATTATATATGATCGCGGTCCATGGTTTGCCTCATATTTCTAGTGAAGCATTCAATAAGATCCTGATACAGAATTTAGTTTCAACAATACATACCACTCTGATACATATGTTTAGTTTTAGAGAACAATTAAAACCCTAGAGTATATTCTTAGATATTATTATATGTATTTCAATATTTTTTGGGATCAAAACCATCCTATAGTTGAATTTTTTTAAAAAAATCATTCATTCAAGAATTTTAATGGATCTTTATGAATTAATCTATCGAAATAAGTCTATAACTCCAACATGTTCGAAAAAAGATGAAGAATGAAAACTTTTGGGACAATATATTGATGAAGAAATTGTTTAGTAAGATATATCCGCTCAAAAACATATAAGGGTAGCACAAATCTGACAGAAACGTTATGCTCATAATCATCAACGTGGTGTTGAATTTAATGTTGGTGAGAAAGCATTTAATTGATTTTATCTATAGAATAAGGTTTTGAGATTTACAAATAAATTAAATATAAGCACTCAGTATATTGGACCCTTCATGATTCTTGATTTAGTAGAGACGGTTTCCTATCACTTGACGCTTCCACTGAACCTCTCTGAAGTCTACAATGTGTTCTATATATCCCTCCTGAGAAAGTACATACCAAATCCTTAACATGTACTGAACTCATAGTTCATACTAATGGATCATGATCATTCTTATGAGGAACAAATTATGGATATTCTATATTACAGAGATAATTGTCTATAAAAATAGACCACTCGCCATGTCAATGTTTTTTGGAGAAACCACAAGCTTGAGGAAGCTATATGGGAACCTAAGGATATTATGAGTCAAAATTATCCTCATTTTTTTGTATCAAATTAATTGGATTTTGAGGTGAAATTAAATTTAATGGGGGTATAATGTAACACCCAAATATTTTATGCTATTTATATATTAAAATATATTTAATCTCATCAATGGATTGTATTACACGCCACATTGTGTTTTAACATACCACCGAAAAATACTAATAATATTATTTGAACATAATCATTATTACCTATCCATTAAACTTGTTGGAATAACCATATTTTTAAAATTAAGCATGAACTTTTAAGATAAATAAAATATATTTATAAATAATTACTTACTTTTAATAAAGTCTTTATAAGCTTCAAAACTAAATTGTTTTCCAAATTTTTTATAATAATTGTTTTTTACAATTTAAGTTATTATATATAGAAAAATTAATTTAATTTTTTAAAAAAATATGCCAAAATTATATTAGAGTTATTTTTTGTTAATTTTCTGAAAAGATAAATTTTGTGATGAATAATGAAAATTATGATTTTAATTGAAAACTTCTTTTTCATTTCATGCATTTACACAATTCCATTTTATTTAGAAATAGTTTATGTAACACCCCAAGCATCCACGATACGCTTCTCATTCAATAATGCAATAGCTTGCATTGTACGCAAGTTTGAGTTCTAACACACCGCGACTAATCAAAGTTGCCGTTATGAATAGTAATAATAACTTTTTAAAATTATAGAAATTTTATATTTCAAAATGGACTTCATTTTTGTATTTGTAATATCAAAATTATCCTAAGTTTAATTTTTTGTAACTTTCTGAGAACTTCCAATTTTTTTATGAATAGTGAAAAAGACTTAAAACAACTTTTTTAATAAAAATAATTTATTGTGATAAATTATACTATTTAGTGGTTTTAAAGTATAATTGGAATATATTTTTACAATTTTATCCAATGGTGTTCATTAGAATTAATTTAACATTGAAATTGGACATAAACAATTGCCAATCTTTTGATATAAATTGTTTCTTAAAAACACGCTATTTGTTGTGACAGTGGGAATTAATTATAAAATTAATTAATTCAACTTATATGTTTGGAATTTTGTAAAATAGACATCATTTTTTAATTAATAATATCAATTATAGCTTAGGGTGAAATTTTGGCATTGTTCTGAAAAACTTCAATTTTTGATGAATAGTGAAACCACTAAGTGGTAGTTAAATAACTGATTTTTCGTTTAAATGAAATATTACCACTTCTGTGATTTGATTTTCAAAAATCCGACATACATGGTTGTCATTAAGAAGTAAAATGTTGTTCAATGAGATTAAAATAATTTTTTGGTGAATAGTAACTTTTAAGTTCTTAATCGCGATTAGAGGTAATTAGTGTAGTTTACGGTAAAAATAATGTTTTAATAATATGATATGCATTTGACACTTGTCCTACTCCTATTGGATGAGTCATGGCCGACCAAGACAATCCATGGGTCAACTTGGGGACCCCATGGAGCCACTTTAGTTGGAAAATGACATAAATACCTTTTATTTAATGTTAAATAAAAAAAATGACACAAACATGAAATGTTTCACTAAAACAATTTTTACATGGGGTTATACAAGTCATATTTTTGACTATAAATAGTCATTGGAAAGCTAAAAAGATTTCCTACATCATAGTATTTGTTTTATAATTTTTAAACATTAAATAAATTAAATTATTTATGACATCATTATGATACAGCGATGACCTCATTATTTAACGATTTTAATAAAATGAAAAGATAATGTACAATCCAAGGCTTACACTTGTCCAAATACTATTGGATGGGTATATTTCAAACCCTTATCACCTTATACACGAATTATATAAGTTTGGGACCTTTAGAATCCGAAAACCATTGTATAATAATGTAAAAGTTCCTTACTTTCCATGAGTTCCCCTCCTCTCCTCTTATAAAAGGCCCCCACCTCTACCACCACATTCACACTTTCAAGCCATTTGGCTCTTCCAACCTCTACCCAAATACTCTCCAAACTTCCCCCTCTTACTCCTAGAATCCTCACTTTGGGAAGAACTCTTCCCAGGGAAGCCTTTGGCTCCAATCAAAGGAGTTACCCGATTTAAAGGTAATATCTTCTCTTATGTTATTTTGTTTTGTTTTTCTTCTCCAACCCCATAAACTCTTTTTATTAATTTATTTTGTTACAACACCAGTATCCTCAATATACAAGGATGTTGTTATAAGAAGGATTCGAGCTACACTTACACACACCTACATCTAATGGTTAAAGAACATATGGTTTCTGTGGATGGAAAATTTCTGCCTCATGAAACGATGATTGTTCAACACTCATATAACACCTTCAAAGGTGTCCATTAAGATGTCACTATATTTATATATGATATATAATATGTTTATGTTTTACTTATGCTTCTGTATTTCTCATTTATGGCATAATGTATTATTTCCATTATGGGTAAACGTGATAATTTCATTTTAGGAAGTGCGGACTACCGCCCCCTCAAAGTGATTTGAATCGTTAATGCCATATGTGGGATGTATAAAGGATGGAGTAAATGGTATTATACACTATATTATACTGGAATTATATTATACATTTATATCATTATGATTTCATGCCATTAAATATGAAATAGAAATGAAAGTAGCGTTCATGCGTACGTACGGCTTACCGTCTCCATGAACGCTGCATTTCATTTCTTACCTCTAAATGTTAAGTAATGTTATAAATGAATGTATATAATGGATATATATGATATATATGACATCTAAATCATGAATATAATTCTGGAGATAATGGATATTCTACCACATAAACAACTTGTAATTATAAGAAGTTTATTGTTGACTCAAGTACCAAAGATCGACAAAATGACCATTATTAACTTAAATAATTACATAATGTTCATATCATTGTAATAAGTGATATAAAAAGGATAATTAAATTGAAAATGGTTCTTAATAAGGTATATATTAACTCTAGTTTATTATTCAGGAGGTTAAAGAACGGTTGAGTAAAGTCAGACACGAGGTAAGGGAACTTCTTAACCCAATTTCTATTCTTTGGGTTAATCTCCTACTTTCAAATTATGTCATGATATTATTATGTCCTATCTTGTATTTTTACATTATTTATGTGTACATATAGTGAATACACATTATAGATGTACTTTATTTAAAAAAATGATCTTTTTAAGGACTTCGTCTCAATCCCTTTCATTGAGGCATATTTGGTTTTATACACAACTTTCTTTTATACGGTGTATAAACCCCTTTGACTTTTACGTTTATTCAAAAGGAATCTTTTTTATACGAAGCATTTTGCTAAACGACAAAAAGAAATGTTTTTCTTTCCTTACTTATGCGGCGACAACGACTTCTCTGCTGTCGTGACCATTATTTGAGTTCCGGCTTCCTCTACAAGCCATCATTTTTTTTAATGAAAAATAAATACAAAGTTTTAACTTTATTTTATTTTGGTATTGAAAATGGTTTTGAAAGCATTTTTATTATAAAAATGTGTTGTATTGATATCTTGTGATTGAAATGTGGAAATGTTATGTTTCCTTTATGCATGTTTTATGTGATACGATTATGTTATGGTTTATGATATGTTTAAAACTATTCATATGAGGAATGTGTTGGACTTAATAAGTGATGGGTGGAGCCCGCTATAGCTCCTCGATGCATCGGTAGGTCTCATGAGTCAACTAGACGTGGAATTGGCCGAGGCCCTTTACCAATTTGATTTATGGTTTTGGCCGAGGCCTTAATCATTTTAGACGTCTTGGCCGAGGCCTTGAAAAAATGTTTCAGAATGTCTGGCATTATACATTCCCTCATTATGAAAGTGGTTATTGATATTGCATGTGATTATTCGACCAGTAGAATATCCATGTGAAGAATTGAATGGCATTATCTCATTTTACGTTCGCCATATTATGTTGAAGTTCATGTTTAAAAGGCTTTTGTTTTATTTATACATTGCCTTAATTGTTAATGATTATTTATGAAAGCTTCCGCAATATTGTTATCCTTACTGAGCATCTGAGCTCACCCCTTTCAATGTTTCAATATTTTCCAGGATGTGAAGAAGTATTTTAGGAATGACCTGCAGGGATAGTCAGAAGAGGATATGAGTGTGGACTATGAAGACTTTGTTATTAGTTTTTCACTTTATGATGTAATGTAAGACTTATGAATGTATCTAGTGTTTCCAAGGCTACTAAACTAATCGGTATTTCGAGACTTGATCTTTTGTGATCATGACAATGTTACGAAGTAATGCACCGACTCTGGGTAGCAGGGTTCGGGGCTTTACAGTTGGTATCAGAGGCAGTTTAGTACTAACTTTGGAAGCTAGATTTAGATAAACTCTGATTAGATCACATAGCCCGAAGATAGACTTTGAGGATTAGTATAGAAGAACTTCCTAGAATTTTGGTATTGTAGAGATGTTGTGAGTTTTCCGAGCAATACATCCTTGTCTGGATACTAGCAGGTAGAGGCGGCTCTGGCACAGAGGTACCTAGGGGTAAAACCCAAAAACACCACTTTGAGCTAGACTCGAACGGGAACTGGTGCACGACAACGGGCCTTGCTGCACTCTTGGTTACGACGCTCCTGGGGGATATGCTTAGGATAATTCTCATTTCTTTACAAACCACTATGAAGGGTTATGAGTATATACTTCCTCAAAGAAAACTTTTTTTTATGATTATGGATTATATCCATAAAATAGTTCAATTAGTGTTAGTGTTTTACAAGTACAGAATTATATATTTTGATTCATAAACTAATCTAGTTTATGCCATTGTTTAGAAATGGCGCCTAGTGGAAGGAATGGAAACCGTATCAATGCACGCACTCCGTGTAGGTATTTCCCTCCTACTCAAGATAATTATTGTGGAGCTGGAGATACAACTGGTACTGATCAACTTATTACAATACTGGGACAACTCACTCAGGTTATGAATAATAACCTTACTCGTATAGAGCACCTTGATCCACAACGTGGAGGATCAATGTTAGACCGCTTCATGAGGCAACAACCACCAACATTTAATGGGGGTATAAATCCGTTAGTAGATGAGCAATGGATAAACTTTTTAGAGAAAATATTCCACGCCTTGGGGAGTAGCAAAAGGGAGAAGGTTATCATGGCAGTTTACCGCCTCACTGGAGATGCCGATCAATGGTGGTCATTGATTCAAAACAAAAAGGAAGATGATGACGTATCGAATATGGAATGGAGGGAGTTCAAAGAGCTTTTCCTAGAAAAATACTATCCTCGTGACCATTGAGCAGATATGGAAAGACAATTTTTGAGTCTGAGATAAAAGGAGGATGAGAATGTCGCAAAGTATGAGGCCAACTTTACAAGGTTAGCGAGGCATGCTGCAGATTATATACGTAGCCCAAGGAGTAAGATTGATCATTTCTTTGATGGGTTAAAACCATTTCTCCATCGAGCATTAGTCTCACAATCCTTCTTGTCATACGAAGATATTGTCTCATGTGTTATCAAGACAGAAAAGGAATTCTCTAAGGCTTATGACAACAAAGTAAAGCAAGAGAAGAAGAGAACTGTGGAACAAGAGACATATAAAGGGAAAAAGGGAAAGAAGGATTTTCCATTATGTGATAATTGTGGGAAAAATCACCCTGGTACTTGCCTAAAAGGAATGGGAGTTTGTTATAAATGTGGAGAAAAAGGTCACCAGGCGCGTGATTGCAAGGGAAAGAAAGAGGCTATCAATGTTTAATGCTACAATTGTAGGGAAATGGGTCATTATGCAAATGAATGTCCTAAGCATCAGGGAAACTTACCTCAGAAAAGGCCAAGGGATCAAGGACAATCTTATGTTATTACTACAGTTGAAGCAGAATAACTAATGTAATGGTGCTTTTGCACTCATGGATTATATTCTGGTTATTAGAATAATGTGATATATATATAAGGATTGTACTGTAGTACTTGTTGATTTCAGTAAGGTTTTAATATGATGAAGGTAATTATATTTTTAGTATGTGACAATAAGAGAAACTTTACTTTGTTTGGGGAATCTGATAAATTGATTTTGGAATAAAGAGACCTTTTAGAGAAAGTCTGGATAGAGGTATATTGGATTATTATAAAGGTTGGAGTGGATTAATTTGATCTTTGGATAGTATTGTTTAAGGTTAAAAAATTTATGAAGATTATTTTTGGAATATTATGATACTATAGTTTTAGGAAAAGGACAACCTGTAGGGTGGGGAAAAACCCTTCGCGTCGGACAAAGCTGCAGGAATCCAACCCACAATCATGGTGCGACATGCCTTTATTTCCTACCACTATCCTACAGGAAGTCCTTGGTTATTAAAAAATAATTTTACTAATCTAAATGGTATGTGTTAACATTTGGAACCTTATACAATTAGGATAAGTATAATATTTTTTAGTTCTATTATCTTTTTGAGTGAAAGATGAGTTGAAGGTTGAAACTATAATTGTCAAGCATAAATATATATATACCTATCTCTTATTCAATGAATAAATTAATTCTTAATCTTTATTAAAGGGATATTAAAACAAAAAAATGTGTTGTCCTAATACCTTATGTCTTGTTGAACTGATGATATTTTAAATCAACATAGATTGAAGGCTTTGAGGCCCTCAATTTGACAGTTGATTGTGATTGATGACCTCAATCACTCCCTACAAATATTTACGTTTTCCCTCCAATTATATGTCTCTAATTGCCACCAATGTTCTCCTAATTGAGATCATAATTGGGTGGTGAATTTTTCATTTCCCTTTCCCTCTTATTAAGGCTAAATTTTATTAATCTTATTTCCGATGTGGGTTTTCCTCAAATGTATTTTCTCTTTTCAACCTTTTATTTTCAAAGAAAAATTTCAAATTGTGAGGACGCAATTTATTGAAGGCGGGAAGAATGTAACACCCCGAGCTTCCACGATACGCTTCTCATTCAATAATGCAATAGCTTGCATTGTACGCAAGTTCGAGTTCTAACACACCGCGACTAATCAAAGTAGCCGTTATGAATAGTAATAACCACTTTTTAAAATTATAGAAATTTTATATTTCAAAATGGACTTCATTTTTGTATTTGTAATATCGAAATTATCCTATGTTTAATTTTTTGTAACTTTCAGAGAACTTCCAATTTTTTTATGAATAGTGAAAAATACTTAAAACAACTTTTTTAATCAAAATAATTTATTGTGATAAATTATACTATTTAGTGGTTTTAAAGTATAATTAGAATATATTTTTACAATTTTATCCAATGGTGGTCATTAGAATTAATTTAACATTGAAATTGGACATAAACAATTGCCAATCTTTTGATATAAATTGTTTCTTAAAAACACGCTATTTGTTGTGACAGCGGGAATTAATTATAAAATTAATTAATTCAACTTATATGTTTGGAATTTTGTAAAATAGACATCATTTTTTAATTCGGAATATCAATTATAGCTTAGGGTGAAAGTTTGGCATTGTTCTGAAAAACTTCAATTTTTGATGAATAGTGAAACCACTAAGTGGTAGTTAAATAACTGCTTTTTTGTTTAAATGAAATATTACCACTTCTGTGATTTGATTTTCAAAAATCCGACATACATGGTTGTCATTAAGAAGTAAAATGTTGTTCAATGAGATTAAAATAATTTTTTGGTGAATAGTAACTTTTAAGTTCTTAATCGCGATTAGAGGTAATTAGTGTAGTTTAAGATAAAAATAAGGTTTTAATAATATGATATGCATTTGAAACGTGTCCTACTCCTATTGTATGAGTCATGGCCGACCAAGACAATCCATGGGTCAACTTGGGGACCCCATGGAGCCACTTTAGTTGTAAAATGACATAAATACCTTTTATTTAATGTTAAAGTAAAAAAATGACACAAACATGAAATGTTTTACTAAAACAATTTTTACATGGGGTTATACAAGTCATATTTTTGACTATAAATAGTAATTGGAAAGCTAAAAAGATTTCCTACATCATAGTATTTGTTTTATAATTTTTCGACATTAAATAAATTAAATTATTTATGACATCATTATGATACAACGATGACCTCATTATTTAACGATTTTAATAAAATGAAAAGATAATGTACAATCCAAGGCATACACTTGTCCAAAGACTATTGGATGGGTAGATTGCGAACCCTTATCACCTTATCCACGAATTATATAAGTTTGGGACCTTTAGAATCCGAAAAGCATTGTATAATAATGTAAAAGTTCCTTACTTTCCAAGAGTGCCCCTCCTCTCCTCTTATAAAAGGCCCCCACCTCTACCACCTCATTCACACATTCAAACCATTTGGCTCGGCCATCCTCTGCCCAAATACTCTCCCAACTTCCCCCTATTACTCCTATAATCCTCACTTTGGGAATAACTCTTCCCAAGGAAGCCTTTGGCTCCAATCAAAAGAGTTACCCGATTTAAAGGTAATGTTTTCTCTTATGTTATTTTGTTTTATTTTTCTTCTCCAACCCCATAAACTCTTTTTATTCATTTCTTTTGTAACAACACCAGTATCCTCAATATACGAGGATGTTGTTATAAGAAGGATTCTAGCTACACTTACACACACCTACATCTAATGGTTAAATAACATACGGTTTCTGTGGACGGCGAATTTCTGCCTCACGAAACGATGATTGTTCAACACTCATATAACACCTTCAAAGGTGGCCATTAAGATGTCACTATATTTATATATGATATATAATATGTTTATGTTTTACTTATGCTTCTGTATTTCTCATTTATGGCATAATTTATTATTTCCATTATGGGTAAACGCGATAATTTCATTTTAGGAAGTGCGGACTACCGCCCCCTCAAAGTGACTTGAATTGTTAATGCCATATGTGGGATGTATAAAGGATGGAGTAAATGGTATTATACACTATATTATACTGGAATTATATTATACTTTTATATCATTATGATTTCATTCCATTAAATATGAAATAGAAATGAAAGTAGCGTTCATGCGTACGTACGGCTTACCGTCTCCATGAACGGTGCATTTCATTTCTTACCTCTAAATGTTACGTAATGTTATAAATGAATGTTTATACTGGACATATATGATATATATGACATCTAAATAATGAATATAATTCTGGAGATAATGGATATTCTACCACATAAATAACTTGTAATTATAAGAAGTTTATTGTTGACTCAAGTACCAAAGATCGACAAAACGACCTTTATTAACTTAAATAATTACATAATGTTAATATCATTGTAATAAGTGTTATAAAAAGTATAATGAAATTGAAAATGCTTCTTAATAATGTATATATTAACTCTAGTTTATTATTCAGGAGGTTAAAGAACGGTTGAGTCAAGTCAGACACGAGGTAAGGGAACTTCTTAACCCAATTTCTATTCTTTGGGTTAATCTCCTACTTTCAAATTATGTCATGATATTATTATGTCCTATCTTGTATTTTTACATTATTTATGTGTAATTATAGTGAATACACATTATAGATGTACTTTATTTAAAAAAAATGATCTTTTTAAGGACTTCGTCTCAATCCCTTTCATTGAGGCATATTTGGTTTTATACACAACTTTCTTTTATACGGTGTATAAACCCCTTTGACTTATACATTTATTCAAAAGGAATCTTTTTTATACGAAGCGTTTTTCTAAACGACAAAAGGGAATGTTTTTCTTTCCGTACTTATGTGGCGACAACGACTTCTCTGCCGCTGTGACCATTATTTGAGTTTCGGCTTCCTCTACAAGCCATCATTTTTTTAATGAAAAATAAATACAAAGTTTTAACTTTCTTTTATTTTGGTATTGAAAATGCTTTTGAAAGCGTTTTTATTATAACAATGTGTTGTATTTATATCTTGTGATTGAAATGTGGAAATGTTATGTTTCCTTTATGCATGTTTTATGTGATACGATTATGTTATGGTTTATGATATGTTTAAACCTATTCATATGAGGAATGTATTGGAATTAATAAGTGACAGGTGGAGCCCGCTATAGCTCCTCGATGCATCGGTAGGTCTCATGAGACAACTAGACGTGGAATTGTCCGAGGCCCTTTCCCAATTTGATTTATGGTTTTGGCCGAGGCCTTAATCATTTTAGATGTCTTGGCCGAGGCCTTGACAAAATGTTTCAGAATGTCTGGCATTATACATTCCCTCATTATGAAAGTGGTTATTGATATTGCATGTGATTATTCGACCAGTAGAATATCCATGTGAAGAAGTGAATGGCATTATCTCATTTTACTTTCTCCATATTATGTTGAAGTTCATGTTTAAAAGGCTTTTGTTTTATTTATACATTGCCTTAATTGTTAATGATTATTTATGAAAGCTTCCGCAATATTGTTATCCTTACTGAGCATCTGAGCTCACCCCTTTCAATGTTTTAATATTTTCCAGGATGTGAAGAAGTATTTTAGGAATGACCGGCAGGGATAGTCAGAAGAGGATATGAGTGTGGAACTTGAAGTCTTTGTTATTAGTTTTTCACTTTATGATGTAATGTAAGACTTATGAATGTATCTAGTGTTTCCAAGGCTACTAAACTAATCGGTCTTTCGAGACTTGATCTTTTGTGATCATGCCAATGTTACGAAGTAATGCACCGACTCTGGGTAGCAGGGTTCGGGGCGTTACAGTTTAAAAGTAAATTTATTGAAGTTTTAATATAATTAATCTAATTTATGTAATTTTATTCAACTTGAAGTTGATTTTGTATATATAAACTGTTATAATTATAAAAACTTTTTCTTTAGAAAACTACATTTTCATCAAGTCAGGGGCTTTGTTTAAAATTAAATTATTCAAATTATATGAATTGAATGTGGTAAAACTGATTCAATATTTGGAATTAATATAATAAATGTTACTTAATAAATCTAGACTATTTGTTTCATAATTAAAACTGAAAATGTAAAAATTAATTATTTTAGTTAAGGTTAAAACATTTTTACTAGGGGGTCAAACCAAAATACAAGGTTATTTTTTCAATTAAACTTTTAAAAAACATATTGAATTTAAATATTTAGATTTTATTTATTTCCGAAATTCATATATAAAATCATTTAGAATAAATATTCTTGGTAATGACTGTCATTTTGTATTCTTTTTGGGAAATTTGTAAGTAATTACCCAGAAGATCCCATCCCCCAGTTATAAAAGTATGCCCCTACTCCTCTCCTCTCCAAACCTCAAGATATTTTTGGTTCATCCAATTTCTACCCAAACTCATTCCTTAATTCCATAATCACATACTAGAGTCCTTATCCTTATTATAAACCCCTCCTAAGAATACTTTAGTTGTAATCCTTAAGTGTTTCTCGAAAGTAGAGGTATTTTCCTTAACCACGAATTTTTATTTTACTTATTCATAGACCTACAAAAAAAATTATTAAACAATAATTAAATAATAACATCAGTATCCACCATATACTGATATTTTATTATGTTAATTTTATATCCTATATACATCTTATCTTCCATCAAATGATAAATAAGCATGTTGATAATGTGTATAGCATACTATTGCCACGTGAACTGATGTAATTTGTTTCCATCACCGCCTCCCATGGGTGGATAAAATAATGGGTTTAAAGTATATATTTGATATCAATGAGAAAATAATTCTTCTCAAGTTATAAAATCTCATCTACCTTATTACCTTCCAATTCATTGTAAAATTATGTCATCACTCATTCACTACTACAAAACACGCCTATAATAGCGCTGACATTTATCAGCACTAGAAACATTCTCTGATAAATTCCAAATTTATCATTGCTAAAATAATTTCTGATAAAGGAAGGCCTTTATCAGATATAAAAAGGTACTTATAAAGGGAACCTTTTATCATCGCTTTCATATCAATGAAAAAATGTAACATTTATCAGCGCTTTATTTTGGACTTGATAAAGGAAACCTTTATCAGTAGTTAATTTTTAACACTGAAAAATGATTACCTTTATCAGTGCCATTTTAGCACTAATAAAACTTTCCCTTTATGAGCACTTTCTTAGCTCTGATAAAGGTCCATAATAAAATGAAAAACTAAACAAATAAAAATAAAATGAGTAAATTAAAAAAATATGAAAAATTTAATTAATTAAATAATTATTGATAAAAGTGAATAAATTTAACATACATATATATAGATTATAAATATTACTAAAAGATATATATTAAATATAGATATATAAAATTAATAAGTATAATATATTTAAAATTTTAATTAAAAACATATTAAATTTTTATTCATTTTTAACATTGTTAGATTTTTCAATTAACCTATATCAAACATAATTTTTTGCATTCATTTCATGTACATATGAGCGTGTTTGTGTGTTAATGCATTTGTATACACTATAACACACACACAAATATATTTACGCAATATATAGAAAAATATACACCTAATAATCATGTAATTTATTCAAATTTTAGTTTTTTTTATAATTTTCTTATAACATGATATATTTAATATATATTATGTTTTTAATTGGTAAATTTTATTTATTTATTTGAATACTAAAGTTTGGGTATTCATTTTTAATATTTTTTATTTTATTTTTGAAATTGATCATTTTCTATTACTTATATATGTATATATATATATTTACTTAATATGTTTAAGTATTTTTAGTATGTATTCATCCACTTCAATATATATATATATATATATATTTAATAAAATATATTTAATTAATAAAACTTATCCATTTTAGAATATTTTTATTGTGTACTCATTTTAAATTATTCAATATCACTAATTTTTGAATTACATGTATTTAATATTATATATCCATTAATAATGTAAAAATATATTTTTAAATAAATATTTATAATTAAATATATATATATAATTGTAAATTTACTATATTTATACCTATTATAAATTAATATTTGTTATTGTTTAAATAATTTTTTTTATAATTAAAAACAAATATATATATATTTTTAAATAATTATTATATTTATAATAAGTTTATTTAAAAAAATATAAAAATATAATAATGTTATTTTAATTATTATAATTATAAAACTTTTACCTTTTTTTGCATAGATAAAGTTTGATCTTTATGAGGGCTAGAAAAGTGTTGTTAAAAGATATATTTATTATAACTAAAATGATAACGGTGACAAATATGTATTTTATCTATGCTATTTTAGCACTGATAAAGATCAGGATTTATCTGTGCTAAAAATGGGCTCATAAATATTCCTATTATCATCTCTTATAAATTTATCACTAGTAAAAGGGATATTTATTAGTGCTTTGTGAAAGTGTTCTTAAAAGTGTCCCTGATCTATTTAAAAAAACCTAACCACAACTCAGTCACTCGTGATTCTCATGCTCTCGCAGAACTCATCTACTGCCGATTTGGCTCCTCTACATTCCCTTAGATTAATCAAGAATAGAATCCAATGTATGTTATTTTCTCCTTTTCCTCTATCTTTTTTTGATGTTTTTGGTTCAGTGTTTTTCGTTTTTGAACTATACTTAACCATGATGAATCCAACATCTCTTATCTTCGCTACTGAAATAAAAAGAGTTGTTCTATTTCATTATTTTCCTCTGTAGATAATGGTTTCAAAGAAAGATAAGGATGTTTTGATATTTCAATGTTAGTCAATATATGTGTATTGTCCTGTAAGGATAAATAAAACTGATTTTCAACCATACGATACTTTAAAGGTAATGTTGGATTTATGGAATGATCAAATTTAGTATAGTTGAACATTTAAGATGTTAACACATTTCTCAAGAATGTAGTCTATATCCCTTGGCATTGACACATAACATTGGCTAGTTTGTGGAAAATGGTATTCGAGCATAGTTTCTTCCGAGTTCTTAAGTTTAAAAGTGCGCTTTTTTATTTTTATGGTAAGGGTAGTGTGAAGTTATGTTATTTAAACTCAAGAGTTATATATGGGGGAGAATGTCACAAACTATATTTTATTTAGAGAAATGATTTTCTTATGAACATTGGGCATGATTCATCGAATTTTATTGAGATTTTGATCAGTTTGAGGTGTTTCATATGAGAATTTATATTTAAATTCCCAATAAATTTTAAGTGAATTTGGGATTTCATTAAGCTTTGAGTGATGGTGGGTGAAGAGAGGTAGCTTCACAGTTGTTCCCCATGGTCTATCCAACCATGTGAAGCCCATGTGGATAGTTATAAGAACTCCATTAAACCCACAATAAGTTTTGTATTTCATTTTAGACTTCTTTCAATAACTTTTAATTATTGAACTGCTCTTTAAGTGAATTCTCACTTTTGGGATGTGAATTAAAGCGGTTTTGGTGTTGTTTAATTTTCTTAAAATGAATTTGATATAGTGTTGTTTAGTGTTTTGAAAATTTTAAAAAATAAATTGGGTTAAAAGGAGTTTTTATTATTCTCTAAACAAATGTTAGGTTCTTAAATATTTTTAATGGTTTATTTTGAAATGGATTAATTATATCATAAATGTTATTTTAAAAAGTGGTTTGTTTCATTATGGTTTTTGACAAAAATAATTTATAAAAAATGTAGAATTTTTAGAAAAGATTTAAAATGAAACATCTTTATTTAAATATTTCTTTAATAGTTAATATAATTTAAAAATTGTTTTTTATTTTTAATCTAGTGCAGTGTTTTAAAACTATTTACTTGAAGTTAGTGATTTCCATGAAAAATAAGTTTTATAATTTTTTTATGTTATGGTTTTTTGTTTATGTTGTTGGATTTTTTATGTGGTCTTGGAGGGACTATTTAGTTTGATATGTTGGACATTAACTAGTTGAGTTCATGTATTATGTCATTTCTATTCTTACTCCTCAAATTTTCAAAGAACATATTAGAGGTTTTTTCCAAGGATTGCCCTCTTAGTGATTTATCCCTTCATTTAGAGGAGACACATTTTGTTTCAATCTCTACCTATACTCTAAATCAAGTTGGGAACATGGATCCTTCTTTCTCTCAAACCCCATCTTAGGATATTTATTTTGTGATTGTTGAGTTTGGTGAGACTTGGGAATCCAGTGGTTGGTTATTTAATTGATTTTGAAAGGTTTCTTCCTTGACGAGCCTTGTTTTTTTCATATACCCTTATTCAATTGTGTGGATGTGTTGAGGATCTTGATACAATTTTAGAATGGGACACATTATTTTTGGTATTTTTCATTTGTTCTTATGGACTGGTGGTTTATTCTAATCATGTTTGGGTGTATTTTTTTATTTGGTATTGACCTATCTTCTTGAATCCCATGCCTATTATTTAGGATTTGATATGTAGGAATCGGTAAGAATATATTAAATTTCATGTTCTTATGTGTCTATTTTTTCTAGAATCAATTATAAATATATATAATTATAAATAAAAATAGTAAATAAATACTACATTCTTATTTACATAATAGAAATTACTAGGTTTATATAACTTATTAATTGATTAATTTTATTTTGTAACCCCCTTTATCGATACTATTAGTTAGCTTTTTCATACTTATATTTAAAATAATGCTTCTAGAATCGTTTAAATTATATATATAGTATAAATAGACTTATTAAAAAAGAAATTATGAGATAGAGTTGAAGGGGGTTCATATTAAATATAGATTATTTTGTTCCTATTTCAGAAAGATTATGGTTTTTTGGAAGGGAAAATTATGTTTATATATACATTAATATAGAATATGTCACTACTCTGACCCCTTGATCTTGATAGGAAAGAGCCAATGAACATTCTCTATATGCTAGAACAAATATTAATTCTCATTTCCTAGATGTAATTGTAGATCCACATCATGATATGTAGTATAATTTTTAATAATTTGAATTATCTATTGTTGCTCTATGATTTTATGGCTCTATATCATAATAAAAAATTTAGGATGGAATCTAACATTTTCATCTCATTTATAATACTAATAAAATTCTAGATCAATACTGAGAATGATTTGAAAACTTCACCCATTAAAGGTATGTATGTTATTGGAGGGATCGTATAGTGGATTAAAAAAATATAAAAAATTGGAAGATGAGGAATCCGTGAGTAGGAAGAAGTGATATCCAATGAAGGTGGTGTGAGATTATTTTTTTCAAGACAATTAGAGTGTAGGTATTCTGATTCTTCTTTAATTGAGGTGAATTTTTGAGTGATTCCATTAGTTTAGATACCTTAGAAACATTAATCATTAAATGATTGATTTTCTTCCATCTCTTGATTATGGATTAGACCCCCTCTTTCAAACTAGCCTTCCTCCCATCATTTTAGTTCCAAATTTCATTGATGCCATACCTCCATAACAGTGATGGGATGAAGGCTACTTTGAAACAGGAAATGAGTAGCCCCAAATCCATCATCAAGATATGGAAGGAAATCAACCATATAAGGACGGATTAAATAAAGGTAGTAAAGGTTAGTTGGATAGTAGTATTGAAGTATTATATATTTTTTCAAGATAGTAATAATTTTCTTGAATGATTCATGATACTATGGACTTCTATTCATGGAGAATATTGTATTGTTGTCATTCAAGACAAATTAAATGTTTGATTACTCATACAGACAATGTCTTCTAAGAATGATTATGTTACCAATACTAAGGAAGAACATACTGTTGATGATGAAACTACATTATTATTAGGTGATCAGCAACATGTTGATGAAAAAAACAAAAACGACACAACATCACAGTTTTGAATTAAATTATTGAGGAAAAAAGTAATGGTGTAAAATTTAAGGCTTGTTGGAATCAACATGGCCAACCTATTGACCCAAATAAGTCAACAATCTTTAGTTATCTTGGGGTCACAATGGGGATGAATGTGCCGACTGAAATTGAATCATGGCGCCACATCCAACCTATAAATAATACAATCCTTTCAAAAGATATAATGGTAATGTTACAATAAATATTATCTATTTTTCTAAAAAATTATATAATGAAACATTGATTTAGTTTCCATTATTCCTTTTATTTTTTGTTTATTTTAGAATATTTTAATAATAAATTTGTCTTAATGGAAACTGGAAAAGCATATAAAGGCTTCCAGACACTTCTGATGAAGTTTGATCTTAGGGAATCTAAGGGGAAAATAAATCCCGACCCACCACTTAGGTATGATAGGGTGTTTTCTCAATTGAGGCTATATTAGGGAATGAAGTCAGTGTATGAGAAGATAAATATCGTGGTTTAATAGAAATGGAACCAAAATAATGTATATATAGAAATATTTAACTATTAAAAAATTTCAAAACAACATATTTATTTTGGTTAATGTTCCAGCAGTTTTCGAAACAATATAATCAAATCAATTATGGATATTATGTTTGAAAATTTATGAGAGAGATCGCAAAGCATGAAATGGCCATCATCCCCAAATAAATAATTTCTGAAGGTAATTAAAATTTCATTAAATATATTTTTTAATCATTTATTTTTATATTTTCTTAGTAATATCAAGATTGATGACAATAGATTTACTCAAAAAATCTATTTTTTTAGAGATGAGTGGGCATCGTATTTTTTTATAATGTATTCCAAAAACAAATTTATGTGATTACCTGCTATTTTTTGTGATCTAGTATGAGTTCTGAACTTCAAAAGATATTTTGGGAATGAATAATTAGTGTTATAATGATTATATATTATTTTTAATCACTTTCTCAATGAGAAGAATAATAGAGGAAATAAATTTTTTTAGAATCGTTGACCTGCGAATGATAAAAATATTAGGAAAATGAGGAGGTGTAAATGGAGGTGGAGGTGTAGGTGATGGAATAGGAAGAGTTGGAGGTGATGGTGGAGGTAGTGTCATAGTTCGAGACCAACGTGGAGGAGGAGGCAGAGGCAAAGACCGAGGTGGAGACCAAGGCGAAGGAGGATAAGAAGCACTGAAATGAAAAAAAACAAAATTATCATGAAATTAATTAGAATAAATATCCTACAATGATTTATTTTGATATAAAAATTGAAAATTCACACAACACTTATCACATAATATAAGATCCATTGTGTGTGTTTCAAGATTAAAATGTCATTTTAGTAAAAAAACACATGTGGCATACTAAAAACCAAGGAAACACATTTTGGTTATTTTGATACTTTAGAAAAATAATCCATGATTTATTTGGGACATATAGGTATCAGTCGCACCTCAATACAATGCACAGTGTGACAGGTATGACTCAAAGTTCATCTTTTTATTCAAAATTGACATTAATTTTCGTGAAGAAAAACTAAAATACTCAATACTACGAAAATGAATTCGTTATGTTCTTGAACTTCAATAAATTGGTTTATACATCATTTGGGATGTGTAAGGATTAGAAACACATCAATATGATGTAATTTGTGACAGTTATGACTCCATGTGCATCTTTTTATTCACAATTTATATTAATTTTAGTGAAAAAAACAACTGACATACTCAAAATTGTGAAAACACATTCAGATTATTTTAGTACTTTAAGAAAATGATCCATACAACATTTTTGAGATGTAGGGATCAGTCGTACTTCAATATGATGTGTGGTGTGACTCGTATTACTCCAAGTGTCTATTATTAGTTGAAAATTTAAATTTTAATAAAAAACGTGTCACCCATAGAAAACTAAGAAAATGTAATCATATTCTCTTAATAATTTGGTAAAATCATTCATAATTTATTTTCAATGTGTATGACTCAGCCTCATGTCAAACCCACATATGGTGACACCTGTGTGGATCAAAGTGTGTGTTTCAAGTTTAAAATGGCATTTTAGTAAAAAAACACATGTGGCATACTCAAATAAAAGAAAACACATTCATATTTTTTACTTTATTAAAAACATATATGGGTCATTTGGGACATGTATGGATCATACGCACCTCAATACGATGAACTTTGTGACAGGTATGACTCCAAGTGTGTCTTTTTATTCAAAATATAGAATAATTTAAGTGAAAAAAACAACTAACATTCTCAGAACAAATAAAACACATTGTAATTGTTTGGTAATTTAGTAAAATTATCCATATATAATTTTGGAAATGTAGGTATCATCCTCACCTCAATCGGTCGCACAGTGTAACTGGTATGACTCCAACTGTGCCTTTTTATTTAGAATTGACATTAATTTTAGTGAAAAAAACAACTGACATACTCCAAACTAAGAAAATTCCTTTGGATTGTGTTTTTAATTTAGGAAAACTATAAATACATAATTTTTGAGGTGTGGGGATTAGTGTCACCTCAATCAGAGATATTGTGTGATCGGTATAACTCCAAGTGTCTGTTATGAGTTTAAAATGGACATTTTAATACAAACATTATCACTCACTGAAAGATAGGTAAATGTACTCATATATTCTTGTTAATTAGAGAAAATAATTAATAGTTCACTTGTGATTTATATGAATTTTGCTCACATCAAACCCACACATGATACTGCATGTATGGCTTGAAGTGTGTGATTCTAGTTTAAAGTGACATTTTAGTAAAAAACACATGTTTCATACTCAAAAATAAGGAAACACATTCATATTATTTTGGTACTATATAAAAACAATAAATTATTCATTTGGGATGTTTAGGGATTGGTCACACCTAAATAAAATGCACAGTGTAACCAGTATGACGCCAAGTGTGTATTTTCATTCACAATTCACATTAATTTTAGTGAAAAAAAACAACTAACAAGCTCAAAATAGAGAAAACTAATTCATATTATTTTGGTACTTTAGTAAAATTATTTATCTATCATCATTTTTTTTGGATCATCTTCACCACAATCTGATGCATGTTGTGACCAATATAACTCCAGCTGCATCTTTTTATTCAAAATTTTGATTAATTTTAGTAAGCAAATAACTAAAATTGTCAAACTGACCAAACACATTAAGATTATTTTAGTACATTATGAAAACAATCCATATGTTTTGATGCTACTTTTTCATCATAGAGTCTAAATGAAATGAAAACAGAAATACCTCAATAAGGATGATTCATCCTTTGAATAAACATCAAAAAAAGAGAAATGGAATAACAAGGAGAACATTGCACATAGGTCATGTAAGTTCCAGCATGGTCGCATAAGTAGACTTGCGCGCTGCCCAAATGGGCACGCAGGTGACTTGCATGCCCTATTTGAAAATCTCCCAGGGTCTTCTCCAGACTATAAATAACCTGGTGGGCCCCCCATTTGAGAGGAATTTTTTTCCAGAATTCAAATACAGAGCTCTGAACACCCAAGTCTCTTCTTCAAGTCTTCCAAACACGTCTAGGGTAATTATTTACCTAGAATGGAAGGTCTAAACAATAGGAGTAAGGTCTAAGTGTTAGAATTCACTAACACTTGCGCACCTGAGTGTTTTACCCTTAAGGGAAATGGACACACATGCGCACCTCCTTACCTACTCATTGAAACTTGCGAGCCACTCTTCTGGAGGTACCTCGGGATAATTCTAAAGGCTTTGATCAAGGATCGCCCAAGTATTACCCTACTAGTTAACAATTGCACAGGTACCCATGTGTCGCGCAAGTATACCTACGTGACCAGGACTTACGTGCCCATGCAGTACTTGCGCGACCCCCCAGGACTTGCACGCCGTTTTATTTTTTGGATGCCATTTTTGCCCATTTAAACCCTCTTATGCCATTCCACCTCTCCTATTCAAGAATTAGTCTTCAAGACACTCTTCAAATACATTTATGGCATGTTTTCCTGATTGACTTCCTTATCCGAAAGGAATTCTGTGGAAAATATCTCAAAACCTAGTGATTTACACATCTTTATTTCACTAAAATTAGATATTTCATTCATTCAACCTCATCCTTTAAGATGAGAGAATCCTATTGTGGGCATCCTCTTTAGGATTAATCCCCAAGTCCCCATTAACTTGGGAATCCTCTTTAGGAGTAATCCAAAAGTCCTAATTAACTTGGGCATTCTCTTTAGGAGTAAGCCCCAAGTCCTCAATAACTTGGGCATCCTCCTTAGGAGTAAGCCCCAATCAGAATTTCTCTTAACCTGGGCCTCCTTTTCAAGAGTAAGTCCCAGTCCAAGTTCTCTTAATTGGGCATACTCTTTAGGAGTAATCCCCAAGTCCCCTAATTTGGGCATCTTTCTCAGGAGTAATCCCCAACCATAATTCCTTTAACCTGGTCCTCCTTTTCAGGAATAAACCCCATATTCAAATCTACAAATGTGGGCATCCTCTTTAGGAGTACTCCCCAAGTCCCTTAATTTTAACATGGGCCTCCTCATTAGGAGTAAGCCCTAATTTTCAAATCCTTTTAACCTGGGCCTCCTTTTTAGGAGTAATCCTCAGTCTTAAATTTCTCTTAACCAGTCCTAATTTACTTTCGATCTAGGCTCCCTTCTCAGGAGTAAAGCCCAATAATAAGTCCCCTCCTAACTTGGGCATCTTCCTTAAGAGTAAGCCCCAAGATTAGAGTATCCAAATCTCCATAAAGCACATATACCTTTATCGGACTTGTTCCTAGATTTATTCCCTAAAGTAAATCTTAATCCTGATCTATTTGGGTAATCATACATATATAAGCCCCACATCATTGCATCTTTGGTGGCACAATTTTCTGATTTCACCAATACCTCTTGTTTCTCACACCGAGCATGAATCACGTGACCTTAATGTGTAATAGTAATCATGACATCTTTCTTTGAGACATCAATCATACAGAAACATCATACTCCCTTAATCGAACTACGTGGGTTCTGATTCCTTTTCTAAAACAAAGGATACGTATATAGCCCATCTGTGGGTACGATCCCAACTCTGAAATAATCCATGTCCTTCTGAATGACAAATAAACTTCAAGTGTCCCACTGAGTGGCTTTAAAACTAGTATGGTTATCATAATGACCAATAAACTTTTATGTATTAAAGGATACCATTAAGTAAGAATCTAAAACAAATGCAGATGATTCTCTATCGATTAAGAACATCGAATACATATAAAAGATTCTCTAAATTTCCTAAATATTTAATCATTGATTGTCGGATCTAAAGGAAAGCTCATTTTATACTTGGTAATGTAATAAGGATTCACAAACATAACTTAAATCTATAAAGAGAGTCCTGAAGTAGACAATACTTCCCCTAAAAAAGGTGTGATGAGTCCGACCTCCCATCCTCTCGACCAATTAAAATTTCTAAGGCTCATCAGTCCACAACTAATGAGCACCTACCTTTGGAGAGTTGGTCAAATGTATATGGAATCATTGGTTGTTTACAGTTCTACGAATAAACCCATTAGAAACCGATTGGAATATTTTAACCTTCAAACAACGAGGTCATCCCCAATTTTAGAGGAAACAAAAAATGGTGAACCCGACGTGAGTCCTTAACCAAGTTAAAATGATGATTTTCTTATATGTTAGGCCCATATTTAAACTCAATGAGAGGGCCAACAAGGAAATCAATAACATATTTTCTCATCCAAAAGATGTAGTGGCCAAACTTATCTTGATTATGTCTGTTATATTAAATAGGCACTCTTTTCCAAGATCTTCTACATTAAGAAAATGGATTCTCTCAAGTTTACACCTGTGAATACATCTTCTGTGAGAACTTATACTTCAAATGCCACTACTGCTACTTCTACTGGATCATCGTCTGCTCTTAGGATGACATAACCTACTCAGAGTCTTCAACATTGGGTATCAAATGCGCTGGTTAAGGAGTATCATCAAAACAGTACTATTCTGACTCTGGAGGCTGCTCGACAAGCCCTTCAAGTCAATAATTCAACCTGGTTGTCCGGACAGCAACAGCCAGGGATTAAGAAGCAGGCGGTGCTAACCACCGTTTCTAATTGTTTCGGGTAGTTATCCACGGAATGAAATCAACATTCACTCCCATATTCTGAGGAGGTGAATGAGCAGGTCCCTCAGGTCCTTAATTCAAGGATACATGAGTCCTTACCGAGTGCTCCCATCAACAATCGATGCCAGACTCGTGTGGCAGTGTGCCCTCAACATGATGAGGGTATCGACTCTAGGCGTTCGGCTCAGGTTCCTCGAACCCAAGCAGGAAAGACGAACCACCAGAGGCGACAACCAGTTAACAGTGAGTAGTTTCTTATCTCTTCTGTTTCTGGAGAATTACACCAACCTAACTTGGTGGCAAGAAACGAGTGGGCATACATACCCGTCTGTTTTAATTTTGATTCCCATTAGACTCTTCTGGAAGCATCACGCCAATCCCACCAGGAAATTTCAGTAGATTACTATAGATAGGAACGTACACCTGTTTATAAATCATCAGCTAGTTAGCAGACTCATATGACTACTTATGATGGATCTTTTCAACCATGTTTAGCGAAGTGCAATCAGAAGGCACACACACCTGCTAGTATTGATCAAGCTTACCAACAGTCGTGTTTGGTATCACTCGGAGAAGTCAGTCAGAAAGCTCCGGTGACAAACAGGAGGCAGACTCAACTCTCTATTCCCACACATGAGTATTATCAGGATTCACTGATAGGAAAAGGAGGACAGGAGCAGGAAGACACACCTACTCTAAGCATGGAATGGACATATATCCCCACTCCAACTGCTGAAGTCACCAAGCATATTCTATCAATGGTGAAAGAGAATAATCAAATCTCTGCTCATATTCTGGATGCCTGCTAGGATATTATAATAGCTTCAGCAGCATCTCTACGAAAGACACATAAGTCTATCCCTACCAGTGGAGTGACACATCAAAAGTTTACTAAGGAACAGAAACACACCTCTATTCCAGTCCAAGAGGTTTGTGGAGAGTACTCCCCCATATTATACGGACAACCAAGTCAGGAACATATGCCTAGTTTGAGCGGAGATAATCAGCCTAACCTGATCATTTCTCTTGAGCAGGAACATACACCTGCCAAATTGAGTAAGAAGGCGTATAAGAATAAGACATGCCTAGCACAGTTAAGAAATCAAGAGCCAATCTGTAACAAGGCCTTGCTCGCTGCTGGAGTTCTTGAAGCCCTCAGACAATTATATGTTGGAATCCAATATTCTACTCCCTCATTTCCCAATAGATGGTAAATTAATTCTGAAGGAATTCAACAGACACTTCCTCATGAAGTCTTGCTTCATGACAGTTCGGTTGATCTTGACGTTTCATCTTTAGATGAGAGCTACAATAACCATCTGTGTGGCCAGAAGAACAAGGACAAAGATATCTCATCTTTTGTTGTATCACACCATAGTGGTCCTCCCCATGATGATGAATTTTTCTGCGAAAGTTCTCTCTGCTGTAGTGATGCACATTGCCCAGAAAATGCTCCAGTGGACAATGTAGTGCCGAGAAATCCCTCTTATCTTGAGGCACTTTAAAAAGTAAATCCAGTCATGTCTGATGCTTTATCATCAGCAAGTGAAATACTTTCTCGATCAGAAGATAGCCTGGGGTGTAGGTCATTCTCCGAACCACCCCCGGGACATTCATCTTCTAGTTTGATTAGTGAATTCTCTACCAATCCTGTTGAATCCAATGAAACAACAAGGAAGCACATTCTCTGGTCAAATCAGCTGGAAGAATCTTCATTGAATGATAAAGAGGAAATGCTGAACATGAGAAAACAACTGAAAAAAGGTGAAGTGCCAGTCATGTTTTGGCCTCTAGTTGACTCTCAATATGATATTCTAGAGATGTTGAAGGAATATGGAATTCATGATATTCGTCTTAACATATGGAAAACTCTTTGTCTGTTAAAAAAAAGTATTATCTTATGATGAATATGAAAATTATGTTAAGATAATATAAGGGTTACAACGTCAGATTGATTCGGCATCTCTATCAGTCTCTCGATATCCGAATACTGAAAAACAACTGAGATCCCTTCAACATTCATGCCTTGGAGGACTAAGAAGATTGGGCCATTTAATTTCCAATGCCCCATCTAGTATTCATGTCAGAGGATGGGGTGTTCATGGAGCACTACATTTCACTGTGCTTTTTAGTCAGCAAATCCCTCCAAAAATGGTTTCATGAAATGTTATTGCCCATGGCCGGCCAAAGTCAATGGGCTTTGTTTTTAATCAAAAGCTTTCCCAAGAACAGGCTTCGAATAGTTCCTCTCAAAATCAAGAATACATAGAAAAAGTTTTCGAATTACTCCTGCATCAAGCAAATGAGAATATTTAACAAGCCTCTCATATGGAGAAAGCATATCATCAAGTGACAGGAGTGTCAGAAATCATCCAATGGTCTTTTGAACCAGGTGATAAAAGTGGATGTCGATTGATGCATACAGCTAATTTCCGAACTAAGGTCTGCAAGATCAGGAGAGATTTTAAGAATGTCTAAGACATATCATGTCAAGAACCACCCTAGCTTGCTAGACTGGGGACTCTTTTAACCCAACCCTTAAAATCAACAAATAGGATTTGAGGAGTTGATCAAAGACAACAAGAACAGCCCCAGTCCACCGGATTGGGAACTTTTTCAAATCATCAATCCCCTCCTTAGCGAAAGTTGGTCTTCTATCGATAGGGGAAGAAGCCACAAGAGCAATGAAGAGCCAAATTATCAGGAGATTCTCTCCAAATTATGGTTCACCAAGAGGTTACTAAGGGATCAAATCAACAAAAGGAAATGTATCATCAGGGACATGGAAGAAGACAATATCGCATAAATGCCGATAGAAGAAATGCAATGTGTTATGCATCAATCAATGTCATCAATGTCGTAGTTTCTGATCCACCAGATGAGGCTTACTTGGAGGGATCATATGAAGAGGTTCTTGCTCAAGAAGTTGTATGCATAGAAACAAATGAAGAAGGTGTGCATACACAAAATCAAAGGATTACCCAAAATTTATGTAATTCTTCAAGTAACCCACTTCCCCCTCTCCAAAAGGGCGCAAACAAGGGGAAAGGGAAGAATCAGGTTACATACCCTTCCTCTGGAGAAGTCCAATTGCTCTCACTAGAGCAAATATTTTCACAACAGGAGGAAGAAATGAAATAATTAAGGAGGTTGAATGCAGAACTATTTCATAGTAGTCTTCCTCCTAAGCGTGCTGAGTTAGTCAGCCAAGAGAATTTGTTGGGGATACTAAGATGGATCAAGAATATCCTCCTATATTAGCACACCCTCACAGGTCTAATCCTAAGGGTCAAGTGCAACAAAAATGGGCGATTCTACCATTAGTTGTAGTACCAACCACCACATTTGTACCAGCTCCAGTCATTGCACCTATTCAGGTCTAGGCTCAACCAGATATTTCTCAAAAGATAATAACTACTATTGAGTCGTTAATAGCTCAGTTGGAAGATATGGAGGGAAAACGTGCTCAAATTCAACAAGAAAAGAGAGCTTACCCTGAATGGGTAGATTCAGTCCCTCCCCCATAAAGTTTTGGGAATCCTGTATTCCCTATTTTCAATGGATTAGGTGATCCTAAACATCATTTGATGCATTACGTGTCTTGTTGCAATCCTGTGATGGGAACACCAGAACAGCAAGATGCAGTGAAACTCAGATGCTTCGTGCGAACCTTGCAAGGACCAGATTTTGTCTGGTACACAAGCTTGCAATCCAGGACAATTACTAGATGAGAGGATTTTCGCCAAAAATTCCTTCATCAGTTCAGCTCAATATTTCCAAAGACAATAGTTTTTTATCTTTAAACTGTAATCAAAGGGAGATTGAAAGGTTTTTAGATTTCATTGCTCACTGGAAGGGATTAACATATTTCTTAAGCTTAGAACTCCCTCAAGAAGAACTATTGCCAATCTGTGCGGCAAATCTTCATGACAAATTACGCACACCGTTGATCCTTGTGAAATACACAGGAGGGTTTTGGGACCTTACTTTAATCTCTCAACAGATTGAAGATTCTCTTATAAAGACTAAGGATAAAGTTCTAGTAATTCCATCAGCTCCAGGAAGGAGAATCTGTAAAGAAGAGACTGCTACAGTTATGCTAAAAACAAGCAGCTGTACTTGCTTCTACTTGAAGGCCTTCATCTTCTCGAAGGGTTCTGCCTCCTGAGCATCAACAATATAGGCCATTTCATCAATACGATCAAAGAGATCAAAGATGGAAACAATTTGAGGATCTGAAGATAAAAACATACTCTTTCTGAAATGAACAAGTTCCTGGTTACTTGATTTTAGCTCTGGAAAATAATTTGGTTCAATTGCCAAGGCCCAAATGGACAAACAAGGAAGGATATTAAGACCGTCCCAATTATTTCTGATACAGATCCAGAGAAGGAGGGTGAGTGGAATGAAGTCAAGAAAAAAAATGCGCAAAAATATGATGATTGTATGGTTAGAAAAATGATCAACCGAACTCATTCCATTTTGCGAACGAAATTGGAGAAACCAATTTTTCCTTCAGCCATGAATGTCGCAGAAAAACCCTCTTCATCAGAGTGAAAATCCTCAAAGAAATGGAATGATTCAAAGAAAGAAATAGAATGAGAGGAAGATGAGTATGGGTCAAAGCCTAAGTTGTCTTTGACTCTGGCAGATTTCATGCCATCTACTTCAAATTCTTGGGCACCGCCCCACTAAATGGAACAGCCTAAATAGGCTAATTAGGCAGAGTCTTCATCGGATGAAGAGTTGATTTTTGGTTTTGTTAATATGATTCAAATAATAGATCCATATGCCAGTTGCAGTTTTTATTTTGATGAGCCCGAATTCCTTGTATCAGACAGAGGAATCAGAGGAAGTTATAGTGGCTCAGGATACAGGGGAATACATGGATCTTTTAGAGGAAACTATTCCAATTCAACCCTGCTAGAACTATGTATGTAGCAGAAACTCGTAGTAGAGGCCTTCAATGAGCTCAACAAGAACAAGCAAGTTCTTCCACACAAGGTAGACTCAGTCCTAGCACAATTATTTTGGAAGATCGGTTGAAGGTTCCATCTTCTTACTCTCAGCAAGTAAATAGACATAATTAGTCTAATCTTCCAAAGCCAGGAGTTTTACCAACTCTTATCTCGGTACAAGATGCATCAAATTCCAAAGCATCAACTTCCAAGGAAGCAACTAAACCACATGTTTCTGTTGGGAAACGCAGACCTTTGGATCATAAGTATGATATATTGAAACACCTGGCCCAAATACTGGCCAAGTTATCAATTTAATATGCCAAGAATTTATCGAAGGATATTCGAGATGCACACATCGAGGTTTTGTCGAGTCCTCAGTTGTTTGAGACTGAAATTGCTACAGCTTAAGTCTACCATGTAGAAAATAATCCTGCAGAATTCCATGTAGTAATATCTTTTACTGATGAATATGATGTCGTGCATGTACATATTAGACCTTTGTACTTATATGGAAAGTTCAATGGTGTAGACATCTGAATAGTTTTCATTGATAATGGTTCAAGAGTCAACCTTATGCCCATTCGTACACTTTGTCGATTAGTCCTCATAGAATCTGATTTATCTCCTTCAACTATGATGTTACAAGGATATGATAAAAATGTACAAGAACCACTGGGTGAGATTACACTCAGAACTCAGTTTCAAGATCTTGTGTCCAATTCAGATTCCATGGTTGTTGATCAAGACTCAGCCTTCAGCATATTACTTGGAAGACCCTAGCTACATCAACATACGGCTATCCCTTCATCATACCATCAATGTCTCAAGTATTATTTTGATGTTCAAGTTGAGACATTATATGGTGATAAGTCCCCATTCATGACATTTGAATCTCAATACATTGGGGAATAATTCTACCACATGAAGGGAAAGGATGAATCTACAACAAATGAGATTACCAAAGTTAATGCTCCGTAAGGTTTGGAAAAGATTCCAATAAACCCCTTAGCATATGTGAGTACAGATGATGTGTTGCCTATCAGTCAAATTGACAGGATAGACCCAAATTAAAATACTCTTATGGAAAGATCCATAATGTGAATTATGGAAATTGATCAAGACAACATGGGAGAAATTGGTGATCCACCAAGCAATGATGAAAGCTCAAATAGAGATGTCTTCATTTCATCTGCTGAAATCCAGCAAGTCTATACTTTTCCAATTAGTCTAGAAGAAGTTATAGAAATGTTAGAGGTTACTGATGATGTTGATTCTAAATCCCTCATATCCTCTTTATTACCCAAGGAAGACCCTTCATCATCAATCGGGTCAGAAATGGAAGCTTCTTTTTTAAGATGTTCAAATTTTAACTTTTCTTCTGATCATGGAAATTTTGCTTCATCATCTACTATGCAAGTAGAGACAGAGGAAATAGCACATGTTGAAGAAGACGAAGAAGAATATCTCAGGGATGCTCCTCCTACATTTGAAGAGGGTATCTCTACCACTGTGGGTGAACTTAGAGAAATCAATCTAGGTAGAAAAGAAGATCCACACCCCCACTTTAATCAGTGCAGCCATGACTCTTGAAGAGCAAGAGATTTATATTTCCTTTCTAAAGAAAGATCGATATATATTTGCTTGGATATATACAGGGATGCCAAGGCTTGATACTGATGTTTCCAATCATCGTTTCAATTTTCCAGAAGAACATCGAGGATTCAAACAAGCTGCTAGAAGAACACACCCATCCTATGCTTCCAAAATTGAAGATGAAGTGGATAAGTTCATCAAAGATAACATCATCAGAAAAGTTCAATATCCCAAGTGGTGGACTAATATTGTCTCAGTTAAAAGGAAAAATGGGAAAATTAGAGTTTGCATTGATTTCAGAGTTCTTAATCGGCATTGTCCTATGGATGATTTTTCAGTTCTGATTACAGAACTCTTGATTGATGAGACAGCAGGCTATGAAGCACTTTCCTTCATGGATGGATATTATGGACATAATCAAATCTGAATGGCTCCAGAAGATGAAGAATATAAATCCTTCAGAGCCCCTCGGGGTGTGTTTTGCTATCAGGTAATGCCCTTTGGCCTAAAGAATGCAGGCGCAACATATCAGTGTGTCATGCATCGTATCTTCAAACCCTTTTTAAGGAAGTTTGTTGAATTTTATGTGGACGATTTGCTGGTTAAATAAAAACAGTTTTCTAATCACTTGGATGATTTGGAAGTCATATTCTGCAAGCTTTGAAAACATAATTTGAAGATGAACCCCTTAAAATGTGCTTTCGGGGTAACCTGAGGAAAATTTCTCTGCTTTGTTGTACGCCATCATGGTATTGAAGTCGATCCTGAGAAGACAAAGTCAATCCTTGGTATGTCACCTCCTCGAAATTTAAAATAATTGAGAGGACTTCAAGGACCCTTAGCCTATATTCGGTATTTCATCGCCAATTTGGCAGGCAAAAGTCTACCCTTCACCAAATTGATGAAGAAGGGAGTCACTTATAACTGGATTGAAGAATGTCAAGAAGCATTTGATATTCTCAAGAAGTATCTCTTCAGTCCACAAGTGTTAATGCCACCTTTTATAGGAAGACCACTTATCCCCTATGTAACAACTCTAGAGTGATTGTTGGATGCCTTTCTTGCTCAGAAGAATGGTGCTGGGAATGAAAACAGTCTCTATTATCTCAGCCGGACTATGCTTGAAGCAGAAACCTGATACTAAAATATTGAGAAGTGCTGCCTAGCATTGATCTTTGTAGTTCAGAAGTTGAGACACTACTTACAACATCATGTGGTCCAATTGTTATCTCGCAATAACCCGCTCAATTTCATCCTTAGTCGTCCAATGCTTACAGGATGTTTGGCAAGGTGGGCAGTTATTTTACAGCAGTTTTACATTCAGTATGGGTCTCAAAAGGAAATAAAGGGCCAAGATATGGCTGATTTCCTAGCTGAAAACCCTTCAATGGAAGACACAACTTCAGATATTGAACTTCCTGATGAGGAAGTCTTCTCTATTCAAGATAGTCTTCAGGTATGGGAAATGTACTTTGATGGTGCTTCTATAAGTCCAACAGGGAAAAAAATGGAAAATTCTAAACTCAAAAAGTTGGCTTAGGAATTGTACTCATTTCTCCAGAAAAGGTAATTTTACCTTATTCCTTATTATTATTGGGAGGCGGTACAAATAATGAAGTGGAATACCAAGCTCATATTGTAGTATTGGAGTTGGTGCTTCAAGGACAAGTGAATCACTTAAATGGGAAAGGTGATTCAGACCTGGTAATCAAACAAGTCAATGGGTATTATTCCATCCGAAAAGAAGAACTAATCCCTTTGTATGATTATGTCAGAGAGTTAATGGCAGAGTTTCTTTCGGAACCAATATTTTATTATGTCCCAAGATCACAGAATGCTCAAGATGAAGCCCTGGCTAACATAGCCACAGCTCTGGCAGATCCAAATCAGGACAAAACAACCATTAGTATTGCCCACCGTCGTACAATTTCACCTTATGTTTGAACAAAAATAGAAGAGATCAATGAAATTAGTCTGATTCCTGAACCGTATGGTCACACTATAGGATGGATGACAGCTATCAGGGAATACCTACAAAATAGAACACTTCCACATGATAGAGCTGGGAAAGAACAAATCTGGTGACGTGGGGTCAATTTTAATCTTTATGATATCCAAGATCACCTAGAGAAAATTATCTACAAGCGTGGTTTTGATGGAGTTCTCTTCAGATGAATTGATGGTGAAGAGACAATGGCTATCATGAAAGAAGTGCATGCAGGAGTCAGTGGTGCCCACCAGTCTGGACATAGACTGTCTGATCAGATTTGAAGGCTTGGATACTTTTAGCCTTCAATGATACAAGATTGTGTTGATTTCATAAATAAGTGTCATTCATACCAAGTACATACCAACTTCATTCATCAACCTCCAGAGTTTCTTCATACTGCTAAATACTCGTGGCCATTTTCCACATGGGGAATGGATGTGGTGGGACCTTACCCTTCAGCTACGGCCAAGCAGTTTAAGTATATTCTTGCTGCTAATGACTTCTTTTCCAAATGGGAAGAGGCAATGCCTCTTAAAGAAGTTAGTTCTAAAAGCATTTTTGGCTTCATCAAGTCTAACATCATTACTAGATTTGGTGTCCCTCATACCGTATTAATTTACAATGGCACCAACTTCTGTTCATCTGAGGTGAAGAAGTAGTATTAAGAATACAAAATCAAATCCAATCATTCATCTCGGTATCATGCAGTGACCAATGGACAAATAGAAGATTTCAACAAGACTCTGTCAAATATACTACAAAAGATGGTGGATAAAGATAAGAAGTCATGGCCTGATAAACTCTTTCATGCGTTATGGGCTTATGGAACTACCACCCACACTGTAACACGATCAACTCCATATTCACTAGTATATGGAACGGAAGCAGTCTTTCCCATTGAAGTTCAATTACCTTCGCTCAGAGTAGGAATTTTTGATCAATCATCTATAGATGAACAATCTCAAAAGTGATTGAATGAATTGGAATAGTTTGATGAGAAAGGATTGTGCACTCTGCACCACTTGGAAGTCTATCAGAATCGAGTAGGATGAGCTTTCAACAAAAAAGTTTGTCTTTATTCATTCGTTCATGGAGAATTGGTATTAGTTCTCGGAACTCCAATGATACTAGGAAAGAAACCTCCCAAGCTTGAACCAAATTGGGAAGGACCTTATTCAATACATAACGTCTATTCCAATGGAGCTTATTCTTTAATCTCAATGGATGGAGGACTCATCACTACTCCAACCAATGCCATATTTCTAAAGAAGTATTTTCTATAAACACAAAATACACCATCCACAGTCCATGCATATGACCTTAAACTATTTCCATGTCCCTTGCGTCCAACACGATGTTAAACTGCACCATCTACAGTCTATGCATATGACCTTAAACTATTTGCATGTACCGTACGTCTAGCATGATGTTAAACTGCACCATCCATGGTCCTTACATATGACATTATACTATCTCTGTTACTTTTATCCAACATGACGTTAAACTATAACGTCCTAGCTACACGATTCTAAACTGTACAGAAGTCCCTTACGTCCAGTAAGACGTTAAACTGTATAACCAACAGTCCATGCATATGACCTTAACCTATTCTCACTTTCGTCCAACATGACGCTAAACTGTATCGTCCTTTTATTCGTCCAACATGACGTTAAAATGTGAAAAAAGTCCCTAATTCGTCCAACATGATGTTAAAATGTGTCCTCTTTTGTCCTTACTGCATGAAATTAAACTGCACAGTCCCCTTTTTTGTCCAACATGAAATTAAATTGTATTGTCTTCTTTTTCCTAACTAGATGATGCTAAACTATATTGAAATCCCTTAATACATCCAACATTATGTTAAACTGTATTTTTGTCCTTGCTACATTACACTAAAATGTGCAGCACCAATAGTCCTAACTGCAAGACTTTAAACTGAATAATCATTTCATATATCCTACGTGGCATTAAACTGTTCATCTTTAAGGTTGTTGTTAGCGCTTGTTTCTCACACCGAGTATGACTCATGTGAGCTTAGAGAAAATTTCAACCATAACACCCTCTTTGGGCTACTAACCACACGTAAGTCCCAACATCATTTTTTAGGTCGTTGTCCCCAAAACAACTTGATCACTAATTCATTCTTTAATTGAACTACACAGACTTTGATCCTTTCCTTCCAAGAAGGGTACGTAGGCAAACTCCCAAGGTTCAATCCCAAAACCAATCACTTCACATCGGTTCACCTTCATCTCATATGATGTTGATAGGTGAAACCACTCCCAGAATCAATATCTTTACATTAGTTCACCTTCGTCCTTGCTATACGATGTTAAACTATACAACACTTTTGTCCTGTATGAAAATAAACTACAATATTCTTGGATACCATCACCTGAGAGGGAATCATTATTTACATTGATTTTCAATCATGTTATATTCAAAAAAAATTATGTGCATACATGGAAATACCTAAACCTTTTATCTTGGGTTAGACCATCATTGCACTAAAGTACCCTTTCATCCTTCACATGTACGAACCAAATTTGTACAGAACGTATTTCTAGAACTACATTGGATTGATTCCAATCCTTATGAGATATGTAGGAATGTTCAAGTGTCCCTCAAATCCATCCCCAAGTCTTTTGGGCCTAACCCCAAATTCTACTTTCAGTCCCCTGGATGAAAAGTCCCCATGAAAACACACACTGTGTATTTCTTATAATGGTCTGAGTTCTATGACCCTAAACTAAGATCTCCCACACATTCGTCCCCCATGACGTTAAATTTCATTTCAATAACTACGTACTGCTTGATTCCCATCCTTATGGGATACGTAGTGAAGTCCAAATATTTCAAATTAGGATCCAGCAATAACATGATTATGGTTAGCATTGATCTACGTATCTCTAAATACATCAGACAATACCCATATTTATGTGTCATAATCCTAGTCTTGAATACATCCAGATCTTCATAATCCTTTTCTTGACTTCTGGTCACAAAATGTCCAATTTCTAAGAATTATTTTGCCTGACCATGCAGCATTTTCCCTTAGGCGGCCTTGTATAAACAGTCTACATAATAGACGTGCCAGCCAAAAGATGCTATTATTTGACTATGCAGCCAATTCCCTTAGGCGGCCCGGCATAAATCAACCCCCTAACGGGTTTTTCAAAAAGTGGTAACTTCATTCATGGGAGGAAAATTGCTTTTTTCCTTAGTTGTCTTAATGAAAATATGTAGGGATCCATAAAAAAAATGGCCACCCTTATCATATCTATCCCATAATCTTTTTCAGGATCTTAAATTATCCAAGTCTATGGTTTATATTTTCCTTCTCATCGTTTGGGTCAGACCTTCGTAGGAGTAACATTTATCCAATTCTTAGACAATCCTGTTTGGAAATATCTTCTCCATATTCAAGTACCTCTCTCCATACAACAAACTCTATATTTTGGAAAATATGAATCCACATAAACTTTCACTGGATTCTTAGTAGTAGAAAAGTAAATTTTTGAGATTTCATTTTCCAGACTATGCAGCATGCGCCCTTAGGCAGTCTGGAATAATTTGTCTACATACCGGACCTGTCATCCAAAAGATGCTATTTATTTGATTATTCAGCCAATGCCCTTAGGTGGACCGGCATAATTCAACCCCTTAACGGGTTTGCTAAATAATGGTAACTTCATTCTTGGGAACTACTTCTTCTAATTCCATTTATCTCTTTTTCATATCATTCCTCAGATTCAAATTTTCTTAAGACATAGTTTACATTTTTTCCCTCATACATGAGTGTGGTAAAATATTTTTAGATAAGTTTTCAATTAATTGAGTCAATTTTAAACCATTTCGGTCAAAGCTATTTCGACCTTAAACATTAGCCTCTTAATGTCCGACGTGCATGACTTTAAAATGCCAACAAAAGACAAGGGAACTCTGAATAAAAGTTATGTTCCGTCTCACTAAACATACATTTGGTATGATTTAGGAAATATTGAGCAATTAAAAGATTAAAAGTTTGTAGGGTTATTTATAATAATCCTAGTAAAAATAAAACCATGCTTACTAAGCCCATTGGCTTAGGTAAAAATCTAAAGCAAGTAACAAAGGAAAATACGTGCACAAGTGATCGAAGATGAAAGCATTCTTTCCCTTTAGTGTACAAGAGATTAGAAGGATGTACACAGATTGGAGTCTCTTCTTTTTTCTAGGAAATTACAAGAGGATATCAACGTAAGTCATCACTTGATGAACAGAATCCTGAGCTTCATCAGAAGTTACTTAAATCTCATGCACCTGACCAACTTCACATTTTTCAGCTTGATGGAGTTATTTCTTGGAATCTACAATGGCTTTCATACCGTTTGTTTGAGATCCCCCCAACAAATTATTGAGTTGGTCAAGTTCCCCAGTAACAGAATATAACTTTTGTTGAAGGTGAATCTGCTAGATGACTTTATCTTTGATCTTATGCTTCATCTCCTTCATCTTGGAAGCATAGTCAGCCTCAACTCGGGATATTGTAGCCTCAAATTCACTGATGTTGACTGACATCATTACCCTGGTCAGATCTTCATGGCACTTTTTCTCCTGCTCCCTTCTTAGGATGACTAGTTTCACTGCGGTATGGATCTCTTGATATCCAAAACCGCCAAGTCCTAGCATGACAAACAGGGATGAAAATCGAGGGATCTTCGATGATATCTCTTCTAAAGGCACCTCAGATATGATTTTCCATATGTTGTTTCATGCCTTGCATTGTGAAAAGATGAGCGCCTTAAGTACCTCAGGGTCTGATTCGACATCATCATCAATGGGGGGCATGTAATCTAGTATTAACGCACTTACTAAAGTGCCCTATTTTGCTCCTTCCCCCCTGACCCTGTTTGATTCACCTTCTACTATTGTTTGGGCGGAAGTTGGGACTTCACCTCTAGATATGTCCATTGAAGTTGATAGCCCTGTTTGATCAATTAGAAGTATGGTTAGTTTCAAACAACAATGAAAGTTGGTTGCCTATCTTGAAAACCCAGTACAATCATTACCTAGCATTAGATCAATAGCACGAGAAGACTCCTCCCCATCTTTCCCAGTTTCAACAGGATCTTAAAGATGGGTCTCAGGAGGGTTCATTGGGTTTCTCTCCACTTGAACTAATGTTTCTACAATGGTAGGGTTAACAGCATTGTCCACACCCTCTTCAGGCATTGGCAGTTCAGCAACTTCTTTGGATATAACTACATATTATTTTCAATAATGATTAGAAGTGTAAATTATAAGAAAATTTATCATACGAAGGATAACACTCACATCCAAGATCTTCTAAATCAGATGATAACTTAGCATGATCAAACAATTCTTCAAAAGACATGCCAAGACACATCATTTCGTCCAATGATATTTCAGAATCCTGGTTAGTCTCACCAGTGGGAGCATTTGATGTGTCTTCTTGGCAGCCTTCATCCTGCAGTCCCTATCCCTGGATTGCTTTTTCAGGAGGGATGGAAGATTCAGTTTCTGTGGCCTCCAATGATTTTGGTGCAGGTGTTATACCTAAAATATCATAGGATGAAAGTCAGTCGATGTTTCATTAAACATTTTTTGAAGCATTGTTAACTTACCAGCAGAAAGTTCTTCTCTTCTTTCAACAGTAGCAGGAGGGATACTGGGAACAGATGCTGGCTCTTCTCTTGGAGCAGCCAAGTCAGCCAGAATTTGCAATTGTTCCACAGCACCCTCTGTGGTCCTCAAAGGAGGATTAGTCCTTTCCCTCAAAGGGGAAATTTAAGAAGCTAATGTAATCCCAAGGAAAATGAGCAATCTTTTCATGGTTTAAGAATCATGATTATCCTAAGGACTTACCGCTACTAATGAAGAATTTATCTGTAGACTTCTTCCTCCGATGCATTTTCTTCTTTGGCTTTTTGAGAGTATCAACAGTCTCCCTTACAGCCACTTGAATTGGAGAATGGAAGGCTATGTCCAACTCTTCATTCATAGCCTGCTGGCGAGGAGATATCTCGCCCAACTCACGAGGAGATTCAGTAGCAGCCCCGATGGCAGTACCACCAGGCCTATACTATGGTGAAGGAACATCAGTAGTTCCTTTCCTTGAAAACTGTAGGATAAAGAATGTGATTTCCTTGAGTAACAAATCTTTGACTAAAATTGAGTTTGAAAGTAAACAAGGAAAGGAAACTTACATATTTAGGAGCCACGTACTCATGCCACTCCTCATCAGTGGTGCCATGATCCATCATTTCCTTCACCCACTTGGTGATAGGGATAGAATCATCGGTGTAATAAATATAGGTCCTCAACTCTTTGACATAGGATCTTACTTCATCAGGGTTATCCTTGAAATAAATATTTGCTAGAGCCTAACGAGTCCCTATTCCAAGAAGATGTATCCCTTCACATAGCTCCAGCCAGATAGTTTCAGTATCGCAGTATACATCCCGCCATTTCTAGATGGCCTAGGTTCATAGATATGCAGGTGTACTAGAAGGCTGTGAAGAGGGTCCTCTAACCTTGGATTTTAATTTCTTTCTAACTCTTGCAACTATAAAAAGAGAATGAAAACTTGTTACTCTATAAAGTTACTAGCAATTAAATTGCCTCAATAATGTAACTCACCAGGAGTTGATGGAGTGGATCTTTTGATTCTGACAGGAGAATTATATAGGGCACGTGGCAGGTTTGAATCATGTTGTATCTCTTAAGAATCTCATGAATCAGCCTTAGTTGAAGAACTTGGTGAACCAGCTTCAAGAGTGGAAGAATCAGCTGCCACCTGAATTGTTTATTTCTCAATGGTTCTCTTCTTCTTCCCCACCCAATAAATAGGTTTATTCAATATTGCCTCAGAATATGATGCTACCCAGTTTTCAGAATACCATATGGCCAAGTTACTTACTGCTTCAGCATCTGTCAAGTCAAAAACTGCCCCAGTCCTTTCCATAGCCATTAGCAACCATAGTTGTCGGGAAACCATTGGATGCTGCTCTAACCTGACGTGCACTAGAGGAGATTCAACAGTTGTCTTCAGACACTTGAATTGGCATGCAAATCGATGTAAGACCTCTGTTCTAAGTTGGATGATCCATCGTCAACAAATCGCCCTCTTGGCAGATTTCTATAGGGAAAGAAGTGGAATTCCTTATGCATACCCAGCCTTGGCCTAATATCATAGGCATTGAGGGACAAAGTACAAACTCTAGAGAAGTTCTAAACAGACGGCCTGAAAGAACTTCCAGGAATCTTTATTTCGTTCTGAACAGCATATGTCCAGAAGTGAGTGGCGATCCATCCCCATAAAACATGGAATAGTCCCACTAATCTCAAAGGAGACTTACCCATATAGACATGGGGTAAGCTCCTGTGAATATTTTCCAAAACTGGGGTATCCAACCCCACCATCTTCCTCTCAGCCAACTTGGTTGCAATAACAAAGGTCCTTGGCCTAACTCCTCCCTTCGAATCTCTGACTAGAAAAAGATAGACACTGAGCCATAAGGATAAAAACCCTTTCAGACATGTCTTCTCTGGTATTTTTTGATTCACTTCATTCCCCCATTTCTCAAACTCTCCTGCTTCAAGAGTCGGCCAAAATGTGTCAGGAGCACCTCTCTTATCCGCTCTAGGGAATCTAGTAGGACAAGTACAGGTGGGACCCTTTTCCCTTTTCTTCTTGAGAAACATATCCATCCATTCTACTGGATGAATATCCATTCTAGAATGAGTCTTTGAAGTCTTTGAGATTTTGAGATTATGATAAATCTTCAATAATTCTCGAACAAAATTCAGAGTCTTCTCCAGATCCTTCATAGTTGCCTTTGGAAGGATGAATTTGTTGTACATATCACCCAAAATTGGAACCCCTGAGATCTTGTAGACATCCCACAAACGAATGCCAACTTCTACATGGGACAGATGGAAAGAATTAGTTTCTGGGATCCAGCGGCTAAGCAACTTTGGTGCAAAATTATCATTCCTATAAACATACGTCTGCCCAGCCCAGACGGCTTCATAAATTACAGGTCCCTTTAGATCCTCGACAAAATCTTCACAAGTTTGCCGCACCCAATAAGCCCACATCTATGTTGGCTACACCCCTCCTCCAGAACGGAATTCCCATTTCTCCTTCCAGCCTTTGGATTGATCCATCTAAGAATTTAGAAAGATTGAGCGATAACAATGTGATTGCTACTCAGGTTTGTGAGGTTTCAGATCTGGTGCACATGAGCTATGATGAATTATATATGCTTTATTTACTGTTCCAGCATTAGAAAATGTTCCTGAGATTGAGACATTTGCTGAAGAAAAGTTGGTATATGACTGAAACTAGGAATATGGAAGATAGTTATTTGCCTCTGGAATATTGACATCATCCAAATTACCATGGCCATATAGAGGCAGATAGATGCTATGCGGGAAATTAATATGATACTTCCTCAAGTACTTGGATAATTCTGGGAGAGTACATTCACAAATGGTATACTAATCATGGCCAATGATGTCCATCATATCATCAATTCTTTTTCTTACTAGTTCATCAGCCATTCCAATTCTCTTGGGAGCCATTGGATCTGCACAAAAGTTGAATAATTAACTCTTAAAGTAAGATAATTTTTCATAAAGTTTTTGAAGGAGTTTGAAAAATTGGGTAAGGCATTTAGGCGCGCAAGTCCCATAGTTGGCGCGCAAGTCTCCTTCGGTCGCGCAAGTATTGGGCATGCAAGTATCACCGTGCATTCCAAATACCTTAACAGAAGCACAACACAAGAAACAAGAAGTGAGGACGAGCGAAATCTGGGAGTCCACTTGTACGCTGAGAGCAAAAATACAAGCGAAAGATGGGTGCTTTGCGCAAAGTGAGGCCATCTATTTATAGACGCGGCCATACCCCTGTGCATCGGACCCTGCATGCCCAAAGCCCATTTTATGTGAGCCATACCCTGCGCGCCCGAAGTCCCTCTTGCACGCTATACCCTACGCGCCCTAATTTCCTTTTTTTATCTCTTTCCTCAGAGTCAAATCCTCATTAATTTTTGGATCTAACTCTAAGGGGGGACTTTTGATGATGCTCCTTTTTTTTCACAGAGTCTAAACAAAATGAAAAGGGAAATACCTCAATAAGGAAGATTCATCCTTTGAATAAACATCAAAAAAAGTTAAAGGGGGGAACAAGGAGAACATTGACCATAGGTTGTGCTGGTTCCCGCATGGTCGTGCAAGTAGGATTGCACGCCGCCCAAATGGGCACACAGTTGACTTGAATTCCCTCTTTGAAAATCACCCAGGGTCTTCGCCAGCCTATAAATACCCTGGTGGGCCCCCCATCTGAGAGGAAATTTTTTATCTAGAATTCAGATACCGAGCTCTGAATGCCCAAGTATTTTATTCAAGTCTTCCGAACACTTATAAGGTAATTATTTACCTAGAATGGAAGGTCTAAACAAGAGGAGTAAGGTCTAGGTGTTAGAATTCACTAACACTTGCATGCCTAAGTGTTTTACCCTTAAGGGAAATAGACAAACTTGCGCGCCTCCTTACCTACTCAACTAAACTTGTGCGCCACTCTTCTGAAAGTACCTCGAGATAATTCTAAAGGCTTTGATCAAGGATCGCCCAAGTATTACCCTACTGGTTAACAATCGCATAGGTGCCCATGTTTCATGCATGTATACCTGCATGACCAGGACTTGCGCTCCCACGCAGTACTTACGCAACCCCCCAAGACTATCACGCCCTTTTATTTTTTGGATGCCCTTCCTACCCATTTAACGCCTCTTATGCCATTCCACCTCTCCTATTCAAGATTCATTCTTCAAGACACTCATCAAATCCATTTATGGCATGTTTTCTTGATTGACTTCCTTATTCAAAAGGAATTCCATGGAACACCTCTCAAAACCAAGTGATTTATTCATCTTTATGTCAATAAAATTAGTGATTTCATTCATTCAACCTCATTCTTTAAGATGAGAGAATCATAATGTGGGCATCCTCTTTAGGAGTAAGCCCCATGTCCTCATTAACTTGGCCATCCTCTTTAGGAGTAATCCCCAAGTCCTCATTAACTTAGGAATCCTCATTAGGAGTAATCCCCAAGTCCTCATTAACTTGGGCATCCTCCTTAGGAGTAAGCCCCAATCATAATTTCTCTTAACCTGGGCCTCCTTTTCAGGAGTAAGTCTCAGTCCAAGTTCTCTTAATTGGGCATCCTCTTTAGGAGTAAGCCCCAAGTCCCCTAATTTGGGCATCCTCTTCAAGAGTAAGCCCAAACCATTATTCCTTTAACCTGAGATTCCTTTTCAGGAATAAACCCCAGATTCAAATCTACAAATGTGGGCATCCACTTTAGGAGTAAGCCCCAAGCCACTTAATTTTAACTTGGGCCTCCTCTTCAAGAGTAAGTCCCAGTTTTCAAATCCCTTTAACATGGGCCTCCTCCTTAGGAGTAATCCCCAGTCTTAAATTTCTCTTAACCAGTCCTAATTTACTTCGATATAGGATTCTTTCTCAATAGTAAAACCCAATCATAAGTCCCCACCTAACTTGGGCATCTTCCTTAGGAGTAATCCCCAAGATTAGAGTATCCAAATCTCCATAAAGCACATATACCTTTTTGGGCCTTGTTCCTGGATTTCTTCCCTGAATTAAATCTTAATCCTCATCTATTTGGGAAGTTATACATACATAAGCCCCGCATCATTGCATATTTCATGCCACAATTGTCTGATTTCACCAATACCTCTTGTTTCTCACACCGATCATGACTCACGTGAGCTTAGAGTGTAAAAGTAATCATGAAATCATTATTTGATCCATAAATTATGCATAAACATCATACTCCCTTAATCGAACTATGTGGGTTCTGATTCCTTTTCTGAAACAAAGGATATGTAGGTAGCCCATCTGTGGGTATGATCTCAACTCTGAAATAATCCATGTCCTTATGAATGACAAATAAACTTCAAGTGCCCCACTGAGTGGATTTAAAACTAGTATGGTCATCATAATGACCAAGAGACTTTTATGTATTAAAGGATACCATTGACTAAGAATCTATAAAAAATACAGATGATTCTATATCAATGAATAACCTTAACTACATATAAAATATTCTCTAAATTTCCTAAATATTTAATCATTGATTGTCAGATTTAATAGAAAGCTCATTTTATACTTGGTAATTTATAAGGATTGACAAACATAAGTTAAATCTATAAAGAGAGTCCTGGAGTAGACAATAATTCCCCTCAAAAAGGTGTAATGAGTCTGACCTCCCATCCTCTAAAACAATGCAAATTCCTAAGCCTCATCAGTCCACAACTAATGAGCACCTACCTTTGGAAAGTAGGTCCAAATGGATATGGAATCATTGGATGTTTCGAGTTCTAAGAATAAACATGTTAGAAACCAATTGGAATGTTTGAACCTTCAATCAACGAGTTCATTTCCAATTCCAGAGGAAAAATATGTCATTTTTTATTTTTATAGATCATCTTCACCAAAATCCAATGCACAGTGTGACTGTTATGACTCTAAGTGTCCATTATCTCTTTAAAATTGACATCTTAATAGAAAAAAAAGTGTTACTCACAAAAAAAATGAGAAAATTCACTCTGATTTACTAGATAATATGGTATAAAGATTCAAAATTTATTTGTGATGTGTATAAATCAGTATCTGGTCAATCCCACACACGATGCCACCATTATGGCTCAAAGTGCATGTTTCTAATTTAAAATGACATTTTAGTAAAAAGCACACCTGGTATACTCAAAACTGAGAAAACACATTCAAATTATTTTTTTAATTTAATAAAATGATCCATTAGTCATTTAGGACATGTAGGGATCATTTATACCTCAATTTGATGCACTATGTGACCAGTATGACTCCAAGTATGCCTTTTTATTCAAAATTGATATTAATTTTAGGGAAAAACCAACAGACATACTTAAAACTTTGAAAAGGAATTTTTATTGTTTTGGTACCTTACTAAAATGATCCATATGTCATTTCTCACTTATAGGGATCATCTTTACATATATACAACATGAGGTGTGACCAGTATGACTCCAAGTGTTCCTTTTTATTCAAAATTTACATTAATTTTAGTAAAAAATAATTAACATTCTATGTAAAGGTGTTTTATTTTTCTTGTATTTTTGTTAGAAATATTAATTAATTTAAATTAAGTATTTTTAACTTATTTTGGTAATTTATGTTGCTGTTTTTGGGGATGCTGTGTGTTATTGTTGTACACTACACTTGTTTCTGGTGATGCAGTGTGTTGGAAAATCACACTGCAGTTTTAACCATTATCTGCACTACTAAATGCGCTGATAAAAGTAAGATTTATTATCAATTTTAAAGGCGCTTGTAAATATACCCTTTATCAATGATTATACAGGATCTGATAAATTCTATCTTGATTAGTGCATTTCAATGCATTGATAAATCATTCTTTTATCAGCATAAATAAAAGTGCGGATAAATCATAATTTTTTCAGTGCAAAATTAAATTGATGAAAAAGGTATGATTTATCATCACTTTTTTAGTGCTGATAAAAGTCATTTACTTTTAACTGGGATAATGTAGTTATCACTTTTCTAGCTCTAATAAAGGGTTATTCTAGCACTGTTAAAGGCGTATTTTGTAGTAGTGATGCATATTGTGGAGTACTCCATCCACGAAGTGAAGTGATATGCTTTTAATGGTATTTTAACATAGATAGTAATAAAGAATTATTTAATTTGTACATATGATATATATTATATCATAATTATTATATAATGGTTAATTAATATTTACCTTTATTTCCTTCCATTTTTTGAGAAAATGGAAATAATGTTCATGTGTACGTACGAATTGTTATCTCAATGAATGGGGTAATCTAATATCCTATATCTAAATTTTAAGGATGAATCCAAAATATTTTATAATGAATATATATAATAATTATATAATTAAAAAAATTATATATTTTAGGAAACCATAATCTAAGTACAACGACTAAAACTATTTAACCAAAACGTACATGAAAAACGAAGCAGTTATCACCTTGAATAGTGATTTTAATAAAGAATTGTTTATAAACAAGTGAAAAAAAGATATAAATAAATCATACAGGATATGATGAATATGGGTATGGATATGTGATTGATTTATAATAACTAATATTTATTATACTAAAGGTTATAACATGTATGAAGAATTTCGAGACTTGAGGTATAGGATTTTCATCTCACTTTTATTTATATAGGAAACATTTCATATTAACCAGTTATTTAATTTTTTGTTGTATATACTGACCATGAATTTCATTTATGATTATTTTCATGAAAAAAATTGGGATATAAATATCCATATAAGGTTTTAATTTCATATATCTTATGACTCAAAAGTTACCAAAGTGGTAAAACTTTTATGTTATGATCTCATTGTTGATCAGGATTGCTTATGATTACATTTATGATGATGAAATCTTAATATATTTGTCTCAATAAAAATATATGTTTTCCTCTCCGTTTATTTCTTCTAGAATAATTTTTTTCCCATTTATTGTTCTCTCTTTATGTACTCAAGATACTAAATGAATGTTTTTAAGAAAAAAAAACTTTATTTTTCTTTTTAATAGAAAAAACTTTTTCTTCCATGACATTATTTTCTGAAAGTGTTTTAAAGAATGTTTTTACTATTATCTAATTATTTATTAAATTCATTTTTACAATACTTTTAATTTTTAAAAATTGTTTTAAATGTAATTTTATTCTTATTTTTTTAATGACTTTCTTTTGAATTTTTTAATAAAATGTGAAATAAATCATTGTTTTAACATATATAGGATGAATGGTATTTTTTCCATCAGGACCACTCAATGATTTAAAACACCTTCAAAAATATTCCTTGGTTATTTAAAAATAAAATTTTTACTTTAACAATTATAAATTTTTTTATTTTAAATAAGTGATTTCAAAGTTAAAAGGATATTTTCTTCAAGAAATGTTCCAAGTGATCTTTCTAAATCATTTTCCATCTAAGAAATATCCATTGATGTCACTTAATATAAACCGGTGATATGATTTCATTATACCATCCTTATTCTTTCTTTGGATATTTTATTTTTATTATGAAATTATATTTATCATACCCATTCATTTCCCACAGGTTATGATATAATGAAACGATGAAATGTTTTGGAAAAGTGTTTCTTTTCCATGAGTTATTCTATGATGAAATGTTTATGAAACTCATTTCTTTTCATGGATTCTGATATGATGAAGGTTTTATGATTTTGTAGACAACATATGAATTCTTTTCATTATGTGATAGGTGGGACCAAAATTACATATCCCTCTATTGTGTTGGTTAAATATTTATAACTAATGAGATAAAGAGGATCAGAATGTGGAGTGAACCATGTTTAGTAAATGAATTTTTACACTATGATAGTCTTATGAGAGAACCTTGACTTCTATGATGGTTTTTGATGTGTTTTCATTCCACCATGATAGTTTTTTAAATAATCATTATCTACTAAGGAAATTATTTTCTATTCTTATGTGTTTTCACAATTCAAGGACTTGTGCTAATTTATTACTACCATGGATCATGCTCTTTGATTCATTTATGATTCAAGCCTTTTAAACTACCAATATTTATGTTGTGATTCAATTTTATGATATATGATATACAGTGTATTGTTTTAAAATATTATTCCCATGTTCTCATACCCTTATGTTATGTTATGTAAATATCTCCCTTGTTTAACCATAGGATCATCTCAATTATCCCTTTAGTTTGTTTCCATTATAGAGGTTATGAAGAATGTTATTGTGTATGGAATGCCTAAGAAGTATTATAGTTATTAATAAAATATTTTGATATGTTTTATTTAACTTATGAACCATTTTTTATGTATCTATGTATTCAAAGACACTAAACCATTATAGTCCTTAGGTTCATTTTTGTAAAATAGAAAGCAAATTCATCTATTATGATGTAATATATGTGTATGAAAGTAATGGTTATCTATAATGATATTGAATTTAAATGTAATATATTATTTAATGGTGAATGGTATTTTTATAAGGTTTGTGGAACATGAATTTTAAAACATGAGAGGAATAGGAGATCAAAAATCATAACTTCCATCATCAAGCTATTATTACATCAAAATAAATTTAGTGCACGACTGAGTTGATGATATATATTCATAGTTAATTGGGTGTATAGAAATTTAATCATAATTATTTCATAGATAATAGATATAATAACTAATGAGATAAAATAAACCATTATAATTTAGTATTATTTTCATCCATTGAACCAATGCATTCTTTATGAGTATGGACCAATACATAATATTATGAACTACTATGATAAAAAGTCCAAAATATAAAATATTGTTGATGTATCAAAGAATTAATTTTCACAGAACACATATTCTATTATTTCTGTTTTTTTATGATAGGAATCTTTAAATGTATAAAAAATGTCTATTCATGTAGATATGAAGTATAGAAAGCTACTAGTAGCTTGACTTTAATGAGTTGGATCGACATCCATATCATCCTTATCATTTGAAATTTTCATAAGTCTCACCACCAGAGTTATCATTCGTCTCTTTTAGACCATTTTAATACATTCAAGCACCTAATTAGAATAATTTTTTGATATATTAACCTTACATAATTTCTTTAGATCACTTTCCGTCCAAGGAAATTTTTAAACTCACAGAAATAGAAAATTCCAAAATTGCACATCATATATTCTAAAAATTTCCAGTATTTTGCATCATATGCACCTTTAAAATTGATTTCATCCACATATAGAAGTACCAGCATATGATGAATTTTCTCATTCTTGATATATAGTTTTTCATCACGCCCATTTCTTTGAAATATGATCCTCTTTATATATTGAACCAACTAAAAGTACCAAGCCCATGGTTCTTGTTTTCAGTCACATAAATCATTTCTCAACATGAAGAAAATATTATTATTTTCATATTTAATAATTCCATATAGTTGATCAATAAATAATTTCTCCTAAATAACTCAATTGGGAAATTTTTAATTAACATCTATTACATACACTTAAAATATTTTTTGGCATAACCATAATAAAAAATAATCTTATTTTTTCATGTCTTCACCCAACTAAAAAAGTTTTATCCACCTCAAATGATTCTATTTAGGAATATTATTTTGAAACTAATTTTTCATTGTTCTCTATCACCTTTCAGCATCTATTATATTCTCTCAAGAAAAAATATTGGTTTTTAAAAATATTATTTTCCTTCATTATTGGAACAACTTCCCAAGTCCCAATTGACTTTTAATTTTTTTTCAATTTATTCATGCATAAATGAGACTTATAATTCATCCTCGGTATCCAAATCAAATAGTTTAGGTTTACTTAAAATAATTGGAAATATTTTTGAAGATTTTTAATCCTTAAAGTTTTAACCAGTGTTGTCTAGTCACCAATAATAATTTTTTCCCACTTTTTTATTTGTTGGATATCTTGTTAAGATCTACTTGAAATCCTATATTTTCTTTTTTTTCAGTATTAATATGATCCAAGTATAACCCCCTGATGTATCCCCAAATCAAATAACTTCCTTATCAATTTCCCCCTAAAAAGAGGAAACTTTTATAATGAATTTCACTAATCATTTTCTTTAATCTACAAACAAGTATTAAATATCTAGTAATTTTTTATAACTATTAATAATTTAAAATAAAATATCTTTAAAATTATATTATTTTAGTAGTTATATTCCATAATATTGGATTAATATAAATTAAAATTTTCTTCGTCACAAATATCATTGAAATTCATAATGTTCTATTTATTGAGTATAAAGAATTTAATTGTGAATAATGAGAAGTATCTGAGTGTTGGATTCTTACCATACATCATCTAATATGGATTCTTTTCTTCATTATGGAACACAAATGTCCTATTGTGATATATACATAAGTGATAACTAGATCCTTACAATATGTATCGAGTTGTCACTACTGGAAATACAGGATTTCCCAACAGTTCTGAACTGTTGGGGAAGGCTACAGAACCGTTGGTATATATTATACCAACGGTTCTGCAAACCATAGGGAAGTAAGCCATTGGGAAAGCTTTTCCTGATGGTTTACACTGAACCATTGGGATAGGTTAGAAACAATTAACCTATCCCAATGGTTGTGCCAAACTGTTGGGATAGCTTTTCCCAACGGTTTGGCTTGAACCATTGGGAAAACCAAGAAGAGGGATTCCTTCCCAACGGTTAATAGAACCATTGGTAAAAAATACTCAAAGAGGTTATTCCAATGGTTTGAAACCATTGGCATACCCTATACTGTGCAAATTGCCCAGCAGCCTGCAATTTGCACAGCAGCTCTCATTTTTGAGCAATTTGTACAAAATCATTCCCTCGCATTTTCAATCATTTCCAATTATTGTACCTACAATAAAATAACACATACATATACAATTATTATACCTGCAATAACCAACTAACAGATACATATAGAGAACAAATTCAAACACATTTCACATATAATGCATCCTGTAACTATACACATCCATATTTAAATCAGAATTGATAACGTAATTATAAACACACATAATTCATTTAGAATTCAATATAAAACATAGATGAAAATTATATGTGAAATCCGGAATTCAATTCATAATTTTATCAGTTTTTCATATACCATATATTTTTACTAGAAATGATGTCCTTTTTAAACAAAATACATACACCTGGAGTGATACCGGACACACCGTGACTCAGATTGAAGGGAGGTTAACTTATACATGTCACAAATGACCCATGGATCATTTTCCAAATGTATCAACATATTCCGAAAGCGTTTGTTTGGTTTTCCGTATTTCGGTTGTTGCTTTCACTTAAAATGAAGTGATTTTTAAATAAAAGAGAGAAACTTTGAATGGTGTTGGCTACACCGTGCCTCAGATTGAGGCAGGGTTGACTCGTACACTTCACAAATGACCAATGTACCGTTGTGCTAAAATATCCACACAATCAGAATCTGTTTGGTTGGTTTTTCATATATACTTAAAATGTTTTCCATTTTAAACATAAGAGAGACACTTTGGGTGGTCCCGGCCACACCACGACTTGGATTGAGGTTCAGTTGACTCATACACGTAACATATGACCCATAGACATTATCCTAAAATCTCAACAGATTCCGAATGCATTTGGTCGGTTTTTTGTATGTCAGTTGTTCTTTTCATTTATAATCCTATCCATTTTATACAAAAGATACATAGTTCGGGTGGTAGTGACCACACCACATCTCGGATTTAGACAGGGTTGACTTGTACACGTCTCAAATGACCCATGGATCTTTGACCTAAATTATCAACACAATTTCAATGCATTTGGGCAGTTTTCCGTATGCCAGTTGATGTTTTCACTTAAAATGATGTCCTTTTGAAACAAAAGATAGACATTTTGAGTGGTGTCGGCCACACTGCGTCTTAGATTGAGGTGGGGTTTATTCGTGCACGTCACATATAACCCATGGATCGTTGTGCTAAAGTATCAACACAATCAGAATCCTTTTGGTCAGTTTTCCGTATGTACTTAAAATTTTGTCCATTTTAAACAAAAGAGAGACACTTAGAGTAATCCCAGCCACACTGTGCCTCGGATTAAGGACGGGTTGACTCTTACATGTCAAATATGACCCATGGATCGTTTTCCTAAAGCATAAACATATTTTAAACAAAATAGAGACACTTTGAGTGGTGTCAGCCACACCGCACCTCGGATTGAGGCAAGGTTTACTGGTACACATCACATATGACCCGTGGATCATTCTCCTAAAGTTTCAACAGAAACCGAATTCGTTTGGTCAGTTTTATATATGTACTTAAAATGTTGTCCATTTTAAACCAAAGAGAGACACTTAGAGTGATCCCAGCCACACTACGACTCGGATTGAGCCCAGGTTGGCTTGTAAACGTCACATATGACCCATGGATAATTTTGATAAATTATGAATAGATTCCAAATGTGTTTGGTTGGTTTTTCTTATGCCAGTTGTTCTTTTCGCTTATAATCCTGTCCATTTTAAACAAAAGAGACATAGTTAGAGTGGTACTGGTCACACCGCATATCATATTTAGATGGGGTTAACTTGTACACGTCTCAAATGACCCATAGATCATTGTCCAAAAGTATCAACACAATCCGAATGTGTTAGGTCAGTTTTCCGTATGCTAGTTGATGTTTTCACTTAAAATGATGTCCTTTTGAAACAAAAGACAGCCACTTTGAGTGGTTCTAGCCACACCATGTCTCATATTGAGTCGGGATTGATTCTTAAACATAACATATAACCCCTGGACCGTTGTGATAAAGTAGCAACACAATCAGAATCCGTTTGTTCAGTTTTCCGTATGTACTAAAAATTTTGTCCATTTTAAACAAAAGGGAGGCACTTAGAGTGATTCAAGCCACACCGTGCCTCAGATTGAGGTGGGGTTAACTCGTACACATTACATATGACCCATGGATCTTTCTCCAAAATAATAAACACATTTCAAATGCATTTGGTTAGTTTTTCATATGTCAGTTGTTGTTTTCACTTAAATTTATGTCCATTTTAAACAAAAGAGAGACACTATGAATGGTTTAAGCCACACCGCACCTCAGATTGAGGCAGGGTTGACTCGTACATGTCATAAATGACCCATGTATTGTTTTGATAAAGTATCGACACAATCAGAATCCATTTGGTCAGTTTTCCGTATGCTAGTTGTTGTTTTCACTTAAAATGAAGTCCATTTTAAACAAAAGAGAGACACTTTGAGTGGTGTTGGCCACACCATGCCTTGGATTGAGGCAAGGTTGAATCGTACACGTCACATATGATACATGGATCTTTATCCTAAAGTTCCAATGGAAACCGAATGTGTTTGGTTATTTTTCTGTATGTACATAAATTGTTGTCCATTTTAAACAAAAAAGAGACACTTAGAGTGATCCCAGCCACACCGAGATTTGGATTGATCCTGAGTTGGATTGTACACATCATATATGACACATGTATCATTGTGATAAATTATAAACAGATTCTAAATACGTTTGGTCAGTTTTTTGTATTCCAGTTGTTTTTTTCACTTATAATCATGTCCATTTTAATCAAAAGAGATAGAGTTAGAGAGGTACTGGACACACAGTGCCTTGGATTTAGAAAGGGTTGACTCGTACATGTCTCAAATTACCCATGGATCATTTTCCTAAAGTATCAACACAATCTAAATGTGTTTGGTTGGTTTTCCGTATGTCATTTGATGTTTTCACTTAAAATGATGTCCTTTTGAAAGAAAAGAGAGGCACATAGAGTGGTGCCAGCCACACCGTGTCTCGGATTGAGGCAGGGTTGACTCGTACACATCACATATGACCCATGGATTGTTTTTCTAAAGTAACAACACAATTAGAATCTGTTTGGTCGATTTTCCATATGTACTAAAAATGTTGTCCATTTTAAACAAAAGAGAGGAACATAGAGTGATCATGGAAACACCGTTCCTCGGATTCAGGCAGGGTTGACTCGTACACATCACATATGACCCATGGATCGTTCTCCTAAAGCATCAACACATTTTGGATTTGTTTGTTCAGTTTTTCGTATGTTAATTGTTGTTTTCACTTAAAATGATGTCTATTTTAAACAAAAGAGAGACACTGTGAATGGTGTAGGCCACACCGCACATCATATTAGGGAGGGGTTGACTCGTAAACGTCACATATGACCCATGGATCGTTGTGCTAAAGTATCGACACAATCAGAATCTTTTTGGTCGGTTTTCCATATGCTAGTTGTTGTTTTGACTTAAAATGAAGTCCATTTTAAACAAAAGAGAGACACATTGAGTGGTGTCGGCCACCCCGTGCCTCGGATTGAGTCAAGGCTGACTCATACATGTCACATATGACCCATGGATTGTTCTCCTAAAGTTTCAATGGAAACCGAATGTGTTTGGTTAGTTTTCTGTATGTACTTAAATTGTTTCCCATTTTAAACAAAAGAGAGACACTTAGAGTGATCCCAGCGACACCGTGACTCGGATTGAGCCCAATTTGGCTTGTACACGTCACATATGACCCATGGATCTTTGAGATAAATTATCAACAGATTATGAATGTGTTTGGTTGGTTTTTCATATTTTAGTTGTTCTTTTCACTTATAATCCTATCCATTTTAAACAAAACAGATAGTTAGAGTGGTACCAGCCACACCGCATCTCAAATTTTTATGGGGATGACTCGTAAACGTCCAAATGACCCATGGATGATTTTCCTAAAGTATTACCACAATCTGAATGCATTTGGTCAGTTTTCTGAATGTCATTTGATGTTTTCACTTAAAATGATGTCCTTTTTTAAACAAAAGAGAGACACTTTGATTGGTGCCAGCCACACCACACCTCGGATTGAGGCAGGGTTAACTTGTACATGTCACATATGACCCATGGATTGTTTTCTTAAAGCATCTACACATTTTGAATGTGTCTGGTCAGTTTTTCATATATCACTTGTTGTTTTCACTTAAAATGATGTACATTTTAAACAAAGAAGACACATTGTGATTGATGTCAGCCAAATCACGCCTCGGATTTAGGAAGGGATGACTCATACATGTCACATATGACCCATGGATCGTTCTCCTAATGTTTCAATGGAAACAGAAAGCGTTTGTTTGGTTTTTTGTATGTACTTAAATTGTTGTCCATTTTAAACAAAAGAGAGACACTCAGAGTGATTCCAACCACACCCCGACTTAGATTGGATCCAGTTTAGCTTGTACACATCACATATGACCCGTGGATCATTTTGATAAATTATTAACATATTTTGAAAGCATTTGGTCAGTTATTCGTATTCCAATTGTTCTTTTCACTTATAATTTGATCCATTTTAAACAAAAGAGACATAGTTAGAGTGGTACTGGCCACACCACATCTCATATTTAGATAGGGATGACTCGTACACATTTTAAATGACCCATGGATCATTTTCCTAAAGTATAAACACAATCCGAATTCATTTCGTCGGTTTTCCGTATGACAATTGATGTTTTCACCTAAAATGATGTCCTTTTGAAACAAAAGAGAGACACTTTGAGTGGTTTCAGCCACACCGCACCTCAGATTGAGGCGGGGTTGACTCTTACATGTCACATATGATGCATGTATCGTTTTCCTAAAGCATCAACACATTTCGAATGTGTTTGGTCTTTTTTTCATATGTCACTTGTTGTTTTCACTTAAAATTATGTCCATTTTAAACAAAAGAGAGACACTATGAAGGATTTCGGCCACACCACACCTCGTATAGAGACGTGGTTGACTCTTACACATTATATATGACCCATGGATCATTATTCTAAATTATTTACATAATTAGAATCCATTTGGTCGGTTTTCTGTGTACTGGTTGTTGTTTTCACTTAAAATGAAGTCCATTTTAAACAAAAGAGAGACATTTTGAGTGGTGTCGGCCACACTGCGCCTTGGATTGAGGTGAGGTTGACTCTTACATGTCACATATGACCCATGGATTGTTATACTAATGTTTCAACAGAAACTAAATGCGTTTGGTCAGTTTTCCATATGTACTTAAAATGTTGTCCATTTTAAACAAAAGAGAGACACTTAGAGTGATCCCGACCACACCGTGACCTGGATTGAGCCTGGGTTGTCCCGTACCCGTCAAATATGACCCATGGAATGTTGTGATAAATTATAAACAGAATATGAATGTGTTTGGTTAGAAATCTTTATGCCAGTTTTTCTTTTCACTTATAATCCTATCCATTTTAAACAAAATAGACACAGTTAGAGTGGTACCGGCCACACCGTGCCTTGGATTTAGATGGGGTTGACTCATACACATTTCAAATGACCCATGGATCATTTTCCTAAAGTATCAACACAATCCAAATGTGTTTGGTCAATTTTTCATATGCCAACTAATGTTTTCACTTAAAATGATATCCTTTTGAAACAAAAGAGAGGCACTTAGAGTGGTTTCGGCCACACTGCACCTCATATTGAGGCAGGGTTGACTCTTACACGTCACATATGACCCATGGATCATTTTGTTAATGCATCAACACATTTATAATGTGTTTGGTCAATTTTTCGTATGTCACTTGTTGTTTGCACTTAAAATTATGTCCATTTTAAACAAAAGAGAGACACTATGAATGGCGTTGGCCACACCACGCCTCAGATTGAGGAAGGGTTGACTCATACACATCACATATGACCCCTGGATTGTTGTACTAAATTATAGACACAATCAAAATCTGTTCGGTCTATTTTCCATATGCTAGTTGTTGTTTTCACTTAAATTGAAGTCCATTTTAAGAAAAATAGAGACACTTTGAGTGGTATCGGCCACATCGTGCCTCAGATTGAGGCAAGGACGACTCATACACGTCACATATGACCCATAGATTTTTTCCCTAATGTTTCAATGGAAACCAAAAGCGTTTGGCCAGTTTTCCATATGTACTTAAAATGATGTCCATTTTAAACAAAAGAGGGATACTTAGAGTGATCCCAGCCACACTGCGACTCGGATTGAGCCCGGGTTGGCTCGTACACGTCAAATATGACCCATGGATCGTTGTGATAAATTATCAACAGAATATGAATGCATTTGAAAACAAATAAGTAATTAATTAGAAAGAGGAAACAAATGTGTAAACCAAAAAACAAAATATATTAGGGAATAGGGGGAGTCATTGGTAATTTAGCTATCAATTTTTTTAGAAAAGTTTGAATGGATTTAATAAATCATAACAGTTGTAATGTTCACAAAGTTATAAATATTTTCTGACTAGGTTTGAATACAGTTCAATTCCAAAATAGAAAATGCAATTCAAATAAAACTACAACCAATAAACATTGAAAATTCACCTAACGGTCAAGTCAGTTAAAACATATTTGTGATCAATACTAAATCAATTTGAATATTACCAAACTTTAAAACCCAACTCGAGGAAAACCAAAATAATTGAGAACATGGATGAATGAATCAATATATTTTCAACCACAACTTCAGGTTCACAATCAACTCTGACAATTGATCTATTGGAGTGATTAAAACAAATAAATGGATTGGTTCTAATGGCACTAGGTATAGTGTAAAATCAATCATCACCATCATCAAAAATATTTCTTGGAATTACTTAAACTATGACAACAAATTCAGGTTGAAGTTGGTCTTTGACATAAAAAACTTATTTATCCATTGATGCCAACACATATAGTTCTTCGGTAGCAAGAGTGTAAGTCATATTAATTACTTGAAATCCAAAATCATCAATAAATGTGCCATATATCATCATCGAATCAAACCAATGGCATTTCATCATTGTGACTCGTCCATGAGAGTAATAATCCAATATTATTATTTTCTCAACGACTCCATAATAACCCACATTTTGAAATCACGTTCTACTATCTGATTCACTGGCATAACACTCTGTTTTGGCAGTAACCAAAACAATATCATGTTGTGTTCTCATGTTCTTTGCAAGTTCAGTGACAATAAATTTGTACCCATTGATAACAATTGATTTACAGTCACGAACCACGGTATTAGGACCAAAATCCAGATCTCTTATTTCCTCAGAGACAGAGTCAGCAGACAAACTCAATACCTGCAATATAAAAGACTATTAAACTTAATTAAATATTGATATAATTATTTTAAATCGTAATATTTTTTACCTTCAATTTTAACCAAGCAGAAAGCTATTTGCTATGAAAAGTATCTCCTCTTCTAAAAGAAAAAGAACAATGATTCCTATTTATCATTGTTTTATATTCCCTGTAGATAAAAAATATGAATAGTTTAACAGATATATATGTAATATATACATATTCAATTTAGTTACCTGATATAGTCATCGAACAAATCACATTTGAACAAAACTGTGTGATGTGCCATCTTTTTCTCTTCATGGATTAATGTCTTCAATGTATATGATTCAGTAATTCCTCCTGTTTAAGGAAGTGATGGAAAACTGGGTTCAATTTTCTCATACTGTTCTTCTTAATTTATCATTGGTCTGTTCATTCTTGTAGTAAGATCAGATAAATACATTGAGCATAAATCCATACATTCTTAAGCCAAGTAACCATTCATGATAGAACCTTCAGGATGATTCCTGTTTCGGACATAAGACTTTAATGTGTACATATTTCAATTCAATAACAAATTTGTTCCAGACATACTCTAAGGTGGATCATCGGTCTCTATGGTATTATAAAATCTTCGATGATTCATTCTATATGGATGATCATTTGGAAAGAATTTTCGATGTCCCATAAAATAGAAACTACAACGATGTTTCTGTCTTCTGGAACGTGTATTCTTCTTACAAGCTGGGCATGATAGTTTTCCCTTCGTGCTCCATAAAGACATCATTGCATAAGCCAGAAAATCATTGACGGTCCACATAAGCACAACACGCATCTGAAATATGTCTTTCGAACTTGCATCGTATGTGCGCACACCCACATCCCAAATAAGTTTCAACTATTTTATTAAAGGTTGCATGTATACATCAATATCAATGTTGGGATCAGAAGGACCAGATATGAGTATACTCATGAAAGTGAAATGTTTTTTCAAACACAACTGTGGGGGGATATTATAAATATGTATAAAAACTGGTCATGTGTTGTGTGAAGTAAGCATCTGCCCAAACAGATTAAAACCATCGTATGAAAGACCCAGCCTCACATTACGCACATCAGCTAAAAAATCATGATGTTGAGCATCAAATCTATGCCATGAAAATCCATCTACAGGATGAACCAACTCATCATTAGTCTTCTTTATCTCTGTATCATGCCATATCATTTTTATTGATATGTCATCATACATAAAAATATTCTGAAGTTTGGGGATCAATGGAAAGTGCCACATTACTTTCTGTGGAAAGCAGGATGGTGTTCCATCAAATTTTGACATCTAGCGGGATGTGCCACATTTTATACAATCATTTCATTCAGCGTTTTCCTCCCAGAATAAACTAAAATATTTTGGGAAAGCATGATTTTTTTTTCTTGAAAATCCAAGTTCTTCCACTAACTTCGTGCCATAAAGTGGTTTGAGTGAATATCTGAATCATCTAGAAGTAAATCCTTCAATAGGGTAAGAATGTAATTGATTGTTGTATTAGAAATCCCATACATATTTTTCCCATGAACCAATCGGATTAAAAATTCCAGATTTTTCATTTTATCGCATTGTCGATATACTGGAGTCATGGTAGCACCATTCAATTTTTTCACCCTATCAATATCATCATTTTCACTAGATGCATCATCTGTCCTCATATCGAAGTATTCTTGAGTCAAAATCCTTTCTTTTTCATGATGATGAATAAATGGAAACAGAACATCTAAAACATTCTCCATTCCCGTCCTTTCATTTCGATCATCATTAATTTGAGATTTTATTTTCTCCCCAGTGTGATTCCACACAAAGCTATTTGCTTGAAAACCATTTTTGTTTATGTGGTAGCTGACTTCTTCATGGCTCAACCAAGGTCTACCAACACAATTGGAAAATGGGTAATGTATGCAACCACTATATGAAGCATTTTGAAATGAAAAATATATAAAGCTCTACAAATTTATTTGAAAATCGCTTGAGATTCGATCGGTTTCATACATACAACTTCTGTCCATTTTGTAAAAAGAATTTCTATAAGTAATTTTGTCACTAACAATTCAATAGGATTGAACTTTAATAGAAAATACATTTAAGTAAATGATAAAAGAAGAATTTTCTAGTCGATGTAGTGAAATATTAAAATAATGTAAAGAAAAAGTACTCATAAATTAAACTAAAATTTATTTATAATCATTTTCATTAGGTCTATAAGAGGTACATGCCTTAGGTCCCATCATGTGTTATAGGCATCCCAAATAATTCACTCATGTTCAATAACTCATTATTGGCACCTCTATTGCCATACCTTTCATTAACCAATTACCTCCCCCAGTCAAGATAACCCCATTGGTGAATAAATTTTAGGCTTCTACACTAATAGGTTGTTCACGGATTGTAAAAATATTTAATTTCATTAAGTATAGACAAAAACATTAATTTTTAAATTTGAGATTAATAATAAAGTATGTCAAAGATAACTACATTACTAAATTAAACTTGTGACTTATCTAACATTTTTATGGATGTCTGCACATGCCAGCATGGGTAGTGAAAATCACCCCGCCCTCATAATCCCATGGTCCTCATGATATTTGAACCACACAATCATGATTTTCAAGATGAACTTGTATCCATGAAACCATATGAGAAACACGATTCAATACATGAGTGTTTTTTATTTTGCCAAGCATTTTGAGGAACCCCAAATCAGTGAAAATGGTCATTGTGTTTTAAAAAGGTGATTGAATAACTCATGTATGATGTTGAAGGCAGAATGATTAATGGTTATATTAGGAAAACTAATATTTTCTAATATTAGGAATTTGACATTCTGTGAATTAGTTTCATGAAGAAGGAAGAAATACTAATTAGGGAGCACATACTATTTTGAAAAGTTCAAGAAGATACTCCATATGTTCTATTGTGCAAAGGGTAAGTGAATAGTGTGTCATTTTATATATATATATATAGATTTTGATAGAAACATGATACATACTTATTATGTAATACACATAGTGTACAAAAATTATGATGATCAAGATCTTCATGTTTGACATCATCTTAATGAAAGTAGTGATTTTCCTGAAATACTATGAATAAATATTAAAAACAATTTCTTATGAGTTCATATACATGAATCTATAATATTGGAAGAATTGAGATTAAAAAAACTATGAATCTTTAAAATTAGAACACAATAAAGTGACGCTGATGTAGTGATTTGAGTACAAAATTCATGGAGTAGTGAATCATAAAATTTTCCAAAAACCCTAAAAATCGGGAATAACGATATCCATGAGAATATAAGGATATAATTGATAAGAGGTGGAAGGATATCCTTGAGAAAATTAGGAAGGAGTCTAACCTGGCAGCTGATCAGAAGGAAGAGGAGCACCTGTGCTGGGGGTTCTAAAGGGATTCCCTAAGTCAGAATCACTTCTAGGAGAGCCACACACTGCTTCTGGAATTGGGGAGGGGGCTTCCTAGCTTTGGCAAATTTGGGGCTTCTTTTTTCCAACGGTTTTTAAAAACAGTTGGGAAAACTCCATCTTTCCCACGGTTTAATGAAATCGTTTAGAAAACTCTTATTTTACTCATATTTCCCAACGGTTTGATGAAACCGTTGGGAAAACTCTTTTTTCCCCATATTTCCATATGGTTTCATCAAACCGTTGGGAAAACTCTTTTTTTACACATCTTTACCAACAGTTTATGCAAACCGTTGGTAAAGATCACCTATACCAATGGTTCAATTGAACTATTAGTATACAAGTGTTGGGAAAAGTATGATTTCCAGTAGTGTGTTCCTTTTAAAAAAATCATTTCAATCCATATTATGTAATATATAATTAATACTCTTAATGACTTCATTTTATTGGGGAGGCCTCACCATAGAGACTTGATACTGAATACCATGTTTTCCAAGAAATTCCTCTAATTTGTTGTCCGTAAATAATATACCATTTTCGGTGTATAGATTCAAAATTTTAATCCCAAACACATTTTTTGTTTCAATACAATATCACATAACACAATTGAACACCTTGTATTTATGGGTAATAACCCTAAACCATGAAATTCTACAATATTTATCAGTGAAAAATAAAAACCCCATTTCTCGTTCAATGCTTTATTTTTCGTACTCCCACCCAAATATAAAAGAACAAGATTAATCAACCAAGATGTTTTATCTTTTTTTCGAATATTTTTGTTTCTTATAATACTCCTATTATCACAAGAATTACACATGTGAGTGTGATCACATGTAAGGTTAGGTGAATCTCAAAAATAATCATTCAATACACAATTCTTCAATAATTTTTATCTTAAATCAACATTTCACTTATTCCATAGTTGGTTTTAATCCCATATTGACAACATGTAGTTTTACTCTTCTACAAAAATAATATATATGTTCCCTATTGTGTTCCTTCCCCGTAAAATTAGTGATTTATCTCTTACATTGATAGTGAAAACCATATTAATAGATTTATCTTCATTCCATTAGTCATACAGCTAATTGAATCGATGTAAATTTTGGATGAGTTCATCAACTGACAAAACTCCTTTGAGCCTTAAATCCCCTCCCCTAATTGTTTCCTTCATAGAGCCAATGATCCACCCCCCCCCCCCATCAATAGTAGATTACTCTATCTTTTTCATATTTTTCAATAGTGACAAGTTCATTATTTACTATTACATCATAGGTTCATCTTATATTTAGAATCAATATTTCATACCTATATTTTTTCATTCATGAAAATTTTAGCCACATTTACCTTTTTAACTTTTCTCATTTTGACCCATGACTTGGGATTAACTTTATATTACGTTGAAAATATTATTTCATTTCAAAATTCATGCCTTCCTCTTCTTCTTAAAAAAATAATAATCTATTTTGATTATTCAATGTATTTGGTGACACATCTAGCTATTATTCTCTAAATCTCAATGATTCCGTTAAAACCTCACTTTGTACCCTGGATTCATAATAACATGGCTTATATTAAAAACATCACACCAAAAGTAGTATTCATTTAAAGAATAATAAAATAATAATAACTACATTCTTATTTTTTGAGCGATTTCTCCCTAATAGTTATCTTTGAAATAGAACTCCCATTTTTATAGTGCCCCAAATTTCAAAAGTAATAAATCCGAATATTTTTTTTCTTCATTTCATCCTTCGTTTCATCACATGTATATTTTTTAGTTCCTTAAAATTACAGCTTTTTTTTCTTTATTATTGAGTTTTAAAATCTCTAATGGATTTCCAATTATAATTTTTAATCCCCATAATATATTTTCCTTCACCTTTATATCACTTAACTTCTAATAAATCCACTAATTTTTCAGCAGTCTCCCCATATACATATTTTATTTAATTAAGGTCATGTGAATTTAAAATACTTGATGTCATACCAGGTGAAAGGAGCCTTTATTTATCCTCACAACTTTTTGTAAAACCATGAATTATCCTTCATGTTTTATTTCAACCATTTAATTGGTAGAAATAATTATTTCATCAATGATAATAGATTGTAATTGTATTTTGAGCTTAATCACATATTTTCTCATTGGGATACAAAAATTTACAGATTTGAGTCTTTAAATTTGTGCATTCCCTTTTGACTTATCCTTCTCATACAGCTTTATGTATGAATTAGAGACATGTATAAATATATTATATTCCTTATATTTAGCAGTCCATATGTCAATTTTTTCAAGGGTTTCCTTATTTATGTTTTCAATATCTAATCATTGTTCAATTCTAGAATTCTTATTATCACTTTTGACACTATGTGTCTTATCTGTAATAGCCACAATAAATTCTTCTCTAACATCTATATAATCATTATCATCTTACACTTATGTCTCTTTTAAGATTTTTTTCATATATGTGTGAATATATTGTTCCTCATATATAATTTAGTAAATGGTTTTCTTATGTTATTATCAAATTTTAAAGTATTCATCCCAGGTTCTTAATCCACATCAACATATTTCAATTTCATAGGACACATGGCAGTAAGATTATATAATTTTTAAATCTAAATCAATATAGATAAATATTTCCATAGAATTTTCCATTAACTTTTATTTATTGAAAAAAAGATTAGATATTACATATAATTCATCTTCAGTATTCTCTTTCGTTGAGAGTTTATTCAAATCCTTGAAACCATATTTTTTGGATTTTAATTTTTAAACTACCTCATTATCGATGTTTCTAAACTCATATGAAATGATTTCACTTTTTAGGATGTCTAGTGTCACCTCCTATAATTATTTATCTTCTATTAAATAAGAAATTGGATAAAATCATGGTAAAACCATATCAGGATTATGTTCACAATTTTGAAATAATTAATGATATCTGCAAGGCCATTCATATCCTATACAATAATATTCACGTAATGAAATAATACATCAATTTACTCATTCATTATCATTCATATAAAAGGATAGTTTTTCGATAACACTTATAACTTTTCTTCTTAGATTTTTGAATCACATTCGTAATTATGTTGAGACTTATTTCACATTGTCTAAGAGACCTATCCTGATATCACCATATTATAATTTTAGTTAGATAAAGATCCCCATAGTTCATTAATTTCATTTTCATCAACATCCAATTGCTTATTGACTATTTCTGATAAATCCCAACATTAAATTATGGAAGTGATACCATAAATAACTGTCTCGTACACATCTTTCCCCAATGATCAAAATTAGTACAAAATATGGTTTTTTCTTATCTAGAAATTATAACATTCAAATGTTGGTATAATATTATTGTTAAAATAGTATCTATGCTTGATATAGAGAAATAAATCACCCCAAACCCTTTTTATTGAATCTTCATTTTTATCCTAATCAAGTAATGTACCCTAGAGTAAATAAAGGTATTTTTGTTTAAAAATTTACCCCTAATAATATTTTCCTATCATTTTTTGATGAAAAATTATCCCAATCTCTTAATCAAACTGAAACGATAAAGGTGGAAAAGAATGAACACATGTGTTTTAATTATTTTACACAAACTTGTTAAACCATGGAGTGTGTATGGAAATGTACCAACTCATGTGAGATTCTAAGCACACTACGTTATATGTGATTTAAAAATGGGGAAACATATTTCAACCTATATATTCACTTTCCTCAAGCACTATTAAAAATATCACTACTACTCTTTATAGATAGATTCCCTTTTCTCTTTATATGGTTATCTTCTTCTCTTGAAATTTTTTATGAGAAAGTACAAATGATATGAAGTATTAATTTTTATCTTTTTATATCAACTGTAAAAAATTTGAATCATCAAGTTAGAATTATCTTGGATCATCCCTCCTTATATTTTACTATAAATTTAGAATATTTTATCTTTATTAACTAACAATCATATCTACTAATTAATATCCATTAAATATCTATTGATTTAATATATTCCCAGGAATTATGGACTTTTATATGGCCCAAAACATTGAATATTTACATTGACTCTTTGAGTGAGTCTTCAACGTATTCATTTACTACACATAATGATGAATGTTTTATTTCATCCCAGAATCTGTAAAAAATCATTGAGATAGTTCCTTTTTCTATTAATTATTGACTATGAACTGTATAAATAATCAACATGGCATAGTGAAATACTAGGATAAATTCTCATAAAAGATCACATAAAAATTCCCAATTAAAATTTATCTTCTCGACTCTAATGAATCGATACTCACTATGCTCAGTAACATCATGTAGTGTTTTTATAACTTCTTTTGACATAGTATTTTCCCTGAGTCTTTCATAATGACCAAAACGTTTATAATTCACTTCCATTTTTCTCAAAATAATTTCTTAAATTAACCATGGTCACCACCATGAAAGGGCTTTCTATGTTTTCCAATATTGTAATCACTATTTCTTCATGTTATTAATATTAAGGAAATTCCATTGACCATAAATATGACCTATACTATGTAGGAATGGTGGTATCCTATTTTTCACCTATAAATTCCATGTTTTAAACTCCATGATCCATGTTGTGATGAAAATATACTCTCTACTTTGACTCCACCACATTATAGTCCACCAACTTTATGTAATGGCATACTCTATCTTCTAGAATATTACACATGCTCTGATCATGTGGAAAAGTACTACAACGCATTGAACCACATCCTTATTTCCATCATAACTCTAAAATAATTATCAATATCGATGTTACGTACCCTTAGAAATAATCCCCATTGTACTACCTCATATCATTACCAATTTCCCCTAACATTGCACCCAAAATAACATGGACTCTACTCATTTTTCAAGTATTTTGTCATGATATACCATATACTCCACTTCTACCTCTTCATGGTGTTTTTTATTATCTTATTGATATCTCATGATAGTGCCCTTCCCTTATAAGGCTTCATGGGTTGGTCCAATATTCAACTTCTATTTCCTTTTTGTAAGATCTTGACCTTTTATAAAGATGTATCAGGCTCATTTATAGGTACTCATTTTTTCCTGTTTTGATTATATGTTGTTTGGGTATTTTATTGTGGATTTTTTGGGTGAAATTTGTGAATTTAGGAAGGAAGTGGGGCAGTACACATTTAGCGCATGGTTTGCCTAAATCATGCATCCAGACCAGAAAACCATGTGAACCCAAAAAGAGGGGATTAAAAAATTTGGAACACAGCTTTCCAAACTCTGAAACCATATAGTAGTAACTGTTTCAATCCCTATGAGTAGGTTCAGGGTTAGGAACATGATTAGGGAAAACTATATGCCCTTTATAGGAAACCGTATAGGCGGAAATTTAAACCCCTAAAAATTAATTAATTTTTTTTGAAACCTCTAACTTATATCCCTAAACCCCAAAGCTCGACCTTAAACCAATTCTATCATTTTTCAAGGATCCTAGATGAATTATAAGGCTTTATAACCTATATTATTGATGAATTTAAGATCCATTGATGGACTTGCACCTCTCATGATATGTGTTTTCTTCCAGATTAGATTTCTCTCTATCTATCTATCTATCTTTTGTCCCTCCTTACAAATAAAAAGAGTATGGATTACCTATTTTGGTGATGATTTTATATCTAGGTTTGATATATCTTTATTATTTTGATCTTGGGTCTGGTTTTTGATTCTATATCTCATACCTTATCTTGATCTTCATTGTTACTCTTTACGTGGGGATTTGCATTGATGAGTCTTCTTCATAAATTTTGATGTAGGTGGTCTAAATTGTGAATATGAGAGTCTTTATTTAATTATCTGTATGTAATTTTTAAATTTCAAATTCCATGATTGTGAAATTGCATCAGATATTGAATTGATTTAATTTAATTTCCCTATGATAATGAATTTGGAAAATTTTGGGGTAATTAGAATTGGTGGAATGGGGATGATTAATTAAAAAATTAATTAATTGAATATTTTTATTGGTGAATTGATGGTATATTGGGATTATATAATTTGTTAATTAATGTGATTATGTATTAATTAACAGTGTTGGTTGTGAGATGTTTGTCTTAAACTTGATGGGTTTACGGGATTATGTGTTAAATATTGCAAAATTATTTAATGGTGAATTTTTTATATTATTCCATGTGACTAAATTGAGAAACCATGTTTGTTTTGATAAATCGTAATGGTATTCCATAAAGATAAATGGTGATAAAAATGGTAAATGTTGATTTACCTTGATTGATTTAATATAACTGATACATGTGTGACTGATTGACATAAAAGTGTGGGGCATGGACTGAGGCACCAAATACTCATATGTAAAAGCGAGTGTGGGATAGGGATTGAGGCTCAAAATACCCATATGAAATAGGGATTATAGGAAAGATATTGAGGCTCCAAATACCCATGGGATATTGAGGTGTGGGATAGGGATAAAGGCTCCAAATACCCATATGGTGTTAGACATGATGTTTTACGACCATGAGATTGGATTTATTCTTTGCTTCCAAATTAATGTGATGTTAAATGAAATGAAATGGTTGATTAAATCTAATGTGTTATGGTAAGATTTTAATTCACATTTTGATATGGTTCAGACTCCAACACGGCCCGAAGTAGGTATTGAGGGATTGGGTGTCCATGGGACTTTGGGGGTTTTTTTGTTAATTAAAGAATATTGAAATATGATAATTGTTTATTTTTTTCCATTATATTTTATTCTTTATAAACTATTGTAAAAAGGATATTTTTTTAAATAACATTGGTGGTGGCCTATAGTGTTTTACGCACACCCGACTATTGGGAATCCAGATCAGTACCCGAATAAACTTAATGTCTTCAAGACAGGATAATCGCAAGGGCCCTATGATGGATGGTTTATATTAGATGGAGCATGGATGACAGAAATGAAGAGGTGTCTGACCCTCTTGGGAGTTTTAGTGTGACTTTATTTTAGGTTTCATTTGAAACATGATATGCATTTGTCATGGCATATCTACTGCTTTAGATTTGGATATTGTATTCTTATTTTGATTATCAGGTGATACTGGTATTATTCTATTTATGCTTATTCAATTTCCCTTTTTTATTTAATTACATTATTTTGATACTTTTTAAAGAGTTTATAATCTCCACGTGATCGATATTAAACCTACACTGCTAGTCGGTAGCCTCTAGCATATGGGGAGGCATTCCTAAGGTTATGTGATTGATCAGATTAGGGAACAAGTGTTTGGTACTTGGGTCAGGACGATACAAAATGGTATAAATGGTAGGTTTGTTTTCTTTTAATTTATTTTGTACTACAATTTGGGAATGTTTTAAAGGATACTCAGAAGCATTATGCCATGTACATTATCTCTTTCATGGGAGTAACTAACCCACGTAGAGGGGGAAACTTAAGTACACATGGTGAGATTGTTGTGATTTATGTGCGATGTTACAGTTGAATGTTATTTCACCTCAAGTGAGGTACTTAATGTGTGATAAGATTATTGTTTTTGAGATTTTATGATATTTGAATCATTTCCCATTATGGAATGATAGATTAGTATTCATTCATTGTTCTTGGCACAACATATTATTATGTGACATGCATCATGTTAGGCACACATAAGAAAAGTGTGTTTTGAGTAAGTTATCAAAACTGAAATGTTTTTCCTTTATAGTGTAATTGAACATAAAATGGTTCCTGATGTGAAATTAAAGTTACAAAATTATGTAAAATTTTAATAATTGGGTTTCTAATGAGAAAAAATAAAATGATAACAAGTTTTCCCTTTGTTAACCATGACTTAGATGTAGGATGGTTAAGGGTAGTGATACTGCACTATTTTGACCATGTGGTGGGAAAAAGGGGGGATGACTTGTTGTGGCCTTATGTTAGTCCCAACTTCTTTCTTGTGTTAATTATGTGAACGTTTTTTTAGATGTTTGTTTTGAATTTTAGATATATTTCTCTATGACAGTACTTATTGAGAGGATGATAGGAGGACATGGTTGTAGATAATCCTCTAAAAGTAGAACTTGAGGTACATATACTTGTAGAAGAAAGATTCAAAGAGTAATTTTGTGAGAAAATTTCTCACTTTATTCAATTTATGGAGAGATATATAGAATTTTTTTTAACCGTATGTCCAACCTGACATGGGAGTTTCAATTACAACACCATCCAACTTTTACCGAAGAGGATGGACCCAAGGGAGCTCAGTTCAATATTAATTCCATACAGACTATACTTGACCACTCAGAGAATCCTACTGAGAAGAGGGTCAGGTTGGATACTTATATGTTATGAGGATTACCGAAGAATTGGTGGGATGTTTAGGCTCAGACTGTGAAGGCAGATTCTCTGATATGGAAGAACTTTTTTGGATAAGTTCCTGGAGAACTTTTATTCAGACACACTGAGACAAGAGAGAGTGGTTGAGTTGAGGTGGTTAACTCAGAGAAGCATGTATTTTATGGACTATAATTCTCTATTTACTGACTTTTAGTTATTTTCTCTGCCACTATAATGGGATTATACAGTTATGGTAAGGCATTTCTAGGATAGGTTTAATTGTGAGATTAAGCCCCAGGATAATATCTTTTAGCATAAAACGTTTTTTGGAGTGGTGGTAAATATCTCAAGTCATAGGGGAACCTAACAGAAGCTTCTACAAGAGGATATGTGGTTTCTTCTAGATGATAATGTGTACTTCTTTCAAGGCAAGGAAGTGTCCTAATGACAATGTTGACCAGATTTTTCAAAATAGTAGTGGCAATGGGGAAGGATAAGTTACTCAAGATCGTACATGTGTTCTTTTCCACTAGTGAGGTAGGTTGGACACTTTCATAGACATTTTCTCTAGAAATTGGTAGATTACTGATATTTTGGAAGGATGGGACACATACAGGTGTTCTACAGGAACCAATGACAGATGGGTAGTGATGGAGAATCTATACAGAACCAAAGTGTGGTAAAGGGATCTTCTACATCGTATTAGTCTGGTAGTTGGACTTCTATAAACTGTGGTTTTAGAGGCAGTGTACATGGTTCTTCTAGGAAATATCACCCATATTGGTAGTGTGGTTTATCTCATGGTACTCATACTTCATCACAGGGAAGAGGGTAGGATAGTTTCATGTCATTCAACCTACACTGGTGGACAGTGAGGTTGGACCGCCGATAGTTAGAGGTATTATTATTGTATCTTATATGAAATCTCGTTCTTTATTTGATATCAATGCCTCTCATTATTTTATATATCTAAAACTTTTGAATGGTTCTAACCTAGTAGTTGAGTTCATGAGTGGGTTTATGACAATAGATACACCTTTTGGAGTATGTTTGAGAGATATCTATTTGTGCAAGGGGCATTCTCTTGAGGTTGGGGTATCCTTTTATTTGGATCTTTATTCCCTTTATTTGTTAGGAATTAACCTAATTATTGGTATGGAATTGTTAGTAGCACACTAAGCCAAAAATTATTATTACTGAAGGAGGGTGACTTTTACATCTTCTAATGGTGACAATTATATTCATTATAGAGAGTGGGATATCTAGATAGTCCATGAAGGTTTAGTTCATCAGCAACTGGGGTAACATTCCACCTAGGTTGCTATTCTTTTACTAGATAATGGGGGTTTAAGGATTGATACATTTCCACTCGTAGTTGAAAATTTCTAGGATTATTTACTAAGGGCTTCTAAGGGCTATCACCTGAGAGAGATGTGGATTTTATTATTGAGCTAATTATGGAGGTTGAGCTAGTTTTTATTCCATGATACAAAATCACACCAACAGATGTTTAGGATCTTAAGAATCAACTAGAAGATTTAATGGATAAGGGTTTCATCTAACAAAGTACATTGTCGGTGGGTTCTCCAGTTTTCTTTATAAATTAGGTTATGAGAACATACGCATATGTGCTTATTATCGGAAGTTGAATCAAATGACTGCTAAAAATTGGTATCATCTTCTTGCATATTCATGATCTATTTAACTATTTGAGGGAATCTTATGTGTACTCTAATACTGACTTAAGATTAGGTTATCTTCAGTTGAGAGTTCAAAATTCTGGTATACCTAAATCTTCTTTTAGAAGTAGGTATGGACTTTATGAGTTTTTCATGATTTCGTTTGGGTTGATAAATTGTACTGTTATGTTTACAGCCATGATGAACAAAATATTCCCCCTATACTAGGATAATTTTTTGGTTGTGTTCATGGATAACATATTGGTGTGCTCTAAGACTCATGACAATCACTCCCAACATATTAAAATTGTCATAATTACACTGAGAGAACATTGGATATACACCAAGATATATATGTTTAAATTTTGTATTGATCAAGTACATTTCTTTGGTCACATAATCTTGAATGAAGGTGTGTATGTGGACCTAGAGAAGTTGTGGGTAGTGATTTCTCAGGAGAAACCCAAGAATGTTTTTGATATTCATAGCTTTCTGTGATTAGCAGGATATTATCGGAGGTTCATCCAGGACATTTCCTAGTTGATAGAACCACTTTCATGATTTAAAAGGAGGGGATTTAAGTTTAAATAGTCAATAGTGCGTGATAATTCTTTCTGGAAGTAAAAGATGAATCTGAAAATGGAATTGATCTTGATCCTACTCGAGAGGGGTGAAGAGTATACAGTGTGTTTTATCACTTCTGGGATAGGTCATGGAAAAGTGTTGATGGAGGGAGATCGAGTTATAGTGTATGGGTCATGGAAATTGAGGCCACATGAATGGAACTACCCTATAAACCTTATCAATTTGAATGGAGTGGTTTATTCATTAAAGTGTTTTCATAATTATCTATTAGGAGAAATGTTTAATGTGTATACTAATCATCAAATCTTAAAGTATATATTTTTCAAATGAGATTTTAAGCTCTAGCAGTGGATGTGGTTTGAGTATATGCATTTATTTTATTTAGAGCTATCATATATTCCTGTGAAGGGGAAAAGTGTTTCTAACTATTTAAATACGAAAAATCAAAATTAGGAAGTTATGGGGTCTAGTGTTGAGTGGAAGATGTTCAATTTACTGGATAATATGCATGTTGTGGTTTAGAAGAACTTGTAATAGATGAATCTCAGATTAGATTTACTATAGTCTACACTTTTGAGGTGGATTATGGAAATCCAGTATCAGGATCTAGAATGTGTCCCCTTGAGTGAAATACTTGAAGGTGGGGAGACAACTTTATATTGGATCATATATTAGGATGAGATAATCTACGTTGGGAATCAATTTGTTGTGCCTACTGGAATACAATAGGAGCTGATGCATATATTTCATGCCTCAAAGTTGGATGTGCGTCTGGGTTTGAACAAAATGTATAATGACCTACGATGATATTGGTATTCCGGAATGAAACCTAAAATAGTAGATTTTGTGACATGATGCTTCACCAGTCAATAGGTGAAGTTTTAACATCAATGACCTGGTAGTTTACTATCGTTATTTCCAATTCAATAATGTAAGTGGGACAACATTAACATGGACATTTATGCGGGTATCTTGAGGATGACTTAGAAGATTGACATTATTTGGGTGATTGTGAACCATTTGATAAAAGTAGTGCATTTCTTGCCTATGTGGTAGACTTTCTTAGTGGATCAGTTGTAATATTTGTATGTTCGGGAGATATTCCATCTGCATGGGGTTGCATGAATTTTAGTTATAGACTATGACTCATGTTTTAATTATAGATTCTGTAAGATCATATAAAATGAACTTGGTACCATGGTTTTTCTATGTAATGATTTCTAACCGTAGAGAGATGGGCATTCGGAACGTACTATACAGGTGCTTGAGAATATTCTTTAGGCATGTGTCCTAGACTTTGGTGGGTCTTGGGAGAAGAACCCAGAATTGCTAGAGATCACCTATAATTATAGTCATTAGTCAACTATATAGATGGAACCATATGAGGATATTTATAGTAGGCTATACAGATCACTTCTATGTTTGATGGTCGTAGGTGACTTATATCTATTGGGATCGAGTCTCGAGCAATAGACATTAGAGCAGGTTTTTTTGATTCATATATGTAGGGTTATGGATCATAGTAGATAGAAGTCATATGTTGACAGACTATTATGACCACTGGAGTTTGTAGAGGGTGATCATGTATTCCTTCAATTGTTATCGAGATTGGGTCACCATTGGATTCTATGGCAGGGAAAGTTGGCACCCAAGACTATTGGACCATTTGAGGTTATGGAGAGAATCAGGCCAGTGGCATACTAATTGAATCTTCCAGAGATATATAATGCTATGAATGATGTTTTTCATGTGTCACAACTTTGGCGATATCACCATGACCCTTCTAATGTGTTCTATGTGGATTATGTTGTTCTTGAGACTGAGGATTCCTTTTAGGAGCATCTGATATGTGTGTTAGATTTTAATGAGAAAGTGTTACAAAGATAGATGGTGCTGATAGTTTGTGTTTATCATGGAATCATAGACCAGTTCAAGAGAAAACATGGTATAGAGAAGTAGGTATGAGGGCTCAATGGCCCGGCCTTCTTGACTCAAGATCTCATAGATTATTGGGAGTATATCTCAAGGACGATCTGTTATAAGGTGGGGATAATGTATGATCTTGATCTTTTCGATAGATGCCTTGGGATCATTTTCAGATACTCTTTTTTCCTTTATTGGTGTATATATTTATTGGGTATTACCTTGGGGATTTTTAGGTGAAATTTGAATATTTCGGAAGGATGTGGGTTGTTTCCTGATTGGTGCATGGCTTTTCCAAACTATGTACCTTGAACAGAAAACCGTGGGAACCCAAATAGAGGGAATTCGCATGGATGGAACATGTTTTTCAAAACTATGTACACTTTTTGTTTTAATTATCTAGATCCCTAAGACTAAGTGCATGGATAGTTGCATGTTTTGGGAAAACATTACACCCTGTTTAAGAAACTCTATGTACAAAAAATTAATCCCTCGAAAATTCAATAAAATTTTCTTGATGCCCCATCTTATATCCCTAAACCCCTAACTCAACCCTAAACCAATTCTATCATTTTTTAGGGTCACAGATCAACTCAAAGGCCTTCTAACTTCTTTTCGTAATGAATATAATATCCTTTGATGGATCTCCACAACTTTCAATATGTTTTTTCTTCATGATTAAATTTCCCTCTTTCCCATCTCTCATTCCAAATAAATAGGGGATGGTTTTCCTATATTGGTGATGGGTTTGGATCTAGTTTTGATATATCTTGATTCTTCTAATCATGGATCTACTATTTGATTTTATATCTTGTTCCTCATCATTATCATGGTTGTATCACATAAATTGGGGATTTCTATTAGTAAGCGGTCACCGCTAATTTTTAGGGAGGTGGCCTAAATTGTGAATCACATAGTCTTGATTTAATTACATATATGTAATTGTTAAATTTCAATTACCATGATTGGAAAATTTCATCATATATTTAATTAATTTAATTTAATTTCCAATTGATATTGAATTGGTATAAATTTGGGGAAATTGGAATTCGTGGAATTAGATTAATTAATTAGCTAATTAATTAATGGAATATTGTGATTGGGTAATTTATTGGATATTGGGATTTTGTAATTGGTCAATTAATGTGATAATGAATTTATTGAAAATTAGGATTACAATATATTTGTCTAAACATTAATGGGTTAAAAATTTAAATAATGAAAATGGTTTAATGGTGAATTTTCCATATTTTTTCGTGTGATTAAATTGAGGAACTATGGTTTTGTGGTAAATGTTAATCGTATGCCATAATGTGAAATGGTGTCAAAAGGGTTAATGTTGATTAACCTTGAATGATGTAATATATGTGATATATGTGATTAATTAATATAATAGTGTGAGCACGGACTTAGGCTTTAAATACCCATTTGTGATAGCGAGTGTGGGAGAAGGACTAAGGATCCCAATACCCATTTGAGATAGTGAGTTGGGATGGGGCTGAGGCTCAAAATACCAATGTGACATTGAGGTTTGGAATAGGGAAAGAGGCTCTAAATACCCATAGGGTGTTAGAAAAAATGTTTCATGCCCATGAGAATGGTTTTGGTCTATGGTTCAAAATAACTGTGATGTGAAATGGAATGAAAAGGATAATGAAATCCCACATGTAATTGTGAGTTGTGAATTCCCTTTATGATGTGGTTGAATCTTCGGCATGGGTCGAAGAAGGTATTAAGGGTTTGAGTGTCCTTAGGAACCTATGGTTTTATGTCGGTAAATAAAGAATCATGAAATGTGGTAACTATTTACTTTGTGCATTTTACTTTATTCTTATACAACTGCATACAAGGTTATTGACTAGATATTGTTTTAGACACTGTTGGTGGTGGATTACTAAATTATACTCAAACTAAACTCGGTCTACCTTATTAGTTCCTAAATAGAATTCATATGTGCAGAATAGTATAAGAGAAAAGTTCCAATATTATATGGGTGAGTCGGGATGGATCATGGATAAGGGAACTAGATAGGTGTCAAGATACACATTGGAGTGTCGGTGTGTCTTTCTATTGGGTAACATTTGACACCTGACCTGTATTTGGAATTTCAAAAATTATGCATCATTTTTGGATATTGTATTTATATTTTGATTATCATTAGATACTGGTATTGCTCTATTTATTCTTATTCAGTTGGATTTGGTTTATTTAATTACGTTGTTGAAATATTTTGATAAGGATATTTTAGTATTCCCATGATCGATATGAGAACCTCACTGCTATTCGGTAGCCTATGAAATACGGGGAGGTACGCCGGACATTAACAGAACAACCTGATCAGGGCACCGGTGTGCGGCACCTAGATTAGGACATTACGTTTTTCAAACTTGAATTCCCCAAAATATTGACAACATTTATTTCTTATCATTACAATATCATTTTGATCATTTTAATTTTAATATGTATAATTATTATTTAAAATATCATTCATAAAACCCACAACATCTCCACTCAAGCCATTTCAACATCCACTTCATCATATCCTCTCTCACCATGGTGTAGTGAATTCTATGGAGAAGGATTCCTTCACTATTATACTTCTAGTCATTTTTAGATCATTCATTGAAATCACTATAACATAAAATGTTTTTTAGAGTAAACTTAATCAAACTGTTGAATAAACACAACACAAATTCCATTCAAAATGTATTTTTTCTAACAAATATAACATATATCATCCGATAGATTGAAAATATTCCCATGTTTTCAATTACCATAATAAAAATACATCTTAATATGTATTAAATAAATTTCCTCCATATCTACTACTTATTGAAAATAAATAAAAATGTTAAAATAATATATAATTTATTAATTAATCAACTATAAATCTATAAGAGAAATACTCAGTGTAAAAAAATTGTGACCACTAAACTTACCAATATTATTTTTCATAGAAATATATTTCTCATTATTATCTCACATTTCTTATTATTGATAAAACCAACTAACCTTATTTAATTTCAAAATTAATTCAATCATAGTATATATAGTTGAAGGTAATGAACAAACCTTCAAAATATCATTTTTCAAGGAAGCTTCTAGAATTATATTTTTGACATACAATAAAAACATCTGAGTTATTTTTCAAATTATATTTCTCTAAAATGGTACAAACTAAAAACATTTTCATCAAGGTTTTTCTCCCCAATAAATGAATTATAAACATACTTTTAATTATAATATTTCATGAATTAATGTAACTCCAGTTAGATCATCCCTAGTTAGATCTTCTATCCTACAGTACACATTTTATATCACTCATAAAAGAAAATATCCATTTACATATATCACCTTTAGTTCCCAGTATAGAAAAAAACAGTCGATGTGGTAATAATGTTGTCCCTACAGAACACAATAGTAAGATCTAGAAGGTTGAAAATTGTTTTTAATCTAATAAACACTTTCATTTAATTCTAAAATACTATTAAAATTATTTTTGATTTTTTATTAATTTTTCTAAATATTTACCACATTATGAAGCAGGTACTACTTTATTTTTTTAGGATCTTTATATATTGGATTTCCTTCCTTACTACGTCAGGATTAAGATTAGAATATCTATGTGGTTGGTTCATTATATTTAATATATCATCTTGTTCTTGAAGTATAACCATGAAATATCTTGAAACATATCCATTTTTGTTTCACATTCCTTGCAACATAACAGGAATTCTTCAATCATAATATTTTATAATCTCTTAAAAAATTTGAATTCATATTTATTCTCAGAGATGTCTTCCACCTAACCAATGTTTTTTTTCTTTTTGGGATTTATTATATTCATTATAGCTTTATATTGCTTCCATAAAAACTAATACCTATGTATTTCATAAAATATTACACATTATATCACTTTCTTCCCCAATAAAATAATATTCTTTAATTTTTTGCATCACCTTCTCAATCTTCATAGAATTATCTGGATTAACTCTTTCCTTTTGATAATAAATCATGGTGAACATTTATTAAATACACATTTGATTCAGACTTATATTTTTAACCTTCATTCAACTATAAAATATGAATTATTCTTGGTGGGTATGACCCAGAATTCATCATCACAATGAAAAAAATTGATGTAATTTCATATATACTTTCAAATCTTCCAAATCTACTTGAAATGGATATATTATTCATATTATACTTCTATATAATTTTTATAAATTATATTTTATCCCCTCAATATAGGCCTCCTATTTCTTCTATTTATTTAAATTTTATACCAATAATTAGTAAACATATACCCAAAACATTCAAAACACCAATAATATCAAATAAATATTAACTTATTTTTTTGAACACATTCTTAAAATAATTCATTCATGATATTTATATTAAAAGATCTTTCACTTTATTATATTTTTCTGAAAATTCTTTCATATTGACACTCATATCCACCTTTGATTTTATAGTGGGTTCCCATCATTTTTTTCAAATAATAGTTTTCTTCATTTTCCTTTATGGAATGATCTATGCATATAAATAGAATCAGTATGAACAATATATTCTAGGAAGGGTTAATTTTTTTCTTTGAGCATGAGGTATATATATCATTATAAGATCTTAATATATCATTCTTAGTGTGTAATTTTGTGTTAAAAATAATCATTAGATATATAGATGGTGGTAATACTTTTTCGCTAGTTTGTGAAGATTCTTCTTTTGCCACTTCTAGATTCCTCAAATTCACTTATATCGTAACAAAATTTTTGTTTAAAATATTCTTATAATATTTAATATCCTTCATTAATTATTATTTATATTTCTTTTCATCTCAACATGATTCTTTTATTATTCTTAAGACTTATTCATTAATTTTAATGAATTTCCATGCTCCTCTATATAGTTTTCTTTGATAGCTAACGAATCATTATTGAATTAAATTATATCCCTATGTTTTTCATATAATTCATATAACTTATACTCAATCCATTTTATGGAAACTTTTTTTATTTAAATAAGAAATTCCAGCTCAATTATAGAGCATAGTTCATTATGGTCCACATTTTAATCCCTTTTGGCCTCAACATAGATGGAGAGTTTATACATGTGATCATATTTTTCACCAATTATTCCTCCAACCATTACCTTTTTCCATGTTTTTTTATATCCACCTATAATTTTTAATACTCAAAAAATAAATTTGAAAACACCATTAGGATAATTATGTGAGTTTATTTACAAAAAATACTTATGAATTCAATATTTCATTCCATTAAATACTGAACTTCTACACTTTTACGTAGTCCATTTAGAGGAATATCTTACTAAGAAAAATCATTAGTAGAATTATTATCTATATTCCAAATAGTGTATTTGTGAACCTAATCCTCACTAACCATGTTATATATAATTTCTCTATGATTATATTATATAGAATAAATGATTTATTACTATTTTCTCATGAGAGATTCCTTGATTATTTTTTATCCTTTTAATCTTTATTTTATTTATAGTCTATTAAGTGATTTTATTTAGATTAGTGGAAGAATCATAATCTTAATGCCCATAAATCATCATGACTTTCAAAATAGAAACTAAAAACATAAAACCCTTAATTATAGTGAAACTAATCAGTGATGGAACCTATATATATGATACCAATTATAGTTTGAATAGGATCAGTGAAAAAAAATGTGGGTAGTGAATCAAATTGAATGTATTTCATAAATTAAAATGATTTTTTTTTTAACCTCTCTTTTGGTGTTTCCAACACCTGCTCACACCTATGAAGATTTCTGAGTTTATGTGGACTTGATTTATAATAGAGGAAAGTTTCTAGGACTTTACTAGTAAAACTTTGGTTACAATTTGGTTGATAGTATGGGGGTTAGGGATTACATAACCCTTTTTATGTAATTATTTTTACTTTAAGACTCTCATAATCATTTATGTCATGTTTGAAAGTCTTTTAAATTAATAATTTTACTACTGGTTTCTACTATGTAATTGACCAACCTTCAAAATTCTTTTATTTAAACATTTTAATGTATTAGAGGTTATCCATATTTACTTTTATAGTATTTAAAATATGATTTGAGGATTCATATCATAGTGAATTTAATTTTTTCTCCATTTAGGGAGGTAATAATTGTCGATTAGTTAGTATCAATCCTCTAATATGGGATTCCTATGTACCTCCGTGAAGGGAACTAGGACCAATGTATTTTAGTTCAACATAATGGGAATGTATGTACCTATTAAGGTCATGTGAAATGGTCCAATGTGGATAAATTAATGGTTGTGCAACCATGAACAAGGGAATTTCCTTTTATGTTCATTCATATATGAGGTTTTCTAAGAAGTTCATCTGAATATGGAATTAATGTTCTACTATATAATTTAATTTTATACAGATTAGACCCTTAGGTGAAAGGTTCCTAGTAATGTTCAGTGTTGTGTGTATGCATCAATGGCCTTTCTAGTTTATCCAAAGGAATATAGACCTGTGATGATGGTTTACAAGGGTATTATGAACTGGTGAGAGTATAGTTGTACCTAAAATATCACCAAATGAGGTTTATTGTGGCCTTAACCTCATACGAGGCCCATATATATAGTGGAGTGTTAAGATTTACTCTTATAGAGGTATCCTATATATCCTAATTAATAATAATCAGTGACCACATAGTTGGTGTTCAACTGTTTATGGTTGTATTTCATGATAAACTAAAGTAATTTGATTTAATGTGTTACGAATATTGGTTTCATAATTGGAATGACAGTGACAGATTGAGTGGGGCTTAAATGTTGATGTTTCCTTATTCTAGTTCATTGTGTCAGTCAGAAACGAAACAAGAGAATGTATGGTGGTTCTCAAAAGAAATATGGCCCATTAAGGTGGTTTTGGATCAAAGGGAAGATATAACTTTGAGGTAGAGTTGGATAATAAGAAATATATCCAATTGAGTTAAAATTGGGGCTTAAATCTAAAGATGAGGTATGTATATATTTATCAATCCCCCTTTCAATTAATACCTATAAAGGGAAGGATGACTATTCTCATGGGGAATATAGATCCATAAGAAAAAATGGAAGGGACTACACATTGGGAGGCCCATATGCAGACATAAATTATTGAGTAGACCAAGGATGATGTCAGTTATGATGCTACTATTAGGGATTACATTAGATATAATTTCCATCATGTAGTTTTCGTAATCATTGAAATATATGGGTCCATTACTTATTAAGGCCAAAAAAATGATTGATACTGGTAATACAAGATGATCATTTTGATCCAAGGGTGGTTACACTAGAATCTATATGGTAAAGACCATCATAATCAAAGAATGTAATGATTCAAAATTCCTTAACGTTACTAATAATTTTTGTAAGAAAACCCTAAGAAGATCCATTATCAAATGAGTTTATGAACGAAGGGGTTCATAGTGACATGTATAACCTATTCATGTGTCTCGAAAGGTTATGGAAGATACCTCCCTAGAATATAATTTGGGAGCATTGGTCTTAGATAAACTATTCTAATGAGGTCTTATTGACTAATTCATCTTACTTGGATATCCTGGGTGGGAGAAATAACATGAATTTGGATTTTTTACCCATAATAGGGTTCTTTTATGAAACAAACCACCACATTTTAATGATTTTATAATGTTCGACCACTGGAAAAGGGTCTATTTGTACTTCAAGACCTATTTTTTTAAATATTAAAATCTTAAAAAATTTGATATTGTAAGAAAAATAATTGTTGTTAAGGCTATTTACAAAAAAAATTATTGGATTGACCCTCCATGAAGGGGTATCATGGAAGTACTTTATAAAGGACTTATGTAGATGGCTCCATGGGATCTATATGTGGGGGCATGGATAAAATGATACTATTTTATGAGGCTCACCCCCATTTATTTTTTAACTAAAACATAATGAATTACCTGAAATTTATTCAAAATCATTCATAATAAGAATAAATCATGAATGATTCAATTTTATTTTCTTAATGTATTTCTCTATGTGGAAAGAAAGATCTTATAAGTTTTAAAGATTAATCTAATCTCTTCCTCATGAATGATGCAATTTTATAGTTATGATGTATTTTCTGGAGAGGGAAAAACCATGCATTCCAAAAGAATTACATTGATAATTATTGAGGATCATTGAAAATGACTGGGTTTATTTTTTGAAATATTCCTTTTTTCAATATTTTTGATAATCTTCTTTGATATATCAACTATTTTTTAGCATTAAAGAATGATCCTCATTATAATATTGGTTTGATCATAATGGATAGGGGATAATTCAATGGAACTGTGATGTCTTTAATAAGGTATACACATAGTGATCATGCTTATAGTTCATATAAGGTGGGAACACCCTTATAAGTAGATAATATATCAATCATTTCATCATATGTAATCTCTTGTTGACTGTACACAATTATCATTCTTTAAAATTCACAAATAAATTATTCTATGAATTATCCTCAATAAATGAATTTCTATATGTAAATGAATCAACTTCTACAAAATTATATTCTCTATTAATAAATAACTACAACAAATAATCTTGAGGTAGATACATATTTTTTTATTTGAAATCTCAACATCCTTATGCATTGATGCCACCAAAATATTTATATATGAAAGGTACTCCACAAGAATTTTAAATGAGATTTTGTACTTATTTATTTTTCATTATTTTTCACCTCCTTAATCCATTATAATTATAAATTTCCCTCTCTTATATTCAAATGTCTTTGAAACAAGATACTAAAACTTCTTATATGAATAAAATAAAGATGATTGATAGTGTTGAGGCTATCGTCTGTCATTGTGTTGAAATGGGACATCATATACACTCTACTTATGGGAGTGGGTCTTCGAGAATACCCAATATCATAAATGATCATAATAAATGGATTCAAGCTACTATATGATGAAATGATTTCTAAAATAAAAATAATCAACCAATAAACCAGAATAACCATTATCAAGATTTACCATGATCTAGTATCTTTTAGAAAATATGATTCTTTAGGGAATTTGAACATACAGAATGTTACTTACTTGGATATACTATTTTCTTTGAAAGATTAGAGACACAATATAGAGTTTTTTGTTCACAATTAAAAATATATCTTTAGGAAAGATACATATTACCATTTATTGGGTTAGACCTCAAGCTAAGATCTTCACTCAACGGATACATCATCAATGTCTATGGTTTTCCCTACTGGTTATGTTATAGATGAATGGAGTTTAGAGTGGAGCTTATAAAAACTATGATTTAGGATATAGTATGGGTTAAACTTTTATTTTCCAAATATGTCTTGATTATTATACCAGAATTAATTATCTAGTGGAGCCTATATAATAATAAATTCTATATGTTTTATAGAGAGGTAAGGACAATCCTCTTTTATGTGTACATGCTTATTCAATCTCCAATATTGGGGTAGATATATATTGAGTTCATCCATCCTACATATATATGAGATAATGTAGACTGGAATCCCCTGCTTACAATAGTACCACATCGATTTACATGGAATTCCATGGTCCATGATCTATATCCCTAGATTGAAGTTCCCTTTAGAAAATACTCTGACTTACTCATAATGCTAAAATCCCTAAATCAAGGAACAATGAGACATCGATGATTCCCAAAATCTAGGACATGTGTGATTCTTGGTTTCTAATGGTTAAAATTAGAGTAAGTTCGTTGCACTAAATGGTTTTGATAGGTCACCCTTTAGTCCAATCAATTGTTCTTCCTAATGGAATTTTATTTATGTTCATCAATTGAAACCTACTCTTCATGTGTTAGTTTCACATTTGGTTAAATACCGAGAACTCCATGATTAAGAACCATGTGAAAACTAGATGTTAGATCAACATAGTGGTATTAATTATTTCTATGTTATACCAACTAAAACATATCAGTATGCACAAGCCCCATTGATAATTGTCGAAACCTTGTAGGTGTTATAGGATTATATCAATGCATATATTTGAGTATATGAATTTATCAATGACCAACCAATCTGAAGAACATAGTTTAGAACCATCCACTAAAGCATATGCAGATTTAGGAAAATATCACTAGATAAACATGAAAAGGGAAACATGATAAACCATTAAAATCAGTTCATCAGTGTGTTATACGAATTACAAACTTCTGTCATTGTCAATAATGCAACTGGTATCAATCTACAGTGTGCATATCTATTATCTTTATGAGATGGAATAAAGTAATCTAGATTCAATAGTGATACTATCTGTGAGGGTACTCACTCGATAGATTTGGGGGCTAGTTCTATTGCATGTAAAAGTGATTCCTTCCTCTTAATCAATGAATTTGAGTCGAATGACATCCTATATTTGAAATCTAGTTATGGATGATACCTATATGGGAGGATAAAGAAATATGAGTAACTATATTTCTTGTTTGGGATATCAAACATATTAAAAGTGACAATGTTGATACCTAGATTTTATTATATCATTTTGGTTAATTGGATAACCAGGTAACTCTATTAAAAGGTATATGAGTGACTAAAGATTAAGATGAATGATAAACACATGAAGAATTATAGACACCTTATAGGAGTTTAGAACTAATGAATCCTTTAGTTTCCTAGGTATCTAGGAAACATGTGAGGTATCTAGACACTAACCCCTCATCATTTGGGTTGTCTCTTCCTTTACCCATTTCTAGTGATCATGAATTCTTGGAATAATAGAGGGAGTGGGGCGTGTAGAGGGGTGTCCCATTCACTGAGGATATCTTGGATACACACACGGTGGATGATACAATCTTGACATTATTTAGGTTCTAAAACATTTTTTCCAATATTTAATATGAATATTATCCAAAAGAGGATGAAAACTATACTTTCAAACATGAATAAGTAATTCAGTCTCTAAAAGGTGGAACCATATATACAAATTGATTGATTTAACTTTTAAATATCAGGGTAAACATTATGTTAGAAGTCATAGATCATACTGGATGCATAAATATTTAATTCTCACCTAAAATATACACACTATAATTTTTATTAACATTAATATCTTATATATACTTTTAGGGGATTTATAAGGGGGCTATTTATCAATCATGTCTCAATAATATTCTCCATGAGGGAAAATTCTTTTCTTTATTATTGATTCAGACAATAGGGTTAACGGGAAAGTATATCATTCCAGGATAGAGTAAATTAATGTAGTTGTAATGAACCAGAAATTCGGTGGAATATTTTTTCTTAAATACATGGGAATTTTATGAGTCTGTTAAAATTAACAGCGCGCGATTCTAAGGCCCAGTGTGACCAGAATCATTTTCTGATGTTTTGTTTGGGTATGTTCAGTAAACGAACAATCGGGTTTTTGAAACTTTTGAACCAGTGCTCAGAATTGAGATCTGAGGGCACCGTTGAATGCACAGCGCTGGTATTTTATTAAGAAGACCATCACTTCAATGGCAGTATGTTGAGAATAAATTGTATTTTATGGGTTTTCTTGAAAAATAATAAAATAAAGTGATATTCTCTTTATTTTTATTTGAACTTCCATATGGGTGTTTGGATGTGGGTCCCACTGAATCAATAACCTCCTTATGGAATGTGGAGGTGGGACCACCACAATTTAACCTCCCATGAGAGGTTAAAGTGGTGGGTCCCACCGAAACCTAACCTCCCATGATAGATTATGAAGTGGGGAACACATGGGACTAAAATCCCCTATTAATGACGAGAGAGGAAAACCTCTCAACTCCCATCATTAATGAGGGAGAGTCTCTTCACACTCACCCTCCTTTATTGGTGCCAACTGTAACAACCCGATATTTTATGATAAGTATTCTTTTTAATTTATTTGATGTCATGTGTTTTATGATACAACAAGATTATCTTGTGCTATACGCAACACCGTATTAGCTTGCAGTATACGCAACACTATTCTTAGATTGTGTTACACACAATTTCAAGTTCGTTTGATAATAGTCATTCTATGCAACATTGAGTATATATATATATATTAAATGTATAAATGAAAAATGGTTGGATTCTGTTATAACGAAACCAAAAATGAGTATTTCACAACACGCAACCCTATCTTGTATTTCATTACCCGCAATCATGACCTTCCTCGATAGCGTGTGTTGTACGCAATACCGGGTTTTACTAAACAACGATATATTATTAAAATATTATTAGAACTAGCCGTTATGAATAGTAATACCCACTTTTTTAAATTTTATAAATTTTATCTTTCAAAATGGACTTCATTTTTGGATTCAGAATATCGAAATTATCCTAGGGTGAAATTTTGGTATTTTTCTGAAAACTTTCAATTTTTGATGAATAGTGAAAACACTCGGTTACTACTTAAAAATCGACATTTTATTTTAATAATTATTTATTTATTTAAATTTATTTTAGGTCAAATTTGATACATAATACCTTTATAAGTTCAAATTAATTCATTAGAGTCATTTTATAATAATTTTAGATATACAAAAAGTTTATTGAACTTTTCACCGTCTTTTACCCACCTCCTACGAGAATTTACAAATTTACATAAAACATAATTTTACTACTTCTGTGAATGGAATTTCAAAAATCCAAGAGACACAGTCGATGTTACTAAGTAAAATGTGGTTCAATGAGATGAAAATAACTTTTGGTGAATAGTAACTTTTAACTTTTTTTTACCACGGTTAAAAGTAAAAAAGGTTATTAAGGGTAAAAATGATATTATTATTACCCTAACACATGTCCTAATTCTATTTGATAAGTTTAATTCGACCAAAAACACTCATATGAATAAAATATGACCATTTAGGCCCACTTAGAATAGTTTAGGACATTTATTATTAATTTATTTATAGAAGGGTTAAAATAGTTAAAATCAAAGTTTAATAACTATATCATTTTTAATATTCGGTTATACATAAGATAAATTTGACTATAAATATTCATTAGAAAGATAAAATTATTTCGTAAATAATTTTATTTTATATATAATTTTTAGACATTAAAAAATATAATTTATTTATAACACAATGATGATGCAGTAATTATCTTATTAATGAAATATTGACATAATTGATGTTATAAATACCAAAATAAATGTAATTTAAGACTTTTTATGAATTTCAATAATTTTCTAGGTTAATATGACATGTGATTATTGATTTAAGTAACTTTGTTCGAACTAATCATTCTTTAATGATTTTCACAAAAATCAATTACCAAATAGTGTCAAAATTGACATAAAATAGTTTTTAAAACAAATATTATATTATTAATTGTTATTTTATTACTAAAAATATAATGTTCGGCCAAATGACTTATATAAGGTTATATATATTAATAATAAACAACTTGGGGTTCGTTTGTCTTGTTATAGTAAGTTTATTAACCTTATAGTGAAAGAAAACAAGGAGACACGATAAAAGTTAAATTATCTAACTTAAAGTTAAATCAAGATGATAAGGCTAAAATAGATACCTAAAATTGTCTAAATTATATTTTATGAGAGGCTTTAGACCCATCCACACCTTAGCTTTTAAATAAATCAATTTAGAGCTATTAAAAACTGAATAAGACTTTATAATAAAATAATATTTTTTGTTTTCCAAAGGTGCCCCTCTCCTCCTTTATAAAAGGGCACCTCCTCTCTCTCTTCCTCACACCAATTTGAGAGTTCCAGCTTGGCCAAACCCTGCCAAATTCTCTTCCCCACTTCCCTAGAAACATACTAGAGGTCCTGGTCTTCTTCAAAGACCAATTTTAGTGCCCTAAGTGGAGGTATCAAAGAGGCGCTTCAAAGAAGAGGTAATGTCCGTTACCGATTCTTTCAACTTTATTTCTTATTTTAATTATTCTTATTTAGTTGTTTCATTATGAAGTAATAAAATCAGTATCACTAATATACAGATATGTTATTATAAGTATGAAACAACCCTATTTCACCATCTATCCATCCTACGTAAAACGAAATCACCGCGCGTGCGTACGTACGTAATACCGTCTCCACGCAGTGGTGTACTCTATTTTCCACCACCACCTTACTTGGGTGGGTATAATGGTGTAAATAATGACTATATATGATTATTTTAAAGTGATATTTATTCTTAAATATTATACATAAACTTAAATACAATTCCATTATCATGGGAATGATATCATCGCTCGTGCATACGTACGGACTACCGTCTCCACGACGCGATGAGATTCATTCTCAATGATTAACCATTCATGAATGATTATAAAGTATATATAATAAGTAATCATGAAATATATGACATAATAATGATACTGGATTTATGTATATATATATTTATGTCATCTACTTAATTCCATTCAATTCAATAAGGAAACGAAAACAACGTTCATGCGTACGTACGACCTACCGTCTCCAAGAACGGTGTATTTCTTTCCATTTATTGATCTACTATATATATGTATATTCTGAATATATATTATATATAAATCATTTTTTACATTATGGATGTAAGTAACCATGATCTAAGTAATCATACGAATAATTACAAATTAAAACACGAACGACAAATGAAACGATTTTACCCAAAATGCTAATTTAACATTAATTTACAAAAGAATGGGTAATATAAAGTCATAAGTTAAACATATATGATATAATAACAATTAATATGATTCTATAATAATTCAATGACATTCTTTAAATCATTATACAGTAGGTTCGATACATACGAAGCATATCGGACGTAAGGTAAGGGATAATTTTGCAAATCTCATTTTTATCCGAGATTGTTTATTCGTAAGTATTTACTGGGGTTATTTATATCACCCATATACATGTTTAATAAAAGTGTTTTCATGTAAGTTTACTGACCTTTTTACCCATTTTTGACTTTTACTACATGGTATGTATGGAACCTTTCTTTTACGAGGTACTTTTTGACTTTTCCGACAAAAGTACGAGGAGAATGTTATTTTTAACTTACACGGCGTGAGCGGATTTTTACGGTTTCATAATGCCTCATTTTCATGAAGCATCCTCTAAAATATTGCATGATTATTTTCAACAAAACCCTTTTCTTTTAAAATTTCATGACATTTTGTGAAAAGAAAATGATTTTGAAGAAGAAAGGATATTTTCTTCATGAATTCATTTCAAGTGTTTTTATCAAAACTATTTTCCATCTAAAATGAAATTATCTAATATGTTTATGTTTTAAGTATTAAGTCTCCATTATTTACATGGTTTGATTCTTATTATGATGAAAAGATATCCATTTTGTTATATGGATTATGTTATGATGGCATGATGTTTAAGAATCTTATTCTATTACATGGGTTATGCTATGAAGCATTATTTATGATTTTGGGGCACATGAAATAATGATTTCCTTATGAGATGGGTGGGACCATATCTCCCTCCAATGCATTGGGTAATGATTTATATCTCATGAGATATACATGGCTGGAATGGTAAGTTAATCCAGTTCAGTGTTACCGGACTGAAATGAGGAGTGAACTCGATTCAGAAAGGGACTTTGTCCACTAAGATGGTCATGGCAGTAATGACTTGGCTACTATGGAAATCATTACATGTGCTTAATGGATTCCACAATTACAAGATTTATTCCTATGCTATTTTATCATGATTGATGATCCATTATGATCTATGCCTTAGGTACTGCCATTTTTTATGTCATTGCTCAAGATTTTGATGTTTAAATATTATGTTCATGTTTTTAAGTTCAAATGTATATGGTTTGTTTTATTTTCTCTATGCTTACCCTTACCGAGCATTTGAGCTCACCCTTTTTATGTTTTCTTTTCCCCCGGGATTAAAAGAAAGGTTTTAGGTAAGGAAACAAAAAGGGGAGGATCGTTATGGGAGATGTTGAAGATCATTCAACTTAATTAGAAGTTTATATTCCAAGTTTCCAAAGACACTAAAATATTACGGTCCATGTGTGTCTGTTTTTGTTATGTACTAATTATTCCAAAAAAAAGTAATGTAATTTCCATTACGCCAAGCTTCGGGTCTCTGTTGTTGGTATCATAGGAAAGGATTAGTCAACCTTTGGAAGATAGGATGCAGAAATGTTAGTGGGATCCATGGAGATATTTCTACGGTATGTTTAGGGATGTCCCTAAGGATAAATTTACGTATAGGATATAGTCCTAGAACTATGGTAATGATCTTAGAATTTAACCTAGGATTTTAGATATTGAGGATACTCCCCCTTTGCTATGTTGTTTTCCCTAGCATGGTATTTGCCTCTCACACTATTATTTTTTGGGTTTTAGATGATGGCTGGAACCCGAAGGAACCGTGTTGATCAATGTAATGGACAATGTAATGATTGTCCCCCTGACCTAACCAATGTCATAGGAGATGGAGTGCATAATATTATTTCTATACTTACACAAGCTATGAATCATTTTGGACTTCAAAATTAGCAGAGAAAGGAGCAACATTCTGTTGAATCCTTCATGAGGCGACATCCACCTTCATTCAGTGGGTCTTCTGATCACTTAGTAGATGAACAATGGATCAGTACTACTGAAAAGTTATTTTCAGTTCTACAATTTTCTGATCATGATAAAGTCATCTTAGCAGTATATCATTTGGAAGGTGATGCTGATCAATGGTGGAATCTTATCAAGAATACGAGAAAAAGAGATGAAATTGAGTCCATGGAATGGGACGAGTTCAAGAACTTGTTTTTCAGTAAGTACTTCCCCCGTATTCTTCGAAAAAATATGGAAAGGAGTTTCTTGAGCTTAAGCAGAAGGATGATGAATCTGTTGGTATATACGAAGCGAATTTTACAAGACTTGCAAGGTATGCTTCTGGTATTATCATCCAACCTGAAAGTAAAGTTGATCGATTTTTCAGTGGCTTAAATCCAAGTCTTCGAAGGGCATTAGCTATTAGTGACTTCAGTAGCTATGAAGAAATTTTACGTTGTGATATCAAGGTAGAACTGGAAGTTGGTGTGACATATACATCTCATGGTTTTGACAAGAAACGAAAGATGGAGTTTAAGGAGAAATCTCAAAATAATGGTGAAAAGAAGATGAATGTTTCCTTATGCTCAAATTGTGGAAAGAAGCATGGTGGAGATTTTCTTAAATGGACTAGAAAATATTTTAATTGTGGAAAATAAGGTCATCGAGCAGCTGAGTGTCAAAGTAATGGAAAAAGGGTTACTAATGATTTGAATAAAGAAAATTCTGTAAAGAACGCACCACCAACACTTCAATGCATCAAGTGCAAGGAAATGGGGCATTATGCTAATAAATTCCCTAATCCACGGGTTAATGATGATCAATGTGAGCAACCTGTTAAGGCAAAGGATAAAGGGAAGTCTCATGCGAACATTATTTGTGATGTTGAGTATGAAAATGAAGTTGTGTAATGATTAAGTGTTTATGTAATGAGATTCCAAAATAATGTTGTATACAGTATCGTGGAATATTGGAATATTTATGTATTAGTCTATTGTGTTTTTCAATAATTTTATGGTACCGGTAACCATGGAAATTGATTGAGATATTTTTGGAAGGAAGATGATATGCGTATAATGAAGGGATAAAGAGAAAATGAAATGTTTGATAGTATTAATGAGCTCATGACTGGTATAAAGAAATAGTTATATCATGGTTTGAGTATAGATAAATTTGGGGTTTTGGTATGTGGAAAGAGTTAACTTTTGACCACGCTCATGTTTTCACTAAGATTCAATGTGTATTCATTTTTTTATAGAATACATGATTAAGGCCTTCAAATGTTTGGAATGTGACCAACAAGACATATCTTATGATATATGGGGATCAACGATGGTATTAACGTGCTTGTTATATGAAAACTTAGGTAATCGTCTTCACTATAATATGAGAATAGACTACAATATTATGGATAAGCCTAAAGATTGGAATGGATTATGTTGTACATAAGTTAGTATTGTTTAAAGATAAAACTTTTTTCGATATTATTGATGGGATGTTATAGTAATGTAGTTTTAGAAAAAGGACAACCTGCAGGACGGGCGACAACCCATCGCGTCGGACAAGGCTGCGGAAATCGAACCCACAACCAAAGTGAGACAAGCCTTTACCACATACCACTGGCCTACAGGAAGTCCCTGGTTAGTGGAAAGTAGTTTTATTTTATTAAGCGATATAATAAATAAAGTAAAAGTCAATTTTTGGAACCATATATGATTAATCTCACCATAAAATGGACTTATAACTATCCTTTTGTTTGAACTAGATGGAATGACCGATCATTCTATCACATAATCTGCTAACGCTTCATGAATAACAAATTAAACTTCATTTCTTTAAGAGATGAAGTGGAAATTGTTCAATTTATGAACAATAGTGATATTGTACCAAAATCATGTAATTATTTCTTTTAATTCATCAACTTTAGAGAAATGATATTAAAAACCAAAAATGTTGTCCTAGTGCCCTTATATCCAATGAATTAGATGGTACCTTAGATCATCACAAATCTATTGATTTATGATTGATGGATTTTTTATATCCTTGTTCTCTACCACTCTCCATCAGAATTTTATGGTTAGATTTTTCTTTCATATCCATATTTTCACCTATGTTGTCCTACGTGGAAACCCAGTGATGAGTTAATTTGGGTAACCATTACGTTTCATACTTTAGTTTTTAAATTAAAGTTTTGGTATTTCATTTTACGATGTGGGTTTCAATTAAAGAAACTTCCTAGTAGAAAACCATGTATAACCCTGACGAATTTCGAGGGCGAAATTCATTTTAAGGGGGGTAGAATCTAACAACCCGATATTTTATGATAAGTATTCTTTTTAATTTATTTGATGTCATGTGTTTTATGATACAACAAGATTATCTTGTGTTATATGCATCATCGTATTATCTTGCAGTATACGCAACACTATTCTTAGATTGTCTTACACACAATTTCAAGTTCGTTAGATAATAGTCATTCTACGCAAGATTGAGTATATATATATATATTCAATGTATAAATGAAAAATGGTTGGATTCTGTTATAATGAAACAACAAAGAAGTATTTCACAACACGAAACCCTATATTGTCTTGCATTACACGCAATCGCGACCTTCCTCGATAGCGTGTGTTGTACGCAATACCGGGTTTTACTAAACAATGATATATTATTAAAATATTATTAGAACTAGCCGTTATGAATAGTAATACCCACTTTTTGAAATTTTATAAATTCTATCTTTCAAAATGTACTTCATTTTTGGAATTGGAATATCAAAATTATCCTAGGGTGAAATTTTGGTATTTTTCTGAAAACATTCAATTTTTGATTAATAGTGAAATCACTCGGTTAATATTTAAAAATATACTTTTTATTTAAATAATTATTTATTTTATTTAAATGTATTTTAGGTAAAATTTGATACATAATACCTTTATAAGTTCAAATTAATTCATTGGAGTCATTTTAAAATAATTTTAGATATACAAAAATTTTATTGAACTTTTCACCGTCTTTTACCCACCTCCTAGGAGAATTTGCAAATTTACAAAAAACATAATTTTACCGCTTCTGTGAATGGAATTTCAAAAATCTGAGAGACACAATTGATGTTAGTAAGTAAAATGTGGTTCAATGAGACGAAAATAATTTTTGGTGAATAGTAACTTTTTACTTTTTTTTACCACGGTTAAAAGTAAATAGGGTAATTAAGGGTACAAATGATATTATTATTACCCTAACACATGTCCAAATTCTTTTGGATAAGTGTAATTCGACCAAAAACAACCTTAGGAATAACATATGTCCAGTTAGGCCCACTTAGAATAGATTAGGACATTTATTATTAATTTTTTAAAGAAGGGTTAAAATAGTTAAAATCAAAGTTTAATAACTAAATCATTTTTAATATAGGGTTATACATAAGATAAATTTGACTATAAATATTCATTATAAATATAAAACTATTTCCTACATAATTGTATTTTATTTATAATTTTTAGACATTAAAAAAGTTAATTTTTTTATAACACAATGATGATTCAGTAATTATATTATTAATGAAATATTGATATAATTGATGTTATAAATACCCAAATAAATGTAATTTGAGACTTTTTATGATTTAAAATAATTTTATAGGTTAATATGACATGTTATTATTGATTTATGTAACTTTTTTCGAACTAATCATTCTGTTATAATTTTCACAAAAATCAATTACAAAATAGTGTCAAAATCGACATAAAATAGTTTTTAAAACAAATATTATATTATTAATTGTTATTTTATTCCGAAAAATTTAAGGTTTAGAAAAATTACTTAGATACGGTTATATATATTAATAATAAACAACTTGTGGTTCTTTTGGCTTGTTATAGTAACTTTATTAACCTTATAGTTTAAAAAAACAAGAAGACACGGTAAAAGTTAAATTATCTAACTTAAAGTTAAATATAAATGATAAGGTTAAAATAGATACCTAAACATGTATAAATTATATTTTATGAGAGGATATAGACCCATAACCACCTTATCTTCAAAATAAATCAATTTGGAACTGTTAAAAACTGAATATGACTTTATAATAAAATAATATATTTTGTTTTTCCAACGGTGCCCCTCTCCTCCCTTATAAAAGGGAACCTCCTTCCTCTCTTCCTCACACCAATTTGAGCCTTCAATCTTGGCCAAACCCTGCCAAATTCTCTTCCCCACTTCCCTAGAAACATCCTAGAGGTCCTGGTATTCTTCAAAGACCAATTTTAGTGCCCTAAGTGGAGGTCTCAAAGAGGCGCTTCAAAGAAGAGGTAATGTTCGTTACCGATTCTTTCAACTTTATTTATTCTTTTACTTCTTCTTATTTAGTTGTTTAATTATGAATTAATAACATCAGTATAACTAATATACTTATATGTTATTATAAGTATGAAACAACACTATTTCACCATCTATCCATCCTACGGAAAATGAAATCACTGCGCGTGCGTACGTACGGAATACCGTCTCCACGCCGTGGTGTAATCTATTTTCCACCACCACCTTACTTAGATGGGTATAATAGTGTAAATAATGACTATATATGATTATTTTAGAGTGATATTTATTCTGAAATATTATACATACACTTCAATACAATTCCATGATCATGGGAATGGTATCATCGCTCGTGCGTACGTACAGACTACCATCTCCAAGACGCGATGAGATTCATTCTCAATGATTAACCATTCATGAATGATTATAAAGTATATATAATAAGTAATCATGAAATATATGACATAATAATGATATTGTATTTATATATATATATATGTATGTATGTATGTCATCTACTTAATTCCATTCAATTCAATAAGGAAACAAAAACAGCGTTCATGCGTACGTACGATCTACCGTCTCCATGAATGGTGTATTTATTTCCATTTATCGATCTACTATATATATGTATATTCTGAATATATATTATTTATAAATCATGTTTTACAATCTGGATGTAAGTAACCATGATCTAAGAAATCATATGAATAATTACAAGTTAAAACACGAACGACAAATGAAACGATTTTATCCAAAACGCTACTTTAACATTAATTTACAAAAGAATGGGTAATATAAAGTCATAAGTGAACCATATATGTTATAATAACAATGAATATGATTCTATAATAAGTCAATGACAATATTTAAATCATTATACAGGAGGTTTAGATACATACAATTCATATCGGACGTAAGGTAAGGGAAAAATTTTCAAATCTCATTTTTATCTGAGATTGCTTATTCGTAAGTATTTACTGGGGTTATTTATATCATCTATATCCATGTTTTATAAAAGTTTTTTCATGTAAGTTTAATGTTCTTTTTACCCATTTTTTGACTTTAAATATATGGTATGTATGGAACCTTTCTTTTATGAGGTACTTTTTTACTTTTCTGACAAAAGTACGCGGAGAATGTTATTTCTAACTTACACGGTGTGAACAGATTTTTATGGTTTCATAACACCTCATTTTCATGAAGCTTCCTCTACAAGATTCAATGATTGTTTTCAAAAAACCCATTTCTTTTAAAATTTCATGACATTTTGTGAAAAGAAAATGATTTTGAAGAAGAAAGGATATTTTCCTCAAGAATTCATTTCAAGTGTTTTTATCAAAACTATTTTCTATCTAAAATGACATTATTTAATATGTTTATGTTTCAAGTATAATGTCTCCATTATTTACATGGTTTGATTCTTCTTATGATGAAAAGATATCCATTTTGTATATGGATTATGTTATGATGGCATGATGTTTAATAATCTCATTCTATTACATGGGTTATGCTATTATGTATGATTTATGATTTTGTGGCACACGAAATATTGATTTCCTTTTGATATGGGTGAGACCTATATCGCCCTCCAATGCATTGGGTAATGATTTATATCTCATGAGATAGACAAGACTGGAATGGTAAGTTAATCCGGTTCAGTGTTACAGGATTGAAATGAGGAGTGAACTCGATTCGGAAAGGGACTTTGTCCACTAAGATGGTCATGGCAGAAATGCCTTGGCTACTATGGAAATCATTACATGTGCTTAATGGGTTCCACAATTACAAGATTTATTCCTATGCTATTTTATCATGATTGATGATCCATTATGATCTATGCCTTATGTACTGCCATTTTTTATGTCATTGCTCAAGATTTTGATGTTTAAATATTATGTTCATGTTTTTAAGTTCAAATGTATATGGTTTGTTTTATTTTCTCCATGCTTACCCTTACCGAGCATTTGAGCTCACACTTTTTATGTTTTCTTTTCCCCCAGGATGAAAAGAAAGGTTTTAGGTAAGGAAACAAAAAGGGGAGGATCGTTATGGGAGATGTTGAAGATCATTCAACTTGATTAGAAGTTTATATTCCAAGTTTCCAAAGACACTAAAATATTACGGTCCATGTGTGTCTGTTTTTGTTATGTACTAATTATTCCAAAAAAAAGTAATGTAATGTCCATTACGCCAAGCTTCGGGTCTCTATTGTTGGTATCAGAGGAAAGGATTAGTCAACCTTTGGAAGCTAGGATGCAGAAATGTTAGTGAGATCCATGGAGATATTTCTACAGTATGTTTAGGGATGTCCCTAAGGATAAATTTACGTATAGGATATAGTCCTAGAACTATGGTAACGATCTTAGAATTTAACCTAAGATTTTAGATATTGAGGATACTCCCCCTTTTCTATGTTGTTTTCCCTAGCATGGTATTTGCCTCTCACACTATTATTTTTTGGGTTTTAGATGATGGCTGGAACCCGAAGGAACCGTGTTGATCAATGTAATGGACAATGCAATGATTGTCCCCCTGACCTAACCAATGTCATAGGAGATGGAGTGAATAATATTATTTCTATACTTACACAAGCTATGAATCATTTTGGACTTCAAAATTAGCATAGAAAGGAGCAACATTCTGTTGAATCCTTCATGAGGAGACATCCACCTTCATTCAGTGGGTCTTCTGATCACTTAGTGGATGAACAATGGATCATTACTACTGAAAAGTTATTTTTAGTTCTACAATTTTCTGAGCATGATAAAGTCATCTTAGCAGTATATCATTTGGAAGGTGATGCTGATCAATGGTGGAATCTTATCAAGAATACGAGGCAAAGAGATGAAATTGAGTCCATGGAATGGGACGAGTTCAAGAACTTGTTTTTCAGTAAGTACTTCCCCCGTATTCTTCGAAAAAATATGGAAAGGAGTTTCTTGAGCTTAAGTAGAAGGATGATGAATCTGTTGGTATATACGAAGCGAATTTTACAAGACTTTCAAGGTATGATTATGGTATTATCATCCAACCTGAAAGTAAAGTTGATCGATTTTTCAGTGGCTTAAAACCAAGTCTTCGAAGGGCATTAGCTATTAGAGACTTCAGTAGCTATGAAGAAATTTTACGTTGTGATATCAAGGTAGAACTGGAAGTTGGTGTGACATATACATCTCATGGTTTTGACAAGAAACGAAAGATGGAGTTCAAGTAGAAATCTCAGAATAATGGTGAAAAGAAGATGAATGTTTCCTTATGCTGAAATTGTGGAAAGAAGCATGGTGGAGATTGTCTTAAATGGACTAGAAAATATTTTAAGTGTGGAAAATAAGGTCATCAAGCAGCTGAGTGTCGAAGTAATGGAAAAAGGGTTACTAATGATTTGAATAAAGAAAATTCTGCAAAGAACGCACCACCAACACTTCAATGCTTCAAGTGCAAGGAAATGGGGCATTATGCTAATAAATTCCCTAATCCACGGGTTAATGATGATCAATGTGAGCAACCTGTTAAGGCAAAGGATAAAGGGAAGTCCCATGTTTTATGTCATTGCTCAAGATTTTGATGTTTAAATATTATGTTCATGTTTTTATGTTCAAATGTATATGGTTTGTTTTATTTTCTCCATGCTTACCCTTACTCGGCATTTGAGCTCACCCTTTTTATGTTTTCTTTTCCCCCAGGATTAAAATAAAGGTTTTAGGTAAGGAAACAAAAAGGGGAGGACTTTTATGGGAGATGTTGAAGATATTTCAATGTGATTAGAAGTTTATATTCCAAGTTTCCAAAGACACTAAACTATTACGGTCCATGTGTGTCTGTTTTTGTTATGTACTAAGTATTCCGCAAAAAGTAATATAATGTCCATTATGTCAATATTTGGGTCTCTACACCAACTCCCCAAATTAATTTTTTCCAATCCTCCTCATTAAATTAATTTGTGCCAACACTCATGAATTAATTAAGGGGGAGCCAAGTTAATTAATTCACCAATTTAAATTTTAAACCCAAAAATCTAAAATAATAGACAAAGAATTATTTGAAGGGGGATATCTATTCACTTTTGCTTTTGGGTGGAGTATTCGGGAGAGGAGAGCTTGGGAAGATTAGAATTATCAAACGAAGAACCTCATCCCCCAATGAAGAATGAAGAACGCCGACAACGATCCTCTTAGAACATCTTCTCTAGACACCTACCGACATGGAGTGTCTTCCACAGTCGACGCAACATCGGATTAGAAGTGTGCGGTGGATGCAACGAATGAAGATCATCACTGTATTCTTCACTGCCACTCTGTCGATGATCGACTGACGATCAAAGGTAGGGGGTTTATTACATGTTGATGCTTTCCATGGGTCTTCTCATTCAGTTGGAAAAGAATTGTTACAGGTGAGTTCTTGTTCGTAGTAATTCTATCTTGATGAACAGATTGTTAGTACCCTAAACGCGGAGGGTGAAGGCCAAACCAAAATGGTCTGACCCCTCCGTCATTCTTATTTGTGATAATCAGTGGCATGGAGATGAGGAAACGGAAGGAAGAAGGTGGTGACGACAAAGGTCGAGCTACCCGCAGCCTCCACAAATCGCGTTGGCCCCACGGTGCTCCGATGCTCTGAGCCGAATAGCAGCCCTCCGGATGGGCCGCCCAAGCTGCACTATCTGCCATCCGAACCCACCAAGCCACCCTAGCTACACCGTAGTCAGTCTGCTCCACCCGGCTCACAGCCACCACCAGCCTCCCGTGCACCCCAACCGCAACCTTCTGGCCCGCGCCAGCCACAACCGCGCCCCACCAGCCTACCTGGCCACCTCTTGCCTGCCCACCGGCCCACCTTTCGGCCTGGTCGCACCCTGCCCCACTGCCCACCGGCTCGGCTGCCTCCCAACCTGCCCGTCCACCTCCGGTGTGCCCATCCAAACCACACTGGTCGGCGCGTCCCGCGTGCCTTTCATGCCCCGTGCCACCTACGACCCCCCTCGCAGTGCCCTGGACGAACTGGCATAGCCACGACCTCCAGGTCGAGCCGCGTCGGGCTGCACCCTCATGACGTTCCAGGCAAAACTGACCTCGAGCCCATGTCGAACCACCCACGCGGCCTTCGGGGCTAGGCCCTGGGGGCCGGGATGAACCTAACCAGTTGCCCACCCAATGGGTTGGACTAGACCCAGCAGGTCTGACCAGGGCGACCCAGACTGGGTCAGACTGGGTCGGACTGACCATGTCGGACCGGACCCAGGCCCAATACTGACCCTTTACTTTTTTGGCCATATCTTTGGCACCGGATGACCGTTTGACGAACTGTCAGTGGCGCTGGTATTCTTGGAGCGCGGAGGTTCATTTTGAGTATACCTTCACTAAAGTTTGGGGTTTAGTTTAGATACGGCCAGGATGAATCGTGCACGAATCTAACCGTGCCCCTGGGACCAAAAGGCTAAAAACACACAGACCAGGTGTCTTATTGATGCGCCGTCTATTGCGTTGAGACCTCTATGACGTGATGGACCTTTCATATACTTCTTTTTGGTACTTAGTGATAGTTAGAGTATCGACCAGTAGCTCATGGAGCGGATCCTCTCGGAGACAAGCATGCGTAGTGTGGAGACCTAGTAGTTGGCTGAGACCTGATTATTGGTGACCATTTTGACTCAAAGTGATTCTACTAGCCCAGAGGGGAGCACCATGGTGTCGCGGTAGACCCACAGTGGTGAGCGCCTTGGTGTTGCAGCAGACCCACAGTACTCGATAGGAGAATTACCTCAGCAGGCTACGAGGGGGAGCACCTTGGTGATGCGGTAGACCCACAGTGGAGAGCATCTTGGTGACCTAGCAGACCCATGGTACTCGATATGAGGAGTACCTCAGCAGTCCAAGGTTAGTTGGAAGTGACTTGGTGTCGCGGAAGGCCCACTGTACTCAATAGAGGAGGAGTTGTCCAGTAGCCAAGGTTTCGATAATAAAAATCCTAGCTGAGCTGATTCAATAACTTTTTTGTTTACCTCATGTTTGAGATGGATTACTTGATAACTTAGGTATATGTATTGGCTTATACCTAAGTGGATTTATCTCTTGAATTCATACTTTTTGGTTTATACTTGTTGGATTTTGTGAGACCATGAGGGTCTCGAGATCCCTACTAAGTATCATTATACTCAGACCTACACGGGTCATGCCTGCATCTCGTTGTGTTGGATGCAGATGACGGACAGTGTTGACCAAGGCTGAGTGTACTAGGAATGGACGATACCCAAATGTGGACCACGCTGCGTGACGGTACACGGAGGAGACAGACGGAAATGGAGTGATGTGGAGGCTATATGTACCTACCCATCAGGAAGGACTTCCCAGTGGATGATCCAGCAGTTTTTTACCTTTCTTCAGTTGTACTTGTTCTTCAGTTGTACTTGTTCTTCAGTTGTACTTGTACATTCCTATTGGGCTTGTAGTTCAGCCCCTTTACTTTTCAGCACTCTATGTATACAGTTTCACTTAGTTTTTTGCTTCCAAATCGTACTTTATTATGTGCATTTATAGGTTATAAAGCCAATGTCTTCCCAGTTTTACGGAATTACGACTTTGGTGCTAGTCGCCAGCCCTTAGCCTTTGGAAGAAGGGCTTGGGGTTGTAACAGCATGGGCCCCGGGGGACAGGTCATGACAAATTGGTATCAGAGGAGTCAGTTCTACTGCAGAACTTATGAATCTAATGTTTTCTGTGAAGCAATAGTGTTAAGGGTACTGAGTGTGGTTTTCAGTTCAGGGAGTCCAGTGTTGGATCGGAGACTTACATATCCATACACCAGGACCCTGACTACTGATCTCTAAATCAGTGCACAAAAACACTGATTAAGTGTGTGTTTTCAAAAGTTCTCTTTAAGTTAGCTCAACCAGGACAGCTCACCAGGTTTAATCTTTGACCATGTCGCATCTGTTTCTTTCAAGATGCCTCCCTGCGGATGACTAGTGAGAGTCCTGAGAGTTGAATGCACATATATTCCATCAAGCAATGAGGCCTCGGTGTAGGGCCCTTTTCCAGTGGAGGCCCCAGTGGTACCACTGCGCGAAGGGCCACTGATGCCACCCACCCTAGCAGCAGACGATGCACGCCGCTTGAGTGCATTTCATGAGTTCCAGTGCCATAGGCCACCCAGATTCAGGGGAGAAACAGACCTGCAGGCGGCTAAGGATTGGATGGGGGTAGTGGTGATAGTCTTCCGACTCGTAGGGACACCAGCTGACTTCATGGTGATTATTTTTGCCATCCTTATACAGGCATTAGGGGGAATATGGTGGAGCGTGATGCTCCAGGTCCTTGATAATATGACGCTTCTCTGGGAAGACTTCGAGAGCTTGTTTTGGGCAGATTTTGTCCATGTGACTCTTCACGCGGTGCGCATACAGAAGCTACTTCATCTGTAGCAGGGAAGCACTACTACAGCTCAGTGCTTAGAGAGTTTCACATACCTCTCATGCTACTCCATCGATATAGTGTGGGACACATTCTTCAGGGCATAGACCTTCAAGCTGGGGCTCAGGCGAGAGATCAGGGCTTCGATGATCTCCCTCAGCATCCCGACACAGGAAGGGCTGTTGGAGCGAGCCCTCTTAGTGGTAAGTTTCCTTACTGAGTGGTCTCCAGCAGTGAGGCACACCACTAGTAGAAATGTAGATGAGTCTTCTGTAGGTGGCAGTATACAGATGTCACAGTGGTCCAAGAGAACCAGACCCATAGGTGGACGATTGCATGACTCAGGATCGGTTGTGTAGGGAACCCAGAGTAGAGACATAAATGCCAGGAGTGGGCAGTGTTTCTCATGCATCGGGTAGGGTCACATGGCTCGTTACTATCTGACCCTCCATTCAGATGATTAGTATATGGTTGAAGGACTTCCCTGGAAGATATAGAGATTCGATCAAGGCGGTCTGCAGGGAGCAGGCAGACATGGCAAAGGAGCTGACCGTGCAGCTGGCGGTGGATGACATTTTGAGGTGTTACCACCACCACCATTGGGAGATCCACCCCAATCGTAGGGAGTAGGTGGACAGGGGAGAGCTCATCTCCAGGAAGATGAGGCATATGATCACGGTGCTCCAGATATGATTTGACGTATGATCTGTGTCTACTTCACCTTAGGTCCAGTTCTTGTAGACACAGCTCCATTCACTCTTTTATTGCCACTTCCCTCGTTCAGAGCTCGAAGATTCTAACAAAGCTGTTGGATCACTCCTTATGGATTGAGACTGCTACATGAGTAGAATCAATGATTACACACTAGTGTTGGCAGTGTGAGCTTACTCTAAGAGGCGAGAGCTTCGACTGGGATCTCCTAGTATTGGCGTCGAGGTCTTACGACGTCATCTTGGGTATGGACTGGTTATCTACAGTCCATGCTTAGATTGACTGTATGAGGCACAAAGTGCAGTGTGTATGCACAAATGGGACCAGGTTTACCTTCATCAGTGAGAAAGGAGCCTTTCCAGCATAGGAAAGAATTTCTCGGGGGAGGGTGCAACCGATCACTCATTAGTTGGCCTACCTTACCCTCAGAGCATTTGATGTGGAGAGTCTGAGATATCCTGTAGTGGTGGGCTAATACAATGATGTTTTCTCTGATGATGTCCCAAGTCTACCTCCTCATAGAGAGGTGAAATTATACATTTATATGTACCTCGGGACGACACCGGTATCTAAAAAATTGTATCGGATGGCTCCCATGGAGCTTTGCGAGCTGCGAGTATAGCAAGAGAAATTGCAGGGGAAGGGATTCATTCGGCCCAGTGTTTCTCCCTGGGAAGCCCCAATTCTATTCTCTAAGAAGGCAGACCGGAGCTTTAGGCTTTGTGTCTCCTACTGTCGCCTAAACCAGGTGATCCTGAAGAACAAGTACCCACTCCCGAGGATTTACGACCTCTTTGATCAGTTGAAGGTAGTACGATTGTTCTCAAAGATAGACCTCAGATCAGGCTATCACCAGCTCAGAGTTTGAGACGTGGATGTGCAAAGAATAGCCTTGAGATGTCGGTACGGCCACTACGAGTTATTGGTTTTTCCTTTCAGTGTAACCAATGCTCTAGAATTGTTCATGGGACTCATGAACAGGATTTTATAGCCATAACTCGATCACTTTATCATAGTCTTCATCGTACACATTATGATCTACTCGACTACTGAGGAGAAGCATGCCTACCATTTGCTGGTAGTACTGGACAGACTTCTAGAGAACCAGCTTTATGGTAAGATCTAAAAGTGTCAGTTTTGGATCCCAAAGGTTCAATTTTTGGGACTTGCCATCTCAGAGGCTATAGTTGTAGTGGATCCAGTGAAGATTGAAGTGATACTTGCTTGGGAGCTACCCAGGAGTGTGACAGAGGTATGATGTTTCCTGGGTTTGGCTAGTTACTAATGGAGATTTGTTCCATATTTCTCTGGAGATGCAGCACTGCTATCAGCCTTGATGAAGAAGGGGAAACCTTTCGTATGGTCGGAGAGATTCCATTAGAGATTTCAGGAGCTGAGGCAAAGGCTGACTAGTGCCCCCATCTTGAGGCTTCCAGAGGAAGGCATAGGGTACGTAGTCTACTATGATGAATTATGGATCAGACTCAAATGTGTCCTAATGCAGGAGCATAAAATGATCACATATAGTTCACGACAGCTGAGATATCATGAACAGAAGTACACTACCCATGACCTAGAGTTAGCAGCAATGTTCTTCTCCTTGATGATGTGGCAGCACTACCTGATGGGCGAGCATTTTACCGTGTACTCTGATCACAAGAGTATTAGTTATAACTTCCCCCAGAAGGACCTGAAACTGAGACAGTGACGTTGGCTTGAGTACCTCCAAGACTACGACTTTGAGATAGTCTATACTCCTGGGAATGGGAACGTTGTTGCAGATGCACTCAATAGGAGGTCTGCTATACAACTGCTAGGCGAGGCGACAGAGCAGCTGCCAGCTTTATAGATATCCATTGTATATAGATATGGAACATCTTTCCTTAAGTCTCTTACAGTCACTCCTCCACTTTATCAGTGAGTCAAGGAGGCACAACATAAGGATGCTGACTACGAGACACGGCATGCTTCGATATCCACAGGGCAGGCACATGATGGAATTTCTAAAGATGGGAAGCATTTCATCCTCTTCAAAGGATGTACCATGGTACCAGTGTCACTTCAGGAGGAAGTGTTGAGGGAGTTCCACACATCCCCTTTAGCAGTACATCTAGGATTTTTGAAGAAGTACCAAGACCTTCGACAACAGCACTGGAGGTCAGGTATGAAGAAGGAAGTGGCAGAGTTTTTCTCTCGATGCCTCACTTGTCAGCAAGTTGAGGTGGAGCACCATGTACCTGTAGACTTGGTTCAGCCTTAAGAGTTCCTAGAGTGGAAGTGGGATTGGATATCCATGGACTTCGTGATAAGACATCCACATACGTCCAGGGGTCATGACTCGATTCGGGTGATCATTGATCGACTCACAAGGTCGGCCCACTTCCTACCGATCAGAGAGAAAGGATCACTAGGGATCTTGGGACGCCTCTATGTGTAGGATATTGTGTGGATACATGGAGTACCTTCACGTATTTTCTCTGATCATGATGCATGGTTTACTTCTTGAAAATGGAAGTGGTTGAAATAGGATTTCGGGACGCAGCTACATTTAAGCACCGCCTTCAATCCTCAGACAGATGTCCAGACTGAGAGGACCATTCAGACTCTCAAGGACATGCTCCGTGCATGCGTCCTCTAAATCAGCTGCAACTGGGAGGACCACATAGATTTGGTTGAGTTTTCATACAATAACAGATATCACTACACCATAGAGATGTCACCTTTTTAGGTGTTATACGAACGACCTTACAGATCACCCTTGTGCTGGACAGACCCAGGGGAGTTAGCACTAGTGGAACCAGAGATGGTACGATCTACCACAAAGAAGGTGCAGATCATCCAGAAGCGGATGAAGATGGAACAGAGCAGACAGAATACGTATGCTGACAGAAGATGGAGACCTCTAGAGTTTGAGGATGGTGACCACATCTTTCTACGGGTCTCACCTCCATGAGGTTTACGGAGATTTGGTCGAGGCAGCAAGTTATCTCTAAGGTTCATCGGACCATTCCTAGTCCTCACCAGGGTTGGCGAGGTTGAATACCACTTAGCTCTTCCACCTCAGTTGCACTGGATGCATGATGTCTTCCACGTATCCCAACCGAGGATATAGGTGCATGAACCTTATCACAACATCGACCATGGAGAGCTAGACGCTGATGATGGGATGACTTTTACAGAGGTTATAGTGGAAATAGAGGATCGACAGGAGTGGGTACTACGTGGATGGTTGATACCTCTGGTGCACATTTGTTCGCAGCACAAGAACCTTCAGAAGAGCACATGGGAGCGGGAGGCTCAGATGCGTGATCAGTACCGCAACTTCTTCCCTTATTTCGAGTTGTAGCTTATGGGGACGTAAATCCCTGAGTTGGGGAGAATTCAATGACCTGGAAATTTTGTTGAAATTTTTTTCTTAAATACATGGTAATTTTATGAGTCTACGAAAACTGACAGCGCATGATTCTGAGGCCTAGTGTGGCCGGAAACATTTTCAGAAAAAAATTTCAGGTACGTTTAGTAAACAAATGAGCGTGTTTTTGTAACTTTTGAAATGATGCTCAAAATTGAGATCTGAGGGAATCGCTGAACTCGCAGTTCCGGTATTCTCTTAAGGAGACCCTCACTTCGACAGATGTGGGTCGAGAATAAAAGTTAGTTTATGTATTTTCTGGGAAAATAATAAAACAAAGCGAGCTTCACTATATTTTTATTTGAGCTGCCATGTGGGTGTTTAGAGGTTGGACCCACTGCATCTATAACCTCCATGTGGAAGTTGGAGGTGGGACCACCACACCTTACCCTCCCATGAGAGGTTAAGGTGGTGGGTCCTACCCAAACATAACCTCTCGCGATATATTATGATGTGGGTACCACACGGGACAAAACTCCCCTATTAATGGCGGGAGATAAAAACCTCTCAACTCCCCTCGTTAATGAGGGAGGGTCTCTCCACACTCACTGTCCTTTCTTGGTGCCAACTCCCCAAATTAATTTTTGTCAATCCTCCTCATTAGATTAGTTTCTGTGAACACTAATGAATTAATTAAGGGGGAGCCAAGTTAATTAATTCACCAATTTTAATTTTACACCTAAAAATCTTAAATAATAGAAAAACTATTATTTGGAGGGGGCTATCTATTCACTTTGGATTTTGGGTGGAGTATTGGGGAGAGAAGAGCTTGGGAGGATTAGAATTCTCCAACAAAGAACCTCATCCCCCAATGAAGAATGAAGAACGTCAGAAATGATCCTCTTCGAACTTATTCCCTGGACGCCTACGGATGTGGAGCGTCTTCCACAGCTAACGCTATGTGGGATTGGAAGTGTGTGGCAGACGCGATGAATGACAATCATCATCATCTTCTTCCCCTCTACTCTGTCGACTATCAACTGATGATCAAAGGTGGGGGTTTATTAAATTTTGATGCTTTCCTTGAATTTTCTTCTTAGGTTGGAAATGAATTGTTGCAAGGGAGTTTTTGTTCATCGTACTTATATCTTGATGAACCGATTGTTACGACCCTAAACGTGGAGGGTGTGGGCCAAACCAACATCGATCGACCCCTCCATTGTTCTTGTTTGTGATAATCTTCTTCATGGCGATGAGGCGATGGAACGATGAAGGTAGCAACGACAAAGGTCACGCTACCCGCGGCTTCCACAAACCACACCGCCCCCACGGTGCCTCGGGCTGAACCGCAGCCCTCTGGCCGATCCACCCTAGCCGTGCTATCCGCCTACCAAACCGGTCGAGCCACCCCAGTCGCACAGCCACTGGACCGCGCCTCCCAACTCCCGGCCGCCGCCGGCCTCCCGTTCACTCGTGCCGAACCACGTCGGCTCGCTCCGGCCTGGGCAGCACCCCGCTGACCTGCCCAGCTGCCTCTCGGATGTCTGCCTACCCTCCTGGTGCCCTGCATCATTGCCCTCCAGCCTTGTTGCACCCTACCCGGCCAACCACCTACCCGCCAGCCACCCTGGTCATGCCCTGGCTGGCCGCCCTTCGGCCCGCCTTTCGGCCTGCCCAGCCGCCTCCCGTGCTCCTATCCAAAACATGGTGGCCTAAGTACTCCACGTGCCCCACGTGCCTCATGCCTCTCGTGGGACCCCTCGTAGCGCCCATGCCAAACCGGCCTGATCGCGCCCTCCGGGCTGAGCTGTGCCCTCACGACGCTCTGGGCCAAACCGGCCCCAAGCTCGGGCCGAACCACCCACTCGGACTGCTGGGTTGGGCCCAGCAGGCCAGGCTGAACCAAATAGGCTGGCCCACCAAGTCGGCCCAGACCGGGTCGGCCAAGACTGTGTCGGACCGGGTCAGACCAGACCCGAGCCCAATACCGACCCTTTACTTTCTTTGGCTATATCTTTGGCACCAAATGACCATTTAACGAACCGTCAGCGGCATTGGTATTCTTGAAGCCCGATGGTCCCTTTTGAGTATACCCCACTGGAGTTCGAGGTTTAGTTGAGATACGGTCAGGTTGGATCGTGCACGAATCCAACCGGGCCCTCAGGACCAAAAGGATAATAACTCATAGACCAGGCGTCTGATTGACGCAACTTCTGTGGCGTTGAGACCTCTAGGACATGACGGACCTTTGAGATTCTTCTTCATGGTACTTCGTGACAGTTCGAGTATCGACGAGTAGCTCATGGAGTGGATCCTCCCAAAGACGAGCGTGCGAAGTGCAGAGACCTAGTAACTAGTTGAGACATGATGAGTGATGACCATTTTGACTAGGAGTGAATCTAATATCCCAGCGGGGAGCACCATGGCATCATGGAAGACCCGTAGTGGGGATCGAGTTGGTGTCGCGGAAGACCCACGGTACTCGACAGGAGGAATACATCAGCAGGCTATGAGGGGGAGCACCTTGCTGACGTGGCAGACCCACGGTGGGGAGCGCCTTGGTGATGCAGCAGACCCACGGTACTCAACAGAAGGAGTACCTCAGTAGTCCAAGGTTAGTGGGAATCGCCTTAGTGTCGCGGCAGGCCCACTATACTCGATAGAGGAGGAGTTCACCAGTAGCCGAGGTTTCGATAATAAAAATATGGGTTGAGCTGAGTTAGTAACTGTTTTGTTTACCTCATGATTGAGATGGATTACATGATAACTTAGGTATATGTAGGGGCATATACTTAAGTGGAGTTATCTATTGAATTCATACTTTTTGGTTTATCCTTGTTGGATTTTGTTAGACCTTTAGGGCCTTGGGGGTCCCTACTGAGTTCTGTTATTCTCACCCCTGCATGGGCTATGCTCGCACCTCATTGTGTTGGATGCAAACAACGCACAACGCTAACTGAGGCTGAGTGTACCCAGACTGGGCGGTACCCAGAGGTGGACCACGTGGCTTCATGGTACACAGATGAGACAGACGGATGTGGAGTTCTTTGGAGGCTATCTGTACCTAGCCTTCAGGTAGGATTTCTCGAGGGATGATCCAGTAGATGTTTACCTTTCTTCATTTGTACTTGTTTTTCAGTTGTACTTGTACTTTCCTTTTGGGATTCTATTCCGGCCCCTATACTTTTCATCACTCTATGTATACAGTTATACTTAGTGTTTTTCTTCCAGATCATACTCTGTTGTGTGCGTTTAGAGGTTATAAAGGCAATTCCTTTCCAGTTTTGGGGAATTACGCCATTGGTGCTAGTTTCCAGCCCCTAGCCTATGGAAGGAGAGTATGGGATAGTCACGGCATGGGCCCTAGTGGACAGGTCGTGGAAGTAGTTATCTCTGATTCTCATAGATTTATTCCAATACCACCACCATTTTTTCCTCCTATAGAGTTTCCTTTAGAATATATTAATAAGTGTGAATGGGTGAGGCTTCTAAAAATCCATATTTTTCGACCAATAGATAAATATTATATTTACATATCTATCACATATGTTTTTTACATAACTCCATACTGATCCATCGATTTCCAAATATTTCGATCTAAACCTCTCAACATTATTAATTTTACTACTCAAGGGAACATGGACCCAATACTCTTAGAAGGCGATTTGGTAAGAGTGGTAATTGGTTAATCCAAATAGATTTCAATGCCAAACCTCAACTCAAATCTTTTTTTATAGAACTCTGCTAATTAAATTTTTTGGATAACCTCATGGAAATTAAATACTTAGACAATAATCCAATGTCATTAGATATTCATTTTTTTGTACCCTTTCAAGAAGGTGTGTTATCATGATATTTTCACTTTATTTATTTTTTTTACTAAATAATGTTGATTCCCATTTATACCCTTCCAAAATTCTTATTAGGTGTTCATCGGGTCAAATATGAAAATTGTGACTATAGTTTCCTTGGAGGACATGTTTCCCTTATAAATGGCCTAAACATATCAAATTCCAACAAGAGAACCTCTATGAGTAGAACATTATGTTCCCACATCTAATGCGATGGAATGGGTGAGGGAGTTAACACTCTGGATAATGAAGGTGTACATCTACACATATTTTGTTTGATCTTAACTCATGCTTTTTGAAAATCATAATATGGATGTAAATTAAAATTGCACTACCCCAGTCCATATATACCTAAACATTTTTTTCTTCATCCTCTCAAACTATGCAGGTCATAGAGTGAAAAAACTATTTTGGTGCAAGTTCACCTGGGAGATTCCAATGAAGGAACACAATTAATGTTACTTGGGTATTGTCTACATGTTGATCCATATGATGGACTATAATTATAACCCCAAATTTTCTCCAATTAAATGGACTATGAGATAGTGGGTATGGAATAGATTCTATATACTAATTCATGAGACTTCCCTTAACATGACCGATAACCAATTTTTTGATCTCGAATATATGTTCACCACTCTAGGTTATGGTAGGTATGATCAATATGTAATCCATTCCAGCATAATGGAATTAATTGGTTCTTAAGAGTGATCAAGGGTGATGTATTCAAGGATTTTTACTTTAAAATAAATTTCATGATACAGTAGTATCAGAGTGATAAAATCATTTCATGTAATAGAGTGATCGAGTGGTCCGAATTCACTATGATTTGGATGTTGTTGAAAAATAATAAGTGGATAAGAAAAAAAATTATATAAATTTAAAATGTTGTAATGGATGTGGTTTCAAGATTATAGCTTTTACAGCCAAATGGAGAGGAAAATTAGAAATGTTATCTTAGGAGCACCAAGTTATGAATGAATTAGATAAATCAATGATTGAAATATGAGAGTATTTAGAGTGTGATTTGTAACAAAATTTTTATTTGGAATTCCTTTGATATATAATGATAGTAGATAATATATTTGGATGAAAATCTACTCCATTTTATCAATAAATTAAAAACCATTTTTTTAATCATTGTTAATTATTCTTCCCTTCTTTTTTATCGATAATCAATCTGGGTTATTCTAAGAAAATTTTAAAGAGTTATATCATCAAAATTGAATCCATTTAAATCTATTCCAGAATTGATCATGTTAATCATAATTATTTAGTCAATGATAAAATATACTAAGCAATCCATTATTTTATAAACATGTGCTCATAGATAGATCTACTTGATCCAGATATGGCTACAAGTATACCCTCACCATAAACCATGGAAAGAGTGTGAGATAAAAGAATACAATATTACTCCAAGTCATGTTATTTATATGGATATATGAATTATGAATATGGGGGTATATATACAATCATTTTAACCTAATATTGTTCAATATGGTTTCATATATTATAAACTTGTGCTCAAAATTGATATATATAGGAAGAATGTATAAATTTATATACCACCACCTTAAGACAATGTTAATCCACTTTGATATGAAAGAATAATTTTATTCAAAGTATTGAAAATAAAAAAGAGTTATTCTAGAATGAGGAATATAATTTTCAATAGGAATCAAGCACCCTAAAATTCAAAATTTTCCATTTCACATAAATTATATAAATTAAAAAGAGAAGATCAGAGTGGTGATCTAATTTCTTTATTATGTTAATAGAACTAGAAATCATGATTTAACCTTTTCTAGGGCTATATGTTTGACTCTAATATCTCCACATATAAAAACATTTTCATTTTTTCTTAGTACATGCATAGGAGATTATTGGTTGGAAGGGATTCAACTTTTTCTCAATATACCATTTTTTGATTTTTACCCAAACAAGATTTGTTCATTTTCCTTCACATTCTCAAATGTATAAATTTTTTATAAGTTATACTGGATGTTTTCCTAGAAATTATAGGCCTTAATTTTAACTAGTATTCCTAATTTAAGTTTTCAACATCAAGATAACTATGTAACTTTCCTTGGGTAGTTTAATGTCATGTAATTTAGACCATTATAACTGCTACATAAGGTAATATATCATATACCAGAAAGATCATGTATCCATATGAGTTGAAAATTTCAGAGGGATTTTAATTTTTATTTACTGGATGTATTGAATTTTGGAGTGAGGCTTTGAAGAATGTTTTGAGATTTTTAATGTTTTAAAGTGATATTTTTAGACATATAATGATTTTGATAGGGCATATCTAGATTTTTGGTCAACATTAGGATCATCGGGTAATGTTTTGAGAGTTTTTTAGTTTTCTATTTGTGGTTTATCATTTGGGGTTAATGTTTTAGGATAAACCGCATGACACCTTGATGTTGAGATAATTTTCAGTTCATCATGTATAGAGCATAGCCTCTATGCCCCGGTTTTCATTATCCCAAGGACACATTAATTATTTATAAACACTAATTAATAATAGTGTAGTGGTGAGAAAGATTTAATCCATAGGTGACTACTTTCATAGAAGGTGTGTTGTGTGGGACAAGGTAAAAGGTAGAACAAATAAAAAAATAAAAATAACAAAATCAGTGAAGGTCAGTGAAATGGTGGTGAAAATGTGATTAAAGTGGGAGTGGGGGATTGAATCCTGAAAGAAATCGCAGTAAAGGGGGGAAAGACAACCCAATGAGCAAGAAGGATTTCAAGAAATGGCATAATTAAAGTAAGTTGGATGGATAACTTATTCTGGTGATTTTTTTATTTTGTTTTTTGTTTTTCATCACTCAACGTTAGGTATTGAACAGTCTAAAAAGTAACTGTTTAATTATATTAAATTTTAAATCTCATGGTGAATGGATTTTCTATTTCTAAATTGGAGTCCCTACTAAGCCACCCAATGAAACAACAACAAAACCTATGCCTGAATAGACTATCCCCTTCTCATATCCAAAAAACAAGTTAAATTCATCCAAAACAATAAACACAACTCTCATTGACTAGTGGAAATTCAGGACAAAGATAACTTATTCAAAGAGAAAGGGGAAGGCTCTTGTAGTTTCTAGAACATGAGTGAAGTAAATACACCTACAAGTGTAACCTATTTCCCTAGTTATAGTTTATCCAACCAAAAGAACCATCATCTGAAATATATATGAAAAATGGTTTAGAAATAGGTAAATGGGAGAAAAATAAAGAAATCCATCAATTAGGGTTTCGTAAACATCTTCTCAAACTATAGGATCATGTAACTTAGTGTGCCTTCTACTCACTCCCCCTTTTCGACAGTATGCTACCTTCCATCTTTCTCCCCCTTATTGATGGTACATTACCTTCCATCATTCTCCACATATTTTTATACCTTTTTCTTTCTTTTCATTCTATATATAATTATTGCTTACTATATGACAAAACCTGATCCTTGGAAGAACATTATCCTGAGACATAGTATTCCTACTCTATACCCATACATTAGTTATAGAGTTTTGATCCTGGTTAAACTACTTACAATCAGCCATATGCAAGTTCTAAAAGATGAAATTCCCTCTGTCTATTGTATAGAAAATCCTCATAAAATATTGATTCAACAATATCATCCCATGTATCCAATTACATCAATATAGGATTTTTAATTGATTAATTTTAATTGGTTATATACTTGTTTATCAACACAACTGATTTTTCTCACATATCCAGTTGGATGACATTGGGGTTTTCCTTCATGTAAGTGATTGATCTTTGTAGATGATTATTCACATAGCTGATTCACACGACATGTCTAATTCCAATGATGGGTGATTGGATCTCATGTATCCATGTCGATCATGTAACCAAATTTCCTAATGTAACCAATTATCAAAATTGTCTGATTGGTCTTTTATTTATAGTTACTTACCCATCCTTCCACTGAATTTGAATAGTCAAGTGACTGAGGAATTGTAGGACTAAGTAGAATGATTTCTCACATTCTTCATCTTATCTCACACTATATGAAGCACCCTATGTGATCATATATTTATTCAGATCCAAAAATATTCAAGAATATAATTCTTAGCAGTCCTGGAAAGTGTAGTATCAAACTTCATCCAGGTGTGTGGATTTTGATTCTCTAGTGATGGATGTTTTAAAAGTTTTTCACACTTGAGTAAAAAAAATATATTTCTAAATAGGAGACAATTTCTAAGGATTCTAATTCAAGGTACAATATCCTCTTCAACTTTATAGAGGTCCACTCATTTTGTGGTCCTATTTAAATTGAGAATTATTTGTCAACAATGGTAGCAAAGGCTTCACCCACTTCAGAGTCGGTGGATCCATCATGGCCGACCACACCAACCAATGGTTCTAAATCAAAACTCGTGGTGGGTGGAGGCATCAGCAATCTTTACCCATAGGGTCAGCATGGTGGTAATATTCCAGACGTTCTTGCTCAAGTTCTAGCACACAATCATTCCAAATGATCAACCTTGTCATAGGAATGGAGATATTTTTATTATTTTTTCTTCTTTTTCAAAACTTTATATCTACTCAACCATTGTACAATCAAGAGAAAAGGGAATTGTTACTATTAAAAATATCAATAAGACCATGAGAGTATCACACATCCAAAAAAATAATAAAAAATAATTTAAATGAAAAGAGTGCTAAAAATTGTAAAATCTCTCAAATGATTTCAATATACCCAAAAATAAAAAAGAAAAATGATTCTAGATTCAACAACTCTCCATTATAAGTTCAATTCATCATTTTAAACTTACTTAATTACTTAGAAGATATGTGAATAAGAGTGGTAAAATTATTCCACATCAAACTCTCCCACACTTAATCCTTTTCACTCTTGGGAAACCCATTCATTTAATTATTAATTTAAAAGAATTACAAAGAAATATATATATGGAAATATTTCGTAGGTATAATTTCATATACATAAATTTAATGATATTATAATATTATCCATTATTTAGAAATTTATTCCTAATATGTAAATTATTTACATTATACCACCTCAGTAAAAGATTAAATTCTATTTTCAAGAGCACATAAAAGAGAGAACCAAGCTGAATAATGTCTATAACAAGAGGAAAAAAACTTCCACTCACCCCTTGGTTCCTCAAACCAAGGCTCTACTTCCCACTTTTTTTATACAACTCAAAATAAGTCTTTATAAATCAATTATCCATTTGTTCAATTAGGATCAACATTCCCCTCACTTTCATGAGCTTATATTTGAAAAGGGGATTTTATTTCAATTTTTCAACTATAAATTTATACAAATTATAGTATAGATAAATTATTTAATGAGGATTTATTTACTGAAACACACCCAATACCATTGTCTCAGATACTCATCATGGAATCTGAATATCCTATTTACTCTTGATTCAAATGATTTATAATACTCTCGATTGGGTTGGATCTGTATAGGGTTCCATGTTTCCCTGGATGTGTAGTTGAGTTCAATTTCAAGCTCAAGCTTCCTCAAATTATAGTTCTAATTCCCAAAGAGTCTAACCAATACAACTTATTTTCTCTAGTTTTCAAATATTATTTCTATAAATGTAGTGGAAAACAACAATCAACGATCAATTTATCCATAAATTATGAATTAATGAAATCCCTAAAATAAGTCATGGAATTTTCACTTTGGATGAATATAGTGAAATCTTATTCACTAAACCAAGAGACACATAAAAAATTTATTAATAGACCAATAACCAATTCAAATTACAAAAAAAGGAGTCATTAGGGTAAAATTATTGGGGTGTTTTGATATGGTATAATTGATTCAAAACTAAGTTGCAAAAAAATCTGTCTCCCCCATAGTTAAAACTGAACATTTTTTCCCAATTTTGGATCATGAGGTGGGAGAAGAAATTCATTCAAAACTAATGCTCAATTTAGAAATTCATAGATTGATGAGGAGTTGGAAGTAATGTTCAAGATAGAAAAAATTCCACATAATTAAATAAATAATAAGGAATCTAGGATGATTTTAAATTCAGCTAAACGTGATTTCAAAATCACTAGTACTAACACCCATACCTAGAAATGAAGGTGATAATTTGAAAAACAATATAGGAAATTTCTCCACGCATAAAATCAAATAAGTAAAAAAGAAACAGAATGGAAGATGTAAAACCAGTTCTTCCTTGATGTTGAAGATTTTCACTTTGCAGGTCAACTATAAAAACACCCATTTCCTTTCAAGTTTGCTCCTATGGGAATATTGGATAGCATATAAAAAATGAAACATGTATGAGATAAAAAAACATAAAAAACTAGAAAAAGGAAATAAGTGGAAAAAACAAAATAAATGAAAAAATGAAATATGGGTTGTCTACCATAATGTAATGAGTTTATAGTCATTAGTAAAATTAGAAAATTGGATCAATTATGAATATGTAAGATGTAATTTAAATAATTTGGATAACCCAAAAAATAATGTTTCACACTATTCCCATGTTGAAAAAAATGGTTGGTTATCATGTCCAACTAAATTCACTTCCCAATTGACAACTAATTGTAAAATTATAAAAGAAACTGACCACATGGATCTACGTTTACTAGGAAACAAATTCAATCAGCAATTTAATAGAGTGGAATTATTTCCCACCTGAAAGTGTTTATTTATAATTAGATAATCATTAAAAAAATTCATCCATTCCATATAGATCATCAGATTTTTGTAATATTTTATCCTAATTTCATATATTCTATTTAATTCAGGTAGTATTCTTTCTCCATCATACTAGAAGGAAATATTAAAATCCTTTACTAGCAAAAAATATTTATGTATTATCTCTATAGGAAATATATAGAATTTCAAAAATAAGACAATACAGTTACATACCTATTGTTGTTTTCAAGGAAGACTAGTTAGCCCATAGTTATTCATATAAATTTAAGGAACAATCATTACATGAGCTAGAAACCATATTTCTCAAAATCTATTTGATCTTTTATTAGATACCTCATCCTACCCACTAGTTTGTGGGTGGTAGAATATACCCCTTCTGTGAACAAAGTCCTATTTATCCATTAAATTTTTGAACTTATAATTTTTAAATGGGTGTCATTTTTAGTAATGATAGACTTGGGTACACTAACCATTTAATATAGATTCTTCTTGATGGAATAAATCTCAATACTATCTTGGTTGTTTGGTATTACCACCACCTCAATGCATTTTTATATATATTCAATTGTCAAAAAAATATATTCATTTACAGACAAGGAAGGAAATGGGTAAATGAATTCCATTCCCCAAATATCAAAAATTTTAAACTCCAAGATACCATTTTGAGGAAGCTTGTACTTCTTACCTACATTTCAAAGTCATTGACATTTATCACATATGAGAAATCAGCTTTGAGCATCCTTAAATAGTGTGGGCTAGTATAATCCAGATTGAAAAACTTTTTGAGTTGTTATATCACTAACATGGTTTCCTCCCCATATAGATGAATAAAGAATATCTAGAATTGGTAGAATTTCATCCTCAAGAAAACATATTTCCATAAATCCATCAGAACACCATTTAATAAATGGAGAATCATCCCATAAAGAAATATTTATTCTCTGAGAAAATCATCTTTCTCTCAATGAGAGAAAATTACTTTTTTATAATTCCAATAGAAATAATGATAACATATTCAGAAAACCATGGAATTATCTCATTGGAAATAAACTAAATATTTACATCTCAAGAAAAATATTTTATCTGACGTAGGTATTCATTTTGGGTATTAAGTTTCCTATAAAAATGATTAACTGCAAAATTGTCATCCCCATGTTTATCCTTGAAAACTAAGATAGATAAATATATTAGTAAACCAATCTCATCAGACATAGATTAGTTTATTTCTTAAAAAAATATTTAAGGGATAATTGATCTTTAAAGACAATGTCTCTAGATCTGATCATGTACTACCTAATTCTTTCTAATGAAAAAACTAACAAAAAGGGTTTCTTCTATATTTCAATGTAACTCATTTAAGCCTCCTCAGGCAGTCATCTAGCATAGTATGCTACATAAAACATACTTTATTTAATTTTTCTAGAAATAACTACCACCAAAATTTAAATATCTTCACACATAATCTTAAATGGAAGTTCTAAATATGGGGTTGTGATAATGAGTAAATAATTGAGTTTTCCTTGAGAAAATTATAGGATTCAAAACATTTATAATAAAAAACAAATGGTTTGTCCTTAATAAGTTGGGAACATTGTGGTTTAATTATCATTAAAGATTATGTGATGAATCTCCTCTAAAACCTAGTATTTACAAATAATCTTCTATTTCTTATGAAATTTTCGGGAAGATATTGATTTTTTATCACTTTAATTTTAGCAGTATCAACTTCTAATCCATTCCTAAGCACATTCTAGCCTAAAAAAATCACTTCAATAATAGTGAACTATTGTTTTTTCTAATTTAGGACTAGGTTTATTTTAAAATTAATTTGAAAATAGATTTTTAAATGTTACAAAAAACATCAAAATTTGAACCATCTATAGAAAACTCATCCATGAACACTTTAAAAAATTGCTAAACCATATTATAAAAATTGGCTATCAAACACCTCTAAAAGGTGGTAGAGGCACCACATAAACCAAAGGCAATTCATCTGTAAAAACATTTCACCAATTTATAAGTGAATTTGATTTTATATTAGACCTCAAGTGAAATGGGAATCTGATTACCACTATAAAACCCATTCAGAAAGAAGAAAAATTAATTTTCAGCCAATCTTTCTAGAATTTAATCTAAAAGTGGCATTTGAAAATCATCCATTCTGGAATAAGGGTAAATATTCTTACAATATCTAAGCACGTTAAAATTTTTCATTGTTCTAGATCTAATTTTTCTTTCTTTTCATTATTCATCACAGTCAATCCACTCTTCTTAGGGACCACCAATACAAGTATTACCCAGGAGTTTTCTGAAATGGGATTGATTTTTCTAAAACCAAACAATCTAATCACTGATTAACTGACAACATATTTCAAGTTTATATTGATCCTTATATAATTTTAACCCTTTTTTTATAGTTATATTCTATGGTAATTCTGTTCATGCATAATTTTGATCATATACCTTTGATATCATAAGTAGACCAGGTAATAACAGATTTAAACTTACAGTAAACGCCAAGTTAGGTAGCCTCATCACTATTCTCTAATTTAGAATAAATGATGAATAGTAAATTTAATTCTTATCCTAAAAAAATGTATTTTAAATTGACTAGAATATGTTTGAGCTCCACAGTGGGAGGAACTTGGCTAGAGGGAGGACAGTTTTCATTAGGTGGTGCAAGAGCCTCATGTTGTTTCCAAAATAATGTAGTGTAAAAAATCCTCTTCCACATCACTATAACCTTAAAAAACTCCTCAAATTATTCTTACATGAGTGGGGTAATAAAATTACCCACTCCAAATAGTAAGTCAACTACCCTACCAACTGGGTGGGTAATGCATTGTTCTACCAGTTTCAAAACTACTGTAGTGGGTTTTAGAACTCATGGTCTTAATTTTTGTAACAAGGATAAAGGAATAAAATATATACTTTAAAAAGTATCACATACAAGATTTAATTGATCAAAAATATCCATATATGTTCCTAGAATAACACAAATCCATAGATCCTAGATTTTTTAAGGTATCATATATTCTAAAAAAACACTACACTCCACTTTGAGATTATAAGTAGAAAACACTTCTAAGGTTTTCGTGATCGAACATATTTTATTTAATTATTTTAGATAGTAAGGTATTTTAATGATAGATTCATGTAAATGAATATTAAAGTTTAGTTTCTTCACAACCTTAAAATATTTAAATAGTTTAAAATCATGATTTTCCATCTTAATTATTTTTGGAAAGGGAATGATTGGTGTAAAGTTACTCACTATTTTAGGCACCCCCCCATTTTCCTATAAAATATTTTTATTTCCTTTAATTTCCATCTTTTTTATATTTTCTCCGTATAACTTATCAATAAGTAAAATATGCTTTAACGAACATTCTATATGGCTGTCCAGATTTCCATATTTGTTAGCTTCCAAATTCTATTCTTCAGATTTATGAAAATTTTATGTGCGTTGGATTTGATGTCTTTTTTTGACTTCCACTTGAGTTTGGATATCACTCTTAGTTGTTAATACCATGAAAGTATCCTTATTATTTGTCTTAGTGATGTTGGGTATCTTTCTTTCATCTCTATATCCTACATTTCTGACTAATTGTCCAACTTGAAACTCTATTTTTTAAGATAACTTCTTATTGTGACTTATCAAAATCACTTTTCTCTTTTTCTTCTCATCAAACCTACCCAACATCTATTGGAACATTGCTTTTACTTCATCTTATTAACTTGATGGCCCATCCCTTATTGTGTTGGGAATTTTTATTTATTCTATTGAAAATTTGGGAGGGACTTTGGTCTCAGAAATCCCTTTTCTTTCTAATATAAGTTATCATGGTTATAGTACCCTTGGTTTTACTTATTTTAAAAATGGTCATCTCTCAACTTAATCAAAGTTATATAACTAGAAAAATTATCATTTCCTAGAACTTATGTAGGTTTGTCGAAGTTTGGAAAGTATGATTCTGAATGGAAAAACATCTCACACTGAAGACATCATTCCTTGGGAGTGTGTTGTGAATTTGCATTGTAAAAACGATCAAGTTATGCAGCATCTTTGGTAGTGGGTACGGTTTCCTTAATAAAACTTTTCCTGCTTCTAAAACATTTGTGTTGTGAATTCTATTCCAAATTTTAGAAAGTATGTTTTAGAACTTCAGATGTTTTCAAAGAAATGTCCTCAAGATGACTTATCAACTAGGTTTTTATGGTATCGTGTGAGAATATTATAAAAGGTACCCATGAGAAATTATGGTGTGCAATGGTGATTGAGTAAGTACCTATGTAACACTTTGAATATATCTCTAGATTCGTGAAATAATTCACCTTCATATTGATAGAAGCCAATGATTTTATACCCAATTTTATAAATCATTCTCCTCAAGTAGAACAACATAAAAAGTCATTATAAAATTTATCCTATCAATCAAATAGGAATTCGTTGATTTGTTGGAATCGAATTTTTTCATTTCCTTTCAAATAGAATGGGAAAATTATCAATTTCAATTCTTACTCACTCAATATTCTTTGTGTAAATTTATAAACCGTTCCAGAGATAAACTAGATAAAATATGGTGAATATTCAATGGGAAATCCATGGTATGATCATTTCATATAAAGGTGGGATTTCTTAGTTTCATAACTTCTAGATCATAGGGTATTCCTAATGGATCACAGATTATTTGACACTGTAAGAACCTAAAATTCTCTAAGCCTCACTCTATTCATTATTTAATTTCCAAAAAGTGATGATTTTAAATTTTTATCACTGTTAATTTTTTGGTTTTGAGTATTGTTCAGATTTTAATCAAGATTTTCCATTACAGACTTTTTCATGATTTTCAAAGAAATAAACTACTTGTTGATTTTGTGGAATAATTACTCTAGGTTTTTAGATGATAAACTTCTTTTTATTCACTCTATTTTCAAAAAGAAATGTTTTTTTCAATCTCATATATTATTCCCCTACAATAATGCCAAAATTTAGATGCTAGGACTAGGTGTTCACTAGGACAAGGACAAATTAATTATTTATAAACACTAATTAAGAGTAGTGTACATGTTAGTAGGGGTTGATCCATAATGGAGGACTTTTATATAAGTTCTATTGAGTGCTACTAAGTAAATGTACGAAAAAATTGAATAAAAAACAAGACAAAAACTAGTGAATCTGAGTGTAATGGTGGTTAAAAAATGATTAGAATTGGAGTTCGAGGATAGAAGCCTGGAAGATATTATATTAAATGGGGAAAACGAAACTTAATTATCTAGATAGATTTAAAGAGATGGAGTATGGAAATTAGGTTGGATGGTTGGCTTATTATGGTGTTTTTTTATTTTTGTCTTCACTAAAGTTCAAGCATTATAGAGTCTAAAAAAGTGACAGGCCAATTCAATCATATGTAAAATATTTATGTGAATGGATTTTTCAATTTCTCAACTAGAGTCCCCACTAACCCACTCAATTAAGAAACCACATAACCAACCCCTCAATGTACTATCTTATTCTCAAATCAGATTCCATAAAACATGTTAAACTCTTTATAAACATGAAACACGTCTTTCACAGAGTAATGGAAGTTCAAGATAAGGATATCTTGTTTAGAGAGAAAGGGGTAGGCTCAAATAGTTTCTAGAAATTGAGTAAAGTGAATTATCCTATCATCCTAACTTAATTCCCCTATTAGAGTTTATCCCACTATTTAATAGGAATATGAAAAAGATTTTAAAATAATTTGAGAAACATGGGAATGCTATAAAAATAAAATGAGAAATCCCCCAATTTGGGTTTCAAAAACATTATATTAAACTCTATGGTCAAGTAGCTCTCTATGCCTTATGCTCACTCTACCTTATCAATGGTATGATACCTTCTACTCATCTCCCCTTTTTATAGTATTCTACCTTCCATATATCACCACCTTTTTTTCTTTTTTCTCTATTTTAATTCTATATATCATTCCCACTTACTCTCTCCAAACACCTACTTTCTAGAAGAACCTGATACCAATACAAAATACACATACTTTGTACCCATTCTTAATTTTTGGAGTTTTAAGCCTAGTCTAACCACCTCCTAGCCACCACATGCAGGTCCAGATAGAGTAAATTCCCTCTGGAAAGTGTACAAAATCTCTTCCTGAAAGAAATTCATTGTTGTATCTTCCCACATAACTAATTTCATCGATGTAGTCATTTGAATTGGCCTAGATAAATTGATCATATAATATTTATCAACATAACATATTTCATTAACACAGAAAGTTAGATGACATAGGTTTTTACCCTCAAGTAAGAGATTAGGATACATAAGTGATTATCTATTTTGATGATTTTGTCAATATATTTGATTCCCCATGAAGGCGATTAGCTCTCTCACGGACACTTCACTAACACAGATGAATTGATAGACATAACTAGTAAGATGATGTAGTTGAATATACCTTTCTCTATAGTTTCTAACTAATCCTCCCACAAAATTAAAATTCTAAAGTGATAGAGTTGTTGGAGGATTGAGAAGATTTATTTCTCTTGTGCTTCAGCTTACTAAACACTAGATGCATCACCATATGTGATCATATATTTATTCAAAACCAAAAATATTTAATAATTGATTGCTTCATAGTCAGGGTAAGTGAAGCCTCAAAATCAATTAGGGGATGTAGATGCCAATTCTCTAAAAATTACTCAGCTTTAATTTCAGTACACCAGAGTGACAACTTTGGATTTCTTAATATGAAATAATGTCTAAGGAATCATACATGAGAGATGGAATCAACTTCAACATCTTATAGGTCCACTCATTTCACAATGCTATTCAAAGAGAGAAATCAATATCAATATAGGTGGAAACGTATTCACCCACATTAGTATTGGTGGATCTATCAGGGTTATTCAAAAATACCAGTAGCTCTAAATCTGAACTAGTGGAGGTAGTGGCATCAAAAACCTTACCCCATAGGGTCACCATGATGGAATGTTTCTAGAAGTTCTTATGGTAGTTCCAATGCAAATTCATACCAATTGATTGACCAATACAAAGGAATGCAGATATTTATTTATTTTTTACTTCTTGTGAAATCCTTTTTGTCTCATAATTTTTGTAAGTTATCAAAAAAGAATTTATTACTATCCGAACTCTCAATTAGACATAGTGAGCAGCACACAGAAAAATAAAAAACAATATAAATTAAATTAATAGATGACCTAAAAATAAAAAATCTTACAAAATAATTCAATAAACCAAAAAAATACAGTAAAAATGATTCTAGATTCAATTATACTTCAATATACACTCAATTTTTCATTAGAAACATACTTAATTCATTAAAATAGATATGGAAAAGTTTGATAAAATGATGCCAAATCAAATCTGGATTTCATTTCATAGTTAGAACATTATATAGGGTAAACCATTTGAGATAAAGGAGAAAATATACAAGGTGGCAGGGATCCTAATATTCGATGCATAGTCTTCAAATGTTTACAAACAAACCATGAGCATTGATACATAGATGTCCAATGTGGTGTTGTGTGGTTTGGGGCTATTATAAAATCATGCAGCTTTATTGTGTGGGATGTGTTAGTGGAAGATGGTGTAGGAAACTTCATCAGTTCATGGTGTGTAAAACAATTTGCCCTGCTTGTATGAGGTGGAGTGACTTGGGTATAAGATATACATAGTTGGCACATGGATTGGCTCACCAAGCGAAAAAACAATGTGGCTACATAGAATTTAATTAAAAGTGGGAAATGAAAAAAATCCCCCCTTGGGTTTTTAGAAATTCCACCCCCTTACTCCTCACTCAATCGCCTGCTTTGGTGGAGGTTTCAGGTTCCAACGTAGTGCTGATTGATGAAATTTTAGATTTGGGTTTCCCTGCTATTGAAGCGGCGAGGGTGATTGAAAATCATCCCTTAAAATTGAACCCAAATTGCAAAGGTGCCTTGGGCATTGTTGATGCTCGACCTGCAGTGGAGATGGTCCTTATGGAGATGGGAATTTTCTCAGATAAATTAATAGATGCAAGTAAATCTAGTAAATCCCCCTCAAGAGTTGCAGGAGAATCTGAACGAAGGCACTTTACATCCGTGCATGATGGTATTTCTGAGCGCATTGTCACAAAGAGTGACATTTCCTGCATTTTTTCTAGTAGGGGGGCTATTCTTGATAGTTTTAATATATGTGAACATTCAATTATAGCTAGACTTGTTATTCTTAGTAGAGGTAAAACCTAGAGAATTGATTATTTGGATAGGAAACGCACATCTATATGGGGGTTCTCTTATTGGAGATGCGTACCTATGGGATGTGGATTCTTTCATATTATTTTTCCATCAGACAGTCTTAAGCGGAGAGCTTGCGGGTTTGGGTCAATTGCTCTAAAACGAGGTATGGTTTTCCTTCAATAATGGGATTTTTGTTTCAATCCTTTTTCTATTAAAAATACCAAAGTTCAGGTCTGGATCAAAATTGTTGGCCTTCACTGTATCTTATGTCATCCTAAAATTCTATTTGACATTGCCTCTGAAGTTGGCATTCCAATTAAAATGGACCGGATCACTGAGGTTGTAAAATTTGGTCACTATGCTAGAGTTCGGGTGGAAGTTGATTTAAGTACTTTTCTAATTCATAATATAGTCTTATCTGCTTTGGATGATGATATCTCTCTCAAGGTGGAGTATGAGAGATTTCTTGATTTATGTCATGATTGTCAAGTTATTGGACATGCTAAAGAGAGGTGTTTTAAAAATGTTTCTTCCCCCTTTTCTCATTAAAAGAACATCATGATACTTCTTGTATGAAGAAGGTGAAGAAATAATCAATGCAGGATAATGCATGATGAGCGGAAGATGATGCTCCCCAATAGGTTGGCCATGAGCCTCAAGTGGAAAAGGATGTGGATATGGTGCATCAAACAGAGGAGTGCACTACTGGGGGTGACAGTGACATGATGCCAGAAGTGATTGTGGGAAAGGAGAAGTAAATAATGGACTATATTCATGAGGTGCAAGGTGAGAATATCTCAAGGTCTCGCATGGAAATTCTTAAACTAAAGGAAAAACATGACATCAAGGGGTGATGGGATGAAGTTGAGGATGATTCCCCAAAAAACCAACATACAGTCAGGTTTTTTTACAAAGGTAAAAATGTTGTGGTGGATTTTGAAGGAGCTCAGCCTGTTACTTCTAGGAAAGTGAGACCAAGGAGGGATTACTCATACCTGAAGCCAACCATGGTTACTAGGTCTCATGGCTCATTGGACTTTGAGTCTGACTGGGATGGAGACTATGATACATCCTATCAATGTGACTTTGACTTTTGAGTACTTATCTTTGATTCTTCTTAGGTACGAGGGCATGTATTCTTGTATGACCCTATCATCCTTTTTGTTGACTTTTGATTTCATTTTTTTAATAAGAAGGGCTATGCGCTAACCTTTTGGAATTAATTTTTGTTCCTTGAAGAGATTTTATTGATCGGGTGGTTGTAGAGAGCTTATTTGGATTCTATTGATTTGGAAGAGGCTTGAATTGTCCTTATTAAATACTTCTATATTTGGGGATGTCTAGTAAAGCTACATTATGTGGTAGGACATCTAAGAGATTTACCCATAGTCTTGTTAATTTATTTACATTAGTAAGAAGTATAAATATTTTAACAATTGTGTGATGTAATGCCGCAATGGATTATGGAAATATCAAAGATGTAGATTGATAAATTTGAACATCTATAAATATTATTGGATCAATTGGTAATTTTGATACAGCAACTCAGGCCACCCATGAGGTATTTCATTCCTTAAAGAAGCATTAGTGGGATATAGGAATGCATTTTTAATATATTTTATAGGGTTTTTTGTAATGTTTTAATATGCAAAGATCTATTGAAATTCCTTTAATTCTTTGAAATGATTTTAATTGGGTAAGTGAGGTTTTAACCCTTTTTTTCGGTTCTAATGAGTAAAATATATGTTTTAAAGTTTATTTTGTGTTAATTGAGGTGTTGATCTCCAATTGATTTTAAAATGGGGTTTTGGGTTCATTTTAAATGTTTATTTCAAATGAGTGTGTAGTTTCTCTTTTGTGAAAATTTCTTGATATCCCTTTTAAGAGGTTTGATGGAAAATAAGCCTTGGGACTTATTTTGGATGTCAAATAGGAAGAATCACATACAAATGGTGGATTCTAAATGATTGAAAGTAAATGTGTGATATCCATAACTTACCAAAGAGTGCATGGATGGGATATTTGTGTTTTCTTTTGGATGTTTTGAAAGTTTAGGGAATTAAGACATGGTATTTTCTATAGATGATTGGATGGTTGAGATATATGACATAGACTCCATGGATAATATATTTAGACCTCACATTCATATTTAGTTCTAGATTTCTAATATGATTATCCAAATCTAAGGTATAGATAATTGGATATGACACTCCACATTTTTTGTTCCAAATTTTATACATGATGTTTCACATCCATGGTTTAGAAAATTGGACATGATGCTCAAACTATATGGTTCTGAATGTTTGATATCAATATCTACATCAATTGTTAAGAAATTTGGACATGATGTTTCATAATAAATGGTAAGGATATTTGATATGATGGTCTTTATTGGTATCAATAGTTTTGCGCATGGTTCAACTTCTAGACTAAGGATCTAGGAATGAATGATTTTGAAACAAGATTAGGGTTCTAGGAAGATGATCTAGGAATGAATGGTAACCATTTTGTTTTGTATATATTTTAAACCATAATTTATGACTAATATGAATAGATTAGATTGATATATGTTTGATTTGATTGTGTGTCACCTTAGAACCATAGTGCCGATGGAAAAATAGATTAATAGTGTTTTTGAGTTTCCCTTATTTTATGTACTAAATATTTATCTGACTATTTATCTACATAAAGTGTTTCTATCAATATTATATTATTAATACATTATTGGTGGTGGCATACTATGTTTTACTACCATCCTAACTGGTTCACGACTACATATGGGTTCCCAAGTAGCTATCACATTTTTATTGTAGGTATAGGTCTGTGATGAGACCTGAATTGAGTTTTCCATGATTAGATATGTTAGCTCAGATGGTATAAGGATACCAGAGGAGATTCAGCTAAGAGATTAAGTGAATCCCTTTTGATTGGTTATTTTATTTTTGTATGTTTATATAATCAGCCAATATAGGGTTATGATGTATGGATGACACGGATTTTTGAGAAGTTAGTAAATTTTATTAGTTGTTCAATCTTGTTTATATTTATCATCTTTATTTGTCAATTATTTTGATATGTTTATTTATTCTTTTGAACTTTGATGATTATTAATGATATGTGATACATTTATATTTTATTTGTTATTGTGGACTATTATCATGGGGGATAGTCACCCCACAATTTTACCCCAGACCCCAGATTTTAGTCAGCAACCAATGGAATATTGGTATTCAAGCAGGAGGTCAAGTGGAGAACATTCCTAGTTGATTTCCTAGATAGAACCAACTAAAAATGTTACAACATGGTATCAGAGTATTTTACTTCATTTTCCTTTTGTTATTAGGATCACATAGACTGGAGATGAAAGAATGTGTCAGTTATTGTGGTGGATACCATACTGGTGTGTCGAGAAGAAATATTCAAGTAGAAATTCCAAGTTACCAGGTTTTGGATTTCTATTATGATTTTTTATTTTATGGTAGTATTTTATTTTCACATTGATTGATTCCCATGTGGTTTAGATTTTAGGATTTATTATTCATTTATAGATTTTAGATATTTTGAAAGAGTCTAGTGATTTAGTTTTTACTCTTGACAGGTAGAGGCAAGAGGCATCCCATGAATCATATCAAGCATGTAGGATTCACATGACATATAGGCCTACTAGTCTCTAATTTCATTTAAATATAAGGAATGTTTTTTTAAGTGCCAAAAACCTCCCATATAAATTTTTATTATATATGTAAATGGTGGAGTTATAATCATTTGGGATTAATTTTATGTAGATTATTTTCCAATGGTAGTCTATGTGGATATACGGTGATATGCTCAATTATGAGTTTGATGAAGCAGTATTATGCATCGAAGTTGTAGTAAAACTAGTGTGTTAGACAAGCATAGGTGTATAAACTTTGAACCATTGTGGGTAGTTATTTTTTAATGTTTTTTATTTCTATTGATCCTTTATGGAGTGGTCTGGTGTGTATATTATTTTAGAGGATGGGTTCCCTAGTAGTGTGAGGTTGTGTTGGAAAATGATGTCTTATATATGTGTGACCCTAGAGATGTGTGTTTTTAATACTGAAGTAGTTTGACATTGAGATGAGATAATTCTTGATTCCCAGTAATTTTTTTACATCTGTGAGTTTGCATAAACCTAGGTGGTTGGTCCTAGTGACATGTCATGTTATATGACTGGTAGGACGAGGTGGGAGAGACCAATGACCATTTTGACATGACTCTATTTTAGGGAGTTATTATTGTCTAACTTTCTTATGTGACCCATGAGAGGGGTCCAATGATTAGTGAGTTCCTTCTGCTGAATGAGGCACATGTTGATGTTTTGGATTTTCAACAATAGTTCATGAATGGTTTTTTCTAGCATGGGGTTTAGGAACATGGGATACCTTTTTTAAGGATCCTTGTGTTCTATTTCTTCATTCTTGTAGTTGGTTTCTATAAGGGTAGTCCTATTTGGGTTTCTAGACTGGTTAACTATTCTTTAAGTGGGATTTTATTAATTATTATAAGCTAGATGAGGAGTACATGATGTGATCAAGGGTATGTAATTTTAGGAATGATACATTACATTGGGTAGCGATCATACAAGTGAGTCAGACTTGGTGGGTTTGTAGAGAAGTGAACATGTGATACCTATGGATAATGATATCCTTAAAGAGGGTATTATTATAAGGAACATGGGGATTCCTAATTTCCTTGAGATTGAAATTCTTATGAGTGATGATTCTTCTATAGTGTATGTGTTTTTGGGAGGTAATGACTAGTTAGTTTCTATCCTGGATTTCTCTCGATGTGTCTTCAGGAACTTGGTGAGAGTATAAATGAACATAATGGATATTTTTAATGGTGATCATGTTTTCAGTGGTTGTGCAAGTGGTTTTTCTTAGTGAGTTATCCTTGGTTTTGGGGAGCATCCCAAGTGCTATATGCTAGGTGATCTAGGCATATGGGAAGGGAATGGGTAGTTGCTAAGGCTTGTGAGACATGTTTTAATGGAATATAACACAATAGATTTAGAGTCAAGTTTTCTGTTAGTTTATGTAGTATCATGTAATGATTGAGGTTTAAAGGGATTTTGGTGGCAAGAACACATGCCGATGTTCAATTTCATTTGTCTTATGGATGAGGCATTATAAAAATTCATGTTGTTGATTCTTTTGTTTGGAAGCTAGTCAAGAGTAGGATTAGAATTGATGTTGATGTGATGAGTGGGTTGCAGGCATAGTTTCCCTAGGATCTCTGATGCGAATCATGGTGAACAGGATTTGATGAGACTCTTATAGGAATGGAGGTATGAGGCCTTTGAATGGGTTTTCATATGGAGATAGTAAGAGGACACATCAGAAATGGATATGTTTGTGGTGTTATTATTCAACTATATATTAATGCACTCCTCACCTAGAGACAATCATTTCCCACTTATTGACATCAATCTATGTATGATAATAAATAACCATCAAGACACCATACTATCAAATTGAATTTCTTTAGTTTGATGAAGGGACTCCTTAGATGTTGCACTAATAGATTTGTGTAAATGAAGTTGTATAGTCAAAGGTGCACCATCAGTTTTCTGTGAGTAAGGTCCTTGTAATGAACCATATTTTGGTGAATCTCATGGGTGTTGTTTTCAAAACCTAGTAATAAGTGAGAGTTGATAGTTTGTTTTTCCACTTATGTGATATCAATATATCCACATCCAATTAATTGGTTGGAAATGTACGTAACATAGGTCATGGGAGTTTTGGTTTCATGAATTAGGTGATGACATTGGTTCTCATATGGTATAGAGTGATGTTTCAATCATCAAGGTTTAATCCTTAGGATAAAAGGTTAATTGGAATCTGGAGATGACTGTGGGCTGGTCATTGTGTAACTACAATTCCATTTATTAATAGATGATGTTCATTCTTAAATTCCATAGGGAATAATAATAGAAAATCATATGTAGTTCATGATCAAGTTGAGTGTAATCTTCATGTTCAAAGTAGTTCTAAAAATTAAACCAGTATGTGTTGGAGGTTCATTAATGGTGTAGTAGGGCATGAAAATAATATTGGGTTATTTGATTATTTGACCATTGAATATCATCTATATTCAGTTATGGACTCCATTAGGGAATTTTAGGTGGTCACAGAATTCCCCTAGGCATGAAGGCATCATAATCAGGTGAGGTGGTGATATGTAGATAGTTAGAGCCAAGGATTTTCAGGATATGTTTTCCAAGGATAGTCTGACTAGTTTTATCATGGGGAATTAATGTAGTAAGTCATAATCCACATTTTTCATTTCATATATGATATGATAGATTTATTTGAGAAATTTAATGTGGATTTTGAAGAAAGATAGTGTGTTCTTAATTCATGAATGGATGGGGATATGCACCCAATACATTTGGTTTTCAATGATAAGGACTGGTGACGGTGTTGATTGGAATCCTCATGGGTGTTTGGGTGTGGTATGTTGGGAGCCTCACCCCGCACTGTAACACCCCGATATTTTATGAAAAATATTATTTTAATTTCATTAATGTCTTGTGTTGTATTCTACACCAAGATTACCTTGCGCTATACGCAACACCGTATTAGCTTGCAGTATACGCAACACTATTCTTGGACCGTGTTACACACAATTTTGATAATAGTTATTCTACGCAACATTGAGTGTATATATATATATATATATTAAATGTATAAATGAAATATGGTTGGATTATGTTATACGAAACAACGAAGGATTATTTCACAACACGCAATCCTAACTTGGCTTGCATTACACGCAATCGCGACCTTCCTCGATAGCGTGTGTTGTACGCAGTACCGGGTTTTAATAAACAATGATATATTATTATAATATTGTCATGAACTAGCCGTTATGAATAGTATAAACTAAATTTTGAATTTTATAACATTATTATTCATCTTACACATTTTCTAGAACATGGTATAAGAACAAAATAAATTTTTCGGGTAAAATAAGTATTTTTCAAAAAATGAAGTGTTGCCGCCTTTTGATGGCGCACCCACATTAAATCTAGTTTTTGACATGTTTATATGTTCAATTTGAAAAAATAAAATTCTTCTTTTGAATCAGGATATAAAAATTTACATTCGATAAAGTTTTGATATTTTTCCGATAACTTTCATATTTTAATGAATAGTAAAAACACGCTATATTTTAATTAAAAATAACTTTTTTCATCATAATATCTTATGTGGTTAAATTATAATATTGAATGGTTTTAAAGTATAAATAGAATATATTTTTACAATTTAATATAATGTATGTCATTAGCATTGATTTTACCTTGAATTCGTAGGTTAAATCAATTCAATCTTTTGCAATGTTTTAAACAAAAACCCATTTTTATTCGACAACGGGATTAATTTTAATTTAATTTCTGCAACTTTTGTGTATTGAATTTTAAAAAATGGATTCCATATTTGGAATCAGTGGGTCCAAATTATGTTAATAGGCTACTTTTTATTTTTGGGAATTATGAATAGTAACTTCGGTAAATTTTATTTACCATAGTTAAAGGTAAATCGGGTAATTAAGGGTAAATATAATATTATAAAATTACCCTAACACATGCCAAAATTTTATTTGATGGCTAAAAGTAAACCCATATCAACTAAGGGTCGGATTAGATTCATTTTATCGACTTTTGACAATGAAAATAATTTAATTATTATTAAAACCAAAGAAAGTGACAACATGTCACTCTCTAAAATCTTATAAGTATAATAATTTTAACTTAGTGATAAACATCCTAAAACTTTGAAAATGAACAGTATACAGAAATCTAACAAAATTATATATATCATGAGAATTTATTTATAATTTTTTGGGATTAAATTGTTATCATTAATTGTGACACAATAGTGATGCCGAAATTATTTATCAAGTGAAAAATCAAGAATATAGTTTTTATTAAACTAATAGTGACCATAAAAGGCACAAAACCCTAACCAAAACTTATTGGTCATGTAAATTGAAACTATAATCATCCAATGGTCAAATATTTGACCATTTGGAGTCTTATACAAGCAATTATGACACTTATATTATTTTATTTTAAATGATGCCAAAGTTGTCACCTTCATAATTTAATCAATATAACAATTTAAATATTGTGATTTTAAGATGATAAATTCAAGTAAAAGTATTATTGTGAAAGGTAATATATTTATCGTCATCATAGAATTTTATTTTAAATTTTTATGCAACAAATAGGTATATTAAATAATTATACAAAAATGATGTAGTAATTATTTTATTAAGAGATAATCCAAATAAATGGTTTTAAAAATAATAAAATAAATATTATATGAACTATTTAATTTGATCCACTAATTTTATAGATACATATGAAGTTTTATTAATATATTAAAGCTTTTAGTTCGAACATATCTTCTATATATATTTTATTTAAATTCAAATAAATGAATAGTGTCAAAATTGACACTATTGTTATTTTACAAAAATAACATATTATAAAATTGTTTAAAAATCACAAAAATATTGAAAAATTATAAATTTAAATTTATATAGTCTATAATGTTATAAAGTAAACAATTATGGAAAATTCAAAACAAATAAGTAATTATTTGTTATAATTTAAATTTTAGAATTTTATTACCACAAATAAACTTAAATAGATTAAATAAGGATAAATAAAAATGATAAGGTTTAAAATAAGATCCAAATATGTCTAAATTTGATTGGTTGATGAGATTACAACCCTATATCATCTAATCATTGAATATGAGTCATTTTTGGATGTTTTTAAGTGGGGTTAGATTTATTATAAATTAATATTTTTAAGAATTCCAAAGGTGCCCCTCTCCTCCCTTATAAAAGGGCACCTCCTCCCTCTCTTCCTCACACAACTTTGAGCCTTCAAGCTTGGCCAACACCTGCCAAATTCTCTTCTCCACTTCCCTAGAAACATCCTATAGGTTCTGGTATTCCTTAAAGACCAATTTTAGTGCCCTAAGAGGAGGTCTCAAAAAGGCACTTCAAAGAAGAGGTAATTTCCGTTACCGATTCTTTCACCTTTATTTCTTCTTCCACTTATTCTTCTTAGGTTGTTTCATTATGAAGTAATAACATCAGTATCACTCATATACTGATATGTTATTATAAGTATGAAACAATCCTATTTCACCATCTATCCATCCTACGGAAAATGAAATCACCGTGCGTGCGTACGTACGGAATACTGTCTCCACACCGTGGTGTAATCTGTTTTTCCACCAACACCTTACATGGATGGGTATTATGGTGTAAAGAATAACTATACATAGTTATTATAACATCACAATGATTCTGATATATTGTATCATCCACTCCAATTCAATTCAATAATTATGGAAATGATATCATCGCTCGTGCGTACGTACGGACTACCGTCTCCACGACGCGAGGAGATTCATTCTCCATGTTAACCATTTAAGAATGATTATAAAGTATATATAAGCAATAATAATGAAATATATGATATTATAAAGATACTATATTTATGTGTATATATATGTATGTCATCTACTTAATTCCACTCAATTCAATAAGGAAACAAAAACAGCGTTCATGCGTACGTATGGCCTACCGTCTCCATGAATGGTGTATTTCTTTCCATTTATCGATCCATTATATATATGTATATTCTGAATATATATTATATATAAATCATGTTTTATATTCTATAATTAAGTAATAATTATCTAAGTAATCATATGAATAATTACAAGTTAAAACACGAACGACAAATGAGACGATTTTACCCAAAACGCTACTTTAACATGAATTTACAAAAGAACGGGTAATATAAAGCCATAAGTGAACCATATATGATATAATAACAATGAATATGATTCTTTAATAAGTCAATGACATTATTTAAATCATTATACAGGAGGTTCGGACACTTACGAAGCAAATCGGACCTAAGGTAAGGGAAATATCACAATCTCATTTTTATCTGAGATTGTTTATACTTTGGTATTTACTGGGGTGTATTTTATCATCCACATCCATGTTTCCTCAATATGTAATATTATTTCCATCCACCTAAAATTTTTTAAATCAAATTTTACCTTTCGGTGAGATTTTAGTAAAAGATATGAAAGGAATCTTTTGTCGTTTTTCGTACGAGGTACTTTTTTACTTTCACGACAAAAGTACGAAGAATGTTTTTTTAACTTATATGGCATGAATGGATTTTTAAAACATTATTTCCAAGAAGATTCCTTTACAAGTATTCAAGTTTATTTTTAATCAACTTCTTTTAGTTTAAAATTGTATGCCATGTTAAGAAATGAAAATGTTTTTGAAGTAGAAAGGATATTTTCCTCAAGAATGGAGTTCAAGTGTTTTATCAAAATTATTTTCCATCTAAGATAATAAAGGGTTCTGTTTCTATCCCTGTTATTACATGGATTTGATTATGTTGTGATGGAAATGTTTTTTTATGAATGATTTTATCTTATATGAATTGTTTTATGATGTCATGATGTTTAAGAATTCCATTTTTATTACATGGTTTATGCAATGATGTATGATTTATGATTTTTGTGGCACACATAAGAATGGTTTCATTATGAGATGGGTGGGACCTATATCTCCCTCCAATGCATTGGGTAAAGATTTTATATCTCATGAGATAGACATGGCTGGAATGGTAGGTTATACCGGTTCAGTAAAACAGGACTGAAACGAGGGTGACTCGGTTCAGAAAGGGACTTTGTCCACTAAGATAGTCTTGGCAATGAGTTTTGACTAATAAGAAATGATTATCTATGAATATGTGTGTATGCCACAAAGTTTAATGTTTTAAGTTATGATTATTGTGATTACATTTCACTGCCATGAGTTATCCCAGGTTATGAAATTATGATCTCTTTTACAGGTTAAGATTTCCAAAAGTTATGTGCTTATGTATATGATGTGATTGATATTTCTTTTGTTTACCCTTACTGAGAATTTGATCTCACCCTTTTATGTTTTCTTTTCCCCAGGATATAAAAAATGGTGTTAGGTATTAAAAAAAAGGAAGATCTTTATGGAAGATGTTGAAGATCTTTCACCAGGATTAGAAGATTATATTCCGAGTTTCCAAAGACACTAAACTATTACGATCCTTGTGTGTGTGTTTTTGTTATGTACTAAGTATTCCGAAAATGTAATGTAATTTCAATGTACGTCAAGCTTCGAGTCTCTACACGCACATTGTGGGATCATGAAATTGAGTTTTTATTGAGATTTTCTGATTGTGTAAGTGCCAAATATCACAATATAGTGGTTGTAAGATTAATCTTTTGGTGGGAGAACTATATATCTAGTAGGTAACCAGGAAATGACATAGAAATTCTATTTATTGGATGGAATTTGGTAAGATCTATTTGGGTGTCTTGATTTATAAAATGGGTGTTGTATTGAGTTTTGGATGGATTGAGTGAATAATTTTAAAGGTTGTTCCTTGTTTGTTATTAAATCATTTGGTGTGGTACAAGATCATTTACTTTGAATTGATACCTGACATTGGTCAGGTTTTATAGATTGATGACCATCTAGACTTCTCAAGGATGATAAGTATTATAGTGGGGAGGTTGTAATATCCTATTTCTGTACAAGATGAAAATTTTGAAAGTATTTTGAATTTTCATATATTGGATGGGTCGATTTTTTAAGCAATACTATAAATGGGGTTCTGATAGTTGGAATTATTTAATGTGTTTTTTGATAAATTTAATGATTATTGGGTGGAATATTGGGTGTTTTAGTGAGTCTTAGATGCATTGGGTTATGTTATGGGAGTTTTGGAGTTTTTTATCTAAGGTATACTATTTTATGGGCACAGTTTAGGAGAAACTATGAGAAACCTAGATGTTGAGATCATTTTGAGTTCGTTTTTTATGTATCGTGGTCCATTTTCATCGTATTTCATTATTTATGGTAATTATTGTGAGGTGAATAAGAAATTGTGGTTGGTTATGGGGAGCCTTAGACATGGTACACAGCCTTCATACAGTTGAAAAAAACCATAAGCCTTGGTACATAGGGGTGTAGTGTGGTGTTTCATGGTTGTCACATAGTTAGAAAACTATGTAGGAAACCCAAATAGGATATTTTTTGTGGAAGACAGTATTGGAAACATAGTCAGCATAGGATTTGAAAAGCACAGTACCTTAACCATGTGCGATGGAGTGATTTGGCTAGAAGGAGGTGTATGGTCGGTGCATGGTTTGGATAGTTGTGTGGCCAATGGTTCTACTTCCTATATATTTATTAAAAAGGGGAAATGATTAAAATTTCACCTTGTTTTTTTATCCATTTTACCCCTTCGTCATATTTTAGGTGCACATCGAGCATGGGTTCTACCAACCCCTTAATTCTTCCCCCACACCTTGATTAGGGTTATAATTATGGCTATTCCTTATCATTTATTGGTATGTTTTCAAATTTTATGGATTCAATTCCTCATCTTATTACTCCTCTTAGATTTTAGAGTTATCCTATTTAGGTTTTTATTGGTGATTCAACTAGAGAATGTGTTAATCTTTCATTTCTTAGGGGGATTTTGTTTCGCTTTTATATATGATATCTTGAGAGGAATTAAACAGATCATTGCCTTGTGTTTTATTAAGGAATGATACCAAGGTGAATTATCTTAGGTTTTTCACAGGGAATTAATTTAATTACTTATTGTAATGGTATCAACTCTTAATTATTTTCTTGATAATGGTTTCATGAGTCCGTTATTGACCAACCATGGATGTTTCTTAGAGTTTTAATAAGTGGTTAGTTCCAAGGGATTTTTCCATCATTATACAGAGTTGCAATATGATTAATTAGTTAATTATAATTTTTATAATTAAATAATTATTGTTCTGTGATCAATTTATACAGCTATGATGGTTGTGGTTAGATCATTTAGAGGTATAAGATTTTTTTGAGGCTTGTAAAGGCCTTGGAAAAAATATAGATACTTGGAAATGTTTACAAAATCTTAATTATAAGGTATGTGTTCTAAGATATTTACCCATAATATTTTAAATTTTTCTATATGTGTATGTCATATGTATATCAGTTCCATTTTAGGATAGGTTTATTTCATGGATTAAAAAAATCATGGAACTAGATTGAATAATTTTTCCCTCCATGAATTCTATCTAATACATTAGTGGTTATGAAATAGGATATAAGGCTTACCATTCGGTGTGTCATTCCTTAAATTTGACATATTGTTGTTTAAATGGGGGATTTGGTAAACTAGAAGTTAAACCTAGATAGGCCCATTTTTTGCATGATTGAATATTTTAGAGATACTTAGTGGGACATGGGAATATTTGTTTTATTATATGTTCAAAGGATGCATTATAATTGTTTCTAAGCTATGGTTTTTCAAAATGCCTTTCAAAATTTGATATGGTTTTAATTGTGTATGTTGGGATTTCACCCAGTTTTGGGTTTCAATGGGAGAAAGTTTTTTTTATGTTTTTTTATGTCAATTGAGGTTTGACCTCCAAATAATTTTAAAAAGGGGTTTTTAAATTAATTTATAAAAATTATTTGAAATGAGTGTGTGGTGTCCTTTCAGTGAAAATTATTTAATGTCCCTTTAAGGAGTTTTGAGGAAAGAAAGGATTTGGAAATATTTTTAATGTTAAATAGGAAGAAATGTGTTTAAAGGGTGGCTTCCAAATGTTTTAAAATGGATATGTGATATCCATATTTTTCCAATGAGTTCTTTGTAGGAGTGAATTTGTTTTCTATTTCATGTTTTGAAAGGTCCAGATGTTGGGACTTGGTATTTTTTATAAATGTTGGGATGGCTGATTTATCATTTGGAGGCTCCATTATTTATGGAAATGGGAATGATGATTCATGTATTTGGTTCTACATGTTTGGAATTATTATCCACATATGAGGTTTAAATTGTTATACTTGAAACTAAACATATTTGGTTCTTGGTTTCATACATGAAACACCATATCCAAGGATTAGACAATTGATCATGACGCTCCACATGTATGCTTCCTGATGTTGTGCATAAACTAATATAAAACTAGCCTTTAAAAGCAATAAAAATGGCTCTTATCAGTGCTAGAAAATCACTTACTAAATAAGATAGGTTAAATGCCTTTGTCTTTTATCAGCACTAAAAACACTCATAAAGGGATCCTTTATCTGTGCATTAATTTAGTTCCACTAAAGAAACCATGTATCATGTCTTATAAAAGTGATGATGAAGAGTATTTAATTAGTTTGTAAAAAATTGTTGATAAAGTATTTCTTTATGAATTTTTATAAAATCACTGATAAAGAACCTTTTATCGCCAGTTTTAAAAGCACTGATGAAGGTTCATACTATAGTGTGTTGTAACAGCACATCACAGCACCAGAAACACACCAGATATCAACAAAAATAATTACCAATAACGAATTTAAATGAAATAAATTTTCAACAAAAACATAAGAAAAAACACTATATTTTAGACATTTAAAACATTGGTTTATATGATTATATAAATACAAATTATAAGATACATTCAAAAACATTAATGTTCTTTTATCTTTTAATCCTGACCCAAATCATGAATTTTTTGAAACATCCACACATTTTCGAGAAAAATAACACATATTTATAAGAAAACTATTATTATGTAAGTAAAAATATGAAGAAATAAATTAACATAAAGTGTTAATTTTACTAAAATTGATGTAAACTTTAAATAAATTTTCCTACTTTGAGTCATACTAGCCACACTATGCATCAGATTGAGATGAGGATAATTCCTACATTTCTCAAATGACTTATAAATCATTTTCCTAAAGTATAAAAACAATCTGAATATGTTTTCTCAGTTTTGAGTACATTAGTTTGTTTTTTACAAAAATGTTATTGAAAACTGGAAACATGCACTTCCAGCACATTCTGATCACATCGTGTATCGGTTTGATGTGAAAGGAATTAATACACATAAAAAATTAATTATGAATCTTTTTCATAAATTATCAAGAAAATTTGATCGTGTTTGATTGGTTTTTACTGAATGATGCTTTTTGAACGAAAATGTTGATTTTAAACTGATAACGGACACTTTGAGTCATACCAGGCACATAGAGTATCAAATTGAGGTGAGGTTGATTCCTACTTAGAAAAAATGAATTATGGATTTTTTTGGTAAACTATAAAAATAATCTAAATGTGTTCTGTTGGTTTTGATTTGGACAGTTTTCCATTTTACTAAAATTTATGACAATGTTAAATAAAAAGACACGCTTTGACCCATACCAATCACACTGTATGTTGGATTGAGGTGTGGTTGATTCCTACACATCTAATAAGACTTATGGATTGTTTTAATAATGTTTCAAAACAATATGAATGTTTTTCTCAATTTTGAGTATGTCACTTGTTTCTTTTATTAAAATTCCCTTTTAAATTAAAACAGGCACTTTGAATCATCTCGTTCTCGTTGTCTATCGGATTGAGGGGTTTATGATTCCTTCACATTAAAAATATTTTATGGAAAATTTTCCGAAATTATTTAAATAATTTGAATCTGTTTACTCAGTTTTGAGTAGTTCAATTGGTCTTTATACTAAAATTGATGAAAATTTTAAATAAAAAGACCCTTTGATTCATATAGGTCACACATTGTATCGGATTCAGGTTTGACTGATTCCTGTAATTGTTGAGTCAAAAGTCCTCTTTTGACTTCTATATCATGTTTTGGAAATCACAAATGCATTCTATCGTATTATGGAATTTACAATTGTCTTCTATTTTGTTTATCGTATCGTACAATGATGATCGTACTATCCATATCGTATCGTACGATACTAATCGAACTGATCGTACTGATCATGCTGATCGTACTAATCATGCTGATCGTACTGATCATACTGATCGTACTGACCATATCGTATTGTACAATACTGATCGTACTTACCATGCAAATCATACAATTCTGATCATACTAAATATGAAAATTTTATTGATTCTATTACTCATAACTTTTGTTACATTCTTGTTTTAATACTTAGTCAAAAAACACTTATTGCATATGAATCATACTCATGTTTTTCATGTCTATATATATTATGTCCTAACAAAACGATGTCGTTGAGTTAGTTACAAACTAATCAAAATGATGTCGTGCTTTCTGTTTCATTATGACCGTTGGAGGCAATATGACCGTTGGAACCCGGGGCCTATAAATAGGACGTCATTTGAAGCTGAAAAAATAACGATGAATGAAGAGAACGAATAAAGAGACTGTGAACCACCAGGATTATAGAGAGATACACTGTGACTTCTCTCATCTGTCTTGTGCATCTGATCATCGTATCGAGGGATTTCAAGTAATTGAAAGACAGAGGTGTCGATTACCTACAAAATCGAGGGCTTCTGGGGATAGGCAGACAGACGTGTCGATCATCGTATCGAGGGCTGCAGGGAATAGGCAGATAGACGTGTCGATCATCTTATCGAGGGCTGCCGGGGATAGGCAGACAGACGTCCTGATCATCATATCGAGGGCTCACCAAGGTGTTGGTGAGACAGACCTTTTATCCTAGGTGAAAGTATAACCCTTCTCTTTGGGTTAAAATAATTGTAATACTTTTAAATTTCCGTTGTTACTTGTATTAGAAAGGAATTTGTATTGTTTCCTTTCTTCTTTACATATTCAATTGTAATTGTTTCAATTACAATCATTCTATTACATATTGTATTGATTGATTCTATACGCTTTAAGATAGAATCATTCATCTTTGTATTACTCTGATTATTGTGTTCATCTTGAATACAATTGTTTTACATTACATTAGTATTTTAATACATCATACCTTTTTACATTCAATAAATTCGTGGGTATTTGTATTTGTATTAGTTTAAGATCATTTAAACTAATCTCTTGTTGCTAAAACTCATAGATTTTAAAACCTACAATTCACCCCCCCCCCCTCTTGTATTGTTCCATATAATAGATATACATATCTTTATATTCGATCCAACAATTGGTATCAGGGGAGGTTTTCCACTGATTTTTATTACTAGCTTTATTTCTTTCATATTATTATCTTGAATACTTACTACACTAACGTGTGGAGTGGAAACGTTTTTGGTGTCTTAGATGGCAGGAATGAATATTGGGTCAATACACAATATGAATCCTTCTAGACCACCAATCTTTGATGGGAATGATTATGAGTATTGGAGAGATCGTATGAAGACTTTCGTTATCAATACTGGTATAGACAACTTTATAATGCTTACTGGAGGTTACAAAATTCCTGACAAAGAAGTCAGTACTTTCACCAACCAAGAGAAGAAAGAATATCAACTAAATAACAAGGTACGCAATACTTTATTATGCTCTATGACCAGGAATATATATAGTCAGATATCTTCATGTGAATCAGCCAACTATATTTGGAAGAAATTAGAAGTTACTCATTTTGGTACATCCATGGTTATAGAAACAAGGAGAGCAATGCTTCGAGCAGAGTATCATGGATTTTTTTTTCCTTATGGAGAACCTGTATGTAAAGTACAACAAAGGTTTATGACAATTGTCAACAGCTTACAATCTATGGGAGAAAAAGGTCTTGATGATGAAGCTCTTGTTGACAAGATTATAGATATAATGCCAAATGAATGGGAGTCAAAAAGAACAGATATTGATGAAAATAGAAAAGTTTCTCAGATTACTCTTGATGAACTCTTTGGAAATATTCTACAGCATGAGACAAGAATGAAGAGAGATGCTGATTTCAAAAATAAGAAGAATGGGAATGGAAGTGTAGCCTTTGCATCTAAAGCTAAAACACCTGAAAGGCTTACAAGGTCGAAATCCATGAAAGTTGTCATATCTGATTCAAGTGATTGTAATCTTTCAGATAATGAGTTAGCCAATCTTTCTCGAAGGATGAACAAGATCGTGGGAAAGAAAGACTTTCAATATAGATTCAAAAAGAAGGATAGAAAGGATAAGAAAGATTCAGAGGTAACTTGTTATGAATGTAAGAAAGCCGGACATATAAGGCCTGATTGTCCTTTACTGAAGAGGAAAGATAAAAAATAGAAACACTCTTAAAGAAACAAGAAAAGGTTTTATAAGAAAAAGAAAGTCTTAAAATCCAATGATACGTGGAGTGCAAGTGTTAGTGATTCCTCAGATGATTCTTCAGAATATGAGACATCCGGACAAAGGAATATCGGACTCTTAGCCAGATTACCAATTGAAGATCATTGTCTCATGGCTAAGGTACATAATGCTGAAGCTATTAAAAATGTCTCTTTGAATGCAAATTATACTAATAATAGATATTATGAATCTTCAAATGAAGAATCCTCGTCATCAGAAGATGATACATTACCTTCCTTTGAAGAAGTATCTAGATTTGCTAAGTTAATTGAAAATGAAAATTCTAAACTCAAAAAGATATTTGAAAAAGCAAATTCTATAATTTCAATCTTGACTAAAGAAGTATCAGATCTTTCTAAAGATCTTGATGTGAAAACTTCTGATTTTGAAAGTATTTTAAAAACCCTTGAGAAAGTTAAATCTGATAAGGATAAACTTTCTAAGGTTCTTGAAACTGTAATTTCAAAGAAAAATATTTTAGAGCCTAACTCTAGTTTAAATTTTTTGGAAAATAAGAATTTGGTTTTAAAACTAAAGTCAGAGATTTTATCTTTGAAGAAATGTTTGTCAAACATTACTCATGGTAAAGAAAACTATGACAGTATGTATTCTCAAATTAGACCTCTAAAAAATCGTTCTGGTCTTGGTTATAGTTATTCCAAACCTGTTTTCAGCAATAACTATTTTATTCCTCAAAAAACCATTTTCTGTTCTAAGTGTCAATGTGGTGGACACTGGAGAAGAGATTGTTCTCTTAACAAAACTCAATCTTTAGGATTTCATAAAGCTCAGTTTGCAAAACAAATGTGGATTCCTAAAATTCTTTTATCTAACTCTTCTGGATCCAAACAAGTTTGGATTCCGAAAAACTAATTGTTTCTTTTTCAGGAAAACAAAAAGTGTACCAATAAGAATATTTGGTACATGGATAGTGGTTGTTCTCGACATATGACTGGAAACAAAGATCTCTTTGAAAAGGTTATCAAAACAAAAGGTGGAAAAGTTACCTTCGGAGATAATGCTCAAGGAAAGATTGTTGGTATAGGTAATATTGTTTTTCTTGGAAAAGTTCTTATCTAAAATGTTTTGTTTGTTAAATGTCTTAGGCACAATCTCATCAGTATAATTCAATAATGTGATGAAGGTTACCTTGTGAATTTTAGAAATGATAAGTGTCTTGTTCACAATTCCAAGGATGAGTTCATTCTATCTGCCCATAGGCAAGAGAATGTGTACACTATTAACTTAGAAGACCTTAGGAACCAAAACTTACCTTGATTAAGTGCAATAGAAGACCAATCGTGGCTATGGAATAGGAGACTAGGACACTGTAATATGAGAAACCTAAGTAAAATCTCAAAGAAAGGACTTGTAAAAGGGCTACCAGATCTTAGATATGATTCTTCAAAAGTCTGTGATCCTTGTCAATTTGGCAAGCAACATAAGACTAGCTTTAAATGAATTAATGAAGTTTCAACTTCTAATGCATTATAGTTAGTGCATATTGATCTTTTTGGTCCTTCACAATCTAGAAGCATTGGAGGCAAATACTATGTATTTGTTTTAGTTGATGGCTTTACTAGATTTACATGGGGTTACTTTCTCACAAAGGAATCTGAAGCCTTTTCCTATTTCAAAACTTTTAGAGCCCAAGTTAAAAATGAGAAAAACCTACCATTGATAACTATTCATAGTGATCATGGTGGTGAATTTCAAAATTCAGATTTTGAAACTTTTTGTAGTAAGAAAGGTATTACTCACAATTTCTCAACTCCAAGAACTCCTCAGCAAAATTGTGTTTTTGAAAGAAGAAATCGTATTCTTCAGGAAATGACTCGAAACATGTTGAGTGAATACTCAATTGCTAAGCACTTTTGGGCTGAAGCTGTTAGTACTGCCTGTTATACTATAAATCACGTTCTAACTAGACCATTTCTTAATAAAACCCCTTATGAGTTATGGACTGGCCGAAAACCTAAAGTTTCATACTTCAAAGTTTTTGGATGCAAAGTATTCATTCTGAATAAAAAAGATAATCTATACAAATTTACACCAAAATATGATGAAGGAATCTTTCTAGACTATTCTACAACCTCTAAGGTTTATAGAGTTTTCAATAAAAACACTTGTACTGTTGAGGAAACAGTACATGTAAAATTCTATGAAACTAATCTTTTTGTTTTCAACCAACCCAATCGTACATCCTCGAATGTGTTTTCTAAAAATGTTTATCAACCATTAGTAGAAGATCACTCTGAAAAGGAAAATGTTCAAGAAAGTATTCCTGAAACATTTACCACAGAAGACATCCTACCATATATTAATGAACAAGTTTTAGAAAACCCAAATCAATTGTTTCTTAGAAATCATCCCAGTGATAACATCATTGGTGATATAAATCAACCTGTAAGGACCAGAAATTCCTTAAGAAATAAAATAGAAAATCTTTCTTTTCTTTCCCAATTTGAACCTAAAAGTCCAAGTGAGGCTTTAGGTGATGATGATTGGATCAAAGAAATGCAACATGAACTAAATGAATTTGAAAGGAATCAATTCTGGACTTTAGTTGATAGACCTAAAGAAACAACTGTGATTGGTGTAAAATGGGTTTTCAGAAACAAATCTGATGAAAATGGAATCATTGTAAGAAATAAAGCAAGACTTGTTGCTAAAGGCTATAATCAACAAGAGGGAATAGACTATGAAGAAACATATTCTTCTGTAGCTAGACTTGAATCTATTCGTATTCTATTAGCCTTTGCAGCATATTTTAATTTCAAACTATTTCAAATGGATGTCAAATGTGCTTTTCTAAATGGTTTTGTTCAAGAAGAAGTTTTTGTCGAACAACCTCATGGTTTTCAAGACCCAAAACATCCTGATCATGTTTTTTAAACTTACCAAGGCTCTATATGGTCTTAAACAAGCCCCTAGAGCATGGTATGATAGACTTACAGGATTTCTTTTACAAAAAAATTATACAAAAGGTACATCAGATCCAACCCTTTTTATAAAATTGGAAAACAAAAATGTTTTGATTGTCCAAATCTATGTTGAAGACATCATATTTGGATCAACTCAGAAATCTTTAACTGATTATTTTTCAAACTTAATGAAATATGAGTTTGAAATGAGTATGATGGGTGAGTTAACATTCTTTCTAGGTTTTCAAATTTCTCAAAAACCAGAAGGAACTTATATATATCAACATAAGTATATAAAAGATTTACTCAAAAAGTATGGATTTGACAAAACTAAAAGTATTAGTACTCCAATTGGTACCTCAAATACTCTTGATCTTGATGAAACTGGGAAACCAGTAGATCAATCAATCTTTAGAGGTATGATAGGAAGTTTGCTATACTTAACAGCTAGTCGACCAGACTTGATGTTTTCTATATGCTTATGTGCAAGATACCAATCTAATCCAAAAGAGTCTCATTTAAAAGCCGTAAAGAGAATCTTTCGGTATTTAAAAGACACTATGGATTTAGGTCTTTTTTACTCTTCTGGGAATGATTTTGTTTTAAAAATTTTTTCAGATGCTAACATTGGTGGTTGTAGAATGGATAGAAAAAGTACATCTAGAACATGTCACTTTTTAGGAGATTCTTTGGTTTCTTGGTCCTGCAAGAAACAACACTCAGTAGCACTATCCACTGCTGAAGCTGAATATGTAGCAGCTGGAAGTTGATGTGCTCAAGTATTGTGGATGCAGCACACACTAACTGACTATGGTTTGAGTTTCTCCAAAACTCAAATTCTTTGTGATAATACAAGTGCCGTAGCTCTTAGTAATAACCCAGCACATCATTCACGTGCAAAACACATAGATGTTAGGCATCACTTTCTTAGGGATCACACACAAAAAGGAGATATTATTTTACAATTTATCGGAACACAAGAACAACTTGCTGACATTTTTACAAAACCTTTACCTTCCGATAGATTTGAATTTATAAAACAGAAGCTAGGAATGATTACATTAAAATAATCATTCATATCTACTTCCTGTTTTACATCACTCCTAATAGTAGGAAACTCCTCGTTGAAAGGGGGATAACATTTCTTTCTATGTTTTCCACTTTATATCATTCTATCTTATGATTTTAATTTTTCCATAATTTTAGTTTTCTGTTTATCGTATTGATAATTTTAGTTTTCTGTTTATCGTATTGATAATTTTAGTTTTCTGTTTATCGTATTGACAATTTTAGTTTTCTGTTTATCGTATTGACAATTTTAGTTTTCTGTTTATCGTATTGAAAATTTTAGTTTTCTGTTTATCGTATTGATAATTTTAGTTTTCTGTTTATCGTATTGACAATTTTAGTTTTCTGTTTATCATATTGATAATTTTAGTTTTCTGTTTATCGTATTGACAATTTTAGTTTTCTGTCTATTGTATTGAAAATTTTAGTTTTCTTTATATCATATTAATAATTTTAGTTTTCTGTTTATCGTATTGACAATTTTAGTTTTCTGTATATCGTATTAATAATTTTAGTTTTTCTGTTTATCGTATTGAATTTCTTTTCCATCGTATCAATCAATCGTATTGTACCAACCGATGATGGTATTGAATTTCTTTTCCATCGTATCAATCAATCAATAGTATTGTATCGACCGATGATGGTATTGAATTTCTTTTCATCGTATCAATCAATCGTATTGTATCAACCGATGATGGTATTTAATTTCTTTTCCATCGTATCAATCAATCAATAGTATTGTATCGACCGATGATGGTATTGAATTTCTTTTCCATCGTATCAATCAATCAATAGTATTGTATTGACCGATGATGGTATTGAATTTCTTTTCCATCGTATCAATCAATCAATAGTATTGTATCGATCGATGATGGTATTGAATTTCTTTTCCATCGTATCAAACGATCAATAGTAATGTATCGATCGATGATGGTAATTTTTTTATCGTAATGAACGATGATGGTAATGATTTTCTTTTCTATTGAATCGACCGATGATGGTATTGAGATTGTTTTCCATCGTACTGTCAGTTCATGGTAACGCGATTGTTTTCCATCGTACTGTCAGTTCATGGTAATGAGATTGTTTTCCATCATATTTTCAGTTCATGGTAACAAGATTGCTTTCCATCGTACGGTCAGTTCATAGTAATGACTTTGTTTTTCATTGGCATGATGATGTTTTTTTTTGTTTCCTTACGATTGTATTTTCTTTTGATTTCTATCGAAACCAACAATTACCTTATATTCTCCGACAGGTATTTTTTTCTTTTTTTTCATATTTTTCTTCTTTGTTTTAATCCTAACCATTGATCTCATTTTCTCTAATCTTGACCGTAGAAGATCAATGGTCACCCTTTTTAGACTGTAGAATATCAATGGTCACCCCTTTATCGCCTATAAATATCCCCTCTCCCCTCCCCAAACCCACATTGGTTTTTCAGGATTTAAGGTGAAGCTCTGCTCCACCAACTATAAATCTTTATACGATCTTCTCATCGGCAGAACCTTTATGTCTCAATCCTCTGTTAACACTCCCGTCGAAATGTCTTCAAAGACTTTTACAGAGAAAGATTTTAACAGAGAAAGGTTAGTATCTCGAGACTTTTTCGATACGTACGATTCTACAATCAGGAGGATCATTTTGTTTCAAGGGTGGGAACATATGTGTGTTGAAAAGCCTGATTCTCAAGATCCGGTTCTTTTTGATGAAGTTTGTCAATTTTACAAAACTGTTTCTTTCGACAAGGACATGACCATAAACTTTGTTGAGTACGATAGAAAATTGTCTATGTTTGTGAAACAAGAGGCACATTTTCTGAATGTTTAGGTAGAAGGGGATTATTTCTGTTCATCTCACAAACTACCAGAGGAAGTTGGTACGTTTAATAGAGAAAGTGCTGAAAAGGCTTTGTTTGTTATTAATGAGGAAAATAGAAAAGTGTCTCATCTTTCTCCGGACAATCGATTTGTCACTTTATGGATGCAAGGTTTTCTTATTCCAAGGAAAGGGGATAGAGAAACATTGAAAGTATCTGATATTTTCATGCTTGACTATCTTGTGAATATGAGAAAAGTGAATCTCATGGGGTATGTTTTTGAAACCAGTAAGAATGTCAAGACATGAGGGATTAAGTCCCAAATGATTATGTATTCATCCATCCTTACAAAGTTCATTCTTGAGAGTATGAAGTTTTGTAACATTCCTTTGAAAGGAAACCCCATAGATCTGAAGCCTTCTTGGATTAGAAAAAGTACGATGAAAAAGTTGAATGTTTGTTTTGATCACAATTCAAAACTTTTTTTTAGAGATGTAGAAGCTGAATTGGCTCAGAATCAATCAGCACCTATGCCAGCCAAATATTTTCAGTCTACTGGTGTAACTCAAAAGTCTGATCCGCAAACCAGTTCAAAGCCCAAGAAGAAGCCGAGGTACAGTAAGGAGGTTGTAGAAAAATGGAGAAAGGATAGGGAACAGAGAAAGGAAGGTGATCCAAAGTTTGGTCTTGACCCTGCTGAGGCTTTTGCAGAAAGAGTAAGGGTAGAATAAACCCTTCAGGCTGAAAAGAAGAAGAAGGTTCTTTTGAAAAGAAAGGCTCAGGACTTTGATGTCTCTAAAGTCTTGAAAGCAGTAGAGCAATCTAGTGCTCAACTAACAGAAGAAGTGCACCAAGATCCCCTCGTATAGAGTCTCCCTGAGGAAGGAAAACAAAAACAAGTGATAGAAGAAATAGAAGAAGAGGAAGAAGAAGAAGGAGATTTTCTTTTAGAATTTCTTCAATGTTCAAAGAAGAGTAAAGAGGAATCAGTTCAAAAGCTGAGTGAAGGTGTTCAACAAACTCCTCATGCCAATCAAGCACGATCTCCGGATAGAATGTCTTTTCAAGAAAAACAAGGTGATCAATCCTCTCATTCTGATAAAGTTGTTGTCATTAGTGAAAAAGTGGAAGAAGAAAGAAAGCAGAAAGAAAAGGGAAAAGGAAAACAGCAAGTTGTTGACTCAAGCAGATCGTCTGAACTAGCATCGTATGATGAAGATACTGATTCAGAGCATAAAATCTCTCTCAAGAAGAGTGATTACATTGTTCATGTTTTGAGAAGGGTTGAGAAGACCATTCCTTATTTCCCGAGGCTGGAAGAGAAGATTTATTTTATTACTGACAATCAAAAGAAGAATTTTGGCTCTGTAAAAGAATTGAGGAAAAAAGTTTTGTCAGTAGAAGCCGATTTGAAAGTTCTTTCAGAAAGTTTGGTTGCTCATAAGAAGGCATGCAATAAGATGACCAAGTGGTCATACAAAATAGAGAGCTCAATCAATGATCATGAAATTGCTATTGAAGATATAAGAAGGTTATCAAATGAGCTTACAATTGCTTTCAATAAGCTTGACAGAGAAACGGTTGAAAGGTTGAATCTTTTGTCTTCTCAAAGAGCCGATGTTCCTTCAGTGAAAGATTTGCAAGAGAGAATGAATGTTTTTCAATCTGAATTCTCGAAGGTTTCATCTTTCAAAGATGAAATTTTCTTGATGAAGAATCAGAATTCTATGTTATCCAAAGATAACAAGAATTTGCAAAACAGAATTGATACCCTTGAAGAAGTAATCAGAGTCCAGGAGGAGACTATCGGGAATCAAGATCAGATTTTTGTGAATCAACAAGAGCTTCTCAGAACTCAGGGTTAATCAATTTATGAAGACAAGAAGGAGATCAAAAAGATGAAAGTTGTTCTTCATGAGCTTATAAAGAAGGAGAAGGAAAGAGAAAACAAATGATTGTTGTTTCTGTGTTCTTTTGGACTTGTCTTTGTTTTGTAGTGACTTTTATGATCCTTTTCTTTTATCCATTGTCTTGTGTTTTTTTTTTCTAACTCCTTCAGACAAATCAAGATTACCTATTCCTTTTTGTAAATCACAAAGGGGGAGAATGTTTACAAAGGGGAGAATTTTTTATATAGGGGGATAATGCTTTACAACACTCTTAAGGAAAATCTATGAATACAATCCTTAGGAAAGTCCATACCTAAGGGGGAGTTAGTTGTATTCAATATCTTATTCAGAAGAGTTTTCAATAACTCAGGGGGAGATAAGTATTTCTTGTTACATTTACTTTGTGTGTTGTGCTTTCCAAAAAGGGGGAGATTGTTGAGTCAAAAGTCCTCTTTTGACTTCTATATCATATTTTGGAAATCACAAATGCATTCTATCATATTATGGAATTTACAATTGTCTTCTATTTTGTTTATCGTATCGTACAATGATGATCGTACTATCCATATCATATGGTACGATACTAATCGAACTGATCATACTGATCATGCTGATCGTACTCATCATGCTGATCGTACTGATCATGCTTATCGTACTAATCATACTGATCGTACTGACCATATTGTATCGTACAATACTGATCGTACTTACCATGCAAATCGTACAATGCTGATCATACTAAATATGAAAATTGTATTGATTCTGTTACTCATAAATTTTGTTACATTCTTGTTTCAATACTTAGTCAAAAAACACTTATTACATATGAATCATACTCATGTTTTTCATGTCTATATATCTTATGTCCTAACAAAACGATGCCATTGAGTTAGTTACAAACTAATCAAAACGATGTCGTGCTTTCTGTTTCATTATGACCGTTAGAGGCAATATGACCGTTGGAACCCGAGGCCTATAAATAGGAGGTCATTTGAAGCTGAAAAAATAATGATGAACGAAGAGAACAAATAAAGAGACTGTGAACCACCAAGATTCTAGATAGAGACATTGTGACTTCTCTCATCTGCCTTGTGTGTCTGATCATTGTATCAAGGGCTTTCAAGTAATTGAAAGATAGAGGTTCTGATTACCTACAAAATCGAGGGTTGCCGGGGATAGGCGGACAGACGTGCCGATCATCGTATCGAGGGTTGCCGGAAATAGGCAGACAGACGTGCCGATCATCGTATTGAGGGCTGCCAGGGATAGGCAGACAGACGTTCCGATCATCGTATCGAGGGCTCACCAAGGTGTTGGTGAGACAGACCTTTTATCCTAGGTGAAAGGATAACCCTTCTCTTTGGGTTAAAAGAATTGTAATACTTTTACATTTCCACTGTTACTTGTATTAGAATGGAATTTGCATTGTTTCATTTCTTCTTTACATATTCAATTGAAATTGTTTCAATTACAATCATTCTATTACATATTGTATTGATTGATTCTATACGCTTTAAGATAGAATCATTCATATTTGTATTACTCTGATTATTGTGTTCATCTTGAATACAATTGTTTTACATTACATTAGTATTTCAATACATCATACCTTTTTACATTCAATACATTTGTGGGTATTTATATTTTTATTAGTTTAAGATCATTTAAACTAATCTCTTGTTGCTAAAACTCATAGGTTTTTAAACCTACAATTCACCCCCCCTTTTGTATTGTTCCATCTAATAGATATACATATCTTTATATTCGATCCAACAGTAATTACCAAATAACTTATGGATTTTTATATTAATGTTTTAAAACAATATTAATTTATTTTCTTTTTTTTGAGTATGTCACTTTTATTTTTTACTAAAATGACATTTTAAAATTTAAACACATACTTTGACTCATAACAAACAAATTGTTTATCAGATTGTGTTGCGGATAAATCTTACGCATCAAAAATGACTTATGGATCATTGTAATAAATAATTTAAACAATGTGAATGTGTTTTCTCAATTTTTAGTATGTTAGTTGGCCTTTTACTAAAATTGATATCATGTTTAAACAAAAACATGCACTTGGAGTCATACCGGTCACACCGTGCATCCGGTTGAGGTGCATCTGAATTATGCACGTCTCAAATCACATACAAATCTTTTTACTAAATTATCAAAACCCTATGAACTGGTTTTCTTGGGTTTTAGTATGTAACATTTCTTTTTTACTAAAATTTCATTTTTAAAGTTGAAACACGCACTTTGACTCTTATTTTGATCACATTGTGTATTATATTGAGGTACACTTGATTCCTACACATCAAAAATGACTTATGGATCATTTTCCTAATGTATTTAAACAATCTGAATGGGTTTTCTTGATTTTTATTAGGTGAGTTGTCCTTTTACTAAAATTGATGTAAATTTTAAATAAAAAATTCACTTTGTGTCATATTGGTCACACCGTATGTCAGATTGAGTTGTGTCTGATCCATAGACATCTCAAATAATATATGGATCATTTTCTTAAAGTTTCAAGACATTCTAAATCTATTTGTCTATATTTGATTAGGCTAGTTTTTTTATAAAATTAATATCAATTTTAAATAAAGACACCTTTAGAGTCATACCAATCACACCATATATTGGAATGAGGTTAATATGATTCCTACATGTCCAAAATGACTTATGGATCTTTCCCTAAATTATAAAAACACTCTGAATTTTTTTCTTGGTTTTGATTAAATCTTTGTTCTTTTTTAATAAAATATCATTTTAACCTTAATACACACACTTTGACACATATGGATCACATAGTGTACGTCTTTGTCATGAGATGAGTTCCTACATGTCAAAAATGATTTTTGAATTAATTTCCTAAATTATCAAAAAAAAGATGAGTGTGTTTGATTGGTTTTCAATGAGTGATACTTTTAAAAGTAAAATATCCATTTTAAACTCATAACAAGAACATTGAGTCATATTGAGCACATCGTGTGTCGGATTGAGGTGAACCTAATTCTTACATATCAAAAATGACTAATGGATTGTTTTTATAAAGTATAAAAACAATATGAATATGTTGGATTAGTTTTGAGTATGTCAGCTATCTTTTTTTACTAAAATTAATGGAAATTTTAAATATAAAATAGTACTTTAAGTCATACCTGTCAAATAAATTGTCAAATTGAGGCACGGCTGATTCCTACACATCCTAAAATCTCAAAAAAAATACTAACTTTCAATTTTACCATTATTTACATTGACTTTATTTATCTAACTACCAAAATTCTATGAGTATCTTTGAACAAACCACATCAACTCGAAAAAAAGAATCCACCTGTATAAGAAAACATATATTATAAGTAATACTAAAAAGAAATTTATCAAACATAAATATGATATAACACATTAATTCTATGGAAAAAGATTTTACTATGAAAATATCAAGATTACCTATGGAACTGGGAAGTAGAGGGAACTTGAAGGAAATTGATAAGTGTCAACACTGTGGGGGTGAAAGGATTTTTTGGGAGAAGGAGTCAATGGAAGGTTTGGTGTAGAAAGTCATGAAATATGGACATATCTTCTCAACTTGAAAAAAAAGAATCCATTTGTATAAAAAAAATTATGTTGTGATTAATAATAAAAAGAAATAAATTAAACATAAATATAAAATAATACATTATTTCTATGGAAACTGATTTTTCCATGCGAACATCAAGATTACATATGTAATTAACCAGAGGCAGCATCATTTCCCTTCTTATAAGGGAAGTGTGGGTAACATGAAATAAAGTGATAAATGTACTATTGTAGGGGTGAAAAGGTTTTTAGGGAGAAGAAGTGTGTGGAAGTTTTGGAGTAGAGAGTCATGATATATGGATAGAGCACCCCAGCTTGAACAAAATAATCCACCTATATAAGAAAACAATTATTATGTGAGTAATACTAAAAATAAATAAATTACACATAAATCTAAAATAATATATTAATTCTATTGACAATTGGTTTATAGTGAATACATGTAGATTACATCTATAATTGAGCAGAGGTCACATTATTTCTCTTCCAGCAAGGGAAGTGGAGGTAACTCAAAAGAAATTGATAAATGCACCACCACTAGGGTTAATAAGATTTAAGGGAGAAGAAGTATGTGGATTGTTTGGCCTATAAAGTCATGAAAGATAGACAGACCACCCCATCACGAACAATAGAATCCACCTATATAAGAAAACAATTATTATGTGAGAAATACTATAAATAAATAAATTAAAAATAAATATAACACAATACATTAATTATATGGAAAATGTTTTTACTGTGAAAACATCAAGATTACCTCTATGATTGAGAAGAGATAGTATCATTACTCTTCATTCAAAGACATGACATATAGAAAGAAATATTAAAAAATAAACAAACTCTGAAAGGAATAATTAAAATTAAATAGAAGTTTCATTATATAATTTTTTTGGTAAAATAGAGGAATTATATCATAAAATTACCTATAAATCATTCCAAAGGGTCTCCTTCAATATAGTTTGTTCTTTCGAGGGATTGGTAATATCACCATGTGTTGAAGACATTTTCTGCATGAGTAGTCAAACATTTAATTTATATTATGTTAATATAGTAGGGAACATATAATATTATGATAAAAAATATAATATATTAAAAAAATTACCTTATCATTAAACCATGTTTCTTTTTATAATGATTTCAAGGATTTTGTTCCTCTATCGAGAATCTAAATCCCATCTTTTTTGTCCCTTATAACGTATAATACATTGTCTACCTTGGGACTCGGATAAACTAATTATGATATCCCAATGAAAGGGTCATCCTTGATTAAATTCTCATCTAACTAACCATTTGTTTTTGTATCCAGTAGGACAACCGACCATTTCTTTTTTGATGGGGAGGCTTCTATTAACAATAATGGTTTATCAGAGGAAGAGGTGGAGTTTATGGGTAGCTTTCCATGACTGTAAGAAGAAGTGGATAATGAGGTGCTAATGGATACTCTATCTGGAGAGGGGATTTGGGGAGTTGTTCGCAGCATAGATCCTGACAGTACTCCAGGACCAGACAGTTTTTTGGGATCCTTTTATGTTGTTGTTTAGGACTTTTCAGTGAGCTTCGTCATTGAGGTGATTCAATATTTTTTTAGGGTGGACCTATAAACTGAAGTCCTTTCTCTTCCAGGGTGGTCCTTATCCCAAAAGTGAAGGACCTGTAAAGTATTAATTAGTATAGACCTATATGCTTATGTAATTTCCCCTAAAAAATTTTGGCTAGTTTAATTGCTAATATATTGAATGAGGTGATTCCTCAGATTGTGTCTTAGCAGCAACACGGATTTGTGAAAGGCAGAAGTCTTCAAGGTGAGATCAGAATTTCTAAGGAGATAGTGGAGGATATTAGCCAAAATGTTTTTGGTTCCAATGTCATCATTAAAGTGGATATGGATAAAGAAAATGATAAATTGGAATGGAGCTTTGTTATTCAGTCCATGAGAAGTTTGCGATTTCATGATTGGGTTATTGATTTATGCTTCAGATGCTATTCCTCATCATGGTTATCTATTTCACTTTTGAAAAAAGGGTTTGGATTCTTCAAAAGTATGAGGGGTGTGTGGAAAGGGGAACCTTTTACTCCTTCTATTTTCATTCTGCCCCAGGATTCCTTATCTAGAAACATTCATAAAATCTTGAGTGAAAGAAGAATCCTCCTATATAAGGAGACTGTGGAAGGTTTTATTTCTCACATCATGTTTGTGGAACATATTCTTATCTTCATTAATGGTAGATGGAATTCTTTACTTAATCTCTTTAAGATCATGATGGTTTACGGTGAGATAAATGGAAAAAGAATTAATACAAGGAATAGATTCATTTATATTTCCAACAACTATTCAGTGAAAAGAATAATAATCATTTAATACACTCTTGGAATTCATAGGAAATAATTTCCTATGATTTATCTTGCAGATCTGATTTCCTTTTTCAGGATCAAAAAGTATTTCTTTGATGATATTATGAACAGAATATTGGGGATACTTTTGAATTTGAAGAGTATTTTTTTTCTTTTGGTGGTCGGGTCACATTGATCAATAGTGTTATGTCTTCCATTCCAATGCATGTGAATTCAACCATCACTCCTCCTAAAGGGTATATCAAAAAGATGGAGAAGATCATGAACAGTTTCTTATGGGATGCAAACTCCCTAGTTCGATGTCATTATGCTTCCTAGAATCATCTGGCTAAACCAGTGGAGGAGGGAGGTATTGCCCTAAGGTAAATCAAAGATACCACAAAATCCATCAAATCATGGAGGGCTTTGTACTTTCTTTTGGGTGAATCCTTATGGGCCACTATGCTTATAAACTATTATTGAAGGCACTGGGAATATTGGAAAAATCATTGTGGCATGCTTTCAAAGTTGGCTAAATTTATTCTACAATATTTGAAAATGATTTAGGATTCTACCCAATGGGTGGTTGGGATAGGATCAATTAATTTTTGGAGGGAAAAATGGTTGGGAGAGTGGTTATTGTTTTTTAGGATGCTAGGGACCTGACATGTCTGGTAGGAAGAAAAGGTATTATCCTACCCTGTTAGAGGCCATTCTTAGAAAGGAGTAGATGGAGGTCTTCAATAGTATTTCTATCTCGGATGAGGCATATAGATGTTGTTTTATCCCGTTGTATTCGGGGATCTTTAATGGCCATGACTATAAATAGTTGTTGTATACTATACCTATTTGGAATGACTGGGCATCGCGGTTATAGTGTGGGTACATACCCACAAAGTTTAATTTTCTAGTTTGGAGGATTCAGAATCGGTCAATTATAACTGAATATAATATATAATAAAAGGGTATTTATCTGGATTATCATTGTTTCTGTTTTAGTAACCCGCAACATGAGTTTGACTTCCATTTATTTTGTGTGAGTGATTGGGTTATTGGCCTTTGATGTGATATGGATACTCAGATGTCATCCAGTCATGAGTATGATTCTATCGAGGAGTTCATTTATATCTGGTTTATGGGTTTGTATCATGGAAAGATAGAGATTAAAGGTCACAGCATAATTTTCAGTGCTATTTGTTTGATTATATAGGAGACACAGAATCTGGCCAGAATGAATAAGCGACCTTCATTGCCTTTTATTCAAGTAAGAATCAAAACACTCATTTACAAGTTGGAATTATGTCTGGAAGGCGAGCATCGATCACAAGTACTGGGCAGTTTCTTTAATATACCTATTTTAGCTTCAAGTTCTCCAGGACACTCGAAAAAATAGATTCCTCCAATTCATGGTAACAAGTATAATGTCGATGGTTCTTCTATGAATTGATGCATTCAAGGGGGTGGTCTGCTCAGGGACCCAAATTGGTCAGTTCTTCTAGATTTCAGCACATTCTATGGTTTAGGGAACTCCTTGTGCACGGAGGTGAGGGCCTTTCTCAATAGATTCTCTATTTGCAGAAGGTTCGGTGTCCAAGTTGGAGAGGTTGAATCTGATTCCAAGATACCAGTGTGGTCTCTTTAATGGAAGGGAAAAATTCCATGGAGTCTGATTTATCTCATTATAAGTTGTTCTAAGGGAATTGGTGAGGGATGTAAGGCACGACATATTTGGAGAGAAGCTAATTTAGTTGCTAATGCTCTTGGTCGTGCAGGAAGAGAGGAGGATCTGTTGATTATTTACTCCAGTGTTGGATCTCTTCTGCTACAATGTAAGGATGTCATCCAGGGGGATGCCCTGGGACTTCACCAATTTAGACCTCCGTGACCTGTTCCTATTTAGTTTGATGGGGTGTTCTCTCATCCTTTAATAAAAAATTAATTTTCCCTCGATATTGTCAACTCATTTTCAATAGTAAATTGGAACTTGAAATATTGTATCATACAAATCGTATATCTATTCGATAATTCCAAAATAATACATATTTTCATACATTGGAATTCTATCGTTGGAACCAGATATGTGAATTGCTTCATCCACAAGGGTGACACCACTGTTTTCCATCATAGTGAAGTCATCACATTATTTTGTATAGAATGTATAACCATTGATTAGAAAACCAATGTAAGATATTAAATTTCCATTTGGTCCTCTAGAAATCCATTTAATTCATTCGACTATTGAATTCTTATTTTCTGATAACTCATTATAAATTTGATCATTAGACCATCCTATAAACAGTTGATTATGTGTCTTTGATATCCATCCTTCAGACCTTGATGGATTCAAATATCAAAGAATTTCTTTTTGGGAATTAGTGTATGGATCAACATTCTTATTATTATTAAATATTTAAAGATTATCTTGCTCCCGCACTGTCGTGGTAATTGCGACAACATCTCTTCTGGAAATCCATCGCTTGTAAGGAGTTTTCTATGACAAATCTTTTGGAGACCGTTGCTTTCAACATCTAAGAGGTAATCGATATAGAATTCAATATCTTCATCAACAATATATTGTTCTATAATAAAAAATTCTGGCTGGCATCAATTCTTTACATACCTCTTCAAAATCTTCTTATACTGTACGATGGGGAACATCTATCTGTAATGGACAGGACCACATAGTTGGACCTCTCTGACCAAGTGAACCATCTGGTGGACCATTATATCCAAGAATGATGGTGGGAATAATATATCTAATTCACCTAATATGACGTCAATCTCTTTATTCATGGTGGGAAACGTTGTTAGGTCTACAACTTTATTGTATATGTCATTGAAAAAGAATGAGAGTCTTGTTAATGTATGTGGTACATTTTGAGGAAGAATGAAACAGAAAGCAACATTCATTAAATCATGCATCAAAACATGATAGTTATGTTATTTTAGCCCATGTAACTTCAAAATAGTCATTGTCACGACATTCTTGATATTTTAGGAATACCCCAGTTGAACTTTTTCACTTGTAAGAAAAAGAGAAAAATTTTAATTTTTCCTATCTGGATAGAGTGTAGCTTCTAGAAGAAGAATATTCTAGCTTTTACCCATCACCGGTTCAAACTCTTCCCTTATCCACATTCAATAAAGTCTATCCTAGCATCAAATACGTCTTTAAATTTTCTAAAAACATTTATTTAATTTCCAATAACACAATAAAAAATATTTTTCTACATGTATGACATTAATAAAACTTCTAACACAAAAACAAATCGAATGCGGTAATTCAAAGAAAATTGATCTCTTCTTGCAACCTGATTTTGTATGGTTTTCTGAAAATGGTTCACTGAAAAAAAATCTTTTTTACTTTTTTTTTAAATTTGGTCTTTCATTACTCAAGATGGTTTTTAACCTTGTTCTATATTCCCATAGAATGTTGTCATCCAGGATCGGTATTTATTTCACCATGGTAAAAAAATGATTTCCTAAAAACATAGTCTTCGAAGAATGTTTCAACCAAACTATGTATGTCTGTTTTTCACAAATGGTACACCCAAAAATTACATTAATTTTTTAGCCTGATAAATTTCCATAAGCGTGGAAGTCATTTATCATTCAAAACAACAAGTCCCTTAATTTGAATAATTCACTTATATTATAATCGTACATTGTAATTGTTGTATAACACATCAATTTCAGATCATCGATCAAGGGATCCAAATAGACATCAACATCTTTACTGGGTTGCTTTGGTCTAGATATAAGTAGAGACAACAAAATGTATTTTTTCTTCATGTATAACCATTGTAACAAGCTATAATTTACTAACATGATAGGCCATGTATAGTGAGTATAGCTCTATACCCCAAAAGTATTTATTCCATCTATAGATAAGGCAAGATGAATGTTTATTAGCTCTTCTCCAAATTTAGTAAACTCAAAATCAATTTTCATCCACTAAGGAGAATCTTAAAGATGATCTAGGTTCCCATATTTATTTCCTTTATCTACATGCCATGTTAATTGTATCATGATTTCTTGACATCCATATAGTCTTCTAAACCATAAAATAATAGGAAAATACCATACATATTTCTAAGGACGTGATTCATTTTTCATGTATCAATATGAACCACACTTAGGGAATTTTATGAGTGATTCAAACTCTTTGTGAAACAATATGAAATCATTTGGACAACTATGTATTTTTTTAGAGATCATTCCCATTGAACTTAACATCCGTTTAGAATCATATGTCTGGAATGGTAGTTCATTTTCTTCCAGTAGCATATCTTTTAGAGGAACAAGTAGTTCTTTAAAGCTGGTGTCACTCCATCCGCATCCACCTTACAAATTATACAACTTAAATATAGTTGACAATGTTATGTATTTAGTACAACCAGTATACAATGATTTCTTGGAATATCTATTTAACTTCTAAAACAACTTTGGAATATCATGAAGGTCATATTGAATTTATATTTTCATTTATTTCATGAGATATCCATCATATTTTACAAATTTACTTGTATCAAATAATTCATAAACTGTAGTATCATCCCAATCGATGTACACATTCAACTGTTTCCCATGTTTATTCCAACATTTATAGATTTGATCTATTCTGTGACAAATCAACTATTCTTAGAAACTCTTCCAGACTATTTTTTGTTGAATAACAACAACATAAACATAGACAGAAAATTTTAAAAGGGTCTTTTGCTTCTCTCTTACTAACTTGATGAACTTTTTAACTCCATCTTCATATTTCTTTGTAAAAAGATTAACGTTCATCAATTTTCAGCTAATATCCATCATATTGAGTTCATAAAAGATTAATCTTATATAATATATAAATAAATATAAATAAGATATTGATTATCGAAAGTGAAAGTTATAGACAATTCTAATAAGGTGACCATAATATTTGACTATTTCAAAGAATTTAAGTATGTTGAAGAAAATGGGTAATTGAGTTTAAGAAAAGAATTACTCCATGTCAAATATTTCATAAATATCTTAAACAAATTAAAATATAATATATTAAATTAAGGAGTAATAGGAAACTCAAATATAAAAATTAAGAATAATGAAATCTCATTCAATCAACTAGATCTGTGGTTTCATGGACAGATAAATAATACAAATGATAAAAGGGAGAGAGTTGTCATTCTTTTTGTATAATTTTGGTGCATTTGTCAAGAAAGGAATAAATCTTGGTTTTAAGGGATTAATACTTCGATGAAGGGAAATATGGATCATTTATACTAGAATATATGAGTTAATAGATATTCCAAATCTAATAACAAGGGTTGTTGGCATTTGAAAAAATAGTGGAAGATATAATATAATCATTATTAACATCATAATCATAAATAATTAAAATATAATAAATATTATTTGATTTTTGTAGATAATGTAAAGTTGCTTGACTATATCACTTTCCGGGGGATCTAAATGAGAGAAAGAGAATCTCTTGTCCAATGAAAACTTCTAGAAGCAATACAAACACTAATGAATTATAATATACCAAGAATAAAAGTTAAATTTCATGGAATCCCTTATACTAGATTGTCAACCACGTAGACAGAGTGAGGGGGAGAAGGATTCCTATAGACGGTACATAGAGGATGCATCATATTTTTGATGAATCATGTTATTAGTTATGTCTCTCATGTGAGGATATAGGATAAGGACCTAGATGGATAAGCTATGTTGAACCAAATCGAAGAATGTGATAATGAGGGGGATATAAAGGTAGATAATAAATGATATTATCAATAAACCTTATAGGTTTATACCAGAAGATAGATAATATAATGACCCTAGCCTAAATTACCAAAACAACACTAGGTTAGATCATCATATGACATCAAACACTCCCCAAAGTCACTTAAAGATGATATAAAATTTTGGTTTGAAAAACCATTCTAGGAGCCCCCCCCCCTAAATAGAAACAATTAGTACCATAGGTTGAACAAAATTCTAGCATGGCCCCTAGGGTCAATGGATATGGAGACCCAAAATCATCATTATCCGATATAGGTATACCATTAAGACAAACAAATTTAGAAATAAATGATGATATATATATATATATACACACACATAAAAATCATGTATAAAAACTCACTATAGTCTATAAGAAATATCAAATAGATAAAAATTTGATACTCAAACATAACATGAACTAAAGAAACCATAATGATTCAAAAAGTGAAGACCTAATGTGATAAAACCTTATGTTATTTACTGGGGATGCACCATTAGAATAATCTAAAAAATAAAACTAAGGACCATAGTGAATTCTAAAAGAAACTAGATCCTATTATACATATAACCAATAGAGAAACATGCATCACTCCATTAACTTGGTTCCTTAAAAATAGAATATTATGTTGAATGTCCACTGAGGTGTAAATGAAAGGTTTAAGAATATGTATATTCATTAGGGAACCACCAATGTGCCTAAAATCAGTAGTCAATAAACAATAATATAAAACAAATTTTCTACACATTTATGTACATATATGAAAAAAATATTTAGTAAGACGATATAAAACATAGCACTAAAATAACAATGAATAAACCCACGGTTTAGTGTCACATATAACTAATAACTCAATATATAGAGAGGTTCTATACATCTTTAGTCAATCAAAAAATGGATCATAAAAAATTTATTCTTCTCATGATATAAAATCAAAATACTATACAATCACCAAACTAAAAATAACAACATCATCAAAGAATAAATCAAAAACAAATCCAAAAAAAATAAAGAAAATCGGAAGGCCGACCTCGCTGGGTTGAAGAAAATATGAGACCCTATTAAAAACCCTAACTGAAATCAAACATTGGATGTCATACAAGATGTTTGACCAACTTGAGGTAGTCGAGTGAGATGATTTTAGATTTGATTCATCGCAGAGGAGCACCGACAATGAGAAACTTCTCAGTAAATCATATGATATCGTGAAGGGTTCACAAATTGTTAGGGTTTTTAAAATAGACCAAGACACACTTATCAGCACCTAAAAATTAGCGATGATAGAGTACTTTTATCAGCACTTAAGTATTAAGCACTCATAAAAGGACTCTTTTTCAGCGTTTTTATAGCACTCATAAATATTCATTTTATCAGTGCTTTGTTTAGAACTAACAAAGCATCATCTTTATCAGTGTGAAAAAAGAACTCATAAAAGATTTATAATTATAATTATAAATAAGAAAATTTTAAATATTTACATATACTTAATAAATATATATTAATATAAATGTAGTAAATATATTCCTTTTTAAATATATTTATTATAATTTTATAATTATTTATTTATAATTATAGAAATTTCTTTTAAAAAATATATATTCATATCATTATATATATATATATATAATAATAAATATATATATATATATTTAATAAATATATATAGACAGAAATATAGTAAATATATTTATTATTTTAATAAATGTATTATAAATTTAATAATTATGTAAATATATATAATTACTTATTTATAATTATATAAATAATTTTTAAAAAAATATTTATTTATTTATAATTATAAATATATAATTGTATAAATATATTAAATTAATATTTATAAATATTTTTATTTATAAATATTTTTTTTACAAATATTTTTTTAGCATTATAAATGAATATATAATTTTAAGTGTAAGCTTATATATTAAAAATGAGTGAAATTAAATAAATTAATAATAAGTACACTTTAACAATATTGAAAAAATGGAAATGTCTTGTGTGTGTACATTGTATATAAAAATACATTAATTATATATATATGAATTCAGTAAAACACACATTGGATTTATGTTAAATTGAAAAATAAAATGACATTCAATTATATGTTGAGTATTACACAATTATTTGATATTTTTAATTCAAATTATTTTTTAATTATAAACCATTATTCAATAAATAAGTTACTAATTAATGTAAAGCGTGGAAATTTTTTTTACTATATAAATCATATTTATTTACATTAATATATATTTATATATTTAATATATAAAATTTAAAACAAAATTAATTATCATAATTATATAATTAATAAAATGTTTCATTTTTAATAATGTATAATCAATTTATTCATTTTTATCAATAATTAGTTAATTAATAAAATGTGTAATAATTTTATAATAAACTCATTTTTTTATTTTTTTTATTATATCATTTTATTTATTTGGACCTTAATCAGTGCTAAAAAAGCACCGATGAAATATATATTTATCAACGCTAAACAGAAAGTGTTGATAAAGAGATCTTTTATCATCACCAATAAAATCTTAAATTTGTTAGCGCTTTATTTAGAACTGAAAAATATTTAATTAATCAGTATTTTTTCTAGCATTGATAAATACTAGCAGTATTAAATTATTGTTTTGTAGTAGTGTTGGCACTCTACATGCAAATTTTAGAAATTAAGGTATGACGTTTGATAACCATGGGTTAGGATGTTTAATATTATTCACTGAATTTTTATTGATATTTTTGTTCATAGTTTAGCTGTTGGACACAATCTCTAGGCACAAAACATTTTGATACATTGTTAAGTTTCTATTCATACACTCTATGAACATATGGTAATCAATATGGTTTATGTATTTTTTACCATATGATTTATGACTCGAAATATTGACTTGGGTCAATGTAGTTTTAGTCAGCTTGAGTGCAACATTAGAACCTAAGGGCCAATGGGTTAATGAATAAATATCCCTCATTTTTATATTCTATTTATTTATCCTATTGTTTATCTAGATATATTAATTCTTAAACTTGTATTTTATTTAATAAACTGTGGTGTTTAAATAAAGAGTTTTACTCATACTTTACTCTATACTTCACTTCATAGGGGTACCCAATAATCTTTCACATGTTAATATATGATAATACATGGCTTGATTTTTTCATGATTAGTCATGTTATTCAGGATAATATTAGGAGACTTGGTGAGATTCAACTTTCGTATGAAGTGGATCTATTTTGATTGGTTTGTTTTATGTTGGTATGTTTTTTTTAAATATCCTAGTGGTCATTCGAATGTATGAATGATTTGGTTGGGTAGGCCCATACTGCATTTCCTTAGTAGTTTAGTCATCTTTATATTTATTAGCTTCTTTAGTAGTTTATTTTTATAAGTTTATTTATTATTTGATACTCTGGTTCCTATTTATGTTATGTGATACATTGATTTTTTATTTGTTTTTGTGCACTCTAATCAGGGGGTATAGTATCCCCACGTAACTATTTTATACCCTTACTTCTATTCAATAGCCTCTAGCGTATAAGTTCAAATTTCTAAGGTCATTTGTAAAACCGTTTTGGTTATTATTATAGAGTGAAATCATATGGGAGATTACATGACCATGATATAATGAAGTCTGCATAATAATAATGGAAATCTAAGCCCAATGTGAATAGAGATCCTAGTACTACTGTATAAATCCTTAAGGGTGTGCGCACATCGTTTAAAGTTATAGTAATCTAAGATGGAGTTACTAGAATTTATTATTGCAAATCTTGGACTCAAATTTTGATAGGGTGTGTATAGTAAGGGAAACATAAACCATTCATGAATGAAGGGACCAAATATAGTATTGACAATCCCATAGATGTGTTCACATATATAAATGTCATGGTTCTTTGATAATGAGTTTCTAGAATTTAAATTCATACAACATTGAACATAGGGTGAGATACTTTATATATTAGAAGAAAGGATAAATCAAAGTAAATGGATGGCCCAATACTAGTATAAAATATCTAAGGGATGGGTTCACTTAGGTTATTATCATAGTTCTCATAAAAATTTTAGATGAGGAGTGATAAATTAAAATAGTATTCAGAGATAAAACTTCTCAAATTACTTTGAAAAAGGAATGAGATGAATTATATCATAACTCAAGATATTTAAATCAAGAAATGAAGGGATAAAACAATAAAATCATGGATGGGCATTTATCACATTTGAATAATGGGTTCCAAAATAACACTATTAATTCCTCATGTGTTTAGAGGTCTTCTTCAAGATAAAAACATACAACTAGTTTCCATTGATGAATATGGTGGAACATACATCCATACCTATTGGATGTGTCTTTAGGAGTTCTTTGTTCTCATTACCAGTAACCATGGATGGTATTTTTGGATTCTTACACTTTAGGAATAAAGTATTCTGTATGATAAAACTGTTATAAAAAGTAATCTAAATTCTCTAATTCATGACCAACTATAATTAATTGATTATGCATCAATGAAACATATTAGAAATAGATGATGATTTTTGGTTGGATATGAAATATATTATTAAGGAATCACTACAAATACTATGAAAAATAGAATAAAAAAATTTATAGTTATCATTAATAACACACAATCTTAGTCTATAGTCTAATGTGAAATCCCTGATGTGAATTCAGATCATTCACCAAGAAAGGGCTTTTAAATTGATGGATTTTTTTCCCAGACTCGGGGAAGATGGTCCAAAAATTGGTACATATCCTGTAATGAAATGAATGAAGACCAAAATAGTTAATTTGATGTCTCTACACATATCTATCTCACGTTTAGGGGAGGATGAGAAGATTTTTTTAAGATCTATGATGTTATAAGAATCATTACATGACTAAGTAAGAGCCTAATAACCATGTATAAATTCAATATATTCTTAAATTTGGATAGGTGTACAGAATCTAATCAACTCTATATATCCCACAATATATTATTCATTCCATATGTAGTTCTTATAGGGTTTTCTTCAAACCTTTAAGTCATCAGTAAGCGATTTAAAGCTATCATGTTCTTGTCTTGATATATAAAAAGGGATACCCAGCATGAATTGAACGGGTCTAAATAGTATGACAAAAAAATTAATATGGTAATTCCATCTCAACATGGGATTAAAGATCTATATGCTATTAAACTCTTCCACCTTTCTAGATCTCATTTATAGAAATCAAGATAGACATATTTTTTCTCTCTATTAATTTTACGGTCTTATAAAATGAAAAGTTTTTCGTGGTGTAGAAGGTTATTCATTAAATATCTAAATTTAATACAGTCTGACATTGTATAGTAAGGAAATTTATATAGATTTATTTTCATGGATCTTGATTGTGTAAAAAATAAAGGGAATTTGTTTTAGAACCATGTTATTATAGGGAACCTGATGTGGATAAAGAGGATTTATAAACCAAGACGAAGTGTAATATATTTTGGTTGAAACCTATGGTTGGGTCCAAGATAGATGATATGAATTTTCATATATATCATATAATGAAATAAATAAAACCGCACATAGTTATAGAAATATAGGGTAATCCATAATCTTATATGGGATAAGGTCTAGAGTATGTTCCATAGTTATACATATGGTATGGGATCTAGGTTTATATACTTTTTTTCCTTCATATAGTTGATATAAAAACCCACCATTAATGAGAATACCATACACTAGGGAGAATTGGGTGAATGTGATACATCATGGTTGGGTCCAGGATAATAAATCTAGAACTCACTATATAACCTTTAAGATGAGGAATCATGAAACATATAGTTCTTATTATTTTAAACCCTGTAAAGAATAGAACCATGCATAAGAGATAAAAATATTGATATTTTAATCATAATGTAGTGCCTTTGAGACACCACCTATGAATAAGGATTTTTCAAACACTATGATAGAGGAAATGTCAAAATTATGGTGTTTCAGGGTAGAAATGGGATAAGATATCCAAAAATAACTATGTATCCATAGGTAATAGTAATTATTTCAAAAATAGTTCTGGAAAGTGTAATTTTTCATAGGATAGATAAACCATGACAGTAGTCTCTACCAGAGTACCTAAAACTATAAACTCCCCAGAGAAAGAATATTCTCATATACATAGATCTCTTAGAGGGATTTATTTTATGATTTTAGATCAAACAAGACACACCTCACCAAAAAGACTATGGTCATATAGGATATACCACTATTAATAGTTTAATGTTATGTGGGATAGACTTTATGTCATGTGGTTTAACATTATATTATAAGAACTAAGATGTTATAAAGTTTTAAGGAAATGTGATTAGAACCATTTCCAAGAAAATTTTGAGGTATGTAGAATTTTCATTGTATATGAAGTTTAACATCTTGAATAAAAGATGATATAAACTCAACATATAATTTTATAAATTATTTCTTGATAAACCTTCCTTTAATGGTTGGAATGATATGTTATCTATCAAAATTGACCAAAGAGTAAGCTTTATTGGAATAAAACTTATATGTCATTTCAATTCCATCACATTATTTCTAAAGATTTATAGGTTTCTTACATTTTTTTGGTTGGTCTTAGGTAAAATACTAATTCTATTTTTATGAATGAGTTCATAGGAACCCTATTTTTCAATTATTATGAGACAGAATTCTAATGGATTTCATGGATTTGCAGAGTTTATAACCCTTTCTCATCATGTCATTCCACCTCAACAAGTAATATTTGATAGGTATTATCCTTAATAAACTAGTTACAACTATAAATGGGAGGTGAGGGTATATGATCTTAAATAGAAATGACTACCTCTATCTTATACATGATAAAATATTGGGACTCATGTGTGAATGCACGAGTAGTGGTATGATCATATAACAGAGCATACATGATCTTGTTTTACAAGACTTGTTTTCTTTATCTATAGTATATTAGAAGGATATTAAATCAAATACTATTAAATGATTCTACCTATTAATTATATATTTAATGATAGAGGGATTAGTAGTTTGAAATTTTTTTAAATTCTAGTTACAACCTATTTGATTTCGAAACATAGAGATTATTTTCCTTTTCTTTCAATACTAGGAGAGGAAACAAATTGATAATGATATTTAACTTCAAAATATTGATGGTATCCTTTTTTTAAACTTCTTTGAGTGATATATCCTCAACCCACTTAGAGAATAAATAAATAAAAGGAATAATTTACCTGAATAATCTAGATATAACTTGGTATTATAACCCCATGACATATATTCCCCACGTATGAAACAAATAAAAGTCTTTTTGTAGTTCTCAATAATTCTAATGGTTGATCGATAAAGTTTTCATATAAATAATAGGCATGGACGTTTTTTTGAACTACATGTAGTTTTTCAAAATTAATTTCTATATTCATAAATGCATCTAAATTTTATGGAAGATATTTATACCTAACTCATGGGCATTACATGAACCAATATAGTCTTCTATCATTACAATGATGGTATTTCCTTCATTAACACACAAAATAATGAAACTATTAAAACCTTTATTGTATATAATATATGGGGAATTTAGAACATTATATATATAATTATTTTCCGATTAATAGATTCATACACACATATGTTAACCAAGTGGATGGATCAAATTTTGGATTTAGTATATTATGGGATTAATCCATATAATTGTGGCAACCTTTGGAAGAGGTAAAGGATCACCCTGATCTATAGAGGTGTTAATTCTACTAATCTATTTAATATCATTGATTATGAATGATGAGGCCACTCTATGATGGGAAACAAAAAATACCATCTCATTCTTATCTTGATCTACTAGGGTTATAACCCAATTAACTAATACATTTTATTATTCATCCCATAAGTAAAAAATGTTTTAAAACGTTTTTTCTAAATGAAATTAAAATAATAGAGCATGTATATAACCAAGAAACTGAACTGCCTCTTCCTTCTTGATGACATTTTCACCAATAAGTTTCTCGATCAATAAATCCAAATCACCCTTCATACTGAATTGGTCCACTAATATTGACATATCCATATCTAAAAAATAATTAGGGATTAGTATTTTACCTCATTATTATTGTATAATTTGGATTGAAAACAAAAGGAATCTATAAGAAATTATTTCACCATAGAGATGAAAACAATCCCCATACCTACCTAATCGAGTTTAATGTTTTCTAATTTTCTCCTTGTTAGGATCCCAGACTCACCATAAAAGTACATATCCTATGATGAAGAGGTTTTATAGATTGAGAAAATCTCTCATTAAGAGATCTTTATGTCTAACACAAACGTTTATGGTATATAGTGCATTGTATTGAAATATTTTAACTCATTTCCTTTGATTACCTTCTTATACAAGAAATTTATGTTGAAATAATAAATAATGTCATAAAACTATGGTAGATTCCTAATTAACATTGTCTAACTTAGGATGTAATTATGTGGATCAACAAAAATATTAAATGAGAATTGGGATACTTCATGTAGTTTTCTAGTATCTACCCCATAAAAATCAGTGTCAAATAGTTTATCTCAAGATTTTAATATAAAGTCTCACATCCAATATTATATTACTAAGATAGTGGCGATTGTTCAACTTTCTTGTATAATTATTCTACGTTTGAAGGGAAATTTTTAATTCTCTAGGGTTCCAAAATATATGATTAAATGCATCCCTTACAAAGGTGACATGATGACCATTAAATGTAGTAAATTTTTCTTGATATCATCAAAGGCATTTGGAGAGTCCATATCCCACTAGCATGTAACAACTTTTTTATTATCTCCATGAAGGTAAAACACTAGCGCTCGAGGTTGGTGGTGAAATATTTGATAATATAAATACATCCCAAGATTAATCTACACTATTTTACGTTTTTAGGAGATTATTAGGTACACTATGTAAAATACCCATAGAGGGGGTGAATTAGGGTATGAAAAATTAAAACAACTTCCCCATTTTATCTTGTTTCATTGTAAAACAAAACTCTATTCTCTCTCTTTACTGTAGAAAATTATGAGAAAAAATTAAAACATGCTCATGACATATCAATTTTTACTTGGTTTACCCTCAATGGGATATGTCCATGAATCATACAACAGTAATGTGTCAATGTACCAAATCCGCTAAAAGTGCACTACTGTATACAAAGTTTGGAGTGAACTCACTGTCCCTCCTAGTTTACCACCAATCACAATTTTAAATCTCTCTGATCTCAACTAAAGTGTATTCACTACATCTTTAGAAGATCCACTCATAGTTTATAGACTTATATTTCCCTTAATAATCTCTAATGAATGCATCCTCCACTGTATGTAGATGCTCTATTAATGACCCACTTTCATCAACTGATGAATACCTCTTTACCAAAGATGTATTGGGAAACTGTAAATATTTTGTGAAACCTTTACTATATCTTGCATGAAACTTTAATACCTTGCGTTCGAGATTACACTTTTTTTGTGAAACACATTTTTAATGCAACGTCAATATTATATGAAATAAAATCTTACATGAAACTTTCTTAGCTTGCACACAACTCCAATTCTTTTACACAACTTCCATTACAAAAAATTCTAATGTGATTTGGAGCTCAGATTCCCTATAAGTGTAGTGCTTGTTTTGATGAGTGGTAACCTCTTATTTATAGGCATTGTCTAACCCTAGGTGGAAGATTCAAAATGTCACTTAAGATCCTCTTTGAGCACGCAAAACAATATTTGACATCGCATTGGGCGCACACGAACTCATCATTCACTCAAATTTCCAAATCATTCATGCACTTCATGATTTTCCATATTTAGACATTCTAATCCTCAAACATACCTTGTGTGCAAGTTTCCATATCACTTTCAATCTTGCAGGCTCCTTCCTTTACAAAAAAATACATTTCTCTATTTTCATGTTTCTGAGGCCCAAAAATTTAGCTAACACTAGAAAATGGCACCACCTTATATCTATTCCATCTGTACCTCCTATATATCATCCATTCATTTTTTATGGTTATTTTTCAAAATAGGTTGTCAAAAATATCTATGGAACACTACAAGTAACCAAGGAAACCCTCTTTTTCAACAAACACAATCAACCTAAAAATAATTCAATGTTACCTTAAGGCATTTTTTCCCAACAGTAGCGTCTCCTTATTCTTATTAAGGTTAACTTTTATAACATCATAGAATATGATGATTCTAATGAATTTCCCTGATGTTTTCTTTAATGAAATGTTTAAGGGGTTATTTTTCATGTTTTGTCACAATAGTTTACTAAAATCTAATTTAATATTAGTGATATGTTAAAATAATTTTTGAAACATTCCCACCAAATGATCCACAGAAAATTCTATAATTATCCAACTGAGGAAGTTGATTATATGATGTGTGGAACATTGATACGTGGCCTTAGTGTTTCTAAAATAAATGGTTTTAATTGGAAGAAATAGCCCCCTAGGTGCGACCTAAAGGTAGTAGACTCCACATCTTTGGGATCTATTTAGAACTTGTTGTAACTTTAATATCCATCCATGAAGGATTAGTCTAGTAAGATGGTTATTGTATCGATTTATATATCTATAATTATAACTATTAAATCAATTAAGGGACAGTACAAGTTTAGATACCCGAAATCGATGAAAAATATGATTGTTTTTTCATTATTTTTCATGATGGGGATGATATTGTCACGTAATTTTAGGCATTAAACTTCCCAGATGATATCTTCTTTAATAAAATTATCATATATAGATTACACATAGGAATTGTGGGTTAGGTGAATTCTCCTCACTATCTCTTTAGAGCCATGATGATCATCCATCATACCTATATTAGGGGTAGCTACATGGGCATAAAATATAATAATTTTCATAATGTTTCGGGAAAATAAATCTCAGTTCGCTTTTAAAAGATCAATTCATTTCACATAATCTTTAGGATTCATGGTGGAAATTATAAACATATGTCACAGATCTTTAACCATACCAATATTAAATTGTCTGATTTTTTCAATAGTGGTAAGAAATGATTCATCGAATACTAGAGGAACATACCTAATATATTTTTCCTATTTTTAAACATTTATATTATTGGAAGTTGAATAAAAATAATAATTTTGAGATATTTTGGATGATATATGGTTATTTTTATTATTAAAATATTTATTTCATGTTTCATTTGAATGATTGGTATCCTTTGATACAATAGAAACCATGATAATTAGAGAAAATATGCCCTCACCCCATGCTCTTATTCTTAATCTGAGATTTATATCCACTTGATTGAAGAACCTTGGATGGTTTGATTGAATATCAATCAAACCTATTTTTCATAACAATACTCTATAAAATATTGATCTATATGTGCTACACAAAGATCATCTTTCATATTGGTGGAATATACTCTATATAAATGTTATCATAACCATAATATGAAACGAATGAGATTGTATAATTTGAATTGTTATACAATGTATCCTTCATGACTTGATGGATTTATTAATTAGGATTTACCTCCTCAATTCTGTTAATGGGAGACATGTAAACTTTATCAAGTTTAATCCATGGGTTGAGAGGAGTTTTTAGAATAACATTTGATTTTGTGATTTGGATAGAGTTATTTACCACTACATTTTTCTCCTCTATTTTATAGAAATATATATATATATATAATGATATTAACATGACAAAAAGTGTTCATTATTTTCATATAGTGCTCCAACATACACACTAACTGTGTATAATTGGCATTAATGATATGGTGATAGAACTATTGTGTCAATATGAATTCATGGTATTCCCAGAATGATGTTGAAATTTGTGTCCTTATAGACCATCATGAATTAAAAGTTAGGAATAAAATCATAGAATATGGTGTTGATAGTTATCCTTCTGAGTGATCTTTTCTCATCATTGACATACCCATGGATTTTCTATTTTGGAATGGGGAATGTTAACTTCACTGTAACCCAAGCACCTTGGGGTTTATATCAGGATGACACTGATCCTTGTACTATTATTAATTAAAGATAATCAAATGATGAAATCTTCAAGAATTCATGATATATATATATATATAAAGATTTAATGTTTCCTTGTATGGTATAATTCCTATCATTTTCTATCAAACATATGGTCAATTCCCCTTTGGAAGAGACTGTTTCTACAGAATATATCCTAATTACCACAACCATAGTTCTAAACACCTTGTTGTTTTAAATATCCTCAAAAAGGTATTTTCAGATTTTTTTTGAGATGTGTAGGACATAAAATATCAAGAATATGACCATAATGAAAGAAATAATATAAATACATTCATGTATTATATAATATATATATATTTATATATTTAAGATAAAAAATATTATAAAATTACAATCTTAAAATGAAAGGTTTATTATCTTTAGAAAATTCAGTTTATAAAATATACTCATACATAAAACCATAATCTTAATTTAATTTTTTAAAATATTATTCATATTATATTTAAATTTTTCATTAGTAGATGTAATAAACTTGGGATATACATCATTAAAATGGTGAGTTGAAATCCTATTAAGGGAAGAAATAATAGAGAGACAGCATGACACGTGAATTAATATAATACATGGGTGAGAATAATCAGTCTAGTTATATAATAACCATAGGATCATCATTATAATAATGTGTGAATAACTTTAATGATGAATGGAATTCTTCGATTTCATAATAATTAATCATAATAATAATATTTTCAATGCCAGCATAGTATTCATAAACAAATCTAGCATCATGATCATGCATAACATATGCGTACAAATACTAAATTAATAAATTTTAGACCAAGAAAACAACATTTTATTTCTTAATACACATAATATCATGATATATATAACATTACCTAGTGTAGGGGAGGTCTATATAATTTTTATCCCACCTCTACCATCACAAAATGCTCAGAATCATGCATTTCACCTAACAATGAAACATATAACAATCATAGACAAGAAATAAATACAAGGGAAAAATTGGTTTCAAAAAAATATTATAGAGTATATCAATTAATAACAATGGAGTTTCCAAGGTGAATAATTGAAAATGTTTTTTCCCTCACTAATTATTGGCATAAATAGATTACATTTCCTTGAGATATGATGAAACAACTCAATAGGAATCAATGATACATTTTAGGAAATAATGACTATAAAAATAATAATAGGTGTCGTAGAAATAATCTCAATGGTTTATAAACATTAATATATAAAGTAAAATAAACTAAAGTAATAATTAATAAACATTTAGAATATATTTTAGAATAATAAATGTTGAAATAAAAAAACGTGTAACACCTTGAGATTCTAAAAGTGGAACATCATCTTAGATAGAGTATAAGACACACGACACCAAAATTAGAAGAGAATGTAACACCACAATAATTTATGATGTATTTATTTTTAAATAAATTCTATCTCTTCAATATATTTTTATTCATGCAGTATTGGTTTTAAATGAAACGTTATACCCTATTTAAAATTTATTATTTAAGCAAGACCTTAATAACCTAGCCTTTAAATTGGAGGATATGAATAGGACAAAATAAATTATGTAAATTATATTAAAGAAATATAAACTCAATGTGATGTTTAAAAATTCATATTATATATTTTTTACACAAGATATAAGAACAAAATCAATTTTATGCATAAAATAATGTTTTTTCAAAAAAGGAATTTTTACAACCTTTTATTGGAGAACCCTTTTTAAATATAGTTTTTGATAATTTTATATGTTATATTTAAGAAAATAAACTATTTATTTGGAATTAAGGAATCAGAATTTATATTGGATGAAATTTTTGTGCTTTTTCTGATTAAATTCATTTTTTAATGAATAGTGAAAAATAGAGCATTTTAATTCAAAACTACCTTTTCGTCTAATTTTTTTACATAGGTTGATTGTCCTTTAAATTGGTTTTAAAGTGTAATTTTATTATGGTTTTATCATTTAATCCAATTTTGGTCATTTAATGTATTTTTACTTTGAAATTATATATAAATTCATGTCAATCTTTAGATGGTTTTTACTTTTTTTAAAACCACTTTTATCATTTTGACAACAGGAATTAATTTTAAAATAATTAAAGCAACTTTAGTGTTTTTAATTTTAAAAAATTGATTTCATATTTATAAACATAATTTTAAAATTATTTAAATATTAACCATTTATTTTTGGACATTTTAAATAGTAACTTTAGTAATTATATTTATTTACCATGGTTAAAGGGTAAATCAGGTAAATAAGGGTAATAAATAATATTATAATAATATAAAACTACTCTAACACGTGACATAATACTATTTTATGAGATGTGTCTGACCATGATCATCCTTGGGTTTATTTTAGGACCCTATGGAGCCACTTGGGTTTGATTATTACAATTATATATTTCATTTTAAAGTAAAGTAAAATATGTTGTAAATAGGAATCTACTTAATAAAAGAATTTTAATAAGTGTGTATATAAATTATCTCTTCGACTATAAATATTCATTAAAAATATAAAAAAATTTCCTATATCATGGTATTTTATTTATAATTCTAATACCATAAATAAATAAAATTAAATTATGACGCAGTGGTGATGTTGTGATTACATCACTAATAATATATTCAAATAAATGATGTTATAAATGTTAAAATCAAAATTATTTTAAATATTTTATGTCATCCACAAATTTTCAGGACTAATATTACATGTTAGGATTGATTTAATATTTTTTTTTAAGTAATCAAGTTGTTATGATTTCTTGAAAAGTCAAGTCTGAATTGTATCCAAATTAACATAATTCAAAACATAAAATATAAAATAGTTTATTAAATGCTATAAAATTCCAAATAAAAGTAATATTTAACCAAATAGTTAGGATAAGTGTTAATATGTCATAAATGACACTTTTTCGGTCATTTGAAATGTTATGGTAATTACAATAATAGACAGAGTGCAAATAACATGTTATAATGGTAAGATAAAAAAAGGTAAAATAAGGGTTAAACAAAAAATATAAGGATGAAAAAATATTAAAAATATATTTAATATTTATTGGATAATGTTGATACGACCCAAAAGAATCTTAAATTTTAAATAAATGGGTTTGGGTCCATTATAAAGTGAAATTAAATTTATAGTAAATTAATATTTCAAGACATTCCTATAGTGCCCCTCCCCTATCCTATAAAAAGGTACCCTATCTTATATTTTACTCACACATTAAAATTCTTTTGGTTCAGCCAAACTCTACCTAAAACTCTAACTAGAATCTCTTACCACATTATTAAGGCCTTATTTGAGGCAGAACAACTTTCTTATAGGTGTTAACGTGTTCTTTAAATACGATCTACCAGAAAAGAAGTATATTGCCTTTGAGTATTTGTATTTTATTTCTTCTTATACTTCCTTAAAATCTCTTAAAACCATGATGTGTAATGCCCCGACCCTATAGTCCCATATTCAGTGAATTATTTTAATACATTATCATGATTATAAGGAATCAAGTCCCGAAAGACTGATCAGTTTAGTAGTTTTGGAAAATAGATTACATACGTGAACGTTACGTTACCCTTTATAACATAAAACATAGCATAAATAATCCTATGAGAATTCCATTATTACCCTATATTAACCCTATATATAAATCACAATACACTTCTTAGAATCCTAGGAAAATATAACATAATAAAGGGGTGATCTCAGATGCTTAGTAAGGGTAAATAATTCAGCAAAAGCTATAAACTTTTAAGGAAATATAGATAATAATAAAAATAGCCTTTTAAACATAAAACATGAACATAATATGGTAAATAAAATTCAAACATTTCCATATAAATATGCATGTGAATATTTTACTAGTTGAATAATCAAATGTAATAACTAATTTCATAATGAGGGAATGCATAATGTCAGACATAATAACTACTACGTCAAGGCCTTGTGCTCACACCATTCATAAATATTCTATCAAGGCCTTGGGCCAAGACACTAATTTATCTCATGGGACATACTGATGCATCAAGGGGATATTTCAGGCCTCATCCGCCACTTACTAAGTCCAATGCATTCCTCATATGAAAAGGGTGAAACATAACATAAACATTCGTATTAAAACTAGCATACAAAATGTCAATACTTTAACTATAAACCATAAATGGTATAAAAATAACACATCCATAGTCAAATATATCATAACTCATTCAATAAAATATGGAATATTGTATTATAATAAGTCAACCTCAATCAAGAATAATATCTATCAAAGGATATTTACATAGTTGAAAATGATCAGTAAAACTCTTCGAGAGAATAATATATTTTTCATGAAATCATTTAAAAGTCACACAATTTATAAAGGAAGTCATTTAAAATATATTTTTGAATCAAGGAGTACCATACCACTTTGTAAATTTTCAATGAAATTAAAATTTTAAAACAATCATGTTCATATAAATAAATCCTTAAAATTGTTCTAAAAACATGGATATTAATTAAAAAGATTTAGAAAAATAAATATTTAATTTTTTTAAAATGGTTATCTATTTAAATAATCCCTTCCATAAAACCTTAAAATTTTCCTTTATAAATCATTTTTATGAATCATGGTCATGGATGATAAATATTTCCTAATAAATACTTAATCATAAACAATCTCGAATAATAATTATATTAAGGAATTAACTCATACCTTGTACTTTCCTTTTTGTTGAGGGTATGTTTAACGTATTGTATAATGACTATATTATGTTATTAACTTATACCAAAAAAAAATTCACATTTATGATATCTTAGATGATTCATTTATTACTTTATATTTCCCATTTAATAATAATTTCTCTGTTATAGTAACATTTTGGGTAATAATCATTTTCTTTATCGTACATGTTTTAACTTTTCGTTCTTTATCGTATCACATAGATCATGATTTAAATAATTCTAGAATATAAAACATGATTTAGATATTATATATATTCATAATATAAATATGTATAATACATAGATATGTGAATTGGAAATACCATTCATGGAGAGGGTAGTCCGTACGTATGCATGAACGTTGTTTCCATTTTCTTATCATATATTGTGGAAGTAAGTAAATTAAATATATTAATCTACATAAATAGATATTATTATAATAGAAATATTATTTCATATATCTTATACTTAATTAATATATAAATTCTTATAAAAATTTATGAATGTTGATCGTTGAAGATGAATCTCATCATATCGTGGAGACGGTAATCCGTATATACGCACGAATGATTATAGCATTCTATGGATGGTGAAACGGTGTTTAATTGGAAGTTATATTATATATAAATAATAATTAACATGAAATATTTATTATTTACATCAATTAAACCCATTATTATACCAATCCAAATATTTAAGTTTTGAATAACAAATTACACCATGACATGGAGATGGTAAGTTGTATGTAGGAAAGTACGGGGACATTTTCATTCATAGGATGGATAGAATAATGAATATGCTTATATCATATTTATAATAACATCACAGTATTTATAATTTACTGGAGTTATTTATTTGGAATGGAAACAACAAAGAAAGAGGAAGCGGAAGAAGAAAATAACCTTGAAAGATGTGATCAAATAATTACCTCTTCTTCGGGTGCTTCCTTTTAATTTGAACAAAAATGATCCTTAAGTTGGCTTTATTAATAATGTAAGGTCTCTAGGATTAATTTAGGGTTTATGGGAGGAGATTTGGGTTGGGTATTTTTGAGCCAAATTGATTGGAAGATGTGAATTTAATAGAAGGTAAAGTACCCTTTTATAGGAGAGGTGAGGGGCACTTTAAGAAAATCTTGAAATACTACTTTATTATAAAATTATTTTCTGTTTATAATATCTCAAAATGAATTTATTTCGAGGATAAGGAGGTTATGGGTCAAAATCCTCTAAACCAACAGGTTTAATACAATTTTAGGTCACCATATTAACCATATCTTTAAGATTTAACTATTAGTTAAATAGTTTAACTTTTACCATGTCTTCTTGTATTTTTATACTACATGGTTTATATAGTTACTATAAAATTCCAAAATAACCTAAAGTGGTTCATTAATGAAATATATAACATTATATATGTTTATTTTTCATGAATAATAAATTTTTAGGAATATTATATCATTAAATTAAATAGTATTTTTGTTTAAACTCATTTATGTCAATTTTGACACTATTTAGTATTTGGTGTTTGTAAAAGTCATAAAAACATTATTACTTATAAAACAAATACACTAAATCAAGACTAACATGTCATATTCACATAGAAAATTCGTTTAGTCCATCAAAAGTTTTAATTTACATTTATTTTTATACTTATACTATCAATTATTTTAATTTTTCATAATAAGTTAATTACCACATCATCATTGTGTCGTAATAAAATTTAATTGTTTAATTTATATAAATTATAAATAAAACACCATTATGTAATAAATATAATTTTATTTCTAATGAATATTTTAATCTTAATTTATCTTATGTATAACTCTATATTAAAAATGGTTTAGTTAATAAAATTTGAATTTAACTCTTTTAACGCTTCTTTAAATAAAATATAATAAATGCCCTAATCTCATCCAACTGGATCAAAAAGGATCATATTTTTGTCTTATGGTTTATTTTGGTCGAAACACACTAATCCAATAGAATTATTTCATGTGTTGGGGTAATTATATTTTATTATAATATTATTTTTACCTTTAATTAACCTATTTACTTTTAATTATGGTAAATAAAATTCAAAAGTTATTATTCACTGAAAATTATATTCATCCTATTGAATAACATTTTACTTAATTATGAAAACCATGTCTATTGTATTTTTAAAATTCAGTTCATAGAAGCGATAAAATTATGTTTTATGCAAATTTGCAAATGTGCGTTGAAGGTGAGTAAGAGAAGTTAAAAAGTTAATTGAAATTTTATATATATAGTATTATTATAATATGACACAACATACTCAAATTGAACTAATATATGTATTATAGATCTATTTTTAATTTAAGATAAATTTTAATTAAAAATAATTATTTAAATGTAAAATTCGGTTTTTATGTACTATGCAGTATTTTTCACTTTTCATTAAAAATTGAATATTTTCAGAAAAATACCAAAAATTTACCCAAGGAAAATTTTGATATTCATAATTAAAAAATGAATTACATTTTATGAAACTCAATTTTTATGATTGTTTAACATTAATTTTATTATTGGTCACAAAAGGATGTAAATAGTTTTCCAAAATATATAACTATTTTAACAAAACTTATACATTTCATTATAAATATGTTTTATTTATAAAAAAATTAAAATAAAATTTAATATTTATTTGTTACAATTCATATAACAATATTTAATTTATAGATAAATATATATTTAAAATAATTATAATACTAATGTTTTGTTTCGTTGAAACTCAATCGGGCATATAACGCAAGTGAAGTCGGAGTTGCGTGATATGTAAGCTAATAAATTAATTTAAAGAGATAACATAATATGCAATATTGGGGTGATAAATTATCTCTTCCTTTAATAAATTGCATCCTCATAATTTGGAAATGTTCTTTGAAAATAAAAGGCAAAAATAAATGATATCTTTGTGGAAAACCCACATCGAAAATAGGGTTAATAAAATTTAGTATTAATAAGAGGAAAAGGGAAATGAAAAATTCACCACCAAATTAGGATTTTGAATATGAGATCATTGGTGCAAATTATAAACACATAATAAGAAAGAAAACATAAATATTTATAGGTAGTGATTGGGTTCATCAATCACAAACAATTGAACAATAAATGGAAAATTGAGGTCCTCAAAGCCATAAACCTATAATGATTTAAAATATCATCGGATCCTCAAAACATAAGGCATTAGGATAACACATTTTTTAGATACATTTTTTTGGAAGAGTAAGTTTTAATTTACTATCAAGATAATATCTCAAGAAAACATACTTTATTTGATTACCTATCATAATCATAATCTCATCATTTGGTTATGCTTTGATCTATTTTAAATACATCCATTATACTAGGAAATTAAGTTGAATTTATCATACCATAAATGTTGGAAGATTATGCGATCCGTAAATAGAATGTTATGTTATTTCGTTTGTCTCACCAAAATATTTAGAACCAGTTATCACATATACATAATCCCACTTATAGCGAGATAATACATTAATCTAACAAACATCAACTAGAGTATAACTTATGTTATCCAATAATTTATAACCTTAAAATCCTTCAAAAAAGGAAAAATCTATAACTTTATAAAGGTGTGAACCAAACTAGATTAGAATTTATCTCACATATCTCATAGGGTAGTTCTTAGTTGTCACATTACAAACATGTGAACACCTTAAACATGTGTTCTATTGAGTCACGGTAGAAACATGAATTATTAGATATCCATATTAAAAACATGCATGTTTCCTTATTCCATAACATGGTGGATTATTCCTTAAGTACCAAAACGTTTTACACTTCATCCATGATAGCATAACCCTCTTGTCAAAAAATCCAAAATGAGTTCTCAAGAAACTTGCATCATCCAATTTACTTATTCAAACAAATAATTATTATCTTAACATAAGGAACATATTAAGGGTTATATTTACCTTAATCATATGTTCTCAAAATATAATCTTACCCTGAAACTAAGTTTCTTTTCCTTTAGAAAAATTCAAAATATTCTTGAAAATACTTACCAAAAAATATAAACTGAATACTTCTTATATAATTCACTTATTCATAATTCTTGGATCCAAATACATAAATGCATCAATCCTTCCATTTTAATGGTTGGCATGGAACTGGTCCTTCTTTAGTTTAGAGGTAGATTCTTATTTATGGTCATTTATTTGGGTAATGTCCCTGATTTACACATATGAGACACTGAACTCCATAACAATTGGTCACTCTATGACCCTTTTTCCAAAAGAGATGACATCTTCCCCTCCATTTGAGGAATTCCTCAAGGTTATTCTTCCATTCCTCTCATCATGTAGGAAACCAACCCTTATTTCCTCTGTTTTTATTGAAATTTGAAAATTTATAAACGTTCATCTTTCTCTTACACAATGCGTTAGAAATTTCATCAAAGATCACATTGTTAATCATATATTGTGATAACTGATTCTGTATAGTCACAATATATTTCTCTCCAGTCAATATCCGATTTCTTTCCTCAAAATCACCATATTTTTCATCCAACCCAATGTTAATCCAATTCGTTCCAGTTTCCTCCATTAACTAAGTCCAGAAATCATAGGGTGATAAAAAAATCTCATTGGAGAAAATCACATAATTAAGGGAAGTTATTTAAAATCTATAACATCTTAGGTTTAGTCCTAGGTTATCCAATATCATTACCAAAATTATAGGGGAGGTTTCTGTACTTATCCTCAAACTCAATCATAAGGTTGTGATCCATAATCTAATTTTTACAAATCTATTTCCAAGGTTGTTGCTAAACATCATATGATACCAACTATAATGCCCCTACCCCAAAAGCCTATAGCAAGTGAATTATTCTAATACATTGGCATGATTACAATGAATCAAGTCCAAAAGGGTCGATCAGTTTAGTAGTCTTGAAAAATAGATTACATAGATGAATGTTACATTACACTTTATAACATAAAACAGAGCATAAATAATACTTTTATAAAACCATTGTTCCCCTATCTTAACCCGGTATATTAGTCAAAATACACTTCTTACAATCCTGGTAAAATGAAACATAAGAAATGGGTGAGCTCTAATGCTCAATAAGGGTAAATAATTCAACGAAAGCTATTAAATTTTAAGGAAAGATATATAATAAAAATAGTAGAATTTTAAAGATAAAACCTGAAAATAATATGGTAAATAAAAGTCAAACGTTACCATATAAACATGCACTAGAATATTCTATTAGTCAAATAATCACATGTAATAACTAACTTCATAATGAGGGAATACATAATACCAAACATAATAACTACTACGTCAAGGGATTGTACTAAGACCATTCACAAATATTTTTTAAAGGCCTTTTTCCAAGACACTAGTTTGTCTCATGAAACCTAATGATGCATCGAGGGGCTATAGAGGTCCTTGCCCATCACTTAGTTAGTCCAATGCATTCCTTATATGAAAATTGTAAAACCTAACATAAACATTCATATTTAAACTAGCATATGAAATTCCAGTACTTTAACCGTAAACCATGAATGCTATAAAAATAACACATCCACATTCAAATATATCATAAATGATTAAATAAAATATTGAAGGTTTTATTAAAATTAATCAACCTCAATCAAGAATAACATCCAAAAAATGATGTTAACATAGTTAAAAATGATTCGTAAAACTCTTTGAGAGAAATATCACATTTTCATGATATAATTTAAAAGACACACAATTTATAAAGGAAGTCATTTAAAAAATATTTTTGAATAAAAGTTTCTCATACTACATTGAAACTTTTAAAATAAATTAAAATTTAAAAAAAATCATGTCCATATAAATAAATCCTTAAAATAATTTTAAAAACATGGACATTAATTAAAAAAATGAGAAAAAATGAATATTTAAAACATTTAAAATGATGATATGGTTAAATATTCCCTTGTATAAAAAAATAAAATTTTCCTATATAAAACATTTTTATTAAACATAGACATAGATGATAAATATTTACCAATAAATACAAACACATAAACAATCTCGAATAATAATGAGATTGAAGAATTAACTATTACCATGTACTTTCCTTTAGTCGAGGGTATGTTTAGCTTTCAATATAATGACCATAGTATGTTATTAAATTATACCAGAACCATATTCATATTTATGATATCATATATGATTCATCTATGACTTTATACAACCCATTTAATAATAATTTCTATGTTAAAGTAACATTCCTAGTAATAATCACTTTCTTTATCATACATGTTTCAAGTCGTTATTATTTATCATATCACATATAACATGATTTACATACTTCAAGATTATAAAACATTATTTATATATCAAATATATTCTGAATAAAAATATTTATAATTGATAGATGTATGAATTGAAAACGCCGTTCTTACAGACGGTAGTATGTAGGTACACATGAACATTATTTATGTTTTCGTATTGTATAGTATGGAAGTAACTAAATTAAATATATTTATCCACAAAAATAAATATTATTTTAGTATTAATAATATTTCATATATCTCATACTTAATAAATATATATTTTATTAAAAATTCTTGAATGATGATCATTGAATATTAATCTCATCGCGTCGTGGAGAAGGTAAGTCGTGCGTATGAATGAGCGACAATATCAAACTATTGATGGTGAAATGGTGTGTAATTGGAAGTTATATTATATATAAAGAGTAATTAAAATGTTATATTTATTATTTACCACAATTATACCCATTATTACACCCTTCTAAATAATGAAGTGTTGAATAACAAATTACACCAAGACGTGGAGACGGTAAGTCGTACGTACGCACGTAGGGTGACTTTTACATTAATAGGATTGATAGAATAATGAATATGGTTTCACCATATTAATAACAACATAATAGTATATATAATTTATGGGATTTGTTTTTTTATGGAAACATCCAAGAAAGTGGAAGTGGAAGAAGAAGAGAACTTTGAAAGAGGTAATGAAATAATTACTTCTTCTTTGGGTGCTTCCTTTTGATTTGAAAAAAATGTCTCCTTAGGTTATCTTTATGATCAAATTAATTCCACTAAAATTAATTGATATTAGTTAGGTGGATATTTGGGTAGATTTTTTTCTATCCAAAAGGCTTTGGAGGTGTGAATTTAAGAGAAGGGGAAGTACCCTTCTATAAGAGAGGTGAGGAGCACTTTTGGAAAAGCATGAAATATTTTTTATTATAAAATTATTTTTCGATTCTAATACCTCCAAATATATCTATTTCTAAGATAATGGGGGTATGGGTCCAGATCCTCTCAAAAAATAGGTTTTAGAAAAGTTTAGTTCACTATATTAACTTTATATCTTAGATTTATCTCTTAGTTAAATAGCTTAACTTTTACCATGTCTTCTTGTATTTTTATACTACATGGTACATATATGTACTATAAAATTATAAGAGTATCTAAAGTGGTTAATTAATGACATATATAAAAGTTTCTATGTCTTTTATAAAAATATTATATTTTTATGAATATTTTATCATTTAATAACATATTATTTGTTTTTAAAACCCATTTATGTCAATTTTGACACTATTTTGTATTTGGTATTTTTTAAAAGTCATAAAAACTTGATTAGTTAAAAAATAAATTTAATCAACCCCAAAATGTCATATTAATCTATAAAATTCTTTCATGGCATCAAAAGTTTCAATTTACTTTTATTTTCATATTTATAATGTCAATTATTTTAATCATTCATTAACAATGTGATTACTTCATCATCATTGTCTCATAATTAATTTAATTATTTAATGTCTAAAAATTATAAATAAAATACCATGATGTAATAAATATTTTTATCTTCCTAATGAATATTTATAGACTAATTTATCTTATATATAACTCTATATTAAAAATGGTTTTGTTAATAAAATTTGAGTTTTACACTTTTAACACTTCTTTAAATAAAATATAATAAATGTCCTAATTTAATCCAGGTGGATCAAAAAAGATCATATTTTTTCATAAGATTGATTTTGGTATAAATACACTTATCTAATAAAATTAGGACATGTGTTTGGGAATTTTATATTATTATAATATTATTTTTACCATTAATTACCCTATTTACTTTTAACTGTGGTAAATAAAATTCAAAAGTTACTATTCACAAAAAAAATTATTTTAATCCTATTGAATCACATTTTACATACTGATGAAAACTGTATCTGTTGTATTTTTGAAAATCATTTCACAAAAGACGTAAAATTACATTTTATGTGAATTTGCAAATGTACCTATAAGGTGGGTAAAAGACGTTAAAAAGTTCAAGGAAATATTATATATCTAATCTTATTATAAAATGACTCAAATGACTTACATTTAACTATATATATTATGTTTCAATTTTTAATTTCAAATAAATTTTAATTAAAAAATTGTTTAAAAGAAAAAGTTGGGTTTTATATACTATGCTGTATTTTTCACTATTCGTCAAAAATTGGATATTTTCAGAAAAATACCAAATTTTTACTCTAAGATAATTTTGATATTATGAATTAAAAAATGAATTCTATTTTACCAAATTAAATTTTTATTAGTGTCTAAAATTAATTTTATTTTTGTTCACAAAAGAAAATAAATAGTTTTCCTAATTGTATAAATATTTTAACAAAACTTTTACATTTCATTATAAATATGTTTTATTCATAAAAAGATTATAAATAACATTTAAAATTTATTTTTTACTATTTTTATTAAAATATTTAATTAAAAAATAAATATATCTTTAAAATAATTATAATACTAATGTGTTGTTTCGCAGAAACTCAATCTTGCGTATAACGTAAACCTGGTCGGTGTTGTGTACAATATAAGCTATTAAATTACATTAAATAGATATTGTACTATGAAATCTTGGGGTGTTACATGATGAGATAATAAATTCAGTATCCATAATATACTTAGATGTTATTATGTTAATATCATCACCTAAATCCATCTCCACTTATTTTAATGGGAAAGTAATTAATCGTCTGTGCGTACGTGTGACCTATCACCTCTACGAACCAATCTAATTTTTTTTTCCATAAATGTCTCTCATTACTGGTTATAATAATGTAATTAATGTTCATTGTTATATTAATGAAATATTAATCATTGTAAGATAATAATATATCAATTATTTTCTTACTTCCATGTGCATAAAAATAATAACATTGATTAGGTGTACATGTGAACTATCACCTGCACAAAGTGATGTGAATCATTTGTATTCACCACATCACTCATATGATATGTATATATAAGTATAATTTAATGATTATTATGATTTTAATAATATCATTCTCATTATGTAAAGATAATATTAAAATTACCTTTTTTCCATAATGATCAACGAATAATGAAAACGTTACTCAAGCATACATACAACCTACATTCTCCATGAATATAACATTATTCATTTTTCTTCCACATAACAAATGTTTTGATTTAAAAAGAATAAAAAATTCATAAAAGTGATAATTATGTCATAAATACTATTCTTTATATGATGGAATTCTGACCACAAGGACTATTAATATCAAAACCTTGTTCATTTTAAACTCAAGTAACAAATATGGAAAAAAAATTGATATGAACTTAAAATTTTTTGTAATTTTAGTAACATGGTAATAAGTGATTTAAAAGGAGTAATAAAATTAAAATTAAGCTTATAAATCAATTATAAATTAACCTAAGTTTATTATTCAATAACATTATGATTTTACATTACAAGTTGGACTCAAGGTAAGGGAAATATTAACTCAATATCCATTTACTGAGTTAAATATACATTTCCATGCTTTTGTTTTTTCAAGAATATGTGTGAACGACCTCTGATATTTTTACACATAATATCCACTTATATTTGGTGTATTTTTATTTTTACAAATAATAATGTCATTGATTTATCCTTAATATACTGATAAGATCTTTATATGGGATCTTCTTAACCCAATTACCACTCATTGGGTTTTATGCATTCTTTATTGATTATATCATGCAAAGATTGTGTGTGGAATCACTTTTTATTTATTTATGTTATAATTTCCAATTCCCATTGTGTGAATATACTTTTTTACACATAATCACCCCATATATGAATTCTTATGTCATTGATATGAATTTTGTAAGGGAAATCTTAACTCAATTTCCATTCATTGAGTTAACATTCCATGTCATTGGTTTTATTTTTCCAAGAATATGTGTGAATGAACTCAGATTGTTTTAAACTAAATATAAACTTATATTTCATGTATTTATATTTCTCACACATAATTATGTCATTGATTTATCCTTAATCTAGTGATACGATCTTTGTAAGGGACTATGTCTCAATATCCTTTCATTGAGTCATATCCTGATATTGTGCACATTTATTATCCTATAAGGTGTATATAAAACCTTTTTGACATTTTATATAACTAATTTATATATTCTTATGATGTTTAAAGTCTCGTTTTATATTATTTTCTAATGATTTCTATTCAAGTGTTTCTAAAGTGTTATGAGACTCTTTAACTAAAACATCATTTTAAATTTTTTACTGAATTATTATTATAAATATTTCTCTTTCTGGTCCATGTTTTCAAAATGGTTTTTATAAATGTATTTATATGGACATGAATGTTTAAAAATGATAATTTCTTTCAAAATTTTCAAAGTGGTAGGGGACTCTTTGATTCAATAATCTTATTTTTAAATGTCTTAAATGTATTTAAAATTGTATTGATTATTTAAATAATGTAGAATTTATTATTTAAAATAAATTTCATGAAGTGAATTTATCACTTTTATGTCACTTTGATGTTTTCAGGTTTACTTAATAATTTGAAACTTTTATTTTCAAATAAAGTGTTATTTTTATGAGTGCGCGACATTGAAAAAAACGAAATATGATTTCAAAGTGGAAATTTTATTTGTTTCTTTTATTCATGTTTTATGTGTTATGATTATGTTATGGTTCTTGGGAATTGATTATGTATATGGGTGGTTTTATGATAAACTGAGGGCGGGTGATCCTGTGATAGATCTCCAATGAATTGGATAACGTGACAGGGCGAAATGATAAGGTTTCTCCTAAGAGATTTAAGGCATATACTATGATGGGTATTCCAAACGTAACCATAAAGGTTACTCACTATATAGTTGTGAAATCAACAACATAAGTATGATATGGATTACAGAAGTAACCTTTATGTTTTATGATCTCTACGAAGTTTCATATGAATCTTATGAATACATGAGGTAATCTAAATAGTTTATATTTTTTGGTTGAAAAGTATTATTTTATGAAAATGGTTTCTTAGGTATAAAATAGTTTGGGATTAATGGTTTTATTACTTATTTTATATTCCTAACTGAGCTTTTTTTGATCATCCCATGTTTTTGAAATTTTTTTCAGAGGGTATAAGGATGAGTAAGTGAAATAAATAAGTCAATAAGATTTTTCTCAAGAAAAAGAAATCATGTTTTGTTTAAAGGATTTCCTTTGGTTGAAAAAGTGGATACAGAGTGTAAATATCGACATGTAATGTATGGGTCTATTATGTAATAGTTATAGGATAATTCTCTATAACTCTAAACTTGGAAATATCCTCAATGTGAATTAAAGTCAAATTATTTACTTATCTCAAGATTATGTAATTTTTTAAGGCTCAGGCCTTATTGGTTAAATTTTAATTTTAATTTTTATTGAAATTAAAAATAGGTAAATTATATTTCAATAAATAAAATTTATTTTATTTGAATAAATTTCATATATAATTTTGATATTAAAATTTTTATAATTATGAGCATTTTCTCTTCGAAAAACTGCTTTTTCATCAGGTTTGTAGGTTAACTTTTAAATTAAAATTTTCAACTTATGTGAGTTGAATTTTATAAAATAGATTATATATTTTTAATATCAATAATTAATTTTATATAATAAGTCTAAGAGTATTTTTTCTCTTAATGAATAGTAAAAATGGTAAAAAACACATTACTAAGTTGATGTTAAAACAAGTATACTATGGGGTTAAACTAAATTGATAAGTCTAAAAATGACCTAAAAACGTTTTTACTTCATATTTTATAGACATATTTTTACCCATATCACATTAGTATCTATTTTTATGACTCACTGGGACACTTATCCATTAAAGTATCTTATATAGTAATTTAAGTGAAGAAAAAGACCAAATGTCACACTCTTTATTTTAAATTTAATTTATGTGCTCACACAGAGAAAAAAGAAATATATGAACAAATATGGATGGTCATTTTGAGAATAATGAAATTAATTTCCAGAGGGTATTTAATTTTTAATTTTTAATAATCATATAACAACTTTAAATTTTTAATGAACACTAATAGAGTAATTATGTAATTAATAAGATTCATAAAATAAATGATATGAAAAATATTAAAAGTAAAATAAACTGAATGAATTATTGTGCTCCATTAATTTTTTAGAAAAATATATCATATTATATAGGTTTTAACAAAATATATTTTAATTCCATTATTTCTTCTTGTTTTTTAAATTCAAATTAAATGAATATTATTAGTACTGAAATTAATGAATTTTTTTAATAAATGACATTTTATTAAATGATTTAAAATTACTAAAAATCATATCTTGTATTAATTTATATTTAAATGTTTATAAACATAAATTATGGTCTATTAATGGAAAACCTTTTCTTTTATAGTGACTATATTTACCCCTAGAGCGTAAAAAAATGTTACCATTATTAAGGTTAAATCAATGTTTCTGCACATTAAATGCACTTCTGTTAAATTTAATTTTCAAAAACATAGTACTTTTATTTAATAAATTGTATTTCATATATAGAATTAGTCAGTACAAAACTTATAATAAATCCCACATTATTTTTGGCTTAATGGATAAATTACTTAGGTTAAAAATATTATATACCTTAGTGAAAAATAAAAATAGTTAAATTAAGGAAACATATATGTTAGGTAAAAAATGTTTAAAACATCTATTTTTTATTTTGGAGGTGTAAGTAGACCATATGATACCTCTACCACTTTAATTATAAATATTTGAGTCACTTTGGGTTAGAGTGACTTCCCGTTATTGAATAGTTTTCGGTATTTAAAAAAATGGCATTCCACCTTAATTATAAAAGGGAACTCACTCCACTCATTTTTTGAGACCTCTAAAGACATATTTCAAGAATAAAAACCAGAAAAAATAACTCCCTAAATCATTATAAATATTTTATATCTTCTTTTCTTCCCTAATTGGCCAACCCTGGGGTCATTAAAAAGAGATCCAAATAAGGTTTCTCTAAGATAAGGTAATTGTCTTCGCTAAGCCTATTCTTTTTAATTATTCTTATAAAACAATAAATTATGTAATAAAAATTACAATATAATGACACCATTATATCCTATATAATAATATATTATTTTTTATGGAATAAAATTTATCTATTTCTACTTCCATCAAATGGAAAACAACATCATCGGTCAAGTGTACAAAAGACTACCGCCTTGCAAACTTATGTAGCTTTTTTTCCATAAACACTTAAAATGGTTGGATATAGTGATGTATTTAAGGTATATACATAATATTAAAAATACAATTATACTCATTTATTTATAATATCAAATAAAACTTCTTAATTTTTATTCCTTTTAAAATATGATAATATCGCTCATGTGTAAGGCAAACTACCTCCTCAAAGAGTGATGTGATTTATTTTTAAATTACGTTTTACATGGAAAGTACTAAGGATAAATTTAATGAATCTATGTTATATATAGGACATGATATAAATTTTATAAAATCAATATATCATGCACTTCCTAACCCTTTATCCCTTTAATAGAATGATATCATCATTTGTGTATATGTACGGCCTACCGTCTCCATGAAGCAATTTCATTAATTTTCTATGTACAGTTTTCAATAATGGTTATAAGGATTTATATTGTTAAAAAGATATTAATAACATTAATATTATTCTGGTGATGATGGAACTATTTCCTATGTAGAAGAACTGGAAATTTCATGACAAAACATGCCTGAGAAAACAAGACAATTTACACATAAAATAATGAACATAATAAAGTAATATTAATTAAAGTGTGGTAAAATGTTATATTATGGTCATTTATGGAATTATATTTTTTATTATGAGTCTATAATATATTTATAACAAACGTATATTAATTATATGGTAGTATTGGACACAAACAATGGGAGTCAAACAAGTGGTAAAAGTTTCTCGCCTCACTTTTACTTTCATGAGACATTCATAGTATTCACCACTTATTCATTTATACAGTGTATATACTGCCCCTTTTTATATTTTATATCATTAATCTATTAACATAATAGTTTTTAATATTTTATTTGACGTTATTTCTTTAATGGTTCTTATGATTTAAAATTTACCAATGTGGTAAGTGTTTATTTCAGAATCTCATAATTGTTTGGGATTGTTTTTGTTTAAGTATTCCTTAGGGTAACTATTTTTTATTTCTATAAAAAACCAATATATATCCTTATACTATGGTTATTCATGATATTTTTAGGTATGAATACCATTTTACCACTGTTTGGTACAAAAAAATTATTGAGAAATTTTTTTAATAAAATCTGACCTTATTTCTCACATTGGTTGATAATCCTTTTTGAAAAAGATCCATGAATTATGAAAAATATTCAAAACTATTTTTAACCTTTTCAAAATTATTTATTAAATAAATTTTTACCTATTTTAAAATTTATAAAAAATTTCTTGAAAGGTGACTTCATGTATTTTTTAAAACAAACTTTGTTTGGATTTTACTAAAAATATGAAAGGAATATTTTTAATGTGTACAAAATGAATGGAATTTATTAATATTATGACCACATAATTTTTAAATATTAATATAATTTCCTATGTTTGTTTTCAAAGAATAATATTTTCAAAATATTTTGTGATATTTTTTTTGAAAGTATAGTTTCATATTGAAAAGGTTATTTTCCTAAAAAAATTAATAACATTATTATGGTATTTATATTCCTCAAACAAATAAACCCTTTATTATTTAAATGATCCAAAGGGGATATTTTGTATTGAAATCATAATTATTATTTATTTTATTGGTTTATTATCAGTTTAACTAAGGGTTTACAATGTTATTATCATTCTCTATATTACTCTAGATTGTTTAAGATTATGTTTATTTGGTGGGGCTAAGTATTAAAATTTCACATGTTAGTTTTTTAACATGATTGTCTATTTTTAATTATGTTTCACCCCTTTCATATGAAGAATAAATTATACATATTAAGCATTGGGTGGGGCCTAGTTCCATATAGTACCTCGATGCATTGACATGCCACATGAGAAAAATTAGTTGTCCAAATTATAGGGGGTTTACCCATATATATAAATTTTCTTGTGAATGGTATTGAAAGTATGTATCAGTTGTTCATAATTATGCATTCCCTCATTACAATATTAGTTATTTTGTTTCTATGTGATTATTCAATTATTTATAATATTTATGGTTATGTTTAAAGATCATGTGATTATTTATATGGCATTATTTGATCAGAATTTATCCTATATATATTATTCTCAAATAATGGACTCAATAGAATGTGATTCATTTATTTAAATTATAATATTCATTATACTTATTTATTCATTATATATTCCTCTATAAACATACCCTTGCTGAAAATTTGAGCTCTCCTCTTTCTTTTGTTTCATTCTCTTAGATGAAAAGATGTGTATTATGATAGATATATAGGGTTATTTTAGAGGAATTAACTATACACTAAGAGAAAATACTATGTTGCATTTTATGGTTTCAATTGTAATGTGAGATTCAAGTATGTATCTAGTTTAAAAATACTACTAAACAATTATACCCTTTGAGATGTGATCCCTCATATATAGTTCCAATTTAATAAATAATCACCACCTATATGCTATTAGGGTCAAGGTATCTATAGTTGGTATCAAAAGAACTTTAGTAAAAATGTTGGGAATTAGATTTTGGAAAATAAAGTTTAGGGAATATAAACCTATGAATTACTTTAAGGATAATTTTATTTATAGGATAATATCCTAAAGTTTGGTAAGGTAGAGATTAAGTGGTTTTACTTATAATAAATCCCTATCTAGATACTTTAAGTATACATGGTTATTGAATAGATGTACATAGGGGTAACAACACCGAAAAAGGCATGTCGGGCTTGAATTTAGTGTTACCCTATATATGACCACAAGCCTTACTGCATACCTAGTTTTACACTCATAGGGGATATTATTTAGTTAATTCAAATTTTCTTTATAAAAAATAATGATGGATTTTAAAATATTTTTTGTTTTGAAAATTTTCCCAAAGAAACCATGTTTTTAATTATAAGATCAACCATGCATAAATTTATCAACTTGTGCTAGGTGGCATAATAGTTTTTTAATTATCCATTATGTTTCATAATTTTAATATCTAATATAGTGTATTCCATTCTTTGGAAATGGAACATTGCAAAAGGAATCAGAACCATATCAATGCACATAATCCAATGAGTAAGAATGATCATTTATTTAATGGGATTAAGCCAATACTCTAAAGGGAACTAGTCTCCGAAACATTCTCATCACATGAGGTTACGGTATCACATTATATCAATAAATATATATGATTTATGTTGAGATAATAATGATAAAGATATTTATATGGTATAGAATTGGTGACCTAGAATTTGGCTAGTGATTTAATGGTTAAGGTTATATTTTCTAGAGTTTACCGAGTCTTTTAGATTTAAGGAATATATTCGAAAACCTTTTATTTTAGTCGTTGAAGCATGAATTTTTTTCATTATAATTTTATAGTGAAAATAGTATTCATATATTTGGAATGTGACATTAAGAACCACTTTATACTTTTTGGGAAATATAATTTTTATTTAGTGATATCCCTTATAAAATTTTGGACATTGAATTTTGTTAGACATATTTTAGATGAGTCTTAAGATTAACCATTAATTAAATGAATTAAGTTTAATTTTTTTCTGATAAAATTTAAGTATTAGATATTAATGTATTATATTGGATAACATGGTCTCACGACTTCAATTTTCGAAAATATCGAGATCTAGGAGGAATTACTTTTCATTATTTTATTGATCAAAAGATATATTAAAAATTTATTTTAGTACTTCAGGGATAAAAATTTCTATTGGATATTAATTTCTTAGAGTAATAAGGGAAGTATTAATTGATAAAATTCCAACAAAAGGATGAAATGTTGCCTATAAAATACAAAGATATCAAGTAAACAAATTTTCCTATGTTCTCATTCAAGATGGTAAAATAATTCCTCAACTCTAGGAAAAGGGTCTTGAAGAAAATATTATATCCTATAATATTAATTTTCAATGAATAAAATGGTCCTTTAACTTGTCATATAATTATGTATTTCTGGTCATTAAATTTTCTAGATTATTCACATTATTGTGATCAATAATCTCTATAACACTCTATAATTGTTTATTTTTTATCTCATATACATATATTCATTTCCCACCAATGATCTCCTACAAGGAAACCTAGTTATGTGACTTTTGTGCATCCCATTATTTATTATCAACATGAATTTTATTAATCCTTTTTATGATGTGAATTTACAACAAAGGTATTCTCAAATTTCTAACCCTTGATTACCAATATCAATATTAAATTGGGAGGAAATTATTTCTTTAAGTGGTGAATAATTTAACACATAAAGATTCTAAAAGAGTACAATCATGTTTGATAGTGTACATTACACGAAAAACAAAGATTATAATAGAATTTAACACCCATATACTTTAAGATTTTTTTATTTTTAAATAAATTCAATCTCTTTGATAACTTATGATGTATGCAACACTGGGTATAAATAAAACACGAGGCCCTATTAAAATACTAGTATTTAAACATGACTATTATAACCTATACAATAAATTTGAGGGAATTAATAGGAATAAATAACATATGAAAATTATATGTTTTATAAATCTATAAAAAATCAATGATTATCTATAAATTATAAATAAAACAAAATCCATTTCAATAAAAAAAATGTTTTCTCAAAAAATATATTTTTCTAAAAGGTGGTTACATCACACCTTGCGTAAATATTTTAAATTAAAGTTTAACGATTATAAAAACATTATCTAATAAAATTAACATCATTTTTATATTATAATACTAATGTTGTCTTATTGTGAATTTTTGGGATTTTTATGAAAAGTTTCATTTTTTGATAAATAGTTAAAAACAGAGGTTTTTATAGAAAATTATTATTTCATTTGAATAATTTAAATGTTACATTTTTATTTAAAGTTATTTTGAAATTAAAACTAGTCCTACTGTACTATAATAAATAAAATATATTTTATTGGAATAAATTTCATATTGAATTTTTCTATACTTATATGAATTTTCTCTTAGAAAAACTGCTTCTTCATTGTGTCTATCGGTTTAATTTTAAATTAAATATTTCAACTTATGTAAGTTGAATTTAATAAGATTTTTTTCTAATTTTCAATCATAATAATTAATAGTACATAATTAGGTAAACTTAATTTTTTTTCTTAATGAATAGTAAAATTTGTAAAAATTAATTACCATGGTTAAGGATAAAGAGAATTTAACATGGTGTTAAACTAAAAAGATAATGTTTAAAATGACCTAAAAACATTTCCAATTGCAATTTTATATAAATATTTCAACCCTTATCAACTTAGGATCGTTTTTTATGAGTTTTCGGGACACTTTTCAATGAAAGTGATCTATATAATAATTTAGGTAAAGAAAAATACAAAATGTCACCCTATTGCTTTTAATTTTTAATTTTTTTTCACATAGAAACAAAATAAGGAAATCAGTGAGTATAGATTATAATTTTGAGAATAATGAAATTATTTTCATGGGGATAATTTATTTTTAATTTTTAGTTATCATGTAATTACTTAAAATGTTTATGCAACGCCAACGTAGTAATTTTTTAATTTACATAAAAATAAAAAAGTTGATAATAAAAATATTAATATTAAAATAAATTTAATTAAATATCATGTTTCATTAATTTTTTATATAAATATAATATTTTATATAGATTTTTACAAAAAATATTATAATTATATCATTTTTATTATATATTTTTGTTTCAAATTAAATTAATAATGTTAAAATTCACATTAATGTTATTTTATAATAAATGATATTTTATAAAATGATTTTAAAATCATAAAAAATCAAACCTAAAACTAATTTATTTTTAAATGTGTACAAATATCAACAATAGTCCATTAAAATACCAATTTTTCATATATACTGACTATATTGGCCCCTAAAGATTAAAAAACTTGTTATCGTGGTTAATGTTAAACTAGTGATTTTGAACATTAAATGTGTTTGAGATAAAATTAATTTTAAAAAAAAATATAAGAGTTTTATTTGAAAAATTTTAATTAATATTTAGAATCATTGAGTCTAAATTATATAATATATGACATTTTATTTTAGTCTTAATGGATAAATTACCTAGGTTAAAAATAATACCTTGCTTAGTGAAATATTAAAATAGTAAAAATAAAAAAACTTATAAGTTAAGGAAAACATGTTTAAAAATGTGTTTTGGTTTGTGTTTTGGAGGTTTTTGTGGACCAAAATATCCCCCACCCCTTTAACTATCAATTTTTGATCCACTTGGGATGAGTGTGACTTCTCATTATTGAATAGTATTGGGTATTCACAAAACTTTCACTACTCCTCAATTGTAAAATGGAACAGACTCCACAAAATTATTCATACCTTTCTAGCCTTTGGCTTGCCCAACCAAAGAAAAATTTTATCCAAAATATCATTATCCATATTTATTGTTTTCTTTTCTTCCCATGATACAAACCTTATGGTCTTTAAGAAGATATTCGAAAGAGGTTTCTCTAAGAGGAGGTAATTGTCTTCACTAAGACCATTCTTTGTATTTATTCTTTTACAACCATAAATTATAAATAAAAACCAAAAATATAATAACACCAACATCTAACATATATGGATATGTTATTATTTTGATTTAATAACATTTATTGACCAACACTTCCATCAAATTGGAAACAAAATCACCAATCGTGTGTAAGGTAAATTGCTGACTCGCGAACTGGTGTAACTTGTTTTCCATCAACACTTTTCACGGTTAGATATAATGATAGATTTAATGTATATATATAATATTTTTAATTTATTTATACATTTTATGTTATAATATCTTGTATACCTTTTTACTTTCCATTCTTTTTAAAATATCATAACATCACTCGTGTGTACGGTGGACTATGGCCTCACGAAGTGATGTCATTCATTTTTAAGTTACACTTTTAAAGGAAAGTTATAATGTTAAATTTAATAAATATTTGTGATATATTTAAAATTATATCAATTATGTAGAATCAATATATCCTACAATCCCTTACCCTTTCACCCTTTAATGAAATGATATCGCCGCTTGTGCATACGCATGACCAGCCGTCTTCGCAAAACGATGTGATTCATTTTTTATTTCCAAATTTTTAAATAGTTAAAATGATGTATCAAATAAAAAAAATTATAAAATTAATATCATTCTGGTTGAGATGTAACTATATACTATGTACAATAACTATAACTTTCATGACAAAACTCACATGAGAAAACAAATCAATTAACACCCGAAATAATGAAAATAATGAAATGTTATTAACAAACAGGTGCTAAAATGTTATAAGAGGATCACATATGGAATAATATATATTATTATGGTTTTTTAATAGATTTATAATAAACCTATATTTATTATTACTTGGTTCATACAAATAGGAAGGGTGTTAAACCTGAGGCGAGTGTTTCTCATCTCACTTTTACTTCTGTAAGACATATGCCATAAACACCACTAATTATATCATTCGGTGTATATAGTTCCCATTTTGATATGTTATATCAGAAATAGATTTATCTTTACAGTATTTAAACTTTAATTTGATATTATTTCATCAATTGGTAGTATCATTGAAAAGTTACCAAACTGGTAAAGGTTTGTTACACAATCTCAATATTGTTTGCTACTACTATTGTTTAAGTCTCCCTTAGAGGAATTATTTTTTATTTATATCATAAAAAAATATTTCATTTTCCTTTGGTAATTATTTAACATTTAAAATAATTGTACTAATATTCTACACTTTTGTAATTAAAATTATTAATAAAATATTTTTAAGAAAAATTGAGTTTATTTTTCTCTTCGGCCAAAAATCATTTTTCATAAAAATATTGTTTCCAAAAATGTTTTCAAAAAAGTTTTTAGCCTTTTAAAAATGATTTATTAAATAATATTTTACCCATTTTTAATTTTTTAAAAAATAAATTGAAAGTAATCTTCTTGTCATTTTAAAAATAAGGCTTCTTCGGATTATACCAAAAATGTGAAAGAATCGCTGTTTTAATGTGTACTGCATGAACAAAATTTCATGCCTTCATGTCCACATGATATTTTAAAGATTATCTTATACATTTCAAAGTTTATTTTTAAATAAACATATTTTCAAAATATTTTTAATGTGAAATGTTTTTTCATCAAAAATGGTATCAATGACATTCTTATAGTATTTATAATATTTAAGGACATAAACCCTACATTGGGAATATATTGTATTTATATCATCCATATTATCTCTTTGGATGGTTTATGGTCATTTTTACTAAGTATGTAAAAAAATTATCATTCACCTTATTTATCTAGATTGTTTATGATTATGTTTATTTTATTTGGGTATGTAATAATATTTCATATTCTAATTTTTAAATATAAATGTTAATGTTGATTATTTTTCACCCCTATAATATGAGGAATTAATTTTAATTAGTAATTGATTGGTGGGGTCTAGATATTGATACCCCCTCTATGCATCGACCGGTCTCTTGATACAAAGTATTTTTCCAAATTAGACGGGTTTTAACCCATAGATTTAAATTGTCTTGTGAAAGGTCTTGAGAGTATGATTTAGATGTACGACATTATGGATTCCCTCATTATGATATTATTTAGTGATGCTTCATGTGATTATTGTATTACATATAATAAACATGGTTATGTTTCATGATCAAGTTATTATTTATATGGAATTATTTGATCATCAGGTATACCTTTCCTATTATGATCATGTAATGAATTGAATGGAATGTGTTTCAATTATTTTCCTAACCATATTTATTATAAATATTTATTTATGATATCTTTCATTGCATGAATACCCTTACTGAGCATTTGGGATCACCCTTTTCTTTTTTTTCTTTCTCTATGATGCCAAGATGTGTATTATGTTTGATATGTTGGGTTATTCTAAAGGAACTAATGAAGCACTAGACAAAAATACTATGTTGTATTTTATGTTTTTAATTATTGTGAGATTCAATTATGTATCCAGTTTACCCAGACTACTAAATTATTCGGTAATTCAGGATATTATTTTTTGTGTCTAGTTCCAATGAAATGACATTAACATTAAATCTAGTATACTAGAGTTAGGTTCTTTACAATAAAATGTGATAAACCCAAAAGAAAAGAGTTGGGTTTCAGATTCCCTTTACAAATTTTTATGGTATGAATTAATAAAAAATATAAGATATATCAATGATCGGACATGTATATCCTAAAAAATGGTTAATAATATCATAACTATGTTTTTTAAAGAATAAAATAGATGTAAAACATTTTTAAATAGGATTAGAAATTGAGAAATCATCTAAAAGAGAATCCCCTTATCCTAGAAACTATATTATTTTGAATAATTTATCCCTCCTGTATAATAAAAATTAAAAAAGATCATTATTTTATTAATTTATTAGTTTTTTGATCAATTATTACCATTAAAATCAATCAATTGAACTTTATTTAATTAAAATAAAAATGTCTTGATTTATGTGTCTCTTTAAACTATCTCATTGTCATATTGGTTTCATTATTTTGATATTCTATAATTTATTTTTTTGTATATTTCTTCTAAAAGGATATAATACATTAATATACATTGATAAAAATAATATTTAATCTAAAATAACCATCCATGACTGTATAGATAAGAAAATCTTTGATATAATCATCGGGGGTGGATGAAACAGACTATTAATGTGATATATCAAAAGAGAAGTACGGAGATATAATGTGTATATATATTGTAAATAACATTAATTAAAAATATTAATATTATTGATAATTTTTATTATAATGATTAAAAAATTCTTGAAGGTTTAATATGGATTTGGAGTAAGGAAATGAAATATTGAATGTGAAATGCGGGGAGAATGAAAAACAGGTTGATTTTTTAGGAAGTCTCTCTTTTGTTTAGACCTTAATACCGAGAAGGATTGAAGATGTGTGGCACCAAAACGTCACATATGATATGAAGGGTATTAAGATATAGTAATTTGGAATATCATGGGTTTTGATAATTTGATGGAAAAAATTTTACTAGTCGAAGGTAGAGGGGTTATTTATAACTAAGGAGAAAGGGAATTATTGTGATAAAATATTGATAAATTCGTTTGTTTGAGAGTAAGACTTGTAATACTGATATTTTTTAAAAAATAAATAATATTTTCATAAAATAAAAGGTTCTTATGAATTCTAAACAATTACAACATGAAATTTATTTAATTATAGAGAAGGAATGAAGAAAATATAAAATTGTTTTTTAATAAAATACTTTAAATTTTGGACTTTGGAAACTAATTTTTAGATTTTGAAATTAATTTTACTAGTTTTATATTTTTAATTTATTATATTAAAAATATTTTTCATCGATCCATCCATTGTAAAATTTATTTTTTTCATTATTTCACCATGAATGATTTAATTAAAAGATATTTTTTTATAATAACTGCTTTATTACTATTCAACTAAAAAAATATTGTTTTTCAAAAATACTAATAAAAATTAACCCTTATAAAATTTCAATACAATAATTCTAATAATTAAATCCATTTTATTAAAAAATAATTTTATAAATAATTTAATTTTATGTATTAAATTAATATATATTTAGACTTTTTGAAATTTGTTAAAAAATATTTATCAAAAAAATATATTTACACTTAAAATGTCCTTATAATTTAGATAACTATTTTGTGGAATGAAAATATTTATGTTCAACTTATTTATTAATTGAAATTATAATTTACAGTATATTTTATTGTTTTATTAGATATTTTACTATTCTAATGGTTTGATTATTATTCTAATTGTCAACTAATTATTCATAATTGTCAAGTAACTTTTCTAATAGTCATTATTGTTTTATAGTTGAAATAAATAACTCCTATTTTTCATTAATCATTATATTTAATTTCTCTCGATGTTCTATATTATTCATTTTAATATATTTTTTTCATTATAAATGTTATGTTTTTTCAAAATACTTTTCATGATTGTGATATTTTTAGAACACAAAAATGATACAAATTTTACAATTCTATCCATTTTATTTTTTATTTTTATTGTCCCATTATATAAATTTTAGTTTTATTTGGTATATTTATGCTCTAAAAAAAGTTATTAAACTAAAAAAATGGTTTCTACTATGTGGTGTATGTATTTTATACTATACTATATTGTAAAATATGATATTGATGACTATTCATAAGGAAAACTCCATTAAAGTATGAGTCATTACATACTACCACAATATAAAAATTTCATCCTTGAAATTTATACTCAAATCCTCAATTGGGAATACATGAGGTTAGTTCGATTTTATTGCAACGTAAGGTTTATATTTTTCTCCTCATACTTTTGGTTTTTCTGACATACTTTAACTAGGTGAGTTATATTTTTTTCATACAAAATTATCTATATGATGCAAAATCTTCCCCAATTTATCTTCATGAGATAGTTCGGGCTCTAGTTAAACCAGTTATAAATTCAGTATATGTGAGGTATCTTCTATTTACTTCTTCGGCAGAGATACATGCAACACATCATGATCTTGATCCAGGTTTGGTGGAAGTGTTAGGATAATATGTCACAAATCCTATATGACCAAGGATAAAATAGGGTACAACGTACCTAGGGATGAAATTTTCATTTATTCCAGACATCATGACTCTCTTCTTGGTTGATATTTGAAGGAACAATTTGCCTATAACTTCAAAATCTGTCTCCTAGATGATTGCTAGAGTAGCACTTTTTTTGACACTGAGAATCATGAATGTGTTTCTGAATACCTTGAATCTTACTTATCATTCATTATAAATTTTCCGTTCCAAGAATATTCCATTCACCAAACTCATCGCAAAATGTTTGATTCTACATTATCTCTATATAGAGCATGATATGGGGACATTTGAATACTTGAGTAAAAATTGTTCTTATATGATAACTCAAGTAGTGGAAGATATTGATCCAAACATCCTTTTAAGTCCATCATGTAATCTATCATCATGTATTCAAGTGTCAACATGGTCTTTTTACATTAGGCATCAGTCTTGGGGTGATAGTCCATATTGAGGCTCATCTCAGTATTCAGTGCACATTGATAACTCATTCGAATCATAGAGGTAACCCATGGATCATAATAAGATACAAACAAAAGTGTTTCCCCATACATCCCCAAAATTTGCTTTTGGTATATCATAACCAGTTAATAGAGTGATAAATCTTACTAATTTGGAATGAAGTAATAAATCAGTATGAGTCAACCCATGACACCCCATAAGGTATTGTTACTTATATATATAGAGAGAGAGAGAGATAATTCATGACAAGGTCCAGGTTGATATTCTCCCATTTCTATGTTTGTATGGTTAATGGTTCCATTATCAGTTAGTACATCTAACACTCTGATTTTTTTTGTTAATATTCCATTAACATTTAGGTTTACGAATCAATATATTTCTTCAAGTTATTCCACCATAAGTTCTCTCAAAGGTCACAGTACATCTTGTTACTTTTAGGATTCATGGTGAATGATGAGAAATGCGATAATATAATATATATTTCTGTATATCATGTGGAAATGACACATATATATTAGTCTCAAACTGGATTACTCCATAAATTTTACTTTAAATACAGGAATCTTCCTTTCATTTTTTTCTCCCACCATCTTTTAGAGATTCAAATCATCCTTTTTTGTCTCTATAATCTTTTCATAGATATAGTTTCATATTGTCATTTGGTCATTTGGTCATATTATGATTTATTCCCCACCTTTATGATTCCTAGATCCATCCATTGCATTTTTATGAAGATATGGTCTTTACTAATCATAATCATTGATAGAAAAGCCGGTTCCATTTTGCTAAAAACATCATCTACATTATTCACCATTCAATTATAGTATTGAATTGGCTAATCATTGTTCTTGATTAACTCCATCCAACTTCATTGATTCATGTTAAAAAATATCTATGTGAATATGTACCTCTAACTTTTACAATCAGTATAAATGTTATAGTTATATGAATTTAGGAAATGCCTCTATATTTTCAACACAAAGATAATAACTTCCAACTCTAAATCATTCCCAGAGTGTGTATACACATATATCATCAATTTATAAAAGGAATAAGGTACAATTTATCACTTTTCATGCATACAAAACCAATGAATCTCTTTGACAAATCATTGTATATCATAAACCAATCTCTGTATGATGGGAGTATGAGTACACATGTAATGATTAACATATTTTTGAGCTCTTTAATGTTTTCCCCGCATTATTTAGTCAAAACATATTATACCTCTTTCTCAGTTAAATTAGTATGTGGGATATAAAAATGTGGGAAGTTTATCACAAAAATATTTATAGTACCCATCTGATCAAAGAAAGCTACGAATCTCCATGATGCTTTTCGATTTAGTAAATTCTTCAATTTCTTTTATATTAGAATGCTCCATTGAAATTTAATCACTAATTATAACATATCCAAACAATGCAACTTATATACTATGGAATTCCATCTAACTAAACATAAAGTATAAGTTCCCATTCATTAATTTTTTATTATTATCCTTACATATTCCTTAATTTCTTTCCTAATCATAAATTATATGGGAATATTATCTATAAAGACACCCACTAATTTATTTTAGTAGTCACTAATGAATCTATTCCTAAAGTACATGATGATTGTGGGTTCATTTTTATGTCTTGGTGGAATCAAAATGAGCACATACTGTTTAAATCAAATATATAAGGATACTACGTGAATATATTCTCCCTTCACATTCTACTAATGATATCCAAAAAAATATATAATTTTTAGAAGTACTGATCATATAAAATATTATATAAAGAGTCATAAATCCTTGGTATTGTATAATTATTCATTATATAGATCTTTTTGAGTTCTAGGTATTCAATTCTAAATCACATTGAACCATCCTTCTTTAAAAAGATAATTGGTCACCCCTAATGGGATAAACTTGGGAATATAATTCTTTTTCCACATTTCTCTTACAATTCCTTCTTTGACTCCTCTAATTCTATTGGGGTCATCCTACATGGGCCCTAGGTTATAGGTGTGGCTCCGTCTTTATGTTCTATTTAAAAATATACATAAATATCTAGGGGAACTATATGAAATTAATTAGGTAACACATCAGTATACTCCCTATAAATGGGAATGTCCTGAAGTTTGATGAATTCCATTCACTAAATCATTTTATAACAAAATACTTCTTCACTGGGTATCACACCAACACTATTTAGGATTTTTCTAAATAGGATTCATGTTATTCAATGCATTTGTATCATTAAATATGATAGTTTTTCATGCGGAAATAGATTTACATTTCATGGTAATTCATGTGAATGCAATTTAATGAGATCCAGTCCACACCCAAAACATTTTCTTATTCTAATAAAGGAATGATTAAGATATTATCTAGTAGAATAATCCCATAAACACTAACTATGGTTGATTCTAACATTTGGGATGAAATGGTTATTCCATTATACATTTTCATAGATATGTATACATGAAAGTATTGGATATTTGATTAATTAATTCTAGAAAACATATAATACATAATATTATTCATATAACTCTAATTAAAAAATCACTATAAATGAGTGAATAATAAGCATAATTTTCACAAGTTTCTTTAATTATTTGGTCTCCCACAATTTTATAAAGATCAAAGGGTTAGAACATAACATATTTCAATAAATAATGGACTAATAACATAATCACATGTGTAAATAAACATCTAAAGTATTCTTCTCTTAGATCATTACATTTAGCATGGGTTATCAGTTATAACCAAATTACCAAAATAAAAAACCATTTATGATACCAACTATTGTGACCAACCAATTTTATAAATGATTATTACATCATTTTTAAAATATTCCACTGATAATAACAAAATCTTGAATTAAATGGTTTATTATCTTGGGAAAATTACTTTAATTTAATGTAATCATATATAAAATATTAAAATTTATTCAATTCATTCATAATATTCCACTTATTTACTCTAAGAAATTTGTTGTATTTTTTAAAAGAATCACTTTGAGGCTAAGTGAGAACCAACAAACCGAACCACATCCAAAACAAGTCCTAAATAGGTCAGGCCAGGAACCACGTCCAAGACCAGCCCTGCCTAACCAAAATAGAAACAAAAATAAAAAAAATGGGTCAGCCAAACAAGACCAACCCACCCAAAAAATAACCCCACTCACATCACTCAACATTGGGGTGTATCCCCCACTGTCACACCTCGGGACTGCACATCCAAACCATAGGGTATTTGTGAGAACATGACACACCAAATGAATATTGACACACACCATCCACAACATAGGGTCCTCATCCACACCACCATTATAGAGGTCACCAACATCACCCAAATTGCCAGTGGATCCATCAAACCAGACCAGAGGGAGTATTTCACTATGGATCAAGGTGAAATGGTTGAGGAAACTATAGAATGCTGGATCTGAGGCAAGGAGATCAAAAATTGAGAAGAAAGCTCACCCTACATCCTAATCTAAGATGATGGACATCGAAGCGGAACTTGAAACCAAACCCAAACAGTTTATAGGAGGGTAATAAGAAGAGCACCCCACACAGAGGACCAAATACGACCATCACAGACAAGCTGGGGGAAATGAGGGGAGACTAGGTAAGGTAACGCCACTAGACCTGAGAAATCATGAGGATGCCCTCTGCAACATTATACTTACTTGGGAAGAAGATGAACATCAATACTTGTTCTATCCTGTGAAGACCAAGAACGAGGCAGAGGTTTCAATGGAACTCGATCAGAAAAGAGCAAGGTCCTAGTGGGGGAAAGCACAGAGACCAACATACCAGTTTAGGTGTAGGATAGTGAATGACATCATACATTGGCATAGATCCGATAATCTGTGAAACTATGAATTGATCAAATAACACCACATCATTCCATCATCGTTGTTTGGCCCGACCCAAGACCATGTGAGGAGGCAATAATGGATAAGGTGAGAAGGGAATGGGGAAGAAAGTGACAGGCAGGGGCAGGAATAATCTAAATGAGTCATGGAATGTCACATATAAAAAATAATGAAACATTATAACATTTCATTAAAATACCACACATAATTTGTTATCAAATCATACATTATGTTCACTTACAACATATGTGCACAAACCATCAATTCATAAATTACAAATAATGATAACATCCTTTTTGTGTATAACACACCTAATATCATCGGATATATCACATTAACGAATGAATTGTAGGGATATATAATTTTGGCCAATATGACACATCATAAAATGATCATATCATTCAGGCCACAATAAAATGAAACATTTAATAATAATCAACATAAATAGACCCACAGAAAAAATGATGGGTAGCAAAAAGATATTGCAAATTATTTTTTAATAATAAAATAGGGGGTAATTTGAAGAATAAGGTAAAAAAATTAATCATTAAAAATTGGAATAAAAATATCGTATGTCAGGGAGAAATATAGAAACAACCTAATAATAATCAGTGACATGTTTTGGGAACATAAGTATTTTTAAAAAATCAACATAGGTGGATTAGAAATAATCTAAATAAAGAAGAATCGTGCATATACCTTAGAAATTAAAATGAAAAGAAGAGTGAAATGAGATTAAGAGTTTATTTGAGAAGAATAAATGTTGAAAAAATTATAAAGAGGGGACCAATCTAAAATTAAAGAGTTGGGTCTGAGATTCCCCTTATGACCATTGTAAGGTATGAATTAATCAAAAATATTAGAGACCATAGAGAAAATATTTTTTTACCCAAAAAATATAATAATAAAATTAATAAGGTTGCTTTATATAAAACACTTTTAAAACATTTTGATATGGATTTAGATAAAATGAATGAATCATAAAGATAGTGGTGAAAATAGATTCCCCTTACCTTAAGACTTGTTTTGTTTCATCACATTTACACCTCTGGTATAATATACTTATAGTTTTAAAAATATTAACCTATAACTGTAGTATAGTTATTTATATTAATATTGATTAACTATATCCATAAAAATAAATTTATTGATCTTTCTTTAGTTGAATATGAAATGGAATAATTAACAACATTCTTTAAATTGTCCCATTTTCATTTTAGTTTCATTGGGCTGATCATGTTTTAATTTCTCTTTTATCAAATTACTTTCATAACATGATAATAAATTAAAATAAATTTATAAATTAAATATATAATCTTCATTAACTATACAAGGATGCAATTATAGGTAAATCATTAACATTGTATTCATAGGAAGATGAAATCCACCATTTTCAAGAAATAACAAAATAGAATGGTTGATATTTAATATATATAAATATATATTTATTTATATATTTATTTATTATAGAAAATAATATTGATTAATATAATTAATAATATTTCAATATATCAAAAAATACATTAGAAGAGTCGGTGTGTAACTGGATGTATGAATTGACAAATTGATGTGGAAAAGTGAGATAAAAGAAAAGGAAAATGTTACTTTGTTTATGAAGTCACTCATTTTTTAACACCTTAACAACTTAAAGTATATGGGAAATAATTCTCAAAAAATAATAGAGAGAGGGATTTTATTCTTTAGAAGAAGGGTATTTTTCTATTAAAATATTGAATAAATTATAATTTCTCAATTGAGACTTGAAATATTGATATTTTTTTTATAATGATTCATATTTGAATAAAATATCATGTTTTTATTACATTTAAAACATTATGAAACCTAATTTGTTTGTTCACTTAAATAGAGTGAAGAAAAAATGAATCAATGTTTTTTTAATGAAATACATTTCATTTTTAAACATTGGAAATAACATTTTTAGGTTTGGAATTTTTTTATTTTATTTAATTTAAGTATTTAACATATTAAATATATTTTTGGTTAATCCATCCACTATAGAAATTATTACTTCATTATTGAATCATGAATGATATCATTAAAATATTTCATTTATTTAAAGACTATATTTTAACTTTTCTATGAAAAATTTATGTTTTCTAAGAAATTATCAATAATTCAGGCATAGAAAAGTTTTGTCTGATTATTATGAAAATTACATTTAGTTTATCAAAAAAAATTTATAACATAGGTAATTTTAACTATTAATACAAAACTTATGGGTTTTATGAAATTCATTATAATACAGTTTATCAAAAAAACACTTAAAAGTTCATTGAGTTTTAAATTTAAATACTTATTCTTTTACATTATAATATTGACATTTACATGATTTATTCATGTAAATTTTTTTTTTTAATTTCTTAATTTTATATTTTAGTGGCAAGATGATTATTCTAAAGGTCATAATTATATTCTCAGTAGTTATATAATTTTTCCATTGGTTATATTGGTTTTATAATATAATAAATACATCTAATTTCATTCATTAATCATTCTATTTAATTTAACTCAATATTTAATATTCTTCATTTTAAAAGAGTAGATTTCCTTATGAATTATTTTTAAAAAAATGTTCTAAAGTGTCATATTTTTATAAGATCAAAATGATCCAAATTTTACTATTCCTATAAATAAATGTTTTTATTTACAAATTATACTACTTTTATTTGTATTTCCTATATTTATCATTTAATTTGAATTTTAAAAATTACTAAAGTTTAGTTTTTTTTATTATTTTTTCTTGTGTATTACATTATACTAAATTATGAATAATGACATAGACAATTAGTTAGAAGGAAAATTATAGCAACATGTACTTTTATGCATAAATATTACATCTTATTTTATGAATATTTCTTATATAACATTACGATCCTTGCCAGTCCTATAATGTTTTGTTGTCTTTGTAAATTTGTATACATAAATAATTGGTTCATAAAATATCTTCATTTTCACTCACATGGTTTTTCACAACTAAGACCCTTCTTAGAAACATCACACTTAAAAAATTTCTTTAAAACCTAGTGAAAAGAAATCATAAAAAAGGGTGAGATGATTTGATCAGTAAGTGTTCACAAGAGATATATCAATGACGATTTAAAAATAAAATCAGCATAAAGGGTATGATAAAATTATCATAACCTTTGAAAATAAAACCTAATAATTCAAAGATTATAAAAATGAGTCATGGAATAAATCTTAATAGTTGAAAACACATAAATCATAATGTGATCAGAACATGATCCATGAGAACATAGCATTGGTATAATATTATGTCATAAAAGAGTGGAATAGAGTGTGGCATAATCATAATCATAGAAATAATATATTACATATACCCATCAAAATAGTAATAACATGTTAGGATTTGGCTAACCGCATGTGTACTACTCTAGGTTAAGGATAACCACTTGTATACAATCTTTTAGGCTTGGGATAACCTACCATGTACCTTATTTTGGGATTGGTATTACCACTCATGGGTCCTTTGAGCTCATAAAATATTAATATTTACCCAATGCATTATAAGTCTATATAATTCTGATCCCACCTGTCATATAATCCTAAATTCATTCATATGAATGCCACGTTATCATATAAACATTCATCATAACATAAACCATGGAAAACTAAACTGAGTTTCATTTATATTTCATCATTATAACTATAAAACATCCAATTAATTATTAAATATGGTATCATTGGATCAAATATCCAGTGCATCCTAAGTAACATCAAAGGATTCTCTCATAGAACAAAATTTCCACTAAAAGATCACTAGAATATTTCTTGAGAAAAATAACCTTTTAATTTTTAAATAATGTATAAAAGTATAAAATGTAACACCCCGAGCTTCCACAATACGCTTCTCATTTAATAATGCAATAGCTTGCATTGTACACAACTTCGAGTTCTAAAACACCACGACTAATCAAAGTAGCTGTTATGAATAGTAATAACCACTTTTTAAAATTATATAAATTTTATATTTCAAAATGGACTTAATTTTTGGATTTGGAATATTTAAATTAGCCTATGTTGAATTTTTGGTATTTTTCTGAGAACTTCTAATTTTTTATGAATAGTGAAAAATACTTAAAACAACTTTTTAATCAAAATAATTTATTGTGATAAATTATACTATTTAGTGGTTTTAAGGTATAATTAGAATATATTTTTACCATTTTATCTAATGGTGTTCATTAGAATTAATTTAACATTGAAATTGGACATAAACAATTATCAATCTTTTGATATAAATTATTTCTTAAAAACACACTATTTGTCGTAACAGCGGGAATTAATTATAAAATTAATTAATGAAACTTATATGTTTGGAATTTTTTAAAATAGACATCATTTTTGAATTCGGAATATCAATTATAGCTTAGGGTGAAATTTTGGCCTTGTTCTGAAAAACTTCAATTTTTTATGAATAGTGAAACCACTAAGTGGTAGTTAAATAACTAATTTTTCGTTTAAATGAAATATTACCACTTCTGTGATTTGATTTTCAAAAATCCGACATAAATGGTTGTCATTAAGACGTAAAATGTGGTTCAATGAGATTAAAATAATTTTTTGGTGAATAGTAACTTTTAAGTTCTTAATCGCGATTAGAGGTAATTAGTGTAGTTTAAGGTACAAATAATGTTTTAATAATATGAGATGAGCATGACACTTGTCCTAGTCCTATTGGATGAGTCATGGCCGACCATGAAAACCCATGGGTCAACTTGGGGACCCCATGGAGCCACTTTAGTTGGAAAATGACATTAATATATATTTATTTAATGTTAAAATTAAATTGACACAAACATGAGTTATTTTACTAAAATAGTTTTTAAGTGGGGTTACACAAGTCCAAATTTTGACTATAAATATTCATTAGAAAGATAAAATGATTTCCTACATCATAGTATTTTTTTATAATTTTTAGACATTAAATAAATTAAATTAGGTATGACATCATTATGATGCAGCGATGACCTCATTATTTAACGATTTTAATAAAATGAAAAGATAATGTAAAATTCAAGGCTTACACTTGTCCAAAGACTATTGGATGGGTATATTTAGAACCCTTATCACCTTATCCACGAATTATATAAGTTTGGGACCTTTAGAATCCGAAAAGCATTGTGTAATAATGTAACATTTCAATATTTCCAAAAGAGCCCCTCCTCTCCACTTATAAAAGGCCCCCACCTCTCCCACCTTATTCACACCTTCAAGCCATTTGTATCGGCCAACCTCTACCCAAATACTCTCCAAACTTCCCCCTATTACTCCTAGAAGCCTCACTTTGGGCAGAACTCTTCTCAAGGAAGCCTTTGGCTCAAATCAAAAAGAGTTACCTGATTTTGAGGTAATGTCTTCTCTAATGTTGTTTTGTTTTATTTTTCTTCTCCAACCCCATAAAATCTTTTTATTCATTTATTTTGTAACAACACCAGTATCCTCAATATACTAGGATGTTGTTATAAGAAGGATTCGAGCTACACTTACACAAACCTACATCTAATGGTTAAAGAACATACGGTTTCTGTGGATGGCGAATTTCTGCCTCACGAAACGATGATTGTTCAACACTCATATAACACCTTCAAAGGTGTCCATTAAGATGTCACTATATTTATATATGATATATAATGTGTTTATGTTTTACTTATGCTTCTGTATTTCTCATTTATGGCATACTTTATGATTTCCATTATGGGTAAAACGCGATAATTTCATTTTAGGAAGTGCGGACTACCGCCCCCTCAAAGTGATTTGAATCGTTAATGCCATATGTGGGATGTATAAAGGATGGATTAAATGGTATTATACACTATATTATACTTTAATTATATTATAAATTTATATAATTATGATTCTGTTCCATTAAATACGAAATAGAAATGAAAGTAGCGTTCATGCGTACGTACGGCTTACCGTCTCCATGAACAGTGCATTTCATTTCTTACCTCTAAATGTTATGTGACATTATGAATGAATGTATATAATGGATATATATCATATATATGATATCTACATCATGAATATAATTCTGGATAAAATGGATATTTCACCACATGACCAACTTGAAATTATAGGAAGTTTATTTTTTACTCAAGTACGAAAGATCGACAAAACGACCGTTATTAACTTAAATAATTACATAATATTCATATCATTGTAATAAGTGATATAAAAAGGATAATGAAATTGAAAATGGTTCTTAATAAGTTATATATTAACTCTAGTTTATTATTCAGGAGGTTAAATAACGGTTGAGTCAAGTCAGACACGAGGTAAGGGAACTTCTTAACCCAATTTCTATTCTTTGGGTTAATCTCCTACTTTGAAATTATGTCATGATATTATTATGTCCTATCTTGTAATTGTAATTTATTTATGTGTAATTATAGTGAATACACATAATATATCTACTTTATTTAAAAAAAATGATCTTTGTAAGGGAATTTCTTAACCCAACTTCCATTCTTTGGGTGAATCTCCTACTTTCAAATTATGTCATGATATTATTATGTCTTATTTTGTATTCTTAATGTGTACCTATAGTGAATACACATAATATATCTATTTTATTTTAAAAATGATCTTTTTAGGAACTCCGTCTCAATCCCCTTTCATTGAGGCATATTTGGTTTTATACACAACTTTCTTTTATACGGTGTATAAACCCCTTTGACTTTTACGTTTATTCAAAAGGAATCTTTTTTATACGAAGCGTTTTACTAAACGACAAAAAGGGAATATTTTTCTTACTGTACTTATGCGGCGACAACGACTTCTCCGCCGCCGTGACCATTATTTGAGTTTCGGCTTCCTCTACAAGCCATCATTTTTTTAATGAAAAATAAATACAAAGTTTTAACTTTCTTTTACTTTGGTATTGAAAATCGTTTTGAAAGCATTTTTATTATATCAATGTGTTGTATTGATATCTTGTGATTAAAATGTGGAAATGTTATAGTTCCTTTATGCATGTTTTATGTGATACAATTATGTTATGGTTTATGATATGTTTAAACCTATTCATATGAGGAATGGATTGGACTTAATAAGTAATGGGTGGAGCCCACTATAGCTCCTCGATGCATCGGCAGGTCTCATGAGACAAACTAGTGTCTTGGCACGAGGCCTTGACAAAATCTTATTTGTGGTCTTGGCACGAGGCCTTGACTACGTGGTTGTGATAGTCTGTCATTATGCATTCCATCATTATGAAAGTTGTTATTGATATTTCATGTGATTATTCGACTAGTAGAATATCCATGTGAGTAAGTAAATGGAATTATTTCAGTTTACTTTTGCCATATTATGCTAAAGTTCAAGTTTAAAAGGCTTTTGTTTTAGTTATACATTGCCTTAAATGGTAATGTTTATTTATGAAAGTTTCCGCTATATTGTTATCCTTACTGAGCATCTGAGCTCACCCCTTTCAATGTTTTAATTTTTCCAGGATGTGAAGAAGTATAATATGAATGACCTGCAGGGATAGTTAGAAGAGGATATGAGTGTGGACTATGGATACTTTGTTATTGAAGTTTTTCACCTTATGATGTAATGTAACATTTATGAATGTATCTAGTGTTTCCAAGGCTACTAAACTAATTGGTCTTTCGATATTTGATATTTTGTGATCATGCCAATGTTACGAAGTAATGCACCGACTCTGGGTAGCTGGGGTCGGGGCGTTACAGTTGGTATCAGATGCAGTTTAGTACTAACCTTGGAAGCTAGATTTAGATAAACTCTGATTAGAGCACATAGCCCAAAGATAGACTTTGAGGATTAGTAAAGAAGAACTTCCTAGAATTTTGTTATTGTAGAGATTTTGTGAGTTTTCCGAGCAATAAATCCCTATCTGGATACGAGCAAGTAGAGGCGGCTCTGGCACAGATGTACCTAGGGGTAAAACCCGAAAACACCGCTTTGAGCTAGACTCAAACGGGAACTAGTGCACGACAACGGTCCTTGCTGCACTCTTGGTTACGACACTCCCGAGGGATATGCTTTGGATAATTCTCATTTTCTTTATAAACCACTATGAAGGTTTATGAGTATATACTTCCTCAAAGAAAACATTTTTATGGATTATATCCATAAATAGTTCAATTTATGTTAAGTATCTTACAAGTATGGAATTATGTATTTTGATTTATAAACTAATATAGTTTATGCCATTGTTTAGAAATGGCGCCTAGTGGAAGGAATGGAAACTGTATCAATGCACGCACTCCGTGTAGGGATTTCCCTCCTGCTCAAGATAATTATGGTGGAGCTAGTGATACAACTGGTGCTGATCAGCTTCTCACCGTACTGGGACAACTCACGCAGGTTATGAATAATAACCTTACTCGTATGGAGCACCCTGATCTGCAACGTGGAGGATCAATGTTAGACCGCTTCATGAGGCAACAACCACCAACCTTCAATGGGAGTACAAATCCTATAGTAGTTGAGCAATGGATAAATTCCTTAGAGAAAATATTCCATGCCTTGGGGGTAGTGAAAGGGAGAAAGTTGTCATGGCAGTTTACCGCCTCACTGGAGATGCCGATCAATGGTGGTCACTAATTCAAAACACAAAGGAAGATGATGAATTGACAAACATGGAATGGCAGGAGTTCAAAGAGCTGTTCTTAGAAAAATTCTTTCCTCGAGACCATCGAGCGGATATGGAAAGGCAATTTCTGAGTCTGAGGCAGAAGGAGGATGAGAATGTCGCAAAGTATGAGGCTAACTTTACAAGGTTAGCGAGGTATGCTGCAGATTACATACGTAACCCAAGAAGTAAGACTGATCGTTTCTTTGATGGGTTAAAACCATTTCTTCATCGAGCAGTAGTCTCACAAACCTTCTCGTCATACGAAGATATTGTCTCATGTGCTATCAAGACAGAAAAGGAATTCTCTAAGTCTTATGACAACAAAGTAATGCAAGAGAAGAAGAGAACGGTGGAACAAGAGACAGATAAAGGGAAAATGGGAAAGAAGGATTTTCCATTATGTGATAATTGTGGGAAGAATCACCCTGGTACTTGTCTAAAAGGAATGGGAGTTTGTTATAAATGTGGGGAAAAAGGTCACCAGGCGCGTGATTGCAAGGGAAAGAAAAAGGCTATCAATGTTGAATGCTACAATTGTAGGGAAATGGGGCATTATGCAAATGAATGTCCTAAGCGTCAGAGAAACTTACTTCAGAAAAGGCCAAGGGATCAAGGACAATCTTATACTGTTACTACAGTTGAAGCAGAATAACTAATGTATTGGTGCTTTTGGAATCATGGATTATATTCTGGTTATTAGAATAATGTGATATATATAAGGATTGTAATGCAGTACTTGTTGATTTCAGTAAGGTTTTAATATGATGAAGCTAATTATATTTTTAGTATGTGACAATAAGAGAAACTTTACTTTGTTTGGGGAATCTGATAAATTGATTTTGGAATTAAGAGTCCTTTTGGAGAAAGTCTGGACAGAGGTATTTTGGATAACTATAAAGGTTGGAGTGGATTAAGTTGATCTTTGGATAGTATTGTTTAAGGTTAAAAAATTTATGAAGACTATTTTTGGAATATTATAATACTATAGTTTTAGGAAAAGGACAACCTGCAGGGTGGGGCATAACCCGTCACGTCGGACAAAGCTACAGGAATCGAACCCACAACCATAGTGCGACAAGCCTTTATTTCCTACCACTAGCCTACAGGAAGTCCCTGGTTATTACAAAATAATTTTACTAATCTAAATGGTATGTGTTAAAATTTGGAACCTTATACAATTAGGATAAATAGAATATTTTTGAGTTCTGTTTCCATTTGGAGTAAAAGTTGGGTTTGTGGTAAAAATTTATTAACGAATGAAAGTATACATAACAAGTATGTATATTCCCTTACGTTCTTAGTAAATCTCCTAAATAAATTCCTCAACATTATAAAAGGTAACTTAAAACAAAAATGTTGTCGGTTAACTTTTCCAACTGGGGATTCAATGACCGTTTAACCAATCACAAGTTTGTGATTTTCTTGTGGTTAAACTTTCTCCTAATCCTGTTTTCTATAACTCTCCATCAGACCTTGATGGTTTTTTTCTCCTCCATATCCATATTTTCATAGAATCCTAGAATGGGCTATATCGGGTGACCTTTGTACTTATCTTGCTTTCTTTTAATGTTATATATTTATTAACCTTATTTCCGATGTGGGTTTTCCTCAAAGGTATTTTCTCTTTTCAACCTTTTATTTTCAAAGAAAAATTTCAAATTGCGAGGATGCAATTTATTGAAGGAGGGGAGAATGTAACACCCCGAGCTTCCACAATACGCTTCTCATTCAATAATGCAATAGCTTGCATTGTACACAACTTCGAGTTCTAAAACACCGCGACTAATCAAAGTAGCCGTTACGAATAGGAATAACCACTTTTTAAAATTATAGAAATTTTATATTTCAAAATGGAATGCATTTTTGGATTCGGAATATCGAAATTAGCCTATGTTGAATTTTTGGTATTTTTCTGAGAACTTCTAATTTTTTATGAATAGTGAAAAATACTTAAAACAACTTTTTAATAAAAATAATTTATTGTGATAAATTATACTATTTAGTGGTTTTAAGGTATAATTAGAATATATTTTTACCATTTTATCCAATGGTGTTCATTAGAATTAATTTAACATTGAAATTAGACATAAACAATTGTCAATCTTTTGATATAAATTGTTTCTTAAAAACACGCTATTTGTCGTAACAGAGGGAATTAGTTATAAAATTAATTAATGCAACTTATATGTTTGGAATTTTGTAAAATAGACATCATTTTTGAATTCGGAATATCAATTATATCTTAGGGTGAAATTTTGGCCTTGTTCTGAAAAACTTCAATTTTTTATGAATAGTGAAACCACTAAGTGGTAGTTAAATAACTGATTTTTCGTTTAAATGAAATATTACCACTTCTGTGATTTGATTTTCAAAAATCCAACATACATGGTTTCCATTAAGAAGTAAAATGTGGTTCAATGAGATTAAAATATTTTTTTGGTGAATAGTAACTTTTAAGTTCTTAATCGCGATTAGAGGTAATTAGTGTAGTTTAAGGTACAAATAATGTTTTAATAATATGAGATGAGCATGACACTTGTCCTACTCCTATTGGATGAGTCATGACTGACCAAGACAACCCATGGGTCAACTTGGGGACCCCATGGAGCCACTTTAGTTGGAAAATGACATTAATATATATTTATTTAATGTTAAAATTAAATTGACACAAACATGAGTTATTTTACTAAAACAGTTTTTAAGTGGGGTTAAACAAGTCCAAATTTTGACTATAAATATTAATTAGAAAGCTAAAACGATTTCCTACATCATAGTGTTTTTTTTATAATTTTTATACATTAAATAAATTAAATTATTTATGACATCATTATGATGCAGCGATGACCTCATTATTTAACGATTTTAATAAAATGAAAAGATAATGTAAAATATAAGGCTTACACTTGTCCAAAGACTATTGGATGGGTAGATTTAGAACCCTTATCACCTTATCCACGAATTATATAAGTGTCAGACCTTTAGAATCCGAAAAGCATTGTGTAATAATGTAACATTTCAATCTTTCCAAAAGAGCCCCTCCTCTCCACTTATAAAAGGCCCCCACCTCTCCCACCTTATTCACACCTTCACGCCATTTGGCTCGGCCAAACTCTGCCCAAATACTCTCCCAACTTCCCCCTATTACTCCTAGAAGCCTCACTTTGGGAATAACGCTTCTCAAGTAAGCCTTTGGCTCAAATCAAAAAGAGTTACCCGATTTTGAGGTAATGTCTTCTCTAATGTTGTTTTGTTTTATTTTTCTTCTCCAACCCCCTAAACTCTTTTTATTCATTTATTTTGTAACAACACCAGTATCCTCAATATACTAGGATGTTTTTATAATAATTATTCGAGCTACACTTACACACATATACATCTAATGGTTAAAGAACATACGGTTTCTGTGGATGGCGAATTTCTGCCTCACGAAACGATGATTGTTCAACACTCATATAACACATTCAAAGGTGTACATTAAGATGTCACTATATTTATATATGATATATAATGTGTTTAGGTTTTACTTATGCTTCTGTATTTCTCATTTATGGCATACTTTATGATTTCCATTATGGGTAAAACGCGATAATTTCATTTTAGGAAGTGCGGACTACGGCCCCCTCAAAGTGATTTGAATCGTTAATGCCATATGTGGGATGTATAAAGGATGGATTAAATGGTATTATACACTATATTATACTTTAATTATATTATAAATTTATATCATTATGATTCCGTTCCATTAAATACGAAATAGAAATGAAAGTAGCGTTCATGCGTACGTACGGCTTGCCGTCTCCATGAACGGTGCATTTCATTTCTTACCTCTAAATGTTACGTGACATTATGAATGAATGTATATACTGGATATATATCATATATATGATATCTACATCATGAGTATAATTCTGGATATAATGGATATTTCACCACATGAACAACTTGAAATTATAGGAAGTTTATTTTTGACTCAAGTACCAAAGATCGACAAAACGACCGTTATTAACTTAAATAATTACATAATGTTCATATCATTGTAATAAGTGATATAAAAAGGATAATGAAATTGAAAATGGTTCTTAATAAGTTATTTATTAACTCTAGTTTATTATTCAGGAGGTTAAAGAACGGTTGAGTCAAGTCAGACACGAGGTAAGGGAAATTCTAAACCCAATTTCTATTCTTTGGGTTAATCTCCTACTTTGAAATTATGTCACGATATTATTATGTCTTATCTTGTAATTGTAATTTATTTATGTGTAATTATAGTTAATACACATAATATATCTACTTTATTTAAAAAAATGATCTTTGTAAGGGAATTTCTTAACCCAACTTCCATTCTTTGGGTTAATCTCCTACTTTCAAATTATGTCATGATATTATTATGTATTATTTTGTATTCTTTATGTGTACCTATAGTGAATACACATAATATATCTATTTTATTTTAAAAATGATCTTTTTAAGGACTCCGTCTCAATCCCATTTCATTGAGGCATATTTGGTTTTATACACAACTTTCTATTATACGGTGTATAAACCCCTTTGACTTTTACGTTTATTCAAAAGGAATATTTTTTATACGAAGCGTTTTACTAAACGACAAAAAGGGAATGTTTTTCTTTCTGTACTTATGCGGCGACAACGACTTCTCCGCCGCCGTGACCATTATTTGAGTTTCGGCTTCCTCTACAATCCATCATTTTTTTAATGAAAAATAAATACAAAGTTTTAACTTTCTTTTATTTTTGTATTGAAAATGGTTTTGAAAGCATTTTTATTATATCAATGTGTTGTATTGATATCTTGTGATTGAAATGTGGAAATGTTATGTTTCCTTTATCCATGTTTTATGTGATACGATTTTGTTATGGTTTATGATATGTTTAAACCTATTCATATGAGGAATGCATTGGACTTAATAAGTGACGGGTGGAGCCCGCTATAGCTCCTCGATGCATCGGCAGGTCTCATGAGACAAACTAGTGTCTTGGCATGAGGCCTTGACAAAATCTTATTTGTGGTCTTGGCACGAGGCCTTGACTACGTGGTTCTGATAGTCTGGCATTATGCATTCCAGAATTATAAAAGTGGTTATTGATATTTCATGTGATTATTCGACTAGTAGAATATCCATGTGAGTAAGTAAATGGCATTATTTCAGTTTACTTTTTCCATATTATGCTAAAGTTCAAGTTTAAAAGGCTTTTGTTTTAGTTATACAATGCCTTAAATGTTAATGTTTATTTATGAAAGTTTCCGCTATATTGTTATCCTTACTGAGCATCTGAGCTCACCCCTTTCAATGTTTTAATTTTTCCAGGATGTGAAAAAGTATAATATGAATGACCTGCAGGGATAGTTAGAAAAGGATATGAGTGTGTACTATGGAGACTTTGTTATTGAAGTTTTTCACCTTATGATGTAATGTAACATTTATGAATGTATCTAGTGTTTCCAAGGCTACTAAACTAATTGGTCTTTCGATATTTGATCTTTTGTGATCATGCCAATGTTACGAAGTAATGCACCGACTCTGGGTAGCTGGGGTTGGGGCGTTACATAAAATATACCATATAAAAACTAAAATATTTTAACGTAAATAAACCTTCTAAAATTTTAAAGGAACCATCAAATAATTGAGCAGACATAAGGAATAGTAATTATTTTCATGTCATGTATGTTAAAACAAATATTTCATTCAGTTTTTTAGTAAAATGTGAAAATTACATCATTTAGAAAATGATATGAAGATTCCTTTTGAACCATCTTTTAAATATTAAAGAATGGGTTAATATGGATTTAAATAATCAAATAAGAATATAACAACATTATCAAAAAAATAAAAAACTTGAATATGGAAGAAAAAATATTTTCGACCGAAGACAAAAATGAATTCATTTATTCATAAAGATATTTTTCTGTACATTGGAGTACTTAAATTGATTAAATTAAAAGAAAAAAATTATTTTAAAGAAATAAAAAATTATAATAAAATTAATTATTTTCTTGAGAGGTAGATAATAAAATTTCTTCATCTGAAACATAATCATAGACAACCTTTATAAATGATGATACTATAACATTAATCTCTTACTATATTCGCAATGTTCGAATCAAAACATAATGAAAGATATATCCTTATATGGACATGTAAATACATATAATTTTCATGTTAAGAATCGTAATATACATCCTTGGATATTATATAAATCACATAAAAGAAATAAGTGGGGAATATCATATGAGTCTCATAGAAATAAATTTGTATTGAAAATCCCTTACCTAAATTTAGATTTGATTAAAAATCTATTTGAACACATGTATAATAAGTTTATATTTATTCAAATTCTAGAAATGAGTCATATAAATACTTAAACAATCATATATGATCCACTTATTAAACTTCAATACCCATTTATTTATAACTTATCAGTCAAATTCATATTTCTAGGTGTTAAATAATTATTTTTTTCAAGAGAATTTCAGTTTGGTAGTTCCAGTCCTTGGGAATTGATTATGGTTCCATCATATCTAGATTATTAATTATGATATAAATATCATATATATTCATTATATTTTTATTTATATTCTTTCATGGTGATATATATATATAATAAATTACATCATTTATGGAGATGGTAGGTCATACGTACACATAAACATTATTTTCAATTTTCAACGGATGGAATAAAATAAAGATAAATAGTAATTAACCTTTTTAGAATACTTTTTATATCATTTATATTATATATATTCATCAAATATATCAATATTACCATCCATTCAGATTAGAAATGAAAAATGAATCTTATCACTTTTTGTACGTACATATGAACGTTGTGTATAGGAAAGTTTATAAGATAATTTTGTAGTGTTTGGTTCAGATATATAACAAAATGTGATATAATTAAAAGAGAGTATGGGAGTTATTTTATTGAGGTAGGAAATGAAAAATTTGGAATTACTAAAAAGATAAAAATATAGTTCAGTAATTCTCAAGAAAAATTCATCCAAATAGTAAGAGATTTCACAAAAAAGAGTATAAGGTATAAATATCATTATCAATTGAAATATAAAAAGTGTTTCATTTCATTTTAAACATTATATGTTGGTTCAACCCCTTTGTTAACCAATTTTCAACTTAACTGCAATAATGAGTTTTTCAATTTAAAAGGATATAATTTTATTCATAAGATAATAATTATGTCATAAATTGAAAAGGGGGTGTAATTTTTTAATATTTCACATCATACTAGTCATCTTACTTTATTTTTATGGTTTTTAAATTATTTATTAGAATATATTTTAAAATAAAATATCATTAATGTCATTTTTGAAACTATTTAATTAATTTGACTTTAAAGACATAAAAATAGTTATGGAAATCAAATATAAAACTTCAGCACAACCCTAACAAGTTATATTTTTATTAAAAATAATTTACATAATAATTCATCCAAATTTTATTACTTTTAATATTTTTAATATCATTTATTTTATTTTTATATTAATTGAATAAATAATTTGTCGATGTTGTATAAGAACTTAAGGTAATTATTCAATAACTAAAATTTATAAATTAATTACCTTGATAAAAAATAATTCTTATTTGAATTAAACATTCGTGAACAAACTTTTCCTATTTTTATCTTATGTTCATAATTTTTGAGATATTAAATTCAAGAGAGTAACATTTTGTACTTATTCTTTTCATAAATTAATATAGTGAACATAATCAAAGAAACATTGTACCAAGTGGCTATATATTTTAGAAATAGAATGAAATAGATGAAATACATTCATTCAGTAGGACAAAGGCAAGTTTTTCACTACATTATAAGCCTTATTACATTAGTTTTAATGCTAATTAACTGTTTTACATTTATCATGGTAACAAAAAATTACAATTGTTACTATTCATATTAACCAAAAATAAGTGAACTATTTAAAAACATTGGACCTCCAGATTCCAAATATAGAATCCGATTTTAATTATTAAATTCATATAAGAGGTATAATTTAGTTTAAAATTTTACCCAAAATATGTGATGAAAAGCAATTTGTAAGAAAAAATGTTTTCTTAAGTATCAAAATGTTCTTATTCCAAAATAAACCATAAAATTAATTCCAGTGAACATTAACGGATTATTAAAAAAAATTAAAATAATATTACTTTTAAATTGTAACACCCCAAGCTTCTACGGTACGCTTCTCTTTGAATAATGCGATAGCGTGTGTTGTACGCAACACCGAGTTCTAACAACCAATCAAACTAGCCGTTATGAATAGTAATACCTATTTTTTAAAATTATATATATTTTTTATTTCAAAATGGACTTCATTTTTGTATTCGGAATATCTAATTTAGCCTAAGGTGAAATTTTGGTACTTTTCGGATAACTTTCATATTTTGATGAATAGTGAAAGTTACTAAATTTTAATTAAAAACAACTTTTTTAATCAAAATAATTAATAGTGATAAATTATGAATTTTAGTAGTTTAAAAGTATATTTAGAATATATTTTTACCATTTAATATAATGTTGGTAATTGGACATAATTTTACAATTAAACCGAACATAAACAAGTGTCAATCTTTTGATAGTTATTATCTCTTAAAAACACGCTTTTTGTTTTGACAGCGGGAATTAATTTTAAATTAATTTCTGCCACTTCTGTGTTTTGAATTTTGGAAAATGGATTCCATATTTTGAATCAGGATGTTCAAATTGTGTAAATAGGTAACTTTTATTTTTAGACATTTTGAATAATTATTGCGGTAAATATTTTATTTACCATGGTTAAGGGTAAATCCGGTAAATAAGGGTAAAACAATAATATTATAATAATACTAAATTACCCTGAAACGTGTCTTAACCCTATTGGTTGATACATGGTCGACCATGGGCATCTTTGGGTCGATTTTGGGACCCAATGGATCCACTTGTAAGTGATGATGACACTTTATTTTAATTAAGTTAAAATGAATACAAAAATGACACAAGCATATATCTTTTAGCAAAACAATTGTTACATAGGGTTATATATGTTGGATGTTAGATTATAAATATTCATTAGAAAGATAAAAAGATTTCCTACATAATTATATTTTATTTATAATTTTTAGACATTAAATAATGTATTTTATTTATGACACAATGATGATGCAGTAATTACTATAATAGTGAAACATTAAAATAATTGATATTATAAATACCCAAATAAATATAATATGAAACTTTTATTGAATTAAACTAATTTTATAGGATAATAGGATATATTAGGATTGATATAATTGACTTTGTTCGAAGTAATCAATCTTTTATGAGTTTCACAAAAATCAACTATTGAATAGTGTCAAAATTGACATAAAAGAGTTCTTAAAACAAATATTATATTATTAATTGATATTAAATTCCTAAAAATCTAAGGTTCGTCCAAGAGACTTATATCATGATAGTTTAATCATTAATGGACCACTTGGGGGTCTATTGGATGTATATAGTAAGTTTATTAACCATATTATATAAAAATACAAAGAGACATTGTAAAAGTGAAACTAATTAACTTAGAGTTAATACTTAAAGATAAGGTTACTATAAGTACCCAAACCTGTCTAAATTCTATTGGTTGAGTGGTTTTCGACCTATCCCCACCTTAAACTTTGAATAATCAACTTTGGAGCCATTAGAAACCGAATATGAATTTATTATAAATTAATATTTCTAGCTTTTCCAAAGGTGCCCCTCACCACTCTTATAAAAGGGCACTCCTCCTTCTCATTTCTTCACACATTCAAAGCCTTTTGGTTCGGCCAAAATATGCCCCAATACTCTCCCAACATCCCTCACTATAACCTAGAGGACTTAGATGGATCAGAAAGCCAACCTAAGGAGCCCTTTTGATCAAATCAAAAGGAAGAACCCGAAGAAGAGGTAATGTTTTCACCACCCCTTTTCAAGTTCCTTTCTTCTTCCACTTCTTCTTTATTTGTTCTTACCATTTTAAAATAATAACTCCAGTATCTTACATATACTGTGATGTTATTATATATATGGTACAACCATATTCAGTATTCTATCCACCCTTGGAATAACATGTCACCATACGTGCGTACGTACGGCTTACCGTCTCCACGTCGTGGTGTAATTGTTATTCAATATATTATTATTTGGATGGGTATAATAATGATGTGTAACTCATGTAAATAATAAATATAACATGTTAATGATTCTGTATATATGATATACCATCCATTTATATATTATTTTAATATCAAAAGAATGATATTGTCGCTCGTGCGTACGTACGGACTACCGTCTCCACGAACGTGATGAGATTCATTCTCCATCGTATCCATTCAAGTATAATTATCATTTGACGATTTAAAAATGATGTTTAAGGACTTGATATCATTCTAGATATGAATAAGATACAACAAACATGGCTTATGTAACAAAACATATAAAAGAAAATGAGTAAGTTAACACCCAAAACGACGATAATTCTAAGATATTATTAACAAATCAATGTTAAAAGATTATATATGATTTCATATTAATATATATGATTCTTGTATAATTTAATAACAATTATTTCACCATTATACAGGAGTTTAACCTACCCCAACCAATGAAAAGTACAAGGTAAGGGTTATTTCACAATCTCTTCATTATCCGAGGTTGTTTATACGTAATAATCTACTGGGATTTCTTTATCATCCGCATCCATGTTTCTTAGAAATGTATTTAAAAACATATTTATTATTTACAAGAATATGGGTTAAAGTCATTTATACCCTTGTTTTACTTTTTATAAGAGGTTTATAAAGGAATCTTTCCGTCGTTTTCAAAACAAGGTCCTTTTTAACCTTTTCGACAGAATTAAGGTAAGAATGTTTTTTTTAACTTATACGGCGGGTGCGGCTATTTTCCGCCGTTATAAAATCTTCAAAGCTTCCCTTACAAGCTTATAAGAATATTTTCAAAGAAAATTTTTTATTTTATATGGATCTTAAATGATTTCAAAATAAAAGGAGATATTTCTTTAAAAAGAATTTTGATTTCATCTATGTCAACATCCTTTGATGGATTTTAAGATTATTTGAAGTTGATTTATTATGATACAAAACTTCTATATTGTATTGAAGGTTTTGTGATATGTTTGACTGTGGATGTGCTATTTTTATACCATTCATAGTTTATGGAGAAAGTATTGACATTTCGTATGCTAGTTTTAATACGAATGTTTATGTTATGTTTAAACCTTTTCATATGGGAATGCATTGGACTTAATATGTGATGGGTGGAGCCCGCTATAGCTCCTCGATGCATCGGTAGGTCTCATGAGACAAACTAGTGTCTTGGCACAAGGCCTTGACAAAATCTTATTTGTAGTCTTGGCACGAGGCCTTGGCTATGTGGTTATGATAGTCTGGCATTATGCATTCCATCATTATGAAAGTGGTTATTGATTTTGCATGTGACTATTCGATTAGTAGAATAACCATGTGAATAAGTAAATGGCATTATATCATTTTATTTATGCCATACTATGTTAAAAGTTCAAGTTTAAAAGGCTTTTGTTTTAGTTATACATTGCCTTAAATGTTTATTCTTATTTATGAAAGTTTCCTCTATATTGTTATCATTACTGGGCATTTGAGCTCACCCCTTTTCTATGTTTTATTTTTCCCAGGAAGTGAAGAAGTAAATTATGAATGACCTGCAGGGATATTATGTGGGGATATGAGTGTGGATTATGGAGACAATATGTTATTGTAGTAGTTTTTCATTTTATGATGTAATGTAAGACTTGTGAATATATCTAGTGTTTCCAAGACTACTAAACCAATCGGTCTTTCGAGATTTGATCTTTCTTGTGATCATACCAATGTTATGTAATAATGCACCGACTCTGGGTAACTGGGGTCGGGGCGTTACAGTTGGTATCAGAGGAAGTTTAGTACAAACCTTGGAAGCTACATTTAGATAAACTCTGATTAGAGCACGTAGACCTAAGATGAACTTTGAGGATTAGTATAGAAGAACTTCCTAGAATTTTGGTATTGTAGAGATTTTGTGAGTTTTCCGAGCAATACATCCCTGTCTGGATACGAGCAGGTAGAGGCGGCTCTGGCACAGATGTACCTAGGGGTAAAACCCAAAAACACCGCTTTGAGCTAGACTCGAACGGGAACTGGTGCACGACAACGGGCCTTGCTGCACTCTTGGTTACGACACTCCCGGGGGATATGCTTAGGATAACTCTCATTTTTATTTACAAATAATTTTTAAGGGATTATGAGTATATACTTACTCAAAGAAAACATTCTTATGATTATGGATTATATCCATAAATAGTTCAATTTATGTTAAGTGTTTTATAAGTATGGGATTATGTATTTTGATTCATAAACTGATCTAGTTTATGCCATTGTTTAGAAATGGCGCCTAGTGGAAGAAATGGAAACCGTATCAATGCACGCACTCCATGTAGGGATTGCCCTCCTACTCAAGATAATTATAGTGGAGCTGGTGATGCAACTGGAGCCGATCAGCTAATCACCATATTGGGACAACTTACTCAGGTTATGAATAATAACCTTACCCATATGGAGCACCCTGATCCGCAGCGTGGAGGATCAATGTTAGATCGATTCATGAGGCAACAATCACCAACGTTCAATGGGAGTACAAATCCCTTAGTAGCTGAGCAATGGATATTTTCCCTAGAGAAAATATTTCAGGCTTTGGGGAGCAGTGAAAGGGAAAAAGTTATCATGGAAGTTTACCGCCTCACTGGAGATGCTGATCAATGGTGGTCATTGATTCAAAATATGAAGGAAGATGATGAAGTATCAAATATGGAATGGAGGGAGTTCAAAAATCTGTTTTTAGAAAAATACTTTCCTCGCGACCATCGAGCAGATATGGAAAGGCAATTTCTAAGTCTGATCGTGATCCCTGTTTTACTTCAAGATTCTGGAAAAGTCTTCAGAAATCCCTGGATAATGAACTTCATTTGAGCACTGCATACCACCCTCAGACAGATGGACAATCAGAACGGACTATTCAAACCTTAGAAGACATGTTGAGATCTTGCTCACTTGACTTTCAGGGTATGTGGGATCAATATTTACCTCTGGTAGAATTTTCCTATAACAATAGCTTCCATTCGAGTATTCAGATGGCACCATATGAAGCGTTATACAGAAAGAGATGTCGTACACCAACCTGTTGAGATGACGTTGGTGAAAGAAAACTTGTAGGCACAGAACTGGTGGAGGAAATAGTGGAAAAGGTGAAAGTAATCCAAAATCACATCAAAGCAGCTCAAAGTAGGCAGAAGAGCTATGCCGATAATCGAAGGAAGGATTTGGAATTTCAAGTCGGTGATCATGTTTTCCTGAAGGTATCTCCGTGGAAGGGAGTCATACCTTTTGGTAAGAAAGGTAAATTGAGTCCCAGGTACATCGGACCTTTCGAAATTCTAGAACGAATTGGGGTTGTAGCTTACTGATTGGCAATGCCGCCAAGTCTCTCCAAAGTTCACGATGTGTTCCACGTATCTCTGTTGAGGAAATACATGCCTGATCCAACGCATGTACTCACCTATGATGAATTAGAACTGGAACCCGATCTTTCCTATTGTGAAGAGCCCGTCAGGATTCTTGATACGAGATAACAAGTACTGAGAAACCGGACGACGCGTCTGGTAAAAGTTTTGTGGAGAAACCATAAGATGGAAGAGGCAACGTGGGAACCCGAGGAACTTATGATGAAGAACCACCCGAGTCTTTTCATGTGATAGTATTCTAGAAATTTCGAGGATGAAATTATTTGAAGGAGGGGATAATGTAACACCCCAAGCTTCTACGGTACGCTTCTCTTTGAATAATGCGATAGCGTGTGTTGTACGCAACACCGAGTTCTAACAACCAATCAAACTAGCCGTTATGAATAGTAATATCTACTTTTTAAAATTATATATATTTTATATTTCAAAATGGACTTCATTTTTGGATTCGGAATATCTAATTTAGCCTAAGGTGAAATTTTGGTACTTTTCGAATAACTTTCATATTTTGATGAATAGTGAAAATTACTAAATTTTAATTAAAAACTACTTTTTTAATCAAAATAATTAATAGTGATAAATTATGAATTTTAATAGTTTTAAAGTATATTTAGAATATATTTTTACCATTTAATATAATTTTGGTCATTGGACATAATTTTACAATTAAACCGAACATAAACAAGTGTCAATCTTTTGATAGTTATTATCTCTTAAAAACACGCTTTTTGTTTTGACAGCGGGAATTAATTTTAAATTAATTTCTACCACTTCTGTGTTTTGAATTTAGGAAAATGGATTCCATATTTGGAATCAGGATGTTCAAATTGTGTAAATAGGTAACTTTTATTTTTAGACATTTTGAATAATTACTGCGGTAAATATTTTATTTACCATGGTTAAGGGTAAATCCGGTAAATAAGGGTTAGGAAATAATATTATAATAACACTAAATTACCCTAAAACATGTCTTAACCCTATTGTTTGATACCTGGTCGACCATGGGCATCTTTGGGTCAATTTTTGGACCCCATGGATCCACTTGTAAGTGATAATGACACTTTATTTTAATTAAGTTAAAATGAATACAAAAATGACACAGGCATATATCGTTTAGAAAAACAATTGTTACATAGGGTTATATATGTTGGATTTTAGATTATAAATATTCATTAGAAAGATAAAAAGATTTCCTACATAATTATATTTTATTTATAATTTTTAGACATTAAATAATTTATTTTATTTATGACACAATGATGATGCAGTAATTACTATAATAGTGAAAAATTAAAATAATTGATATTATAAATACCCAAATAAATATAATATGAAACTTTTAATGAATTAAACTAATTTTCTAGGATAATATGATATATTAGGATTGATTTAATTGACTTTGTTCTAAGTAATCAATCTGTTATGAGTTTCACAAAAATCAACTATTGAATAGTGTCAAAATTTACATAAAAGAGTTCTTAAAACAAATATTATATTATTAATTGATATTAAATTCCTAAAAATCTAAGGTTCGGCAAAGAGACTTATATCATGATATTTTCATCATTAATGGACCACTTGGGGGTCTCTTGGATGTATATAGTAAGTTTATTAACCATATTATATAAAAATACAAAGAGACATTGTAAAAGTGAAACTAATTAACTTAGAGTTAATACTTAAAGATAAGGTTACTATAAGTACCCAAACCTGTATAAATTCTATTGGTTGAGTTGTTTTAGACCTATCCCCACCTTAACCTTTTAATAATCAACTTTTGAGCCATTAGAAACCGAATATAAATTTATTATAAATTAATATTTCTAGCTTTTCCAAAGGTGCCCCTCACCCCTCTTATAAAAAGGCACTCCTCCTTCTCATTTCTTCACACCTTCAAAGCCTTTTGGTTCGGCCAAACTCTGACCAAATACTCTCCCAACATCCCTCACTACAACCTAGAGGCCTTAGTTGGATCAGAAAGCCAACCTAAGGAGCCCTTTTGATCAAATCAAAAGGAAGAACCCGAAGAAGAGGTAATGTTTTCACCACCCCTTTTCAAGTTCCTTTCTTCTTCCACTTCTTCTTTCTTTGTTCTTACCATTTTAAAATAATCACTCCAGTATCTTACATATGCTTTGATGTTATTATAAATATGGTACAACCATATTCAGTATTCTATCAACCCTTTGAATAACATGTCACCATACGTGCGTACGTACGGCTTACCGTCTCCACGTCGTGGTGTAATTGTTATTCAATATATTATTATTTGGATGGGTATAATAATGATGTGTAACTCATGTAAATAATAAATATAACATGTTAATGATTCTTTATATGTTATATACTATCCATTTATATATTATTTTAATATCAAAAGAATGATATTGTCGCTCGTGCGTACGTACGGACTACCGTCTCCACGAACGCGATGAGATTCATTCTCCATCGTATCCATTCAAGTATAATTATCATTTGATGATTTAAAAATGATGTTTAAGGACTTTATATCATTCTGGATATTAATAATATACAACAAACATGGCTTATGTAACAAAACATATAAAAGAAAATGAGTAAGTTAACACCCGAAACGACGATAATTCTAAGATATTATTAACAAATCAATGTTAAAAGATCATATATGATATCATATTAATATATATGATTATTGTATAATTTAATAACAATTATTTCACCATTATACAGGATGTTAACCTACCCCAACCAAGTAAAAGTACAAGGTAAGGGTTATTTCACAATCTCTTCATTATCCGAGGTTGTTTATACGTAATAATCTACTGGGATTTCTTTATCATCCACATCCATGTTTCTTCGAAAAATATTTCAAAACATATTTATTGTTTACAAGAATATGGTTTAAAGTCATTTATACCCTTGTTTTAATTTTTATAAGAGGTTTATAAAGGAATCTTTCCGTCTTTTTCAAAACAAGGTCCTTTTTAACCTTTTCGACAGAATTAAGGTAAGAATGTTTTTTTAACTTATACGGCGGGTGCGGCTATTTTCCACCGTTATAAAATCTTCAAAGCTTCCCTTAAAAGCTTATAAGAATATTTTCAAAGAAAATGTTTTATTTTATATGTATCTTAAATGATTTCAAAATAAAAGGAGATATTTCTTTAAAAAGAATTTTGATTTCATCGATGTCAACATCCTTTAATGGATTTTAAGATTATTTGAAGTTGATTTATTATGATACAAAACTTCTATATTGTATTGAAGGTTTTGTGATATGTTTGACTGTGGATGTGCTATTTTTATACCATTCATAGTTTATGGTGAAAGTATTTACATTTCGTATGCTAGTTTTAATACGAATGTTTATGTTGTGTTTAAACCCTTTCATATGGGAATGCATTGGACTTAATATGTGACGGGTGGAGCCCGCTATAGCTCCTAGATGCATCGATAGGTCTCATGAGACAAACTAGTGTCTTGGCACAAGGCCTTGAAAAAATCTTATTTTTAGTCTTGGCACGAGGCCTTCGCTATGTGGTTATGATAGTCTGGCATTATGCATTCCATCATTATGAAAGTGGTTATTGATTTTGCATGTGATTATTCGATTAGTAGAATAAGCATGTGAATAAGTAAATGGCATTATCTCATTTTATTTATGCCATACTATGTTAAAAGTTCAAGTTTAAAAGGCTTTTGTTTTAGTTATACATTGCCTTAAATTTTTATTCTTATTTATGAAAGTTTCCGTTATATTGTTATCCTTACTGGTCATTTGAGCTCACCCCTTTTCTATGTTTTATTTTTCCCAGGAAGTGAAGAAGTAAATTATGAATGACCTGCAGGGATATTATGTGGGGATATGAGTGTGTATTATGGAGAAAATATGCTGTTGTAGTAGTTTTTCATTTTATGATGTAATGTAAGACTTATGAAAATATCTAGTGTTTCCAAGACTACTAAACCAATCGGTCTTTCGAGATTTGATCTTTCTTGTGATCATACCAATGTTATGTAATAATGCACCGACTCTGGGTAATTGGGGTCGGGGCGTTACATAAATCATTTTAAATTCAAATTATAATTTTTAATTTCTTAAAATAAAAATACAGTTTTCAATCAAAATCAGAATTTTTACTATTCATTAAAAAATAAAATTTTTTAGAAAACTCTAAAACGTTCCCTCTAAGATAATTTTAGAATGATGATTTAAAATATGGTGAAAATTTTTTAAAATAAATTTTATAGAAAATTTTGAAATTAATAATAATATTTTTTCAACAAAAATAAATAAAAACCTTTTTAGAGGGAAAATTAATTTTTAAAGTATATAGTGATTTTACTAAAAAATAGTAATTATTAATCAATATGTTTTTTTATTCAAAAATATTATACACAATACTAAAAAATTGGTTACTCCTATTCATTAAACCAATTTAATATCTTGGTTAAAATGGTATATTATATTGTAGTTTGTAATGAAACAACTTGAAATGCTATCAAAACCAACATCTAATTCAATTCACCACTAACTTGGAGAGTGTTACTAGTCTATATGGGATAAAGATAAGAAACTGGTATCTTAAAATAACCTTGGAGAATTATATCTACCACATTATAAAACAATAATCAAAGTACACTGTAGAAACAACCTCGAATAAACAAAATGGTGTGTACAAGTTAGGGTCTAAAGAGACAATATAAAAACTAAAAGCAAAACATGGCAACCAAAACCCATCTTCTAGGGGTCTATAACCACCAACCATGTCTCAATTTAATTTACCTTTTTCACCCTACCATGAACCCAAAAAGTATGACTTGATAAAAAACCTTCTGTAAGATTATAAATGTTGTAAACACCAAACACTACAAGAGGGGTGTGAGCTATAGATCTCAATAGGATTCCACCAAATATTCTATGAATCCACTTCATAAAGTAATTAAAATATGATAAAATTGGATTCTAATAAATATAATACAAATATTATTTTAAAAATAGCGATTTAAACATTTTAAAATCATTTATCAAACCAAATCTGTAAAACATTCCATTTCACCATTTTAAAACTAAACATTTTTTGAAAATATTTGAAAAACAATTAATAAGAAAAAGTTATAAAATCAATAAATAATGAGAATAATCACCTAATATCAAAATATATTCAAGAGTCAATTTAATAGAGATAAGTGAATAATAACAATAAATAGATCAATCAATACTTGTAATCAATTAAGAAAGGAAACTCTAGTGCAGAGTAGTGGAAATAAGGTCATCATGTATTGAGTAACATGTATACTGATGTTATGGGTAAAAAATAATCATGATTTTGAGTATAAATTATAATATCTAATAAAAAATCACCATGACTAATCATTAGGCTAACATCTACTCTCATGGATCTCAAGCAAACCAGCACCACACACACCAACTTTCCTAGTCGCACATCTATAGTCAGAACCTTTCATGTTCTCAATGGATCCACTAGATAGGGTGTGATTATACTAATGAATCATATATCTAGGTCATCCCAACTAACTATCCAGGTTCCCATGACTAGTCAAAAGAGGTTAGTGATATAATGAAGTGATGAGGATCATATCGAGGATCCTAACCAATATCAATCATGGCCTCATGGCCTCAACATTTAAATCATGGTCACATGACATCAAATCACATATCACTCTTACTCCCAATATCCCTCTAATTAAATAACCCCTTTTTCAACACCCATCAGTGCAATGTACAAGAATTAATCAAGTATTATTAAGAGACAATTACAAGAAAGTATCATCATTAATTACCAACTATGCCATCAAACATCATCAATTATATTAAAAACATTTAAAAATGAAATATTTAAAAAAGATATCCATACCAGCTTCCTTTTACAAATCATCATGGTAATTTCAAATGGGACTTTAAAAAAATATTTTCACTCAAAACAGCACAAATGAATTTGAGGAAGTTCCAAAATTATAAAATTATGAATATCAATTAAAAATATTTTTTACAACCTATTTACAAGTTAATAAATCACTCATTTCAAATAACCCAAGAACACATATTTCAAAATAATGATAAAATCATTCAAATAGGGATCCTATTCATTTCATAAATTCAACAATTTAAAACTATATAAAAAATATCAAATAGTTCAACTTTTTTATTCAAATTAATGAATTTCACTTTAGAAACCAAAATTGGGCCTAACCCCTCACTTTCCACAAGGTAACCTTGAAAAACCCTTTCAATGGTAATTAAAATCAATATAGAATTCAACAATATATATAATTGTCCTGCTTAATAAAAATCTATTGATTAATTATTCAGAAATAAGCACTCAATTTTTAGTGTAGTCATTTTATTCTTCAAAAATACGCTTTCTTCAAAAATGGTTTTTATTCATTTTTTGGAGGAAATATTGTAATTAATTTCTTTAAAATTTATAAATTTTATTTAATAAATAGGATATCATTTTTTAAATTGTCATAACAAAATTATATTAGAGTGAAATTTTGATATTTTTCTTAAAAGATTGATTTTTTAGTGAAGAGTTAAAAATATCGATTTTATATAAACCTATCTTTTCTTTTCATATATTTCTAAGTTCCTATTTCATTTTGAATTGGTTTTCAAATTTTTATCAGTTAAAATCCATTAAAAAATACAATTAAAGTCATTTTAGTTTAATTTATGCTTAATTTTGGTATAAAACAATTTTATACTAAAAATGCATTTTTCTAGAAAATCTTTTTTCATCGTGTTATGTGGTTTTATTTTAAATATGATTCCTATTAATTTTAGAAATTGAATTCTTTAAAATGGAATTAATATTTTTAATTATCATATCCAAATGAAATTAATATTTCAACTTCATTTTTCATCATAATGAATAGTAACCATTGTAAAATGTATCACTACAATAAAAGGTATATTGGGTTAACCGGGGTTAAAACTAATGTGAAAATGATTTAAAATCACCCTAAAACTTGACTGTCATATATTTTATTAGTTTCATTCAACCAACCCATTAACATATAAAAAATATTTCATTTTGGCACCATTTATATTTAATAAATACATTCATATTTTAAAGAATATTTCCAAATTGTCACTTTCTTGATTTTAATATCTCTAATATGTTTTCACATGGATAAAAAAAGTTATGAATAGTGAAAAGGTAATTTTGAGAATTAATAATTTTATTTTTTGATGGTAATTTATTTTTAATATTTAGTTATGATATAATTACCTTAAATTCTTACGTAACTCTGACATAGTGTTTGTGAATGTAGTAAAAAAATTAAGTAAATGATTTTAAAATCTTACAAAGTGATAATCCTTGTATGAGTTATGGTCTTCCATGAAATTTTTAGAGAAATATAATATATTATTGATGTTCAAAAAATTTATATTTTAACAACATTACTATATTGATATTTTTTGTAAACTAAATTATGTGAATAATATTTTAAATGAATTTTATGGTATTTTATGTTGAATAATATTTTATTAAATTATTTAAAATTAAAAAAAAAAATTATCATTAGAGAATTTAATGGATATGGCCACGAATATCCACAATTTTAAATTTATGGGTCACTTTTCCTTATATGTTAAGTTTATTTAACCCTAAAGAGTAAAAAATATTGTTGTTGTAGTAATCATTAAAAGGATTAATATAAGGTTAAAATTAAGAGATATTGGATAAATATAACAAAAACTTGTATAAATTTTATTTCATGATATTATTTTTACTTCTTTATATATCTTTTCTAATAAATATATAATTTTAGGGCCATTTGAACATGAAAATTAATTTATATTAATTTAATTATTTAATTTATAATATCACATCTTTTACCCAGGTATATCCCTCTTTGAGTTTTCATTTGAACCACTTTAAAACTTGGTGAAACATTTAGATTTTGGTAAGTGATCCCCATTATTAGCTTAAAATTGTGTTTTGGTGTTTTATAGGGTCTTAGATAATATGTACTAACAGAGGATCGTAGCAGTTAGAGGTGGATTGCAATTCTGGAGAGATTATAGATCCACCAGCTTGTCGGTGCAGTCTACCAGCAAACCAGTGGGCAGTCTAGTAGCCTATTTAGGCTACAGAATCCCTTCTAGCTAGCTGGTGATATAAACAAGCAAGTTTGGGGTATAATGATAACGGGTCTCTTCTAGAATACCCACTAGCAACTCATTGTAAAATCCTCTGACCAACCGGTGGGTTATCCAGTAGCATGATAAGGATACAAGAGCCACACCGGCTAGCTGGTGAGACTCTAGGTCTAGGGAAAATGGGAATCCTACATGAGACCCACTAGCCACCAGTGGGAACCCACCAGTTGACCATTAGGGTTATCGGTCTTATTGGTACACTGGAGTACACCACCTGTTCACCGATGGTGTGAGGCTAGGTCAGGATTATAAGGGGTTGTGATGTAATTTTTCACCCTTAAACACCATATTAATACTAATTAACCTTTTTTAGAACCTAACTCAATATTTAGGAATCTGTTGGATTCTTTAGAGATTTTTTAACTTCTCAAATTATTCTCCTTTTATCTTTTATCCATTCTTTAATTAGAATATCCAAAATCGATGAGTTCTTCTTGGTATTGATGGAATTTTGTTATCTTCTTCTCTAATATCCTTCTTCCAACCTTGAAAAGGTGATGTAAATACTTTCAATATAGTATTTTTATGCCGTTCATAGATCTGTACTCTTTATCAGTTCCCTCTTCTTCTCCAATCTTGAGTTAGTTGTTCTAAGTCATTTCTATAAGGTTTATTTCGGTATTTCTAGTATATGCAGCATGTGAAATCATGTCATCACTCCATGAGAGAAACCAAATATAAATGGTAACCCAGTTAATTTTATAAATATTTATACCTTGAACAACCATGGATCCCTTTAGGTCTATTGGAATTGAGACCAAACTTACGACCACCAGATAAGTGATCTTTGAACATCTATTGAATTTGGATTATTTAAATTGAATTTTCTTAACATGGAATTTGGAATGACAAAGTACTTGGGTAATTATCATGAATTTAAATAAAATGACTTGACATGATTAATTGGAATTTAATTGTATTAGGCATTATAAACTAATGAAATATGGTTATAATTGAATGAGAATAATTAATGGGTTTAATTAGTACTTAAAATGAATAGTAGTAATTATGATGATAATTGGTAGCTTGGATCAATGAAATAAGTAGTTTTTAAATTATGAATTAGATGTATTAAAAAATGTGTCATGTAATGACATGTTTGATATTTTTACTTCTTATTCAGGTGTTTGTTTCTTGGAATATTTTTTTGAAATATCTCTTGATTGTTTGTGATTCAAGATGGTGGGATATTACATGACTTGTTAATATTTTGTACTTTATGAATTATGCTTGTGTTTGGTACTTTAAGGAATGGTTTGTTATACCTAAGGTAATGTTTCATGGTAATGTTACCACCAAAGGGTAAGATTCATGGTATTAAATACCATATGAGGTTAAGATACATGGTTATGGGCCACCTAAGGGTAATATACATGGTCATGTGGTTTCCTAAGGGTGAGATGGATGTTTACTTGAGGGAGAGATTCACTAGTTCAGGAAAAAATATGGGAAAATCTCTTTTAAGAGGATATTCTACCAATGATATGGGTGATTAATCCTAGGTAGGATAATACACCACTTGCTAGAGACATCTGGAAAAGAGCATAAGAAGGTTTGGAGAACCCCCACCATCACTCTAGAGCTCAAGTGCTGGTAGGGATACTTAATGTCCAGTATTAATTTATGAATTAATTCCTTTTTTATTATATTTGTTAATTCAGTAATTATTTATAATCGTTATAATTATACATTGTGGGTTTTTTCCTACTAAATTTTACTCACACCCTATTTAGGAAACATTTGGTGCCTTAGTTGATTTCATGGATGTAGGTATGGATAAGGGTGAGTCACCTTTCATTGATTAATGACTTACTGGATGGGTCTGAATCTTAGAGATGGGATCAGTAATGTGGTATAGAACTGGGTATTTTGGAGTCTTTTTATCAAGTTTGTTTAGAATTTTTATTATATGTCATTAGTTACATTCATCATGTCATGAAATGGTATCTATTATTATTTGTATTATTTTGATTTTTCCTTTATTCGACTTGGGTTTTAGGTTTGATTATTTATATTATTTCCATTGTTACTGCTCCTTTTTACCCGAGGATATAGTGTCTCCACTATTTTCACTATACCCTTGTTTCTAGTTAAAACCTCTAGCATACAGGGAGGCATACCTGAGGTATCGTAGCTACCCATATCAGCCATGTGTGGGAGAAATGAGACAAGGATGTTGAAAAGTGGTATAAGATCCTAGGTATTGTTTATATTACATATTCGTTAATAATTTTAAATAACTTCCATCATATAATTTTCACATAAAAATGATTAATTCTCAATCAATATTCGAGTTCTGATCATAAACACATAAGAAGAGCATTGTTTGAGTTCATTTAATTAAACTTCAGTTTAATGTTTTGATCATATATTTCAACACGATAATTAAAAATATGATATTTTTATTTTTTATTTTTCTTTATTAAAATTACAATATATAATTTGGATGTATCATTGGCCAATTTGGCCAATTAGAGGGCCACATGGACCAATAAGAATGCCCAATAAATCTGTTGAGAAAACTGGACCAGCCATGATGATACAATGTTTGGGCTCAATACAGAAGCCCCAACTTGATGAAACTATGGAATATATTCTTTAATATAATCAATAATCATGGATCAAAATTTCTAAGACCCAAGTCCACCAAAAAGGGGCCCAAATGATTCTTGTAAGTCCAGCCCGCCATTCTAACCTGGAATTAAAAACAGATAACATTATTGACTTTTCTCCCAATTGAGTTGTCAAATTTATCTAAGATTTTGTGTTTTCAAAACTTATATATATAAGGAATAATTTTTAGAATAAATGGATTTTATTTTATTTTATATTCCAAGTCTTAAATAAATTAACATTAATACCAAATAAAACCTCGACACAAAAATGGACAACGGCACATGGTTTACTAAAATAACCATAACTTTGGATCCAAAAGTCCATTTTCCACCAAATTTAGTGGGTGTAATTTCCACATATTTATAAAAACATTAATAGGAAAATAAATCTATATTCTACTATATAAATGTTCAAACATTCAATCCAGGTGGAGAGGAATATTTGGAGTGCAAAGAATCCACCACCTTATGCTATAAATACATTCCCCTCTTCTCCTTGAAAGTGATTGGAATTTCAGAAAAGAGGAGGATATTTTGTCACAATGAAATCCTTTCAAAATTTTTATTATGACCTTATGAACTCAAGTTTTCACTTGGAGAACATTCCTCCTCTCTTTGTTTTTATATTCTTTTCTGTTCATTATTATTTGTAATTTTGTAAGAGTTTTGTGGTAATTTTGTTTCAATATTAATGACATTTTATTCATAATCTATTATGATCATATAAATTAGGTATTTTAATATTAATTTTATTAAAATAGTTTAAATAAAGTTTATAACCATCCTCTTCTTTCTCTTTCTCATTCAATCAAAATTGTGTTTTGACCTCTCTCCACATTTTTTGTCTGTGTTCGGTGCACCGCTCTTTTCTTGTCTCATTCTTTTTATTTTATTTTTAATCCATCACTATAAACATTACAACCATATTATTAACCACCCAAAAACTGAGTAAATATTACATTTGGGTGAGTCATAATTTTTGGATATTAAGTGATTGAGATCTTTTGTTTGGTGAGTATTCTTTACTTTGGCATTGTGTATGTTAAACAAAAAATATCTTGGATTAATGACATGTTCTGTTTAATGTGTGGATTACACGGATTATTGGAACCATAAATACACTACCAAAAACAATTTTTTATTGATATTAAAACCATAATTAAGTTAATACTTGGATTAAATCTTTAACACTTGATAATTAAGATAAAAATCATCTTGTGAAGTGGGTGTTAATTTAATGAAATATAAATAAAACCTCAAGGATATATTAATCTTAAATACCCAATAATGAACTTTCCCCAACATTTATAAAGTTATCAAATAAAACAACATTCAAGAATCAATTGAATTAATCTCTTTAAACACACCCCCCTCCAATATGAAACAAAAACAATCAACTATTAAAAAAAGTACTATCATAGAGGATTCAACCCGAGTTACACTATACACTTTACCAGAGCACCATCACTTTGAAAATTTTATAGGATAAAATTATTCACCCCTCAATTTTCTATTTATTTATTATTTTGAAAATGTAGGAAGGATACTAGGATGTGTCAAGGCTTTGTAATGAGATCGTGCATGAGAGTACCTAACCCATGTGCAAGGGAAAACAAAAGTACCCAAGGATGGGACTGTTTCTCTTAATGTTTACTTGTTATCATTTTGATGTTATTTCACCATGGGTGATTCACAAGTTGTTTAATGTTACTATTTATTAAGATTTTACTTAAGGGATGGAATGGTACAAAATGAGTATGCATGCATCATAGTTTCCACATAGGATATATGATGATTCACATTGTTCATGCTAGGGACATATTTTTCTCGCATGTGACATATCTATCTATATAAATTTTGAAATGTGAACCCTTGATATATCTGATAAAAACGAATGAAAGAAACTATTATGATATCTCAATTCACTTATTAATTTATGTTATTAAGTAACCTTGTGTTAGTTCGTACATGTATCTCCTTATCCTTCTATTTATAAACATGTTTCACATCCAGTGATCTGAGGAGTATTTTAACCTAATAGAAAAAATTGCATGGCTTCATCTTCGGCTGGAGTGTTAAGAAAACAGTAACCAAGACACCCATTACATAGCGTAGTTATAACTTCCTATGGCTCTAGGGAATCAAATAGACAAAACATTTAATGGGAGATTCTTACAGTTCATAAGATCCATTGTGAGGGAGACTCCACAAGTTGATCCTTCAATGATTGAGATGATGAGAGATTTCTTGCTGGATTCAATGGAGAGGGAGGTCCCCAGGCAGCCTAGTTCTATATTGAGACTTTCTAGATGATCATTAAGCATCTAGAGACACCAATATATATAAGGGTGAAACATTCTATCTATATTCTTTGAGGAACATCCAAGTGCTGCTGGGATATCACAGAATAAGTTGGATAGAAGGATGATATATTCTAGAAGGGATTCGAGGTGAAGTTCTTGAGGCACATTTTTTTAAATATTTCAGGGATAAGATGGATCAAGAGATCATTCACCAAAACTTGGGAACCATGTGAGTGATGGAATATTTTTTGTGTTCACGGATCTATAGAGCCTATATTTTTCATTGGTATTTGATGATATCAGAAGGGTGAAGAACATCTAGGATGGGATTCATTATGAGATAAAGTCTCGTGTCAATGTATTTCACCTAGAAAACTTCACTGAGGGGATGAATTAGGATCTCATCAATAAAGGTAACATAAAGGAGTCCATTAGTGGATATTATATACTCCCAATAATATGGTTGGGGATAACCTATCCTGGTGGTATGAAGACTCTCTATGATAGTTATCATTGAGGCAGGGGCTAGAAGAGTAGCCAAGGGAGAGGGCAGTCATCTCAGGAAAACATCCTGATACAATTCTATCAGTGTGGAGGGAATGGTAATAAGTGAAAATAGTATTATCACCCAAATATGTAGTGTCTTACTTGTATCAGTAGAGTAGTGGTAGAGGATCAGGTTGAGTTTCAAAGTCTAGGAATAAATTAGAAACCCTTTAGCAGTCAGGTGGATGGAGTTCCATCGGACGATCAAGCCAAGGTAGGTGATGTGGTACCTAGAATTAGAAGTAGTATTTTCATCTATATGGTGTATCTCAGGGTAGGAAAATGAGATCCCATGGTAGAGTGATGATTTAATTACATTCCATACAACCTACTCCATCCAGTCTGGATACGGGACCTTCCACATTCAGAGCGATGATTCTAGTATTATCTACTCATTACTATTCTTTATTTGATACAACAGCATTGCATTCCTTCACATATGATAAATTCTACAATTATTTTGGTTTGTTTATAGATAATTTAAATGGTATTATGAAAATAAACACACTATTAGAAGTATGTTTAGAGTGTATCAGATGCAACAATGTGTGTTCTCTTGAATTTGGTGGCTATCATTTCTTTTGGGACCTATTGATGATAGAGGTGCTAGGATTCAATTTTATTTTGGGTATATATTATCCAGTTCTATACTAGTCTCATATTGAATATTATTGGAGGTGAGTGAATTTTCAATCACTTGAAGAGGGAAGCTAGATCCATCAGGGTGAATGGGATCTTCATAATGGTCATGTAAGACCAATTCAGTGTAGCTTGGGTTGTCTTATAACCAAGATAGAGAGCCTTATTTTGGATGATTATGAGTTGAATCAGATAATGATTCCTCTAGTAGTAGACCAATTTCATGATGTCTTTCATAAGGATTTATTTATCATATCCCTTGAGTGGGATATCAATTTCACAATCAAGTTGATGCTGGGAGATGATCTAGTTTCTATAGAACCTTATAGGAGGGCACTGGTAGAACTCCATGAGTTAAAAATATAGTTGGAAGATCTGGAGGCAAAAGCATTCATATGACAAGCAACTTCACTATGGGATTCTCCAATGATTTTCTCCAAGAAGTATGATTAGAATTTAATATTATGTGTAGATTATTAGATATTCAACTTATAACTACCTAGAATTTTAATATATAGATATCATATCTTAATAGATGAATATTCATTACACAACTTAGTAATCCATGCCAGAAGCGTATAAGTCTAGTTCGTTTGGAAACCTAGACATATATACAAATGGTTCATAAAAAAATCTACATAATCTCCCACTAAGTCCTTCATAACTAGAACCCTCCTTAAACATATCATACTAAGTACCTTTATTCATAACTTGAGAAAGAAAACATAAGACAGGGTGATCTCAGATTCTTGGTAAGGGTAAAATATGGAGATATCAATGATCACATAAGAATATCATGATCAAAAACGTATGATATATTGATATTAACATTTTAAATCTATACCCTATATATCATATATCATAATCTTGAGTCATTTCATAAATATTGGGAGACTATAAGATTAGAATCTTAAAGGAATCAAAGAACATGAACCATGAGAGCAAAACATTGGCATAATACATTGAATTGGGGAATACACATAAGTATAGAGAATAATTTTCTTAATATTGAAGGATCTTTTTCAAGACTGTCATAGTGAATGGTTTTACTCCCCAAACTTTTATAGTGGTCAAGGTTCACTCTCAAAACTATCATAGTGGAAAAAGTTCCTTACTAAACTAGCCTCACTCCCCATTCTAATCATATTTGTCTTAGGAGATATAAATCTTTACCCAATGAGTTAGAGGGAGATATAATTCCTGCCCGGAAAATATGGAAAATAATACATATATATTCAATAATTTAATAAAATGATTCATTGTATCATAACCTGTGAAAATAAATAGGTTTCATAAATATTTCATCATACCATAGCCCATGGAAAAGAAATGGGTTTCATTAACATTTCCCCATAGCATAAGCCATGGAAAGAGATGGGTTTTATAAATATTTCATCATAGTATAGACCATGTAAAAGAACTAGGTTTCATAGACATTTAATTACAGTATAACCCAAGGAAAAGAATTAGATTTCAGAAACTCTTTGTCATCATAAACATAAACCGTCTATAAAAATAATAAGGATGGTATCATTAGATCAAAAAAATAGTAAACCATAAGTGAAATCAAGGGTAATTTTATTTGAAGAATACAAATACTAATAAAAGTTCATTAAAACAATCTTGAGTAAAATAATCTTTCAATTTTTTAGATAATTTATTTAAAAAACTATATAATTATAAAGGAAAACATTTTCTTTGAAAAGACCTTTGTAAACTTGTAAAGTAAGCTTCAAAGAAAAAAATTTGTCATGATGGTGAAAAACTATGTTCATGTCGTATAAGTTAAAAAACATTCATTCCGTATTTTTTTTAGAAAATGCACAAAGAACCTTATTTAGAAAATGAAAAAAATATACTCCTTTGAAACAATTTCATAAAAACTCAAACATGGGTCTAAATTACTTTAAAAATCATCAGATAATATTTAAAAAAATAAAAAAAAAAGATTTATAAAATATGAATGTGGAAGAAAATGTTTTTCAACTGAAGATTGAAATGTATTAATGTTTCTTAAAAACATAATTTTGGTCTCCTGAGTACAAAATTTTAAGAAAATGAAATCAAAATATTTATTTTTTAGAAATAAAAAAATGATAAGAAAATTCATGAGTATCTTGAGAGGTTTGTTAGAAGATTTCACCGTTATAACTTAATCATAAGCAGCCCTGATAAATAATGAGATTGTAACATAAAACCCATTACCACTTTGGTAACATTTGAATCATGGGCTTCATGAAAGAAAGAACATTAAATAAATATGTATAGCCCTTAAATTTTATGAGCAGAATCATATGATACATTCACATGTAGTATATACATCATACAAAATAAATAAGTGGTGTATAAGGAATGTGTCCAATAGATACAAAAGTGAGAAGAAAATCCATTACCTTAGATCAAACATCCTTCATATGTGTTGAAACCTCCTTCTAGAATCTCTACCCGTCTTTCCACTTGAACAGTGCTCTGGGACGGTAGCCCACTAGTCCTTAGGTGTTCCCACCATACACTAAAGATTACCGACTAGTAGTGAGGGTGTAAAGAGGTGATAGTGGGGATACTATAGCCTCTAGTGGTAATAGTAATGATGGTTTATAGATTAATATAGCAGTGAAATAAATACCATAAACAAAAAACCAATAACTAGCAACAGGAGATGTATAAATAGACAACATAAGCAATAACAATCAACAATCTCAAATATACCTTTTGTAGAATAAAACACTACATGAAACCATTTGTAGCTACTAAAACAAAACATGCCATATAATATCAGTTCATACATGAAAATAAGAAGAAAGGGTCACCCATGTTTGACATCAGTACATAAAAATAATAATCATACTGAAAAAAAAAGACATTATGGTGAATCCAATTAATTAAGAAATCTCTAAGATCCCTTTATATCCATCCCATGCAAAATAGTTTAATATAGTCACTAAGGTCCAGCTCTGAAGCATGAACTCGTACCTAATCATAGAATCATAAAGTCTACATGTATCCTGAAGGGCCCATGTAGTGTGTTAGAATTGTAATAACATGAGATTTTATAAGATATGTTCTTTTTAATTTCTTTCATATCTTCTTTTGTACGATACACCAAGATTATCTTGTGCTATACGCAACACTGTATTAGCTTGTAGTATACGCAACACTATTCTTAGATTGTGTTACACACAATTTCAAGTTCGTTTGATAATAGTCATTCTACGCAACATTGAGTATACATATATATATATATTCAATGTATAAATGAAAAAAATGGCTAGATTCTATTATAATGAAACAACAAAAAAGCCTTGCACTATAGGCAACCCTAACTTGGCTTACATTACACGCAATCACGACCTTCTTCGATAGTGTGTGTTGTACGCAATGCCGAGTTTTACTAAACAATGATATATTATTATAATATTATTATGAACTAGTCATTATGAATAGTATTAACTAAATTTTGAATTTTATAACATTATTATTCATCTTAGACATTTTCTAGAACATGGTATAAGAACAAAATAAATGTTTCGGGTAAAATAAGTATTTTTCAAAAAATGTAGTTTTGCCGCCTTTTGATGGCCCACCCACTTTAAATCTAGTTAAATTTGACAAAATAAATTTCTTCTTTGGAATCAAGAAATAAAATTTTACTTTGTATAAATTTTTCATATTATTCTGGTAACTTTAATATTTTAATAAATAGTAAAAACACGCTATATTTTAATTAAAAACAACTTTTTTCATCGTAATAACTTACGTGGTTAAATTATAATATTGAATGTTTTTAAAGTATAAATAGAATATATTTTTACCATTTAATATAATATATGTCATTACCATTGATTTCACCTTGAATTCGTAGGTTAAATCAATTTAATCTTTTGCAATGTTTTAAAGAGAAACCCGTTTTTTTGGACAACGGGATTAATTTTAATTTGATTTCTGGAAATTTTGTGCATTGAATTTTGAAAAATGGATTCCATATTTGGAATCAGTGGGTCCAAATTATGTTAACAAGCTACTTTTTATTTTTGGGAATTATGAATAGTAACTATGTTAAATTTTATTTATCGTAGTTAAAGGTAAATCAGGTAATTATGGGTAAATATAATATTATAAAATTACCCTAACACATGACAAAATTCTATTGGGTGGCTAAAAGTAGACCCACATTACCTAATGGTCGTATTAGATTCATTTTATGGACTTTTTACCATAAAAATAATTTAATTATTATTAAAACCAAAGAAAGTGGCAACATGTCACTCTCTTAAATCTTATGAGTATAATATTTTTAATTTAGTGATAAACATCATAAAACATCGAACATGAATAGTCTATAGAAATCTAATAAAATTATATACATCATGATAATTTATTTAGAATTTTTAGGGATTAAATATTTGTCATCAATGGTGATACATTAATGATGCAGAAATTATTTATTAAGTGAAAAAACAGTAATATAGTTTTTATTGAAATAATAATACCCATTAAAAGGCCCAAAAACCTGACCAAAACTTATTGGTAGTGTATATATATACCATAATAATCTAATGACCTAATATATAATCGTTTGGAGTCTTATAAAAGTTATTATGACACTTATATTATTTTATATTAAATGATGCCAAAGTTGTCACCTTCATAATTTAATAAATATAACAATTTAAATATTGTAATTTTAAGATGATGAATTCCAGTAAAAGTATTATTGTAAAATTTAATATATTTATCTTCATCATAGGATTTTATTTTTAATTTTTAAGCAACAAACAAGTATATTAAATAATTATAAAAAAATGTTGTAGTAATTATTTTATTATGAGATAAACCAAATAAATGGTTTTAAAATAATAAAATAAATATTATATGAACTATTTAATGTGATACACTGATTTTAGAGACACATATTACCTTTTACTAATCTATTAAATCTTTTAGTTTGAATATATCTTCTGTATATAGTTTATTTAAATTCATATAAATGAATAGTATCAAAATTGACACTATTGTTATTTTATAAAAATAACATATTATAAAATTGTTTAAAAATCACAAAAATATTTAAAAATTATAAATTTAGATTTTTATTGTCTAAAATTTTATAAAGTATCCAATTATTTAAAATTCACAACAAATAAGTAATTTTTTGTTATAATTTAAAATTTAGAATGTTATTACCACAAATAAAAGTAAATTGATTAAGTAAGGATAAATCAAGTTGATAATGTTTAAAATAATTTCCTAACATGTCTAAATTTTATTGGTTGATGATATTACAACCCTATATCATCTAATATTCGAATATGAGTCATTTTTGTAGGTTTTTAAGTGGGGTTAGATTTATTATAAATTAATATGTTTAAGATTTCCAAAGGTGCCCCTATCCTTCCTTATAAAAGGGCACCTCCTCCCTCTCTTCCTCACACCACTTTGAGCCTTAACTCTCAGCCAAACCCTGACAAATTCTCTTCTCCACTTCCCTAGAAACATCCTAGAGGTCCTTTTCTACTTGAAAGACCAATCTTAGTGCCCTAAGAGGAGGTTTCAAAGAGGTGTATCGAAGAAGAGGTAATTTCATCTACCGATTCTTTCAAGCCTCCTTCTTCTTCAACTTCTTCTTATTTAGTTGTTTGATAATAATGTAATAACATCAGTATCACTAATATGATTATATGTTATTATAAATATGAAACAACCCCATTTCACCTTCTATCCATCCTACAGAAAACAAAATCACCGCGTGTGCGTACGTACGGAATATCGTCTCCACGCCGTGGTGTAATCTGTTTTTCCAACACCACCTTACTTGGACGGGTATAATGGTATAAAGAATAACTATAAATATTTATTATAACATCATACTTATTATGATATATTGTATCATCATATCCAATTCAATTCAATAATTATGGTAATGATATCATCACTCGTGCATACGTACGGACTACCGTCTCCACGACGCGATGAGATTCATTCTCCATGTTAACCATTTAAGAATGATTATAAAGTATATATAAGAAATAATAATGAAATATATGACATTATAAAGATACTAGATTTATGTATATATATATATATGTAGGTCATCTACTTAATTCTATTCAACTCAATAAGGAAACGAAAACAGCATTCATGCGTACGTACGGCCTACCGTCTCCATGAACGGTGTATTTATTTCCATTTAACGATCTATTATATATATGTATATTCTGAATATATATTATATATAAATCATGTTTTATATTCTGTAATTAAGTAATCATGATCTAATTAATCATATGAATAATTACAAGTCAAAACACGAATGACAAATGAAATGATTTTACCCAAAACGCTACTTTAACATGGAATTTACAAAAGAACGGGTAATATAAAGTCATAAGTGAAACATATATGATATCATAACAACGAATATGATTATTTAATAATTCAATGAAATTATTTAAATCATTATAGAGGAGGTTAGATTCCATACGAAGTATATCGGACCTAAGGTAAGGGATAGTTTTGCAAATCTCATTTTTATCCGAGATTGCTTATTCGTAAGTATTTACTGGGGTTATTTCTATCATCCATGTCCGTGTTTTATAAAATTGTTTTCATGTATTTTTAAAGTCCTTTTTACCCTTTTTTGACTTTTACTACATGGTATGTTAGGAATATTTCTTTTGTTTACGTTACGAGGTACTTTTTGACTTTTCCAGCAAAAGTACGAGAAGAATGTTTTTTAACAAATACAGCACGAACGGATTTTTACGATTTTATAAAGCCTTATTTTAATGAAGCTTACTCCAAAAGATTTCATGACTATTTTCAAAAAAATCCTTTTCTTTTAAAATTGCATGACATTTTGTGAAAAGAAAATGATTTTGAAGAAGAAAGGATATTTTCCTCAAGAATTCATTTCAAGTGTTTTATCAAAACCATTTTTCATCTAAGATGAAATTATTTCATATGTGTATGTTTCAAGTATCATGTCTCTATGATTTACATGGTTTCAATTTTCTTATTATGATATGATGTCCATTTATTTTATATGGATTATTTGATGATGGGATGATGTTTATGAAACCCATTTTATTCGTTGGGTTATTATGAATGATGAATGTTTATTTTATGGCACAAGTAAGAATGATTTCATTATGAGATGGGTGGGAGCTATATCTCCCTCCAATGCATTGGGTAAAGATTTATATATCATGAGATAGACATGGCTGGAATGGTAAGTTAATCCGGTTCAGTGTTAAAGGACTGAAACAAGGAGTGAACTCGATTCAGAAAGGGACTTTTTCCACTAAGATGGTCTTGGTAACAATGCCTTGGCTACTATGAAAATCATGACATGTGCTGAATGGTTACCACAAATACATGTTTTACTCCCATGATATTTTATCATGCTTAATGTTTCTTTATGATATATGCCTTACATACTTCCATGTTTTATGTCATTGATCAATCTTTTGATGTTTAAACATTATGTTCATGTTTTTAAGCTCAAATGTATATGATTTGTTTTATTGTATCCTTGCTTACCCTTAATGAGCATTTGAGCTCACCCTTTATATTTTTTCTTTTCCCCGGGATATAAATAAAGGTTTTAGGTAGGAAAACAAAAGGGGTAGATCGATATGAGAGGTGTTGAAGATCTTTCAACAGGATTAGATGTTTATATTCCGAGTTTCCAAAGACACTAAACTATTACGGTCCTTATGTGTCTGTTTTTTGTTATGTACTAAGTATTCCGCAAAAAGTAATGTAATGTCCATGTATGTCAATCTTCGGGTCTCTACAGTTGGTATCAGAGGAAACCTTTAGTCAACCTTTCGAAACTAGGATGCGAGAACTTTAGTGAGATCCCTAGAGATATTTCTAAGGTATGTCTAGAGATGTACCTAAGGTTAAGTATAAGTATAGGTTGTAGTAATAGAATTATGGTAACCCAAGATGTTAGATATTGAAGTTACTCCCCCTTTATTATATTGTTTTCCTTAGTGTGATTTTTGCCTCTCACACTATTCTTTTTGGGTTTTATATGATGGCTGGAACCCGAAGGAACCGTGTTGATAAATGTAGTGGACAATGCAATGATTGTCCTCCTGAACAAACAAATGTTATGGGAGATGGAGTGAAAAATCTTATTGCTATACTTACACAAGCTATGAATCATTCTGGACTTCCAAACGAGTATAGAAGGGAACAATATTCTATTGAGTCCTTTATGAGGCAACATCCACCTTCTTTCAGTGGGTCTTCTGATCCACTTGTTGCTGAACAATGGATCAGTACTACTGAAAAGATATTTTAAGTTCTTCAATGTTCTGAACATGATAAAGTCATCTTAGCAGTGTATCGTTTGGAAGGTTATGTTGATCAATGGTGGAATCTTATCAAGAATATGAGGCCAAGATATGAAATTTAGTCCATGGAATGGGACGAGTTCAAGAAATTATTTTTCAACAAGTATTTCCCTCGTATTCTTCGAACAAAGATGTAAAAGGAGTTTCTTGAACTAAAGCAAAAGGATGATGAATATGTTGGTATATACGAAGTGAATTTTACAAGGCTTGCAAGGTATGCATCTGGATTTATAATCCAACCTGAAAGTAAACTTGATCGATTCTTCAGTGTCTTAAAACCAAATCTTCGAAGGGCATTATCTATAAGAGACTTCAGTAGCTATGAAGAAATTGTGCGTTGTGCTATCAAGCTAGAAATGGAAGTTGGTGTTACTTATCCATCTCATAGTTTTGACAAAAAACGAAAGATGGAGTTCAAGGAGAAATCTCAGAATAATGGTGAAAAGAAGATGAATGTTTCCTTATGCTCAAAGCGTGGAAAGAAGCATGGTGGAGATTGTCTTAAAGGAACTAGAAAATGTTTTAAGTGTGGAAAAGAAGTTCATCGAGCAGTTGAGTGTCGAAGTAATAGAAAAAGGGTTTCTAATGGTGTGAATAAAGAAATGACTGCAGAGAACACACCACCAACACTTCAATGCTTCAAGTGGAAGGAAATGGGGCATTCTGCTAATAAATGCCCTAATCCAAGGGTTAGTGATGATCGACATGAGCAACCACTTAAGTCAAAGGATAAAGGGAAGTCACATGCGATCACTATTGGTGATGTTGAATATGACAACGATGTGGTGGAATTATTAAGTGTTTATGTAATGGGATTCAAAAATAATGTTGTATATAGTATCGTGGAATATTGGAATATTTATGTATTGGTCTATTGTGGTTTTCAATAATTTTATGGTACCGGTAACCATGGAAAGTGATTGAGGTATTTTTGAAAAAACAGAATGATATGCGCATAATGAAGGGATAATGAGAAAATGAAATGTTTGACAGTATTCATGAGCTCATGATTGTTATAAGGACTAAGTGATATCATGGTTTGAGTATACAGAATTTTGGGATTTTGGTATGTGGAAATAGTTAACTTTTGACAGCACTCATGTTTTCACTATGGTTTAATGGGTATTCATTTTTCAAGAGAATACATGAATAAGGCCTTAGAATGTTTGGAATGTGACCAACAAGACATCTCTCATGATATATGGGGATCAACAATGGTACTAACATGCTAGTTGTATGAATTATTTGGTAATAGTTTACACTATAATATGAGATTAGACATCATTATTTTGGATAAGCCTAAAGATTGGAATGGATTATGTTGGACATAAGTTAGTATTTTTTAAGGATACAAGTTTTTTCGATATTATAGTAATGTAGTTTTAGATAAAGGACAACCTGCAAGATGGGTGATAGCCCATCGCGTCGGACAAGGCTGTGGGAATCGAACCCACAACCGAAGTGCGACTGGCCTTTATCGCCTACCACTAGCCTATAGGAAGTCCATGTTTAGTATAAACTAGTTTTATTATATTAAGCAGTTTGATATATGAAGTATAAGTCCATTTTAGGAACCATATTTGATTAATCTCACTATAGATGGACTTATTTATTTTTTTATAACTTTTCTAACCTTTTGTTTAAGACAGATGGAATGACCCATCATTTTATCACATGATATGCTAACACATCACGAATGAAAAATTCAACTTCATTTCTTTAAGAGATGAAGTGGAAGTTGTCCAAAGAATGACCAACGGTGAGACTATACCAAAATCACGCAAGTATTTCTTCTAATTCCAATTTCATCATATTTAGGGAATTGATCTTGAGAACCAAAAATTTTGTCCTAGTGCCCTTATATCCGATTAATCTGATGGTACCTTAGATCGTCACAAATTTATGGCTTTGTGATTGATGGATTTTTCATAGCCATGTTCTCTACCACTCTCCATCGGAACTTAATGGTTAGATTTTTCTTCCATATCCATATTTTCACCTATGTTCTCCTATGTGGAAACCCAGTGATTAGTTAACTTGGGTAACTGATACGTTTCATACTTTAGTTTTTAAAGATAAGTTTTGGTATTCCTTTTTAAGATGTGGGTTTCAATTAAAGAAACTTTCGAGTAGAAAACCATTTATAACCCCAACGACTTTCGAGTGTGAAATTCATTTTAAGGGGGGTAGAATGTAATAACTCGAGATTTTATAAGATGTATTCTTTTTAGTTTCTTTCATATCTTCAGTTTTATGATACACCAAGATTATCTTGTGCTATACTCAACATTGTATTAGCTTGCAGTATACGCAACACTATTCTTAGATTGTGTTACACATAATTTCAAGTTTGTTTGATAATAGTAATTCTACGCAACATTGAGTATATATATATATATATATATTCAATGTATAAATGAAAAAAATGGCTGGATTTTGTTATAAAGAAACAACAAAGGAGTCTTGCACTATACGCAACCCTGACTTGGCTTGCATTACACGCAATCGCGACCTTCTTCGATGGCGTGTGTTGTATGCAATATCGGGTTTTACTAAACAATGATATATTATTATAATATTATTATGAACTAGTCGTTATGTATAGTATTAACTAAACTTTGAATTTTATAACACTATTATTCATCTTACACATTTTCTAGAACATGGTATAAGAACAAAATAAATTTTTGGGGTAAAATAAGTATTTTTCAAAAAATGTAGTTTTGATGCCTTTTGATGGCACACCCACTTTAAATCTAGTTCAATTTGACAAAATAAAATTCTTCTTTGGAATCAAGAAATAAAAATTTACTTTGGATAAATTTTTTATATTATTCTGGTAACTTTCGTATTTTAATGAATAGTAAAAACACGCTATATTTTAATTAAAAACAACTTTTTTCATCGTAATACCTTATGTGGTTAAATTATAATATTGAATGTTTTTAAAGTATAAATAGAATATATTATTACCATTTAATATAATATATGTCATTACCATTGATTTTACCTTGAATTCGAAGGTTAAATCAATTCAATCTTTTGCAATGTTTTAAAGAAAAACCCGTTTTTTTTTTGACAACGGGATTAATTTTAATTTAATTTCTGCAACTTTTGTGTACTGAATTTTGAAAAATGGATTCCATATTTGTAATCGGTGGGTCCAAATTATGTTAATAAGCTACTTTTTATTTTTGGGAATTATGAATAGTAACTACAGTAAATTTTATTTACCAAAGTTAAAGGTAAATCGGGTAATTAAGGGTAAATATAATATTATAAAATTATCCTAACACATGAAAAAAATTTATTGTATGGATAAAAGTAGACCCATATCACCTAAGTGTCGGATTAGATTCATTTTATAGACTTTTGACCATAAAAATAATTTAATTATTATTAAAACCAAAGAAAGTGACAACATGTCACTCTCTTAAATCATATAAGTATAATAATTTTAATTTAGTGATAAACATCATAAAACATCAAAAATGAATATTCTAAATAAATATAATAAAATTATCTACATCATGATAATTTATTTAGAATTTTTAGGGATTAAATAATTGTCATTAATGGTGATACATTAATGATGCAGAAATTATTTATTAAGTTAAAAATCAGTAATATAGTTTTTATTGAAATAATAATACCCATTAAAAGGCCCACAAACCTGACCAAAACTTATTGTTAGTGTATATATATACCATAATCATCTAAGGAGCTAATATATAACCGTTTAGAGTTTTATAAAAGTGATTATGACACTTATATTATTTTATTTTAAATGATGTCGAAGTTGTCACCTTCATAATTTAATAAATATAACAATTTAAATATTGTAATTTTAAGATGATAAATTCGAGTAAAAGTATTATTGTGAAAGGTAATAGATTTATCTTCATCATAGGATTTTAGTTTTAATTTTTAAGCAACAAACAAGTATATTATATAATTATACAAAAATGTTGTAGTAATTATTTTATTAAGATATAAACCAAATAAATGGTTTTAAAAATAATAAACTAAATATTATATGAACAATTTAATGTGATAAACTAATTTTATAGACACATATTACCTTTTATTAATCTATTAATGCTTTTAGTTCGAACATATCTTCTGTATATATTTTATTTAAATTCATATAAATGAATAGTATCAAAATTGACACTATTGTTATTTTATAAAAATAACATATTATAAAATTGTTTAAAAATCACAAAAATATTTAAAAAATAATAATTTAAATTTATATGGTCTAAAATGTTATAAAGTATCCAATTATGTAAAATTCACAACAAATAAGTAATTGTTTGTTATAATTTAAAATTTAGAATTTCATTACCACAAATAAAATTAAATTGATTAAGTAAGGATAAATCAAGTTGATAATGTTTAAAATAATTTCCTAACATGTCTAAATTTTATTGGTTTATGAGATTAAAACCCTATCTCATCTAATATTCGAATATTTGTCATTTTTTGGAGGTTTTTAAGTGGGGTTAGATTTATTATAAATTAATATTTTTAAGATTTCCAAAGGTGCCCCTCTCCTCCCTTATAAAAGGGAACCTCCTCCCTCTCTTCCTCACACCACTTTGAGCCTTCAAGCTCAGAAAACCCCTGCCAAATTCTCTTCTCCAATTCCCTATAAACTTCCAAGAGGTCCTGGTCTACTTGAAATACCAATCTTAGTGCTCTAAGAGGAGGTTTCAAAGAGGCATATCGAAAAAGAGGTAATTTAATCTACCGATTCATTCAAGCTTCTTTCTTCTTTAACTTATTCTTATTTAGTTGTTTCATTATAATGTAATAACATCAGTATCACTAATATACTGATATGTTATTATAAATATGAAACAACCCCATTTCACCTTCTATCCATCCTACAGAAAACAAAATCACCGCGCGTGCTTACGTACGGAATACCGTCTCCACACCGTGGTGTAATCTGTTTTTCCAACACCACCTTACTTGGATGGGTATAATGGTGTAAATAATAACTATAAATAGTTATTATAAAATCATACTGGTTATGATATATTGTATCATCCTATCCAATTCAATTCAATAATTATGGGAACAATATCATCGCTCGTGCGTACGTACAGACTACCACCTCTACGACGCGATGAGATTCATTCTCCATGTTAACCATTTAAGAATTATTATAAAGTATATATAAGAAATAATAATGAAATATATGACATTATAAAGCTACTGGATTTATGTATATATATATATATATATATGTATATGTATGTAATCTACTTAATTCCATTCAACTCAATAAGGAAACGAAAACAGCGTTTATGCGTACGTACGGCCTACCGTCTCCATGAATGGTGTATTTATTTCAATTTATCGATCTATTATATATATATATGTATATTCTGAATATATATTATATATAAATCATGTTTTATATTCTGGAATTAAGTAATCATGATCTAATTAATCATATGAATAATTACAAGTCAAAACATGAATGACAAATGAAATGATTTTACGCAAAAAGCTACTTTAACATGGAATTTACAAAAGAACGGGTAATATAAATTCATAAGTGAAACATATATGATATCATAACAATGAATATTATTATTTAATAATTCAATGACATTATTTAAATCATTATACATGAGGTTCGGATAAATACAAAGTATATCGGACCTAAGGTAAGGGATAATTTTGCAAATCTCATTTTTATCCGAGATTGTTTATTCGTAAGTATTTACTGCGGTTTTTTCTATCATCCATTTCCATGTTTTATAAAATTGTTTTAATGTATGTTTAAATTCCTTTTTACCCATTTTTGACTTTTACTACTTGGTATGTAAGGAATATTTCTTTTGTTTACGTTATGAGGTACTTTATGACTTTTCCAGCAAAACTATGAGAAGAATGTTTTTTTATCTTATACGGCACAAACGGATTTTTACGGTTTTATAAAGCCTTATTTTCATGAAGCTTCCTCCAAAATATTTCATGACTATTTTCAACAAAATCCTTTTCTTTTAAAATTTCATGACATTTTGTGAAAAGAAAATGATTTTGATGAAGAAAGGATATTTTCCTCAAGAATTCATTTCAAGTGTTTTATCAAAACCATTTTTCATCTAAGATGACTTTATTTAATATGTGTATGTTTCAAGTATCATGTCTATATGATTTACATGGTTTAAATTTTCTTATTATGATATTATGTCCATTTATTTTATATGGATTATGTGATGATGGGATGATGTTTATGAAACCCATTTTATTCGTTGGGTTATTATGAATGATGTATGTTTATTTTGTGGAAAAAGTAAGAATCATTTCATTATGAGATGCGTGGGACCTATATCTCCCTCTAATGTATTGGGTAAAGATTTATATATCATTATATAGACATGACCGGAATGGTAAGTTAATCCGGTTCAGTGTTACAGGACTGAAACGAAAAGTGAACTCGATTCAGAAAGGGACTTTGTCCACTAAGATGGTCTTGGCAGCAATTCCTTGGCTACTATGGAAATCATGACATGTGTTGAATGGTTTCCACAATTACATGTTTTACTCCCATGCTATATTATCATGCTTAATGTTTCTTTATGATAAATGCCTTACGTACTTCCATGTTTTATGTCATTGCTCAAGCTTTTGATGTTTAAACATTATGTTCATGTTTTTAAGCTCAAATGTATATGATTTGTTTTATTGTATCCTTGCTTAACCTTACTGAGCATTTGAGCTCACCCTTTATATGTTTTCTTTTCCCCAGGAAATAAATAAAGGTTTTAGGTAGGAAAACAAAGGGGGTATATCGATATGAGTGGTGTTGAAGATCCTTCAACATGATTAGATGTTTATATTCCGAGTTTCCAAAGACACTAAACTATTACGGTCCTTGTGTGTCTGTTTTTGGTATGTACTAAGTATTCCTCAAAAAGTAATTTAATGTCCATGTATGTCAAGCTTCGGGTCTCTACAATAATAATCTCAGTAAGCCACCACCAAAGTGTGTATATATTAAATCTATAAATAAGTAGGTGTTAAAAATATAAATGAAAATAGAAAATGAATATAATATAAATAACCAAATTCCCTTATGCTTAGAAGCCAAAAGGAATAAACCACCTACTTCATCCATAAACGGGATTCCATGTTCCCCTAGTTATATATATATATATAATGCAATGACTTGTCTGCATATATATAACTGCAGTGGTGAGATCCTTAGCATAATCTTAAGGAATCAACTAAAAAGTAAGAAGTAAGAGATCACATAAGGGCCTCTTGTAAACGTATCACAAGAACCTCATTCCAACCAACATATCCCGTGTAATAATCAAGTAATTGGTGTCCCAAACACATGCCCAACAAGTACCTAGTCCCTTAGACCTTAGTTCAGAAAATCCTCATCATCTTGAAGACCGATCTCCTGAGGCATATTGATTTATATCCTCAAAAATAATCTCCTTAGGCTCAACAACTGATGTCCGGAGGAATGGAGATATTCATCCTCCCAATACCCTATCCTAGTGGACAAAAATAATAAAGAAAACCTTAGCCCCCAATAGATGATATCATCACCATTAATTGATGGCTCCTCACCATCCTTGTCTATTTAAAAGGTAGGCGCCTCCAGCCCTAATGATGGCTAGAACCAACCTAAAATTCATCTAACAGGGGCCTTTCCCCGTATGAGAGGTCAACACTGCCTAATAATCCAAGTACTATATGTGTGAACATGACTCCAATTATGCATCGTCCATTCACAATGAGTGGAAGTCACCCAGACATAGTATATAAGTCACATCATCACAACACCTCGTTCCCCTCAAAATGTATCACTCAACCTGATGTTCATCCCCATCTCAAAGTCCCAAACCATGCCCTCAATCCTGATGACTTAATCTCCTAAAAATGAAGGCTAATTTACCTCAAATTGTGATCAACATTGCTCATGTATCCAAGGCCTCACCCAACCTGAAGAATCCATTGCCTCAGTCTTAGTGGTCAGCACAACCTCAATCCTTAGGCCAAGCCCATCAAGTTCCCATGAAACCATCGTAAGTAACATAAAAAATTCGATTTAATTTAATTTAAAATAAAATAAAGGACCCTAACTAACCTTTCCAAGTGTTTGAAAGCCTCTCAACATGCTTAAACCATTGGTAGTCATGAAGACCATGACCATAGGCATCTCATGGGTTTCATTAGTAAATAAAAAAGGAAATCATTGGATTATTAGGCCCCTTCTTAGACAACCCAATAGCATGCTCAAGAACGCACAACTAAAACATGATCAAAATCAAATATAAATATAGGAACCGCATACCTCATACTATTAGATGATCGCTCATCCAATATCAGCCTCTAACTAAATCCAAATTAAGAGAAATTTGTATTTTAGATGAACACTCAGAAAATAGGGTAAGACTGATCATACAAATTTTTCACACCATATGGAGAGATAAAATAGAAAAAGAGATAAATAGATAAAATTTCCTATCAAAAAAATCCATTGCCACCAATATATTCAAGATCTGATCTCGGACAGAAGGATTGGCTCAATGCCATTGAGAGGAAGAGGATGAGCTATAGGGATATTTGGGAGGAGATATAATTGTTGGAGAAGAGAATATATAAACACCTATTATGGAAAATAAGTTCAAAATGGTCATTATTTTCTTTTAAAGAGGTCTCACAGTTACCACATGGTTTTGAAAACCTTGTAGTGCCCATAGCTTAAGCACCAAACTCGAACGATAACACCCATGATTTTTAAAACCATGTGCAGACCATGTGAATACCCTCTATTGAAAATTGAAAAGGAATCACATAGTCATGCATCCCATCCTACATTTTTTTAAAAACTATTCTCAGTACATATGGAGGGATGCACAGTTACTCCTGGGAGTCCACGTGGTTTTTTTAAATTGTGCACCTCTGTCTACACACCCTAAAAAGTTAGTATTTTTACCCTATGATGCACCTAAAACCCACTTGAAATCCATAAGAACATTTAAATCATTAAAAACCATATGAAAAAAAATACCTTAGGAAAAATAAACTCCCATAATTAGGTTTCAAAGTGAATAATTCAAATTGGAAAACTCACCAAATAAGAAAATTTCAAACGAGTAGAGGAATTTGACACACTTCAAAAACATGAGACATTACAATCTCACTACCTTGAAATAGATTGTACCAGATCTATAAAGAATTAATTATAGATGGTACCATACATACCCATTTCTTTTAAACAACCAGATCTACCTCATTCATCAATTCACTAGTCAAATCCCTCAAGGAACTCTCCACAATAGGAGTTACCTACCCCAGTTCATTCCTAACCTAAAACTCTTATATATGAAGATCCACTTACCATCCCTATACTAAAAGGTCCTCCAATGACGTATTGTATTCCCTACACCTACTCATGTGCTTCCATCATGCATGTGTCACATCTAACACCCAACATGTTCTGCACCTCATTAGATGCCCACCTAGTGCGCATGTCTCACATAGAACCTATGAGGTCCCACATATTAAAAGATACCCAATTATATCGTTCATCATATATAAATATGAATTCCTACACAAAGTTTCTGGATTCTTACACACCTCATCATAACCCACATCATACCGATTCTAAGATTCCTATACACATCATTTAAGCTACACATCCATCGATGCCAATAATAAATCTTAGTGAAATGACCCTCATATATATATATATATATCATCTTTCTGATCTGATTGTAACTTATTAACTAGTATCTGGTTAGTCCAAAAACATACATATCATTCACCTTGTGCACCCAAAACTGGATTTTTCTACAAAAAGGGCCCTTCCAAAAAAAATGAACTTGGTCACGCCCACAGCATACCTCTAACTGTACTCAGATCCCTAACCTATTATGCACCTGGAAGCTCCACTATGGTAACCAGGGCTGAATCTCGACTACCTGAGGTATTTCCTCCCTATATAGATTCACCAGATATTAGTCCCTAACCCCACTACTGGGTCACATAGTCTTTGCCAACACCTCTGCATGCATCTAAATCCCAGCTACCAACACCTTGTACCACTCCCGATATGACCACCAATCCCATAGTTTTCCCTAATTCCAAGTTTTCATCTATCCAAGAAGGCTTCCTAAAGAACCTCTTGAGATATCCAACCTATCCACACACGTTACACTCCTCTAATGCTCGATCACACTGTGTCCACACATGTCCCCACTACCCAAACTGGAAGCACACCATTGATGACCCACTCCTCGGTGTTCTACTTAAGTCTCTCGCCTGAAATATCTATTGAGACTCCTCTCAACGCCATTTCCTTATATCTAAATCATTGCTGAAAACAACTCCTCACATTGTCACATGGATCAAGTATGACTAATCAGTCAAATTTACCTTGGCTTTCAGTGCCTGATTCACAACTTCTGAGATACATGATAACTAGAATATGTTTACCTACACCTGATATGTGTTTCATAAACCATCCTCAAAATGCCTCACTCTCAATGTGTTATCGCCCACTATACTAGGTGAGAAATGCTTCAAGTCTCTAAAAGTAGTTGCATAGTCCATGACTGACATGTCTCCCTATTGAAGGTTCAAGAACTCTTAAGCTCTCTCCACCATTAGTATCTCTAGAAACAATTTCTCAATGAATTTGGTCTCAAAATATTTCTCAGTTATTCCATCATGTCATCCTTCCTAAACCTATACATCCCACCAGTGCTTTGATAACCCTTTGAGAATGCACATTTCAAGCTTCACACTCTATCTTGGGGGTGTATTAATATATTCGAATGTGGCTTGAACTAACTTTATCCAATTCTCAATACTATGTGGTCCATCCTCACCCTAAAATAGTGGTGGGTACTTTGAATGGAACTCGCAAATCAAGTATTTCATTGATGGATCAGCTCCTTGAGCTCCTCGATCAATACCTTATATGACCCAAACTAGGCTATCCCTGGACTACTCATCAATCCATGAACCAAAATATATCATATCATGTAGTTTTCCTACTTATACATGAGCCTATTCTTAAGTCTATACCTATGGATCAAGCTCAATTTGACCCTTTGGGGCCTCATTCCAACCCTCAGGGGCATCAACATATGAATGTTCATATAGCACTATATCATCACCCTCTTGATGCTTCATCAAATTCCATCTCAGTAGAATCCCATTAAATACCAATACTCGGGTCAAAAATCCATAATAACATATATATAAATAACACAGATAGGGAAAACTGTAATAAGCAGTATAATCTCACCACCCTTACACTCCCCCATCACAACCATGTCACACATAATCTGGACACATGGCCCCTTACCAACCCATATCAAAGCTAGTTATCACATATAAATCCAGCCTCATGTCCCCTCACCTTCCCATAAAAATTCGAGGAATCACATAACATCTGAGGTAGTTGAGTAAATTCCACCAAAGAGAGGTTAAGTAGGAAAAAACTATTTAAATTCTTTTTTGACACTTTTAATAGATCACACACTATAATAATAGAATATTTCTCCTATCAGAGTTTGGAACATGCATATATATCACATATCACATTGAATCACACACATATTTCATTGAAACCACATACTAAGGCTGGCTAAGTAGAATTCCACCAAAGATAGGCTATGTAAGAAAGCACTAGTTATCTTCCTTTGTTGACACTTTAAACAAAAAAAACCCCATTATAAAAATCCATGTTCCCATTTATAATCAAAAAAATTAATCACAGTCGCATTTATATATATTGATCATCCTATGAGCCTATCAAGAAATCATAAATAATCCTCACTTTCCATATCAGTCCAATTGTCTATATCTCCTCCTTTTCAATACTAGGACAAGGTACACATATAATAATAGATATTAATCAAACCCAAGTGTACCACTCGATTTTGAAATCATATATATTGTAATAGAAAACATCATAACGTCAATCTCCCACCCATAGAAACTTGGTTTTTCCCCCAGGTAAATGGATAAAGGCACCCAAACATGAGCACAAAACCAAGTTCTGACAACATCTTAGTCTCTGGTCTACCATATCCCAAATTTTAAGACCCAAAAACTAGGCAAAAGAAACACCTATGAAACCATTTATAAAATCCTAACCTGTCTTTCCGCCTGAATAGTGCACAGGGCCAGTTGTGCACAAGGCCTTAGGTGCGCCTCCCCATATGCCAAAGGCTTCTAAATCGCAGTGAGGTTGTGAAGAAATGATTTTTGGGATATTATAATCTCTAGTGGTAATAATAATAATGGTAAATATATTAATATGTCTACAGAATAAAGACCATAAACAATAGGACTAGTAACCCACCATAGCGGAAGTACAAACAAACCGTAGATGTAATAAAAATCAACAAACTCAAACAAACCATTTGTAGAATAAAAAACTACATGATACCATTTGTATATACAAAAGCAAAACATTCTATATCATATAATTTCATGCATTAAAATAAATATAAGGGGTATCTCATTTCCAACTTTAGTACATACATATAATAAACACACTCAAATAAAAGAAATTCATAAAGGTAACTCTAGATGATGTAGGAACCTCTGAGGTCCCTTGCCATCCACCTCATGTTAAACAGTCCAACATGGTCACTAAGGTATAGATCCTACACCCAAACCCTTACCTAATCATAGAAGCATAATGTCTACATGCATCCCAAAGGGCCCATGTAGGGTGTGAGAATAATCTCAGTATGCCACCACCAATGTGTCCCAGTCTTAAATCTTTATATAAGTAGGTGTTTTAAATATAAAATAAAACAATACATGCATATAATATAAAATAAACCTTTTCCCTTGTGCTCAGAATCCACATGGAATCAACCACCTACATCTATCATCATCAGTATTCAATGTGGCCCTAGTTATATATATAGCATACAGTGACATGTCTATATATATATAACTAGAGTGGGGAGGATAATTAGCATAATCCTAAGTCATCCCCTAATGAGTAAAAAGGTAGGATATACCTAAAGAACCTCTTGTAAATTTATCATCAGGGCCTTGTTCTAACCGACACCTCATGTTTCATAATCAAGTAACTGGCATCCCAAATGCAAGCACAAACAATTACCTAGTCCCTCAAACCTCAGCTCAAAAAAAACCCTTTAACTCAAAGCCTAAAGTTCCAAGGCACATCAATTTCTATCCTCCCAAATAATCACCATCAACTCAACATCTAGAAACCTGAAAAATGGTGATACACATCCTCCCAATATCCTACTCAAGCTGTCTCAAATAATATAGTGAGCCTCATCCCCCAACCAATGATCTCATCACCATAAAATGATGAATCCTCACTATCCCCATATCTTTCAATAGAAACCACATCCAATCCTACTAATGGTCAACACCATCCTAAGTCATATCTAATGGACGCCTCTACCCACACAAGTTGTTAACACCACCTCATCATCTGAGTCCTATATGTATGCACATGACTATGATGGCGGATCATTCAATCAGAGTGAAGAAATAACCAAAACATAGTACCTAAGCCACAACATCCAAGAACAACAAGCCCATGCAACTGTGTAACTCAACCTAATAGTCATCACCATCTCAAATTATTGTTCCATGATCTCAATCAGGATGACTTCGACACCTCAACCTATGATAAATATCTATTTGGTATCTCGAGCCTCGCCCAACCTAATGAATCACATTACCTCAATCTAGGGGTCCAACACCACCTCTATCCTTGGGACAATCTCGTCAAGTTCGCATGGAACCTTCACAAGAAATATATACAATTCAATTTAATTTAATTTAAAATCAAATAACCCACCCTACCAAACATTTCAAAGTGGTTTTAATCCTCTCACTAGACTTAAACCTTTTTTATTGAAGGAGAGAATTCCCATAGTCATCTCATGGGTTCAATTAATTAATAAATAGTCAATAATTTGACTATTAGGGTCTATCTAGGACAACCAAACAGAATGCTCAATAACACAACCCCAAAACATTAGTTAAATCAAATTTAAATCTTAACACCACTTGCCTCATATTTTTAGACATTCACTCATCCAATATCATCTTTTAACTTGATCCAAATTGATAAAAATCGGTGTTTTAGACGAATGCCTTAAAAATATGGTAAAACAACTCACATGGATTTAGCACCCCATTTGAAAAGAGAAAATTATAAAATATACAAGTTGATTTAAGGCCTTAATGAGACAAATATGTAGACACCAATGGATTGAATATTAGAGCTTGGATATAAGGTCTGTCTTAAATACTAGGTGAGGGAGAGGAGGAGCTCTATAGTTTCTTGGGAGGAGAGCCACATGTGGGATATAGAAAGAGGGAAAATCCTATTAATTAAAATAAGGGAAAATACAAATTCTTACCTTCTAAATATCCACATAGTTACTACATGGTTCTGAAAACTATTCACTAAATATGTGGTGCCCACTGCCCAAGCACCATACTCACATGGATTAAGCACACGGTTTCGAAAACTGGGTGTAGACTGTGTGAATCTACACTATTAAAAATTATATAGGTCTTTCACATCCATGTGTATCCTCATTTATGGTTTAACAAACAATTCATAGTATATCTAGAGGGCCATATGGTCAATCCAAATAGGTCACACGATTTGTCCAAATAGTGTACCTCTATTTGTGCACCCTAAAAAGTTGGTGTTTTTAGCCTCCAAAACAAATAAAACCCACTTAAACCCCCTAGAAAATTTATGAGAATTAAAACCCATATAAAAAAGTACTTGTTTCAAAAAAACTCCCTTAATTAGGTTTTAAATTCAATAATTCAAATTTTCCCACTCACCAAATAATAAAATTTCATACGGGTCGATGAATTTAATCCACTCCAAAAACCCAGAACACTTCACTCTTTTTATAATAAATAGATATTTATTATAAATATATAACTTAACCATACTCATATATTTCATTCCATATATTATTTACTTATAAACTTTTACCACCAATTTTTTAACACTTTTTTATTAAAATCATTGTTCTGGGTGATATCTGCTTCGTTTATCATGAGTATTTCAGTTCAGAATTTTAAGTACTTGTAAATTTATCTTGGTTAAATCATCTATATAATAGTAATTATAATATAAATATCATATATATTCATTATATATATATTTATAGTCATCTATAAAATATATAGATAGAAAGATTAATGACATCATTCGTGGAGACGGTAGATCATACATACACATGAACACTATTTTCATTTTTTGGAAGATTGAATAAAAGAATATTAAATAATAAATAACCTTTAAAGAATCATTATTATATCATATATATCATATATATTCATTAATTCCATCCTTATTACCATCCAAGTAAAACATAAACAAAAAAACACATAGCTTCATGGAGGTAGTAGTCCACACGTACGCATGGACGGCGTTATCATTTTCCAATGGTTTGGATGGTAAGAAGGTATATATAATATTATCATTAAATAGGTATAATAATTTTATAATTACCATAAATAAATATTAGTATCATCATAAAACCCATCCATTAATATGGTTACAATAAATGAATTGTATCGCTACGTGGAGAGGGTAAGCCTCACGTACACATGAGTGATACTTTCACTTCTCGTTTGATTGGAATGAGGGTGTATAATAGTGTTTTAATAATCATAAAAATATTTATAAATATTTTTAATACTAAATTTATTATTTTATGACCAATACAATAGATTTAGTGTAGGTAAATAAGATTATAAAATAAAGTGATCGGGTAAGGTGATTACTTATTCTTTGAAATTACTCCTTTAGATTTTATACAAATGAGTCTAGGGTTTGTCTATTGGGAATAAATTAATCTCTAAAATATTAATAGGGAAGTTTATAATGAAAGTTTTTATATGTTGTTCAATCTAGAAAGCTCAAAGTGGCAAAACTAAGTTAGGGGGTTGTTCATTTTATAATTATAATGAGGGTCACTTTTGTAATTTCTCACAAGATTAAATTATAATAAATTCATTCTCAATAAAAATTCCTCCAAATATTAAGGTATTAAAATATAAGTATGGATAGGGTTTTAATATAATCAAAAATTTCAATTTTGACAATTTATGTTGTCATTTTAAACATTATCATTTTGATTAACCCATAGTTAACCAATTTTAATTCTAACTATGAAAACAATTTTTTCAATATTAATGTTTATAATTTTTAATAATAAGATGAAAATTGGACCATAAATGGAAAATTTATACCATTTTTTACCTTATCATAATCACTTTGTCTTATTTCAAGATTTATTTTTTAATACAATTTGATAAAATATCATTTTGATAAAATATCATTATTGTAAATTTTTACACTGTTTATTTAATTATACTTTAATAACATCAAGAAAACAAATTAAATTTGAATATAATAATATAATTCATACCTAAAATGTTTTAATAATCTATAAAATTGTTTTATCAAATTAATTATTACAAATTATATTCATTTAAATATTTTTAATATTAATTTAATTAATAATACACCAGTGTCGTTTAAGCATTTAAGGTAATTATTTATTCACTAAAAATTAAAAATAAATTAGAATACTGAATATAAATTATTTATATTTCAAATTATTATTTATAACTAAACATATCCTTTTTTTATACCCATGTTAAAAATATTATAATTTTAAAAAACAAGAGTATGACATTCATGTCTTTTCATAACATAAATTATTAAAAAACAAATACAAAGGTTACTATTCATAATGACTAAAAATAAAAGGTATATATTTATAAAATTTATACCCCTTGATTAAAAATATAGAATCCATTTTTTAAAATTTAAAACACATAATTGATAGAATTTAATTTAAAATCAAGTCGGAAAAACATGATGAAAAATAGTTTTTTCATCAAAATGTCCTTCTAAAATATAAAATGTTTTTATACTTAATTAAAGAATAAAAATAGTTTAATAAATCTTAATTAGAATATTTTAAATTTAAAATAACTTATTAAATTTTAAAATTAATCCAAAATATAATTTTACTTTATAATTTCATTAAAAGAAAACATTGTTTTCAATAAAAATAAGTATTTTTAACTATTCATCAAAAAATGAAACTTTTCAGAAAAATCTAAAATTCTCACCTTAAGATAATATTCCTAGTATGATATCAAAAATAAATTTCATTTTATTGAATATATTTTTCAAAATTTCTGAAAATTAATTATAAATTTTCTCACAAAAAGAAATAAAAAAAAAATTTGAGAAAAATAAATTTTTTACCATAAAATTACTTTTATAATAAAATTTAGTGCTTATTTATAAAAGAATAAATAAATATATTTTTATTTATTATGACTATTATAAGAATATTTCATAATTAAATTTATCTTATTCACACTCACAAATCTAAAGTCTAGGTGATAACTGTTTCTATAAAGAACAATATTTCAATAGTATATTATGGTCTATTTATACTCTATGCTCCATATAACACAAGATATCGATGAAGTAAAATTATTTAAAGATAAATATATTCTAATATATAGATGTATTACAGCCCCCCCCCCCCACTAAATAAATTACAACCTGGTAATTTTATCACATTCATAAAAGGTTTAATATTTGAAAATTCCTTTGCCGAAACCAACATATTACAAAGGAATAATAAAATATCCTCTTAAAAAGTGGGAAAAGGAAAGTGTGAAGGTTTCAAAATAGGATAAAATCAGTGGAAAGTGGAAATATGTACATTAAAGAGAAAACTAACACCCAAGAATTTATAGATAGTGATAGAGAACATGTTCATGAGAAAGTTATCCATCACAAAACCATAAATCTATGATGAGTTAAAAGACCATTGGTTTCTCAGTAATAAAATTAAAAGGATAATATTTTTATTTCAATAAACATTTTCCAAAATTTGAGAGATTATTTTACTATCTAGATAAAGCCCTCGTGAAAATAAACCTATTTGATTTCTTTCTATTTCATAATTATAGTCTTATCATTTGGTTGTGGTCCGATCTATTTCCACTTCATCTCTTACACAATGAGATGAATACCTGAGATGATTTTTAATTCTTGAAGAACTTTTTAAAAAATCATAAGATCCATAAGTCATTCCTTTATCCTATAAATATTTAGCAAAACCAAAACAGTTAGCATAGGTTTTTCAATATAATAAATCATACTTCAACCTTAAACAATAATATACAAAGTTCGACATAATCCATTCCATAAGTATTTAACATTATATATACTCTAAAATATGTATGAATAAATTCAAAAATACAAAAATTTAGGAATATGTTCACTAAATTTCCAAAATTAAATTATCATTAATCTCCCATAAATTATCTCTTAATGTTACACGTAAATACATTGATCATATATTCACCTAAAGCATGGTAATTAATTTAATCACCAAAAAACCTTAATTAAAACATACATTATTCCAATAATTAACCCACTCCTTACTCCTTAAATATAATATCATATTATCGAATATATTTTGTAAATCCAAAAAAAATGTAGTAAACTCCATCATGAATTACATAATAAAATCACTAACCATTTTCATGTTCACCAATATTGTCCTATTTATTTATTCAATTAAAATATTCTATTTATCATAATAAAACTTTATTAACTCAACATTAGGAACATATTAAGGGTTATCCTTCCCTTATTCATGTATTCATCAAAGAAATATCACCTTAACATTAAATCACTTTTCTTGGTTATTGAAAGGACCATTTTGGTATATAACTAACCCTAAGATGTGGGTGAATTAGTGTCAGGACCTTTTTAAATCAACCACAAATTTTCATCCATTCACCTTTTAGACCTATTAGTATCTTGATTATCTTGTTCTGTTTTCTCTATCACATGCAATTATATGAAATAAATAAATATATCACATGATATTTTACAAGTTTCACTACTCAATAGAAGTATCTATTCCTTGTAATGGTTAGGAAATGATCCTGGCCACACAACCACTAGAAAGAAATCCTTTTAAAAATGGTTACGGCTAGTAGTAAATACCATTTCACTTACAATGCACTATAGACAATTTGATAGTATTTGTTTTACAGTACTTGGATGTATCTTTATACCACCTTTAAATATAGTATCCTCTTTATTGATTAAAGGTTTATAAAACCAATAAATTCTTCCACCTGTTGTGATGGTTGGATGTCACTATGCTTCTTTGTTCTTCCACGACATTCTTCTTCACATTGTTACTTACACAGCAGTATGTGAGAAACCTTCCTATTCTTTATTACCAGCAAAAAACTAAAAGAGTCACCTTCTTATTCCTCTACTTGTCAGAATAATATGAATGCATTGTGTACTAATTAACATAATTCTCCCTGACCCAAATGATGATCAAGTAAATATTGATTGGCCAGTCACTTATTTTTCAATCTCTGATCTTTGACACACAATAATATGTAATAGTGTAAAATAGTGTCTTTATCTCTTTCTTCTTTAGTGAAAAAATAATGAAACAAAATTTTAATCTTCTCCTTACTAAAATTACAAAACCTCCTTTGTGATTATTAAAACAATAAAGATTATCTTAAAATATCATCATCACGTTACTCTTTCTTCTTCGATACACAATATCAACACTTGATTTTTATTGGTTCTTCTCTATTCTTTATTGTGAAGGAGATATGTGTTCAATTATATTGCACCATACTTTCAAAGATGATGTTTTGAATATAAAAAACATTCTATTCTTGAATTACAAACTTATTTATTTAAAATTCACTTCATGTATAAATCATGATGTATGTGCATTGAATAAATCTTAACACATATATTTTTTGTTTATAATTTTATCTATTTTTCTTTTTCATTCTATTTTCACTCTATGAATTCACATATTCATGAAAACATTCACATTATTCACTATATCACACAATTTTACACACTACCTTGGTTATTTCTTCATGTTCAAATACATATTATTTTGTTCTTAACTTTGGTGTAACCATTTAGAAAGAGTTATGTTCTTCTGGTTTTATTTTTTAAAATCTGAACGAGTATAACTCATTGTTCAGCTTATTCACACACACCATAATATCTCTTCATGGAATTATGGTATTAAGTGTATTCCAGGTATTATCCTTCAAATAGATAGGTAATATCTGTGAGATAGTTGAATCCTATTCATGTCTAAAGAGATTCATGTATATAGAGAGCTTCATAGAACTGGTTCTTCGTGAAGCATAGTCGGAGTACCCAACTCAAGAACTAGGTATCTATATCTAATATCTTCATGAAGAATTAACAATGTGAATTCACACCAATCATGTGTCTATATAACTTTCTCCTTTACAAAATCTTATCATTTGATCTTCTTTTCATAAGAGGTTCACGTATCTCCTTTATAAAAACAAGATGGTTTGGGGGACTCTCTCTCTTTGTGGATCCTTGAAGGGTTACATAACTCTGCTTTTTCATGTAAAAGAATGATTTAGTGGTGCACTATTTTCTAAAAAAATAACTCTAAAATTTTATCACTAGTAATAGAACTCTTCCCCATCTTGGTGTGTAGATATTAATAGGCAAGGTTCAAACTACATTACACCACCTTTCATACTGTGTTGGGTCCTGGTTTTTATGTCATGTGGAAGAATAATTCAATGAGCTAAAATATCAGACTTTAATTATTAAAATGTGAGTATGATTTTATAATGAATATTACATTTCCATTTCTTATGTGAAAAGTATATCCTCTAATTTAGTAAACACCTCATCAATATGCAGTTAAGAGAAGTTGCATGCATGCTTGAGATCAAACTCCTCTATGAAAATAAGAGTCCTAAATGGAATTTGAAACTTCATTTTCATTCAACCAAGCCTTATTCTTTAATTTCCTGATAATATGAGTATCAAAAAAATCGTCCATGGATATTTCATTATAAACTCAAGCATGTTTCGATCACATGAGATGATCCCCAGTGTGTGACCTGATCACCAGTGGTGGTCGATCGTCGAAATGACAAAGTTAGGTGGCCCTCATGTCTAGAGGAAGGAGATGATGATGTGTATATGCAGTGGTTATTGGATCTAGATATATCATATTGATGTAATATGGCCATAAGTTTTTTAAACATAATAAAAATAACTGTAAGAATCTGTCCCACCTAAAAATCCAGAAGTGACTCCCTCGACTATATAAGATAAAGTGTGTCTATTCATAGTTTAGGATGGCACTAGGTTTAGCACCTAGATAACACTACACTATATTCCAATATTATTTGTGACATACACAATCTGTGATCTTTGTTTTGTGTTCTCCACAGACCTTCTAAATGGATTGCATGCACTTTGTGGGAAACATACCTTCCCTCTTCCACCTACTTGGGTGGTCTGAACTATTTTCCCTTTGGTGTGGTTGACCTCTAGGTCCCACATGTGCATAGGGTTGATGATGGAATTTGATTATTAGTGGTTTATCACCATTATTTTTATTAAACTTAGAATAAATTGTAGAAGAAATATTCCATGATGTAAAAAACAAAAGCCCACATAAAAAACTTATTAGCAACTTAGTGTAACTATAACCCCACCATCAGTTTTCTTAGCCACTTTTTCCTCATCTTTAAATTCTTTACTCACGTATATTATATAAAATTATATTTCTTAATGGTTATCATTAAACCTTATTCAAATCACTTTCATGTAGTTAAATAATTTCATATATTTTATTCAATTCCTCTTCCTCTAGTATTTTTGGAATATAAATTCCAAAGATCTTCTTAATATCTAAACCTCATGAAAAAATCCAAGTGGTTAAATTCTCTTAATCCAAAAATGGATGGTAATTCAATAATATTAATTATTGTGGACACACATTTAATAAATTTATTTTGAACATAGAATTAGTTCAATAGTCATCTAATTGACTAGGATAAATATTCAAACATGACACCCAAGGTCATTTTATTAATCCATAACAATTCTCTAAAAATCACCATGAAACTAAAAGTATTAAGTGGATATTTCTTGAATTATAAAGACTTGAGTACTTCATCCAAGCTCCTTTAGTTTTGAAATTCTTCATAATATTTAAATAAATGAAATATTTATATTTCATTGATTTCTATTAACAATCATTGACAATAAATACAACTCAAACACAAAGTGGGATCTTCAGTTATCAGCACCATTCAACATATACTTTAAAATCCTTAAATAAAAAACTAATTTAGGGTAATAATTATACATTTCATGATTCTTATACCTATAATACCATTGATAAATAATTATACAACATAATTATTGAATTCAAAATACATAAAAACTTTAATCATTCCACTTCCTTCTTAAACCATTTACCAATATACATCATCTTATTCCATAATACTTCTTTCCTATAATATGAGATATTAATCATGTCTTAAAATTAATCAACCTAAATTTAGTCATTCTTCTAACTTTTAAAAAAATAAATACTATTAAAACATCTCATACCTTTCAAATTTCATTAATAGTCTCTTAATCGTAATTATTAAAACCAATACTCATACAACATAGCTGATTTTAATCACAATATTTCCCCTTAGGAAATCGATTTGCATAATTATTATAAAATAAACATTTAAAAAACTCTACCATTAATCATGCCTTTGGATGACCATTATTCTCATCCATTTCATTAACAAAAATATTCATTTTTCCCTAGTAATTAATCTATTTGTTTCTTTTTTTTCCAAAATCAAAACATATTCATTTTCCTATAATAAATTCACTTGAGTTATTCTTACCAAATTCTTAACATGTAGGAATCTAAATCTTCCTTCCTATGTGGTCTTTAGGAAACTAATTCTTTATCTTACTAGGTGTGTTCAAAAACATTCCCAAGTAAAGGTTTTTAATAATATAATTTGATAGTTGAATAGTCATAGTCATAAGGTTTCACCTTCTAACTCTCATTTTATTTGGTTTCACAGAAGGACAGTCATTTTATTATTTATCACATTATATATTAACACAATTCCTTTAGGTTCCATCCATTAGATAAATCCAAAAATCAAATTGTAATAATGATGCTATAATAATCATAGTGATCTATCATATAATCATGAAATATAATTTATAAGATGTCTAAATCATGACACCTTCTTCTCAATCTAAGGGAACATAGGTTTAACCTAGGTTATCCATGGTCATTAACAAAAGTTTAGGATTTTATTCTATACTTAAACTTATCCCCAGGGTTATCATTATTTTTTTCTCATCCTATATTTTAATTGTTAACTAAACCTAGCACTGATCCCAACTATAGTGACCCATACTTTTCATAAATAAATATCACATATTAATAGATGAATATTAACTACACAACTTAACGATACATGATAGTATCCTATAGGTTTAGTGACTTTGAAAATTTGGGAATATAAACAATCGGTTCATAAAAGATATACATTATCTCACACTAATTACTTTATAACTATCACCCTTTTTATACATATCATAGTTATTAACTTTATTCATATCCTGGGAAAGGAAACATAATAAAGGGAGAGTTTGAATTCATTGTAAGATTAAATGAGGGAGATATCAATGATCACATAAGAATATAATTAGAATAGGGGTATGAGACTAAGATCGTAACATTTTAAATCCACGCCCTTTATATCATAGATCATAATCTTAAGTCATGGCATAAATCTTGGTAGTTTATAAGACAAAAATCATAAAGGAATCAAAGAACATGAGATATGAGAGCATAAAATTGGCATAAGACTTTGAATTTTGGAATTCACATAATCATATAAAATAATTTCCTTAGTACTCTATGCTCTTTTACAGGACTATCACAGTGTAATAGGTTCACTCCCCAAACCATTATAGTAGTAAAGGTTCACTCCCAATACAATTATAGTGGATAAAGTCCCTTATTTAATTGGGTTCACTTCCCATTATAGTCCTATTTATCTCATGAGATATCAAAATTTACTTAATTTTTTTGAGAGAGATATTGGTCCCACCGTTCACAAAATTATATCCATACATATGTGTTCCATAATTTCATAAAAAATTCATCATATCATAACCCATGAAATGAAATGGGTTTCATAAAAACATTATCAAAGCATAACCCATGGAAAAGAAAAGGGTTTCATAAACATTTCATTATAGAATATCCCATGAAAAATAAATGGGTTTCAAAAATATTTATCATAGTATAACCCATGGAAAAGAAATGTGTTTCATCAATATTTGATCATAGTATAACAAATTGAAATAAACTATATTTCATTAACATCTTATAATCGTAAACATAAACCATATAGAGAAAGAATAAGGAGGGTGTCATTGGATCAAATAAACATTCAATTTTAAGTTAAATCAATCTTTTTTAACTTTAATTAATATAAATATCGATAAAATATTATTAAAAAAATCTTGAGTAAATTAACATTTCTATTTTTGAAATACCTTTTCAAATAAAACTTCTCAATTATAAAGGAAAATATTTTCTTTCAAAATAACCTTGTAAACATATAATGGAATATTCAAATCATAAATTAGTCATTATAGTGATAAAATTATTTCATGTCTTATAAGTTAAAAAAATATTCCTTCTATACATTTTTTAGAAAATTCACAAAGTACCTCTTTTGGAAAATAAAAAAAATATTCTTTTAAAACTATTTTTTAAAACATAAAACATGGGTATAATGACTTTAAAAATCATATAATAAAATTAAAAACCTTCTATAAAACGTTTTCATAAAATATGGATATCGAATAAAAAGGTTTTTTGACTGAATAGATAAATGAATTCGATTTTATTTAGAAAACTATTCTTAGTCTCTTGAGTGTAAAATGTGAAAAAAAAAATGAAAGGAAAAAAATCATTTCCAAGAAATAACCATATTATAAAAAAAATTCATGATAATCCTGAGATTTTGATCATAATAGTTTATCATTATAACTTAATCGTAAACAACCTTGATAAATAATGAGATTATTACATAAAACCCCTTACCACATTGGTAACTTTTGAATCATAATACCCATGAAAGAAATAAGCTTATATGGATATTTATATCCTAAAATTTTCAAAATAATAATTATAAATTACATTATTTGGTATTATATAAATCAAATAAAAGAAACAAGTGGTGTATAAGTCATGTGCCCCATAGAAATAAAAGTGATAGAAAAATCTCTTACCTTAGGTCTGACCTCCTTTCTACACATTGGATCCTCCTTTATAATAAACATAGATATTTTATACATATATTAACTATCAATAATAATATATATCATACCATATATTATTTACTTATAACCTTTTTTCACCCATCTGTTAAACCCATTTTTTTAAATCACTATATCGGGTGGTATCTGCTTTGTTTATCATGAGTATTTCAGTTCATTAATTTTGGTATTTGTACATTTATTTTCGTTATTTAATATCAAGAATATTAATTATGATATAAATATCATATATATTAATTATATACATATTTATATTCATCCATAAAATTTATATATAGAAAAATTAATTATACAATTTATAGAGATGGTAGGTCGTACGTACACATGAATGCTATTTTCATTCTTTGACAGATGGAACAAAATAAAGGTAAATAATAAATCACATTTATAGAATAATTATTATATAATATATATCATATATAGTTTCATTTATTTTATCCTTATTACCATCCAAGTAAAAAATAAATTAAAAATGAATCACATCGCTTCGTGCAGGTTGTAGTCCACACATATGCATGAATGGCGTTATCATTTTCCAATAGTTCCAAAGGTAAGAAGTAATATATAATATAATCATTATAGAGGTATAATAATTTAATATTTCTCATATGTAATCATTATAAAATCATAATACTCATCTATAAAATATAGTGATGAGAAATGAATTGTGTCGCTACATGGAGTCGTTAAGTCAAACCTACACAGGAGCGATACTTTAACTTCTAATTTGGTGAGAAAGATGGAGTATAATGGTGTATTAATAATCATAATACAATTTAATAATATTTAGGATATTTAAGTTATTATTTAATAATAGATAAAAAAATATTTATATAAGTTAAATAAGAGTATAAATGAAAGTGATCAGGTTTGGTGATTACCTCTTCTTTGAAACAACTCCTTTAGATGTCCTCTAAAGGGCATTAGGGTTGGCCTTTTGGTAAGACCATAAACTCTAAAATGTGAATAGGTAATTTTATAAGGTTAATTTATTTATTTTGGTTGAAATATAAGGATCAAATTGGTGTAAATAAGTGATAGAAGAGGTTCCCTTTTATAATTGGGGTGAGGGGCACTTTTAGAATTTCACAAAAGATTAAATTATAATAAGTTCATTCTAAAGAAAAAAGTCTCCAAATGGATAAGGATTCAAATAAAATGTATGAAATGTTTTAATACCACCATAAAAAATAATTTATACAAGTTTTAGTTTCATTTTATAGATTATCATTTTGATTAACTCTTAGTTAACAAATTTTAATTTTAACTACGGTAACAACTTTTTCAATATTAAAGGTTGTAATTTTTAATTATAAGATGGAAATCATCCCATAAATATAAAATCTATATCATTTTACACCATATAATAACCATCTTGTATTATTTCAACATTAGTATGATTTTTAAATAATTTAATAAATTATTATTTTTGAGAAATATCATTATTGTCAATTTTTACACTATTCATTTAATTTGACTTTAATATCATCAAGAAAACAAATGAAATTAGAATATAATATTTTAATACATCCCTAAAATTTTATATTATTCTACAAAATTCATGGATCAAATTAATTATCTCAATTTATATTACTTTTAATATTTTTAATATTAATTGAATAATTACTATGTCAGCATTGTGTAAGCTTTTAAATTAATAATTTCTTCAATAAAAATTAAAAATTAATTATCATGTTGATGATAAATAGTTTATATTTTAAATTAATATTTATAACATAACATATCCTCTATTTATCCCCATGTTAAAAATATTATAATTATTAAAAACAAGAGTGACATTTTTTACTTTTTTTAAATAAATTATTATAAGCGTCATAATCACATTAAAATGGAAATTAAAGGATATATAATAGAATCTTGGATGAGTATGTATAAAATTAAATCATATAATAAAATTAAGTCATGTTTTATGGTCATTTTATAGTCCTTATAAAATACATTTTCAAAAAAATTCATATATTAATTATAATGTTTTCTTACAAAAAACAAAAAAAATCATTTTTTGTGAAAAATGTATTTTTAGAGGCAAAAAATACTTTTTAAAAAAAATTAGTGATTATTTATAAAGAATAAATCAATATGTTTGTATTGATTAGGACCTTTATAGAAAAATTTTATTATTTATTTAATCATATTCATTCCTTCCAATCTAACAACTATTTGAAAACTGTAACCTTAAATAATAATATTTTAATAGTATATTGTAGTTTGTTTAAACTTGGTGTTGCGTATAATGAAAACTATCAACGAAATAAAATTATTTAAAGAGAATTATATTCAAAAATCTCAATGTGTTACCGAACTAGATGACTCTCTATAACAGGTAACCCTTCCACTTATCGACAGTCTCTTCAATTAGTTGAGGGGTGGCTAGATCTTTTATAAGATCAACTTGAGGTTGAGCTACCATCAATTGAGGCTGAGACCATCAAACATATCCTGGACTGATTTAAACAATCGATATGGCCCATATGAATTTTTGGTTATGTATTTTAGTATTATGATAGAAACTATAGTATTCATTTCCTTGATGAATCAGATCTTCCATCCATCCTTGGATTAGTTTTTTGTGGTTTCTATTGATGATGTATTGCTTTATTCCTAATCTAAATACAATAATTTCCAACATATTAACATCTTCCTGAGTAAATTTTGAGAGCATAGGTTATACACTAAGAAATTTAAACATAGTTTCTAGATCAGAAAATTGAATTTATTGGGTTACATTATCTCAGAGTATAGAGGGTTAGTTTTACTAGAGAAAGTTACATCTATGGTATATTGGGAAGGAACCAATAATGTCTTTAAGATTCAGGTATTTCTAGGAATATAATTTTATTATTGATGTTTTATCCAAAAATTCTCTTATTTGGAAGCATTTATGTTTGGGATAAAAAAAGGGGTGAATTTCAATTGGTTGAGTACTTATGAGGGGGGTTTCTAGGTACTAAAGTGCAAGTTGAACTCAACACTTATCATCACCTTACTTAATCTCGGTAGAGAATATACTATGTATTTTGTTTCATTCAAAGTCAAACTTGGAGCAGTTATGATTTAAGAAGATTGATTATTTTCATATGGATCCAGACAGTTGAGGTTATATAAAAAGAACTACCCCACTCATGATCTAGAGTTGGTCATTGTGGTACAAGCTTAAAGATGTTAGTAACACTATATATTGGGAGATAGGTTTATGGTGTACACATACCACAAGAGGATCTAGTACATATTTTCAATGTGAGGTATGATCCTTCAGCAGAATAGGTTAGTTGAGTTTCTACAGTCTTTTAAATTTGAGTATTACAATACCCCAAGTAAGGGAAACATCATTGTTGATTCCTTGAGTAGAAAGATATATAGATAGGTAGTGTAGGATTATTGTGATGAGTAGAGGCTAATGGAACTCTTTGTAGACAAGAAACTGAATGTTCAAGAGTCCAAAGGATGAGAAAATCAGAATTTGACATCTATTATACACATTCTTCTAGACCAAATCAAGAGAGATATGTTATCTTATATAGAAGACTTAAAACTGATGTAAATTGTATATGGTGGGGATAAACCAACCGGATGTTATTTTTGCATCAACAATTCCATTTTCCTCCATGGATATATCTAGGTTACTATGGAATTACATAAGGATCTAATAAGGGACTTACATGCCTCTAAATGGGCAGTGCATCCAGGTTTGATGAAGATGTATTGTGATCTCTATAGTGAATAATGGTGGCCATGGATAAATAAGGAGATAACAGGATTTGTGCTATGATGTTTCACCTTTCAGTAGGTGAAGGCTAATCATCAAAGGTCTATTAGGTTATTATAGTATTTTCCCATTCTAGAATAAAAATAAGATGGTTTCACTATAGAATTCATGAGAATGATACCCTCGACACCATGGAAAAATAATGTGGTAAGGGTGATTGTAGATTGAAAAATTAAGGGACCCAACTGTTTATTTTTATGGATACCTTCATCATAAAACATATAGGTAGTCTCCATATATATGATATAATTCAATTTTATGGTGTTTCAAGGAGTGTCATCTCAGATTTGGGTCCTCATTTAATATCACAACTCTGGTAGGGCCTTCAAAATTTATTGGGATATTGGGTTATTTTGATCATAGAATATCATCCTTATACTAATGGCCAATATATCATGATGATTCTAATAATGGAGGATATGTTATGATCCTATGTTTTGAATTTCTATGGTTCTTGGGAGCAGCATCTGTACTCATTGAATTTTCTTATAATAACAGCTTCCAAACATTAATCCAAATGGATCCTTTTGAGGCCTTGTATATAAGGTCATTCAGTTTTCCTATATACTATTTAGGGGTAGTTAATTTAGTGATAGTTGTATTTATTCACATTAAGGAGATATAAGAGTAGCTGTAGTTGATCATAAAGTGGTTGGTAGTATCACATAGCCAACAAAAATCATGCGCTTACCATCATAGATTCCTTCTAGAGTTTGAGTTAGTTAATTTTGTTTTTCTTTTGTTATCACCTAATCTAGAGAAACACAATATCAATAAGCATGGAAAGATAGAGATCAAGTTTTTTGGGACATTTAAGATAGTGGATAGGTTCGGTCTAGTGTCAACCCATTTCAAAACACACAGTGTTATAGTGTCAGGAACAATGTGTTTTATGTGTCACAGCTTCAAAGATATCATCATGATTCTTCTCACATGATATATATTGATGATGTTGAGAATGATGTTGATGCATCATTTTAGAAACATCTAGTCTATATCATAGACAATAGTGGGAATAATCTATGAGGGAAGATCATGCCTCTATTGTGAGTGCAGCGGAGGCATGGTAATGTTCAAGAGGATACCTAGGAGTGAGAATCAGATATTCAAACACAATGGCTAGGATTATTTCTCGATATCCCATAGATATTGTTAGAGCACATCTTTGGTATGAGCTATTATATAGTGGAGAGGTTGTAATATCTCGTCTATTACCTAGGTATGTCACTCTTTAAGATTTCATTTGAACCTCTTTAAATATTTTTGAACTATCTAATTCTTAATAATTGAGGATTACTCCTATCTTAAAACAATTTTTAAGTGGTGTTTAGGATCTAGAAGAAGTAATAATAGCATAGAATGGAATTATTTGGTGGTGGATTTTAAGTCTGGAGATAATTCAGATCCACCAGCTAGGGGTTGCAGTCCACTATCCAGCTGATAGGTTATCTTATTACTTAATAAGGCTACAAGAGACCCATAGTCTCTCCAGTGAAACCCATCAGTCATCTGGTGGGTTTGGGAAGAATGGGTCTCCTCTAAGAGACCCACCAAATATTTATTAAGGTTCTCATCCATGCAGGCATGATAGAGGACACCATCTGTTAGTTGATGGTTCCAGGCAGGGCTAGGGTTACAAGGGTCTATGATGTAATTTTGAACCTAAAACCCCCTACTTAATCCTAATTAACACCTAATTTTACCAAAACTCATTATTCGCTAATTTGGGGGATCCTAAATAGATTTGGTAGTTTATCCAACATTTATACTTTGATCTTTGATCCATTCTTTGATCTGGAGATAAAAAATTAGTGATTTTTACTTTGTGATTATGTAATTCCCTTGTTTTCTCCTCTGGTCTCTTTCTTCAAACCATGAAAATGTGTGGTAAACAATATAAATAGGGGATCATTGTTTTTTACATAGATTTTGATTCTTTATCGGTGATCTATTCTTATCTAATCTAGAGGTGGGTGGTCTAAGTCATCTCCCTAAGGTTTTTTAAGTATTTCTAATATGTGCAACATGTCAAACCATGTCATCACACAATGTACATGATAAAATCTAAAAGTTAACCCACTAAATTTGATAAATCATTATTCCTAGACCTTACATGGATCCCATTGGGTCCATTGGAACTAATACCATACTTGCACCCACCTGAGAGATGTGCCTTCCATTGAACTTATGTTTAAATAGTATTGTTGATTTAGAGTTGGATTAACTTGGATTTTGGCATGACATGATACTTGAGTAATTTTCTTGAATATGAATCACATGGATTAGAATGATGAATTGGAATTTAATTGGTATTTTCATGATAAAATAATTAATTTTGTCTATAATGGAATCATAATGATTAATGGGTTAAATTTTGACATTAAAAGGAATTGTAAAAATTATTATGATAATTTGTAACTTTGATCAATATAATAAATTGTTGTTAAATTGGTAATTGGATAAATTAACCAATGTAGCATGTAATGACAAGTTTTATATGCTTTTTTCTTGGTCATGGGTCATTATTGCATTCATATTATCTTGATATGACTCTTTATTATACTTGATTCCTAAGGGTGGGATGTTATATGGCTTGTTCATCTTTTGTCTTGTTATGACTTATGCTTGTGTTTGGGGCTTAACGTAATGATTTGCAATTACTAAGTGTAAGTTTCATGGTTATGTACCCACCTAAGGGTAATATGTATGGTATTTAAAAATATTTAAGGGTAATATGCATGGGGTAAGCTCTGCCTATGGGTAAGATGCATGGTCACATAGTTTTCTAATGAAGAGATGTTTGCTTTCCTAAGTGAGGGTTTTACTAGTTCACGAAATGATATTGGCAGATCACCCTTTATAGGAGAGTATTCCAATGATATAGTGATTAATCAAAGGTAGGAGAATACAAAACTTTACAAAGACATCCAATATAGAGTCGCAGTACGTTTGACTAACCTCAAGCATCACACTAGAGTTTGAGGGTTAATAAGGATACTTGATTTTTAGTATTAATTTATGAATTGATGCCATGTTTGTTATTTTTTTACATTAATTGATTATGAAGGATGGATATTATTATACACCATGGTTGTTGGTCTACTGGGTTGTACTCACAACCTATTTGGGAACTATTTGGTACCCAAATAGATTTCATGGGTACTAGTCCAGATAAGGGAAAGGGTCCCTTCATTGATTTATTACTTGCTGGATGGGTCAAGAGATTTCAGTCAAGACTAAGCATGGGGTTCAGGACTACGGGTTTTGCAGTCTTTTTATCAAGTCCATTTAGACAATTTATTATATGAAATTAGTTACATTAAATTTTTCATGACATGGTATCTATTATTATTTTGATTTTTTGGATTTTTTCTTTACTCTCTTTGTGTTCCATGTTTGATTATTTATATTATTTTTTCTATTACAACTAATCTATTCCTAAGGGTATAGTCTCCCCATTATATTTCTTAGAAACTTAATGATATTTGATATCATCTGTCATAAATAGAGGCATTCTTAAGGTACCATGGTAACCTGTCTTGGTTATGTGAGGGAGTACCAGGCTGAGGACATTAAATTAAATAATCTCAAGCGTTCCCTACTCCACTCTTATATAAGGACACAACATATCCTCTCATTGTCTCACTACTTCATCCACATAGATCAAAAAAACAATACCAAATCCTATTATTAACTTTCTAATATACATTATAGAGGTGTTTTTCTTCTTAAAAGATAATCCCTAAGGTCCTTAAGGTGATATCCAAAGGAGTTTCTTTAAAGAGAAGTTAATCAACTTAATAGAGCATTTTCATTTTACTTATTATTATACCTCATTCAATTATATCATAACCATTTCAATATAACAAAATCAGTGTCTCTCAAATACTAAGATATTATTATGTTAATGTAATTTCCTTATTCATCTCCTTTTTCAATCAAATTGGGAATGAAAACATCATTTGTGCATATATATGGACCACCACATCCGCGAATCAATTTTTTTGTTTTCCATCACCACCTATCATGGATATTTATAATGATGTATTTAATGTATATTTATAACATTAATGACATGATTATAATTTTTTAAAGATAATATATCATCTATTTCATGCCCCTTCCATCAGTTGTAAAATAATAATGGCGTACATGCATACAAGTGGATTACCACCTCCATGATAGGATGAGATTCATTTTTTATGTACACCATTCATATATGGTTTTAAAATTGTATTTGATATATAAAAATGATAATTATGATAGTATTAAGACTATGTATTTGATGGTATAATGACAATTTTAACTATAATCAACCTACCAAATTCATTTTTCAATTAGGAACTGAACATCCTCAAATCACTTTATGTGGACTTAACTGATTAAGTAATTAAATATATCATTAAAATAAATGAAAAAAATGGTTTAATGATAAAGTAATAAAACAAGAAAATGTTGTTAAACAAGTAAATAATTAATAATAAGTTTATTATAAAGTATTTGAAGAATGTACATAGTGATTCGGGATTTGAGGTAAGGGGTTTCTTAACTCAATTTCTTTTCATTTACTTATAACACTTCTTCATTGAACTTTTTATGTCATGATTATTAGTTAATTGATCTATAAATTTTTTTAATATTTTATTTCCACTTGTTTTATGGGGATTTATATTTTTTTACATAATCACTTCATGGAATATTTATCACTTAAGAATTTATGATCTTTGTAAGGGTTTTGTTTGTCCCAGTCTCATTTTCTTGAGACATGTTTCATTTCGAGAACAATGATTTCTTTTATGGTGTAATTTCTATTGAGAATATTAAAATTGAACATGAAATTTTCTATTTATTTTTAGTATTAAAAATTCAAATATTCATTATTAATACAGTTACTTTGAGTGAATTTCTTGTTTATGCTTATTTGAATAGTTATTTTATTTTCTAGTATTTTAGGAAGACTTTTATTTAAGGATGATCTTTCAATTTTGGTGAAATATTTATACAAAGTATTCTGGAAATTTTATAAGATTCTGGAATCACTATTTGGAAAGTGAATTTGAAACCTAATGTTGGTATCCAATTCTTTGTTTGGAACCCCACGTTTGAGCTGAAAATTATATTCAGGTACCAAAATTTTGTTAAGAAACCTAGTGTTTGTTTTCCTAAAATTTGATATATACCTAATATAAAAAACCTCACATTGGTATTATACCTCAAATTGAGAACCAAAAAAGGGTGTTCTAATCTATTTTTTGAAACTCTATGTTTGGAATTAACCATTTATTGGAAACCATACATTTAGATTCATCCTCATATAGATTAAACCCTACATTGATCCAATTGTATGTAGTATTTAGGTTTGAATCATTCTAAGATTTATGCGGTGATTTTTCTAGATTAAATCTATGAATAAATACATTAAAAGGAATTTTTAGAAGATCTACAATGACGGATTAATATGTTTTGGTTTCTAATGGAAGTTATTATTTTTCATGGGTAATTAGATTTATATTTTAAATGTTCTATGTGTTTTAAAATTCATGAACAACCTAGAAACGTTTCTATATATGTTTGATTAGAATTAATTTGGGCAGATTAATTATTCTGAATGGATATATATGTATGAATTATCAATAATTTTGACTAACGATTTGCTTCTTTGAAACTCAGTGATCTGAATCTATTACCTAGAAAAATACATCTGAACTTTATGATTATAGAAGAGATTCATATATCTACCACTACTAAAATTCTTATCTATCATACATATACTACAGTTCATTGAAGTTGTACAAGACTAAACATTTAATACATACATGTTATTTTAAGATTTTTTTGTGTTTCCATACTTCTATTGTGAATATTATATTTTCACAAAATTTCTTTATCTGAATATTTTCTATAAAAAATTATATATTATCCTTGAGTACTAAACTTTAAATATATTCATATATACCTTTAAAGATCTCATCATCTGTGAGGTGAAATATCGTTATCTGAATAATTTCATAAATAATTTTTTGAACCTAATAAAAAATATATTTTTTATAAACACTCGGGTGTGGAGTGTTTTGAGGAATATCCTTTGTCCTAATTTAAGGCCTTAAAAACTTTATTGTAATAAGTAGTAGTTTCTTGCACTCAAATTTCAAGATCCCTTAGAAAATTATTTTCTAGTGATGATCACCAATCCCATAGAGAGTGTTTTAGTGGGGTATACTATCGTATATGTGTGCCACAAATGACTATAAAAAATTTTGTGTCCTCTTTTTTATTTTTCAAGGCATACATTGTTTAAATAAATCATATCAGGTTCTAATAAATGTTCAATGGGGATTGATTTTAAATTTATCGATTATTTTTAAAAGGTAAAAACTCAACCCCCCCCCCCAACCCCCATCTTGTATCTTTATCATCATTTTGGGAAAAAAATTCTTATCCAAGGAGTTCCCCTTTTAGTTTTTCTTATAGACCTATAAAAATTGAGTTAAAGATTCGGATAAAGAATAATTTTAATTTCCAAACTTAAATAAGTTTTGTCTATGATCAGGACACCATATTTTAATGCTGAAAATTATGGATTCTAAGAATATCTCATCGTTATATATTTGAAAAATCATTGTTTGAAAATTCATATGAAGGTTTTCTAGACATATAAAATTCCCAAAGATGAGCTAAAAAAATTGGATTCTACCAAAGAAGAAATATATAATATATATTTAATATCCATTAATTCTACTATTTTTGGACTTGTACCAAATGAATTTAGTTCTGTCTCTCAATTTTCCACCAATTATGAAATGTGAAAAACAATAGTTGTTCCCTATGAATGAACTGATTATGTCAATAAATTGAGACACAATACTACTAAATTGAAGTTTCATACTTTTATAGTGTATAAAGGTGTAATTGTTACTCATAAGAATGGAATATTAATAGAGATATTCAATGGTGTTTCTACTCTCGAAACACCTATTCCTGAACCAAATTAAGCTTTGAAAGTTATCAGATTTTTTCATATAATATAGAATGGTATTTCAGCTATAATTAGACAGTAAAATCATGTTAAGGAATTAAATATAAAGGGAATGATTAGAACTCTAATGATGTATTAAGATGATATGAAATCCAAGTATAAGGATCATATAATGATCAATAAATAAAAATACGTTTATCAAAGTTTCTGTTCCCAAAGGTGAAAATAAGTCAATGAAGGTTACTATATCCTCAAATGATTCAAGTTGTTCAAATTTAAGTGAGGAATTTTCTCACTTGGTGAGAATATTCAATAAGATATATAAGTGGAATAATGGTTTTAAGAAAATATTTAATAAATGTAAGAAAAGTACCACAATCTAAAATAAGACATATGTTATGAGTGCAAGTAGCTAGAGAATATCAAACCCAATTTCCCATAGTTGAAGGAAAGAAGAAAAATGGAAAATAATCTTAAAATGGAAGATAATTTTGAGAGAAAATGTCTAAAGTCCATAAAGGATAATTGTTGTGTATCTTAAGATTCCATATATTCTTTATCTTCTAATTTGAGAAATAGAAATCAAATAAGAAAATAAAAATGTGTTTTATGGCTCAATAAAATGAGGAAAAATCTTACTATTCTTCAGTTTTTTATTCTAATTTTGAAAAAAATTCAAATGATAAATTAACTAAATATTTATACATGTTATAAAAAAATTATTAAACCCTAAAAATAAATCATAAATCTCTCAAGAATATAAATAATTTTATCTTCAGTGATAAAGATATTATGCTAAAATAACACTTAAAATTGAAAGAAAATTTAAAAAAATATTTTAAAAAATGTACTGAGAATGACAGTAAAATCAATGAGTTTCTCATTGAATTATAATCCTTAAAAATTGATATTAGTGTGTTTTAAAAAAGATAGGAATATTTAAATAATTTTATTTTAAATAATTTCCATAAGAAATAATTTATAGAATTGGAATTAATGATGATAAACCTAAACTATACAAAAAATATTTTTTTCCAATCTCAAAAAATCATAGCAAACCTAAAGTTATTATTTTTATTATGGAATTAAATATAAATATGCTAATGATTATTCCATAAGGAATACTCAAATTAGTATTTTTAATAAGGATAATATTTCTAGAGACCCATCTTATGTTAATTCTAGAGTTTTTTGTCAAATTAAATAGATTTGATTGCCCATATCCTTTCATGTTAACACTGCAAGACCCAAAAGAATTTTTTAACCAAAAAAATATTAATAGATATTTTTTAGGTGAAAATACACAGGGATAAAAATTTCATATGGTATATGTATATTGGTTGTTCAAGACACATGAGTGGAAAATTTTCTAACATTCATAAATTATCTGGAGTTGATTGATCCATAGTTACCTTTGGTGATAATGAAAAGGAAAACATATTATATTTGGATCAATTGATGTTCTAAAATATATCATAGTCAATAAATTTATCTATTTTAATGGGTTAAATCATAATATTATAATTTTTTCTCAACTCTATGATGACAGTTTTAATGTTGATTTCTCTAATTATTCTTTTTCTATCATTAAAAAAACTACTTAAGTTTAGAGAACCTATAATAGGAGATGTCTATACTTTATACCTTAGTTACTTGTGTGAACAAAATGTTAACTACTTAAATTTTGATGTAATTGAGTCCTAGATATAGTAAAGAAGGATTGGTAATTTTAATATATTTTTCCTATCTAAATAATCTAATAAGAACTTATTTTATGATCTAAATTCTCTTAAGTTTGATGAGAAAATACTTTTTGATGCATATCAAATTGGAAAAAAACACAAGTCGTATTTCAAATCCATCAACAAAGTTTCAACATCTATGCCTTTAGAAATTATCAACATGAATTTTTTTGGTTTATATAGAGTAGCAATATTATATAAAATATTCTTTATTTTTATGTTATTTCATAATTTTTTGATATTTACTTGGGTTTACATTTTCATGTTTAAAAGTGATGCTTTCTTAGTTTTTATGTGTTTTTTAAGTTGGTTAGAAATCAAAAAACAATTGAAACAAATTGAGAAGTGATTGGGGAGGATATTTTGAGAATCAATAATTTAATTCTCTATCTCAAATATGGGTATTAATTATACTTTTTATACTCTAATAAAAAAACAAAAATTGGGATTATTGAAAGAAAAAATAAAACTATTCAATAAATGTATAGAACTATGTTAAGAGAGTATATTTTTCCTAATTGTTTTTGAGAATAAGATACTAAAATTTCATTTCATATTATAAATAGTTTTTTAACTATACTTCATCTTAAAAAAACCCTATGAGTTATGGAATAATATAAAACCAAATTTTGGGTGCATTAAAGTTTTTTGGATACAAGGTGTATATGAATACTTGGGAAAATCATTGTAAGTTTGATCCAAAATTTGGTGAAGGAATCATTATTGGTAATTATACTACTTATAAATATGGTAGAATGTTTAATAATAAGTCAAGGATAGTTGAAGAATCTTTTCATGTGAATTTTGATGAGAGTGATCCATTTTATCACAAAAAAAAATAAAAAAAGATGGATCAATTGATTCTTTAAATGACTTGAGATTCATTCTTCTAATGTTAAGTGAGACATAAATTAGAACATGATAATGATCAATAAAATTCTAAAGAAAAGAATACTTGGTAACCTAAAATAGTCTTACCTAGACAAATTAGGACTTTTAATAACTATCCTTTAGATAATTTTATAAGATATCAAGATAAAGGGGTTTGAACTATGAGGGATATTAGATACCCAGTTTAGTTATCTACTTTTCTATCCAAGTTTGAACATAATTCTATAAAATAATCCTTAGATGATGAGAGTTGGGTACTGTATATCCAAGAGGAGCTAAATCAATTTAATATGAATAAGTATTGAGAATTTGTTGATTGATCCACAGACCATCCCGTAATATAAAAAAATGTGTTTATAAGAATAAAAAATGTGATCAAGGAATAATTAATAGGAATAAATCAAGGCTAGTTTCTAAGGGGCCCTACATATAGGAAGGTGTATATTATGAGGAAACCTTCCCCCTTATTTATAAGAATTGAATCCATTAGTATCCTATTATACTATGTATCTTATATGAATTTTAAATTATATGATATGGATATTAAATATTTTTTTCTAAATATTTATTTAATATTAGAATTTTATGTTTAACAGTCTCCAGGGCTTAAAAATCTTAATTTTTTAATTTCTTTTTTTAATTTTACTAAAGCTTTTTACGGTCTTAAAAAAGAACCAAGGGCTTGGTATGAGTGGTTGAGCACTTTTATTTTAGAAAATTGTTTTTCTATATGACTAGAAAATTATACTATTTTTAAGAAATTATCTATATATAAAATGTTATTAGTTTAAACTTATTTGGATGATGTTATTTTTTGTTCTATTAATCAAGAACATTACAATAAATTTTCAAAACTTTCAAAAAAAGAGTTTTAAATTAGTATTTTGGGATAATTGAATTTATTTATTTATTTTAAAATCAATCAAAATAATTTTTGAAAGGTTTGGAACCAAATTAAATAGGTTGTTGATTTATTGAATACATTTGTCCTTGAAAATATTAATCCATATAAAAATCAAATATTTACTAATATAAAAGATGATTTGGATGAGAGTAGTATGCTAGTTGATAAGAAGTAATATAGAGGTATGGTTGGAATTTTTTTATATCTTACTACTAGTAGACTAGATATAATGTTTTATGTTTTCTTATGTAAAATTTTTAAATAATATCAAAGTGTTTTATTTAATTTTTATTAAAAGTACTCTGAGATATTGAAAAGTATTTGTTTATTAATCCTTACTTTATCAAAAAAAAACTATGGTTTTTATTTAAATTCATATTCAGATGATGATTTTAGATTTTTTATATTATATTGGAAGAGTACCTTAGGAACCTATCACTTTCTAGGGAAGAATATGGTTTCATAGTCTAGTAATAAGAAATAATCAGTTACATTATCAACTACTGAGGCAGAATATATATATGTAGATAGATTTTTACACAATTTGTGTTGATAAAAAAATACACTTCTATTCTCTGGACTTAATTTTGGCCATGTTCCAATTATATGTGATAATAATAGGGTTATAAATATTTATAAAAAACTATTGAGTCATTACATAAATAAGAATATTCATATTTGACATCATTTTCTAAAATATCAAGCCCAAAAGGGTTATATCTCTTAAGAATTTGTTAATAATTAATATCATCTTGATGATATTTTTAGTAGATATCTTCCCACTAATAGTTTTGATTTTATTAATGGGGTTAAGTTAATTTAATTTTGAGTAAAACTTATCTATTTTTTTAATATTTATTTTCTTATTTCATTTATCTTTTAAAGTATTTTTTATAAAAGATTTATTTGATCAATTATTTATTTATTTTTATCTTATTATATGAAAATTTTAGTTGCATATTTGTGTTTATAATCATATTTAATTTTAAAATTCTAAATGATTACACAAATTTATTGGCTCAAGAAACTCAACTATGAACTAAAAAATTCAAATATAATATTGTTTATCACTCATTCCTTCGAACCCTTACCTCTTCATTCTCTCAATTTTTTAATCTATTAAACCAGAGATTTTATGAACCCTAATCCTTCTACTATTACTTATGATAGAACATATTAATCATGATAAATAGGTTTTCCTAGTAGTATATAATGGAAAAGACCTTTGTGTTTATATTTAAGATTGCTTCAAGGGAAGGTTATTGATTTCCAATGGTATTCTAAGATGAATTTGATGCTAAAGAAATATTTAGGCTTCAAAGATCTTGAATTTATATTTGATGGACAAAATTCCAATTACGTTTTTGAGAGGTAAGTGGGGTATTTTTTTTAAAACACCTAATTTATTTTTGGAGATAGTGAGAATGTTGTCTCTTCAAAGGTAAACGAAAATAATTTTTCTGTTTCTTCCATTGAAATTGCTCGGATATTTTAGTTACCTCTTGAATGGAATTTCAATTTTATCCTAAGATCAATCGTAAATAAAATTCATAAGTATAAGGACATCATTTACTTTATTTTGGGAACATATTAGATCAAAAATATGTTGGGTAAGGACTTAAAAGCTGAAAAAAATTCTTGGTTGTGTTTATTCAAACCATTGTTGTTCCAAAGATTGTATAATCAGAGAAAATTATTTTTCCTGATATATATATTATAACACCCTAAGATTTTGTGAAATGTTTTTTAATTAATTTAATATTTTCAATATTTTTCATTTCACACAACACTGAATATAGCTTTTTTTATACGAAAGCACTAACTTTGGCTTGTGTTATACATAACACCAAGTTAAGCTTGCACTGCATGAAATAATTAGATTAGATTTCAGTACAAGTAACACTATGTTGGGATTATGTTACACACAATGTTGAGATCCTTCTCTAGCTTTTGTTACGCACAAGGCCGTTTTTTACCAAACTACAATATATTATTAATATTATTTTAAAAATATTATTATATTTTTCACCTAGTGGTTGGAATGGAATTTAAAAATAAGATTAAATAAATTTTGAAAACATTATTTACGCATATATATAAAATTAATCCATTGGTTATTAATTATATATAAATTAAACTATGAACTATTTAAAAATAAAGAAATTTCTTTTCTAAGAAAACAATTTTTTATGTACAAACACAATTTTATCTAAAGAAATTAAACAGAACACTTTTGATGAATTTTTAATAATATTTATATATTATATATTCAATCAAAACTTTTTTACATTTATCCAATATATTTGATAGGTATATGATAAGAGTAAATCTAATTTTATAAATAAAAAATATATATTTTCTAAAAGATAATTTTTTCACCTTTTAAAGGCGCACCTATTTTTAATATAACTTTTGACACTTTAATAAGTTTTATTTGAAAAAAAATTAAAAAATATTGAAATAGGGATATCAAAATTTACTTTGGGTGATTTGTTTTATTTTCCTAAGAGGTTTTATTTTTTAAATAAACAGTGAAAAACACTGAATTTTTATTGAAAACTTCTTTTTCATCTAAATTATTTATATTGTAAAATTATATTTTAAATTTTTTTTAAAGTATAATTAGTTCAAGTATATAAAAATAAATCCAATATAATTCATTTTAATCAATTTTAAATTGAAATTGGATATAAAAACATTTCAAACATTTTAACTTTTTAATTTAAAACACTACTTTCTCATCACATCTGCGGGATTAGTTTTAATTCAACTTCTACCAAATTTATAACTAGAATTTGGAAACATTGATTTAATATTTAGAATAAGAACATTTATAATTTCAATTAATTTCAAATTATTTTTGACCAAAAAATATTTTTGAAAATAATTACAATTAATTATAGTCATTAAGGGAAAACGAGTTTACTTAGTGGTTAAACTTTATTTAAGTGGCCAAATAAAATAAACACATGTACAAAATCCATTGGTTGTACATATTTATACAATATACTCCCTTAAATATAAAATTAACTATTATTGGAGGCACAATAATTAAGGTAGACCTATCAATAGTTTCTACCTTTTATATTTACAAGAATGTCACTCCTCCTCTATAAAAGGGAATTCAACCCCCCCCCCCTTACTTATTAACACCTCTCAAGACTTTTGGATTGGACAAACCCTTCAAAAATCTCATCCCAAATTCCATACATTAATCCCTAAATCCTCCCTTTGGGATGAATTCCATCCAAGGAATCCCTTTGGTTCAAACCAAAGGGAGTTACCTAAAAAAGAGGAAACATCCTTCAAAATGCACTTTCGTTTTATTTATTTCTCCACAGCATAAATTATTATTATTACATGCTTATGTAATAAAATCAGTATTATAAATATACATAGATTTTTTTATGATAATTTTATGACCAACACTCACACACACATCCATCAAATGGGATATGTAATCATCATCCATGTGTACGGCGTACTACCATCTCACGAATCGATGTTGTTTGTTCTTCCATTTCCACGTTTAAAGGTTTGGAATAATGATGGAATTAAAATTTTTATATGATATATATTATATTTATTATTTATTTATACTTATATAATTATTATATTACACATACCTTCAATATTTCCATTTTTTTCAAATACAATAACTTTGTTTGTGAACGTGTGGACTATTTCCACCTCAAAGCATTGTGATTCATTCACACTTTACATGAAATGTATCAAGGATGGGTTTAATAAATGTATATTATATATATAAAATAATGATTATAAAATAATTATTTTGTATAAACATATACATATATTTCATTTAATATCTTTATTTCAATATACAAACAAAATGGAAACAGCCTTCATTCATACGTACGACTTACCATCTCCATGAATACGGTATTTTATTTTCTATTTATATCTTTTATAAATTATTATAAATAAATATATAATTAATATATATGATATTTATATCATTTTTTACATTATTTAAATAATTAAATCGTAATCTAAGTAACAGGATCAACAATAATAAGTCAAAACATATACGAAAAACAAAGCGGTTATTACCCGAAACATAACTTTAACATGAAACTGTTAATAAATGGGTAATATAAAGTCATAATAAAATAATATATGACAATATATATAATAATAAAGTTCTATTTTATATTTATAATTAACATATATTTATTATAATGGAGTTTTGAATGAGTATGAAGAAATTCAAGACTTAAGGTAAGGAGATTTCTAGTCTCACTTTTATTTCTGCGAGATGTATGCCTTATTCCCCACTAGTTTCTTTTTTGTGGTGTATATACTGACCATGAATGTATTATATTATTATTATTATTAAATTTATGGGTATTTACATATCCATTTGATAACATCTCTTTTATGAGGTTTACGGTTCATAAGTAACCAAATTGGTAAGGCAATTTTGTCTCAATTTTCTTTCTTTGAGACACATGTAATGTTATGCACATTTATTCCTTTAAAAGTTGTATATAATTCCCTATGAAATGTTATATCATTAATATAATTATTTTCATGATATTTAAATCTTCATTTAATTTTATCATTTCAAGGGGATTGTGATTCAAAATTATAAAAGTGGTAAGAGTTTATCACTACAATCTCATCATTTATTGAGATTGCTTACAATTATGCTTCCATTGATGAAATATTATGATCCCCCTATCAATAATTCTCATTACTTTTATTATGATATGGATATTAATGTTATATCCAAGTAATGGTACCATTTTTACACTCTTTGGAACTTATTATAATGAAGAAAATGTTTTTATGAAAATCCGACTATAATTCTATCTTAAGTAGGAAATATGTTTTATTCAAATTGCCCATGTTTCCTAAAAATGTTTTCAAAAATATTTTTAAATTATATTTTAAGCTCATTTTCAAGGTAAAAGATTTTAAAATGTGTTATTTTTAAAAAAAATGTTTTTCAAATGTTTTCAATCTTTATTTATAAGTTTTAATGACTATTTTCAAAGAAAAGGTTTTCATAATGTTTTCAAGATTTATTTATAAGTTTCTAAATCTATTTTAAAAGAAAAAAAATCAAAATGTTTTTATGATTTCTTTATAAATTTCAATAAGGTATTTTTTTTTTAAAACAATTTATGTTTAAAAAGTGTTTTAAATTATTTTAAAAGCATCCTTTATAATTTTTTTAGGTTTTCTTCAAATAAAAGGATTTTAAAAATGTTTCATATTTATAAAATCAATTTTCAAAGTACTATTTTCCTTAAAAAAAATTCAAGTGATTTTTGAAAATACTAATCCATATAATATTTCATATTTTAATATAGTTTATGATTTACTAGGGATATGATTTAATGATTTAATTCTTATTCTTTCTTTGAATTATTTTTATTTAAACAAAAATGTTGTTCATGAAACATGTTTCCCTTCATTGGGTTATATCATATTAAAATGATGATGAAACCTAATTCATTTCATGGGTTATTCTATTATGAAATTATTTTGGAACTTATCTATTTTCTATAGGTTATGATATCATAAAAGATTTATGATGCCCATTTCATTTGATGAGTTATGATAGGATGTTTATGAAACCTGTCCATTTTTATGGGTCATGATATGATGAATGTTTTATTATCTTGGGCCACATGTATTTATGATTTCATTATGTGGTGGGTGGGAACAATATATTCCTATAATGTATTAGATAAAGATTTATATCTCATGAGATAGACATGGTTATAATGGGGAGTGAACTCGGTTCATTAAAGCACTTTGTCTACTAAGATGGTATTGGGAGTAAACCCTGACTACAAAGATGGTCTTGGTAGTGAACCATGACTACTAAGGTAGTTTTAGGAGTGAACCCATTCTACTATAATAAAGGGTTGTGACTAGGGATAGTGGTGTGTCCCTTCTAGAAGTTGTATCCCTCGTGAAGAGCCCTGATAAGTTTTGGTCATCATCTTTGAGAAATAGGTAATTATTTATATTCAAACATGTATGTCACAAATTTTATGTCTTATTCCAATATTTTTATTTTATGTATTTTTTAATTAATTCCCTTATGATTCATGTCTTATAAACTACCAATATGTATTCCATGAATCATTTATATGATATTTTATATATAGGGTATGATCTTAAAATGTTATTCTCATGTTATCATGCCCTTATGATCATGTTTTTCTTATGTATCTACTTTATTTACTCTTACTGTGTATTTGAGATCACCCATTCTTATTTTTCCTTTCCCTAGGTTATAAAGAAAGTGTTGGTCGGAGTGGACACTCAAGAGTGGGGCTGAATTGTGTTCCAATTAAAATTTATGTTAAATAAACAAATTTCTATTAAAATCCCCAAAATTGAAAAACAAGTTAAACTGTAGTGAATTTATTCAGATTGTAAATGTTCAATTAGTTTCTCAAAGATTGATTAGGTCTTAGTTAATTTAATCAGGGGATTAAATTAACTTTTGAAACTAACTTACTGGTTCACAATAAGTATAAACACTTTCTAGTCTAGCTATCAAATTAACTTTAAAACAAATAGTATTTCAAAGTAATTAGCAGCAGAATATTCAATATAGTTTATAACCAAAATAGATAAGCACAATAGTTTTTGAAACAAGAGGTTTAGTCTCAAGCCGAGACTTAGTCCTCTCAAACAATTTATATAAATTTGATCCACACCCTGGATCGGGGTAAACAACAGTACAAGAGACTGTCCAGGTCCTAAGACTTCTACCATAGTTATACGTGGGAAAAAATGATAGCAACAACACACAGGCTGTCCAGGTCCTACTTGACCTCTACCACTATCCTTAGTGGGATACAAGAAAGTGTGGAAAGATTGGTGTGAGGATTTATTATCCTACAGTTCAGCACAGGAGTCAGTGTGTGTGTGTAAATTATACACAGTACACACACTGCTCGAAAAAGTAAATAATGAATCACATAGAGAGAGTATATGAGAGTTTAGAATGCTATAGTAATAAGCAGTGCAGCTATGGACTCCATCAATTCGGTAGAAATGCTTCTGAGTCCTTCTCTAGTTTTTTTATAGAAACACAGAGTGTTGTGGTTATCCTTCTTTCACTACCTGTGTAAGTGTTCAACTCAAGTATGAGTAAACGTTAAAGCCCTTGAACTTCTTCTTTGAATTTCTGTTCTTGATGAGTATAAGAGTTCTTCGTGTGTTCTTATTTTCATATATGTGCATTCATGGAAGAATTCCCTTTTTTCCACTCTTTCTTGTGTGTCTTTTTACTACAGCTCGATCTTCCTTATATTCCACGAACTCCGGCAATAGGAATGATTACCTATTCATAGGTACAAGGTACAGTTCCCTGACATGCCAACAACTAACATTAAATATCATTAATTGCATTAAAAACATCAAATATGACCGTTGGAATTAAATATGAATTAATATAAATTCAAAAAAAATTATGACTATCAGTGAGTCATGAGATCAGTGAGTCATTTTGAATCTACATCGGTTTTAGTAGTTCATGATCATCGGTATCGGTATATCCTTAGATCATCGGTATCGGTAGGTCCTTTGATCATCGGTATCGGTAGCTCCTTTGATCATCGGAATCAGTAGATCCTTTGATCATCTGCATCGGTAGGTCCTTTTATTATCGGTATCGGTAGCTCCTTTGATCATCAGTATCGGTAGCTCCTTTGATCATCGGTATCGGTAGGTCTTTTGATCATCAGTATCAGTAGGTCCTTTGATCATCAGTATCAGTAGGTCCTTTGATCATCGGTATCGATAGGTCCTTTGATCATCGATATCGGTAGCTCCTTTGATCATCGGTATCGGTAGCTCATTTGATCATCGGTATCAGTTGGTCCTTTAATCATCAGTATCAGTAGGTCCCTTGATCATCAGTATTGGTGAGACCATTTCCATCGGTGTGACTGTTCTTCATCGGTGAAACCGTTCATTATCGGTGCGACCGTTCATCATCGGTGCAACCATTCATCATCGGTGACTCTGGAAAATAACTAACGGTGTGTCAAAACAAGGAATTTTCACAAAGTTTTTGTTCAGTCTAGAATACTTCCAGGTCAATAGTAAAACATAAATTAACATAGATAAACATGTGTAGACATGATTTAAACATATATAAACACATTTATAACAACTTGAACAAAAGGCTAAATTATCATAAATAAAACAATGATTTGGGATTATTAAAATAACCATCTCACAAAGAGTTCAACAATCTCCCCCTTTTTTATAATCACAAATCAATGGCATAAATGAAGAGAGAAGATAGTATGTCATTCAGTATGCTCCCCCTATATAAAAAATATGCCGAAAGATATGACAGGGTTATAATATCATAAGTCATTCTCCCCATCTAAGATAAATTATATAATATGATTCATTCTCCCCCTTTCATCATTGATCCCACTGAGATATATAGTCAGAATTTCTCCCCCTGTGTATATGCATGCATGTAGAGAATAGTGAAGCATGGTCTCATATTCATATTCAGTTCACCCCATATGCATATTCATGATTTCTCCCCCTTAAGCATAGACATGATTTCTCCCCCTTTGGGATTATCAAAAAGAAAAGAGAAGGAAGAGAAGCAAGTAAAATAGGCCACTAAAATAATATTTAAAAAGGAGTACAAGAACCAGATACAAATTTGTAAAGGACAAGAAATAGACACCCTATCAAAAATAGACAGACACAGCTATTTATTTGGGTGAAATGGATCTTTTCCTTTGGAAGTTAGAGGAATAGATGGTCCAGAAGGAGGCTTTGTAGAAGGTTGATCTGTTCGGATGGAGAGAGGAGGCAGGACAGCTCTGGATGGATGAATAGTGGGTTCAAAAGTCACTTGCTGAGGAGATGCAGATCTTTCTGAAGGATGTCGTTGAATGACTGGCCGGATATTTGATAGAGCTTGAGAGACAGATAACTGACCAGAAGCAACATCTCATGGGATAAGAGGCTAAACAGTAGGAAAAATAATGGCCTTCTCTTGTACAGGAATGTAAGGTTTGAGCATATTGATAAAATCTTGAATTACTTCTCCACCGTACTTCATATCCATTTCAAATTCATCATTGTTCTGCATGAAACTTTCCAAAGCAGGAGTAAAATCCTTTAGCTGCTGAACTTGAGCATTGAAAGTTTGAGTAACTGGAGGAAGCCTCAAATTTTCATCCAAAACCTTGAACTGATGGTTCAGCTCGTGCTTGGTATAAATATTAGAGAAGTATTGATCCACTTTCTGTTTAATCTCTTTCTGAGCCTTGGTAGCATCAGTTGAATACAACTGCATCAGTAATCTTGGTCACCTTTGAAGAACTAGCATGAGCAACAACTTGGGTGATCTCAGCTTTCAACTTCCTCAAGTCTTATTTCTTCAGATGTTCTATCAGATTTCTTAACACTTCCATCATACCAGAGATGGTTTCTCTAAACTCTCCTAATAGAGAGACCATATTACTGCTTAATTCCATGAGTGGTTGGTTCAAAGAGGTAATGTGTCTGCCAATCAATTCACTGGTATTGCACATGTCTATCTTGATAAGTTTTACCACCCTTTGAGCCAAATCCTCCATAGCAGCTTCAGATAAAGACATAGGAGCAGGAGTAGGAACATGAGATAACTCATCTTTCATAGTCTCTCTAACTGGTTGAACCAAATCAACCTCAAATCTGTCAAAATCAGATTGATCAACTACAGGACCAGGTCTATCTTGAGACACTGAAGGATCAGGTCTAGATTGAGAACCTGAAGGACCAGGTCTGACATCTGCTCCTTGAATAAACTCAGTAACTAATTGAGCCTCAAGTGAATCACTTACTCCTATAAGATTCACTTATACTTATTCTTCCCTTGGATAATCTAAACCCAAAATTTCAAGACCTGGGTGTTCTTCCCATGCATCTTGGAATGAAGTATATAGAGGTTTCACAAATCTAGCTCTTCCAAAATTTTCAGGAGATACTTCTTCATTCACAACAATCTCTAATTTTTCTGTCCTCTCAGCCTCAGGGACATTTTCTTGGTCATTTGGTTGAGGTTGAGGATCATCTTGGATCACATTCTGACCTTATACAGGTCGATAATCAGTATCATCAACATCACCACTATCACCATCACTTCTACTACCATCACTATCACCATCAACATCAACATCATCCTCATCACCATCATTGACTTCATCATCATCATTATTAACTGATTTCTCACTTGAAATATTTGTACTACTGAATTCATACTTCTCAAGTTTTGATTCTTCGGTCTGAGATTCTTGTTCATCATCACCTAAAAGAGGTTCAATCTATGGTAAGTCTCGAGGTGGACTAGCTGGTCCAAATTCCATTTTTCTCTTCTTCGGGCTAACTGTATCAGGATCACTCCTCTCATCAGGAGATGATTCAGCCTCCTTTTCAGAATTCAAATTATCATCATTTTCTTCTTCCTCTGTTCCCTTCTTACTGGACTCACCAGTTTCCTTAGGAACTTCTGCTTCCACTTCTTCATCAGAATAAACCACTTCCACACCAGGTTTTAAACTGAGATCTCTCATCCCCTTTGGTATCTTAAGATGATCAGTATGATTGAAGGAGTTATACAAATTCTCCTCATCAGCAACCCAAGCCTTCTTCCATGTGTTCCAGTTTAGTTTCTTCCTCTTAAAGATATCCTTATTAATATAGAAGCTACTAGATGAGATGTACTCATCTCCATCATCAACACAGCCCAAGAATTTCAACATGGTAGAGATTTGCTTAGAATAAAACAAATTTTTAGCTTTCTTTGATGGATTTATCATCTCAGCAATATGCACAAAAAAATATCTACACAGTTTGATCTTTTCACCATTAAACGAAAGGAATAATAGAAAATCATCCTGATACTTTACTGAAGCAAAGTCACCTTTTCTTGGACAGACTTGGTGCTGAATAAATTTAAACAAAATTCTACTCTCACCATCCAATTCTGAAGAAGATATTCTTCTCAATTCAGACTTACCAGTCAACATTTCCAGAGCAAGCTCATAAGAAAAGTAATCAGTTGTAGGAGGGATATTACCAGTGTAATCAACGTGTCCTCCATTGTGAGGAACTCCCAAACATTCAGCCCACTGCTTCTTTGAAAAAGTAATATTTTTTCCTTTAACTATTGAAGATAGTCTTACATATTTTGCTCCATCCAACACTATACTTAATTTTAAATAGAACTCATGCACCAACTTAGGGTAATAGACTTTGTTATTATCGCAGAACCAGTTTTTTCAACCTTGCATTTGCAACACTTTCAACAGAGCAGACTTGCTGGATAATACCCATTCTGAACAAAATTCATTTTCTGTAGTAACTACCCATTTTTTCTTCTCCAGGTTTACTGACCTTTGTGTCGTACATCTAGATTCTCTGCAAGCACGTTTTATAGGATTGGAACCTTCAGATTTGTTGCTTTTTGGTTTTTGCTTGGCCATTTGGAGGTTCGAGAGGATTGAGCATTTGGAAAGCCTTGAAAGGTTCTGAAGTTTTGGGATTCTAAAATGAAGAGAGAGATCGGAAAGATATGGAAGGTCAACAGTCATTTAGAAATAGTTTTGAGTCATTATTTTTATCATTTAGGGTTACGATAATAATAAACAATAATAACGATTTAGTAAAACAATGTCGTTTTGATAAACACTAACGATTTCACTAACTCTAAAACTCAATCTGTATCACAGATCGGTTTCACAGATCAGTTTCACAGATCAGTTTCATAGATCGCTTTCATAGATCAGTTTCACACATCGGTTTCAGAGATCGGTTTTACAGATAGGTTTCATAGATTGGTTTCACAGATCGGTTTCACATATCGGTATCAGAGATCGGTTTCACCGATCGTTTTCGTAGATCGATCATACCTAACTCTTGTTTAATAAAGTATAACCTTTCATAACTTAAAGGCTTAGTGAAAATATTAGTTAACTGTTGTTCAGAGTCAATAAATTCTAGAGAAATATCACCCTTTTGATAATTATCTCTCAAGAATTTATGTCTGACATCAATGTGCTTAGTCCTAGAGTGAGACATAGGATTCTTAGAAATGCTAATTGCACAAGGGTTATCACAGTTAATTGAAACATGATTAAAATCATATCCATAGTCCAGAAGAGTGTGTTTCATCCATAGAATTTGTGAACAGAAACTACCAGCAGTAATGTATTCTGCTTCGGTAGTGGAAAAAGCTACAGAATTTTGCTTCTTACTACACCAAGATACTAAGGACTTACCCAAAAAATGACATGTTCCAGATGTGCTTTTTCTATCCAAATTGCAATCAGCAAAGTCAGCATCTAAATAAATCATTAATTAAAAATATTTTCCTTTTGGTTAAAATAAACCTAAATTTACAGTGTGTTTAAGATACTTAAAAATTCTTTTAACAACAAGTAAATGAGATTATTTTAGATTAGATTGAAATCTTGAACATATGCATACACTGAACATAATATCTGGTCGACTATCAGTAAGGTAAAGTAAGCTTCTGATCATACCTCTATAATTGGTTTGATCAACTGGTTTCCCAGTTTCATCATCATCCATCTTACAGGTGGTACTAATAGGTGTGTCACTTCCCTTATTACTATCCAAACGAAAATGTTTTAAAAGGTCCTTTGTATATTTACTTTGATTTATAATAATATCATCCTTCTTTTGAAAAATTTTAAATCCAAGAAAATAATTTAGTTCTCCCATTAAACTCATTTCAAATTCATTTTGAATATTCTTTGAAAAATTAGTACATAAAAAATGTTTGGAAGATCCAAAAATAATATCATCAACATAGATTTGGAAAATCAAAATGCCTTTCGAAATTATTTTAATAAAAAGAGTGGGATCAGCAATTCCTTTAGTAAAACCTTTTAAAATAAGAAAAATTTTAAGTATATCATACCAAGCTCTTGGAGCTTATTTTAAACCATATAAAGCTTTAGAAAGTTTAAAAACATGATTTTGAAAATTGGGGTTTGTAAATATAGGTGGTTCTTCAACAAAAACATTTTCAATTCTAAACCCATTTAGAAATGCACTTTTGACATCCATTTGATATAACTTGAAATTTAGATGGGCATCATAGGCAAGTAAGATCCTAATGGATTATAATCTAGCAATAGGTGCAAAGGTTTCTTCATAGTCTATTCCTTTCACTTGACTATATCCTTGTGCGACTAACCTAGCTTTGTTTCTAACTATATTTCCTGATTCATAAACCCTATTTCTAAAAACCCATTTAGTGCCTATAGTCAAGGTGTCCATAGGTCTTTCTACTAATTCCCAGAAATTATTTCTTTCAAATTGATTTAACTCTTCTTGCATATACATTACCCAAAATTCATCATTGATTGCATCATTGATATTTTTAGGTTCTAACTAAGAAAGAAAGTCCTGATGTTCAACCTGATTTATGAGAGAAGCTCTAGTCTGTGTTCCTCTATCAGGATTACCAACAATAGCATCTAAAGGATAATTCTTTAGAATCCTAGTTGATCTCATAAAGATAGGACTAGAGATTTGAGATTCTTCTCTAGGTTTGGGTTCATTAGGAGTAGATTCTGAAATATTTCCAGAACTGGTTGTCTTTACAACAGGTTCATTGATTCTATCATTAAGGTTCAGAATAGACAAATCCCCTTCAAGATTTTTAAGATAAGTTTTAGGTTCATGTGGATTAGTTTCATTAAATTTGATGTGAACAAATTCTTCCACACACTTGGTTCTCTTATTGAAAACTCTATAGGCTTTGCTAGTAACTGAATATCCTAAAAATATTCATTCATCACTCTTAGAAGCAAAATTATCTAGATTATCCTTGGTATTGAGGATAAAGACTTTGCATCCAAAGACTCTGAAGTAACTATCTTTGGGTTTTCTATTGTTCCATAGTTCATAAGGGGTCTTCTTAAGAACAGGTCTAATCAAGACTCTATTGATAATATAACAAGTTGTATTCAGAGCTTCAGCCCAAAAATAAATAGGTAGGTTATACTCATTGAGCATGGTACTTGAAATTTCTTGAAGGGTTCTATTTCTTATTTCTACTACACCATTCTGCTGATGTGTCCTAGGGGAAGAAAAGTTCCAACTATAGCCATTGTGTTGGAAATAAGACTCAAACTCATGATTTTCAAACTCACGGCCATGATCACTTCTTAGGTTTTTAATCTTAAGTCCACTATGGTTCTCTACAGACTTGGAGTATTTGAAAAAATAAGAACAAGCTTTACATTTGTGAGCTAAGAAGTATACCCAAGTGTATCTAGAAAATTAATCTACTAGGACATAGATATAGTGCTTTCCATTTAAGCTAGAAACTCTAGAAGGTCCAAACAAGTCCATGTGAACCAACTCGAGAGGTTGAGAAGTCGAAACATCTTTATTTGACTTGAAAGAAACTTTATGTTGCTTTCCCTTTTGATAGGGATTACAAACTTTTTCTGATGGGAATTCAAGTTTGGGTAGGTCTCTGACTAAGTTCTTCCTAGTCAGTTTTCTAAGTGAATAAATGTTGTAATGTCCTAATCTTATATTCCAAAGCCAGGATTCCTTATGAAAATAATTTAAACAAGTAACATTTTTCTTGGCTAAATAAGTTAAATCAACTGCATATACATTTTCATCTCTTAAAGTAGAAAATACTAAAACATTTTTAGAGTTAAAAACATTACAAGAATCATTTGAAAATTTAACATTGAAACCATCATCACATAACTGAGAAATAATTAACAGATTATATTTAAGTCCATCAACAAATAAAATTTTAGAAATTAAAATTGAATCAGTGTTACCAATCTGGCCTAGGTCGATGATCTTTCCTTTAGAGTTATCACCAAAGGTAACATAGCCTCCATAAACTTTTATTAAACTCTTAAAGCATGAGTAGTCCTCAGTCATATGCCTTGAACATCCACTGTCCAAGTACCATATCTTCTTATGAGAACTCTTTAAGCAAGTTTCCTACAAAATATATTTAGATGGAAAATTATTTTGGTACCTAGATCTTCTTGGGTCAAGATAGATTAGCAAGCAAAGCTTTAGGTACCCAAATTAGTCTTATGGGTTTCATATAATTTACAGAATCAATAGATTTTGAAAGATAAACTTTATTTGATCTGTAACTATGTGATTAACTAGTTGAGACATATGAATTTCTAGAATTTGAACTAGCCCCATTTTGCTCAGAATTAGAAATAAATCTAATTTTAGTTAATTTTTTATGTCAAGGCTGATAGCCTAAACCAGTAGTATACATTGGTTCCACTTGTTTTCCTAGAATTTGAGTAAGAGTGTCTTTTCCATTTGTGAATGTTTCTAAGTCCTTCCTTAATTTCTCATTAGACAATTTTAGTTCAGTATTTTCCTTAAGAAATTGAGCATTCTTTTCTTTTTCTACATCAAGTACAGATTTAACATTTGCAATGAGAGAATGATGTTTCCTCAATGACTTATATTTGTCCTTAAGTTTATTATAGGTTTCTTCTAGCATATTACAGTATTCAAATAGTTCTTCACTACACATATTTTCAGATTCAGAATCAGATTCAACTCCAGAGTAATATGAATTTAAAGCAGGATTATCCAGTGTTACCTCAGATGTGTTTGTCATAAAATGCATAATAACTCGATTCTTTTCAGATTCAGAAACTTCATATTCACTTGTGTTGTCTTCTGAAGCACTCCTAGTAGCTTTTATAGCTTTCTTTTACTTATTGTCCTTGTATTCATGTCTCTTCTTGAACTTTAATTTTGGGTAGTCAGCTTTAATGTGACCTTTTCTTTTACATTCATAGAAAACAACCTCATCACTCTTATCAGTTTTCTTCCAATCCTTTTTCCAATTACCTTTGTTGTCATAGATACCTTTTTAGTTTGATTTTCTGAATAATTTCTTCTTCCTATAGAATTTCTTAAACCTACTGGCCATTTGAGCTATCTCAGCATCACTATCCGATTCTGAACTTTCACTTGTTGAACTTTTAGTAAGTGTGTGAACTTTATCCTTATCCTTGCTCTTTGTAGCAATAGATTTAAAATACACTAACTTCCTATTTGGATCATCATCTTCTTCCTGGTTTACTTTAAGTTCTTCCTCATACATCATTAACTTACCAATAAGCTCTTTAATAGGTAAAGCACTAATATCACTTGATTCTATAATTGAAATAGATGTGCCTCTACATCGGTTTGGAAAAAATCTTAGTATCCTCAGGATTTTCTCTTTTGCTGGAACAACTTTTCCAAGTAAACATCTTAGTATCCTCAGGATTTTCTCCTTTGTTGGAACAGCTTTTCTATGTGAGCTCATAGTATTGACAATCTCATTGAACCTGATATACATATCAAAAATAGGTTCAGCAATCTTTATTTTAAAATTATCATATTTAATAGTATAGGTGTTCAGTCTCATTTCTTTTACATTGGTTGTACCCTCATGGGAAACACCCAGGGTATCCCAAATTTCATAAGCAGTTGTACAAGCAGATATGCGATTGAATTATTCATCCCCTAAAGCACAGTACAAAGCATTCATTGCTTTACGGTTACTATTGTATACAGTCTTAGTAGCTTAATACCAAGTAGTTCTATCAGTTTCTAAAATCTTATATTGAGTTTCTATAGCATTCCAAATATCAAACTCCATACTTTCCAAATGAATTTTCATTTTAAGCTTCCACTGAGCATAATTTGTACCATTAAAGAAGGGTGGTATGTTGATTGCAGCACATTATAGTCTATTGTCCATAACTAGATTTTAGAAAATATATTTAAAGAGATAAAATTTAGAACTAACAAAAATTTAAGATCTTTAAAGATGCAACTAAAATCACAATTGAAAAACAGAGTGTTTTGAAATCCTGTATTAATAAAAACAACCTTTGATACCAAATGTTGGTCGGAGTGGACACTCAAGAGGGGCAGTGAATTGAGTTCCAATTTAAATTTCTGTTAAATAAAAAAAATTCTATTAAAATCCCCCAAATTGAAAAACAAGTTAAACTGTAGTGAATATATACAGATTGTAAATGTTCATTTAGTTTCTCAAAAATTTATTAGGTCTCAGTTAATTTAATCTGGGGATAAAATTAACTTTTGAAACTAACTTACTGGTTCACAATAAGAATAAACACTTGCTAGTTTAGCTATCAAAGTAACTTTAAAACAAATAGTATTTCAATGAAATTAGTAGCGGAATATTCAATATAGTTTATAACTAAAATAGATAAGCACAATAGTTTTTGAAACAAGAGGTTCAGTCTCAATCCAAGACTTAGTCCTCTCAAACAATTTATATAAATTTGATCCACACTATGGATCGGGGTAAAAAACAGTACAAGAGACTGTCTAGGTCCTAAGACCTCTACAATAGTTATACATGGAAAACAAATGATACCAGCAGCACATAGGTTTTCCATGTCCAACTTGACCTCTACCACTATCCTTAGAGGGATACAAGAAAGTGTGGAAATATTGGTGTGGGGATTTAGTATCCTCTAGTTCATCACAGGATTCAGTGTGTGTGTAAATTATATAGAGTACACACATTGCTCGAAAATGTAAATAATGAATCACTTAGAGAGAGTATATGAGAGTTTAGAATGCTCTAGTGATAAGTAGTGTAGCTCTGGACTCCTTTGATTTAGTAGAAATGCTTCTGAGTCCTTCTCTAGTTTTTGTGTAGAAACACAGAGTGTTGTGGTTATCCTTCTTTCACTTCCAGTTTAAGTGTTTAGCTCGAGTATGAGTAAAAGATATAGCCCTTGAACTTCTTCTTTTAATTTCTATTCTTGATTATTATAAGAGTTCTTCATGTGTTCTTCTTTTCAAATATGTGCGTGCATGGAAGAATTCCCTTTTTGCCTCTCTTTCTTGTGTGTCTTTTTACTACAGCTCGATCTTCTTATATTCCACGAGCTCTGGAAATAGGAATGATTACCCACGGTTCCCTGAAATGCCAAAAACTAACATTAAATATCATTAATTGCATTAAAAACATCAAATATGACCGTTGGAATTAAATATGAGTTAATAGAAATTCAATCAGTTTTTATGACTATCAGTGAGTCATGAGATCGGTGAGTTATTTTGATTCTGCATCAGTTTCGGTAGGTCATGATCATCGGTGTCGGTAGCTCCTTAGATCATCGGTATTGGTAGGTCCTTTGATCATCGGTATAGGTATCTCCTTTTATCATCAGTATCGGTAGCTCCTTTGATTATCGGTATCGGTAGGTCATTTGATCATCGATATCGGTAGCTCCTTTGATCATCGGTATCGATAGCTCCTTTGATCATCGGTATCGGTAGGTCTTATGATCATCGGTATCGGTAGGTCCTTTGATCAACAGTATTGGTAGCTCCATTGATCATCAGTATTGGTAGGTCTATTGATCATCGGTATCGGTAGCTCCTTTGATCATCGGTATCAGTAGATCCTTTAATCATCAGTATCGGAAGGTCCTTTGATCATCGGTATTAGTAGGTCCTTTGATCATTGGTATCGGTGTGACCTTTTCCATCGGTGCGATCATTCTTCATCGGTGCGACCATTCATTATTTGTGCGACCGTTCATCATCGGTGCGACCGTTCATCATCAGTGATTCAGGAAAATAACTATTGGTGAGTCAAATCATGGAATTTTCACAAAGTGTCTGTTCAGTCCAGAATACTTCCATGTCAACAGTAAAACATAAATTAACATAGATAAACATATGTAGACATAATTTAAACATATATAAACACATTTACAACAATTTTAACAAAAGACTAAATTTCCATAAATAAAACAATGATTTGGGATTATTAAAATAACTATCTCGTACAGAGTTCAACAAAACGGTTTTGAGTATTATTTATAAAAGGGCATATCTTTATGGGATATGTTAAATATATTTCAAAAAATTAGAAGAATGTGTTCCAATTTTCTGAAGACACTAAACTATTATAGTCCTTAGGCATATAATTTTTTATGTGATAAATATTCATCTAAAATGTTCTAATATATATGTATGTTAAGATTGGGTATCTATAGTTGGTATCAATGGAAAGGATTAGTTAACATTTGGAAACTAGGATGAGAAAACTTTAGTAATATCCCTAGGGATAGTTTTAAATATATATCTAGGGATATCTCTACAGATAATCATAAGGTTAAATAGATTTAAAATAAGGTGTCATGATTTTAAAATCCTATAAGTTTTTTTTCTTGATTATGTGGTATTATAATTTGATTGGTGTCATTCACACTATGATTTCTTATTTTAAGTCAATGGAGGGAGCCAAATAGAATTGGGTTAATGATGAATGTGATGAAAAATTTGCTGATGAGAAGTCAAATGGGATGATCACTGGTGTGAAAGATGTTGTAATAATGCCTAATTAGTTTTCATGGAACATTATTACCAAAGTATACCTTAATAAACTATTAGAATCACCAAATAAGATAAGGAAAGAGTTCTCTAATAATTCGGGTAATGGAAACCAGAGAATGAAAGAAGATTTGGTGTACTTTATGTCAAGAATGTGGGAAGAAACACCCAAGTGAATATCTCATAGAAATATAAATATATTTTCACTGTGGAAAAGAAGGACATGAAGTAGTAACTACAAATAGAAAATTAAAAGTTTATTTGACGCAATCGATGTAAATATTGACCTCCCAAAGGTATTATCAATAGTTGAATGTATTATGGGTGGAAATTATGGTCATTATAAAAATAAATTTCTTAAAGGGAAATCTCATGAATTTATTCAACAATGTTTTATGAGTAATGGTTTTGTTTTTGATAATGAAGAGACCATGAATGAAATATGAAAGGTAAGTGTTATTTTAATATTATTTCTTTATAATCATGGTTAATTTGAGTTTAATTAATGTTATTTCATGATTAATATTTTACATTTTAAGAAAGTGGTATTAAGGAATAAGATGACAAATCCTTGTTAGTGGTTTAAGTTTAAAGTTGAATAATAGAAGTGTTTATGTATTTGGATTCAAGAATTAGGTTATATGCATTATGAAATATATAAGGATTGTTCAATTTATGTTTTTTTATTAGTATTTCCAAGAATATGTAGAATGGTTTTAATGGAGTAGAAAAGTGATTCAATGGAAAGTTAATATTCATGGGAAACACATGATTAAGGGAAATATAATAGTTAATGTGTTCCTAATGTTGAGATAATGATGTTTTCAAAAAATATATTTTGTATATGAATAATTAAATTGGATGGTACTAATTAACTTGGAACTAATTAAAGATTTTGGTACAAAGTGATTTACGCAATCCTTGATGGATTTTACATATTTTTTAGATTTAATGAATGTATCTAATAATCATTATAATAATAAAGAATGTATTTTTTATAATTATTTAAGGTAATTTACATGTTTTAATAGAATACATGATTACGGTATTCAAAGGTTTGGTATGTGACAACCTAGATCTAGTTTATGATAAATGAGGGATCAATGGTAAACTGTTTTTGATAAATTTAGTGAACTTATATCTAAAGTTTTGGACTTCCATCTTTCAGATGGTTATAAGTTTAATAGTTTATGGAATGGTTGAAGTTACAAATTTGGATCAGGTTTTAGATATTAATGTATTATCACTCCACATGAGTATTTATGCATATTGGATAATAAGTGGTAAGAATTTTGTTTTGATTTTACCTAAAGACATATGGAATGACCTAACATTATATTTATAGATATCAAGATATGCTAATGCTTTAAGAATGAAAAATTCCCCATTATTTCTTAGAATAAGAGATGAAATTGAAATTATTCAAGGAACAAAAATGGGTGAGATTGTGCTGAAATCAAGTAAGTATATCTTCTCGTAAAAATTATTATACTTTAGGAAAAGGGTCTCTAAATAAAAAAATTTCATTTATCATCATTTTTTATAATATCAATGACCTTTTTCAAGCCTCTTTGGTTTGTCGAATTTTTTATCATTAACATTATTCTAACCATGTTCTCTATCACTCTACCTCCATGAAAGAGATTATCCTATATCACTCCATTCTTCCATGCTTTCTGCCTCTCATTGGTCCAGATGGGGGCTCCCTCTGTGTGGAGATTTGAAACGAATTGTCAGTCATATTCTTCGCAGAATCTCTGTTTGATGAAGCGTCGATGTTGCTCTGCTGGTCTCTTATGGCCTTCTTAGGGATAGACAAGATGTCTCTTCACCTTTTCTAAAACAAATTCACTGGTTGGGGTCCTCTTCATCCTTGCAAGATTTCAGAGCTTAACAAAGGTTCTTTCCACATTGTCTTGAAATCATAAGAAGATTTCGTTCGTGCCTGGGCACGGATACACGAGTATATCCTTCGTTGGCAATTTAGCCTTTCCCATTGGTCCCTAGAGGCTCATCAGGGTTGGGAATCCCTCATTGTTGAAGTGTGGGTGTGCCTATTGGGTCTCCCCTTTCCTTTTTAGAACCTATATTTCCTGGAGGATATTGGGAACTCTCTGGGGGAGTTTCATTGTGTGGATGATCGAAATATCCAACTCCTGGAAACTGCAACGGATCGCATCTGCATAGCTTTGGATCTTTCCAAAACTTTGTCAGACCAGTTGGTTCTTTGTGTTGGGGACTCTCTGGAGTCGAATCAGTGATTTTCCTTCCCTTCATTACCGAGCTTCTGTGGGGGTTTACATATGCAAGGACACTTGTCCGCAGTAGGTAGTAAGTGTCTAACCCAGTGATCTAAAGGTAAACAACCCTTTACTGAGGGTGGACAGCCCTCCTCAGCCTCCTCTAATCCCCCTATGCCACTAGATTCACCTATTTCTTTTCTGGGTTCATCAGCTCCCCTACTTCCCCTCCCGAACTGATGGCCCATCCAGCTCCCCATCATGTTCCTGGCCCTTCTCCTCCCATTCCTCCTTCCTAGTTGCCACCTCTTGTGCATGCCCCATCGTTTCCCCCTAATTTTTCCTTTATCCTTGTCCCTCACCCTGACTCCCCTCATGCACCCCCCCCCCCCTTCCCCCTTACAAGACCCTTATATTGGCCCCGGTGGCCTCTTGCATCGCCCTTATCCCTGCCCCTCACCCAATTCTTAATCTGGCACCTTTCCCCCCACCCCTCCTGATGTCAACTCTCCTTTGGACTATCTTAATGTGGTGAATGATTTGGAATTGACATCTCTGCCCATTGGGTTCTTGTTTCAGTACCTTCCCCTGGTCTCAACCTTTAATCCTTATGAGGCCCTATTGAAGGAGGAGGAATGCCTCTCCCCACATCTTGGAGTAAGTAAAAGGGGTCCCCCTTCCCACTGTCATTCTGAGAGGTTGGTCAATACCTCTTCATCCTTTCATTCTTCAATGGGTAGAATCTACACCAGATCATAGTCTAAGCACTCCTTCTCTTCTCCAAAGGAATAGATTCGGAAACCACTCTCACCTGGGGCCAGTTCCAGGAGAGCTCTCTTCTCATGATCTCGAAGATCCTGTGGAATGCTCAAGAGCTTGGGGCCAGGGAAAAGATAGAATACATCTCGTCTAAAACGTCTCTCTATAAAGCATTTGTGGTTGTTGTTCTCAAACCCAAACATCTTTCTTCAAAGATTAATGTCTTTTACAAAAGGATGGGTATGTAGTTCTTCTTTCATGGTGAGCCGGATAACCACCATATCTAGGTCTTCTAGAAAACTAGTGTTAACATTGTTATGAAATATGCCTATAACCAAAACCTTTTTGTTAGGATCTTACTACGGAATCTTCATTGTGTGTGATATTTTGTATAAGCTAAGTGTGATGCAGGTATGCGAGAGAAACTCTGCGAGGATATCACAATCCATAATCCGAGAGAGCACATGTGGATTGTGGGTGGTGACTTCAACGTGATTGTGCATCCTTCAGAAAAGAAAGGTGGAAGCACTCATCCATGCATGGATAGGCTCATCTTCTCCTCTTTCTCATCCCAGGATGGGCTTCAGGATCTCGATTTATCTTGGGATAGGCTCACCTAGTGCAACAACCAGAGGGGAAATAGGAGGACTTGGTGCATGCTACATCGATTTTTAGGGAAAATCCAAGCTATCTCAGACTTCCAAACTCAGAGGTTCTCCATATTACCTGTTCTCTCTTAGATCATTCCCCGCTATTAGTTCATATTAAGTCCAGACCCCTAGGACCTCATCGCTTCTTCTTTCTTAAGAGTTGGATGCATCACCTTGGATTTCTTGATATGGTTCATCACTCCTGGGATCTTCCCTGCCAAAGCCAATGTTGGGTGCGTCTCCACTTAAAATTATGTTGCCTGAAGCAGGGAATCGCAGCCTGGAATTCCTTGAATGAGGCTGATTATTGGTGAATTACAGAGGTCTCTAGGGACATTAAACAGGCTGAGGTCTCTTTAGAAGAAGAGTAGAATGGTGTGTTCTTTGGAAATATGTGTCTCAAAAAGAAGCGCCTGAGCGAGTTGCTACTCAAATAGGAGAGGCAGTTAAGGGAGTGATCTCAGACCCACTATCTCAACGAAGGTGATCTGAATGTGGCCTTTTTCCATGAATTCCTGAAAGAGAAGCATCATCCCCATTTTCCCAAAATCTGACTTGAGGACAGCTCCTTTTCCAATGATCCAGAGCTCACTGGCTCTATGGAACATGCGCACTACAAATCACTATTGTGTGATACTAAACCACATTTTGTGAATGGTTATCCCTCTAGGGGCTTAGAGCTCTTCAAATCAATCTCCATTGTTGTCTCAAGTCAATCGAACACCCTCCTGGAGTGTTCCCCTATGGGGAAGGAGATTTGGGAGGCTATCAACTCACTCAACCCAGATAGTACACCCGGCCCCGAAGGCTTCCCGGATTCATTCTTTATGTCTTCCTGAGGCATTATCAAGGGTGATCACATGTGCGATATTCACGACTTCTTCAGGGGGGAATCTCTCCTGGGTCTCTAGTGACAATATGATGACCCTAATGCCGAAGGTCAGGTCCCCTTATTCCCTTTAACAGTACCACCTGATTATCCTTCGTAACTTTGCATAAATGGTCATGGAAATCGTTATTAATAGAAGACTCTAAGGTTTCATTCATGATTGGGTAGAAGACATGAAACATGTGTTCATTCGGGGAAGATATATTCAAGGCGCAATAGGGATTTCTTAGGAGATGGTTTGGGATATCCATCAAAAATGGACCAGTTCAAATGTGATTGTTAAATTAGACCAGAATAAGTCCTATGATCTCCTGGAGTGGATATTCATTATTCAGGTCTTGTGACACATTGGGTTTTTCGAGAGAGCCATTGATATTTTGTTTCGATGTTTCATCTCACTATGGTTTAGTATTCCCTTTGTAGATAGGTAGTGTGGGTTTTTCAAATTATTTAGGGTCCTATGGAAGGGAGACCCACTATCTCTTATCCATTTCATCATTGCCCAGGATGCTCTTAGTAGGTTCAAATCTCTCACAACTCAGGCTAGTGGGATCCTCCCCTTTTATAGTGGTGCTCACTTCTCTGGGGTTTCCTATCTTCTATTCGTAGATTATTAAATGTTCTTCATAAACAGGTGAACCACCTCTATCAGGAATTTTGGCAGGTCGATGAAGGAATACTATAAGTGTAAGGTAGTTTAATAACATGGAAAAGAGTGGGATCTTCTTCCCATTTCACTTCCCTGGGATATGAAGTACTAACGTTAAAGAAATCCTTGGAATCCATGGAAAGCACTTTCCCATGACTTACCTTGGTGAACCATTAGCACATGGAAAGATCTGTATTCATCACTTCGAGTATATATCAAATAGAGTGATCATCTATATTAATAACTGTAAAATCATTTTATCTCTTTCGTTGGTAGGATCACCCTCATCAACTGTGTTTTATCCTCAATTCCCATGCACATAATGGGTGTTATCAGAGTCCCCAAATATATGATTTCCCATATTGATAAGGCATTTAATTATTTTTTGTGGGATGCTCATAGTGATGGAAGGTGTCATTGGGCCTCGTGGGAAAGATTATTGAAACTGCTAGAGCTTGGGGGAATTAATGTTAGGAGCTTGGAAGAATTAATGTTCTTTTTGCAAGGAAAGATATCATCGAAGTTGTTGTAGGTTAAATATCTTTGGAGCCTCTTAATCAAAACTAAGCATGGGTATGGTTTTAGGGAAACATGCAGAAAACTATATCCTCTATGGGCCTCTATTCAGAGCCACTTACCCCTTCTCTAGGACCTCTCCCACTGGATTATCGACCGGGGGGGCCCCAACTTCTACAAATGTAAAAAGGGGATGGAATTATGGGTTTCCCGGGATGTCCAACTCCCAATTTGTCCTTCAAGGAAGCTAGCTGCTACCCTCCTTAACAAGTCAATTCTTGAACCCATTCAGCAAAGTATCTTCAGCAATATTTATATGGATGTATCAGCTGACATATGCTTCTACTCAGCCTTCCCGAATAGAAGGTTATCATCCAAGGTGTATAGAATATCCATGCAAGCACGGCCAGTACCAAACCCCTAGTGTAAGATCCTATGGTACAACTTCATCTCTGTTAAGTATAACATTCTGGTTTGGAGGACTCGCTCCAATGCAATTCCTACCGAGTTGGCTATCAAGTCTAGAGGTATCTCTATCGCATCAAGATGTTCATGCTATCATGACCCCCTGGTGGAGACCACTCTTCATCTTTTTGTCTAGGGGGATTGATCTAGGTGCATCTGGAGTGCCATCGGTGAGTTAATCACAATCTTTGGAGGCCTTGAAACGATTGAGGATTTCTTTTAGCACAGGTTTAGTGGGGATAAGAGTAAGAAGGAAGAAACTGGCCACTGCATTTTCATGGATGAAGGAGTTTAGTGCATTTAGAAGTCAAGCAATAGGGTGTGGAAAAACGACACCCATACCTCTCCCATGTTATATTCTTCAAAACTAGATGCCTCATATCCTACTTTGATACCCTCCATAGTAGACGTGAGGAGGTGCACTCTCTCAGGAGTTTCTACTACTCTACTAAATCCCCTTCTCATCCCCTTCAGTCCGGGTTTTGGGTGAGATGGACTCCCCCTGCTCATGGATTTAATCTGAATTCTAATGGCTCATGTGAATAGGGTATTATGAGTGTAGGTGGAGTGATTCCTAACCCGGCTAGTTTAGTAATATTGGCATTCAGTACCTTCTTTTGGAATGGGGACTCTTTTATGGATGAGGCAAGAGCCTTGCTGACTAGGCTAGAGCTCTACAATTCAAGGAATATCACCCTCAATTTGGTGGAGATGGACTTTGGGGTCATCTTAGATAGCTTAAGGGTGTCTCTCCCTCCCCCTAGCACATTTCATATATCATCTACAAGTGCAGGCCTCTTCTCCCGGACAGCACTAAGACTCTTCATATACGGCGTGAGGGCAATCGGCTTGCGGGCTTCATGAACTCCAAAGCCTCCCAGTATGCACCCCTTATTGTCTATAGTTCTATAATTTACCTACCCTTGGGCAGTATGGAGGTTTCTATAGTATATTCACTTGTCCTTCACTTCTTCAAACCCCCTTGAGCTCATCCTCCCCCATATCCCCCCCTCCATCTCTCTCTATCATGTTCAATAAAAAATTTATCTATGATTAAATATACAAAACCAAGTTAATATTTCACTACATGAAATAATTATATTATTTTATAGTACACAAAACACTATTTTTGTTTTGTGTTACACAAAAATTTGATTTCCTTCAATATATTGTGTTACAGGAAAGGCTGAGTTTTACTAAACTATAATATACAATTAATATTTTTAGTAAAATATTATTATAGTTACCACATAGCCATTGGAATGGAAGTTATGAATAATATTAAATAAATTATGAAAATATAATTTGCACATGTATATAAAATTAATTATTTTGTTATCAATTAGTTATAAATGAAATTTGTAACTATTTAAAAATAAAGAAATTCATAATCTAAGAAAACTATTTTTCTATGTATAAACACAATTTTCTCTATTTAAATTAAACAAACCAATTTTGATGAATGTTTTAAATAAAATTTATAAATTATATATTACATAAAAAATGGCTCTTATCCAATAGAAATTATAGGTATAATATAATAATAAATCCAATTTTATGAATAAAAGGATTTATTTTTATAAAAGGTCATTTTACCGCCTTTAAATGGCACACCTATTTTAAATATAATTTTTGAAACCTTTATAAATTTTATTTGAAACTTTTAAATTAATTTTTTAAATTAAGATATCGAAATTTATTTTGGGTTAATTTTTGTTATTTTTCTGAGAAGTTTCATTCTTTGATGAATAGTGAAAAACACTGAATTTTAGATGAAAACAGGTTTTTCATCTAATTTATTAATATAGTTAAATTATATTTTAAATTGTTTTTAAATTATAATTATTTCACATATACAAAACTAATTCTAATATAGGTCATCTTAATCAATTTTACATTGAAATTGGATAGAAAAACAATTTAAACTTTTGAACTTTTCACTTTAAAAACCTACTTTCCCATAACATCTCTGGGATTAATTTTAAATTCATTTTTTCCACTTATATTATTAGAATTTAGAAAAATGGATTAAATTTTTGGAAGCAGAATCATTAATAACGTCTAGTATGGTCAAATTAGTTTTTTACCAAAAAAATTTATTGAAATTAATTAAAATTAATTATAGTGATTAAGGTAAAGATGAGTTATCTTAGTGGTTAAACTAAAATTTATGGGGCCAAATAAACTTGAAATTTGTGAAAAGGATATTTTTTATATATTTCAACTATATCCTCACTTGGATAAAAAATGGACTATTATTGGACGCACATGATGTATGGGTGAGATCTCAATATTTTTTACTTTTTATATTTATAAGAATGTACCTCCTCTACTACAAAAGGGAACTCACCCCCCTCCCTCCCCCTCCCCCCTCACTTATTCAAACATCTCAAGACCATTGGATCAGAAACAACCCTACACAAATATCATCATAAATTACCTAAATTAATCCTATAATCCTCAATTTCGTTATAAATCCAACTAAGTAATCCCTTTGGTTCAAACCAAATAAAGTTACCCAAAGAAGATATAACATCCTTCAACATGCACTTTTGTTTTATTTCTTTATCCACACCCTCAATTATTCTTATTATATGATTATATAATAACCTCACTATTATCAATATACTGAGATGTTTTTGTTTTATTTTTTAGACCTACACTCACACACACATCCATCAAATGGTATACGCAATCATTATTCAAGGGTACAATGGACAACCTCCTCGCAAATCGAAGTTGTTCATTCTTACAATACCTCCTTTCAAGGTTGGTACTAATTAAATAATTAATATTTTTATATGATATATATTATATTTATTATGTATTTATGATTATTTAATTTTTATATAACACATACCTTCATGCTTTCCATTTTATGGGAATACGATAACTTCATTTGTGGATATGTGGACTACCGCTAACTTAAAGCGATGTGATTTGTTCACACATTACATGGAATGTATTAAGGATGATTTTAGTAAAATTATATGATATATATGACATAATAATTCTAATTTAATAATAATATATTTAAATATACATATATTTAATTTAATTTATTTCTTACAATATGCCATTAAAATGGAAATATCATTCATGCTTACGTACGGCCCACCGTCTCCATGAATGGTGTATTTCATTTCCTATTTCTATATTTTATAAATTATTATAAATACATATATACTGAATATATATTATATTTATATCATGTTTTACATTCTTTAAATAAGTAAATCATAATCTATTTAAGATTATTGAGAATAACAACTCAAAACTTATACATAAAACAAAGTGTTTATTACCTAAAACGTATCTTTAGCATGAAATTGTTAATAAAAAGGAAATAAAAAGTCGTAATAAAATTATATATGGTATTATATGTAATAATATGTTTCTAATTTATATTTATAGTTAACTTATATTGATTATATTGGTGGTTTGAATGTGTACAAATAAAGTTAAGACTTAAGGTTAGGGGATTTCTAGTCTCACTTTAATTTCTACAAGAATTGTTCCTTATTCACCCTTAATTTCTTTTGTGTAGTGTATATAATTACCATGAATGTATTTTATAATTTGTATCATTAAATTTAAGGGTATTTAAATATCAATTCTATAATATCTCTTTGAGGGGGATTGCAGTTCAGAATTTACCAAATCGGTAAGTTGATTTTTTCTCAATTTGCCTTCTTTGAGAGATGCGTTATGTTATGCACCAATGTTTCTTTACAAGGTTTATATAATTAAAATTTAAATTTCATATAAATAAATATTTTAATCTTAATTTAATGTTATTCTTTCATGGGGATTAGGATTCAAAGTTACTAAAGTGGTACGAGTTTATTGTTGTAGTTTCATCATTTATTGGGATTGTTTAGGATTATGCTTTCATAGATGAAATATTATGATACATATCTCAATAATTATCATGAATTTTATCCACCTCTAGTTATTAATGTTATATATAGTTAATTTTTCCATTTTTTCCACTCTTTAGTTCTTAAGATAATTAAAAAAAATCTGATTTTATTTTTCTCTTTAGTCATAAATATGTTTTATTCAAAAATAATTCCTAAAAAGGTTTTAAATTTGTTTTTAAAATATATTTTATGCTTATTTTCAAGGAAAAATATTTTTAAATTGTGTTAGGTTTTAGTAAAAGTTTTTCAAAAAAAATTAAATCTTTACTTATAAGTTTTCAAAGAAAATGTTTTCAATATTTCTTTATAAGTTTTCAAAACTATTTTCAAAGAAAAAAAAATCAACTGTTTTTAAGAATAATTTATAAGTTTCATGGAAACTAGTTTTCTAAAAAAATTGTTGTAAAAGTATTTTTAAGGATTTTTAAATATTCCATTATATTTTTTTCAAAGTGGTTTTTAAATAAAATGATTTAGATAATGTTTCGTGTTTTTAAAATTGATTTTAAAAAAAGGATTATTTTTTTAAGAATTTTTTCAAGTGATATTTCAAAATACTTATCCAGATAATACTTCATCCTTTTATATAGTTTATGATTTACTAGGGTTATTATCCAATTATTCCATTCTTAATCATTTTTTAAATAGTTTATGTTTATGATAAAAATTTGTTTATGAAACCTGTATCCCTCCCTTGGGTTATATCATGACAAAATTCTTATGAAACCTTCTTTCTTTTAAGGGTTATTCTATGATGAAATTATTATTAAATCTACCCATTTTACATAGGTTAGGATATGATAAAAATTTTACGATACCCATTTCATTTCATGGGTTATTATATGATGTTTATGAAACCAATATAGTTTTGTGGGTTATAATATAATGAATGTTCTATTATATTGTGAAACACATATGTATGATTTCATTATGTGATGGGTGGGACCTATATACCCCTCCAATGAATTGGGTAAAGGTTTATATATCATGAGATAGACATGTTAGGAATGGGAAGTGAACTCGGTTTAGTAAAGGACTTTGTTTGATAATAAGGTCTTAAGAGTGAACATTGACAACTAAGAAGGTCTTGGGAGTGAACCTTGACAACTAAGATGGTTTTCAGAGTAAATCCATTCCACTATAAAGAAAGGGTTGTGACTAGGTATGGTAGTGTGTCCCTCCCAGTACGTATATCCCCCATGAAGTAACCCGATAGGTTTTTTCAATGTGCCTTGAATTAATGGGAATGATTTTATATGATTACATGTATGCCACAAATTTTTTGTCTTATTACTATGTTATGATTTCCTGTATTATGCTCTTGATTACCTTATGATTCATGTCTTAAAGTAACAATATTTATTTCATGACTCACGTATATGATCTTTGATATGCAGGGTATGATGTTAATATGTTTTTCTTATGTTCACATGCCCTTATTCTCATGATATGCTTACATATCACCTTTATTTACCTTTATTGAGCATCAAAGCTCACCCTTTCTTTAGTTTACTTTACCCAGGTTATGAAGAATGGTTTTATGTAGGAGTAATAAAATGGGAGATTTCTATGGGAGATGTTAAAGATCTTTCACAAAATTTGAATAATGTGTTCCAAGTTTCTATAGACAAGAAACTATAATAGTCCTCGGTCATGTACTTTTTTAATGCGCTAAATATTCATCTAAAATGATGTAATATCCATGTATATCAATTCTGGGTCTCTAAACTTGGTGTCAAAGGAATGTTTTAGTCAACCTTTAGAAACTAGGTTGAGAAAACTATAGTGAGATCCCTATGGATATTTTTAAGGATAGATATATGGATATATCTAATGATAATCCTAAGGTGTCATAAATTTAAAATAAGGTGACATGATTTAGACATCCAATTAGTAATTTTTCATGATTATGTAGTTTTCTACTATGATAATCATTTCTCACACTAAGTTTTATGTTTTTAATTCAATGGCCAGAACTAAATATAACTAGGTTAATGATCAATATGATGGACAATTTACAGATGAGCAGTCAAATGGGATGATCATTAGAGTGAAGAGTATTATAATTTTGCCTAATTATTTTTCACAGAAAATAGATAACAAAGTGTACCTTACTCAACTCTCAGACTCGTAAAATAAGATAAGGAAAGATTTTTCTAAGAATTCAGGTAATGGAGACCATAAATCAAAAAATATTTAGTATCCTTTATGTAGAGAATGTGAGAATAAACACCCAAGTGAATGTCTCTGGGGAATAGGAATATGTTTTGACAGTGGAAAAGATAGACACAAATCAAGTAACTATAAAGGGAAAATGAAAATTTCAGTTAAAACAATGGATAAAAACATTTTTCTCCCTAATTTATTATCAACAGTTGAATATTTAATCTATGGAAAGTATGGTTATTATAAAAATCAATGTATTAAATGAAATCTCATGAAGTTACTCAAAAGGGTTTTATGAGTAATGGTTTTTTTTTATGATTAAGAGACCATAGATGACATATAAAAGGTATGTGTTGTTCTAATAGTGTTTCTTATAATCATAATTAAATTTATTTTGATTATTATTAAGACATGGTTATTATTTCATATTTTAGGAAGTGGTATAAAATAATAAGATGATAAATCCATGTTAATGAATTAAAAATGAAGTGGAATAATTTAATTGTTTATATTTTGGAATTTAATAATTATGTTTTATGGATTTTTAAATATATAAGGATCGTTTAGTTTATTTTTTCACTAATGATTTACCAGAATATGTTGAATATTTTTAATATACTAGAAATGTGATTAAATGGAAAGGTAACATTGATGGGAAACACATGATTAAGGTAAAGATAACCCTTAATATGTTCCTAATCTTTATATAATGATGTTTGAATAAAATATATTTTGTATAAGAATAATCAAATTGGATGGAATTGATTACCATTTAACTGATTAAGGATTTGTTGAAAAAACAAATATTCTATCATGAATGGAGTTTACAACTTTTTTGGATTTAATGAATGTATCAAATAATATTTTTAATAATAAATAAGGTATATTTTCAATAAATATTTATGGTAATTACCATGTTTTAAGAGAATACATGACAGGGTATTCACATGTTTGGTACGTGACAACCTAGAGATACTTTATGATATATAGGGGAACAATGCTAAGATATTTTTGAGTAATTTAGTGTTTGTATTTATAAATTGTTTGTATTTTATCTTTAAAAATAGTTTTAAGGTTAACCATTTATGGAATGGTTTAATTTATAACTTCGGATGAGGTTTTAGAGATTAATGTATTGTCTCTCCACATGAGGATTTATGCATATTGGATAAAATGTACTAATAATGCTTCTTAATGTTAACTAAAGACATATGGAATAACCTATAATTATATTTATGGATCTAATGATCTTATATTTCCTTAGGAATGAAAAATTCACCTCCATTTATTAGAAAAAGAGATGAAGTGGAAATTATTCAAAGCATAACACTGGGTGAAATTTTTTGGAAATCAAGTAAGTATATCTTCCCATGAAAATTATTAAACTTCAGTAAAATGGTCTTGAAATAAAATTTTGTCTCATTGTCATCAGTTTTAATGATATCAATATCATTTTTTAGACCTCTTTGGTTTATGGATTTGTTATCTTTAACTTTCTCTTAACCATGTTCTCTATCACCCTCCATCAAAACTTGATAGTTATATTTATCTTTCATGTCCATGTTTTCACCTGCCACTTATGTTCTCTTATGTGGAAACCCAATTATGAGTTACATTGGGTAATTATTATATTTCCAACTTTCCCTTTTTAAATGAAGTTTTAGTATTCATTTTTACGATGTGGGTTTCTATGAAAGGAACTTTCAAGTATAAAACCTTTGATAAACAAAATAAATTTCAAGGGAAAAATAATTTTAAGGGAGGTATATTGTAACACCACTAAATATAGCTTTTATTATACAAAATCACAAAGTTTGTCTTGCGTTATATGCAACACCAAGTTAATCTATAACTACATGCAACACTTTGATTGTCTTGTATTACACGCAACACTACGTTGTACTTGTGCTACACACAATGCCTAGTTCCTTCGATAGGTTGTGTTACTTGCAAGGCCGGGTTTTATTGAACTACAATATAATATTAATATTGTTACTAAAATATTATTCAAGTTACCACCTAGCCGTTGGAATGGAAGTTACAAATAAGATTAACTAAATTTTGAAAATATTATTTACATATGTATATAAAATGAATCCATTTGTTATCATTTAATTATAAATGAAAGTAGGAACTATTTGAAAATAATGAAATTTCTTTTCTAAGAAAACTATTTTTCTATGTACGAACAAAATTTTAACTTAATAAATTAAACAAACCACTTTTGATGGATTTTTTTAATAAATTTTATATATTATATATTCAATCATATTTTTTGACACTTATCAAATATATTTGATAGGTATAGTATAAGAATAAATCCAATTTTATGAATAAAATGATGTATTTTTCAAAAAAGTAATTTACCACCTTTAAATGGTGAACCTATTTTAAATATAATTTTTTACACTTTGAACATTTTTATTTGAAAAAATAAAATACATTTTTGAAAGATTAATATAAAACTTTACTTTGGTTGAATTGTATGTATTTTTATGAGATGTTTCATTTTTTGATTAATAGTGAAAAAACTTGATTTTAATTGAAAGCTATTTTTCCATCTAATTTATTTATATAGTTAAATTATAGTGATTAAGGTTAAAAAACAAGTTTACTTATTGGTTAAACTTTATCTTAAGGTAATAAATGAACAAGACATGTTTCTAAAGGACATTGGAGAGAAATATTTATACCATATATTCCATGTTATCAAAAATTTACTTTTATTTTAGGCACATGATGTAAGTGATACCTATTAGTAGTGTTTAACTTTTTATATTTAAAAGAATGAAACTCCACACCCACTCTAAAAGGGAAGTCACCCCCCCACACACACACACACGCAACTATTCACACCTATAAAGCCATTTTTATCATCTAAACCCTACCAAAATCTCCACTCAAATTTTGTCCCTTCATCCTATAATATTCCTATTGTGTAGAAATCCACCCAAGGAAGCCCTTTGGTTCAATCCAAAAGTAGTTACCCAAAGAAGAGGTAGCATCCTTCAACAAGCACTTTTATTTTATTTCTTTATCCACCCCCTAAATTATAATTATTCCATGATTATATAATAACCTATGTATTATAAATATACTTATATTTTTTTATGTTAAGGTTTCTTCCTACACTCACATACACATTCGTTAAATGGGATACACAATCATCATTCATGTGTATGGCATACTAACGCCTCGTGAATCAATGTTATTCATTCTTTCATTACCATGTTTCATGGTTGAGAATAATGATGTAATTACTATTTTTGTATGATATATAAGATATTTATGATTTCTTTATGATTTTTTAATTATTATATAACACATACTTTCATGCCTTCCATTTTATGGGAATACGATAACATTGTTTGTGGACGTCTAGACTACTGTCTCCTTAAAGTGATGTGATTCAGTCACACTTTACAAGGAATGTATTAAGGATGGGTTTAGTAAAAATATATGATATGTATGAATTAATAATTATACTTTAATGATAATATATATACATATATTTCATTTACTTTTTTTATTTAAATTCTTTATGAAAATTAAAACATCATTCATGCATAAGTACAACCTACCGTCTCCATGAACGGTGTATTTAATTTAATATTTATATACTTTATAGATTATTATAAATACATATATAATAAATATATATTATATTTATATCATTTTTAAGATTCTTTAAATAATTATATCATAATCTAGGTAAGAGTATCAAGAATAACAAGTGAAAACATATATGAAAAACAAAACAGTTATTACCCAAAATATAACTTTAACATGAAATTGTTTATAAACAGGTAATATAAATTCATAATCACAAAATATATGGTATTATATATAATAATATTATTTTTTTATATTGATAATAAAATTATATTTTTTATACAATGGGTTTAAACATGTATAAAGAAAAGACCTAAGGTAAGGGGATTTATAGTCTTACTTTTATTTCTGCAAGACTTATATCTTATTCACCACTTTTTTATTTTTTGTGTTATATATACTTACACTAAACATATTATATGATTATTATCCTAAAATTTATGGGTTTTTACATATCCATTTTATAACCTCTCTTTCATGGGGTTTACATTTCAGAATTTTTCAAATCAGTAAGGTGATTTTGTCTCAATTTGCCTTCTTTGAGACACTTGTTAAGTTATACAAATATATTATTTTACAAGGTGTATATACTAACCTTTTACATGTTATATAATGAATATACTTTGTTTAATGATATTTTAAGCTTCATGTGATGTAATAATTTCGTGGGGATTAGTATTCAAAGTTACCAAGGTGATAAGAATTTATTTCTATAATCTCATCATTTATCAGGATTGTTTAGGATTATACTTCCATTGATGAAATATTATGATCCATGTCTCAATAATTCTCATGAATTTTATTATACACTGGTTATTAATGTTATATCCATGTAATGGTATCATTTTTTCTAGTCTTTGGTAATTAAAATAATTAATAAAAATTTATGAAAATCCCACATAATTTTTCTCTTAAGTGAGAAATACATTTTATTCAAAAAATCATGTTTCTTAAAAATGTTTTAAAAAATGTTTTTAAATGATATTTTAAACTTGTTTTTTAGTAAAAGTATTTTAAAAGTGTGTTATGTTTTAAAAAAAATTCAAAAGGTTTTCAGTATTTCTTAATAATTTTTCAAATCTATTTTCAAAGAAAAAGTTTTTAAGATTTTTTCCATATTTCATTATAAGTTTTCAAAACTAGTTTTAAAAAAATCTTTCAAAAAAAATCAAGATTTATTTATAAGTTTTCAAGGAAATGTTTTTCAAAAAAATAATATTTTAAAAGTGCTTTATAGTATTTTAAAATCTTCGTTTATAAGTTTTTCAAATCGATTTTCAAGGAAAAGGATTTTGAAAAAGTTTCATGTTTTTAAAGGTGATTTTCAAATAAGGGTTATTTTCCTTAAAAATTGTACCAAGTGATATTTCAAAATCCTTCTCCATATAAGATGTAATCATTTGATATAGTTTATTATTTACAACAGATATGATCCAATGATTCTATTTTTATTCTTTCTTTCAATGGTTTATATTTAAGATGAAAATTTATTTATGAAACTGATTTCCTTTCCATGGGTTATATCATTATAAAATGATTATTAAACCTGCTTCATTGCATAGTTTATTCTATGATGAAATTATTATGAAACCTATCCCTTTTCTATAGGTTATGGTATGACAAAAATTTTATGATACCCATTTCATTTAATAGTTTATGATATGATGTTTATGAAACCCATCTCTTTTTATGGGTTGTGATATGATGAATGTTTTATTATCTTGTGGCACACATATGTATGATTTAATTATGTGATGTTTGGGATCCATATCACCCTAAAATTCATTGGGTAAAGATTCATATATCATGATATATACATGGATATAATGGGGAGTGAACTCGGTTCAATAAAGGACTTTGTCAACTAACATAGTCTTAGGAGTGAACCTTGACTAGTAAGATGTTATTGGGAGTGAACCATGACTAATAAGATGGTTTGGGGAGTGAAATAATTCCAATAAAATAAAAGGGATGTGACTAGGGATGGTGGCGTATTCCTCCCATAAGGTGTGTCCCACATGAAGTGCCCTAATAGGTTTTGAAAATGAGCCTTGACTTTCAGGAAATGATTTTATATTCTTACTTGTATGACGCAAATTTGGTGTCTTATTCCTATGTTATTATTTCATGGACTATTATATTTATTACCTTATGATTCATGTCTTATAAACTTCCAATATTTATACCATGACTCGTGAATATTATCTTTGATATACAGGGTATGATCTTCAAATGTTATTCTCATGTTATCATACTCTTATGCTCAAGTTATGCTTACATATACCCTTTATTTAACTTTACCGATCTTATGAGCTCACCCTTTATTATGTTTACTTACCCCATATTATGAAAAAGGGTTTTAAGTAGGAGTAAAAAAGGGTAAGATCTTTATAGTAGATGTTTAAGATCTTTCACCAAATGAGAATAATGTGTTATAATTTTCCTAAGATACTAAACTATTTTGGTCCTTAGTCATGTACTTTTATAATGACCTAAATATTCATCTAAAATTATGTAACATAAATTTATGTTATGTTTGGGTTTCTATATATATAATTTTCTTCATGTTGAGTGATATCAAGTTAAATATGTGTCCGTATATATTGAGATACATGAACCATTACAGTTAGATGGACGCAAGGATGTCATTTTATCATTATAAAAGGTTGATGTCTATTTTTATTTACAATAGAGGTTTGATTTCTAACATCCATTCCAGATTAAGGTGTCATTATAACAATGTTATTTTTGTTAATTCCTTAATAAAGTCTGGTTTCTTCTAGAGTGTAACTAGAGGGAATTTTATCTCAGTCGGAGTAGAGGAAGATGAACCTTCAAGTGATCATTATTAGGGTTTTCATATAAGTATAAAGTCTTATGGATCTTATAGACTTTTGTTTGAGTAAGTTAGTGAGTCAAGAATAGAAATAGTTGTTTTTGATCCACATATGGATGAAGGTGAAGTTTTGGGGGTAGAAGGTTTAATTGTTGGTGGTAAAGATATCTCTGTAATCAATAGAAGAATACATATTTTAGATAAAAATATTCCTTTAAAAGTAGAGTATTTTTTTAATTTCTAATGGTATATAAAGAACCTTATGTTGAGTTTTATAGTGAGGTTGTGTTTTTTCAATGGCCTCGGAGGAGAGAACAACATGAGCTAGCTTAATAGTTTGTTTAATATAATGCTAGATGCGTTGTATAACCCATTCCAGTTGTTGAAGAAAGAGATCAGCAAGTTTTTCATGGTGAGAAATAACCAATTGTGGAAGTTTTTCATTATATATAGTTAAAATCATATAATAATACCATTTTGTTAAGAAAGTAATATTTCATGTTTATGTTTCATTGGAATTGATTGAGGATCCATCAGTTTCTTTACTTGAGAAGTACCTAGAAAGGAATATTGAATAAGATACTGAGATTACAGAAGCACTTGGAGAGTTTTCCCCTCCGATTGTTGTGGGTTTGAAAGATTAATACCTTCAATTGATTGAATTTGTATAACCCTTGTCAAGGTTTTAGGAGGTATCATAGGATTCAGAAGATGAACAATGTTTTGTGTCTTTTACTCAAATTTTTATTTCTAGTATGGTTTATAAGTTTAATTTGTAAAAAGTTGAAGTTTTCAAGATTCAATCCAAACTTGAAAGTCTTAATAATCCTTTTAAATTCTTTATTAGTGCATCTATTTCCAAATCATAATATGATTCTCTCCATACTCAGTATCAAAGATTCAAGGAAAGCTCAATTTTAATGAAATATTTTGATTCTTTGATAAGATAAATATCCAACTTGTTTGGAAATCTAAAAGAGTAAATTATTTCAAAATATGATTTTAATTATTTGAATAATTTTTTGGAAAATCATTTTTATACTATGAAATTTATCATTTCATGTTAGGGTATATTCTCTAATTCTTCTAGAATAAGGTCTTGAGATATTTTAAGAAGTATGGAGCTTTTAACTGATGATCTTACTACCATATATGAGAAAATTCTAAATCTACATCATGACAGTGTGTCTCTGTACACACTTTTGTAAAAATAAAAAGGGTAAATTGCAATATTATCTTCTATAGAACCTAGTTTTGGAGATATACTCAATTTTTTATATAGCATAATGGAAAAGTATGTTCAGAACACTAATATTAATCAATACATTTTTAAGCTGAATCAAGTTGATTTTTTAAGGTTATTTAGAATTTGAGGCATCTATTGAGTGAGTGGGATGCTCTGTTAAACTAAAATTTCAAAGAATTGATGTTGGAGCTTATATAAGTGCATAAAATCTTAGATATTCCTTAACCAATTCCACTTATTTGGAAGAATTTCAACTAGTTTTTATTCCTCCATCAAACTCAAAACCTTTACCATATTTCTCTTAAGAAAATATTCCATTTGTAATCTAAGATTATTTATAAAAATAAATCCCTTATATTCTTATTTGTTATCTTTTTATTTATTATTCTTTAATTTTTTTAAGCCTATAAATTTTAAGAATACACTTATTTCTGGATCATATAACATTCACATATAGTTCTGTGAAAAATTAACTATGTTTTATTATGTATTAATACTTTCTTTTCTATTTCCCCAAAAGGGGGAAAATATGGATGAATAAAAAATATATAAAAAAACTCTAACAGACTCTATGTCATTTCCTAATCAATATTTACCATTGTTTGATAATTAAAATCTGATTATTATTTTTCATGGTTCTACGAGTTTCATGATCATCAAAAAGTGGGAGATTCTTGGTTTTATGAATTTTGAACCAATAAGTTTTCATTGATTTTGATGCTTACAAATACCCTCATTTTTCTACTAATGTAGTTACATTGACTAGATTTTAGTTTACACTTATTTGAACAATTATTTTGTTTTCCTAGAAATCTAGAAGGCTTTTATTTTGTAACAATATTTAAATTTGGGTGAATGTTTTCTAGAAATAATTTTGGTTGTTTTAAAGGAGTCTAGAATTAATATTTGGAAAGTGAAGTTGCAGCGTAATGTTGGTATAAAACCCTATGTTTATAACCCCACTTTTGAGTTGAATGTTATTGTAGAATCCTAAACAAAATCACCAGGTTTGATTTGGAATGCCACATGACCTCAAGTGAACCTCCCCAAATTCTATAGGTTTTCAACTAGAAATGAGTGTATTGAGTGGAAATATGGGGATATTATACCCTCCATTATAGTTAACAATAGGAAATAAATGATCAAAATTATAAAAATATACAATCAGAGTTAGTAGAAACCAATAACATACTAACTATATGAATGTATTTAAAAATAAAAAATTCAAAATAGGGTACAAGGAACAAATCTCCCTCCATAATGATCACATATACATGTAAGAAAAGAACAAGTAAGAGAATATTTTCTACCACACAAAGACACATGTCATCCTAGTCACCAGACTCATATCAATTTATCTCACTAGAATATCAAACCCAAGCCTCAACCCAACATGTACCTGTAATAAGTGAGAGATGCTTGAGTACCCAAATGCCATAACCACCCAAGGTGGGTGTGAATACAACTCAATTGGACACCAATAACAAGGTCCAATACACATCCAATAATATACACTGTATGTGATAAGATCGGCAGAAAGTAAACTAGCAGCACATATCTATACAAAAATCATAAAATCACCAATAACACATAGAAAATAATGACCATGAGTTGAGTAGTCATGTGTTTACCATGACACCGTAGACCCTAGACTTACTTACTTTAGCTCTATTCTAGAAGGATAATCATAATGAAACTTATTAGTAACCAAGCTAGCCATAGGGGTGGTGAATCTATCACTCGACGACCTAATGGAATCATGTGTACATGTGACTCAATTATCTTAGCCCTCAAGTACAGCATGCTAATAAAAATCAACTAAGCATCGAGTGTGTCCTCAACATGGAATACTACTCACTTATCAACTAGGAATCGAGTAGACTGAAATTTAGGCATAAAGTACATACCCAACATGTCATCCCATGGTATCATCATATTTTTACCATACACTCAGGTCCATCATCGTGATCGTCACAAGTCAATCTCACTCTCCCTCTAAGGGTAAATTGTGACATAATGGACTACCTATTATGAGAACCAAGAATAATTCCTCTAAAGTTAAGGTAACATATATAATAAGAGAGAGAATACAAGGAAATCATATCATGGAATAACATCATGAGTATTAGTAGAAACAAACAGAAACATGTGATCCTCATCAGACATGTCACAATAATATACACATGCACACTTATAGAATAAAACATCATAAAGGGTATCATGGGTTACACATGCACCCACATGCAATCACAATCCAACATGGTCAACAAGTTATGCCAATATAGGTATTATATCAAGGAAAGAGTAAATATATAAACAGAGTATGGAAAATCATAATGAGTTATAGAAGCTAAACAAATGATCAAAATAAAATATGTTTTATCAGGATATCAAATCATACACATGGTATAATCAATATTCATGGTTTCACAAGGCTACACACACCACACACATGTGATCTTGGCATCAAAGATAGTCTCACAGACTCTAGTTCTATTGTAGTGCAAAAAAACACCTCTAGGTATCAATGTTGTCTAAGCACCCATATGTGATCAAGCCTCATCCATCGATAACTAGTATCAAGATCGTGCACAAGGGTCCACTGTGGCCCTTGGAAATTTATCAAATTACATTAGTCATGGTTCTTTTAATTAATTAATATTAAAGTCTAATTAATTAATTAAGAATTATTATCTTTTATAAATCAATATAAATTAATGTTCATTCACCCATAGTAAAGAATCTCATATCGCATATCAATAAACATGAATAGATACCAAAGGGTAGAGTAAAATAGACCTCATACCTCAAACAAAATCGAATATAAGCCAAGAAAAGATCAACATCTTTGTCCAAGTCACCCAAGTTCATTCATCCTATATCGATCCCCATGGGTTCCTATTTCTAGGTCAACCTTCCAAAATAATTAATTATAACTAAATTATAATTAACTAAAAGAATACAAGAAGAACCCATAACCAAGTTAGAAAGGAAAACATGTCCAAAGACTTCTTAGATGTCCCCAGCTAGTCAAAACCATGATCAACCACCCATGGAAGGTCTCTCACATCCATCTGACACCAAAACAAAAAAATCCCTATCACTTTATGAAATAACAAAAACCAATTTGATATAGTTATATTCTAAAAAAATAACAATTCAATTGGTTACATACCTTCACCTAAATTCATTTCAATGGTGTGCATTCATTACAACACGATATATTTTTCTATATTGATCAAATTCTCATCATCCTCAAATAAATCCTTTAAGATCTAGTGGAATTTTAATCTAATTTCTCTAATTTTAATAAATCCATGATAAAAATGAAATAGATTAGAAATATATGTCTAGAAATTTTTATGGAAAATATTTACCAAGAAGAATCCATCACAACTGACAGCACTTTGAATGGTGAGGGAAAAAGATTGTAGGAGCACTCATAGTGCAAAACCTCAGATTCCCATCTCATTTCACATAAATGAATTCAGGGGATGAAAAAAGTGAGGCTTATAGATCACTCCCAAAGATTTAAATCATGCATCAAATAGTCCAAGAAAAGTTCACATCATGAAAAATGGTTTCACATTGTGATTTTACAGGGGAAAATCACTTACTAGACTTTTCCAACAAGTGCCACGACCTGACACATAGTGTCATGCCTTGATGTCTTAGCCAGTTCCTCTTGGATCCATTTTCACATCATATACCATATTGGGCCACCCTATTAACCCTCCTCACATCATAAATACCCTATTAATGATGTGAATGGGTTTTTACAGTCCAATTCTACAATCTCAGACCCTTGGTCTCTCCTCTAGTGTCCCCCTGGACTCCTAGTTCATCACCCGAGCCTTGAGTCCCATAAAAAAACCTTCATTTTAGAACACTCAAACACTTGTAACCTCATTTTAATTCTTAGTTCTAAAAAAAGGACCATTTATAAAATTAAAGTTTAAAAATTAACTAGAATATTCAAACACATAATGGTGTAGGCCATTACAATATCCCCACATTAGAATTTCTTATCCTTAAGAAGTTTTGGTAGAACATGAAACATGATTCCCGATATATCATGATTTTCATCTAAATGGATTCCTCTCATATTCCATCTATGAATTCCAAATGATCCTTCAAGGTTATGCTCACCCTAAATTCACATCACACCGCTATTTCATGGCTCTAAGGATTAACATAAGAAGCCAAACCAAAAACTCACCATCCACAAACATCAACATCACAATTACCACTTCCATTTAACCTGAAATTCCAGGTTTTCCTTGATATATTACTCGTATAGAATCAGTATTCTACCCACTATAGAAATTTCCATTCAATTCAGTATTTTTGGAAGTCCAACAACACACCTATTTTTGTTCAATCCTTCATGCTTGATCAGTACAAGACAGAGGTTGCAAGTCAATACCAACACCTCATTATTGATTCCAATCCAATCCAATGAGTATTTGTTCACAAAAGTAACCCAAAAAAATCTATCCTTTTCTGAAAGGTCTCAATTGATTCCAAAACCTCAGTCATAACCGATACGATGTGATCAATGTGATTCCAAACCAAGGAATTCAGGTTCACACAAATACACTTGTCTGTACTCACTAGCCATCTACCTACAAAGGTCTCTAGTCTAAGAAATTGACACTTCATGAAACCACTGATTATGATACCTTAAGTTGTAGAAGCATCATTAAATTAGTTCAATATCCTTACATAATTCCAAACCAACTCCAAATAAATTTATATGGTTGATTTATCAATTGCTTTCAGCAGCCACAAGGATCTCAACCATGTGTCGATGCGCCAACAATCTAACTTCCTCTTAGTACAAAATGATTTTTCCTAAGTCTGAATCCCACATCTAGTATCCATATAGCACTATATCTGAAACAACATCGGGAATTTAATATAGGACTATAAACTCTTGAGACTACTACACATCAGTCTTTTGGAGTCTCCTCAATTGTCCAATGGTCAATCTTTCAAATATAACGACCCTTCCCATGAAAGAGGTCAGTCCACATGTGACAGGTCAATACTGCCCACCATAGGAGTATCCTTAGGGACACATTGGAGTGATTACATCAGTCTACCTAATTCCTTACTAGTCCATTATTGGACATAATGACTAAACATGAACATCCATTCAACTGAGAGATAAGAAACACATTAATAACTATATAAAATTGGATTCATAAAAATACCGTCAATTATATTCAATAATCCATTAATGACATGTGTCACTTACTCTAGCAGCCTAGGCATGGTTTATAACATCTCTATAAATTGGTATCATCCCCTTGCACAATCCACAACATGAAATAGGGTATATCCACAAACAAAAAACTTGAATTTACCACACAATGGTACCTCGATCCATTGTTAATTCCATCCACTTCCACAAAGATAGCTCCATAAAAATTAACCTCTGTGATTGCAGAAACAATGACCTTTACATGAAATGTGCTAGTTTCCAACACCTAGGGTGACCCTGAACCAAATTCATCTGGTAACTACCATCACTGGCTCTTTAAAGTTCATCCACAGTACTCGAAACACTATCACTAGTCATATAACCACCATACTTCCAATAGTTCAAACATTATTACAAAACCACCACAATAATTACCACATGTTAAGGTTATCCCTAAAAGGAAATAAAAAATCACTTTTTATTCCAACAGAGTGATTACCCCATCAGTCACAGTCCTCTATATCAGACTCACTTTCCTTTCCAACTTTAAACACACCATAAGGTGTCATCTTACGCAAACCTGATCACTCACGGTGCTCCTTTTCAAGGAATGAAACACTTTATTGTTGAGTTTCACAATGAAACACCCATCTCATAGGTTTCAGATCATGTTTTTTAAATCCACCATGCTCCTAAAACCCAACCTTATAACTCAAAAACTAGAACTTAGGGTGATTAATACTCCAAGGATGAAAGGAATCTTAGAAATAGCATTCTCTATGCATTCCAAAGGATAATCACTTCCTAAAAGTGTTTCCATTCATGAAAATGGCCCCTTGGAATTAACATTGACTATTACTTCACAAGAAATGTCCTCAGTCAAGTTACTTACAATAATTACGTGGTACTAACTTGCTAGAAACCAGATTCACATGCAAGGCCACAAGGTCTCCAAAAAAATGCACACAAGGATTCACTAGGGTTTATAACCCACAAAAAATCATTGAGGTACATATCCAAGACATCACATGATGACTTCTCTCTTAAACCAAACACTTTGAAAGTTAATGACACTTGGTTTGGTTAAACATGATGCACTAGGTGCTACATAGAAAATCTGCATAAACTATAGTTAGGACTTTAACTAAACTTATCCATTGGCTACTCACACAAGGTTCTTACTAAGGCCATTAATACCCAATAATGACCAACCAATCTCATTGCACCATCTGTGGATAGAGGTACTTCATCATCATCGCCATTGTCCAGGTGCACCACACCATAGTCTCAAATGACCTTCTATCAGAAGTGGAGATGTATATAGATCAATATAATCATACAAAAGAATCATATATGTCATAAAAAACCTATATATTGAATATGAGGTATGTGATGCTTCTTACTAATATGGTCAAGAATCAAATCCATATGAAACCACAACATAAATATCCATGTGTGTCATTAGAGTGGAAAACATATGATAACAGTACAAACTAAGAACATCAATAGTATACCTTGGTAACCTATACTTCCCATGAAAAATGTTCTGCTAATGAACCAGTCATAGTTTCATCAGAAGATCCAAAACATTCCTATGTCACTTTCCTACCAAGTCCCCAAAATAAAAATAAAAATAACATTTCAAAGTCACTAATAACATTTTGTAACATCTCAACAGGAATCATCTTGTTCGAGCAAGAATTCCACATGACCTTAGGCATGCCTGCCCGTCCACCAGAGGTTGCTGACTGGTAGTGAGGGCCTCGAGTTGACCATGGGGAAACTGTACCCTCATTTAGAGTGCATAGTAGGAAATAAATATGAAAAATCATAAAAATATGCAATCAAAGTAAGTGGAAACCAATAACATACCAACTGTATTAATGTATGTGGGAACAACATACACAAACCAGAGTACAAGGCATAGATTAACCACCAGGACAATAAAATATAAAAGTAATAAAAGAACAAGTACAAGATGCTTTGCTCCCACTCTAAAACACATATCAACATGATATCCAGACTCATATAATTCTATACCACTAGGATATTAAACTCATGAATCAACCCAACCTAAACTTGTAACAAGTGAGGGTTTCTCTAGTACCCAATTCTCATGGTTTCTAGAGTAGGGTGTGACTGTAACTCAGTTGGACACCACCAACATGGTACTGTGCCCAACCAATAATATGTATTGTGTTTTCATGTGATACTCTTAGCAGAAAGTAAATGGGAAATACATATCTGCACAACATAGCATATAATTACCATGAACACACAAGAAATAACAACAATGTGTCAAGTAGTCATGCGGTTACCAAGCCACCATGAACCTAGACGATACCTATTTCATCTCTATGTTGGAAGGATGGTTATAATGAAAGTCAGTAGTAACCAAGCTATCTGTATGGCTAGTGAATCTATTGAACGATGGCCTCATGGAATCATGCATACATACGACTCAGTTTTTCCCATGCCTCAAGTACAGTACGCTTCTCTCAAATCAACTAGGCATCGAGTGCATACTCATTATGGAATGCTACTCATGGATCAACTACGAATCAAGAAACCCAATATGTGGGCATCGAGTGCATCCCCAACACAACATCACATGGTAACATCATATCTCCACCTTGTGCTCAGGTCCATTATCTTCATTACTGCAAGTCAAGTGCACTCCCCCTCTAAGTTTAAATCATGACATGATGGTCTAACTATTCCAAGTACTGAGAATGATTCCTCTCAAGTAAAGGTGACATACATAACAAGGGATGGTATATGTAAGGACCCAGCCCCAGTTGCCCAGAGTCAGTGCCTTATCTGATTACGTTGGAAAACATACAAGGAATAAGAATCCTAAAGGACCAAGTAGTTTAGTACTATTGGAAACAAGATACATATATAAGTTCAACTTTACATATGGAAAGGAAAAATGACACTAAATTATTCCACTAGCAACATCATATCTCCCAGATTATGCTTCCATGTCATTCATAATTTACTTCTTCACGTCTGGAGAAAAATGAAACATAAGAAAGGGATGAGCTCAAACACTCAGTAAGAGTAAGAAATATAGTGGAAGATATCATAAACATAAGACATGGTGAATAATTGAAAACACATGCCTTTAATAATGAACTAGAACACGTTATTGCAGAAATATGAACATAGTAAATAATTCCATAATAAAACATAATCATGGGTATTATACTAGTCGAATAACAGCATGAACTTCAAATACTAGCATCATAATTAGGGAAGTGCATATTTCGGGTATCATAACCATACTGTACAGGCCTCGTGCTAGGACCATAAATAATCATTTTGTCAAGGTCTCATGCCAAGACCATAGTTTGTCTCATGAGACCTACTGATGCATAGAGGGGCTATAACAGGCCCCATCCATCACATAATAATTCTAATGAATTCCTCATATGAGCAGGGATAAAAATAAACATCATATAAATTCAAATTGAAACTATCATATGAAATGTATCTAACTTACCCCAATCATTAAACATAAAACACTAACCATTATGAGTAATATGGAGAATGGTTTTAGGACAGTTCATCCACAATAGAGTTAGTCATAAACCATTAAATAAAATATGGTAGATGACTTCATAAATTATTAAACTCAATAATACATAAGAAATAATAATATTGTTGAATCAAATGAAAATACTCTTATGAAATCATTTAGCAAGCATGAGATAAATACTTTTTTATTTGAAAAGAAGATTTCTTTTAGAAAAATATTTGTATAAAACAATAAGTGAAGTAAGATATTATTTTCATAATAAAATGTGAAATTTTATAAATATAATGGTTTCCAAAAATATATTATAGATTACCCTTGAAAATAGGTAAGAAGTTGAGACATTTCCCTGAATCGGGTTTGTATTTTGAAATCAATTTTGAAAGTTCCTTTTAAAACGTGTAACTATCCATAAAATAAAGAAGGATTCTGGTTGGTGTACATATATATAATACCCAAACAGAATTTATTGGCAGTACAAAAGAATACATAATAATTTCATTAAGGTAATTATACAATGGAAATAACCCGAATGAAAATGGATGTTCGGGTGGAAAAACCCTTACCTTAACTTCGAATGTGTACCTCTATCGAACTTAAACTCCTGTAATATGAAATTATACTAGTAAAGAAATTATTTAATAACCTATTAGACATTTATTTAGTTTACCATAATTGTAGTTAGTTCATTTATGTTCTTATTGATAAGTTATTGTATTTAATTTCGTTGCTTCGGAGTGTTTATTTTATTTATTTTCATCTTTGGTTCATTAGATTTTAAGTATGCGGAATGGATGTAAATATCTGAAATTGAAATTATATATTATTTATGAAAATAAATAGGGGTTATTGGTCATTTATATAACTTAGTTACATGGAAAGAGGATGAATTATTATATAGAACATTAATGATAATTTTTTCCGTGAATTTGTGGGTTTTGATTACAATGAACTCATTTTTCTTTATAAATTAATACTATTTTTACAAAGGGATTACAGAATATTAAAAAGGTTATATTATATATAATAATCTGGTTCAAACATAACAATAATAGTTTCATGACTAGATTTGAGAATGGTAATAGAAATCTAAAGTCCATCTTCCTTGAATGTGGAAAATTGACACATCTTGGATGGTGTTCTGTCTACTAGTATAAAAGATGGTAAAAAGGGGGAGATGATGATAACTTATTCCACTATCATGAAACAATTACAGTACACATAAGGTACTGGAGTCACCATAAAATTTGGATAAGTATAGGTAATAGAAAAATAAAACAAATGAACTTGAAAGGAAAGACAAAGAATTGAAAAGAGGAATTTACCTCTTGAACCCAACTTCCTTGAGAACCTCCTTAAGGAGAGGTTTTGGTCTTTTTATGAAACCAAGGATATATGGACGTGGGGAAGGAGGTTTGGAAGGTATTTGGATAGAATTTGGAGAAGTCACAAGGCTTGAGAGGAGTGAACGGAAGGGGAAGTGAGAGGGGGTTTTATAGTGGAGGAGAGAGGGGATTTCTTAATATAATATTCATTAATTTATTATATATCCTCAAGACAAGGAATAGTGAGCATTCAATGACCAAGAAAAGTAATTTTATCATGTGAGTTTGAACCAAGTGGTATTTCATCACTTGTGATTTTATGAATAGTATATTTAACTGATAATTTGCATACACGGTATTTTACTGTATTTCATTATTCATAAAAAATTCATGTATTTCAGAAAAATACCAAACATTTACCGCAACTGTTTTTCAATGTGTAGAATCCAAAAATGAGTTCTATTTTTCAAAAATAATTTTCTAAATATTATTAATTTAATATTTAATTAAAATAATAATTTATTCTAAAAACAAGAGTTTTAAAACATTTGTTTACTCATTTTAAAGTATAGATATATCATACTTACACTTGAATATTATTTATATACTATTATAAGTAAGGTTACTATTCATTAGGGTATATCACTATTCATAAGTTTATGTTATGATTCATAAGGGTAGGTTTTTATTCACAAAAAATAAAGTTTTTCTTATTGGACTATAAATAACTTACTGATCACAACTGTGTATGTCAGATTTTTGAAACTCACATCACATAAGTGACAAACTTATGTTTTAAGGGCCACATAGTACTTAGTAGTTAATTATGTTATGATTTCATGTGATTATGACATATTTATAAGAAGGGAATCTCCCTTAAAAATATATCGGGTCGTTACATTCTCCCCTCCTTACAAAAATTTCACCCTCGAAATTTCATTTTACAATCTAGGCCAAGAACAGGTGGGGGTACTTTTCCTTCATTGATTCCTCCAGTTCTCAAGTTGCCTCTTCGTACTTGTGGTTTCTCCATAGTACCATGACCAGATGAGTAGCCTTGTTGTGTAAAACTTTGTCTCTATGATCTAATATTTCCATTAGCTGCTCCTCATAGGAAAGATCATCCTACAACTGTACAACATATAAAGAGATTACATGTGAAGGGTCTAGTATATACTTCCTTAAGAGGGATACATGAAAGGAATCATGTACTTTCGACAAGGTAGGTGGAACTACCAATCGATAGGCCAGAGCTCCGACTCGATCAAGGATCTCAAAGGGACCAATATACCTGGGACATAGCTTTCCTTTCTTCCCAAACTTCTTGACCTTATTCCATGGAGATATGCATAGATATACCAGGTATCCAACATTGAACTCTAGGTCTCATCGAAGGTTATCCACATAACTCTTCTGTCAACTTTGGGCTTCCTTGATATGCTGCTGAATGGTTTTCAACTTCTCCACCATTTCTTCAACCAATTCAATTCCAAACAGCTTTCGCTCACTGACATAATCCCAACACGCTGGTGTTCTACACCTTTTCCCATAAAGGGATTCGAATGGTGTCATTCGGATGCTCGAGTGGAAACTTTTATTGTAGGGTAATTCAACCAGTGGAAGATGTTGGTCCCATCCTCCTTTGAATTCCATAGAACATGCTCTCAACATGTCTTCCAGTGTCTGAATAGTCCACTCAGATTGTCCATCAGATCGAGGATGATAGGCCGTACTGAAGTTTAGTTCAGTGCTTAAAGCATGTTGGAGACTTCTCCAGAACTTCGAGGTGAATCTAGTATCACGGTCGGATACAACAGAGAGTGGTACTCAATGCAGCCTTACCACTTCTTTAATGTAAATCAGTGAAAGTTGATCCAATGAGAAGTCCTCTCGAATCTTGATAAAGTGAATTGTCTTTGTAAGACGATCCATAATGACCCATATAACATTTTTTTTCCTCTAGATTTCCATAGAAGTAAAGTGAAAAAGTCTATAGTAATGTTCTCCCACTTCCATGATGGTATGGGTAGTGGTTGAATCATCCCCTTAGACTTTTTCCACTCATCCTTCACTTGTTGACATACCAGGCACTTTGATATATATTCAACAATCTCCCTTTTCATATTGTCCTACCAAATTTTTCTTGGAGATCTCTATACATCTTTGTGATACCAGGATGTATAGAGAAATTGGAGCTGTGAGAATCAACCAATATTTCTCTCTTTAGCTCAAGAATATTAGAAAGACAAAGCCTCTTCCAAAATTTCAAAATGTCACCTTTATATGTGAATTCATTCAAATTCCCGTCATTTATAGCTTTAATTTTCTTTTGAAACTCCTCATCATCAGCATGAGAACTTTTTATTCTCTCCAGTAAATAAGTTTGGGAAACCATTTAAAAAAGTAGTGATGTGCTACCTACCTTGATAATTCCCATATCCATCTTTACTAGATCCATGAACATAAGATCACTTTCAAATCTCATCTTGTTCAGAATTCCATGGTCCTTTCTACTTCAAGAATATGCTACATTTTTTTCTTTCCCTCGGTGGTAGTTTATTGTGCAATCATAATCATTGAGTAGCTCAATCCACCTTCTTTGTCTCATGTTGAGTTCTTTCTATGAGAATATATACTTCAAAATCTTATGATCTGTATATATCTCACATTTTTCTCCATAGAGGTAATCTCTCCAAATCATCAGAGCAAAGATTACCACTACTAACTCAAGATCATTAGTTGAATAGTTTTTTTCATGAATTTTTAGCTGCCTAGAGGCATAGGCAATCACTCAATCATTCTACGTAAGGACACAACCAAGTCCTTTCTTTGATGCATCATTATAGATCAAAAACCCATCAATCCCCGATGGTAGGGTTGGGATCGGAGCATTTACTAACCTCCTTTTCAATTCTTCAAAAAATTCTTCATAATCCATTGTCCATAGAAACTTAACACATTTTCGTGTTAGCTTGGTCTTTAGGTTGGCTAAACGGGTGAAGTTCTGAACGAAACGTTGACAATAACCTACTAAACCAATAAAACTACATAACTTAGTTACATTCATTAGAGTAGGACATTCTTGTAAAAAACATTGTATTCATAGGATCAACAGATATTTTATCCTTAGAGACAATGTGGCCCAAAAAGGAAACTGATTGGATCTAGAAATCAAACTTGCTAAACTTCTCATATAATTTATTTCTTCTAAGGGGATTCAGAATAGCGCGCAACTGAATTTCATGATCTTCATGGATTTTAGAGTATACCAGGATATCATCAATAAACACCACTACAAAGTCATCGAGATATTCCTTGAATACTCTATTCATGAGATCCATGAAAATAGATGGTGCAATAGTTAGTCCAAAAGGAATTACTTTAAACTCATAATGCCCATACCTGGTTCGAAAAGTTATTTTTTGAATTTCTTCTATCCTCACAAGAAACTGATGATATATAGATCATTGATCAATATTCGAAAAATATTGATCTCCATGAATTTGAACAAATAAATCGTCAATCTGTGGCAGAGGATACTTATTCTTTATTGTAATAGCATTTATTTCCTTGTAATCAATGCACAACCTCATGGATCCATCTTTCTTCTTGACAAAGAGGACAGGGGCTCCACATGGAGAAACACTAGGTCGAATAAATCATTCATCACTCAATTCCTCTAGTTTCTTCTTTAGTTCCACTAACTCCAAAGTGGCCATTCTATAAGGGGTCTTTGATATGGGCCTTGAAACAAGAATTAAGTCAATGGAAAACTCAATTTCCCACTCTGGAGGTTGTCCAGGTAAATCCTATGGGAAGACATCAATATATTCTTGCACAACAGGTATATCTTCTATTTCAACATTATTTTCCTCACCCCTAGTTATTTCATTCTCTTCCTCCCCAATAATTTAATTTATTTGAGATACTAGGGGTGGATCTAGATGAGAATCAAATGGAGAGGTTTCTTCTCTAAAGATAAGGGATTATACACCATTCTCAAAGATTTTAACTTCCTTTCTCCTAAAATAGATATTCACATCATAAATTGCTAGCCAATCCATACCGAAATTATATCAGAGTCAACCATTGGTATGATGATAAGGTTACAAACAAAAGCACATTTATGTGTCACGAGGGGGACTAATCGACATGCCTTTGTTGCAATGATACATCCACTGGGGTTTTTGACCGATAACTCCTTTCTTAAATTAAATTGTACATATCTAATTTTCTTGGAAAACTGGGAAGATATAAATGAATGCGATGATCCAGAATCAAATAAACTATTGGATAAATTTGAGGAAAAGATTCAAGTACCTTCTAGCACATCATTAGGAACTTCAATATCAGCAGTTGTGATCGCATAATCTTGTCCCTACCCCCTTAGCCTTTTCTATGGCATGTTTCCTTGATGCTTTGGACAGTCATTAGCATATTGTCCCATCTCTAGACAGTTATAACATTGAACATCATTATACTACTTCTTTCCCTTATACTTACCAGCAAGATGGTCTTTGTATCCACATTAGAAGCATACTCCTTTTCCCTTTAAGTAGTAACCAAGGTGTTTCTTTCCATAATTATCACAGAGTTGAAATTCAACTCTTCCCTTCTTCTTTGTTTCCTTGTTTCCTTTCCTAGATCTTTCAGAAGCCCTCTTATTCTCTTGCTTTCCCTTAAAGTCATAAGACTTAGATAATTATTTTTCTTTTTTGATAGAACATGAAACTATATCCTCATATGATGAAACAATTTGGGATACAAGTGCCCGCTAGAGGAATGGATTTAGTCCATCAAAGAATCGATCAATTTTGATCCTTGGAATACGTATATAGTCCACAGCATGTCTTGATAACATTGTGAATTTGGATTCATACTTGGAAACATTTTCATCCTCCTTATGCCTCAGATTCAAGAATTGTGTCTTCATATCTTCTTGCATCTCACGAGGGAAATATTTTTCTAAAAATATTTCCTTAAAATCACTCCTTTCCTTCTCTTATAACTCTTCCTCCTCCTTTGTGTTTTAGATTAAAGACCACCACTGATCTGTATCTCCCAATAGATGATATACTTCCATGAAAACCTTCTCTCTTTCATTACATCCCAAAGTGAGAAATATCTTCTCAAATGAACATATGCACCACTCTGCTACAAACGGGTTTGTAGTCTCATTGAATGATAGAGGTTTTTGTCGCATAAAGTGACCTAGCATGGCTCCTCCACATGGTGTATCCGGATGCTCCCTGCGATTAATGTTATTATTCATAACCTGAGTAAGTTGTCCCAGTATAGTTATGAGTTGCTCAGCACCAGTCACAGCACCAGAGCTAACATCATTATCTTGAGTCGAAGTAAAATCCCTACAGGGGACACATTTATTCGTGTGGTTTCCATTCCATCCACTAGGTTTCATTTCTAAATAATGGAATACACTATATTAGGGTATGAATAATAATTTATAATCTCAATGTAGAAAAATACTAAGCATAAATTGAAATTCTATCCATAGCTAACCTCTTAATCATAAACATTGTATCTTTGAGGAAAAATTTACATTTAAATCCTTCATAATGTCTTGTAAAGAAAACATGAACTATCCTAAGAATATCCCTTAGGAGTTTCATAACCAAGATACAGAAATTCCTATTGTCGTATAATAGGATACCTCAGGTCAAGCCCGAAACTCCTTCTCAGAGCTTTCACTCCTAGGTATATTTCTGTCAAAGCCACCTCTACCTGCTCATATCCAGATAGGGATGTATGGCTTGAATGATCCCCATAATCTATTCCTTACCAAAATGTCATGACGTTATTTTATGTTTATCCTCAAATACAATCTTAGGGACTCTTCCTAATCTACATTTTCTAAATCTAGTTTCCAAGTTTTCTACTAAACTTCCTCTGATACCAACTATAAGGACCCGACCCCAGTTTCCCAGAGTCGGTGCCTTATTTGATTACATGGTCATACATACAAGGAATACAAATCCTGAAGGACCAAGTAGTTTATTATTTTTGGAAACAAGATACATACATAAGTTGAAATTTACATATGGAAAGGAAAAAATGACACTAAATTATTCCACTAGCAACATCATGTCACATAGATTATGCTTGCTTATCATTCATAATTTACTTCTTCACGTCTTGAGAAAAATGAAACATAAGAAATTGGTGAGATCAAATACTCATTAAGAGTAAGAAATACATTGGAAGATAGCATAAACATAATACGTGGTGAATAATTGATAACACATGCCTTTAATAATGAACTTGAACACAATATGGAAGAAATATGATCTGAGTAAATAATGCCATAATAAAACCTATTCATGAGTACTCTACTAGTTGAATAACCACATGAACATCAAATACTAGAATCATAATGATGGAATTGCATATGTCGAACATCATAATCATACCGTCCAGGCCTCGTTCTAGGACCATAAATAATCATTTTGTCAAGGTCTCGTGTCAAGACCATAGTTTGTCTCATGTGACCTACCGACGCATAGAGGGGCTATAATGAGCCCCACCCATCACATAATAAGTCCAATAAATTCCTCATATGAGTGGAGATAAAAATAAACAACATATACATTCATATTGAAACTATCATATGAAATGTATCTAACTTACCCCAATCATTAAACATAAAACACTAACCATTCTGAGTAATATGGAGAATGGTTTTAGGATCATTCATCCACAATTGAGTTAGTCATAAACCATTAAATAAAATATGGTAGATGAACTCATAAATGATTAAACCCAATAATACATAATAAACAACAAGCGTGTTGAATCAAATTAAAATACTCTTATGAAATCATTTAGCAATCTTGAGATAAATACTCTTTTATTTGAAAACAAGAGTTATTTTGGAAAAATATTTGTATAAAACAAGACGTGAAGTAAGATATTATTTTCAAAATAACATGAGTGATTTTATCAATATAATGGTTTCAAAAAACATATTAGATATTACCCTTGAAAATATGTAGGAAGTTGAGATATTTCCAGGAATCAGGTTTGTATTTTGAAATAAATTTTGAAAGTTCCTTTTAAAATTTGTAACTATCCATAAAATAAGGAAGGTTCTGGTTGGGGTACATATATATAATACCCAAAAAGAATTTATTGTAATTACATAAAAATACATAATAATTTCATTGAGGTAATTAGGCAACGGAAATAACCAGAGTTAAAATGGAAGTTCAGGTGGAAAACCCTTACATTAACTCCGAACGTGATCCTCTATAAAACTTAAGAACCTAGAATATGAAATTATACTTATTAATAACTTATTTAATAACCTATTATACATGCATTTAGTTTATCATAATTCTGGTTAGTTTATTTGTGTTCTTATTGATAATTTATTGTATTGAATTCTGTTGCTTTAGAGAGTTCATTTTCTTTATTTTCACCTTCGGGTCACTTGTTTTTAAGTATGTCGAATGGATGTAAATCTCTAGAACTTAAATTATATATTATTTATTAACATAAACAGGTGTTATTGGTCATTTATATAACTTGGTTACAAGGAGAGAGGATGATTTATTGTATAGAACTTTAATGATAATTGTTTCGGTTAATTTTTGGGTTTTGATTACAACGAACTCATTTTTCTTTATAAATTAATACTATTTGTACAAAGGGATTACAGAATCTTAAATAGGTTATATTATATATAATAATCTAGTTCAACCATAAAAACAATGGTTTCATCACTAGAACTGATAATGATAATAGAAATTGAAATTCCATTGTCCTTGAATGTGGAAAATTGACACATCTCAGATGGTGTTCTTGCTACTAGTATAAAAGAAGGTAAAAAGGGGGAGATGATGATAACTTATTCCACTATCATGAAAAAATTACAGAAAAATATAATGTACTAGAGTCACCACAAAATTTGTATAATTAGAGGTAACAAAAAAAGAAAACAAATGAACTTGAAAGGAAAGACAAAGAATTGAAAAGAGGAATTTACCTCTTGAACCAAACTTCCTTGAGAACCTCCTTATGGAGCGGTTTTGGTCTTCTTATGAGACCAAGGATTTTTGGACATGGGGGAGGAGTTTGGGAAGGTATTTGGACAGAATTTGGAGAAGGCACAAGGCTTGAGAGGAGTGAATGGAATGGGAAGTGAGAGGGGGTTTATAGTGCAGGAGAGAGGGGATTTCTTAATATAAAATTCATCAATTTATTATATCTCCTCAAGATAAGAAATAGTGATTATTCCATGACAAAGAATAGTAATGTTATCATGTGAGTTCTAACCAAGTGGTCTTGCAGCACTTGTGATTTCATGAATAGTGTATTTAACTGATAATTTGCATATACGGTATTTTACCATATTTTACTATTCACAAAAAATTCAAATATTTCAGAAAAATTCCAAAAATTTACCTCAACCATTTTTTGATGTGTAGAATCCAAAAATGAAGTCTATTTTTCAAAAAGAATTTTCAAAATATTATTAATTTAATATTTAATTAAAATCATAATTTATTCTAAAAACAAGAGTTTTAAAACATTTGTTTACTTATTTTTAAGCATAGATATATCATACTTACACTTGAATATTATTTATATACTATTATATGTAAGCTTACTATTCATTATGGTATATCACTATTCATATGGTTATGTTACTATTCATAAGGGTAGGTTACTATTAATCAAAAATTAATTTTTTCTTATTGGACTCTAAATAACTTACTGATCACAATTGTGTATGTCGGTTTTTTGAAATTCACATCACATAAGGGAAAAACTTGTGTTTAAGGGTCACATAGCACTTAGTATTTGATTATGTTATGATTTTATGTGATTATGACATATTTATAAGAAAGGAATCTCCCTTAAAAAATATTGGATCGTTATATTCTCCCCTCCTTAAAAAAAATTCGCCCTCGAAATTTTATTTTATAATCTAGGCCAATAATAGGTGGGGGGACTTTTCCTTCATTGATTCCTCCAGTTACCAAGTTGCCTCTTCATACTTATGGTTTCACCATAGTACCTTGACCAGATGAATAGTCTTGTTGCGTAAAACTTTGTCACTACGATACAATATTTCCACTAGCTGCTCCTCATAGGAAAGATCATCCTCCAACTATACCACTTCTGAAGAGAGTACATGGGAAGGGTCTATTATATACTTCCTTAAGAGGGATACATGAAAGACATCATGTACTTTCAACGAGGTAGGTGGAACTACCAATCAATTGGCCATAGCTCCGACTCGATCAAGGATCTCAAAGGGGCCAGTATACCTGGGACTTAGCTTTCCTTTCTTCCCAAACCACTTGACCTTCTTCCATGGAGATATGCGTAGAAATACTAGGTCTCCAACTTTGAACTCAAGGTATCATCGATGGTTATCTGCATAATTCTTCTGTCAACTTTGGTCTGCCTTGATATGATGTTGAATGGTCTTCACCTTCTCCACCATTTCTTCAACCAATTCAGGTCCAAGCAGCTTTCTCTCACCGACTTCATCCCAACACACTAGTGTTCTGATCATTTTCCCATAAAGGGATTCATATGGTGCCATTCGGATGCTTGAGTGGAAACTGTTGTTGTAGGATAATTCAACTAGTGGAAGATGTTGGTCTCATCCTCCTTTGAATTCCATAGAACATGCTCTCAACATGTCTTCCAGTGTCTGAATAGTCTACACAGATTGGCCATCAGTTTGAGGATGATAGGCCGTAGTGAAGTTTAGTTCAGTGCTTAAAGCATGTTGGAGACTTTTCCAGAACTTTGAGGAGAATCAAAGATCCTGGTCAGATATAATAGGGAGTGGTACTCCATACAGCCTTACAACTTCTTTGATGTAAATCCCTGCAAGTTGATCTAATGATAATTCCTCTCAAATTGTGATAAAGTGAGATGTCTTTGTAAGATGATCCACAATGACCCATATAGAAATTTTTCCTCTAGATGTCCTTGGAAGTCTAGTGACAAAGTCCATGGTAATTTTTTACCACTTACATGATGGTATGGGTAGTGGTTGCATCATCCTCTTAGACATTTTCCACTCATCCTTCACATGTTGACATACCATGTACTTTGATGTATATGCATCAATATCCCATTTCATATTGTCCCACCAAAATTTTTCCTGGAGATCTCGATACATCTTTGTGCTACCAGGATGTATAGAGAAAATAGAGCTATGAGCATCATCCAATATTTCACTCTTTATATCAGTAATAGCGGGAACACGAAGCCTCTTCCCAAATTTCAAAATTACACCTTCGTTTGATAATTCAGTAAACTTCCCATCATTTATAGATTTAATTTTCTTTTGAAACTCCTCATCATCAGCCTGAGAACTTTTTATTCTCTCTAGTAAAGAAGGGTGGGAAACCATTTGAAAAATTAGTTGTGCTACCTTCCTTGATAATTTCCATATCCATATTTACTAGATCCATGAACATAGGATCCCTTTCAACTCTCATCTTGTTCATAATTCCATTGTCCTTTCTACTAAAAACATCTGCTACCTTATTTTCTTTCCCTGGGAGGTAGTGTATTGTGCAATCATAATCTTTGAGTAGCTCAATCCACCTCTTTTGTCTCATGTTAAGTTCTTTCTGTGAGAATATATACTTCAAACACTTATGACCTATATATATATCACATTTTTCTCTATAGAGGTAATGTCTCCAAATCATCATAGAAAAGATTACCGCTGCTAAATCAAGATCATGAGTTGTATAGTTTTGTTCATGAAGTTTTAGCTGCCTAGATGCATAGACAATCACTCGATCATTCTGTATAAGGACACAACCAAGTCCTTTCTTTGATACCTCGCTATAGATCACAAACCCATCATTCCTCCATGGTAGGGTTAGGATTGGATCATTCACTAACATCCTATTAAATTCTTCAAAACATTCTTCACATTCCTTTTTCCATACAAACTAAACTTCTTTTCATGTGAACTTGGCCATTGGTTTGGCTAAACGAGCGAAGTTTTGAACGAAACGTTGATAATAGCCTCCTAAACCAATAAAACTACATACCACAGTTACATTCGTTAGAGTAGGTCATTCTTGCACAGCCTTTGTCTTCATAGGATATATAGATATTCCATCCTTAGAGATAATGTGTCCCATAAAGGAAACTAATTTGATCTAGAAATCACACTTGCTAAACTTCCCATATAATTTATTTCCTCTAGGGGTCTTCAGAATAGTGCGCAAGTGATTTTCATGATCTTCATGGATTTTAGAGTATACCAGGATATCATCAATAAATACCACTACAAATTCGTCAATATATTCCTTGAATACTCTATTCATGAGATCCATGAAAATAGATGGTGCATTAGTTAGTCCAAAAGGCACTACTATAAACTCATAATGCCCATACCTGTTTAGAAATGCTATTTTAGGAATGTATTCTTTCCTCACAAGCAACTGATGATATCCATATCATAGATAAATCGTCGAAAAATATTGGGCTCTATGAAGTTGATCAAATAAATCATCAATTCATGGAAGAGGATACTTATTCTTTATTGTAATAGCATTGATTTCCCTGTAATCAATGCACAGCCTCATGGATCCATCTTTCTTCTTGACAAAGAGGACAGGGGCTCCCCATGGAGAAACACTAGGTTGAATAAATCCTTTATCACTCAATTCCTCTAGTTGATTATTTAGTTCTACTAACTCTAAAGTGGCCATTCTAAAAGGGGCCTTTGATATGGGCCTTGAACCAAGAATTAAGTCAATGGAAAACTCAATTTCCCACTCTGGAGGATGTCCAGGTAAATCCTCTAGAAAGGCATCAATATATTATTGCAAAAAAAGTAAATCTTCTATTTAAACATTCTTTTCATCACCCATAGTTATTTCATTCTATTCCTCCCCAATAATTAAATTTATTTGAGCTACTAGGGGTGGATCTAGATGAGAATCAATTATATAGGTTTCTTCTCTAAAGATAAGGGATTCTACACCATTCTCAAATATTTTATCTTCCTTCCTCTTGAAATAGATCTTCGTATCATAAATTGATAGTCAGTCCATACCGATAATTATATCATAGTCAACCATTAGTATGATGATAATGTTAGAAACTAAAGCATGTTTATGTGTCAAGAGGGGGACTAATCGACATGCCTTTGTTGCAATGATACATCCACTAGGAGTTTTGACTGATAACTCCTTTATTAAATAAAATTGGACATATCTAATTTTCTTGGAAAACTAGGAAGATATAAATGAATGCGATGATCCAGAATCAAATAAAGTATAGGATAAATTTGAGGAAACGATTAAAGTACATGTGACCACATAATTAGGAACTTCAATATCAGCAGTTGTGATCGCATAAGCTTATCCATGCCCCCTTGGCCTTTTATATGGCATGTTTCCTTAACTCTTTGGAAAATCATTAGCATAGTGTCCCATATATTGATAGTTATAGCATTGAACATCATTAGACTCCTTCGCTCCCTTACAATCACCAGCAAGATGGCATTTCTTTCCACATTTGAAGTATACTCCTTTTCCCTTTAAGCAGGTAACAAGGTGTTTCATTCTACAACTATCACAGGGTGGAAATTCAACTCTTCCATTCTTCCTTGTTTCCTTGTTTCCTTTCCCAAAGATTTCAGTTTCCCTCTTCTTCTCTTTATTTCCCTTAAAGTCATAAGACTTAGAGAATTATTTTTCTATCTTGATAGCACGTGAAACTGTATCCTCAAATGATGAAAAGCTTTGGGATACCAGTTCCCATTGGAGGAATGGATTTAGTCCATCAAAGAATCGATCAATTTTTCTCCTTGGATTTCGTATATAGTCCACACCATGTCTTTCTAACCTTGTGAAGTTCGCTTCATACTTGGAAACATTTTCATCCTCATTCTGCCTTAGATTCAAGAATTTTCTCTCTATATCAGCTCGCTGCTCAAGAGGGAAATATTTTTCTAAGAATATTTCCTTAAAATCCCATCATTCCATCTCTTCTATATCTTCCTCCTCCTTTGGGTTTTTGATTAATGACCACCACTGATCCGCATCTCCCGATACATGATATACTGCCATGACAACCTTCTATCTTTAATTACATCCCAAAGAGAGAAATATCTTCTCAAGGGAACATATCCACTACTCTGCTACAAATGGGTTTGTAGTTCCATTAAATGATGGAGGCTATTGTCGCATAAAGAGACCTAGCATGGCTTCTCCACGTGGTGGATCCAGATGCTCCATACAAGTAAGGTTATTATTCATAACATGATTAAGTTGTCCCAGTATAGTTATAAGTTGCTCAGCACCAGTCACAGCACCAGAGCCAACATCATTATCTTGTATTGGAGGAAAATCTCTATGGGGGACACGTGCATTCGTGAGGTTTCTATTCCTTTCACTAGGCCCCATTTCTAAATAATGTCATACACTAGATTAGGGTATGAATCATAATTTATAATCTCAATGTAGAAAAATGCTAAGCATAAATTGAAATTCTATGCATAGCTAACCTCTTAATCATAAACATGGTATCTTTGTAATGGCATGTAAAGAAAACTTGAATTATCCTAAGCATATCCCCCGGGAGTTTCGTAACCAAGAGTGCATAAAGACCCATTGTCGTATACCAGGATACCCCAAGTCAAGCCCGAAACTCCTTCTCGGAGATTTCACTCCTCGGTATATTTGTACCAGAGCCACCTCTAGCTACTTGTATCCAGAAAGGGATGTATTTCTTGAATGATCCACATTATCTATTCCTTACCAAAATACCAGGACGTTCTTGTATGTTTATCCTAAAATATTATCTTAGGGAATCTTCCTAATCTATATTTTCTAAATCTAATTTCCAAGTTTTCTACTAAACTTCCTCTGATAACAACAGTAAGGACCCGACCCAAGTTTCCCGAAGTCGGTGCCTTATTTGATTACGTTGGAATACATACAAGGAATACGAATCTCGAAGGACCAAGTATTTTAGTATTATTGGAGACAAGATTCATACATAAGTTCAACTTTACATATGGAAAGGAAAAATGACACTAAATTATTCCAATAGCAACATCATGTCTCCTAGATTATGCTTTCTTGACATTCATAATTTACTTATTCAAGTCTGGAGAAAAATGAAACATAGGTAAGGGGTGAGCTCAAACACTCATTAAGAGTAATCAATACAACGGAAGATAGAATAAACATAATACATGGTTAATAATTGAAAACACATGCCTTTAAAAATGAACTTGAACACATTATGGCAAAAATATGAGTTGAGTAAATAATTCCATAATAAAACGTAATCATGGGTATTCAACTAGTAGAATAATCGTATGAACATCAAATACTAGAATCATAATGAGGGAATTGAATATGTTGAACATCATAACCATACCGTCCAGGCCTCATGCTAGGACCATAAATAATCATTTTTTCAAGGCCTCATGCCAAGACCATAGTTTGTCTCATTTGACCTACTGATGCATCAACGGGCTATAACGGGCCCCACCTGTCGCATAATAAGTCCAATTCATTATTCATATGAGTGGGGATAAACATAAACAACATATACATTCATATAGAAACTATCATATTAAATGTATCTAACTTACCCAAATCATTAAACATAAAACACTAACCATTCTGAGTAATATAGAGAATGGTTTTAGGATAGTTCATCCATAATAGAGTTATTCATAAACCATTAAATAAAATATGGTAGATGACTTCATAAATTATTAATCCCAATAATACATAAGAAACAACAAGAGTGTTGAATCAAATGAAAATACTCTTATAAAATCATTTAGCAACCTAGAGATAAATACACTTTTATTTGAAAAGAAGAGTTATTTTGGAAAAATATTTGTATAAAACCAGAAGTAAAGTAAGATATTATTTTCATAATAAAATTATTGATTTTATAAATATAATGGTTTTAAAAAACAGATTAGATATTACCCTTGAAAATAGGTAAGAAGTTGAGATATTCCCTTGAATTGGGTTTGTATTTTTAAATCAATTTTGAAGGTTCCTTTTAAAACGTGTAACTATCCTAAAAATGAGGAAAGATTATTGTTGGTGTACATATATATAATACCCAAACAGAATTTATTGGAATTACATAAGAATACATAATAATTTCATTGAGGTAATTTGACAATGGAAATAACCCGAACCAAAATGGAAGTTCTGGTGTAAAAACACTTACCTTAACTTCGAACGTGTTCCTCTCTCGAACTTAAAATCCTAGAATATGAAATTGTACTTATTAATAAATTATTTAACAACCTATTAGACATGTATTTAGTTTATCATATTTCTCGTTAGTTCATTTATGTTCTTATTGATAAGTTATTGTATTGAATTTCATTGCTTCGGAGTGTTCATTTTCTTTATTTTCATCTTCGGTTAACTTGTTTTTAATTATGTGGAATGGAAGTAAATCTCCAGAAGTGAAATTATATATTATTTATGAACATAAAAAGGTGTTATTGGTCATTTATATAACTTTTTTACATGGAAAGAGGATGAATTATTATATAGAACTTTAATGATAATTATTTCGGTTAATTTGTGGGTTTTGATTACAACAAACTCATTTTTATTTATAACTTAATACTATCTGTACAGAGGAATTATAGAATATTAAATAGGTTATATTATATATAATAATCTTGTTCAACCATAACAATAGGGGTTTCATGACCATAATTGATAATGATAATAGAAATTGAAAGTCCATTGTCCTTGAATGTGGAAAATTGACACATCTCGGGTGGTGTTATTGCTACTAGTATAAAAGTAGGTAAAAAGGGGGAGATGATGATAACTTATTCCACTATCATGAAAACATTACAGTACATATAAGTTACAAGAGTCACCATGAAATTTTTATAAGGATAGGTAAAAGAAAAATAAAGCAAATGAACTTGAAAGGAAAGACAAAGAATTGAAAAGAGGAATTTACCTCTTGAACCAAACTTCCTTGAGAACCTCCTTAAGGATAGTTTTTTGTATTTTTATGATACCAAGGCTTGTTGGACGTCATGGAGGAGGTTGGAAAGGTATTTGCACAGAATTTGGAGAAGGCACAAGGTTTGAGAGGAGTGAATGGAAGGGGAAGGGAGATGGGATTTCTTTATATGAAATTCCTTAATTTATTATATCTCCTCAAGACAAGGAATAGTGAGTATTCCATGACCAAGAATATTAATTTATCATGTGAGTTCGAACCAAGTGGGCTTTCATCACTTGTGATGTCATGAATAGTGTATTTAACTGATAATTTTCATATATGGTATTTTACCGTATTTCATTATTCATAAAAAATTCAAGTATTTCAGAAAAATACCAAAAATTTACCCCAACCATTTTTCGATGTGTAGAATCCAAAAATGAAGTCTATTTTTCAAAACTAATTTTCAAAATATTATTAATTTAATATTTAATTAAAATCATAATTTATTCTAAAAACAAGAGTTTTAAAACATTTGTTTACTTATTTTAAAGCATAGATATATCGTACTTACACTTGAATATTATTTATATACTATTATAACTAAGGTTACTATTCATTAGGGTATATCACTATACATAATGTTATGTTACTATTCATAAGGGTAGGTTAATATTCACTAAAAATTAAGTTTTTCTTATTCGACTCTAAATGACTTACTGATCGCAACTGTGTATGTCGGATTTTTGAAATTCACATCACATAAGTGACAAAATTATGTTTTAAGGGTCAAATATCACTTAGGAGTTAATTATATTGTGATTTCTTGTGATTGTGACGTATTTATAAGAAAGGAATCTCCCTTAAAAATATTGGGTAATTACAGCATACTAGGAAATCATATCATGGCATGAAATCTTGAGTATTAGTTGAAACATATAGATTCATGTGATCATCATTGGATATTTCACAATAAGCTAAATAGGCACACTCATAGAATAAAACATTAAAAAGGGTATCTCAGGTTACACATGCACCCACATGTGATCACAATCAAGCATGGTAGACAAGTTATTCCAATATATGTATCACATCGAAGAAAGAGTTCATATATAAATAGAGTAGGGAATATCATCATGGGGTTTATAAACTACACATTTTATCAAAATCGAACACGTTCAATTAGGATATCAAAGTGTACTCACGTAATAATCAAGATACATGGACCACAGGCCTACAAACATCACACATGCATGATCTAGGAATCATACATGGTCTCATGGGATCTACATATCATGTAGCACTACAACACACCTAAAGAATTCTATGTAGTCTAAAAACTCATATGTGATCAATACTTGGCCATTAGTGGCAGGTATCAAGCTAGTGTACATGATTCTATCAGGTTCCTTGGAACTTTTTCCAATTACATTAGGCATGGTCCCTTTAATTAACTAAGATTCAAGCCTTGTAAATTAATTAAGAATTATTATCATTAATAACATAATATTAATTAATGGTCGTTCACCCGAAGTGGTGAACCAAATATATAATGCTAATAAACATGCTTAAATACCAAAGTTTATAGTATATAGGACCACCTACCTCAAATGGATTTGACTCCAAGTAAATCAATTCCCAACAGTTTTATCTAAGTTTCCAAATTCAATTTGGTCTCCATCAATATCCATAGGTTTCTATTTCAAGGTCGAGAATTAGAAAATAACTAATTATAACTAATTTATAATTAATTAAAAGAATACAATAAGCACCCAAAACTAAGGGATAAAGTCACACATGTCAAAATAAATATCATATGTCATCGCCTATTTGGAACCATAACCAACCTCCCATGGAAGGTGTGTCACATCCATCATACACTAAACTAGAGAAAAACATTATCATATGGTGACAAAAAACAAATAATTTAATATAATTAAATTTGAAAAACTAGAACAATTCATCCAACAACATACCATCACTAAAATTCCCATCAATAGAACGTGTTTATAATAATTGTACATCCACTTTCTATACTGATCAAAGTCTCATCATCCTTGTAAAAATCCTTTAAGATCCTATGGAATTTCCATCATATTTATCTAATCAGAATCAAGACATGATCAAAAGGAAACTAAATATAAAGATACATTAATTGATTTCAAGGGAAGGACTTACTAAGAGGGATCTATTGCAACTGAAGACACTTCAAACGGTGAAGTAATGAGATAAAAGATGCTCCTGAAGGGAAAAACCATGCATTCTTATATCATTTCAGATAAGGGAATTCGGTGGACAAAAATGAATATTACAGATCATTTACAACACCTTAAACCCCTCATAAAAATATCTAGGTTAAGTTTACAATGTGAAAATGGTTTCTTGTTGTGATGTTTTTGGGGAAAGCACTTACTGGGCCTGGAAAACATGTGTTATAGTGTGAAACATAGTTTAATGTTGTGATTTATTAGCTAGTTCCTCCTGGCCCCATTTTCACATCTTAAGCCATCTCAGTCCACCCCATGAACCCTCCTTACATAATGAATTCCCTATTCATGATATAAATGGGTTTTTATGGCCCATTTCCATAGTATCAGGCCACCAGTATCTTCTCCAATGGCCCCATAAACCCCCAGGTCATCACCCAAGCCTTGATACCCATAAAAATCACTATTTTAGAACACTCAAACACTCCAAACCCCATTCTGATTCTCAGTTCATAAAAATTGACTATTCAAAAAATGAAAGGTTTAAACTTCCCCAGAATATTCCAAAACATAACTATGCTAGTCATTAGAGTTATAGTTTGGAACCTAACTTTTGTTAAGAAGTCTCACATTTTATTCATAATATTTGAATATACCTAATGAAAATAACCTCACTTTGTTATTATACTTCACATTGAGAACCAAACATTGGTATTCAGCTCTAAATTTTAAAACCCTCTGTTTTAAATCAACCATAAATTGAAAACTGTACTTTTAGAGTCATCTTCTTATAGAGTAAACCCCATATTGATCCAATCATATGTTGGATTTAAATTTTTAATTATTCCAAGATTTTTTACGAAATTTTACTACTATAAATCTATTGGTAAAGAAATTAAAAAGGATTTTTTAAATGATCTTAAACAATATATTAATTCATTATAGTTTCAAAGGGAAGTTATGATTTTCTATGACTGGTTAGATTTAAATTTTAAATACACTATGTGTTTTAAAAATCATGAATTATTTGGAAAATTTTCCAGATATGTTTGACCATAACTAATTCAGATTGCTTATCTATTCTTAATGGATATATCTTAATGAAATTTCGATTATCTTGGATAATAATATGATTCTCTAAAGCTTGATGGTTTAAATATCTAACTAAAAAAATATGTTTGGACTTTATGATTATAGAATAGATTATTCTATTTCTTGCTTCTACAATTCTTATCTAAAATACATCTGTTGCAATTTATTGAAGCTTCATAGGACTACATATTGAAGACATACATGTTATTTTAAGCTCTTATTGTATGTCCATACTATTTCTATGAAGATTCTATTTTATTCTACTACTTTATCTTAATATTTTCTACATCAATTTTGGTGATTATTTTTTAGGACCTTGCTTTAAGGATATTCATATATAACTTAGAAGATATCATTATCTGTCATCTTCAATATCAGCATCTGAATTCTTTAATAAAGAATTTCTATAACCAAAGACAATTTATATTGTTTCTAAACACTCATGTTTGGAGTGTTTTGAGGATTTTTTTCCTGTTTTAAGTCCTTGTAAAAGTCATTGTACCAAGTTTTAGTTGCTTTCACTCAAATATCAAGATCATTTAGAAAATCATCTATTAGTGAAAATCACCTAGCTCACAGATAGAGTGTTAGTGGAGTGGATTATGGGATACTTGTGCCCCAAACCAATATAAATTTTTTTTTAATATTATTCTATTTTACACTATATATTGTATTTAAATATATGACAATAGTTTCACATCCAAGTTCAAGAGGGATTGGTTTTAAATTTATCAAGTGTTTTTAAAATAACAAAATTCATCCCCTCCCACTTGTGTCTTCATCATCATTCTAGGACACAACATACTTCTCTATGAAAAACTTTTAACATATGACTTCATGAAATTCATGGGATTTACATATTCATTTCATATTATTACTTCTAATGGATTTTTATTTGAAAGTTACAAAAGTGGTAAAGGTTTTATATTATAATATCATTTTGTTCTGGTATTTTTTATGTTCAAAGTTCCATTAGAGGAATTATATTATCTTATTTTATTAAACCATATATATTTTATTCTCTTATAATTATTTCTAAGTTTTACAAGACTTCCTTGAATTTTTCTATTTTTAGTATTCAAGATGATCAAAGGGACATTTTTAAGAAAAACTAACCGTATTTCTCCTTTTCGTCGGAAATATTTTTTCATTCATATCCATGTTTTCAGAAAATGTTTTCAAAAATATTTTTACTATAACCCAATGATTGTTTAGAATTCATTTTTTAAGTGAATTTTAATTTTTATGAAAGGGATTAAAAAATAACATTTTAAACACTTCTCTAAAATCACATTTTGACTTCATTTTACAAAGTGTGAAAGGAATGTCTTTTAAAATATATGGCTTGAACACGTTTTCCTTATATCATAAATATTCTTTGCTTTGAAGCTTAATTTATAAATTCTCATAGTTATTTTTAAATAAAATCTTTTTCTCTTTATTTTGTGAGTTTTTATTTTTTAAAGGTGTTGAAATAAAAGGGTATTATCCCCTATCTTCAAAACAAATGTTTTAAATGTTCTTTTAAAGGTATTTTAATCTATGTCAACATCCTTTAATGATTTCTATACTTCAATGGTAATATAATCTTATTATGTCGTCCATCTTATTTATCTAAATGGATTGAAAATATTGTATTTATAAAACACTCATATAAAGACCATCATTCCCTTAGAATGACTTTAGATCTCATATAACCACCCACATCACATGGATTACACTATAATGAACTCTAACCTACCCATAGTCACATAACCAGGTTAATTCAACACTTAATTAATCTATATTCACACTTTCCATTGAAAAGGAACACTTAAGGACTCCTTACAAAACTCTCTAACTTGAATCATAAGAAAGAACACCCCTCAAGGGTCCCCTTTTATAAATATATTTCCACTTTATAAAGGTGACATAATGATATGATATTTCTAATCCATATTTATTCAAAATGTTTAAACGATTTCTTTCTAGTTATCAATTCATAGAGAAGGATCAATAAAGGAGGATTGATAGGATAATTTAGAAAGTTTTTAATAGATCAATAATATATGAACCCATACCTCATTTAGTACAAAGCAGATGCCAAGAAACATAAAAAAATAGAATGCAGATTAAATCATGTTTTGTGGGTGGAATTGGATAAAATAATTCCTTGATGGAATTAAATCTCCATTAAAAAATGAAAAAAAAATCATCACAATTGAGGGGCTGTGATGGGAATACGTCAGTACTGTATCATCAATGAGGGGGTGTCATAAATGAGGGATATTTATGTTCTAAATATTTCAACTCCATCCCATCATAAAAATTCCATCTCTACAAAACCCGATTTGAAAACTATTTCCATTCAGCAACTCATTTGGTTCGAATCCTCTTTATATAATGGTACTTCATTGGTTTGTAATTTCATAAAATTTTAGAGTCACCCGTGTGGTGTTTCGAGGGTTAAAATCACATTTTTATAGAGGTTGGGTGATATAATGATCATCCACTAATCTGTAATTCTTATAAAGAGTGTTCCCATCCTTCCATGTGTCACTCCCACAATATATGTTTTCCCTCTTCATTTTTCCCTCCATTATTACTCCTCTTTCACTTGGTTTCCCCATTTTATTACCTCCCTCACTCCTCTAACATTTTCCAATCACTCTCTTTGATTGGTTTCATCAAAACCCATATCCCTATTCCCATCCATGTTCCTTCTCCCTAAGTTCCTTCTTCCCACTTCCATCTTTCTTTGATTGTCCAGATTCCTTATTATAGTCATTAGATGCACTTTAATGAGTGGGTCTTCCTCATCCACATATCTTTGTTACCTAATGGTTCTGTATTCTATAATCCATTTATTTTTTTAGTTGAGTTATTTCAAACATTAATTGGTATTTCATCAGCTAGGAACTTCTTCCATGAAACCCAATTCTTTGTCCCTATTTTAGTTCACTCCTTCATTTCTGGTATAATTTCCTTAAAAAAATTTATAAATATTTTTATTTCTCTAAAAATTCCACCTATGATATAAACATACATTAAGATACATACTTATATTATCATGAAAAATGATAATTTTTCCAACAAATTCTTCATATATTAATTAATCATACATTATTTATATTTTCACTAACTTTTATTTATTTCAAAATATAATCAATTTTTGGTGAATTCAATTTATTATCAGGGTTATTTTTCTAAAAAAATTATTATGTATTTTAATAATTCATTACATGAACATTAACATATTTCTAATAACAGCTTTAGATATGCAGTTTTTTAAATAAAATTGTCTCTAGGAAATATCTACTACTCCTCTGTGGGATTTCAGCAAGGGGTAGTTTATGGGACTTCTCTATTATCTAAATTTCATCTTATATTTAAGATAGGTATGTTTCAAAACATATATAATAACTTATTTTTCTTTTATATCCTTTTTACATTTTCTGAATTTTTCAATGACAGGATCCATCTACAAATATATGGTTATAGATTTTTTTTAATTTACATCTATTTTGAGATACTTTCTTGAAACATAAAAGTAACTTTTAGTTTTGTTTTTTTGTTGATAATTAATGTTAAATTCATAAAATTTATTACATTATATATAGGTTTTCCAAATTAATTATCTTAAATTGTTACCTAACTGCAATCAGATACATTGATCCTGAAATATGGGTTGTGGTTGTTGAGGATATTACCCATTTCATCATAGTGACCAACATTTGGTAAAATCCTATTTCCTATTTACTATTATAGTAATGAATTTAAATTATTAACCTTTTTTCCTAATATAGTGACCAATTTCATTTAAAATTCCCAAGCCAAAGATGTCAATTTTAGTTTTCTTAAGTATTAAAACAAATTTTCTATTTCAGGGGAAAACTTTTCCAGTGACAATATGACTTGTCTCTACTTTCACCAATGGTTCTATTATTTTTTATTTTGAATTGCCTTATTTCACTTTTAAATTATTGAATATGACTCTATATGCTCATTATTCTGGTGTGATTATCATTAAATTTCTAATTTATATGTTAAATGTTTTTTATAATTATAGCATACATATACTTTTGTATTCTATATTTATCAATTTAGTATGCAGTATGCATATACTGACTACGTAAAATGTATTCAATATACTACTAAAATATTATTTTATTAAAATTTTCTTATTTAATAATATGTATATCTTTATATATCTTTTATTCCTTTGCTGCATGAAAACCATTTATTTTTCATTGTAGGAGTAAAATAATTCAACTGCCTTGGTGATGGTGGAGAAGGTTCTACTCTCAATGTTTCTAGATACTCAGACCCCATTCTTAGGATATGAGATCCTAACATATAAGGTGTCAAGACTTCTTTATTTCAATTCTTATTTAACAAGACTTGGATTTCATCATTATGTCAAGTATATTTTTAATTTTAATATAAAATAATTTATTGACATAATTAAGGAGTTTTATCAATTTTTATTTTCAGGTAATAAACCCATATGTATCCTTACCAATATTTCCCTATTTTCATTCTAACAAATTGGTTAATATGTGTCCTTTTTTATGTTTAATTATATTATTTACTTCATTCTTGATAAATAAGGGGTTATGTTTTCCATTTGTAGTACTACTTAAAGTATCATATTTAAATAGTTTTTTCAAGGTAATTATGGGAATTATATTTAGATAATCTTCATGAAGTTTTTTAAATTTAAGAAGAGTACCGTTTAGGTAATTTCAAATCTGTTATATATGTATTTATTCTAATGCAATAATTTTTTTGTAATGTATTATTTTACTTGTATGTTTTCTATACACATTTTATTAAATTATTAATTGTATTTTTTATTTATTTAATCTATTAATGTGGAATATATGTTATCTTTCCCTTTGAATGGTTTATTATAGGTTATTATATTATCAACTGTAAATTTTTCAAAAGAGTACCTGATAATAAATTTCACATCATTATATATATATATATATATATTCATTTTAATGTATTTATTTCTTATAATTTAATTTTTATCTTATCACTAATTGTTTTATTTTAATATTATATTTCCATCGATGTCGTTATCGATATTTCCCTTTATTATTGCAATGCTAAAAGAGGTTCAACTATTTCACCTTGTATTTTATTTCAAGTATGCGGTTCTATGTTACCTAAATCACTACTTTCTATTTGAAACCATTCATATAGATTCTTCTTTGTTAGGTTATGGTTTTATGTTTTTATTTTCCCACCAATTGATATAGAAATAACTACTTACTATTTCAATCTTATGATTTTCTATACTAATTTCCATTCTATATAATTACTTTCCTTTGATAGCCTATTTTTCAAGTAGATTTGTTTTTTAATTTTCTCCCTTCTCTTTATTAATTTATGTATACTATATTTTTCAACCAATCTTCTATTTACAATAGTGTTTTTCTTAAATAATCAATTTCAACTCATATTTTAATTTAACTTTTAAACATTGTATTACATTTACTATATATTATAATTTCACCCTTAACATATAATGGAAAATATGTAACAAAAAACTTCAAACTGCAAAGATAATTGTAAGGATGTGCGATCACATCGGAAAATGTCAATGTTAAAAAAATACCCACTGCTTATTCATGTTTTTAAATATTTAGTTATATTATTGAGATGTAATATCCTAGACCTAGATGCCACTTAAAATATTCTCAAGCCTAGTGGTCCAAATGGCATCAAGCGCATCTCCCCAAACACTAGAGGTTAACGACTAGCAGAGAGGACCTAAGGTGAGTATGCGGGGAGACTATTCCCTCATTACCATAGTGTATCATAGTGGATTAATATAAACTAAGGTAAGTTTGGTAAGAAATATAAGTAAATAAAAAAATTAGAAAAAATAAATAAATGAACAAGGATATAAATAAATAAAATAACTAGGATAACGTTCAACAATAGATGATGACATGTCATGTACTAGAAAATTGGAAAACATGGATACAAGATAGTAGGCATAACATGTTCCACAAAATTATAAAGTAAATCAAAATACTATCCCAAGCATCTCTAGCTCTAACTCGGTCATCTTATATCAAGCTCCATACTAAACTATAATCAATCAAGTGTTCGAAGTCGTGCGCTTCCCATTTTTACACCTAAAACCATGTAATCTACTTTGGGTACCAAATGGCACCGAGTGAGGGTTTGAGATAAATCTCAGTGGGCCACCACCAATGGTGTCAATAACATTCGGCCCATGAAATGGGAATGTAACAGTGTGAAAGAATGAATCTATACATATATAAAGTAAAGCGGTATAGTGTAATTAAATAACCAAGTACATGCTTCATCCCTCAACTGGTGTCTGAGCATATTACCATGTCCTATATGATTGTAGCAATTTATAAATAAGACACACCTTATTAATGTTGAAGGGTTCAAGATTTATTAAGGAAACCATAATAGATATTTAATATGAAATGGTTCCATGGTACTCACAAAGGAAACCTAGAATACCGGGGTCACTAACTCAGTTGTGATTGGGTCTAGCTAAGGGTAAGAGTGTAATCCAAGGATCATTGTCTAAGGAAATCCATAAAAATTTGATTACCAAAAAAAATGTGATCATCCAAGTTAAAATGGATCTAAACAGCAACAGGGCCCTATAGGCTTTAATAATGGCACCTACTTTTCAATGTTGGATCCAAGGAGTGTATCGAAGGCATCCTTAAATACTATGTGAGGGATCTTAAGGTGTGATATTGGGAATCCAATAATTTATGAGGATTGGGATCTATTTTGGTCTCCACCTAAGAAAGTTGAATCCATGAATCAGAATGGGGTTCCTAAGTGCTCAAGGAATTCTTCGATAAGAATCCAAGGTGAGCTAGAGTTAAGACACTCCTACTTGATAATGAAGTCATATACAATTCGAAATGGTTTAATACTTGCCTTTAATTAGTGTGACAAGGCCAAGTAGGATGCAAACTTTAACAAATCTACTTAAGGTATATTCAATAATTAAGGTTCAATATGCTACCTTCCATCAACATGGTAAGGGGTATCACGTACACACAACCTATTACTCTTTTTCAATTAATATGGTCAAGTTATATACTAATAATACTTTCCAATTTCCCTTTATCATTAATTTTTCAATTTAAAGCTCTTACCTTATATGGGTCAAGTGGAAGTGACTTGGTACCTTTCATTCACTATTTCATGATTCAACAAGCATTTATTATGAGAAGGATTACCATTAGTGAGGTCCAGATCAAGAAAATACAAACAATTTGTAAAGACCCAAACCCAGTTTCCCAGATCCAGTGCCTTATTACATTATATTGGTATTCTTACAATAAAGTAGTTTCCCAAAGGAAAGAATAGTTTATCAGATTTGTAAATCTAGATACATACATAAGTTCAGTATTACAAATTGAAATGGAAATACAGTATATAATTTTTATTGGAAACATCCACAACTATAAGTTTATCCCTATAGTTCATTAGTAATAAACTTATTTATGTCCTCATAAGATACTACATAATAAAGGGGTTAGCTTAAATGCTCAGTAAGAGTATGAAATACATCAGAAGATAACATAAACATAAACATTAAGCATGGTGAATAATTGAAAACACATACCTTTACAAATAATAAACTTGAGCACATTATGGAAGGAATATTATATGAGTAAATAATTCCATAATAAAACACAATCATGAGTATTATACTAGTCGAATAACCACATGGACTTTCAATTACTAGCTTCATAATGAGGTAAGTGCATATGTCGGACATTCTGAAACATACCATCAACGCATCTGCCAAGACGTCTAAAATTGATTAAGGACTTTGAAAAAAACATATCTCAAAATGGGAAAGGCCTCATACAAGTCCATTTCTATTTGTATCATGAGACCTACTGACGCATCGAGGAGCTAGAGTGGGCACTACTCATAAATAACTTTCCCCAAACATTAAACATAAACACTAACCATTCAGAGTAAATTTGTGAATGGTTTTAAGATAGAACATCCATAGTCAAAATATTAATAAACCATTAAATTAAATATGGTAGATGATATCATAAAATATTAATCCCAATAATACCTAATAATCAACAAGAGTGTTGAAATAGATGAAGATAATCTTATAAAATCATCGAGTAATTCTTAAGATAAATACTCTTCTATTTTGAAAAGACTAGTTATTTTAGAAAAGTCTTTGTATAAAAATAGATCTGAAGTAAGATTGTATTTTCATAATAAAATGAGTGATTTTAGAAATGTAATGGATGTTAAAAATATATTATAGAGTTCCCATGAAAATAGGTAAGAATTTGAGAAATTTCCTAGAATCGAGATTGTATTTTAGGAAGAATTTTTAAAAGATCCTTTTAAAACCTATAACTCCCCATAAATTAAGGTATGATTCTGGTTGGAACATGTATATATATATATATATCATTCACATATAAATTATTATGAGTAAATATGAATTAATAATAATTTAATTGAGGGAAGTAGATAATAAAAGTAATCCAAATGAAAATGGAGGTTCAGGTGAAAAACCCTTACCTTAAGTCTGAATGTTCCGTTCTTGAACTTATGGTCCTAGAATATGAAATTAGACTCATTAATAACTTAATTAAGAACCAATTATACATTTATTTAGTTTATCATAATTTTTTTAGTTCATTTATGTCCTTATTTATAAGTTATAATATTGAATTCTGTCATTTCGGAGTGTTCATTTTCTTGATTTTCATAATCAGTTCACTTGTTTTTATGTAATGGAGGTCATGAGGAATGGATGTAAATCTCCAAATTTTAATTTACATATTATTTATGAACATTAATAGGTGTTAATGGTAATTTACATCATTTGGTTACATGTAATGAGGATGAATCATTGGATGAAATATTAGTGACAATCACTTGGATTATTTTAGTGGTATTTTGATTATTATGAACTAGTTTGGTCATATTATTTAATATTATGTATATATACTAGTTAATTAATATTAAGTAGGTTATAATACATATAATATGTTCTTTTTAAACCATAAAAATGGTTTCATGACTTGTAATTAAGGATAAATTTAAGAACAAAACTTCTTTATCCACGAAGGTTCTAAATTGGCTCTTCACATACAATGATTTCATTTATAAAATAAAAGATAGGGATTAAAGATATTGATGATGGTTATTCTATTTAAAAGATACAATTACAGTATATATATGTAACTGGAGTTATCATGGTCATTTGGACAGAGGAGGTGAGGATAGGATAAAAATAGAAAGAAACTTGAAATGAAAAATGAATGAAATAAAATGTGAATTTACCTCTTGAATCCACCTCCTTGAGAATCTCTTTAATGGAAGGGGTTTTGGAATTTTGGAAAGACCAAAAGATATTTTATGTTGGGAGAGACTAGAGAAGGATATTTGGGTAGAAATTTTAGGAGCTTAAATGCGGAGAGTATTGAAGAAAATAGGGAGTGATGGGGGGTTTTATAGGAGAGGAGAGGAGTAATTTTTGAAATCTTATTCATTATTTTATTATTTTTCAAAAGAAAACCAACAATATTGACTCTTATGACCAATAATAGTAACATATGCATGTGATTTTGAACTAAGTGTCCTTAAATCAGACTTACATCACCTATGACTCAATAAATCATGTATTTATTATTTATTGTAAATTATTGTATTTTATTATTCATCAAAGATTCAAGTATTTTAGAAAAATCCCAAAAATTTACCCTAACCATTTTTCGATGTTTAGAAATCAAAAATAAACTCAATTTTTTTAAATTATTTTTTAAAATATTTTTTAAAATATTTTTAATTTAATTTTAAATAAAATCATAGTTTATTCAAAAAAATAACAATTTTGAAACTATAATTCATTTTATATCACATTGAAAAATTAATTAATATATCATTATATTATTACCTTAAGAAAATAAAATAATATTATTTTTTACTATTCATAAGGGTCATATTTCTATTCATATTACTATTCATAAGGGTATGTTACTATTCACCAAAAATTATGTTTTTATTAATATATTCTAAATATCTAACTGAACGCAACTGTGTATGTCAGTTTTTTGAATTTCAAAAGACAAAGGTGGAAAGAATTACGTGTACTGGCTAAGTTATAAAAACGTGGTGTTTTGTAGAGACTTAGTGTTTCATGCATTCAATATTTTTTTTCAAAACCATGAAGTGTAACATTCTTCCCTCCTTACAAAAATTTCTTCATCAAAATTCAAAAAACATTGGCTCACAAAAAGATATGGGTAGGTCTTCATCATAAGCTCATCAGGCTCCCATGTTCTCTATTCAATTTTATGATTTCTCCAAAGTATCTTTACCTGTCAATTCATCTGATTACTCAACACCTATTATTTAGTGTCTAGAATATGGAAAGCCTCTTCACAATATGACAAGTTAGGTTCTAATTCTATACCTTCATAAGTGAGGACATGCGTAGGGTCTGGCATGTACTTTTTCAACAGTGAGACATGGAACACATTGTGTACTTTAGACAAGCTAGGTATCATAGCCAAATGATATGCAACAGATCCAATTATCTCTAGAATTTCAAAAGGGCCTATATACCTATGGCTCAGTTTCCCTTTCTTCAAATATCGTATAACACCTTTCTAGGGAGATACTTTTAATAAAACATGATCTCCCACTTGAAACTCCAAATCCTTCCTTTGATTATCAGCATAGCTCTTTTGTCTTCTTTGAGCTACTTTGATATGGACTTTAATAGTCTTTACCTTCACTGTTGTTTCCTTCACAATCTCTAGACCCGCATGCCTCCTTTCTCTAACTTCATCCTAACAAGTTGGTGTACAACATATCATTCTGTAAAATGCTTCATATGGTGTCATTAGAATACTTTAATGGAAACTATTATTGTAGAAAAACTCCACTAAATTCAAACATTGATCCCACATACCTTCAAATTCAAGTGAAAATGATCTCAACATGTCCTATAAGTTTTGGATCATCCTCTATGATTTCCCGTCAGTTTCAGGGTGATAAGAAATACTCAATCGAAGCTCAGTATCCAAAGATTTCTAAAGACTCTTAAAGAACTTTGATGTAAATTGTGTATCACGGTCAAAAACAATTAAGGGAGGTGCTCCATGAAGTCTCACAACTTCATTGATATATATTCTTGCTAGGTGGCCCAGTGGAAAATCACCACATATAGTGAGGAAATGTGAAGATTTCAAATATAAATCCACAATTAATCATATTACATCATTCTTCCTTGGAGTTTTGGGTAATCTAGGTAAAAGTCCAATGTGTTGTCATCACATTTCCATGTAGGAATTGGTATGGGTTGCATGACTCCTTTTGTATGTTGGTGTTCGGTCTTCACTTATTGACAAACTAAATATCTTGATACATAATTCACAATTTACCTCTTTATGTTTTCCCACAAGAAATGGTCCATCAAATCTATATACATTTTAGTGCTACAAGGGTGTATAGAGAAATTTGAGCTTTTTGCATCATCCAATAACTCCCTTTTTATCTTGGGTATAGCTAGAACACAAAGCCTCTTTGCAAATTTCAAAACACCATCTCCACACACAAATTCATCCATCTTCCCATCTTTCATAGAAGTAATTTTCATTTGAAGATTCTAATCATCAGACAATGAATATTTAATTATTTCTAATAAAGATGGTTGGGAAACCAATTGAAAAATTACTTATTTTTTACCTTCTTTCATAATTCCCATGTCTATCCTTACTAGATCCATGTACAAAGTATCCTTATCAATACTCATTTTGTTGAGAACTCTATGATCCTTCCTACTCAATGCATCAGCTACCTTGTTTTCCTTTTCTAGGTGGTAGTGTATGAAACAATCATAATACTTGAGTAGTTTGATCCATCTCATTGGCCTCATGTTGAGTTATTTCTGTAAGAATATATACTTTAGACTCTTATGATCCATATATATATCACATTTTTTCTCCATAGAGATAATGTATCCATATCTTCAGAGCAAAGATTATAGCTTCTAACTCAAGATCCTGAGTAGGATAGTTTTTTTCATGAATTTTTAACTTCCTTGATGCATAGGAAATAACTCTATCATTCTACAAAAGGACACAACCAAGTCCTTTCTTTGATGCATCACTATAGATCACAAACCCATTATTCCCTGATAGTAGAGTTAGGATCGTAGCATTCACTAATATCCTCTTCAATTCTTCTAAATAGTCTTCACATTCTTTTTTTCATACAAAATTAACCCCTTTACATGTAATATTGATCATTGGGTTGGCTAAATGGATGCAATTGTGAATTAAATGTCGATAATAACCTACTAAACCAATAAAACTATGTACCTCAGTTATGTTCATTGGAGTAGGACATTTTTACACAGCCTTTTTATTCACAAATCAATAGATATTCCATCTTTAGAGACAATGTGTCCCATAAAACAAACTGATTGAATCCAAAATTCAAACTTGATAAACTTCCCATAAAATTCATTTCTTCTAAGAGTCTTCAGAATAGTACAAAATTGATTTTCATGATCCTCGTAGATTTTGGAGTATACCAAGATATCATTAATAAATACAACAAAAAATCATCAAGATATTCCTTGAAAACTATATTCATTAGATCCATGAAAACAGAGGGTGCATTAGTTAGTCCAAAAGGAATTACTATAAACTCGTAATGCCCATACCTGGTTCGAAATGCTGTTTTTGGAATGTTTTCCTTCCTCACAAGCAAATAATGATATCTAGATCGAAGATCAATCTTCAAAAAATATTGGTCTCCCTAAAGTTGATCAAATAAATCATCAATGGAAGGTAGGGGATACTTGTTCTTTATTTTTATAGCATTTATCTCCCTGTAGTCAATGCACAACCTCATAGATCCATCTTTCTTCTTAAAGAAAAGAACAGGGGCTCCCCATGGAGAAACACTAGGGTAAATAAGTCCTCTATCACTCAATTCCTCTAATTTTTTCTTTAGTTCCACTAACTCCATAGTGTTCATTCTATAAGTTGTATTTGATATGGGCCTTGAATCCTGAGTTAAGTCAATGGAAAACTCAATTTCCTGCTCTATAGGATATTCAGGTAAGTCCTTTGGAAACACATCAACATATTCTTTCACAATAGGTACGTCCTCCATATGAACATTCTTTTCCTCACCCATAGTATTGCATTCCCTTCCTCCCCAATAATTGAATTCTATAGAACTACTGGGGGTGGATCTAGATGAGAATTAGAGGGTGATGTTTTTTCCCTAAATATGAGGGATTCCATATCATCCTCAAAACTTTTAACCTCATTCCACTAGTAATAAATTTTCTCATCATGGATCAAAATCCAATCCATACTGAGGATTATATCAAATTCAATCATGGGTATGAAAATAAAATCATAAAATAAAGCACATTTATATTCCATAATGGGGAATTCTTGACACAAATTTATTACAGTGATACTTCCCTTAGGAGTTTTTACTGACAACTCCCTTATTAAATCAATTTGGAAATATATAATTTTCTTGGAAAACTGGGAAAATATAAAAGAATGTCATGATCCAGAATCAAATAAAGCATTGGCTAAATTTGAGGAAACGATTAAAATACCTGCCACCACATCATTAGGAACTTCAATATCATCATTTGTGATCGCATAATATTGTCCCTTCTCCCTTGTCCTTTTTTGTGGCATGTTTCCTTGATGCTTTGGACAATAATTATCATAGTCTCTCATATCCCACCAATTATAGCATTGAACATTAATAGCTTCTTTCTTCCCATTTCAATAACCAAAAAAATGTCCTTTCTGTCCACCATTATAGAAAACCCCTTTTCCTTTTAAGCAAGCACTAGGGTGTTTCCTTCCACAATTATCACAGGGTGGAAATTAAACTCTTCCCTTCTTCCCCATTTCCTTATTTCATTTTCTAGTGTTTTCAGAAACCCTATTCTTCTCTTACTTTCCTTTAAAGTCATAAGACTTAGATAATTCCTTTTTTTATTGATAGCATATAAAACTATATCTTCATATGATGAGAAACCTTGGGAGACTTGTGGTCGTCGAAGGAATAGCTTTAGGACATCAAAGAATTTTTGAATCTTTCTCCTTAGATTTTTATATAGTCCATAGCATGCCTTTCTAACCTTGTGAAGTTATATTTATACTCTGAAACATTCTCATCTTCCTTTTTCCTCAAATTTAGAAACTGTCTTTCCATATCTGCTCTTTGTTCAAAAGGAAAGTATTTCTCTAGGAATATTTCATTAAAGTCCCTCTATTCTATATCTTCTATCTCTTCCTCCTCCTTTGTGTTTTAGATTAATGACAACCACTGATCCACATCTCCTGATAGAATATAAACTACTGTGATGACCTTCTTTCTTTTTTTACATCCCAAAGCAAGAAATATCCTTTCTAGGGAACGTATCCATTACTCATCTACAAATGTGTTTGTAGTAAATTTTAATGGTGGAGTTTGTTGTTGCATAAAGTGGTCTAACATAGCTTCTACATGTGGTGGATCTGGATTCTCCATACGAGTAAGTTTATTCTTCATAACCTGAGTAATTTTTTCCAGTATAGTTATAAGTTTCTCTATGCCAGTTGTTACTCCAGAGCCAATATCATTATCTTACATCGGAGGTCAATCCCTACATGGGATACGCATGTTCATGCAGTTTCCATTTCTTCCACTAAGCATCATTTATAGATAATGGCATACACTAGATTAGGTTATGAATCACAATGTATAATCATAACTTAGAAAAATACTTAACATAAATTTAAATCCTATGCATGGCTAATCCCATAATCACAAACATGGTTTATTTGAGGAAAAAATTACATTTAAATCTATCATAATGGCTTGTAAAGAAAATGTGAATTATTTTAAGCATATCCCCTTGGAGTGTTAAACCAGTTGTGAAGTAAGTCTCATTGACATATACCAGGATACCCCAGGTCAAGTCTGAAACTCCTTTTCATAGTTTTCACTCCTAGGTACATCTGTTCTAGAACTAAACTCACCTATAGTATCCAGACAGTGATTTATTTTTTAGATAGATCCACATAATCTATTCCTTACCAAATGTCATGAACCAACTCGGGTCGATCCTGAACCGGTCACTCGAGCCAATCCGTGGAAAATCTTGAGAGGTGTTCCCGATCCTCCCGATCTAGCGGCAAGTGCTAGGACATTAATAGAGGACAATTGGGAATGATTTTGAGTAGTAGAAAAAAATAAAGTAGTGGAAAAAGTAGAATAACACAAAGTAAATAAACAACACGAAAGGAAGGAATGGCCAACAACAACCAACTAACCTGCCCATGACTGAAACTCCTAAAGATTCCAAGATTCACTCAACAATCCACAACCAACTCTCACCCATGGTGAATGAGCTCGATTTGAACCAACAACAAAAACTAAAAACAGAAAAACACTAAAGATGTGAGTATTAAAACTCATTAGGCGTGCCCAACAAACTATTCCCATTACACTAAACTTAAATAAATAATTTATTAATTACAGGTTTGAACTAAAGTATATAAAATATTAGTTTCCATATGCACTTTCACTTTTAAAATAAGTTACATTCCATCTCACTTTTTAATTTAAAATCAAGTTTAATGTTTGAAAGTAAAAGGTGCATCGCATTTAAAACTTTTTTGCGAACAATTTAGAAATCCAAATTTTAGTTGTTAGCAAAAAAGGAAAAACCACACAACATGAAACACACTAAGGACGATGGAAAAAGTGGAACATAGGGGCCATCTACCAAACTATACCTCTCAATCGTCTACCACATACAAATAAACACTAAAGAAAACATGGGTCGAACCTAGGAGCTCGTGAACAATCCAGAATGTACTATATATGTGACTCATCCTAAAGGCATGCCTACTCTTGATGACGTCATAACGCCTTAATGCTCGATGCTTCCCAACATGGCCAAACTGAGGGGACCAATCCCCTAGCAGATTGTCATCCGTACTAAGGGCCACTAGCCAGTGCATAATCTAAACGAGTGGAGCAATCGTTCTCAGAAGATTCACTTACTATGTCAGGTTCCCATGTCAACACATATAATAAACAGGAAAGGGGTGAGTCAACAAATTCAATCAAGCAGTAAAAACATCACACACAAATTATGCAGTCAACGTACACCAAATATCACATCTGAGTCACCCCAAATAGAGTTTTCCAAAATAATTTATTTTATTAAAGTGCCAAACAGGCCTTCACCAATTTTAAGGAAAATCCTCATTTCTCAAGTGAACCAAAACACTTGTTTGCACTTCAAAATAAATCATTTATAAATAAACTAGAACTACATTTAAAATTCCATGAATTATTTTTAATGGCCAAATGGGCATTCTTTCACTATTGGGTGTCCACTCATCAAGAAAATGTTTCAAGTGTCATGTATAAAATAAACAGCTCTTTTTACACCTAATAATCATTTAAAAATTAATTATCTTATATCATTACCCATTTATTAAAATTAATAAAAACATTAAGCAATTAATAAAATCTAAATTTAAACGTGAATGCAGTGGGGAACCTACCTCAACATGGAACTATGTCATCCACCTGGCTCTTGACGCTTTCTAACTAAAAGCAGCTGCTCTTAAAGAAGAAAATATGAAACCTCTTCACCTATACGCATATATATTTTCATATACATATATATACCCTTTAACCTAATTTCATATTCCCTATGCCATGAGGGAATATGCACAAGGAGGATATACATATATACGTGCTTACCCATGTTCATACCTATAGGTATTTGTCACTGATGACCAAAACCTGCACCACAATGAGAAGAACACCCTACAATGATGCAAGGGAATCCAATAACTACCCAAGGCTTCAAAAATAACTAAAACAATTTCACTTCCCTTAAAATAATATAAACTAAGCATAACACATGAAAAATACACCTTTTAAGGAAAACATGTCACAAGGACAAATTTTCATCACACACACAACATAATAAATCATTTACATATTTAATAAAACTTTTCCAAGATGTATAACAAAGCTTCAAAAAAAACATACTTCAACCCCCCTCTTTAAAATTAAACACACACTAAAACATTTTCCTACACATGGTGCACACACTTTATAAGATTTAATAAATCAATTAAAAATATTTTGAAGTAACTCCAAACAATATCCCAAGACTTTGAATGCAAAAGACCACCCAAACCCCCTTTTGAGGCCAAATGCACACCACTTACATGTCAAAACATAATTTTCAGCCCTTGTGCACCATAAAAAATCAACAACATAGTTTAGAAAACATTACGAATGGCTCAACAAAAGTTTTCATAAAATCAAAACATCCATATCACATAAACATGTTACTAAACACTTCAAAAGCATATTTAAACATTAAGTAAAACCATATTCACACAAATAAGATTAATCACATAACATACTAAATTGATTAAACAAGAAGAATAAAACACCAAATAAATATTATACACGGAACCGGCTACCTCTAGTGTAGAAAATCCGAAGATAATTTGTGGAACTCCAATTTTTTCACAATCACACCACAAGGTGATCAAATTGATCCCTAAAATCAAATTATCTAATCAATTAGACCATAATAAAATCAAATGCCACACCAAACCACAACCTAGAAATTCACTAAGAAATCAACCCCTTAAACGGAAACGAACCTACTGCGAAGGAGCGGATGGCCAACCAGGCAAGGGGGATGAGTACCGGAGGTGCGTCGTGCCAAAAAACTGCTCGGTTCGTGAGGAGACGTGGGTTTTGAAGGTGGTGTGGGTTATCCAGGTGCGCAGATGTCCAGGAGAGGGAGGATATGGCATGGTCACTGGTCACCGGCCGGAGTAAAGGAGGGCATCGGTCCAAAGGAGGGGTGGAGGCAGTCCGACGAGAAGGTGGAGGGAGGGCGGCGCGGCATAGGGTAAGGGAGAGGGAGGTGTGCACACTATTGTCTATCAAGGAATAGGATGGAATGATGGCATGTAGGAGGAGGTGTGGGCGGCGGCCTTTCGCATGGTGGCAAGGAGGAGAGGAGGTGGCCCGATTCGCCGGAGGGAAAGGGGAGGCACCAGCTAGGGTTAGAGGGGGTTTGATGCACGATGTGTGGGTGGTGACAAGTTTGAGGGAGATGGGAGGCAGAGGGAAAGAAAAGAAATAAATAAAAAATAATAAAATAAAAATAAAACAAAACAAGGCTAAGTAATAATAACCAATTTTAATCCTAATTATGAAACTAAAAATAATAAAACCAAAGTAATAGAAACAACCAAAATAAAATTTATTATTATTATCGGGGGATGAAAAAATTGCATGGTCATGCACATGGTCACATCTTAAAAATAAATAAATAAACAAAAGTAATTAATTAATTAAATCTGGTTCAAACTACAGCTCAATGAAATAATTAAAATAATATAAATCATCAGGTCGGGGTGTGACACCAAAATACTATGATGTTCTTGTTTTTTTGTCTTTAAAGACTATCTTAGGTTTTTGTTCCCAAATCTATGTATTCTAAATATAGTATAAATTTTTTCTACTAAACTTAATCTGATACCAAATCTAAATACCTAACCCCAGTTGCCTGGAGCTGATGCCTTATTACATTATATTGGCATGCTTACAAGAAAGCTATTTCCCCAAAAAATGAATAGTTTTATAGATTTGGAAATCTCACTACATACATAAGTTCAACATTACAACTTGAAATGGAAATACAATATATAAGTTTTATTGGAAACATCCACAACACTTAGTTTATCCTAGCAGGTCATTTATAATAAACTTCTTCATGTCTTGAGAAGATAAAACATAAGAAAGGGGTGAGCTCAAATTCTCAGTAAGAGTAAGAAATATAGTAGAAGATAACATAAACATTAGGCATGGTAAATAATTGAAAACACTTGTCTTTACAAATAATAAACTTGAACACATTATGGTAGGAATATGAGCAGAGTAAATAATGCCATCATAAAATAATATTTTTATTTACAATTCACATTGAAGAATTAATCAATATCTAATTATCTTATTACATTAATAAATTAAAATGATATTATTATTTACTATTCATAAGGTTCATATTACTATTAATAAGGTTATGTTACTATTCACCAAAAATTAAGTTTTTCTTATCGGACTCTAAATATCTTACTGAACGCAACTGTGTCTATTAGTTTTTTGAATTTCAAAACACAGGGGTGGAAATAATTATGTTTACTAGCTAGGTTATAAAAAAGCGGTGTTTTTTAAATACTTAGTGTTTCATTCATTCAATATTTATTTTCAAAACCATGGGGTGTTACAAGATGGCTCAAAAGTTTCAAATCACTAAAATGAAAATTATGGAATATCACCCTACATGGTGTGTTGGGAGTTGTGACTGTAACCACCATCAAATAATCCCACATTCAGAAAAACATTACCATATGGTTATAATTAGTGTAAGCACGATATATGAATTCAATAAATGGAACCCAATGAAATCAGAGATCCCCACATGAAAATTACAAAACCAACGAACTAGAGTGATGAGTTATAGACCACCCACCTTAGGGTCATACGACTCTCCTCCTCCAATATTAGCCTTTGATATGGCTTAGAATGAAGTAGATCTGAGAAAAAGGTAAAACTATTCACACCTTGATAATTAGGTTGACTGCAGGAGAGAAAAAGGAAGGCTTAAACAGACTCGAGTACTTACTGTTGCGCATCCAACATGATAAATAGAAGCTTGATTGGATCTTAGAGGAAGGAGATCTTTCAATCCTTATCTTAGTCCTTAAAAGAGCTTCAAGATGAGAGAAAAATAGGTTAATCCCATTAGATCTCAAATTAGGAGGAAGGAGGAGGATTAATTAGATCATTAAGGGAGAAGAGTACATTTTACCCACAAAATAGCCTCTACATGGTTTGGCCTTATGATTTTTCAAATCGTGTGCCAACCATGCATAGAAACATAGGAATAAAAGGGAACACACACAGTTTGGATGCATAGTTAGGGAAACTTTTTGCCAACTGTATAGTGAGTATCTATCCAAAAAGCCACCATCTACACGGTTTTTCCAAACCATGTGGGTTTCCCACACGGTTTACTCTAAACCATGGGTTAAGTCTATTTTCCCAACAGGATGGGTTTTGAGCTTCAAACAATCCCTGTACATCCATGGGGGATTCATTAACACCTTAGGCATCCATATTAGGTCCAAAATAAGGAATTAGGCCAAAATTTAAAGGATCCATACATGAGTGAAAAACAGGGTTCTTACAGTCTTCCCCCTTAAAAGAACTTGTCCCCAAGTTCACATTCCAAGGGTGGAAAAACACTATCTGAGAATAATTCTGGCCATTGTGCATGTACTTCGTCCACCCTCTCCCAAGTCCCATCCTATACACAACAGTTTTGTCTTATCACCCATACCAGAGGGACATACTAACCACAGATATCCTTCGTTCTTCGATAAACAATGCATACTGGATACTCCTCAATGGTAGCATCGGTATCTAACTAAAATTCCTCATGATAAAAGGTATGAAATGGATCATCAGGATACTGGAAAATCTATGAGACATGGAAGACAAAATGCATGGCACGGTACCTCTGAGGTAATATAAACTTATAGGCTGCCGACCAAACTCTTTCCAAAATTTTAAACTGTCCTACATAATGAGGGGTTAACTTCCCTTATTTCTCTAACCATATATTCCCTAGCCTGGGAGATACCTAAAGGAAAACACGATCCCCGACCTCATACTCTAGAGGTCATCAACGGTGATCAGTAGAAGATTTTTTTTCTAGACTGAGCAGTAGACATACGCTTCTTGATTAGTTGAACCTCCTCTAAATTATCCTAAATGAGACGAGGACCTAATAGGGCTGCCTCACCTACCCCTATCCAGCATAGTGGTGAGTGGCACAGCCTACCATAAAATGATTCAAAATGATCCATCTGAATCATCTCATGAAAGGTATTATTATAGGATAACTCAAAGAGAGGGATATAATTCTCCCAAGAACCACTAAAATCAAGGACACATGCTCAAAGAATATATTTTAGGACGTGTATCATCCATTCCAATTGCACATATGTCTAATGGTGAAAATTTGTTCTTAGAAGCATTTGTATTCCCATAGACTTATGAAATCCCTACTAGAACTGTTATGTGAAATGAGCATCCCTATTTGAAAGGATATTATGTGGGACCTCATGTAGTCATATGACCTCATAGACACACAGTCTTCCCATCTCATTAACTGAGAAAGTATCATGAATTGGGATGAAGTGATCCACTTTCTTCAGTTTTTAAATGACAGCCCATACATTGTAGTTACCTCTAGGAAATCTAGGAAAACCGAATACAAAGTTCATGGAAATATCTTCTCATTTACAATTTGGGACTGGAAGCAGTTATAACAAGACTGCAGGTCTCTGGTGCTCAGCCTTCACCTTCTGAAAGGTGAAACACCTAGTGATAAAGCCAGCAATCTGACATTTCATCCTAGGCCACCAATACTAGCGTCACATATCTTGATACATCTTGGAGATGTCTAGATTAACTACCCACTAAAAATAATGGTACTATCACATCAACTCTTCTCTCATATATATAGGATCCCAAACACACCCATGAATATGCAGGATGTCATCTCTATCCATAGACCAATCCAGAGGCAGGCTATGTCTTGATATACTATCATGAAGAATCAAGCTTTCAGGATCTAAAAATTTCTTACTCTTCACCATAGTAACTTTACACCCTTGTTTGTAAGACTATTAAGAGGTTAATTAAGGTAGTAAAAGTCATGTATAAAATGCCTGTAATATCTAGCCAGCCCCAAGAAACTCCATATGTCAAACACATTCTTGGGATTCACCTAAGAAACTACATCACTAGCCTTTACAGGGTCAAAAGATACACTTGATTCCGATATGATATGACCCAAGAAGTTAACTTTTTCGATGATAAGTAGAACTTAGCAACAATTTCATAAATATGATGCTCTCTCAGTGTACTCAGAACGATCTCAAGAAGTTTTTCATGGTCTCTGAGAGTGTGAGAATACACCAAGATGTCTTCCACAAAGACCATGACAAAAGAGTCCAAATTGGGATGAAAACCCTATTCATCAGAGACATGAAAATTTCAGGTTCCTTTTTAAGTATAAATGGAATAATAAGGTACTCATATACATCAAACCTTCTACAAAAAGTTTTACGAGGTATGTCTGATGGCCTAACTCGTACCTAATGATAACCCAATCTCAGGTTGATCTTAGAGAAGACCTTTGATCCTCAGATATGGTTGAAGACATCATGTATTAGAGAAATTGGGTACCAGTTCTTGACCATAAGTTGGTTCAACCATATATAATCCACACATAAACTTAAGTTTTTGTCCACCTCCTTGGTGAAGAGCACAGGTGAATCCCAAGATGATGTATTGGTCCATATAAATTCTTTGAACTCTAAATCCTGTAACTACCACATGATACCTTGAATATCTATTGGTGACATATTATACAGAGGAATAGACACTAAATCTATTCCCAGAACAAGCTCAATCGAAAACTCTACCTCTCGATGAGGAGTTAATGCAAAAAATTCATCTGTAAAGACATCCCTAAAACGATCCACTATGAGAGTAAAATCATCCTATTGTAAGCCCTAATCCTCTATGAAGATATTTTCAATATAATAGGTCACTCCACCTATCCCATGATTCTTTGGTACATCTCTTACATCCTAGAAATCCCAATCACCCTTATATTGATTACAGTTTCCTTCTGGTGATGTAAAAGATACCTTACGGTGATAGAAATCTACAAATGCATGACAGTGAACCAACAAGTCCATCATGAGTATGACATAAAATTCCATCATATTGAGAACAAATAGGTTCTATAAGAAAGGTTAATTTCCTACCTCAAGGGGACATTCCCTACACTGGTGTATTCCCTTTTTCTATACAACTAATGGTGTATATAAGGTCATTACACCATAGTAATACTGAATCTACAGTCTAAGACTTTCCATGATAGATACAGATATAATAGAGCTTGAATGAACTATATCAAATAAAGTAGATACTATAGTATATTCCGCAAGAATAGTTTCTCATATTTTAGATGGTCTCACTTCTTGTTCCTTGGGTATTGGCTATAGCACATAAAATAGGACTGATCTATGACCATGTGCAACAGATGGACTACCACAATAATAACTACTCTGTTGGCACTACTGGTGATCAGGACTGGCTACTAGAACCAGGAATTCCTCCTAATCTAGACCTACCAATTCTATTCCAACTCCCCACCAAATGTGGTGCAAAAATAACTCACTCCTATGGGTGTAGTTTGTGTGGATCCTTTTCCGCTCAAGGTTGTTGGAAAGGTCCTGTAGAAACGTCGATGATGCCTCATATGGATGAAATCCTGACACTCCATTGGGTCTCTATCACAATGAGTCTTCTGGTTCCCCAATCATCCACACTGATTAAATACTATAGAGTTATATAATTGAGTGCTCTAGTTGTCACTACCCTGACGACAAACCTCGAGGGAATGTTTCCAACCACTGGAAGAATTATCAGTCTGTCATGGCACTGATCCTCTATACTTGGTACTGTTTTTGTCCCCCAATTTGTGCCCAGTGATAAGAGTCTGATTGACTATTATAGAAAAGGTAGTAAGGAAAAATACATTCACATGTGTATGGATGGAATACTGAAGCCCATCCTCAAAATTTATATCACGTGAAAGGTCATCACCAACTAGATGCGGTGAAAAATGTTGTAACTCAGTTAAACGCGTTGATTATTCCATAACAGACATAGAACCCTATTCTAGATACAATAACTCTATGGATATATCAACTCTCAGTATATCATTGAATAAATAATCATAGAAGGAAGTATGGAAATCAACCCAAAACAAGCCCTGATGACGACTGGCCTAGGTAACCACATCCCACCAATGCTTGGCTGAGTCCTGAAGCATGTAAGTGGAAATCTTGCACCACTGATCTAAAGGTGTCTCTAGATACTCAAAGATATATAGGGTGGCCTCTATACAAGAATAAATAGTCTACGGACCACCATCCACTGAGAAAGTAGGAGGAGGATGCTACTAGAACTCGAGAGTCAAATCATCCATTGTAGGTGCAACTCATGAAGCACCTTGCATGGGCTACATCAAACATAGGAAAATATCACAGACTTGGGAATCAGTTCCCAAATTAGGTACAATAGGTGGTTCCTCTAGTGGCACTCTTGGTAGTAAGACTGGTGGATCAGGACCCACCACATCTGGAGCTTGGTCATTTCCACCCACCAAGAATATGATATGAGGATTTTGTGGTGGCATTGGTCTACAAATTATAATAACACACCTCAAAACAAGATTTATGAATATAGATAGTATCACTAGATAAATATTAAAGGAAGAAAACTCACTACCCACGGAATACTACCCTAACTACTCACTTAAACGACTAGGTATTAGTAAGTTCTCAAGTATAAGTTTCATTTGATTTTACTTTTAATCACCAGGTTAACTCCTTTACCTTTCATAAATAAGATAAGGTGGGATAATTATGTGTATCCATTTCATTTTAGAATTCATATTTTACTTTATAATGGATTTTCATTCCAAGTAAATCAGTTCCCAAACACCTCTTTACTGAAAATGACACCCATTTATTTATCATATAATGGATTTACTTGGTAAATTACTTATCCCAACCCATGAGGTCACATGAACATCATGAATGTAGATAGGAAATCACTCAGTAATAACCCCAAGTAATACAAGAATAATCAAACTATCAGAGCATCACTCAACAACCACAAGCATATCAATCAATGAAAAGTAGCTAGATACACCTATATGCCATGTAAATATGCATGACATGTGAATTCTAGGTGCATATAATGATACATGTAACAATTCTCCTTACCCTCTTATCATCGGTACAAGGTTGAAAGAAATCATCAGTCAAGGTAATGGTCAACAACTCCACAAATCATGTGTTTCACACAACAATGAAATGATATCAACTGTAATAGACAAAAATGGAACAACAATTATAATTTTGGTAAACTGGATTTTACCTTGAACATGAGTTTGTAATGCCCAAGCATGGGTAATAAACAAGTCCCAAGCATTATTAATATCTTTTCTATTGTCTCTAAATAAAAATTCAATAAATAAACCCCTTTGATACCACTTTTTGACATCCCAAGCCTAGATGCCACTTAATATGTGCCCCAATCCTAGTGGGCCACATGGCCTTAAGGGCATCTCCACAAATTCTAGAGGCTACCCACTAGTAGCGAGGACCTAGGATGTGTATGTGGGGAGACTATTCCCTCATTACCAGAGTGTAGTATGGTGGATTAATATAAACTAAGGTAAGTTATGGAATCAATGTAAGTGAATAGAATAATCAGAAAAAAATGAACAAGGATAGTAATAACTAAAATAATTGGGATAACATTCAACAAAAGATGATGATATGTCATGTAATAGAAGAATAGAAAATATGGATACAATACTGTAGGAATAACATGTTCCAAAAAAATTATAAAGGAAGTAAAATTACTAGCCCAAGCATCTCGTGCTCCACCTTGATCATCTATTGTCAAGCTCCATACAAAACAGCAAGCAATCAAATGTTAGAATCCATGTGCTTCCTTTTTTCAAAACTTGCAACAATGTAATCTACTCATGGTACCAAATGGTGCCTAGAGAGGTTGTGATATAAATCTCATTGGGTAACCACCAATGTATTCTATAACATCCATCCCGTGAAATGGGAATGTAACAGTGTGTAATCATGAATCTATACATGTATAAAGTAAAGTAGTACAGTGTGACTAAATGCCCAAGTATCTACTTAAGCCCTCAGATGGTGTATGAACATATAACCAAGTAATTATTTGATTGTACAAATTTATAAATAAGACAAAACTTATCAACGATTAATGTTTAAAGATGTATTAATTCATCCCCAATTCATAGTTAATACAAAATGGTTCCATGGTATTCACCAAGGTCACCTAAACCATTGGGGTCACTAACTCGATTGTGAATGGGTCTAGAAAAGTGTATGGTTTTAATCCAAGTAGAATATTACAAGGTATTCCTCAAAAATATGCTTACCAAATCCAAGATGTTCAACCAAGGTAAAACAGGGCTAAGTAGCAACAGGTCCCTATGGGATTTAACCATGGAACCTACTTGTCAATGTTGGATCCAAGGAGTGTGTCCAAGGCATCCTTAAATACTACATGAGGTATCCTATGGTGTCATACCAAGAATCCAAGAATTGATGAGGATGGGGATCTAGGTTGGTCTCCACCTAAGAAAGATGTATCCTTGAATCAGAATGGGTTTCCCGAGTTCTCAATGCATTCCTAGATTATAATCCAAGGCAAGCTCGAGTCAGGACACTCCTACTTGATAATAAAGTCATATAAAATTTCAAATGGTTCAATACTTTCCTTTAATTAGTGTTAAAGTATCATGAAACCTTTAATAAATCCATTTAAGGTAAATTTAATAATTAAGGTTCACTCTGCTACCTTTCATCAACATGGTAAGGGGTGTTATGGGCATGAAATCTATTACTCTTTTTCAATTAATTCGGTCAAGTTATATACTAAGCATACTTGCCAATTTCCCATTATTATTAATTTATCGATTTAAATAACATACCTTAGGTGGGTAAATTGGAAGTGACTTGGTATATTCCATTCACTATTTAATGATTCAAGAAGCATTTACTATGAAGAGGCTTACCATTCGCAAGGTCAAGCTTGAGCACATCCGAACGATGGCTCAAAAGATTGAAAGAACTAAAACAACAATTATGGCATATCACCATACATGGTGTGTTGTGAGTTGTGGGAGTAACCACCATAAAATAATCACATATACTAAAATAACATACCCATACTATTCTAATGAATAAAAGCATGGAATATGAATTCAGTAAATGGCACCCGATGAAATCATTCAGCCCCACACAATAATTCTAAAACCAAAGAACTTGAGGGATGAGTTATATACCACCCACCTTAGGGACAAAAGACTCTCCCCCAATGATATAAGCCTTTGATTTGGTTTATAATGGAGTATATTTTAGAAATAGGTGAAAATTCTCACACCTTGATAACTAGGTTGAGAGTAAGAGAGAATAAGAAAGGATTAAACGGACTCGAGTACTTACTGTTGCACATCCAATGTGATGAACGGAATCTTGATCTAATCCTGGATGAAGGAGAGATTTCAATACCTAGGTTAGTCCATCAAATATCACAAAAATGATAGAAAAATAGGTTAATCCTAAGGGTCAAAAGGTCATTTTACCCACAAAAAAGCCCATGGACAGTTTGGCCACATGGTTTTCCGAATCGTGAACCAACCATGAATGGGAACCTGGGAAGAAAAGGGCACTCACATGGTTTCGAGGATGGTTAGGGAAACTTTATTCCCACCGTACGGTAAGGCTCTGTCCAAAAATTTACCATCCACAGTGTTTGTTCTAACCCGTGCGTTAAGCCTATTTTCCCAAAAAGATGGGTTCTGGGCACCAAAAAATCCCCAGACACCCTTGGTATCTTCACCAACCCCTTAGGAATCTATATTAGGTCCCAAATAAGGAATTAGACTGAAATTTAAAGGATCCATACCTTAGTGAAAAACCAGGTTCATACATGAGATATATTTCAATTTATAATTAACATCCCATGTATTAAGGATTCTATGAACTTTAGAAAGAACCTTATTGGTGAACCTTTATGTAATTATTGAACTTGGAAGTATGTTTCATTTATTTACATTGATGTTCTGTTATTTATTCCCATATCTTAAGGCTTTGTTTAATATCACTTCTTATAAAAAATATCACTTATAATAAGACCTTCAACATAATTATTTCCATATTGGATGTTAGAAATCTATTTTCCTTCTATTTATTAAATTTTTTCTTTAAAATTCAAAAGTATGCATTTTTTTATAACCTGATTTCCACAAGTCTTCATTAAACATAAAAACGTTTTTACAAAAATTTATTTAAATTTTTGACTCATATAAATTTTTTATTATAATATTTACAATGAAAACATTTATCACTCTAACTAAAACTAATCAGTTTAACCTACTATACAAATGAAATATATTCTAAAATGAATTATATAAGATTATATTTTTTATTTTAAAACTTCCATTGCATTTTGAATGTTTGTTATAAATTTTGTATATGTAGTTTAGCCGATGAATAGTTTTAAAGACTAATACAAATAAAATGATCATTGATATATTAGTAAAAATATACTATGCCTGGTTGTATTTTTTATTTTCTAGATTTTTTTGTATTTTTAATGTTTTTCATAAATTTTGTTTATATATTTTTTCTTGATGTATAAATTTGTAGATTGATAAAAATAAAATGGCCTTTGATATGCCAACATTTTTTAAAGTCAAGCTCACTAATGTACAAATGTTTTCTCATAAATTATATATCTGATATGTTTATATATGAAGAAGTGTAGGTATATAAAATCAAAGATGTAAATTTATTGGTTTTTTAGTGGTTCTAAAATTCATAGAGGTAGTTTCTTGATATTTAATTTCTTCTGTAAATATATCTTATTTTTTACACAATTGCTTACTTATTTTAATCACTTTTGTCATTTTTTATTTCAATTTGACAACTAAGATAAGTTTAGATGAAATTCATTCATGTTTAATTTTGCATTGAAACATGAGTAGTTAAATTATTTCTTATACTTATGTGTGTGTGTGTTATACATTAGTTTTTGTACACATATAGTATTGATTATGATCTTTTCAAGTTATCACAATACTTGTTGTTTAAAAATATTTGTTTAATTATTTTATGATAAAATATCTTATTTAATTGTATATTTTATAATAATCTATTAATGATAATTTTTTTAATATGTTATTGTTAAATTATTTTTATTGAAAAGTCAATGTTAGTGTTCTTTGTTGTTTGTATATTAATTCAACAATTTCAAGTTCATTTTACATTTATGTGAATATCATTTAACCATTATGCGGTATTACAAATTTCCATTATGGAGATTTAAAATTTTATTTGTTACCCTTACGTAGAAATGCAAGATTGTTTACCCTTAAACAGAGAATTGTATACCTTTAAATATCTATGTGAATTATTGTTTTACCTTTACACAATGAGAATTATAACTTTACATAACTAATTGTTTACCATTATGTAGGTACTTTATACCCTTATATAGGTTGTTTTTTAAACTACTTACATTTACATATTATCTACTTTATACCCTTTTGTAGGTTAGTTTTATAACCTTATATAGGATAGAGTTTGACCATACCCTTAGGTAAGAAATGAGTTACCTTGACCTAGATTTTGATGTAATAATTACCTTTATGTATTCCTTAAAAAGTGAAGCTTACCTTTATGCATAAATTTAAGGTTACGCTTATGTAGAAATTTAAGGTTACCCAGACATAACTAATTTCTTACCCTAACATAGATACTTTATACCCTTAATTAGGTACTTTATACTCATATGTAGGTTAGTTTTTGAATTGCTTACCTTTAAATGGCATTTACTTTCATGAACAAACCTGAATACTTTGGTACACCAATTCTAAATTCAGCAATGACATGACCTGAAGGGCATTTCTAATCCTCATGGGATGGAAACTAGGACCAGGAAATCGTAAAAATAATCAAAGGGAACAATTTCATCTTAAGAACAAACGGTCAATATATATAACCATCGAAGATAAAACATAGGAAAATCAGTATGCCAAATGCTCCTCAATGGAAAAAGAGTGTTATAGGAATATATATTTCCCAAAGTAAAACATTATCCAAAATACAACACAGTATCCATCGAGATAAAAACTCAGAATCTCTATGTAATTAGTGGATAACAACTTTACTGGTCACCAACAATACCCAAGTCTAGTTCTCAAGCACACCCACCACCTCCATGTGGCACTTTCCCTTTTACTAGTCATGTCATAACATAATCTAAAAATGTTTTAAGGTAAAGGTAGGGAGTGATAAAAACAACCCAGTAGGATTCTACCAAAATTTCCATAAATAGTATCATAAAAAATAAACCATATATGATTCAATTTTAATAAATATAAGGAATGGAAAATTATTTCACATTTCAAAAAAACATGTTTTCAAATCAAGTGGATGGTAAATATATCAAAGTAGACTTAAATAAAAATTTTAATAAAATAAGACGGCATGATTGAAAATATTTTAATAAACAAAGGCATTTAATAATAAAATAGAAACAAACCACCATGGTCATATTCCCTTAGGTTAGTTAGTTCCCAGGCTCAAGGATACTCACACTACTCGGTCAATCATTATAGTTCAGGGTGTTTGCATGAACCTAAGGATCATTTCATCAAGATAAAATCAATCAACACTCCATTGGGGAATATCATGTCAAACTTGGTTTAGTTGGAGTTTTCAGCATCAAACCATTACTAGGTAGTAAGAGTCCTAGAGTGATTATCCTAATCACCCACTAATAACTTAGGATCACATGTGCTTAAATCAATAAATCAATCATGGAAAAATCATCTTTTCAAATCAATTCATCATTCTTAATTCAATTTCCTATTTTTCAAGTATCAACATTTCTTTTCATATCAAAACCAAATCTTAGGTTTTCATCAATTTCATGCCATTAAAAATCATCTTTCATTTAAAGAAAATTTTCTCAAGATTAAACATCAAATCATTTCATAAAATCGATTTTCATTTCAAGACATGTTTTCTAAAAATATACCAATTTTATCAAATCCATTGAAAATGGGTTTTGTTACTCAATTCTATACCTTTTAAAAAAACAATCCAAACCTTCTAAAATTAAGGTTCAGAAATCAATTGAAAACACATTTCAAGTCAATCAGGAAATCAATGTTTCATGTGTATGTAAAATCCTTACAAAACCACCTACCTTTAATTACACAGACAAACAAATACCCAAAACAGAAACTGCCAACAGATAGATGAAGGTGAGGAATATAAAAGAGGAATTACAAGAATCATAAACCATCAAATAAAGGTTTAGATCCACCGAAAATATGCAGATATATCACTCTCAAATAAGGAGAGAAGAAAATAAATTAGTATTCTAAACCAAATAGAATTCAATTACCCAAGAGAGATCAATCACATTCACATAACTTCGATTTGATAGGAAAGGGTTTGGAGAATCCAAAATCCTCTTGAGAGTACCTCCAAAATCCAAAGGGTCATATTTGGTTTGATTAAGAGGTGTTTAGAATTTATAATGGGGGGTTTGAGACTTTAAATATAATTTTTTAGGGATTAAAAATCAGTGTGCATGGTTTCCTGGGTTAGGATGCATAGTTAGAGAAAATGTGCACTCTTACTAGGCTTATAGAGAGTGTCGTGTGGTTAGGTCACATGGTTCGACAAATCATGCATCAACCATGCACTTCCTCAAAGGCCATTGGACATGGGTTTATGGTTTGGGAGGAGGCCGCATGGTTTGGAATAACCATGTGCCACAACTTCAAAACCTCTAATGAAGCACACGGTTTCCTAGGACAAACAGCATGGTTTTCCCTTCAAGTGTGCCAACCATTCTGATGTGACTCTTATTTAATTTGTTTTTACACATTTTTTTTGTTATTTTTATTATATATTTAATGTTAAAAAGGTTATTTAAGTGGTTAATTCTAGTATTATGATTTATCTGTTGATAATTAGTAATTTTTTTATTATTGTGTAAAAAATGTTCAAATTAATGTTTGAATAATGAGTGTGTCGAACCATGTTTATTTTATTTGTTTTTTTTATTAAATATTGTTTTAAAATACAAATTTTAGTTTTGTAATTAAATTCTTGTGATTATTTTATTTTATTATTTCTTAGTTTTTTTAAAAAATTAAAATTATTAATGTTTTTTATTTTATTTTAATATTATCATTTTTTATGTCTCCTATTATAAGGACCTAGCCTCGGAAAATTACTTAACCTTGAGTTAAATCAATATTTAATATTGAGGATATTTTTAGGTTTAGAGTTTTATAGAATTAGGCCATAACTATTACATTACATCTCAAATATTTCAAAGTAGACACTTTTACTCAGTATCCATTTTTTTCATAAAATAAAAACTCTTAAAAGAAAACAAGAATTATTTTCTTGATATAAATATTCTTGAATTTTTCCATTATCTTACCCTTCATTATACCCTATGAAAAACATTTCAAAAACTTGGGATGAGCATAAAAATCTCAGTAAGTGTTATAAAATAAGGAAATAAAACATTAGTCCATCAATACATACAATCAATGAAATCTTACTTTTAAATCATAAAACATAAGCTCTTTAACATACCTCATGAAATAATAAGATTTATGAATAACATATAGAAATCATAAATCATAAAGTTAACCTTTGGCATCCATAACATACTTCAGTTGTAGCTTTCACAGCTACATGGGGAGTTACATTTGGAATACCCATCATAGTATATTCCCTAAATCTCTAAGGAGAAACATTAACGTTTACCTCTGTCACATTACCCAATGTATTGGAGAGCTATCTTAGGCTCACCCACCCTAGTTTTATCACAGAACCACCCATAAACAAAAACAATTCCCATGAAAATAAAATAATCATAACACATAAACAAGCATAAAGGAAAGATAATATTTCCACATTTCAATAACGAGATATCAATTCAAGATATTGCAATAATCAATCCATTATCAAAACAATTTTCAATACCAAATACATAAAAAGGGTATGTTCTATTTATTTTCCTTTTAAAAACACTATGTCTTATATAGGAATCCAAATATCAAATAATGCTTGTGGTGGTAGAATGGTCATTATCACGGCGTATGTTAAAAAGAAAAATACTCTTTGTCATTTAGTAAAACATTACGTAGAAAAAAATCAATTTGAATGGGATTAAAAGTAAAAGGGGTTTACACACCATATAAAATAAAGTCATTTATAAATCAAAATATTCCTCATCAAAAATAGATTGAGACGAATTCCCTTACCTCGTGTCTAACTTGTCTTGTTCGTTCGATAATCTTCTGAATAATAAACTAAAGTTAATTTATACTTTATTTAGAACCTTTTTCAAGTTTATTATTCCTTTTATATCACTTATTTCCACGTTATAAACATTATATAATCATTTAAGTTAATAACAGTGGTTTTTTCGATATTTGGTACTTGAGTCAAAAATGAACTTCTTATAATTAAAGTTGTCCATGTGGTCAAACATCCAATGTCTTCAGAATGATATTCATGATTTAGATATCATATATATCATATATATCCAGTATGTATATGTGTGTGTGTGTCTATATATATATATATATATATATTTGTGCGTGTGTGTTTATAATAGCACATAACATTTGGAGATATTAATGGAAATGCACCGTTCATGGAGACGGTAAGTCGTACGTACGCATGAACGCTACTTGAATTTATATTTCATATTTAATGAAATGAAAATTTAATGATACAAATCAATATTATAATTCCATTATAATATCATATATAATTTCATTAACTCCATCCTTTATTTGTTCCACATATGGAATGAATGAGTCATATCACTTTGAGGGGGCGGTAGTCTGCACTTCCTCAAATGAAATTATCATATTTACCCATTATAGAAACCATAAAGGTAAGATATAAATGAAAAATTCATAAGTATAGAGAAAATATAAATATAATATATATCACATATAAATAAAGTTTCATCATAATGGACACCATGATATTTGGTAGGATATAGTTGAACAATCATCGTTTCGTGAGGCAATAGTTCACCGTCCAAAGATACAGTATGTTTGTATCCAATAGATGGAGGTGTGTGGAAGTGTAGTTTGAATACTTCTCATAACAACATGATGTTAAATTTAATATAGTGTTTTTTTAATAAAATAATGGAGTAAAGATATTTTAGGGGGTGGATAATGAAAATAAATAAAAATAGCTTGAGAGAAGACGTTACCTTTAAATCGGGAAACTCCCATGGGTTTGAACCAAAAGGCTTTATTGAATTGCCTTCTGCCCAAAGTAAGGATTCTATTTGGAATATAGGGATGTTGTAAGATTATTTGGGAATATTTTGGATAATCCAAGGGGATTTATAGGTGTGATTAATGGGTTATAGGTGGGGTCCTTTTATAAGAGGGAGGAGGGGCTCTTTAGGAAAGATTGAAAGTATTATATTATTATAAAATGATTTTCAATTTCAAAACATCCAAAACTCATTAAACTAAAATATAAGATGAATATAAGTCTAAATAAAATCATCTAATGGTAATTTTATAGGTGTTGGATATTTTTTTATCCCTATATATTTTTTTATTTAACCCTTTGTTAACTTATTTAACTTTTACCATGCCTTCTTGTATATTCATACTATATAGTTAATATATTTACTATAAAATTGTAACATACCCAAAATGGATACTTAATGAAATTTTTAACATCATATATTTCATTTGGTAGAATATTATATTTTTAGAACTATTTTATCCTTTAATAAAATATTAATTGATTTAAAAAATCCTTTATGTCAATTTTTATACTATTCATATCATGACTTTTTAAAAATGCATAACAACTTTATAAATTCAAAAAAACTTCATTAATTAAAAGATAACATGTCATAATCATCCATTAAATTATTGGATGGCATTAAAAGTTTAAAAATAAATTTATTGTAATATTTACAATCTCATTTATTTAAAACATTCATTAATGAGGTAATCATTACATCATCATTGTGTCATAAATAAATTTATTTATTTGGTATTTAAAAATTATAAATAAAATACCATGATGTATTAAATCCTTTTATCTTTCTAATTACTATTTATAGTCAAATATATCTATTATATAACCCCACATTAAAATTATTTTAGCAAAACAATACATGTTTATGATATTTTTATTTTTACAATGAATAAAAAGTTATTAATGTAATTATCTTACCCAAGTGACTTCCAAAGGCCAAAAGTTCTACCCAAGGATTTTATTGGTCATCCATGACTCATTAAATAAGGTCAGGACAAGTGTTAAGGTAATTTTATATTATTATAATATTATTTTTACCTTGAATTTTTTTATTTACCTTTAACCACAGTAAATAAATATCAAAAGTTACAATTCACCAAAAATTATTTTCATCCTATTGAACCACATTTTACTTACTGATTCCACCCATGTATGTTGTATTTTTGAAATTTAATTCACAGTAGTTGTAAATTTTCATTTAAATGAAAAAGTCAGTTTTTAACTACTATGTAGTGTTTTTCACTATTCATCAAAAATTGAATGTTTTCAGAAAAATACCAAAAATTCACTCAAATATAATTTTGATCTTACGAATTAAAAAATGATGCATATTTTACCAAATTCATAATATAAAAGTTTCATTAATTAATTTAAAATTAATTTCCATTGTTAAAAATAGAAACCATGTTTTTAAGAAGTAAAAACTATTAAAAAAAACTGACATTTGTTTATGTCCAATTTCGAAGTGAAATTACTTCTCATGACTAACATTGGATTAAATGGTAAAAATATAGTCCAATTAAACTTTAAAACCATTTCAAATTACAATCTAACCATAAAAAATCATATGAAAATACAATTTTGACTTAAAATGCAGTATTTTTCACTATTAGTTAAAATATAAGCTTTATTATAAAAAAACCAAAAATTTACCAAAAGTAAATTTTTAAACCCTGCTTCTAAATAAGTAGCTTATTTTTTCAAATTCAACATATAAAAGTGGGAAAAAAACAAGATTTAAAAGGGGTTCGCAATCAAAAGGTGGTAAAACTACCTTTTAAAAATATTAGAGTATTTATGCTTAAAATTGGATTCATTGTCATTTTAAGACTCTAAATTTTTTTTGGATAAATGTAAAAACATTTAAAAACATATTTAATCATAATATGGTTAGTTTTGTTCATTCCCTCCAATAAAATAGTTATGCGTTAACTACCATTTAAAATAATAATATTATATTAATATTTTTTTCAGTATGACTCAACATTGTGTGCAACATAAGACTTCAGAGAAACTCATTGTTGTGTGTAGGGTATGCCATTGAACATAGCATCCCCTTTAAAGTAAAATTAATATTTAATTCACAAATATTAATAAATATGAAAATATCATATCCTTTATTTACCTAAGATGTTACATCCTTGCTTCCCTTTATAAATTGTGTCCTCGCAATTTTATTAACTTATCAATTAAGTGGGGGTATTTATCCCTTATATCATTTTTAGATTCCCAGGTTGCCTCTTCAACCATATGGTTTTCTCAAAAAGAATCCTTTACATAATGAATTACCTTATTCTACGACACTTCCTCTCTTTGGTCAAGAATCTGTACAAGTTGTTCCTCATAAGATAGATTCTCTTCCAACTGAACTACCTTTGGACTCAAAACCTGAGATGGATCTGGCATATACTTTCTCAACATTTAAACATTAAAAACATTATGTACTTAGGATAAAATTGGAGGAAAATCCGCTCTGTAGGAAACTAATCCAACTTTCTATATGATTTCATAGGGTCCAATGAACCTCAGACTTAGCTTTCCCTTCTTACCAAAATACATAACACCTTTCCAAGGAGAACCTTTGAGAAAGACACAATCACCTACCTCAAAAGAAATATCTTTCCTCTGGTTATTCATATAACTTTTTTGTTAGCTCTGAGTTGTTCTCATGTGTTTCTGAATCAATTGAACTTTTTCTACCATCTATTCTACCAATTATGGTCCCATAAACTTCCTTTCACCTACTTCATCCCAAAAATCTGGAGTTCGACACTGCTTTCCAAATAATGCCTCAAATAGAGCCATTTGTAAACTGGAATGAAAGTTTTTATTATAAGATAATTCAACCAAATAAATATTTTGCTCCCAACTTCCCTATTAATTCATTGATAAATCATGTAGAATATCTTCCAATGTCTGAATTGTTTGTTCTAACTGTCCATCTGATTGAAGATGAAAAGATGTACTAAAATTTAATTCAGTACCCAATGAATTCAGAAGGCCTTTCCAAAAGTTACAAGTAAACCTTGGATCATGATCAAATACAATAGAGAGGGTAACTTCATACAACCTGACTATCTCTTTAACATGAAACAAATAAAGTTTATCTAGAGACAGAGTACCTCGAATTGGAATAAAATGGTCACATTTAGTCAATCAATCAACAATAACTCAGATCACATTGTTACCTCGACATGTCTTTGGTAATCCCACAATGAAATCCATGGATGTATTTTCACATTTCTATTTTGGAAACGGTAAATATTGAACCATCTATTTCAATAACTGTCACTCTCCTTTAACCTATTGACAAGTCAAACACTTCATATTAAATTCAACAATATCTCTTTTCATTCCATCCCACTAGTAATACTCCTGATGATCTATGTACATCTTAGTACTACGTAGATGAATTGAAAACAAAAAACTATGATCTTCACATAACAACTCTTTCTTTAACTGTGAATCACAAGTCATAGATAATCTCTTCCAAAATCTCAAAATAAAATCATTATCAATGTAAAATTCAGGAAACTTGCCCTTCTAAACCAACTCTACCTTTTTCTGCAACACATTTTCATCTTTCTGTGCTTGATTTGTTATGTCTTCTAGGGACGATTGTACTAAAACTTGAAACAAAATAGAATAATTTCCAGCACTAACAACTTCATAACCAAAGTTCATAAAACATTAAATTAAAAGATCTAATTCCAAACATAACAAGGTTAATGTAGCATTACTTTTTTGACTCAAAGCATCATCCACTTTATTTGCTTTTCCTGGATGGTAATCAATTGTGCAATTGTAATCCTTGAATAATTATAACTATATCCTCTGTCTCATGTTTAATACATTTTGAGTAAATATATACTTAAACCTTTTGTGTTCAGCATAAATTTCACATTTTACTCCATACATATTGATAACTCCAAATTTTTAAAGCAAAAACAACATCAGCTAATTATAAGTCATGTGTAGGGTAATTTAACTAATGAGGTTTCAACTAATGTAAAGAATAAACAATTACCTGATCATTCTATATTAGGACACAACCAAGTCCTTTCAACGAAGTATCATTGTAGATAAAAAACTCACAATTTATGGAAGGTGATTCCAATACAGAATAATTCACCAAACTTCTTTTCAATTCTTGAAAACAATCATCACATTATTTTGTCTAGATAAACTTAAAACGATTTCAAGTTAACTTAGTCAGTGGGCTTGATAACTATACAAGATTCTCAAAAAATCTTCTTTAATAGACTTAAAAACCAAGAAAACTATGAATCTAAGTTATATTTATAGGTATTGGCCATTATTAAACAAAATTTGTTTTACTAGGATCAAAATATATTCCAATTTTTGAAATAATTTGGCCAAGGAATGAAATTTTTTGGAACCAAAACTCACACTTGTGGAATTTTCCTTACAATTTATTTTATTTTAATTTTTTCAAGACAATCATTAAATTACTTTCATGTTCCTATTTACTTTTGTAATATACCAAAATTTCATCAACAAACACAACCACAAATTTATCCAAGAACTCACAGAAAATTCTATTCATAAGATCCATGAATATAGTTGGTGCATTGGTTAAACCAAAAGGCATAACTAAAACTTCATAATGGACATATCTAGTAAGAAATGCGGTCTTCAGAATTTCCACTTCCTTTACTTTCAAATAATGGTACCCCAACCTCAAGTCAATATTCTAAAAATATTGAGCTCCCTAGAGCTGATAAACAAATCATTGATATGAGGAAAAGGATACTTATTCTTAATAGTGATATTATTCAAGGCTCTATAATCAATCAAAAGTCTCATTGAATCATATTTATTTTTAACAAACAAGACTGGATCACCCCACGATGATGTGATAGGTCGAATAAAACCATTATCTTACAACTCTTTCAATTTTTTATTTAAATCTAAGAGTTCAATTTGACCAATTCGATAAGGGGGTTTTGAAATTGTCTTAGCATCAGGAATTAAGTCAATAGTAAATTCAACTTCCCGGTCAGGTATAATACCAGAAAACTCATCATGGAAAACATCAACGTACTCATTTACTACTGGAACATCATTAAGCTGAATAGTTCCTTTATTTTCAAAAATATGTGAAAGGTAACAATCATTTCCATATTTCACTAGTTTCTCAACTTCCTGATAAGTTATCAAAAGTTAAGGTTCATTCTGGTACACAAATTAAAATTCTTTTTGAAAAGAAACCTCTTTAGCTCTGTAGTAAATCTTATCATGGTAAACAGAAATCCAATCCATACCCAAAATAACATCAAACTCTACTAGAGGCAAAAAAATAAGGTTTGTAGGTAGATTCTTTCTGCACACAAGGATAGAAAGGTTCTTATAATTTATTCTTGTCTCTAAATTTCCTCCCAGTGTTTTTACCATAAGTTCAGGATTTATATCTTGAGATGGAATTCCCAATTTACATGAAAATTTCTCAGAAATGAAAGAATCTATAGACCTTGAATCAAACAACACATTGGCATAATTTTAATAAATAAACAGTATACCTGATACTAATTCATTTGATGTCCCAAAATCTACCGAAGTAGTTGCAAAGTATTTCATCACTCCTTTCTGCTTGTAATTTAGATGCTTTCCTTCAGTTTAGTTCTTCGTTGGACACTCATTTGCATAATGACCCATTTAATTGCACATAAAACATTTTACTGACTGTAAACCAGATTTTATCTTACCGTTACCCTGAACTTTTTCTGGGAAATTACGAGCCTTAAGCCCCATATTACCAAATCAGTAGAACATACTAGAATTGAAAATACATTCCCCATCATGATTTTTACCACAATTTTCACAAACTGTAATCTTAAGTTTCTTAAGATCATACTTTTTTTAAGAGTTCATACCTTTTATCTACCACTTCAACCTCTTATTCTATTTTTTTTAAAAGAACAATTGATCATCAGCAAACTCTATTTCCACCTTCTTCACACATCGAAAAAGTTTTTCATAACATTTAAAATCATAGGATAATAAATCTATTCTATACTTTTCCTTTAATCCTGAGTAAAAACAATTGATTTTACTATCAAGATATCATATGAAATTTGGAGCATACCTTGCCAGTCAAGTGAATTTTTCTTCATAAGTAGGCATTGATCCATCCTCCTACCACAATTCCAAGAATTGTTTCTCCATCCTAAGTCAAATCACCTTAGGAAAATATTTCTCAAGCAACATACCATTGAATTAATCCTAGTCAATAGATTCAATCTCCACACTACCCCTGATATTTTTAACCATCGACCACCTCTAATCGGTTTCACCTCCAAAATGGTAAACATTGAGACTAACCTTTTGATGTTTTGAACACCCCATGATATAAAAAATCTTCTCCAATGCTTTAATCCACCTTTTAGCTAGCATATGGTGAGATGATTCTCTGAATGATAGGGGATGTGGCCACATGAAATGCACCACTACTAATATGTTCCTCTAGGGTTGATCTGGTTGATCTCGTACATGTATACCACCACCATTTATAGCCTGAGTCAATTATGCCATCACTGCAAAAAACTGTTTAGTTCTGATTCCGACCATATTAGGTTACTGATTTGGAAGGTTGTTTCCCTATTGATTTCATCTCATCATAGCTAACTTGTTTCCTCTACAGAAAACCATTTTCAACTCATAAATATCTTAGGTGAAGAAACATGGTAAACTGTAAATGTTATATCATTTCAATATTACCATAAATTAATTTATGGATATTAACTTAGCAATACTCTAACTTCTAAAGTTGTCTAAACCGACCTTTGATACCAACTATAATTCCCGAGTTTTAGAACATTACTTAACCTTGATTTAAATAAATAATTAACATTGAGAATCTTTTCAGGTTTAGGGTTTTAGAGAATTAGGCCATAACTATTACATTACATCTCAAATATTACAAAGTAGACACTTCTACTCAGTATCCATTTTTTTCATAAATTAAAAACTCTTAAAAGAAAAAAATAATTATTTTCTTGATATAAATCTTCTTGAATTCTTCCTTTCTCTTACCCTTCCTTATACCCTATGAAAAACACTTCAAAAACTTGGGATGAGCAAAAAAAGCTCGGTAATGGTTATAAAATAAGGAAAAAAAAACATTAGTCCATCAATACATACAATCAATGAAATCATACTTTTAAATAATAAAACATAAGATCTTTAACATACCATATGAAATTATAGGATTTATGAATAACACATAGAAATCATAAATCATAAAGGTAACTTGTGTCATCTATAACATACTTACGTTGTAGCTTTCACAGCTATGTAGGGAGTTACATTTGGAATAACCAGCATAGTATATTCTCTAAATATCTTAGCAGAAACATTAACATTTACCTCTGTCATGTTACCCAACGCATTAGAGAGCTATCTTGGGCTCACCCACCTTAGTTTTATCATGGAACCACCTATATACGTAAAAAATTCCTAATAAAATAATATAATCATAACACATGAACAAGCATAAATGAAAGATAACACTTCCACATTTCAATCAATATATATTAGTTCAAGATAATGACATAATCAATCCATTATCAAAACCATTTTAAATTCAAAATACATAAAAGGGGTATATGTATTTATTTTCCTTTAAAAACACTATGGCATATAGAGGAATCCAAATATCAAATAATACTCACAGTGAGGGAAAGGTCATTGTCACTGCGTGCATTAAAAAGAAACATTCTCTTTTTCATATAGTGAAAAACTAAAGAGAAAAAAATATTCCCTTTTGATGATATTAAAATTCAATTGGTTTTATATACCATATAAAAGAAAGTCGTGTATTAATCAAAATATGCCTCAATGAAAAGATATTGAGATGAAGTCCCTTACCTCGTGTCTGACTTGTCTCGTTCATTCTTTAATCTCCAAAATAATAAACTAAATTTAATTTCTACAAGCTTAAAAACCTTGTTCAAGTTTTTTATTCCTTTTATATCACTTATTACCATGTTAAAAACATTATATAATCATTTTAGTTAATAACGGTCATTTTGATGATATTTGATACTTCAGTTAAAAATGAACTTCTTATAATTACAAGTTGTCCATGTGGTAAAAATTCCATTATCTACAGAATGATATTAATGATTTAGATATAATATATATAATATATATCCTATATATATATATTTATTTATAATAGTACAAAACATTTGGAGATAAGAAATGAAATGTAGTGTTCATGGAGATGGTAAGTCATACGTATGCATGAACGCTAATTTTATTTATATTTCGTATTTAATGGAATGAAAACTTACTAATAAATAGGTATATTATAATTCCAATATAATATCATATATAATTTCATTAACTCCATCCTTTATTTGTTCCATGTATGGAATGAACAAGTTGTATCACTTTGAGGGGAAGGTAGTTCGCACTTCCTCAAATGAAATTATCGTATTTACCCATTATGGAAACCATAAAGGTATGTTATAAATAAAAAATACAAAAGAATAGAGACAATATAAATATAATATAGATCACATATAAATACATTTCCATCATAATGGCTACCATCAGAGGCGGTAGGAGAAAATTGAACAACCATCATTTCGTGAGGTAGTAGTTCACCGTCCACAAAAACAGTATGTTCATATCCATTAGATGGAGTTGTGCAGAAGTGTAGTTATAATTATTCTCATAAAAATATACTAGTATATTTAATATAATTTTTTGTTATAAAAGAAATTAATATATATCTTAGGGGGTTGGATAAGGAAAATAAATGAAAAGAACTTGAGAGAATACGTTGCCTTTAAGTCGGGAACTCCCTTTGGTTTGAACGAAAAGGCTTTATAGAAGTTCCTTCTTCCAAAATTAAGGCTTATATGTGGAAGAGAGGGATGTGGGGTGATTATTTTTTCAGATTTGATATGATCCAAGGGTCTTTAGAGTTGTGAGTAATGGGTTATAGGTGGTGTCATTTTATAAGAGGGAGGAGGGGCTCTTTGGGAAAGTTTGAAAGTATTATTTTATTATAAAATTATTTTCAGTTTCAAAAGGTTCAAAACTCATTAACTTCAAATATAAGATGAATATAAGTCAAAATAAAACCATAAAATAATAATTGGATAGGTTTTGGATATTTTTTAATCCTTATCTTTTTTATTTAACCCATTGTTAACTTATTTAACTTTTACCATGTCTTCTAGCATATTCATACTATATGGTTAATATATTTACTATAAAATTACAAGAAGCCCAAAATAGATCATTAATTATATTTATAACATAATGTCATTTGGACGAATCTAATATTTTTAGGACTATTTAATCATTTAATAAAATAATAATTTATTTAAAAACTCATTTATGTCATTCTTTACACTATCCATATCATGACTTTTTAAAAATACATAACAACCTAATAAATTCAAAATAACTTTATTAATACAATTATAACAAGTCATAATAATCCAAAAAATTCGTGTATGGCATAAAATATTTCCAAATAAATTTATTTTAATATTTATAATCTCATTTATTTAAAACATTCATTAATGAGGTAATCATTACATCATCTTTGTGTCATAAATATATTTATTTATTTGATGTCTAAAAATTATAAATAAAATACCATGGTATAGTAAATATTTTTATCTTTATAATGACTGTTTATTTTCAAATATATCAATTGTATAACCTCACATTAAAATTGTTTTAGAAAAATAATACATGTTTATGTTATTTTTATTTTTACTTTAAATCAAATGTTATTAATATAATTATCTTACCTAAGTGGATTATGAGGCCAAAAGTTCTACACAAGGATTTTATTGGTCGTTCATGACTCATAAAATATAGTGAGTACAAGTTTTAAGGTAATTTTATATTGTTATAATATTATTTTTACCTTGAATTGCCTTATTTACCTTTAACCGCGGTAAATAAAAATCTAAAGTTACAATTCACCAAAAATTGTTTTCATCCTATTGAACCATATTTTTCTTACTGATGACAATCATGTATGTTGGATTTTTTAAATTCAATTCACATGAGCGGTAAAATTTCATTTAAATGAAAAAGTCCGTTTATAACTACTATGCAGTGTCTTTCACTATTCATCAGAAATTGAACGTTTTCAGAAAAATACCAAAAATTCACCCAAATTTAATTTTGATATTATTAATTCAAAAATTATTTCTATTTTAATATATTCAAAACATAGAAGTTTCATTAATTAATTTAAAATTAATTTTCGTTGTCAAAACTAGAAAGCGTGTTTTTTAGAAGTAAAAACTACAAAAAATGACATGTGTTTATGTCCAATTTCAAAGTGAAGTTACATCTAATGACCAAAATTAGATTAAATGGTAAAAATATAATCAAATTGAAATTTAATACCATTTAAAAATATAATCTAACCATATAAATAAATCATATGAAAAGATAGTTTTGACTTAAAATGCAGTATTTTTCATTATTCATTAAAACTTAACTTTATCAGAAAAATGCCAAAAATTTACCCAAAGTAAATTTTGTTATCCCACATAAAAAGAAGAAGTTTATTTTCTCAAATTAAATATATAAAAGTGACAAAAACTAGATTTAATAGGGGTTCTCCATCAATAAACGGTAAAACTACCTTTTAAAAATATAAGAGTATTTATGCTTAAAATTGGATTAATTCTCATTTTAAGCCTCTAAATTTTATTGGATAAATGTAAAAACATTTAAAAAAAATGTTTAATCATAATAGGGTTATTTTTGTTCATTCCCTTCAATAAAACGGCTATGCGTTAACAACCATTTAAAATAATAATATTATATTATTATTATTTTAGTATGACTCAGCATTGTGTGCAACATAAGACTTTGGAGAAACTCATTTTTTCATGTCGGTTACACCATTGAATGTATCATCCCCTTTAAAGTAAAATTAATATTTAATTCAAAAATATTAATAAATATGAAAATATCATATCCTTTATTTACCTTGATTTTACACCTACTTTTTGTTCTTTTGTGTCAACGTTAATTTGTTTATTTTGTTTCATTGTTTAAAATTTATTATTTATTTTTGGAAATTGATTGAAATAATTATTATATAATCATTATCTAAATATTTTATTACTTCTTACATTTAATTTAATTGTAAAATTAAATTTTTTTCAATTATTCTAAATGCTTTGTATTTTAATCTCATTGTTACCATTCCGGCTAAGTCTGTATGGTTTGAAAATAGGACTGAGCTTTGTCAAAGGTAGAAGTAGAGTTTCAGGAACAGATGACACTATTTTAGTCCAATGATGATATTTGAAGGGAGTCTGACTGAATATGGATTCTCATATTACTGATCTCTGATGGTTGACACCCTGATTGTTAAGGAATCAACGTTCTGAACCACTGTTGTAGATGAGTGTTGGTGAACATAGTGGATGAAGTTTTTCTACCACTGTTGTTTCCAATCAGAAGAACACTAATCAAATGGAGGCCAAAGGAGCTTGGAAACACTCAGATGTATGGTTTTTTTAAGTGTATTTTTAATTTTTTTAATATAAAAGGGACACGGTTCCCTTTATTTTTAAGAAAGGGTCTTGAGATGTGTGAATTGAGTTCATGTGTGACGACCCGGTTCCAGAAGCAACACAACAGGTGCCCCGAACCCAGTTGGTCACATGACCTCAATTGCATTTCCTCAAATCCCAGAGGCTGCCGACTAGCATCGAGGGCCTAGGTCTATTAGTGGGGAAATTATGCCCTCATTTTTTCAAGTGTAGCGCAACAGAAAAATATAAACATACAAAAGTGGAAGTAGTAAACAATATAAACCTGAAATGGACAATGGAGCTAAAGAAAAAGATAACCAACAGTTATATATGTAATGATGCAATATATCTCTAATTTTAAGAAATCATCCAAAATAGGATACACTGTAATCTAATATAATTCAGCACAAGGTACGAAATACAGCAAAACAAAACCAAAGCTGTGCAACAGGAACTCAGCAGCATCACAAGCCTAAGCTCGGTGCCATGCTCTCCTACTCCTATACAGAAATCATTTACCTGTATAGGGATCCTTTACCTTATTGACACATGCAGCAATATAATCTATTTAGACCCAAGACATAACCCAAATAGGGTGTCAAAAATAAATCCAAGCAGGCAACCACCAAAGGACTGTGCCCAACTGACAGTGAAAATGTGCAACAGTAGTATGCAAATAAAGAAAAGCAGTAAGCTTGGAAGTACTCAAAAGCAGTTACTCCTACCAATTCCACTACCATTTAATTATTATTTAACAATTCAGTATAATTCAATTGTAAGTTTAGGAGACTCAGCATCAGCAGAAAATCTCCTATGCAGTGCCACAACAAAAACCACAACAGGATATCTAACAAGTCGAAGGTAAAACAATACCAAGCTTGTGATTTAGCTTGGCAGGTATAACATAAGAAATCACCACAGTATATGTTAAAGTAGAAAGTGTCATCAGACATTCCAAAACCTTACCCTCAAGTAATCAGAATCAAAACCCTCAGGTGATTGCCCTCAGGCATAAAGAATATTGCCCTCAGGCGTACGAGATATTTCCCTCAGGCACAGAAGCTACTACCCTCAGGCATATTAAATGTTGCCCTCAGGCTAAGAAAAACACAGTCATCAGGCTAAGTAAATAACTGGTCCAAGCCCAACACATAAGTAAGAAATTACATATACATTTTCTCTCAAGAAAACTCAAAGCATGCTAAATCATGGCATACCCTCAAGTATCCTGTACAAATGGATAAACAAGGGAAATGCACCCACGGGGTGGCCCTAGATCAAGGAAACGATCCCAAACAGCATTTATTACTTACTCATTAAGTTACCTAGGAAATCCTAGGTATTTAATTAGTCAAGGCCTCATCCATATTACACCCCAAAGATGGGAACGTAGCACAAAGGTACACAAAAACACTCAATAGTTGTAATTAAACCCCAGACCACCTTCCTCGATCTCCACTGATCAATATATGTGAAAGACGACTCTTGAATCGTCCGTGAACAATCTAGATCTGGGATAAAAGTTCACCCATTTGAACTCAAATAACTTCCCCTCAGGAAATAATTGGAAAGAAACACACAAGGAGAGGGATGGGCTTACTCGTGCGGTCCAAACGTGATCAATGGAGAAGGAATCAGAGTCCCAGTGTTTGTTCGGGAACTCTTCCAAAGTTTGGCCATCTCTCCCGCGGCTTCCTGGCATTCTAATCTTCCTCTTTTGGAAGAGGATACTTATGGTTTATAACAAAAAAAACAACTACACGGCATGTAGTCTCAAGTACACGGTGTGTACTTTCCATTTTTTAACTGTTCCATCAGTAGCCACTTCCCACCGCCTCACTGTTCATCTATCGACATGATTACATGGTGTGTATTTCTGAATACACTGCATGTACTGTCGCTCTATTGGCGGATACTCCCACCACCCTACTGTTCACTTGTCGACTGATTACATGGTATGTAAATACCAAGTATAGGGCGTGTAGTCAGTTTTTACACCCTTCATCGTCAACAGGCCTACACGCCCTGTGTACTCATCCCACACGGCCAAAGTACACAACATGTGGAAAAGTACATGGAGTGTACCAACAAAATTTGAGATTTTACCCACATTTCCCTTGTTTTATCAAAAAAACTTAAGGAAAAATGGAAAGGAATAAACTCGTACCTCAAGAATAAGAACCGGTTCTTACAAACTTCCCCCCTTAAAGCAATTTGTCCCCGAGTTTCCCTTCCAAGGTGGTGAAGTTAAAGCTGAGAAAAACTATGGCCACTGAGCATGTGCATTGGTCTCCCTCTACCATATCTTGTCTTACACTCATCCATGTTGACATAGTACTCATACGAGAGGAACTGACCAGCCTCGGAGAACCTTCATGCTCCTATCAACAATACGAATCGGATGCTAATCAAAGGATGCATCGACCTGAAGTTCAACCTCCTCGGGATGAAAAACATGAGATGGGACTGAATGATAACGGCGTATCTGAGATACATGGAAGACGTCATGCATGGCCCGGTACCTCTGTGGTAACTGCAAAGGATATGCAACCATCCCGACTCTCTCTAGAATCTCAAACGGCCCTACATACCTCGGTGAAAGTTTACCATGTCTCCTGATCCGTCTGTGTCCCAACCTCGGTAAAACATGCAATAAAACCCAATCCCCAACCATGAACTACAAGGGTCATCTGCAGTGATCAGCATAAGATTTTTGACAAGACTGTGCAGTATCCAACCGCTTCTGTATCAACTGGACCCACTCTAAAGTCTCCTGCACGATACGTGGTCCTAGTAAAACTGCCTCACCTGTCTCCAACCAGAAAAAAGGTGATCGGCATGGCCTACCATATAAAGACTCATACAGTGACATATCAATAGTTGCTTTAAAACTATTATTTTAGGAAAACTTGACCAGGGGTATGTGCTTCTCCCAAGAGCCCCCAAGGTCTAGGACACCTGCACGCAGCATGTCCTCCAGCACCTATATCGTACACTCTAACTGGCCATCAGTATGAGGGTGGTAAGTTGTGCTCAGAAGCACCTGTGTACCCAGTATCCTCTAAAAATCCTACCAAAAACAAGAAATAAAATGGGAGTCCCTATCTGAAATGATAGAATGGGGGACCCCATGAAGACGTACTACCTCTCGGATATACAAATTCTTGAGCTCGTCTACACAGAAGGTATCCTTGATTGGAAAAAAGTGATCTACCTTCATAAGTCTGTCCACAACAACCCACATGGAATCATTTACTTGAGGTGGCCTCATCAATCTGGTCACGAAGTCCATCGTGACATTATCCCATTTCCACTTCGGAATGGGTAACTACTGTAATAGTCCAACTGGCCTCTGATGCTCCACCTTCACCTGCTGATAGATGAAACATCACGTAACAAAACCAGCTACTTGTCTTTTCATACCTGGCCACCAATACTGACGCCTCAAGTCACGGTACATTTTGGTAACCCCGGGATTCACTGCCCAAGATGAAGCATGAAACTCCCGCATCAACTCCTCATGTATATTTCCTGGAACCCACACTCATCCATGGATATGCAGTACCTCATCATTGCCTATTGTCTAACCAGGAGGAGGGTCCTCACTTGCCATCGACTCCCATAGAACTAGGCCTTATGAATCTGATAGTTGTCTCATCCTCACTCTATCCATGAGGTTATAATTCATATATAAGTATGAAAGATAGGCTCACCCCTGACTATCATGCACCTCTAAATGCATCTCAGAGAATAAAGACATAAGCTGCCACTCACCTCTAGCCTCCTGCATTGCCTATATCTGAGTCCTCGTACTCAGTGTATTATCTATTTCATTACCCTTACCAAGTGTATTGGAAAGCTCAAAGTCGAAAGACTAAAGGTATTCAACCCACTTTCACTGTCTCAACTTTAGGTCATGCTATGTAAAGATGTATTTGAGACTTTTGTGGTCTGTAAATACCACGAAATGTTCTCCCAAGAGATAATGTCTCCAACAGCGTAATGCATGAAAAACTGCAGCCAACTCAAGATCATGCGTTGGGTAATTCCTCTCATGTGGCCTCATTTACCAAGACCCGTACGTAACTACTCAATCACCCTACATCAACACTACTCCCAGCACAATACCTGATGCATCACAGTAAACTGTATATCTCTTCCCTTGCTCTGGAAGTATCAGGACTGGTGTCGATGTCAACCTTTCCTTCAGCTCTTGAAAGGTTATCTCACAAGCTTCTGACCAAACGAACTTCATACCCTTCTTCAATCTCATCAACAGTGATTCTAAGCGGGATAAGTCCTATATAAATAACTTGTAGTAACCATCCAACCCCAAGAAACTCTGTATTTCAAACACATTCTTAGGCTGCTCCCAAGAAACTAATGGTCTCACCTTCTCTGGGTTTACCGCAACTCCTTCCTCCCAGATAATATGGACCAAGAAGTGAATCGGGTTCATCTAAAAGTGTCACTTTGAGAGCTTAGCATATAAATGATGCTCTCTCAGTGTACTTAGTATGATCCTCAGATGGGTGGCATGGTCATGTAGAGTGTGAGAGTACACCAAGATATCATCCATGAAGACTACCACAAAAGAATACATATATGGTTGGAACACATGATTCATCATATCCATGAACACTGCAGGCATGTTCGTGAGTCTGAACGGCATGGCCAAGTACTCGTATAGACCATATCTTCTCTGAAAAGTTGTAAGTGGTATGTTTGATGGTCTAATGTGCAACTAATGATATCTGGATCTCAATTAAATCTTCGAGAACACTCGTTCCCCTTGAAGTTGATCAAAAATATCATCAATCCTTGGTAAGGGATATCGGTTCTTGACCATCAACTGGTTCAGCTTCCGATAATCCACACAGAGTCTAAGGGTATTGTCTACCTTCTTTGCAAACAGGACAGGAGAACCCGAAGGAGAAGTACTGGGTCGGATGAAACCCTTTGCCTAAAACTCCTCTAACTATTTCTTGAGCTCCTTCAACTCTGGTGTAGCCATCCTATAAGGAAGAATGGACACTGTTGCCACTCTAGGCACAAGCTTAATAGAGAAATCCACCTCTCGCTCCAGAGGTAGATCTGAGAAGTCGTCTGGGAAGACATCCATAAAACGATCAACCCCTGGAGGGAAAACCATCTGACAATTTCCCCGGTCATCCAGATATAAAATCCCAATATGGGTTGTCACTCCACCTCACCCATGATGCTTGGATCTAACTCGGCTCACTTGGACATCCCATTCTCCTTGTATATAAACTCTCCACTCTCTGGTGACGTGAAACTCACCCTGCGATGATAGAAATCCACAAAGGCTTAGAAAGGTACCAACTAGTCCATCCCAAGAATGGTATCATAGGTTGTCATCTCTAAGACGTAGAGGTCCCATAGAAAGTGACACCCACCAACCTCTGGGGGCACTCACTACACTGACACACACCAGCCATTCTATTCCCCAACGGAGTGTCTAGCATCATAATATCAGAAGAAGGAGAAACACAAAGCCCAAGGCTCTCCACAACGAGCACAGACATAAATCTATGTGTAGCACCAGTATCAAAAAGTACCGACGATAAGAAAGAAGCTACTAGAATAGTACCTCTGAAAGTAGAAGGTCTGGGATCCTGCTCATGTTGGGTCTGTTACACTGCATATGCCTACCCAGTGCTATAGCCCAGTGACACAGCCTAGCTACCCTAAGTTTACTCGCCCTTCTGTCTCTGAGATCCTATTGTCCGGCTACCATGGCCATGACCACTTCCTCGACCTGAACGTCCTGACGTATTCCAATTTCCTGACTGGTAAGAAGCTGCTAGCCATGATCCAGCATGTGGAGTCTGCACAGAACCCCTCTCACTAGACACTGGTGGAAATTCCCTACAAAAGTACTGCAGATGACCCATATTGCCGCAATCTCATCACTCCACAGGGTCATGTGGACACTGAGGTCTCTTTTACCCCTCCTTACCACACTGGTAGCACATGACTTGGCCACCTAAAGAACTCTTATGGCTAGTACTGCCACCATGAGAGAAATACATCTGCCTCTTCCTCTTACCAGTAGAAATAGTACCAGAAACTGGTGTCGAACGGCCTGGGCTTGCACCACTAGCTTCCCACAAGTTCTGCTCAATAATCAGTCCCTGGTTCACAATATCATGTATTATAGCAACCTGAAAACATTCACCAATGCTCGGATTTCATGTTGAATACCATCCTCAGAGTTTCTAGCCCTCAACGACTCATCACCCACTAGAATAGGTGCAAAACGTTTTAGCTTGGGGAAGCGGGCAGAATAATCCATCACTGACATGGCGCCCTGCTGTACATTCATGAACTCTCGAGCTCGATCTACCCTCAGCATCTCCAGAAAGAAAAATTTATAGAAGACTACCTGAAAATATTCCCATGCCATGTCTCGGTGATTCTCAGTCTGGGTGGTAACATCCCACCACCTCTTGGTGGAATCACGCAGCATATAGGTAGCGAGCTTGACCTTCCTCCATGGAGGCATCTCAAGATGCTTAAAGATAGTCTACATAGAACCCATCTAAGACTCTATAGCCTATGGTCTGAAATACCCTGAAAATATAGGTGGATGCTGCTACTGAAATATATGTGTTAGCTCTTCCATAGATGTGGCAACTGGCAGGGCACCCTGGATGGTCTGCATGAACCGCATGAAGCCTTTACAGAACTACGCATCTGTGCCTACGTCCAGTATAATGGCTAGCACCGCATCTGGCACTACTAGAGGATCCATCAATAGCCCATGGCCTACCGTCTCTAGATTATAATTGTTGCCTCTCTCTTGGTGAACAACTCATGGTCGTCTTAGTGGCATGACTCTACAAGGTCAAACACATGACTTCGATTAAAATTATCAAGGACTAAAAACTGGAAGCATAATAAGGTAATAGGTAAAATAAAACATTCAAGTTTGACAAACAAGACTACACGGCGTGTATAATAACTACACAATGTGTTCCCTTAAGTCTTTCACATGGGCATGTACTTCTAGCCAAAGTTGGTCATGTAACACCCCAAATACATGGCGTGTTTTCCACCCACACGACGTGTACTTTAATTTTCTTTCCTTTCCTGAGTCCTTCTACATAGCTTAGCCACATGGATCTCTTTTGTATGAGACTAAACAGTGTGTCTAACGTCTACACGGCGTGTACTAGATGAGATTGACCAACCCATCTTGTCGGTGACACATCCGGGTACACATCTCACACTACACGGTGTGTTCCAGTAATACACGGCGTGTACAGCTTAGATTCAAACTACCCGTGTTGTTAGTGACATGGCTGGCTACTCGGTTGACACTACATGGTGTGTCACACCCGCACACGGCGTGTAAACCACCCCATTTCCCAAGACACATGGCCAAGTCCCCATGGTATCTCACAGGTCAAGACCACATGGCGTGTCCCACAGGTACATGGCATGCACAAGAAAGGATAACACCGACCTGTGTTGTTAGTTACATGACCATAGTCCCAGGTTACACTACACGGCATGTTCGAAGGTGACACGGCGTGTTTAAGAAAAAAATTTCTCCATCTGTGTTGTTAGTGACACGGCAGACAAAGGGTCAAAACGACACAGTATGTACAACAGGTACACAGCATGTTCCCTCTAGATTTTTCCCCTCCCGTGTTTCTGCCTACATGGCCTCTGACACGGTTAGAAACTACACGGAGTTTACTTAGGATACATGGCATGTACTTAAATAATTTTCATTTCTTCACAAAAATAAGAGTACATGGCGTGTATTCATAGAACCACACACTGTGTTGTCTGGGTTTCCGGACAGTAGACCTCAGAAAATAATCTGGAGCCCCATTTTTCTTTAATTCTAAGCATCGGTATGCCAAATTTTGATCCGTGGGGGCCCATACTCCCCGTGAGTTGAAGTTTATCACCTGACCTTCGCAACAATAGGTTGGATCATGATCCACTAAATTCTGGTCCAACAGAGCCCATACTTCTCAGGAACCAAAGTTTAGCATCCAAAAACCAGACCATAACATGTACCAATACCCTATCAATAGTAGGAATATATAACAAGGTACCTATCATAACAGCATGCATTTTTCTATCACAACATCTATCACAACAACATGCAATTTATAATGCACCAACATGGCATGGAAACTATGCATGGCATGTGATTCTAACAGGTGCCTAAATTATGCATGAGATGACATACCCTCATCTCATTGGGTTGTGACTAAATAGACCCCAGTATAAAAATATAACCAGCACACCACAAGTGTGTCACCCAATGGTGAAAATCAAATCAACTGTAAAATTGCCAAACTAGATAAATCGCAATTAAATGAGGTAGATTGGCTTTTTCCTACACACAGGTTAGCTACTCTAGGGAATATCTTATTACCAAATGCCAATTCCATTATATCCCTAACTATAGGCTCCAAACAGTAAGTCAAAGAAAAGAAATCCTCTGATATAACTTTGTAACGTCCCGGTTCTGGAATCCACACAATGGATGCCCTAAACCTAGTTGGTCACATGACCTCAAACGTATTTCCCCAAACACCAGAGTTTGGCGACTAGCAGCGAGAGTCTAGGTCTGATAGTGGGGAAACTATTCCCTCATTTTTCCAACTGTAGTGCAGTGGAAAAATATAAACATACAAAAGTGGAAGTAGTAAACAATATAAACCTGAAATGGACAACGGAACTGAAGTAAAAGGTAACCAACAGTCATATATGTAATGATGCAATATGTCCCTAATTCTAAGAAAGTATCCAAAATTGGATAAACTACAATCTGATACAATACAGCACAAGGTACGAAATGCAGAAAAACAAAACCAAAGCAGTGCAACAGGAACTCAGTAGCATCGCAAGCCTAAGCTCAGTCTCATTCTCACCTACTCCTTTGAAACAATCATGTACCGGTATAGGGACCCTTGCACTTATCGACACATGCAGAAATATAATCTATTTGGGCCCAAGACATGACCCAAATAGGGTGTGAGAAATAAATCCCAGTAGGAAACCACCAAAGGTCTATGCCCAACTGACAGTGAAAATGTGCAAAAGCAGTATGCAAATAAAGAAAAGCAGTAAGCTAGAAAGTACTCAAAAATAGCTACTCCTACCAGTTTCATTACCATTTAATTATTATTTAACAATTCATTATAATTTAATTATAAGTTCCTAAGACTCATCCTCAGCTGAAAATCTTCTATACAGTGCCACAGAAAAAACAACAACAGGCTATTTAACAAGTCAAAGGTAAAAAAATACCAAGCCTGTGCTTTATCTTGGCAGGTATAACATAAGAAATCACCATAGTATATGTTCAAGTAGAAAGTGTCCTCAGACATTCCAAAACCTTACCCTCAGGTAATCAGAATCTAAACCCTCGGGTGATTTCCCTCAGGCATAATGAATATTTCCCTCCGGCGTATGAGATATTTCCCTCACGCAGAGAAGCTACTGCCCTCAGGCATATGAAATGTTGCCCTCAGGCAAAGAAAGTAACCAGGCCGAGCCCAACATATAAGCAAGCAATTATATATACATTTTCTCTCAAGAAATGTAACGCCCTGACCCCAGTTACCCAGAGTCGGTGCATTATTACATAACATTGGTATGATCACAAGAAAGATCAAATCTCGAAAGACCGATTGGTTTAGTAGTCTTGGAAACACTAGATATATTCATAAGTCTTACATTACATCATAAAATGAAAAACTACTACAACAACATATTGTCTCCATAATACACACTCATATCCCCACATAATATCCCTGCAGGTCATTCATAATTTACTTCTTCACTTCCTGGGAAAAATAAAACATAGAAAAGGGGTGATCTCAAATGCCCAGTAAGGATAACAATATAGCGGAAACTTTCATAAATAATAATAAACATTTAAGGCAATGTATAACTAAAACAAAAGCCTTTTAAACTTGAACTTTTAACATAGTATGGCATAAATAAAATGAGATAATTCCATTTACTTATTCACATGGTTATTCTACTAATCGAATAATCACATGCAAAATCAATAACCACTTTCATAATGATGGAATGCATAATGCCAGACTATCATAACCACATAGCCAAGGCCTCGTGCCAAGACTACAAATAAGATTTTGTCAAGGCCTTGTGCCAAGACACTAGTTTGTCTCGTGATACCTATTGATGCATTGAGGAGCTATAGCGGGCTCCACCCGTCACATATTAAGTCCAATGCATTCCCATATGAAAAGGTTTAAACATAACATAAACATTCGTATTAAAACTAGCATACGAAATGTCAATACTTTCACCATAAACTATGAATGGTATAAAAATAGCACATCCACAGTCAAACATATCACAAAAACTTCAATACAATATAGAAGTTTTGTATCATAATAAATCAACTTCAAATAATCTTAAAATCCATCAAAGGATGTTGACATAGATGAAATCAAAATTCTTTTTAAAGAAATATCTCCTTTTATTTTGAAATCATTTAAGATCCATATAAAATAAAACATTTTCTTTGAAAATATTCTTATAAGCTTGTAAGGGAAGCTTTGAAGATTTTATAACGGCGGAAAATAGCCGCACCCACCGTATAAGTTAAAAAAACATTCTTACCTTAATTCTGTCGAAAAGGTTAAAAAGGACCTTGTTTTGAAAACGACGGAAAGATTCCTTTATAAACCTCTTATAAAAAGTAAAACAAGGGTATAAATGACTTTAACCCATATTCTTGTAAATAATAAATATGTTTTGAAATACATTTCGAAGAAACATGGATGTGGATGATAAAGAAATCCCAGTAGATTATTACGTATAAACAACCTCAGATAATGAAGAGATTGTGAAATAACCCTTACCTTATACTTTTCCTTGGTTGGGGTAGGTTAACCTCCTGTATAATGGTGAAATAATTGTTATTAAATTATACAAGAATCATATATATTAATATGATATCATATATGATCTTTTAACATTGATTTGTTAATAATATCTTAGAATTATCGTCGTTTCGGGTGTTAACTTACTCATTTTCTTTTATATGTTTTGTTACATAAGACATGTTTGTTGTATCTTATTCATATCCAGAATGATATCAAGTCCTTAAACATCATTTTTAAATCATCAAATGATAATTATACTTGAATGGATACGATGGAGAATGAATCTCATCGCGTTCGTGGAGATGGTAGTCCGTACGTACGCACGAGCGACAATATCATTCTTTCGATATTAAAATAATATATAAATGGATGGTATATCATATATACAGAATCATTAACATGTTATATTTATTATTTAAATGAGTTACACATCATTATTATACCCATCCAAATAATAATATATTGAATAACAATTACACCACGACGTGGAGACGGTAAGCCGTACGTACGCACGTATGGTGACATGTTATTCAAAGGGTGGATAGAATACTGAATATTGTTGTACCATATTTATAATAACATCACAGTATATGTAAGATACTGGAGTTATTATTTTAAAATGGTAAGAACAAAGAAAGAATAAGTGGAAGAAGAAAGGAACTTGAAAAGGGGTGGTGAAAACATTACCTCTTCTTCGGGTTCTTCCTTTTGATTTGATCAAAAGGGCTCCGTAGGTTGGCTTTCTAATCAAAATAAGGCCTCTAGGTTGTATTGAGGGAATTTGAGATAGTATTTGGGCAGGGTTTGGCCGAACCAAAGGGCTTTGAAGGTGTGAAGAAATGAGAAGGAGGAGTGCCCTTTTATAAGAGGGGTGAGGGGCACCTTTGGAAAAGCTAGAAATATTAATTTATAATAAATTCATATTCGGTTTATAATGGATCCAAAGTTTATTATTTAAATTTTAAGGTGGGTATGGGTATAAAACAACTCAAACAATAGAATTTAGACAGGTTTGGGTCATTATATTAACCTTATCTTTAAGTATTAACTCTTAGTTAATTAGTTTCACTTTTACAATGTCTCTTTGTATTTTCATATTATATGGTTAATAAACTTACTATATAAATCCAAGATACCCCCAAGTGGTCCATTAATGATGAACCTATCATGATATAAGTATCTTTGCCGAACATTAGATTTTTAGGAATTTAATATCAATTAATAATATAATATTTGTTTTAAGAACTCTTTTATGTCAATTTTGACACTATTCGATAGTTGATTTTTGTGAAACTCATAACAGATTTATTAATTCGAACAAAGTCAATTAAATCAATTCTAATATATCATATTATCCTATAAAATTAGTTTAATTCATTAAAAGTTTCATATTATATTTATTTGGGTATTTATAATATCAATTAATTTAATTTTTCACTATTTTAGTAATTACTGCATCATCATTGTGTCATAAATAAAATAACTTATTTAATGTCTAAAAATTATAAATAAAATATAATTATTTAGTAAATCTTTTTATCTTTCTAATGAATATTTATAATCTAAAATCCAACATATATTACCCTATGTAATAATTGTTTTTCTAAAAGATATATGCTTGTGTCATTTTTGTATTCATTTTAACTTAATTAAAATAAAGTGTCCCTATCACCTACAAGTGGCACCATGGGGTCCCAAAATCGACCCAAAGATGCCTATGGTCGAACATGTATCAACCAATAAGGCTAGGACACGTTTTAGGGTAATTTAGTATTATTATAATATTATTTTTTAACCCTTATTTACCAGATTTACCCTTAACCATGGTAAATAAAATATTTACCACAGTAATTATTCAAAATGTCTAAAAATAAAAGTTACCTATTTACACAATTTGGACATCCTGATTCCAAATATGGAATCCATTTTTCTAAATTCAAAACACAGAATTGGCAGAAATTAATTTAAAATTAATTCCCGCTGTCAAAACAAAAAGCGTGTTTTTAAGAGATAATAACTATCAAAAGATTGACACTTGTTTATGTTTGGTTTAATTGTAAAATTATGTCCAATGACCAAAATTATATTAAATGGTAAAAATATACTCTAAATATACTTTAAAACCACTAAAATTCATAATTTATCACTATTAATTATTTTGATTAAAAAAGTTGTTTTTAATTAAAATTTAGTAATTTTCACTATTCATCAAAATATGAAAGTTATCCGAAAAGTACCAAAATTTCACCTTAAGATAAATTAGATATTCCGAATCCAAAAATTAAGTCCATTTTGAAATATAAAATATATATAATTTCAAAAATTAGGTATTACTATTCATAACGGCTAGTTTGATTGGTTGTGGTGTGTGTTAAAACTCAAGGTTGCGTACAACACACGCTACTGTATTATTCAAAGAAAGTGTACCGTGGAAGCTTGGGATGTTTCATTTTAAATTTTTGATGTCCCCATTTAGTCAAAAAGTTTAAAATATTGTATTTAAAAAGGGTTCACTATTAAAAGTTGATAGAAGTGCAATACTGAAAATGAATTTGTTCATGCATTATGTCTAAGATACTCATAATATGGAAAAATTATAAGGATTATATAAAGTTTAAAATTTAGTTAATACTATTCATAACCTCTTTTGAATGGATTTTTGGTAAGTCATGGTGCAATTGAACTTGGTGTTGCATGTAGTGCAAGTTATTGAATTATTTTGAAGAAATAACACATTATGAATTCTTGGGGTGTTACATTCTCCCCTCCTTCAATAAATTGCGTCCTCGCAATTTGAAATTGTTCTTCGAAAATAAAAGGTTGAAAGTAGAAAATATATTTGTGGGAAAACCCACATCGGAAATTGGGTTACTAAAATTTAGTCTTAACATGAGGAAAAGAGAAATCAAAGGGTCACCACCAAATTATGATCTCGATTAGGAGAACATTGGTGGCAATTAGAGACATATAATTGGAGGAAAGACGTAAATATTTATAGGTAGTGATTGAGGTCATCAATCACAAAAAAGTGTAAAATTGAGGTCCTTAAATTCATCAATCTATGATGATTTGAAATACCATCGGTTCAACAAAACATAGGGTATTAGGATAACACATTTTTGACGTTTCAAAATATCTTAGTTGAAATCCCACATCGAAAAATGAATTAATGAGGCCTCTATTTAAAATAAAGAGTCGAAAGTATGAAGATTATCGAAAATAACACATACTAGGGTTCCATGTAGGAAAATATGGATATGGAAGAAAAATCTAACCATCAATTATCCGATGGAGAGTGGTAGAGAACATGTCTATGAAAAGGCCAACAATCCCAAAGCCATAAATTAGTGATGATTTAAGGTACCATCTAGGAAAACATTTTTGTTCTAAGTTGCTTTTCTTAATTTTGAGGAATTTATTTATGAGATTGCCTAAGATCATAAGGAGATATACTTACTTTATAATTAGAGTTTTATCCATTAATAAACTCATCTTTCACTCTAAAAGATAATAGAATGTAAAAATTCTATTTACACTATTCGTATAGGGTTCCAAAATAAACGAATTTATAATTAATCTACAAGATCTTTTAATAAAAACTACATTATTTAATCCAGGACATCTCGTGGGCCAGTGGTAGGTGATACACCCTTGTCGCCCTTCGGTTGTGGGTTCAAGTCTCGCAGCCTTGCCGAACGCGACGGGTTGTCGCCCGACCTCCGGGTTGTCCTTTTATGGCAATCCAAAATAATCCAAACTAGAACTATCCAAAATACTTCTGTCCAAACTCACAGTCCAACATTTATAAGGAAGGTAAACATATTATAGATCCTTTTTACCCCGTAATAGCATATGAATACCTTCATCATGTATTACCATATTCCTTATTGATTACATTCATGCTCCCTTATTCCATATAGAATGCTGGATATACTTCATTAATCCAAAAATGTTTTAAACCCCAACAATGATGGAATATACAAATCATTAATCAGTTCCAAGGTAGTCAAGAATATACAATATAATTTATCCAAAACAATCACATATTATTCCAAAATCACTACCTCAGTATCAAAACTATATTATGATTTATCATTCTCTCAACCATATATTTTCCAAAAATTTATCCTGCTATTGAGTCACTTTTCTTTGTTCCACACAATCTCAAGTCCTTAATGAAATAGTACTGTAGTACAATCCTTATATACTCCATAATTATTATAATAAGTACATTGTTGATACAACACTCAATTGACATAATCAACATAAGAACTCTAATCATTCCTCTTCATATGTGGTAGTATCATAACTTGATTATTATCCAATAACATCATTTGCGGAATAGTCTGATGACTGCGACATAGGTTCGCGTAGTGTCCAAACTCCTTGAAAATGAAGCATTGTACATTTGAAACCATTTTCTTACCCTTTCAGTCACGTACTTTGTTCCCTTTTCCTCCACACTTATAACAAACTCCCATTCCTTTCAGGCAAGTTCCAGGGTGTTTCTTTCCACAGTTACCACATATGGGAAAATTCTTCTTTTCCCTCTTCCCTTTATCCATCTTTCTCTCTTCCATCCTTTTCTTCTCTTGCTTCCCTTCAAAACCATAGGACTCAGTAAACTCTTTACTTATCTTATCAACACATGATATTATTTCTTCATATGATGATAATACATGGGAGACTATTTCTCTTATAAATTCTAACTTAAGACCATGAAAGATATGATCCTTCCTTCTCTTTGGATCATGTGCATTTCTGGAGTTCTCATTCCTTCTAGTGGGCGCCATTTCTAAACAATGGAATACACTAGATCAGTTTATGAATCAAAATACATAATCCCATACTTATAAAACACTTAACATAAATTGAACTATTTATCGATATAATCCATAATCATAAAAATGTCTCCTTTGAGGATGTATATACTCATAAACCCTTCATAATGGTTTGTAAAGAAAATGAGAATTATCCTAAGCATATCCCCCGGGAGTGTCGTAACCAAGAGTGCAGCAAGGCCCATTGTCGTGCACTAGTTCCCGTTCGAGTCTTTCTTAAAGCGGTGTTTTCGGGTTTTACCCCTAGGTACATTTGTGCCAGAGCCGCCTCTACCTGCTCGTATCCAGACAGGGATGTATTGCTCGGAAAACTCACAAAATCTCTACAATACCAAAATTCTAGGAAGTTCTTCTATACTAATCCTCAAAATTCATCTTAGGTCTACGTGCTCTAATTAGAGTTTATCTAAATATAGCTTCCAAGGTTTGTACTAAACTTCATCTGATACCAACTGTAACGCCCCGACCCCAGTTACCCAGAGTCGGTGCATTATTACATAACATTGGTATGATCACAAGAAAGATCAAATCTCGAAAGACCGATTGGTTTAGTAGTCTTGGAAACACTAGATATATTCATAAGTCTTACATTACATCATAAAATTAAAAAATACTACAACAACATATTGTCTCCATAATCCACACTCATATCCCCACATAATATCCCTGCAGGTCATTCATAATTTACCTATTCACTTCCTGGGAAAAATAAAACATAGAAAAGGGGTGAGCTCAAATGCCCAGTAAGGATAACAATATAGCGGAAACTTTCATAAATAAGAATAAACATTTAAGGCAATGTATAACTAAAACAAAAGCCTTTTAAACTTGAACTTTTAACATAGTATGGCATAAATAAAATGAGATAATGCCATTTACTTATTCACATGGTTATTCTACTAATCGAATAATCACATGAAAAATCAATAACCACTTTCATAATGATGGAATGCATAATGCCAGACTATCATAACCACATAGCCAAGGCCTCGTGCCAAGACTACAAATAAGATTTTTTCAAGGCCTTGTGCCAAGACACTAGTTTGTCTCATGAGACCTACCGATGCATCGAGGAGCTATAGCGGGCTCCACCCGTCACATATTAAGTCCAATGCATTCCCATATGAAAAGGTTTAAACATAACATAAACATTCGTATTAAAACTAGCATACGAAATGTCAATACTTTCACCATAAACTATGAATGGTATAAAAATATCACATCCACAGTCAAACATATCACAAAACCTTCAATACAATATAGAAGTTTTGTATCATAATAAATCAACTTCAAATAATCTTAAAATCCATCAAAGGATGTTGACATAGATGAAATCAAAATTCTTTTTAAAGAAATATCTCCTTTTATTTTGATTAAGATCCATATAAAATAAAACATTTTCTTTGAAAATATTCTTATAAGCTTGTAAGAGAAGCTTTGAAGATTTTATAACGGCGGAAAATAGCCGCACACGCCGTATAAGTTAAAAAAAACATTCTTACCTTAATTCATCAAAAAGGTTAAAAAGGACCTTGTTTTGAAAACGACGGAAAGATTCCTTTATAAACCTCTTATCAAAAGTCAAACAAGGGTATAAATGACTTTAACCCATATTCTTTAAATAATAAATATGTTTTGAAATACATTTCGAAGAAACATGGATGTGGATGATAAAGAAATCCCAGTAGATTATTACGTATAAACAACCTCGGATAATGAATAGATTGTAAAATAACCCTTACCTTGTACTTTTCCTTGGTTGGGGTAGGTTAACCTCCTGTATAATGGTGAAATAATTGTTATTAAATTATACAAGAATCATATATATTAATATGATATCATATATGATCTTTTAACATTGATTTGTTAATAATATCTTAGAATTATCGTCGTTTCGGGTGTTAACTTACTCATTTTCTTTTATATGTTTTGTTACATAAGCCATGTTTGTTTTATTTTATTCATATCCAGAATGATATCAAGTCCTTAAACATCATTTTTAAATCATCAAATGATAATTATACTTGAATGGATATGATGGAGAATGAATCTCATCGCGTTCGTGGAGACGGTAGTCCGTACGTACGCACGAGCGACAATATCATTCTTTTGATATTAAAATAATATATAAATGGATGGTATATCATATATACAGAATCATTAACATGTTATATTTATTATTTACATGAGTTACACATCATTATTATACCCATCCAAATAATAATATATTGAATAACAATTACACCACGACGTGGAGACGGTAAGCCGTACGTACGCACGTATGGTGACATGTTATTCAAAGGGTGGATAGAATACTGAATATGGTTGTACCATATTTATAATAACATCACAGTATATGTAAGATACTGGAGTTATTATTTTAAAATGGTAATAACAAAGAAAGAAGAAGTGGAAGAAGAAAGGAACTTGAAAAGGGGTGGTGAAAACATTACCTCTTCTTCGGGTTCTTCCTTTTGATTTGATCAAAAGGGCTCCTTAGGTTGGCTTTCTGATCAAAATAATGCCTCTAGGTTGTAGTTAGGGAAGTTGAGATAGTATTTGGGCAGGGTTTGGCCGAACCAAAGGGCTTTGAAGGTGTGAAGAAATGAGAAGGAGGAGTGCCCTTTTATAAGAGAGGTGAGGGGCACCTTTGGAAAAGCTAGAAATATTAATTTATAATAAATTCATATTCTGTTTATAATGGATCCAAAGTTTATTATTTAAATTTTAAGGTGGGTATGGGTCGAAAACAACTCAACCAATAGAATTTAGACAGGTTTGGGTCATTATATTAACCTTATCTTTAAGTATTAACTCTTAGTTAATTAGTTTCACTTTTACAATGTCTCTTTGTATTTTTATATTATATGGTTAATAAACTTACTATATACATCCAAGCGACCCCCAAGTGGTCCATTAATGATGAACCTATCATTATATAAGTCTCTTGGCCGAACCTTAGATTTTTATGAATTTAATATCAATTAATAATATAATATTGTTTTTAAGAACTCTTTTATGTCAATTTTGACACTATTCAATAGTTGATTTTTGTGAAACTCATAACGGATTGATTAATTCGAAAAAAGTCAATTAAATCAATCCTAATATATCATATTGTCCTAGAAAATTAGTTTAATTCATTAAAAGTTTCATATTATATTTATTTGGGTATTTATAATATCAATTAATTTAATTTTTCACTATTTTAGTAATTACTGCATCATCATTGTGTCATAAATAAAATAACTTATTTAATGTCTAAAAATTATAAATAAAATATCATTATTTATTAAATCTTTTTATCTTTCTAATGAATATTTATAATCTAAAATCCAACATATATAACCCTATGTAATAATTTTTTTTCTAAAAGATATATGCTTGTGTCATTTTTGTATTCATTTTAACTTAATTAAAATAAAGTGTCCCTATCACCTACAAGTGGAACCATGGGGTCCCAAAATAGACCTAAAGATTCCTATGGTCGAACATGTATCAACCAATAAGTCTAGGAAACGTTTTAGGGTAATTTAGTATTATTATAATATTATTTTTTAACCCTTATTTATCAGATTTACCCTTAACCATGGTAAATAAAATATTTACCACAGTAATTATTCAAAATGTCTAAAAATAAAAGTTACCTATTTACAAAATTTGGACATCCTGATTCCAAATATGGAATCCATTTTTCTAAATTCAAAACACAGAAGTGGCAGAAATTAATTTAAAATTAATTCCCGCTGTCAAAACAAAAAGCGTGTTTTTAAGAGATAATAACTATCAAAAGATTGACACTTGTTTATGTTCGGTATAATTGTAAAATTATGTCCAATGACCAACATTATATTAAATGGTAAAAATATATTCTAAATATACTTTAAAACCACTAAAATTCATAATTTATCACTATTAATTATTTCGATTAAAAAAGTTGTTTTTAATTAAAATTTAGTAATTTTCACTATTCATCAAAATATGAAAGTTATCCGAAAAGTACCAAAATTTCACCTTAGGCTAAATTAGATATTCCGAATCCAAAAATGAAGACCATTTTGAAATATAAAATATATATAATTTCAAAAATTAGGTATTACTATTCATAACGGCTAGTTTGATTGGTTGTGGTGTGTGTTAAAACTCAAGGTTGCGTACAACACACGCTACTGTATTATTCAAAGAAAGCATACCGTGGAAGCTTGGGATATTTCATTTTATATTTTTGATGTCCCCATTTAGTCAAAAAGTTTAAAATATTGTATTTAAAAAGGGTTCACTATTAAAAGTTGATAAAAGTGCAATACTGAAAATGAATTTGTTCTTGCATTATGTCTAAGATACTCATAATATGGAAAAATTATAAGGATTATATAAAGTTTAAAATTTAGTTAATACTATTCATAACCTCTTTTGAATGGCTTTTTGGTAATTCATGGTGCAATTGAACTTGGTGTTGTGTGTAGTGCAAGTTATTGAATTATTTTGAAGAAATAACACATTATGAATTCTTGGGGTGTTACAAAAATCTCAAAGCATGCTAAATCACGGCATACCCTCGGGTATCCTAGACAAATAGCTAAATAAGGGAAACACACCCATTGGGTGGCCCTAGATCAAGGCAACGATCCCAAACAGTAGTTATTACTTACTCATTAAGTTACCTATGCAATCCTAGGTATTTAATTAGTCAATTTTGTGGCCATACAACACCCCAAACAAGGGAACGTAGCACAATAGTACAAAAAATGCTCAACAGTTGGAATTAAATACCAGACCACCTACCTCGATCTCCACTGATCGATATATGTGAAAGACGACTACTGAATCATCTGTGAATGACGTAGATCTGGGATAAACGTTCACTCATTCAATCTCAAATAACTTCCCCTCAAGTACACGGCGTGTACTTTCCATTTTTTAACTTTTCCATTGGTGGCCACTTCCCATCGCATCACTGTTCATCTGTCGACATGATTACACAGCGTGTGTTTCTGAATACACGGTTTGTACTGTCACTCTGTTGGCAGCTACTCCCACCACCTTACTGTTCACCTGCTGACTAATTACACGGCATGTAAATACCAAGTACACGGCATGTAGTTAGTTTTTACACCCTTCATCACCGACAGGCCTGCACGCCCTGTGTACTCATCCCACAAATCCAAAGTACATGGTGTGTACCCACAAAATTTGGGATTTTACCCACATTTCCCTTTTTTTCTCAAAAACACATAAGGAAAAAGGGGAAAGGAAGAAACCCATACCTCAAGAATAAGAACCGAGTTCTTACATCATGCATATTCCCTCACTAGGAATAATGAACGGGTTTCACACTTCCATCGTGAATTGTACAAAGGAAGTTTGAACCTCATTCACACTTCCTCCAGAATTTTTAATTAAAAAAACATCAATATCAATAAATATAAGTACATATAAGAACATATTAATTAAAAAATCATCAATATGTATTAAATATCAATAAAATTAAATAAATAATAAAAAATGTATTAATTAAAAAATAATTAATATCTATAAAATATCAATAAATATTAGTAAATAATAATACATATTAATTAAAAATCATTAATATGTATAAGATATCAATAAATTTAAATAAATAAAAATACATATTTATTAAATAATCAAAATATTAATAATAGTGTCCATGTCCATTTTAATCATCAATTCTGATTCTTGGTGCACTACTTGTTCGCCAGTGGTGTTTATTCATTAATTTTTATAGTAGAGTCATACATCCAAATTTCATTCCAACTGATTATGTAAATATCTTAATATATCCACTTTATGTTACCAAACATATATTCCACTTCCTCACTTATATATTAATAAGAATTAAAAAGTTAAAGGGAAAAGGGTATCAGTTTATACTTAAGAAATGCGTCATCCATTATTTCACTCTAAATCTATGTGATCCATACTCAGTCTAGAAATTAGTAGGATTTGATTTTGGAATCAATGTTGTCCTCTACCAACTGATTATGATACCACAAGAAATGAGAACCCTTGTACTTATCATCAAGGGTAATCCAATTTTATTTTAGAATGAAGATATTAAATGAGATATGAAACTTTTATTGTAACAATCAACCTAAATATCAGGAACTCGCTTTAACAAACAGATCAAAATGTTCAAGTGAAATAAGAAGCATAAGCAGCCTTTGAGCGCATCCAAACTTCAAATTTTCTTATGTCGTTGATTAATTCAATTACAATCCCTTTCTATTGATTTTATTTTTTTAAACAAAGGAAGAGGAATTTATAAAAATATACCTCTTTCAATAACATGATCTTCCTTAACATTCTATAGTAATTAGATTTGATTATAATTGGTATACTAATTCTGGCAGTAATTTCATATTTCTTCATTTACCTCCCTGTCAAGGGAAACACTCATAAACATATTTATAATGGTGAATCTCTTCAATAATGATTTTCAATATGTTCCAATGTAGATAATAGACTAGAATTTGTCTTCAACTTATGATTGTCTGGATTTGAAAACTTATATAAATTCACCAAGAATGATCTTATTTTCAATACTTATTCTTCAGGATACCAAAAATATGATCAAAAAAATGATGATATATTCTTTAAACTTATTTGTCTGGGATATGCTAACACATTATTAAAATTCATCAATGATGACCCTCTTTTGTTATTTGTATTTGAAAACCAATTAATGAATCATTAAAGTATTATAACTTATTCATACTTGTGATCAAGAATTGATATCACTCACTGCTTATCATGTTCTCCCCCTAGGAACTTGGTTCTCCATCAATTCCATATATCATAAGAATAGACAAGGATTGTTTCTTATTTTAAAAGAATATCAAATCAATTTTTTCCATAATTTCTATAATTTTATCACCTTATGGAGGTATTTTAACCTTAAAATCCTCTTGTCAAGACTCTGAACCAGTAGAAAATATGTCCTTATTTTATAAATTATGAATATGTATCTTCTCAGAATTGGCTAAATGAACTTATAATTTCATACATCTCATATTGTGGCTTTTCTGATCTTCAATCATAATCACATACTCTTCAAAAATATCCATTATTCATTCAATTTCTTCTTCATGCAACATTTTTTAACAAAGATTCGTGTTCCATAATCTTATAGTATTTTACATCCAATTTCAAATCACTGAGATCAATAATATTTTTCAAGATTTATTCAACTTCACAGATCTTTTCATCCAGATACTTTTTGAATTAAAAATAAATAATATTTTTAATATTTATTAATTAATTTAAGAATACTGTTTCTTATACATGTATAAATAATAATGTGAAGTCTTATTATGAATATCGAATATTAATTATTGATTTTGGTAGATAATATGATAATAGTAAGTCACTTATTAAAAAAATAATAGAACTCTATAAATCATAGTAGTAAGGAACATACAACATGTATCATAAATCTAATTTCAACCTAATCTACACCTCTAGCATAGATGCTCCTCTGCCCCATAGCCAGGCGTATAATGGATGTGTCCAGAACATGTCTGTTTATTTCTCTGCTCTGGAGTACGATGCTCCTGTATATTATCATCGGAACCCACCACCACATCCTCTTGTGTGATAGGTAGTGGATGTATAGTATCCACACCTTTACCTTGGATTGCCTCTAAGGATAGTGGATGATGGCTGGAAAAATCTCCAACATGTAAAGAAGATGGTTGATGTGATGTGGATGTCTATATAGTAGGGAGTAATAAATCATTCGACTCGGTCTAGTCAATGTCTATATATTCCTCTAACTGTGACTGAGAAGCTGGAGGTGGATCTGACTAATCATGATGAACACCCTCCTCTTATGGAACAACAACATCCATAATAGGGTCATCACCCCTGGTGCATCTACATCAGGCTCAACAGGATTCTCAGCCTCATCATCATGTGGTGGATCAAAGAAAATTTCATGACAAATCTCAATCATCGAAGGAACTAACTCTACCATAACCCTAGGAAAATATGACTACTCAAATGCACCTCCCTCAACTGGATCATACATGTGAAGTAAATGAGGGATATGATCATCCGGTAAAAACAAATTTCATTGTAAAGTAATGTTAATAAAAAATTGTTGAATAGTGGAAGGAAGAATGTATACCAACTAATGAAATCCCAATCTATATCATTTCATAAATATGACTAGGGACCTACAGTACCATGACACATAATCCAGCTGATCTAATAAATAAAAACTTACTCTCCCCACCCCTCATAACTAGGACTCTTATCATCTATTCCATAGATCAATATATGTGGCATGGTATCTCCTCAGATCAAAGTTTCTCTTCCCTAAAATATTTGGGAATGCGGTGAAGCTAACTAATTGGGAGGGTCAAGAATAGGCTAAAGGAATCCAAATTGGATCATAACTCTATCATCCTGATGCCACTCGATAATATGAAAATGAATTAATGAAATCATGGAGGATCCAGTAGCAAAATCGTCATACAATACGGTGGAAGACTCTGGATGATATCATCTGTATATGGAATCCATGTAATCTGAAAGAAAAAATGGATAATCAATTAATAATTGAAGATATGTATAGTAAAGAATAAATATTTAATAATATAAATATTAATCACCTACTTCATCTGGTTGAAGATTTTCCAATATAAGTTTGTATGCATGGACATCATGTCCGGTGGAATTTGAATGTTGATGTGCCTGACTCCACCTGTAGATAAAATTTTTATAGTTACATTTCATAATAGAAAGTTATACAATTAATTTAGACATTTGAAGGAAGGAATAACATTTCATCATCCACACAGATCCTCTGCTACAATGTCAGCAAGCAATGGCGCATGAGCATGTGGATCTAAATGATAGATGTGCTCCATTACCCACATCAGTAGAAGAGCAATGCATCCTTTGATTTACATATTATGAATGTGACATGTGTTTTATAGCACCCTATATGTATATTATATACAATAAGACCCCCAGCTATGTTAGCCTGCCTCGTCCAAATCCTCTAGAAAAGGTAAATAGATCTGATAAATAAAAGTAGGGAAGTAATAAACAAAAAGTATGCCACCGATCAGCCTCAAAATATATGAATGTGAAAATCGTAGCACAGTGATCTCATCAACATCATCTATTAGATGTGTGAAGTGATGGTATAACTAGGGCATGCGTAATCTACCACCGACGATGAACCTGCCATCATCATGGACCACTATGGCTAGTAATCTATGTACAATCTCGAATCAATCTACTCCAACTCATCCTATCACAGATACACCATCGATGGGGAGGACCAAAGTAATGGACACATCCTGTAGGGTAATAATCATCTCCCCCTCTCTAAAATGGAATGTGTGTGACTCTATCCTTCATCTCTCTACGATCATAACAATGAGCTAACAATCAAAAAAGGTGAAGTCTCACATCGCTACACCATAGAATCCAGCATGACAAAGTTGGGGGATGGTAGCGGGAGGTGGTGTGGCATGATAAAAATGATGAGATCTACGTACACTCAAAGTAGGAATAGAACATCCCTCTAAAACCATTTTTGAGACATGATCAGCCTAGGATATGAGTAATGGAGGACTTTTCATCTACACAAATCATATCATTTTTGCTTTTTATAGTGAATTTTAAAAAATTGTAAACTAATTTGAAAAAAAACTACAATAATAAAAATAAGGTAGAAAATATTTGTGGGTAGGGTTGTTGGTTTAGGTTATGAATATCTTATTTTATTGATCTATAATGAAGTTTAATTGATTATAATTTTTTTATATAAAGGAGCAGTTATGAGAATCATGCATTGTACATGTGGAAGCATGATATATTCATTTTCATTATATGTTTATTTTTTTAATATTTATAGTATCAAAAAATTCATTATGATAGAATACAGAAATGAGACAAACCAAAATTGAAATATTTAAGAAATAGAACAAGTTGGAAATAAAAGTATTTATTACTGAAATACCCACATATGAAACAAAATATACACATTCATGATAAAATACACAAACTCAATCATGGATGATGGGAGGTGGAGATTTATCCTAACAAGTGGAGACATCTCTTATGAGTATGTCCTTTTGCATGAAAAATATTGCATCATAGTCCTCCTCCTCATTGTTGAGCTCAATTTATCTCATTTCTAATTCGAGTTGACTTTGGTCTTCCTCAGGGGGGAAAACTGGTAGTATGAATCCAATAATTTAAAAAACAATAGAAATTGAAAAAAATATAAATGTAAACAAAACCAACTTTAAAAACCTGGAAGTATCAGGGTTGATAGTCAGCTGATCAGCAGGAAATGGGATAGAATGAAAGTCACCAACAGATATCCAATCTTCACTATAATAGCCAACCAAATCACTCATGTGATATAATTGGTCAGCATAGGGCTCCCATGATATATTTACCAAAGCACAAGCTACAATAACATGTGCACATAGAAATCTCAATGCATGAGAGTTTCCAGAATCACAATACCTGTTATAAAACATCACCACAAGCACTCAACCATTGGTGCATGTTGTGCGGTCATAGCACTCTCTTACCTAAAATCTTCTTTTTTCCCATTCAAAGGTTACAACACTCCATATTGAATTCTCATTCGATATCTGATCAATGTCACTTTGGAAATGTTAAGTAAAATGCATTCTATTTTCCATCCTCTGATAGGCCTTTTGGGATCGATCAACAAAGTAGTGCACACATCAATAATATGTATCTTGGACTAACCCTGTGATCTGGAGTTTTTCTACACCCTTGAGGACCCCATTTATTCATTCCACTATATTTCTCGTCATATGGGAATATCTCCTACCACCATCATATGTTAATGGCCATTTTTCCTTTGAAATATCCCTCATATATTCATACACATCTTCATTTGACCATTGAATCTATTCAATATTTTGATCAAAACTTTCTGGTTGGGGATCATATATTGAAACCATAAAAGAATAATTTATTAAAAGGGATATTAAATTTTCTTCAAAAAAGTAAGATTAGAATAACATACCCAACCTAAGGATAACTTTCTTTATTGCCTCATCTCTGAGATTATTATGCACATTACTTGCAATATGTATAATGAAATATTGATGATAAGCATTCGGATTAGTCCATGAAACCCCATCACTATTTATGGACTCTATAATCACTCGATAGTGATCAGATATCAAACCCACGCCTAGTTTTGTGTGACATGAATGCATACCGATGCTAAAACCAGCTCCAAAATTCAAAATTTTCCATTTCAACAATAGTGAATGCAAGTGTTAGAGGAGAACGATTACCATCTTGTGTGGCAGCAATGAGTAGAACACATGAATGCTTGTTATAAAATAAATTGTCATCAATCTGAATAAATTGTATACAATAGGGAAAAATAGTGATGCATGGCCTGAATTCCCTCCCAAAAAATCCTATTGAACTTAACCTTTGATCGATCAACTCGATGATTGGGGGACACATACTCAATAGTGTCCAAATGATAAACAATTTCATTATTGAGAGACAAAAATTCAATAAGTTGTGACAACATTTCATAAGATTCATCCTAATCACCATACACTTGTATAATTGCCTTCTGTTTTGCATTCCAATCTTTGTTGTAGGATATATTATAGTTAAAAAACGATTTAATTCTTTCCTAAACAAGGGAAATAGGAATGTCCTGACATGTTCGTATCATCTCAAAAATAATTGTTGATATAAACTCTGCATCAAGTGAAGAGTGATCCTATGACAATCTTGGATGCACACAAGTGTGTCGGCCTTCTAATTTGGCTATCTTCAAACATGAAAAAAAATTATCATATATTTCCCTTAATTAGAATTTACATTCTGGTCCATATTTTTCACATCAAATGAGATATTTTGTCTTCTTCAACCCATTAACCACATATGTGAAATGCCTCACTATGTGGTACTACTTTATCACATTTTTCATGGAAGGTTTACTTTCAAACTTTATCCCGACATAGATGGAGTCATCATTTAATATACATCTAGTCACTATAATTCTAGGGAATTTAGAAGATGATTTAATGATATCCCAATCAAACTGTTGTTCATGTGACATTCCTTCAACGAAGGAACTCAATACTAAAGGATTATTACCACTAACTAGTGGATGTTGTGGATACATGTATCTCATAGGAATCTTAGAAAGTTCATTTCCCATATCACACTACCGTAGATACCTCTCTCTTAAAGGTACCACAAAAATTTCATTCCCTGCATCACCCTCACCCACAACATCTCTTGATGCCTTAGCAGATTCTTCTTCCGTGGATAAACTTTCATTCACTATATTAGTAATACACAAAGGGATTTCATCTACATTTTCTTCCAAATTCTGATCATATTCTTCATAATTATGTTTTAAAACATGATTCATTTGAGAATGATGTAATAAATAAGACTATTGTGAAGGACCGACTTTGATAGAGCTCACAAAACATGGTTCTTTAGTCATCGGTTACACTACATTAATATCAAAAATAACCACATACAATTCCATCAAACAATTAGTACATTGTTTCCTAAATAAAAAAAATGTATCCATCCAATCCTCACCATCAACCAAAGGGTACTCAGTGTTCCATAAACATTTAGGATATTGAATATATCGATATGTTTTTAAAGTAATTAATTGATTAGCCCTCAGTTTTAACCAACTATGAATCTTATTACGAACTTCATCCAATGTTAGACAACCATGAATATTTTCCACTCTTGCAGGTGGAAAACTATACCTAAAACCCTGTTCAGTATAAATTACCTCACCATTTTAATATATTTGCGCAGACATGATTACCTAGAAAAAAATAATTAATAAAATATTATATACTACATCAAAATTTTAAATTATTTAAATTTGTTATGATTAAACAATTGACTTAATCTTGAGACTTTTTCTTTGTATTGGTTTATCATTATTGAGACACAGTGATAGTGATATTATTACGAAAGAAAATCTAATATAAATTTATATATTTTTATACCACTTATCAAATATTTCATCAACTACCAGTCTCCTTTCAAATAGAAATGCCTCTTGTCGAACGCCTCTTGTGGAGTGCTTGTTCGCGAACGCATCTTCAGGGAAACCTCTTATCAATCACCTTTTAATTAAAAATTTACTCAAAAGCATGTGAGGGGTTCGAGGGGTATGAAATATATCACTTCTTTTAAGTGGACACGTAGGTCCTTACATACTTAGTGATAGATGACTTACAGGTCATCAATGCAGAAATGAAATTGTAATTATTACAAATTATATTACCACATACACAAAAAAAGACAAGCAATTTAAATTATGCATTGGTCGGTCATCTCAAGATCATCCATCACACAATACTCTTAACATGTTTTTTGATATAATAATTATGTTCTACATATTATATAACTTTTTCCTATTACTAAATGAAATATATATTTAATATATATACATGTTTTCCAAAATTTTAACATTTCAATTAGTATGTATATATTTATATATATTTAATAATAAAATTTGAAAATTTTAATTAAAACTAAAATAACTTACAATTACATACAATCATTACAATATTGAACACTTATGTTATTTTCAATTCTCTAAAATTGCATATATATATATATATATATATATAATATAACATTTTTTGTCATTCTACTACTTTCCAAAATATAAGTAAATATATTTTCAACTTTATTATATGAATTAATAATTATTTATACATAATATTATTTAAATTTATTGATTAAAATTATTATTAGTAGTAAATAAAAGTAATTTAATTTACACTTAGATAAAAACAATTAAAATAATATAAACTTATTTTAATTTCAATTTAATAAAATTGTATATATATATATATATAAATGTTTTGTCATTTTTTAACTTAAAATTTTTAATTAATTATATTTCATACTTTATTACTTCAAATAATAATTATTTATACTTAATATAATTTAAAATTATTATTTATATAAAATATCTTTCATACCATTAACAAAAAAATTCAATATATTTTTTAATAAATTTAAAGATGATACTTAATATAACAAATGTTATTTAATAAATTATATAACTAGTGTATATAATATTATAATTTAAATTAATATTACTTTAACAATAACATATTTTATATACATACAAATATATTCAACCCGACATTTAAACTAAAAATATATGCATTTTTAAAAACAATTTTATATCCCTAATGTATAGAATATTATAATTTAAATTAATATTACATTAAAAATAATATATTTTATATACATATAAATATATTCAACTCTCTATTTAAATTAAAAAAAATATACATTTTTTAAAAGAATTTTATCTCCCTAAATATAAATTAAATTTTAGACACACCATATTTAAATTTCCTTAACATTCAATATGAATTAATACAAAAAACAACAATTAATTCAAAAATTAAATCACAAAAAATACATTAATTTATATATTCATACATGCATCAATACATATTAAATATGTAAGGACCCGGATTTTCTATGTAAATTTGTTTTTAATTATATGGAATTATTATTAGTCTGCCAAAATTGATGGAGCCTGATTCTGAGGCCCGGTGTGCCCATAATCAATTTTTAAACTCTTTTTAAGGTACATTCAGTAAACGTGCGGGCGGAAATTTCTATCTTTTGAACCGGTGCTCAGATTAAAAATCTGAGGATACCGTTGAATCTGTAGTGCTGAGATTCGCTTCAGGGAGGCTTCACTTTGACCGTAGTAGGTCGGGTGAAAAAGTTAATTTTGTAGACTTTTGAAAGATTAATAAAATAACATGTTATTTTATTTTATTCTTTTTTCTCCAGTGGATGAGCAACAGTGGTGGTACAAACAACAAGTCACGCCATTAAATGGATTGACTCCCCTTTATTCTAGTAATTGCACCATCGGAATTTGGAAGGTTCATTAATTAAATGAACCCCATTAATTCCACATGTGTTACTCACCCTCCACCTCTCATATTTATATGGAGATCAAGGTGAAGTGTTGTCATGGCTTCGACAAGCAATGAAAATTTGGAAAAGTACCACGATGCCAACCACTTGGAGGACGAGACCGGTTTCAGCGAGTGGTGAAGAGCGCCACCGAATCATGAACCGATGACAACGACAAAGGTGGTTCCATCGATCATCATCAGCGAACGTCTCTTCCAAGTAGAGGGTTTATTTTGAAGTTGTCTTTCATGAATTAAATCCTCTCACACTTGTGATCATATTAACACAGAGGGAGCGGCCCAAATGAACAAGGCTTGGACCCTCCACCACTTCACTCATGCTCCATTTTTGGGAACGGTTCCCTCAGATTGATGACAATGCGAAATACTGGTTCCTGCTATGATAGTGGCAGCACGGGAGAGCCGTAGGCGTAGATGACACCAAGAATGGACATCGGAGCACATTCGGTGACCCACAGAAGAAATCGTCGGTGCACCATGTCAGTGGAAACCGGCGGTGGCAGGAGGAGACCCACAGAAACCATCCACGGGCGGTGGAAAGCGGTGTATGACGACGTGATGCGGTGGTCGAAGGCGACCAACCGAGCTGGCTGCACGAGACAACGGCGGCACCAACAGGTGCCACTGGCGGTAGCAGCTGCGGCCAGTAGGCTGCGGCATGAGGGTGGGGCAAGACCCCCCACCGCGCCTCGCTGGAGAAATCCAATCGGACAAATGGCAGACCATGTCAGGCAGTGGTGTAGCGCCCCACCGGCTGGGAAAAATGTCCCCACAACTATAGGGCCAATAGAGTAGTTGGTCCACCTTTTGGTGGATCGGGTCGGACGCGGTCCGGATAAGGGTCAGACCCGCCCAGCGGTCCGACGGGACAGTGTGGGTGGGCCGATCCCCACCCGGCGGGCCGGGCTGCCCCAACAGGCCAGACTAGTGGAACCAGGCAGACCCTTAATGGGTTGAACTCGGGCGGGATTAGGTAGGCCCTAGGACCTGTTTCGTTAGATCGGTCAGACCGAGTCGGACCGGGCCCAGACCCAACCGGCCCCTGAATAAATAAACACCCATAACTAGTGAACTAGGTGTCCGGTTGACACACTGTTAGTGGCATTGGGACCCCATTTTGGTAATAGGTCTATATGGTATATTCCAGAGGGCCCAACCAAGCCTGGCTGAACTGTGATGTGATCGCCCCCGTTTCACAGAAAGGGATAAAATATACAGAACGGGCGTCTGATTGACGCGCTGTCAGTGGAATAAGGGCCCTTGTGAAAAGGAGGCCCTTTGGATATACTCTAAGTGAGTTTTGACAGAGTTTGACCTGTGACCTAGGTTGGATCAGACATAAATCCAACTGGGATATTTTTACAAAAGTGTCCATATCTCACAGACCGGGCGTCCGAACTACGCACCATCTATCACGTTTGGACCCCTATGACGGGGTGGTCCCTTGGGTATACTTTTTTTGGGACTTCATACCAGTTGAAATATGACTGATGGATTTTGGAGCGGTTGTCCCAGAATCAATCATGTTATGAGGGGGAATCTAGTGGCTGGTTGTGACATGAAGAAAAAGAGCGACCAATGCGGGTCAGCATCAGAAACTCTAGAGTGGGATGATCTAGTTGTACGACCAATCATTCCTACCTCTATACTGGTGACCCTATTTAGATCAGCATCATAGCAACCTTGTGTGGATTAGCATTATAGAAACCCAGTGTGGATCAGCATTTTAGAGACCCTGTGTAAATTGGCATCATAGAAACCCTATGTGGATCATAATCATAGAGCCCCTGTGTGGATATGCATCATAGGGACCCTATGTGGATCATCATCCTAGTGACCCTGTGTGGATCATAATTCTAGCAACCCTGTGTGGATCAGAATAGCATGACCCAATGAGGACCCACCTTACAATGGCCCATTATAGAACAACGACTCCCGTCCAAGAGTATATTGATAATAGAACAACTTCTTGTGGATTAGTGGAGGAACTTCTAAATTTAATAAGATGATATAGCTTAAAACTAATCATCTGTATTCCTAATCTCTGAGTTGTATACATGGTGTGAGCTGACTATTGTTTTGTGCTTTGTGATTGAGGTCTTTCCTTGTGGTTTTCCCTCTGTAGAACTCTGGGAGACCTTTGGGGGTCTTGGGGTCTCTATTGAGTATTGTTATACTTACCCCTACATGGGCTTCTCCCGCACCTTGTTGTGTCTTGTGTAGATAACGAGAAGTTGGGCTGAGAATTGAGGGAGCCTAGACCAGGCGGTACATAGAGGTGATGGGCTAACATGGAGTGCTCTGGAGACAATTTGTACCTACTCTACAGGTAGGATCCTCGGTGGATGATCCAGGAGTTTTTTTCTCTTTTCAGTTGTACTTGTACTTTTCTTTTGGGATTGTATTTCGGCCCTTTACTTTCAGTACACTTTTTACAACAGTAGTTTACTTCGTGGTTGCTTCTTGTTGTGTTCTTGGTTTGTGTGTTTTTATAGGTTTAAAGGCAATTCCTTCCCTTTATTAGGAAACTCCTTTTCTGTGCTAGTCTCCAACACCTGGCCTATGGAAGTAGGGCTTAGGGTAGTCATGGAACAGGCCCTGGGGGACGGGTCGTGACAATGTGGTATCAGAAAAGTCGGTTCTACCAAAGAACTTGGACTTTGATATTTTAATAGAAAAATAGTGTTATGTTTTTGAGTGTGGATTTCCATTTAGGGATTCCAGTGTTGGTGCGGTGGCCGATATATCCATACACTAGGATCCTGAATTCTGATTTCCGATTAGGTGCATGAAAACACTGATAGCATGTATTTTGGAAGTGTTTTATTTTTTATCTCCATGATTCAGCTCTTCAGGAATAACTTATTGACCGTGGCACACATGTTTCCTTTCAAGATGCCACCACAAATATAGCCATACAGGATTCCTGAGAGAGTATACAATGATGTCCCACCAAGCGATGAGGCTTTAGTGTAGGGCCCTCTTATGGTGATAGTACCATCGGGTGGTGTACCAGCAGAACCACTAGCCATTGGGCGGGCATTACCACCAACCCTACCAGTAGATGGTGCACGCGAACTGAGCGTGTTGCATGAGTTTCAATAGAAGAGCCCTCTGAGGTTCCAAGGTGAGACGGATCTACAGGCGACTGAGGACTGGTTGGAGGTTGTGCCCAGAGTTTTTTGCCGGGTTGGGACACCAGCCGACCAGATGGTGATCTTGTCTGCTAGTCTTTTCCAAGGAGTAACAGGGAGATATTGGAGCCTGAAGGTTTAGATACACAACGAGGAAACCCTCACTTGTGAAGATTTCATGGAACTCTTCAGGGCAGAGTTCGTTCAAGATACTCAATGCTCTATGCAAATAAAGGAGTTTCTACACTTACAGCAAGGCAGCCTGAATGAGGTCCAGTACTCGACAAGGTTCACCGACCTCTTGCACTACTCTATCAACATGGTGCAGTACCCTTTCTTCAGGGCACGAACCTTTGATAAGGGACTGTGACAGGAGATCATAGATTCGATAGTATCTCTCAGCATCCTGATGCATGCTAGAGTGATAGAGAGAGCACTCTTAGTAGAGAGATTCTTTGCAGAGCAGACATTGATAGTAAGACCCACCATCGGGCGACACATAGTACAGTCTTTTGTCACTGGTTATAGGAAGATGACACAGAGTTCCAAGAAGACCAGACCTTCTAGTGGACCACCCTAAGACGTAGGGTCGGAGGTGTGAGGCTCACGAGGTAGAGCAGGCCAGCAGAGGAGCAGGAAATGCTTCACATGCGGCAATCAGGGTCACATGGCTCGCGATAGCCCGACCAGCTGCACTGGCAACCAGTAGATGGTAGAGGGACCACTGAGGCAGAGGCATAGATTCGAGTGAGGATATCTTCATAGTGGAACACATGGAAGAAAAGTATTTCGTGCAGTAGGTAGTGGATGATGGTTCGAGGTTCTACTACCACCACCTCCAAGTGGTCCACCCCGACCACAGGGAGCATATAGATAGGGATGAGCTCAGATCCAGGTAGTTGAGTCCTATGACCATGGCACTCTAGAGGTGATTCAAGGTACAATATGTGTCTATTCCACCCTAGTTTCAGTACTTATAGACATAGGTTCCAGTCACTCTTTCATTTCCATGAAACTCGTTCGGATCTAGGAGATTCGGATATAGTATTTGGCTCGATCCTTGCAATTAGAGACTCCTACAGGAGAATATTCGATGATTACACACTAGTGCTGACATTGTGATGTTACTCTTGGAGGTGAGAGCTTCAGTTGGGATCTACAAATAGCAGTTTTGAGGCCTTATAATTTCGTCTTGGGTATGGATTGGATATCCACAGTCCATGCTTAGATTGACTATTTTAGGTGCAAAGTGCAGTGTGTCTATGAGGATGGGATCAAGTTTACTTTAATCAGTGAGAAGTAAACCTTTACAGCACAAGATGGACTTACTTGGAGGAGGGTGCAACGGATCACACATCAGTTGGCTAGCCTTAGCCTCGGAGCAGTTGACGTGAGGAGTCTGAGATATCCTATAGTGGTGGACCAGTATGCTAACGTCTTTACTGATGATGTTCTGGGACTACCTCCATGCATAGATGTATACTTTTATATCAACCAATACCTCAGGACTGCCCCGATATCTACACTAGCATATCGGATGGCTCCCGTGGAGCTACAATAGTTACGGGTATAGCTGGAGGACTTACAGAGGAAGGGGCTTTTAAGGCCCAGTGTTTCCCCATGGGCAGCCCCGATTTTGTTCACTAAGAAGTCAGATGGGAGTTTGAGGCTCGGTGTGGATTATCAGTTCCTAAACCTAGTGACCATGAAGAACAAGTATCCACCTCTGAGGATTGATGATCTTTTCAATCAGTTTAAGGGAGATCGTTGGTTTTCGAAGATAGACCTCAAATCACGATATCATCAGCTCAGGGTACGAAATGAGGATGTGTAGAAGATGGCCTTCAGATGTCGGTTTGGCCACTATGAGTTCTTGGTTATGCTATTCAGTGTGACCAACGCCCCTTCAGTGTTCATGGGACTCATGAATAGGATCTTCCAAACACACCTCGATCACTTTATGGTGGTCTTCATTGACAACATTTTGATATACTTTTTTTAGGAGGAGGAGCATGCCCCGCATCTACAGATAGTCTTGGATACACTCTGAGATCACAAGATTTATGGAAATATCTCAAAGTGCCAGTTCTAGATATGGGAATTCCACTTTATGGGGCACATTATCTCAGAGGCTGGAGTTGCAGTGGATCTAGAAAAGATAGAGGTAGTGCTTTCTTGGGATCCACCCAGGATTGTGACTGAGGTGCGGAGTTTTCTGGGATTGGCAGGGTACTACTGTAGATTTGTACCTAACTTTTCCAGAGTTGCGACACCCTTTTTAGCGGTAATGAAGAAGGGACAGCCCTTTGTATGGGAGGAGAAATGCCAGTAGAGTTTTCAAGAGCTGAGGCAGAGACTGACGAGTGTCCCCATCTTGAGGCTACCAGAAGAGGGTGTTGGGTATGTAGTCTACTGTGATGCGTCTGGGACCAGATTTTGATGTGTCCGGATGTAGGAGTAAGCAGTGATCACTTATGGTTCACGACAGTTGAGACAGCATGAGTAGAACTACGCTACCCATGACCTAGAGTTACCAGTAGTGGTCTTCGCCTTGAAGATGTGGGGACACTACTTGATGGGATAACGTTTTATATTCTACTCTGATCACAAGAGTCTCAGGTATATATTCTCATAAAAGGACCTAAACCTAAGACAGCGACGATGGCTAGAGTTCCTCCAGAACTATGACTTTGAGATAGTCTATGCTCTTGCAAAGGGGAACGTAGTAGCAGACGCACTCACCAAGAGGTATGGTCTACAGTTTCTGAGTGAGGCGATAGAGTAGATAGTCGTGTTGTAGATATTCTTTGTGGATAGAGATGGAGCAGCTTACCTCCATTCTATGACTGTCACTCCCCCACTTCTTCAACTAGTTCGAGAGGCATAGCTTGGGGACATTAACTACGAGGCTCGACGTGCTTAGATATCCACAGGACAGACACCTGATGGATTTTATGATTGTGGGGAGAACTTCATTCTCTTCATAGGACGCACAATGGTCCTGGTGGATCTACGGGAGGAGGTGTTGAGAGATTTACATATGTCCCCTATGGTGGTACATCTTGGTGTGGTGAAGATGTACCAGGACCCTCAGCATCAGCAATAGTGGCCAGGGATGAAGAAGGTAGTGGTAGAGTTTGTTTCACGATGCCTCACTTTTCAGTAAGTGAAGGCTGAGCATTAGGTACCCTCTGGCTTAGCGCAGCCACTTGAGGTACCGGAGTGGAAGTGGGGTGGTATATCCATGGACTTCGTGACAGAGCTACCATGTATGTCCAGGGGCCACAATTCCATCTAGGTGATCATTGACTTAATCACAAAGTCATCCCACTTCTAACCTATCTGAGAGTAGGGATCAGTAGAGGTCATGGGACACCTCTACATACAGAAGATTTTACGGCTTCATGAGGTTCCATCATCGATCGTCTCATATCACGACACACGTTTTACATCCTTATTGTGGAAGGGATTATAGGCGGTTTTCTGAACTCAGATATGTTTGAGCACTTCCTTTCATCCATAGATAGAAGGTCAGACGGAGCGGACTATTCAAACACTGGAGGACATGCTTCGTGCTTGCGTCCTAGATTTTTTCCATAGTTGGGAGGATCACTTTCCCTTGGTAGAGTTCATATATAACAAAATCTATAACCCGACCATCAGTATGGAACCATTTGAGGCTTTGTACGATCAACCATGCAGATCACCTCTATACTGGACAGACCTGGGGGAGTCAGCACATATGGGTCCAGAGTTGGTACGGGCTACCACTAAGAAGGTACAGATCTTCTAGGATTGAATGAACACTAAATAGAGTAGACATAATTCTTATACGGAAAGGAGATGGAGACATTTGGAGTTCAAGGAGGGATACCATGTCTTCCTACGGGTCTCACCTCGATGAGGTTTGTGGAGATTTGGTCAAGGTGGCAAGCTATCTCTGAGGTTTATCAGACCATTTCAAGTTCTCAGTAGAGTTTTCAAGGTGGTTTATTGCCTAACACTTCCCCCACAAATGCATCGGATGCATGATTTTTTCCACATGTCACAACTGAGGAAGTACGTTCATGATCCATCGCACATTACTGACTCGTGTGAGCTGTAGATTGATGATGGGATGACTTTTACGGAGGTTCTAGTGGAGATTGAGGATCAACATGAACAGGTCCTACATGGACAATCGATACCTCTGGTGCGTGTTCACTTGCAGCACGGGGACCTCCAAGAGATCACATGGGAGTGGGAGGCTCAGAATCATGCTCAGTACCCCCATTTGTTTCTTTAGTCTATGTTGTGTCTTTTGGGGACAAAAATCCCTAAGGTGGTGAGAATGTAAAGACCCCTATTTTCCATGTATTTTTTTTAATTATAAGGAATTATTAAAAGTTTGCAAAAAATTACAGTGCGTGATTCTGAGGCCCGGTGTGCCTGAAATTAATTTCTGAACTTTTTTTAAGGTATGTTCAGTAAATATGCAGGCGGAATTTTCTATATTTTGAACCAGTACTCGAATTAAAAATCAGAAGGCACCGTTGAATCTACAGCATTGATATTCGCTTAAGGGAGGCTTCACTTTGACTGCAGTTGGTCGGGTGAAAAAGTTAATTTTATGGTATTTTGAAATATTAATAAAATAACATGTTATGTTATTTTTTTTCTCCGGCAGATGAGTGGTGGTGGCAGGACCAATGACACATCAAGATGTTAAATGGCTTGACTCCCCTTCATTCTTGTAACTACACCATTGGAATTTTTAAGGTTCATTAATTAAATGAACCCCATTAATTCCACGTGCGTTACTCACCCTCCCCCTCTTTTATTTATATGGAGCTCGGGGTGGAGTGTTGGCATGGCTTCACCAAGAGATTAAACTCGAGAAAAGTACCACGATGCCAACCACTTGAAGGACGAGATCGTTTCTACGAGTGGTGATGAGCGCCACCGAATCATGAACTGAAGACAACGATGAAGGAGGTTCTGTCGATCATCGCGAGTGAATGTATCTTCCAGGTAGGGTTTTATTTTGAATTTTTCTTTGAAAAATTAAATCCTCTCCCGCATGCTATCACATTAACACGGAGGGAGCGGGATAAATGAAAAAGGCTCAGATCCTCTGCCACTTTTCTCATGCTCCATTCTTCGGGAACAGTTTCCTCAGATTGATGGCAACGTGAAATAGCGGGTCATGCTATGATGGCGGTAGCACAGGAGATCTGTAGGCATAGACGGCACCAAGAATAGACCCCAGACCACGTCCGGTGACCCACGGAAGAAATCATCAGTGTGCCATGTCGGCAGCAGTTGGTGGTGGCTAGAGGAGACCTACGAAAACCGGCTACAGGCGCTGGAAGGCGGCACACGAGGGCACGTTGCAGTGGCTGAAGGTGGCCAGCTCAAGCTGGTGGCATAGGACAAGGGCGGCGCACGCAGGCGCCGCCGACAGCAGCAACGGCGGCCAGCAGGTTGCAGCAGGAGGGTGTGGCATGGCCCCACGCTGCACTGTGTTGGAAGAATTGGGTCGGCCAAACGGATAACCCTATCATGTGGTGGGGTAGATCCCCACCGGCTGGGTCAAATGGCCCTGCAATCGCGGGGCCAATGGAGAAGGCGGTTCGTCTTCTGGTGGACCAGACTAGACGCGGGCCAGACGAGCGGGCCGGACCCGCGGCCCAACGGGCCAGGGCGGGTGGGCTGACCCCAACAGGCCAAACCTAGTGGAACCGGGCCGACCCTTAACAGGAAGGACCCAGGTGGGGCCAGGTAGTACCCAGGACCTATTGCATCGGACTGGAGTCAGGCCGACTCGACCGGGCCCAGACCAAACCAACACCCGAATAAATAAACGCCAGTAACTCATAACCAAGGTGTCCGGTTGACATGACATCTTTGGATTTGGGACCCCTTTTTGGGAAGTGGTCCCTATGTCATATTCTAGCGAGCCTAGCCGAGTCGGGCTAGACTGAGGTTTGATTGTCCTCGTTTCATAGAAAGAGATGTAACTAACAGACCGAGCATTAGATTGATGCGTCGTCTGTGGAATAAGGACCCTTGTGACAAGGTGGTCCTTTGGAGATACTCTAAGTGAGTTTTGACAGAGTTTGACATGTGACCTAGGTTGGATCAGACCTAAATCAAACCGGGCCATTTTTACAAAAGTGCACATATCACACAGACCGGGCGTCCGAACGATGCATTGTCTATCGCGTTGGGGCCCCTATGCCGGGGAGGTCCCTTGGGTATAATTTTTATGAGACTTCATACTGGTTGAAAAAAACTGATGTCTTGAGGAGTGGTTCTCCAAGATTCAAGCATGTTATGAGGGGGAATCCAATGTGTGGCAGTGACATGAAGAAGAAGAGAAACCAATGCTGGTTAGCATGAGCAACTCGAGAGAGGGATGATCTAGTTGTACGACTAATCATCCATACCTTTGTACTAGCGACCCTATGCGAATTATCATCATAGTGACCCTGTGTGGATCAGCATTCTAGTGACCCTATATGAATCAGCATTCTAGTGACCCTGTGGGGATTAGCATCATAGCGACCACGTGTGGATCAGCATCATAGTGACCCTATGTGGATCAGCATCATAGCGACCCTGTGTGGATCAGTAATAGCATGACCCGACGAGGACCGGCCTTATAGTGGTCCGTCATGGAATAATGACTCACGTCAAAGAGTGGATTAATAATAGAAGAAATTCTTGTGGATTATTTGTGGAACTTCTAAATGGAATAAGATGATATATCCTAATAATAATCATCTATATTCCTAATCTCTAAGTTGTATACCTAGTGTGAGATGACTATTACTCTGTGCTTTATGATTGAGGTATTGCCTTTTGGTTTTTCTTTTTTAGAACTCTGGGAAACCTTCGGGGGTCTCGGGGTCCCTACTGAGTATTATTATACTCACCCCTACATGGACTTCACCCACACCTTTTTGTGTCTTGTGCAGATGATGAGCAGCTAGGATGAGACTTAAGGGAGCCAGGACCAGGCAATACACAGAGGAGATGGGCTGACGTGGAGTGCTATGGAGATGATCTATACCTACCCTTCAAGTAGTATCCTCGATGGATGATCCAGGATCTGTTTACTCTTTTTAGTTATACTTGTAATTTTCATTTGGTCTTGTATTCCGGCCCATTTGCTTTCAATACACTTTTTACTATAGTAGTTTACTTCCTAGTTGATTCTTGTTGTGTTCTTGGTTTGTGTGTTTGTATAGGTTTCAAGGCAATGTCTTCCACTTATTGGGATACACCTTTTTGGTGCTAGTTTCCAACCTCTGGCCTATGGAAGGTGGGCTTGGGGTAGTCATGGAAAGGGCCCCGGGGGACGGTTCGTGACAAAATAAATAAACCATACACAAAAACACTAATTTATACACAGCACATATTAAATAAATAAACCATACAAATAAAATTGGTAAACACAATTAAACAATTAAAATTTTAAATAGAAATTTTACCTTCTAAAAAGAATAAAATATATTTTTAGGAAGAAATTATGCAAGCTTCACAACAAAATTTAGAGGAGAGGAAGGAGATTTGGGGGGGATCCTTTTATATATATTGACTAGGGATATGTGTGAACCTCTTTCATGAATCCTTAATCCATCTTACAAAGGATATGTGAATGATGTTCATGCATCCTCCACTATGCCTAGGAATCGTGAACATAGTTCATGCTTCTTTGGCAGTTGAGAAAGATGTGTGAACCCTGTTCACACATCTTCCTCAGATCAGATATGCCTAAATGGGGTTCACTCATCTCAGGACCACTTTTTAGAAAAATTAGTGACCCTATCCACTTTAAAAAAATCAAAAACCTTTTAAACAAATCCCTCAGATGTACATGGGTTGTGGATAAATTTATATGGTCGAGCATATTTTAAGGAGGTCAATTTTAGGAAGAGTACAGAAAATCAAACGCCAAAGATTTTAGAACATGAACCAAGTGAGTTCAAGATTTGGGGTTTTAAGGTTGATATCTTGACCAAGTGGATTATTCTCAAGGATCTGAGACACCAAAGTCGAGTTCGTGTTGGAGCTTTCATGGAACAGGGTTTTGGGATTTCAGATCCATCAAGAGATAAGGAATCTGATTCTTTGAATAAGATAAACCAGGGTTCGAATTTTGAGGTACTAGAATTAAGATGCTGACGTTGTTAAAGATGTTTTGACTGAAGCTAGATATTGGAGGAAGAAAAATATCACAGTCCAAACACTTCATCGATGAATCAACTTTAAATAGGATTTTATAAAGGGTGTTTGATCAATTATAGAAATGAAGTCACTGTATTTTTTGTGCTTTTCTGGAATCATTAGAGGGATATTTCTGAGCCACGGATTAGATTCTCCATTTAATATTTGAAAATTTTAAGGTATCAATGATGGGTTGATTTCATTTAACAATTCTATGGTTTGAATGTTTTATTAGAGCAGCGAAGTGCGAAAAAATGTCAAAGGAAAAGTTTTACATGCAGTGATGACTGGAAATTGATCTTAATTAAGATGAAAGTACTACCTTCAATATTCCTTGACATGTGGTGCCACCTTAAGATATTAATGATTTTGTACAGTTAGTAGAGCTGGTTGGAGAGTTTTATTAGAGCAGAGAAAATTATCATCTCAGGTATGCACGTGTACATGAGGGTCGGTTACATGATGGGATGACCTCCCACATGGAAAAATGAAATCATGGCATCCAATCTTCTTTTTAGGTAAAGCATTTTTTAAAAATCAAATTAATTAAATTTTAACAATTGGACCATTAAGTCATTCCTCACATGTAAAATATTTTAAATAAATTATAACCATAAAATTTTTCATTATAAAGGTTATTATAAAATATCAATAATAGATAAATATAATTCATTTAATAAAAACTATTATTATAAAATATTAACTATAAATATAAATAAAAATATAATACGTGAGTTTATGTTTAGATATTTTTAAATATTTTAAAATAAATTTAGGTGGCATTGAATTTTAATCTAATAAATATATTTTAATTAATTATTTTATATTTACTAACAATTTTTAAATAAATAATATTTTTATATTACTTTTTATTAAATGTTAAAAATAAATATATTTTTAATGTGTCAATAATAAAGATAAATAAAAATATAATACATTGAAATTTGAATTGAAATTTTAAGTGAAAATTTACACTTTGGGTATTAAATGAAAGTGATTAATGTGATATATTCGTCAAAAAATTTCATTTGAAATTTGAATGGAACTTTGTACTAAAACTTTTCAGTGAAAATTTACATTAAAAGTTTCTATATTAAACCCTCAATGGAATTTTTTGATGAAAATTTTTATTTATAATTTATGCATTAATATATCTACATATTAATTTTAAGTGAATTTTGAGCTACAAATTTTCAAGGGATATTCGCACTGAATATTTTTGTTGGAAGGTTTTACTAGAATTTTCAATTAGAAGTTTCCATTAAAAATTTCCATTGGAAGTTTGCCCTAGAAATTTCTCATGAACTTTTGCACTGAAAATTTCAAATGGAAGTTTGCACTAGAAATTTCCAATAGAAGTTTCTACTATAAATTCCCATAGTAAAATTGAACTTCAAATTTTTAGTACAATATTTATGTGTTAATATATTTGAAATAAAAATTTAAATATCTATTTATTTTAGAATTTTTGTAATAAAATTTTTTGTATATATACATTGAAATTTTAAGTGAATTTTGAGATGTAATTTTTAAATGTATATCTACACTGAACATTTTCAGTGGAAACTAACATTGAAAATTTCCAATGGAAGTTTGTACTATAAATTTCTACTGGACGTTTACCCTAGAAATTTCCATTGGTAGTTTTCACTGGAAATTTCAAGTGGAAGTTTTCACTAGAAAATTCCATAGTAAATTTGAAGTTTAAATTTTCAGTATATTATTTATGTGTTAATATATTTGAATTGAAAAATTAAACAAGAATTTATTGTAAAACTTGTATAATAAAATTTTTAGTGTAATTATAATAAAAACTTAGTATAAATTTACATTGGAAATTTAAGTGGAAATTTTAACTAAAATTTCCTAGTAGGAATTTCAATTAAAGTCTTATAGTGAAACTTTTCAATAAAAATTAACATTTTTTATTTATGTATTAGTAATATTTTTATTAGAATTTTAATTGGTGGAAATATGCATTGTAAATTTCATATGAAAATTTATAGTGGATATTTCCATTGAAAATTTTCACTATAAATTTTAATTAAAAAAATAAATTGTATACTTATATTAGAAAATATATGGTGTGTGGAAAATATGTATTGGAAATGTGCTATAGATGTTAATTTGGAAATTTTAACTACAATTTTGCAGTGGAAATGTGTAATGAATTTTGTCACTGCAAATTTTCACTGAAAATGTATGGTGAAAATTTTCATTGTTTTTTTAATATTAATATATTACGTATGCATGTACTAAAAATTTTTATTATAAATTCCCAATGAAAAATAATCTTTGTGTTTATAATATGATTCATATGATGTGTGAGAAATAAACACTGGAAATTTCCAATGGAAGTTTTCAAAGGAAAGTTCCAATGGAAATTTCTAATGTAATTTTTCATCATTTATTTTTATATTAATATACTCTCACTTTTAATTTCAATAGAAATTAAAATTAAAAATTTAAGAAGAAAATTTTATTTCAAATTTTCACTATAATTTTTCATTGCAAATTTTCAGTTTTTAATTTTGTATATGAGCACATGAAATTTCAAACTGTATTTTATTATAACTAGAGGTTCATCTTATGATCCAAGAAAGTGAAAGTAAAATAAAATACGTTCCAAATCTATCCCTGATAGATTCAACATGCAACTAATATCGAAGAACATAGAAAATAGGTCATACCTAGAATTTCTTTACATCAAAATATGTAGGTTTCATTGATAATTGTAAATTTTCATCGGAAATTTTCAATGGTATTATAATAATTTTCGGTGTAAATTTGCACTTGAAAATTATACTGTATATTTTTATTTGTAAATATACATATATGTATGTATGTACATATTTATGTATTCAAATTTTGTACTATGAATTTTCACTGAATATTTTCAATATAGATTTATATTAGTGTAACTTTACAATATAAATTTTAAACAAAAAATTCTAATGACAACATACTTGTATGTTTTTATATACATGTTGAAAATTTACGTAGTAAAATTTTTACTAGAAATTTATAATTTAATATTATTGTGTATATTTTTATTTTTATGTGTCTATTTTTTTAGTTTGTGTGGAAAATTTTCACCACACATTGAAATTTTCTTGTAATTTTTTAGTGAACATTTGCTCTGTGACTTTTGAATGAAACTATCTAGTAAAAAATATACATTGAAATTTTCCACTGGAAATTTGAATCAAAAATTCTCACTAAAATTTCCAGTGTGAATTTGCACTAAATATTTCTATTGTAAATTATCAATGAAAATTTCCAGTGAAAATTTACATTTTTTATTTGTGTTAATATATTTTCATTGAAGTTTAAAGTGGAAATTTGAACCATAAATTTCACATGGAAATTTGTATATTAAATTTTTAGTTTAAATAATAAGTTTCATATTACAAATATATATAGTCAATATTATATAAAATCAATATCATAATAAATATTATATATATATATATATATGTAATTAAAATTATATTTATTTATATAATTAGTTTCCATGAATAAAAAAATATATATTAATTTCATAATAATAAAATTTAAAATATACATGATACTTTGAATAGTTATATTTTAATTATAATGTATATTTATATTATAAATAAATATTAAATAATAAATCTATATAATAAATATTATATTAAATATTACATTATATATATATATATGAAGAATGAGGATGAGCGTTGAAATCTAGAATCTCTAGCGTAAAAAAACACAAAAATGCACAATGGGGAATTTTGGTCAAAACCCCAAACCTGAGGGTTTGGTTTAGATTCCCAACCGAAGACGGTTCAAATCCTAGAGCTTCAAGGTGATGAAAAAATGTCAAAGGAAAAGTTTTACTTGTAGTGATGATTGGAAAGTGATCTTAGCATAATAATTTGGTGTTATTTTGATGAATAAAAGGGGAAGACATTAACTAATTAAAAATAGGACTCTGTTATATTTTTATGGACACTATTCTAGAATTTGCAGATAGAGTCCAAAGCTGTGATCAGGTGATTTCTTTGGAAGTAAGTGCAGCCGCTTCATTGAAATAGAAATACATAGTGAAGCAAAGATAGAATGACTTCAATTCGAGTGACGATATTTCTTCTATTTTTCACTTTTTCTTCTGTTTTATCTCAATTTCTTGTGTAAGTGTTTTCCCTCTATTAAAAACATGCATTGCATTTAATTGAGCAATTATTTTTTATTGTTTCAATTCATTTTCTAATCTTCTTTTTTATGACCTTTTTGATATTGATTTCAACTTCTTGATTTTAACAATAGAATGAGTTTTTTATGTGACGAACTACAAAATCAGATGGTTGTTGGTCAATATACTTTATAAATATTTGGACTACATATTTTTTAATGTTGATTTTTATTATCACTTCAAAAATCAAGAAATATATTTAATGAATTATCAATTTTATCTTTATAATATTTTTCCATGTTTCTACTTAACATAGTTAGTTTTATTAAATTTTAACACTGATTTATTCATCATCAATTTCATTATATGTTTTTAGTAGTTTAGGTAAAAAATGAATCCCTTGTATTTACTCATCATCTTTCCTTGTGGTTCGAACCAACTTTCTGTTATCTAGTAGTGAGTAGGAAAATATAAATTGTGATTTGACCTGTGTTCCAATGACCATGTTGTGATCATGTTCACAACCCCAAAAACTTCCAAAATTTTTAAGAATTCCCCAAAAACAACCCATATCAAGGTCCAAACAAAGAATGATAAAAAAAGAGTTAAAAGTACCAGAAAACAAGTAATGGGATGTTACAATCTCCTCACTATAAATGATTTCTACCCCTAGAAATACTATCAAGAAGACTCTATGTCAAATAGATGAGTTCAATGCTCTGGCATTAGTGCCTCATGCTCCCAAGTCTCATATGAATCTAACCCTTACTTCCACAACACTCACACTAGAGGTATGGATTTCCCATGAAGAACCTTTATCACCTAATCAATAATCTGAATTGATTGTTTAGTCACAAATAAATTAGGCTCCACATAATGTTTCTCCCGTATCAATACATGTGATGAGTCAAATAAATACTTTCTAATTTGTGACGCATGAAACATGTTAGGATTTGATATCAACTGAGGAGGAAAGGCATAACGGAAATCCACCTTGACAATCTATTCAACCACTTCAAATGGTCACACATATCTTGGAGCTAACTTCCCCTTATTCCTAAGTAGTTGATGACCCAACTAAGTTGAAACTCTCAAAAAAACCTATCCACCAACTGAAAACTATAAAGGGAATCATCAACAATTATTAAAGGATTTATATCAGCTCTGAGCCATTACCATTCTCTGATGAATTAGCTAAATATTTACTGTCATTTCTTCGACCAAGTTATACCCAACCAAGAAAGCTTCACCAATCTTTGTCCAACACAATGGAGATTTACACATCAATCAATACAAGGCCTCAAAGGGTGTCATCCAAAAGGATGATTGGTAAATTTCTGTTATAGGAAAACTCAACCAGTCTCAAATGGCTACCCCATGATCTACCAAAATCAAGGAAACAAGCATTAAGCATGTCTTCAAGAATATGTATATATCATTCTATCTGGACATCTATCTACGGATGATATGCCATGTTCAAACTAACATGGGATCTCATTAACTTCTGGAGGCCCCTCTAAAAATGAGAAGTGAACTAGGGTTCCCTTCCAGAAACAATAACAGGTGGAACTTTATGGAATATAATGATCTCATGTACATACATACTTCCCAAGTCCTCAACTTTGGTTGTATCATGAATGGGGATGAAGTGTGTTGATTTGGTCACCTGATTGATCACTATCCATATAGAATTATTCCCTTGAGGTTTAGGCAACAACCCAACCATGAAGTCCATCGAAATATCATCCCACTTCCAAATCAGCATGAGAAGGGGATGAAGTAAGCCTCATGGATTTGGGTGCTCAACTTTTTCCTACTAACAGATATAACATTGAGAACCAAAATCAGTGATATCTCATCCCATACCTTGCCACCAATATCATCACTTCATATAATATAACATATTCATAGTGATAGGGTGTACCATCCACTGAGAATTATGATAATCCTCTATCACATATTTTTCACATGCAAGGGTACAACATACTAGTTTCAAAAACATTAAATTCCCTCTGAGGTTAAAAAACACTCACTGATGATCTCCCTTCTACAAAGAGAGTCCCTAATTCCATGAAACTCGTTAGAAAACTGCTTCTCCAAAACAATCATCTCAAGAAGATAGGAGGTCAACTAAACACTTTCCAAAATGATCTTGATTTCATCCTCCCAAACCCCCAAATGCATATGAGTAAAGAGATCCATCAAATTACACTCTTTTAATAATTCTTTCATGGCCTCAGTCATAAGTTTCATACCTAAGGCATCAGTGATTATATTCCACTTACAATGGGTATAAGAAATGTCAAAGTAAAAAAATATTACAGGTACTCCACCCATCACCTCTGATGATGATTAAAATATATTTTATAGAAGATATAAACTCAGGATTGTGTGATCAGAATAGACAATAAAATTTTCTCTAAAAAGGAAATGTTTCCAACTCTTAAGATAATGCATTATAACTGCGAGTTTGAGATCATAAGTAAGACAGTTCTTCTCATGTGGTCTAAGTTATCAAGAACCATAGGAAACCATGTGATCACCCTACAAGAGAATGAAATCCAAACCCAAACCTGATTCATAAAAAATGACCACATATCCCTACCTAGCCTCTGTAAGAGTTAACACTGGCCTAGATATCAATAGGTTCTTTAACTCATCAAAGGAATTCTAACATTTTAAATCCCAAAAAACTTTACTCCTTTCCAGTTGAGAGAGGTTATTGGAGAAGCTAACTTCAAAAAATATTTAACTAATCAATGATAATTCCATACTAAGACCAAGAATATCTCAATATAGAAAACATTGTGCAGTTTTTCTCATGTCATGTTAGCCTTCACCTTCTCAGGATCAACTAAAATACCATGTTCTGAGACCATGTGTCTCAAAAACTTCATTTACCAAATCTAGACATTTCATTTTGATAACTTAGTGTAAAGTCAATGATCCATCAAAATTTATTAAACTACTCTCAGATGATGCACATGGACCTCCTTGGTCTTTGAGTAAAATAATATTTTATCCACAAATACCACCACAAACAAATTGAGAGACTTATATAATATCCTATTCACCATTTCCATAAAAATTATAGGAGCATTGGTTAGACCAAAAGTCATAAAAAGGAACTCATAATGGTAATACCTACTTCGAAAGGAGTTCTTTAGAATATCAAATTATTTAATTCTAAACTAGTGATAACTGGAACAAAGATCAATATTAGAGAACCACTTATCCCCTTTTAACTATTCAAAAAAATCATCAATCTGGGGAAAAAATACATGTTTTTTACCATGACTCGATTGATTTTTTTGTAATAAACACAAACATAAAGTGTCCCATAAACTTTCTTCACAAAAATAATAGGAACCACCCAATACAACACAATCAAGTGAACGAATCCTTTATCCAAAAAATCATCCAAAAGAGTCTTCAACTCTTTCAGTTCATCTAGTTTCATGTGGTAAGAAGGAATAAAGATTGGTAGGGTACCTGGTACCGAGTTAATAAAAAACATCAACTACCCTACCAGTTGAAAACCAGAAAAGTCAAATGGGAACACATTAGGAAACTCAACACCCACTTGAGAAAGATCACCACTCAAATATTCTTACTTCAAATCAAAATCACACATAGATATCACCCTACCCAACTCCAGAAGAGGTAGTCCAACTCTAATCGACCTCAGGTCCCATTCTCTTTGAAAAACATGATGCACCCCATCAGGAATACTAAAGGAGACTCATTGATGATAACAATCAATATGTTATTTATGGTAAATCAATAAATCCATCCCAAGAATGAAATATAAAGTTTTCATGTTGAGAACCAGAAAATCCCAAGTGAGCTCGATCTTTGAAAAAAAAGAAACAGAAAAAGAATTAGATATGAGGCTATTTAATCATTCTGAGAGGCATAGTAATATCAATCACATAAGACATAAGCTCCATATGAAGGTTTATAAGGTTAAAAATATGTTCGACCTGAAATAATGAAATTCAATGGTATCAAATAAAGCAGTAACTAAAGATGAAACTATAGTGATGGTACATCTCACTATCGTTGGACCTATATTATCTTCCACTAGAGACTCTTCCACTACATAAAAATTCATTCTGGATGCCTATGCCTAGAACCCCTTAATTCTTGAAGAATCTAACTGCACCATAGTACATTTGGGTGATGATGATCTCATTCCATTGTGTGGGTTAGAAAATACATTATATAACTTCTCCAAGTGGCATGAGCTTCCACACAAACCATGGATCTTTAGTACCTCAGTACAAACTCACTTCGAATGACTGACAATGACACATTGAAAGTAAGTTAATGGGCCTTTTCTAGAAACTGAAGATGTTCTAGATGATATTTGTTATCATGATTCACAACGAAAATCATCATGCTGAATATTTTATTTAAATTAATTAACATAACTATCACTAAGAGTAGGAGGAACTCCCATTAACCCTAACTTACCAGCTTGTTCAAACTCAACCATCAATGCCCTATCCGAAACATATGCATAATAAGTGATCTTTAACATGAAAAACTAATATCAAATATCATATTGAATACCCATCTCAAATCATTAGGCCTTCAGTTTCTCAAACATCACTATCTTAGGGGGAAACTGAACAAGTTTAGCAATACATTTTTCATACCAATTCACATCACTATCGCCTTGTTGGAGGCTGATAAACTAAATATACTTTTCTAAAATCATCAACTCTAGATATAAATACTCTGTGAAATGATATCTAGAGTATCTCCACTCTAATACTTCATGTTTATTTGATGTAGCCATTGAATCTCACCACCTCATAATAGGATCTTCAAGCTTGAAGGTAGAACATTTAACCTTTATGGAATAAAGAGTTTCCAAGAACACAAAAAGCAACTCAATATTTTTTAACCAATCCTCTGCCTCTTGGGAATCATTCAAGACTTATAAATTTGGTGGATTCTTCTAAAGAAACTCCTGAGCAAGATCACAATTTTTATCCCATAGAGGTTCCACTACTGAAGCCTAAATAAGAATAGTTGTGGGTGCCTATCCCAAACCTTGGACCACACACACCACTATCTTAACAAGGTTATGATCTAATAGAGGGCTCGCTTATCATGGTTTATTGATGGATCCATCTTAAGGAATATTTAAAAATATTCTTTGGGAATCGTGCTATAAAACATCAATAAGAAATATGAAAATATCAGTAAGGATACTCATATCATCAACTCAATCAAGAGATAAAGGAATATCAATTCTATCAGATAGAATTCATTTTTCGAGTATTTCAAAACACTCAGATCAAGGTAATAAAAATATTAGAATCAAATCAATTATTCATCAATATTATTACCCAAATAACCATGGTGACTTAAATCTCATTGTGATGAGATCTAGCTAAGAACTCGATCATAACTACAACTTGAGTCCTATAAATCTTACCTCTTGTCTACTAGGACATCCCAATATGCATACTTATATCAAAGAGAGACACTCAGCCATCCTCGGATAGCATTTTCTTCATGAACCAACCTGAATACCCTAGCACACTGATACCTGAGATGTAATTGATATAACTCGAAGGGGGATCTCAATCCCCATGGGTTGGTGACTAGTTATGTTGGGAAAAATATCTCAAGGTATCAATGAAGCATTTTGGAGGTGATTTTGTTTGTTGACAAAGTGGACATCTATGTTGTGATTATTAACAAAGAAAACCATGACGTAAAAATTTGTTGACAAAGGGGATTTCATGGTGTCATCTAGAGTTCAAGGGATGTGGTTAACTATCCATGTTTGATTCAAGAACATCGATAAAGAAATTGATGATCTGGAGGTGGCACAAAAAGATCACACACAAGGTGGCATCATTGCCTTGAAGGAGAGGAAACTTGCACGCCATATGTTTTTCAAGATCAGATGATCAAAATATGGAAAAGGGAAAAGGGGCGCTCAATTTTTAGGGTTAGTCGCATAAGTGACTTGAGCGGCAGAGACTTGCACACCGAAACATGTGCGGCGAGAGGAGACTTGTGCATCGTCGCACAGGGTGTCAAAATGCCTATAAATAGAGGTCTACCCCTCCTCATTCGAGGTCAGTTCAACACTGAGAGAAAATCAGATCTTCCATCGCGTAGGTGTGGTGGTCGCGCAAGTGGTGGTGTGTTCATGCAAGTAGAAGTTGTGCGCCAGTTGATTGATGTGTGGCCATAGTGGTTTGGGAGAGAAAGGAAGGGTGTCACCCAAGTTTTGAGTTGAAGAAGGGGGTTTCGCGCAAGAGGTTTGGTGACACTTGTGTGCCAAGTTTTGAAGAATCGCGATAGTTGGTGGTTGCGTGCCAAAATCGATTTGGTCACAAAACTGTGTGAGTCGCGCAAGTTTGGAGTTGCAGAAGCTTGTGTTGCGCAAGTGGTAGAGGTGGACTTGCGTTCTAGTTATAACTTGTGTGCTGAGACTTGCACGCCAGCTTGGATAAGGGCGCCAGGTGTGGTTGAAGCATGGCAGTGATTCAGGGTTGCGTGAAAGCTGGAATATTTCCTTATACCTTTAGTGGAAAGTGAGATTCATCTATGAGTGAAAGTTGGACTTCAATAAAGCATCTACATATAGTAGAGGATGTATTCATTAGTGATAATGAAGTGACCTACAGGTCTATAAACTGTGATTGGATCCTTTCCAGAGTAGTGAGCAAAGGAAGAGGAAGAAGGTGATCCTCTCCACTGGCATTGAGCCAGTGAGATAGAAATAGGGAGTGACCCTTGGGAAAGTAGTGAGCTGACCCTAAACATTGTAAAGGTAGTGAGCCTAGGAATAGAAGTGATCTATCCCGAACTTTGTAAAAAGTAGTGTGATTTTAGTGGATTTGGTACATCGACACATCATCATTGTATGCTCCTTGGATGTAGCCCAGTGAGGGTGAACCAAGTAAAAAACGTTGTGCCATGTGCATGCTTTAGATTCTGTTTATACTTTGCTATAGGAAAGAGAGAGAATAGATTCTTGCCTAACAGCGAGACATGATCATTAGGGGAAGTTGTTTTAATCTATCATACCCTGATTAACCCCCCCCCCCCCTCAGTGTATCTAACCTAGTGGGCCTAACAAGTTCTAAAGAATCATACAAATGGTCAGAGGGAACGATTTCACTCCAAGAATAAATAGTCAACACATATAACAACATAAGATAAAATAGAGAACAATTGGTATGTAAAATACTCCTAATTGAGAAAAGAGTACAACAGGAGGATAGATATCCTAAAGTAAAACATCATCCAAAAGAAAACACAACACCCATCAAGACAAATACTCTGAATCTTTGTGTGATGAGTTGATTACAACTCCACTGGTCACCACCATCACCCAAGTCCCATGCTCATGCACACCTACCAAATCCAAGTGGTGTTTTACCTTTTTCTAAACCTGGAATAACATAATCTATAAAATTTAAAAGGTAAAGGTAGGGTGTGAGAAAAACAGCCCAGTGGGATTCCACCAAATGTTCCGTAAGAAGTTTCATAATAAATAAACCATATATGATTCAATATTAATAAAAAAGGCATGTAGAATCATGTCATATCTCTAGTAAAAACGTAATTTTAAATCAAGTAGATTGTAAATATATCATAACAATATTAAATATACATTTTAATATAATATGAGGGAATAAATGAAAATAATTTAATAAACAGATGCATGTAATGATCAAATAAAACAAAAAACTATCATCATATGACCTAGGGTTAGTTATTTTACAAGCTAAAGGATCCTCACACTAATCATCCAATCATCGCGATACAAGGTGTTCCCATGTCCCTAAGGCTTATGCCATTAGGATAGAATCAATAAATACACCATTAGGGAAATTCATGTCGAACATGATTTAGTTATAGTTTTCATTGTCAGACCATAGTAAGGGAGTCATATCCCTAGTGTGTTTTTCTTAATCACCCACTAACTACTCAGTCTCACATATGTTTCAATCAGTTAACCAATCATGGGAAAATAATATTTTCAAATCAATTCATCATTCTAAGTTCAATTTCCCCATTTCAAGTTTCATCATATCATTTTAATTTTAAAACCAAATCTTAGGTTTTAATCAATTTTATGCCTTTCAAAATCATCTTTTATTTAAATAAAACTTTATCAAGATTCAACATCAAATCATTTAATAAAATCAATTCTCATTTAAAGTCATATTTTCTCAAAAACCAGCCAATTTATCAAATCCTTTGAAAAGGGGTTTTGTTTCAAAATTTCATGACTTTTGAAAAATAATCCAAATATTCTCAAATAATTTTTTTGAAACCAATTAAAAATACTATTCAATTCAAGAAAGAAATCAAGGTTTCTTGTGTAAGGAAAAGACTTACAAAACCACCTACCTTTAATCACAAGATCAAACAAACACTCAAAATGGGACCCGCTAATGGAGAGATAAAGGCAAGTAAGATCAAATATGTAACACCCCAAGCTTCCATGGTATTCTTATCCTTGAATAATAAAATAGCTTGCGTTGTATGCAACTTCAAGTTCTATCACCCCACGACTAATCAAACTAGTCATTTAAAAAATAGTTTTGAATATTAATACCCACTTTTTAAAATTTTATAAATTTTATTTTTGGAAATGGACTTCATTTTTGGATTTGGAATATAAAAATTAGCTTAGGGAGAATTTTTTGTATTTTTCTGAAAACATTTAATTTTTGATGAATAGTGAAAAACACTGCGTTATTGTTTAAAATGGACTTTTATTTAAATAAGTTTTATTTTTATTGAAATTTATTTTAAAGTAAAAATAGATACATAATAACTAAATTATTTCAATGTAATTCATTGGAGTCATTTTATAATAACATTAGATATATAAAATTTTATTGAACTATTTAATGCCTTTTACCCACCTTCTAGGCATAATTGCAAATTTACATAAAACATGATTTTACCGCTAATACGAATTGAATTTCAAAAATCTGAGAGACATAGTTGACATCAGTAAGTAAAATTTAGTTCAATGTGAGCAAAATAATTTTTTGTGAATAGAAACTCTTGAATTTTATTTACCACAGTTAAAAGTAAATATGGTAATTAAAGGTAAAAATGATATTATAATTACCCTAACACAGGTCCTAATTCTATTAGATAAGTTCTTTTTGACTAAAATCAATATTAGGAATAAAATATGATCCTCTTTGAATATGTGGTTATGATGTCTGACATTATGCATTTCATCATTACGAAATTAGCTATTGATATTACATGTGATTATTCAACTAGTATAATATCCAATTGAATAAGTAAATGGAATTATTTTATTTGTCTTTTCCATATTATGTTGAAGTTTAAGTTTAAAAGTCCTGTGTTTTAGTCTTATACATTTCCTTAAATTTTTATGTTTATTTATGATAGCCTCTGCTATATTGTTATCCTTACTGAGCATCTGAGCTCACCCCTTTCTTATGTTTTCTTTTTCTCAGGATGTGAAGAAGTATATTATGATTAACCTATAGAGATAGGCCAAAGGATATGAGTGTGTTCAAAGGGTACACAATGTTTTTTTTATTTCATGATGTAATCTAAATTTTTTTTATAAATCTAGTACTTCCAAGGCTACTAAACTAATCGATCCTTCGAGACTTGATCTATTGTGATCATGCCAATGTTATGTAATAATGTACCAACTCTGGGTAACTAGGTTTAGGACATTATAGTTGGTATCAAAGGAAGTTTATTACAAACCTTGGAAACTAGATTTAGAAAAACTATGATGAGAGAACATTACCCTATGATAGACTTTGAGGATTAGTATAGAAGAACTTCCTAAAATTTGGTAATGTAGATATTTTGTAAATTTTCCAAGAAATACATCCCTTTCTAGATACTAGAAAGTAGAAGCAGTTCTAGCACAAATGTATCTAAGGATAAAACCAAAAACACCACTTTGAGCTAGAATTGAATGGGAACTAATGCACGACAACATACCTTATTGCACTCTTGGTTAAGACACTCAATGGGGATATGCATAAGAAAATACACATTTTCTTTACAAGCCATTATGAAGGATTTATAAGTAAATACTTCCTCAAAGAAAACATTTTTTTATGATTATGGATTATATGCATAAATTGTTCAATTTATGTTATGTATTTTACTAGTTTGGAATTATGCACTGCAATTCATAAACTAATCTATTGTATGCCATTGTTTAGAAATAGTTCCTAGTGGAAGGAATAGAAACTGTATCAACACACGTAATCTATATAGGGATTTCCCTCCTACTCAAGATAATTATAGTGGATTTGGTGATGAAACTCGTGCTGAACAGCTTATAACCATACTAAGACAACTCACTCAAGTTATGAATAATAACCTTACCTGTATGTAGCACCCTGATCCACAATGCGGAGGATCAATTTTAGACTGTTTCATGAGGAAACAACCACCAACCTTCAATGGGACTACAAATCCATTTGTAGCAGAGAAATGGATAAGTTCCTTAGAGAAAATATTTCATGCTTCGGGGAGTATCAAAAGGGAAAATGTTGTCATGGAAGTTTATCACCTCACAGAAGATACAGATCAATGGTGGTCATTCATTCAGAACACAAAGGAGGATGAAGAATTATCAAATATAGAATGGAGGGAGTTTAAAGAGATTTTCTTTGAGAAATAATTTCCTCGTGAACATCGAGTGGATATGGAAAGGTAATTTCTAAGTCTAAGGAAAAAAGGAGGATGATAATGTCACAAATTATGAGGCTAACTTTACAAGGTTAGAAAGGCATGCTTCAAATTATATACGTAACCCAATAAGTAAGATTGATAGATTATTTGATGGGTTAAAAACATTTCTCCATTGATCATTAGTCTCATAATCCTTCTCATCATACGAAGATATAGTCTCATGTGCTATCAAGACAAAAAAGGAATTCGCTAAATCTTATGACTTTAAAGCAAAGAAAGAGAATAATAGAACTGTTGAACACTCTAGAAATGGAAATAAAGGGAAGAAGGGAAAATTTGAATTTCCATCCTAAAGTAAATAGGGGAATAAACACTCTGGTACTTGCCTGAAGGTAATGGGAGACTATTACAAGTATGGATAAAAAGGCCACCAAGCTCGTGATTGTAAAGAGAAGAAAGAGGCTATCAATGTTGAATGCTTCAATTTTAAAGAAATCAGTAATTGTGTAAATGAATGTCCTAAGAATCAAGGAATATTATCACAGAAAAGTACAAGGGAGTAATGCCAAGCTTATGCGATCACAACTGCAGAGGTTGAAGTTCTAAATAATGTGGTGGAAGGTACATTAATTGTTTCCTCAAATTTATCCAATGCTTTATTTGATTCTGTATCATCGCAATCTTTCATATCTTACCAGTTTTTCAATAAAATTAGATATTTCCAATTTGATTGAACAAAGGAATTTTCAGTCAAAACTTCTAAGGGAAGTATTATTGCAACAAAGTTTTGTGAATCAGTTACCATTATGGCATATAAATGTGCTTTATCTGTTGATCTTATCATCATTCTCGTGATTGAATTTGATATAATCCTCATTATGGATTGGATTTTGGACCATGATGTGAAAATTTATTATAAGAAAAAGGATGTTATAATTTTTTATAATGATAAGGAATACCTTATCTTTAGAGCAGAAACATCACCATATGATTCTCATCTAGATCCACACCCATTAGCTCTACTAAATTCAATTATTGGGGAGTAAGAGAGTGAAATAACTATGGGTGAGGAAAGGAATGTTCAAATATTGGACTTACCTATTGTGCAAGAATATGATGATGTGTTTCTATATTATTTTCCTGGACATCCTCTAGAATGAGAAATTGAGTTTTCCATTGATTTAAATCCTCGTTCAAGGCCCATATCGAAGACCCCTTATAGAATGGCCACTGTGGAATTAGTGGAACTAAAGAAACAACTAGAGGAATTGATTAATAAAGTATTTATTCTCCCTTGTATTTATCCATGGGGAGACCATATTATTTTTGTTAAGAATAAATATGGATCTATGAGGTTGTCCATTGACTATAGGGAGATCAATGCTATAACAATAAAGAACAAGTATCCCCTACCTCGCAGTGATGATTTATTTGATCAACTTCATAGATCTCAATATTTTTCAAATATTTAACTTTGATATGGATATGATCAGTTGTGTGTGAAGAATGAAGACATTCCGAAGACAGCATTTTGTACTAGGTATGGGCATTGCGAGTTTACAGTAATTCCTTTTGGACTACCTAATGCACCCTATGCCTTCATGGATTTAATGAATAGAGTTTTCAAAGAATATCTTGATGAATTTGTAGTGGTTTTTATTGATTATATCTTGGTATAATCCAAAATCTATGAAGATCATGAAAATCACTTGTGCACTATTCTAAAGACTCTTAGAAGAAATGAATTATATGGGAAGTTTAGCAAGTGTGAATTCTAGCTTCAGGAGATTACTTTTCTTGGCCATATTTTCTCTAATGAAGGAATCTCTATTGATCCTTATAAGACAAGAGCAATATAATAATGGCCAGCACTGACGAGTATAACTGAGGAACACGGTTTTATTGGTTTAGTATGTTATTATCAGCGTTTCATCCATAATTTTTCCTGATTGGCTAACCCATTATCCAAGATCACACGTAAAGGGGATAAATTCGTTTTTAAAAAATAGTGTGCAATTTTTTTTGAATAAGTTAAGAGAAGATTATTCAATGCTCCTATCTTGGATCTACCATCAGGGAATGATGGGTTTTTTATTTAAAGTGATGATTCAAAGAAAGGACTTGGTTGTTTCCTTATGCATAATGATATAGTTATTGTCTATGAATCATGGAAGCTATAAATTCATGAACAAAACTATCCTACTCATGATCTTGAGTTATAAGTTGTAATTTTTTATTTGAAGATATAGAGACATTATCTATATGGTGAAAAATGTGAGATATATATCGATGATAAGAGTTTGAAGTATATTTTCTCATAGAAAGGACTCAATATGAGGGAAAGACGATGGCTTAAACTACTCAAGGATTATGATTTCACTATACACTACAACCTGGGGAAGGAAAATAAGGTTACATATGCTTTGAGCAGAAAGGATCATGGAGTTTTGAAAAATATGAGATTTGAAAGGGAACCTATGTTCATGGATCTAGTAAAGATGGATACGGGAATAATCATGGAAGGTGAAATATCAATACCTTTTAAATAGTTTCCAAACCATCTTTACTAGAAAGGATAAAAAGTTATCAGACTAATGATGTGGAGTTTCAAAAGAAAATTAAAGATGTGAATGGTGGGATATTGATTGACTTTGTATATGAAGATTGAATTTTGAAATTTGGGATGAGACTTTGGGTTCCCGATATACCTGATCTAAAAAGGGAATTTTTGGATGACGATCATAGCTCAAATTTCTCTATACACCCTGGTAGCACTAAGATGTATAGAGAATTGACGAAATGTTTTTGGTGGGACAACATAAAGAGGGAGATTGCTGATTATGTGTCAAGATGTATGGTTTCTCAACAGGTTCAGGGTGGAAGACAACATCCTGGAGGAATCATGAAACCTCTTCCCATACCTGAGTGTAAATGGGATGATATTATGATGTACTTTGTCATGGGGCTACCAAAGACTCCTAGAAGGAATTGTGAAATATGGGTTATTGTTGATCATCCTACCAAGTCAGCACATTTTCTTGTTATAAGAGAGGATTTACCACTTGAACTTTTATCAAGACTATATATTAATGAAGTTATAAGACTTCATGGAGTAACCCTATTGATTTTTTATGATCATGATCCCTATTTCACATCAATATTCTAGAAAAGTCTTCAAAAAATCGTAGACACTGAACTCGGTTTGAGCACTGCCTACCACCCTAAAATTGATGGACAATCAGAATGGACTATTAAAACCTTAGAAGACATGTTGAGATCTTTTTCACATGACTTTCAAGGTATGTGAGAACAATATATACCTCTTTTATAATTTTCCTATAACAATAGCTTCCAATAAAGTATTCAGATGGCACCATATGAAGCGTTATATGGAAAGAGATGTCGCACACCAACTTGTTGGGATGATGTTGGTGAAAGAAAACTCATAGGCCCAGAAATTGTTGAGGAAACAATAGAAAATGTAAATATTATCCAAACCCACATCAAAGCATCTCAAAGTAGGAAAAATAGTTATGTCGATAACCGAAGTAAGGATTTCAAATTTCAAGTAGAAGATCATGTCTTCTTGAAGGTATCTCCATGGAAGGGTGTTATATGATTCGGTAAGAAGGGAAAATTAAGTCCCAGGAACATCAGAGCTTTCGAAATTCTAAAATGAATTAGAGTTATAACTTACCATTTAGAAATGCCTCCAAGTCTCTACAAAGTTCATGATGTGTTCCACGTATCACTGTTGAAAAAAATACACGTCTAACACAACACATGTACTCACCTATGAAGAAATAGAACTAGAACCCAGTCTTTCTTATTGTGAAGAGAATATCAAGATTCTTGATAGCAGAGAACAAGTTTTGAGAAACTGGACGACTCATCTGGTAAAAGTTCTATGGAAAACCCATAAGATGGAAGAGGCAATGTGGGAACATGAGGAACTAATGATGAAGAACCACTAAAATATTTTTATACACTAATATTCTAGAAATTTTGAGGTTGAAATAATTTGAAGAAGGTAAGAATGTAACACCCCAAGCTTTCGCGATATGCTTCTCGTTGAATAATACAATATCTTGTGTTGTACACAACTTTGAGTTCTAGCACACCATGACCAATCAAACTAGACATTTAAAAAACAGTTATGAATAGTAATACCGAATTTTTGAAATTTTATAAATTTTATTTTTATAAATGGAGTTCATTTTTGGATTTGGAATATCAAAATTATATTAGGGTGAATTTTTGGTAATTTTCTAAAAACTTTAATTTTTTTATGAATAGTGAAAAACACTACATTTTTATTTAAAACCGACTTCTATTTAAATAATTTTTATTTTTATTTACATTTATTTTAAAGTCAAAATAAATACATAATACCTATATTAGTTCAATGTAATTCATTGGAGTCATTTTATAATAAGATTAGATATATAAATTTTTATTGAACAGTTTAACGCCTTTTACCCACCTTCTAGGCACATTTGCAAATTTGAATGAAACATAACTTTACCACTTTTCTGAATTAAATTTCAAAAATCCAAGAGAAACGGTTGACATCAGTAAGTAAAATGTAGTTTAATAGGATGAAAACAATTTTTGGTGAGAAGTAACTTTGGAATTTTATTTATCACAATTAAAAGTAAATAGGGTAATTAAAGGTAAAAATAATATTATAATTACTGTAACACATGTCCTAATACTATTGGATAAGTGTTTATCGACCAAAATCAACCTTATGAATAAAATATGATTCACTTGGATTAGATTAGGGCATTTATTATTATTTTATTTGAAGAAGAGTTAAAGGTGTTAAATTCAAATTTTAATAACTAAACCATTTTCAATATAGGGTTATACATTAGATAAATTTGTCTATAAATATTATTTAGAAATATAAAAATATTTCCTATATAATTTTATTGTATTTATAATTTTTAGACATTAAATAATTATAATTATTTATAACACAATGATGATGCAGTAATTACCTTGTTAATGAAAGATTCAAATAATTGATATTATAAATATCCAAATAAATGTAAATTGAGATTTTTGATGCATTAAAATAATTTTATAGGTTAATATGACATGTTAGGGTTGATTTAATGTGTCTTTTTCTAAGTAATAAAGTATTTTTGACTTCCAAAAAAACAAATACTAAATAGTGTCAAAATTGACATAAATGAGTTTTTAAAACAAATACTATATTATTAAATGATATAATATTGCTAAAAATATAAGGTTCAGCCAAAGAACTTATATAATGATATATATGTCATTAATAAACCAATTTAGGGTTTATTGGTATTTTATAGAAAGTTTATTAACCATGTAATATAAAAATAAAAGAAGACGTTGTAAAAGATAAACTATTTAGCTAAGAGTTAAATCTAAAAGATAAGGATAATATGGTGACTTAAACTTGTCTAAAACCTATTGGTTGAGAGTATGTCAACCCATTCCCACCCTATCCTATAAATAAATCCATTTTTAGTCATTATAAACCGAAAATTATTTTATAATAAAATAATAGTTCAAGCTTTTCCTAAAGTGACCTTCACCTCTCTTATAAAAGGGTACTTCCCCTTCTCTCAAAATCACACCTACAAATCCGTTTTTCTTGGACAAAACATGTTCCAATATCCTCCCAAATAACCTCAATTCAACCTACAGGATTTACATTGATCATAAACCCAACCTAAGGAGTCCTTTTGATCAAATCAAAAGGAATAACCTGAAGAAGAGGTAATAATTTAATCACCTCTTTTAAAGTCCTTTTCTTCTTACACTTCCTCTTTCTTTGTTGTTTCCATATCAAAATAAAATCTCCAATACATTATAAATGATATTATGTTATTATAAATATGTTGCATCCATATTCAATATTCTATCCATCCTATGAATGAAAAGTTATCATACGTGCGTATGTACGGCTTACCATCTCTACATCGTGGTGTTGTTTGTTATTCAACACTTCATTATTTGGATGGGTATAAAAATGATTATAATTGATGTAAATAATAAATATAACATTTTAATTATTATTTATATATTATATAACATCCAATTACATACTATTTCACCACCAATATAATGATATTTTTGCTCGTGCGTACGTACGGATTACCGTCTCCACAAATGCGATGATATTCATTTCCCATCGTAACCATTCAAGAATAATTTTCATTTTATGATTTAAAATAATTTTTAAGAACTTAATATCATTATGTATATGAATAAAATACATCCTATTCATAATAAATATGACTTACATAACAAAACATATAAAATAAAATGAATCAGTTAACACCTGAAACAATGATACTACTGAAATATTATTAACAAATAAATATTAGAAGATCATTTATGATATCATATTTTTGTATGTGGTTCTTGTATAATTTAATAAAAATTATTTAAATATTATACAGGAGGTTAACTTATCCTTGAATAAGAAAAATTACAAGGTAAGGGTTAATTTTACAATCACTTTATTATCCAAGGTTGTTTTTACGAAAGTATCTTCTCGGACTTCTTTATCATCCACATATATGTTTCTTCAAAAATGTATTTCAAAATATTTTTAATATTTCCTAAAATATGGGTTAAATTCATTTATACCCTTGTTTGACTTTTTATAAAATATTTTGAAAGGAATCTTTCTATCATTTTCCAAAAAAGGAACTTTATGACCATTTCGACAAATTAAGGTAAGAATGTTTTTTTAACTAATATGGTGGGTGCAGCTATTTTCTGGAATTATAACACCTTTGAAGCTTCCCTTGCAATATTATAAAAATATTTTCAAAATAAATTTTTTATTTTATAATTATGTGACTTTTAAATTATTTCAAAATAGAAAGAGATGTTTCTCTCAAATAGTTTTGATTTCATCTATGTCAACATCCTTTGATGGATTTTACACTTGTTTGATGTTGATTCACTATGATACAGTATTCCATGTTATATTGATGGTTTTGTGATATGTTTGAATATGGATGTGTTATTTTTATACCATTCATGGTTTATGGTGAAAGTATTAACATTTCATATGCTAGTTTTAATATGAATGTTTGTGTTATGTTTCAACCTTTTCATATGAGGAATGCATTGGACTTAGTAAGTGACAGGTAGAGCCCGCAATAGCTCCTCAATGCATCGGTAGGTCTCATGAGACAAACTAGTGTATTGGCACAAGGCCTTGAAAAAGTCTTATTTGTATTCTTTTCATGAGGCCTTGAATATGTGATTATGATGTTTGATAATATGCATTACATCATTATGAAATTATCAATTGATATTACATGTGATTATTCGACTAGTATAATATCTATGTGAATAAGTAAATGGAATTATTTGATTTATCTTTTCCATATTATACTGAATTTTAAGTTTAAAAGGACGGTTTTTTAGTCTTATACATTGCCTTAAATGTTTATGCGTATTTATGATAGTTTAACCTATATTGTTATCCTTACTGAGCATCTAAGCTCACACCTTTCTTATGTTTTCTTTTTCCTAGGATGTGAATAAATATATTATGATTAACCTACAGTGATAGTCCAAAGGATATGAGTGTGTTCAAAGTGGACACAATGTTGTTGTTTTTTATTTCATGATGTATTGTAAAACTTATGTATGTATCTAGTACTTCCAAGGCTACTAAACTAATCGGTATTTCGAAACTTTTTCTCTTGTCATCAGGAAAATGTTATGTAATAATGCACTGACTTTGGGTTAATAGGGTCAGGGCGTTATAAAAGAGGAATCCTTGGAATCAAAAACCTTCAAATTAAGATTTAGATCCACCAAAAACATTATGATCTATCACTATAAAATAAGTATATAAGAAAATAGAGGAGGATTCCAAACCAAATAGAATTCACTTACTAGATAGAGATCAATCGCATCCACTGGCACTTAGATTCGAGAGGAAAGGTGTTAGAGAATCAAAAAATCTCTTTATAGAGCCTCTGAAATCCAAAGGGTCAGATTATGTTCGACTATGAGGTGCTTAGAATTTATAATTGGGAGTTTGGTACTTTAATTATAATTTTTGGGGGATTAAAAACTCATGTGAATAGTTTCCTAGACTAGGAAACATGGTTAAAGCAAACCATGAACCCTTACTAGGATTCTAAAGAGTTCCTCATGGTTAGGGTATAGATTTAGACAAATTTTGTGCCAACTATGCACTCCCTCATGAGCCACTAGATAAGGGTGGATGGTTTGACTATATAGTTTAACAAATTGTGCACCAACTGTGTGTTATCCACTTTCCATAGTCATGAAGTTTAGGAGGAGGTCTCACAGGTGTGATACCCCTCTATAACCACAAACAAGGCACATGGTTTCCTAGGCCAAATCGCATGGTTTTCTCTAAACATACGCCAAATGTTCACAACCCCAAAACTTCAAAAAATTTCAAAAAAGTCCCTGAAAACAACCAAGATCAAGGTCCAAACAAAGGAGAGTAAAAAAATCCAAAAGTATCTAAAATCTAGCAATATGATGTTATATATATATTATATCCTTACGTAGGTTAGTTTTATACCCTTTCATAGGTTAATGTTTGACCTTACCCTTACACAATAAATGAGTTACCTTGATTAAAATTTTGAATTTGTAGTTTCCTTTTCATATCCCTTAAAAAGTGAATCTTAAATTTATACAAAAATTTAAGGGTACCCTTACAAAGAGATTTAAGGTTATCCATACATAACTAATTGCTTAAAATTATATAGGTACATTATACCCTTATGTGGGTTAGTTTTTTAACTGATTTCCTTTACACAACAACTAATTTATACCCTTAAGTAGGTTATATTTATACCTGTATATAGGTTAGAGTTTGACCTTACCCTTATGAAAGAAATGAGTTACCTTGACACAACTTTTGAATATATAATTACCTTTATGTATCCCATGCAAAGTGAAGTTTTCATTTATGCATAAATTTATAGTTACCCTTATATAAAAATTTAAGGTTACCCTTATTTAACTAATTGATTACTATTATGTAGGTTCTTTATACCCTTACGTGGATTAGTTTTCAAACTAATTGCCTTTATTCAACAGCTGCTTTATACTATTACATATTAAGAGTTCAACCTTACCCTTATAAGGAAATGAGTTGCCTTGACACTACTTTTGAATTCATAGTTACCTTTACATATCCCTTACAAATTGAAGCTTACCTTTACGGAGCATAATATTTTACCTTTACACAGAAATTTAAGGTTACCCTTACATAGATAATTAAAATGAATTTAATATTTCTATTTGTTTCGAGTTATTTTTTTATTTTTCACCCATGTTTAGTGACATGAAGTCTTCATCATTTAATTCTATGTTATGTAAAAATATATTTATCTATATTATCTTTAATTACAAAATTATTATATTGTTTTCATTTAAATAAATAAATGATCACATTGTCATATTAAAAACTGTATATAAATTTTACTTATTTACATTTTAAATATAAAGAAAAAATAACTTGAACATTTAAATTTATAAGATGATGATGACTTATAAAACAACAATTTAAGTTTTCATCTAGTCCCTTCTAATTTACATTATGTTTCATATATATCTTCATCAACTTCAAAAGGGAAGAAAATGAAGATTGACAAAATATATTAATCGTATTACATCACCATCTTTCCAATATGCTTGATGATATATGTTTTGAACTTATGTATATTTAGTGTGAAACTATCTATTTTTAGTAACTTTCACTTTATATTACCATAAACTTAAATACTTTTTATATCTTATCTTGTATTTCATTTCTAGAATTATCATATAGTCAATTTTAGTGGGTGTTTTGTGTCCCTATTGCTAGAATTTTCATTCCAATTTCATTTGGGGTGTGTCTCTAATTTTATTGTATGTTTTATTATGTTATTGTTTTCTATGTTTATTGAGTTTTCATGGGAAAAATAGTGGTTCATGCTTAAATCTCGTCTCACTGGGTCATTTGATGGGGATCGAGATTGTCTCCAGTTACCCTTTTAACTGGATATTCTAGTACACACTTGGGATTTTGAGACATATCTAGTTTTATTTTCAATTTTCAGATCCATTTTGTAGGTAATTCCCATATTTCAATTTGGATATGGGTTATACCTACATTAGATAATGAAATTCCTCATTGTAGTGACCTCCTTGAGGTGGTGTGATTCTTCGTTGTGGTGACTCCAGTGACACTGATGAATCCTGTGACATCGACGACTCCCATGACAGTAAAGAATCTGGTAATTTCCACTAGAATTGTCAACATAAAATCATTGAATGAAATAATATAGTACTGCACAAAAAATTATGTGTTGTGTTTCTCCCAAGTGTCCTCCAACATGAATGTGGGAATCATCTTCCTCGACATGTGTGGTGACTCCGATGGTTCTTAGTCTCCTTACTTGGAACTTTTTTTTGTAGAAAACAGGAATCAATGGAAGAAGAAGGTGGTGTATCTTGTCTATTTCTAGTGAAAGTTTTACTGTTATTACTCCTGAAATATATATTGTCCTTATCAGTGGAAAATCTATTTTCTATTTTTTTTAAACTAAATGTTCTATTGTGATAATTCCTTTTTTAATACATCTTTCTTATATGTAGTTTTCTTTCAATGTTGTATGTCTATATTTTCCTAATTATAAAGTCATATATTTATTTTTAGAAGCCACTATATCCTATGATAATAGTGGAGAAAATATTATTTTACTTTTTTACTGATGAAAGTTTCATTGGAAATTCCATCAAAGGTTCAGCTAAAACCTCCAGTAGAAATTCCACTAGAATTTCTACTGAAAGTTACATAGGAAGTTTATTTGAGTATGTATTTACATGGAATTCGCTCTGGAACTTCCAATTCACATTCAACTAGAAGTTACAGTCCAATTATAGGAAGAGTTCCTAAATTTTTGACTAAAACCTATACTATAATTTATGGAATCGACAATCATACATGTTTTTCTATTACACTGTAATATTTACAGGATTGAGGGGGAATTTTTATATTGTTTCCCCAATGGAACTTTCAATGAATCTTCAACTAGAATTTCCAATAAATATTCTAATAGAACTTACAGTGGATCTTACACTATAACTTCCAATAGAACTTCCAGTGGAACTTTCAATGGAGCTACTAAAACTTATAGTGGAACTTATGGTCCTATTCTAGCTAATTATGATGCCTTAAGTTTTGATTGAAACCTATACGATAATTAGTGGAATCAAGATCTCGTAGGGAATTTATCCCTTATTCCCTCATTTGAACTTCCTGTGGAGCTTCCACTGAAATTTCTGATGGAGCATCCAATAGAAATTGCAGTGGATATTCTATTGGAACTTCCTATAGAAATTCAATTGGAACTTCCATTAGATATTCCACTAGAAATTCCATTAGAACTTCCACCAAACATTCCAATAGAACTTCCATTGGGAATTCAACAAGAACTTCCAATCCTATTCTATCTAATTACAGTGAAAAGGTATCTTAAGTTATTACTGAAACCCATATTATAAATTATGGAATCGGTAAAAAAATAATTTTTTCAAAATTACGGTGAAATTTTACAGGATTCATGAGGGAATTTATTTTTTGTTTACCCACTGGAACTTCTAGTGGATCTTACACTAAAATTTATGGTAGATAATCCAATAGAAATTACAGTAGAGATTCCACTGGAACTTTCAATGGAACTTACAATGAAACATCCAGTGGAACTTTGACTGGTACATCCTCTAGATATTCCACTGGAACTTCAAGTGGATATTCCACTAGAACTTACTATGGAGATTCCACTGGAACTTGTGGTGGAACTTTCAGTCTTCACTTCAATGTTGTTTTGGTAATTTTATTAAAAAAGGAAATCAAAAGAAAGTACAAAGAAGGAGAAGACAGGACGAGATCTCCTCAGAAAGAGAGACTATGGGGGTCTAAAGTAGTGTAAACCAAGGGCATCCCCTTTAATAAAATCAATCCCCTTGGGTTTAATGTTGCTAGCCATGTGGAGAAACACCTCCATCGTGCCAGGGTACTCCACTGAGGCTAAGTAGTCTGCCACCATGTTCCCCTCCCTCTATGTGTGTTGTATACGAATGTCTCCATTGAGGAGCCTTTTGCATTTCCTGATAGTATAGCATATCGACCATGGTGTGACACCCCACCCTTTCAAGGAATCATGGAAAACCAAGGAGTCCGTTTCAACTTCTGAGATGTCCATCCCCTACTGTCTACACAAGGTAAGCCCGGAGATCATCGACATAGCCTCCACTCGGAGATAGGTTCCCTGACCCAGCCTGGCCGAGAAGGCTAAGTGAACAGAACCACACCCATCCCGTACCACCCCTCCCCCGCTCATGTACCCCTGTATACACGAGCCATCTGTATTGAGTTTCAAGCCACCCGAAGGAGTTTTCCATCTTACCCAATTGCCTGGACTGCTATTGTGAGGCTCATTCATCTCAGAGTGGGACTGAAACCGCTATAGTGAAGGAGCCTCTTCCCAAGATTTCACTGCCTTGTTCCAGTCCAGCAAGAGATTTTTTTCCCAGACAATTATAACTCGAGCAGTCACGGTCCCGCCTTCATGTTTTGACTTGTTCCGCGCCTGCCATAAACACCAACATACATCCAGCAAAAACATTTAGTGGGCCACCTTCTCCACCCCGCCTCCCTCAGCTCCATGAAACCAGTCCTCCAAGAAAGAGGATATATCTTCGTACGGAGTATGGACCACTATAAACTCTACCAGGGCATTCCAGACATCGAACGCCCATTCGCTACCGAAGAACAAATGAGTGGCACTCTCCTCTCTATGCATCATACAGCACACGCACCTTGAAGCCAGTTGGATGCCACACCTGCGGATGCTATCGTCGGTCGGAAGAGCTCTGTTACGAATTCTCTAAGTGAGAAAGTTGTATTTAGTAGGAATTATTTCCACCCAGATAATATCATCCCAGCCCCCTGATTGCACCATCCCATGAATCATGCCCTGAAAGCCCTTTGATGAGAAGAGACCCAAGGGGGACTCAATGAAGACACATCTTTCATCATCGGAGTTCATATCAATGAGGTGAAAACTCTCCCTCTGGTTGTTGTCCAGAACTGTAGAGATGAAGGACGGAAAGAGGCTCACTTCCCTAAAGGTTATATCCGTGGTCGGGCACCCAGGGAATTCCAGAACGTTTCCCCCCCAATCTTGGTGCCAGAATAAGAGGTCGCCTCTCCCGATCAACCAATGAGAAAAGGGTCTAAGAATCTCAATAAACGGCCCGATAATGGACCAGAGGGTAGAGCGACCCCCATCCACCAACCCTTGACGCCGCAAAAAGTGAGCATGCATGGTAGAACCCCAGAGGGTACGACGTTCCGGCACACTACATGCAAGCCTTACATACATATATAACAGGGTATCACTAAGGTTGCGCACATTGATTCCACCTTCAGCCACCGGTTTTTCCATTTTTATCTAGGACGCCCAGTGTTTCTTCCCTTCTGCATACGGGTACCAAATGAAAGAGGTGAGGATCCTATCGATGGATCTGATCACACCCTTAGGGGCCTTGGTAGAGGAGAGGCCATGTATAGGGGCATCCATTAGCATGTTGTTCACCAGGGTGATCCTCCCACCAAAAGAGAGGAATTTATTTTTCCAGTTCAGTACCCTCTCTGTAATACTGGATAGAAGAATGTCGAAGTCTCGGATCCAGAGTCTCCTGGACAAAAGAGGTGCGCCAAGATAGGTCCTAGGAAACTCTCCCCTCTGTATGCCCAGGAACCTGCTGATAGTCTCCACCCTCTCGATCGAGCACCCATTGGAAATAAAGAATTTACTCTCACCTTTATTGATGCTCTGCCCGCTCCAGTGGCCATACGCATCCAACACCTAGCAAAGGCTCCGTAGGGATTGACTTTTTCCATTCAGAAATGGGATGGTATCATCTTTGAACATCAGGTGGGAGATCGATGTATCCTTCAACCGACAGTGGTAAGGGAGGATCCCTCCGTTGTTAATGCGTCTCTGGAGAAGACGACTCAGCACATCCTGAATGAGAATGAACAGAGTCGTCAATAACGGGTACCCTTTACTAAGGCCCCAGATAGACTTGAAGAAACAGTAAGATTTACCCATAAACGAGACTGAAAGCCACACAGCACCGAAGCAGCAAAAGATAATATCCACATTCCATGAGTTGAAACCCATACCTACCAAAACTCTATTGATAAATCTCCATTTGACACAGTCATAAGCTTTTCTCATATCCAGCTTTATGACCATGTTTGATCCACAAGTTTTGAGATCCACATCCTTAACCATCTCCTGCGCCAAGGCGAACGCCTCTTGGATCGATCGACCTTTGATGAACCCATGTTGTTCAGGAGAAATCCATTGAGGAAGATGGGTGGCCAGCCTCAAGTTAATAATACACGTCATTATCTTATATGGGATATTACACATGCTAACAGGATGATACTGTGAAATGGAGGATGGGTCCTTACTCTTGGGTAGGAGCACAAGGGTGGTGGTGCATGCCACCCTAGTTAAACTACCCCCTCGGAAGAAATCCTAGATGGCTGTGATCAGAGAAGACTTCACCATCTCCCATGAGCCCCGATAAAAGGAGGCAGGGAAACCGTCCGGGCCAGGAGCGCTATCCGTGGATAAGTGCCAAAGCGCCGTCTTGATTTCCCCTCATCTGGTACGGTCCCCATATTGTCATTGATTTGTTCCAATGCCACGTTAGGAATAACTTCAAAGATTTCCATGGATTACAAAGGATATCCATTGAGTGATCCCAACTGAGGGTTGTACAGAGGATCCTGAAAGAAAGAGTTAGCCAGGCCTCCCACAATGTCGTTGTCTTCCGTAAAGGAGCCATCATCCAACTGTATGTTTGGCCTGCCCTAATGCTTCCTCTCCATGATGCAAGCATGAAAGAACCCTGTGTTCCTGTCTCATTCCTTGAGCCATTTTATTCTAGCCCTTTCTCTGGCCATTTACTCCTGCTGGAGAAGTAGGTCGGTCATAGTGCACTTCTTCCCCGAAAGCTCCTCGTAGACCCTATCATCCCACTCTTGCTCCAGGATTCTTTCTAGGCGATCTATGTCCTGCATGAAATCTCTTAATTCATTCTCTGGGGGCTCAAGATTGTTATACCACAGCTGTAGGAGGGGGAGAAGCCTCCTTAATTTCCCATGCAAAGTGTGCCATGGATTGCCTTGAGATAAATCACCCCATGCTGATCTGACCAGGTCATGATATCCCAGAAGTCCAACCCAGTATTGAGAGAATATATAAGCTACATGCGGCCTTGGCGAGGCCAACAGAGAGACCAGGAGGGGGGAGTGATCCAACAGACCTTAGACCAGGTGAGTTACCTTCGTGTTGGAGAAGTTAGAGATTGCTTGATCGTTGGCCAGGCACCGATCCAGTCTACCCCACGAGTGACGCGGACCTTGCTGGTTGTTGAACCATGTATATTTGTCACCCAAAAAGCCGAGATCTGAGAGGCCCTTAGCTTCCATGAAGAGTACAAAGGCAAGGTTGCCTTTCCTGGGAAAGGGTCCTCTTCCCTTCCTTTCCTCCAGATCAGCCACCACATTAAAGTAGCCTCCCACAATCCATGGTTCCACACCGGAATCAAAATTACTCAACTGCCTCCACATGGATTCCCAGATGTTCATATCACAGATCTCGTACACGAAAGAAGCATAGAAATAGGTAAGGTCAATGTTTACCTTGACAGTAATAAACTGATCTTCAGCTTGAACCAGGGCCATCGAGCATCTTTTGTGCCAAAAAACCCAGATATATTTGTTAACTGACTCGGTCTGCAAGCATCCATGCATCCGTAGCTTTCAGGTGAATTCCCCTAGTCTGGAGGGTTGATGTTTGTGTTCAAGGACAGCTATCACAGCAACCTTGTGTCTGGCAGATTCAGAGGCAAGAAAATCATATTTTACCCAAGCACCAAGCCCTCTGGCATTCCAAATCAGTAGGGGAATCATTTAGAAAATAAGTGCCCTGGTGCTGGCTCCAGAGACCTTAGCCTTCGATGTAAGTGGAGGTGACACCCCTTGATGCAGCTTGCCCTTCGATCTTGTACGGACCCCAGCCTCATTAGGAGTCATCTCTGCAGGGGAAGAGGGGCTCCCTAGTATGCACGCATTGTGTTTCCTCCTTGCCCAAGATGCTAACTGAGATCCTCTTGCATTGCCTTCCGCGAAGCAGGGGGGAAACAGCTCGGGGTGCTCCAGTGAAGTCTGAGGCATTGTATCCGGGACAGGTAGAGAGGGCCTCTTAAGAATGTCTCCAGAGATTTGAGGAAACAAAGTCACAATCCACTGCTTCCCCTCTGGTCAGCAAACAAATGAGACTTCTCCAGCAGGGGGTAGGGATCCGAGCCCCGGGACGTTAACATAAAGCTGGCCACCGATCGTCTTGGGCTAAAGGATCCTGTCATGAACAAACAGGGTAGAGGGGGACAGAGCCTGGATACTCCTCAGAATGTAAGGAATGATAGCCATGGCATCTTCAAACAAGAACCCCTCTGTAGACTCTGATTGCACCAAGGAGGAAGACCTCGGTTCCTCTCAAACTTCCAGTGGAGCTACCACCCTAACTTCTAGTGGAGCTTACACTGGAACTTCCACTAAAGATTCCACTCGAACTTCCAATCCTATTCTAGCTAATTACATTGAAAATATTCCTTAAGTTATGACTGAAACCTATACTTTAATTTATAGAATCCGCAGTCAAAGATGTTTTTTTATATTGTAGTGAAATTTTTACAGGATTCAAAATGGAGTTGAACTATTATTTCCCCACTGGATCTTCCAGTGGAGCTTCCACAGAAATTTCCAATGAATATTCCACTATAAATTCCAATGGAACTTCCAATAGAACTTTCACTGAAAATTCCATTGGAAATTTCAGTGGAGCTTCTGATAGAACTTCCACTGAATCTTCCACTGGAACTTCTAGTCCTATTGTATGTTCTATTATTCCCACTAAAATTTTTACTTTCAATTTTTAGGTGTGCATTTTTTTGTCAAATATGAAATCTTTAAAAAGATTTTTATAAGAGACACAACCATATTTGAAATATGTTTATAAAATTTCACTAAAGGACACTCCTTTTGGGAATATATTTGAGGTTTTTCTATCCAATAGTGTATTAGCATCGGATTGTAAGAAATTCGATAATTCTATTTTTTATGTACTCGATAGCTATGATTCATCAAAAAATAATTTCTGAATTAGTGGTGAGGAAAGAAAATTTTTTGAATGTGATGTCCAAAAAATATAAAAAATAGGTCAATTAGAGGGGTTAAACCCCCCTATAAACAATTTAGCACCGGTTATACATAACTACTACTAAATTGGCCACCTACTTTGATTAGGGGCATTTTTGGCTAAGCACTGGTAAGATAGAGGTGTAATTAGCATCGGTTAATTTAGAGGGGGTTTTAAGCCCCTCTAAATTCACCCTACATTCAATATAAATGGGTGGATTAGGGGAAGTTTTAACCACCCCTAATTCAAACTATGGTTTAGGGGAGCTCAGAAATGCCCCTAATTGATCTAGAAACCACCAATTTTAGGGGTGGTTTTAGGATAACAGCCCCTAAATTTCCCTTATTTTTTAAATTTTTTTCACCACACACCCCGGGACAACCTCCACAGGCCCCCGGAAAACCTCCCCAGGCCCCCCAAAAAAACCCCTATACAACCCTCCCCAGGCCCTCTGGACAACCCCCCACACTCTATCCAACCCTGCGAACCTTGTGGACAAACCCCAACCCACCCCTTTGTCTGCAGCCCCAATACACCCTCGATCACTTTAACAGTGCGCTATCCCCCAACACCTTGGTGTAAAAAATCCTCTCTTGGGATTCAAATCAGTGATCGCATAAATATTTACCAGCGCCCGAACCACTAGACTAATTTGTCATATGTTTATTATATACAATTGTTTATATTTACTTAGATACCAAAATATTAGTTATTGTATTTATATATATTTGTTTATATATAATATATTTGCTTATATATAATATATTTGTGTATATATAATGTATTTTTGTATAATATTTATATATAATATTTATTTGTGTATAAAATATAATATATATATATATATATTTGTGTATAATATAATAAATATATAGATATTTATGTATATATAATATATATAAATATATATTTTTATATATATTTTTAAATACATTTATATATGTGTTTGTGTGTGTGTATTTATGTATTTATATAATATTTATAGATATAATATAATTATAATATATAATTATTTAATTATTTTTATATACTTATATATGTCTGTGTATGTGTAACTATAATATTATTAATTATTATTATTATTATAACACCTACTTTTTAAACTATAAAAATTATATTTATTTTTTATAAATATTACACATTTATATATTTTATGATTTTTATTATTCATATATTATATTTACTACATTTATATTAGATCATGTATATACACATATATACACACACACAAAATTATATATATTCATATAATTAGAAATATATAATATAATTAAATGATATATATATGTATTTACTAACTTAATTTATAATTAATATGGTATGCTATAATATATATAAAATAACTGAGGGGTAGGAGGATGGCAGACAGGATGCGGGATAGAAGCAAGAGCTCTCAACCTCGAAGCAGCAACGACGCCTAGGGTTTTAGTGCTTTCATGGTGGTGCTACCACATTACCTAGGTTTCCAGCTCCTTCCTCCTCCTGGAGGACCTATGAAGGAGTTTCCTATCTCATTGTCCCTATTCTTGGTGGCTCAAAACATCGACATCTCTAATGTGAAGTGATCCCCTATTGCGGAGAAGCCGAACGATTAGGCCAGACACCAACTGAACCCAGATCCAAGACTGGTTGCTCGACTTTATGTTGATTTGTGGGAGATGAGTCTTAGATATACTAATTTGGTGTCAATAATCCAGAAAGGTGTTGCTTTTTCAAAACCCTCTTCAGCTTCGGTGTTTCAAGATGCTCAGGAGGGTTCCTATGCTGATATAGCTACAAGTCTGATTATGGGTGGAGTCAGTTCTTTTATTTATTTGAAAGATATATGTCGAGGTAGAATTATTCGTAAGGGATATTCTACCCATGTTGAAGAAAATCCTACAGTGTTCACTGATAGAATGGAAATTGGAAACAATACTACGATTGCACGTATCGTTTTTTCCAAAAGGTGAATAACCATGGAAGCCTGAAGATTTGAATCATAGAATATTTTTTTTGGGGGGGGGGGTCTCTAACTGGAAATGTGTATCTATTAGTAGATTATTTTATCATTGCTTGTTTCCCTCAGAGGAATTGGAGCACAGAGCATGGGGTATTGGCTCTCTATTTTTGAAATCCAGATGGCTACATTTACAAGAATGGTCTTTAGACTTTAATTATTCACATGCTCGGAATGCTTTCTGTTGGGTCTGGGTTCGTCCGCATGGACTCAATTGGGTCATTTAGCATCCGAAGATCTTGCATGACATTGGAACAAGAATTTTAAATCCTATCCTCCTTGACAAGGAGACAGAAGATGTTCAGGTTGGACATTATGATAGGGTACTGGTGGAGGTTGATCTCAGCTCCACACTAATTGACAAGTTAACCCTTGTGAATCCCTCTGATAACATACAAATTGATGTTGAATATGAGAAAAATCACCTTTTATATAATGAATGTGTGGTTATTGGACATTCATTGGAACTTTGTCAAAAGAAGGTTTCTTGTTGGGGATGTGGGATGAGAGGCCACTCATCTAGTCTCTATCGAAAGAAATCAAAAACAAAAAATGCATACTCACCAAAATCAGATGTGCTTCCTGAAGATAATAATAGCAAGGGGATGCCAGTGGGATCTATGATGAAGCAGAAATCTTAGGCTTCCATCTTCTCTGAGGAGGGAAATACCAACGATGTTGCTTCTTCTAAGAATGAAAAAAGTGTTGACTTGCAACAAACTCATATTCAGGATACTCCTCAAATTATAGACAGTGTAAATGACTTGAATAAACAAGTTAATTAAGAAGAAATTCAAAACAAGGTTTCTCGACATCTTTCATTAGAGAGGATGGCTACTTGAGGCAAAGGTGAAATATTGCAGCATACACAAACTTATTCGTCTCCTAAAGATGATGACTTAGTGGATAATCAAGCTAAATAATAAGAATCCCAGATAGAGGTGGATCACTAACTCTCATAGGAAATGATGATTGTTTCAGGTAACCAAAAGGGAAATCATATTCTTGAATCTGACGCTCCAGTCATTTCAAAATTTTCAAAGCCTGTTGTATATAGTGAAGGATTTCAGTTTGTTTACTATAAGAAGACAAAGTCTCCAATTTCCACTTATATGGTGGTTGAGCATTTGATTGCAGAGCACTAGGATATTGTGGACCTGGTTGAATCATTGACCATTGATGGAATGGTGACACCAGTGAAAAAAGACACCTCTCCTGAAAAATGTGAAGAGTAAAAAGAGGACAGCTCTGATTCTGAAAGCACTGATGCAGAAATGATTTATAAAAATATTCAATCACTTCAAGTAGGGGGCGAGGACAATGTTGGGCACGTGGTCGTGGAAGGGTTGACTGGAACGCACTACAAGAAGAGGAAAGTAGGTTAAGTGCACGACTGTTGAAAAAGATCGGTAATTAGTTTCTGATTTGGTCTTTTCCTTATTCTCATGTTCTTCTCTCGGCCACTATCTTTTCTTTCTTTTAATAAATGAGGCTCAACATCCATATTCTTCAAAATATATATATATAATAATTATATAATATATATAATATAGTTATATAATATAATTATATAATATAATTATAATATATTTATTTATTTAATTTTTTTATATTATATATATTTGTATACATGATATAATATAAATTTATTAATTCATAAATATTAAAATACAAATGTATTTAATATAATATATGTATAATATAAATCATAATATAAATGTATAGTATTTATAAAATCATATATAAATTTTATATATTTCAATAAATATATTTATAATTACATTTATATTATGCATACCAATATTTATATATGTATATATTTTTGTTTATGTGTATAAGTATTTATTTGAAGTATTTATATAATGTATTTATATATATGTGTGTATTTGTAATGTATTTAAATACATTTATACAATGTGTTTATATAATATATATATACACACATGCGCACGCATACATATATATATCATAAAATTTGAATTTATATGAGATTTATTTTTAAAAAAAATAGAGGGGGTTCAAAAACCGCTCTAATCCGAGGGATTAGCAGCGTTTCATGAACCCCCTCTAATTTAAGAGATTATAAGGGGTTGTGAACCTACACTATTTCTATAAAAAACAAATTCCATTATATATATATATCCTCTGAAATCTAGAAATATATATATATATATAACACCCCTAAAATCCAACTGAACATATGGCACCACTAATTATTAAATTAGTGGTTATTTTGACAAAACAGCCTCTAAAATCCAACTAAATATTAAAAAAATGATAGAAAATTTAGAGGGGGTTGTGAACCCCCTCTAAAATCAATGATTAGTGGGGTTGCGCAAAACCCCCTCAAATTATATAGAAAATGAATTTAGATGGGGTTGTGTATAACCTCCACTAAAAAACATCATTAATTTGTTGTTTTTTGTAGTGAAAGGATATTTGAGATAAGTGAAGGTAAAACAGAAATGGAAGACTCATACTCTTTCAAGAAAAATGAGGCACCATTATATATAAAAATATATGGAAAAGTTTTCAGATAACTAACATTTAAAGAAATAAAAAAAAGATCATTTGTAAGTTGTAATGATCAATGAAGCAGAGGATCGTGATGACATAGCATCACTCCTCTGTTTATTCACTTGTGCTACTGTATTTTTTCCTACTATGTGTTCTTACTTGAGTTGGGGTTTCATCGATTATGTAGATAGCTTAATAGATATGATAACACTAATGTGGTCTCATGCAATCCACCAAAAATTAGTGAATTATATTAAAGAATTTCACAAGCAGTGATTGTAGTACCCCAACCTATTTTTCCACCCAAACAATATTTAGAGCCAGTTGACCACTAGGAATTAGGTGCACCTCCCCATATTCCAAAGGCTTGTGACGAGTAGTGAGGTTGTAAAGATATGATAGTGAAAATCGTATACCCTCTATTGATGATAATAATAGTCGCCTATAGATAAATATATCAGCAGAAGAATGACCACAAACAACTAGACCAATAACCCGCTGTAGCAGAAGCAATAACAAGCAATAACGGAAGCATAAACAAACATCAGTGGAAAGAATTAAAAAAGAAGACCAAACATACCATTTATATAATAAAAACAACCCATTATACCATTTATATAAACATGCATACACCACATGTCATACAATACAATAAGAATAATCTGTCACCCATAGATGACCTCCATATATACATATAAGCATGCTGATACAAAAGAAGATAGAAAAAAGTAAACTCTAACTAAACCAGGGACCACCATGGTCCATTTCCATCCATTCCATGCTAAAAAATTCGACATGATCACTAAGGTCGAGCTCCTGAGCCTGAATCATTACCTGGTCGCAAAAGCATAAAATCTACACATGTCCCAAGGGGACCTTGTAAGGTGTGAGAATAAATATAAGTAGGTCATTTCCAATGTGTTTATAGATTAAATATTTGACAAAGAAGATGTATCTAAATATAAATAAAATATAACATGAACATAATATAAATAATATTCTTCCCTATACTCAACAGACACAAGGAAGCACTCACATGCTTCACCCATCACCAATATAGAGGTGGTGCAAGGATCCTTAGCATGAATCCCAAGACATCCCCTAACAAAAGTCATCCTAGGTGAACCCTTAGGTTCCACCTCCAAAACATAATTTGGAACACTATGCCATCAAAAAAAATAACTGATGTCCTGAAGGCATGACCAATCAAGAACCTGGTCCCTCAGACCTCAGCTTAGAAGAATCCTCATCAGCTCGAAGGCTGACATCCAAGTAACAATGATATTTTTTTCTCCAAATATTATCATTGGATCAATATATGAAATATTGAGTAATGGTGATATATGTCCTCTAAAATAATTTTAGCCTAATAGAAACAATATATGGTGAGCCTCATCCCCCAATTGATGGTCTCAACACCATCAACCAATGGCTCATCACCATCCTAGTGGATTTTTATGGAAAGCACCACCAAACTCATTGAGGCTCAACACCATCCTAACTTCATATAATGGAGGAATCTAACCACATGATTAGTCAACACCACCTCATCATCTAAGACTTATCTGTGTGTACACGACTCCAACAACATGTTAGCCAATAACAGTGAGTGGAAATCACCAACATAGTATCTAAGACACATAATCCCAGAACCTCATGCCCCTAAGACTGTGTCACTCAATTTGATGGTCAATGCCATCTTATATCACAGGATCTATGCTCATAACCTGATGAACTCATCACCTCAATCTGATGACCATGTCACCCAAATGGTGATCAACATCACTCAAAGTATCTGGGCCTCACCCAACTTGATGACCAACATCACCTCAATCTATATTGTTAGAATCATCTCAATTATTAGGCCGGGCCCATCACATTCCCATGGAACCATCGCAATATATATAATATAAACAAAATTAATAAAATAAACACCCCATCCTAATCTACCCAAAGTCCAAATCCTCTCATCGGTTCTTACCATTTATAGTCTTGGATGAGCGTGACCATTGGCATCTCACATAGTTAATTTAATTAATTAAATACAAACATTCAATTTATAGGGTATCTCTAGGAAAACCCAATGATTTTCTCAATAATTCACCCCCAAAACATGAGAAAAATCAAAGATAAATCTAGGCAACACCTACCTTGTGTTGGTACATGCTCGCTTTCCCGGTATCTGCCTCTAACTCATGTCGGTTTAGAAAAAATTGGCATTTTAGATGGACACCCTATAAATAAGGTAAAAATGATTACATGAATTTAGCGCATTGTATAGAGGGAGGAAGGAGAAGAATAAACAAGAGGATTAAATCCATTACTAAAGTAGTTTCAACAAAACGGATGGTGAGAAGATCATAGCTCAAATGAGGAGATCAGCTCAACACCTAGGGGAGGAAGAGAGGTGATCCCATGGATGCCTAGATGAGAGCCCCATGTGACAGGAGAAAATAAGGAAATCCATATTAAATAAATCAAAGAAAAATTGTAATTTTTACCTTTTAAATATGTGACATAGTTACCGCACAGTTTGGAATACCATGCACAAACCGTGTGGTGCCCACTGTCTTGGTACCACACCTCGCACGGTCACGACACGTGGTTTCCCAAACTGTGCATGTTCCCTCTATCAAAAACTAAAAAATCCACTGCATGGTTGTGCTCCCCTACCCAAAAGGTTTGATAAATCATGTCTAGTGACACTCTAGGGTCTCACAGTTACACATGGGGGCCACACAGTTTTCCCAAACCATGCACCACTGACTGTGCACCATGAAAAGTTGAGTGATTGGCCTCTAACACACTCAAAACCCACTCAAAACCATGAGGCACTTTCCAAGAATTAAAACCCATATAGAACAAGGCTTTGGGCTAAATGAACTCTCATAATTAAGTTATGAAGATCTAGAAAATAGTTGGTTTATCCACCAAACCCCAAAAATTCAATAGGGTTGAGGAATTTGGCCCACTCTAAAAACCTGGTACATTACAATATCCCCACCTTAACATAGCTCATCCCCAAGCTATAATTCATTACCCATAGATGGTATAGTACATACCCATCTTGATTAAATCACCCTATTTTATCTCGATCATCAAGTCATGGGTTAACTCCCTCAAGGAACTCCCCACCTTAGGAGTTACCTAGCCTCGTCACTTCCTATCCCAAAACTCAAAATTATGATGGTCCTACAACCATACCTAGACTCAGAAGTCCCCCTATGACACATCATCACTCTTGAACCTCATTAAGTGCTCAATTCATCCATGTGTCACATCTGAAACCCATCAAGTCCTTCACCTCATCAGATGCTCACCTCGTGCCCATGTCACACATGTCACCTATAAGGCCCCTAATTTCATCAGTTTCCCAAAATTAGTCTTGATTCCTTACACCTCAGATTAAACCCTCATCAAATCGATTCACAGATTCCTATGAACCTCATACAAGTCACGCATCCATAGATTCCCATAATAAATCCCAGTGTTGTGAACATCACATAATCCATGCATCCATCGATGCCCATAATAGATCTTGGTGCCACGTAACTCATATATATATATATATAATATATATATATATATATATCATGCATCCAATTAGATGACAACCTACAAACCAGTATCTGTTTAGTCCAAAAATTACATCATGTTCACCTCGTACACCCAAAAATGGATATTCCTACAAAATAGGCCACGAGAAAAAGAATTTGGTCACACCCACGGTGTACCTGTAACCTTAGTCATCTCCCTGACTTTCTCTACACTTGGAACCTCTACTGAGTACACATGTCCTGAAACTCGACTGCCTAAGGCATGGAATCCCTCTGGAGATACACCATCTACTGGCCACTAACTCCATTACAGAGTCCTACTATCCCTACCATGACCACCTCATGCAACTGAATTTTTTCTACCAACTCCCATTACTGCTCCCAGTTCGACCTTATATCCCTGAGTCTTCCCTAGTCCTTAGCTGTAAGTTGTCCAAGAAGGCCTCTTGTAGAACCTCTCTAGATTCCTGACCTATCCACATGCTTGTAAATCTTTTAGTTCTCGATCACATTACATCTGCACATGTCCTGACTTTCTGCACTAGAAGCACATCGTCGGAGACCCAATCCTTGGTGGTCTACTCAAGTTTTTGGACTGAACTTTACACTAAGACTCCTCTCATCCTTGCTTCCTACTATCTAAACCAGCATCCCTATAATCATTTGAATCCATCAGCCAACTCAAATATGATTGTTCCTTCAAATTTCCCTCAGCTATCAATGCCAGATTTACCACCTCTAATATCTTAGGAATTTTTGTTTTAAAATTTAAATATTTAGGAGAGAGAAAATTATTAATGGAGATATTTATTAAACATTAATAGAGGATTTTCACCCAACATTAATGGAGAGTTAATTATCAATATTAATGGATGGAAAATTAAATGTTGACCTCATTAATTGGAGATATAGACATGATGTCTATATAATAGGATGCGATAGAATATTTTGGAAGGGTGTTTCATAATGATGTAGCTAGAAAGAGAGAACTGGGAAGGGGTTGTTGTGTTTTTAGTGGCCCATGTGACATGACGATGATAACACAATTATCTAGTATGTTTAGAGAGGTTCTTGAAAATATGTTCAATGTGTATTCCATCGATATCAAGAAGGGAGTTACCACGTCGATGGTAGCATGTGCGGAAAGTCATAATTTAATAGGTGCGGAGCAGTAGTGATGCAATTGATGATTAGAGCCATGTATTTGAAGTCCTATTGGTTGTAGAGATCAAGTGATGTGACCCAGTTGTGATGATCAGTGGTACATCAAAATGGTACATTAATGAGAGTATGTTAAAAATTAGTTTGGGTGTGTTGAGAGAAAAATCCTCAAGGTGCATTGTAAAAATCCTTCGAGTGATGTGTAAAATTCCTTTGGGTGATAAAAGGCCTTTGGGTAAATCTTCTAGAATGTTGTGTGTCCACTTCCGTTGCGACATCAGACACTAATACCAAAAGTTGTATCAACATCCAACTTTATTTAAAATTAAAATATGGCATACACTACTGTAAATATGTTCTATACCAATGATTTTGGGAAAACTGTTGGTATAGTTCACTAATTTGGACCTATACCAACGATTTGGCCAAAACCGTTGGTATAGGTCACTTATATGGACCTATACCAAGGGTTTTGGACAAACCGTTGGTATAGGGGGGACCTATACCAACGGTTTGGCCAAAATCATTGGTATAGGTCCATTATAGAGACCCTATACCAACAGTTTGGCCAAACTGTTGGTATAGGTCCCCCTATACCAACAGCTTGTCCAAAACCATTAGTATAGGTCCCAAAATCAAAGAACTTATGCCAATGGTTCTCAAAACCATTGGTATAGGTTTATACCAACGTTTTTGAGAACTGTTGGTATGGTTACATGTATTTTTAATGGAATCTTATTACAATGGACATTAAATAAATAAAAAATTAAAATACTTATGATAATACATATATATATTTATGAAATTATGTTCACAAAAGAAAGTTAGGTTAGTGGTGGGATCAAAACCAACCGAATGATTATTTTTTGAATTATATATACCAACGGTTTATGGAACCATTGGTATATATTTTCATATTACTTATACCACTGGTTTTCAAAACCATTGGTATAGGTCTATACCAACGGTTTTCCCAAAACCATTGGTATAGACCTATCCCCACGGATTACTTGGAAATGGTTCTCCAAAATGTTGGTATAGCCTATACCAACGGTTTAGAGGCCTATACCAACGGTTCCAAACCGTTGGTATAGGGTATTTTTCCCATAGTGATAGTCATATCCACCATCAGGGCCACTATGATTGTCAGATCCACCAAGCTCCAAATGTCACCCAATGAACGAAACACGCCGCATGACACCTAAAACCAAGAATACTTTTGATATTCTAGAAACACTGATGATACTGCCTCTATCTTTTGATGACATTCTTCTCAACTCCTGATAGACCACCTAACCTGAGGAAATTTAGCATCCTTCCACCAAGCTCTAACTTTCACTAATAATGGAGCACTCCTCATGACTATAGTTGGTCAATTGTACTTTCAATGTCCCAAAAACACCTCTGTTACCACCTCTGTCTTTCAGTAACATACTTTGAGTGATAAAAGGACTTCAGGTGAATCTTCTTTTTGACTTTCAACAACTTCTACTAGGACATCGGGCTCCACCCCAACAATTCTGAGAATGATTCTAACCTGAATATGTTTACCTACACCTTGATGGCATGTCATAAACCATCCTCACAATGACTCACCCTCAAGATTTCATCACCTACGATACCAAGTGAAAAATGAGATAAATCTGTGAAGGTAGTTGCATGGTCCATGGCGGACATGTCTCCCAATTATAGGATCAATAACTCCCAAAACCTCCCCGCTCTCACCATCTCCAAACAAAAATGATCAAAGAACCTGGCCTCAAAATCTTTCTAGGCCAGTCCCTTGTGTCTGCCTTCCTGAACCTATACATCCCAACAATGCTTTTCTAGTCCAATGATAATGTACATCGTTATCTTCAACCTCCAACATGGGGGTGTCTCAAGCTGCTCAAAGATGTTCTACACTAAATCCATCTAATTATTCACTACCTAGGGTTCACCCTCACTTTGAAATAGTGGTGGGTTTTGTGATTGGAACTCTCGAGTCAGATATGTCATCAAAGGCTCATCTTCTCGAACTCCATTGTCAAAGCCCTAGATGACTCATACCGAGCTCACCATGAGCTTCTCATTGATCCACAGCCCAAAATCTTCCATATCCAATGGCTACCCTAATTGTATTAAAGAATATACATGTGCATGCATCTATGGATCATAATCTTCCTTAACCTCCAGGGCCGCATTCTGACCCTCATGGGTCTCAACCTGTAAACGCTCATATAGCAACATATCACCGCCCGCCTGACGCTCCTTCAGAATATACCGAGGTGGAAACCCACTAAATAAAAATATAATGGTCATAAATCCATAATAACATCTATAATATCTTAGATAGGGGAAATTATAACAATCATCATAATCTCACAGACCTTACATTCCTCTATAACAACCATGTCACACAAAATTCATCTTCTATTAGATCCAGGACCATATATACATATATCACGTACATATCACATCATATATAGATACCATTGGCGTCACATTCCTGGGTTGTATGAGTGGAATTCCACCAAAGAGAGGCTAATAAGGAAAACATTGTTTAGCTTCCTCTATTTACATTTCAAACAACCCAACCCATATTAGCGCAAGCCAAGTTCCCAATAACAATCATATACAATTTATCATTTCAAACACAAACACACACACACACATACACACACATAGAGATATATATATATATATTCATATGTGTCTATCAAGAAAGCATAAAAAAACCACCCTTACCATATTGGTCCAAGGGTCCAAAATACCCCCTTTCTATACCAGGATAAGGGTCACATACTATAATGGATAATAATAAAATCCAAGTGCACAAATTGAGCTGGAAATCATATCAACTATAAAAAGAGAAAAGCAGGACTACAAATTCCCACCCCTGGAAACTTGGAATATCCCCCGTGCATGGGGATGCAGGCACACAAACATGAGCTTTTTACCCAATTCTGACAACATCCTAATCTTTGGTCTATCATATCCAAAATATTAATACCCAATAGGAAACAAAAAAATACTTGATATCATTAGTATCCAGTTGAATGCTGCTACTAATTTCTAGTCATGAATTGCTCTAATACCATTTTTAGCGCCCCAACCTATTTTCCCACACGAACAGTGCTCAGGACTGGTTGACCACTGGGCCTTAGGCACGCCTCCCCATATACCAAAGGTTGAAAACTAGCATTGAACATGTAAATAGGTGATATTTGTGAGACTATACCATCTAGTGATGATAATAATAGTGGTCTATAAATAAATATACTTGTGGAAGAAAGACTATAAATAAATGGACCTATAACCTACTGTAGCAGAAGCAATAACATACAATAGCGGAAGAATAAATAGACATTAGTGGAAATAATTAAACAAATAAACAAAAATATCATTTTTAGAATAAAAATAACTCATAATATCATTTTATAGAATCATGCATACACATTAGGTAATACAAGACAATAATAGAAAGGATTTCTTAGGGATGATATCAGTATATACATATAAGCATGTTGATACAAAATAAGAAACAAAAGTAAACTCCAGCTGAAGTAGGAACCACCATGGGCACTTTCCATCCATCCCATGCTAAACAATTTGACATGATCACTAAGGTCTAGCTCCTGAGCCCGAATCCTTACCTGATTGCAAAAGTATAAAATCTATACACGTCCTGAGGGTTCCGTGTAGGGTGTGAGAGTAAATCTCAATAGGCCACCACCAATGTGTGCCTAACTTACATCTGTGATAAAGTAGGTTTATCTCAATATAAATAAAACAACACATGCACATCATATAAGTAATATTATTATCCTATACTCAACATTCAAAAGGAATAAATCACATGCATTGGCCATCATCAGTATAATGGTAGTGTGGGAATTCTTAGCATGAATCCCAAGACATCACCTCATGAAATTCATATTAGGTTAACACTCAAGTGCCACATCCAAAACATAACCCGACACCTCATTCCATCAATAAAATAACCAACATTCTGAAGGAATTCCCAATCAAGTACTTAGTCCCTCTAACCTCAGCTCAGAAGAATCCCAGTAAGCTCAAAGCCTGATGTCCAAGGCATAGTGATATATGTCCTCCAAATAATAACACCATCAGATCAATAGCCGACATCCCAAGGAATGGTGAAATCTATCCTCCCAAATAATCTCATCCCAATGACCTCAATATATGGATTGCCTCATCGCAAAACTGAATATCTCAACACCGTCAACCAATGGCTCCTCACCATTGTTGTGGATTTCTATGACAAGTACCTCCAAAATAAATCATGGTCAACACCATACTAATCTACATCTAAAAGAGGCCACTACCCACACAAGTGGTCGAAACCACCTCATCATATGAGTCTTATTTGTGTTTACATGACTCCAACGACGTATTGGCCAATCACAGTGACCGTCAATCACCAACATAGTACTTGATCCACAATATCCTAGAACCTCGCTCCACTATGACTATGTCACTCAATCGAATGTTCAACACCATCCAATATCAAATGATCCATGCTTATAATCAAATGACCACATTGCCTCAATCTGATGACCATGTTTCCTAACCAATGATCAACATCACCCAAAGTATTAGGGCCTCTCCCAACCTAACGACCAACATTTCCTCAAGCCAAATGGTCATCACCATCTCAAGTTTCAGGCCTATACCATCACATTATTATGGAACCATCACCATCAATATAATATAAAGAAATTTAATAAAATAAAAACCCATGCCTAATCTTCCCAAGGTTCGAAGCCTCTCACTGGTCCATACCTTTTTTGGTCTTGGATGAGCATTCTCATTGGCATCTCACAAAGTAAATTTAATTAATTAAATAAAAACTTTCAATTTATAGGGTCTCACTCAAACTACCAAATGGTGTGATCAAGAACACACCCTCGAAACACAAAAAAAAATCAAAGAGATAGCTAGGAACCACCTACCTCATATTGGTAGATGCTCGCTCACATGGTATTGACCTCTAAATCAAGCTGATTTAGAAGAAATAATCATTTTAAATGAACACCCTGAAAATAGGGTAAACAACTTGCATGGACTTAGAGCACTATATAGAGAGAGAAAGGAGAAGAATCAAAAGGATCAAATCCCTTACTGATGTGAAAACAATGAGATCAATGATGATAAGATTGAAGCTCGGATGGAGAGATGATCACAACACCTAGGGGAGGAAGAGAAGGGCTCCAATGGATACCTATAGGAGAGCCCCATGTGAGAGGAGAAAAAATGGAAACCCCTATTAAATAAAATAGGGGAAATGGTAATTTTTTCTTTTAAAGAGGTCACACAGCTTCCGCATGGTTTGAAAACCATACGCAAACCATGTGTGAAACCTTTATCAAAAACTACAGATATCTCATACATACGTGCACCCCCACCTGCACAGTTTGAAAAATAGTGTCCAGCGACACTAGAGGACTACATAGTTATACCTGGGGGGGCATATGGTTTTCCAAAACACTATGCCTCTAACCGTGCACCCGGAAAATATGAGTGATTGGCCTCTAATTCACTTGAAACCCACTCAAAAACCTAAGGCACTTGACAAGAATTGAAAGCCATCTAAAAAAGCCTTTGGTCTAAAATAACTCTCAGAATTGATTTTATAAAATCAAGAAAAGATTTGGTCTGACCATCTAACTCCAAAAATTAAAACGGGTTGAGTAGTTTGACCTACTCTAAAACCCGAGATGTTATAGCAGTTAAAGATCATGGGGGGTATTATCTCATTACTAATATGGATTAAAATTTATTTTCACTTCAATGTATAATTATTCTTCATATAATTGTTATTGTAGTAGTATTAGTATTTTGAAGAAAGTTGACTACTAAAAGGAAATAAACAAGATGGTAATCCACCTTCCATGAAATGAAGCGTGTCGGATTTTATGAATCACCCCATACTTCCGAAGGATGGAAGCTATGTTTTTATTACAAAAGTGTATCCCTTGGTCATTTATGATGGCCTTTGGTACTCCAAACCTGTAAAAAATTTGAGCCTTGACAAAATACACTACAACATGAGAGTAATCAGTCCTGGTGGCCTGGGCCTCCACCCATTTGTTAAGATAATCAAAAAAACTAAAATATAAAAAAATCCAAATCAACTAGGAAAATTACCCATAAAATAAATTCCCCATGCATAAAAAATCTCACAGAATAACATGGGTTGTTAAGGCATCTCATGTATCCTATAAATGTTTCCTGTGTGTTGGAAACATGAGCATGACTTACAAAATAGATGAGAATCATGGAATAAGCAAGTCCAATATAATCCAGAGTCTAAAACATTCCTAGATTTCCATTGGGGTCCAAAGTGTCCTCCAAATGAAAGAGTATGGAAGAAATGTAGAACAGACTCAAACTCGTGATTAGGAACAAACCTCATAATAACTTGATTACTACACATACTCCAGAGGTATGGATCATCCCACACATAAAATTTAGACCCACTCTTTAATTTTTGGACATGATGTTTCTTTTAATTTGCAGGAATTTTATAGGCAACAAGGTAGTTAACTAAATCAGCATACCAAGGATGTGTACTTGATATGGAATAAAGATGCTCATCGGGGAAAGTGTCCTAAAGTGGTACCTAGTCCAAGGTTTTATCCTCTAATGTGTGAGTAATCCTACTCATGTGGTTCATCACTAAGTTTTCTGGGTCCTTCTTTTCCTTTATCTCAATATAAAATTCTTAAAAAAGGATTATCCATAGGATAAGCTCGGGCTTTGCGTCTAGTTTCTTAAAGAGGCACCTTAGAGCTACATGGTCAGAAAAAAACTACTTTAGAGCCCAATAAATATGAATGGAATTTATTGAAAGAAAATATGATGGAAACAAACTCCTTTTCCATGGTTGTTTAGTTTTATTGGGATGGATCCAATGTCCTCAAAGCATAGGCAATCATATGTGAATGTATCCCCACTATCTATGATAAGATGACTCCAAATGCGGAGTTTCAAGAATTTCACATAAGCTTAAATGGAATGTACCACCATGGGGGTTGTATGATTGGTGGAATAGTTGGATGCTTCTTTAGATCATCAAATATACCCAGTATGAATCATTAAAAATGAAATAAATATCTTTTCGAATTAATCAATATAAGGGTAGATAGATCTTACTAAAATCATGGATGAAGCATCGATAAAATCCTACATGCCCTGGGAATGATCTAACATCACACACACATGAAGTATATGACAAGGATGAAATAATATCTACCTTAGATCTATCAACCTCTATGACATGTTTTGACACTACATTCCCAAATTCAATTCCATTCTTTACCATGAAATGACACTTTACAAAGTTCAAGAGTAGATTCTTCTTAATACAACAATTCAACACCTTTCCCAAACTAAAGATACATTAATAAAATGAATATCCATAAACTATAAATTAATTTGTAAATTTGTAAAGATCTGGAAATTCTATATAATTTTTTTTTAATTATAAGGAATTTTTTACGAGACTACAAAAATCAATGACACGTGATTCCAAGGCATGGAGATCCCAGAACAGAATTTTTAACTTTTTTTAAGGTACGTCTAGTAAACGTGCGAGAGGGTTTTCCTATCTTTTGAACTAGTGCCCAGATTAAAAATCTGAGGGCACCCTTAAATTCGCAGCACTGGGATTCTCTTATAATAATCTTGACTTCGGTCGGCAAGGGTTGGATGAAAAAGTTAATTTTTGGACTTTTGGAAGAAAAAAATAAGTTATTTTATTCTTTTTCTTCCACCGTTGAGTGGAAGTTGGCAGAACCATAGTGTAATGATGGTCAATAAATTAGGGTCATTTAATGACTTCTCCCTTTCTATGTGTAACCACAACGCTCATGTGTTTAATAGGTTCATTAATTAAGATTCATTAATGAATCATAATAATGAACATGACATGGAGGATTATTTCTTTTATTAAACAAATTGTTGGCAAGGGAATTGAGAAACCACAGGAGGAAGCTCTGACGAAATGTCAGCGAAGTCACCCTTTAATGAATAATGGTGATCAATCAATAAACGTTGGAGGATTTGAACTAGACATCGATGAACAAAGAATAATGTCTTCGAATGTGGATTCCTTCCTTTGTTCGCAGCGGATTCCACTGAATCCAGGTAGGGGAATTAAATTGACTACTAAGTGTTTTATGATTCCTCTCATCCAATTCTTGGAACATACAATGAACATGGATCAATCGATGAACATGTTGATCCATGTATCATTTTTTCATGTGGGTGGTTGCTACGTGGTTTTAATTTTGGGATAATTTTAAACTTTTGTTGACTATTATTCCACCCCTTGTATAGAATGCTAACGCGGAGGGTGCGGGCCAATCCGAACAAGGCTCGGACCCTATCCCACTCTTTGGATTCATGCGTTCTTCGTGGGAGACCAAGAAACGTGGTGGAAAGGTGATTTAGTGGGCTTCACAGTGAAGTTGGAGACCCGGGAGGCCCGTAGGAGCAGATGGGAAAGCAAACAGACCACCAGAGCATCTCTGGTGGCCCGTGGAAGAAACCCTCGGCGCGGCACCCCGGTGCGGCAGTGCCGGTGACCGACAGCGGTAGCCAACCAAGTTGGATGTGTTGGTATAGAGGCACCCATAGGCATCACGGTAGCAAGATCCATGGCCATCCAAGCCACAGTAGGTGGAAGGCGCAGTGCCAATACACTGCACAGAGGAAATGGAGCGGCCCGCTCGGCTAGACACCAACGCCGGCTCCAACCAGCCATTTTAGAAGTAGGGGCAGTGCCATGCTTTCACTGCCAGCTGGAAGAACCAGCCCTCATGTGTTCCGTGTTTCCAGGCAGGTCGAACCCATGGTCCCAACGGATCGGCCGGGCTAGACCCCTACCAGACTCAGACCATACCGGTCCCGTTTCACTAAAACTGTTATATCTCGCAAACCCGACATCTAACTGGTGCTCCGTCTGTGGCATTGGGACCCTTGAGATAGGGCATCACTTTTTGAGATACTCCACATGAGTTTTGGTAGAAGTTTGAGTATTAATGGGTTCTATCGTACTTGATTCTAACGGGACCCTATTTACCTTTTTTCTTATATCTTATAGACCAAGAGTCGGATTGACGTGTCATTTGTCACATTGGAACCCTTAAGAAAAGACATTCCTTGGAGTTACTTCTTTGTGGGACTTAGTATTGGTTGAGGTAGGACCAATAGTATGAGGACCAGAGTCTTGGGAATCTGGTTATTGGTTGTCAAGTGAAGAGCAGCCTTCTGTGGAACGGTATAAGAGCGACCCTTCATGGATTGGCAATAGAGCAACCCTCCATGGATCAGAGATAGAGAGACCCTCTGTGGATCAGCATGAGAGTGACCCTCCATGGATTGGAAGCATTTTGACTCTCTATGGATCGGAAATAGAGAAATCCTTTGTGGATCAGCAGTACAACGACCCTTCGTGGATTGGCAGTAGAACCTATCAATAGAATAAAATGATCTAACTCAAGACTAATCATCTTTATTCATGTTTTATAAGTTGTATACCTAGTGTGAGCTGTATTTTACTTTATTATTTGTCGTTGAGATCATGCTTTGTGGTTTTTCCTTTATGGAATTCTGGGAGACCTTCAGGAGTCTCGGGGTACCTACTGGGTATTGTTATACTTACCCCTGCATGGGCTTCACTCACACCTTGTTGTGTCTTTTGTAGATGACGAACATCTTGACTGAGACTTGGGGATCCAGGGCTAGACGGTGCTCGGAGGTGATTGATAGATGTGGTGAGAAGAAGTGGTGATAGACGACAAGTTATACCTACCCCTTAGTAGGATCCTTGGAGAACGACCTTCGAAGCATGTTTTTCCCTTTTTTTGGTACTTTCTTTTCAGTTGGGTTTGTATACTGACTCTTTTTATTTTCGGTTCAAACTTTTACTATCATCAGTTCTACTTTGTGGTTTTATTTTTTTGTGTACATAGTATGTGTCTGTATAGTTTTAAATTCAATGCCTTCCCTTTTTTGGATATGTCATTTTGGTGCTAGTCACCAACACCTAGCCTGTGGAAGGCGGGTTTGGGGTAGTCACAGCACGGGCCCCAGGGGACAGGTCATGACAAAGTGGTATCAGAGGGGTCAGTTTTACCAAAATAACTAAGAGTGTGTGTTTTAAATGGGGTAATAGTGTTAAGTATCTTGACTTAGGATTAAATTTTGGGGAGTCCATTATTGGTGCGGAGGCCGACGTATCCATACACCAAGACCTTCTTATTTCTGACTCGATACACAAAAACACTATTTGCGTGTGTTTTGAAAATAAATTTATTTTGATATCTTTTGAGTCATTTCACCAGGTATAACTTATTGACTATGGTGCATCTGTTTCTTCACAGGATTCCACTGTGTAGACATCCCGCTAGGATTATTGTAAGAGATCACGATGACGGCCCACCGAGTGATGGGGCATCGGTGCAGGGCCCTCTTAAAGTGATAGCACCTTCGGGTGGTGTACCAACAGCACCACCACCCGTAGGGAAGTAGTTTCCACCAATCCTTCCCACAAACTGTGCATGTCAACTGAGTATGTTTCAAAAGTTCTAGAGACATAGGCCTCTAAGGTTTTGAGGCCAGACTGATCCGTAGGTAACTGAGGATTGGCTAGAGGCTATGGCACAGGTTTTCTTCTTAGTTGAGACACCAGTAGACCAAATGGTGATCCTAACATCTAGTCTCTTCCAGGTAATAGTAGGGATATGGTGGAGGGTAATACTCCAAAATTATGAGGAGACAACACTTTCCTGGTTAGACTTTGAGAGCCTCTTCAGGGCGGAGTTCATTCCAATGACTTTACACTCAATGCGTATTCAGGAGATACTACACTTACAGAAGGGAATCCTGACAGTGGCCCAGTACTCTACGAGATTCACTGACCTCTCTCGCAACTCCAACGATATGGTATGGGACCCTTTCCTCAAGGCCCAGACTTTTGAGAAGGGACTCTGATGGGAGATCAGAGCGTCGACGATATCTCTCAACAATATGATGCAGGATGGAGTACTAGAGTGAGCACTATTAGTGGAGATCTTCCTAGCTGAGCAGGCACCAATGGTGAGATCAACTACTGGACGACAGGCAGCTAAGTCATATGCAACAAGCAGTAAGAAGATGAAGCAGAGGCCCAAACAGACCAAACCTTTTAGAGGATGACCCCATGATATAGGGTCGGAGGTGTGGATCTCACAAGGTAGAGGAGGTCAGTAGAGGAGCAAATTGTTCTACACATACAGCGAACAGGGTCACGTGGCTCTTCATTTCCTGACCTGTCATACTGATGATCAACAGATGGTCGAAGGACTAGTGAGGTAGAGGTAGAGGTTTGATCAAGGAGGTCTGAAGGGTGGAAGACGTAGTAGAGGAGCAGGACATGCAGCAGGCGGTGGGAGATAGTTTGAGGTACTACCGCCACCACCCCCAAGTGGTCCACCCCGACCTTAGAGAGCAGGTGGATAGGGACGAGCTCGGCTTCAGGTGACATAGTCTTATGACCACAGTGCTTTGAAGATGATTTGATGTATGATATGTTTCTACTCTACCCAAGATTCAATTCTTATAGACACAGGTGCTAGTCACTCTTTTATTTCCATGACTCTCATTCAGAGCTCAGAGATTTTAGTGGAGTCGTTGGCTTGATCCTTATGATTAGATACTCCTACAGAAGAGTATTTGACGATTACGTACTAGTTCCGGTAGTGTGAGCTTACTCTGGGAGTTGAGAGATTCGTCTAGGATCTCCTAGTATCAGTGTCGAGGCCTTATGACGTCATCTTGGGTATAGACTAGTTATACACAGTCCATGCTTAGGTTGATTGTTTTAGGTGAAAATTGTGGTGTGTCCATGAGTATGGGACTATATTTTACTTCACTGGTGAGAAGGGAACCATTGCAGCACAGGATGGAATTTCTTGGAGGAGGGTGCAGTCAACCACTCATCAGTTTTCTAGCCTCACCCTTAGTGTAGTGGATATGAGTAGTCTGAGTTATCCTGTAGTGGTGGACTAGTATGCGGATGTCTTTCCTAAGGATGTTTTGGGATTACCTCCTCGTAGAGAGTAAGACTTCTACATCAACCTTTACACCAAGAATACACTGATATCTACACCAGCATATCGGACGGCTCCTGTGGAGCTTTGTGATTTGAGGGTACAGTTAGAGGAATTGTAGAGAAAGGGGTTCATAAGGCCCAGTGTTTCTCTATGGGCAGCACCGATTTTTCTTGCCAAGAAGAGAGATAGGAGTTTGAGGCTTCATGTGGAATATTGGCGCTTGAACCAGGTGATTGTGAAGAACAAGTATCCTCTATAGAGGATTGATGATCTCTTTGACTAGCTGAAGGGAGCACAGTGGTTTTTAAAGATAGACCTCATATCAAGTTATCATCAGCTCAGGGTATGGGATGAGAACATACTGAAGACAGCCTTCAGATGCCGGTATAGACACTTTGAGTTCTTAGATATGCCTTTCAGCATGAACAAAAATCTATAATTATTCATGGGTCTCATGAATAGGATCTTCCAACCTTACCTCAATCGCTTCGTGGTGGTCTTCATTGATGACATCTTGGTGCACTCGGCATCAGAGGAGGAGCATGCACACATCTACGAATATTACTTGATACACTCTGAGAGCACCATATTTATGGGAAGGTCTCAAATTTCTAGTTCTAGATATGGGAGGTCCACTTTCTAGGAAATGTTATCTCAAAGGCCAGAGTTGCAGTGGATCCAGCAAAGATAGAGGCAGTTCTTGGTTGGGAGCCACCCAGGAGTGTAACTGAGGTACGAAGTTTCCTAGGATTGGTTGGGTACTACCGGAGGTTTGTACCCAACTTTTATAGAGTAGCATCACCCTTGTAATATTTTACAAAGAAGGGACATTCCTTCATATGGAAATAGATATTCCAGTAGAGTTTTGAGGATCCGAGGTGTAGACTGATGAGTGACCCCATATTGAGGCTACCAAAAGAGGGTGTTGGGTATGTAATCTACTACAATGCATCGGGGATTAGGATGGGGTGTATCCTGATGCAGGAGTGAGAGTTGATTGCCTAAAGGTTGCAAAAGATGAGGCAACATGAGCAAAACTATGTGACTCATGACCTGAAGTTAGTAGAAATGGTTTTTTCCTTGAAGATGTGGCGACACTGCTTTATGGGTGAATGATTTTTTGTCTGCTCTGATTACAAGAGTCTCAGGTATATCTTATCACAGAAGGTTCTGAACCTAAGACAATGAAAATGGCTAGAGTTCCTCCAGGACTATGACTTTGAGATAGTCTACACTCCTAGGAAGGGAACCATGGTGGCAGATGCACTCAGCAAGAGGTATGTTCTACAGTTGCTGAGTGAGGTGACAGAGTATCTAGCCATGTTAAAGCACTAAAAAATAAATCACCTTTAGCAGCAGTTTTGTAAACTGTAACTAAACCCCATTATATTTTTCCAGACGTGACACTCCCCCCCGAACCCAACTCCCCTTCTCCATCAGACCCCCCCCCCCCCCCCCCGTGAGCGATCCCCGAACCCCAGATCCGTCGGCCTGCCATCCACGCCACTTTCCCCCAACACCCGAACCCAAACCCCCTTCTCCCCCTGACCCCCATGACCCCATATTCTTCCCCCGGCCCCCATGAGACCCAAACCCTAGCTCTCCTTCCTACCATAGAAGAATTTTATTTAGGTCAGTGTTTTCATTTCATTGAATTTTATTTAATAGATTTATGTGTACTTGGATTCTAAGGATGATTGTGATGGTTGTTCGTTCCCTTTACTAGAATGTGGGAATGTTTTTTTGTTTGTGGATTTGGATGAGTAAGCCTTTCCATATTTTTTATTATGACTAAAAATGTGCACATTTACTAGCCTACCCTCCCAAATGATTAGATTTGAATTAACTCTAGATGATTCAGTAGTAGATTTATACTCTTTATAAGAACATGCTTGTATTTGTGTTTTTTTGAAAAATATAGCCTATGTATAAAAGGTACATGAGTGTCGAAGTCTATTTTAGCTTCACCTTCCTTGCATCCTTTGCCTTTATAACCTCATTCAAAAAAATTTGGGGGAACTTTGGTTTATATCCAGTTTCTTCATCAGATAAGTGGTTCATCATGTGGATCATTTTGATAGAACCATATTGTGAACCTTCATCTAACAAGGATCTTGTTTAATGGGATGGTTCCATTCTTCCTAGTGATGGTGGTAGAAACTCTAGAAAAGTATAGATTAGCTTGGGAACTGACATGGGTTCTTCTTCCCATGCCTAATACTTTTTGTTCTAGTCACACATTCTCTTAAGAGATTGTAATGCCAATTAAGTTGGATCAATTATCGAAGAGGGAATCAAGGTTATTACTAGATGATTTAGTTTTGTATTGATGAAGGAAATCTCTCAACTGATCAATTTTCTCAACATCCATTTATAATTTACTTCCATTCTTCTTCATGTTTTGTTGGTATGGCGATGGAAAAATCCACCTTTGTGATTTTTTTCTCAATTTGACATGTCGAAGGTCAACCATATTCTAAAGGATTCCTTCAAAGATGAAGAAATACTAGATATTTTGTCCTAGAATCCAATAAAATGGGTACTAGTTAGAGAGTTCAGTGAGACTAAATTAATTTTGATTTTAAATATTTTAAAACCTTTTTAGGTTATTCTCTATAACAGTGATCAAGTACCCTAATACTTTCCCTTTTTATAAGGAACATGGATTATTCTACGGATATTTAAAACCTACGAGACCCAATTCTTTTTCTCACTCATAATAGGGGTGTTGTTACTATTGCTGTTGTTCAAGAGGCGAAACCACATGATATTGAATAGGTATAGGGGTTAGAGCTGGTGAAAGTATTAGTTTAACCATAATTGTTACCACTTACTTTTCAAACCATCTTTCCTTGAGCTATGAGTACCAGCTGTGATTTGTCATTTGAGCATCGAATAAAATCCTCCAAACATTACGAAACTTCTATAAACTCTAGGTATCTTTTTTGGATATTTTAGTGGGATCAACCTTGTATGTAAATCATCAAAGATATTTTCTATATAGATCTATAGTGTCTACTCTTATAGGAGTTTCATATTAAATATATAGGAATGACTTTTGTATTTGTAAATGAAATCTTAAACCCTATCAATTTTTAATTATATGCATATTAATAGATCAAGGAATATAGTCTTCCTAAATGTGAATCTGAATTGATATAGGAATTTCAAATGAAGGACTTCCCATCATAAAACTAACCCTATAGGTTTTTTGTTAAACCAAATAACACCACCCCCTCTTGGGTATTTAAAAATAAGATGATCATATTTGGTTATGTTTTCTCAATTTTTCCCATAATGGGACCGCATGGTGTCAAAAAGTTTGTATTATACATTTTTTAAGTCTCCCATGCCATTGAAGATCAGGAAATACGGGTTCCTGAAGTGGGTTGAAGGAGGATTCACATACACACACTTTGAATAAAACTTTTATTTTGGTTTGGCTGGTTCTCATCTCCCTTCCATAACTTCCTTTTGTGCTATCAAAGACTCAATAGAGTTTAGGAATTCTTGTAGGATATTCAACTAAGAAGACACTCAAGTAGAGGCAGTAAGAAAAGCTTGATTTGGTTATATCACCCATGTTTATTAATGATATATAGTATTATCCAACCAGAGGAAACCTTATTGACATGACTATGGATATAGCCCTAGTATAAGGAATTATTAATTATCTTCATTTATGGGGTTTAGATACACCTGTTGTCTAGACCCATCTCCTATTAGGTAATTACACTTTTCCCTCATAGGTTGAGCAGTTTTACAGGTCAAGGAATATTCATTTGAGGAGATTTATTGGTCTCCTTCTAGATGTTATACATAGTAAGAATATTTCTCTGGATTAATTTGACATTGATTTACCATAATTACTCTTCAGTTTCATATTGGGTTAACCTATCATTAATAATGAGTGTCTAAGAATCCTGGGTGATGGGTGGGAGGTGGAAACAACCATTTATTTTTTCTTTGGTAGAATCTCATTGGGAAGGTGGTAGGTTAATATTTTTTTGGCTCCAAAATTTTGAATCTTTCTCAGTTCATATGTATAAAAACATTCTTCAAGAATTTTTGTATGGACCAAATTCTAAACAAACATTTTTTCATCATGTTATTTTGTATTTACATTATAATCTGATTTATCTTTGGGTCCAGCACTGATAGAAATCACAAATTCAAATTATTCCATAGAAATCATAACTTAATTATAAGGGCAGTGGGATTTAACATCTTTTAAATATTTTATTAAGGAAAAATAAAAATTCTTCTTATTCATCACCTTATTGGTTTATTATTTTAGTTTATGAACCCTATAAGGATTTACCTTCTCCACTCGATTCTCACCCAGAAGTGATTTATAGTGGTGATCCTAAGGGAGACCCCATCAAAATTCACTAAGTGTATCCCTAATGAGAAGTTTGGGTCGCGAAATGAAATAAATTACGAGAGATTTTTGTGTGAAGATCCTCTAATATATAAGAGACCAACATATATAGATGATGATAGGGTAATAATGCCTCCATACCAATGAGATAAGGTTGTATCGAATCCCCCAATATAATAACATGGATCTTATAGGTATGTGATTGTAAGTACCTAAATATAATTAATAACTTTTCATGAAAGTTGGTTCAGTATACTCTCATGAATTGTAGAAGATAATACTTCCAATTCAACAAACTGTTATATCAGAATGATCAACTTGAAAATATCCCAATGCTCTGCAAGTTCAATTATAATATAATGCTTCATCTTAACTCTTAGATTTTTTACTAATGTTGAACTTGCTCAAATATATATGTAAATACTCACTATCTTCTTAAAATGTATATTGCCTAAGAAAATACTCTCTATCTTCTTGTTTCTTCAAGTGATTTTATAATCACATGTGTATAATCATACACGGAGATGCTCAGAGAGAGATTGTTTCCCTATGAAACACAGTTCAAGACTAGGGGGATCAAATATCTGCTTTGTAGAAAGCATTGACGAATATACGTCAGCAGATGAGCTGATATCCCCCTGGTGGTATCGCATCAACTGGTGGGGAGTAGGTAAATCACAAAAAATCAAAATCATTTAGTTTGCAAACTTTTATTTGTTTTAAGTTTAAATATAAATATGAAATACTATTTAATTTTCAATATAATGTTCTTACAGGTGGTAGTAGGAAGTGGAGATAGAGGTGGAGAGGGTGACGATATCTATTCATCATCAGATAGTGATTAGTAGTATTGTTGATATGTGGACAAATATTGATAGTCATTTTGTATATGTATCATGTGTGGCACATATTTTCCTCCAAACATTTTCAAGACCTAACATTTTCTTGATTTCTCATGTTTCCTTTTATGTATTTTTTTTATTTCAGATGTTTAATTTTATGTCTTGATTTCTCAAGTGTGGTATGCACCATATATATCGACTCTTTATTGTGATAATTCATTTGTTATGATTCGTTTTTCCGAAATTCATTTTTTCATTATAAAAACTTATCCTACATTTTCTAACCCAATGTATTTACCACTACATTTCCATTTCTAAGAAGTACTTCTTATTTAATGTCTTGTATCAATCCCTAGGGATGAGAATGTGTGTCTTGCTAACATTTTTAAGATAGATCACCCTTTAGTGTGGCATAATACTAGTATCCAAAATTTCAAAAAATAGCTGTAATCCATAGATACTGATACGAGATTAGGGGAAATTTTGTTACACTATCTGAAATGGGGTTTTCCCACCATTTCCAAAGTGGCCTCCAAAAACAGTCAGGCGGTGTGAATGAAAGTGTCCATTATCTCAGTAGGCATGACATGCCAATGGGAAACTCCCAGTAGATTCTGTAGAACCTCTTTCCCTAGAAAAATGTTAAATATATTACATGATCAGTTACTTACCAATCATAACATCAACTACGCTATCACAAATAATTTATTACAAGCATCCATATTCCTTCATAGAATATATCAACCCCCTTCACGAGACACTCTTCCCTTTTAAGGAATGTCTTAGATCACTTCTATTATATTCCACATGTCAAAATAACTAGGTTTCATAATGGGAGTTACAATATATTAGGAGCTAGATTCCATTCCTTCTAAGGAAACCACACTAAAGACTCCTTTTCCAAAGAATTCACATGATTGAAAAAAATATGATACTTGAACCTGATCCATCACTCTTAAAAAATTAGGAACCCATATCCATGGGAGAGATGATTTTACCATTTTTCTATCTCTAATGTCAAGTATAATTATAAGGCCCTGGCCTTAAACCTTACTTAATATTGAATTAAATGAATAATTCACATTGAGGATCTTTTCAGGTTTAGAGTTTTAGAGAATTAGAACATAACTATTACATCTCAAAAGATTACAAAGTAAACACTTCTACTAAGTTTCCATAAAATAAAAACTCTTAAAAATAAACATGTCTAGTTCCATGTTTTAGATAGCATGACTTTACCTTGATCCCATCCTTGACCCTATTCCTTATTAATTCCTGTGAAAAACATTTCAAAAAAACTTGGGGTGAGCATAAAAATCTCATTAAGGGATACACAAAGAATGAAAACTGTTAGTTTATCAAAACAACAAGTAAACCATGTATACTTTATCAAAATAATACTTTTCACCTTTATGAAGTAGTAAAAACTCTTCACTGAATAAAAGATCATTACTTACCCTTTTGTAACCAAAATATTACCATAAAACCCATATAAAGATCACATAACATATAAAAGTAACTTGGGACATAAACATACTTAAGTGGAATAACCATACGGTCGACTTCCACACATATCACTTAATGGAATAGTCATTCGGCCAACTTCCATTCATACTTAATGGAATAGCCATACGGTCGAATTCCATACCCAATGCATTGAAGGTTATAACGTAACCACCCGTCCTGGTATTCACGGCACCACCCTTCATATGGTTCATCACATAACCACCCGTCAAATGTCCAAGTACCATTATAAAATCATAAGACATAAAACAAATATAATGGAAAGAAAACATTTCCACACTTTGATCACAATATATCACTTAAATATATTGACATAACAAAACCCTTATAAAAACCATTTTCAATACCAAAATACATAAAAGCATATATGGTATTTATTTCATTAAAAAAACATTACGGCTTGTTGCGGAAGCCAAAGACCAAATAATACTTGCAGCGGCGGAAAAGGTCGTTGTCACCGCATACGTTAAAATAAACATTCCTTTTTGTCATTTTGTAAAACGCTTCGTAGAAAAAGATTCATTTTGTATAAAAGTAAAAGTAAAAGGGGTTTATACACCGTATAAAATAAAGTTGTGTATAAAACGAAATATTCCTCAATGAAAGGAGATTGAGATGAAGTCCCTTACCTCGGGTCCGACTTGACTTGATCATTCTTTAACGTCCTGAATAATAAACTTGAGTTAATTTATACCTGATTAAGAACCTTTTTCAAGTTCATTATTCATTTTATGTCACTTATTACCATGTTATGGACATTATTTAGTCATTTAAGTTAATAATGTTTGTTTTGTCGATATTTGGTTCTTAAGTCGAAAGTGGACTTCTTACAATTACATGTTGTTCATGTGGTCAAAGGTTCATTATATCCAGAATGATATTCATGATTTGGATATCATATATATCATATATATCCATCATATACATGTATTTATAATATTACATAATCATTTAGAGGTAATAAATGAAATGCACCGTTCATGGAGACGGTAAGCCGTACGTACGCATGAACGCTACTTTCATTTCTATGTCACATTAATGGAATTAAAACTAAACGAGAGATATGTATATTTTTAATTCCAGAATTATATTCATCCTTTATATTTATCATACATCATATATATCCATTATATTTACTTATAATAGTACATTACATTTGAGGATAAGAAACGAAATGCACCGTTCATGGAGACGGTAAGCCGTACGTACGCATCAACGCTACTTTCATTTATATCTCATACTTCAATGGAAAGAAAATAATAATGATATAAAGGTATATTATAATTCCAGTATAACATCATATATAATAACTTTAAATCCATCCTTTATACGTCCCACATATGGCATTAACGAATCAAATCACTTTGAGGGGCGGTAGTCCGCACTTCCTAAAATGAAATTATCGTGTTTACCCACAATGGAAACCATAAAGTTATGACACAAATGAAAAATACAGAAGCTTAAGTAAAACATAAACATAGTGACATCTTAATGGCCACCTTTGAAGGTTTTATATGAGTTTGAACAATCATCGTTTCGTGAGGCAGAATTCGCCATCCACAGAAACAGTATGTTCTTTAACCATTAGATGAAGGTGTGTGTAAGTGTAGCTCAAATACTTATTATAAAAACATCCTAGTATATTTAATATACTTTATTTGTTACAAAATAAATGAATAAAAATAGTTTAGGGGTTTGGAGAAGCAAAATAAAACAAAAGGACTCAAGTGAAGACATTACCTTAAAATCGGGTAACTCCCTTTGGTTTGAGCTCAAAGGCTTCCTTGGGAAGACTTCTGCCCAAAGTGAGGCTTCTAGGAGTAATATAGGGATGTGGAGAGACAAAATGGGCAGGGGTTGGCCGAGCCAAATTCATGATATGTGTGGGTAAGGAGGTAGAGTTGGGGGCCTTTTATAAGAGGAGAGGAGGGGCACTCTTGGAAAGTAAGGAAATTTTACTATATTTTAGAATGAGTTTCGGATTTTAATGGTCCCACATTGATTTGTTTCAAGTTTAAGGTGATAAGGGTTCAAAATCCACCCATCCAATAGGTTTTGGACATGTGTAGGTCTTAGATTGTACAATATATTTCCATTTTATTTAAATCGTTAAATAATGAGGTCATCGCTGCATCATCATGATGTCATAAATAATTTAATCTATTTAATGTCTAAAAATTATAAAAAAAATAATATGATGTAGGAAATATTTTTATCTTTCTAATGAATATTTATAGTCAAAAATATGACTTGTATAAACCCATTTAAAAATTGTTTTAGTAAAACAACTAATGTTTGTGACATTTTCATTTTAACATTAAATAAAAAGATATTAATGTCATTTTCCAACCAAAATGGCTCCATGGGGTCCCCAAGTTGACCCTTGGCTTGTCTTGGTCGTCCATGACACATCCAATAAGGGTAGGACATGTGTCTAGATATTTTCAATTTATTATAATATCATTTTTTTCCTTAAATTGCACTAATTACCTCTAATCGCGATTAAAAACTTAATAAGTTATTATTCTCCAAAATATTATTCTAATCCCATTGAACCACATTTCACTTATTAATTACAACCATTTATGTCGGATTTTTGAAATTCAAAACACAAAGGTGGTAAATTTTCATTTAAACAGAAAATCAGTTTTTATAAGTACCACTTAGTGGTTTCACTATTCATCAAAAATTGAAGTTTTTCAGAAAAATACCAAAAATTCACCCTAAGCTATATTTGATATTCCCAATTCAAAAATGATGACTATTTTACAAAATTAAAAACATATAAGTTGAATTAATTAATTTAATAATTAATTCCTATTGTCAGAGCAAAAAGTGTGTTTTTATGAAACAAAAAGTATCAAAAGATTGGCACTAGTTTAAGTCCAATTTCAAAGTGAAATTAATTCCAACGACCACTATTGGATTCAATGGTAAAAATATATTCTAATTTCACTTTAAAACCACTTCAAAAGATAATATAATCATATTAAAAAGTTATATTAAAAAGAGGTTTTGAATTAAAATACAACATTTTTCACTATTCATTAAAAAATGATCTTTATCGGAAAAATACAGAAAATTTACGTAAAGTAAATTTTGATGTCCCGATTATAAAGAAGAAATTTATTTGGTCCAATAGAATTTATAAGAGTGACCAAAACTATATTTAATGACGGTTCTCCATTAAAAGTTGATAAGTGGACCTTTAGTGAAAATTAGAGTATATATGCCTAAAATTGAATTCTTTTCATATTTTAAGCCTTTATCCTTTATTGGATAAGTATAAAAACATTTAAAAAACATATATAATAACATTTTAGTTACTTCTATTCATTCATTCCAATAAAACGGCTACGTGTTAACTAACATTTAAAATAATATTATTTTATTACTAGTGTGCAACGTAAGATTTCAAAGAAACTCTCTGTTGCGTATCGGGTACGCTATTGAACATAGAAACACCTTTAAAGTAAAATTAATATTTAATTCACAAATATTAATAAATATGAAAATGTATTATTCTTTATTTACCTGGGATGTTACATCCTTCCCCCCTTTTGGAATTGCGTCCTCGCAATTTTACTCACTTATCAAAATAAGTGTGGGTATTTATCCCTCATAGAATTTTCAGATTCCCACGTTGCCTCTTCAACCATATGGTTTTCCCACAAAAACTTTACCTAGTGAATTACCTTATTTTTCAACACTTTCTCTCTTCGGTCAAGAATCTGGACTGGTTGTTCTTCATAAGAGAGATTCTCTTCCAACTGAACTACCTATGGGCTCAAAACTTGAGATGGATCTGGCATATACTTTCTCAACATCGAAACATGAAAAAAATTGTGTACCTGAGATAAACTTGGAGGTAAAGCCACTCGGTATGCAACTGATCCAACTTTCTCCAGAATTTCATATGGTCCAATGAACCTTGGACTCAGTTTTCCTTTCTTACCAAATCACATCACACTCTTCCATGGTGAGACTTTGAGAAAAACATGATCACCTACCTCGAAAGATAGATCCTTCCTCCGGTTATCTGCATAACTTTTCTGTCTGCTCTGAGATATTCTCATGTGTTTCTGAATCAACTGAACTTTATCTGCCATCTCTTCTACCAATTCTGGTCTCATCAGCTTCCTTTCACCCACTTCATCCCAAAAAGCTAGAGTTCGACACCGTTTACCATATAATGCTTCAAACGGAGCCATCTGTATACTGGAATGAAAACTGTTATTATATGAAAACTCAACCAAAGAAATATGTTGGTCCCAACTTCCCTAATAATCCATCGAACAAGCCCGTTGCATATCTTCCAATGTCTGAATTTTTTGTTCTGACTGCCCATATGATTGAGGATGAAAAGTTGTACTAAGATTTAATTCAGTACCCAACGACTTTTGAAGGCCTTTCCAAAAGTTATAAGTAAACCTGGGATCACGATCATATACAATGGATAGGGGAACTCCATACAACCTGACTATCTCTTTAAGATACAAAGGAGAAAGTTGATCTAGAGAGAAAGTATCTCTAATAGGGAGTGAATGAGAAGATTTAGTCAATCGATCAATAATAACCCAGATTGCATTATTACCTCTAGATGTCTTCGGTAATCCCACAAAAAAGTCCATGGATATATTTTCCCATTTCCACTCTGGCACTGTTAAAGGCTGAAGCATCCCTTTTGGTAACTGCCGCTCTGCTTTAACCTACTGACAAGTCAAACGCTTCACAGTAAAATTAGTAATATCCCTTTTCATTCCATCCCACCAGTAATACTCCTGCAGATCTCTGTACATCTTAGTACTACCAGGATGAATTGAAAACGGGGAGCTATGAGCCTCACATAACAACTCATTCTTCAACTGTGAATCACAAGGCACACATAATCTCTTCCCAAATCTCAAAACACAATCATTATCAATGTTGAATTCAGGAAACTTACCTTTCTGAACCAGCTCTACCTTTTTTTGCAACTCACTGTCTTGCTTCTGTGCTTGCTTGATTCTGTCTGATAGATATGATTTCACTGATACCTGAAACAAAACAGAAGAACTTCCTGCACCAACAACTTCTATACCAAAGTTCATCAAATCAAAAACCAAAGGATCTCATTCCAAATGTAGCATGGTTAATGAAGCATTACTTTTTCAACTCAAAGCATCAGCAACTTTATTTTCTTTTCTCGGATGGTAGTGAATTGTACAATCATAATCCTTGATTAATTCTAGCTATCTCCTCTGTCTCATGTTCAATTCTTTCTGAGTGAATATACACTTTAAACTTTTGTGGTCATTATATATTTCACACTTTACTCCATACAAATGATGCCTCCAAATTTTTAGAGCAAAAACAACAGCAGCTAATTCCAAATCATGTGTAGGGTAATTTACCTCATGAGTTTTCAAATGATGTGAAGCATATGCAATTACCTGATCATTCTGCATAAGGACACAGCCAAGTCCCTTCAACGAAGCATCACTGTATATAACAAACTCGCCATTCCTGGAGGAAGTGCCAAAACTGGATCATTAACCAATCTTCTTTTCAACTCCTGAAAACAATCATCACATTCTTTTGTCCAGATAAACTTAACACCCTTTCGAGTTAGCTTAGTCATTGGACTAGATAACCGTGAAAAAATTTCAAAAAACCTTCGGTAGTAACCTGCCAAATCAAGGAAACTACGGATCTCAATTACATTGGTGGGTCTTGGCCATTCTTCAACAAATTTTGTTTTAGCAGGATCAACACTTATCCCATATTTAGAAACAATATGACCAAGGAAAGAAATTTGTTGTAACCAAAACTCACACTTGCTGAATTTCCCATACAATTTATTTTCTTTTAAGGTATGCAAGATAATCCTTAAATGACTTTCATACTCCTATTTAATTTTAGAAAACACCAAAATATCGTCAGTAAACACAACCACTATTTATCACCTGAGTCAACTGAGCCATCACTACAACAAACTGTTTAGTTTTGATTATGACCATCTTAGGATACTGATTTGAAAGGTCATTTCCCTCTGTATGCCTTCCCAAAAAATCTGTTCTGTTTCCTCTATGAAAAACCATTCTTAACACATAAATATCTTAGGCGAAGCAACATGGTAATCTTCAAATGCTATATCATTTCAATCATACCATAAATTAATTTATAATTTAACACTTTTCTAACTCCTAAAGTTGTCTAAACCGACCTCTGATACCAACTATAAGGCCCCGACCTTAAACCTTACTTAATATTGAATTAAATTAATAATTCACATTGAGGATCTTTCCAGGTTTAGAGTCTTAGAGAATTAGAACATAACTATTACATCTCAAAAGATTACAAATTAGACACTTCTACTAAGTTTCCATAAAATAAAAACTCGTAAAAAGAAACATGTCTAGTTCCATGTCTTAGATAGCATGACTTTCCCTTGATCCCATCCTTGACCCTATTCCTCATTAAGTCCTGTGAAAAAAATTTCAAAAAAACTTGGGGTGAGCATAAAAAGCTCAGTAAGGGATACACAAAGAATAAAAATTGTTAGTTTATCAAAACAACAAGTAAAGCATGTATACTTTATCAAAGTAATACTTTTCACCTTTATGAAGTAGTAAAAACTCTTCACTGAATAAAATATCATTACTTACCCTTTTGTAACCAAAATATTACCAAAAAACCCATATAAATATCACATAACATATAAAAGTAACTTGGGACATAAACATTGTAACGACCCGAAATTTTGAATAAATCTTATTTCCTAATTTTATGTGTTATTTTATTTTATTTTTATACTCAACAAAAATGTTTCATTTGATAACATGAGTATAATGAGACTGTTGGGTTTTGACTATTATTTGACCATTGGTCAATATGACTGCTGGAAACTAAATGTTTTGATTACTGTCTCTGAATACAAGCAATCTTGGTTAATTAATATAGAAAGAAGATTCGATGGCCTCACCCAGTAGTCTTGGACCGATCGAAGCCCATCTAACAGAACTTGGGAAGGAGGTAGCACCACTGGTCTTTGCTCTGGACCAAACCCAAGCTGAACTTCATCATGTGAAGCTAGAACGGGATCGCCTTTGCGAGAAGTTCAAACTGATAGAAATTACGACTCGTGCGATGTTGGTTGAGCCTCCCTCGGATTCTCTCACCTTAGCACACCTTACACTTAGGTCCTATGCTGGTGTGATAAGGGGCTATGTAAGGAGACCATAATTGCCTTGTGTAATCCTTTGGTTTAAATAAAAATTTGGATTTCTTCCTATGATGAAGTTTATGAATTTTCAAATGTCCAGATAAATATAGTATGCATATTTTTGATGAATTTTAGAGAAAGGATATTTTAAAAATGTTTATGTAAACCTTAAATAAATAAAAATGTGTAATGATTTTCAAAAAATGGTCTTCTACAATTATGTTCACTACGAAATTTCGAGTCTAATAAGATCAACTTGATTTTTGATGAATAGTAAATTATGAATAGTGATTTTACGCTTAGGATTAGTAATATGACCAAATGGATTAGTAATCTCACTTAAATAAAGTATTAATATAATCTAGGCACCTTGATTAAGTAATGTGATTCAATAAAATGGTTAAATAACAGTTTCATAAATTATTATTCAAGTATTAGTTTTTTGGGGTGAATAGTGTTTTTTAATTAAAAATTTAATTAAAAATATTTAGAAAATTATTTTTATAAAATGGATTTCATTTTTGAACTCAGAGCACCGATATTATACAATGGTAATTTTTGGGGTTTTTTCTGAAAAAATGAATTTTCGGTGAATTGTGTTTTTATTTAAAAATTAAATTAAAAATATTTAGAAAATTTTTTTTATAAAATGAAGTTCATATTTGTAATCAGAGCATTGATATTTGGTTAAGGTGAAATTTTGGGATTATTCTGAGAAAGTTGAATTTTCGATGAATAGTGAAAATATAGTTTTTAAGTTACGGGTGTCTAATGAAATCATTAAATGATGTATTAAGTATGTAATCAATATGGTAGACTTATGAATAGTAATATAAGGTGTGAGGTGTCCCAAGTGGCCAATACCATGGGCAAATACCATGGGCAAGCCCATGGTTTTGCCAAAACCACTAATGAGGTGTCCCTTGGCCATTAATGCCTTGTCCCCTCACTTTCCCTATAAATACCAAGCCATCCTCTCATCCATTCAACTCCCCACTCTCCCCCAATGAAGTTATGGTCTCGTTACCTCCCAAGGAGTCCTCCCATGGTGCCCCCAAGCCCTCAAGGTCCCAACCTTTGAGTTTTAAGAGTTATGTTTTAAGGTAAGGGATCCGACCTCTCTCTTTCATTTCAAGTAATCTCTTTTATGTCATTCCTTTTATGCTACATGTTCTTATGTTGGAGTATGTTCTTTTATACTCCTCTTACTTCCCTTTATATGTTCATATAATGAGAGATCCCCTCTTACTCTCATTATTTCGTTTTATGAAGTTTTAAGTGGCGCTGTTAGGCTGCCGAAATTTTTGTAACGGATTCTTTCTCCCTTCTCATTTTTCAAGATCTATTTTCATGTAAAGTATTTCAAGTTCCTTTTTATTATGTTGGGGTATGATCTCTAAATTTATCATACTGATCTTTTATGATCATATGATGAGAGACCCCATTTTATCTCTTCAATTTAGTATTTTGAAGTTGTAAGTGGCGCCGTTAGGCTGCCGAATTTTTAAGTGGTTCTTCACCCTTCTCGTTTTGAAGTCCTACTTTCATGTCATGTCTTTCAATTTCCTTTTTAATTATGTTGGGGAATTATATCTATATCTATCATACTGAACTCTTATTTTCACATGATGAGAGACCCTATTTGATCTTTTCAAATCATTTTTGTTGAAGTTTAAGTAACGTTGTTAGGCTGCCGAACTTTCATAAGAGAAATCTAATTTTTGTCTTCCTTCCATGTTTTTCATTTCAAATGGTATGTCCTTGAAATTTCATTACCATGATCATGTATCCTTCTTATTCTTTCCATCTACTGTTTTATGGGTCATTTATGAATGTTTGACCCATTTTCCCTCTCTTTTTAATGTCTTCTAAAACCTCGTAACATAGTCGTTATGCTGTAGAATTTCCGTCTCAAAATGTCTCTCTCCTTTTCTAAAGTTCTTTTATATTATTAAGTGAATACTCAAAGCTCTTTCTTCTAAAGGGGTATTCACATATATACCAAAATGTTCTATTTTAAATTCTGGGATTTACATACATGAGACCCACCTTCCTTTTCTGTGGGTTTTAAAGTGACGTAAAGATCATGTCTTTAAAGCAGTTTTTAAAATGTTGTGATTATGAAATGAAACCCATTTATTTTATGCTATATGAGTTATTTATGAAATTTTTGATGATTATATATGTGGCTCACATGATAATAAAGGCAAATTTAAGGGTGCTCCCTGATAGCGCTCCAATTCATTGGGTAAAGACTTAATCTCTAGAGATGACCATTTTTAACAACGCCTTGGTGAATAACCTTGGTAATTTTTAATGGCACCTTGGGGATGGAACTTGGTGAAACGAAATGATTGTCAATATTAAATGTTGCAGCCACATCTTCAAGTTATGAAAAATGTTATTTTTATTATGAAATGCCTCATGATTTCTTTCTCATGCCTTAAAGTTCTTTTCATGTCCTTATTGAAGTATCTCAAGTTCACATGTAAAGTGTTCATCTTGTTTCCCTTACTGGGCCTTTTGCTCACCCTTTCTTTTGATGTATGTCCCCAGGTTATGAGATGCAGTAATGAACCTAGGATGAACATAAGTAGAATCCTTTAAAGTGTTTAAGAAGAATGTTTTATGTTGTTTTCATGTTTTATGTTCCTAGTTTCCAAGACACTAAACCTTAAAGATCCTCAGTTTTGTGTAATGTAATGAAAGTTTATGTTATAAAAAGGCGGGATGCTATAGTTGGTATCAAAGGATGGTTTAGTTATTTGTGGAAATTAGGATATGAAAACTCTAGGAAGAACCCTATAGAAAAGTTAAAAAAAATAGGAAATCTTCCTGGTATTTTGGTGAGTATTGAGTAAGAGGTTGCCAAGCAAATACATCCCTGTCTGGATACGAGCAGGTAGAGGTGGCTCTGGAACATATGTACATAGGGGTAAAACCCGAAAACACCGCTTTGAGCTAGACTCGAACGGGAACTGGTACACGACAACGAGCCTTGCTGCACTCTTGTTTACGACACTCCCGGGGGATATGCTTTGGTAAATTCATAAGCTTAGTATGAACCATTGTTAAAGGAGCAAAGATAAAATAAAATAAAGATTCACATAAGAATATATGATCATGTATAACCTAGATGGGAACCTAGGGGATCACAAGTTAGGGTATACTTTTCTTCTACAAGTTATCCTTATATGCTTTCAGTTCCTTTTCATGATTATTGGCTAAGTACTTAAGCCCCTAATTATGCTTTCTCTTCATAGTTAATGGTGGGAAATGGAAGAACATGTCTAAACAACCAATGTGATAGGAAATGTGACGATTGTCGTATTAATATGACAGGGACGATTAGGGGATTAAAATATGATTATTATTTTGGAAGATGTTCACTATTTTGGGGACCCTATATGATCGAGGTAAATAGATTACTACGGTATTTTCATTGAAGAGTCGGGTTGACTTATATTTTGAAGAATCGATGAATATAAGGTGGAATTATAGTAATTTAGGTTACTTATGGAAATTATTAACCTATCTTGGGGTAAATATGTTTAGGTTAGTTTTTTTTTATAAGACGTTAGGAGTGGTTGATGTTGTTTGGAGATGAATGATAAAGTTTACCTTGGAAGACTATGTTATCGAATCCTTCTTGTATTTGGCTTTCAATCTTAGTTTGGTTTATTTTGAGGATTTTTAAGGACAGTTATTTATGGAATGGACTATGATGAACTTTGGGTAGTACCATGGAACTTTGAAGATTTAAAAGTACTTTCCATTCCTATAGGATTATTTCTTTTTGAAGAGTTGGTTTACCTTACCCTTTCTGTTTTTGGGATAATGTTTAAAGATAGAAGAAATAGATAGTTAATACTTTGTGGATTATGAAGATGATTCTTGTGTTTTGATGAGACCAAGTAGTTTTGAATGCTCATAATTTGGAGAAAAGATTAGTTTTGGGTAGAAACTTATTAAAGGATGAAACTCTACATGAATATAGGTATATTTTCTTATGTTTTTGTTTTATGTTGTAAATGAATTCCTAAAAATTATAAAAAGGAACGTGAAACAAAAACGTTGTTGGTTTATGTTTCCTACTTGGTAATCAAAGACCGTTTACACACATCATAAGTTTGAGATTTTCTTATGGTTAACGTTCTCCTAATCATGTTCTCTATCACTCTCCCCCAGAAATTGACCCTTTGTTTTTCTTCCATGTCCATGTTTTCCTCCATGGAATCCTAGTATGGGTTAACTCGGGTGAACTTTGTACTTCCCTTTCTTTCTTTTAAAGTAATAGCTTTACTGACTCCTTTTCCGATGTGGGACTTTCAATGAAGTTTTAAAACCCAATTTTAAAAATTGCGAGGACGCGATTTCTTAAGGGGGAAAGATTGTAATGACCCGAAATTTTAAATAAATCTTATTTCCTAATTTTATGTGTTATTTTATTTTATTTTTATACTCAACAAAAATGTTTCATTTGATAACATGAGTATAATGAGACTGTTGGGTTTTGACTATTATTTGACCATTGGTCAATATGACTGCTGGAAACTAAATGTTTTGATTACTGTCTCTGAATACAATCAATCTTGGTTAATTAATATAGAAAGAAGATTCGATGGCCTCACCCAGTAGTCTTGGACCGATCGAAACCCATCTAACAGAACTTGGGAAGGAGGTAGCACCACTGGGCTTTGCTCTGGACCAAACCCAAGCTGAACTTCATCGTGTGAAGCTAGAACGGGATCGCCTTCGCGAGAAGTTCAAACTGATAGAAATTACGACTCGTGCGATGTTGGTCGAGCCTCCCTCGGATTCTCTCACCTTAGCACACCTTACACTTAGGTCCTATGCTGGTGTGATAAGGGGCTATGTAAGGAGACCGTAATTGCCTTGTGTAATCCTTTGGTTTAAATAAAATTTTGGATTTCTTCCTATGATGAAGTTTATGAATTTTCAAATGTCCGGATAAATATAGTATGCATATTTTTGATGAATTTTAGAGAAAGGATATTTTAAAAATGTTTATGTAAACCTTAAATAAATAAAAATGTGTAATGATTTTCAAAAAATGGTCTTCTACAATTATGTTCACTACGAAATTTCGAGTCTAATAAGATCAACTTGATTTTTGATGAATAGTAAATTATGAATAGTGATTTTACGCTTAGGATTAGTAATATGACCAAATGGATTAGTAATCTCACTTAAAGAAAGTATTAATATAATATAGGCACCTTGATTAAGTAATGTGATTCAATAAAATGGTTAAATAACGGTTTCATAAATTATTATTCAAGTATTAGTTTTTTGGGGTGAATAGTGTTTTTTAATTAAAAATTTAATTAAAAATATTTAGAAAATTATTTTTATAAAACGGATTTCATTTTTGAACTCAGAGCACCGATATTATGCTATGGTAATTTTTGGGGTTTTTTCTGAAAAAATGAATTTTTGGTGAATAGTGTTTTTATTTAAAAATTAAATTAAAAATATTTAGAAAATTTTTTTTATAAAATGGAGTTCATATTTGTAATCAGAGCGTTGATATTTGGTTAAGGTGAAATTTTCGGATTATTCTGAGAAAGTTGAATTTTTGATGAATAGTGAAAATATAGTTTTTAAGTTACGGGTGTCTAATGACATCATTAAATGATGTATTAAGTATGTAATCAATATGGTCGACTTATGAATAGTAAGATAAGGTATGAGGTGTCCCAAGTGGCCAATACCATGGGCAAATACCATGGGCAAGCCCATGGTTTTGCCAAAACCACTAATGAGGTGTCCCTTGGCCATTAATGCCTTGTCCCCTCACTTTCCCTTTAAATACAAAGCCATCCTCTCATCCATTCAACTCCCCACTCTCCCCCAACGAAGTTCCGGTCTCATTACCTCCCAAGGAGTCCTCCCATGGTTCCCCCAAGCCCTCAAGGTCCCAACCTTTGAGTTTTAAGAGTTATGTTTTAAGGTAAGGGATTCGACCTCTCTCTTTCATTTCAAGTAATCTCTTTTATGTCATTCCTTTTATGCTACATGTTCTTATGTTGGAGGATGTTCTTTTATACTCCTCTTACTTCCCTTTCTATGTTCATATAATTAGAGATCCCCTCTTACTCTCATTATTTCGTTTTATGAAGTTTTAAGTGGCGCCGTTAGGCTGCCGAAATTTTTGTAACGGATTCTTTCTCCCTTCTCATTTTTCAAGATCTATTTTCATGTAAAGTATTTCAAGTTCCTTTTTATTATGTTGGGGTATGATCTCTAAATTTATCATACTGATCTTTTATGATCATATGATGAGAGACCCCATTTGATCTCTTCAATTCAGTATTTTGAAGTTTTAAGTGGCGTCGTTAGGCTGCCGAATTTTTAAGTGGTTCTTCACCCTTCTCGTTTTGAAGTCCTACTTTCATGTCATGTCTTTCAAGTTCTTTTTTAATTATGTTGGGTAATTATATCTATATCTATCATACTTAACTCTTATGTTAACATGATGAGAGACCCTATTTTATCTTTTCAAATCATTTTTGTTGAAGTTTAAGTAACGTCGTTAGGCTGCCGAACTTTCATAAGAGAAATCTAATTTTTGTCTTCCTTCCATGTTTTTCATTTCAAATGGTATGTCCTTGAAATTTCATTACCATGATCATGTATCCTTCTTATTCTTTCCATCTACTGTTTTATGGGTCATTTATGAATGTTTGACCCATTTTCCCTCTCTTTTTAATGTCTTCTAAAACCTCGTAACATAGCCGTTATGCTGCAGAATTTCCGTCTCAAAATGTCTCTCTCCTTTTCTAAAGTTCTTTTACATTATTAAGTGAATACTCAAAGCTCTTTCTTATAAATGGGTATTCACATATATACCAAAATGTTCTATTTTAAATTCTGGGATTTACATACATGAGACCCACCTTCCTTTTCTGTGGGTTTTAAAGTGATGTAAAGATCATGTCTTTAAAGCAGTTTTTAAAATGTTGTGATTATGAAATGAAACCCATTTATTTTATGCTATATGGGTTATTTATGAAATTTTTGATGATGATATATGTGTCTCACATGATAATAAAGGAAAATTTAAGGGTGCGCCCGGATAGCGCTCCAATGCATTGGGTAAAGACTTAATCTCTAGAGATGACCATTTTTAACGACGCCTTGGTGAATAACCTTGGTAATTTTTAATGACACCTTGGGGATGGACCTTGGTGAAACGAAATGATTGTCAATATTAAATGTTGCAGTCACATCTTCAAGTTATGAAAAATGTTATTTTTATTATGAAATGCCTCATGATTTCTTTCTCATGCCTTAAAGTTCTTTTCATGTCCTTATTGAAGTATCTCAAGTTCACATGTAAAATGTTCATCTTGTTTCCCTTACTGGGCCTTTTGCTCACCCTTTATTTTGATGTATGTCCCCAGGTTATGAGATGTAGTAATGAACCTAGGATGAACATAAGGAGAAGCCTTTCAAGTGTTTAAGAAGAATGTTTTATGTTGTTTTCATGTTTTATGTTCCTTGTTTCCAAGACACTAAACCTTAAAGATCCTCAGTTTTGTGTAATGTAATGAAAGTTTATGTTATAAAAAGGTGGGATGCTATAAACATACTTAAGTGGAATGACCATACGGTCAAATTTCCACACATATCAATTAATGGAATAGCCATTCGGCCAACTTCCATTCATACTTAATGGAATAGCCATATGGCCGACTTTCATACCCAATGCATTGGAGGTTATAACGTAACCACCCATCCTGGTATTCATGGCACCACCCATCATATGGTTCATCACTTAACCACCCGTCAAATGTTCAAGTACCATTATAAAATCACAAGACATAAAACAAATATAATGGAAGGAAAACATTTCCACACTTTGATCACAATATATCACTTAAATATATTGACATAACAAAACCATTATAAAAACCATTTTCAATACCAAAATACATAAAATCGTATATGGTATTTATTTCATTAAAAAACATTACGGCTTGTTGAGGAAGCCAAGGACCAAATAATACTCGCGGCGGTGGAAAAGTTCGTTGTCACCGCATACGTTAAAATAAACATTCCTTTTTTGTCGTTTTGTAAAATGCTTCATAGAAAAAGATTATTTTTGTATAAGTATAAAAGTCAAAGGGGTTTATACACCGTATAAAATAAAGTTGTGTATAAAACGAAATATTCCTCAATGAAAGTAGATTGAGACGAAGTCCCTTACCTCGGGTCCGACTTGACTCGATCGTTCTTTAACGTCCTGAATAATAAACTTGAGTTAATTTCTACTTGCTTAAGAACCTTTTTCAAGTTCATTATTCATTTTATGTCACTTATTACCATGTTATGGACATTATGTAGTCATTTAAGTTAATAATGTTTGTTTTTTCGATATTTGGTTCTTAAGTCAAAAGTGAACTTCTTACAGTTACATGTTGTTCATGTGGTCAAAGGTTCATTATATCCAGAATGATATTCATGATTTGGATATCATATATATCATATATATCCATCATATACATGTATTTATAATATTACATAATCATTTAGAGGTAAGAAATGAAATGCACCGTTCATGGAGACGGTAAGCCGTACGTAAGCATGAACGCTACTTTCATTTCTATGTCATATTAATGGAATTAAAACTAAATGAGAGATGTGTATATTTTTAATTACAGAATTATATTCATCCTTTAGATGTATCATACATCATATATATCCATTATATGTACTTATAATAGTACATTACATTTGAGGATAAGAAATGAAATGCACCGTTCATGGAGACGGTAAGTCGTACGTACGCATGAATGCTACTTTAATTTCTATCTAATACTTTAATGGAAAGAAAATAATAATGACATAAATTTATATTATATTTCCAGTATAACATCATATATAATAACATTAAATCCATCCTTTATACGTCCCACATATGGCATTAACGAATCAAATCACTTTGAGGGGGCGGTAGTCCGCACTTCCTAAAATGAAATTATCGTGTTTACCCACAATGGAAACCATAAAGTTATGCCACAAATGAAAAATACAGAAGCTTAAGTAAAACATAAACATAGTGACATCTTAATGTCCACCTTTGAAGGTGTTATATGAGTTTGAACAATCATCGTTTCGTGAGGTAGAAATTCACCATCCACAGAAACAGTATGTTCTTTAACCATTAGATGAAGGTGTGTGTAAGTGTAGCTCGAATAATTATTATAACAACATCCTAGTATATTTAAGATACTGTAGTTGTTACAAAATAAATGAATAAAAAGAGTTTAGGGGGTTGGAGAAGCAAAATAAAATAAAAGGACTCAAGTGAAGACATTACCTTAAAATCGGGTAACTCCCTTTAGTTTGAGCTCAAAGGCTTCCTTGGGAAGACTTCTTCCAAAAGTGAGGATTCTTGGAGTAAGAGAGGGATGTGTAGAGACAAAATGGGCATGGTTTGGCCAAGCCAAAGGCTTGAGAGGTGTGGATAAGGAGGTAGAGGTGGGGGCCTTTTATAAGAGGAGAGGAGGGGCACTCTTGGAAAGTAAGGAAATTTTACTTTATTTTAAAATGAGTTTCAGATTTTAATGGTCCCACATTGATGTGTTTCGAGGATAAGTTGATAAGGGTTCGAAATCCACCCATCCAATAGGTTTTGGAATTGTGTAGGTCTTAGATTTTACATTATATTTCCATTTTATTTAAATCGTTAAATAATGAGGTCATCGCTGCATCATCATGATGTCATAAATAATTTAATCTATTTAATGTCTAAAAATTATAAAACAAATACTATGATGTAGGAAATATTTTTATATTTCCAATTAATATTTATAGTCAAAAATCTTACTTGTATAAACCCATTTAAAAATTGTTTTAGTAAAATAACTAATGTTTGTGACATTTTCATTTTAACATTAAATAAAAATATATTAATGTCATTTTCCAACCAAAGTGGATCCATGGGGTCCCCAAGTTGACCATTGGCTTGTCTTGGTCGTCCATGACACATCCAATAAGGGTAGGTCATGTGTCTAGATATTTTCAATTTATTATAATATTATTTTTTCCTTAAATTGCACTAATTACCTCTAATCGCGATTAAAAACTTAATAATTTACTATTCACCAAAAAATTATTCTAATCTCATTGAACCACATTTTACATCTTAATGACAACCATGTATGTCGGATTTTTGAAATTCAAAACACAAAGGTGGTAAAATTTCATTTAAACAGAAAATCGGTTTTTATAAGTACCACTTAGTGGTTTCACTATTCATCAAAAATTGAAGTTTTTCAGAAAATTACCAAAAATTAACCCTAAGATATATTTGATATTACGAATTCAAAAATGATGTATATTTTACAAAATTCAAAACCTATAACTTGAATTAATTAATTTAATAATTAATTCCCGCTGTCAGAGCAAAAAGCGTGTTTTTATGAAACAAAAAGTATCAAAAGATTGACACTAGTTTAAGTCCAATTTCAAAGTGAAATTAATTCCAATGACAACTATTGGATTAAATGGTAAAAATATATTCTAATTTCACTTTAAACCCACTTCAAAAGATAATCTAATCATATAAAAAATTAGATTAAAACGAGGTTTTGAATTAAAATACAACATTTTTCACTATTCATTAAAAAAATGATCTTTATCGGAAAAATACAGAAAATTTACATAAAGTAAATTTTGATATCCTGATTATAAATAAGAAATTTATTTGGTCCAATAGAATGTATAAGAGTGACCAAAACTATATTTAATGACGTTTCTCCATTAAAAGTTGATAAGTGGACCTTTAGTGAAAATTAGAGTATATATGCCTAAAATTGAATTCTTTTCGTATTATAAGGCTTTATCCTTTATTGGATAATTATAAAAACATTTAACAAACATATATAATAAAATTTTAGTTATTTCTATTCATTCCCGCTAATACAACGGCTACGTGTTAACTAACATTTAAAATAATATTATTTTATTACTAGTGTGCAACGTAAGATTTCAAAGAAACTCTCTGTTGCGTATCGGGTACGCTATCGAACATAACAACCCCTTTAAAGTAAAATTAATATTTAATTCAAAAATATTAATAAATATGAAAATGTATTATTCTTTATTTACCTGGGATGTTACAATAATAATTCCAAATGGAATGACCCATGCGAGAGATGATTTTACCTAATTCCTATTTTATGTTTCATTTATAATAATTCCACACAGAACACCAACATAAATTAATCCCAAGAAAATATTACCACATAATTAATCCCATGATAAAGGGTCTACCTCCAACATACTACACCCCACATCTTTTGAGTAACTAAGGAATAAATAAATAACCACCCAATCATGTTCCTAAAAGACTGTAGGAGGGTTTAAATTTATTGACACGTAGATGGAATAGAAATATAAATATTTACTATATATATAGTAGTAATATATATAGTTTATATATATTTCATCCACCTATATTGTCAAGGTATGTGAATATGTATGTATCCATATACTTACACTAATACTGATGAATAGACCATGGCATAACTCAGACATCCCTAACCAGTCTAATAAGCCTATGTGATCATGTAATTGGGTACATGCCCTATATCCCAGTAGAGTGAGAGACGCCATGAAACAACACATGGGATGTTGAGTTCTCCATCAGGTCAAAATTCTAGTCATGGAATGTGGTGAGTAAATCACAATACTTATATAGTAACATTTTTGTGATACACCATGATCAACACCTGATGTAAGGAATTGTGATATCTCCTTACTCAATAATATCATACCATCATACCACAACCTCTATAAAGGCATATATTAAATATAACTAACAAGGGGAATTACCTAAAAACCATATACACCATATACATAATAAAGTCATAATCATTTTTGTAATAATAGATAAGGAATAACCTCTTATTCATGTCTTTATCCATGTCCAATTCCCATTTAAAATATTACAGTTCGTATGAAGCATTTTATAAAGCATAAATCAAGAGAATGACATTACAACTACTTGGGGTCATTCCATTTAAAACTAATTGATTTATTTTAATAAAGTAAACCCATCATTAATTATCCATTTCACATTATTAGTTACATTTAACTCATTCGATTCATTAAAATATGGAAAACCCATATATAATCTCAATGGAGTCACTTTGATGGTGACATGTTAATCTAGGAAATTTCCCACTTTATAAATTCCAACTATAAGTGGTCCAAACACCTAAGGGATACCTTTAGTTCTATTAAATAATCATATATAAATGGATTTTACATTATTGAATAATTCCAGAAGATATGTGGGAGTACCAACATTTAAAAAAATCATATTGTCCCATTTCACCTAGATCACCCAATGGGTGACCATATAAGCTACACACAACATGTGAACATACAATCAAGGATCAACTAGTACATATGAGTCTACAATGGTCAATTTTAAATACATAAATTCACCACTAAATTTTATTGGATACTAGAATTATGACATTTGATATGTTTATTTCCATTCCTTTACGAACTGAACGATGCATTTGGTTGTGCTTAGTTAAGCATCTCTTTTCAAATTGACTGTAGTATGTATTCTATTGGTGTTTTGGTATTCTTGGAATGGTTATTGTTTCAGGGCACCGGTACAGGGGCTCCAAAAACTGGTTCTTTTTTTTCTAAATCTACTCTTTAGCAGAGATTTTAACCGCTGCTAACTGTAATAGGTACATTTATCAGCGGCTTTAACCACCACTAAATGTCGACATTTTTCTATTTGAGGCAGTTTTAACTGCCGCTACCATCTTAAATTTAGTGGCAGTTTTAACCGCCGCTATAGTGGCCCATCTTCCACACATTTTTTTAGTGGTTATATTATTTTTTGCGGTGGTCTATCCCGGTAGGGCATTGCTTTTTTTAGCGGTGGTTAAAACCCCCACTAAAAAAAGTAATCCCCTACCCGGGAAAACCGCCATGAAAATACGCCCAATACAATGGTTCCCATAAACCGCCGCTAAACCACTTTAACCACCGAAAATAGTTTCCTGACACGCAATTTAGTGGCGGTTTTCAAAAACTGCCACAAAAGAATATGGAGGAGGTTTAAACCGCCTCCATAGCCAAAAAAAACTGCCGCGAAATTGCAATTTTCATGTAGTAAAGATATCCTTCGGGGATAGTGATGGATAATATTACCTCTGGTCTATGACCGTCACTCCCCCACTACTTCAGCGAGATCGGGAGGCATATCTTGGGGACATTGACTGCGAGACCTGACGTGCTCATATATACTTAGGACAGGCTCTTGATGGATTTTCAGAAGGTGATGAGAAATTCATCCTTTTTAGAGGACGCACCATGGTACCAGTGACGTTTCGGGAGGAGGTGTTGTGGGAATTTCATAAATCCCCTTTGGTGGTACATCCTAGAGTGGTGAAGATGTACCAGGACCTCTGACATTAGTAACAGTGTCCAGGGATGAAGAAAGCAATGGCAGAGTTCATTTCACGATACCTCACTTGTTAGAAAGTGAAGGTCGAGCACTAGGTTCTAGCAAGATTGACTCATCCACTCAAGGTACCATAGTGGAAATGGGATGGTATCTCGATGGACTTTCTGATGGGGTTACCATGTATGTCTAGGGGCTATGACTCTATCTAGGTAATCGTTGACTAGCTCACCAAGTCGTCTCACTTCCTACCCATCCAGGATCAGGGATCAAAAGAGGGATTGAGACGCCTCTACGTCCAGGAGATAGTACAACTTCACAGGGTACCATCGACGATCATTTCAAATCATGATGCTCTTTTTACATCCCGGTTGTGGAAGGGATTACAAGAGGCGTTCAGGACTCAACTATGCTTGAGCACCGCCTTTAACCCTCAAACAGATAGTCAGACAGAGCGAACCATACAAAAACTTGAGCACATGATTCATGCTTGCATCCTTGATTTTGTCCATATTTGGGAGGACCACCTTCCACTATTGAAGTTCTCATACAACAACAGTTATCACTCCACCATCGGCATGGCACCGTTTGATGCCTTATATGAGCGATCATGTAGATCACCTCTATGTTGGATAGATCCAAGAGAGTCAGCACTTATGGGTCCAGAGTTGGTACAGGCTACCACTGAGAAGGTGCAGATCATCCAAGAGTGGATGAAGACTACACAGAGCAGGCAGAAGTCTTATGCCGACAAGATACAGATACCCTTGGAGATTGAGGAGGGTGGTCCTGTTTTCCTTTGGGTCTCACCTCGACGAGGATTGCGGAGATTTGGACAGGGTGACAAGCTATATCCAAGGTTCATCAGACCTTTTTAGATCCTGAGTAGAGTGGGCAAGGTGGTGTACCACCTAGCTCTTCCCCCACAAATGCATCAGGTGCATGATGTTTTCCACGTGTCACAGCTGAAGAGATACGTGCATGATCCATCGCATGTCATCAACTGGGTCAAGCTGTAAATTGATGGTGGGGAGACATTTAAGAAGTTCCAAGTGGAGAAAGAGAATCGATAGGAGTGAGTCCATCGTGGATGATCGATCTCTTAGGTGCAAGTTTGGTGGCAGGACGGGAACCTCCAGGAGAGCACATGGGAGCAGGAGGCTCATATTCATGCTCAGTACCCCCATTTTTTTCTTAACTTTTTTTGTGGCTTTAGGGAACTTAAATACCTAAGTTTGGGAGAATGTGAAGACCTGGAAATTCTATATAATTTTTTTAATTATATGGAGTTTTTTTATGAGACTTCGAAAATCGACGGCACTTGATTCTGAGGCCCGGAGAGCCCAGAATGGAATTTTGAACTTTTTTTTAAGGTATGTTCTATAAACTTACGATCGGGTTTTTCTATCTTTTAAACCAGTGATTAGATTAAAAATATAAGGGAACCATTTAATTCACAGTGCTGGGATTCTATTAGGTGAAGCTTAACTTCGACCGGTAAGGGTCGGACGAAAAAGTTTATTTTTGGACTTTTAGGGAAAAAATAACTATAAGTTATTTTTTTCCTTTTCTTACACCATAGAGTGGTAGTTGGCGAAACTGCAGTGTAACGACGGTCAATAAATGAGGGGAATTTAATGAATTTTCCCTTTATTTGTGTAACTGCAATGTCCATGTTTTTAATAGGTTCATTAATTAAGATTCATTAATGAATCATAATAATGAACACAACATGGAGGATTATTTATTTTATTAAACAAACCATTAGCATAGAAATTTAGAACCCACAGGAGGAAGCTCTGACAAAACATTGGTGATTTCACCCTCCAACAAAGAACAGTGATCGATCGATGAATGTTGGAGGATTCAAACCGGACATTGAAGAACGAAGATGAATGTCTTCGAACACATATTCCTTCCTTCATCCGCAACGAATTCCACCAAATCCAGGTAGGTTAATTAAATTGACTTCTAAGTGTTTTATGATTCCTCTCATCCCATTCTTGGAAAATACAATGAACATGGATCAAAAAAATAATGGGTTAATCCATGTATCATTTTTTCATGTGGGTGGTTGTTGTAGGGTTTTATTTTTGGGATAATTTTAAACTTTTGTTGATGCCCTTTGATTGAACGCTAATGCGGAGGGCGCGGGCCAATCCGAAAAAGTACTGGACCCTATGTTGCTCTTGGGTTTTGTGCATTCTTCATGGAAGACCAAGAAATGTGGAGGAACGACAATTGTGTGGGCTTCACAGTGAAGGTGGTGACCCAGGAGGCCCATAGGCGCAGACGGAAAAGAAAACGGACCATTGGAGCATCTCAGGTGGCACGCAGAAGCTACCGTCGGCACAGTAGCGGCGGCCAGTCGAGCCGGCCGCATGGGGATGGAGGTTCCCACAGGAACCACGATGGAAAGAGTCACAGCTAGCTGGGACACAGCGGGTGTAAGTTGTGGGGCCAATGTGTCATGTGGAGCAAATGGAGCAACCCGCTCAGGCCGATCGGCAAGACACCAACAGCCGGATCCAGCTGGCCGTTTTGGAAGGAGGGGCAGTGCCCTGCTAGCACCGCTAGCTGGAAGAACCGGCCCAAAACTTGTCCGAGTTTCTAGGTGGGTCGAACCCATAGGCCGGGCCGGACCCCTACCGGACCCAGACCCAACTGGTCTTGTTTCACTAAAACTGCTATATCTCACAAATCGGGCATCTGATTGACGCGTCGTCTATGGTGTTGGGACCCTTGGGACAGGGTGGTCCTTTTGAGATACTCCACTTGAGTTTTGGTAGAAGTTGGAGTCTGGCCAGGTTGGATCGGTCTCAAATCCAACCGGGCCCTATTTACCTTTTTTCTTATATCTTATAGACGGGGCGTCTGATTGACGCATCGCCTGTCGCATTGGAAACCTTATGACAAGACGGTCCTTTGGGTTACTTCTTCATGGGAATTCATCACAGTTGAGGTAGGATCGATAGTATAAGTACCAGAGTATCGGGAATATAGTGCCTGGTTGTCAAGTGAAGAGCGACCCTCTGTGGATCGGCAACAGGGCGACCCTCTATGGATCATCAGTAGAGCAACCCTATTTGGATCGGCATGAGAGAGACCCTCTATGGATTGGTAGTAGTTTGAACCTATGTATATTAGGATTAGAGTGACCCTATGTGGATCAGTAGTACAGCGGCCCTTTGTGGATCGGCAGTAGAACCTATCAGCAGAATAAAATGATCTAGCTCCAGAATAATCAGCTTTATTCCTGTTCTCTAAGTTGTATATCCGGTATTATTTGTCTATTACTTTATGCTTTGTGATTGAGATCATGATTTTTTCTTCCTTTATGGAATTCTGGGATACCTTCGGGAGTCTCGAGGTTCCTACTAGGTATTGTTATACTCACACATGTATGGGATTCACCTGCACCTTGTTGTGTCTTGTGAAGACGATGGACAGCTTGACTGAGTCTTGAGGAGCCAGGGCTAGATGGTGCTCGGAGTTGATTGATAGATGTGGTGAGTGGCAGTGATGATAGTTGACGAGTTGTACCTACCCCTCAGGTAGGATCCTTGGCGGACGAACATCGGAGCACGTTTTTTCCTTTTTGTTGTACTTTCTTTCTAGTTGGGTTTGTATACTTGCCCTTTTTATTTATTTAGTTCACACTTTTACTATCATCAGTTATACTTTTTCATTTTATTTTTTTGTGGACCTAGTCTGTGTGTGTACAATTTTAAATCCAATGCCTTCCCTTTTTGGGATATTCCATTCTGGTGCTAGTCACCAACCCCTAGCCTATGGAAGGCGGGCTTGGGGTAGCCACAGCACGGGCCCCATGGGATGGTTCATGAAAAAATACCTCCATGTAAGTCTCAATAAAATATGAAAAAATACTCACCATGCATATCTAGAAGGTACCTGGGGCATTAAAAAATCCAAATGGAATCCTTTGATAGGCAAATGTACCGAATGGAAAAGTGATTGTTGTCTTCTTTTAATCCTTCAAAGCTATAATAACCTAAAAATATCCAGAAAATATATCCAAGAAACAATAATATGTCTTCCCAGTTAATATCTCAAGAATTTGATCAATAAATGGGTGGGAGAAATGGTCCTTTAAAGTGGATTGATTTGGTTTCATATAATCAATACACACACCAACTATTTTTCACCCTCATTAGAACTTATTCCTCTCTCAATTCTAATAATAGTAACACCACTTTTCTTAGGCACAGCCTAAATAAGACTCACCCATATGGAATCTAAAATGGGATAAATTATACTTGCCTCGAGAAATTTTTCAACTTCCCTTTTAACAACTTTTAGAAGAGTTGGATTTAGTCTCCTTTGTGGATTCCTAATCAATTTATCCCCATCCTCCAAAAGAATCTCGTGCATGCAAATAGATGGGATAATACCATATATTTCAGCCAAGGTCCACCTAATTTCCCTAATGTTCTCCCTCAAGATTAAAAAAATCATCATGTTCAAAAGGGAGATTGTTAGCAATTATAATAGTTAATCTATCACCACTTAACAAGTATGAGTATTTGAGATTTGGTGGTAATGGTTTGAGTTCCAATGAAGGGGGTGTAGTATGGATGGAGACAATGAAGGAACTAAAATATGTTCACAATGAACAATAGTACCAAAATAGACATCATCAAAATTAGATAATAATACATCAAATCCAACAGTATACTCAATAGTCATGTCATAATAAGAGTGAGCATGATCAAAATTAGAATATGAATCAATTTCAAAATCAAATATAATAGATGTTTGTGCATTGGAAACATTTGTGGAAGTGATCTTAGACATAAAACTAGATCTGATGCTCATAATATCTCTCAGTATAGGAAAATAAAATTCCATATGGTTTTTACTTCTTGGTACAAAATGGGAGATAACAAAAGTATAATGGTCCTATTAGGGGTACTTCATAGAGTCCGTGACATTTAATATCACAACTTCATCTCCAAACTCCATAGAAATTGTACCTTCATTGACATTTATGATAATTTTTTTAGTTTTGAGGAAGGGATTACCTAAGATAATGGGAGCATGTGAACTTACCTGATCATCCTCCTTGTTAAGCATATAAAAATATTTTGGAAAGATCATGTCTCTTACTCTAACAAGTACATCCTCAAGGACTCCCACTGGATATGTTGTAGATCTATTCACCAACTTCACCACAACTCTCATCAGCTTCAACTAACCAACCTATAAAGAAGAGAATATAGATTGAGACATCACATTTATAGAATCTCCCAAATCAAATAAAGCATCAGAAAAATGTGACCCCCCTATGGTTCATGGGATGGTGAATATCCCAAGATCCTTGTACTTTATTGGCATTGTTTGAGTTGGTGTAGTGGGTACTAACACCTTCCTTCTAAGATTGATCCTATCATTTCCCATGAGACCTCTTTAGTTGGTACAAAATTATTTTAAGAATTTGGCATACCTTGGGATTTTATTAATGGATTCAAGTATAGGGATATTGATCTCAACATGCTTGAATGTGTCCAAAATCTATTTTTGCATCGCCTCTTCATACATCATCTTAGTTTGTAAAACTCTATTTTAAAATGGAATAGGTTTAGGAGGAACATAATTAATCTTTTTCTTACCTTTATCTTTCTCATGGGGTTGTGCATCAGTTGGTTTGGAATAGGGCTTCTCTAGGGTTGAGGTGAATCATGGTGGAATGATAGGTGCAGATGTTTCCACTTTTTACTTCCCACTTCTTGATGTGATGAAATTGAAATTCACCTTGGTATTTATAGTAGGTTGGGAAGGAATATCTCTAGAGTTCTTACATACCAACTCATAGAGGGAGGTGGCAATCTGGCTCATTTTCATCTTCAACTCCCTAAACTATGAATCTGGACTCTTCAGTTCATTATGTTGATTAAGAAAATTTTGTTTCAAAATATTATCAGTATTAGAATCTACCTTTAGTTTAGAATTTCATTTTTGTTTAATTTCTTATTCTTGAGCTTTAAATATCGTTTGGGGTTGTTGGAAACCCAATTGGTAAGGAAGAGGCTATTGGAAATTTTGTTGAAAATTGGGCCTTTGTTATTGTCCAGATCCATACCTCATGTCTGATTCATCTTTTCACCCTTGGTTTTATGTTGGTTAAAAGGAATCGTGCTTATTTTGAGGATGTGGTTATTGTTAATACTGATATGATCTCCCAAGGAATATTATTTCATAATCTTCTATCTCTTGTAATTGGTGGAAATAGTTATTTGGGTGTTTTGTTTTAGTGAAAATTCCATAAGGTCGTGTAAGAGAGGGTTGGGATGTCTTTTGAGCCAAAGAAATTTTCCTCACCATATTGGTAAATTTTTTCAACTTGGTATCAATTAAATGAATTTCAAAAGAATATGGGCTTACCTAATGTACTCCTATAACATGTGGTGTACCTCGATAACCAAAATGTTGGGAGTTTTGTGCCATCTTGTCGATCAATCCACATGCAGCTATTGGTGTTTTGTCAACCAATGCCCCTCTATCCATGACATCCACCATGATTCTTTCCATAGGTGTGAGGTCTTCATATTAGTATTGGATGAGAAGTTTCTCACTAATTTGGTGATATGGGAATCTTGAACATAACTTCTTAAATTACTCCTAGTACTCATACATTAACTCCCCTTGGTCCTGCTTGATCTATGATATCTCTTTCTGAATGGCAGTGATCCTTGATACTGGAAAAAATCTCTACACAAAAAGACATGTCAAATCATTACAACAAGTTACATCTTCATGCTAGAAATAATACATTCAATCTTTTGCAGTTCCATCAAGTGATAATGGGAATTATCTTAGTTTGATTTAATCTTTAGATACATTTCTTTGTTTTAGGGTTGATAAAACCACATTTAATTCTTTTAGATATTTGTTGGGATCCTTGCCAAAGAGGCCATGAAACTTTGGAAGAAGGAAAATTAACCCAGATTTTAGTTCAAAGTCCAATTAGAGATTTGGGTATACACTATAATTTGGTTGATATTTAATATCTAGTGAATCTGATTCTCTAATAGTTCTATTAATTTCATTATTATTGTTTATAGCCATTGGTTCTTGTTTTCGGTTTGATTCAGAAGTTTTTCCAATTTCAATCTTCCCAGAATGGAGGAATTATCCAACTGGTTGAATGTTGAAACTTCCCATAGACCAAGACTATCTGATTCGATCCTTGAGACTATTTTCAATATTAGGGTCAAGATCTAAGAGATCCTCATGATTATTTTGTGTCATAAACTAAATAAAAATGAAGTAAAGAAAAGTGGAACATAATGAAAAGATGATAATTTTGAGTTGATGGTCCAAAAAAAGAAAAAAAGAAGAAAAATTCAGATTGGGTAAAGAAGGAAGAAAGAATAGAATAAGGGAATAAAATTAAAAATAAAATAAATAACTCTAATTGGTTGAAATAATTACTTTCCACTCTAGAAATGGTGCCAATTTTAAAGGCGTTGTATAACAACCCTACACTTTATTACACACTAAAACATGATTTATTACATAAACTTCACTTGATACAACATACAAGATCAAGAGGTCTAGTGTCCTTGGGGCTTAGGATCATTATATAACAACTTAAAAAATTAAATACAACATCTTTATTGAAAACTTCCTTTACATGACCACTACATTCCCTCATACTTAGCATTGCATGGGATAACCTGAGGACATGCATAAGAAAAGGGTGAGCTATAAAGCCCAGTAAGGGATTAAACAAGGAATAACATGAATATTACAATACATGTTATGCAATAGGTATATCAATGGAGCACAAGATAAACATGAACATAAAGGCATGATGAATCATGATAATCATAACATAGAAATGTGGCAACAACACTTAACATGGAATTAGCATGAACCAAGGCTCATTGCACATGGAGCATGAGTAAACCCTCATTTCACTTGAAGTACGAGTAAACCCTCATTTCACTTTAATTAGAATGATTCAACACTCATTGTATATGATGTATCATGATACTATACTTTACCCAATGCATTGGAGCGCTATCAGGGCGCACCCTTCTTAAACATTTCATTTCATTAATAAGTGTATCACATGGATCATATAACATAGAATCAATCAACATCATAAGTTATTCCATGATTAAGTAATGAGTAATAAATACATTAAAGTACCATTAAATATGTATATGTGCATAAAGGTGAATACCCTTGGTAGAGACATGGGTATGGTATTCACTACACAATGATCTTGGCTTGGAAAAATGCGGTGCAATTTCAGCAGCATAACGGCGTGACATAAGGATTCATGAAAATGGTTGATGAGAGAGAAATGGGTGTCTCATAATATGTAAATTAAATGTACAGTAAGTTGGTCATATAGATACATGTCCCAAAAAATGTAATGGAATTTATATGCATAATACAAAAATAATTACTTGGATGTAAATGAGGAGAGAGAAATCAATCCTGGAATTTCGGCATGGTAACGGGTGTACATGGGAGGCATTAATGAGAGATAAATGGGTATAGAATCATCTAAACATAAAGAGGGTAGTATGGGAAAGTTTATAAATCATACCCCAACATTTTTAATTGAAAAAAATGTAATAACAACTTAAATAAAATTGGACAACAATGAGAAAGGAAGAAATCCCTTACTTTGGGAGTTTGCTTCCAAAGGCTTGGAAAAGGCTTGAGAGAGGATTATTGGGAGATTGGGGTACCTTGGGAGGATTATATAGAGATTATGGAAGAGTTTGGACGAACTCCAAAGGCTTTGAGTGAAGAGGAATTGAAATCTTGGGTGGGTTTATATAGGAAAGGAGAGGGAATTCTTTATTATTTAGGTTTGGGACACCACACATTAAACTAATCAAAACTACAAACCAGCCCATGGTTTTTGCCCATGGTTTTTTCCAAAGGAGAGTGTAAAACAATATTTTATGAGGCTAATGTCCTAACTTCTTAAAATAATAGAGTTTCTTATATGGAGGTGAGTCACACTCTCAAGGAAAACAATTTAAAGATACAAAATGTTTTATAACTCTTGGAGGGTCCACTAAAGCCTTTTAAAATAAATAAAAAAAATATTAAATCATATTATTTTAATGGTAAAACATATATTGGCCGAACATAATATTTATAGTATTTTATTACATCACTATTGGGTCATTATTATGTCATAAAACACATTATATATTTAAATGGTATTTAATTTTTACCCAAAAATTCGACTGTCTCGGAAAATTTTGAAAAATTCAACATTGGATAATTTTGACTTCCTGATTCCAAAAATAATATTCATTTTATCTAAATAATTTTCTAAATATGTGAATTTATACTTTTAAAATAAAAACCAACATTTATCAAAAATTCGTGGGTTTTGACAAAACAGCTTTCAAACCTTAATAAAAATTACAATTGCATTCATAAAATTATAAAATCATTTATATTTAATAAAAATTAATTTAATAATAATAATATTTTATTGAAATATTATTTAATTCAAAAATAATTAATTCATCATAACAGATTTTTTAGTTGAATATTAACTAAAAATATTATTTGTGCTTTAAAAACTATTTACAAAGTAACAATAATAAAATGAATGCACATTATTTATAAAACAATAATTTAAATAGTCATAGTTATAGGGTCTTGTTACATAACCCCTTATAAAATCCACATAAGACTGAAGGGTAAGGTGTGAGATGGTGACAGACTCTTGGGGTGGCTCGGATAACATCTCTCGGGTGGTAATCTCTATTAACTTCCACTTCTCCCGTAGTCGGTTCTTCTCAAGCTTAACGTGTTCAAGCTCAGCTTGGGCTTGGTCAAGAGCGAAGCTCAATGATGACACCTACTTTACGAGCTTTGAAAAATGGGCTTTGTACAGGGAAAGTCTACTAGATGAGTCCATCGCTTCCTTTTTCTGAGTAAATTGGATTTGTTAAAGCTCTATATTTATAGTAATCATTTGATTACTATTCAATGGCTATATTAGCAACGGCCAAAATTCTTAATGGTATTTTAAAATAAAACCAAATTAGTGCATAAATTTTACATAACCATAATAAAAAATTTAAATAAACCAATAGGAATTTTCGTTAATGAATTTTTGGGTCATTACACGCTGTCATGAGCACTTTCAAATGATGTGTAATTTTTTTACTTCTTAGGTGCAGTAGAGTGTCTGACCAAGTTTTTCACTTAAAGGAGGAAGTAAATTTAAAAAAATATTAAATATATTTTTAAAATAAAATAAAATAACATAGAAACATTACTTAAAAGTATGGAGGGGTTGCTTATCATTTATGAAACTAGAATAAGTATTCTAAAATAAAATTGTATTTTTTTTCTTCTTTTAGAAATGAGGTTGAGAAAATGAAACGAAAAGATATTTTTTAAAAATATATTTTTAGAAATAATGATAAATCTAACTATAAATAGTCACTTAATTATTAATCATTATTATTTAAATTATTATACAATTAATTATGATCCCCTAATTTTTAACTCCCAAACCCTATGAGAATTAACTTTACCACAAAGACGAAGTGAATTAAACCAAAGTATGCCTTCGGAACATGAAATCACAATACCCGAATATGATTGATGTTATAAGGATAGATTATAGAAATTGGTAAATTATGGAACATATCCACTCTATAAATGATGATTAATTGAGTTTAGGTGTCATATTTTAACTCTAAAAATTTATCCCATGTGATTTTGTTTTACCAATTAAGATTGCACTCTCACAATTTACACAAATATTGACCTCGTGTTTTTTTGTGTTAATTATTAAATTGATTGATTAGTTTATTATAATTTAAAAAATTAATTCATGGATCATATTATTTTAATTATAGTAACTCATTGATTCAAATTAAATTAATAAATAGGGTAATGGGTTGATCGGTTGCTAAAAAAGAACTATTATTCTTTGGGTGATGTAGTTATCGTAGAAATGTTTTTCATGTTCAAAGGTTTAGAAAAGGTAGAACCCAATATTTCTTATGATATTCATTTCCATCCCAAAATATTATCAGTATAGAATAATATAATTGAATAAAATGGGATAATTTAAAGTGAAACAAATAATTTTATTACAAGAACAAAAACATTACAACAAAGAAGAGGAAGAGAAGAGCATTTTGGAGGAGATCATAGCTTGATAAATTACCTCCTCCAATTTTGAATTTAAATGGTATGAAACCACTTATACTATGACATTAATATTCTAATTCATGTACAACCCCATACAAATGATAAAAATACCCATTTATAGAGTGGAGGAGAGGCTAGGTTTTTAGAGGTTTCAAGTGTGAATGGGGAAATTCAGCCAAATAAATTAAGGAAACTCGCACCACCTATTTGAACTCCAAAAATCATGAACCATATATCCTTAAAGATTTATGATTTGTGATAAATTGGGTTCTCTAGCTCCTATCCAAATTTGGGCCCAATAAAAGCACAGATGAAGAATTTATGGCCCAAATACTAAACTGATGTCTAATCTAACGAGTCGATCCCATATTTGACTTCATGACACTTTTACTCCAATAAATTCATTATTTAGATCTAGTGTCCTGAATAAAAGTTTTATCCTCTTAATTTAGGACCATATTTTCAAAATTTAAAGTTTAAATAATACATATAAAAATATTTATGGCTGAAATACTACAGTGAACTTTAAAGGGTAAAATTGGAATTTTCATCAAATTTTCAACTGAATGATATAATCCCAAATATTTTATTAATAAACCTATTTAACACAATTTAAGAAAATTATTTCATTTATTATCAATAAAATATTCAATAATATTATGTTTTATCACCCTCTTCCACTTTGCGTGTTTGGGTATCTCTGTTATGTTCGTGACACTCATCTTCGTCTCTATAAATTTTCCCCAAAGGCCCTCCATTGCATATTTCTAGGCTACTCTCACACCCAACATGGCTACGGTTGTTTCTATCTTTACTTGATATGATATATCATATTCATTGATGTCTGATGCATTTATAACTCTCCATTCTCATCCTCTTTACATTCTCCCCACCCTGATACCACCATCGATGATTGCCTTTCTCTCACCATTCACCTACCTCTTCCTTCGTTGTCCCGATCTGATGATTGTTACTCTGGATCTATTTAATATTATTTTCCATCAAACATACCCCCTTCCCAAACTAAGGAAATCATTTCCCCAACTTTGTTTTCTGCTCCTTCTTTGGTCCCAGATAATTTTCCGATTTCATTGTAGAAAAGGTACTTGCTCTTGTCAAAATAATCCTATATACACAACTTCCTACAAAGGCTTCTCAACTCTGTAAACAATATATGCTCCTCATACGGTTGCTGAGGATAAATCTCATCTTGGTTGGATTCAAGCAATGCATGATTAATTACAAGCATTGGATGACAGTCACACTTGGGATCTGGTCCCCCTTCTGAAAGGTAAACTGGTTGTTGGTAGTAAATGGATTTATACAATCCATCTCAATGCAGATGACACTCTTCATCGCTTTAAAGCCCGTCTAGTGGACAAAGGCTTTTATCAAACATATGGTGTTGATTATTTCAACCCATTTTCTCTGGTTGAAAAAAATTATATTTGTTCGATTATCTCTTGTAGCTAGTTATCACTAACATCTTCATCAACTTGATGTCAAGAATGCATTCCTTTATAGTTTTTTTGAGAAGGAAGTGTGTCTACAACAACATCCTGGATTCACTACCTCAGGGGCCAATTCTCATGTCTGTCAGCTTCATCGATCTCTTTATGTACTCAAAAAGTCCCCTCCCTGGTTTTACTGATTTTTCACCATCATCATTACATTTAGTCTATCTAATATTATGAAGGATCGCACTATTTTTTATTTACAAACGTCCTATGGATGCATCTTTTTGGTTTTGTATGTTGATAAAATCATTATTACTAGTAGAGACTCTCATGGAATTTTCTATCTCAAGGATTATCTATAAAAAAAGTTTTATACCAAAGAATTTGGCCCATTGAATTATTTTCTTGGCATTGAAGTCTCTCGCTCTCCAATCGGCATCTTCCTTTCACAACGAAAATATGTGTTGGATATCTTATAGGATACTATATTGTCTCAGGAAACTGTCATCGACACTCCTCTTGAACCAAGGGAAAGGTCCCTTCATGATTCCACTCATCCATATATTGCTTGTGGGGTCAGTAACGTTAGCAAATTTATGGACCATCTGGTGAAATCCCAATGGGATGTTGTTCTTTGAGGAATCAAATACATTAAAAAAGACCTTGTTCATGGTCTTTAGTATTCACATCACAATAATATAAACATTGAGACCTTTTGTGATGCTGACTACACTGACTACTTTTCTACCAAGAAGCCTGCTTCTGGGCTTGCGGCTTTTCTAGAATATAACTTAATTTCCTACCAAAGAAATTAACAAAATATCGTCTCTAGATCCAGTTATGATTCTGAATACCATGTGATTGGACACAGTCACTACCAAAGTTATTTGTATTCATCACATTATTAATGAAATTGGTTTCCCACTTGACGCACGCCTATCGCGGTGCGTGGAAAAGTCAAATTTATTTTCCTAATGCAACACAGTGGCTGACCAGGGTCGTCTCACATGAGGAGCATTTGTAGTCGGTTCAATCACTGATTCTAGTTCACCTATTCTAATTCTTTTTATTTTTTATAATTTACTAAAAATTATGGTTTTATGGGTTTTAAAAAATAGTGAAATTAAAATAATGAAATGAAAACTTTAAATCTAAATGTAGATGTAGATGCAGACAGAATGAAATTAGGGAAGAAAGGTCTTGGTCCTAGGGTTGGATAACATGAGTTCAGTCATTATTTATTTATTGTTTAAATTCAATTTGATAATTCATTTTACAAAACCTCATTAATGAATTACTTTCTTTTGATTTATTAAGTCTATGATTTTATCATGCGTTCGGCACACCAAACCACACCTCCTCCAGTAATCAAGTAGGGTAATACCTCAATTGAGAATGTTATTCCTATAAGACTCAGCTCTACCATATGCCATTTCATCCCTTGTAATAATCCCAATTCCACCGCATGAAGGGTTTTCCTAAGATAAGAGAGGGAAAATGATTAATCAATGAAAAGAAATGGATTTGGAAATAGTGTCGTGGTGGACAACTGCCGCACCCGTCTAATATTCCTGTCTCCACCTCAAATAAATTTAAAACATTTAAAATTAAAGTGCAATAATAAATAACACCATGAAACCTCCCCGGTCCCAAGCCTTGATTTAGTCATGTTCCATGGCGAAGTGCATAGATATCACAATGGAAAGATGGAATAGAGAGATTGAGATTGAGATTAGAAGAGAAAAGTGGTGAAATAAGAAAGGGAAACACTTTAATATAAAAGATATGAATTCATTACATGAGAAAAGAAAAGTAAAATAAAAATAAAATAAATAAATAACAAAAATCTAAATGTACTTTGGCCTCTTCTCCTTGGTACCCTCGGATGGTGTTAGGAAGGATTGGAATGATTTGAGAGGTAGGGAGCTCCTCTCTTTCTATAGTCATATTTCTATCCTCTGAATGTTGTCGCGTTTTTTACCCATTAATTGGCCTATTCACACATGGACCCCTTCATTAAAGTTGAACATTAATGTTTTGTCCATCCACCCACCATATTTCATCTCCTTTTGCTACTGGTTGTAGGAGTTATGATTTTTTCATTGTCAGTTTTTGTTTCTGGATGAAGCATCCAGACAGCTTCCTTTAAGAATATGTCATTCAATGGCCACCTTAATGGATTCAAAACTCCATGTAATTTATTTTTTTGAACTTATATTTTATTATTATTTCATATGAAAGTGGAATCACTGCATTTGGATGGGTGTATAGTGAAATGGGCTTCCGTTACGTAGGTGGGGTCCACGCTGTCAGCCCGGAAAAATCTTCAACTTCATTGATTTTTTACGGCCTCTAAATTATTAATTCATCCCCTGGTCCAGAAGACAAAAATGAAGGAAATAAAATAAGGATTCTAAAAAAATTTGAATAAGAAAATTTGGAATTATATTTTTCAGAAAATGATCAAAATACACTTGACGTAAATATCTGTCAAAAATCCAGAATTAATCACTTTTCACAATTTATCTCATTTTTATTCTATAATCCAAATTTCCCATTATTTTAATAAAAAATTTAAATACATGGGCTTTATAATTTAAAAACATAAAAAATTAATTATTATTATATTAAAAATATGCACATAAATTTTCTCTATCAAATACCCCCACACTTAAACCATGTTTTCCCTCAAGCATAAAATATCAACATGGAATTAAGAGGACACCAATATTACCAATATTAGAATTTCAAAGTAATAAAATCAAATAATTTTCAATGTAAAATAAAATTTTAAAAAATCCACATAAAATATGAATTTAATTTCCCAATTTTTAATGAAACTATTAATTCATATATTTTACTTTTCCCCATTGAAAAAAATGATGGAACTTATTCTTTCATTCATTCAAGCCTCTCAATTAATTATTATTAAACATGACACATCATGATTCACCTCACCTTTGAATTTTAACTCTCATCTATCATGATACAATTCAAGTAGAGTTATGCTCATATAATTAGAACATTCACTTTATCTATAATCTTGTAAAATAACTACTTTATCCACTTTTTAAAGACAAAAGGCACATAAAATCATGAGGACTTTTCAAAAAAGGTTCAAATGACTCTGAGTCTTAAGGTTGGTAGAATTTGATGTTTTAAAAATTAAGGCTTAAGTATGAGGCTTATCTCTTAAGTAAAATGCATGATATCAAAACATGTAATGAAATTCTCCTCTTCAAAGTAGCAACACCCACCTCCCCCAAAACTCAAAGTAAGGTCATGATCAAAGTAAAGCATAATGAATGAATGATTAATGCACCCTCTTGATTTTTTTTATTTTTTTTACTTTTTTTCTTTTTATGAAAGTTATTATTAGATAAAACCTCACATCCATTACCTAACCACATATGATAAGAGGATCATCGGTCTAGAAAATGGTGATTTTTGGTTTTCCCAAATCACAACCCATTTTTCTCATTTTTTTTTGGTTATTTTTGTCATTTTAAAAAAAACAAGAGGGGAAAACAATGAAGTACAATGAATGATTCCACAACCTTTTACAATTACCAAAATAGCACCCCTACACTTTTTTCTTACAATGTATAACATCCCTTCCACCATGATTCCCTTCACCCCCACACTTCATTTTTCAAAATATCATGCAATTACCAAGAGTAGGGTAGGAATGGATAAAAACGGATTGAAACATAGCTCATCCCTATAAAGGTAATTCATGGTCTCTATGGTCTAAAATAATGATTAATGTAAAGGTTTTCATTAAGGATAAGGACTTTTCAAAGATTACTCAATCATTTTAAATATAATTTTGTACAGTCATAGATTTGACAAGTTCAAATGAAAGTTCTGGTCAGTGACATGTCCCAAGATCACTCGAGAAATATGCTCAAGAATAAATAGGAATTACTTGGTCTAGAAATTCTCTCAGGAATGAGACATATGATATTAGACAATCAATCATGGCATGATTATTAATAAAAAATCAATTCACATAAATTTCAGAAATTCAAAGTATGAAAAATGGTAGGGAAATTTCATTTACATAAATCAACTAATTCCATTAAATCATGTGTCATCATTTAAATATCCATGTTTCACTTTAAACATTAAATTTTCCATTTTATTTATTAAATCTCATTAACATTGAAATCTAAAACATAGAATCACAAGATTATTAAGAAAATCATATCTCCTAGATAAGTCAAGTAAAGAAATAATTCAAGTGTGGACATGCAATTTTATCATTAAAGTTCGAAACATGTTTTGGACCAAAAAAAATTAAGGAGTTTAAAAGATTAAACATTAAAAATTAACTCCCTTTTAAAATAAATCTCCAGTCATATTACTTTATCTAAGGCTTCCTTTTCCTATATATGAACCTACAAAAGAGAATTACTCATTTAAGAACAAGGATCATGTCATTAAAGCTCAAAAAGATAAGAGGGAGTGGGCCGCATGCTAGAATTATTCCTAATACTGAATTTGAAATTTATATTCCTAATATTGAAAATGAATGTACTAAAAATAAATTAAAGGATATAATCCCCCAAATGGTCCTTGGAATCTTTTACTACCTCTAGAGGGCAGTACCATCTATTATCCAAAATCAGAGGGTGGATGAAGCTTCTTTTATTTGAACCACCACATGTGGATTTTACCAGCATCCACATATGTGTTCTTCTTGTGGAGGACTCCCTGGATAAAGTACACTAAATCCTACCCATTTGTATTGTGGTACAGCTTACATGGTAGGGGTAGGATGGAGTATGGATCATCCTTTTCATTGGTTTCTACTTGTGAAACCCTCTTCTTCTCATCTTGTACTCCCTCTAATGAATCTTTAATGTCTTTAGGGAGCATAAAGTGTTCCTCAACAGGTGCATATTCTTTTTTCATATTTTTTTAAGGCAATGTAAGGATTAACCAAATCTAAAAATTCAAAATTATAAGTAGTGATTCTCAAATCAGATTGAATTAAATTAGAAAAGGTAGAGTTCATGGACTGATCATATCCCTGAGTTCGTTTTGGTTCAATCACTTCTTCAGTTGAAAGTGCCTCTTGGAGTTGATTATCACTAGATGGAGGTAGGTAGTCAGTCTCCTCTATCTTGACTTCAAATTTCACCAATTGGGTGGGGTCTTATTTCAGTGGTGTTGGCTCTTCTTCTTTGCATGGCTTGGGGAGATCAAGCAGCTCCTCACATTCATTCTAGAATTTATCCAATTCTTGTTGATCTCCCACATTTGGCCCAGTAGTAAAGCCATCCTCCTTTTCATCTATCTCGGATATAATTGGTTGAGTGAGGATGAATGAGTCCTTAGGTACTTCAACATTTACCTCCTCTGGTTCTTCAATGATGAGTGGTGAAATTTCTTCCACCACTATCTTAGGTTCTTGCTCCGGCTCAGGGTCATGTTGCTCCATACTTGCACGAACATAGTCAAATGCCCATTCCATTTTCCTCCCCAAATAATCTAGATTATTACTAATCCTTTCAACCCGGTCATTTAGATCATGATAATCAATTTCTGGTTCTTGATATTTCACATGCGGGTAATCTTCCCATGCATAAAAATTTGAATTTGAATACATCATGGAAAAAAGAATTTTTTTTAAAGATTTTTCCTAATGAAAAAAAAATATTTACAAAAATGTGGATTTTGAAAAAGTGATCGAAATAACTACTTAGATCCCTAGAAACGGCACCAGTTTTGAGGCATGTCTGTCGCAGGGCGTGGAAAAAGAAAATTATTTTCCTAATGCAGCACAGTGGTTGACCAGGGTCGTCTCACATGAGGATCATTTGTAGTCGGTTCAATCACCGATTCTAGTTCGCCTATTCTAATTATTTTTGTTTTTTTTTTATAATTTACTAAAAATGATGGTTTTAGGGGTTTTTAAAAATAGTTAAATTAAACTAATGAAATGAAAACTTTAAATCTAAATGTAGAGCAGATGCATACAAAATGAAATTAGGGAAGAAAGGTCTTGGTCCTAGGGTTGGATAACACGAGTTCATTCATTATTTATTTATTGTTTAAATTCAATTTGATAATTCATTTTATGAAACCTCATTAATGAATTTCTTTCCTTTGATTTATTAAGTGTGTGATTTTAGCATGCGTCTCGCACACCAAACCACACCTCCACCAGTAATCAAGTAGGGTATCACCTCAAACAAGAATGTTATTCCTAAAAGGCCTAGCTCCACCATATGTCGTTTCATCCCTTATAACAACCCCAACTCCACCATATGAAGGGTTTTCCTAATAGAAGAGAGGGAAAATGATTAATCAATGAAAATAAATGGATTTGGAAATAGTGTCATGGTGGACGACCGCCGCACCCGTGCAATATTCCCGTCTCCACCACAAATAAATTTAAAACATTTAAAATTGAAGTGCAATAATAAAGAACACCGTGAAACCTCCCCCAAGCCCAATACTAGAGTTATTCACTTTTCATGGAGAAGTTCATAGAGATCACAATGGAAAGATGTAAAAGAGATATTGAGATTGATATTAGAAGAGAAAAGGGGTAAAAGAAGAAAGGGACACACTTTAATATAAAAGATATGAATTCATTACATGGGAAAAGAAAACTAAAATAAAAATAAAATAAATAAAGGATAAAAATATAAATGGCCCTTTGCCTCCTCTCCTTGGTTCCCCCGGATGGTTTTGGGAAGGATTGGAATGATTTGAGAGGTAGGGAGCTCCTCTCTTTTTATAGGCAGGTTTCTTTCCTCTGACTGTTGTTGCGTTTTGGTCCCATTAATTGGCCGCTTCATGCATGGACCCCTTCATGAAATTTGTAAGTTAATGTGTTTTACGTCCAACCTCCAAATTACAGCTCATTTGGACACTGGTTGTAGGAGTTATGATTTTTTCATTGTCGGTTTTTGTTTCTAGATGAAGCATCCTGGCAGCTTCCTTTAAGAACATGTCGTTCAATGGACACTTTATGGATTCAAAACTCCATGTAATTTTTTTTGAACACCTCTTTGAGAAGTGGTATCACTGCATTTGGATGGGTGTAGAGTGAAATGGGCTTCCATTACATAGGTGGGGTCCATGTTGTCCCCCCGAAATAATCTTCAACTTCATTGATTTTTTATGGCCTCTAGATGATTGATTCATCCCCTGGTCCAGAAGACAAAAATAAAGGAAATAAAATAAGGAGTCTAAAAAAAATTTAATCATAAAATTTGGAATTATATTTTTCATTAAATGACCAAAATACCCTTGAAGTAAAAATCTGTCAAAAATCCAGAATTAATCACTCTTCAAAATTTAGCTCATTTTTATTCTATAATCCAAATTTCCCATTGTTTTAATAAAAAAATTAAATGCATGGGTTTTATCATTTAAAAACATAAAAAATTCATTATTATTATATTAAAAATATTCACATAAATTTTCTCTATCACCACCCCAGAATCCTACTCATATTTGGTGTGATAATCAGATGGCGAAAAATATTTCTTTTAATCGGTTATTTCAAGTACGCATAAAGAATATTAAAATCAATTGTCACTTCCTTCACCATCACCTTGAGAAAAATCATATCACCTTCATCTTTATTCCAAATGCTCACCAACTTGCAGACATTTTTAATAAAGTATTTTTAGAAGCTCGACTGGAATCTCTATGCACCAAACTAGGCATCCATAACATTCATGACCCAGCTTTAGGGGGAGTGTGACTGGTCTTTGTGATGTATTCTCTCTTTATTTTTTGTTTGTCAGACTATTCTTCCAATCTATACCTATTTAGATTGAGGGTGAGTGTTGGATCCAGTTATTTTTATTTTAGAATCCCACATTGGTTTTCTCTATCTTGTATTCCTTTTCTTCTATCTATAAATAAAGGTCTCCACCTCTCATTAAGGAAAGTAGTATTGTTATACAAGAAGGATCCAGATTATACTTTTTCAACTACAATACATGGAAAACATTATTAGATGGGAGGGAAATTATAATAGGTATGCTACATTTCCAATCCTCTCATTGATCTCAAAAGTTCTGACATATCTCAGTGTAAGTTTCCCCAACTTTCCAAGGCGGTGGTGACCCAAAGGAGGTGTTACTTTCAAAATCATCTGATCACCCACTGAGAACTCTAATGATCAGCGTCATTTGTTGGAATATGACTTATGACAAATCTAATACATTAACAATCATTTCTTTATCATCTATATCTTACCAATTGTTTCCTACACGAGTTTGGGTCCCAATAAGGAAGTTTCACCCACTTCTGACCAGCATAGAGGGGTCCAACATGGTCAGCCATATAGCGCTTCAAAAGGATCCATCCTGATTGATAACTGATAACTATTGTAATAACATTATACTAATATGAGATTATTGTCCCATGATCCACTAAAGTCTAACACACACAAATGGTTCATGTCTTATATAATCTGATTCTTCCTTTCTACTATCACACCGTACAGTCTCACTATCTCATGAATGTATAATATTCCCAATTCTTCCACTTTAGTTGGGTCCTTGATCAGAATGAAGAAGGAATACTTGGTCAGGTGATCAATAACTACCCAAATTACATTCCTTCCCTAAGGTGTATAGGGTATCCTAATAATAAAATCCATGGCTACCTCATCTCACTTTCATGTGGGAATGAGAAGGGGTTGAAGCAAGCCGAAGGGATTTTGGTGTTCAACTTTGACATGTTGGTAGATATAAAAATGTGATACAAATTCAGATATATAACACCTTATACCTTTCTATAAAAACCAGCAACACACATCATAAAACATCTTGGTGTCACTAGGATGAAAAACCCACTGAAACTTATGAAAATCCTACATCACAACCTTCCTCAGTGAGGAAGGAACAACTAAACTACCTTTGAAATGAAGAATCCCCTCAGAGGAAAATGACCAACCATTATGTATCTCTCCACCATTTATAAGCAGGGTGGATTTCTGATATATATCATTACTAGACTTCTTCTTCTAAATTAGTTGGAGAAGGGAGGGTGTCAACTACATACTATCTAAGAACATACTACCCCTCTATTCCTTAGCTTCTAGGTGCATCTGAGAAAAATTCCCCATCAAAACTGACTCATCATAGGACTCTTTTAGAGCCTGGGTTGGAATTTTCTAACTCAATGTATCAGGTTCCACATTTCATTTACCTAAGATGTAGGTAATATTGAAGTTAGACCCCTAAAATACTGGATCTATCATCACTGGCTTAGTTTCAAATATTTCTGTGAAAAGATGTAGCTCAAACTTTTGTGGTCTGAGTAAATCGTAAACTTTTCCCCAAAAAAAATAGTGATATTAATATTTTAGGGAATATGTTACTGTTGTCGGATTGAGGTCATAGGTTGATTAATTATTTTCATGCAGTGAGATTTGGTGAGATCCATATGCAGACACAATATTATATTGCATAAGCAAACATACCATACGTGTATGTGATGAATCACAATAGACAACATACCCATTTCCAGCTTTAGGTAGAATCAATACAGGGGTGATGGTAAACTACTACTTGAGATCTACAATGGATGCTTAAAATTATAGACTCCAATTAAACTTCACCCCTTTCTAGGTGAAAGATATCATCAACAAGTTAAACCAAGAGAAATCCATGAAAAAATGTTGATAATATCCCACCAGACCTAGAAAACTCATAATCTCAAAGACATTCCTCAGCTGCTCCCATGAAATTACTGTGTTGATCTTTTCTAGTTCAATTGAAACTACAAATCCTAAAATCACATGTTCAAGAAACTTGACTTCCCAAATCTTGAGGCTGCATTTTGAGATCTTTTCATAAAGATTGTGATCTTTCAAAGTTCCAAAAATTACCCTTAGATGCTACCTTTGCTCCTCTTCCATTCTAATGTAAACCAGGATGTTATCCAAAAACACCACAACAAAAGAGTTTAGGTATCTATGGAACACTCTTTTCATCAGAACCATGAATATTTAATGAGTGTTAGTCAATACAAAAAGTATTACAAGATACTCTAAATGGACGTATCTACTTTGGAAAGTTGTATTGGGATTATTTTCTTCTCTCAACCTGACCTGGTGATACCCTAAATAGAGGTCAATGTTTGAGAACCACCTTTCTCCCTTGAGCTGGTCAAAGAGATCATAGATACGAGGCAAGGTGTGTTTGTTATTAATAGTGACTCGATTCAACTTCTTATAGTCAATACATGACCAGAGGCACCCATTTTTATTCTTAGAAAAAAGTATTGGAGTGGACTAATGAGAGACGCTCAGGCAAATGAATCCTTTGGTTTCCAAATTGTTCGGTTGTATCTTTAAATCCCTCAATTTAGTTGGGGACATACGATATGAGGGAAGAAATATCGGTTGTGTCCCTCATGCCAAATCAATGGTAAAATCCACCTCCCGTTCAAGAGGAAAACCTGAGAAATCCTATGGAAATACCTTAGGAAACTCATCCACCACAAAAGGAAAACACACTCTCTGATCTTTTCCCATCATCCTCCAACATGAGAGATAATATTTGGCAATTGTTTTTGCCTAGATCCGGAAGTGGAGGTCCAACTCATCTTGATTGTGGATCTCATTCTCCTTGAAATACTTGAGTGCTCCCATTGGGGGCTGTAAAATTCACCCACCAATGATAGTAGTCGATGTGGGCATTAAAAGATATCATCTTACCCATCCCTAGGATCACATAAAATAGTTCAATTTCCAAGACAAGAAAATCCCACCTTAGCTCAAACTCTAATAAGACTACACAAGTCAGGCATTGGAAACCCCACTCTTTTCTCCTCCCAAGAGTTTTGACCAACTCAATGACATATGAAATAAGATAGGTTGAGATTTTCAAAAAATCCACAAGGAGAGAAGAAATGAATGAATAAGAATCACCTATATCAAATAAAGCAACCACCATGGATGATGTAACAAGAATAGTATCTTGAACTATCACAGGGTCTGCATCTGATTTCATTGGTGCTTGATCCATAACATGAATGTGCCTCAATTCAGTCTATGCTTGTGACCTACAAGTGACCTGACACCCTTCCAGAAACTAACTTTGTCTAGAAGAAGATCTAGTCCTACCCCCATAACCACCAAACTGAGAACCTGTGGATCTAGATGGATCTGACTAAGCTGTTGTTTCCCTAGAGGCTAGAAAGCCTGCATCACTCTGAGAGGGGGTAACACTTCTAAAAAAACCAATATAAATGGACCATGAATATGCATTGATGACACAACCCAGGTGGGAGATGAACATGTGGTTTGCACGTGCCCATATTTCCCACACTTGTAACACATGATAGATTTGTTACTTGTAGCTACAAACGATGGTAGTTGAGGTGGATGTCCAGAGATAATTCCACCATTATTCTCCTTCTCCTAACACTTAATTTTCTTATCAAACAGGTCAACCCCACTTTGTCTTGATGCTGGAAGTATCCCAGACAATCCTGACTTATCGGTCTGGTCAATCTTCATCATTAGGGTTTGTCAACTATCTCAGCATACGTCTTCAATTTGAAAAATAAGACCTGAGATTGATTTTTTGGGTAAAACCCCATATCAAACCATTTACCTTTTTATAACTCATCTAAAACTACCTATGGAATATTAAAAAAAAAGCTCTGCAAAGTGGTTGAAATATTCTAACACTGATCGCTCTCTCTCTCTCTCTCTCTGGTGGAGGTCCAGGAACTATCAGGGCTTTGCGAGGTCCAACATATCAGGACATTATTTCTCATTGAAAATAGCCTTAAATTCCTTCCATATCATTTTCTCATGTCACCTTTCTTGAACTACTAACTCCCACCACCTGTGACTGGGACCTTCAAACATAAACACAACACACTTTACCTTAACACAGTCAGGAGTCCTGAGGAAATTAAAGATCCTCTCAATATTCTCAACCCAATTTTCTTCTACCTAGGGATTTTTGCTTCCTTGGAATGCAGTGGGATTATTCTTGAGGAAATCCCAAGCTCGATATTTCCCCAGTACAAGCTTCAATTCCTTTTCCTGAGTAGGACCAGAGCCTGATCCCTAATCCAAGGCCCGAACAGCCCAAACCACTACCTCCACTGATCTTTAATCAACTAGTGAGGGATAATTCTCTCTGGATTCTTCCTGTAGTTGCACGAGAGGTCTATAGGGAGGCATGATTCTACTCAAGTAAAAACACCAAATAGAGAAATAATCAATACATCAACCCATGGAGAATCAAATTAATAAAATTAAATACCAACATAAACCATAATAAAATCATATAAGTTCTCTCAAATATTTAAACCACTTCACCCTACCTTGGTGCCCATGTCCAGTCAGTAGCCCGTGCATCACACCTAAAAGAGGATTCAATTAAATCACAGACATCCCATGGTTACCAAAGTCATTTCATGAGGTTTGTTGGCCAGACACATCACTCGCAAGCAAAGCCTAAAACCCTAAAAATTCTATCTCTTGTCTATCCATACTTTACAAAATAACATAACCCAAAAGAATGAAAAACCTTCTCTGATGCCATTTTTTCACAAACTGGTCAGGACAACCATCCAACCCAACCCCTGACCTGGCCCTTGGAATGGTTTTATGGTCATTCCCAATCCTCACGGGTTTTCAACCAGTGCTTGGGCATCAAAGATCTCCTTTGGGAACAATTTTCCCATAGGAATAATAATCAACATCCATATGAATAAACATCCATCACAAACATCAACACAAACTGTAGAAGAACCCAATACCCAAGGTGTCTCTCTAAAGTAGGCCTTGGGGTTATTTTATAATGAATAAAAGAGATTACATTATATGTTAAGTCTAATGTGTGAATTGACACAAATTATCCTCTAAAATTCCCCCTAAATCTAGGTGTTCCTAGCTTAGATACATAATAAAACAAAAAAAATCACAACACTCCCCCTCAAGTTGAGACATATATATCTTTATTAGAATGTTATATAAAAGGGCATAATTATGCTTCAGGTTACATTTGAAAACCAAAAACCTGATGGTACAAAAGAGGGGAGGGGACTAACAAAAATAAGGGAATAGAATATCCTCGTGACATGAGGACCACACTCTACTATGCTACCACCATCAACACCTGCCAGAAGGAATCACTGCTAAAAATAAACCCCACTACCACCTCTATAAGAATCCTTTACTTTACCTGAATCAGACAAAATCGGATCTACATATACCCATTGAGTATATGTAGGGTGTGAGATCACTTGCCCCATAGGATCCTAACAATATGTTCTATGCATAGACATTATAAGACAAATAAGCATGATAGGTTTAAAATAATATAAACATTTTATTGTGAAAAAATTCTTTAGTTTTTAGAATAAAAGAAAACAATGCAAGAAATACAAAAATTAGGTAATAAAATAGCTTATGAATTTTGGGAAAACCCTAAGAAACTAGGTTATTGGGGTCCTAGGATCCCCCCACTCTTGATGATCAATAAAGAATAATTACCCTCATGTACGAGCCGCTATAGAGGATGAATCCAAAGTTCCAGTGGTACCCACAGTATCATCAAATGGTTTAGTTAGTGTTGTGGTGTGATAATTCCAGAGAGACAGAGCCAAGGCCCCACCAACTCGTCCAATGTACTAGTCCTTAGTCCACCCACCTAGGTACTCAGGATTCCTAGGTGCTTTATCTATTTTATTTTCCCATCATGAAAATCCCCTTTTTTATTATAAATTTATTCATCTCAAGTCAATCCAGATATTTACAACCATTCTCAGAAGTTGCACTAGAGGTTGACGAGCATCCCCATCTTGAGACTGCCAAAGGAGGGTATTGAGTATGTGGTGTTTTGTGTTGCCTCCTGAACTAGGCTTGGATGTGTTCAGATGTAGAGGTAGAAAATGACTACCTATGGGTCCCAATAATTGAGACCCCATGATAAAAATTACGCGACCCACAGTCTAGAGTTAGACATGGTGGTTTTATCCCTGAAGATATGGTGACACTACCTTATGAGTGAGTGATTTATCATTTATTCTTACCATAAGAGCCTCATGTATATATTTTCATATAAGGATATTAATTATAGACAAAATTAGTTGCTAGAGTTCCTCTAGTATTATGACTTTGAGATATTTTATACTCCTAGAAAAGAGAATGTGGTGACAGATGCTCTTAGTAGGAAATATTGTTCGTAGTTTTTGAGATGGTGTCAAAGCAGTTGGCATCATTGAAATTATTATTAGTGGATGATGATGATGTAGATTACCTCCATTCAATGGTTTTTACCCTCCCCCTTCTTCTTCAATGAGTTAGGGAGACACAACTTGGAGATATCAGTTTTTATACCTTATGTGTTCAAATATCCACTAAACGTACTTCTAATGGATTTTTTTGAGGTGGGGAGCACACCATTATTTTTTGAGGATAGATGATGGTAACAAAGATTCTTCTAGAATAGGATTTGAGGGAGTATTATATATCCCCATTAGTGGCACATCTAGTAATTACAAAGATGTATTGGGGCCTTTGGTGTTAGTTTTTGTGGCCAGGGATGAAGATAGGCATACAAAGTTTATCTCTCGATGCCTCACTAATCAACAGGTGAAGACTGAGCACCAGGTTCCAGTAGGTTTGGATCATCCCCTTGAGGTACCATATTGGAATTGGGATGATATATATATATATATATATGGACTTTTTATGGGGTTTCCATGATCATATAGGGTACACAATGACATATGGGGGATCGTAGACTGACTCACAAAGTCATCCCATTTCCTAACTATCCAAGAATAGTGTTCAGTGGAGAGCTTGAGATTCCTTTAGGTATAGAAGATAATATAGCTTCACGGAGTTCCCTCGTTGATCATTTTAGCCCATGATTCTTGCTTCACATCATGATTATAGAGAGGATTTTAGGAACCCTTTGAGACTTGATTGCGGTTGAGCATAGCGTTTCACCCTCAAACTGACGGTCAAGCAGAGCGAACCATCCAGGATTTGGAAGAGATGTTTCAGGCTTGCATGTTAGAATATGGGCATATTTTGGATGATCACCTACCATTAGTGGAGTTTTTGTATAACAATAGTTAACACTACACTATCGGTATGACACTATTTGAGGCTTTGTATGAGAGACTGTGCGGGTCACTACTGTGTTGGACTGATATAGAAGAGTTAGCACTCATGGGCCCAATATTGGTGTGAATGATGATAGAAAATGTGCAGATCATCTTAGAGTGGATGAGGACTGACCAGAGTTGTCAAAACTCTTATATGGACTGATAATGAAGTCCTTTGGAGTTCTAAAAAGAAGACCATGTGTTTTGAAGGTCTCACCTCGACAAGGGTTGTAGAGATTTTTTGTAACGCCCTGAGATTTTATGGTATGTCTATTTTAAATTTAACATTTTCGATAGTTTATTTTGCATGAAACACCATGTTTTAAACTGTCATCTACTATTAAATATTAAAATGATTGTTAGAATAGTAATGTGACCATTAGGTGTAAATTCCTGACCTAGGGTCCACTTAACCTGTGTCCTAGGCTGGTGGGTTATATGGTCTCAAGCATGCCTCCCCGTATGCCAGAGGTTACCGGCTTGCAGAGAGGGTGTAAAAGTAGTATAGTGGGGAGAATATACTCTATTATCAGAATTACATAGCATAAATAACCGATAAATATACAACAGTAAAAGAAGAATATATAAGCAGACAAAATAAACAAATAAGTAGAAGAAGACTAAATAATAAATGAACAACTAATAATATAATAAAAAGCCTCTTAGTAAGTATCTGATACATGGATGTATCGCATGATGATAAAAAAAGTGAATATGGGATAGACATTCAATCATTCTATATAAAAAGTACAAAAATAACAAAATTTTCTCCATAAGCATCTTGAACGGATGCTCGGTCCTCTGCTCCTAAGCTTCAACTATAAGTAAGACATATCAATATCTTGTAGCAGAGAACTTTCCCTTATCAATACCAATAGTGTCTACATGTAATCCAAGCAGTGATCATAACTAAATAGTGTGTGGGTAATAATGATTAATTAAAAAATTTAAATAAATAAATAACCATCCCGCTCAGGTTCCTAAAGGACACCTGGCAGCTCTACCTGCTTCAGCTCATTACCGAGAGGAATGTCTGAACAATCACTATATTTATATATAGAGAGAGATATTAATAATATATATAGTATAATTATATATATATTTCATCCACATATATGAACCAATTATGTGCGGACATAAGTGACTATATACCTAGAATACTAGTTTTTGGCTAGATATGGGCATAACTCAGACATCAATTACCATTCTCACGAGCCTATTAGCTCAAGAAATAGGGTACATCCCTATATTCCAATATGAGTGTGAGTAATCATGCACAACACTTGAAATGGTGAGTGATCCATCATGTAACCACTCTAATAATGGAACGTGTTGCATAAATCCCAATGCCCATATACCATCAGTGGTGTGAGATGTCATACTCAACACCCAATGTAAGGGAGTGTGATTTTCTGACATGCTCAAAAGATCCCTGATTATCATGTCACAACCTTTATAAATGTGTAATCATCATTATAAATATAATAGTAATTATGCAATACCTATCATGCTTCTTAAGAGTCAAATTCAATTTATAAATAAATCATTTTCATTCTCAGTGAGCAATTATAATATCATAAGTGAGGGTGTGGTCTTACCACCCTTTACACCCCATTACAAAGAATCCATTTCATTTATTAAAGGATAACGACCCATAATGAAGGAATCATCCTATATTAATCCAACCCATACAATTTATTCAACAAGGAATTCAAATTAACAAAGCTCAAGTGGTCATTTATGTAGGTTCCATGGTTAGATATAGCAATTGCCTACTTGGGAAAATCCAAATATAGGAGGGGACAAACACATAAGAGGTGATTTGGTTTCTTATAAAAAATACTTAATTTAGGGTAAAACCATTTAAAGTCTAAGAATAAAGATAAATAGGCATTCCAAGCACTTGATTAATTAACCATTTAAGGGAAATTTGACTTGGCACGCCCAAGGGGCATACATAGATGAGGTATACCTCCTCTAAATTACCAAACAAAGATCAATAGGTATACAACAAGGTGAAATTATCAATTTGATATGAAGAAATCCATTTAAAGGGTATTTTTGGCAAAATATGACATGTGTCACAACGACGTAGCTATGAGACATTAAAACTCAAAGGGAAAATGATGTGCCCACCTACCTTAAGGTCGTAGATAATGCCTCGCTCAATATTGGCCTTATATTTGAAGTAGGTTGGATGAGATCTATGAAACAGTCCAACGCCCTAAAAATAGGGCTAATGATCTTGCACCTAAATAGCATAATGGATACCAAGGAAAATTTGAATAATAGGTAATAGTAAGGAAGAGCATACCTTATGGAGTCCAACTCCTTTGACGGATCACTAAATGGACATCAGAAGCGGAAGTTATCTCAAATCCTAACTTGAGTAGGAGGAAGAGCATCAGGAGGATAAAAACTAGGTTCAACCACTGGAGGAATAAGGTGGAAAAGAAAATAGGTTTTAAGAATAAATGATGGTAAGAAAAGTAATTTCTCCTCAAAATATAAAGGTTCACGGTTTGATCATATTGTTCGCAAACTATGCTCAGTTCACTAATACAAAGGGGTACATCACACGGTTAGGTGCACAATTTGTCTAACCATGCGTAAACTGTGCAAAAAGGATTTGTCCCAAAATCCAATATCATCGCCTAGTCATGCACCCTAGCATGCACAGTTTTAGAAAAATCGTGTGAGCTAGGCTACATGATTTCTACAAACCATGCAGGATGGGGAAAACGGTTTCTAAAAACTGTGTAGCTTAGTCTTTTGCCCATTTTTTAAGAACTTTGGGCTCCGAACAAGCCCCAGACACTCTTAAGACCTTTCTTAGGTCGTAACACATGTTTCTTATGTTTAAACCAAGGATTCAAATTGAAAAACAAACAATTCGTACCTTCTTGAAAATACAGGTCATTATAACCTCCCATTCTTAAAGAAACTCATCCACGAGTTGACCTTCTAAGGGTAAAGAGGTGTTTTCAGCAAATAGTTCTAGCCACTAAGATCGTATACCAGCTTCCTACTCTCAGATCTCATCTTGTACTCAATTATGCTTCCATAGAACCTGTACCAAAGGAACTAACCTACCTCAGAGTACCTTCACACTCCGATAAATAATATATACAAGGTACTCCTCAAAGGAAGCATCCACATTCTATTCAACCTCGTCAAGATTATAAACATGTGATGATTCTGAATAGTATCAATGAAACTGAGATACATGAAAGAAATCATGCATAGAATTGTATCTCTAAGGAAGTGTCAACTGGTAATCCACTGGTATGATCTATTTCATGACCTCAAAGGGTCCAATTAACCTCAGTGAGAGCTTAACCTAATTTTGAATACGTCTAAGAACCAACCTAGGTGAGACTCGCAAGAAAACCTGGTCTTCGACCTCAAACTTGAGAGTTCATCAGTGTTTGTTGGCATACGAATGATGTCTATAATGAGCTGTCATCGTGTTATTTCTAATAATTTGGACTCAATCTATAGTCTTCTATACAATATGTGGTTCATACATAGTTGTCTCCCATATCTCTCTCCAGAATAAAGGTGAGCAGCAATACCTACCATATAAGGCTTCGTAATGTGCCATTTCGATGGAAGCATGAAAGTTGTTATTATAAGTGAACTCAACAAGGGGAATTCATTTCTCCCAGGAAGACCCAAAGTCAAGGAAACATAAACATAGTATGTCCTCCATAACCTAAATCATACGATTCATTTATCCAATGGTCTATGGGTGATAGGTAATGCTTAGAAGCACCTGTATACTCAAGAAATTCTACAAAACCAACCAAAATTGTGAAGTAAAATGATTATCACTATCAGAAATGATAGATCATGGAGCTCCATGAATACATACAACCTATATAACATACAACCTTCCCAGGTCATCTACCGTGAAGGTCTCTCACATAGGTAATAAGTGTAAAACCTTCAGAAACCGATGAACAACAACCCACACTATATCATTGCCTCAAGGTAATTTGGATAGAACGGCCAAGAAATCCATCAAAACATCATATTATTTCCACTAGGTAATAGAGAATGATTATAAAATCCCTATCTATTGATGATTTTCTGCTTTCACCTGGTGACAGGTGGAACACCGAGTGATAAAACTAAAAATCTATCATTTCATATTAGGCCACCAATACCGGCGTCGTAGATCCCGATATATTTTGGTGACACCAGGGTGAACCACCCATGCTGAGGTGTGGAATTCCCACATCATCTTCTCTCTGATGTATTTTGGGACCCATACATTCCCACATAATAGTAGATTTTTATCCCCACCCATGGTTCATCCTGGAAATCTATCATTATTCGAGATACTTTCCATTAGTATAAGGCCTTCAGGATCATATAACTACCTCAACCTTACTCATTTCAGAAGATTAGAAGTCACTATTAAGGCTAAGAGGATAGTATGATCATGGTCCTCCAGAAACTCAACATGAATCTCTAAGAATAAAACTATAAGATGACATTATCCACTGGATTCCTAAACTGCATGTGTCTAAGTCTTTCGGCTCAGAGCATCGAGTACTGAATTCCCTTTACTAGGGGTGTAGGAAAGATCAAAATCAAACAACTCTAGGTACTCAACCCACCAGTGATGTCTGAGATTGAGATCCCACTGCATGATGATGTACTTGAGGATTTTTTGATTTTTTATTATCACAAAATTCTCTCCAAGTAGATAGTGTCTCCAATAATATAAGGTATGGACAATAGCAATGAGCTCAGGGTGGTGTGTTGAGTAATTCCACTCGTGAGGCCTCAACTAATAAGACTCGTACGCAATGAATCACTTTTCTTGTATTAGAATAGCTCCAAGTCTGATACCTGATGTATTGTAGTATACAGTATAAATCCTACCTGCTGGCAGAATCATTATTGGTGTTGAAGTCAAATGACCCTTAAACTTCTGATCATACAAATTTCACAACCTTCTTTTTCAATCCCAAAAGTGAAGCTTAAAGGCGTGAGAAATCCTGGATGAAGTGTCTGTAATATCCAAAAAGCCCTAAGAAACTCTATATGTCAAAAATGTTCTTGGGATGTTCCTAGGAAACTAAAAATATCACTTTCTCTGGGCCTACTAAAACTCCTGACTCTGAGATGATATGACCTAGGAAGTAAACTTTGTCGATCCAAAAGTGTCATTTACTGAGCTTAGCATAAATTTGATTCTCTATCAATGTATTTAACATGATCTCAAGATGGTTGGTATGGTCATGTATGGATAATGAATATACCATGATATTGTCAACAAAGACTACCAATAATTAATCTAGATATTGATGGAAAACCTGATTCATAAGATCCATGAAGACTACAGGTTCGTTTGTGAGTCCAAATGACATAACCAGGTACTCTTATAGATCATTTATTCTCCTTAAAGTTTTGTGAGGTATTTGTGAAGTCCTGACATGTACCTAGTGATATCCTAACCTCAAATATGTCTTTTAAAACACTTTCTATCCTTAGAGATGATCAAATAGTTCGTCTATTCTAGGTTGTGGATACTAGTTCTTTATTGTGAGATGATTCAATTGATGGTAATCCATATAGAGCCTAAGGGTACCATCCACTTTTTTCATGGAATGTACAATTTAACCCTAAGGATAAGTGTTGAGGAATATAAATCCTTTATCCTCTAAATCCTCCAACTAATTATTGATCTCTAGAAGCTCCTTAGGTGTCATCCTATATGGAGGAATGGTCAAAAGTGCTACTCTTAGTACTAGATCAATGGTAAAATATACCTCTCACATCATAGGTAAACCATAGAAGTATTCACGAAAGACATCCCTAAAATTCTCAACTACATGAGGGAAAATAGTAGGTTATAACCCCTAATCATCTAAGAATAAACTGGTGATCTGATTTGTCACATTACCCAGCTTCTACTGCTCGGGTCTCGATCGTATTGCTTGCACATCCCATTCTCCCTTATGCAAATTCCTAATTCCTAATTTATGTAAACATTTCCCTCTAATGATAGTAGTCAATATGGGATCTATAAGGAACTAGTCAGTCTATTCCTATGATTACATTAAAACCTATCATGTTGAGGATGAAGTGATCCCATATGAAAAGGTAACTACCTATCTCAAGGGGCAGTCCTTACAATGGTGAACACCCTCTCGTCGGATACCTAATAGGGTTTCTAGCTTTAGACCACCATAAAAGTCCTCGATATCCAGGACTATACTCTCAGTGATTTCCTCGTATATAAATTATTGATATGCTCCTATGTCAAATAAACTATAAACTAAATTGGAGGCTACTAGAATAATACCTTGTACAATAGAAGGTCTACCACTCTGCTCCTTCGACATAGGTTGGACCGCATGTAACTAGCTTGTACCATGACCCTGATTCATTGCCTAACTACCTTGAGCATGCCTGCTATACTGGCACTAAGAATCAAAAGTCTAAATGACCCTACCTCAACCATCACCTAAGTATGATCAACTAGTGGTATTCCAGCTTCCTGTCTGTCATGATACTACTATCTCTGCTCCTGAATGAGGAGTAGGAGTAGATCCCTATTCGTAGTCACTGAAGGGAAATTTTTTAAGAAGTGATGAATATTACCCATCCTACTGCATACTTTTCACTCCACTAGATCCTGCAAGTACTGAGGTTTAGTATTCCCCAGCTTCTCGTACTGGTGATATATCATAAAGCAATCTGTGTGAGGAGCTTGACTATTGCTACCTCAACAAGAAACCTCGAAACATCTTTTTTGCCTAGAATAACCCCATTGGTAGCTTAAGGTGTCGAACCACCTTGACTCATACCTTCAACATCCCTCAAGTTTCATTCTGTAATAAGGGTCTGGTGAATGATTTTAGAAATGACAGTCATTTTGAATACAATGACCTGCGACCAGATGATGTACACCATCCCATCCTCAAATCACCTGGTGGTCGTAAGATCATTAGCAAGTAGAGTAGGAGAAAATCGGTGCAACTCAGTAAAACAAGCATAATAACCTATGACATACATGATTCCCTGCTACTGGTTCATGAATTATCTAGCTCTCTAGACCTCAGAGTCTGAGGAAATAAATAGTCATAGAATATCATCTGGAAATCTTCCCAAACCATATCTTTATGTTGGTCTGCTTGGGTGATAACATCCAACCACTACTTGGTATAATCATGAATCATGTACATAGCTACTTTGACCCTATGTTCTAGAGGCTTCTTCAGATGCTCTAATATAGAAAGAATCACTTGAAGCCAAGACTCCATAGCATGAGGTCCACCATCCCCCAAAAAGGTGGGAGGAGGAGGATGCTAAAATTCCTAAGTCAAATCTTCCATACTCAAGGAAGGTCGAACTACACCTTTCATCGAATGAAACATACGTAAGAACCCTTCTCGAAACTGGATGCCAGTGCCCATCTCAGGTATAGGAAGAGGTGTCATAGGTGGCACTGTAGGATCAACGACGGATCAAGGTTCACCACCTTAGGAGCATGTTCATCACCACTTTCAAGGCGTGCGACCAGAGGATTTCATGGTGGCATAATGCTACAATTCCAAATATACACCTCAGAAGATATTCAAGCAATTAAAAATATTACGGATAGAAAACTAGGACATGTGTAAATCCTTCCTATAGAAATGATCATGCCTCTCTACCTACTTCAAAAGCTAGGTCTATATGGTTAAAAATACAATAATATTCCATAAGAATGTAAGAGACACCACTACCCACTACTAAGGTTAGGTTCTGGTCCAAGTCTCTGTGTTAGATATATATAAGATGGTTGTTCTTACTTTGTAAGTCATATTCATTTTAATTTGTGGTTTTTTAAGAATTTCAATCACTTTAAAATGGTTGAATTAGTTGGTTACCATTTTTCAATCCATAGGGGTCCATACTCCTTATGAACCAAAATATGGAATCTATTTAACCCACACCACAAGAAGTTATAGAACATGCGACTAATGGTAAATGACTCAACGTGTCATAATTGCCTATTTAAGGTGTCTACTTTAAACCTATTTAGGAAAACACTGTTAGGTTAATATAGACACTTTAAGTATCAATTATGTTTTCCAATCCTTGAAAGAAGTGTCAGCACAATTCAATACATATTCCAAGCACAACCAATACGCAATAGAAAAATTCATGCTGAAAATAAACATGGCATGGAAAAATGCATGGCCTATTAATCATACTGTGTATTTTATGATGCATGATCTAATGCAAATACCTCATTGCATAGGTCCATTTTAAATGAATCTCATTTCAATAATACCAATATCAATAACATCATAAAACAAGTAGATCACCCAACGGTGAAGTCGTGTCAACTATAAATGAAATAATCAATAACATCAATTTACTATCCTAGGTAATTTGGGTTCCCCCTATACATGGGTTAGCTATGTCTAGGAACAGGGTAAATTCCAAATTCCTTTAACTCCTAGTTTTCTTTCTAATACCCAAATAGTAAGAAAAAGGGAAAACAAAGGCTCTGATACCACTTTGTAATGTCCTAACCTGGGGTCCACTTAACTTGTGCCCCGAGCTGGTGGGTTACATGGCCTCAAGGGAGCCTCCCTGTACGTTAGTGGCTACCAACTAGCAGCGAGGTTGTATAGGTAGTACAGTGGGGAGACTATACCCTCTTATTAAAATGACACAATGAAAATAACCAATGGACATATGGAAGTAGTAGAAACATATATAAGCATACCGAATAAACAGATAAGTAATAGAATACTGAATAATAATTGAACAACTGATATTATAATCAGAATCCTCTAAGGAAGTTTCTGATACATGGGTGTATGACATGCTGATACAAAAATGGAACATGGTACAAACATACAATCATGCTATAAAAAAGTGAAAAAAGAAAAAAAAGTTACTCTACAAGAATCTTGAGTGAATGATATGTTCTCTACTCTTAAGCTCCAACTATAAGTAAAACATATCAACATTCTGTAGTAGGACACTTTCCCTTATCAATGCCTATAGTCAAATAAAATTATTGGGTATCAAAGGTAGATCGAGTAGGGTTTGAGATAAAAAAAAATATCAGTAGGCTACCACCAATGGTGTCTACGTGTAATCCAATAAGTGCTTGTAATAAACAATGTGTAGGGAATAATGATTAATTAACGAAGCTGAATAAATAAATAATCAGCCTTCTTAGGTTCCTGAAGGACACCTGGTGAGTCTACCAGCTTCTACTCATTGTCAGGAGGAATTTTTGAACAATCACTATATATATAGAGATAGTAATAATATATATATATATATATATAGTGTAATTATATATATGGCATCAACCTATATGAACCAATTATGTGCGAAGGTAAGTGGTCGTATACTTGGAATACTATTTTTCGGCTAGATCAGGGTGTAACTTCAACATCCATGACCAGTATCACAAGGATGTAAGCTCAAACAATAGGGTACATGCCCTACATCCCAATAAGAGTGTGAGACTTCATGCACGACACTCAAGATGGTTAGAAATCCATCATGTCATCACTCTAATCATGGAACATGGCGTGTAAATCCCAACTCTTATATAACATCATTGGTGTGAGATGTCATATCAACACCCAATATAAGGGATCGTATGGGGATGAGGTCATGGGGTGGAATGGGTGTGTGGGGAATGGGGACAAGGTTTTAGGGTCAAGCCCCATACCTGGGTGTATGTGTTGTAATCACCTTTTAAGGAAGCATGATTTTCTTCCATCCTCAATAAATCCCTTACCATAATGTCATAGCCTTTATAAAGGCATAGTCATCATTATAAATATAACAAGCATGAGACAATACCTCTCATTCTTCTCAAGAGTCAATTTAAATTTATAAATAAATCATTTTCATTCTCAATGAGAAATTATAATAGCATAAGTGAAGTTGTGGTCTTACCACCCTTTATATCTCATTATAAAGAATCCATTTCATTAATTAAAGAAGAATAACCCATCATGAAGGAGTCATCCTATATTAATCCAACTCATCTAATTTATTCAACATGTCATTCCAATTAAAAAATCTCAATTGGTCATTTAGATAGGTGCAATGATTAGATATGGAAATTGCCTACTTGGGAAAATCCAAATATAGGAGGGGTCAAACACCTAAGAGGTGCTTTGGTGTTTCTTATGAAAAATACTTAATCAAGGGAAAACCATTTAAAGTTTAAGCCTAAATCTAAATAGGCATTTGAAACACTATATTAATTAACAATTTAAGGGAAATTTGACTTAGCACACCTAAGGGGTGTCTATAGATGAGTTACACCTCCTCTAAATTACCAAACAAATATCAATAGGTATATAACAAGATGCAATGATCAATTTGATATAAAAACTCCATTTAAAGGGGACGTTCATCAAAAACCAACATGGGGAACAATAGCGTAGCAACGAGGTATCAAAACTCAAAGGGAAAATGATGTGACCACCTACCTCAAGGTTCTAGATGATGCCTCACTCAATATCGAACTCAGATTTGGAGTAGGTTGTAAGAGATATGAGAAATGGTCCAATGCCCTGAAAATAGGGAAAACGAGATTGCACCTAAAAAGTGAAATGGATACCAAGGAAAATGTGAATAGGAGGTAAGAGGAATGGAGAGCATACTTTAAGGAGTCCAATGCCTTTGAAGGATCATGAAATGAACAACAGAACATAGTATTTTACCCATTTTTATAGAATGTTGAGCTCTGAACAAGCCTCAGATTCTCTTGGGATCTTAAGACGTATCACACATTTACCATGTTTAAACCAAGGATTCAAATTGAAAAACAAATGATCCGTACCTTCATGAAAAGGCGGGTCGTTACATTAAGAATATTAATCCAACCAATATAATAGTAACCTCACCTATGAAAGTATAAATAAAATTTAGGCATCTTATGAATGAAAATATAATATATGTATATAATGGAATAAGTAAATAAATGTTTTAAAAATGTTAAATTAAGTATCGGTACTTTTGTGAAACATAAATGTTTATTTACAATTTCTTTTCAAAAAAGGTAATTCCCTTGTGTGGCCTTTTCAAACCCTCCACACAAGAAAACCCCCCTCCCCACGAAGGGGTCACTTCGGAGAGAGCCCCATCCAGGAAGGAGTCGTTGCCAGCCGAGATGGCAGAGCGTCCCGGAGGGTGACAACCCGGGCGGTGATGGTCTGTCAAGCAATCCGTCAGCACGGGTGGGTTGCGCCTCATTTTTCCCACCCAGATGGAAATCGGGTGACCCGGTAAGGCGAGTGGATCTTGGGGGAGAGGTTCGCCCCGAAAGCGGACTCCCAGGATTCAAACTCTGAACCTCCCAAAGAACGGCGTTGTTGTACCCCTCTCCTTCACCACTATGCCACCGCCGAAGCGGCTTATTTACAATTTTATAATTAATATAATGATTTAAAAGAATATTTATTTTCATAAAATATATTCATAATTTAATATTTTTTTCTTATGATAATAAAATAATTTTATGAGACCTTAATTAATTTTTCAAAGTGTTATAAAATCAGTTATAATTTTAAAATTAATATTTTTTGAATAAATGGTGAATTTAATTAAAAATTAAATTTCTAATATTTATAAAATTATTTTCATAAAATTGATTCTGTTTTTTAAATCTACACATTGAAAAATGGTTTGGGTGAATTTTTTAGATTTTTCTAAAATAGTTGAATTTTTAGTGAATAGTGAAATACGGTAATTTATAGTATTTAGCATTATATGTAAATAGATGAATTTTTGAGTCATGGTTCAATCATGGATGATTTAAGTGACCATTATATCAAACTCACATACTCTAGTTATTTTATTTAGTCATAATAATCAATACTATTGATAGTCTTAAGTCAAAATAATAAACTAATGAATAAAATCATCAAAACAACACATCTCTCCTCCACTATAAATACCACCCTCACCGCCCCTTCTCCTCACACCTTATAAGCCTTTTATATTGCTTATATTCTAATCAATTCCTCTCCCAAACCTTTTCCCCATGTTATTCTCTTACTGGTCTCACCAAAAGACCATTTCCAAGTTTCTTAAGAAGGTTTTTAAGGAGACAACACTCAATAGGTAAAACCTTCTCTCTCTCTCTCTCTATTTAAATTTCTTTTATTTTCTTATCCTTCCCACACCTCCCTTGTCCAAAGTAACATGATAACTCTAGTATCATATATATAGAGACCCTATCCTTTTACATATATTAATACATGATTTTAAGTATAATTAACCATTAATTACAAGCTAAGGATAGTAAAGTCTAGTGTATTTGGAATATTAGGTACATAATTAGAAAGCATGAAACCAAAATAAAAAACTTATTTTATTTAATCTTCGTAATGATATCCGAAATTCCTTTTATCTCTTACTTCTACATAGAATAACCTAGGGAGTAAATGAACAAAGGGATGATTTTAAAAGCCTGGTAAGGGAATAAAGCATAACACACGAGTTAGAAGGCATGACATGATGACATAAAAAGACATGGAACATGAATAAACATAAGGAATAAAAACTTGTATAACAAGGGATCATGTAATCACGGCATCATAGTAATGTGGCAACAACATACAACATGACATATGTAATGACCCAATGTTTTATCAATAGAAATTCCCTTCTTATAATTATGTCATATAGTATAATCACATAAAATCACAACACAATGCCACATCATTCTTAAATGAACTACTAAATTCTATGTGACCTTTAAACATAATTTTTCCACTTTTGTTATTTGAATTTTGAAAATCTAGCATACACGATTACGATCAGTAAGATATTTGGAGTCCAATAAGAAAAACTTAATTTTTGTTGAATAGTAACTTACCCTTATGAATAGTAATGTTACCCTTATGAATATTAATATGACCCTTATGAATATTAAATTGGATAATTAAATATTAACCTTACCAATGAAAGTATAAATAAAATTTATCTATCTTATAAGTGACAATATGATATTGTTGGTATTTTTGGTAAGTCATAAATATTTAGATACAATTAATTTAATAATTTAAATGAAAATTTATTTTCATAAAATGTATTCATAAAATAATATTTTTATGTCTTATGATTATAAGATAATTTTATTAGACCTTAATTAATTTTTCAAAAGTGTTAGAAAATCAGTTTTAATTTTAAAATTTGTATTTTTCAAGTAAATTATGATTTTAATTAAAAAATAAAATCCTCATATTTAGAAAATTATTTTCATAAAATGGTGTTCATTTTTTAATTCTACATGTCGAATAATGTTTGGGGTGAATTTTTGAGATTTTTCTAAAATATTTGAATTTTTGGTGAATAGTAAAATATGATAATTTACAATAAATGCTAAATAAATGAATTTATATATCATGCTTGATTCATGGATGATCTAAATGTAAATTAGTTTAAAATCACATGCTCTCTTTACTTTTTTTCACAAGAATCAATACTATTCATATTCTTGAGCAAAAATATTAAACTAATGATTAAAATAATGGGAAACCCCTCCTCTCCACCACTATAAATACCACCACTTTGTGCCTCCTCTATTCAATTCTATCAAGCCTTGTGACTTGTCTAAATTCTGTTCAAATCTCTCCATAATCCCTCTCCCATGTCCATCATACATTGGTCGCTTCAAAAGACCAAATCCTCTCTCCTAAAGAGGTTTTCAAAGAAGATATATTCAAGAGGTAAATTCCTCTTTTCATTTCTTTTTTTCTATCAAGTTCCTTTCATTTTTTTTATTTTCTCACCTCCTTTCATCCAAATGTTATGATAACTCTATTACCTTACATGTACTATAATTTTTTTATGATAAATTATTAATTAATCATTATCTCTTCTTTCCCCTTATTTTATTCTAGGAATGAAAACACTATCCAAGATGTGTTAATTTATCACATTCAAGGACGACGGGTTTTCAATTTCTATTACCATCTTCAATTCTGGTCATGAAACCATTTTTATGGTTGAATAAGACTATGATATATGTATTAAAACTTATGAAAGGTTCTGTAATCTTTTGTACATATGATATTAATTTATAAAGCAAAATGTGTTCATTATTATTAAAAAACCGCCAATTAACCAAAACAGTTATCATTAAAGTTTTATATAATGATTCATCTTCACTCCAAATAACCAAATTAATTTTATAACCATGTAATATTATGTATGTTCACTAATAACATATAACTATAATTCTCTACAACCATTTTTATCTTACATGTATATCCTCACATGTATATAAGTAAACCAATCATTCAAACCAAGGAAACAAACGCTCCCAGACAATGAAATTGAACCTCTTAACCCATCAAAAAGGTCACAAATGAACTTAATAAGGTTATAATAAATAAATTACATGTATAATAGTTCCTTTAAATATTAATTAATTAATTTTATTTTATTATCTATGACATTAAGATCAAGTGAAGGACACCATCAGACTTAAGGTAAGGGATTCTACCCAAACCTTTATTATTCTTTTGAATTGTTATATCTCTCTTTTTACCTGAATGAAGTTATCTGTTATTTTTATGTAAATCTTATAAATGATGTGTATATTCTCCAAAATCATGTATCAAGGTCTATTCATCATTCTATTTTGGGTATATGCATGTTTTTAAGTGGTTCCCTCAATACTTCTCGATAAGCAAACCCATTTAAGGGAACTTCCCAAATTCTTACCCAATTTCAACTGCACTATATAATCTATCTTAAGACATTGTTATTTTTATAAAACCACTCTTTTTATTATTAAAACCTTCTTGGTGCACTTTTGGTTTTATATAAAATATTATTCCCTTTTTTGTTTTAAGTGATATTTGATATTTTCCTTAAACCACACTAAAATGTTTTAATTCTAAAGTTTCTTAAATGATCTTTTTTTCATTTTATCACTTAAAATTAACATCACTTATCATGATATATTCCTATTTTACCTTATAAATCTCCATGAATGATCTAGTTCCTTTCTTTCATGGACATTTTTATGATACACCCATTTGTTATGATTTATGACAAGAATATGATACACAATTCTTTCCATGGGTAACCCTTATGTTTATGTATGATTGATTATGTATGATTATGTATATGTAAAGAATATTCATTAACATGTTATTATGGGTTCTCCCAAATAGTTCTCCAATGCATTAGAGTCTCATGAGATGTTATGTGCAACGGTCTTGGTGGTTAACCTTGACTCGTGCTACCATGTGCAACGGTCTTTGTGGTAAACCTTGACTTGTGATCATCTATGTGAAATGATCCTTGATTCATGCTAAATTCATGTTTTATGTTTTTTCCACATTAATATGACTCCATGATTATATGATCCCATATTTATATGTTATGATTCCATATGTTTCATGCCTTGTTATATCATTATGCCATGGCTTAAAACTCATGTGCTAAAGCTTTATTCTTATGTTTATTCCCTTACTCGGATTTTAGCCCATCCCTTTGTTCATGTTATCCTCGGGTTATCCTATGAAGTTGTATGAGCACAATTTAATTTAGTATCTCTTTATTAATACTAAATAAATAAATGTTTTACTTAGTCCCATGTTTTAAGTTTTATGTACCTAGTCTTCCAAGACACTGGACTTTACGGTCCTTGGATTGTAATATAATGTTTTATTATGATTAAAATCATGTAATGATATGTGTAAAAGTTTAGGGTCTCTATAGTTGGTATCATAGGATGGTCTATTTATTTTTGGAGATTAGTAATATATCACTTTAGTAAGAACCTTAGGTATGTGACTAAGTATAAGATAACACCCCTAAATTTTGGTGAGTATAGAGTAAGTGGTTTATCAAGAAAATACATCCTTGTTTGGATATGAATAAGTGGATGTGGATTTGGAACAAATGTATCTAGTGGTAAAACCCAAAAAATAACACTTTGAGATAGACTCAAATAGGAACTAGTGCATGATAATGTGCCTTATTGCACTTCTAGTTTGACACTCTTGGGGCATATGCTTTAGTAAATTCATAGGCTTAGTACAAACCATTATTAAGGTAATAAAAAAATCCCATAAGAATATAAGTTAAGAAAAGATCATGTATAACCTAGATTTAAACCTAGGGAATCACAAGTTAGGATATACTTCTCCTTTATAAGTTTGTCCTTTTATGTTTGAAGTTTCCTTTATGTTTATTAGCTAAGTCTTCAAGCCCCTTAATTACACTTTTTTTTCTTAGTTAATGGAGGTAAATAGAAGAACACATGCCAACAATCAATGTGACAGTAAATGTGATGATTTCCCTAATGATATGCTAAATATGATGGGAACGGGTGCTCAAAACTTAATGACAATACTTGCTTAGCTGGATTAAGTTATGAATAATAACTTAAATCGTGTGGAATGCCCTCCTACTACAAGGAAAGAGAAAGTTGCCTTTGAATCCTTCATATGGAAAAGGCCTCCCATGTTTAGTGGATCTTCTGATCCCCTCCTCATAGAATAGTGGATCAACTCCATTGAAAATATATTCTCTGTCCTCTAGTGCACAGAATAAAAGAAAGTTGTACTGGTGATTTATCATTTTGATAGAGAATCTGATCATTCTTGAACACTGATCAATTATACAAAGTCCCAGGATGAAATTGATTCCATGGATTGGGAGGAATTCAAGAAAAAAATTCAATAAATATTTTTCCCCCAACCCTCTGTCTCAAGATAGAAATAGAGTTCCTTGTACTTAAGCAGAAGGAAGATGAGTCCATCTAGGTGTATGAAGAAAACTTCACTAGGCTTATAAGATACACCTCTGTCTTTGTCATGAACACTGAAATCAAGGTGGATCGCTTCTTTAGTAGACTAAATCCAAGTCTATAAAAAAGTGTTCATGATTCGAGACTTCGTCAGTTATGAGAATATTTTCTATTGTGCCCTCAAGGTTGAAATGGAGATCGGAGGCTCTCAATGGTCTCATGGGCCCGGTGAAAAAAAATAGAAAATAGAGTCTAATATGGGTGGTTTGGAAAATAAATCCCATGAAGGAAATAAGATCTAACATCCTATATGTCAAAATTGTGGGAATAATCATCTTGGTAATGGTCTAAATGGAACTAATAATTGCTTAAAATGTGGAAAGATATGACATATAGAAAATAACTTCCAAAGGGATATGAAGAATCCCACTAACATAGAAGAAGAAGGGAAGGTTCAGATCAATACTCAGTCTATAGTTCAGTGTTAAAACTATAAGGAACATGGTAATTATGTGAACAATTGACCTAAGCTAAGGGTTGTCAAAAGAAATCAACAAAAACCTCCAAGGAAACAAGGAAGGGTGTTTCGGTGCGGATGTGCGTCGGGTTACGCTGTTCCGCCAGGACGCGTTCGCGCGTGCACCCGTCAACCCGAGGGGATGGGCGCGCGGCTTGTGGTCCCGCAGTCCCGCTTTCCAAGGGCGGGCGGCATCCGTCCCTTATTCAGGGGCGTCTGCTCCTTGATCGAAACCGGGATGATGGGATGTCGGCTTCTCCTTCCTTGGACGTCTCCTCGGAACTTGTCGCCTAATCCGGGTCTCCCTCATAGACTTAAGAATGTTCGTGAATCTCGTTCCCGGCGCCATATCTTCATGGACACCGGTTAATTACGCTGCTTCCGCCCGGACGTTCCAAGGAGTCTGGGCGGGGCAGCAACCTGCGGTGAGAAGGCCGGGTGGCTCTGGGTGCTGGGGGCGTGTTGTAACACTGCGGCTCTGCACGTCTGTCTTCCGTCCCTAATAGGGATTCTCGAAGGCACGATGGCCTGAGGCATCCCGTACTAGGTGCGGGGAACTGTGTCACCTGAGGTTTTCCTCAGCTTCCCGTGTTTAACACGGGGTATGCCGCGAGTTTAACGTCCAGCGGGGACGGCATCGGACCGATCAACACGAAAAGTGGATCAGATGACAGAACCCCTTGTGGGGAACCTCCGACGCTGGGGCCAGCACATGGGCGGCTTCCCAAGTAACGTGGAGTGAAGTGAAGTGGCATGACCCCACCGGGATGTGGCGGCCCGGGTAAGGATCAGGGTGGATGATGGAGTAAAGAGCTTGGACCCCAGAGGGGCTTCCTACGTACCGCGCGTTAACACGGATCAAAGTCAACGTAGTTCGGGCATACAGTTTAACGTCATGCTGGACGTCGGCAAGCCGACTCACGAAGAGGTCGAGGCCGCCGGGCGGAGGATTGAACCGAACCACCTCGCACGGAGGGGGATGGAACGGCCGGGTGGATCACAGTTTCACGTCATGCTGGACGATAAAAGGGGAAATGGAAAAGGGGGGCTGTGGGGAGGCACCGTGGAGATACACACGGGCGGTCTCCCACAGGGGCGGATTCATAGGTGAATCAACGCAAGCGTGAACCCTGGAGGGGTCCACTGATGGACGAACCGACGTAAATACGACCGGGACGACCAGGTGGTGGGCTTGGACCTCAGGGAGGCTTCCTACGTACCCTGTATAGAAGACAGGGATCAAAGTCAACGTAGTTCATTCTGTCAGGACTTACGCACTTGGGGCAGCCCGGATACTGCAAAACTCAGTTGGAAGGGACTTGGACCGAAAGCAAAAGACACCTCGATCCCAGTCAGACCCTCTACTGGCTTCGGCAGTGGGGAGGTGCAATGGAGATACACATGTGCAGCCTCCCACGAGAAACTAGGGGTTTGTAATACCCTGCCCCCGTAGGGAAAAGCCACTCCCATTAAATCGTCCCAAAAGGGGGACAATCCCGACATCCCTGCAGAGACGAGCGGGTGGGGCCACGTCCAAACCGGGGGAGACCCCGCGTGCGGAGCACGGGATCAGGTTGCGGACGGTTTAGCGTCTTGCCAGACGAAGTACAGTTTAACGTCATGTGTTGAGGACGAGGCACTTGGCAGTTTAACGTCTTGCAGCACGGACGATGGGGGCTAGGCAGTTTAATGTCATGCAGCTTGGACGGGTGTGCAGTTTAACGTCATGCTGGGCATAGGTTGCCGGACGAAGCACTTGGCAGTTTAACGTCTTGCAGCGCGGACGATGTACAGTTTAACGTCGTGCAGGACGTATATGCAGTTTAACGTCATGCTGGACGAGTATGCAGTTTAACGTCATGCTGGACATATATGCAGTTTAACGTCATGCTGGACATAGGTGCGTGTCACTTCGCGCAAGCCTGGAGGGCCGCACGGGAAGACAACGCACGGTGCGGGCACCCGGGATGAGAATCATCGGGTGCCACACAGGCGGGTAACCTTAGGAGGTCAACGGGGACGACCCTGGCAGATTGCGCGCAAAAAGGAAGCTTTGCGCGCAATACTGCGGGCCGGCGCGCAATCGGGGCGGCTGGCGCGCAATTGGGCCAGCGCCTTGCGCGCGGATGCTTGAGATTGCTCACACCGGGCTTCGGATAGCGCGCGGGGGCAACGGCTCATTCTTTAACGAATGGCCACTTGAAAGAAGGGGGGGTGCGCGCAATCAGGCCGGATTGCGCGCACCCCGGGGGCAATTGCGCGCAAGCGGGTTCTTTTGCGCGCAAAGGCCTTAGGGTGAGTTTTTATTCAAATGAAAGGAGCCAGCGGGGATTGCGCGCGAAGGCGGACCCCGAGGCTTTCTTGCGCGAAAGAAAGGAGGTTACCTGAAGTTCGTCATTGCGCGCGGAAGGGGTTGAATTGCGCGCACGGGAGACGTTTCGACTTCCAGCAGCCTTTGAAACGTTGGGGGTCGCCTTGTATTTATAGGCAACCCCGGGCGCGGAATCCAGGATGCGAGCGCGAAATTCCCCCCGCGGGCGCGGAATCGGGCGCGGCGCGTAAGGGAGTCGCGCGGACCCGCGGCGCGCAGAATTGCGCGCCGAGCCGGCGCATTGCGCGCATCCCGGGGGTTTTCCGCGCGGGACATCCCTTTGCGCGCGGGCCTCTGAAATTCCGCGCACGGCCTCCGGGCCCTCCGAAACATCCTTCCGACTCCAAATATGACCTCGCTTTCCGCATCCGGAGCTTCGTTTGGGAGCAACGGACTTTTCCGGCGTCTACAAAAGCCCCCCCTCGGAATCTGATCGGCGAGAGGTCGCAACGATCGGGTTCCGAGGGAGACGCCGGAATGCCGAAGTCCTGGGCGGCGCGGGACTTAGGCGCGCAAAAAGGGGCACCGGTCGCGAAATTCGCCGCTGCGGTCGCGCAAAGCGCTTTCCGCGCAGCGCGGGCCCGGCCTCGCCTATAAATAGGGGCGCTGGGTCCCGCGTTCCGTACTCTGGCCTTCCGCGCGATAAGCTCCCAAGCTCTCGTGCGCGAAATTGCCTCTTCCGGTCGCGAAATTCGCCCGATCGGCGCGCAAAACCGTCCGGATTTCGCCTGCTTTTGCGCGAAAACCCGGAACTTTGCGCGACAGTCTTCCCAATTGCGCGCCGTCCACTTGGATTGCGCGCCAACCTTCAAACTTTTCCACCAGCCTCGTCCGATCCCGCACTCTTCATCCCTTAACCCGCACGACTCCCGAAACTTCTGAGATGGCCGCGCACAGAGGAAATGAGGGGGATGCCGCCACTCGCAGAGCTGAGATGGCGACGAACGAGGAGGTTTACGGAGCCAAGGAGATTGTTTCCAACAATCAATCCTTGTTCGACTTACTAACGCCGGCCCAGAAGACATATCCACTGTCGGACAACCTGCCGCTCTGGAACTTCGGCATCCTCGATGAGGTTCCGGTGCCAGGGTTCGAGATTGATGCGCCGCGGACCTGGGTGACCCGGGAGGACGAGCTTCTCCGCTATAACATCACCAACAATGGGCATCCTGCCAGGGAGACCAGACACTTGGATGTCTATGTCCTGAACCCGAGGACGCGAACCATTGATGGGGGTGAGCCTACTGTGGAGAATTCTCCAGCCCTCTACTCGAGCACATACCGTCAGAGTGTCACTGACGACACCAAGGGCTGGCTGAAGGACTGGGACTTGCGATCCGGGGGCAACTTTACCAGTGAATGGGCCTGGGCGTTCTGGGTACGCCACACTTGCGATCACTTCGCAGAGGAGCTGCGGTACATCGGCCTGTTCGAGGCGGTGTGGACGTCGCAGTTCCACTTCTACCAGCAGTCTGAGCTCGGGCCGGAGCTGTTCACTCGCTGGTCCCCGGATACCAACACCTTCCATCTTCACCATGGGGAGGTCGGCATCGGTCTCTGGGACATCCACTGCATCGGAGGTATCCCGCTGGAGGGCTACCAGTACGATGAGTTCCTGCCACCGAAGAACATCTGGGAGGACAGGTCACGGACTCCCATTCTGACCTGGCATCTTCTTGACCTGGCTACGCAGCGGCTCGGGATCCAAGACTTCCAGAAGGACATAGCCTACAAGGATTGGTTCGGCCAGTTCCTGGAGCATGACCCGGCGGTCAAGATGCCAGGCAGGGGGAAGCGGTGCCCGACCGCAGCTCAGAGGAGCCGGAACGGGTCGTACTGGCGGGTCCTGGAGACGGGCGATTACCGCTCATGGGGGTACCGCGTCATCGAGGCCCGGGACCCGAACGTCCGGTACGCGGCGTTCCTGGCCGCCTTTCTGAGCGGGTGGCTCCTGCCAGTGCGGGATGCGAGGATGGGCGTCCGTCCGGCGACGCTGGCGATGGCGGGCGCCATGGCTGCCAATAAGAGGTACAACCTCGGGGTCCCAGTACTGGCGAGGCTGTATGCCATTCTGGGACGCATCTCACGAGGGGGGTCGCCACGAAGGATCTGTGGGCCCTTTCAGTTCTTCCACGGCTGGGTGGCTGCTCACCTTGGTGGGTATACGTTCCCAAATGCCATCAGTCCTCCGGGCAACGGCCTGCGACCCTCCCTGCTGAACATTGCGGGGGTCGCTCCGATGACCCTCAGTGAGGAGGGCGTGAGGGTTCGGATTGGCAATCATGCCAATTTCAACTTCAGCCCGTTCCCCACTCCCGTCGGCCAGATGATCGACAACGGACAGGGCCCGCTGGAGCAGCATGAATACTTCCTGAACATGCGGGGCGGGGTGCTCGTGGCTCGGATCGACGGGAAGGTGATCTGCGAGCCTTACGTGCCGACCCGGTTCGCCAGGCAGTTCGGGTGCCTTCAGCGGATGCCGAAGAGGGTATTCACTGCTGTCCGGGAGGAGACGAACCCCGGCGTCCTTCGCCAGATGTGGCTGATGTTCGTCGCCTTCGGCTCTGGCGACGTCATCACCCTCCCTCCTACCGGAGTTAACGCAGTCTTGGCAACCGAGTACGCCGAACACTGGGCCATCGCGTACCCTGAGGGGCTCTTGCGGAAGCTAGTTCGGCGGCTCGAGGCTACCCGTGCGGAGACCGGGCGTCAAGGAAGGAGGCGAGGCGCCGCCACACGGGGGAGAACGGAGGCGCGCCAAGCAGCGGAGCCGGCGCGGGCAGGGACTTCGGCGGCGGGCGCATCGCAGGCTGCCGCCACGACCTCGGCGCCCAGAGAGGGGGCACATGCGGCGGTCGAGGAGCGGCCCGGGAAGCAGGTGAGACGTCTGCTCGAACCCTCCCACGATGCAGTCTTCCCGGCGCTGTGGTCGGCCTGGATGACCCTGCGGCAGTCACTGGGGACCGACGTCATCTGGCGAAAGATACTCAGAGAAGGAATCTATCTGCCAGAGGTCGGGCGCCTCCAGATCACCGACAGGGTGGACTTCAACCGGCAATATGCATATCTGACGGCCATGGACGAGTACGCGCGCCAACGTGGTCAGCGTGCGGAGCCATCCCTTCTGGTGAAGGTGATGCTCGGTCTCGAGCCCGCTCCGGAACAGATGCCGCCGGAAGAAGATGACAGTAACGACTCCGAGGAGGAGGAGGAGACGGGGGAGGATGAAGGCTCCGAGGGAAGGTCCCATCGGGGGAGCCCACGGGAGAGCGGCGAGGTGGCCGGCTCTGACAACGTTGATGTCACTGAGCTCCTCGAGGTCCGCTTCTATCCCTACTCAACTTGCTTCATCCATTCTCTTATGCAGCTTCTAACCCGTTTCTCCATCCTTCTCAGGAGCACACGGACGTCGGTCAGGCGTCCTCAACAGGAGTAGGAGAGGCGCCAGCAGGACAAGGCGGGGGCCAGGCACCCATTATCGAATTGACAAGCGTTAAGGGGTCCCCTGCTGCAACTGTTCCTGCGGCGACCGGGGTAGCGGAAGATGATGCTCCGAACTCCCGTAAGTCTCCCTACTTTACTGCTGGTGCTTGCCATTGACGATCCGTGACTAACCATGGCATGCCCTGCGCAGTGATCTCAACATCGGAGGCTCGTCGGGTTGCCGAACCCGGGCCATCTACGAGTGGACCAGTGGTGGACATGCCGCCTGCTCCGGAACAGGCTTCCCAAACCGAGCCGGCCCCACCAACTGCTGATCAAGGGGCTGCGGACGTCGGCGGTGCTGCCACCGGAGAGAGGCTGGGGGCTGACGAGGGTGTCAGCGCCGCTGGGGAGAGAGAAGAAGGTTGCCCGGATGTTGGGGAACCTTTCCCTCGTGAGGACCTCCCAGGGGCGGACCCTGCAGCAGACCTGCTGGCTGCCTTCCCTGCCTACCGGCCTGCCGACCCAGAGGAGATGGATGACTCGGACGCGGAGGCGGTCGAGGATAGCCGGGTAACGCGACGCAGGGGGTGGAAGTGCATCCAGCGCTTCCTCAAGCGAGACCCATCGGAATGGCTGGGGCGCATGGGATCACTTCAGACCTGGCTGCGCTTCCTGTGTGCCGGGGGAGCTGATGCTCAACGCCTCCATCTGACGGTCCGTGATTTCATGGCCGAGAAGATGCGCGAGAGCCGCCGGCGTGCCGACGTCGCACAAAGTCGGGACATGTCGGAGAGCACGCAGGCGCTCATCGCGGCAGAGCAGGAAGTCCGGCGCCTCGAAGGGCAGGCGGCAGAGAAGGAGGCCTTCGTCGCAGCATGTACCGAGCTTGTGGAGCAACTATCGGCACAACTGATCGACGCTCAGGTACAGCTGACGGAGGCGGGCCAACAGATGGCCACACTCCAAGTCGAGCGGGAGCGTGCACAGGCCAGGATTGACGAACTGCGTGCTGCGACCGCCGACGAGGAGAGGGCACGCAGAGAACGAGAAGCAGCCCTGGAGGCCGCCAGCCAAAGGGTAGCGGCATTAGAAAGACTCATTCAGCACGCTAATCCCTAAGGGCTGTTTTTTGCCATTCCCAGAACATTTGCTTCCGCTACTTAATATTTGATCCACTTGTACGAATCGCCATATTTATCTGCGTCTTTTGGTTTAACATGCTCAACCACAAATTGTCTCGTGGGAGCGTTAACCAAGCATCAGGCATCCATAATTGGGCCTGGGTTTCTGGAGAAAAGAGGGAGGTCATTCCTGGGAAAGGAGACCTCAGACCTAACCAATGTATCGTCCCCCAACTTGTTCCAACACACGAGCGGGACAACGCTAGGGGCGTTGAGATTTTATCCGAACATAGGGAAATGAGAAAGGGTGAATCGCGTGTCCCGAATCCAGACATCCACAACGATCGGCCTTCCAGGAAATGCCCAAGACGGTAGGCGGACAGTGGATCGACCATAACAACTGCAATAGACGGACCGAAAAAGGCCATCATTCATATTGCAGGAGGCGGACCACATGTCATCATGAATACCGCTTTGGGGTTCCTTCAGACACAAGGGTGGAAAATCCAGATCAACAGGGCATGCGAAGCGTGGGGCGAAGTGACGATTTGTTCGGACAGAATCCAACGCTCTCAAAATTGTGCCACCGTGGGGAAAGCGTATTGGGCGGATGCACTAATCTGGCCGTGAGTCACCTCAATTCTCAGACAGCACCTCTCTGACGAGGAAACTGTCGCTTCCCATCATTGCGATGGGGCATCCCGAGCTGAATCGGGGAGAATATCACAACTGCACCACTCTACCCGAAGTCAGGCCAGACGGCCGGCGACGAGGAGGGGCGGGACTTATCGATCCCTGAGGCTGGACCCGAGTCGAAATGTCCGGGCGTTCCTACGTACTCCATCAGGCTGGAGATCAAGCCACACGTAGTTCTGTGAGTGCAGTTTAACGTCATGCAGGACGTAGGACCCCATTTGGGGTAGATCTTAGTTTAGGGTCTTAGATCTCGGACCATAAGGGCTGGATCTTAGTTTAAGGTCTTAGAGCTCGGACCATAAAGGTGGAGGATCTTAGTTTAAGGTCTTAGAGCTCGGACCATAAGGGCTAGAGGATCTTAGTTTAAGGTCTTAGAGCTCGGACCATAAGGGCTAGATCTTAGTTTAAGGTCTTAGAGCTCGGACCAGAAGGGGAGATCTTAGTTTAAGGTCTTAGAGCTCGGACCATAAAGGGGGGATCTTAGTTTAAGGTCTTAGAGCTCGGACCATAAGGGGAGATCTTAGTTTAAGGTCTTAGAGCTCGGACCATAAAGGGGGGATCTTAGTTTAAGGTCTTAGAGCTCGGACCATAAGGGGAGATCTTAGTTTAAGGTCTTAGAGCTCGGACCAGAAGGGCTCAAAGCACGCCACATCGTGGTCATATCCCCTGGATATGCGAAGATGCACTGAGGGATAGTGTCAAGAGTGTCGAGGTTTCGCCTGGTCAGAATGGGAGGTGGAAAATGTGAATCATGCGGCCATTCACTCGAGGACCGGGAGCACCGGCGTGACGATATGAGAATACTGCCGACCGTGGCGGAAAAGCAGCATCAACATCGCACCAACCGTTGGTGGAATGAGGCAGCAAACGAGCATCGACCGCTCAATCGCAGGATTTATATCAATTTGCTGCCCGAGGCCATTGGGGGTACCGGCCCGAGTCGGTGGGAGAGCACTGAGGCATTGTGTCCGAACCGTTCACGGGGGCTCCACCCAGGGCGTAGACGATGGGTCCGAATGAAAGGGAGCACGAAGCCTGAAAAGTGGAGGAAACCTGACCAAGCGGATCCTGACCCTCCTGGCAATAAACCAGAGTACTCTTGACACCGGTGGACCACGGCAAGGGGTCGGGGAACACGCCTTGAGGGTGACCTGAAGGCGGCGGATTCCCCAGAGAAGGGGGAATCTCTAAGAGGTGGGGGGCTGGACCCGAAGTTTCAAACATCCGGGCGTTCCTACGTATCCCATAAGGATGGGAATCAAGCCGCACGTAGTTCTTGAAGCGCGGTGCAACACAATCGGGCACCAGCGCGGGGAAGAGTGCGGGTCTGACCCTCGCACACAAAAGGAGCGGCATTTGATATTTCTTGTTTGTCCTTAAAGATGAATGGTTTTTCTTTGTGCGGCGACATGCCCGTGATTGAGAAATCTCTGGCGTCGCCACAATAATCAAGCCATGGAAGGCATTGATGAATGGCGTGGTCATTAACCAGCGCCCAACATGAGTGTCCCCTGAGGAGGACATCACGATGCAGTGCCGTTTCTCGTCGGGCGGCCAAGACGATCACAGTTTACGGTCGTGTGGTAGGACCAGACAACACAGTTTAAGGTCGTGTGGTTCGGACCATGGAGGAATCCGCTTACCGCGGTACGGCGGACACGGCGGAGGTGGGAGCATACCCAGCCCTGCGGTCACGCACGATTCCAGGAGAAGAGTCTTGGGATGGGGGTCTGCGTGTGTCCATCACCCGAGGGGCAGAGATGCTAGCCTCCAGATATACTGGGCCCAGAACGCAATTGTTCGGGCGACTCCCTCCTCCTTATGGGGACGAGGGTCCAGCTACGCATGGCCCTTAGGGAGGATATCTGCATATATCCTTGGTGCTCAGATCATGGGAGCCTCGAACGACATCATTACCCTGGTTGGTCTGCCTAACGTGTAGAGGCGTACCGGAGGTCGGTATGAAGAGAGTGTCAAGATCCCACTACAACGCACAAAGGCGGAGTGTGATGAGGACTGCGCAACCAATGTTCAGAGCCCGAGAGAGCTGACATGGCGATCAAGGACGTTGCTGACGCATTCGCAACACAACATCCGATCGCGTCAGCCTAAGACGGGGCAAGCAAACGAGCATCAACCGCTCAATCGCAGGATTCATATCGATTTGCGGCCCAAGACCCGCCGGTAAATCGACCCGGAGCGGTGGGAGAGCACTGAGGCATCGTACCCAAACCGCTAACGAGGATCCCTTTGAGTGAAGGCTCGAACAAGAGGAAGCGCGAGGCCTGACAAGCAACACAGGACTTGTCGGGATTGAATCTGACACTACGAGTCATAGACCGAAGCACCCCAAAACATGTTAACAGATCTCCGGAAAGGGTCGGAGGACTCACCCTGAGAGCAACCGAAGGGGGGCAGGTCCCCGTGATCAACCAAGAGACGGGGCTGGACCTGAGACACAAGCGTCCAGGCGGTCCTACGTATCCCATAAGGATGGGAATCAAGCCATACGTAGTTCTTGAAAGGCAGTTTAACGTCATGCAGGACGATGAGGGGTGTGAGGTAGTCCCACACACGGGGGAGGCGTACGGCGCGGCCAGTAGACCGACGCGAATGAGGACATAATCCCCCGCTCACGCGATACGCCTCGCACAAAAAGGAGGGGAACTGGGGCCAGAGGCCCAACGCGGGATAGGGATTCCCGGGAAATGGGGCTGGGCCTGAAACATGATGTCCAGGCGGTCCTACGTATCCCATAAGGATGGGAATCAAGCCATACGTAGTTCTTGAAGTGCAGTTTAACGTCATGCAGGACGATGAGGAAAGAAAAAAAAAAAGGGGGGAGCAGAAGGCATCCCCAAACGTGGAGGGGGGCGTACAGCGTGACGAGCAAACCGACGTGAATGAGGGCATAACCCCACACTCACACCATACGCCGCACACCCCGGGGCAACTGGGCCAAGGGCCCGAGATGGGATGGAAATTCCCGAAGGATGGGGCTGGGCCTGAAACACGAGGGTTCAGGCGGTCCTACGTATCCCATAAGGATGGGAATCAAGCCATACGTAGTTCTGGAGAGGCAGTTTAACGTCATGCAGGACGAATGCTGAACAGTTTAACGTCTTGTAGCTCGGACGTAGTGCAGTTTAGCGTCATGCGGGACGAAGCACTTGGCAGTTTAACGTCTTGCAGCGCGGACGAATGCTAAACAGTTTAACGTCTTGTAGCCTGGACGAATGCAGTTTAACGTCGTGCAGGACGTGGTGACACTCAGGCAAAGTATTGCTTGAGGAACCTAGCGTTGGTGGGAGGAGTGACACGCTCACCATCCATAGTCGCTAGGGAGTACGCGCCATTGGGATAGACCTTGTGGACAACAAAAGGTCCCTCCCACTTGGGCTCCAACTTGGGCGGCTTCCTGCCGGGGATCATCGGTGCTCTTAGGGCTAGCACTAGATCACCCTATAGGAAGGAGCGGAGGCGAACCTTCTTATTGAAAGCTCGAGCCATCCTGCTTTGATGCCTCTCCAAGTTGTGCAAAGCGCGAAGTCTATTCTCATCCAGTGCTTCCAACTCGACTAGACGGGCTTCAGCAACTCTGTCCGGCGCTTGCTGGTCGTAGACCGCAGTGCGCAAGGACGGTAACTGGATCTCGATGGGCAGGACGGCCTCAGCTCCATACACCAGGGAATAAGGGGTCATCTGGGTGGAATTGCGAGTCGTCGTCCGATAAGCCCAGAGGGCGTTGGGGAGCTTGTCCGGCCAACTCTTCTTGTTCTGACCAACCATCTTTTGCAGAATGTTAGAGAGGGTTTTGTTAAACGCCTCGATCTGTCCATTCGCCTGCGCATGATAGCGAGATGTATGGTTCGAGCGGATGTTATACTTGGCGTACAACTTCTTCAACTCGGCTGCTCGGAAATTGGTTCCGTTATCCGTGAGGATAGCGTGAGGCACTCCAAATCGATAGATGATGTTGGAGGTCACGAAGTCAGCGATCGAACAGGATTTGACCTCTCTGAGCGGAATCGCTTCTGCCCACTTGGAGAAGAAGTCCGTGGCGGTCAGAATGAACCGGCACTGGCGAGCTGTCGCCGGCGGGTAAGGTCCCACAACGTCCAGTCCCCAGACTGCAAAGGGCCAGGAATACCTTGTGGTATGGAGAGGCTCCGGCGGCCGATGCACAAAGTTCGCGTGAACCTGGCACGCATGGCACCTCCTGGCGTACTCGATGCAGTCATGGATCATAGAGGGCCAGAAGTATCCCAACCTCCGAATCTGGTGGGACAGCTTCGGCCCAGTTTGGTGGGCGCCGCATGAACCAGCATGAACCTCTTGCATGACTCGTGGGATCTCAACTCCCTGAAGGCAACGGAGGAGAACACCATCAAATCCGCGTTTGTAGAGGATCTGCTCCAGGCCGGGACTGCTCTGGAGGACGAACTGCGATGCGCGGCGTCGAACTCGCTCGCGCTCGGCCCGATCTGACGGAAGAATGCCATGTTGGAGGTACTCAACCAAAGGCGTCCTCCAATCAGGGGCTGATCCGACTGCTATATCTGGGGTACTCGGGGCTCCGGGCATAGGGGCAACCGTGGTGAGATTACTTACCAACGGGCCGCGATCTTCTTCCGGGATAACGGGAGCGATGAGCCTGCGGCGCGTCACGCGGACGATCAGGTTGTCCTGTTCAGGTTCCGCAAGTGACGCAGCCAGGCTGGCCAAAGCATCTGCTCGACCGTTCTGCGACCGGGGAATATGGACAATTTCTGGCCGAGAAGGGAACCGGGCCATCAGAAGGAGGGTGCACTCCAACAATGGCACAAGTTCCGGCTTCCTGACAACATAGTCGCCATTGATCTGCTTAATGACCAGCTCGGAGTCCCCTTTCACACACAGATGGGGCACGTCGATCTCGAGAGCTAACTCGAGGCCGGTGATGAGGGCATGGTATTCCGCCTCATTGTTGGTACAGCCCTCTGACAACAGGAAAGAGTATGGCAGCACGGCTCGCTCCGGGGTAATGAAGACGATGCCCAAGCCCACTCTATTGAGCTTAGGATTATCGAGTCTTCTACCGGTGGGGCTCCGGGAGGCACCGTCAAAGTGCATCTGCCAGCATGGATCGGCTCGATCAACCGAGAGAATGGTCTCATCAGGAAAGCCTAGATCCAGCGGCTGATCCGCGGAGGTCGGGTGAGCGGCCAGAAAGTCTGCCAACGCTTGCCCTTTGATGGCCTTCTGAGACACATACCTGATGTCGAACTGCTGGAGAATCACAGCCCACCGCGCTAGACGGCCAGTCAACATAGGTCGGCTCAGGATATATTTCAACGGGTCTACCCGAGAAACCAACTGTACCTCATGGTGCTGCAAGTAGTGCCGTAATTTCTGTAGGGCAAATACGAGCGCCAGGCAGCTCTTCTCGATGGGGGAATACCTAACCTCCGCATCGAGGAGCATGCGACTGAGGTAATAGAGGCTATTCTCTGTTCCCTCGTTGTTCTTCTGGGCGAGAAGGGCACCCAGGGACCGTTCCAGGGCGGTCACATAAAGGACCAGCGGCTTTCCGGATACGGGCGGCATCAGGACCGGAGGTTGAAGCAGGTACTGCTTGATTTCCTCGAAAGCGGTCTGACACTCTTTATCCCATACATAGGTGACACCCTTCTTCATAAGCCGAGAAAAGGGCTTACACTTGCCGGCCAGATTCGCGATGAATCGGCGTATATAGGCTAAGTGGCCTTGGAACCCTTGCAGTTCCCGGACGGTACCCGGGGGAGGCATCTGGCTAATCGCCCTGATTTTCTCTGGGTCGATCTCAATACCCCGGTATCTTACCACAAATCCAAGGAACTTTCCGGAGGTGACCCCAAAGGCACACTTCAACGGGTTCATCTTCAGGCAGCGAGACCGGAGGAAGCTGAACACTTTCTCAAGATCTTTGAGATGGTCCTGACGCTGGCGCGATTTGACAACCAAGTCGTCGACGTAGCATTCCACCAGTGTGCCGAGGATTGGCTTGAATATGCGGTGCATCGCCCGTTGATAGGTGGCACCTGCATTCTTCAGGCCGAAGGGCATGACCCGGTAGCAAAAGGTACCTTGGGGGGCCCTGAAGGCAGTGAACTCCTCATCCTCAGGGGCCATCCGAATTTGGTTGTATCCGGAGTATCCATCCATGAAGGAGAGGGCTTGGAACCCTGCTGTGGCATCAATCAACAGCTCTGTCACTGGAAGGGGAAAATCATCCTTCGGACAGTGGCGGTTGAGATCGCGGAAGTCGATGCAGACTCTAATCTGCCCGTTCTTCTTCCTGACCGGCACAATGTTGGCCAGCCATTTGGGGTACTGAACTTCCCTCACGAAGTTGGCTTTGATAAGCTTGTCAACTTCGGCCTCAACCATGGCACCGTGGGATGGGTGCATCTTCCTGGGAGGCTGCTTGAACCCGCGATGGTTCGCCGGGAGACCTAGGCGGTGGACGGCTACCTGAGGATCTAGCCCCGGCATCTCGTCATAGCCCCAAGCGAACACATCACGGTGCTGCCTGAGAAAGTCCACGTACTGCTGCCGCTCCTCAGAGGGCATGGCGGCACTAACCAACGTGGGTCTTGGATCGGCCTCGGTTCCAAGGTTCACCTGTATTAACTCATCGACCGTGGCGGGGACGCCCTCCTCAAAGGCTGGGGGTGCGTCTTCCATACCCTCTCCACTCGGAGAGGGATCATCCACGGGAGAGACTGCGTTGGAAACTGCATTGGGGCTACCAGATCCTGCTGGGCCACTGGTGCTGGCGCGGGCGGTCGCGGCCGTCTCATCAGGAGACTCGCGGACCGTCAAGACCATGGCGACGTCCAACCGGTGAATCGGGAGGACGTAAGCGTCATCCAGACTTGCCCAGGGATCGCTTGCAACAGCGACAGGCTCAACCTCACCTGCCAGGATCTGCTTATCCTTGCTCTTGTAATAGTCCGCGTCCAGATAGCGGGCTTCACATGAGGCAAAAGGAGAGGCATCTCCTTGAAGCACGCCTACTCGACCATTAAGGGAGTATTTGAGGCATTGGTGGTATGACGAGGGAACCGCCGCATGAAGGTGAAGCCATGGCCTGCCCATCAATGCGTTATACGCAGTGTCCTGAGAGACTACCATGAATTCGGTGTTGGCAACCAAGTCACCGAACTGGGTCTTCAAACGTATCTTGCCGACCGGGGTTTGCTCGGTGCGGTCGTACCCCTGGATCCTGAGGTCGGAGGGAATCAAGTCATCCTCAGACAACCCCAATCTCCGGAGCGTCCGAGTTGGAATCAGATTAATCCCGGACCCCGTGTCGACAAGACAGCGCCGGACTTCAAGGCCGTTGAACTGGCCGGTGACATACAGCGGACGAATGTGTCCCTGTATAGGAGGGTCTTCATCCTTACCAGAGAACGAGATAACTGCCTGACATTCGGCGTCCTCGATCGTTTCGGCGTGGAAGGCCTCTGCAGCCGCAACCTCTGTCTCGAACTGGAGGGGGCTCTTCAGGGCTTCAGCGAGTGCCTCGCGCATCTCAGATGACATGCGCAGAGCCTCAAGGATGGAGAGCCTTGCTGGGATGTCGGCCAAGTGCTTCAGGACATCATACTTTTTGGCCAAGCGCGAGCTCCTGGTTGCAGGAGATTGCTCTGCGGTTGGTGGCATGACGGGCCTTACCGGTTGGATCGGCGGCCGACTGGTACTTGGCGCATCTCGCTGTTCACTGGTCGCAGTCCGGGAAATGGTCACCGTACTGGAGTCAGGAGGCCGGGATGGACTTGTGGCAGGGCGGAGCTGGTCGCGACGCGGCTGAGGCGGTTCTGCCCGGTCCCATACCACAAACAGTGGCGGAGGCGAATCCGTCATCCCCGGATGGGGAGCCTGCGCACGTTGAGCTCGATCTTGAGCCTGCCGCCTAGTCTCAGTGGCGTGCACGGCCTGGCCGGAGGTACCGACGGCTGTGCCCCGGCGACTCCTGCTGCTGCGGTTCTTCCGACGGTGGCGACGACCGGGGACGCTAGGGAGGTCCACCTGGTGTTCTTCAACGTCGGGAACCGAAAAGGGATTTACCAGCTCGACGGTGTTAACCGAAGCGTACCCAATACCGTCGTCGGACGAATCATCCATCACCGGGCGGATCCGAGGAGGGACCCCCATCCCCGGGGGCATGAAATCGCCGAGAGTACGGGATAGTGGCGGAACTGGCGGGGCGCGCTCTTCCTTCTTGCGCTGCCGCCGTTTGCTCCTCTTGGAGGAGGCAGACTGGGACGACGATGCCGAAGCAGCACCCGCAGGTTCTGGGGGCTCAGGCTGATTCAAGCGCGCACGGATGATTCCCTGGGCGCGAATGGTCGTCTTGCGGGCCATCCAGTTATTATACTTCTGGGACCCGCAGTCGGAGACCAGTTGCCATTCGTCCTCGTTGCCACTATCGTCATCTGATCCCACGAACACGCCCGCTACATGTGCTGGAGCTGGGCCCAACCTGATTACATTGTTGTTAATCTGGTCTTGGAGCCAGTCCTTAAACACATAGCACCGCTGGATGGTGTGCCCCAGGGCCCGATGGTAGGGGCAGTAGCGGGGGTTATCCGTGAGATGTGCCTCCTCTGGCTTCCAACACTCAGGCAGTCGCACAATCCTCTGCTCCAGGGCGCTCCGGAAATAACCGGGGACCTGATCCTCATGGAATGAGTACGTCAGGTGTCGCGGGCCCCTGGGAGCGCGGTCTTGACGAGGGGCTGGAGGGGCCTGCCGAGGAGGTGGACCCTGATTATCTCGCCGGGGTTGCGGCGGTACATTACGCGGAGGGGCCGGCCGGTTCTGAGGCTGCCGTTGCTGGGCCGGGAACTGAGCCCGTGGAGGCGGATTCCTGTGAGGCTGCGGAGCTGGCCTCACCGGCAGCAGCTCCAACGGCCTGGGAGCCTCTATCTGGGCCACAGCAGCGGGCTCAGCCCTGCTGGCTCTCCTTGCAGGAATCATAGGAGGCAGCGGGTGTGCCTGGCTGGCCTGTTGCAGGGCTTCCTCAAGACGTTGAGCTTTGTCTGAGAAGTCCCTGAACCCTCCGGGGTAATTCTGAGTGATCAGGGAAGGGACCAGCTCGGTCTTGACGTTCCCGACGCACATTGTCAGCAACTGCTCCTGAGTCAATGGCATGTCAAGGGAATACGTGAGACCCTTCCATCGGGCGACGAAGTCCGCGACTCGCTCATCAGGCCTCTTCTTGCACTTGAAGAGGTCTGCGATACTCGTCTTCCGGGTCGTGGAACTGAACTGGTAGAGGAATTGTCTACGAAGGTCCTCCCAGCTAGTTATCGACCCGACGGGAAGCTGGCTGTACCAGACAAATGCTGGCCCTTCCAGTGTCTGGACAAAGCAGCGAAGCTTAGCGGCCTCCTGCTGCGCCGGAGTCCCCAACATAGGCCCGCACCTCGAGTTGAAATGGGCCAAATGTTGTGGCGGATCTCCGGTCCCGTTGAAGGGGTCGAAAGTGGGATTCCCGAATCCCGGAGGCGCCGGCATGTCATCCACCCATGCTGGGTATGGCTTGCCGTCCGGTGGGATCGCCACCTGCCGAGTCTCCAAGGCTTCCAAGCGGGCAATGAGTGCCGCCATCGGATCGTCCGGACATGGGTTCCAGTCCTGGCGAGGATCTCTAACCACGAGCGCATTGCATGGCCCTTCAATCGGGTCGTCGACCGGATCGTCGAACTCGGCAGCTCGTGGGATGGCTGGCGGAGCGGCCCTTGGGGCAGCGGGAGGAATCCGAGCGGGATCTCTCGGGTAGTCGCGCTGCTCGGGAGGGTGTGGCGAAACATACCGCGCCCTCTTGCCGTAGGCAATGGCCTCTCTCCTGTCGGCGAACACGGCGTAATCACGGTTGCCCGGGAGAGTCTCATCGAGGGGTGGTTGTTCCGGTCCCTGCTGCCCTGGCCTGGGATCACCGTAGTCAGGCCGCCGTTCTGCAGCGCGCTCGGCGAGGAGCTGGTCAACCAGCCTCTTCTGTTCGGCGAGCTGCTGACGTAGCGTAGCCTTCTCGGGATCCTCCTCTGCCTTCCGCATGGAGGCAGATGGGTCGGCGGGCCTTATAGCCTCGCTGTGCTCTTTTCCTTTGCTGACGTTTCGGCTCAACGTCAGTGCTTCAGTGGGTGCGGGGAGCCCCAGGAGGTTCCTCTGATGACGAGTAACTCTCACTGATGGGTCTGACGACGGCTTGTCTTCGGGGGGGAATCCCCCGTCGAGAAGTTCCAAGTCGTTCCCCTCTCCCGACAGGTCAGCCATATTGACTGTTCCTGTCCCTGGGGATATACCCTCAGGGCCACCCAACGAATCGGGCTGTCGGCGAATCACACTGAAGCGTAGGGCAGCGTACTGCCCCCATCCACGGATATACACGTGGGGAGTGGCTTCCTCGATAACTTTGCGGAGTACTTGAAAGCACTCAACGCATCGTTGTTGGAGGGCCTCGTGGTGCCCAAATGACCCGGGGTGCCGAACCGCGGGGAGCATGGCCAGGTCAATTTGACGGCACTGCTCACCAATATCCTCCAGGTGTAGTTGACTCCCGGGGTATGGCATTTGTAGGCAGTGAAGACGGGAGTGAGTCTCCCGGAGAGTTCGGCGGAAGCACTCGAACTCATCCGGGGTGAGCGATTCGGGTGCATCAAAGCCCGGTCCTGCGACTGGCCAAAACTTCTCAGGGAAGTGGCCCTCTGCAAGGACGGTCCAGAAGCTCCACGACTCAAACTCGGGACCCAGATCTCCTCGGTCCTCTTCCATGGCTGGGAACGGACGGGGAACTGGTAGTGGTGCCGAGGCGGGCCGTCGGGCCGACGGGCTGGCCGGCGGTGAATACGGCGAGCAGGCCGATTGGCCTCCATATCCCGGGCCTCCCCCTGAGGGTGGCGGTGCCCCAGCTACCACATCACGATAGGACGGGCCGGCGAGCGAACATCCTGCCGTAGCATCGGTGCTCGCCGAGGGCGCACCAGATCGTGGTTCGACCGTCGGTCCCCAGAAAAAGTCTCCGGCTTCTCTGATCGAGACGGAAGGCACTTCCGGAGGGGCCGGTACCAACCGCAAGTTTGATCCTTGGGGGTCTACCAGGCCCTCGTTACTCCGGATATACCTTCGGAGAGACGCGGGGATCACATCGATCTCGCTCTCGGGGAGCACGAGGCTGACGTGCCGCATTCCTACCCCTGCCCTTGACTGGCGGGATTGGGGAAGGGGCTCTGTCGCCGAATCGTACTCTGCCTCTGAGTCAGAGAAGCAAACCGGTCGGATCTCTGTCCGGAACTCCGCAACATTCTTCCCTCGGCGTCGACGCCTTGCCTTCCTGCCCCTGGGTGGTTCTTCGGGGCAGGGCTGATCTCTGTCCTGGCGTCCTCCGGCCGCACTGGTGCTGGGGCCGAGAGGACTGGGAACCAAGGTGCGAGGGGCACCGGGACAGATATCAAAGGGGACGCGGGGAGAGATGATCCCGGGCAGGACTCCGGGCCGGGATCGGGAGGTGGGATGACCCATGCCTCCTGGATCGGCCACACAGAGTAGATCCTGCCGGTGAATAGCGCTACCGCGAGGTGGTCCGCGGTGGCTACTGCCAGTGCCAGCAACCGGGAGAGTCAACCCAACCTGCCTTTGGGGCGGTCGGGGCCTCGATCCGGGTCGGGCATAGGAGTTCCCCCGCTCAGGATGCACAGAGGCCTGGCGACTGGAGCCAGCAGTGGCTTGGGCCAATGCGGCCGCTGTTGCTAGAGCCCCAAGGTGGGCATCCTCTTCCGCTCGTGCCCGACGTTGGCGTCGAGACAGACGAGCCGGGATGAGCGGCGCGGGCAGGTGGAGAGCCTGTTCCTCGACTTGAGGGGCCTGGCGGCGATGTCGCCGTGGCCTGGCGGGAGCCCTTATCGTGGATCCCTGGAGCGGACCTCGGATAGGGTGATCCTGGGCATCTTCCACTTCATCCGCATAGGGAAGGGAACTGTCAGAGCGCTCCGGGGATAAACTCCCGAAGCGATTGGACGTTGAGGTAGGCAGTGGTGCCTCCCTGCGCGGCCCTCGGGGGCGGCGGTGGTGGCGAGGCGCAGCCTCCTCAAGGTCTAGGCGAGCCATGTCCCTAGTGGGGATGACTCCCTCTTCCTCGTATCTCCGCACCAGGGTGTTGATCACCCTTCTCTGGATGACCTCCGAGGGGGAGAGAGGGCGTGGTCGTCCCGCAATTGCGGCTGCTGGGACGGCTGTGGAACGGGCGGGACCGCGCGGAGTAGCCGCGTCGGTGTTTCCCCTGTCCCTGCGCCAGTGGGCGGGTGGCGTTCGGGCACTAGATCGGGCGACCTGATTTCTGAAAGCAGGGAGAATGACCCATTAATACTGACAGGAAAAAGGAATCGACAACCAACCATTAGCGCCACGACGCCTTCCGTGGGGGGAACCCAGGCCCTCGACGTTGCGAGACGGAGTGCCCGATGTCCCTTCCCCAGCCCCTGGCGGGTAAGACTGAATGCTTGGCCGGGCAACACGCCGGTCTTCCAACACCTCTGAAAGCCATCGGTCTTCGTATCGAGGAGAAGAGATTCACGTCGGGTTCACCATTTTTCTGTTTCGGTGCGGATGTGCGTCGGGTTACGCTGTTCCGCCAGGACGCGTTCGCGCGTGCACCCGTCAACCCGAGGGGATGGGCGCGCGGCTTGTGGTCCCGCAGTCCCGCTTTCCAAGGGCGGGCGGCATCCGTCCCTTATTCAGGGGCGTCTGCTCCTTGATCGAAACCGGGATGATGGGATGTCGGCTTCTCCTTCCTTGGACGTCTCCTCGGAACTTGTCGCCTAATCCGGGTCTCCCTCATAGACTTAAGAATGTTCGTGAATCTCGTTCCCGGCGCCATATCTTCATGGACACCGGTTAATTACGTTGCTTCCGCCCGGACGTTCCAAGGAGTCTGGGCGGGGAAGCAACCTGCGGTGAGAAGGCCGGGTGGCTCTGGGTGCTGGGGGCGTGTTGTAACACTGCGGCTCTGCACGTCTGTCTTCCGTCCCTAATAGGGCTTCTCGAAGGCACGATGGCCTGAGGCATCCCGTACTAGGTGCGGGGAACTGTGTCACCTGAGGTTTTCCTCAGCTTCCCGTGTTTAACACGGGGTATGCCGCGAGTTTAACGTCCAGCGGGGACGGCATCGGACCGATCAACACGAAAAGTGGATCAGATGACAGAACCCCTTGCGGGGAACCTCCGACGCTGGGGCCAGCACATGGGCGGCTTCCCAAGTAACGTGGAGTGAAGTGAAGTGGCATGACCCCACCGGGATGTGGCGGCCCGGGTAAGGATCAGGGTGGATGATGGAGTAAAGAGCTTGGACCCCAGAGGGGCTTCCTACGTACCGCGCGTTAACACGGATCAAAGTCAACGTAGTTCGGGCATACAGTTTAACGTCATGCTGGACGTCGGCAAGCCGACTCACGAAGAGGTCGAGGCCGCCGGGCGGAGGATTGAACCGAACCACCTCGCACGGAGGGGGATGGAACGGCCGGGTGGATCACAGTTTCACGTCATGCTGGACGATAAAAGGGGAAATGGAAAAGGGGGGCTGTGGGGAGGCACCGTGGAGATACACACGGGCGGTCTCCCACAGGGGCGGATTCATAGGTGAATCAACGCAAGCGTGAACCCTGGAGGGGTCCACTGATGGACGAACCGACGTAAATACGACCGGGACGACCAGGTGGTGGGCTTGGACCTCAGGGAGGCTTCCTACGTACCCTGTATAGAAGACAGGGATCAAAGTCCACGTAGTTCATTCTGTCAGGACTTACGCACTTGGGGCAGCCCGGATACTGCAAAACTCAGTTGGAAGGGACTTGGACCGAAAGCAAAAGACACCTCGATCCCAGTCAGACCCTCTACTGGCTTCGGCAGTGGGGAGGTGCAATGGAGATACACATGTGCAGCCTCCCACGAGAAACTAGGGGTTTGTAATACCCTGCCCCCGTAGGGAAAAGCCACTCCCATTAAATCGTCCCAAAAGGGGGACAATCCCGACATCCCTGCAGAGACGAGCGGGTGGGGCCACGTCCAAACCGGGGGAGACCCTGCGTGCGGAGCACGGGATCAGGTTGCGGACGGTTTAGCGTCTTGCCAGACGAAGTACAGTTTAACGTCATGTGTTGAGGACGAGGCACTTGGCAGTTTAACGTCTTGCAGCACGGACGATGGGGGCTAGGCAGTTTAATGTCGTGCAGCTTGGACGGGTGTGCAGTTTAATGTCATGCTGGGCATAGGTTGCCGGACGAAGCACTTGGCAGTTTAACGTCTTGCAGCGCGGACGATGTACAGTTTAACGTCGTGCAGGACGTATATGCAGTTTAACGTCATGCTGGACGAGTATGCAGTTTAACGTCATGCTGGACATATATGCAGTTTAACGTCATGCTGGACATAGGTGCGTGTCACTTCGCGCAAGCCTGGAGGGCCGCACGGGAAGACAACGCACGGTGCGGGCACCCGGGATGAGAATCATCGGGTGCCACACAGGCGGGTAACCTTAGGAGGTCAACGGGGACGACCCTGGCAGATTGCGCGCAAAAAGGAAGCTTTGCGCGCAATACTGCGGGCCGGCGCGCAATCGGGGCGGCTGGCGCGCAATTGGGCCAGCGCCTTGCGCGCGGATGCTTGAGATTGCTCACACCGGGCTTCGGATAGCGCGCGGGGGCAACGGCTCATTCTTTAACGAATGGCCACTTGAAAGAAGGGGGGGTGCGCGCAATCAGGCCGGATTGCGCGCACCCCGGGGGCAATTGCGCGCAAGCGGGTTCTTTTGCGCGCAAAGGCCTTAGGGTGAGTTTTTATTCAAATGAAAGGAGCCAGCGGGGATTGCGCGCGAAGGCGGACCCCGAGGCTTTCTTGCGCGAAAGAAAGGAGGTTACCTGAAGTTCGTCATTGCGCGCGGAAGGGGTTGAATTGCGCGCACGGGAGACGTTTCGACTTCCAGCAGCCTTTGAAACGTTGGGGGTCGCCTTGTATTTATAGGCAACCCCGGGCGCGGAATCCAGGATGCGAGCGCGAAATTCCCCCCGTGGGCGCGGAATCGGGCGCGGCGCGTAAGGGAGTCGCGCGGACCCGCGGCGCGCAGAATTGCGCGCCGAGCCGGCGCATTGCGCGCATCCCGGGGGTTTTCCGCGCGGGACATCCCTTTGCGCGCGGGCCTCTGAAATTCCGCGCACGGCCTCCGGGCCCTCCGAAACATCCTTCCGACTCCAAATATGACCTCGCTTTCCGCATCCGGAGCTTCGTTTGGGAGCAACGGACTTTTCCGGCGTCTACAAAGGGCTTATGCTATCACTACTGCTAAGGTGGAACTAGGCAAAGATGTGGTGATAGGTACACTAGTTATTCATTCAAGAATAGCGAACATACTATTTGATTCTAGTTCTATGCATTCTTTCATATCTTTCAAGTTTAGTATAACTATTCAAACACCAACTAAAAATTTGGAGGTTGAATTATCTATGAGAATAGAAAATGGGGTAATTATTGCAGCCAAGGTTTATAACTCCTCCCCGGTAAATTTTTATAGACTGGACCTCCCATAAAATCCTATCATACTTCCTCTGGTGGAGTTTGATGCTATTTTGGGTATGGATTGGATATCTTTATACAAATCCAATATTAACTGTCAAAAAATAGAGATCACTCTTCACATCCCAGAGTATCCTCCAATCCTGTACAAGTGTAATGGGGAAGATGAATCGCCTTCAGAATAATTGTCTCAAGTGTGGATAATGTTTCCTTTTGAGCAAACATATCTAGCTAAAATGATTGAGACAAAGGATATGATACTTCTCAAAGATATAACCATCATGAGGGATTAAACTGATGTATTCCCTGAAGAATTTCCTAGTATTCCTCCTGATCGAGAAGTTGATTTCTCAATTGAACTTATTCCTGGATCTCTATATATATCAAAGACACCTTATAGAGTGGCCATCCTAGAGCTGGAAGAGCTTAAGAAGCAGTTAAAAGAGAATCTGGAGAAGGGTTTTATACACATGAGTGCTTCACCGTGGGGTGTGCTAGTCCTCTTCATTAAGAAGAAGAATGGATCAATGCGTCTTGGCATTGATTATCATGAAATCAATAAAATCATGATAAATAACAAGTATCCCCTACCTTGGATAGATGACTTGTTCGATCAGCTACATGGGGCTATTTATTTCTCTAAGGTGGACCTTCGGTCAGGATATCACCAATTAAAGGTGAGGAAGGAAGTTATTCCCAAAATTGTCTTTAAAACAAGGTATGGACACTATGAGTTCATAGTGATTCCCTTAAAACTCACTAATGCTCTAGAAATATTCATGGGTTTAATGAATAGAGTCTTTAGATATTACCTCAACAAATTTGTGGTAGTCTTTATCGATGATATTCTGATATACTCCAATAGTAAGGAGGAACATGGGGATCATTTGAATATTGTGTCGATGACTTTGTGATGGGAGAAAATGTATGCAAAGTATAGTAAATGTGAGCTCTTTATGAAGGAATTATCATTATTGAGGCATGTTATCACTATAAAAGTAATATATGTGGACCCTTCCAAGACAAATACAATTGAAGAGTGGCCCAGACCAACATATGTAATGGAGATCCACATCTTTATGGGTTTATCTGGGTATTATCGATGATTTGTGAAGAACTTTTCATGATTTCAAAACCCAATGACTAAGCAGACATGTAAGGGGGTGAAGTCTTTCTAGACTCAAGAATGTGAGAAAATCTTTAAGGATCTCAAAAGGAGTCTTATCACTATGTCGGTACTCACACTCCCAACAAGTAGAGAACTCTTTGTGGTGTAAAGTGATACTTCAAATAAGGTATTAGTGTGTACTAATGAAAAATAATAAAGTGATAGCCTATGCATTAAGGCAGATGAAAATGCATGAGAAAAACTATCCCATGCATGATCTGGAGTTAATGGCGGTGATCTTTGCATTGAAAATCTGGCGACATTATCTCTATGGGAAGAAGTGTGAGATATATATTGATCATAAGAGTCTCAAATATATATTCACACAAAATTAGATTAATATGATCTAGCGAGTATGGTTAGATCTTATCAAGGATTATGACTACTCAATCCACTACCATCCTGGTAAGGAAAATAAGGTGGAAGATGCTCTAAGTAGAAAAGATCATGAATCTTTATTAATGATGAGAATTGAAAAGGATCTAATCTTCTTATATTTTCAGAGGATGGAAATTGGAATCATTAAGGGAGGAAGATCATCAATCCTTTCTGAAATTATTTCTCAACCATCCCTCATAGAGAAAATAAGGGATGCTCAAAGAAAAGATGTGGAAATTATGAAAAGGGTGGAAGCTATTATATTTAGGAAATCCTATGAGTTCAAGATTAATGAGGAAGTAGTTGTAATATTTGGGTCACGATTATGTGTACCAACCAATCCAGAGATAAAGAATGAGATTCTAAATGATGCACATAGCTCAAGCTTCTCTATTCACCCAAGGAGCACAAAGATGTATCAAGATCTTTAAGAGAACTTTTGGTGGGACAATATAAATAAGGAGATTGCTGAATATACATAAAAGTGACTGGTATGTCAACAAGTGAAGGATGAAAGACAAAATTCTAAGGGGATGATGCAACCACTACCCATACCAACATGAAAATAGGAGAACATTACTATGGAATTTTTCACCAGACTTCTAAGGACATCTAGAGGAAATAATGCTATATAGTTCATTATGGATTGTATTACAAAGGTATCTCACTTTATCATAATTCATTAGGACTTCTAATTGGATCAACTTGTATGGATATATATCAAATAGGTGGTAAGGTTGTATGGAGTACCACTATCTATTGTATCTGATAGAGATCCAAGATTTACCTTGAAGTTCTAGAAAAGTCTCCAACATTCTCTTAACACTGAACTGAAATTCAGTACGACCTAGCATCCTCAAACTGATAGTCAATCTGAGCGAACTATTTAGACACTGTAAGATATGTTGATATCATGTTCTATGGACTTCAAATGATGGTGGTACCAACATCTTCCACTAGTCTAATTCTCTTATAATAATAGTTTCTACTTGATCATCTCAATGGCACTATATGAAGCCCTTTATGGGAAAAGGTGAGGAACACTATCATGTTGGGATTAATTTGGTGAGAATAAGCTGTTAGGACCTAAAATAGTTGAATAAATGGTGGAGAAGTTGAAAACCATTCAGCAATACATCAAGGCAGCCTAAAGTCGACAGAAGAGTTATGCAGACAATCGTCAATGAGACCTTGAGTTTAAAGTTGGAGACATGGTATTCCTCTGCATATCTCTATAGAATAAGGTCATGAGGTTTAGGAAGAAAGGTAAGTTAAGTCCCAGGTACATCGGTCCCTTCAAGATCCTTGATCGTGTTGGAGTTGTGGCTTATCAACTAGCACTTCCACCTACCATGTATAAAGTATACGATGTATTCCACATATATCTCTTAAATAAGTACATACCAGATCCTTCACATGTACTCTTTTCAGAGGTGGTACAGTTAGAAAATGATCTTTCTTATGAGGAGTAGCCAGTGAAGATCTTGGATTATAGAGATAAAGTTCTATGAAACAAGACTAATCACCTGGTCAAAGTACTATAGCGGAACCATAAGTACGAAGAGGCGACATGGGAACTAGAGGAGGAAATTAAAGAAAAGTACCCATATCTATTTATGGCTTAGAATGTAAAATAAAATTTTGAGGGTAAAATTTTATAATGGGGGGAGAATGTAACGACCCAATGTTTTATCAATGGAAATTCCCTTCTTATAATTATGTCATATTGTATAATCACATAAAATCACAACATAATGCCACATCATGCTTAAATGAACTACTAAATTCTATTTGACCTTTAAACATAATTTTTCTACTTTTTGGATTTGAATTTTAAATATGGCATACACGGTTGTGATCAGTAAGATGTTTAGAGTCCAATAGGGAAAACATAATTTTTGGTGAATAGTAAATTACCCTTATAAATAGTAATGTTACCCTTATGAATGGTAATATGACCCTTATGAATATTAATTTGGCTAAGTAAATACTAACCTTACCAATGAAACTATAAATAAAATTTATCCATCTTATAAGTGACAATATGATATTGTTGGTATTTTTGGTAAGTCATAAATATTTAATTACAATTAATTTAATAATTTAAATAAAAATTTATTTTCATAAAATGTATTAATAAAATAATATTTTGATTTTTTATTATTATAATATAATTTTATGAGACCTTAATTAATTTTTCAAAATGTTAGAAAATCGGTTTTAAATTTAAAATTTGTATTTTTCAAGTTAATTATGATTTTAATTAAAAAATAAATCTCTCATATTTAGAAAATTATTTTCATAAAATGAGGTTCATTTTTGAATTATACACATCTAAAAATGGTTGGGGTGAATTTTTGAAATTTTTCTAAAATACTTGAATTTTTGGTGAATAGTAAAATATGATAAATGCTAAATAAATGAATTTATGCATCATGTTTGAGTCATGGATGATGTAAATGGACATTGGTTAGAACTCACATACTCTCTTTACTATTTTTTTCACAATAATCAACACTATTCATAGTCTTGAGCAAAAATATTAAACTAATGATTAAAATAATGGGAAACCCCTCATCTCCTCTACTATAAATACCACCCCTCTTTACTTCCTCTCTTCACTCTTATCAAGCCTTGTGCCTTTTCTAAATTCAGCTCAAATATATTCTTAATCCCTCTCCCCCATCCAGTATCCCTTGGTCTCTTAAAAATATGAAATCCTCTCTCCTAAAGAGGTTTTCAAAGAAGATGTATTCAAGATGTAAATTCCTCTATTCATTTCTTTTTTTCCTTTCATTATTTTTCTTTCCTAGTCTCATTTCATCCAAATGTTATGATAAATATAGTTACTTAAATGTAATATAATTTTGTTATGATAATGGAATAATTCATCATCATCTCTCCTTTACCCTCCTTTTATTCTAGGAATGAAAACACCATCTGAGATGTGTTGATTTATCACATTCAAGGAAGACAGGTTTTCAATTTCTATTATCATCTTCAATTATGGTCATGAAACCATTTTTATGGTTGAACCAGACAATAATATATGTATTATAACTTATGAAAGGTTATGGAATATTTTTTACACATGATATTAATTTATAAATAAAAATTTGTTTGTTGTGATTAGAAAACACCAATTAACCAAAGCAGTTATCATTAAAGTTTTATATAATGATTCATCTTCAATCCAAATAAAAAAATGAATTTTATAACCATGTTGTTGGAATCCTCCTATTTTACAATGTTTTAATTCTCATAAATCATGAAAATTATGATAATCATGTTTAAATCATGTTTGAAGTTTGTTGGTCTTCTTATGATTCCATGCTTACTGGTTCTAATTCAGAATCTCACAAGTTATGTTTAATATTGTTCTATTATGTTTTATTATACCAATAATTAAGTTTAATCCATTATTTGAATATTACTTCTTAATATTGTTTATAGATATTTGGCTAAGTCTGTGAAACTGAAAATCTGACACCGGTTTTGGATTTTGGTAAAGTCTCAGACACCGTGACCCAGACACTGTAACGCTGATACTGTGACCCTAACACCGTGACCCTGACACTGTGACTCAAGCACCATTTAAGGTTTTAATGAAAGACTAGACACTACTACCAGATACATCGTGATCCTAACACCACATCTATGATACCGGTTCCAGATGTCAATGTAGTTGTGGCACCATGACTCTCTCACCAATCAAAGGCAAAGGAGAAGACACTATTTCCAAGTGACATCATTTCAAGACAAATTGTGACACCATTCTTTAATATTTTTTTCTCATTTTTAATTTAATTTATAATAGTCATATTCAAGTTATTAAATGGAACTAACATCATTAATATTTCTTTGTAGACATGTCACCTTCCAGTACGAGGTACGAGGTGTAGAATACATGCATCATGTTGGCTTCAACATATACACCCCTAATTAAAAGGAAGATAAGTGTAGCTAAAAGGAGTATAAGTGAGAATTTGAGAAGCGAACTCATGCATGAAACAATATACTACTGAAGAACACATGAATCACTCTTGATCCCTGATGGTTGAACTACCATAGATCAGAGCCTCAAACATTTTTGAAGTACCAACTTAAAGAAGAAAACAAGCTACATAGCTCACTTCATCAAACTAGAAACCAGAGCACTAGACTTGTGTTACTCTATTTTCACAAGAGGACTCGATATTTACATCTGGTTCATCCTACAATTCCAGAGTTGCATAGAATAACACTCAGAGCACTTCTAACCCTTTATCATCATATTTGCTCTGTTGTGTACTGCATTTACTACCTTTTAAGCAGTGTGTGTATCTGTATTAAAACACACATTGTCTCTTGTATTAAAATGAAGGATACAAGATATCCTTATTATCACATCTTCTTACATCTTTTTACTCCCACGGATGAGTGTGGAAGAGTTCCTTGTGTGACCTGGTAGCTTATACCCACGAAGAATAGTGGAATAGGTCATGTGACCTAGACAGTCTGTGTACTGTTGTTTTACCTCAATCCATGGTGTGGATCAATATCTTATTTATATAAACTACTTGTTGGTAGGTGATCACCAAGTAGAGTGGATTAAGTCTTGACTTGAGACTGAACCACTTGTTTTATCCATTATGTCTTTAAATTTTGTTTTTCTCTACTTTACTCTATATTTCAGAAAAACAGATTTTACTTTGATAGTTAGTCTTAGATAGAAGTTATAACTATTTTTCCCTATTAAATCAGCTTCAAAAGTTGTATCAATAACTCACATTGATATTACTTATAATTAATCAATCTTCTGAGAAGTTATTTGAATAGTTAAATTTTTATAACCATATTACCTTGATTAACTGGCATGTATTCATTTTTATTGTTGAATCTTTTTAAATGAAATTTTTATTGATACTCAATTCACCCCCCTCTTGAGTACTCTACTTTGACCAACATTTAGTATCAAAGGAGTTATTATTATTAAGGCTATGTTTTAAAATATTTTTAACTGTGATTTTAGTTGTACTTTAAAGATCTATAAATTTCTATTAGTTATAAATTTATAGCTCTTTAAAAGTATTTCTTTATTATTAATAATATACTAGAAGGTTCTTCTACTAACAGACCCCTATTATTTAATGGAACTAATTATGCCCAATGTAAAATTAAGATGAAAATGAATTTAGAAAGTATGGGTTTTGAAATTTGGTCTTCAATTGTAGATGAGTATAAGATTCCTGCTACTGCTAGAACTACTTGGGATGACCCAACTAAGACTACTTACAACAATAATTTCAAAGATATGAACTCCTTATATTGTTCTTTAGAAGATGAGGAATTTAACATAATTTCTACATGTAAAATAGCCCATGAAATTTGGGATACTTTATCTGTTTCACATGAGGGAACCACTAATATGAAAGAAATGAAACTTAATACTTATACTATTAAGTATGATAACTTTAAAATGAAGCCTGATGAGCCTATTTTTTATATATATCTCAGGTTCAACGAAATTGTAAACACAATTATCTCTCTCTAAATAGAAGTTACTTCTAAATAACAAATCATGAGGATTCTCAAGTGCTTACCTGGTAGATGGAGAGGAACATCTGTCTTTATTAGAGAGTCATGTGACATCAGAAACTTACATGTCAAAGAATTCATTAGGAAACTAATGATGAACAAAGAAGAGCTGAAAGTCAACAAAGAAGAGGAGGATAAACCAAAAAGAAAATCTGTGGAATTTAATACCACTACCTCTGTAGAAAGTTCCATCAGTGAACAATCATCACCCAACAGTGATGAGGAGATGGCTCAATTATCCAGAAGGTTTAATAAATTTTATAAAAGTAATAAATTCTTAAGAAAGCCTAACTTCAAATGAAGATACGATCAAAAAGGAATCTGTAATAAGGATTGGAAAAAATGACAAGTCTAATGAGATAGTATGTTATGAATGTAAGCGAAAGGGACATGTAAAAGCTGATTATACCAAGCTCAAGTATAAAAGGAAATATGAGGGAAAAGATAGAAAGTATAAAAATGCAATGAAAGAAAATTTGAGTTATTTTGAGGACAGTTCAAGTGACTCAGAGTCTTTACATGATGAACAAGATAACAAATCCGATATGTGTTTCATGATAAACACATCTGAGGTAATCTTGGAATCTGCTATACAAAAGTCCTATTATTCTAGAGATGAAAGTGATTCTGAAAATATGTCTAAAGAGAAAATGTTTGAGTATTGCAATATGATTTAAGAGACATGTAATGAACTAAAAGATAAATACAAGTCTTTAAAGTGACAGTATTCTCTTTCTTCAACTTCTAAATATGAACTTGTTGTAAAAAGAGAGAAAAATGTTCAATTACTCAAAGAAAACAGTGAATTAAAGCTGTCTAATGAGTAATTGAGAAAGGACCTTCAAAGTTTTACTAATGGTAAAGATATCTTAGTAAAAATTCTAGGTAAACAAATTGCCCCTAAATACACTACTGGTATTGGCTATCAACCTAGTGAAATAAATTTTGGAAAAACCAATTTTGTTTCTAAATCGAGAACATACAGGTTTATTCCTAGTTCAGGAAAACATTCTGCTAGTTCAAAATATGATACATCCTCTATTGTTTTGAGTTTTTATGGACCAAATAGAGTTTATTTCTCAAATATTTTACATAATTCTTATAGGAAACTTATGAGGTATTTGTGGGTTTCTAAATCCCTAGTTACTAATATTACTAGACCCAAACAAATATGGGTACTAAAGTCTGTTTTTATTTGACTATTTTATAGGAAAATTGTTTAAAGAGCTCCTATAAAAGCTTATGGTACTTGGACAGTGGGTGTTCAAGACACATGACAAGAAACTATTCATGTTTTAATAACCTAATAAAGATTTATGGTGGGCATGTCACTTTTGGTGACAATGGAAAAGGAAAAATCATCGGTCTAGGACAAATCGGTAACTCTAACTCAGTTTTAATTTCTAAAGTACTTTTTTTATGTACTGAAATATAATCTGATCAGTATTTCACAACAATGTGATGATAGATTTCATGTTAAATTTGAAAATTATGCTTGAAATTTTTTTTAATTCTAAAAAAAAATTAGTATTTTCTACATTAAGAAATGAAAATGTATATTTTGTTAACTTAGATTCTTTAGTTTCTCAAAATTATTCATGTTTAAGTGTATTTCATAAAGAGTCTTAGATTTTGCATAGAATACTAGGACACTACAATATTCACTCCCTTATAAAGCTAACTAGAAAAATTTTAGTCAAAGATCTACCCAAACTAGAGTTTCCAAATGATAAAGTGTATAATCCGTGTCAAAAGGGAAAGCAACACAAAATATCCTTGAAACCAAAGAAAGAAGTTTCACCTTCTCAACCTATAGAGTCGGTTCCTGTAGATTTGTTTGGACCATCTAGAGTTTCTAGTTTAAATGTAAAGCACTATGTTTATGTTCTTGTATATGACTTTTCTAGGTATACTTGGACCTTTTTCTTGGCTCACAAAAGTGAAGTATGCTCTCATTTCACCAAGTATGCTAAAACTGTATAAAATATTAGTGGTCTTAAAATTAAATATCTAAGAAGTGACTATTTTCATGAGTTTGAAAATCAAGAGTTTGAATCCTTTTTCTTATAAAATGGTTATAGTTATAATTTTTCTGACCTTAAAACACCTCAACAAAATGGAGTTGTAGAAAGAATAAATAGGACCTAGAAAGAAATTACTATAATCATGCTTAGTGAATATGACTTACCTATTTATTTTTGGGCTGAATCTGTAAATACAGCATGTTATATTATTAATAGAGTATTGATTAGACCTATTCTTAAAAGAACTTCATATGATTTGTGAAATAATAAAAAACCCAAAGTGAACTACTTAAAAGTCTTTGGTTGAAAATTATATATCCTTAATACCAAGGAAAATCTTGAGAAATTTTTATCTAAGAGTGATAAAGGAATATTTCTAGGATATTCAATCACTAGTAAATCCTAAAGAGTTTTTAACAAAAGAACTAAATGTGTAGAGGAATCTGTCCAGGTCAAGTTTGATGAGACAGATCCACATGAGCCTAATCCCTCTCTGGAGAATCTTGAGGATGATTTGTCAAATCTAGACATTAATGTTAGATCTTCTAACCATCATATGAAGGAATCTGTTAAAACTTTCAGTTCTAGAAAATCTCTAGAATCTAGCCATAATGAACCAGAACCAAGTGATGAACCTGAAATAATGATCCATTCCTTTCCTTGACCAACTAAAACCCTTAATAACCATCCCGTAGATGTTGTAGTTAGAGATCCAGATAGAGGAACGCAAACTAGATCTTATTTGAGAAATTAGGTTGAAAATCAAGCTTTCTTGTCACAAATTGAACCTAAAACATCAATGATCCTATCAATGATGAATTTTGGGTGATGGCTATGCAGTAAGAACTTAATTAGTTTTAAAGAAACAAAGTTTAGAAACTTTTTGATAGACCCAAATACATTTTTACCATAGGCTTCAAGTGGGTGTTTATAAATAAAGTAGATAATGGTGGTAACATAGTTAGAAACAAAGATAGATTGGTTGAACAAGGCTATATTAAAGAAGAAGGAATTGACTATGAGAAGACCTTTTCACCAGTATCTAGACTTGAATCCATTATAATCTTACTTACTTATGCAGAACATTTGAATTTCAAACAATATCAAATGGATGTCAGTAGTGCATTCCTAAATGTGTATATAGCTAAGGATGTTTTTGTTGAACAACCCCCTGGTTTCACAAATCCTCACTTTCCAAATCATGTTTTTAAATTATGAAAATCTTTGTATGTTTTAAAACAAGATTCAAAATCTTGGTATGATAGATTAAGTACTTTTCTAATTTCAAAAGGTTTTACAAAAGGTATAGTTGATCCTACTCTTTTCATAAAATGAATTTACAATGATGTTTTAGTAGTTTAAGTTTATGTAGACGATATTATTTTTGGATCTTTAAAGAAATATTTATGTATTGAGTTTTCTAAAATAATGAAAAATGAATTTGAAATGAATTTAATGGGTGAACTAAAATTATGTCTTGCCTGAATGGCCCAAAGGCCTTCATTTTTTATTGATTTTTTGATAACCCCACTTTCAAGGGATGAGGGGGAACCCTTAAAAGTCATTTAGGCTTAGAGATTACATGGCACGTAGGCTTAAGAGATTACATGACCTGAAGGTCTTATGGAATTCAACCAGACTATCACTACAAGGAACTACTCCTCCCCAACATCAGCATCGTGATGATAGCTCTCCACCTTTGCATGGTTGTCTGGCTAGGCTTCTTGTGCAAGCATAGGATGGTCCTGATGGCGTAGTTATACCCTATCATTCTTCCAAATCCATTTGGTTCTGCTCTGGTGAGTGCACTTGATCTGAATCCTCCTTTGGGGCTGCTTCTTTTTTGTAGAGTTTTTCTGGGGCAACTGCACTGATCATGTGACCCGAAGGTCTTAAGGAGTCCCGAAGGCCTTAATGGTGGCATAAAAGCCTTACTGGGCCGAAGGCCTGGGTGGACCGAAGGCCTTAAGGACTCCAATCCCAAACTAGTGGCCCAAGGTCAATAGTTTTGGCTTCTATGCTACTGAACAGTAACTGTTACAGTACTACTATAGTACCTAGAATTATGCCTTCGCCTGGTTTCAAACCTAGGTCTAGTGGATGAACTTAAAGAGTCCTCACTAACTAGGATGAGGCTCATGTGCTAAAATTATTTCTTGGATTTCAAATCTTTAAAAATAAATATGGTATTATTAAAAATCAAAGTAAATATACTAAAGATCTTCTAAAATGTTTTGGCTTAGAAAACACTAAAAGTAGTGATACTCCAATGAGTACTACTTGTAAGTTGGATCTTGATAAAGATAGAAAATCCATTGATCAAACCACTTATAGAGGAATGATTTGAAGCTTACTCTACTTAACTTCTAGACAACCTGATATTATGTTTAGTGTATGTATGTGTGCTCGCTTTCAAGCAAGCCCTAAAGAGTCTCATTTAAATGTTGTTAAAAGGATTTTTAAATACCTCAAACATACACCCAATCTAGGACTATTTTATCCTAGAGGAAAATCATTTGAGTTAGTTTTCTATTCTGATACTGATTTTGGTGGTTGTAAGTTAGATAGAAAAAACACCTCTAGAACATGTCACATTTTAGGCAAGTCTCTAGTTTCATGGTGTAATAAGAAACAAAACTCTATTGCATTATCTACTACCAAAGCTAAACACATAGTTGTTGGTAGTTGTTGTGCACAAATTTTTTGGATGAAACACGCATTACTAGACTATGGATATCAATTCATACATGTACCTATAAATTGTGACAATACAAGTGCTATTAACATTTCAAAGAATCTGGTTTCACACTCCAGGATAAAACATATTGACGTAAAATGTTACTTTTTGAGAGACCATTATAAGAACTCAAACCTTCTTTTCAGGTATGTCTTTCATTTTTGGTTGTTTTTTAGGAAAAGAGGAGAATCTGGAAATTTAAGGAGTACACTCCGTATACTTTGGATTACACGCCTTGTACCCGGTTGTCATGGGAGACCGTGTATTAACCCTGTAACGGACGAGTACATGGTTGTGTGGGGTGACCTGGAGACTGCCTAAAGCAGAGGCCAGTTAAAACAAGTACATGTCATGTACCCTTGAAGAACACATCATGTACTCTCTTTTTATTTCATTAAATGGGTCGGGGTCGTGTCTCATTCACAAAAAGATCTTCTTCTAGGTCCGCCTCATCTAGGAGTGAATGAGACTGCCGATTATTCTCTGAGACCCTAAATCATTGTCCATTCTATGAATTGAACTTTTTCAGTTGTGTTGGAATCGTATCAGTGGGTTCTTCCTTCTTCTAGAGATTTGTTCCTTTATTTCTCCTCTTTCATGAGATATCCTCAGCTGAATGTTTTTAGAATTTTTGTAGATCTACGGCATTCTAGGGCGATTCAAGGACCGATGCCGGAGTATATCGATCTTACTACATTGAGGTAGGTGGCTTGTGCCTTTCTGTAGTTATTCTTTGAGTTATATGTGAAAAAGTGCCCAATACCCTTATTTGGGGTATTGGGTGTTTATGGTTTTTAGCCATGTTATTGTATGTTAAGCCTTGTGTGCTTGATTAGAGGATTTAGGATTGTAAATAGGGTGATTTACCTTGATATGGATGTGTTGCCCATGTTTTCTTGATTTTGACTGTTTGGTCTAGCTTTGCTTGTTAAGATGCTTTGTTTTCCATGCCTAGTATTGTTAGGATGAAGTGAATTTATCTGACATGCTGTGAGATACTGTAGATTGTTTATCCAAGTAGTTCTTGAGGTTTACTTTGGCTTCCATATACCATTTGTGCATGATTGACTTACACAGGGTTGTGGTAACCTGGTGTAGTAGACCATAGGGGGAATGGACGCTGAGGGATTCCCCAGAGTGTTTGTTTACTTTTACATTGCGAGACCATAGGGGGGATGGAATTTGTGCTCCCTTAGAGTATATGTAGTTCTTCATTTCAAGACCACATGGGGAATTGGATGTTGAGTGCTTCCTCATAGTGTATATAGTTATCAATACAAGATCAAAGGGGGAATTGATAGTGAGTGCTTCCTCAGAGATTCTGTGCTAAAATTGAACCAGAGGGGTTAGATTGTGAGTACTTCCCAGAGGGTTTCTTGTGTTTGATTGGTTGAACCAGTGGGGTTAGGCTGTGAGTACTTCATAGAGGGTTACTTATGATTGTTGGTTTCTTAAATAATAAATTAAAATGGATGTAATTGGAACTGTAGGATTGTTACTTTTGAGTACTTCCTTGTGTATTGCTTCATTTCGCATATTGTATACCATATATATTCATTGAATATTAGGCATAGATCTTTGGGTGGTTGCCTATCAAGATTCGTCTCACACCCTATTTGGGTCATGATTTTGGGCCCAAATAGATTATATTGTTGAAGGTATAGATAAGGGCAAGCGCCATTCTACTTCAGGTACTTGATTTCTGTGGAGATGGAGAGCATGGGACCAATATGTGGTTTGCGATGTTATTGGAGTTTATTTGTTTTCTTTGTACTTTGCTTTAGTACTGTATTCCAGCATTGTGACTTGTTTTGCTGCTTTCCTAGAAATATGTATCATTCATCATTTATATATGTGCCCCAATTATTTATTTCTTATGTCTTCCACTATTTACTGTTTTATGGTATTATCATTGTTTCTACTATTGTTATCTCTTTATTTCTGTTGCATTACTCTTCCAATGAGAGCATAGTTTTCCCACTATCACACCCAAAGCCCTCACTTATAGTCGGTATCCTCTAGTATTTGGGGAAATGCGCTTGAGGCCATGTGACCAACTGGGTACGGGGCACCTCTGGGCGGCTCCTAGAACCGGGACGTTACAAAGTGGTATCAAATGGATTCTTTTCTTCTTGACTTACTGTTTGGATCCTATAGTCAGGAGTAGGAAGGAATAGGCACTTGGTAATAAGTTGTGCATGGGAGTAGCTAACTTGTGTACAGGGAAAATCTAATTTACCTCATATATTGTGATTTTACTGGTTTTTTAATTATTACAGTTGATTTGATTTCATTATTGGGTGATTCACATGTTTTGTGCTATTATTGTTGATATTATTGAGGTTCTATTTTTTTTGCAACCTGGTGAGATGAGGGTATTCCATCTCATGCATTATATAGGCACTTTCTAGAGATCACATGTCATGCATTCTTTCCATTCCATTTAGGGTGCATTATTGATTACATGTTGTTGTGATAGATGTTGTGCTAGATATGCATGTTGTTGTGATAAATGCCTTGATAGGATACCTACTGTTTGATTGGGTATTTCTAATGTTTAAATTTCACTTGAATGAATGCTAAACTTTGGTCCCTGAGGTGTTATGGGCCCTCATGGACTAGAATTTGGTGGATCATTGCATTGTTGTGTTTTTTTATGACATGTATAAGATGTAAATCTTTGATTCGCATGGAGTATGGGGCCCCATGGATCAGAATTTGGCACTTTAATGTTCGTTTCAATGTTTCTATGGGTTCTGGAGTAGTTTCTGAGACTTACTATCCGGAAAAACCCAGAATACATGGCATGTAATGATTAATACACGCCATGTGTACTTCTATTCAGGGAGGAACAACTTTTTTTAAGTACATGTCGTGTTCTGTATGTACATGTCGTATAATCCTTAACCATGTGACTGGCAGTGTGGGCAGAGACATGGGGTTGGGAAATCTTTGGTGGAACACGCCGTGTACCAGAATTACACACCGTGTGTATAGACCATGTGTACATCCATGTAACCAACAACATGGGTGGATAATGGGTAGTTAGTACACATCATGTCTAGCAAAAGCACGTCATGTAGAGTCAGCCATGTAACCGACCATGTGACTAACAAAACGGGTTGATGAATTTTGTCTAGTATATGCCATGTTTGGAACAAACACGCCATGTAGTCTTGTTCTAGGGGAACTGTGTGGGTTAGTTGTGTAGAAGAACTCGGGAAGGGGAACAAAATTCAAGTACACGCCGTGTCTTGGAGAAACACGTCGTGTGTATGGGGTGTTACATGACCAGAGTTGGTAGGAGTACATGCCCATATGGAGGATTAAAGGAATACATCATGTAGGGGTTATACACGCTGTGTATCCCTATTTTAAAAATCATGAACGATTTCTTTATCTTATTACCTTCTTATACTTATAAGTTTCAGTCCTTAATATTCTTGAACTAAGTGTGCACTTGACCTTGTAGAGTCATGATAATGCAGCATCCTTTAGTTGTACGCTAGTTACAGGGCAGTGATCAGACACCAGACATGGTTGATCAAGAACTGCCAGCAGATCCTCTTGTAGTGTCAGTCTTGGCACTAGCCGTTATTCCTGATGCAGGTGCCGATGCACATTTCTAAGAGGTCTTCATGAGGTTCATTTAGACCTTCTGAGGAGTATTGCATCCTGCCCCTTCTATGTCATAGATGACATGGGTTTTCCAGCAGCAGCATCCTCCCACCTTCATAGGGAACGGAGGACCTCAGGCTGCAGATTCATGGTTAGAAGTCATGTTATCTATCTTCAAGCATCTGAATACACCTCTAGAGAGTAGGGTGAATATCACTACGTATATGTTTTGGGACTCTACCAAGATATGGTGGGATGTGATCTCATAGGCGGGATGCCAGCAGGTCATGGATTGGGATGAGTTTCAGCATGCCTTCTATGACTACTTCTACCCAGATACGTTGAGGGGCGATCAAGCCCGAGGGTTCATGAGTCTGAAACAGGGTACTCTTTCCATCATGGAGTACTCTTCTCGATTCACAGAGCTATAGTGCTTCACACCCATTCCATGGAGAGATGAGATATTCCTAGCGAGGAAGTTTGAGGATGTTCTCCAGCACGACATTCGATCTCAGGTGAACATCTTCAGGTTCACTTCCATCACCTCTATAGTCAACTAAGTGCTGATCATAGAGCACAATCTGAGGGATTCTTGAGTTGTTAGCTAGGGCGGTTTGGAATCCGGAGTTGGTACTCCTCAGACTGATAGCAAGAAGTGCCATAGGGAGTCTACACGCGGAGATCATAGTAGACGGGATAATTCTTCTGGTAGTCAGGTGGTGTGCTACCACTGCGGGAAGAATGAGAATATAAGGCCACAGTGCCTGAGAGACCTAGTGGAGTGAGATCTTATGGAAAGATGAGTCATCTTCAATGTTTTTTTTCAGTTTTTCTCACCAACATCTAGTGATAGAGGTTCTTCTATGACTCCACGTTCAGAAGCAGCTCCACCAGCTTCTTATCTGTCTGGGAATTGGATTTCTTCCACCCGTTTAGGATGAGGTAGAGGTCGCAGTCATGGTAGTTAGTCACCAGGATTTCAGTGACAATAGGGTAGATCAGCTCAGGGTGGTTAGGTAGGGTCACAGGGTCACGATACAGGCCAAACTTTTGTAGTGGAGCAGACCTAGCAAGAACAGGATCCCAGACCCTCTACAGTTCGAGGTACGATCCTAGTCACCTCGGTTATATCTTATGCACTTTTCGATATAGGGGATTCCCATAATTTCATATATTTTGTTGTTGTGGAGAGCCTTGGGCTCTATATCTTTTCTTATGATAATGTCTTGATGTTGGACACTCCTTTGGGGACAAAAACATCTAGTGTACGACAGTGCAAGGAGTGCCCTCTAGAGGTTGGTGGGTTTCACTTCTTATGGGACCTCTATGTCTTAGAGATGACGGACTATGATGTCATTCTCAGGATGGACTAGTTAGTTACCTTCCAGGCAGTTGTCGATTGTTATCGTCGTAGGGTGAGTTTCACATCACTAGAGGGCGGTTTGTTTTTATACAAAGGCAAATGGGATGTCCATGCGAGCAGAGCAAGACCCAAGCATCATGGGTTGGGAGGAGTTACAGTCTAGATTTCCAGTCTATATTTGGATGACCAGGGGACATCACAGTTGGACTTTCCTCCAGTGGTCGATCGTTTTAAGGATGTCTTTCCAGAGGACTTTTCAGGTCTACCTCTAGAGCGAGAGGTAGACTTTTCTATTGAGCTTATGTCAGGAGCAGCACTAGTGTCCATTACTCCTTATAGGATGGCTACACCAGAGTTACAAGATCTTAAGAAGCATTTAGAGGAGTTATAGGCAAAGGGTTTCATCTAACCCAGTTCTTCTTCTTGGGGTTCGCCTGTCCTGTTTGCGAAGAATACGAATAGTACCCTCAGACTTTGTGTGGATTATCGAAAGCTGAATCAGTTGACAGTCAAGAACTAATATCCCTTGCTGAGGATTGATGATCTCTTTGATCATCTTTGAGGATCCTGGGTGTTCTCGAAGATTTAATTAAGATATGGTTATCATCAGTTGCGTGTTAGACCATCAGATATACCTCTTACAACCTTTTGGAGGACATATGGTCTATAAGAATATGTGGTTATGCCATTCGGTCTCACGAACGTGCCTGTGGTTTTCATGGAACTGATGAACCAAGTGTTCCATCCATACCTGGATTTCTTCACGGTAGTCTTCATGTAAGATATCTTGGTGTACTCTCACACTCGACGTAGCCATGCTACCTATCTTGAGATCATTTTGAGTAAACTAATAGAGCATCAGTTATATGCTAAGCTCTAAAAATACCACTTTTGGATGGACTAGATTCACTTCTTGGGTCATGTTATCTCAGAGACAGGAGTGTCAGTAGACCTAGAGAAAGTGAGAGCAGTAGTTTCCTAGGAGAATTTGAAGAACGACTTTGAGGTATGGAGTTTTCTAGGGCTTTTTGGATACTATAGACACTTCATACAGGACTTTTCACACTTAGCAGTGCCACTAACGGGTCTGACTAAGAAGGGTGAGAAGTTTTTATGGACAGATTCTTGTGAGTCGGCCATCCAGGAGCTGAAAGGGAGGTTAACTTCAATGATAATACTAGTATTTCCAGAGCCAGGCAAGTTTTATACAGTTTACTATGATGCATCAGGTATCAGTATGAGAATAGTGCTTATGCAAGGGGAAGGATTTGTTGCATTCGGGTCTCGGCAGTTGAGGCCACATGAGAGGAATTACCCGATGCACGATCTTGAGTTGGCTGCAGTTGTTCATGCTTTGCACTGTTGGAGACATTATCTATTGGGAGAGCATTTTTTGGTTTTCACCGACCACAAAAGTCTCAAGTATATCTTCACTCAGCATGATCTAAATTTGAGATAGCGAAGGTGGGTTGAGTACCTTCAGTCCTTTGACTTTGAGCTTGCCTATATGCTCGGTAAAGGCAATGTGGTAGCTGATGCATTGAGCAGGAGGACTCGGATACAGGCAGTTTAGGAGGCTGGTAGTGAGTGGCAGATTATGGATTTGTTCTCGAAGATGTATTTGGAGGTGCAAGATAGACAGGGGTAAACATTCATTTCTTCTGTAGTTGTTACCTCTACTCTACTTGATCGAGTGCGAATGAGGTATCTATCAGATTCAGAAGGCCTAGTCCTATAGGAAAGTGTGTCGGGAGAGGACCCTATTCCTAGATGGACCATAGGTGAGGATGAGATCTTGCATTTTCAGAGGTGCATATGGGTGTCAACAAACATACGTGAGGAGCTGATGCGGGACTTTTATTCCTCAGTTTGGGAAGTTCATCCTAGTGTCACCAAGATATATCGTGATCTACAACATCAGTATTGGTGTTCAAGTATGAATAGATATGTTTCTGGTTTTGTGATGAGGTTTTTCACCTGTCAGCTGGTGAAGGTGGAGAATTAGCGACCAACAGGGATTTTGCAGTAGTTACCCATTCCTAAGTGGAAGTGAAACGATGTCACAATGGACTTCGTGACAGTTTTACTGAGGTCTCCTTGAGGGAATGATGCAGTTTGGGTTGTCATTGACAGACTCATGAAGGTTGTGCACTTATTTCCAATCAAGGAGACCTTCAGTGTAGATGAGCTGGGAAGGTTGTACATTTAGGAGATTGTACGCCTACATATGGGGTTCCGCGCTCCATTTTTTCAGGCAGAGATGCTCGTTTTACTTCTTGGGTCTGGCAGGGACTACAGAAGGCTTTGGGTACACAGGTACTTCTGAGTACATCTTATCATCCCCAGATAGATGGTCAGTCCAAGCGTACGATTCAGGTGTTGGAGGACATGCTTCGAGCATGCATCCTATATTTTAGAGGTTTTTGGGAGAAGCACATGCCTCTTGTGGGGTTTTCCTACAATAATAGTTTTCAAGTGACTATTCAGATGGCACCTTATGAGGATTTACAATAGGCTATGTCGATCACCCTTATGTTGGATAGAGGCAGGAGAGGCAACTATGCTGGGACCACATCTTGTTCAGGAGACCACAGAGTAAATAGAGTTGATTCGGAAGAGGATGGCTACTACACAGCCATGACAGAAGTCTTATGTTGACTGACGATGATGACCTCTGGAGTTTGAGGTCATCGATCAGGTTTTCCTATGTGTCACACCGAGGTTGGGACACAGAAGGATTAAGAGATAGGTAAAGCTTTCGTCGAGATATGTTGGACCGTTTTAGGTTTTGGAGAGAGTCGGATCGGTTGCCTATTGGTTGTAGTTACCTCAGAGGTACCGGGCTATGCACGACGTCTTCCACATTTCTCAGCTCCAACGTTACTTCTCAAACTCGTCTCATGTCTTTCAACCCAAGGAGGTTGAACTAGAGGTGGACGCATCATTTGAGGAGCATTCTATCCGGATTGTTGATCACAGTGTGAAGCTTCTCTGTGGCCGGTCTATTCCTCTGGTATGAGTGTTATGGCAGCATGGGCGAGTATAGGACGAGACTTGGGAGAGGGAGGCTGATGTACGATCGCAGTGGTCGGAGCTATTCAAGGTTTCTACTTCTACACTGCCTTACTAGGGAAATTTGGGGATAAATTTCTTTAAGGGGAGAATTTTTTAAGAACCTAGGCCTTCTTTTCAGGTATGTCTTTCATTTTCGGTTGTTTTTTAGGAAAAGAGAAGAATTTGTAAATTTAAGGAGTACACGCCGTGTACTTTGGAGTATACATTGTGTACCTGGTTTCCATGGGTGATCGTGTACTGACCGTGTAACGGATGAGTACATGGTCATGTGGGGTGACCTGGAGACCACCTAAAGTTGAGGCTGGTTAAAGAAATTACACATCATGTACCCTTAAAGAACACGTCATGTAATTTATTTTTATTTCATTAAATGGATCGGGGTCGCGTCTCATTCACAAAAAGATCTTCTTCTAGGTCTGCCTCATCCAGGAGCAAACGAGACTCTTGATTCTTCTCCAAGACCCTCACTCGTCATCTATTCTCCAAATTGAACTCCTTCAGTTGCGTTGGAATCGCATCGGTGATTTCTTCCTTCTTCTAGAGCCTCGTTCCTTGATTTCTCCTCTTTCGTGAGATATCCTTAGTTGAACATTTTTAACGTTTTTGTAGATCTACGGCGTTTTAGGTCAATTCAAGGTCTAACACCATAGTATATCGATATTACAATGTCAAGGTACATGGTTTATGTCTTTCTGTAATTAGTCTTTGAGTTATATGTGCAAAAGTTCCCAATACCCTTGTTTAGGGTATTGCGTGTTTATGGTTTTTAGCCCTTTTATTGTATGTTATGCCTTGTGCGTGTGAGTAGAGGATTTATGATTGTAAATAGGTTTATTTACCTTGCTATGGATGTGTTTCCCATGTTTGCTTGATATTAACCATTTGGTATAGCTTTTCCTGTTAGGCTACTTTATTTTCCATGCCTAGTATTGTTAGGATATAGTGAATCTATCTTACATGTTGTGAGATACTATAGACTATTTAGCCAAGTATTTCTTGAGGTTTACATTGGTTGTCATATACTGTTTGTGCACGATTGACTTACACAGGGCTGTGGGAACCTGGTGTAGTAGACCATAGGGGTAATAGACACTGAGGGCTTCCCCAGAGTGTCTGTTTACTTTTACATTGCAAGACCATAGGGGGGTGAACTTTGTGCTCTCTCGGAGTGTTTGTAGTTCCTCATTGCAAGACCATAGGGGGAATTTTATTTTGAGTGATTCCTCAGAATGTCTATAGTTACCGATATGAGACCACAGGGGGAATTTATGATGAGTGCTTCCTCAGAGAGTTTGTGCTAAAGCTAAACCAGAGGGGTTAGACTGTGATTACTTCCCAGAGGGTTGCTTGTTTTGATTGGTTGAACCAGAGGGGTTAGGCTATGAGTACTTCTCAGAGGGTTACTTATGATTTTTGTTTTCTTAACTAATAAATGAAAATGGATATAATTGGAACTATGGGATTTTTTACTTTTGAGTACTTCCTTGTTTATTGCTTCATTTTTCATATTGCCTGCCATATATATTCACTGACTGTTAGGCATAGATCTTTGGGTGGTTGCCTACTGGGATTCATCTCATGCCCTGTTTGGGTCATGCTTTTGGGCCCAAATATATTATATTGTTGCAGGTCTAGATAAGGGCAAGCACCCTTCTACTTCAGGTACTTGATTGTTTTAGAGCTGGAGAGCATGGGACCAAGTTGAGGATTGTGATGTTGTTGGAGTTTATTTGTATTCTTTGTACTTTGGTTTAGTACCGTATTTCAGCATTGTGACTTCTTTGGCTATTTTCCTTGACATATGTATCAGGCATCATTTATATATGTGCCCCAGTTGTTTATTTCTTCTGTCTTCCACTGTTTATTGTTGTATGGTATTATCACTATTTCCACTATTATTATCTATTTATTTTTGTTGCGTTACTCTACCAATGAGGGCATTATTTTCCCACTATCACACCCAAGGCCCTCACTAATAGTTGGTAGCATCTAGCGTTTGGGGAAATGTGTTTGAGGCCATGTGACCAACTGGGTACGGGGCACCTCTGGGCGGCTCCCCGAACTGGGATGTTACAAACATTATCAAAAAGGTGATATCAATTTGGAATTCATTGGAACTGAATATTAGCTTGCTGATATATTCACTAAACTATTAAATTATAAAAGGATAAATTACATCATACTTGAATTAGGGATGATAAGTCTTAAGTGAAAGGCTTTCGGTCTGAACCTACTATTTCATGATTTACGGTTTCACAAGTTACTGTCTCGTGCTTACTGTTTCATAGTTTACGGTTTCATGTTTCACAGTTTCACATTTTACTGTTTTGGAATTACTGTTTCACTTTTATGATTTCACAAGTCACTATTTTACACTTGTTGTCTCAACATTACGGTCGCACTGTTTGTTGTCTCACCATAATAATGACATTATAATGACCAGTTTTGGTCTCATAGTAAAGACCTATATGTTTTTTATTATTTATTTATTTCATGTATCATTCTATCAAATATTTTACTTTAACGTGATTTTTGTTTACGATGTTTGGACTTTCTAAATGATAAAAAAGTTGATATTTTTCAATTCTCTCTTCACTCGAGGTTTCCTCTCTCAAAACTGAAGCCCTTACCTTCCAAATATCTTGCTCTCCTTTAACTCTTTCTCCTTCTTGAACCTGATGCTTTATGCCTAGAATGAATCAACCCTCTTAGTCGACTCCTGAGAAGTGAAGGTCTCATAAGAAAGCAAGAAAGGTACCGCTAATAGCACCTGAAAGACCATTGAATCCTGGTCTTGTAAATAGAATAGTTGTGCCTGAATAGAAAGTATGTATGAAGTGGCTACTGTCAAGGTTTCTATTTAAGTTTATTAAGAATCTCATTAGTCCAAGGAAAGGATATTTTTCTACTCTTAAGTATCAAGATTTATTCTTGATACGTCTTATAAAAAATGGGCACAAGATTAATCTATGTAAGTATATTATACTTCACATGTGTGAATTGATCAAGACAAATTTGAAGTCTACCTCCTTGTTCTATTCAAGGTTAATCTCTATAATGTTGTGTGTTAAAGGAGTAGTTGTCCCAAATAGAGAATTCATTGAAGGTTATGAGTTTTGTATCTCAAAGGATATAATCAGAAGGATCAAGATAAGATGGAATCCTTGGAAAAGTATTGGGTGGGGGACAATGAAAGGTTGTATGAAAAAATCAATCCCATTGAAAATCCCTCAAGGCCTAAGGACAAGCATGACCCAGACCTAGAATCTGATGAGTTGGTGGACTACTCAAGTTAAGAATCATAGGATGTGTAAGCTATATATGTAGACAGAATTGTCTTAGAAGAAGAAGACAGTGGCTTGCCTGAACAACAAGTTGGTGAATAACAAGTTGGTGAAGAAATAATTGATGAAGGCTTTGTTGATAAAGAAGGACTTGTTTCTTGTCTGGAAGATCAAGATGTTCCTAAGGAACATCTAGAAGAACTTATTGTTGAGAAAGGTCTTGTAGTTGTGGAAAGTTCTGAAGAAAAAGTTGAGCCCGAATTAATCTTGTCAGCTGAAGAAAGAATGGACCAAGCCTTTCGGCAAGCTAGAACAGAGATGGGTGAGCCTGACATTGATGCAAGTCTGGAAATAGAGCAAGAGACTAGGTCTCTCACTCTTAGAGTTGATGCACAAATTGAGGGGGATAAAAAACTCATTTTGGAAAGTACTCAAGTACAAAGTTCTGTTGAGACAAGTCCTATGGACAATGTGTATAAATTCCCTAGTTATTTTGATGTCTCGGACTCTCAAGTAGATTCAATGAGAAGAATCGATCTTACAACAACTTTTCAATTGAAATATTTTTCTATGCCAGAAGTGATACCTGCTAAGGATCCCGAAGCTATTGTGTTTTTTGAACCAGAGATTTCACAAGAATCTCCAAGCTCTATAAGCCATGAGGACTTAAAGGTGTTTGTCGAAAATATGTTGGCTGGATTTGAGAAGCTTTTGGAAGCTCAAACTCTTACTATAACTCTTCTAAGTGAATGGGATGCTAGTATAATTTTGGAAAAACTTATTTGGAAAACTCAACCTTGGATTTTTCATGAAATTCAAAAAGTAATAATTGAAAATCAGCAACTAAGAGAGGAAGTAAAATCTTTAAAGTCTTTGGTGGAGGAACTGAAGAATGAGTTTGAAACTGTTGAACCCCTTGTTGCTCGATTCATCATAGAAGATATTGAAAATATATATAAAAAGGTTGGATCACTGATCCGACCAAATCTGGTCTCTATTGTTGAGAAAATAATATCAAACAATGACAAGTTGGCAGAATAAAATCAAAAATTGACATCCTCAATTGATTCCTTGCCTGGTATTTTCAAGGACTCTATTGAAATTGTTGTCACGAGTCTTCCTGCACCATCTGCAGCCATCTTGGTTCCTTCCTTCTCAGTTAAGCCTGATCAATCATCTCAGTTGTCAGAAAGTGTAGTTTTAAGAAAGGTTATTCAAGAAGAGCTTAAATCTTTGAAAAGTCCATCTATTCATGAAAGCCTCTCTAAAATTGTTCAAAATGGTGAACATGTCCAAGACATGGTTCAACTGTACTCTAAGGAAGCTTCTACAGCCTATGATGATATTACAAAGAAAGTGGATTTCTATTTCAAAAGGATTTATACAAATCATGAATTGACAAGTCATTTCAAGTATCTTACAGAGAATTTGAAACTGCCTCCTGTGACTCAAGCATTTAAGGAACAAGTGCAGAATATGAAAGAGTTCACACCTACCTTGAAGAAGTTTAATAAAAATAAAGATGATTTTGAAAAGGCTATACAATATGGAGGTGAGTTCATCACTGATTTCATCAATTTACTGAAGCCCTATCTCCATGTGCAAAGCACTGCTATAGTGGCTCATGCAACTGCTCCCTTGAGTCCTGGTTCCACTTCTTCTTCATCTGCCTTTGATCCTACTACCATATCTATCTCTCGGGCTCTAATCCAGATCAGAACTGTCATTCTTGAGAAATACTTTTCTCATTCTTAGACTAAACCCACTCTTGCACCTTCTGTTTTTGAATGTGTGCTTATTCATTCTCTCACCATTGGATCACTATCAGCTACCACCTCCTCTTCTGATCATGTGGCCTATCCTGCTGATTCTGCCAAGGGCAAAGAGAAGTCTACTGCCTCTAAAGAGAAGTGAAGGGTCTCTATTTGATAGGAATGTTCTCTATTCTATTTTTTCCCTATGTTTGTATTGGCTTATATCCTATTTTTCAATGGAATGTGCCTTGTTTTTGTTTGAGTTTATCCTTAAATTTATTCACTTCTCATTTTGTGCTTCTTATTTTCTTTTTGATAATCCCAAAAGGGGGAGAAATAATAAAGGATTTATTCATTTTTTTTTCTTTATTTATTTTTTGATAGTTCATACATGCCATGATTTGTGATCATCAAAAAGTGGGAGATTGTTGGACTCCTCCTATCTGACCATGTTTTAATGTTCACAAATTATGAAAATTATGATAATCATGTTTAAATCATGTTTGAATTTTGTTGGTCTTCTTATGATTCCATGCTTACTGGTTATAATTCAGAATCTCACAAGTTATTCTTAATCTTGTTCTATTATGTTTTATTATACCAATAATTAATTTTAATCTATTCTATGAATATTACTGCTTAATATTGTTTATAGATATTTGGATAAGTCTGAGAAACCATAAGTCTGACACCAATTCTGGATTTTAGCAAAGTCTCAGTCACCGTGACCCAAACACTTTAATGCTGATACCGTGACCCTGACTTCGTGACCCTGACACTGTGAATCAAGCATTGTTCAAGGTTTTAACAAAGGACTAGACACCGCTACCAAAGACACCATGATCCTAACACCACATTTGTGCTACCGGTTCCAGATTTCAATGCAACTGTGGCACCGTGACTGTCTCACCAATCAAAGGAAAACGAGAAGACACCGTTTCCAAGTGACACTGTTTCAAGAAAAGTCGTGACATTGTTCTTTAATCTTTTTTTTGTTTTTAATTTAATTTCTAACAGTCATATTCAAGTTATTAAATGGAACTGACATCATTAATGTTTCTTTGTAAACATGTAACCTGATAGTACAAGGTACGAGGTGCCGAAGACATGCATCCTGTCAGCTTCAACATGTGCACCCTTAATTAAAAAGAAGATGATCGTAGCTAAAAAGGAGTAGAAGTGAGCATTTGAGAAGTGAAATCATGCATGAAACAATATACTACTGAAGAACACACGAAGCACTCTCGATCCCTAAAGGTTGAACTACCGTAGATCAGATCCTCAAACATCTTCGCAGTACCAACTTAAAGAAGAACACGAGCTGCATAGCTCACTTCATCGAACTGGAAACCAGAGCACCAGACTTGCGATACTCTTTTTTCAAAAGAGGACTCTATATTTGCATCTACTTCATCCTACAAGTCTAGATCTGCATAGAATAACACTCAGAGCACTTATAACCCTTTCTCGCCATATTTTCTCTATTGTGTACTACATTTACTACCTTTTGAGCAGTGTGTGTATCTGTATTAAAACGCACACTGTCTCTTGTATTAAATTGAAGGGTACAATATATCCTTCCTCTCACATCTTATTACATATGTTTACTCCCATAGATAAGTGTGGAAGAGGTCCTTGTGTGACCTGGTAGCTTATACCCATGAAGAACAGTGGAAGAGGTCGTGTGACCTGGACAGTCTGTGTACTGTTTTTTTTTTACCCCAATCCAGGGTGTGGATCAATCTTCTATCTATATAAATTGCTTGGTGGAAGGTGATCACCAAGTGGAGTGAATTAAGTCTCGGCTTAAGACTGAACCACTTGTTTTATGTGTTGTGTCTTTTAATTTGGTTTTTCTCTACTTTACTTTATATTTCAAAAAATCATATTTTACTTTGATAGTTAGTCTTGGATAGAAGTTATAACTGTTTTGCCCTATTAAAGTAGCTTCAAAAGTTGTATCAATAACTCACATTGATATTACTGAGAATTAATTAATCTTTTGAGAAATTATTTAAATAGTAAAACTTTTATAACCTTATTACCTTGATTAACTGGATTATATTCATTTTTATTAGGGAATCTTTTTAAGTGAACTTTTTAACGAAATTTTTTATAGATACTCAATTCACCCCCTCTTGAGTACTCTACTCCGACCAACACATGTAATATTCTGGATGTTCACTAATAACATATAACTCCAATTCCAGACAACCATACTTATCTTACATGTTTATCCCCACATGTATATAAGTAAACCAATCATGAAAACTGAGGAAACAAACGCTCCCAAACAATGAAATTGAACCTCTTAAACCATCAAAAAGGTCACGAATGAACTTAATAAGGTTATAATAAATCAATTAAATATAGAATAGGTTCTATAAATATTAACTAATGAATGTAATTTGGTTGTACAGGACATTAAGATCAAGTGAAGGACACCATCGGACATAAGGTAAGAGATTCTACCCGAACCTCCATTATTCATTTGGGTTGCTCTATCTCTCTTTTTACCCGAATGAAGTTATCTTTTATTTTTACGTACATATTCTAAATTATTTTTATATGATCCAAACTCATGTATCAAGGTCTATTCATTATTCTCTTTTGGGGGTATACATGTTTTTAAGTGGTTCCCTCCTCAATATTTCTCGATAAGTAAACTCAGTTAAGGGAACTTCCCGAATTCTTACCCAATTTCAAGTGCACTCTATAATATGTTTTAAGACACCTTTATTTTTATAAAATCAATATTTTTATTATGAAAACCTTCTCGGTTAACTTATGGTTTTATATAAAATATTATTCCATTTTTCTACTTTAAGTGATCTTTGATATTTTCCTTAAACCGCATTAAAATGTTTTAATTCTAAAGTTTCTTAAATGATATTTTTGCATGTTATCACTTCAAACTGACATCACTTAAAATGATATATGCATATTTTTACCTTATTAATCTCCATGAATGATCTAATTCTTTTTCTTCATGGACACTTTTATGATACGCCCATTTGTTATGCTTTATGACAAGAATATGATACCCAATTCTTTCCACAGGTAGCCCTTATGTTTATGTATGATTGATTTTGTATGATTATGTACGTGGAAAGAATATTCATGAACATGTTATGATTGGTGTGCCCAGATAGCACTCTAATGCATTGGTTAAATTTGAGTCTCATGAGATGTTATGAGCAACGGTCTTGGTGGTTAGTCTGGACTCGTGCTACCATGTGTAATGGTCTTGGTAGTTAACCTTGATTTGTGATCTTCTATGTGAAACAAGACTTGACTCATTTTAAAGTAATGTTTTATTTTGCTACCACATTACTATGACTCCATGTTTATATGTTATGATTTCATTTTTTTCCATGCCTTTTTATATCATTATGCCATGCCTTCTAATCCATATGCTAAAGCTTTTTTCTTATGTTTATTCCCTTACTGGGATTTTAGCTCATCACTTTGTTCATGTTATCCTCAGGTTATCCTATGAATTTGTATGAGCACAATTGAATTTATGATCTCTTTATGAAGACTAAATAAAGAAATGTTTTACTTAGTCCCGTGTTTTAAGTTTTATGTACCTAGTCTTCCAAGACACTAGACTTTACAATCCTTGGCTTATAATATGATGCTTTATTATGCTTAAAGTCATGTGATGATATATGTAAAAGGATAGGGTCTCTATAACATAATTATGAGTCAAGGATTACTTCCAATACTATTTCAAATGAAGGAGCATGAGTCAAGGCTAACTGCAAAGACCATTGCACATGGCGAACCAAATCCTGTAAAGGAATCAGGTTTACTCTTTGTCCCAACATGACGTCTCATGAGACTAAATATTACCCAATGCATTGGAGCTCTATCTGGGCCCACCCATCATAACATGTTTATGAATATATGTTCTACATGAGGAATCATACATAAGGAATAAACATAAGGGTTACCCATGGAAAGAAATGAGTATCGTAATCATGTCATAAGGCATGACAAATGGGCATATCATAAAGGTGTCTATGAAAGAATGGATTTAAATCATACATGAACATTCATGAGGCAAAATGGGAATAAAAAATGATAAGTGATGTCAAACTGAAGTGAAAACATGTAAAAAGAGTGTTTAAGAAACTTCATAAATGAAACATTTTAGTGCAGTTTAAAGAAAATATTAAAGAGCATTGAAAGCAAAAAAGACACAATCTTTTATATAAAACCAAAAATGAACCAAGATAGTTTTTCATGATGGAATTATTGATTTTATAAAAATAATGGTGGCTTAAAATGGATTATGGAGTGCACTTGAAAATGGGTAATGAATTGAGAAATTCTATTTAATCGGGTTTGCTTATTGGGAGGAATTGAGAAGGAAACCTTATTAAAGCATGCATTTCCCCATCAAAGAAATAAGACTTGAGCTAGAAAAATATGCTTGGAACATACATGAAAAATGTAGGAGTACATAATAAGAATTAAGAATTACATTGGGGTAAAGAGAGATAAATAGTAACCCGAAGAAAAAATGGGGGATCAGAGAGAATTTCTTACCTTATGTCTGAAAATGTTCTTCACCTGCACTTAATATCCTGGATAATGAAATTAGATTCATTAAAAATATAATTCAGAACCACTTCAACATGTAGTTGATTTAGTATAATTTTATTAAGTTCATTTATGACTTTTTTGATGAGTTATAAGATTCAATTCCATCGTTCGAGAGTGTTCGTTTCATTGGTTTTCATGATTGCTTCACTTGTATACATGTATGAAAGATCATGTAAAATGATAATAGTTTTCGAGAATTGAAATTATATGTTATTAATGAACTTTAGGAAGATTTAATGGTCTTGTATATTATTTTGATTTCAGATATGAGGATGATTCATTAGATAAAACGTTAATGATAATCGTTTAGATTATTTTGGCGGTTTTTTTATCATCACTAACTAGTTTTGTTCTATTATTTAATATTATATAAATATGTTAGTTCTATAATAGGTTATAACATACATTTTACAATATGTTTCAACCATTATAATGGTTTTATGACTAGCATTGAAGACGGTAATGGAAATTGAAAACTCGTCGTCCTTGAATATGATAAATCAACACATCACGGACGGTGTTTTCATTTTTGGAACAAAAGGGGGCAGAGAAGAAAATTGATAGTGGATATACCACTTGCATAACATTCCAGCATATAAGAGATACCGGAGTTAGCATTCCACTTTGGGATAGAGAGGTGAGGAGAGGATAAGAAAAGAAAATAAATTGAAGGGAAATTAAAAAGAAAACGAAAGAGGATTTTACCTCTTGAACTTCTTCTTCTTGAAAATCTCCTTAGGGAAAAGGGTTTGGTCTCTTTTGTTGAGATCAAATGCTCCTGGACATGGGGGGAGACTTGGGAGAGGATTGAGCCAAATTTAGACAAGCTTCAAGACTTTGGAGCTGTGAGGAGAAGGGGTGGTGAGAGGTGATATTTATTAGTGGGAGGAGAGAAATGTTTTTGATTATATTATTCATTTGTTTATTATTTTGGCTCAAAACTATGAATAGTATGAATTTTTGTGACTAAGTACAGTAACTAGTGCATGTGAGTTTGAAAAAATGGTGCTTACATCAACCATACATCATCTATGACTCAATAATTCATATATTTAGCTTATACCGTAAATTACCATATTTCAATATTCACAAAAAAATCAGTTTTTTTAGAAAAATACCAAAAATTCATTCTAACCATTTTTAACGTATGAAATTCAAAAATGGACTCCGTTTTATGAAAATGATTTTCTAAGTATGATAAATTTAATTTCTAATTAAAATCATCATTTATTCGAAAAATACCAATTTTAAAATTATATCTAATTTTTTGACACTTTGAAAAATTAATGAAGGTCTTATAAAATTATCTTATAATCATAAGGTAATAAAATATTAATTTATGAATCTATTTTTGTGAAAATAAATTTTATTTTAAATCATTATATTAGTTATAAAATTGTAAATAAACATTTATGTTTCACAAAAATACTAACACTTAATTTATCATTTTTGAAACATTTATTAACTTATTCAAAATCATATTTTCATTTAATAGATACCCAAATTTTATTTATACTTTCATAGGTGAGGATTCTATTCTATTGACCGATTTACTATTCCTAATGGTCACGTTACTATTTCAAAGGTCATGTTACCATTTCATTGGTTTAGGTTCCTTAATTTCTATAAATACCTTTTATTCCATACATTATTTATTTGTAAAGTTTTTATTGTGTTATCTATGTGATTTATATTGTATAACATAATTATAAAAAGGCAATTTCCATTGATAAAAATATGACTCATAATTATAGTTATTATTTTATGTGAATAGAAGTTCACATTTTATGTGTGGTTTCTAATTACAATAATTTTAAATAAAAGTTATCATTTTATGTGCAAAATGTCTTTGCACATCCATGTAAGTCATTCATAATTTAGATATGGTTATCATCTAAGATATTATTGACATTTTATGCACTTTAATTCAAGCACTTATTTAATTTATTAAGCAGATATATTTATGCCTTTTAATTAAGAGCAGCTCGTTATGAATATAGATTTCTCCTAGTTTTTTAAAAAAAATTAATGAAATAATATTTGTGTGATGTAAGGAAATGTGTAAGATTATTTTCTTTTAAGCAAATAATTTAAGTATGATTTTGAAATGTTTTTAGGTTATGAGTGAGAAAGACAGAACCATTCAAAGTGTTTTCTTAAATTATAACATTAGAGTATCGAATGACAAGTTATGATATGGGAAGTGAACTCATGACCTCAAGGGGATGTTGGCTCAGATGTGATACGGCTAAGTTGTCTTATGATTTTCTAATGGTTTGCAGAGTATCAAGATTAATCTACTAAAATTATTATTTTTAAATGGAGAAATCCAAAGTAGTATTTCAAAAGAATTATTATTTTGAAATTATATGGTTTTCAAAATAATACACACTATATAAGGATATTTAGAAAATTGTTTCAATGTTTGAAAACCCTTTTATAAGTATTGATTTTATCAAATGATTTATTTGAATAATGTGCTATAGTTTCTAATTAATTTTAAAACCCCTTACTGAGTAAATTAATGCTCACCCTTTGTTTTAAATTATTTTTCACAGGTTTATTAGAAATTTCAATTGGTGTTAATTCATATAAGGAGACAATACACACGAAGACATTTGTTTAAATTTTTGTATAGCTTTGTTAAATTGTAATGTAATTATTTAATTCTCTAAAACCTAGACCGGTAAAGGTCTTAGAGTGTGAGATGTGTTATGTATTTTTCTTTTATCTTTTATAATAAAAAAATACACAACATTTTATGTACTAAATCCGGTAACGCGGGTTCAGAGCTTCACAATTGATATTGGAGCAACGATCTAGACAACTTTGCAGATTATATGTTTTCGGTAAAGTATAGAAGTTTAACAATTCTAGGTTTTCTAGTTCTGAAGATGAAAATTCAGATTTTTCTAGAGTTTGACGAACGAATTGTATGAGCGCGATTCTTTTAAGGGGAGAAGAATGTAACATCCCAGAAATTTCTTAGTGATTAATAAATGAATTATAATTTAAATAAATTAACTTATGAAATATCTTTTACAAAACTAAGTGATTTTATTTAATCAAAATAAAATTTGTTTATTTTGATTCGTATTACTTTCAAAAACGTCACATTTATTATACGTGATGAAATATTAAATTATTTAATTTCCATATCTTACGTTATAATATTGTTAAATAAAGTATTATTGTTGAGAAATAAGATTTGACTTTTAATATTCAAAACTATAAATAAATATTGTTTTGATAAACGTGATATTATTTTTGAATTATGAAGATATTATAAATAATTGATCTTCTTTAGTTAATTTTATCAAATAATTATTACTTGATATGTTTTAATATAATGAATCGATTTTCATAAATTATTAAATTACTTTTGTTTATTTAACTTTTCTTTTAATAAATAAAATATAACAATTTTAATATAAGAATGATTTATAATTATAAATGTTTAGTGGATAAGCCCATATATCTTGGTTATTCACCAAGTGTGATTAGCCAATTTTTACATGTTTCGAGAGAATTTCAGCTCCATGATATATGGGTTTGGCAAGTTAATAAATGATTTGATGGAATATGTTAAATAGTGTATAATAATAAGAAATAAAATATAACTTTGGTGGTTGTTTAAGTGAATATGATAATACATAAAATCGAGGGGGATAATGCCAACGGGGGACCAAAAGTCCCTCCTAATACCGAAAGAGGACCGTGGCTAGAAAACACTGTTCACAGAACCGTGGGAGTTCCTCCTCTAGTATTAAGGGGTCCTTCTCTGGTATTAGGGGGACTTTTGGTCCCCAATTGTTATTCCATCTAAAATCAATGACAGTTGGTAGAACTTTATTTTCCCCAGCCCTGTTCAATGTCATATATTTTATTTTTTTATGTTGCATAAATCATATATTCTGTTATCATTCTCTGTGTCATCCATCTTGCGTGGGCCTCCCCTTTAAACTTTTCATCTTGCGTGGGTTAACTTGCCATTTAATTATAATAATTAATTGAATAAATACATATTAAGATGAGCAGGACGCAAGCGCACACACCAAACCGCAGGAAGTGGAGCCGGGAAGGGGTGTTTTTGGTCTTTTAAAATTAATATTTGTTTTTTCAATAATACGCACCGTTCATCCCCACCGGCAGGTATTGATTGGAATAGACATTTGGGCCCCTCATGAATCAGTTTTTCAACTCGCTTGATGGGGAATTTGGTCGGGTCAGAATTTTAATTATGTACATAATAGTAATTCTGCAGCTTTTCTCCGTTAAACTGCAGTAATCTGATTTTCTTTTAGAATTTAGGATATTTCTTTTTTAACAGAAAAGTCGGTCCCGCGTTCGGTGCTAAAACAAACTCGGCCGTTTAAATATTATCAATACAACTTTATTTAAAAAATGTTTCAAAATTGTATTTTTGAAACCATTTTAACATCAATTTTGCAAGGGAGTTGGTAACTAGGAATGTAATGGAAGACAATGCGAAAAAACTAATGATTAGAAACTTACAAAATCATAATTGTATTTAACAAATGTCAATCAAAGAATGAATCATATATTTATGTTAATCCAATATTTTGAGAATTATCAATCATAAAAATATAAAATGATGAACAATAAATGAAATGAAAAATATTTAAGAAGCGTAAGAATCTTGTTGATGAGATTCAAATCCTTCTTACATTTTTGGTATGTATTCACGTATTTCTATTAATAAAAAACTAGAAATAAAATACAAAATGGCAAGTTAACTTCAAAGGTCATCTGAATCAAACATTACATGACCTAAAGGATAACCCGTCCAACCAGTCAATTTGATAAAAAGAGTGCTCATGTTAGCATGCCCACATCACCTTGCGCCACCGTCTACGTCATCGTTCATAAACCCCACTAAGGCAAGCGGTGGTACCACTCAATTGTAGCTTAGACCACAATACATGTATAAGAAAATCAATAGGAAATAAGTAAATCTACCCTCCTTTTTCTTCATTGATTTGAAGATTTTCTATCACCAGCTCCCTTGATCTTATGGGTTGATTCAATGGAGAAGCTAATTGCATTAAGAATATAAATCCATGGAAACGTTGTGTGTTAAGTATTGTCGCCCACTGTATAAAGTACTATGTTTTAAGTAGTTTATGCTTAGTGCACCTTGCATCGTTTGCATCAATAGAATTTGATTAGATCTCAGATGTACAATGTAACAAACCAATCTAGGATGTCCTAACTCGATACCTGAGTCAGTTTATCATAAAACTCTAGATAGTTCCGATTTCCACAGGATGGCAATAAGTGCCAAGAACATTTGTTGTAGATTATGAGAATGATTTTGCCCATAACAACCAGTAAGAATAAATGAAACTAAGTGATAAATTAGATGAACACTGAATAATAATAAAATAACAACCCAGTATATAATTATAACATGTAACTTGAAGGGTTGAGTATCATTTGGGATCTTACATATTAAATATATGTATATTTAATATATTAAATGTGAGGGTTGTGCCGAGAATCCGAAATTCTGGTTGTCCCTTCCAAAACCACACTTGAGGAATAAGGTTCAGAACTTCCATATCTAGAACCACCCGATCTCACCGTCCGAATAGAATTTCACACCGAATTGTCTTTGTGGAAACTTTTGAAACACACACAAGTATAAGAAACAAAGATCTCACACACAACATGAAAGAACACTAGAGATTTACATGGTTGAAAATTTAATCTTATTCTAAGGGATAAACACCACCACTCTTTATTATCAGGAGAAGAAAATGATTACAAGATTGACATAAGTGAATAAGTGATCTACCAGTATATTTGTAGACCAGTCCCCCCGGTTGACCTTCTGCGACACCTCTACTTATCTTCGCGGTAGACTCCACTACTTTCCGATCTTTGTAGACAACCCTCCATTCGAACAAAGCCATCATTAGTTGCCTACCACAAGCACCGCCTCAACTTCTAATTCTCAACGAACATGTCACTCTTATGAAATCTTAGCTAAAAAACATTCATCACACCTTTAATCTAGCAAGAGTGTTACAACTATTGTTGATGCCATGACATTTGTCACCCTGTGGAGATCTGGAATACTTGTCACACATATCGTTTGATTTGAATACTTATCACACATATGGTTTGATTTGAGCCGGCTCTTTACCTACAAAGTACCAAAACCAATACATTATCCATTAAATTAAAATTTCAATAGAAAATCAAGTAAATTCATGTGCATGACACTTTACACCAACCTTTCTTCATTTATAAATTTCGCCATTTCGAAAGCTGTGTTTACTTTATGACATGCACCCTAAATTATAATTAATTATCATTTTTTCCAATTGCAAATTGACTAAATAATTTTTTTAAAATGCAGTTCACGGACTGGTAATTTGGTAAATGAAAAAAGGCTAAAATAAATATTATTTTCGACTCTCTCATGCGTGGCAGGATGGACACAGGCTGTTCCCATTTTCGAACGAGGGCGGCTACGCGGTTTCATTAATTCCAAATCAACAAAGCAAAATGATGGAAAGCTAAAATAAAAAGTGACGCATCAACTAATTTCCGAACGACATCCCGCATTTTAGACTAAGATGGAATCTTATATTATTTAAAAATTTATAATCCTTTTGTTTCTTCGTATTTTCTATTTTTGATTCCAAGACTGAATCGTCATTTTCCCTTTATATTTCCAGCGCGTCAGTGAGCCAGTGGGGGGTGCGGGGGAGCGAGCTGAGAGGGCGACGACGAGGATCCTTCCATTCAGCAATGGCGGAACAGAATATCGTTTCCCGTTCCTTCCTCCTCTTAATCTCCTCCTTCTGTCTCCTGGTTCTCTTTCCCGCCGCCGTCGTGCCGGTGGTGTCCAGCGGCTTGTCCTTCCCCCTCTCCGCAAAGTCACGCTGGATCGTGGACGCGACGGGGCGGCGGAGGGTGAAGCTGGCGTGCGTCAACTGGGCGGCGCATCTGCAGCCGGCGGTGCCGGAAGGGCTGAGCCGGCAGCCGGTGGACGCCATCTCGCGGCAGATCAGCGCCATGGGTTTCAACTGCGTGCGCCTGACATGGCCGCTCTTCCTCGCCACCAACCACTCCCTGGCCTCCCTCACCGTGCACCGCTCCCTCGCCGGCCTCGGTCTGCGCGGCGCCATTGCCGGCGTCCGGTCCAACAACCCCTCTTTCCTCGGGCTCTCCCTCATCGACGCCTTCAAGGTTTTAAATCTTAAATCTCCACCGTCTCCATTTCTGGTTCGCCGCAGCCGAAAATCCTCGCCCGCTTTCCTCCGCCACTTTTGGATCTGCCGCCAGATGATCCGGCGGTTCGTCGGCGGAGTTGCTGGCGTCCACTAACCCGTGATCGGATATGAAAAAGTCAAAAAGCCAGCTATCCGCAATTATAATAATCTGTTGGATGCTTAATTGTAGCGTCCTCTGTTTTGACGATCTATGAAGTTAGTTAGCCTAATAATGGAGCTGGTCCTTCTCAGGCGGTGGTGTCGAGTCTCGGGAGGCACGGGCTGATGGTGATACTGGACAACCACAAGAGCCGGCCGGGGTGGTGCTGCACCAACTCGGACGGGGACGGGTTCTTCGGCGACGTGGACTTCGACCCCCGCGCGTGGGTCGCCGGGCTCACCGCCATGGCCGCCCTCTTCCGGCCCGCCCCCTACGTCGTCGCCATGAGCCTCCGCAACGAGCTCCGCGGCCCCAAACAAAATGCCCCCGATTGGTACCGATACATGGAACGCGCCGCCGCCGCGGTTCACGCGGCGAACCCCGGTATGATCGTCATCCTCTCCGGGCTGAGCTTCGACACGGACCTGTCGTTCCTCCGGACCCGCCCTGTGGCGCTCGGGTTCAGGGAGAAGATTGCGTACGAGATCCACTGGTACGCGAATTCGGACGGCGGCGCGTGGGATGCCAGCGGGAGGAGGAACCGGAAGGGGGCGTGCCGATCGGTGAAGAGCAGCCTGAGCCGGAGGGTGTGGTTCCTGTTGAAGAGAGGGTTTCCCGTCTTCGTGGGGGAATTCGGAGGGGATCTCGGGGGGCCGGCCAGCGTGAAGGAGCGCCGGTATCTGGGGTGCTTCTTCAGCGTGGCGAGGAGGCTGGACTTGGACTGGGCCTACTGGACGCTCGCCGGCAGCTACTACCTCCGGAACGGGGTGGTGGGGTTGGAGGAGCGGTACGGGCTGCTGACGGCGGACTGGAGCCGCCCCCGGAACCCGGATTTCTTGCGGCGGCTCGCCGGCATACAGACCCCCAAGACCACCGGGTAACCTCATCTTCTTCATCTTCTTCAGCTTTACTAGGCGAATATTTAGAAGTTAAAAATTTGCATTAAAAATAAAAAAACAGTATTTATTTCATAGGAAATATTAATTTTTGATGTTTGAATGCAGGGTTGCCTAGGCTCGAAGCTGATTATTGGTCGATACCTTGTCAACCAAATTTGGTAATTCTTTGCCCCTCTATGTTCACCATTATCGTATTTCCATTTGTACTTGGTGTATTATAACTATTCATTGTTGGAATGCAATTCTCCTCATCCCCATACGATGGTTTCTACCCCTATTTATTACAATGTTTACTTCATTGATAAATGATAGTCGATTGTTTTACAATATGTCTGACTAATAGTTTGTGGGGCTTTGAAAAATCCAACAAAAAGATGCGATGAAGAAATTATGAACTCATTTCATATCCTCTAAACAATCTTCCTTGAGTATTGTTATCAACATTTGATGATTTTGTTAAAAAGTCATTAATTCAACATGTGTTACTAGAAACATAATGGTTGGATCAATTTGAAGTTGAACTGCAATTTTTTTCCCAGTCAATATGTTCCCATCAATGCAACATATATCAGAGTAAAAGAAACATTGGAAAAAAAACAATATATGATTAATGTAAAAATGCAGTGGAAAGTATATTGTTATAAGTTAAACAATTGTTTGATAAATGTAAAATCAATGCTTGAATAACAATTTGAATACCCTTAAAGGATGTTTTGTCAATCTACTTCCAATTCATGTGAAAACTTTCTTTTTATTCAAAGTGGTAGTCGGATCTGTAGACCTGATCCTAAGTATTCCATCTCTAATACTCGAAACTTTGAGTAGACCTGTTCGTAGATATCAAGTTTTCACATAAACTTCTTTGACTGAAGCTTGCCAACACCCACATATTTTGCACCAGAAATCTCTTCAATAGAATGTGGGACAAAGGTCACTCAATCTCGAGCGCGCGCCTCTTTGATCAAACGATCAACAAATCCACACTAGGATTTCATCGAACACTAGGGTTCAGACACTAAAAGCTTGTTGATCTCTTTGATTAGAAAATACAACATCCACACCAAAAAGCTCGCTGTCTCAAAGGATTAGACAAAGAACGTTTACAAAAGAAAAGGTTAAGAGCTTTCAATGCAAACCTCACCGGACTGCAACTCTTAGCGTACTCAGAAAACGATTACAAACACGAGCACTCAAAATCAAAGAGATGATTGCACAACTTCACTCGTAATCATCTTTTGAGCACATGTGATTAGCAATCCGTTTTTTGCCCCCATTCCTTGAAGCCTAAAGTTCAATTTATAGACGTCTATCGGTGTGAGCCACTACGTCTCCACCCCTCGAATTGAGAGATGTCTTATTAGACCCTTGATTTTAACGGAGATCAAGAAACCAACTTCCCTTGATTTTCAACAGAGATAACAAGAAACCAAGCCTCCCTTGTTTTTTAACGAAGATAGCAAGAAACCAACAGTAGAAGGCAGGATGACAAGAACATATTTGTTTAGCGCAAATTTGTTACAATTCCGGTCTCATATCTCTCTAGAAAGATTGAACGAGATGAGTGTGAGAGAGATCAGGACAAAGATGAGAGCCTTTGAGATTTGGAAAATAAGATTGGCTCTTTGAGAGGAGGGTTTGAAGATCACTGGAGATTCGACGTCGATTCGATCAGAGAGTTTTTGCATATTTTCGTTGTTGAGATCCAAGCACCAAATGTCTATTTATATTCTCAAACGGAGCTAGGAATCTTTTGGAATTCATCGAGATCATTAAGCACCATCAATGGCAATTTAAAAGGAGCGGGACCCATCAAAATAAAGAATGAAGACTTGCTGGATCACCTCCACTGGCTAGCCGCTCGACGCCACCAACTATCTGGTAGGCCTTTTGGAGCTGCCTGGGCTCTTCCTCCACCGGTTGGATGGTGGACTCCTGCTGGAAGGGGAAGCCACTATCCATACCACTGGACTACCTGGTGGCTTTGCATCGGCTAACCGGTGCTGCCTTGTAACGATCTAAGACTTCTTATCAATGTGCTATAATTGATACCTATCAGAGCATTCTATGAGTGACTACACCTCCTAGGTGGAACTCTTACCACTAGCCCTAGTGGTAGCCCTTTCCATATGAAGCCCTTGGGTGGAGAGCCATGCTTCGCCCAACGTTCACACGTGAGAGTTCTCAAGGATCAAATTTCTTTGCTTTGATACCAACTGTAAAGGCCCCAAACTCGCACTTCCTGATTCAGTGCTAAAACATAAACACTACATTTACGGCTTTGATACCGATAAATGTGACCCAATTTTTTTCATCCATCCTTACAACATCAAAATGAAATATTGGATCACTTACGTATCCAAAGACCTTTTAGGTTTAGAGTTTTATAGAATTAAGGCAAACTTTTAACAACTTGAATTCATAAACAAGAACCCGCACTTCCTAATCTAGTGCTAAAATATAAACTTTACATTCTGTCTTTGATATCAATAAATGTGACCTAATTTTTTCCATCCATCCTTACAACATCAAAAGGAAATATTGGATCACTTACATATCCAAAGACCTTTTAGGTTTAGAGTTTTAGAGAATTATGACAAATTTTTAACTTGAATTCATAAATAACTGGTTTATAAAGATCAACACCATCTCCCACTAAGTTATTCACATTTAGTAACCTTCTTAGACACAACATACTTATAACCTTTCTTCACGATCCGGGGAAAAGGAAAACATAAGGAAGGTGAGCTCAAAGACTCAGTAAGAGTAAACATAAGTATTAAAAATTGAATTTCATTAGTGAGAATAAGATCATCATAATTTTATGATGACATAATCAAAGTGCATGAACATAACATAAGAGAATTTATACCGATCAGTTCCCTAGGTCAAAAAACATGAATCATGACATAAAGCTTTATCAAAGACAATAGTCATAAAAATCAATAATCACGAGTCATGTGATGTCAATCTTGATCAAAGGAATCATTATAAACCCATAGCAAGCGTAAAGAAAATGTGTTGGTATCTTGAAACATTATCTTCATGAAACCCTTATAGACTCTTTACAAAACCCTTATAGAACCTTTACAAATTGAAATAACCACACGGTCTACTTCCAATATAATTATCTAATACATTGGAGAACTATAATGAGGCTCACCTATCATATCATGAGCTATATTGGGGATCAACTCGTCGTATAAGTTGTATCGGGCTCACTTGTTATCATAAACAATGTCTAAGAACCATAACATGAATAAAGTACATAGATCTTGTATTTCATTATAAAACTCATATGAATAACCATCATTCCTTTCATAACATGATTAACCCGTGAAAAAAATGAGTTCCATGACAATCTCTTTGAAACAATCATAATCCATCCAGATAAAAAATGAGGATGATATCATTACAAAATATCCCCAATAGAGCATAAGTAACATCAAGGGTTGTTAACATTGATGAATGAAAATAACATTAAAATACCATTTATAAACATTTTTGAGGAAAATACATTTTTTACTTTGAAAATCACTTTTAAAAACTAAAAATTCACAAAATATTGTGAAAACCCTTTTCATTGAAAATAACCTGGGGAACTTATAAAGGAATATTCAAAAAAAAAAAAATAATGGTAATAACAACGGGAAAATTCGATTATGTTGTAAATGTTAACAATAAACATTCTTTTCAAACATTTTGTAAAGAGTGTGTAAAGTAACCCATTTGGAAAATGTAAAAAAAAATCATTTTCAAAACCTTTTAAAAGAAGGTTAAAGATCATGTGAAATAGATTTAGGAAATCATTTATGTTTAGAAAAGAACATTTTTGAAAACATAGATATGAAAGAGAGAGATTCCCGATCTAAAAGAAAATACAAGATCAATATCACTTACAGACGTCTTTCTTGATGTTTCTTTAATAAATAAGGGAGGAAATTGAAATTAAACATGTAAAAAAATTCATAACCATAGGAGAATAAAAAAGATGTGGTTTAAGAAAATAAAAGCATATGATTCACCCCCCAAGGAACCTTGAACATAAATAATCTCAAAAATAAAGAAAATTGTAACATAAAGTCTTTGTCACTTTGGTAACTTTTCAACCGTAAGCTCGATGAAAGAATAACTTCAAATAAAATTTTAAATATCATGAAAATAAGGAGATTCATGATATAACATGTCAAAGGGGCAGTATATACACCTTATAAAAAAATAGGTGCATATCATTAAACGTATGTCCCAAGTAAAGAGAATTTGAGCCGAATAACCCTCACAAAGATCATATCATTGAATTGAGAGTTAATCACTGAAGAGATTATGTGTAATGAACCTAAATCCACACAACACAAGTTGAAATACAACATAAATCAAACAAAGTTCAATTCACACATAATCATAGCATAATATAATCAATGAAGAAGTGATATAACCTAATGAAATGAAATCGAGTTAAGAAACCCTTTACCACTTGATAACTTTCAAGTCAAATCTCATTGCATAAAATAATTCAAATTGAAACTTAAAATATAATGAAGTATTCATGATATAACATGTAAAAGGATAGTATATACACCATTTAAAATAAATCAAGTGCATAACATTAAAATATGTCTTAGTGAAGGAAAAATTGAAACGAAATCCCTTACCTTGAATCCAGACTTGCTATATATTCCCTTTAACACCCGTATAATAAACTTATATCAATTATTTGATTTCTTAATAACATTTTCCAGGTTTAATCCCTTAATCCTTAATCCATTTATTCCAGTTATTTTAATGACATGTTTAATTACTTAATCAGTTAAGTCCACGTCAAGTATTTTAAGGATGTTCGGTCCATAATTTCAAAACAGCTTCGGTATATTGACCGTGGTCAAATGGTTCATTGTTCCATCTTCTCCAGAATAATAATCATGAAATAATTAACATTTTTATACATAAATTATACTTTTAAACAAATCATGACATATGATTATAAAAAATAAACTATGTTACAATCATGAAGATGGTATGTCGTACGTACACATGAGTAACGTTTCCATCTTTCAACAAAAATTATGGAAAGAATATAAGTATTATTTTATCTTTACAGAATGATAATTATATAATTATTATCATATTATTTATTTAAATATACTTATATGTATCATCCATGTGATGTGGTGAAGAAAAACAAGTCACATCGCTTTGTAAAGGTGGTAGTCCACACATACGCATGAATGACGTTATCATTTTTCAGTAAATGAAAATGTAAGAAAGTAAATGATATATTATATTTTCAAAATGATAAATATGTTATTAATATCATATATATATACACACATTAAATCCATCATTACAACCAGCCGTAATAAGAGGCGATGAAAAATGAATTACATTGGTTCACAAGGCCGCAATCCTCTGTACACACGAACGATAGATTCTTTTCCCATTTGAAAAAGGTTGGAGATGAATATATGTTATACCATTAAAATAATAAAATATAAGTATATGTTAGATACTAATGTTATTATATAATCATTATTAAGGAATATTTGAAGGAGGTGGAAGAAGAAATAAAACAAAAACACATGGTCAAAAACTATACTTCTTCTTTAGATAACCTCTTTTGTTTTACGCCTTAAGACCTCTAAGATTGGTAATTTTCCATAACTAAGGCCTCTAGGACATGGAGAGGGATGAAATGGATTTAGAAAGAGATTGGATGAACCAAAAGGCTTTTGGAGAGTGAATAAATGAGAAGAAGAGGTGCCTTTTTATAAGAGAGAGGAGAGACACTCTTGGAATTTCATAAAATATTAAATTAATATAAACTAATTTTCATATTCAAATGGATCCAAATTGATAAGATTTGATAATAATATGAGTATGGGTATAAATATTCTCATTAAATAAAATTTTGACAAGTTTAGATTATGTTTTTGTTGAAATAGTGGGTGCCCTAGACCCAACTATTCAGTGTTCTTTATTACCATATCATGTATACAGTTTGCTATACATGATGAAATCTTACCATAGTAGTGTAGACTTTTCTGCGTTAACTATCGAAATAGTAATGTCCAAAGATTAATTGTCGTATCGAAAGGTTATAGAAGATCTCAGGCTATAATGAGAACCTCTAGATACTATGGCATTAATCTTGAATATATGTTCTATGGTCTAGATACATCTTACTGACTGGACATAGTAGATGTTTGACTATCAGGTGTTGGGGGATTATAAACATTGAGACTTCTTCTAATGAAGTTCTCACTTGGTGATCTATAGTTGTGAGATCATGAGGAATTCCTTCCCAATAATAAGACCACAGGTTTCAGGTGTCATTGGATGTTCCTATCTACGATCATGTGTAATGGTCTCCTGACTTGAGATCATTACCAATGCATGTCATTTGATTATGTACTTTGATGCAAGATGAAAACCATGACAATGAAGTCGTGGAGAGGTAGTTTGCGTTGGGTGCGTCGTTGGTGGCATGACATTGGTTGAATGGTCAAGAAAAGATTTTTCGCTTCCGGGTTATGGAAGTAATATATCTCAGGCCATGTTGATATGGATGGTAGTACCTTTATAAGACCATGACCATGGAAGTCGAGAGTAAATCCGTCCAGTTAAATCAAAAAACAATAAAGCAAGAAAAGGGCGATGACACATGAGTCCATCCAACTTTATGAGATATTACACACAAAGAGATTATATTACACAATGCGTGTTCGTAGGTTGGTTGTTGCTGCTGTGACAATCCTTATCTCTTTAGGGGTTATGATGAGTTGCTAGATCCTGCTCTTGGTCTGTGAATACTATGCATTGCTGTCGAGATAAGGGCCTAGATGGTCACACACAATAGCGTATTCAAGAATCTGCCCTATTCAGTTGAATATGAGTTTTGGACATGGTGGGCCCCACCATAGGGGTCCGAGATTTGTCCAAGGTTAAATGATCATCAATGCAATAAATAAATTCATATTATTTGAGTTTAGAATAATGAGTATTGAATTTATTTATTAAATGTATTTACTAGTTTTAAGTAAATACATGAAAAATATTAATTGACGAATATTAAATTATTCAAGGTTTAATTAATATTTATGGGAACGACGAGTCGAGTTAATGAATCAATTATTATCGAGTAATATATTTTAATATATTACAAGTAAATGATAATAATATTTATGACTCAGTTTAGTAGTCATAAAATGTCGTCGATAATGCGTTAAGTATTTGGGGCTCGTAAGGCCATACCAGGTATTTTAATTAAACACTATAAATAGGAGAGGAAAAGATTTTGCCAAAGACTATTCATGGGGCTTCTCTCTCTTCTCCTCTCTCCCATGATCTAGAGAGAGAAACTCTGGATCTAAAGAGCATGGATCAAGCACTCTCTCAGGCATCGCTTGTGAAGTGATGCAATGATCGTTGGAGCGTCGAAGGCGTCATCGCAATTCCGCGTTAGCACCCGGATTATGACGAACGACACTCCCGCAGATTTCTTGAAGCACGTGTGGACGATCTAGAGGAGTTCGATGTCGGATTCTTCAAGCAATGATCGCCAACGACGAGCAGACGTCATGCACGACTTCAGAATTAAACCAGGTACTTTAAGGCTTATTTTTGTGCTTAAAATCCTTTACGTGTGGTCCTAGGCCAAGACCAGGCTTCTGTTCATCGATGTCGACAAGTTCACGTCGATCGTCGGTGGATTTTTTTTAAAACCCCACATGTTTGGGGCTTCCACTACACGCCCGGTTCCAACAAATGGTATCAGAGGAAGCACGTGTTGATTTTAAGCCAAACAAATTAAATTTTCATAAAATATAATGAAGGGCGTCGATACAGTCCTAACGTCGCAGACCGTGTATTAATCCGACATTAGATGACCATTCTGTGGTCATCCGAAGTTTTAGTTCGGATTTAACACCGGTAAATATATGTGGTTTTAGATATTTGAACCTCAATTTAATTCTCCAAATAGTGTTTTCTGGTGAGTTTTGATAATAATTATTATTATAACATTTTTATTATAATAATAATTGTTCTATTATAATAATAATTTCATCATTATAATATTTTAATATTTTAATATTATTATTCTTTTTCCAAATATTCTCTATTAGGTTTTAGACTTTTTTTAAAGAAAGGGGAGCGGCACGAGGCGCCTCCCTGAAGCGAACTGCCGCGACACCCTTGCATCACGACCCTCCTCCGCACCAGGCTCCTGCACAAGGCCAGTGACGCCGGGCCAGGCCAACCCCTTCTCCCTGTTGCAGGTGCCTGCCGGAATGTGTCCTCCCTACTCTAGGCGCAGGGTGCGCCGCCCAGGTCTGCTGGTCCCCCTTCCCGTGCTCCTCCCTACTACGCTGCGGCGGTAGGGCACCGCCCGACCACTCCGGGCCTCCTCCTACTTCCCTGGTTCCGATGTTCCCTATTCATGCAGGCGCTACCCACCAGTCCTCGGTTTCCCTCCCCGCAGAGATATGCTAGACCATCCCTAGCGACACGACACCCGATACCGCCTCCCTGCAGGTGCACCGAGACCAGGCCAAAGGCCCCCCTCCCTTCACCTCCACGCCGCGGCGCACCAGACTGCCCTCCAACTTCATCTCGAACGCACATCAGGCGCCACCAACCCATCCTTGCGCCTCCCTGTTCGAGCCCATTGGCCGCCGGACAACTTGGCACGAGCCGCCCCGGTCACCTCCTCTGTACTCTCCAGGGGAGACCCACGCAGCGGCGCACCACCGCAGCGCGATGCGCACCACCGTGAGGTAACCCATCTGCATGGGGTTTGACCAGATCCGCCCCAAAACATGTCTGAGCGGGTCGGCTCAGCCCGAAACGGGATTGGGCAGACCTGCCCGACCCAGAATGCCCATGCATGAGGTCAGTACAGCCCAGACTGGGTCTACACAGGTTCACCCCGACTCGCACATGCCCTGCCCAAAGTTTTAAGGGCCCGAATGTTTTAATTTAATCAAAATTAAATAAAATAATAAATTTAATTTCAGTTGAGAATTAAATTAATTAAACATTAATTTTGGTTATTAAAATTTTAATGTGGCGTGATTAATTTAATTTGGTGATTAATTAAATTAATTAATTAAATTAATTTTTAGTTTTAAAATTAAATTAATTAATCGGGATCAAACGACATTAAATTGAATTAAAACAAGAGTGAAGTTTTAATTCAATTAAATGCCCTCAAATTTATTTAATGCAAGTTTAATTTTTATTCTGCATTTATTTTAATATATGCGAGTTTAATGCGTATACTGATCATGAGCTGGTGACCGACCAATATTTTCCTGGTGCATTTCATTTCATTTATTTATTTAATTATTGCATGTCAGTTTGTAATAATTATTTTAATTAAATAAAAGATGATCTGCATGTCGTCTCAAGTGTCATTATATGTATAAGGGTTTGCGTGCCCATTCTCAGAGTTGTATTTTACTCCCTAAGATCCCTTCTCCTGCGTGTGAGTAGAATCGTATAATGTCGAGACGAGGTATGACACACTTCGCGCCAAGTGACGACGACACACCAGATAGGAGTTGGATGCATTCGATGGGTAGACGTTGCTATTCAAGTTGCAAGCCACATGACTAAAGGTACATACCCCTAGGGTTTTGGTTGGTCCTTTATTCACTCAACGGATCAACCAATAGTACTGGCTCATGATCAGGTTTTCCATTTTATTTCTGTATGGTTTATTATTTTGTGAATGCATAGTTATAGCGTGATCACATAGAATAATAATAAACAGGCATGCAAGATAAAACAAACATGTGACGTGATATATTTTTCTATTTCTTGCATGTTCAAACGTGAGTGCGATTACATAGTATGTGCTTATAAAAATAGAAAAGGATTTCTTTTGTCACATTAAAAATAATAAAATCCTCAAAGATATATTAAGTCACAACATCATTCCGTCATTCAAATTTGGACAAAACCGGCTGTTTGAGGTTGTTGGGACCATGTTGGATGGATAAGGAAGTAAGAAAAGTTTGCTGTTACAGAGTGTTGTCTTTTGTTGTCAAAGAAGCTAAATCAATTCACTTTGTAAAGGACTTGAAAACCAGATGATGCTTTGCTGATTTGTATTTCACAAATATCATAAGTTAGGAGAACTTGTGATGCAAGCCTTATAAAGGAAAGGGGGAGAAATAATTATGCCAATCATATACAGTTTTGATTGGAAGGAATGATGCTACTGGAAGATGGGATGTTTCAGTACTTCCCATTGTAACTCTGATGATGATAAAGCTGATCTATCAAGGATATATATCACGATAGTGGAGTTCATGATGAAAGCTGAAGAATGGTTATGAGAAGTAGTGAAGAGAGAAATGAAAAAGCAATGGACAATCTGGGGGCGGCATAAAAGCACAGTTTAAGGTGGCGTCGTTTTCCAGTGTTTGCCAAATTTTAGGGAAAGAAAATCGGGAGATGAAGATGTGTTTCTGGCAATGGATGTTGCGCAAAATATTGAAGATTGTTTAGAATTTTGCGTGCAAGGCATGATTTAAGGTCATAACATCGAATAATGGAAAAGGCATGGAGTGCGCGGAAATTTCGGCAGGTTGTGTGAAAAATTAAAGTGGTGCGTGAAATAGTAGCGGGATGCGCGAAATATCAGCGGGATGCGCGGAAAAAATAATGGTTGCGCGAGATATTGGTGTGGTGCGTGAAATAGAAGAAATAAGTTTTTTCGCGCAAAAGGTGTTTCAAGATCAGAAGCTCAAAAATTGGCAAAGGCATGAGGTGCGCGAAATATTGGAACATTGCGCGAAATATGAAGTTGCGTGAAAGAGTTTTTACGCGCATGAAGGAGGTTTTACGCGCATATTAGTGTTTTTCGCATGGGGTTAAAAATGCCTATAAATATGAGGTGAACCCCTCTCATTTGTTGCTGCTCGACACTTAGAAGAAATTTCGAGCTCTGGTGCGCGTAAAATTTTAGGCTAAGTAAGTTGCGCGAAAAGAATGGAGTTTGCGCGAAAAGAGAACAGCTGCACGAAAAGAGGACAGCTGCGCGAAAAGAGAAAAAGTTGCGCAAAAAAGGAAAGTTGCGTGAAAAAGTTTTTCGTGCCAAAAATGAATTTTTACACGCAAGACATTTGAATTGCGCGCAAGGTATCCTAAAGGCTGCGCGAAAAATTTGGGGTCTGCGCACATATTCAGTTGTGCGTATGGGAGTTCTTACCAGCTTTTGGGTAGGAAAGTGAAGATCTGTACTTCAGAGAATACATCTATTCAATTATAAAGAATCACTGAAATACTGTAATTCCCTATTTGTTCTAAAAGGGTGCACACGCTCTTGCGTATTGTTTTCCAAGTGCTATACGAGTGTAAGAGTATATCCTACTCGTTGTATTCCACATCAAATGATTGTTTTCTAGTGGATTGTGTGGTACTGGATTATTTCCGTACCATACCAAGGACGTAGCTACTCTTGTTGAGTAGTGAACCTTGTAAATCTTGTGTTCCTATGGTTGTGTGTGTTCAGCAGAGAAGAAAATCTTTAACAGGAGGCAAAGGTTGTTTCAATTCAAAGGAAACATAAAAAGAAAAAGATATCACTGATTCACCCCTCCCCCTCTCAGTGATACTTGGATCCTGACTGTGAACTTTAATTGGTATCAGATGGAGGTTGCCTTCGTTTATTCTTTTCTGAAGTGGTTGAAGAGAAGTTGTGATGGAGAATCTAAACTGCGTGAACAGTAAGGGGATTCCGGTTTTTGATGGAAAGAACTATCACATCTGGAAGGACAGAATGATGCCTTATCTTATGTCTCTTGGATATGAAGTTCTTGAAACTACAACAGATGGATTTCCTTCTATTGATGACAAAGTTCCTCTTACTCCTGTCGATAAGAAGAATCTTGAGAATGATGGAAGAGCTAAAAATGCATTACTCTCATCACTTTCTAAGAGTGAGTTTTTAAGAGTGAAAGGTGTCGCTATAGCTAAAGGCATCTGGGATAAGTTAATGAATATCTTTGAAGGAAATACAAAAGTGAAGAAGGAAAAACTACAAATCTGGAGGCTGAAGTGTGAAGACTTGAAAATGGGAGAATCTGAATCTTTTGGGGACTTCTTTACCAGGGTTAATGACATTGTCAGTACAATCAGATGTCTTGGTGAAAAGTTGGAAGATGCTACAGTTGTTGAAAAGATCTTGAGAATTCTGCCTGACAAATTTGATTCTAAAGTTTCATCACTGGAAGACAGGGACCTGAAAACATTATCTCTTGATGACTTGCATAGTAGTCTCATCACTTATGAGATTAGAAGGGAGAAGACCATGAAGAGCAAAGAAAAATCCGATAGAGAAATGTCTTTCAAGTCAGAAAATAAAGAGAAGTCGAAGAAAATTCATATTGAAGAAGCTGGTGAATCCGACTCTGAAAATGAGGTATGTCAAAATTTTGATGAAATTCTATCCTTGTTTTCTAAAAATGTTAAAAGAGTCATAAGGAAATACAAAGGGAAACTCCCTTTGAAATGTTTTGAATGTGGAGCAGTTGGCCACTTTGTGGCTAATTTCCCTCAAAAAGGGAAAGATGACGTCAGTGATGAAGAAGACAAAGGACCAAGAAGGTCATGGAAGAAACAGGGTCGAAAAGATAAATATTCTGGTAGAGGTCAGAATAAAAAGTTCTTTAAATCAAAAAGAAGAATATTTTTGTCAAAAGATGAAGAAGATGATGATAGCGAGACTGAATCAGAAAAATCTACTACTGAGAAAGCTAGAGAGAGTACCTTTTTGCAATAGTGAATAATGATGATTATGAGAGCAATAGTACTAAAGAAGAAGAAACTCAACTTGAACAGTATCTGAAAGAAGAGCTGAATAAATGTTTGAGGAATATTAGAAAGCTTGATAAAGAAAACAAGAAGTTGATAAATGAAAATTCCACATTAAACAATCAAGAAGGTTTTACTGATGAGAAAATCAAGATGGAAAGGGAGATTGATGATCTGAAAAATTATCTTGAGAATACAAAGAATCGTAATGATCATCTTGAAGTAAAGATAAAGGCAAAAGAAGAAGAGTTGGAACTTGTCCAACAGAAACTATATAAAGCTAAAGAAATGAATATCAGTTCCAAAAATTCTATCTCAGAAGTTGGCGAATGTTCCAGTAAGAATGAACCAAACAAGGATCCACAAAAGTTACCTTCAAAGGTTGAAATGAAAGACAAAACTGGTTCTGATAAGAACAAGGCTGTAAAGACCAAGTATGTGGTCAAAGTCATCAATGATGAAAAGTTAGAAGTGTATAAAAATCACGATTCAAGAAAGACTTCTAATACTTATAGTCCTATTAAATCTGAACTAAGAAAGGGAGTTACAAATGAAAACATGAAGGTTGATGACAAGCATAGTTCTTTTAACAAGGTTGTTGAGAAGCGTGTTCACAAATCTGGTCAGTATAGAAGTTTCTGAGGAAAATATTCTTTCTATGGTTACTGCTGGTATTGTGGTGGATTCAGACACATGGAAAATATGTGTTTGTTCAACCAAAAACATTACAACTATTCCACAAGTTTTTAAATACAAGGATTGAGGGGGAGTCAGTCCTTTAAAAATAGAAAGTATCCAAATAAATTTCAGAAGATATCTGAGAAGACTGGTGTGAAAGTTGAGAATAGGTTCCAACCACTGGAATCTATTTGTGAAAGATGTGATCGACCTGGACATCTTTCCAAGGGCTACCTTAGTGTGTTACCAGAGAAAAAAAAGATTCTTAATAATTCTCAAAATACAGAGTTTTTAAAAGCTAAAAGGGATAGGTCTGATAAGTCCAAAAAGAAATAATGCATGGTTGTCTGGCCAGAACACATTGATTTGGCTAGGAAATTGGAAGAATCACAACATAAAGTGAAGGAAAAGGAAGAACAAAAAACTCTTGTTGTTGAAACTGCTTTGAAAGCTACAAAAGGAGAACGTCCATGGATTCTTGATAGTGGATGTTCGTCTCATATGACAGGAGACTTAAAGATACTGAAGAATGTGAAAGAATTTAAAGAAGAAACTATGACATTTGGAAATGATGAATCTCTAAGGATCAAAGGTGTTGGATCGACTATCATTGGAAAATAAAAGATGAAATCCAGAAAAACAATATATGTTGATGGAATAAAACATAACCTACTTAGTGTGTCACAACTCTGTGATGAGGGCAACAAAGTGATCTTCAGAAAAGATGGATTTGTTGTGAAAAGTGAAAATGATGGAAATATAGTTACAAGGGGACAACGTACAAGAGGGAATTTGTTCCAAGTTGGTGAAGTGAAAAACTCTTGTTACATGGGTGCAGCGGATGAAAATCAGTTATGGCATAAAAGGCTGGGGCATATGTTTCAGAGAAATATGTGTAAGCTATCAACATGAGACAGTGTCCGAGATATGCCTGATTTATCAAGAAGAAGAGATTGGTGATGCACTATTTGTGAAAATGGGAAGATTGCAAACTCCTTTCATAAGAAAGTTGAAATTCGTTCAAAACAACCCTTAGAACATATACATTCTGATATATGTGGACCAATGAGCAAGAAATCAACAAATGGAGATAAGTACTTCATTACTTTCATTGATGACTTTACTCGCATTACTTTTGTTATGTACATGAGACATAAGTCAGATGCTCTGAAAATGTTTAAGAGTTTCAGGAGGAAAGCAGAGAAGGAATGTGAGTACTCAATGAAGAAGTTGAGAACTGATAATGGTGGAGAGTATAAGAATGAAGAGTTTTAAATTTACCTTGATAAACATGGAATTCATCATGAGTTCAGTTCACCATACACACCTCAACAAAATGGGGTTGCTAAAATGAATAATCGAAGTCTGGTGGAAATGGGGAGAACTATGTTACTTGAACATAGTCTTTCTCATTATTATTGGAGACAAGCCATGAGCACTGCTATGTATATTCAGAACTGATGTTTCTATAGGCCAAACTCAGATATGACTCCATACGAAATGTTCTATGGAAAAACTCCAAGTCTGAAACACTTGAGAGTTTTTGGGAGTCCATGTATTATAAAGAAGAAAGGTGGAAATCTGGGAAAGTTTGAGCAAAGAGGAGATGATGGAATTTTTCTTGGCTATGCTTCATAAGGAAGAGGATATAAATGCTTCAATAAAGAAACATGAAGAATTATTGATTCTTCAGATGTAAAAGTTGTTGAAAATTCTGAGAAAGAAAAGCAGTCATATGTTGATGTGGAAGTCAAGCAGGATAGAGAAGATTATTTTAATAATTCTGATAATGCTGCAGACTGTGTTAATCCTACTCAAGAAGAGGAATCTGACTCAGAAATCTTGAGTGATGAGGATGAAGTTCAAACAAATCATCCTAGGTTGAGGAAACAAGTGGAGGCTCAGAACATTATTGGAGATAAAAATCAGAGGGTTCAAACAAGAAGAACAATGAATGCTATATCACATACTTCTCTTTATTTGAAAGTTTAACTGAATGACGTAAGTGAAGCATTTGAGCATCCATAATTGTTTCATGCTATGAATGAAGAGATTGATCATACAAAGAAGAATGATACCTGGGAACTTGTACCCAATCCGAACAACAAGAACATTATTGGTACAAAGTGGGTTTTCCATAACAAGTTGAATGAAGAAGGTAAAATAATAAGAAACAAAGAAAGATTGGTTTGTAAAGGGTATTCACAAATTGAAGGCATTGATTTTGATGAAACCTTTGCTCCGGTGGCAAGATTAGAAACAATCAGAATCTTTCTTACTATTACTGCACAACGAGGTTACAAAATATTTCAAATGGATGTAAAATCTGCATTCTTAAATGGTGACCTGGATGAGGAAGTTTACATTGATCAACCCTGTGGATTTGTTATTGGAAAGGATGAAAGTTATGTGTGCAGGTTGAAGAAGGATTTGTACGAGCTAAAACAAGCTCCAAGAGCATGGTATTCTAAATTAGATACATTCTTGAGGAAGATGAATTTTAAGAAAGGTAGAGTTGACAACAATCTTTACATCAAGGAGTGTCAAGAGTTTTCATTGATCGTCATTGTTTATGTCGATGACATTATCTTTGCGGGAAATGATGAAAGATCATGCGAAATATTTTCTGTGGAGATGAAGAAGTTATTTGAGATGTCCATGCTAGGAGAAATGAAGTACTTTCTTGGGCTACAAATTTCATAGAAGAAGAATCACGTTTTTCTGTCTCAAGAAAAATATGCTGAGGAACTTCTGAATAAGTTTGGCATGGAAAATTCAAAACTAGTTTCCACACCAATTTCAGTGGGAACCAAGTTGTCTAAAGATGGAGAAGTCAAGGAAGTTGATCAGAAATAATTTCAAAACCTGATTGGAAGTATGTTGTATTTGACTGCCTCAAGACCCGACATTATCTATACTGTCACTTTATGTGCTATATTTCAGAGTGCTCCTAAAGAATGACATCTGATTGCTGGAAAAATAATTCTCAGATATATCAAAGGCACAACAAATTTTTGAATCAGGTATGATGGCTCCGAAAATATTGATCTATTCGGGTATTCTGATACTGATTGGGCAAGAAATGTTGATGATCGAAGATCCACATCTGGTGGAGTTTTCTTTCTGGGGAAAAGTTGTGTTAGCTGGCATACTAAGAAACATAACTCAGTAACTCTTATCACAGCTGAAGCTGAGTATGTTGCTACTACTCAAGCTGCAACTCAACTAATGTGGATGAAGACTCAACTGGAAGATCTATTTGTTGAAGTAAAACTACCATTACTCTTGGGTTGTGATAATTAGAGTGCGATCAATCTTACAAGGAATCCAGTACAACATTATCATTCAAAACACATTGACATAAAGTACCACTTAATCAAAGAGCTGGTGGAGAAGAATGAATTGAGGCCGGAGTATGTTCCTACATCTGAACAAGTTGCTGATATCTTCATAAAAACTCTACCAAAGGAACCATTTGAAAAATTGAGGTTGAACATGGGTGTCCAACCTCCTTCTCATCAAGGTTGAGGTACGTTTGTCTATCCCCTATCTCATCTTACCTTTGGATAGTGTTGTCAAGGGGGAGAATTGTTTCATAAATATATCCATATGGAAGCATGCATAAAGGGGGAGTTGTGGGTAAGCTGTGAATTCAACATGTATGTGTGTGAACTATTCTAACTGTTTGTTGGAGTGGTTGTAGGAAACAATGTTGTTTTCCAGGAAAGTTGAAGAAGTGAAGAATGTTGAAGTAGAAGATTGAAAGATGTTCTGAAGAAGGTTGAGGATAATTATTGAAGAAGTGAAGAATGCTAAAGTAGAAGCTTGAAAGATGTTCTGAATAAGGCTGAGGAGGTACGTTCATGAGACTTCATAGTCACTCCTTTTGGACAACATGGTTTTGGATGTCAATAATTCTTGTTTCCTAGAATGAGTTAGCTCACGTAGGCTTAGAATTGTTGATAAGTAATCCATTACTTAAGGTTACAAAGTTCAGTGATTTATGAATCATGGTTGAAAACAAAATCCAAAGGGGGAGATTGTTGGGACCATGTTGGATGGATAATGAAGTAAGAAAAGTTTGCTGTTACAGAGTTTTGTCTTTTGTTGTCAAAGAAGCTAAATCAATTCACTTTGTAAAGGACTTGAAAACCAGACGATGCTTTTCTAATTTTTATTTCACAAATATCATAAGTTAGGAGAACTTGTGATGCAAGCCTATAAAGGAAAGGGGGAGAAATGATTATGCCAATCATATACAGTTTTGATTGGAAGGAATGATGCTACTGGAAGATGGGATGTTTCAGTACTTCCCATTGTAACCCTGACAATGCTAAAGCTGATCTATCAAAGGATATATATCATGATAGTGGAATTCATGATGAAAGATAAAGAATGGTTATGGGAAGTAGTGAAGAGATAAATGACAAAACAATGGACAATCTGGGGGCGACACAAAAGCATAGTTTAAGGTGGCGCCGTTTTCCAGTGTTTGCCAAATTTTAGGGCCTGAAAATCGGGAGATGAAGATGTGTTTCTGGCAATGGATGTTGCGCAAAACATTGAAGATGGTTTAGAATTTTGCGTGCAAGGCATGATTTAAGGTCATAACATCAAATAATGGAAAAGGCATGGAGTGTGTGGAAATTTCGGCAGGTTGCGTGAAAAATTAAAGTAGTTCGTGAAATAGTAGCGGGATGCGTGAAATATCAGCGGGATGCGCGGAAAAAATAATGGATGTGCGAAATATTGTTGTGGTGTGAAAAATAGAAGAAATAAGTTTTTCACGCAAAAGGTGTTTCAAGATCAGAAGCTCAAAAATTGGCAAAGGCATGAGGTGCACGAAATATTGGAACATTGCGCGAAATATGAAGTTGCATGAAAGAGTTTTTACGCGCATGAAGGAGGTTTTACGCGCGGATTAGTGTTTTTCACACGGGGTCAAAAATGCCTATAAATATGAGGTGAACCCCTCTCATTTGTTGCTGCTCAACACTTAGAAGAAATTTTGAGCTTTGGTGCGCGTAAAATTTTAGGCTAAGTAAGTTGCGCGAAAAGAAATAAGTTTGCGCGAAAAGAGGACAGCTGCGTGAAAAGAGAAAAAGTTGCGCGAAAAAGTTTTTCACGCCAAAAAAGAATTTTTACACGCAAGACATTTGAATTGCGTGCAAGGTATCCTAAAGGCTGCGTGAAAAATTTGGGGTCTGTGCACATATTCAGTTGTGCATATGGGAGTTCTTACCAGCTTCTGGGTAGGAAAGTGAAGATCTGTACTTCAGAGAATACATCTGTTCAATTGTAAAGAAGCACTAAAATACTGTAATTCCCTATTTGTGCTAAAAGGGTGCACACGTGCTTGCAGATTGTTTTCTAAGTGCTACACGAGTATAAGGGTATATCCTACTCGTTGTATTCCACATCAAAGGATTGTTTTCTAGTGGATTGTGTGGTACTGGATTATTTCCGTACCATACCAAGGACGTAGCTACTCTTATTGAGTAGTGAACCTTGTAAATATTGTGTTCCTGTGGTTGTGTGTGTTCAGCAGAGAAGAAAATCTTTAACAGGAGGCGGAGGTTGTTTCAATTCGAAGGAAACATAAAAAGAAAAAGATATCACGGATTCACCCCCTCCCCCTCTCAATGATACTTGGATCCTGACTGGGAACTTCAGAGGTGACGATCATGCCATAGATGAGGGTACCTCCTACTAATGGGGAGTCCTTATGAAAATGACGGGTTAACTTAACTAAAATTGCAGCAAAGAAATAGCCATAGCTAGCTTATTGTAATTTTAGAGGCAAGCGTTGATTAAATCAAGTTTTGATTTTAAGAAGCCTAGACTTCACTCAACAGATCAAGGAGCCGCAAGTTAAAGCGGTTGGCCAGCCAAAAGCCTACATCAAACCCTCCAAGTAGTGGCATAGACATAGCTTGTAGACTATGAGGGGTGGTTCTAAGATCTTTTCCACTAGAATACTCAAGCGATAGAGTATTCTGATTCTAGCATAGAGGGTTCCAAGAATTTGATAAAACATTGGGAGACATTAAATGATTTAAGTAATTAATCAAAATGTCTAAACTGGTAATCCAGATAAAATGCACTAATCTGCTAAAATTCATTTTTGTAGAAAATGGAAAGTTATACCACAATTTTAAAAACTGTGATATTATATTGGACAAAGTAAATGTCCACACTGATATGAGTATCCATGAATAGTACAGGCGCATGCGCATAGTACTATGATATAAGAAACTCAAGGTTCCAGTGTCCCCAACACCTGTTAAACTACCTCAAGAAGCAAGGGTGAAAATTGCTTACAGGAGACTAATGTACAACGTCCGGTGTTAGTTGTGGTCGCTACACCAGGACATGGATGATATAAACATAAAGTCTCATCTCCGAGATGTTTGCAAGGAGAAAACAAAGAAAATGTATGAATACGGAGATGGTTACACCGACGCGTGTAAATTGAAAGATTGATCCTGATCTTTAAATGGATTCCTTTCTCATATCATTTTCACCCCTTTACTCATGTTTCATTACAAAATGAACAAGTATTGAGTAAACGCTTCCTTACCTATCTAGGTAAGGTTCGCCAAGTGAATAAGAATAAAATACAATTAAGCTTTAATTCTTATGGTGGATAAATTGAAAGACAACGTGAAAAGTTCAAAGGCATTTATTGCCAATGACACATTCATGATGTCCTTCAATAAATGAGGTATTAACAAATATTATTTGCATTTCATATTATAAAATAATATTATGGAAGTTTAAAAGTAATAAATTGATTTAAAGAAGCAAGTTTCCGCTTTTACATTAGGAATATTCATCAATATAATGTCTCCTTTTTACTACTTGGGTATTTAATACTATACGCTTTTACATATGTGTATTTAAATACAGTTATCATGTAAGTATAGAAACCTTACTAGAAGTCAGGTTTATTCTCCAAGTGGCTGTAAAAGAGTGATACCTAGCCCAGTGGTGAGAAGTACATGACTTCTTTAATTTCCAAGTGAAAGATTCATGTTGAAATGTTATTGATTATAACCACACACATTAATCTCATGTGTCCTTGGATGCAAGGAGACTTTCTTTCAGGTTCTAGAATGAATGTTGTTTCGGTAAACTCAATCACTAGTTCAATAATACATGAATCATAGCAATTGGTGATGAATATAAATGTAATACTTATACCCAGTTGTGACAAGATAATTCTTTTTCAAGTAAAACTAAAAGTGTATATCATGAATATACCAAGTATAGTATTTAGGCTTGGCACAACTAAATACTTTTGGTATTATTGACGTCTTTAGTTTGGACAAAGGAGCCTTTAGAAATAAAGTTATGTCACAAAAATTTTGGAAATAGTTCAACAAGTAAGCATGAACTATTCCAAGTATAAGCTAGAGTTATATATACTTCATAAAATTCCTTTATGTAATTAAGGAATAATAAAGTGAAGTATATGCATAGTCAGAAGATATGAGTTGCTTTGGGTTGGGATACTGAAGAATATCTTGACCAAGCATTCATCAATCATGATAATGTAGCATGGAGTAATTCCTAAATGCACATTACCTTATCGATATCACGACATTGATGTTAATAAAGAGGATTTATGATAAAGTCTTACATGTCAACATTGATCAACAAAAATTTAGCATGGAGAAATTCCTAAATGCATACATTATATATAAAAATATTGATGTAAGGAGTATCAATGTTACAACCTGCAACAACTTCCATTATATTTCATGAGATGCTTTTCAAATAACAGTGACATCCCACAACCATATGCCAACTATAATGACAAATGGATATCATACGAGTCATATTATGATATAAATTCATTATGTCATAAGGACATGTGTTTATATGAAAATAGTTTGTTCGGACATAAACAAACTTGCATCAAGACAAACACATTGTGAATTTAGTGTAATAATCCTAATGATTTCTTAGGATATTACATAAATCCCTAAGATATAAAAGTTATAGTCAAGTGATAGACTAAATTCTATAAGAGGGTGCACATCTCTATTAGAGATAGTGGGATCTATATTGACTTGTGTTTAGTCAATGATCAAGATGCATAAATAGTTGGCATAGGAACTAGTTCCACAAGCAAATATGGAACAAAGTTTGTTCTAGAGATACATACTGTATAGGAAGGATAAAACCATGATGATGGTTTTTATATTCACCATGGTCAGTGATCTATTATTCAATTTGAATAATATTTCCTACAAGTAGGTAGTATATGGAAATTAGCAAAAATTGATAAGACCAACTAAAATTCAATTAATGGATTCCATGTATCAAAGTGAAAAGGGGATTATTATTTTGAATAATGCTGTGGGTATTCAAGTGATTTGATACATGGATGGTACAATTGTAGTACCAATAAGGCTCGATTGGTTTCACCAAGTCGATATGCCTAAATCCGTTAGAATTTTACTTATCATAGCCAATATCTATGATCAATTTATTTAGCATTGGATGTCATGACCACCAATCATGGATGGTGTCTATACGAAACAACCAGAAATGGATGGTCACATCACAGAATGCTTGAAAGTTACTGAAATATGGTTTAGGATTAAAGTAAGCAACGTGATCATAGAATATAAATTTTCAACAAATGATTTCCATGTGTTTATGGGAGTTTAGTGGGAGCTTCAAAGTTTTCCAAGTAAAGTATGTTCAACAACATATGAAAAAACAGACATTGGTCTCACAATTAGTTAAGACCAAGATGAAATTTATTCTCCAGTGATTGACTTAAAGTAGCAACCTAAGTTCTAGGGAACAGGATCTACTGAAGTTGATCTATAGGTTTCTTGGTCCTAGTCAATCGTACATATAGTGAAATTGTATTGAAAAATACAACTTGGAACAATTATAGAGATTAATTTTTGCCTATGTCACATGGCATAAAATCATCAGGTTGACATGTCCAAGACATGGAAGAGATAAATATGATGAGTTAAATCCATACATCAAAGCGATGGATCAATCACGTATTCTATGATATGTACAAGAACTGATATTGCCAAGGTATATTTTACAATAGGAAAATATCATTTATATCCAGGAGCACTGCAAGGGATGCAGTCAGAACTATCTAATTGTACTTCGACAAGTACAAAAGATATGTACCTGGTAAGTGGAGAATAAAGGATACTAGTTTTTGGGGATACAAACTAGTCTACCATAGATCAATGTGATCTACTATCGTAGTTAGGCTAAATACGATGAGTGATTCAAGATTATATAAGCCAGTGGTAGCCATACCTACAAGACCGAGTATGTTGTAGCTTCTAAGGCAGCTAAGAAGTAGTTAAATGCAATGATTTGTTCCAGTTCTTAGAATCGCACCTGGTGAGAAAAGTATTATCATAATGTAAATTATGATATTCTTACTAGCCAAGATGTCAAGTTATGATAGCGGACAAGTGAGATATACTCGGGATACCGTCTCTTGAGAAGTTTTACTCAAGGATATGAGGTCGCTATATCAGAATTTCCATGCACCGGAACCGTGGAAGACCCAGTAGATAAAGCCATTACTCAGTAGAAACATGATATTTATCATGTGAGTAGCTAACAAGTTTGGTTATCAAGTTGGATCTAGTGCAAGTGGGAGTTTTGAAATAGTGGGTGCCATAGACCCAATTATTTAGTGTTTTTGATTACCATATCATGTATATAGTTTTCTATACATGATAAAATCTTACCATAACAGTGTAGACTTTTCTGCATCCACTATTGAAATGGTAATTTCCAAATATTAATTGTCATATCGAAAGGTTATAATAGATCCCATGCTATAATGAGAACCTCTAGATACTATGAAATTAATCTTGAATATATGTTCTATGGTCTAGATACATCTTAATGACCAGACATAGTAAATGTTTGACTATCAGGTGCTTGGGGCTCATAAGCATTGAGACTTCTTCTCATGAAGTTCACAATTGGTGATCTCTAGTTGTGAGATCATGAGGACTGATCACCAATAGGAAGACCACATTTTTTGGGTGTCATTGGATGTTCCTATCTATGATCATGTGTAATGGTCTCCTGAATTGAGATCATTACCAATGCATGTCATTTGATTACGTACTTTGATGCAAGACGAAAACCATGACAATGAAGTCATAGCAAGGTAGTTTTCATTGGGTGCGTCGTTGGTGGAATGACATTAGTTAAATGGTCAAGAAAGGACTTGTCACTTATGGGTTATGGAAGTAATATATCTTAGGCCATGTTGATATAGATTGTAGTACCTTTATAAGACCATGACCATGACAGTCAAGGGTAAATCCATCCAGTTAAATCAACAAACAATAAATAAAAAAAGGGTGATGAAACATGAGTGCGTCCTGGTTTATGAGATATTACAAACAAAGAGATTATATTACACAGTGTGTGTTCATAGGTTGGTTGTCGCTGCTGTGAAAATCCTTATCTCTTCAGGGGCCATGATGGGTTGCTAGATCCCACTCTTGGTCTATGAATACTATTCACTACTGTCGAGATAAGGGCCTAGAGGGTCACACACAATAGTGTATTCAAGAATCTGCCCTATTCAGTTGAATAAGAGTTTTGAACATGGTGGGCCCCACTACAGAGGTCTGGGATTTGTCCAAGGTTAAAAGATCACCAATGCAATAAATAAATTCATATTATTCGAGTTTAGAATAATGAGTATTGAATTTATTTATTAAATGTATTTACAAGTTTTAAGTAAATACATGAAAAACATTAATTAACAAATATTAAATTATGCAAGGCTCAATTAATATTTATGGGAGCGACGAGTCGAGTTAATGACTCAATTATTATCGAGTAATACATTTTAATATATTATAAGTAAATGATAATAATATTTATGACTCAGTTTAGTAGTCACAAAATGTTGTTGATAGTGCCACTACCACAAAATAGGGCAAGGGAAGCGCTTCCCTTTATCAGCGCTAAACAGAAAGCGCTGATAAAGGGGTATGCCTTTATGAGCACTATCTAAAAGTGCTGATTAAGGTGTACCATTTATCAGCTCTTTTTTTAACGCTGATAAATGTATCTCTTTATCAGCGCTAAAAAAGTGCTGATAAATGAGTGTTTTATCAGTGCTTTTATTTTAGTGCTGATAAAACATACCTTTATTAGCGCTTTTAACGAGCGATGATAAAGGTTCCATTGATTTTTATTTAATAACCCTAACAGGCCATCCTCGCTCGCACACGGTCAAGCTTTCACGGAAGATGAACCAGGCCCCTCGTCCGTCGCGACCTCATCCTCATCCTCCTCGTCCTCCTCCTCCTTGTCCTTCCTCCTCCTCGTCCTCCTCCTCCTTCGCCGCCGCCGCTGCCTCCGCCGCCGCTACCATTACTGATATTCATTTTCAGATAATTTTTTTTTCTACCACTTGAATTGAATGTGTGAATTCCTAACATGAGGTGTTATTGCAAGAGTCATTCTATCTCGACCTCAAATATCAGGATTCCATTCTCTTCCTTTTTTTATATCGACATCCATTTATCTACAATTTCCTAAAAGATATGATGTAATGAATCCCATAGTTTTCCATATTCAATTGAGAAATATCTTCCTATCATGAGCTAAACATTTTCATGATAATTCCATTTGACTTCATAATTTTAACTCTAATGAAAAAATGATGGTCTGGTTTCCTTAGTACCACATATTGTCTTTATATTCCCAAATATTGATCAAGAATCGATAAAATTTCATGAATAAAATTAATAGTATAAAAAAATGAAAATGAAAATGTTAAAACAAAAATATATTTATATTTCTAATAAAACTATTTATATAATATATTTATAATAATTAAAGTATTTAAGGGTTTGAACAATCCTAAATTACATTAAAAATAAAATACTATTTTCATGATACATTACACAGATTAATTCACCTACATTTATATGCTTTCTTATCATGAAGAATATATATCACCACTGTCATAAATAAAATGCTTCATGTACATGCCTTAAAAATCTTGATCAATAAAATAAAATAATTATCGTTTTTTATAAACTAGTAACCATCATATGAAAACATTTTTATAGCTCCTCCCTTTTCATGAAAACCAATCAATCATGTTTTTAAATTTCAATTATGAATAATAAACATATATTAACTTCCATTCATGCCTCTCAAATTATAGTAACACCATAATTTCTCATTTGAACTTTTGTGTTATTTTAAAGAATATTTTCGAGTGTTGTTCAAGAGATGAAAGAAATGGTTCAGTTGATTTGGAAGAATTTAATCATTACACAGAGTTATAATAAATTCAATACGAACCGTTGGAATCAAATGATGGTGTTTTAGGTTAGTGATTAGGTCTTTATCGTAGTTTTACATCACTTGGGACATCAACGGCTATGTTATCAATGTCTGTTTGCACCGAGTAATGGGATAAAAATAGTGATTTTTGGTCACTAGGGAGTATTTCTTATTGGTTTCAGTTACCATATGGTTTTATAGCTATCCATGATGCGTTTAATATTTTCCATTTGAGTAGGTATATACCAGATCATTTACATGTGATTAGACGGGGGATGTTGATCTTGACCCCGATAATACTTTGGTTCCCCAACCAATTCAGATTATGAATCTAGAGTATAAGGTACTACATGATTAAATGACCCCGAGTCTAGTTAATGTGGTAGTTCAGAAAATATATCCATGATAAATGGGGGAATGAATCGTTGATGAGGTAGTAGTGTCCTTCTTCATTAGAGGATACATGATCTTGAGGGATTTCTGGGGGAAAATCATTTATGGTCGGGAGATTATAAAGTCTTATTACATTTTATATGAGGTATGTTTTAACATTTTTTTGGATTTTTTTTGTAGAGGAATGCTGAGAAAGGATTTGGAGGACACATGTATTGGTAAATTTAGTGATCTTTAGGGAATTTTTAGAAACAAAACATCATTTTTTACTATATTCTGAGAAATTACATGACGTGTAAATAGATTACATGACATGTAATGACCGCCAAAAATGACACATTAATTTGATGCACAATGTGACAATTTTACAAACTTTGTAATGGTTACATATCATTTAAATAAAAAATATAATGTTTTAAATAAAAAGTGACTTGTTTTTTAGTGTATCTAAGTCAAGAGGATTACATGACGTGTAAATGTATTACATGTAGTGTCAATGTCACAGAAAAGGTTTTTTGGGATCTATAGAGTTATCGAGGCTTCATATTTTTTACAAAATTATCCTCTTGGATATATCTTTATCCTGATGATATTTTGGGTCACTCCCTCCCATCTAGTTCACATTGTTCTATGCTTGATCACTATTATGGTTGGATTTCTTTTCTCGAGGTATGCGATCCTTCTGATTCCTATTTGGATTTGTTTACACCTATGGTTTGGATAAAAATTAGTGATCAGATAGTGATTTCTATCAATAAATTTAAATTTATTTGCATGAATTGTCTTTTGGGGTTTGTGGGATGTGGTAAATGGTGTAATTGGTTTTATATTATTTTATTCTCATGGGTTTCCCCTATTTTATGTTTTCTTTTCAGTTGGAAATATTCTCTGCTATGCGCCTCTCCTCTGCCACGTACGCACCTCTGCCGTGTGCTTAACGACACCTTCACGGTGAGTTTTCTCCTGTTACTCATTGGTTTCCTCTTGTTCGCATGTTATTACTGTTTGATATTGATGGTTATAATGTGAAATGTATGGGCTAAACACCTCACTGGAAATCATGGCCATTGGTGGTCCTTTTTTGCGCACTAAATGAATTGAATGTTGGTTAGTTCTTGTTGAACATTGGAATATAAAAATTGGTAATTTACATATACTTGACTTATGAATGAACACCCTAGGATAATAAAAATTCTGTGATAACCCCTGAATTAACAAACAAAATTGAATAAGGGTTTCTTTGTAAAATCTAAAATTTTGATTGTTTGGTTTTTATGGTGTTGCGATTGTGATCACGATTATGTTTTTGTATGGTGTTGCGGTTGTTGGAATGATTGATATGCTATTTGTTTTCCATGTTGTAGTTCTTCCACCATTAAATATCAATCCAAACTTTACCCATTTCAATGGCACCACCACTTTGTTACTAGTTCAATTCCACTGAATCCTAGAAAACCACTTCTAGAGGACTACACACCATGTATTCCACAAAGATGTGATGCATAGCTGGTGAGGTGACTCAATATGTATCTAAAGTACACGCCTTTAGATCAAGTTGTTCTAAATGTCATGTATTGTCAAAGGAATCATTCAGTCTTTGTAAGACTAACTTGGAATAAATTTGATATATGTCAGATTAAATCAGGTATCTTATACATACGCGATGTTCAAACTATTGTACACACCATGTATATGGATTTCACATGAGTTTAAAGGAATTTATACCATGATTTGTTTTTATAAAACCCAAACAATGCTACCTGATTAATTAAAACATAATATTAGGCAAGTTTGAGATCGAACCCATAAAGACGATGAATATGAATAAAGAATGGTTGAAGGCCAATAGGTTGACAAAAGAGTATGAAGATGGAGTGAAAGAGTTTATCAAGTTTGTAGAAGATCATGCATGTGACCCTTCTCAAATCCTTTGTCCGTGTTTATGCTGTTTTTATTCAAGACAAATTAGTCCAGAGGAGTTGGAAGAACACCTGATCTGTCACAGAATAGATCAAATTTATACATGTTGAAATAAAAATGGGGAAAAAATGAATGTAGGTAGTGGATTAGATAACACAACATTTTATAGATCGTCTGATATGATTAGAAGTGTGAACAGTGAAGACGATCGTACGGAGGGTGTGATTACAGATGTGAATGACGATGAAGATCGTATTGAGGAAATGACAAGGACAGTTGAAGATGAACTTCGTGATTGCCCAAAATTGTTTGAGAAGTTAAAGAGTTGTGCAAAAACACCATTGTATGCTGGTTGCACTAAATATATAGCATTGTCAGCCGTATTGAAGCTATATAATTTGAAATCAGGCAACGGGTGGAGTGACACCAATTTTACGGAACTACTTGCTCTCCTGAATGACATGCTCCCAGAAGATAATGAACTCCCAAACTGAACATACGATGCCAAAATAATGCTACGATCGATGGGTATGATCTCTGAAAGAATACATGCCTGCCCGAATGACTGTATATTGTTTCACAAGGACCAAAAATCACTTAAAGAATGCCCAAAGTGTGGTGCTTCTCGATACAAGAAAGATGATTCTAGTCCTACGAAAGTTGTATGGTACTTTCCAATCATTCCTAGGTTTAGGCGCCTATATGGAAGTGAGGAGATTGCAGGAAAATTGACATGGCATGCAGATACAAGAATTAAATATGGGAAACTACGTCACCCGACAGACTCTCCTCAGTGGAAGAGAATTGACCACGAGTATCCTGAATTTGGGAATGAGCCAAGAAACCTTCGTCTAGCATTATCTAAAGATGGGGTGAATCCTTTTGGTTTTTAAAGCAGCAGTCACAGTACATGGCTGGTTATGTTGGTAAACTATAACTTACCACTGTGGTTATGCATGAAAAGAAAATACATCATGTTATCTATGCTTATATCAGGACCAAAACAACCAGGTAATGATATTGATGTTTATTTGGCCCCATTGATCGAGATTTGAAAATATTGTGGGATTCAGGTGTTACATTGTATGATGCTTAAAAAAAATGAATATTTCACTTTGAAAGCCATGTTGTATGGGACGATAAATGACTTTCCTGCTTATGGAAATTTGTCAGGATATAGCATTAAAGGAACTCAAGGTTGTCCCATTTGAGAATAAGGTACACAGTAAATTAGGTTGAAACATTCATCGAAAACCGTGTTTCTAGGACATCGCAGATTTCTACCCCAACGACATAAGTGTCGATCTTGGACGACATCATTCGACGGAAGTTTAGAAGAACATACAACACCTTATCCACTAACATATGATCAATTTTTTGAGAAAGTAAAATATTTGGACACTACTTTTGGTAAACTGTTTTTTGAAAAACCTTAAGAAAAATGGTTGGAAAAAGAGATCAGTTTTTTTTTGAATTAACATACTGGAATTTTCTGTATGTCAGAAATTTTCTTGATGTTATGCATGTTGAAAAAATGTATATGATAGTGTCATCGGCACGTTGCTAAATGCACCCGAAAAAATAAATGATGGAATTAAGGCTAGATTGGACATGGTTGAGATGGGAATATGAGAAGATTTGGCACCAGTGAAGGGTGAAAAACAAACATTTCTTCCTCCTGCTGCTTACACTCTTTCCAGGTAGGAGAGATATCAGTTTTTCAACTTCTTGAATGACATAAAGGTTCCAGAGGGGTATTCATCAAATATCAAGAACATCGTGTCAATGGGTGATTTAAGATTAAAGGGTCTGAAATCACATGAATGCCATGTTTTGATGCAAGATCTAATTCCTATAGCTTTACGTTGAATTTTTCCCAAGAATGTCCGCCATACATTAACGAAGCTCTATTTCTTCTTCAAATCTATATGTAGCAAAGTTATAGACCTGACGAAATTGCCAACTATGGAAAGAGAAATTGGTGTCATATTATGTGAATTGGAAATGTTCTTCCCACCGACATTTTTCGATATGATGGTTCATTTGATGGTTCATTTGGTGAGAGAGATTCGATTATGTGGTCCTGTACATTATAGATGGATGTACCCCATTGAATGGTATATGAGGATTTTGAAAGGGTATGTCAAAAAATGAAGTCGGCTAGAGGGTTGTATTGTAGAGCAATATATTGTTGAGGAAACCGTTGAATTTTGTACCGAATACCTGTCTGGTGTGGAAATCGCTGGCCTACCGAAATCTCATCACACTGAGTGGCTTGAGGGTGAAGGAATTTCGGGAAGAGAGGTTGTCACAATCAATATTATAGATCGGGAACAGGCCCACCTTTATGTTTTTCATAACCGTTTCGATGTTGACCCATATGTTCAAACCCAAAAAGAAATTCTTAGGCGTTTGAATCCTTCTAGGGCTGAAAAATGGATATGAGATACACATAATCTATAGTTTATAGGATGGTTTCAAGACCATATTTTTAAGCAGTTAGATGAAAATCCAAACTCAATTTCAGAACGACTTCGATGGATAACTGGAGGAGCAAGTGTGTACGTATTATCTTACAATGCTTATGCAGTTAATGGTTATACATTGTATACTAATGAACATGATGAAGATAGTACCATGAAGAATAGTGGGGGTTACACTTGTGGATGAGGCGATGCATGTTTCCGGTGCTAAGGACAAAAATTCAATTTATGCGAATATGTCATACTTTGGCATCATCAAATGAATATGGGAGTTGGATTATACGAAATTCAAAGTGATGATTTTTCAATACAAGTGGGTTGATAACAGGAGTGCTATTAAAATAGATGAATTAGAATTTGTGACAGTTTATTTCAGTAAGGAAGGGGAGAAATACGAACCATTTATAATGGCATCATAGACAGTACAAGTATTTTATGTTCCAGACCCCGCAAACCGAAATTGGTCAATTATTCTGTTATCAACCAAAATAAATGAAGGGTCAGATGAAAGTTCAACGAAGGTTAACCCTTTTATAGGGACTTCACAATCATTTTGCAGCGGTCCCAATGTAGATGGTGTTTTTTATGTCAGAGGATACCACAATGAAGGGATATACATAGTCGATAGAGGAGTAAAATCTCTTCATCCTTTAAAGAAAAAAAAGAGAGTTCAATAATTAGGTTATTTTTTTATTGTAATATACATTGTGTTACATTATGTTATTATCTGTTCGCTGCTATTTTTATGTAATCTAAATTAAATATTAAACCACTTCTACAGATAATGACTTTTGCACCTGCTGATGCGCCCAATCCTGAGGCACAAAAGGTCTCTCAACAAGCAGATGGTGGTCCCACTACAGAGCAACAACAGGTTTCTCAACCAGATGCTGGTGGTCCCAGTGCAAAGCAACAACAGGTTTCTCAACCTGTTGTTGCTGGTCCCAGTGCTAAGGTACAACAGGTTTCTCAACCTGTTTCTACTGTTCCCAGTGCTAATGCTAGCGCTCCGTGGGAACATATTGATGCTAATTCTGAGGAAATGGTAGGAAATGAAACCTTGAAAGTGCAAAAAAAAAACAAGAGCATCGTAGTTTGATAGTGTTAACCAAAATCCTTAAGGAAAAAGTAAAAGGCATAAAATTTGAGGTGGTATGGAATAAGATAGGCCAACATGTTAACCCCAACAGATCCATCTTTAGTAGCTACATTGGAATCGTCACTTGGGAACGCGTGCTGATTGATGTACAGTCATGGCACCATGTTATCACCGGGTTGAAGACACTAATGTGGTAAAAGATTATGATAACATTATGATATCATTTTTTTAATTTATTAAAATAAAATAAAATACCAAAACATTGACTTACTCTTCATCATCCATTGCAGAGTGCATTTATAGTAGATTCCTCACACAAAGAATATGTATTAAGAGCTGCAGGAAGTATTCATAGAGGTTTCCGCACAATTTTAACAAAATATCATCTTAAAGATGCATAAGGAAAAATCAAGCCGCACCCACCTCCTCTTTACGCACACTTGATATCCCAAGGAGCGTGGGATGCGTTTAACAACCATCATGGGGAGCAGACTTTTCAGGTACATTGTGTGGGCTAATACGTTGTTTGACGTTTGCTTGTATTAATCACTCTGATTGACAATTTTTTATTTATGAAACAACAACTGAGTGATGAAAATAAAAAACGCACAACAGAACCAGTGTACCCTTACTGTAAAGCAAGGATGGGGTACGCTGAACTTGAGAAAAAATTGGTACATCTTTTAAATCTACCCTACTACTTGTATGTGACATAAAACAACACCATAACCATGTTTCTCTGTTTATATATAGATTGATGAATCGAAATCAAAATCCATATCCATCCCAAGCCATGTGCTATGGAAGGAGGCTCGTGTAAATAAAGAGGGGATACTGATAGATGAAAATACAAAAAAAGTGTGGGAAACATGTGTAAGTATGACATAATATAAATTTGATTTACTTTAAATTGCTATTACATTACAATAACTACTTATTTTTCTATTTTTTCTATCTGATATAGTCACAATAATCAACAACAACCGAACCAGATGCAGACATACTTTCAATAGCCTTGAAGCATCCAGAACAATATGGCCACGTCAGAGGTGCGGGTTTTGGGGTTACACCCCGAACATATTTTCAAAAACAAAAACAAGCAGAGGATCAAAATGAAAAAATGGAAAAGCTGCAAGAAAAATTATCTATTTTTCAAGAAGAATTACAATACCAGAGTGATATGATAGCAAAATTGATGGGGGAGAGTCAAAGAGAAGAAACAACTCAACAACAACCCGTGCGTGACGATCCTGCTCCACCCCCTCCAGCTTTGAGGCAATCCATTGCCCTAAAAAACCTAACTTAGATGAGGTAATCAATGTTTTAATAATTGTTTCTGTGAAATGTGATTTACATAGACACTGATACCTTTCCTGTACTAATATTCTATAGGGTGAAAATGACTGTGATTTATATCTATCAACTCCCACCTATTGCCTTGTAGTGGGGGCCACGGTGTTCAATACGCAAAACAACATGCTACACAACAAACAACTTCCAAAAGATCATCTCAGAGTGTCAATTAACGTAGCTAATGAGCTGAGTGCTAAGCTAACTGTTCCAAATAATTATGACGACATTAATACGATTGAACAAGCTATTGAAACATTCATCGCATGGCTGACAGTTCTTGTAAAAAAACATGTCGACAAAAAGGTATCCATTTCCAATTTATTTTTCAAGCTGGACCTTTAACATTTAATGAAAAAAGGTCTGAACCGATGAATGTTATTATAGAACAACAAATACTGTGGGGTGAAATGAAATATCAGCTCAAAAATATCTCAAGGATCAACCAACCTATTGAAACAGTCTACTGAGATCACCTTCACCCCGCCCATTCTATATCCACAGTTAATATCATTGCGGGCTCGTGTGGATAAAAATTTGAAAGATGACAATACTCACACAGTTGATTTTGAAAAAAATATGTATAGAGAGGAAACATAAGATTTCATTAGTGCTGAAAATGTAAATGAACTCCTCAAGTATGAATGGCTAGGCGCCTCAATTGTAAATGTATACTTGAGGTATGTTTTCATGATTTGATTTTACAAAAGATGATATACTCTGATAATTATGACTAAATACATTTTATATTTGTCATAGGCGTATATATGAAAAACAATTGAAGGGATTTTTCCATGAACAAAAATTTGGACTCGTTAGTCCTCACATCACCTCTTCAAAAGACGAAATAGATTCTGATAAAGAGGCTGCAATAATGTCATCCCTACTCAAATCGTTTGAAACAAAATTATGGATGACTGAATCCTTTTAATACTAACGATGCATGGGTAAAACTCTACAATTTAATCATATCAACTATATTTTCATTTATTTCTTTACTTATTACTTTTTGTATTTTTAGGAACCATTGGATGCTGATTGTAGTCAATTTGGATACTCCAAAGATTTATTTTTCTGGATTTAATGCATGGATATCCAAAAAACCGACCACGCATGATGGCGTTTGTTAATTTGGAATACACAAGATGCAACATTTTAAAACTAAACATCTAGTTATATAATTTATGTTATATTTTAACGAGGATTCTGTTATGATAAGGCAGTGCATCAATATCGTCTAATGCACGGAATGAATCTAGGGCCTAAGGATAAGAACGCCTACAAGATCTACAATTGGAAAAGTATACTGGTATATATAATAACATTTCACTATCCAAACACATATCAAAACAAATTACTTATTGTTGTCAATGTTTCTGCAGTGTACAAAACAAACAAACGGAAAGGACTGTGGTTATTATGTTTGTAAATTTATGAAAGAGATTGTATTTCATCAACAAACTAGCATCCCTGACGAGGTATTTTTGAAAATAATTATGAGTTCATTTAAAATATTTATTAATCCTTTGTGTATTTATATTTTTTTAGTACTACCATGACTGTTGCAAAAACTCATATTCAGAATATGATATAGATGTGTTTAGAAACGAATGGGCAGCATACCTGATAGAAGATTGTACACAAATAGGATAAAGGTGAATTCCTACTACTTATGTTATCTATATATGATCATTGATTATCCTCCAACCTTATTTGGTGAATAACCTTGGATGATGAAGAAATGAAATATTAGAGCATATTGAGATACAATGAACACAATGAATTCCTTCAATCATTAGATAACATGATTTTTGATGAAAAATGATCCAATATATGAGTAGGAATCTTAAATTTTATGTTTACACACTTGTTGATTAAATAGTTTGAGCAGATCGATCCCTTCGATGGATATGTACCAATTATGGATTGAGAATGCTCCGATGTATTGAAATATTAATTTATTACTCAATGTTCTCTATCCCCGGATTCATATTATTGATCTTTGAACAAATCAATATTGATGCAAGGCATGATGGTGTGCAATGCATATGGGGTGAACGGAGAAACCACCGAGGATCAACAAAATCCATTTTCCAACAAACGATGGATGGAAACAACAAATATGGTCTATATCCACCATTTTCAGTTAGATATAGGGCCTAAATATAAATATTTCTGAAATTAAAGTAGAGGGATCAAATTCAACATGCAGAGATAGTATTTGAGAATATGGAGAAAACCCGACTACAAGATGTGTTCAAGGATGAACACACAGTGTGTAGTTGGGCCCATGTAGCCCCATGGACATGGTCCATAGGTGGAGTGGTACCAGACACCGTTTGGTTCCTCTCATATGTCGTGTACCCCTTGGTTAATTTTTAAGAAATTTCAATGTTCTGTATCTCGTCTTTTTGAACTTGTATTTGAGCACATGTGTTGTTGTTTGACTTGCGCAATTATTTCTAGGTAGATGCATGAGATAGTGGGTATCATTGAGGGACTTTTGGAACTGTTGGCTACTCTTCTTCCATGAATGAGATGTAAGATGGATATCCCCTTACCCATTGATCACGTATGGATTATAATTGGAGGAGTATAGGTGCAAACAGTAGGTGGTTTATGAGGACTAGATAGATTATTGTTCTGTTTGTCACCGCTTGGGTCATTCAGTGGCGGTTTGAAATAAGGGATGTCCCTGAAATGACAATTGGTTGAGGACTGTAGAATAAAGGTTGTGGCTGGTCTTGGCTCTATTTGAGGAGAAGGAGATGTCCTGGGTAAGGTGTTGGAGGTTGGTGTGAGGGCGGTACCTATTCTAGAGGAAGAAAGACCAGAAGGAAGTGGTAGGGAGGCTCAACCTACAGTGGTGGCTGATCAGAGGGAGGAGAGGAGGTCAGTAGAGAGTTGGACGAGGATGGCTAGGGAACTGTGGCGATTTTTGGCAGGGTGAATGCCTTGGAAGGGCCGGTGCTGGTTGCTGAAGGGGACCGCTTCGAGGAAGTTTCTTCCCCTAGGAGATGATCTCCTAATAGGGATACCCATGTCACTCCATACTTACATAGGGCTTGTCTACTTAGATAAACACAATAGAAAGAAAGTACATTAAACTCTTACATAGTGTAAAAACTCTATTTGAGCACCTGTTGATGGAAGGAGAGGATGATAGGTTGGTGTTGTTGACCTTCAAGATGATCCTATTGTTGGTCGAAATAAGATTCAAAACAAAATCTTGACCAAGATGATTATGTTATGCCTTAGAGTGTGGATAAACACTCACCTAATTTTTTGTTGATGAAGTGATCATTAAAATAAACTAAGTCACTAAATAATATCTATTTAATCCAATTATGATTGAGGGGTAATGTGTGTATATTGAACTAGATTTGAGATTATGATATTGAGTACCCTATTTAAAATAATTGAATTTCATTCACTAGTTTTCTCATGCATTAGATTTAATGTGAGGTGGCCATGATACTATGTAGAACTACGAATAAAAGAACAAGCTTGTTTATAACCCAATAATGTAATGACCCATATCATTGTGGGTTAGAAATTACCAAGGTAAATTGAATTTTCATTTATTGATGGTTTCATTTTTTGAACCAGGTCTCGGGTTGGGTTATTAAGAGTTTTAATGTCTCTGATAGGTGTTTCAGACATGTATTGGGGCTAGAGGGATGTCATTGGGTTTTGGGAGGATATCAAGGATGATTTGGGTAGTCATTCTATTGAAATGTAGTAGCATTAGGATACTCATAGTTTGAAAGGGTAATTCACAACATGAATGCATTTAATAGGGTGATAATGGTCATGAATGGGGAAAAGGGGTGAAGTAAGGTTTTGGACCCAAAATATAGTGATGTCACCACTTGGTTCATTTCATGTAACATGAATTAAAACTTATTTTTATGTGGGTGATGGGTTTATAAAGTAAAAACCTCCTCAGGTTTCTTCGTTTGGGCACCAAGTTCTTAGGGGGTGGCCAAACCCCATTCCCCTCCTTCCTTCCCCTTAGACCTGAGTGGCTTATCGGTTGTTCGTCATTTCGAATCAATGTGGTATCTTCTCCTACATCTTCCTTGCTTCTCTAACTTCTTTCTCAAATATTTTCATTCAGTTTTTAGGGTTCTAGGTGTAATTATTATACCATAGTATGGATAAATCATTGTTCTTCATGGGACTTTTATATATGACTCTTAGAGCATGTCTCAAAATTTCATAAACTAGTAATGAATCATTATTTGATGAAGATTATATTTTGTGGAAGATTTATTTATGGGTTTTCAAAAAATTAGGCTTAATTTGTCATAAATTTAGTAATATATATTGGGGATTTAGTGTTTTCTAGGCTTAGGGGTGCGTCAGGAGTTGATCGCACCTAGTTTCTCAGTATTCTGGCTTTGTTGGATTACACGATGAGTTTGGCGCCTATTATACCATGCTGTATTTTTGGTTAAAATTAACTAATTATGTAATTTAATGTTGTTAGACATTAATACATGTGATCATGGACTCAGTTGTGGTTGGTATGAACTGAAAATAGTTTATTGGACTTTTGGTTGAGGTAAGGGCATTGACCTAATTGTGTCTCTTAGTTAATTTGTTATTTTATGTTTTGTGCCTCACTAGTATAATTCCATTTAGAAAACCCATTCTTTAACAAATATTATTATATTATTTTTAACATAAAAATACATTAATTACAACCTAAATATCTTGAGTCCTAGTGTCTGTGTATTTTTCTACCTAGAAGAGATCAACAACAGCAACCTATCATCCTCCCTCTGGTCGCCTTATCTTTTATAGTTCCTGAAGGTCTCTCTTATACATTGAAAATATAATTTTTTATATCACCATTAGGTTAGGTAGTTTTTACATCCTGTAATAAGATTAGAAAGGTTTCAATCCTTTAGACCCTCCTATGGTTGGTCTACAATCAGGTGCTGAAAGACCTCTTCCTTCTATAAGGGGTAGGCCTTACAAAAGGCATAAATGGAGTCATTTTCTAGCTGGGTATCCCGATCAAGTATATTTACAAGAAGGAGTCTCTTCCAGAGGGAAATATCAATATAAGTATGAAAATTATATCTGAGTACATAACTATTTTTTTACTAGAAGAGGTATTTCCCCTCTGATCCCAACTCAGCTCCCCAAGTCCTCCCTCTCATGCCGCTAGTCAGGAATAGAGTGAGGTGAATTCTGTATGTGTGCTAAGTGTTTCCCTTTCTATTATCTAGGTATCGGGATATGGAGGTCTTTCCCTACCCACCGATCTGAGTACTGAAATGATTGTGTAAGAGTCCTGGTGCTTCTTTCTCTATGCTATCTTTTATAGGCATTCATTAGTGCATTTCCTTTGTAGGACTTCTCCCCTAGTATCCACCACTCTTTTTATACAATCTCTTTTGGAATAGAATCTATTTTTGAATATAATAGGATGTACATATCCCAAGATTAGCTAAAAGAAGGATGAAACCATCGTCTAGGTATAACTAGAGTGAGTCCTCTTCTACTATCTAGGCATCCCGGTAGTTTGCTAGCAATCTGAGTAAATAAGGGTCCCGTTTCATGGGTGTTTTTCATTTCTTATATAGACTAACATGAGAACATATATCTTGGGAATGTTCTTGGGTCCCCTATGTGTCATCATAGCCTGCAATCTTCATGAAAGTCCCCACAATGCACAAACCATCCCAAAAATATTTACCTACCCAGGTCATCACATCACAACGGGGAAGGAACTCTCGCTCTATAATCATCTCTCCTAGACCTATGAACTAATGAAAATAAATGTTGTAATAGGTAACAATTGAAATTTTATCAATGTATTCTTTCATATTAATGTTTAATTTATTTCATTATTGTATTACTAATATAATCTTTGTTTTCTTATGTAGGTGGAATCTTTTTCCTGAGTTCGAATGCTTTGTTCGGAAACCGCCGCCATGGACGACAATTTTTTAGAGTGGATGAATGCAAAAAGGATGGAACATCATTGTTTTTAACTATTTTTTGGATAATTGTAATTGTAACCAAATTAAACATCGTTTGAAATGTATATAGCAGTGTGTTGTTTTGTATTCATGATTTCAAGTAAATGTATATAGCATTTTTGTTCTTCTGTGCTTTGTGTGTGGGTATTGTTTGTGCTGTGTGTGGGTGTTGTTTGTGCTGTGTGCAGGTGTTGTTTGTGCTGTGTACAGGTGCTGTAATGTGTGCAGGTGCTATGTAGGTTTTGGTTTTAAGCGCTAATAAATGGATAATATATCAGTGCTATTTTGAGCGCTGATAAAGGTAGTTTTTATCAGCGTTCATAATAGCGCTGATAAAGGTAGTGTTTATCAGCGCTATTTTTAGCACTGATATATTATACATTTATCAGCGCTGAAAATAGCACTGATAAAGACTACCTTTATCAGCGCTTGCTTAGCGCTGATAAAGGAGCACTTTTATCAGTGCTTTTTTGAGCACTGATAAAGGGGACCCCCCTTTATCTTCTCCGAGATTAACATCACTTTTTTAGCACTGTTAAAGGTGGTTTTTAGCGCTGTTATAAGCCCTATTTATAGTAGTGTTTGTTAAGTATTTGGGGTCGGCAAGACCATACCATGTATTTTAATTAAACGCTATAAATAGGAGAGGAGAGGATTTTTCCAAAGACCATTCATGGGGCTTCTCTCTATTATTATCTCTCCCATGATCTAGAGAGAAAGGCTCTGGATCTAAGGAAAATGGATCAAGAACTCTCTCAGGCATCACTTGTGAAGCGATGCAGTGATCATTGGAGCGTCGAAGGCATCATTGCAATTCCACGCTAGCACCCGAATTATGACGAACAACACTGTCGCAGATTTCTTGAAGCACGTGTGGATGATCTAGAGGAGTTCGGTGCTAGATTTTTCGAGCAGTGATTTCCAATGACGAGAAGACATCATGCGTAGCTTTATAATTAAACTAGGCACTTTAAGGTTTATTTATGTGCTTAAAATCCTTCACGTGTGGTCCTCAGCTAAGACTAGGCTGCTATTCACTGATGTCAACAAGTTCACGTCGATCGTCGGTGGATTTTCTTTAAAAAACCACCTATTTGGGGCTTCCGCTGCATGCCCAGATCCAATAGTTTTACCCTTATTTTTTGGTTTTAAACCATTGTTAACCCTTTGGACGATTACCACAAAATAAAGTTCTTTTACTCTTTAAGGGCCAAGATAGTTACTATAAATGGAGAAACGGACCACAAGTGGATAATGGTTGATATTTTCAACAATATCCTAATCACTTGGCTGAATATATAATTTTTAGGAATTTTAAATCATTTAATAAAATATTATTTATTATAAAATATAATTAATGTTAATTTTGGAGCTATTCATTTAATTTGACTTTAAAAATACCAAGATAAATATGGACTTCGAATATAATCCTTCTACGCACCAAAAATATGTTATAAACATCTAAAAAATTATTGGGAAATTATAAATCACTCCAATAATTCTATTTTTAGAGTTTTTAAAATCATTTTATTGATTTTTTTACTTCCTGCACAAGCACTGTGTTAGTGTTGCATAAGCATTTAAGGAAATAATTTCACTACTAAAAATTATAAATAAATTACCATGATGAAAAAAAATCGTTTATATTTCAAAATAATATTTTTAACTGAAAATATCCTATGTTTTTTCCTATTTCAAATATTTAGAGATAATAAAACAAAGAGAATCACATTTTTGACTTTTTTATATAAAATAATATAAAGGTCATAATCATGGAAAAATGGAAACAAAAGGCCATATATTCAAATTTTGGATGATTATGGTTGTGATATGCTCATCTAGTAAAATTAAGGAAAGTGTTAGGGTCATTTTTTTATATATCAATTTCTTTTCAAATTTAATTACTTAATTTACTGTTTACCGTGGTAACAAAGATTACTAAGGTTACTATTCATAATGTTGAAAATTAAAAAGAACCTATTTATAAAATTTGGACCTCATAATTCCAAGTATGGAATACATTTTTCAAAATTTAAAACATAGAAGTGAAAAAATTTAATTTAAAATTAAACCAGCAAAACACGATGAATAACAGGTTTTTAGAAAAATGCCCATTTTAAGTATAAAATGATTTTATACTAAATTCAAATATAAAATCCATTTTAAAAACCATAATTGGATTATTTTAAATCAATATAAACTAATTAAAGTTTTAATATAACCCAAAATAGAATTTTAATTTGAAAATACTTTAACAGAAAATGGAGTTTTCAATAAAAATCAATATTTTTTACTAATCATCAGAAAATAAAGCTTTTCAGAAAATTCTAAAAAATTCACCCTAAAAAAATATTGATACGATGATTTGAAAATTAAATTTCATTTTATAAAATTAATTTTCTAAATTTTTTTAGAAATTAATTATAACATTTTCTCAAAAAATAAATAAAAACTGGGTTTAAATAAAATGCATTTTTTTAAAAACAAAACGACTTTACTAAAAAATGAGTGCTTGTTTTCTAAGAATTAATCAATAAATTTGAATTTATTAAGAATTTTAAATATATTCCATAATTTGGTTAATCCTATTCATACCCGTTAATTCAATGGCTAGGTTATAACAACAATATTTAACACTACTACTGATCGTGCTTTTAAAAGCGCTAGAAATTGGTTTTATCAGCACTAAAAAAACATTGTTAGTCGAATCACATTTAAAGCCGATCCTTATCAGTGTTGAAAAAAAGTGGTGATAAAGGGGATCTTTATTAGTTCTAAAAAATCACTGATAAAAGGGACCTTTATTATCGTTTTTTAACGCTGATGAAATTTGAATTTTTGTAACTGCTCTCCACCCCCATTTGTCATCAATTTTCCCCACTTTTTTCAGTGATTTTCAACCACCCGCCCTCCACCCCAACTGGAACCTACTCTCTCTGCCCCACTCTCCCTTGTCAGCACTCAGAATGCCCCTTTATCTGTGCTTTTCCACTGCACCACCACTTGTTCACACTCGTGCGCACATGGATTTGATCTTTGGACATCTCTTTTGCAATTGGAATGCCTTTACCACTACACCAGGCTTACTTTATTTTATATTTTATGATATTTCTATTTATTTATATATATTTACATACATTTTTATTCATATATTCATATAATTTTTTCAAATATAATTATAAAATATATGTTTGTGTGTGTGTGAGATATATGTATACTTATATTTATTTAAATATATTATATATTAATACACATTTACATATATTAGAATATAAATATAAATATATATCTATTTATTAACACACACACATACACACTCACACATATATAAACATTATATATACATTTGTATAAGTGTATATATATATATATTCATATATTTTTATAATGTAAAAAAATGGTGAGATATTATTTTAAATTAAACATATAATAATTAATACCATATTATTTATATAATTATTTTTAAATAATTTTTTAAAATATGTCTATATATTGAATATTTAGATATAAATTTTATATATCACATATATATTTATATGTCTATATATTTTCATATATATTTATACATATTTACATATAATTATCTATTTAGATATAATTTTGTTATAATGTATTTGTAAATATTTATTGTAAATATGTTTATATACTATATTTAATGATAATGATATATTTATAATATGATGTATTTACACAATAATGACACACACACACATATGTACATACACGTTCACATTTATATTTCGCACATATACACACAAATATTTACATATATGTATTTATTTATATATATTACAATATACACGTAAATATATATTATTTTATTGACACACATATTTATATATAAACATTACTTGTATAGGTATATATATATATATTAATGCATTTTTATAAGGTAAAAAAATGGATAATTTTTTATTTTAAATAAAATGAATAAAAAATATTTATTTCCATATGGTTTATATATTTAAAAATATATTTTTATGTAAATATGTTTAAATATTTATTTGTACAATTGATTTATTATATGTAAATATAAGTAAACATGTATATATTTAATTATAAATAAAACTATAATATGAAAAACGATACAATTTCAAAACCATAATATTTATATAAATGTAAGCCTTGGGAATAAATTCAGTCTCCACTGAAAAAGGTCAAGAAGACTCTCTTAAACGAAGCTGAAATCTCATCGAATATTAAAAAACTAGGGTATCCCAACTAAAAACACAGTTTTGGAGGTCTTTCAGGCCTTTTTTGACCTAAAAAATAGTGATTAGGGTCTCTTTTGATCAACACGGTGTAAAACCCTCCACGAGCTTCAATTTGATAATTGGTAGAGCCCAAATTGATATTTGAATCAAAAGTTTGGACTTTTGAAGTTCACGTGATATTTTCAACTTATCTTTAGATCATCCATTAGTTCATAGAATTTTTATGTCATCCAATTGTTATTAAATGGTTATTACTCAATAATTATTAGAAAATTATTAATTAATATTATTTTTAAATTATTTTATAGTTAATTTTCAATAAATATATTATATATCAAGTGTAAATGCATATTTAGTATTCTATAAATCATATTTAATAAAATATATTATTTTTATACCAATATAAATATAAATATATATTAATAAATTATTTTTAATGATATATATATATTTATAAAATATACCTTTTATCTGTGCTAAAATAGAAGTGCTGATAAAAGAATCCCCTTATCAGTGCTTTTTTAGCTTTGATAAAGACCACTTTTATTAGTGCTAATAAAAATCACTGATAAAGGGTCCTTCTATGAGTGCTAGAAAAAAGAAGTGATAAAATCCACCTTCATCAGTGCTTCTTTCTAGTGGAGATAAAAGTGACCATTATTAGCGCTAAAAAAGTGTTGATAAATGTTACTTTTATGAGTGATAAAAAAACATTGAAAAATGATACTTTTATCGATGCTAAAAAGTGTCGATAAAGGGTACCTTTTATTAGTGCTAAAAAAGTGCTAATAAAGGGGATATTTTATCAACACTTTTTTTAGCACTGATAAAAGGTATCCTTTATGAGCATTTTTTTCTAGCTTTGATAAAGGCTAGTGGAGGATAAAACCAAATATGTAGTAGTGAAAATAATAATATTTCATGGTTTATTTAAGCTTGATGTTTCATATTCGGTATGCTATCGAACATAGTCATTCTTTTAAAATTTCAAGATATTACATTCTACCCCTTTAATAAATTGCATTCTCGCAATTTGAACTTGATCTTTGTAATCAAAGGTTTACTATTTCAAAATAAATTTGTTGAAAACCCACATCATAAAAAGGGTTAATAAAAATTCATTTTGAAAAGAGGGAAAGGGAAATATGAAGGCTATCTTATATAACACATAACTAGGTTTACAGATAGAAAAATATTAATGGGAAATGAAAATATGGACATGGAAGAAAAGAATATTTTTTAAATAATAATGGAGAGTGACAAAGATCACTGATCACAAGAAAGTGAATGATAATGAGAAATTCAACGACCAAAAAACTATAAAACCCCACCACCTAAAACCTCAAAATGGGTTTCTAAAACTTTAAAATTATGATCAAACTTAAACTCATAAACCCATGATAGTATTCATAAATCTTAATATCACCTCTAATTAAAACATTATAATCTCCAAATTTATCTAAAACCTACTCTGATACAAACTATAAATGTTTGGTTTCTTTATGCTTTAAATAAAATTTCTCACGATATTGATTCCTATAAATCATGGCTGATTTTTGTAAACTATATTTAATTTGTTTTATAATGAATTTATTTTATGAATGATAAAGTTTAATTCATTGTGTGAATATTACTGCTTAATTCTATATATAGATATTTGGCTAAGTCTGAGAAATCGTGATTCTGCCATCGGTTTTGGTTTTTTAGAAAAGGACTCAGAAGCTGTGACCAGACACTGTGACTAGACACCATGACCAAACACCATGACTAGACACCGTAACCCAGACACCGTGACCCAGACACTGTGACCAGACACTATGACCTAGACACCGTGACCATACACCGTAACCAGTTTCAGATCTATTGAAGTCTGTGAGACCGGTTCCTTACTAAGACACCATTTGAAGTTTGAAAAAGGACTAGACACTGTGATCTTAACACCACATATGTGCTACCAGTTCCTAATCTCTATAAAACTATGCTATCATAACTATCTCACTGCTCAAAGGAAAATAATAAGACACCATTTCGTGGTGACACCGTTTCCAAGTGACACTGTTTCCAGATAGACCATGACACCATTCTTTAATCTGTTTTTATCATTTTCAATTTAATTTATAACGGTCATATTTGAGTCTTTTAAATGCACTGGAATAATTAATATTTCTTTGTAGACATATCACCTGACAGTATGAGGTACGAGGTGTAGAATACATTCATCATGTTGGCTTCAATACATGCACTCCAAGAATAAAAAGAAAAGCATGGCCCTGAAACAAGAAGGTGGTAGAGCAGAAGAAGCGTGAGCATTCTTGAGAAAAGAACTAAAAAATTCAACAAGATACATCTGAAGAACACACGAAGCATTCATGAATCCAAAAGCTGGGATACCATAGATCAGAGTCTAGAACATCTTTTCAATACAAACTCTACGAATAACACAATCCAGATCTAACTAGAAACCAAAGCACCAGAATTACAATACTCTATTTCTCACAAGAGGACTCAATACTTACATCTGCTTCATCCTAGAAGTCAAGAGTTACATAGAATAACAGTCAAAGCACTTCTAACCTTATCTCGTCATCTTTTCTCTATTGTGTATTATCTTTATATTTCGAGTAATGTGTGTGTCTATATTAAAACACACACTGTCTCCTGCACTAAACTGAAGGATACAAGATATCCTTCCTCTCATATCTTTTTACACATGTTTACTCCCATAGATAAGTGTGGAAGAGGTCCCTGTGTGACTTGGTAATTTATACCCATGAAGAAATGTGGAAGAGTTCATGTGACCTAGATAGTTCTGTGCACTATTGCTTACCCCGATCCAGGGTGTGGATCAAGTTTATTAATATAAACTGCTTGGTGGTAGGTGATCACCAAGTGGAGTGGATTAGGTCTCGGTTTGAGACTGAACCACTTGTTTTATATCCACTGTGTTGTTTTATTTAGTTTTCTCTATTTTACTGTATAATTCAGAAATCATTATATTTACTTTGATAGTTAATCTTGGACAGAATTTATAATTGTTTTTCCTTATTAGAATAGCTTCAAAAGTAATATCAATAACTGATATTGAGATTACTAAGAATTAATCAATCTTCTAAGAAGTTATTTGAATAGTCAAACTTTCATAACCATATTACCTTGATTAACTAGTCTATATTTATTTTTATTGGGGAACCTTTTAAGAAAACTTTTCAAACATAAATTTTTATAGATACTCAATTCACCCCCCTCTTGAGTACTCTACTCTGACCAACATTTGGTATCAGAGGAGTTTGTTATTCCTATTAAGACTCTCTTTTTGAAACTATTCAACTGTGATTTTAGTTTTACTTTAATGATTTATAAATTTCTGTTAATTATAAATTTACAGCTCTTTAAAATTATTTATTTATTATGGATAATAGACTGGAAGGTGCTGCAACAAACATAATACCATTATTTAATAGAACCAATTATGCCCAATAGAAGATTAAAATGAAAATGCATTTAGAAAGTATGAGTTTTGAAATTTGGTCTTCAATTATAGATTAGTATAGGATTCCTGCTACTGATAGAATCACTTGGGATGACCCAACCAAGACTGCCTACAATAACAATTTCAAATCAATGAATGCTCTATATTTCTCTTTAGGAGATGAGGAATTTAACAGAATTTCTACATGTAAAACTGCCCATGAAATTTGGGATAACTTGTCTATTTCACATGAAGGAACTTCTAGTGTGAACGAAATGATACTTAATACTTATACTATTAAATATAATAAATTTAAAATTAAACTTGATGAGCCTATTTATGACATGTATCTCAGGTTCAACTAAAATTTTAACACAATGATTTCTCTTGGAAGAGAAGTTACTACCAAAGAACAAATCATGAGGATTCTCAGATGCCTAACTAATAGATGAAGAGGAACCTCTGTCTCTATTAGAGAGTCACACAACATCAGCAAGTTACCTGTAAAAGAATTAATTGGGAAACTAATGATGTATGAAGAGGATCTGAAAGCTAATAAGGAAGAGGAGAATGAACCCAAAAGAAAATCTGTTGCATTTAAGACCACCACCTCTAAGCACAAAGAAAAAGGGAAATTGTAAGTCTCTGTAGAAAGTTCCAACAGTGAAAAATCATCACCTAACAATGATGAGGAGATGGATCAATTAGCCATAAGGTTTAAGATATTTTAAAACAAGAAGAAATTTTTCCAAAAGCCTAACTTCAAAGGAAGATATGATTAAAAGGGAAGCTGGAAGAAATATTGGAAAAGAAATGACAAGTCTAATGAGATATTATTCTATGAATGTAAGTGAAAGAGACATGTAAAGGCTGACTGCCCCAAGCTCAAGTACAAAAAGAAATATGAGGACAAAGATATAAAGTATAAAAATTTAATGAAAGCAACATTGAGTGATTCTGAGGACAGTTCAAGTGACTTAGAATCTTCACATGATGAACAGGTTAACAAAGAAAATATGTGTTAAATGAAAAACACATCTGAGGTAACACTGGAATCTCTTGTACAAAATTCCTATTATTCTGGAGATGAAAGTGATTATGAGAATATGTATAAAGAAGAAATATTTGAGTATTGAAATATTCTTGAAGAGACAAGTAATGAAATAAAAGATAAATACAATTCTTTAAATAAACAACATGATCTTACCTCAACTATTAAATATGAACTTACTATAAAAAGAGAGAAAAATGTTCAAATACTCAAAGAAAACAATGAACAAAATCTATCTAATGAGAAATTGAAAAATGAACTTGAAAGTTTTACTAATGGTAAAAATACTTTAGTACAAATTCTAGGTAAACATATTGATCCTAAATATACTACTGGTATTTTCTATCAACCTAGTAAAAGAAATTTTGGAAAAACCAATTTTTTTTCTAAGTCTAGGACATACAAATTTACTCCTAGCTCTGGAAAACATTCTACTAGTTCGAATAATGATACACTCTCTACTGTTTCAAGCTCTTCTGGACCACATAGAGTTTATTTTACAACCACTTTACATAATTAATATAGGAAACCTATAAGGCATATGTGGGTTCCTACATCTTTAGTCACTAATATTACTAGAACCAAAAAAATATGGGTACCAAATTCTATTTTTATTTAACTATTTTGTAGGAAAATTGCTTAAAGAGCTACTGTAAAAGCTTATGGTACTTGGAAAATGGGTGTTCATGAAACATGATAGGAGACTAGTCATTCTTCAATAACTTAATAAAAATTTATGGTGGACATGTCACCTTTGGTGACAATGCCAAAGGAAAAATCACTGGCCTTGTCCAAATCGGTAACTCTAACTCATTTTTAATTTCCAAAGTACTTTTTGTTGATGGATTGAAATATAATATTATTAGTATTTCCCAACTACGTGATGATGAATTTCATGTTAAATTTGAAAATGATACTTTCAATGTTTTTAATTATAAAAATGAATTAGTGTTTTCTACATTGAGAATTGAAAATTTATACTCTGTTAACTTAGAGTCTTTAGTTTCTCAAAATGCTTTATGTTTAAGTGTATTTCACAAAGATTCTTGGATTTGGAATAGGATACTAGGACACTATAATATTCACTCCCTTAGAAATATGACTAGAAAAATCTTAGTCAAATATCTACCCAAACTTGAGTTTCCAAATGATAAAGTGTGTAATCCTTGTCAAAAGGGAAAGCAACACAAAATTTCCTTCAAACCAAAGAAAGAAGTGTCAACTTCTCAACCTCTCGAATTGGTTCACATGGATTTTTTTGGACCATATATAGTTTCTAGTTTAAATGGGAAGCACTATGTTTATGTTCTTGTAGATGACTTTTCTCGATATACTTGGACTTTATTTTTGGCTCACAAATGTGAAGCCTGCTATCATTTCACCAAATATGCTAAAACTGTAGAATATCTTAGTGGACTTATAATTAAATCCTTAAGAAGTGATCATGGTCATGAGTTTAAAAATAAAGAGTTTGAATCCTTTTGTTCACAAAATGGCTATAGTCATAATTTCTCTGCCCCTAGAACACCTCAACAAAATGAGTTGTAGAAAGAAGAAATAGAACCTTGAAAGATATTGTTAGAACCATGCTTAGTGAATATGACTTACCTATTTATTTTTGGGATGAATATTTAAATACAATATGCTATATTATTAATAGAGTGTTGATTAGACCCATTCTTAAAAGAACTTCATATGAGTTCTGGAACAATAGAAAACCCAAAGTAAGCTACTTCAAAGTTTTTGGTTGCAAAGTCTATATCCTTAATACTAAGGAAAATCTTGACAAATTTTCATCCAAGAGTGATGAAATAATACTTCTAGGATATTAAATCTCTAGTAAATCCTATAGTGTGTTTAACAAAATAACTAAATGTATGGAAGAATCTTTCCATGTCAAGTTTGATGAGACATATCCACATGAGCCTAAGACCACTCTAGAGAACCTGGAGGATGATGTGTCAAATCTGGACATTAATTCAAAATCCTCTAACCATCCTGTAAAGGAATCCGTGAAAACTTCTAGTTCGGTAAATTCTTCAGATTCAAGTCATAATGAACCAGAACCTGTTGAAGAACCTGAAATCACTAGTCTTTTTTCTAGAGCTGTTAGAACCCTTAAGAACCATACTTTAGATGCTGTTGTAGGAGATTTTGATAAAGGAAATCATACTAGATCTTCTCTTAGAAATCAGGTTGAACATAAAGTTTTCTTGTCACAACTTGAACCTAAAAACATTAATGATGCTATCAATGATGAATTTTGGGTGATGACTATACAAGAAGAACTTAATCAGTTTGAAAGGAACAAAGTTTGAAAACTTGTTGATAGACCCAAAGACACATTTACCATAGGCACTAAGTGGGTGTTTAGAAATAAGGTAGATTAAGATGGTAGCATAGTTATAAATAAGGCTAGATTGGTTACACAAGGCTATAGTCAAGAAGAGGGAATTGACTATGAATATACCTTTACACCATTAGTTAGACTTGAAGCTATCAGAATCCTACTTGCTTATGTTGAACATCTAAATTTCAAACTATATAAAATGGATGTTAAGAGCACATTCCTAATGTCTTTATTGAAAAACCCCTGGTTTTACAAATCCCCACTTTCCAAATCATGTTTTTAAATTATCAAAGGATTTATATGGTTTAAAACAGGCTCTAAGAGCTTGGTATGATAGATTAAGTACTTTTCTTATTTCCAAAGGTTTTACAAAAGGTATAGATAATCCTAGACTTTTTATAAAACGAATTTCCAATGATGTTTTAGTAGTTCAAATTTATGTAGATGATATTATCTTTGGATCTTCAAAAAATTCTTTATGTATTGAATCTTCTAAAATTATGAAAAATGAATTTGAAATGAGTTTAATGGGTTAACTAAAATTATTTCTTGGATTTAAAATATTTCAAAATAATGATGGTATTATTTTAAATAAAATCAAATATACTAGAGATCTTCTAAAACGTTTTGTCTTGGATAGCACTAAAAGTAGTGACACTCCAATGAGTACTACTTGTAAGTTGAATCTTGATGAAGATGGAAAATCTGTTGATCAAACCACTTACAGAGGAATGATTGCAAGCTTACTCTACTTAACTACTATCCGACCTGACATTATGTTTAGTGTATAAATTTGTGATCATTTTTAATCAAACCCTAAGGAATATCATTTAAATGTTGTTAAAAGGGTTTTCAAATACCGCAAACATACACCCAATCTAGGACTGTTCTATCCCAAAGGACAATCATTTGAGTTAGTTAGTTATTCTGATGTTTATTTCGATGGTTTTAAGTTAGATATAAAAATAACCTTTGGAACATGTCACTTAGGCAAATCACTATTGTCATGGTGTAGTAAGAAACAAAACTTTGTTTCATTATCTACTGCTGAAGCTGAGTACATAGCTGCTGGTAGTTGTTGTGAGCAAATTTTGTAGATAAAACACACATTACTAGATTATGGATATCAATTCAGACATGTACCTATAAATTGTGACAATACAAGTACTATTAACATATCAAAAAAAATCTTATTTCACACTCTAGGAAAAAACATATTGATGTAAGACATCACTTTTTGAGAGACCATTATCAAAAAGGTAATATCACTTTGGAATTCATTGGAATTGAATATCAGCTCGCTGATATGTTCACCAAACCATTAAATTCTGAAAGAATAGATTACATCATACATGAATTGGGAATGATAAATCTTAATTAGTAAGTGTACTATTTCAAAACTTATTGTTTCACAGTTTACGGTTTCACAAGTCACTTCATTAAGATTACTATCTAACTCTTACAGTTATATAGTTTACTATCTTAAAATTTGTTGTTTCATGTTTACGGTCTCACAATTACTATCTCTTAGTTACTTTCTGTCAAATACTATTTCAAACAATACGGTCGCACCAATTTAAAGTCACATAGTAAAAATGACACTGTGAAAACCTGTTACGGTCTCACTGTGAAAACCTGTTACGGTCTCACCATGAAAGTCTGTTCCGGTCTCACCGTAAATACACTTTTTCATTTTATTTACATATTATAACCCATATCGCTATAATTAATTATTTTATTCTTTTTCTTTCCCATTCTTTTGAATTTATGATGCTCGATATCCCTAAATGATAAAAACAAAATAAGTTTCACTCTTTTCTTCCCATGAGCTCTCTTCTCTCAAACCATAAGCCCCCCTTCAACCCTTTAGTTATCTCTCTATCAATATCTATCGAACCTTAGTTGAATGCCCATGATGAAGTGACCATCTTCTTAGACTCTTTAGAAGCATAGATATCAGAAGAAAATGAAAAGATAACCAAAGATAGCACCCGAAGTCCTCTGAATCCAAACCTTGTTGATAGAATAGTGGTACCAGAAAAAGAAATATGCCCTAAGTGGCTGCTGTCAAGTAATTCTCTAATGTTGAAAGTACTGAAAGAACAGGGATGGATGGATTTGTTCACAAAGGAGACAGGGCCGATTTACCCAAAGCTAGTTGCTTAGTTTTATCAGTTCGTTCAATTCTCATTTGATACAGAAGATGGTTTTATTGTGAGAAGTTATATCAATGGACAAAGATCTACCTTTTCTTCGAGGTTATGGGCTTCTTGCCTAAGGATACATCATGAGGGAATTTTTGAGGACTACTAGAGATGTCCTCATCCTCCAAGAAAGATCTTTGTCTTAGAAGAATCCTTGGGAATCTTGAATGGAAATAAAACAAATAGAATAGATATTACTACTGAGCTAGATGGTGAAACCAGATTATTATTTAAGTTTGTTAAGAATATGATTAGTCTAATAAAAGAATATTTTTCTACACTCAAGTATCAAGATGTATTTTTGATACATCTTATGAAGAATGGACACAAGATTAACCTATGTAAGTATGTTATACTTCATATGTGTGAGTTGATAAAGAAAACCTCAAAGTCAACCTCCTTATTCTACTTAAGGTTAATCTCTCCTATGCTTCATGCTAAAGGGTTGGTTGGACAGGATGGAGAATTCATTAAGGACTATGAATTTTTTATCTCAAATGTTATAGTCAAAATAATGAAAATTAGTTGTAATCCATGGAGAAAAGCATAGGTGGTGGATAATGATAGGGTTTATGAAAAGTTTAACCTGGTTGACCATTCTTCATGACCTAAGAACATTTCTGATCCTGGTCTGGAACTAGATGAAATTGTTGACTATCCTATTGAGGAGGAAGAAGAAGAGGTTGTTGCACCTACAAGGGAAAATATCCTAGATAAGTAAGACAATGGACCTGTTTCTCAAGTCATAGCTGAGAAAGAAGTACCTGTTCCAAAAAGAACTGTTGTTTTGGAAAAAGAACATGCTTCTAGAGAAGAGTTTTTTGTTAATGTAAAGGAAAAGGATGTTCTGGAAGAGAATCTAGAAGAAGATATTTCTCTTGAGAAAGAAGATGCTTTTGAGGAACACTTAGAGGAACAAGCTATTCCTGATATTATTCCATCTACTGAGGAAATAATGGATCAAGACTTTTAGTTGGCTAGAAAAGACATGGGTGAATCTATTGGGGATGAAATTTTGTAAATAGATCAAAGAACAAAATCTTTTAGTCTAGTGAGAGATGCACTTATTGAGGGGGAGAAGCACCCTAATCAGGAAAGTTTTTAAATTCCTAATCCAGTTGATCAAAGCACTATGGATACATGGTATAAATTTCATAGCTACTTTGATGTGAATGATTCCCAAGAAGCCTCAGTTAAAGGTATAGATTTGTCTACTGTGTTTCAATTGAAATTGGTCTCTACTCTTAAAGTTATCTATACAAAGGAACCTGAGCCTGTCTCAGTTTATATTCCTAAACCTTCATAAGAACCTTCTACCTTAGTGAGTAAGGATGATTTGAAAGTCTTTGGAGCTACTTTATTGGTTGGAGCTGAAAAGCTCATGGACACTCAACCAGCTTCTATAACAAACCTAAATGAAAAAGATACTTCCTTATTGTTAGAAAAGATCATATGGAAGATTCAGCCAAAAATGCTTCCTGAAATTCGAGAGCCCAGAATTGAGAACAAATAGCTGAGTGATGAAGTGAAGTCTCTCAGAGATATGGTTGAAGATATGCAGAGAGTGTTGAAATCAAGACCAGATCCTATTTCTCATCTTGTTGAGGATGTTAGTGGTTATATTCCACAGGAAGTTGTATTTATAATTAAAACTAATCTAACTTCCTTATCTAATAAGGTGGCTGAAATAAACAAGAAAATAGCTCAAGAAATGCGTGAGCTTGTTACCGGTCTCAACAAATTGACTGATGAATATAAGGGATTTCTAAAAAAATTTCTAAATCAACTAAAGTCCCTTAATTCAGCTGTTATAGATTCTAGTACCTCTAGAAAGTCATCTCAACCCCCCTTCGACAGTGATTTTCTCATAATGGTTGTTATGTAAGAACTTCAATCAGTGCTAAGTGGCCTTGATAAAGAGTCTCTATTTGTGGTTGTCAAAAATAGTGATAGAGTTCTTGATTTGATAAGAATTCATTCCAAGATTGAAAATGATGCTCAGGAAGAAATTAATAAGAAGGTGTATTTATAATTCAATAAGATTTTCTCTAAGCATGATATGAAAAACCATTTCAAGTATCTTGTAGAGAATCTAAAAATCCCTCCTGTCACTCAAGATTTCAAAACTCAAGTTCAAAAGATGAAAGATTTCACTCCTTTGTTTTAAAAGTTCATGGAGAACAAATATGACTTTGAGAAAGCGATGTAGTATGGTGGTGAGATTATTGCTGACTTCATCAAGTTATTGAGGCCTTATCTTCATGTGCAGAGCACTGCTATTGTGGCTCCTGCAGTTTCACCCTTGCGTCCTGGTTTGCCTCTGTTTCCGACGCTTTCGCCGGGGCGTGCACATCTGTCTCATTCGGGGACGAAGGACGCGGATTTTTGTTACCCCACATTCCCGATTTCCAAAGGTGGGTGGAATCTGTTCCTTATTCAGGGACGTCTTCTCCTTGATTGAAACACGATGATTGGATATCGGTTCTTCCTTATGTGGATTCCTCCTCAGAAATCGTCACCTAGTCCGAGTCTCCCTCATAGATTTAATACGTTGTAAGTGAAACTCTTCCTGGTGACATATCTTCATGGACACCAGTTAATTACGTTGCTTCTGTCAGTACATTCCAAGGGGTCCAGTCAGGGCAGCAACCTTCAGTTAGGGGAGTAGTCACGTTGGGGCTTCACTGGCATGTCTGTATTCTGTCCCTTATTATATGGATTCTCGAGGGCGTGGAAGCCCGAGGCATCCCACATCGAGTGTGGGGAATCATATTCCATAGGCATGTATCTGAGGTTTTCCTCAACTTCCCATGTTTAACACAGGGTATGCCGCAAGTTAAACATCCAGTGGAGACGGATCAGACTGATCAGAACACCGATTAAAGTGGATAAAATTGAGGATCCCCCTTGAGGTAAAACCAATATTGGGGCCAACACGTGGGCATCTTCCCGAATGATATGGAGGGGAATGGGGTGGCATGATCTCATCGGGATGTGGCAGCCCGAGTAAGAATCAGGATGGATGATGGTTTTGGGCTTGAGTCTCAAAGATAATTCCTACGTATCCCCGTGGAAGGGAATCAAAGTCCATATAGTTCATCTGGCGACGACTTACCATCGAATGAGGTTGACAACGACGTACCACTGAATGAGGTTGAAATTGCTTACCACTGGATGGGGTGACAACGACTTACCGCTGAGGGTGGACCTGGGGTCCAGTGGTTGCTAGGATTGAACCTCAAGGAGGCTTCCTACGTACCATGCCTTGACATGGATCAAAGTCCTCATAGTTCGTATTGGTGGATACAGTTTGACGTCACGTGGGATGGAGGAATTTGGGGCTTACACTCTGAGGCGGCCCAAGGTGGAGGTGAACCGACGTGAAGGGGGTTGGAACGACTAACGAGTGGTGAGATTGAACTTCATGGAGGCTTCCTACATACCATTAATTGACATGGATCAAAGTCCCCATAGTTCGGAATGGGGCGTGTCAACGAACCAACATGAAGATAGACCGGGGGTCTGATGGGTATTGGTGGGCTTGAACCTTGTGAGGTTTCCTACGTACCATGCCTTGACATGGATCAAAGACCATATAGTTTAGATGGGTGTCAGTGAACCAATGTGAAGGGACCGGGGGTGTAGGTGGGTGGTGGGATTGAACCTCGTGGGGCTTCCTACGCACCATGCCTCGAGATGGATCAAAGACCATGTAGTTCAGGATGGTCACAATGAATTACTGATGGATTGGAATGTAGTTTAACATCATGCAGGATGGGTGTGATATCACGGTCAATGTTTAGTCTAAGCCCACGTGATTTGTGCTCGGTGTGAGAAACAAGAGGAAACAAAGGCCTGACGACCACATCGTAAAAGGTGCATCCGTGGGAAGTGAAGAGGAATGGGGATTATGCTCTGAGGCGGCCCAAGGTACCGGGACTTAGTCCAGGATAGAGGCCCATGGGAAACAAAGTGAAACAGGAGAGGGACTTGGGACTGAAGAAATGAGGATCCTCATTCCCTATCACGCCCTCCACTGGCCTTGGCATCGAGGAAGTGAAAAGGGGCAGGGGTTCCGCCTCCTACAAGAAAAGATAGGGGCTTACACCAAGGTGGCTGCCCTTACCCTACGGACAAATTCCACTCCCAGAAGGAATATATCATCCCCTTGTGGACACCAGGGGGTGTGGAGAATGTCCAAGGTGGGGGGGCACCCCGCGAGAGAGGCATGGGGTGATTCCACAATTTAACGTCTTGTGCTGAGGACGAGGGTTCTTGGCAGTTTAACGTCCTGTAACTCGGACGAGGGGGTCTTGATCCGCACCCCTAGGCCTTATATTACCGGTACCCTCTGCTCCTTATGAGAGGGAAGGCACTGGAAATTCCATACTGAGGGGGTGTCTCGGAGCAAACCATCGAGGGGTCCACATTAGCGTGGCTATGTGAAGAAGCAATATCCATTAGCGTGCCTATGCAGAGAAGCATTAGGCGCAACAACGCTACATGAAGTATCATCCAAGGGACTTTGAAGTCACATTGTGCAAACCTGGAGGGTTTCACGGGAAAAGGATTTTCCAAGAAGAGGGGTCCATAGGCAGGGGCCTTGTGGCTGTTGCTCCGCATGGCGGAGGGAACTTGCGAAGGGGTGTGCTTCGTGAAGTGGGGTGCCTTAGACTTAGCATGGGGTGGAGGTGAAAATGGGAGGTGCTTTGCGAAGTGTAAGGGCATTCGCAGAGCACAGCCTCGTGGAGAAAAGGTGCCTCGCGGGGCAGGGTGTCAGGAAGAAATGTGCTTCGCGAAGTACAGTGAACCTACCTTATCATATGGATCTTGTGTACATGAAGGGTGTTTCAGGAAGCATAAATTCTCCGTGATGACCCGATTCCCCTTGGGGATCCCCTTCCTTTGAGAAATCCCTTAGGATTCACGAAAGGAATCCCTCTCAGAAGAGGATATCAAGACGAGACAATGAGGAGGCACTTCGCGAAGCAGAAGTACCTCACACAGCTCATGGTTCACCGAGCGGAAGAGTGCTTCGCGATTCGGGAGATGAGAGGCTGAAAGGTCGGATTGTCCATCTGGAGATCTCAGGGGAGCCCGGTATTTATAGGCAAGAGGCGCCACGGACTGAAGCTCACGTGGAATGAAGAGGGGCTATGTAGATTCGCGACGGGCTCGTGAATGTCAAATGGGTTTGTGGAGCATCCCGCCTCCTGTGCTCCGCGGCGGGTCCACGAACGTCAAATTAATTCGCGGAGCATCCCGCCTCCTGTGATTTGCGGCGGCCACAGTGTTAGGGGGACTCTGTGAAGTGGATTTACGAGGAAGTCCATGGGGACGTCTTGGGGCCGCTTCTTCATTCTGAATTTTGGCGCCAACAAACTTCCCCCCTCAGACTTGGAGCTGCAGAGAGATCAAGGGTCAAAGTCTGAGGGAAATCGCCAAAATCCTCGGCCATTCACGGTGCTGACTCGCGAAGAGGGCTCACGAGGTGGATAGGGGATGCGCAGGACGGACGCACCGCGAAGCTTTGGGCGGGCTGGACACGCCGCGAAGCCTCGACATCCGTCGCCTATAAATAGGGGGTCAGCCCTCTCTTTTATCCTTTCCTTTCTCCATGATTTTTTCATCTTGCGCTCTCTATTCACAAAGCTCTGTGTACTTCGCGAGTGGTCTTTGAGAATTGAGGCTTTACACCGCACAGTGAGTCCTTGACTCCGCGTTTGTGCTCCGTGATCTGGATTTGAATGCCAAGGCAGCGACCTACGAATAGTCTTCACGAGAGGGCTTCGCGAACGCGCTTTGCAAACGATCTCTACGAACCAGCCAACAAAACGTCCAAGTTCTAGAAACGAATGGCCCACCAAGAATCTTCCCAGGGGGTCCTTGCAAATGCCTCCTAGAGGGATGAAATGGTGAACAGTCTGGGGCTAGGAGAGCTAGTCTGGAGCCACTCGGACCATAGTTATTTGGTGGAGCTGATGTCGGAGAGCCAGAAGAACTACCCGCTCTACAGGAGGTTGCCTCTGTATGGCTTTGGGATGAGGGATGATGTCTTTATCCCCGCAGCAGGTTGGGATGAGCCAGCTTACTGGTTCCGGAGCACGTCGTGTCAGCACTGATGGTTCAGGGCACCCGATGGTCATGCCCGGGAGGACTTCACGCCTGTCACCACCGACTGCCTATATAATCATATGAACAATGTCGAAGAGAGGGAATTGAAGCCAGAGACGTCCCCTCCCCTGTACCGAACCATCCTTAAGGCGGCGCTGGGGAACTCGAAGAAGGGGTGGTCAGAGGAATGAGACCTGTGCCAGGGCGACAACTTTACGGACGATTGGTCTTGGGCCTACTGGGTAGGAATCTCGTACGATGAGTTCGGAGTGGAGCTGAGAAGAGTGGGCCTGTATGAGGCAACTTGGGCTTCCCAGTTCCATATCTACCAGCCGAAGTAGTTAATGCCAGAGCTGCTAAGCCGGTGGTCACCGGGTACCAATACCTTCCATCTACACCATGGGGAGGTCAGCATCAGCCTATGGGATGCGCATAATATCTCGGGGGTCCCGATACTGGGGGCGATGTATGACAGATTCCTCCCAACTATGGGTGCGTGGGAGGATCCAGAGCAAATTCTGCATCTGGCTCTGGCATTGATGGAGCTCATGCGCGGGGAGGACAAGGAGGCGGTGAGGGATGTCCACTTCAAGAAGTGGTTCAAGAAGTTTCTGAACTTCCCAGAAAATAGGCAGTTCCCACCGAGGCCTCGAACTTTCCCAAAGGGTGCTCAGAGTAAAGAAAACTCATACTAGTGGCTGTTGGAGAATAGCCAGTGGAAGACCAGGGGGTTCAGCATCAGCACTGAAAAACGGCCAATAGTCAGGCTGGTGGCATTCATCGCAGCTCTCATCCGCGGTTGGATCCTATCGGTTAGGGATACAAACATGGTAGTACGGCCAAGAACTTTCATCATGGAATCCTCATTGGCGACAGGAGGTCGGTTCAACCTGGGGATCTCGATGCTCTCCAAGTTGTAAAAAATGCTATGGAACATCAGCGAGGGGAAAAGGCCACAAAGGGTATGCAGGTCGTTCCACCTCCTGTACGGGTGGATGGCGCCACACATTAGAGAGATTTATGAGTATTCGAACCCCATCTCACCACCGGGGTTGGACTTCCATCCCTTGATCTTGAACGCGGCAGGGACCTTTCCAACTAAGCTGACCGCACCATCAGTTATGAACCAGGTGTAGAGGGTGGAGGAATTCAATTTCCACCTATTCCCATTGCCGACAGGGGCCTTCACTGATGACGCCCGGGGAATAGAAGATCATCAGGCCTATATTATGACCTTTCAAGGTGGAGTCCTGGTGGCTAGGGTGTACCGCGAGTGTCTCTGCGAGCCGTACACCCCACATCGGTTCGCCTAGAAATTTCGGTGCCTGCAACGGCTGACCTCACTGGTCTATCTGGGGGTGCACTATAAGGAGCACCCGTGTGTGATGAGGCAGATGCGGCTCATCTTCACACAGGATGACAGAAAGATGCGGAATGCACTGCCTCTGCCGACCGCCATCCTTGGGCTGATAAAAGAATATGCCCAGAGCTGGGAGGCGGCCTATCCAGGGGAGATGCTAAAGCGGCCAACCATCCTGGTCGATGAGGGAAAGATTCCCTGACCTTGGGGCCGAGGCCAGAAGGTGACAAGGACATCCCGTGGTAGCGAGGATACTGTAGCAGCGACACCTGCACCAGTTGAGGAGGGAGCAGCGGTAGCAGATCCGGTAGCGGCAGTGGAGCCGGTGGTCCTAGGAGAACAGATTCATCCAAAGGGGTGGACACCGAGGGGGTTCCACATGATCTCTACTCAGGCCCTAGGGAAATGGCTATGCCACATTGACATGCCAGATAATGCTATCTTCACAGAGGCTTGGGACATCTGGGAAGTGAACTGGAAATTCCTCGGCCCATTCGAGTTATGGAAGCACCTCAACTACCTCGGGATGGACTTTCCAAGAATTTGTCCCATTAGGGCTGGTTTTGCAGTATCCCAGGTAGAGGCGGAGCAATACATAGCCGAGCTGGAAGACTTCATCCACTCCCGGGGTGCCCTGCACCCGATGACAAACTGGGTCAAGGTTCTTTTGGGTCGTACAGTCCCTCCGCAGCTGTCGACTTCTGATCTAAGGGAGCGCTTCCCCCTGCCAGAAGAATCAGATGAGTCCTCCTGGGGAGACGAGGCCGGTAGAGTGAGTCCACTGGAGGAGGGTGAAGTCGACGACCAATCCTCGGATCTTGAAGATTTTGCTAAGGCCCTTGAGGTGAAATCCCATGTTCCTTCTTCAGAGTCTGCCCTTGGGTTAATCTATATTCCTTATCAGTGTTTTCACTGTACAGGAGGACCTTGTGCATAGACCTTTTTCTCGCCCCTCAGCGGGTGCCGACGCGGGACCTTCAGGATCCATGCCCATGCCTGCATCAACTTCCATGTCTGGAGGGGCTGGTAAAGCCGAGGCGGCTCCCCTGGAGTCTCCAGATCTTCCAACCATATACAGGGGGGCACATCTCAGGGTTCCGACGACATCATCCCAAGAGCGAGACCATGGATTTGACCTCTGTAAGTATCCTCCACCGAATTCACAACTAACATCCCCTGACCACATTAGATGACATTCACGTCCCCTTCTTGGCGTGTACAGTCCTTCAATTGGCCTGGGATGCTATGGTGAATTTGGTCGGGGCTTCTAGTACTGCCCTTCCCAGGGTCATGCTAATGGTTGTGGAGGTGGACATCCGGCCTGACTGAACTGCAACACTCCCGATTACTGGTGAGGACGTCAGTCAGACCGCACCTGAGATTATCGAGGTGGTATCCGATGATGAGGATCAACCAGCTGATTCAGACCCTGCCACGCTTGATCCAATGCCAGATGTGGACCCGGCTGAGGAGTTCTTGGGGGCATTCCCTACATATGAACCTGCCAATCGTGATGACTGGGATGAGATGACCTCTGACGAGGAGGACAACAAAAAAGTCCATCGCTGATCTTGGAAGTTGATCATGCGCTTTATCAACGACACCCCCAAGCACTATAGTTGGATGATATGGACATAATCCGCTCACGACTACATGAAATATGTGCTAGGGGAGTGGATGCCCAGCACCCTCACATGATCATCCGAGATCTCATGGCGGAGAAGATTTGGGAGTATGACCGTGGCCTTGGCGTGGGCTGGCAGTGGAGGAAGGTGGTGAACATAAAGAAGCTCCAGGAGACCGAAAATGTGGTTGAATGGTTGTAGGCTCAGGTGGATGAGCATTCCGCTTCTCTTGATGCGTAATCGGAGCTCGTCTCACGGCTAAAAGATCAGCTGGAAGAAGCCGAAGAGGGCTTGAAGCGGGCTTATGGGGAGGTGATCACCATCTAGGCCGACGTGGAGTGGGACCAGATTGCGGCCAATGAGTTGCGCCCTCTTGCTATCAAGGAGGAGTGGGAGGTAAAAAAGCGGTAGTAACTCTTGGACGCCACCAGCCAGAGGGTGGCGGAGCTGCAACATTCCTTCGACGAGGTCAATCTGTCCATGGGGGGAGTCGACCCCTGGGTACTATAATGACTACAAACCCTCAAACATACTTTCATGCTTTGAATGCCGTAGAATGCATGATTTCCATTGTTTTCATTGGTTTATTGCATCCTTATAATGTTTGCGGAGCATCTAGTGAGAATTCCATAAGCTCACGTGGGTCAAGACTAATGTGAGAAACAAGGGATGGCCACCTCATCACCCCATTCAAACGTAGGAGTGAAAACCAAGCTTCAGGAATCTGGGATTTGGATGACCGGTCCGGATTTCTAGGAGAAACAAGGAGAGACCTGACTAGAGAATGAAGTTCTCAGATTGGCCGAACTACCATTTTCCTAGCGCACTCTTGGGCACGAACAGGGTAACGCCAGGGGCACTAAAATCGATCCGAACAGAAGGGAATGGGAAGTGTGAATCACGATACCCAAGATTCAGAACATTATGGGGTGGTGTGAAAATAAATAATGGATGTTGACTGCATTTGAAACACAATATTCTTATTTCATTATCCTGGAATGGGGACAAACAAATGAGGGTCGACCGTTGACCATGTTTGAAACACGGGACCTGTCGCAAATTTCATCCATTAGTCTTCCGAAACATTGGACCAAAACAGTAGGCGGTCCATAGGCTGAGCATCCATACTGTTAGGGGGTTCCTCCAGACATGAAAGAGGACAAGGGTCCGAATAAGGGGTATGAAAAGCGTGGGTTGTGGAGTGATGGTTTGTTCGAACAGAATCCAGCACTCAAGAAATTACACCACCGTGGTGGGAGTATGCTAGATGGGTTCATCGGTTTGATCATGGATCATTCCTTATTTCAGACAGGCCCTCTCTGGTGATGGGGGCTGTCGCTTCCCAATGTTATTTTGTGGAATCCCGAACTCGTTCGGGGTACAGTTGCAGTTACGCGGTTCCTCACGAGGGTCAGGCCAGGGGCCGAAAATGGAGAGGAACATGACTTATGATTCCTGTGGCTGGACCCTAGGTGAAATACCGGGGTGTCTCTACGTATCCCATGAGTATGGTAATCAAGCCGTACGTAGTTCTGGAGGCACATTTTAACATCATGTAGGACGATGAGAATCCTGGTTGCGCCGGTACACATCTCACCAAAACTACTAAGCCCACGTGAGTCATGCTTGATGTGGGGACAAGAAGTAATTGGGGAACTTTACCGATGCAGGAAGGGACATGTTAGGGTGGAGGGACACTCGATGAATGCCGACCCAATGATGCTAACCCGTCCATGTAGCGCACCTAGACGCGCGAAGAGGTAGAGCTGAGTATGTCATAATTACACTTGAACATGAAGAAGTGGAAATGTGTGAATCATGATGCTCGAAATCTGGATAACAATGATGGTAGCATGATGATATAGGATTACTATTGACCGTGGAGGAAACACAACATCCATATCATGTTAGCCTGAAATGGGGACAACAAATGAGGGTCGACCATTGACCATGTTCGAAACACGGGACCTGTCGCAAATGTTGTCCGAGATCCTTAGGGACGTTGGCCTGAAATGGTAGGAGATCCCTTAGGCCTAGTATCCATGGATAGCCCTTAGCCCTAGCATCCATGTCGTCCGAGGGTCCTTTTGGATGTGGATCCAAATAGCGAGCTCATGAATCTTGGACATGGAACAGGAGGAATGTCTCTATGAAGATTCCACACTTCGGGCTCTTTTTCAAAACGCATCTGAGTACAACAACAAGACGTATTAGATAGAGGGAGTCAAGTCCCTTCCCATAGGGAAATATTAGTTTAGGTTCATATAACTCGGACCATATATGGGAGGAAACATAGGAGACACATGGTGGGGTAACTACAAAACCCGACGTGAATGGGAACCGGGGGTTTCGACCACCACGTGTTCCTTGGAGAGGTTTTAGGTCAAGGGACCAAAAATGAGAGTTCATCTAGGCCCAATGAAAATTGCATAGGTGTTCCTACGTACCCCATGAGGATGGGGATCAAGATGCATGTAGTTCTTGAAGGGGGCATGGTGAGGTACCAGTGTCAGGGATAAAAAGGGTGTGCGAGCGTGGCCCTAGCACCAAAAGAAGTGGTATTTGATAAATCTTGTTTGTCCTTTAAGGTGAGTGATTTTTTTTGTGAAGTGACAGGCCTAGGGTAGCAGGCCCTGACATCTCCAAAAGAATCAAGCTGTAGTAGGTGTTGACAAAAGGTATGGTGTGTGACCAATACCAAACATGGTGTCCCCTTGGGTGAGGACATCACGATGCAGTGCCATTTTTCATCATGCGGCCAGGATGATAATATCACAGTTTAGGGTCATGTGATGGAACCAAGCATGAATTTTAACGCCGTGCAACGCAGACATAACAGAGACGATGCTAGGCGGGGAATGTGTACAGTGAAATAAAATATACCCGACATGAATGGGGACATGATCCCATATCACACCGTATGTAATTCCGAGATTGGAACCTCGGTCCAAGGGGAAAAAATATAGGTAAGAGAGAAAGGGGTAGGAGAAACTAGCTCCCAATTGAGCTGGACCCGGAAATAAGACATCCGGGTGGTTCTAATTATCCTATAAGGATGAGGATCGAGCCACACATATCCCTTAATGAATATCTTAGTTTATGGTCATAGAGCTCGGACCATGGGAGCCTCGAAGGACGTTTTATTGCAGCTTTGTCCCCCTGATGTGAAGAGGTGAACTGAGGGATAGCGCCAAGAGTGTCGATATTCCACCTCGACATGATGGGGTGGAACATAATGTCAATCATGCAACCAACATTCAAGGCCTGAAGGGGCTGGCGTGACGATGGAGGATTACTGCTGATCATGTTCGCAATACAGAATCCTGTCGCGTTAGCCTGAAATGGGGACAAACAAATGAGCATCGACCATTGACCATATTCGCAACGTGGGATTTGTATCAATTTGTTGTCTGAAACCCTCAGGGGCGTTGGCCCATAACGGTAGGAGATCCCTTAGGTGTGGTATCCATGCCGTTTTTGGTGGTCCCTTTAGGTGTGAAAGATAAAGAAGGCCCGAATGAAGGGGAACACGAAGCTTGACAAGTGGAAGGAACTTTCCTAAGTTGAATCTGACACTTCTGGTCCTAGACCAGAGTACTCTTAACACGTTGGCGAACCACTGCAAGGGGTCGAGGGACTCAACTTGAGGGCGGCCAAGAGATGACGGATTATCGGGAGAAGGGGGGCATGGTGCCAAAAACCCAATGCAACAGAGGGCATAGCCCTGTACCACACCTATATATCCCCCTCATGGAGAGGGAAAGGACAAGGGGTCTAGGTGACTGGGAGATCAGGAGATCTCTAAGAGATGGGGCTGGACCTGAAATCTAAATGCTCAGGCGGTCCTATGTATCCTATAAGGATGGGAATAAAGCCACACGTATTTTTTGAAGATACCCAGGGGTAAGATACCCTATCAGGGGGGAGGGGGGTGTACGACACGGTGAAAAACCCGATGTGAATGAGGACATAATCCCACACCACGCCGTACAATACCATAAGAGAGAACCGGGGTCGGGGGCCCGAGAAGGCCAGGGGGCCTGAGGCTGGGCCTCAGTCAGGAAGGCCTAACCAGTATCTATTTTAATGACTTGTAGTGAGGATGAGGGCTGGGGGCCCGAGAAGGACAAGGGGCCTGAGGCTAGGCCTTAGTTAAAAAGGCCTGACCAGTATGTAGTTTAACGTCTTGTAGTGAGGACGAGGGCCGGGGTCCCAATAAGGCCAAGGGGCCTGAGGCTGGGCCTCGGTCAGGAAGGCCTGACCAGTCTGTAGTTTAACGTCTTGTAGTGAGGATGAGGGATGGGGGCACGAGAAGGCCAAGGGGACTGAGGTTGGGCCATGGTCAGGAAGGCTTGACCAGTCTGTAGTTTAACGTCTTGCAGTGAGGATGAGGGTTGGGGGCTCGAGAAGGCCAAGGGGCCTGAGGCTGGGCCTCAGTCAAGAAGGCCTGACCAGTATGTAGTTTAACATCTTGTAGTGAGGATGGGGGCCGGGGGCCCGAGAAGGCCAAGGGTCCAGAGGCTAGGCCTCAATCAGGATGGCCTGACTAGTATGTAGTGTAAAATATTGCAGTGAGGACAAGGGATGGGGTCCCGAGAAGGCCAAAGGGACTGAGGCTGGGCCTTAGTCAGGAAGGCCTGACCAGTCTGTAGTTTAACGTCCTGCAGTGAGGACGATGTCCGGGGGCTCGAGAAGGACAAGGGGCCTGAGGATGGGTCTCAGTCAGGAAGGCCTGACCAGTCTGTAGTTTAACGTCTTGCAGTGAGGACGAGGGCAGGGGGCACAAGAAGGCCAAAGGGCCTGAGGCTGGGGCTTGGTCAGGAAGTCCTGACCAGTCTGTAGTTTAACATCTTGTAGTTAGGATGGGGGCGGGGGCCTGAGAAGGCCAAGGGGCATGAGGCTGGGCCTCGGTCAGGAAGGCCAGACAAGTCTGTAGTTTAATGTTTTTCAGTGAGGATGAGGGAGAGGCATCTCATCCGGGGATGTGTACGGCGCGACGAGTAACCCGACGTGAATGAGGACATAATCCTACACCACATCGTACAATACCATAAGAGAGAACTTGAGCTGTATGGAAGGCCATACACCCTCTTGTACGGTTACTGCCTCATCACAGCTCCTAAGACCACGTGAGCAGTGCTCAGTGTGGGAAACAAGGAGCCGATCTCGGCTATCTCCATCCAACGAGGCCTGATAGCTGGCATCTCTCTAAGGTATTTCATCACTTGGAGATACAACAAGGCAGAATGAACCACTACACTCGATGTTTGGGACATCTTGGGGTGGTCCTAACGATCTAGGACAACTATTGACCATGTTCGAAACACAGCGTCCATGTAGTGACCTAAAATGGGAGAAACAAACGAGCATCGACCACTGACCATATTCGCAACGCGGGACTTGTATCAATTTGTTTCTCGACATACTCGAGGGCGTTGGACCGAAGTGGTAAGAGAGCCCTTAGGCCTAGAATCCATACCATTCAGGGGCCCTTCCAGATGGGGAAGGTGATGGAATCCTAGTCAAGGAGTGGGTGAAGCATAGCTGTACCTGATTCTCACTCAAATTTACCCAAGAGATGAAGGTAGAACGGTCCTTGTAGTTTATCTTGGGTTATCGAATCCTCAGAGACCTAAGAAGAAACCTATAGACACATACATTCTATGGACTGTTTTTGGCTATGAAGTGGCCAACTTGGGTTGATTTTATATGGTTTTAAAGTATAAATAACAGATTTAAGTGAATTAAATTTAAAAGAATGAGTTGATCCTAGGTTATCTCTTGGGGTGGATTGGACGTATTTTCTTTTTAATGATTTCAATTTCTTAAATTTGAGATGGGTTCATTTAAGCAGATAAAACAACATCATCACTTACTGGTTTAATTACTACACCCTTTAATACTAATCACCTATACACCTGAAGTATCAAAGTTTTGATCACTTCAAGGTAAAGGTTCGTATTAGCACTTGAAGTGTGTGGCCTTAAATTCAACAAGGACGACGGAGTTTAAAAATAATCAAATAAAAATCTCAATTAAAGAAGTGGTTATACATTCATGAGGTGATAAATAACATCCAATCCAGACCCTTGATACTCCCTTGGATCAACCCATAAGTGGGTTAGCCCTCCATTGATTCTATGGTTTCAATGGAAGCGGAAAGTAGACTCATGAGAGAGGAAATGGAGAAGTAAAAAAATGCAATAAAATAACAATCACTCCACCATTGTGTGATAATCTCACAAGGTTTGGTATGAAAAAGTTCACACCTTAAACCAATGGTATCAAATTGATAAGGATAAGAACAGAATAATAAGATAAGAGGAAATTTTATTAAGAAACAAGGATGAATTAAAACAACTTACATGTGAAGGAAGAACATTACAAAGAGAAATTGGCAGCATAACATTAAGATGAAAACAAGCTCAAAGATTCTCAACTCCTCCACCACCACTGCCTTAAATAGGAATTTTGGAAGTCTTGGGTCGAGCCTCCAATAGTACAAAGCATCCCACTTGATTATGGTAGGCCTAGGGTGGTGGAAAGTTTGTGGAAAGAAGACTTTTCCACCCTTGACCCGAAAAGGCATCCAGCTTTCATGCACCGACCAGACGCGCTTGAAACACTTTATATATGTACGAATTTTGGTGAGACATAGAATAATTAAATTAATCTCTGGATGTCCCCTAACGGGATGAAAAATATCAGCCCAAAAGGAGTTATGGTTTTCGAGATATGGTTTAATTGGTTGTATGTTTTTCTGGGCCGCAGAATCTGGCCCAGAATTTTATCTCTAACTTGGGCCGCCTAAATGACCACCATGGAAGCCAAATTAGCATTATCTCCTGAAGATTTATATGTTCCTATACATTTCTTATATCATCCCACGAAATTTGGGATTAATTGGGCCTGTATGTTGGGCCCCACAGTCTCACCAGTGGGATGGTGTCCAATCTGTCTTCTCCAGAATTGCTTCCTTTTATTGCCAAATATATCCATCATCCTCCATGAATTATCCACTGATCCCTGAATCAAACATGTTCATATTTAAGTGTAGATCAATTTAGAAAAATATAAAATTAAAATATGTATAATTATATTCCTTAAAATCAGATGAATCATTGGGTACTTTAAATGATGTTAAAAAATGTACCACATAATAGTGCATTTTAAGAAGGTATTACAATCATAATGTGAAATGATGTTCAAAGTGTAAAATGCACTAAAATGGTGTTTATGAATAATAAAGCACATGAATATTATATATATTAACAATGAATATTATCCTCATTTAGTGGCTAATCACACCCTCCAACTTGAGTTTTGCTAGTCCCGAGGAAAATATATCTCAACAATATGAAATTCGAATTCCCTTTTCCAAAAACATTTTAATACACAATGATAACCAAAACCCTTATACCAAAAAATCATGAAACCCATCAAAATATTTTAATACAAGATAGTTTCATAAGCAGATCCCAATCCCAAGCCCATTCCTTTGTTCAAATTCATTTCCATATTTCATCCAATATCAATTTAGTATGAGGATGTGTTGTGCATCACAATAGACATGGGGGTTCATCTTTATTCAAGGGGGAAATTACGGAAGCGCTAGGTGGAATCGCATTTCAATATTAATATGAGTATTCATTTTTTTTGAATAATTTTTTTTTTGTTTTTGCAATTTTTCCATGGTAATTGAAGTTGCACTCAAAAGAGTCAACCCCTGTAGCGAGACTTTGCCGATGACTCCCAGGCTCAAAGACCTTAGGGAACCAAGTGAAGCCCACATACTCGGGAATCATCTCGAGTTAACTCAGTCAAAAAAAAATTCAAATTACCAAAAATAGAGAAAAAATTACTAACTCTAGGCTAGACAACTATGGATTCACGATCTCCAAGTGCCGAAAGCCACGCATTAGGTCATTTCATTGCTCTACGCGCATTTTTTTTTAATATTTTTTTTTGAATACTCATGTTAAACTAAAATGATCACCAAACCTATTCTATTTATTTAGGGGACCCCATGAACTCAAACTAATACCCCACTATCCAAGGGACGTGCATTGTGATCTTTTTTTTATTTGGATAAAAATATAAACGATGAAATATCACATTGGACAACCACACTTTTCAAAATCTATGCTCATGAAATTATATAAGGATTAAAATCAGAATCAGTGTAACACCCCAAGATTTCATAGTGTGTTATTTCTTTAAAATAATACAATAACTTGCACTACACGCAACACTGAGTTCAAGCTCACCATGAATTACCAAACAAGCCATTCAAAAGAGGTTATGAATAGTATTAACTAAATTTTAAACTTTATATAATCCTTATAATTTTAGAATCCATATTATGAGTTTCTTAGACATAATACAAGAACAGATTCATTTTCAGTATTGCACTTTTATCAATTTTTAATAGTGAAACCTTTTTAAATACAATATTTTAAACTTTTTGACTAAATGGGGACATCAAAAAAATTTAAAATGAAACATCCCAATCTTCCACGGTACGCTTTCCTTTGAATAATACAGTAGCGTGTGTTGTACGCAACTTCGAGTTCTAACACACCACAACCAATCAAACTAGCCGTTATGAATAGTAATACCTACTTTTTGAAATTATATATATTTTATATTTTAGAATGGACTTCATTTTTGGATTCGGAATATCGAATTTAGCCTAAGGTGAAATTTTGGTACATTTCGGATAACTTTCATATTTTGATGAATAGTGAAAATTACTAAATTTTAATTAAAAACAACTTTTTTAATCAAAATAATTAATAGTGATAAATTATGAATTTAAGTGGTTTTAAAGTATATTTAGAATATATTTTTACCATTTAATATAATTTTGGTCATTGGACATAATTTTACAATTAAACCGAACATAAACAGGTGTCAGTCTTTTGATAGTTATTATCTCTTAAAAACACGCTTTTTGTTTTGACATCGGGAATTAATTTTAAATTAATTTCTGCCACTTATGTGTTTTGAATTTAGAAAAATGGATTCCATATTTGGAATCAGGATGTTCAAATTGTGTAAATAGGTAACTTTTATTTTTAGACATTTTGAATAATTACTGCGGTAAAAATTTTATTTACCATGGTTAAGGGTAAATCCGGTAAATAAGGGTTAAAAAAATAATATTATAATAATACTAAATTACCCTAAAACGTGTCCTAACCTTATTGGTTGATACATGTTCGACCATAGGAACCTTTGGGTCTATTTTGGGACCCCATGGATCCACTTGTAAGTGATAATGACACTTTATTTTAATTAAGTTAAAATGAATACAAAAATGACACAAGCATATATCTTTTAGAAAAACAATTGTTACATAGGGTTATATATGTTGGATTTTAGATTATAAATATTCATTAGAAAGATAAAAAGATTTCCTACATAATGATATTTTATTTATAATTTTTAGACATTAAATAATTTATTTTATTTATGACACAATTATGATGCAGTAATTACTATAATAGTGAAAAATTAAAATAATTGATATTATAAATACCCAAATAAATATAATATGAAACTTTTAATGAATTAAACTAATTTTATAGGATAATATGATATATTAGGATTGATTTAATTGACTTTGTTCGAAGTAATAAATCTGTTATGAGTTTCACAAAAACCAACTATTGAATAGTGTCAAAATTGACATAAAAGAGTTCTTAAAACAAATATTATATTATTAATTGATATTAAATTCCTAAAAATCTAAGGTTCGGACAAGAGACTTATATCATGATAGGTTCATCATTAATGGACCACTTGGGGGTCTCTTGGATGTATGTAGTAAGTTTATTAACCATATTATATAAAAATACAAAGAGACATTGTAAAAGTGAAACTAATTAACTTAGAGTTAAAACTTAAATATAAGGTTAATATAAGTACCCAAACCTGTCTAAATTCTATTGGTTGAGTTGTTTTCGACCCATCCCCACCTTAACCTTTGAATAATCAACTTTGTATCCATTAGAAACCGAATATTAATTTATTATAAATTAATATTTCTAGCTTTTCCAAAGGTGCCCCTCACCCCTCTTATAAAAGGGCACTCCTCCTTCTCATTTCTTCACACCATAAAAGCCTTTTGGTTCGGCCAAACTCTGCCCAAATACTCTCAAAACTTCCTTCACTACAACCTAGGGGCCTTAGTTTGATCAGAAAGCCAACCTAAGGAGCCCTTTTGATCAAATCAAAAGGAAGAACCCGAAGAAGAGGTAATGATTTCACCACCCTTTTCTAAGTTCATTTCTTCTTCCACTTCTTCTTCCTTTGTTGTTACCATTCTAAAATAATAAATCCAGTATAATATATATACTGTGATTTTATTATAAATATGGTACAACCATATTCAGTATTCTATCCACCCTTTGAATAACATGTCACCATACGTGCGTATGTACGGCTTACCGTCTCCACGTCGTGGTGTAATTGTTATTCAATATAATATTATTTGGATGGGTATAATAATGATGTGTAACTTGTTGTACCTCTCGAACCCCTCATGGTTTAATTTTCATGATCAAAATCACCCTCTTATTTATCTAATCTTGTTTTAAGTGTTTTTGGATGATAGGCATGATTTCAGGTGCCCAAGGAATTGGGCCAAGAAAGCAACAAGGCAAAGTGGACTGAAATTCAGTCCACCGGCCAACCGATGGAAGACCACCGGCCAGCCGATGGAAGCCTGGACAGAAGGCATCCTTCTGTCCAGACCACCGTCCAACCGGTGTCACACCAGCGGCCAGCCGGTGGCACCCAGCCCAAACAGTGGAAGCTACTGCCTCAGCACCGGCCAACCGGTGGCCTCAGCACCGGTCAGCCGGTGGCACCTGCACAGAAGAGGAAGCTACTGCCTCACCACCGGCCAACCGGTGGCCTCCTCACCGGCCATCCGGTGGAGCCTGAGCCCGAAGGCCTCTCCATTTTGCACACACCGGCCAACCGGTGGCTCTGCACCGGTCAGCCGGTGGAGCCAGTCAAACTAGCCGTTGGGCTTTTGACCAGCCTGTCCACTTGGCCTCCAACGGCTCCGAAAGCCTCTCCAACGGCTCCAAAGGCCTCCAACGGCCATATGAGGGTTCCCCCTCTATAAATAAAGGACCTTGAAGCCCCGAAAGCCTAAGGAACATTGTCGGAACTATACGGAAGCCCAAAGGAACATTTGTCCATCATTTGGCTAACCTCCGGCGGATTGCTTCAAGGAATCCCAACTTGCTCCAACTCAATTCCACATCCAAGGAGCATCACCAAAGAAGATTGGGAGTGCACGTCTTCAACTCCAATCATCCATTGGCGCCCAAGGCTTCTCCCATTACGGTTTTTCATTGCTTTATTTATTTTGAGCATCAAATTGGGTTTGTGCCTACAAACCCCAACTCTTTCTCTCAGCCTCTCTCTTGGGTTTTCACACCACCTTCAAGGTGTGAAGAGGTTGGTCAAGCCTTACCTTGTAAAAGGCTTGAGACAAAGGTGAGCTAGCCTTCACCTGTAAGAAGGCTAGTGGGTTCTTTCTTAACCATTGAAAGCAAGTGGGTTCTTGCATAACCAACAAAAGAAAGTTGTAATAGGTTCTAGACTACCTGTAAAGTCTAGTGGGTTTCTTGCTACAACCATTGAAAAGCAAGCAGTAGTAAATCTCTCAACGGTTGAGTTGGGAGCGGAGACATAGGCCGGGTTTTAGGCCGAACTCCGTTATCAATTGCGTGTCTTGCCTCTTTTATTTCCGCTGCACTTTCACTTTGATTTTAATTTGTTAATCTTTTTTTAAAAGGCAATTCACCCCCCCTCTTGCCATCACTCCCTTCTTTTCTCCGTCCAACAATTGGTATCAGAGGCAAAATTTGAGTAATACATTCACCGGTTTCAAATTTAAGATCCATTGTGATGGCTTCAACCTCTTTCGCCCCCGAAGGATTTTCTTTGGGTCGTGCTCCATTTTTTGATGGAACCGACTATAATTATTGGAAAACCCGCATGACTACTTTTCTTAGAAGCATAGGTTATCCCATTTATAAAATTGTCATGCAAGGTTACACTCTCTCTTCCCCCGATGAATCCAAATGGACTCAAGCTGATATAAAAAATTTCGAGCTTGATTGCAAAGCCATGAACGCTCTACATTGCGGCCTTGATCGTAATGAGTTCAATCGAGTTTCCACATGCACCTCCTCACATGAAATCTGGAAACTTTTGGAGGTTACCCATGAGGGGACCAACAAAGTGAAGGATACTCGATTGGACATGTATCGTCAAGATTTTGAGTCATTTTCCATGCATCCATCCGAATCTATTTCTGAAATGTTTACCCGTTTTACTGATGTTTGCAATGGTAGAAAATATCTTGGAGATAATATTTCTGCAGAAACAATGGTCAAGAAGATCCTATGGATCCTACCAAGCTCATGGGCACCAAAGGTGACGGCAATTCAAGAAGCTAAGGACATCAAGAACATGCCGGTCGAAGATCTCATCGGATCCCTCATGACCTACGAAATCACCATGAGGAGACAAGCTGAAAAGGAAGGCAAACCAATCAAAACTCCAAAGAACATCGCCTTCAAGGTACAAAACGAAGAAAGCTCATCCTCCTCATCTTCTTCCTCTTCAAGCGGCGATTCCGAAATGGAGGATCTTGCCCGCAAGATGCACAAGTTCATGAAGAAGCACAAAAAGAAGAAATCCCGCAAGGCCCGCAAGGCTCAACCCAATGAAAAATCCGATCCCAAGGTAAAATGTTACGGGTGTGGCGAGAAAGGCCATTACAAGCCCGATTGCCCACTCAACAAGAAAAAGGCCAAGCAAAAGGAGAAGAAGAAGGCATTCAAGGCCACATGGAGTGATAGCTCCACATCCTCCTCCTCCTCCTCGAGCGACAACGGTAATAAATGCCTAATGGCATGTCATGAGGTAACTTCTTCCGACTCCTCATCCTCTTGTTCTTCAAATTCAAATTCTTTCAATCACATGTCTTATGAGGATATCCAACATGCTAGAGATCAATTGGAGGAAGGTTTTCACGAACTTTCTTCCAAATTTGTTGCTTTAAAAAAGAATTTCAAAAAACTTACTTCCGAAAAGGAACAACTTCTCAAAGAAAAAGAGGAGTTGTCCCTCAAAATCAAAAACCTTCCCGATATTGATTCCATGGAATCAACTATCAAAGATTTAAGGGAATACCTTGCCAAGTTCACCCAAGGAGAACAAAATCTGACCAAACTACTAGGTTCTCAACATGTATCTAGAACCACCCAAGGGCTTGGCTATTCCAAGCAAGCTTCCTCTTCCCATGCACCCACTATTTTTGTAAGGGGGAGCTCTCAAAACAAATTTTGTAATTATTGCAAAAAACCCGAGCACTTAATTTATGAGTGCAATTGCAAAAATGCCCGGTATGGTAGGCCCAAAACTATTTTTTTAAATGATGAATTTTATAGGAGAAGACCCGCCACTAGACAAGTATGGATTGAAAAATCCCTTTTAGCGAGTCTTACCGGCCCAAAATTTGTCTCGGTTTGATAATCCTCTCCCCGGAGTTTTGTTGTTTTTATTTAGGGGGAGTTAGGATCGTTTAATCCCTTTTGATTTCAATTTCAAAATTTTCGATTTCAAACTTTCAATTTCAACACTTGGTTTCAAATTTTTCAATTAAAAATTTTCTATTCAATTTTCATTTTTTAAATTTTCAACTCTTGGTATCGAAATTTTTATTTCAAACTTTCAATTCAAACTGTTATTCAATATTTCATTCAAAATTTTTCATTTCAATTTTTTGATTCAAAACTTTCAATTCAAATTTTAAAATTTCAATTGGTTTAAAATCTCTATCTTGTTTTTCAAACTTTTCCCTCAATCAAGTTTTATGCCCCGTGCTATTTTGATAATCACAAAGGGGGAGAAATTCTTGGTTGATTGGGGGAAAAATCTTTTAAAGCATGCTTTTCATTTCAGTATTTTACATTGTTTGTTTTGGTGATTGTGATCATCAAAATAGGGGAAGATTGTTGTACCTCTCGAACCTCTCATGGTTTAATTTTCATGATCACAATCACCCTCTTATTTATCTAATCTTGTTTTAAGTGTTTTTGGATGATAGGCATGATTTCAGGTGCCCAAGGAATTGGGCCAAGAAAGAAACAAGGCAAAGTGGACTGAAATTCAGTCCACCGGCCAACCGATGGAAGACCACCGGCCAGCCGATGGAAGCCTGGACAGAAGGCATCCTTCTGTCCAGACCACCGGCCAATCGGTGTCACACCAGCGGCCAGCCGGTGGCACCCAACCCAAACAGTGGAAGCTACTGCCTCAGCACCGGCCAACCGGTGGCCTCAGCACCGGTCAGCTGGTGGCACCTGCACAGAAGAGGAAGCTACTGCCTCACCACTGGCCAACCGGTGGCCTCCTCACCGGCCAGCCGGTGGAGCCTGAGCCCGAAGGCCTCTCCATTTTGCACACACCGGCCAACCGGTGGCTCTGCACCGGTCAGCCGGTGGAGCCAGTCAAACTAGCCGTTGGGCTTTTGACCAGCCTGTCCACTTGGCCTCCAACGGCTCCGAAAGCCTCTCCAATGGCTCCAAAGGCCTCCAACGGCCATATGAGGGTTCCCCCTCTATAAATAAAGGACCTTGAATCCCCGGAAGCCTAAGTAACATTGTCGGAACTATACGAAATCCCAAAGGAACATTTGTCCATCATTTGGCTAACCTCCGGCGGATTGCTTCAAGGAATCCCAACTTGCTCCAACTCAATTCCACATCCAAGGACCATCACCAAAGAAGCTTGGGAGTTCACGTCTTCAACTCCAATCATCCATTGGCACCCAAGGCTTCTCCCATTACGGTTTTTCATTGCTTTATTTATTTTGAGCATCAAATTGGGTTTGTGCCTACAAACCCCAACTCTTTCTCTCATCCTCTCTCTTGGGTTTTCACACCACCTTCAAGGTGTGAAGAGGTTGGTCAAGCCTTACCTTGTAAAAGGCTTGAGACAAAGGTGAGATAGCCTTCACCTGTAAGAAGGCTAGTGGGTTCTTGCTTAACCATTGAAAGCAAGTGGGTTCTTGCATAACCAACAAAAGCAAGCTGTAATAGGTTCTAGACTACCTGTAAAGTCTAGTGGGTTTCTTGCTACAACCATTGAAAAGCAAGCGGTAGTAAATCTCTCAACGGTTGAGTTGGGAGCAGAGACGTAGGCCGGGTTTTAGGCCGAACTCCATTATCAATTGCGTGTCTTGCCTCTTTTATTTCTGCTGCACTTTCACTTTGATTTTAATTTGTTAATCTTTTTTAAAAGGCAATTCACCCCCCCTCTTGCCATCACTCCCTTCTTTTCTCCGTCCAACATAACTCATGTAAATAATAAATATAACATGTTAATGATTCTGTATATATGATATACCATCCATTTATATATTATTTTAATATCAAAAGAATGATATTGTCGCTCGTGCGTACGTACGGACTACCGTCTCCACGAACGCGATGAGATTCATTCTCCATCATATCCATTCAAGTATAATTATCATTTGATGATTTAAAAAATGATGTTTAAGGACTTGATATCATTCTGGATATGAATAATATAAAACCTATCCTTTACAAACATGTCTTACGTAACAAAACATATAAAAGAAAACAAGTAAGCTAACACCCGAAACAACGATAATACTAAGATATTATTATCAAATCAATATTAAAAGATCATATATGATATCATATTAATATATATGATTATTGTATAATTTAATAACAATTATTTCAATATTATATAGGAGGTTAACCTACCCCAACCAAGTAAAAGTACAAGGTAAGGGATTTTCTTATCTCACATTCAATTCCGTGAGATTTCCATTATTCGCCACTAAATTATTGAAAGTGGTGTATTGTGTACTGGCATTTGATATATATTATCATGATTATCTTTATATTCATGTTATTCTGTAAATAATTTGGTGGTTATTAACTTTTGGCCATACGACTCAGTTGATTAACATGGTAAGGGGTTTTCATCTCACTCTTTATTTCCATGAGATTCATGCCATATTTCCACTATTATCTTTTGTGTGGTGTATGTACTGCCCATAATTGTATTCTTTGTGTAATACACTTTACCTTATGTGTATTTACATTTTCATTGTATGATACCTCTTTCATGGGTTGTATGTTTTATAAGTTACCAAATTGGTAAGGGTTTACTTCACAATCTCTTTAATATCCGAGGTTGTCTTTACGTAAGTATCTACAAGGACATATTTACTATCCATGTCCATATTTCATAAAAGAGTTTTCAAAGGGATTATTTCTAAGGGAACTTTTACCAAAACATCATTTTAAATGTTTTAAATATTTATTCTTCTAAATCATCCTCATTTATGTCCACGTTTTTAAAATGGTTTGTAAGGATTTATTTATATGAAAATGAATGTTTTAAAAGTGTTAATTCCATTCAAAAGTTTCAAATTGGTACGGGACACTTTGATCCAAAAATATATTTAAATGCCTTACTTTCTAAATTGTGTAACATTAAAATGTTTTCATGAAAAAGGGATATTTCTCTCAATAATTTTTAAAAAAACATTTTCATCTATGTCAACATCCTTTGATGGATTTTAAGATTATTTGAAGTTGATTTATTATGATATAAAACTTCCATATTGATGAATTTTTGTGATATGTTTGACTGTAGATGTGTCATTCATGGTTTATGAGTAAAGTATTGACATTTCGTATGCTAGTTCCAATAAGAATGTTTATGTTATATTTCAACCTTTACTTCATATGAATGTGTTGGACAAGTATGTTCCAGGTTGGGGACTAGTTGAAGTAAGCCCTCCAGGTTGGGGACTGGTAAAAGTAAGCCCTCCAGGTTAGGGACTGGTAAAAGTAAGCCCTCCGGTTTGGTCTCCGGTTATTAGAGGCACTCCGGGTTGGTGTCCGGTTATTAGAGGCACTCCGGGTTGGTGTCCGGTTATTAGAGGCACTCCGGGTTGGGTTCCGGTTACAGTTAGCCCCAAGGTCTTGGGACGAGGCCTTGAAAAGAAATTAAAGTTTAGCATTTTGCATTCCATCATTATGAAAGTGGTTATTGATTTTGCATGTGATTATTCGATTAGTAGAATATCCATGTGAATAAGTAAATGACATTATTTCATTTTACTTTTGCCATACTATGTTGAAGTTCAAGTTTAAAAGGCTTTTGTTTTAGTAGTGCATTGCCTTAAATGTTTATGCTTATTTTGAATGTTCCGCTATATTGTTATCCTTACTGGGCATTTGAGCTCACCCCTTTTCTATGTTTATTTTCCCCAGGATGTGAAGAAGTAAGTTATGAATGACCTGCAGGGATATTATGAGGGGATAATAGTGCGGACTGTGGAGATATTATGTTGTTGTAGTAGTTTTTCATTTTATGATGTAATGTAAAACTTATGAATATATCTAGTGTTTCCAAGTCTACTAAACCAATCGGTCTTTCTAGATTTGATCTTTCTTGTGATCATGCCAATGTTATGTAATAATGCACCGACTCTAGGTAACTGGGGTCGGGGCGTTACAGTTGGTATCAGAGGAAGTTTAGTACAAACCTTGGAAGCTAGATTTAGATAAACTCTGATTAGAGCACGTAGACCTAAGATGAACTTTGAGGATTAGTATAGAAGAACTTCCTAGAATTTTGGTATTGTAGAGATTTTGTGAGTTTTCTAAGCAATACATCCCTATCTGGATACGAGCAGGTAGAGGCGGCTCTGGCACAGATGTACCTAGGGGTAAAACCCGAAAACACCGCTTTGAGCTAGACTCGAACGGGAACTGGTGCACGACAACGGGCCTTGCTGCACTCTTTGTTACGACACTCCCGGGGGATATGCTTAGGATAACTCTCATTTTCTTTACAAATCATTATGAAGGGTTTATGAGTATATACTTCCTCAAAGGAGACATTTTTATGATTATGGATTATATCCATAAACTATTTAATTTATGTTATGTGTTTTAAAAGTTTGGGATTAGGTATTGTTATTCATAAACTAATCTAGTGTATGCCAATGTTTAGAAATGATGCCTAGTAGAAGGAATGAGAACTCCAACAATGCACATGATACAAAGAGAAAGAAGGATCATATATTTTATGGTCTTAAGCCAGAATTTACAAGAGAAATAGTCTCGCATGTATTATCATCATATGAAGAAATAATATCATGTGTTGATAAGATAAGTAAAGAGTTTACTGAGTCCTATGGCTTTGAAGGGAAGCAAGAGAAGAAAAGGGTGGAAGAGAGAAAGATGGATAAAGGGAAGAGGAAAAAGAATAATTTTCCCATATGTGGTAATTGTGGAAAGAAACACCCTGGAACTTGCCTGAAAGGAATGGGAGTTTGTTATAAGTGTAGAGGAAAAGGGCACAAAGTACGTGACTGCAAGGGTAAGAAAATGGTTTCAAATGTACAATGCTTCATTTGCAAGGAGTTTGGACACTATGCAAACCTATGTCCCAATCATCAGAACATGCCTCAAATGATGTTATTGGATAATAATCAAGTTATGATACTACCACAGATGAAGAGGAATGATTAGAGTTCTTATGTTGATTATGTCAATTGAGTGTTGTATCAACAATGTACTTCTTATAATAATTATGGAGTATATAAGGATTGTACTGCAGTACTATTTCATTAAGGACTTGAGATTGTGTGGAACAAAGAAAGGTGACTCAACAGCAGGATAAATATTTGGAAAATATATGGTTGAGAGAATGATAAACCATAATATAGTTCTGATACCGAGTTAGTGATTTTGGAATAATACATGATTGTTTTGGATAAATTATATTGGATATTCTTGACTACCTTGGAACTGGTTAATGATCTTTATATTCCATTATTGTTGGGGTTTAAAACATTTTTGGATTGATGAGGTATATCCAGCATTCTATATGGAATAAGGGAGCATGAATGTAATCAATAAGGAATATGGTAATTCAGGATGTTTCAGTGTATTAAAAGAATACATGATGAAGGTATTCATATGCTATTACGTGGTAAAAAGGATCTACATTATGTTTAACTTCCTTATAAATGTTGGAATGTGAGTTTAGTCAGAAATATTTTGGATAAATTCTAGTTTGAGATTAATTTTGGATTGCCATAAAAGGACAACCCGGAGGTCGGGCGGCAACCCGTCGCGTCCGGCAAGGCCGCGAGACTTGAACCCACAACCGAAGGGCGACAAGGGTGTATCACCTACCACTGGACCAAGAGATGTCCTGGATTAAATAATGTAGTTTTTTTAAAAGATCTGGTAGATGAATTATAAATTCGTTTATTTTGGAACCCTGTACGAATAGTATAAATAGAATTTTTTTACGAGTGAAAGATGAGTTTGTGGTAGAAATTTATTAATGGACAAAACTCTAATTATAAAGTAAGTATATCTCCTTATGATCTTATCCAATCTCATAAATAAATTCCTCAACATTAAGAAAAGGAACTTAGAACAAAAATGTTGTCCTAGATGGTACCTTAAATCATCACTAATTTATGGCTTTGGGATTGTTGGCCTTTTCATAGCCATGTTCTCTACCACTCTCCATCAGATAATTGATGGTTAGATTTCTCTTCCATATCCATATTTTCCTACATGTAAACCTAGTATGTGTTATTTTCGGTAATCTTCATACTTTCCACTCTTTATTTTAAATAGAGGCCTCATTAATTCATTTTTCGATGTGGGATTTCAACTAAGATATTTTGAAACGTCAAAAATGTGTTATCCTAATACCCTATATTTTGTTGAACCGATGGTATTTCAAATCATCATAGATTGATGAGTTTAAGGAACTCAATTTTGTACTTGTTTGTGATTGATGACCTCAATCACTACCTATAAATATTTACATTTTTCCTTCAATTATATGTCTCTAATTGCCACCAATCTTCTCCTAATCGAGATCATAATTTGGTGGTGACCCTTTCATTTCTCATTTCCTCATATTAAGACTAAATTTTAGTAACCCAATTTCCGATGAGGGTTTTCCCACAAAGATATTTTTTATTTTCAACCTTTTATTTTTGAAGAACAATTTCAAATTGCGAGGACGCAATTTATTGAAGGAGGGGAGAATGTAACACCCCAAGATTTCATAGTGTGTTATTTCTTTAAAATAATACAATAACTTGCACTACACGCAACACCGAGTTCAAGCACACCATGAATTACCAAACAAGCCATTCAAAATAGGTTATGAATAGTATTAACTAAATTTTAAACTTTATATAATCCTTATAATTTTAGAATCCATATTATGAGTTTCTTAGACATAATACAAGAACAGATTCATTTTCAGTATTGCACTTTTATCAACTTTTAATAGTGAAACCTTTTTAAATACAATATTTTAAACTTTTTGACTAAATGGGGACATCAAAAAAATTTAAAATGAAACATCCCAAGCTTCCACGGTACGCTTTCCTTTGAATAATACAGTAGCATGTGTTGTACGCAGCTTCGAGTTCTAACACACCACAACCAATCAAACTAGCCGTTATGAATAGTAATACCTACTTTTTGAAATTATATATATTTTATATTTTAGAATGGACTTCATTTTTGGATTCTGAATATCGAATTTAGCCTAAGGTGAAATTTTGGTACATTTCGGATAACTTTCATATTTTGATGAATAGTGAAAATTACTAAATTTTAATTAAAAACAACTTTTTTAATCAAAATAATTAATAGTGATAAATTATGAATTTAAGTGGTTTTAAAGTATATTTAGAATATATTTTTACCATTTAATATAATTTTGGTCATTGGACATAATTTTACAATTAAACCGAACATAAACAGGTGTCAGTCTTTTGATAGTTATTATCTCTTAAAAACACGCTTTTTGTTTTGACAGCGGGAATTAATTTTAAATTAATTTCTGCCACTTATGTGTTTTGAATTTAGAAAAATGGATTCCATATTTGGAATCAGGATTTTCAAATTGTGTAAATAGGTAAATTTTATTTTTAGACATTTTGAATAATTACTGCGGTAAAAATTTTATTTACCATGGTTAAGGGTAAATCCGGTAAATAAGGGTTAAAAAAATAATATTATAATAATACTAAATTACCCTAAAACGTGTCCTAACCTTATTGGTTGATACATGTTCGACCATAGGCATCTTTGGGTCGATTTTGGGACCCCATGGATCCACTTGTAAGTGATAATGACACTTTATTTTAATTAAGTTAAAATGAATACAAAAATGACACAAGCATATATCTTTAAGAAAAACAATTGTTACATAGGGTTATATATGTTGGATTTTAGATTATAAATATTCATTAGAAAGATAAAAATATTTCATACATAATGATATTTTATTTATAATTTTTAGACATTAAATAATTTATTTTATTTATGACACAATGATGATGCAGTAATTACTATAACAGTGAAAAATTAAAATAATTGATATTATAAATACCCAAATAAATATAATATGAAACTTTTAATGAATTAAACTAATTTTATAGGATAATATGATATATTAGGATTGATTTAATTGAATTTGTTCGAAGTAATCAATCTGTTATGAGTTTCACAAAAATCAACTATTGAATAGTGTCAAAATTGACATAAAAGAGTTCTTAAAACAAATATTATATTATTAATTGATATTAAATTCCTAAAAATCTAAGGTTCGGCCAAGAGACTTATATCATGATAGGTTCATCATTAATGGACCACTTGGGGGTCGCTTGGATGTATGTAGTAAGTTTATTAACCATATTATATAAAAATACAAAGAGACATTGTAAAAGTGAAACTAATTAACTTAGAGTTAAAACTTAAAGATAAGGTTAATATAAGTACCCAAACCTGTCTAAATTCTATTGGTTGAGTTGTTTTCGACCCATCCCCACCTTAACCTTTGAATAATCAACTTTGGATCCATTATAAACCGAATATGAATTTATTATAAATTAATATTTCTAGCTTTTCCAAAGGTGCCCCTCACCCCTCTTATAAAAGGGCACTCCTCCTTCTCATTTCTTCACACCATCAAAGCCTTTTGGTTCGGCAAAACTCTGCCCAAATACTCTCCCAACTTCTCTCACTACAACCTAGGGGCCTTAGTTTGATCAGAAATCCAACCTAAGGATCCCTTTTGATCAAATCAAAAGGAAGAACCCGAAGAAGAGGTAATGATTTCACCACCCTTTTCTAAGTTCATTTCTTCTTCCACTTCTTCTTCCTTTGTTGTTACCATTCTAAAATAATAAATCCAGTATCATATATATACTGCGATGTTATTATAAATATGGTACAACCATATTTAGTATTCTATCCACCCTTTGAATAACATGTCACCATACGTGCGTACGTACGGCTTACCGTCTCCACGTCGTGGTGTAATTGTTATTCAATATAATATTATTTGGATGGGTATAATAATGATGTGTAACTCATGTAAATAATAAATATAACATGTTAATGATTCTGTATATATGATATACCATCCATTTATATATTATTTTAATATCAAAAGAATGATATTGTCGCTCGTGCGTACGTACGGACTACCGTCTCCACGAACGCGATGAGATTCATTCTCCATCGTATCCATTCAAGTATAATTATCATTTGATGATTTAAAAAATTATGTTTAAGGACTTGATATAATTCTGGATATGAATAATATAAAACCTATCCTTTACAAACATGTCTTACGTAACAAAACATATAAAAGAAAACAAGTAAGCTAACACCCGAAACAACGATAATACTAAGATATTATTATCAAATCAATATTAAAAGATCATATATGATATCATATTAATATATATGATTCTTGTATAATTTAATAACAGTTATTTAAATATTATACAAGATTTTAACCTACCCCAACCAAGTAAAAGTACAAGGTAAGAGATTTTCTTATCTCACATTCAATTCCGTGAGATTTCCATTATTCGCCACTAAATTATTGAAAGTGGTGTATTGTGTACTGGCATTTGATATATATTATCATGATTATCTTTATATTCATGTTATTCTGTAAATAATTTGGTGGTTATTAACTTTTGGCCATACGACTCAGTTGATTAACATGGTAAGGGGTTTTCATCTCACTCTTTATTTCCGTGAGATTCATGCCATATTTCCACTATTATCTTTTGTGTGGTGTATGTACTGCCCATAATTGTATTCTTTGTGTAATACATTTTACCTTATGTGTATTTACATTTTCATTGTATGATACCTCTTTCATGGGTTGTATGTTTCATAAGTTACCAAATTGATAAGGGTTTACTTCACAATCTCTTTACTATCCGAGGTTGTCTTTACGTAAGTATCTACAGGGACATATTTACTATCCATGTCCATATTTCATAAAAGAGTTTTCAAAGGGATTATTTATAAGGGAACTTTTAATAAAACATCATTTTAAATGTTTTAAATATTTATTCTTCTAAATCATCCTCATTTATGTCCACGTTTTCAAAATGGTTTGTAAGGATTTATTTATATGAAAATGAATGTTTTAAAAGTGTTAATTCCATTCAAAAGTTTCAAAGTGGTATGGGACACTTTGATCCAAAAATATATTTAAATGCCTTACTTTCTAAATTATGTAACATTAAAATGTTTTCATGAAAAAGGGATATTTCTCTCAATAATTTTTAAAAAAACATTTTCATCTATGTCAACATCCTTTGATGGATTTTAAGATTATTTGAAGTTGATTTATTATGATATAAAACTTCCATATTGTAATGAATTTTTGTGATATGTTTGACTGTAGATGTGTCATTCATGGTTTATGAGTAAAGTATTGACATTTCGTATGCTAGTTCCAATAAGAATGTTTATGTTATATTTCAACCTTTACTTCATATGAATGTGTTGGACAAGTATGTTCCAGGTTGGGGACTAGTTGAAGTAAGCCCTCCAGGTTGGGGACTGGTAAAAGTAAGCCCTCCAGGTTAGGGACTGGTAAAAGTAAGCCCTCCGGTTTGGTCTCCGGTTATTAGAGGCACTCCGGGTTGGTGTCCGGTTATTAGAGGCACTCCGGGTTGGTGTCCGGTTATTAGAGGCACTCCGGGTTGGGTTCCGGTTACAGTTAGCCCCAAGGTCTTGGGACGAGGCCTTGAAAAGAAATTAAAGTTTAGCATTATGCATTCCATCATTATGAAAGTGGTTATTGATTTTGCATGTGATTATTCGATTAGTAGAATATCCATGTGAATAAGTAAATGGAATTATTTCATTTTACTTTTGCCATACTATGTTGAAGTTCAAGTTTAAAAGGCTTTTGTTTTAGTAATGCATTGCCTTAAATGTTTATGCTTATTTTGAATGTTCCGCTATATTGTTATCCTTACTGGGCATTTGAGCTCACCCCTTTTCTATGTTTATTTTCCCCAGGATGTGAAGAAGTAAGTTATGAATGACCTGCAGGGATATTATGAGGGGATAATAGTGTGGACTGTGGAGATATTATGTTGTTGTAGTAGTTTTTCATTTTATGATGTAATGTAAAACTTATGAATATATCTAGTGTTTCCAAGGCTACTAAACCAATCGGTCTTTCGAGATTTGATCTTTGTTGTGATCATGCCAATGTTATGTAATAATGAACCGACTCTAGGTAACTGGGGTCGGGGCGTTACAATCAGGGCATGATAAATTATTTGATATTCAGTTTCAAAGTATGCAATGTGTATTAACATGTTCAAAGTTAAAGGAATTTTTCCTTCCATTTACACTTTTTTTTTTCAAATCATTCATTTTTTTGACACAAAAGTATTTTTATTTTATTTTATCTCCCCCCAACTTAAAACAACACTGTCCCCAGTGTTTGAAGAAATGAAAATTTAGAAGGAGTAGAGGCAGATAATGGAAGTTCAAAAAGGAAATTGAAACTGAGGATCATGGAATGAAATCACCTGGTGGTTGAAGTTGAAGTTCTTGCTGCTCCAAATTAGTCCTTTGATCTCTTGGGGGATGTAGGCACCTCCTTGATTGAACATGTATCACCCAAAATAGTACCTAAACAAAAAGAAGAACAAACTAGACAAAAAAAAAAACAACACAACGACTTATTTAATTCCAAGTATCATCATTTTTATGGTTTTTCCTGTTTTTCTGTTTTTTTAAATCAAACTAATGATACATTGTCTTCTTTTTAAATTTCTGGGTAAGGCATTACTCAAGGATCACACCATGTGACACGGATGAATATGGTGCTCCCCTTTCGTACCCATCCATACTTAGAATAGAAGAACAGGTCAAAGGTCTATTTTTTTATTAAATATCAAAATGATTAATTAAACCTATTTAAAATATAAAGTTGATTAAAACAACAAAATTATTGGAAACTTGGAAACCATGGGTTTCCTCCCATGCAACGCTTTGTTTAACGTCATTAGCTCGACTTTAACCCCCCAACTTATCCAATACCAACTTTCAAAATTTTAAGGATCACATGTTTCACCCCTTCTACTCGGTTGAGATTGATTCTATGTTTAGAATTTTTTTCATGCAAAAAACTCTATTCTAAAATGAGCAGGTAAATCAAAGGAATATCATAAATGATGGATTCAATTTTTTTTGTAGTATTTTATAAAAAATTAAGAATAATTACCTGTTTATTGGTTTCAAGATAAGAAATGGTGACAAATGGAAGTTTTTGGGTATCCCCAATGAATGGAAACTTAAGGGTGGATGGAAAGTCCTTTTTTTTACATTAAGGTAGGCTAAAACTTTCAAACATAGGTTGGGACTTTGAATTGAACTCAGTTTCATTTTCAAATTTTCTTAACAAAATTGGTTCCTTTTGAATAGAAGATTCAACCACCAAATTGGAAAGATCAATTTCAGGAATGGGTATGGACCCAAAGTTTGTGATTTCTCTTAATGGGTTAGTGATTTGTGTTTTTGAAAATTCATCAATGGAGTTATACTTAAGAGACTCAATCCATGATGTCAAATTCTTCACTTTTGAATCCAAAAATTTAATTTCCTCCTGATTTAAAGACCCTTCAAAAATTCCTTGATCCTCTTCATCTATCCCAAATCCAAAGGTTGGTTCTTCAATAAATTCATGTGGGGTTTGTGTGAAACTAGACACTTCACATAAGGTTATGGAAGGGACAATTTGTGTAGGGAGGGGTTCCTCACAATCTTTAATTCTTTGTAGTTCTAACCTAAATGATGAAACCTCAAAATTCATTATCTCCATTTTTTGACACAGTTTTTCAAGTAATGGTTGTGGATCATGATGGGCAAGGGGTTGAGACAGATGGTCTATTACAGGAGGATACCTATGTTGTTGGAATTCCATAGGAGGATGTTTAGATTGGCCTTTTTGGGATTGGAACTCATAATATGTTGGAATGTATTGTGGATCATATGAATAAAAACATTGTGGTTCAGTAGGTTGTTGATGATCCCACATGTAGGAATTAGGATGGTCATTGTACATCGTACATGGGGTTGAGTGATCAAAGTAGGGATAGGTTTCCCATGTTTGGACTTGTTCAAAATTGAATTCCATAGGAGTGAGGAGTGAGAAAAGAGAATTAGAATGAAAAAAAGGATGATAATGTCTAAGATAACTTACTTAGGTCCCTGGCAATGGTTCCAAAATTTTATTCTCGCTCAAATTTACCCAAGAGATGAAGGTAGAATGGTCCTTGTAGTTTAGCTTGGGTTATTGAATCCTCAGAGACCTAAGAAGAAACCTATAGACATGTACATTATATGGAATTTTTTTGGATATGAAGTGGCCAACATGGGTTGATTTTATATGGTTTTAAATTATAACTAACAGATTTAAGTGAATTCAATTTAAAAGAATGGGTTGATCCTAGGTTATCGCTCGGGGTGGATTGGATGTATTTTCTTTTTAATGATTTTAATTTCTTAAATTTGAGATGGGTTCATTTAAGGAGATAAAACAACATCATAACTTACTGGTTTTATTCCTACACCCTTTAATACTAATCACCTATACACTTGAAGGATCAAAGTTTTGAGCACTTCAAGGTAAAGGTTCGTATTAGCACTTGAAGTGTGTGGCCTTAAATTCAACAAGGACGATGGAGTTTAAAAATCATCAAATAAAAATCTCAATTAAAGAAGTTATTATACATTCATTAGGTGATAAATAAAATCCAATCCATCCCCTTGATACTCCCTTGGATCAACCCATAAGTGGTTTAGCCCTCCATTGATTCTATGGTTTCAATGGAAGCGAAAAGTAGACTCATGAGAGAGGAAATGGAGAAGTAAAAAAACGTAATAAAATAACAATCACTCCACCGTTGTGTGATAATATCACAAGGTTTGGTATGAAAAAGTTCACACCTTGAACCAACGGTATCAAAGTGATAAGGATAAGAACAAAATAATAAGAGAAGAGGAACTTTTATTAAGAAACAAGGATGAATTAAAACAACTTACATGTGAAGGAAGAACATTACAAAGAGAAATTGGCAGCATAACATTAAGATGAAAACAAGATCAAATATTCTCAACTCCTCCACCACCACTACCTTAAATAGGAATTTTGGAAGCCTTGGGTCGAGACTCCAACAGTACAAAGCATCCCACTTGATTATGGTAGGCCTAGGGTGGTGGAAAGTTTGTGGAAAGAAGACTTTTCCACCCTTGACCCGAAAAGACATCCAGCTTTCATGCACCGAACAGATGCGCTTGAAACACCTTCTAGATGGACGAATTTTGGTGAGCCATAGAAGAATTAAATTAATCTCCGGATGTCCCCTAACAGCCCGAAAAATATCATCCCAAAAGGAGTTATGGTTTTTGAGATATGGTTTAATTTTTGGTATGTTTTTCTGGGCCGCAGAATCTGGCCCAGAATTTTATCTCTACCTTGGGCCGCCTAAATGACCACCATGGAAGCCGAATTAGCATTAGATCCTGAAGAGGTATTTGTTACTATAAATTTATTCTAGCATCCCATTAAATATGGGATTAATTGGGCCTGTATGTTGGGCCCCACAGTCTCATCAGTGGGCTAGTGTCCAATCTGTCTTCTCCAGAATTGCTTCCTTTCATTTCCAAATATCTCCATCATCCTCCATGAATTCTCCACTGATCCCTGAATAAAACATGTTCATATTTAAGTATAGATAAATTTAGAAAAATATAAAATTAAAATATGTATAATTGTATTCCTTAAAATCAGATTAATCATTGGGTACTTTAAATGATGTTAAAAAATGTACCACATAATAGTGCATTTTAAGAAGGTATTACAATCATAATGTGAAATGATGTTCAAAGTGTAAAATGAACTAAAATGGTGTTTATGAATAATAAAACACATGAATATTATATATATTAACAATGAATATTAGCCTCATTTAGTGGCTAATCACACCCCTCAACTTGAGTTTTGCTAGTCCCGAGGAAAATATATCTCAACAATATGAAATTCGAATTCCCTTTTCCAAAAACATTTTAATACACAATGATCACCAAAACCCTTATACCAAAAAATCATAAAACCCATCAAAATATTTTAATACAATATAGTTTCATAAGCAGATCCCAATCCCAAGCCCATTACTTTGTTCAAATTCATTGCCATATTTCATCCAATATCAATTTAGTATGAGGATGTGTTGTGCATCACAATAGACATGTGGGTTCATCTTTATTCAAGGGGGAAATTACGGAAGGGCTAGGTGGAATCGCATTTCAATATTAAGATGAGTATTCATTTTTTTTTGTATAATTTTTTTTGTTTTTTTTTGTTTTTTCAATTTTTCCATGGTAATTGAAGTTGCACTCAAAAGTGTCAACCCCTGTAGCGAGACTTTGCCGATGACTCCCAGGCTCAAAGACCTTAGGGAACCAAGTGAATACCACATACTCGGGCATCATCTCAAGTTAACCCAGTCAAAAATAAATTCAAATTACCAAAAATAGAGATAAAATTACTAACTCTGGGCCAGACTACTATGGATTCACGATCTCCAAGTGCCGAAAGCCACACATTAGGTCATTTAATTGCTCTACGCGCAATTTTTTTTAATATTTTTTTTGAATAATCATATTAAACTAAAATGATCACCAAGCATATGCTATTTATTTAGGGGACCCCATGAACTCAAACTAATACCCCACTATCCAAGGGATGTGCATTGTGATCTTTTTTTTATTTGGATGAAAATATAAACGATGAAATATCACATTGGACAGCCACACTTTCCAAAATCTATGCTCATGAAATTATACAAGGATTAAAATCAAAATCAGGGCATACTAAATTATTTGACATTCAGTTTCAAAGTGTGCAATGTGTATTACCATGTTCAAAGTTAAAGGAAATTTTCCTTCCATTTACACTTTTTTTTTTCAAATCATTCATTTTTTTTGACACAAAAGTATTTTTTTTATTTTATCTCCCCCAACTTAAAACAAAACTGTACCCAGTGTTTGAAGAAATGAAAATTTAGAAGGAGTAGGGGCAGATAATGGAAGTTCAAAATGGAAATTGAAACTGAGGATCATGGAATGAAATCACCTGGTGGTTGAAGTTGAAGTTCTTGCTGCTCCAAATTAGTCCTTTGATCTCTTGGGGGATGTAGACACCTCCTTGATTAAACATGTATCACCCAAAATAGTACCTAAACAAAAAGAAGAACAAACCAGACAAAAAAAACAACACAACAACTTATTTAATTCCAAGTATCATCATTTTTATGGTTTTTCCTGTTTTTCTGTTTTTTTTAAATCAAACTAATGATACATTGTCTTCTTTTTAAATTTCTGGGTAAGGCATTACTCAAGGATCACACCATGTGACACAGATGAATATGGTTCTCCCCTTTCGTACCCATCCATACTTAGAATAGAAGAACAGGTCAAAAGTCTATTTTTTTTTATTAAATATAAAAATGATTAATTAAACCTATTTAAAATATAAAGTTGATTAAAACAACAAAATTATTGGAAACTTGGAAACCATGGGTTTTCTCCCATGCAACGCTTTTTTTAACGTCATTAGCTCCACTTGAACCCCCCAACTTATCCAATACCAACTTTCAACATTTTAAGGATCACATGTTTCACCCCTTCTACTAGGTTGAGATTGATTCTATGTTTAGAATTTTTTTCATGCAAAAACCTCTGTTCTAAAATGAGTAGGTAAATCCAAGGAATATCATAAATGATGGATTCAATTTGTTTTGTAGTATTTTCTAAGACATTAAGAATAATTACCTCTTTATTGGTTTCAAGATAATAAATGGTGAAAAATAGAAGTTTTTGGGTATCCCCAATGAATGGAAACTTAAGGGTGGATGAAAAGTCCTTTTGTTCACGTTCAGGTAGGCTAAAACTTTCAAACATAGGTTGAGACTTTGAATTGAACTCAGTTTCATTTTCAAAATTTCTTAACAGAATTGGTTCCTTTTGAATAGAAGATTCAACCACCAAATTGGAAAGATTAGTTTCAGGAATGGGTATGGACTCAAAGTTTGTGATTTCTCTTAATGGTTCAGTGATTTGTGTTTTTGAAAATTCATCAATGGAGTTATACTTAAGAGACTCAATCCATGATGTCAAATTCTCCTATTTTGAATCCAAAAAGTTAATTTCCTCCCGATTTAAAGACCCTTCAAAAATTCCTTGATCCTCTTCATCTATCCCAAATCCAAAGGTTGGTTCTTCAATAAATTCATGTGGGATTCGTGTGAAACATGACACTTCACATAAGGTTATGGAAGGGAAAATTTGTGTAGGGACGGGTTCCTCACAAGATTTAATGCTTTGTAGTTCTAACCTCAATGATGAAACCTAAAAATTCATTATCTCCATTTGTTGACACCATTTTTCAAGTAATGGTTGTAGATCATGATGGGAAGGGGTTTGAGACAGATGGTCTATTCCAGGAGGATAACTATGTTGTTGGAATTCCATAAGAGGATGTTTAGATTGGCCTTGTTGGGATTGGAACTCATAATATGTTGGAATGTATTGTGGATCATATGAATAAAAAAATTGTGTTTCAGTAGGTTTTTGATGATCCCACAAGTAGGAATTAGGATGGTCATTGTACATCGTACATGGGGTTGAGTGATCAAAGTAGGGATAGGTTTCCCATGTTTGGACTTGTTCAAAATTGACTTCCATAGGAGCGAGGAGTGAGAAAAGAGAAGTAGAATGAAAAAAAGGATGATAGTGTATAAGATAACTTACTTAGGTCCCCGGCAACGGTGCCAACATTTTATTCTCACTCAAATTTACCCAAGAGATGAAGGTAGAACGGTCCTTGTAGTTTAGCTTGGGTTATCGAATCCTCAGAGACCTAAGAAGAAACCTATAAACACGTACATTATATGGACTATTTTTGGATATGAAGTGGACAACTTGGGTTGATTTTATATGGTTTTAAATTATAACTAACATATTTAAGTGAATTCAATTTAAAAGAATGAGTTGATCCTAGGTTATCGCTCGGGGTGGATTGGACGTATTTTCTTTTTAATGATTTCAATTTCTTAAATTTGAGATGGGTTCATTTAAGGAGATAAAACAACATCATCACTTACTGGTTTAATTCCTACACCCTTTAATTCTAATCACTTATACACTTTAAGGATCAAAGTTTTGATCACTTCAAGTTAAAGGTTCGTATTAGCACTTGAAGTGTGTGGCCTTAAATTCAACAAGGACGATGGAGTTTAAAAATCATCAAATAAAAATCTCAATTAAAGAAGTGATTATACATTCATGAGGTGATAAATAACATCCAATACATCCCCTTTATACTCCCTTGGATCAACCCATAAGTGGGTTAGTCCTCCATTGATTCTATGGTTTCAATGGAAGCGGAAAGTAAACTTATGAGGGAGGAAAGTGAGAAGTAAAAAAACGCAATAAAATAACAATCACTCCACCGTTGTGTGATAATCTAAAAAGGTTTGGTATGAAAAAGTTCACACCTTGAACCAACGGTATCAAAGTGATAAAGAGAAGAACAGAATAATAAGAGAAGAAAAATTTTTATTAAGAAACAAGGATGAATTAAAACAACTTACATGTGAAGGAAGAACATTACAAAGAGAAATTGGCAGCATAACATTAAGATGAAAACAAGCTCAAATACTCTCAACTCCTCCACCACTACTATATTATATAGGCATTTTGGAAGCCTTGGGTCGAGCCTCCAACATTACAAAGCATCCCACTTGATTATGGTAGGCCTAGGGTGGTGGAAAGTTTGTGGAAAGAAGACTTTTCCACCCTTGACCCGAAAAGGCATCCAGCTTTCATGCACCGAACAGACGCGCTTGAAACACATTCTATATGGACCAATTTTGGTGAGACATAGAAGACATAAATTAATCTCAGGATGTTCCCTAACATCCTGAAAAATATCAGCCCAAAAGGAGTTATGGTTTTCAAGATATGGTTTAATTGGTGGGATGTGTTTCTGGGCCGCAGAATCTGGCCCAGAATTTTATCTCTAACTTGGGACGCCTAAATGACCACCATGAAGGCCGAATTAGCATTATATCCTGTAGAGTTATTTGTTCCTATACATTTCTTATAGCATCCCACGAAATTTGGGATTAATTGGGCCTGTATGTTGGGCCCCACAGTCTCATCAGTGGGCTGGTGTCCAATCTGTCTTCTCCAGAATTGCTTCCTTTCATTGCCAAATATCTCCATCATCCTCCATGAATTATCCACTGATCCCTGAATCAAACATGTTCATATTTAAGTGTAGATAAATTTAAAAAAATATAAAATTAAAATATGTATAATTATATTCTTTAAAATTAGATGAATCATTGGGTACTTTAAATGATGTTAAAAAATGTACCACATAATAGTGCATTTTAAGATGGTATTACAATCATAATGTGAAATTATTTTCAAAGTGTAAATTGCACTAAAATGGTGTTTATGAATAATAAAAAAAATTAATATTATATATATTAACAATGAATATTAGCCTCATTTAGTGGATAATCAGTACCCATCTATGAAAGAGGCGAACGTCTCCAGGGAGTGGGACATACGACTAGATCGAGGCTAGCTCGGCGTGAATTGGGGAAAAAATATGCACCCCGCCATATGTATTGACCCAAGGGGAAGATTCTGTAATTTGGGATGGGCCAATAGAAAAAATTTATGGGCGTTCCTATGTATCCCATGCGGATGGGAATCAATCCATACGTAGTTCTTGAAGGCCATGCAGTTTAACGTCGTGCAGTGAGGACATGGGAGGATAGAAGAATGGGAGTGGGTACATGGTGCGACCATTATAATCCTCGTATGAGTGGGGCTAAGGAAGACTACTCCATATCATGCAAGGATCCTCTGAGAAAGCTATACCTAGTGGGAATAGTCAAAGAGAAGAGTTCGGGGCTGGGCTCAAGATGAGGCGTCTGAGAATTCCTACGTATCCCATGCGGATGGAAATCAAGCCATACGTAGTTCTCAAAATGCAGTTTAGCATCATGCAGGACGATGTGCAGTTTAAAGTCATGCAGGACTGGACATTTTATGGTCATGCAGGACCGACATGTAGTTTAGGGTCATGCAGGACCATGGGGCTCAGGAAAAGTATTTCTTAAGGAACTTGGCATTGGTGGGAGGAGTTATGCGCTCACCATCCATGGTCACCAAGGAGTATGCTCCATTTGGGTAAACCCTGTGGATTATGTAAGGTCCTTCCCATTTGGGCTCCAACTTGGGTGGTTTATTTCCAGGGATCATTGGCACTCAGAGGGCCAATACCAGGTCACCTTGCAGAAAAGAGCAGAGGCAAACCTTCTTGTTCAAGGCTCTAGCTATCTTATTCTGATGCCTTTATAGATTGTGCAAGGCACATAGCCTATTCTCGTCTAGTGCTTCCAATTCTACTAGATGGTTTTCGGCCATCTTATCTGGCACCTGCTGGTCATAGAATGTAGTGCATAACGATGGCAGCTGGATCTCGATGGGTAGGACGACCTCAGCCCCATACACCAGGGAATATGGAGTCACCTGGGTGGAATTGCGAGTCATCGTCCGATAAGCCCATAGGGCATTGGGAGCTTTTCCGGCCAACTCTTCTTGTTCTGGACAACAATTTTCTGCAAAATGTTAGAGAGGGTTTTGTTGAACACCTCAATCTTTCCATTTGCCTGCGTGTGATAGCAGGAGGTATGGTTCTAACGGATATTGTACTTGGCATACAATTTCTTCAGCTCAGCTGCTCGGAAGTTGGTTCCATTATCGGTGAGGACAGCGTGAGGGACTCCAAATCGGTGGATAATGTTAAATCTCAAAAAGTCAATGATGGAATGGTCCTTGACCTCCCTGAGTGGAACTGCCTCTGTCCACTTGGAAAAGAAATCTGTGGCGGTCAAGATGAACCTACACTGGCGAGCTGTCACTGGTGGGTATGGTCCCATGACATCAAGTCCCCACACCGCAAATGGCCAAGAGTACTTGGTGGAGTGGATAAGTTCTGGCGTCCGATGCAGGAAGTTAGCATGAAATTTTCATGCGTGACATCTCTTGGAGAACTCGATACAATCATGGATCATAGAGGGCCAGAAGTACCCCAGTCTCCAGATCTGATGGGACAGCTTTGGCCCAGCCTGGTGGACACTGTAGGAACCAGCATGAACCTCTTGTATGACCTGTGAAATCTCGACTCCTTGGATGCAACAAAGGATAACATCATTGAACCCGTGCTTATATAGGATCTCCTCAAGACTGGGACCACTCTGAAGGGTAAACTGCAGCACGTGGTGTCAGATTCACTCGCGCTTGGCCCGATCAGTCGAGAGGCAACCATTTTGGAGATACTCGAAAAAATGGGCTCTCCAGTCGGGAGTCGTTTCAACCACTACATCTAAAGAACCTGGGGTTCCTGACGTGGAGGATCCGACAGTAAGATGGCTTACTCGCAGGACGTCGTCATCATCTGGGGTGACGGGGGAAATGACTCTCCGGTGTGCCACATGGATAATCAGATAATCCTACTCAGGATTTGTAAGTGATGCTGCTAAGTTGGACATGGCATCCACTCGACCATTCTGGGACCGAGGGACATGGGTAACCTTCGGTCGAGAAGGGAACTGGGCCATTAGATGGAGGGTTCACTCCAACAATGGTATGAGCTCTGGATTTCTAACAACATAGTCTTCATTGACTTGCTTGATGACTATCTTGGAATACCCATTCACATGCAAATGGGGAACAACTATCTCGAGGGCCAGCTCGAGGCCAGTAATGAGGGAATGATACTCTGCCTTGTTGTTGGTGTAGCCTTCTGACAATAGGAATGAGTACGACAGAATGGCTTGCGCCGGGGTAATGAAAACGATACCCAGGACTACTCTGTTATGCCTAGGATCGTTGAGCCTCCTACTGATGGGGCTACGGGATGCATCGTCAAAGTGCATTTGCCAACATGGGATGGCTTGATCGACTAAGAGGATTGCCTCATCATGAAAATCTAGGTCCAGGGAGGGACTGATCCGTGGAGGTTGTATGGGCAGCTAGAAAGTCTGCCAATGCCTGTCCTTTGATGGCCTTTTGGGGAACAAACCTGATGTTGAATTGCTTGATGATCACTACCCACCACGATAGTCGGCCAGTCAACATGGGGTGGTTCAGAATATACTTCAGCGGGTCTACCCGAGAGACCAACTGTACCTCATGGTGCTGCAGGTAATTTCATAATTTCTGTACGGAAAAGATGAGTGCAAGGCATCTCTTTTCAATGGGGGAGTACCGAGTCTCCATATCAAGGAGCATGAAGCTAAGGTAGTAGAGGATGTTCTCTGTCCCCTCATTATTCTTCTGGGAGAGAAGGGCACTGAGGGATCGTTCCAGGGCAGTGACATAAAGGACCAGAGGCTTGCCGGAGATGGGTGGCATCAAGACCGGAGGCTGGAGCAGATACTGCTTGATTTCCCCAAAGGCGGTCTTACATTCCTCGTCCCACTCATAAGTGGATCCTTTCTTCATGAGCTGAGAAAAGGTCTTACACTTTACAACCATATTTGAAATGAATTGGTGTATGTAGGATAAGTGGCCTTGGAAACCTCGAAGCTCTCAGATATTGATCGGGGGAGGCATCTGACTGATGGACCTGATCTTCTCTGGGTCGATCTCGATGTCTCAATACCTGACAACAAAGCCAAGAAACTTCCTGGAGGTGACCCCGAAGGCACACTTCAACGAGTTTATCTTCAAGTGGCAGGAACAGAGGAAGCCAAACACTTTCTCAAGATCCTTGAGATGGTCCTGGCACTAGAGAGATTTGAATACCAGATCGTCCACATAGCACTCCACCAATGTCCCGAGGATCGGCTTGAATATGCAATGCATGACCCACTGATAGGTGGAACCTGCATTCTTCAGGCCGATGGGCATAACCTGGTAACAAAAAGTACCTTGGGGTGCCCCGAAAGACATGGATTCTTCATCCTCAGGGGCCATCCGGATATGATTATATCCAGAGTAATTATCCATGAAGGAGAGGTCTTGGAACCCCACTGTAGCTTCGATCAACAATTCTATCACTGGAAGGAGAAAATCATCCTTCGGACAGTGGCGGTTGAGATCTTGGAATTCAATCCAGACTCTGATATGTTCGTTCTTCTTCCTGACTGGCACGATGTTGGCTAACCACTTGGGGTACTGGACCACCTTGAAAAAGTTGGCTCTGATGAGCTTGTCAACTTCGGCCTCGACCATGACACCGTAAGAAGGGTGCTTATTTCTGGGAGGCTGCTTGAACCCACGATGATTTGTCGGGAGACCAAGGCAGTGGACGGCTACCTGAGGATCTAGTCCCGGCATCTCATCGTAACTCCAGACGAACACATCATAGTGCTGTTTAAGGAAGTCCACGTACCGCTGCTGCTCCTCGAGGGACATGGCAGCACTGATCAATGTGGGTCTCAGATCTCCCTTGCTACCAAGGTTCCCTGTAACGACCCAAAGTTTTTCAATGAAAATTACCTTCATAAAATTATGTCATAAAATCACATGAATGCACAAAATAATGAACTACTAAGTGATAAGTGACCCTTAAACATAAGTTTTTCACTTTTGTGTTTGTAATTTTGAAAATCTGACATACACAGTTGTGTTCAAGATGATTTTTGGAGTCTGATAGAACAAACTTGTTTTTTTGGGTGAATAGTAACATACCCTTATGAATATTAAAATGAATAGTAATATGACCCTTATGAATAGTAAATAATAATATTATTTTATTTTCTTAAGTCAATAAGATAATGATATCTTAATTAATTTTTCAATGAGAAATAAAACTAAGTGCACCTTTAAGATTGTTATTTTTCAAATTAACTATGACTTTATTTAAAAATTAAATTAATAATATTTAGAAAATTAATTTTAAAAAATGGACTTCATTTTTGAATTCTACACGTCAAAAAATGGTTAGGGTAATTTTTTTGGTAATTTTCGGAAATACTCCAATTTTTAATGAATAGTGAAATACGGTAAAATACCGTATATGCAATTTAACAGTTAAATATACTATTCATGACATCACAAGTGATGAAATTCCACTTGGTTCAAACTCAGATGAACTTATTACTATTAGTGGTCACATGAAACAATACTATTGATTTTCTTGAGGGAAATAATAAAATAATGAATTAAATATTCAAAATTTACCCCTCCCCTCCACTATAAAAACCACCCTTTACACCCTCATTCCCTCACACCTCTCAAGCTCCAAGCCTTCTCTAAACTCTGAAAAAAAATCCTCCCTAGCCCCTCTCCCACGTCCAAGAGCTGATGGTCTCATCAAAAGACCAAGCCTAGATTCTTTAAGGAGGTTCTCAAGAGAAGGATTCAAGAGGTAATTTCTCTCCCTCTTCTCCTTTAATTTCCTTTCATGTTCAAGTTCATTTCTGGATATATCCCTACCAATATTCACCCAAATGGTATTGTAAATCCATTATTATACATATAATGTAATTTTATGATGCTAAAGGGATATTTTATCATCCAAACCCCCTTTCCCTCTTCCTTTTATTTTATTAAAGAGAATGTTTTTCGTGAGGTGTTAATTTATCACCTTCAAGAACGACATGCTTTCTTCTTCCATTTCTACCTTCAGATCTGGTCATGAAACCATTTTTATGGTTGAAACAGAATATGTTATATGTATTATCTCCTATTTAAATTTTTGGAACTAACTTTTGGCCATATTTCTAAGTGATAAATTAAAACAAGTTCATTATGATTGAAAAACCGTTCAAATTAACCCAAACAATCATCATTTAATTATTATCTAATGATTCATCCACATGGATATAATATGATTAATTATAATATCATTAAAACTCCTATAATATCATTAATAAAATTTAATATCATTTCTGGTTGTTTACCCATGTTCTACTCAAACTTCAATTTAAGAATACAAGTGAACCACTCAAGAAAACCATAAAAACAAACATTCCCGAACAATGTTTCTAAACTCTATAACTCATTAAAAGGCACATAAAATCACATAATGAAACCATAATGAACCTTATTAATGTATAAAATGTTATGGAATTTCTAATTAATGAATATAATTTCATTATACAAGACATTAAAGGGAAGGAAGCATTCAAATACAAGGTAAGGGGAAATCTCGAACTCAATTTTCTTCCTTTGGGTTCTCCCTCTTTCACTCAATTTTGATATGGTTACTCCTTAAAGATAATTTTTTCATAATTGTCTTTAATTTTCTGGGATATACATGTTTGTAACTGGTTTTTATGTCAAACAAAATGTTTTCCAAAAGAACTCTTCTTTTAAGAACACCCCTTTTACTTCTCACTCAAAGTGGACGGTTCTTGTAACATGTATGTTATTCCCTCTTTCTTTTGGGAACCCAAAGATTATGAATGTGTTATTATGAGATGAAACCCATTCCATTCCATGGGTTATTTAGGTACATTTTTTATATGTGTTCTATGTGGAAAGCATGATGATGATAATGTTATGATGTGATGGGTGCGCCCGGAATTATATAGCGCAATATGAATGTTTCAATGTGACGGGTGCGCCCGGAATTATACAGCACTCCAATGCATTGGGTAAAGTGATGAATATCACGATTAAATGTGAAATTATGTGTTAACAAGATTTTATCTTGGTTCACAAGTATGTGTGGTAGTTAACCACTAAGACATGTTGTTTCATTTTTATGCATTGCCACATTTCAAGTCTTTTATTTATGCTCATCTCATGTTCATGATCTTTTGCCTATGTCATGATTATGCTCACCCCATGCTGTATTGTTCTTATTTATCATCTTACTAGGCTTCTAGATCACCCCTTTTTATGTATATCCTCAGGTGGCTACATGTACTAAGGAGAGGACAAGTTCCAATAAGAAGCTAGAGAAGAAGAAATAAAAAAATGTTTATTCTTGATGTTGTATTTGTTATGTATGGTTCTAGTTTACCCAAGACACTAAACATTTGGATCCTATATGTGTAATAATATTATGTTTTTTATCTTTAAAATGATGTAATAGTAATGTAAGAAAAGGTCGGGATGCTATATTCACTTGTACCAGTTCATCGACCGTGGTCGAGACGCCTTCTTCAAAGGCAAGGGGAGAATCCTCTATATCCTCTTCTCCACTTATGGAGGAATCTTCCACGGGAGAAGTTGATTCCGATCCACAATACCCCGATGGGAGGCTAGTGCCGGCTTGAGTGGATGTGGTCATTGCATCGGGGCACTCCGACGCTGCCGTGACCATAGCGACGAAGGCTTTCGACCCGATGCCATCTGGTCTTCGGCCCAAGGGGCCACGCTTGATAATATCAAAGCAGTAGTGGCACGTCAGCTTGAGATGGTTGATTCCAGCCCAGCAAAACAGACATGTCTAGCGTACTACCATTTCCATGAGTCATACATCCTGATACTGTACAGGGGTAGGAGGTTCTGGGATCACTTGGGCCTTGTTGGTGTAGGAGTACGAGGTGATTTTCCGCCGTCGCTTGGACTTGGGAATATTCCTTCCTCTTGTACCTAAGATAACAAAGAATTTCCCCATTTCGGGGGTCTTGGCCTCCAATTGATGGATTGGGAAGATGTAGGTGTCATCGAGACTTGCCCAGGGATCACTTGTGACCGGGGTGGGCTCAACCTCACTTGCCAAAATCTGCTTATCCTTGCTCTTGTAATAGTCAGCGTCCAGATAACAGGCTTCACAAGAGGCAAAGGGAGATGCATCACCTTGGAGTACAACTACTCGACTATTAAGGGAGTACTTGAGGCACTGGTGATACGATGAGGGAACCACCGCGTGCCTGTGGAGCCATGACGTACCCATCAATGCATTGTACGTGGTGTCGTGGGAGACAATCATAAATTCAGTACTGGCAACTAGGCCACCAAACTGGGTCTTCAAAAGGATCTTCCTGACTGGGGTCTTTTCTATCCTATCATACCCCTAGATCCTTAAATCAGAGGGAGTCAGATCATCCTCAGATAACCCTAGATTTTGTAGTGTCTGCGTCGGGATAAGGTTGATCCCGGAGCCGGTGTCAACGAGACAGCGGCGAACCTCTACACTGTTGAATTGGTCGGTGATGTACAATAGGCAGATGTGCCCTTGTATGGGAGAGACTTTGTCTTCTCCCAAGAATGAGATGATGGTCTAGAATTCAGCATTCTCAACTGCTTCAGCATGGAAGGCCTCTGCAGCTGCTACCTCCATCTCAAACTGGAGGGGGCTCCTTAAAACCTTAGCGAGTGCTTAATGCATATCTGACGACAGGCAGAGGGATTTAAGTATGGAAATCCTCACTGAGATGTCTATGAGGTTCTTGAGAACATCATACTTCCGATCTAGGTGCGAACTTATGCTTGCAGGAGGCCGATCTGTGATTGGAGGCATGGCGGGCCCTGCTGGCTGGACCGATGGCTGACTGGTACTGGGTAGATCCCGCTTCCCACTAGTCGAAGCATGAAGAGTAGCTATTGGATGAGGACTAGACAGCTAAGATTGGCCTGTAATGGGGAGAATCTGGTTTTGATACGATCAAAGTGGTTATGACTGATCCAGTAGCACAAACGGTGGTGGAGGCGGTCTTGATGACACCAGATGAAGAGGCTGTGCGTGCTGAGCTCTGCGCTAATCCTACTGTCTGGTCTTAGTGGCATGCACGGACTGGCTGGAGGTGCCAACTGATGCGCCCCGATGACCCATATAGTCATGGCTCTGCCAACGTTGGCGTCGGTTGGGGACATTGGGGAGGTTCGCCTGGCGCTCCCCCTCGTCGGGAGTCATATAGGGGTTTACCAACTCGACGATGTTAACCGAAGTGTATTCTTGACTATTGATCAAAGAGTCATCCACCACTGGGAGAATTATGAGAGGAATCCCCATCTCAGGGGGTATAAAGTCATCGAGATTGCGAGACGATGATGACATTGGCAGAGCGTGTTGCTTCTTCTTGCGCCACCGATGCTTGATCTTCTGGGAAGAGGCCAACTGCAATGATGATGCAGAAGTGCTGGCCGTAGCTTCTGAAGGCTCCAGCTGATTCAGTCATGCCCGAATGATTCCATGGGTGTGAGAAAACATCTTATGATCCATCTAGTCATCATACTTCTGGGATTCACGGCTGGGAACTTGCTGCCACTCGCCTTCGCTATCGCCACTACTGTCTGATCCTACAAATACACCCACCACTTGTGCCGGGGTCTAGCCCAGTCAGACTATGTTGTTATCGACCTGGTCTTGGAGATAGTATTTAAACACATATCACTGCTTGAGGGTGTGCCCCAGAATCCAATGATAGGGGCAGTAGTTAGGGCGATCGGTGAGATTCACCTCTGCCGGACTTCTGCACTCAGGTAAGCGTACAATCCCCTGCTCTAGGGCACTACAGAAGTAACCAGGGACCTGATTCTCACTAAAGGATTAAGTCTGGTGTCTTCTTTCTGAATAGAGAGCCCTTGTAGCCTGGACTTGACGAGGATCCGGAGGGGCCTGTCGAGGAGGTGGACCCTGATTGTCCCGCCTGGGCGGTGGTGGCGCATTACGTGGGAGTGCCTGCCAATTATAAGGGCACTGCAGAGCCAGAGGATGTGCCTGAGGTGGAAAGACTCTGTGAGGCTATGGGTCTGGTGCTACTGGTAGTAACTCTAGCTTCTTGGGGGCCTCTATCTGGGCCACTACGGCAAGATCGGTTCTGGAATCCCTCCTTTCTGAAATTATAGGGGGCAACAGACGTGCCTGCCTGGCCAGTTGCAGGGCTTCCTCAATGTGCTGGGCCTTGTCGGAGAAGTCTCGGAACCCTCTGGGATAGTTTTGAGTGATCAGGGAGAGAACCAGTTCCATGTTGACATTCCCCACACACATCGTCAGTAATTTCTCCTGAGTCAGTGGCACGTCAAGGGAGTACATGAGCCCCTTCCACCGTGCGATTAAGTATGCAACTCGCTCATCAGGCCTTTGCTTGCACTTGAAGAGGTCTACGATGCTCGTTTTTTGGATGGTAGAGGTGAACTGGTAGAGGAACTACCTACGAAGGTCCTCCCAGTTGGTTACGGATCCAACGGGGAGCTGGCTGTACCAGACGAATGCGGACCCTTTCAACATCTGAACAAAACATCAGAGCTTGGAAGCCTCCTGCTGTGCTGTAGTACCCAACATGGGCCCACACCTTGAGTTGAAGTGGTTGAGATGCTGCGGCGGGTTCCCCATCCCATTAAAGGGGGAGAAGGTGGGATTCCCGAAACCTGGAGGCACCGACATATCATCTACCCATGCTGGGTATGGTTTACCATCCGTTGGGATTTCCACCTACCACGTTTCTAATGCCTCAAGGTAGGCTATGAGCACCGCCATAGGATCATCCAGACGGGGGTCCCTATCTTGATGGGAATCCCTGACCATGAGTTCATTACTGGGTTCTTCAACACGGTAGACAGGCTCAGCGGCTCGTGGAGCGGTTGGTGGAGCAGCCTGCAGGGCAGCTGGGGGAATCCAGGTGGGATTCTTTGGATTTCCGCGCCATTCAGAAGGGTTTGGTGAGACATACCATTCCCTCTTACCATGAGTTATGGATTCAACCCTATCTGTAGGAGCGGTATGATCAGGGTTACCCGGAGGCATCTCGCCGGGGGGAGTTATTTCCGCCCCTGCTGCCCCGGCCTAGGATTACCGTAGTCAGGTCGTCGCTCTACAACGCATTCTTCCAGGAGTTCTTCAACCAAACTATTTTGCTCAGCAAGTTGCTGGAGCAACACGGCCTTCTCGGGGTCCTCCTCCATCTTCTGTACTAAGGCGGACAGGTTGGAGTGCTTGACAGCCCTGACGTGCTCTTTGCCCTTGGTGACGTTCCGGTTGAGTACCAATGACTCGGTGGGCACAGGGAGACCTAAGAGGTTCCTCTTCTGATGGGTAATCCTCCCCAATGGGTCCAACAGTGGTGGTACACCTTTCGGGGGTAAGTATCCGTCGAGAAACTCCAGCTCATCCTCCTTGTCAACTACGTCAACCATGTGGACCGTGACCCTTCCTGGGGGCATGTCCTCAATATCGCATAGCGAGTTGGGCTGCTTCCAGATATGAATGAAGAGGAGGGCGACATACTGTCCCCAACCACAGACTTGCACGTGGGGGGTAGCCTCCCTGATAATTCTACAGAGTACCTTGATACCCTGAACGCATTGCTGCTAGAGAGCCTCATGACGACTTGGTGACTCGGGGCGCTGGGCCACTGGGAGTGTGGCCAGATCGACTAGACGACACTGCTCACTGACATCTTTGTAATGCACTTGGATCCTTGGGTAAACCACGCGCTGATGATGGAGACTGAAATGCGTCACCTAGAGGGTTTAGCAAAATCACTCAACTTCCTATGGGGTGAGAGACTCAGGTATGAAGAAATCCTGCACTGCCCCGGGCCAGAACTCCTTGGGGAAGTGGTCCGCTGCAAGAATTCTCCAGAATCTCCTCGACTCAAATTTAGGGTCTGGCCCTTGATTTCCCCACTCGCCAACTAGGGGTGGTTGAGGAACTGGCAGCAGTACTGAGGAAGACCACTGGGATGGCAGGTTGGCCGGCAAATAATACAACGAATGGGCTGACTGGCCGCCAATTCTCGGGCTGTCCTCTGAAGAGTGGAGCGACCCGGCCACTACGCCGCGGTAGGAGGGGCTGATAACCGTCGTTCCTGGCTCAGGGGACAGGGTTTCTGGTGACAGGTCGCGATGCTGCTCGCTCACCATTGGTTCCCAGAATAGCTCTCCGTGATCTCTCATGGAGGTAGAAAGCGCTTCTGGTGATGATGGTGGTGACTGCATGACTGTAACCTACGTGGTCGCCATATTTTCATCCTCTTGGATAAACCTGTGGAGGGAGGTGGAAATCCTATGGACCTCACATTCTGGGAGCACCAGGAAGATGCGCCTCGTCCCTGCCCCGACCCTTGAATCAGATGAGCAAGGGGAGGGCTCCCGAGCTGAGTCATACTCCACTTCAGTGTCTGAGAAGTGGACCGGTTTGATCTCCGTACAGGCCTTCCCAAGATTCTTCTTGTGGCGACGATGAACCGCCTTCCTTCCCCTGGGTGGCTCCTTGGGATAGGGTCGATTCCCGACATGGGGTCCCTCGGCTGCACTTGTGCTGGGGCGGAGAGGGTCTCCACCTGAAAAAGCTAAGGTGTGAGGAGCACTGGGACAAATGTCGAAGGGGACATGGGGAGGACATCCATGAGCAGTACTAGAGTAGAAAAAAACTCTACTGGAACCGACATGATCATGGGGAGGACCTCCATTATTGGTATGAGTGGAGCGAGGCTTGACTTCACTCCTTTGGTTGCCAGGGTGAGGAGGACCTTCACCAGCTACGGAGAGGACGTAGGGAGGGTCCCCACGTTGGAGAGGGACCAGATGGGCAATGTTTCCACATCGACGGTTAGGGGCAAGAGAAAGGACTCCATACCCAGTGTGATGGGCATGAGAGAGGCTCCCATTCCAAACATCACTGCTGCGGGGCATATCTTTATCCGAGTTGGGGGTAGCACGAGGCAAAGCTCCATGCCGAGCCTCAGAGTGTGGAAGGCCCATGCTCTGTGTGGTGGTGGTACGGGGAGGACCTCCGTATGGGGTGACATCACTGTGGGTTGGTTCACGACGACACCCGTTCGTGCCTGTGACCAGGAAAGTCGACCCAGCCTGCTCGTGGGGGGGTTGGGGCCTCGATTTTGGTTGGGCGTATAAGCACCCCTTCCCAGTGTGTGCAGGGAATCGATGGTATGCGTCGGCGGTGGCTCGGGCCATAGTAGTCGTCAACATTGATACCCCTTGGCAGGCGTCCTCGGCTCGTGCCCGACGCTAGCGTCGGGTCAGGTGAGTCGGTGCTGGTGGTGCAGGTGCATAACTTACCTGCTCCTCTGGAAAAGCTGGACGACGACACTGATGCGACCATGTGGGGGCCCTTGCTTGGAGCCCCTAGATCGGGACTCTGACCAAGCTGGGCTGGACGTCACCTACCTCATCAGCGTAAGGTAGGGAGTCATCAAAGCGCTCTGAGGACAGGCTCCCGAAGTGATTTAACGTTGGGGTGGGGAGAAGGGGCTCCCGGCGCAGCCCTCGGGGGTGGCGTTGACGACGAGGCACAACTGCCTCGAGATCCAAGCAGGCCATATCCCGAGTTGAGATTATGCCCTCCTCCACATACCTGCATACAAGGTCATTAATTACCCTACGCTGGATAATTTCTGAGGGGGAGATGGGGCGTGGGTGCCCAGCAGTCATGGCAGTCGAAGCCGTCATGGAAGAGTCAGAACCGTGCGGGGTAGCTGCGTTGATATTACCCCTTACCCTGCACCGATGGGAAGGTGATCCGGCTCTAGATGAAACAACTTGGTTCCTGGAACCAGGGAGATGAACTCATTAACACTTATAGGAAAAGAAATCGACAACCAGTGCCCCAACACCGTTCCGTCTTCCATGTCCAGTAAGAGGGATCCACGCTGACAACGTCGCAGAACGGGATGTCCAACATTCTACTGCCCCAACTTCGGGTGAGTTTCATTCCAGGCCCGCTATTTTCTTGGCGGCACCCGACACCGGATGTCTGGATTTGGTGACACGTCAATCTATAGATGCCCTGAGCACTACTAATCTCCATATGGAGTAGAATACTTTCACGTCAGGTTCACCATTTCTATTTCTGACACTTTCTCCGGGGCGCGTGCATCCGTCTCGTTCGGGGACGAAGGACGCGACTTTTTGTTACCCCGCATTACCTCTTTCCAAAGGCAGGATACATCTATTCCTTATTCAAGGATGTCTGCTCCTTGATCAAAATAGGATGATGGGATGTCGGTTCTTCCTTCTGTGGATTCCTCCTTGGAACTCGTCACCTAGTCCGGGTCTCCCTCATAGATTTAATACGTTGTTCGTGAAACTCTTCCTGGAACCATATCTTCATAGACACTAGTTAATTACGCTGATTTTGTCAGGAAATTCCAAGGGGTTCAGTTAGGGAAGTAACCTTTGGTTAGGGGAGTAGTCACGTTGTGGCATCACTGGCGTGTCTATCTTTTGTCCCTTTTTATAGGGATTCTCGAGGGCACGGAAGCCCGAGGCATCCCATATCGACCGCAGGGAATCATATGCCATAGGCATGAATCTGAGGTTTTCCTCAGCTTCCCATGTTTAACACAGGGTATGACGCAAGTTTAATGTCCATCAGAGATGGATCCGACTGATCAGAACACCGATTAAAGTGGATCAGATTGAGGAACCCCCTTGAGGAAACACCTATATTGGGGCCAGCACGTGGGCGACTTCCTGAATGCTATGGAGGGGAATGTGGTGGCATGATCTCATCGGGATTTGGCTGCCCAGGTAAGAATCAGGATGGACGATTGTTTTGGGATTGAGCCTCAAAGAGACTTCCTACGTATCCCTGTGGCAGGGAATCAAAGTCCGCGTAGTTTATCTGGAGATGGCTTACCATCGAATGAGGTTGAAAACAACTTACCGCTGAATGAGGTTTCAACGACTTACCACTGGATGGGGTGACAATGGCTTACCACTGAGGGTGGACCTCGGGTCCAGTGGTTTCTAGGCTTGAACCTCAGGGAGGCTTCCTACGTACCATGCCTTGACATGGATCAAAGTCCTCATAGTTCAGATTGGCAGATACAATTTGACGTCATGTGGGACAGGGGAATTTGGGGCTTACACTCTGAGATGGCCCAAGGTGGAGGTGAACTGACGTGAAGGGGGTCGGAACGACCAACGAGTGGTGGGCTTAAACCTCGTGGAGGCTTCCTACGTATCATGCCTTGACATGGATCAAAGTACCCATAGTTCGGAATTGGGCGTGTCAGCGAACCGACGTGAAGATGGACCGGGGTTCCAATGGGTATTGGTGGAATTGAACCTTGTGAGGCTTCCAACGTACCATGCCTTGACATGGATCAAAGAACACGTAGTTCAGATGGGTGTCGGTGAACCGACGTGAAGGGACCGGGGGTCCAGGTGGGTGGTGAGCTTGAAACTCACGAGGCTTCCTATGTACTATGACTTTACATGGATCAAAGACCATGTAGTTTAGGATAGTCACAATGGCTTACCACTGGATTGGAATGCAGTTTAACGTCATACAGGATGGGTGTGATGTCACGGTCGATGCTCACTCTAAGCCCACATGAGTCATACTCGGTGTGATAAACAAGAGGCAGAAAAGGCCTGATGACCACGTCGTGAAATGTGCGTCCATGGGAAGTGAAGAGGAATGGGGATTACGCTCCGAGGCGGCCCAAGGTTTCGGGAATTACTCCAGGATGAAGGCCCATGGGCGAAAAAGAGCAGCGGGTGAGGGACTTGGGACCGAAGAAAGGAGGAGCCTTGTTCCCTATCACACCCTCTTCCGGCCTTAGCACCGAGGAAGTGAGGAGGGGCAGGGGTGACACCTCCTTCAAGAAAAGCTATGGACTTACACCATGGTGGATGCCCTTCCCCTGCGGACAAACGCCACTCCCAGAAGGAAGGTATCATCCCCTGTGGACACCAGGGGGCATGGAGAATTTATAGGGTGGGGGGGAACCCTGCATGAGAGGCATGAGGTGATGCCACAGTTTAATGTAATGTGCTGAGGATGAGTATTCTTGGAAGTTTAAAATCCTGCAGCTCGGACGAGGTGGGCTTGCTCCGCACCCCTAGGCCTTACATAACTGGTACCCTCTACTCCTTGTGGGAGGGAAGGCACTGGCAACACCGTACTGAGGGGGTTTCACGGAGTGAACCATCAAGGGGTCCACGTTAGCATGGCTATGTGAAGAAGCAATATCCATTAGCGTGCATATGCGGAGAAGCATTAGGCACAACAATGCTATGGGAGGTATCGTCCACGAGACTTTGAAGTCACATCGTTCAAACCTGGAGGGTCACATGGGAAAAGGATTTTCCAAACAGAGGGGTCCATAGGCAGGGGACTTGTGGAACTCTATTGCTCCGCGTGGCGGAGGGCACTTGCGAAGGGGTGTGCTTCGCGAAGTGGGGTGCCTTAGCCTTAGCATGGGGTGGAGGTGCAAATGGGAGGTTCTTTGCGAAGTGGAAGGGCATTTATGGAGCACAGCCTCGCGGAGCAAAGGTGCATCATAGGGTAGGGTGTCGGGAAGCAATGTGCTTTGTGAAGTACAATGACCCTGCCTTAGCATATGGATCATGTGTACATGAAGGGTGTTTCATGAAGTATAAACGCTCTGCGACGACCTGGGTCCCCTTAGGGATCCCCTTCCTTCGCGAAAGCTGTTAGGCTTCGCGGAAGGCATCCCTCTCAGAAGAGGGTATCAAGAGGAGACAATGGGGAGGCACTTCATGAAGTAGAAGTACCTCACACAGCTCATGGTTCACCGAGCGGAAGAGTGCTTTGCGATTTGGGAGATGAGAAGCCAAAAGGTCGGATTGTCCGTCTGGAGAGCTCAGGGGGAGCCTAGTATTTATAGGCAAGAGGCGCCGCAGAGCGGATCTCACGCGGCGCGAAAAGTGGCGGTGTAGCTTCACAGAGGACTCACGAATGTCAAATGGGTTCGCAGAGCATCCCGCCTCCTGTACTTCGCGGCGGGTCCACGAACGTCAAATTCATTTGTCGAGCGTCCTGCCTCTTGTGCTTCACAATAGCCGTGGTGTTGGGGGTACTCCTCAAAGTGGTTTCACGAGGCAGTCCGTGGGGCATCTTGGGGCCGCTTCTTCATTCCAAATTTTGGCGCCAATGGCCTCCTTCCCCATTCACTGCCTTTGCATCTACTTCTATGTATGTCTCTTAGGCTTTGAGTCAGATCAGACTTATTATCCTTGACCAAAAATTACCTCAGTATTCTACCAAACCTACCTTGTTTCCTTTTATTTTTGAAGGACTCCATCTTCCTTCTCTGAAACTTGGTTCACTTCCCTCTTCGACTTGTACCTCTACTCCTGTGGTTCCTCCTAATGATGCTGCCAAGGGAAAAGAGAAGAAATCCAGTGTTAAATAACAGTGAACACTATCTTTTGATAGGGATATTTTTTTTATTTTTTTTTGCCTCCTATTTGTAATGAAACATCTCTCTCCATATAATGTATGGTGACCTATTATTGTCTATTCTCTTATTTACTCTTATTTTCTATTCTCTTATCTTTATTTTTACTCTTTTTGATAATCCAAAAAGGGGGAGAGACACATACACTAAGGGATAACAACAGAACACTAAGAACAAATATCTCACTCATATGATTTGTGATCATAAAAAAGGGGGAGATTTTTGGACTCCTCCTATTTTAATCATGTTTTAATGATCGAAAATCCTATACATCCTTCAAATATTGTTTAATATGCTTCCAGTCATGTGTAAAGATTGTTGGTTTCTTTATACTTTAAATAAATTTTCTCACGATCTTGATTCCTATAAATCATGAATGATTTTTTGTAAACTATATTTATTTATTTTTATAATGAATTTATTTTATGAATGATTAAGAATAATTCATTCTGTGAATATTAATGCTTAAGTCTATATACATATATTTGGCTAAGTCGGAGAAACTGTGAGTCTACCACCGGTTCTGATTTTATGGCAAAAGACCCAGACACCGTGACCAAACACCACGACTAGACACCATAACCAGACACTGTGAACAGACACCATGACCTAGACACCGTGACCAGACACCATAAACAGTTTCAGATCTGTTGAAGTCTGTGACACCAGTTCCTTACTAAGACATAGTTCAAAGTTTGGTAAAGGACCAGACACCGTGATCCTAACACTCTATTTGTGCTACCGATTCCTGATCTCTATACAACTATGCCATCATAACTGTCTCACCGCTAAAAGGCAAAGAAGAAGAAACCGTTTCGTGGTGACACTATTTCCAAGTGACACCGTTTCCAGACAGACTGTGACACTATTTTTTAATCTATTTTTTTTTTATTTTCAATTTAATTTCTAATGGTCATATTTGAGTCTTTTAAACGCAATGACATAATTAATATTTATTTTTAGACATGTCACCTGATAGTATGAGGTACGAGGTGAAGAATACATACATCCAGTTGGCTTCAACACATGCACTCCAAGAACATGAGCCAGATCTAACTGGAAACCAGAGCACCAGACTTGAGACACTCTGTCTCTCAAAAGAGGACTCAATACTTGCATCTGCATCATCCTAGAAGTACATAGCTACATGGAATAACACTCAGATCACTTCTAACATTATCTCATCATCTTTTCCATGTTGTGTATTGTTTTTAGTTTTTGAGCAGTGTGTGTGTCTGTATTAAAACACACACTGTCTCCTGCACTAAACTGAAGGATACATCCTTCCTATCATATCTTTTTACACTTGTTTACTCCCAAAGATAAGTGTGGATGAGGTCCCTATGTGACCTGATAGTTTATACCCACGAAGAACTGTGGAAGAGGTCGTGTGACCTAGATAGTCTTGTGCATTGTTGTTTACCCCGATCCAGGGTGTAGATCAAGTTTATTAATAAAAACTGCTTGGTGGCAGGTGATCACCAAGGGGAGTGGATTACGTCTTAGCTTGAGACTGAACCACTTGTTTTATATCCGCTATGTTGTTTAATTTAGTTTTCAATGTTTTACTATATAATTCAAAAATCACTAGATTTACTTTGATAGTTAATCTTGAACATAAGTTATAATTGTTTTTCCTGATTAGAATAGCTTCAAAAGTAATATCAATAACTGATATTGAGATTACTGAGAATTAATCAATCTTCTAAGAAGTTATTTGAACAGTCTAACTTTCATAACTGCATTACCTTGATTAACTGGGTTGTATTTATTTTTATTGGGGAACCTTTTAAGAAAACTTTTAAAATAGAAATTTTTATAGATACTTAATTCACCCCCTCTTGAGCACCCTACTCCGACCAATAATGGCTACACCTCCAAGGTGGGAATCTTTCCACCATCACTAATGGAAGGCCTTTCCACATGAAGCCCTTGGGCGGAGAGCCATGCTTCGCCTAACATCCACATGTGAGAGTTCACAAGGTTCATATTCCTTCCTTTACTCTGATACCAACTGTAAAGGACCTAAACCCGTACTCCTAGATTCGGTGCAAAAATTTTAACTTTACATTTATGTCTTTGATACCGATAAATGTGGCCCGATTTTTTCCATCCAACTTTACATCATCAAAATGAAATATTAGGTCACTTACATACTAAAGGACCTTTTAGGTTTAGATTTTTAGATAATTAGGACAAACTCTTAAAAAATTGGATTCATAAAAAAATGGTTCATAAATATCAACATAATCTCCCACTAAGTTCTTCACATTTAGTAACCTTATTGGGAACAACATACTTAAAACCTTTCTTCATGACTCGGAGAAAAGGAAAATATACAGAAGGTGAGCTCAAATTCTCTGTAAGAGTAAATATAAACATTAACAATTGAATTTTATCAATGAGAATATGATGAGCATAAGGTTATGATGACATAATCAAATTGAATGAGCATACAATAAGAGAATTTATACCCATAAATTACATGGTTTATAAGACATGAATTATAAAATAAATCTTTATCAAAGGCAATAGTCATATGAATCAATAATCACGAGCCATGTGATGTTAATATTGATCCAAGAAATCATTATAAACCCATAAAAATTGTAAAGAAAAAAAGCCGGTATCTTGGAACATTATCTTCATAGAACCCTTATAGAACCCTTATAAATTGGAATAACCACACGATCATCTTCCAATATAATTACCCCATGCATCAGAGAGTTATAATGGGGCTCACCCATTATATCATGAGCCATAATGGTGATCAACCTGTCGTATAATATGTTCTGGGATCACCCATTTTCATAAACAATGAACAAGAAACTTAACATGAATATAGTACATGGAGCTTGAATTTCATCATAAAACTCTTTAGAATAACCACTATTCCTTTAATAACATGATTAACCCATGGAAAAGAAAAGTGTTCCATGATAATCTCTTTGAAACAATCATAATACATCTAGAGAAAGAATGAGGATAGTATAATTATAAAATATCCCCAGCACAACATAAATAACATCACTAGTTATTGACATCAATGAATGAAAATATCATTAAAATATCATTTTAAAACATTTTTGAGGAAAACACCCTTTTAAATTTGAAAATCACTTTTAAAAACTAAAAATTCACAAAATATTGTGAAAATAATTTACATTGAAAATAGTCCTGAAAAATTATAAAGGAATATTCAAAACAAATAAAGGCCATGATGACAAAAAACCTATTTATGTTGTAAACATTAAAAATAAACATTCTTTTCAAACATTTTATAAAGAGAGTCTAAGGTGACCCATTTGTAAAATATTAAGATTTTTTTTAAAAACTTATAAAAAAAGACAAAGATAATGTGAAATAGATTTAGTAAGTCATTTATTTTTAGAAAAGAATATTTTTGATTTTTTTAGAAAACATGGATATGAAAGAGAAAAATTCCCGATCTAAAAGAATGTATAAGATAAATATCACATATAAACATATTTCTTGATGTTTATTTAATAAATAAGGGAGGAAATGGAAATTAAACATAAAATCACATCCAAAACATAAGGATAATAAAAGATATGTGGTTCAAGAAAATACATGCATATGATTCCCTTCAAGGAACCTTGGGCATACATAATCCCAAAAAGAAAGGAGATTGTAACATAAAACATTTTCCACTTTGACAACTTTTCAATTGTAAGCCCCATGAAATAATAACATCAAATAAAAATTTAAGTATCATGAATATAATTAGATTCATGATATAAAATATCAAATGGGAATTATATACACCTCATAGAAAATATAAGTGCATATCATTTAGCATATGTCCCAAGTAAAGGGAATTGGAGATGAATAACCCTTACAAAGATCATATAATTGAATTAAGAGTTAATCGATGGAGAGATTATGTGTAACAAACATAAATCCACAAAAAACAAGTTGTAATACAACATAAATCAAACAAAGGTCATTTTACACATAATAATGTAATAATATAATCAATGAAGAAGTGATATAACCCAATGAAATGAAATTGAGTTAAGAAACCCTTTACCACTTGGTAACATTCAAGTCAAATCCCATTGGATAAAATAATTCAACTTGTAACTTAAAATATCATGAATTATGAAGGATTAATTGTGTAATATGTAAAAGGGAAGTATATACACCATAGAAAATAAATTACGTGCATTACATTAAAATATACCCCAATAAAGGAAAAATTGAGACAAAATCCCTTACCTCGAGTCCAAACTTGCTATATTTTCCTTTTAACACCTGTATAATAAAATTATATCAATTATTTTATTTCTTAAGAAAATTTTACAGGTTTAATAAATTATACTTAATCCATTTATTTCAGTTATTTTAATGACATATTTAATTATTTAATCACTTAAGTCCACATCAAATATTTTGAGGATGTTCGGTCCATAATTTCACAACAGCTTTGGTATGTTGACTGTGGTCAAAGGGGTAATTGTTATATTTTAACAACCCAGGTAATTATGTAATAAATCGTTTTTATTTTAATTATATAGTTATATTAGTTATAAAAGTATTAAGTAATTTTTTTATCAAAAAAGGAAATTATTTTAATTAAACACTCTTATTATAAGGTTTTACTTAAAATATTAAATTATAAATTTTAGAATTTTAATTTGATAAAATGGATATAATTTTTGAAATCATAATATCAAAATTTAATTTGGGTAGAATTTTTGTATTTTTTGGAAAATATTGATTTTTCAGTGAATAGTGAAAAATACTGATTTTTGTAAAAAAGTCATTTATTTTAATAAATTAAGTAATTTAAGATTCCCAATATGTTTTGAATATTATTTAAATTAAAATAAGTATAATATATTTATATTTATTCCACTTTATTACTTTTTAATCAAATTTATGTTGATTTTTAATATAAGTTTGTTTTTGGGTTTAAAGACGGGCTTTTTTTCTAAAAACTGTTTTAAAATGCATAATGTTTATCCTTTTTAATTAATTAAAATAATATATAATGGGGAATGTTTTAAATTAAATTAATATAATATATATCATTAAATATTATTTGAGTTTTATAAAATTATTATTATTTGTCATAGAATTAATATAGAATCATCTTTTTCTTAAAAAAATACTATTATTAAAAAACCGTTGTCTCACCACGACCGTGAGATTAATATGAAAGAAAATTTTTCCACTTATGTGAATTGAATTTATAAAAATGTATTAAATATTTGGAATCATCAAAATTTATAATGTATAACAAGTTCAACTTAATTTTTTACCAAAGTGATCAGTGAAAATAATTAAAATTAATCAAAATGATTATGGTAAAAAATAAGTTTACCAAGTGACTAAACTTTAACTTAAAGGTAAAAATGACCTATAAACTTGTAAATAACCCATTGGATGGAAATATTTTGACCTTATAACTTCTATTATATAGTTTTTTTCATCATTAGAGCCTTGTGGTATGTAAAAACATGGGTTCATCTCGATTTCTTTTGAAAAATACCAAGTGTGTCCTCTCCCCCACTCATACAAGGACACCACCTCTCCCCATCACTTCACACCTTAAAAACCAATTGGATCAAAAAATATCTGCCCAAATAAATTCTAAACTTCCATACTATCATCCTATAATCCTAACTTTGAGAATAAATCCAACCAATAAAGTCTTTTGGTGCAAACCAAAAGGAGTTAACCGAAGAAGAGAAAACATTCATCAACGTGTATTTTTATTTTATTTCCTCCTACACCCCTTTTAATTATTCTTATACAATGATTATATAATAACATAAATATCATAAATTAACTGAGATGTTTTTATATTAATTTTATTACCAACAAACTCACACATTTCCATCAAATGAGTTATTAAATCATCATTCATGTGTACGGCGGACTACCGCCTCGTGAAATGATGTCGTTCGTTTTTTACATTACCAACTCTCATGGTTGGGAATAATGATGGAAATAAAATTTATATATTATATTTATGATACTTATAACATATTATACCTCTGGAGTCATTATATCATATACATCCTTTTTACATCCCATATCGCAGGGGATACGATAACGCTGCTTGTGTGTATGACAGACTACTACCTCGTGAAGTGATGCAAAGCGTTTTTCACTAATGTATTACATGGAAGGTAATAAGGGAAAATATAATAAATATATATAATATAAATGGTATAATTATGATATTAATGACATAATTATCTATTTAGAAATATAATATGTGACTTTCTTCTTACCTTTTCACACACTGAAAAAGTGGTAATGTCGTTCGTGGATGTGTGGACTACTGCCTCCTCAAAGCGATGTGATTATTATTTTTTCATCACCACATCACAATAAAAATATATATAATTATATATAATTAAATAATATTTTATTTATTGTATAATTATAATTTTAAAAAGTTAAAATTTACTTACCTTCTTTCTATAATGATCATTAAAAAATGGGAACGTCACTCATGCATAAGTACGACCTTCCGTCTCCATGATTGTAATGTTGGTTTATTTTTCATTACCATATTCCATGATAGTTTTTAAAATAATAATTAATGTATAAATATAATGATTTTTTCATGATTATTATTCTATATATATTTAAATAATTACCTCTTTGACCTTAGCCGACATACCAAAGTTAGTTTTGACACATAAACCGAATATGGTCAAAACACCTGACATAAACTTAATTGACTAAGTAAATGTATATAACATGGTAATAAGTGAAATAAAATTAATAATAAACTTTAAAAAGTTTCTCAATCAAGTAAATAATTAAAAAAAGTTTATTATTCAGGAAGATAAATACAAACGTGACAAGTCATACTCAAGGTAAGGGACTTTATCTCAATTACTTTTCATTGAGAATTTCTTGATAATATGAACATTTATTATTTTATAAGGTGTATATATTGCCTATTTGACATTATATATATATAATTTATATATTCTCATGATATTTAATGTTTTGTTTAATTTTATTCTTTCATGGGGAATATGATTTAAATATTTCCAAAGTGATAAGGGACCTTTCTTCTAAATAAATCCTCTTTTAATGTTTTTATTCAAACTCACTTTATATTATGTTTCCATGTTTTAAAATTATTCTTGAAATTTTTTATATGGACATTAAAGACTTATAATTTTCATTTTATATCTCTTTTACTTTATTTCAAATGTTTTCAATAGGAATGTTTTTATGTGTTTTAAATGGAACATTTTGACAAATGATAAATGAAATACCCTACTTTTAAAGTACAAAGACAATGAAATTTCATGAAATTACAAATTTTATTTTATTTATAGCTTCCTTTGAAAGCTTACATGTTTTATTAAATGAAAAACCCTCTTTCCCTTTTTTGGGTATTTTGGAATTGAAAATGGTTTTTAAAATAAAAGTGTATTGAAATAGGATTTTTAAAAGAAAATGGTATTTTTATATATGAAAGTGATTTACATATGAGTTTAAAATATTTTTTCAAATGATGAAATGTTTTATTCATGTTGTGGTTCTTTTACATTACATACAATTGGTGCACCCAGAGAGCACCGAGTGAGCCCGTTATTTCTTAAAGAATGGGTGTGCCCAAATAGCGCTCTAATGCATTTAGTAATGATTATATTCTCCATATAATTATATTGGAATTTATCCATATAGTTATTACATTTTTAAGGGTTATATAAGGGTTCTATGTGGTGATTTCCCAAGGTATCTACATAAATTTTATATGACTGCTAATGAGTTTTCATGGAAATAATTGGTTTTCAAATGTTAAAATAAAATTTCCTTTTTAAGGAATAATATTTACCTTTATGTGTAAAATCTAATGTTTTCAATAAAGGGGTTTTCATGGGTTTTAATGTTTTTCACTGGACTAACAGTTTCCTTCTTTTGTATCCCTTACTGAGAATTTTGTTCTCATCCCACATTTTTAAATGTTTTTCACATGATTTAAGTATGGGTAAGGGCTTGGAAGAGGTTAAGTAGAAATACTTGAGTATTTTCATGAAAAGAGAACATGATTTATTTTAAAAGTTTTATATTATGTGAAAAATGGATAATGATTAGAGTTGTCTACTTTGTAATTTTATGTTATTTTATTTATGAGTTATGTTATAATTCTCTTAAACTCTAAACCTAAAAAGACCATCAAAGTGAAATAAAGTAAATTCTTGACTAAAACTCAAGATTATGTAATATTTAAGGTATAGGACTTATATTTGGTATCAAAGTAATTTTTTAGATAAATTTATAGGTTAGTATAATGATAATAGCATGACTTTAAAATATTTTACCTTATGTTTAATTTAAAAATATATAGCATTTAAAGATTACCATGTTTCTTCATCTAGACTATGTCTGTTTAGAATTATTTTCCATAAAGGAAATAGGGAAGTTGTAGTAGGAAGGCACTGAGAGGAAGATATGATTCCAAATCAGTATCCCGATATGGTTGAAATTGGAATATAATAGTCTTTTTAGGGATGGCTCAGTTGAAACATGTTATAAATTGTGATGGTATCCATGCCAGAGAGGAATTTGATCTACTGTAAAGGAATATGTCTATTATGGAGCATTTTATGAGGCAACATCCCCCATATTTTAGTGGATCATCTGACCCTGTGATATTCAAAGGATGAATCAATGATTTAGAGAAGATATTTGATGTCGTGGGATGTTCGGAATGTCAAAAGGTATCTCTTTCCATTTATTGTTTTGAAGGTAAAGCTGATCAATGATGGTCTTTGGTTAAGAATAATAGAGAGAAAGATGATCTTGATTCCATGGAAGGAGAAATATTTAAGGTTATTTTTCTTGAAAAATATTTCCCTAAGGTTGTTTGAATCTGAATGGTAAAATAATTCCTAGAATTGTGGAAACAATATGACGATTCCATATCTGCTTATGAAGCAAAATTCATAAGACTATCCAGGTATGTGTTGGATTTTATTTGAGACACTCATAGTAAAATTAATCAGTTTTACTCAGGATTGAAACCAAGTCTACAAAGAGATTTGGCCACATGAGAATTTAAAAGCTATGAAAAATTTGTTAATTATTCTGAAATGGTTGAGATGAAGTTTTCTGACTCTTATGTGCCTTATGTTGATGAAAGTAATAAGCAGTTAGGATGGAAGTGATGGGTAAACATACAAAAAATAAATATGAAGGTAAGAAAATGAAGTTCCAACATTATGGTAAGTGTGGTAAAAATCACCCTGGATAAAGTCTTATGAAGTCAGGGAAGTGTTAATTATGTGAAATGTTTATCCGCATGGCATGAAAATGCAAGGAAAAGAATCCTGATGAATCAAAGAATAGGGCAACCGATGGCCATCCAATGGTGATATGTTTTAGTTGTAATGAGTTGGGTCATTATGCTAATGCGTATCTGAAGTTAGTTGCACTGGATATAAATCTTCATGATAAAAAATAGAAGGGTGTAGCGTGGTCATTTTATACTACTACAGTGGATGTTGGTCCGTCAAATGAAGTGATGATAGGTATGTTACTTGTGTATTCAAATTATACCAATACCCTATTTAACTATAGAACTTTGCATTATTTCATACCTGATAAATTTTCAAGTAAATTGGGAATGTTAACTAATGAAATCAAGATAGATCTTTTAGTGAAAACTCTAAGTGGAAGTGTTAAAGAAACCAAGATTTATAGGAATCTTCCTATTGTTATCAATGGAGTAGTCTTTCATGTAAATCTTGTTGAAATGGACATAGTAGAGTTTGATATTATTATTTATATGGACCAAATTTCATCTTATCATTCTAAGATATATTTTAGTGATAAAAAAGTTGTGTTTAATGATTCCATGCCTTTGATAACTTACCAAGAAGCTGAGAAATTGATTATAGATGGAAGTTAAAGTTACCTAGCTCATATTTTTAAAAATAAATAAACTGTTCAAATTAGTAATGTGGCAGTAGTAAATGAAAACATGAATGTTTTTTCGAATGATTTGCTTGGTATTATTATTGAATGAGAGATTGAGTTTATTATTGACTTAGTACCTAAGTCTAAGCCTATTTAGAAACCCACTTATTTAATGGATCAAGTGTAACTTTTAGAATTGAAAAATCAATTTTAGGAGTTATTAGATAAAGATTTCATTTGACCAAGCACTTCACCATGGGGTGATCCTATCTTTTTTGTTAAAAATAAATATGGTTGAATGAGGATTTTTATTGATTATAGATCCTTGAATAACATCACTATTATGAAAAAGTATCATTTTCCTCATATCAATGATTTGTTTTATCAACTCCAGGGTGATTAGTATTTTTCAAAGGTTGACATGAGGTTGAGGTACCATCAGTTGAAAGTGAAGGAAGTAAACATTCTGAAGGAAGTGTTTCAGACTAGATACATGAACTATGAATTTTTAGTTAATCCTTTTGGGTTATCTAATGAACTTGTTGTAATTATGGACCTTATAAATAGAATTTTTCATGAGTTATTTGATAAATTGGTGGTTGTGTTTATTGATGACATTTTTCTATATTCTAAAAGTCAAGAGGAATATGAAAGGCACCAAAGGTTTTTTTCACAATTTTAAAGAAAGGAAAATGTATGGGAAATTTAGAAAGTGTGAATTTTGGTTGCAAAAAATTTCTTTCCTTGGACATACTGTTTCTAAATATGGAATAACTGTTGACCCAACTAAAATGAATGTTATTTAATAATGGCCAATACCCATAAGTATCACGTAGATTTTTAGTTTTCTTAGATTAGCGGGTTACTACTAGTGGTTTTTTGAAAATGTTTCTCGGCTGTCTATCCCATTTACTAATATAATTTAAAAAAGAGTTAAGTTCATATGGATAAAAGAATGTGATGATTATTTTTAGAACTAAAAATAAGATTTGTGAATGCTCCAGTATTGGCCCTATCTTCCAGAAAATGGGGAATTTTTTATCTATAGTGATGCTTCATTGAAAAGAATTGGTCATTTCCTAATTTAGAATGATCAGGTAATTTCTTATGCTTTACACCAGTTGAAACCTCATGAGTTAAATTTCTCTACACATGAATTTGAATTAGGTGTTGTTGTTTTTTATTTTAAAATTTAGAGGCATCATTTTTATGAAGTAAAGTCTGAAATATATACTAATAATTTTTTTGAAGTATATATTTAGTAAAAAATAATTGAACACGAGACAAATAATATGGCTATAACTAATCATGGATTATGATTTCATGATTCATTACCATCCTGTAAAAGAAAAAAAAGTGGCTGATGCTTTGAGTTGAAAAAGTAATGCTACATTAACCATGTTACATTTGGAACAAGACAATTTGGTTAATGATTTGATAAATTTTTTTCTTGAAGTTTTGGATGCAAGGAAATCCTCTATTTTTTTTATTTTTTAGTACAATTGACTTTTTCAGAAATAATTAAGATATCTAAGAAGGAGGATCAATATTTGTAGGAAAAGGTAGAATCTGTTAAGAAGGGAAAGTTTCCAGATTTTAATATTAATGATAAAGGTGTTTTATGATTTGGAAAAAGATTATATGTGACTTGTGATTCTCATTTTAGGAAAAATTTATTCACTAAAGCTCACAGTTCTCCATTTTCCATTCATCTAGGAAACACTAAGATGTATAGAGACCTTTGGAAGTATTATTGGTGGGATGGAATGAAAAAAGGTATTTCTGAATTTACTATGAGGTGTTTGAATTGTTGGAAGGTTAAAGTAGAATGATAGTTACCAAAGGAGATTCTTAAACCTTTTCCAATATCAATGTGTAAATGGGAGAATATATTAATGAATTTTGTAGTGGGATTTCCAATGACATCAGGAGGTAAAACTTCAATTTGGTTTATTATTAACCAATTAAATAAATCTACAAATTTCATCCCCATTCGAGATACAATGTCTTTAGATCATCTTTATTGACTATATCTAAAGTATATTTTCAGGTTATATGGAGTGCCTCTCTACATTATATCATATCGTGATCCCATGTTCACATATAATTTTTAGAATAGAATTCAGAAGTCATTGGGTACTGAATTAAAATTTATCACAACTTTTCATCCCCAATATGATTGACAGTATAAGCATAAAATTCAAAACATGAAAGATATGATTCATTCTTGTTCAATAGATTACTAGGGAAGTTGGAATCAACATCTTTATTTGGTTGAGTTTTCTTATAATAACAATTTTTATGTCACTATAAAAATAGAACCATTTGAGGTATTATATATAAATAGGTGTCAAATGCCATCATTTTGGGATGATGTTGGAGAAATAAAGTTTATGGGACTAGATTTGGTAGATTAAATGATAGATAATTTTAAGTTGATTTAGCAACACATGAGGACAACTCAGAGCAATCATAAAAGTTATGCAAATAACCGGAGGGAAGATCTTTCTTTCAAGGTAAGTGATCATGTCTTTCTAAAAGTCTAACCATGAAAAAGTGTGATGTGTTTTGGTAGTAAGAGGAAGTTGAGTCCATGGTTAATTGAATCATATGAAATCCTGGAGAAATTTGGATTAGTTTCTATTGATTGGCCTTACCTCTGTGTTTATCTCAGGTACACAACATGTTTCATGTTTCAATGTTTAGGAAATGTGTGTCGAATTCATAACATGTTTTAAGATCTAAAATAGTTCAGTTGGAAGAGATTTTTTATTATGAGGAATATATAGTTTAGGTTCTTTACCATAGATAGAATTTTTTTTGGAATAAGGTGATTTATCAGGTTTAGTTTTTATGGAAAAACCATATGGTTAAAGAGATAACATGCGAATCTAAAAATGCTACGAGGGAAAGATATCCCACTTATTTAATAAGTGAATAAAATTGTGAGAAAACAATTTATAAATGGGGTAAAGGATATAAAAACCCAAGTAATTATATAGTAAATCATTTTAGTTCAAATTATATAGTTATATTAGTTATAAAAATATCAACTATTTTTTTTAATCAAAAAGGAAATTGTTTTAATTAAACACTTTTCTTATAGGATTTTACTTAAAAGATTAACTTATAAATTTTATAATTTTAATTTTATAAAATTAATATCATTTTTGAAATAATCAGATTACAATTTTCTTTGGGTGAAATTTTTGTTTTTTTTTGGAAAATATTGATTTTTCAGTAAATAGTGAAAAAACCGATTTTTTGTAAGAGTCATTTTTTTAATAAATTAAGTCATTTAAGAGTACCAATATGTTTTGAATATGATTTAAATAAAACTAATTATTATTTATTCCACTTAATTACTTTTTAATCAAGTTTATATTGGTTTTTAATATATGTTTTTTTTTGTTTAAAGACGGGTTTTTCTAAAAAATGTTTTAAAATGCATAATGTTTCTCCTTTTTAATTAATTAAAATAATACCTAATAGGGAAAATTTTAAACGAAATATATATAATATATATTATTAAATATTATTTTAGTTTTATATAATGATTATTAGTAGTCATAAAGTTAATATAGAACCATATTTTTCTAAAAAAATACTCTTAAAAATCGCTGTCTCACCGCTACTGGGGAATTAATATTAAATTGAATTTTTCCACTTCTGTGAATTTAATTTGGAAAAATTATTAAAATATTTTTAAGAATCTTAATTAATAATTTCTAATAAGTTTAACTCATTTTTTACCAAATTTATTAGTGAAAACAATTAAAATTAATCACAGTGACTAAGGTAAAAAAAGAGTTTACCAAGTGACTAAACTTTAAGCTTAAAGAAAAAAATGACCTAGAAACTTGTAAAGAATCAATTGGATGAAAATATTTAGAACTTATCAATTTTATTATCAATTTTGGTGAATTATTTGAGCCTTTTGGTAGGTAAAAAGATGGGTTCACCTAAGTTTCTTTTGAAAAATACTAAGTGTGTCCACTCCCCCACTTATAAAGGCCACCAACTCTCCCTCTCTTCACACCTTCAAAAACATTTGGTTTGGCCAATCCCTGAAAAAATAAATTCTAAAATTATGTCATATCATCATATATTCCTAAATTTATTCATAAGTACAACCAAGGAATCCATTTGGTGCAAACCACAAGGAGTTACCCGAAGAAGAGGTAACGTTCATCAATGTGCTTTTTTATTTTATTTCCTCCTCCACCCCTTCAATTATTATTATAAAATGATTATATAATAACCTAATTATCCTAAATATATTGATACTTTTTTATATTAATGGTATTACCTAAAAACACACACACTTATATCAAATGGGTTACAAAATCATTATTCGAGTGTACGGCAGACTACCGCCTCACGAAATAATGTCGTTCGTTTTTTCCATTACCACCTATCATGGTTGGCCATAATGATGGAAATAATATTTATATATAATATTTATTATAATTATAAAATAATTATACCACTTTATTAAATATATAATATAAACCCTTTTTACATCCCATACTATAGGGTATACGATAACATCACTCGTGTATACGACGAACTACCGCCTCACAAAGTGATGTGAAGCATTTTTCACTAAAATGTTACATGGAAGATAATAAGGGTAACTAAAATGAATATATATGATATAAATGACATCATTATAATATTAATGTCATAATTATATTTCTGAAAATACAATATATCATTTTATTTTTACCTTTTCACACACTGAAAAAGTGATAACTTCGTTTGTGGACGTGTGGACTACCGCCTCCTCGAAGCGACGAGATTATTTTTTTTCATCACTACATCAAAATAATGATTATATAAGTATATATAATTAAATAATATGGTATTTATTATATAATTATCATTTTTAATGACAAATGTTACATACGTTATTTCTATAATGATTATTGAAAAATGGGAACATTACTCATGCGTACATACGACCTATCATCTTCATGATTGTAACATTGGTTAATTTTTCATAACCATATTCCACGATTGGATTTAAAAGAATAATTGATGTATAAATATGATTATTATATCATGATTATTATTATGGATATTTTTCAATAATTACCCCATTGACCTTAGTTGACCTACTAAAGACAGTTTTGACACATAAACTGAATATAGTCAAAACACCCGACTTAAAATTAATTGACTAATTAAATTTATATAACATGATAATAAGTGAAATACAATTAATAATAAACTCCAAAAATGTTCCCAATAAATTAAAAAATTAATATAAGTTTATTATTTAGGAATATAAAGACAAACATGATAAGTTACACTCAAGGTAAGGGACTTCATCTCAATTTCCTTTCATTGAGGCATTTCTTGATGAAATGAACCTTTATTATTTTATAAGGTGTATATAAAACCACTTTTAAATTAGATATATATAATTAATCTATTCTCATGATATTTAATGTTTTGTTCAATGTTATCCCTTCATGGGGATTATGATTTAAATATTTCCAAATTGATAAGGGACTTCTTCTAAATAAATCACCTTTTAATGTTTTCCTTAAAACTATATTTATATTTTATTTCCATGTTTTAAAATTATTTTTGAGATATTTTATATGAACATAAATTATTTATAATTTTCATTTTATATCTCTTTTAATTTATTTCAAAGGTTTTAAAATAAATCTTTTCACATGTTTTAAATGGGACATTTTGATAAATGATAAATGAAATGTCCTATTTTTAAAGTATGATGAAAACAAAATTTCATGTTATCGTGAATTTTATTTTATTTATCACTTAAGTTTAAATCTTACATGTTTTATTAAATGAAAACACCCTTCCATTTTTTTGGGTATCTTGGTATTGAAAATGTTTTTTAAAATAAAAGTGTATTGAAATGAGATTTTTGAAAGAAAATGATATTTTGATATTTTAAAGTGATTTAAATATGAGTTTAAAAGAGTTTTTCAAATGACAAAATTTTTTACTCATGTTTTAGTTCCTGTACATTATATAAAATGGGTGTGCTTAGATAATGTCAGGTGAGACCATTATAGCTTAAATGATAGGTATACCCAAATAGCGCTCCAATGCGTTGGGTAATGATTATATTCTCTAGAGAATTATATTGAAAGTTGGACATATAGTTATTCTAATTTTTAATGATTCTGTAAGGGCTCTATGAGATAATGTACCAAGGTACCTACATGAATTTTCTATTCTTTCTAATTAGTTTTCATGTAAATCATTTGTTTTCAAAAGGTAAAATAAATGTACTTTTTTAAGGAATGACATTTACCTTTATGGGTAAACTTTTATGTTTTTAAGAAATAGTTTTTCATGGGTTTAAATGATTTTCATTTGAATAAAAATTTCATTCCTTTTTATCCCTTACTAATTTTTGTATGCTCATACCAAAATTTTAAATGTTTTTCATAGGATTTAATGATGGGTAAGGGATTGGAAGAGATCAAGTTGAAAGTGGTGAAGAGTTTTCAGAAAAAGATAACATGATTTATTTTAAAAGTTTTATATTATGGGAAAAATGGATAATGATTATAAGTATCCACATTTTAATTTTATGTTTTTTATTTATTATTTGTGACCTAATTCTCTAAAATTGTAAACCTAAAATGATCCTCAAAGTGAAAGAAAGTAAATTCTTAATTAAAACTCAAGATTATATAATATTTAAGGTTGTGGCCTTATATCAATAATCTCCAAAATAATAATCATGACATAATTATCTTTTTTATACATCAATTATAAATTTAAAACCAATCTTAAAATATGGTTATAAAAAATGAACTACGTTACAATCATGGTGACGATAAGTCACACACACGCATGGGTAATGTTTCCATTTTTAAACAAAAATTGTATTATTTTATCTTTATATAATGACCATTATATCATTATTATCATTTTATTTATTTAAATATACTTATATATATATAATCAATGTAATATGGTGATGAAAAATGAATCACATCGCTTCGTAGGGGTGGTGTTCTACACGTACGCATGAACGATGTTATCATTTTTTAGTGAGTGAAAAGGTAAGAAATTAAATGATATATTAAATTTTAAGGATGATAAATATTTTATTAATATCATATATATACATTAAATCCATAATTATAACCATTTTTAAGAGGATTTGATAGAAAATGAATTATATCGGTTTGTGAGGCGGTAGTTTATCGTACACACGAATGATGGATTCCTTTCCCATTTGTTAGAGGTTGGAGATGGATATAGGTTATAAAATTAAAATAATAAAATATAAGTATATGGAATATATTTATTTTTTTATGTAATCATGTTTAATGAATATTTTAAGGAGGTGGAGGAATAAATAAAAAATGCTCGGTTAAGAACTATGCCTCTTTTTCGGACAACCTCATTATCTTTACACCTTAAGACCTCTATGATTGGTATTTTTCCAAAAATAAGGCCTATAAAACATGAAGAGTTATGTAAGGAAGTTATTTTTATGGTATTTTTTAAACCAAAATACTTTAGAAGTGTGAATAACAGAGAAGAAGGGGTTCTTTTTTATAAGAGAGGGGAGGGGCACTCTTGTAATTTCCTAAAATATCAAATTAATATAAATTAATTTTCATATTAAAATGGATAAAAATTGATAATATTCATAGTTAAGATGTGGATAAGTACAAATAATCTCATACAATAAAATTTGGATAATTTTATATTATGTTTTTACCCTTATTTTTAGTTTAAACCCTGTTAACCCTTTTTACGATTACCATGAAATAAAGATTTTTTTACTCTTTGAGGGTCAAGATAGTTACTATAAGTGGAGAAAAAGACCATAAATAAACAATGGTTGATATTTTAAACCATATCTTGATCACTTGTTTGAAGATAGTATTTTTAATAATTTTAAATCATTTAATAAAATTTTATTTATTATAAAATATAATCAATGCCAATTTTGGAACTATTCATTTAATTTGAGTTTAAAAAAACTAAGAAAAATATGGAATTAAAATATAATACTTAAACACACAAAAATATTATAATTTTTTAAAAAATTCATGGAACATTATAAATCACTCAAATAATACTATTTTTAGTGTTTTTAAAATCATTTTATTGTTTTTTATTGCTTTCACAAGTGTTGTGTTAGTGTTGAATAAGCATTTAAGAAAATAATTTCATTACTAAAAATTATAAATTAATTAAAAAGATGAAAAAAATCATTGATATTTAAAAATAATATTTTGAACAAAAAATATCCCTTGTTTGTCCCTATGTCAAAAATTTAGAGATAATAAAACAAAGAGAATGACATTTTTAACTTTTCTTTATATAAAATAATATAAAGTTAAAAATCAAAGAAAAATGGAAACCAAAGGCCACATATTAGACTTTTGGGTTATTATGTATGATATATAATCATCCAATAAAATTAAATCATGTGTTAGGGACTCTTTTTCCTTATCAACTTGTTTTTAACTTTAATTACCAGATTTACCCTTTATTGTGGTAACAAAGATTACTAATGTTATTATTCATAATGTCTAAAAATAAAAGGGAACTATTTAAAAAAAATTTAACTCCAAATTAAAAATATGAAATCCATTTTTTAAAATTAAAAACACATAAGATTTAGGATTTAATTTAAAATTAAACAAAAAAAATGCGATGAAAAACACTTTTTAAGAAAAATGCCCTTTTTAAGTATAAAGTTTTTTAATACTAAATTAAAGTATAAACTTAATTTAAAAAAAATAATTGGATTATTTTAAATCAATATTAAGAAATTAAATTTTAAAATTAATACAAAATATAATTTTACTTTGTTAATACTTTAACATAAAATACGGTTTTTAATAAAAATCATTATTTTTCACAATTCATTGAAAAATCAAAATTTTCAGGAAATTCTCAAAAAATAACACTAAGATAATATTTATATGATATTTTAAAAAATTAATTTAATTTTATCAAATAAATTTTCATAATGTTCCATAATTAATTATAACATTTTATCACAAAAAGAAATAAAAACCACTTTTAAAGAAAACATATTTTTTTGAAGGATAAAATGACTTTACCAAAAACGGAGTGCTAGTTTCATAAGAATTAATTAGTACATTTGAATTGTTTAGGACCTTTATATATATTTTATAATTTTGTTAATCCTATTCATACCCACCAATTTAATGACTAAGTTATAACTATCATATTTGAATAATAATATTTCACCTTTCATTTAAGCTAAGTGTTTTATATTCTAAATGCTATTAGATATAGTCTTTATTTTAAAATCACAGGATATTAAATTATCCTCCCTTTAATAAATTTCATCCTCAAAATTTTAACTTGATATTTTTAGTCAAAAGTTTTCCATATGAAAATACCTTCTTTGAAAACCCACATTATAAAAAGGGTTAATAAAACGTTTTCTTGGAAAGAGGGAAATATAAATATAAAGGCCATCTGGATTAACACATAACTAGGTTTAAAGATAGGAAAACATTAATGTAAAGTCAAAATATATACATGGAATAAAATAATAATTTCTAAATAATCATTGAGAGTGATATAGACCATTGATCACATGAAAGTGAATGATCACGAGAAAGTCAATGAACACAAAACCATAAACCAAAGAGGTGTAAAAAAGACCATCATTTCATTGGAAATGAAGGTAATGGGATAACATTTATTTTCAAGATATTTTTACTAGATTTGAGGGATTCCTTTACAATCTAAACTAAGAACATAAGAGAGTATACTAATTTGACTAGTATAATTTCATCCTTTAACCCATTTCCACCCAAATCTCACATTTTTCTCCAAACAATGTGTATTATAAGTAATTTTTTAGGCTTGAAGCACTAAAATGAACTTACAAAAAAGGATAATAAGATATTTCTCCTATATTAAGACATTAAACAAAACCAAAATGGCTAGAACAAGGTAAGATAATTCCCAAAATGAATAAACCTTTATACGAAGAAATAATACATTAATCTCAAAAATTCAACAATAATAACCAATGTTCAAACTAAATAATTTTGTACATAACTATCCTTAAAATTATTCAATATATTCCCCACTAAGATTGAAACCCATAGATCAGAATGATTTGATCACATATTATTCCTAGATAAATTTAACATTTATCTCCAAATAACAAAAACCACTCTTAAAGCATCATATCAAAATATATATGCCCTTATCATATAATCTCCAAGATATTCTAATAATTTCCATAAATAACCTGAATAAACACAAAGACTCATTAAAGTCATATGTGTTTCCAAAAGATAATTCAACCTTTGTTGTAATGTCCCAAATTTTCAATCTATTTTTTTTGAAAATTATATGGGATTATTTTGAGACCAGGCGCCGAGACAACACGTGATTATGAGGCTCAGGGTACCCGAAATAAATGTTCGAACTATTTTTAAGTTTATTAAAAATAGTACGTGCGTGCAGTTTTAGTAACTTCTAAACGGGTGTCTAGATCGGAAATCTGAGGTCACCATTGAGCTTAGAACAATGAGTTGACCCTAGGTGGGGCCTAACATCGGTCGACACGGGTCAGATGAAAAAGTTAATTTATGTACATTTTAAGAGAAAAATAAAATATACTTAAAAAGTTATTTTATTTTATTTATTCAACGTTACGCAACAACTCAACAGTAATGTGATGCAGCAACTCAGCGACACTGTAATGCAGCGTCAAGGTGATGAGGAAATGCATTTAAAATGCTAATATGCGTTAACACATTTCCTCAGTTAATCACATATAGGGACCAGCGTTAGTATTGATAACACTGGATAATTCCTCCCCAGAGCCGTGAAGTTTCCCTGAGGCATGGAGAAGAAAGATCTCCCATCGGCAACAATGAACGACAAACACTAACGAATGATGGATCAAGGACGTTCATGGATGGATCACCTTAAATGACGAATTATCTCCTCCGAATGATCCTATTTCCAGGTAGGGGGTTTATTTTTCTTCGTGATTCCTTTCTCCATTCTTGATTTGAACAATGAATGTGGACCAACCCACAAACAGGTTGATCTGCGGTTCAATAATTTTTGTGGGATAGATAAACTGTTGGATTAAAAGGGAATAGACTGATAATTATTTCTTCTTTGTAATCCTACTGAAATGAATGGACCAAGGCCAACATAAATAAATCCAAGGTCTATTATAAGGGTCTTTTTGTTCTCTTTCTCTCCCTCGTTCTTACATTCTTCGCCGACGGACCCCCGTGGTCATGTCGGGATTTTCCGTAAGGTTCCAAACATGACCGGACCCCCGGAGAAGCAACAAGAAGATATTAAGCCCACGAAAGTGAAGATGGAGACCCAAGGATCTTGAAATTATTCCTGGTTTGAAAAATGGGCCACCACGATGATGGTGGAGACCTGTAGAAGAGGAGCCATCAGATTTATGGCCGGCAGCGAAGGACCCCACGTCACAGTGGTTGTGGGTGGCGGATAGGGCCACCGGCTCGATGGCCGGTAGTGAGCCTTGACCGGACACGACAAGAGGCCATGGTCTAGTGGTACCATGACACCCACTATGTCCTGGGTGGACGAATCGACCCACTCGAGCGAGCTGAGCCAAAACCAAACCCAACCAACCCCTTTTTTACTTAAATTCCCATAACTTTCAACCCATTTGTCCATTTGAAGATCCATTTGTGGCGTTGGGACTGTCGAAATGAGGTGGTCCTTTTGAGATACTCTATGAGAATTTTCATAGAGATTGGAGTACATACTATTGACTTGAGAAGTAGATTCTCCCGGAGTGAGCATGGTAAGGATGGAATCCTGTGACTAACTGTGACCTATACAGTGTTTGACTCCTGTGCCCATACAGAGTGTGTCTCCTATGCCCGTATAGAGTGTGTCTCCTACAAAGTGCATCTCTTGTACCCATATGAAGCATGTCTCCTACAAAGTGTGTATTATGTTCCTAGACTTAGTGTATCTACTATGACTACGTGGAGTGTGTCTCCTACACCTATGCAGAGTGTGTCTCCTATGAAAACCCAGAGCGTGTCTCCTTGGATTTGGATATTTTTGGAATTTATCAGTATATTTATCCTGGTGTGAGTTGACTCTAGTGAATCTCTTGATTGTACTTCTTAGAGGCCACACTTTGTGTACCTCTTTGGTAGTCTGCCTTGTGTCTTGCTTTTTGGTTTACCTTTTTGGTTTGGGGTCCCTATTGAGTAATATTTTACTCACCCCTGTACAGGATTTTCCCATACATGTTGTGTATTGTGAGGATTATCAACATCTTTAACGGAGTCCTTGATGGGTTTGATATATGGGGTGCTTCAGGGTGACCCGACAGACATGGTACACTTTAGAGACATTCAGACAACTTACTGTACCTACCCTTTAGGTAGGGTTCTCTACGGACGATACCTAGGAGATTGTACTTTTCTATTTCAGTTGAACTTGTATTCTGGCCTGTTTACTTTTTAGTTTATACTATTACTCTCAGTGGTTGTCTTAGTGGGTTGTAGATCTGTTTACTTAGTGTTTTTAGTTTCAGTACTTTCCTTGGGGGATGGGTGCGTGTGTGTGGGTTTATAAGAAAATGTCTCCCCTTTGTGGAAAATTCCTACTTGGCGCTAGTCGCTAGCCCTTAACCTATGGGAGGTGGGCTTGGGGTAGTCATGACATGGCCCCGGGGTATGGGTCAGGATAGAGTGGTGTTAGAGGATGGTTGGTTTTACATTTGTTTTGGGGAAACAATGTTAAGTGTTTTAAATTTGAATTTTAGGCCAGGGAACCTAGTGTTGGTGCAGCGACTAACGTGTCCATACACCAGGACCTTGAATTTTGATTTTTGAATCGGTATAAGAAAACACTAGTTGCTTGGGAAATTAATGGTTCATACATCACATAGTAATTGAGTGTGTTCTCATGTCCTTCTTGAGTCAGAGTCATATCGTCAGGTTGTCAAGACCCGTAAATTACATGTATTTTTTTTAAATTATTTGGGATTATTTCGAGTCTATGAAAATTGAAGACACGTGATTCCGAGGCCCGGTGTGCCCAGAATGGAATTTTAAACTTTTTTTAAAGGTACGTTTAGTAAACGTGCGGGAGGCATTTCCTATCTTTTGAACCGGTGCTCAGACTAAAAATTAGAGGGCACCGTTGAATCCAAAGCACTGATATTTGCTTAAGGGAAGATTCAATTCGACTGCAGTAGGTCACGTGAAAAAGTTAGTTTTTTTGGGGCTTTTAAAGAAATAATAAAATAACATAGAGATTGTTATTTTATTTCTTTTTTTCCTACCACCTGTTGAGCGGGTGTGGCCGGGATCACAGAGGTAGTCAGACATTTAATACGGAATATTAAATACCCAGTTACACTTTGGTTGCCTAACCACTCCTCATGTAATTAATGCAGCACATTAATTTTGTCAATTAATGAACCTCATTAATTCCTCAGTGCATTATTCACCCTTTTCCCCCTATTTAAGTGTGGCTCGGGTTGGGGTTTTGATAGGGATTCATCAAGCGATGAATCTCTGGAGAAGTGACGCGACACCTTTCACCGACGGAGACGGAAGCTCGGGCAGCAACGAACCTTGAGCGACGAATGCCAGCGGCTTCATCAAATCACAAATTCTCCTTCCACCACAGCGATCACTCCAACGTTTCTCAAGGTATGTGTTATCATTTTATTTAAGAAATTCCCATGATTCTTCTTCTTGTTCTTGAATTTGAGGGTGGTTGTTTCAGGGGGGATTTGAACGGGGTTTATCGTTATTTTTAATGTGATGTATAAATTTCTCCCACTTGTTATAATGCTAACGCAGAAGCCGCGGGCCAACGAACGAGGCCCAGAACCTCCACCAATTGATTCTCATTGCATTCTTCCGAGGTGGGTTTTTCCAACTTGACGGAACCTTGAAACCGGGAGGCGTGCAACGATGACGACATCTCGGGAGGACCGTAGGCGCATCCGGAAGGAAGAATAGAAAACTGGAGCTCACCTGGTGGCCCACAGAAGATCCTTCAGCACAACACTGGTGACCAATGGCTGACGCTCACTGACCACAGATGAGGGCAGCATCGCGGCGGTCAGACAGGCGCCCGACAACAGCCGCCTGCGGAGGCGGGAGGCGGTGCGCCATCGCAAGCCGCGGTGAACGGGCCGCGACTACGAAGCCACAATGAAGGCTGAGACTTTCTCCCTATAGGTCCCACAGGTGATGAGGTGGCACCACCTGGCGCTTCCCTTTAGTAAACCAAACAACTCTTTGAGTCATTTGGGAGGCGGACCACGCGACTCCCGTGCAGGTCGCGCCAGCCAATGGGCCGGTCCCGTCAGCGGTTCCGTGGGCCGCGCCCATCGCGGCCTAGCCCAACTGGGCTAGCCCAGGCCGGTTCAGACCCAGACCAGGTCAGACCGGACCCGGACCCCTTTTGGTCCCTATTATGCTCAAAAGGCCGTATCTTGCGAACCGGACATCCGTTTGAAGAACCGTCTGCGATGAAGAAATGCATTTAAAATGATAAAATGCGTTAACAAATTTCCTCAGTTAATCTCATATAGGGACTAAAGTTAGTATTGATAACACTGGAGAATTCCTCCCTAGGGCCCTGAAGTTTCCCTGAGGCAAGGAGAAGAAAGATCTCCCATCGGCAACGACGAACAGAAAACACTGACAAACGATGGATCAAGGACGTTCATGGATGAATCACCTTAAATGAAGAATTATCTCCTCCGACTGATCCTATTTCCAGGCAGAGGTTTTATTTTTCTTCGTGATTCCTTTCTCCATTCTTGATTTGAACAATGAATGTGGACCAACCCACAAACAGGTTGACCTGCGGTTCAATCATTTTTGTGGGATAGATAAACTGTAGGATTAAAAGGGAATAGACTGATAATTATTTCTTATTTGTAATCATACTAAAATGAAAGGACAAAGGACAATATAAATAAGGCCAAGGTCTATTCTAAGGGTGTTTTTGTTCTCTTTCTCTCCCCCATTCTTACATTCTTCGCTGACGGACCCCCGTGGTCATGTCGGGATTTTCCGGGAGGTTCTAAACATGGCCAGACCCTCAGAGCAGCAACAAGACAATATTAAGCCCACGAAAGTGAAGATGGAGACCCAAGGATCATGAAATTATTCCTGGTTTGAAAAACGGGCCACCACGACGATGGTGGAGACCTATAGAAGAGGAGCCATCAGATTTATGGCCAGTGGCGGAGGACCCCACGTCACAGTGGCTGTGGGTGGCGGATAGGGCCACCGGCTCAATGGCCGACATTGATCCTTGACTGGACAAGACAATAGGCCATGGTCTAGTGGGAAAATGACACCCACTATGTATTGGGTGGACGAATCGAACCACTCGAGCGAGCAGGGCCGAACCCAGACCCAACCAGCCCCTTTTTTACTTAAATTCCCATAAATTTCAACCCATTTTCCCATTTGAAGATCCATTTATGGTGTTGGGACTATCGAAACAAGGTGGTCCTTTTGAGATACTCTATGAGAGGTTTCATATAGGTTGGAGTACATCCAATTGACTTGAGAAGTAGATTCTCCTGGAGCAAGCACGCTAAGGATGGAGTCCTGTGACTAACTGTGACCTATACAGAGTGTGACTCCTGTGCCCATACAGAGTGTGTCTCCTATGCCCGTATGGAGTGTGTCTCCTACAAAGTGCATCTCTTGTACCCATATTAAGCATTTTTCCTATGAAGTGTGTATTATGTTCCTAGACTGAGTGTATCTCATATGCCTACGTGGAGTGTGTCTCCTACACCTATGCGGAGTGTGTCTCCTATGAAGACCCAGAGCGTGTCTCCTTGGATTTGGATATTTTTGGAATTTCTCTGTATATGTATCCTGGTGTGAGATGACTCTAGAGACTCTTTTGATTTTACTTATTAGAGGCCACACTTTGTGTACCTCTTTGGTAGTCTGCCTTGTGTCTTGATTTTTTTGTTTACCTTTTTGTTTTGGGGTTCCTATTGAGTATTATTTTACTCACCCCTATACAGGCTTTGCCCGTACATGTTGTGTCTTATGAAGATGATCAACATCTTTGACGGAGTCCTTGATGGGTTGGATATAGGGGGTGCTTCAGGGTGAATCGACATACATGGTACACTTTAGCGACATTCATACAACTTACTGTACCTACCCTTCAGGTAGGGTTTTCTACGGATGATACCTTGGAGCTTGTACTTTTGTATTTCAGTTGTACTTGTATTCTGTCCTGTTTACTTTTTAGTTTGTACTATTACTCTCAGTGGTTGTCTTAGTGGGTTGCATATCTGTTTACTTAGTGTTTTTAGTTTCAGTACTTTCCTTGGGGACGAGTGCGTGTGTGTGGGTTTATAGGAAAATGTCTCCCCTCCATGGAAAATTCCTACTTGGATCTAGTTGCTGGACCCTAACCTATGTGAGGCGGGCTTGGGGTAGTCATGACATGGCCCCGGGGGACGGGTCATGATAGAGTGGTATTATAGGACAGTTTGTTTTAAATTTGTTTTGGGGAAACAATGTTAAGTGTTTTGAGTTTGAATTTTAGGCAAGGGAACCTAGTGTTGGTGCAACAACCGACGTGTCCATACACTAGGACCTTGAATTTTTCTTTTTGAATCGGTACACGAAAACACTAGTGGCTTGGGAAATTAATATTTCATGCATCATATAGGAATTGAGTGTGTTCTCATGTCCTTCTTGAGTCAGATTCATATCATCAGGTTGTAAAGACCCGTAAATTACATATATATTTTTTAAATTATTTGGGATTATTTTTAGTCTATGAAAATTGAAGGTGCGTGATTCTGAGTACCGGTGTGCCCAAAATGGAATTTTAAACATTTTTTAAAGGTATGTTTAGTAAATGTGCGAACAACATTTTCTATCTTTTGGGCCGGTGCTAAGATTAAAAATTGGAGGGCACCGTTGAATCCACAGCGCTGGGATTCGCTTAAGGGAAGCTTCAATTCGACTGCAGTAGGTCAGGTGAAAAAGTTAGTTTTTTGCGGCTTTTAAAGAAATAATAAAATAACCTAGAGATTGTTATTTTATTTCTTTTTTTCTTACCACCTGTTGAGCGGCTGTGGTGGGGATCACAGAGGTATTCAGACTTTTAATACGGAATATTAAATTCCCAGTTACACTTTGGTTATGTAACCACTCCTCGTGTAATTAATGTGGCACATTAATTACGTCAATTAATAAACCTCATTAATTCCTTAGTATGTTAGTCACCCTTTTCCCCCCTATTTAAGTGTGGATCAGGTTGGAGTTTTGATAGGGCTTCATCAAGTGATGAATCCCTGGAGAAGTGACGCGACACCTTTCACCGACGGAGACGGAAGATCGGGCAACAATGAACCTTGAGTGACGAATTCCAGCGACTTCATCAAAGAGTGGATTCTCCTTCCACTATAGCAATGACTCCAACGTTTCTCAAGGTAGGTGTTATCATTTTATTCAATTAATTACCATGATTCTTCTCCTTGTTCTTGAATTTGAGGGTGGTTATTTCAGGGGTGATTTGAATGGGGTTTATCATTATTTTTAATGTGATGTATAAATTTCTCCCACTTGTTATAATGCTAACACATAGACCATGGGACAACGAACAAGGCTCAGAACCTCCACCGCTTGATTCTCATTGCATTCTTCATAGGTCGGTTTTTCTAACTTGATGGAACCTTGAAACCGGGAGGCGTGCAACGACGATGACATCCTGGGAGGACCATAGGCGCATCCGGAAGGAAGAATGGAAAACTGAAGCTCACCTAGTGGCCCGTAGAAGATCTGTCAGCACAGCACCTGTGACTAATGGTTAACGCTCTCCGACCATGGATGAGGGTGACATCGCAGCGGTCGGACAGGTGGCCGACAACAGCCGCCCGTGGAGGCGGGATGCGGTCCGCCATCGTGAGCCGCGGTGAACGGGCCGCGACTACGAAGCCGCAATGAAGGCCGAGACTTGATCCCTATGGGTCTCGCAAGTGATGAGGTGGCGCCACTTAACACTTCCCTTTAATAAACCAAACAACTCTTTGAGTCATTTGGGAGGCGGACCGTGCGACTCCCGCGCGGGTCGCGCCAGCCAATGGGCTGGTCTCGTCAGCGGTTCCGCGGGCTGCGCCCATCGCGGCCCAGCACAACCGGGCTAGCCCAGGTCGGTTCAGACCCAGACCTGGTCAGTTTGACCAGGTCGGACCGGACCCGGACCCCTTTCGGGCCCTATTACGCTCAAAATGCCGTATCTTTCGAACCAGACGTCCGTTTGACGAACCATATGCGATGATGGGATCCTTGAAGTGAGACGGTCCTTTTTAGATGATCCATGAGAGTTTTGAAAAAATTTAGAGTATGGCTGGGTTGGATCGACCCCGAATCCAACCAGGCAATCGACACTAAAATTCCAATAACTTACAGACCATGCGTCCGATTGACTCCCCATCTATTGCATTGGTACCCTTATGACGTGACAGATCATTGGGTAAATTCTACGTGGGACTTCATGCCAATTGAAATATGACTGATTGCTTGAGGAGAAGTTTCTCCCAGAAACAAGCATACTATGAGCGGGAATCCTGTATATGGATGAGACATGAAGAATGAAGAGCGATTTTGTGTGAATTAGTACCCAACTATTTTGTGTGAATCAGTACAAAGTGATTCTGTGTGAATCAGCACCCAGTGATTCTATGTGAATCAGCACCCAACGATTCTCTTTGAATCAAAACCTATCAATCCTATGTGGGTATTGCGGGGGGTTAGTACCTATTGATCCTATGTGGGTCAGCCATAGTACCTATTGATAGAGTAAGATGATCTAGCCTTATGACTAATCATCTGTACTACTGTACTTAGTTATACCTGGTTTGAGCTGTGACTATTTCTTTGTGCTTTGTGATTGAGATCATGCTTGTGTTATTCCTCTGTAGAATTTTAAGATACCTTCATGGGTCTCGGGGCCCCTACTGAGTATTTTTATACTCACCCCTACACGGGCTTATCCCGCACCTTGTTGTGTCTTGTGTAGATGATGAGCGGCTCGGCTGAGACTGTAGGAGCTGAGACCAGGCGGTACACAGAGGTGACTGGTCGATGTGGAGAGCAGTGGAGATGATATTTACCTATCCTTCAGGTAGGATCCTTGGTGGATGATCGTAGAAGCTGTTTTCTATTTTCCATTGTAGTTGTACCCTTTTCAGTTGGGCTTGTATTCCAGCCCCCTTTACTTTCAGTATACACTTTTACTACAATATTTTTACTTTGTGGTTGCATCTTGTTGTGTTCTTGGGATGTTTTTTTGTACAGGTTTAAAGGAAATGCCTTCTCATTTTAGGGATACTCCTTTCTGGGGCTAGTCGCCAACCCCCTGGCCTATGGAAGGCGGGTTTGGGGTAGTCACGACACGGGCCCCAGGGGATGGGTCGTGAAAAAGTGGTATCATAGGAGTCAGTTCTACCAAAGAACTAGGACACTAATATTTTTTCAATGAAGAAATATTGTTAAGTGTTTTTAGTATGTTTTTAAGCTTGGAGAGTCCAATGTTGGTGCGGCGACTGACGTATCCATACACCAGGAACCTGAATTCTGATTTCTGACTCGGTGCATGAAAACACTGATTGCGTTTGTTTCAGAAATATTTTTACTTTGATCTCTTTTGAGTCATCTCACTAGGTATAAATTATTAACCGTGGCACACTTGTTTCTTTTAAAGGATTTCTCCATGTAGAAAACCATCTAGGATTCCCAAGAGAGTACACGATGACGGCCCACTGAGCGATGAGGCTTCAGTGTTGGGCCCTCTTACTATGTTGGAACCTTTGGGCGATGTACCAGTAACACCATTACTCCGAGGGTAGCAGTTTCCACCAGACCTACTAGTGGATAGTGCACTCCAGCTGAGCACATTGCACAAGTTCTAGAAGAAGAGGCCTACAAGGTTTTCAGGTGAGATAGATCCCCAGACAGTTGAGGATTGGATGGAGGTTGTGACTAAAGTTTTCCACCTAGTTGGGACACCATCAGAGAAGACGGTGATCCTAGCTTATAGTCTTTTCCTGGGCACGATAGGAAGATGGTGGAGCCCGATGCTCCAGTAACATTACAAATAGACCCTCACCAAGACTAACTTTGAGAGCCTCTTCATGGCAGAGTTCATTCCAACGACACTACATTCTGTGCGTATCCAGAAGCTGCTGCACTTACAACAGAGTAGCTTATCAGTGGCCTAGTACTCAGAGAGATTCACTAACCTCTCTCACTACTCCACTGACATGGTACGAGACCCATTATTCAGGGCCCAAACCTTTGAGTAGGGTCTCTGGTGAGAGATCAGAGCATCGATGATATCGTTGAATATCCCGATGCAGGCTGGAGTGCTCAAGAGAGCATTGTTGGTGGAGAGCTTCTTAGATGAGTAGGCACCTACAGAGAGAGCCACCACAAGATGAAAGATAGCCATGTCATCTGAAGTAGGTAGTAGGAAGATGACGCAAAGGTCCAAGAAGACCCGACCTTCCGAAGGGTGACCCTAGGATGTAGGGTCAGAGGTGCGGAGCTCTTGAGGTAGAGGGGGTTAGCAGGGAAGAAGACTATGCTTCACATGCAGCGGGAAGAGCCACATGGCTCGTGACTTCTCAACCTACTATACCAATTATCGGTAGATGGTTGAGGAACCGTTGAGGCAGCGAACGATGTTCGAGCGAGGAGGTCCGCAAGGCAGCAGATGTGGAAGAGGAGCAGGTCGTGCAGTAGGTGGTGGATGACAGTTTGAAGTTCTACCACCACCACCCCCAGGTGGTCCACCCCGACCACAGGGAGGAGGTGGATAGAGGTGAGCACAACTACAGGAAGCAGAGTCCTACGACCATGACACTTCAGAGATGATTAAAGGTATGATCTGTGTCTATTCCACCCTATCTGTAGTACTTATAGACACAAGTTCTAGTCACTCTTTCATTTCCACAACACCCTTTCAGAGCTCGGAGATTCTAATGGATTCATTGGCTCGATCCTTGCAATTAGAGACTCATAAGGGAGAAGATTCGATGATTACACACTAGTTCAAGCAGTGTGAGCTCACTCTAGGAGGCAAGAACTTTGGATGGGATGTCGCACCCTGACCAAGAAATTTATTTTATTTTATTACTTCCTTGGCCTTAAATTCTTTTTTTTGGGTTTGGGTTGAGTTGTGGATGAAATTTTTGATCTTAGGATAAAAAGTGCGCGTTTTGGGTTCGACGTCGTTTGATGTACGGGCGGAGCGCGGTGCTGCACGGCTTCGCCCAGGTAGCTGCATGGCCTTTTCATCCTTGAGGAATTAAAGTGAAGAAATAAATGTTAATTTATTATGTCATTTAAAATTTTATGGTTAATAAGAATTTATTATTTTTATTCTAGATGAAGACTTAAATTGCTAATTTTAGTATTGTTATTTATTATTATTATTATTATTTCTTTTCTTTTTTTTCTTTTCTCTAGGGTTTTGGCCAGCTCTCCCTTACAGAACCCGACCCATCTCTTCTCTGGTTGTCCAGCGTGACCCTCACTCTACCCTCCCCATCGTCCTCCTCAGCACAACAGCCCGCCGCCCCGGTCTCTCCCGGCGTGACATCCCTTTTGCAGCACGTGAGTAGGGCCAGCTCCTTCCAGCACCTTCGTGAGCAGGCTAACCATGACCTCCAGTGCTTCCTCCCTACCTTGCTGTGCGCAAACATGCCAACCGTGGCCTCCAGCCTCCTCCCTCTCTATCGTGCATCGTGCTGCCTCCTCCCAGCTCTCGGCCTCCCCTATTTTTCCCCTTATGTAGTGCATAGCTAGGACCCCTACTCTTGGTGCACTCTGCCTGTTTCTGGACACGACCTCCGACCAACAACACCCTCAGTCAACCCCACTCATTTTCTTTCCTTATTTCTGGCGATTCTCTTATCCAGTAGAAACCACCACCTTCGGCAAGGCCTCTCTCCGACACCAACACCCTTGGCCGACTCCCCTACCCCCGACCAACAATCTCCTCTGGCACAACCTTTTTTTTTCGGCGTGATCCATTCCGACGTCGCATCCTCCTGTCAGCGCGACCCCTTTGATGCATTTTCCTACTGGCGCGATACCCCTTCTACATTGTTATCTGGCGCCGACCCCTTCCTCCTTCTCCCTGCTGCCACCCTAGCCTCCTGCTCTGACCAGCCGCACCAGCACTCCACCGGTAGCCTCCTTTATGTTAGTTATTATTTTTGTTGGCGATATATGTTCTATTTGTTTAAGGTTTTTTTGTTGATTATTGGTTTCACTTGGTATGTTTGAGTTTTTAGAACCCGTACGGATCTATTCTGAGTGAGTGTTGTCATCACGCCTCGATTCCGAGCGAGCGTTGTCGTTGCGCTGTGTATCCAAGGTAGGAATCCCCTTTCACTTTCCCATTTTAATTTAAGAAACATTAATTCTATATTTTCACACTTTGTATGCCTGTTAAATATTATTAGTTCAATCTTCTGGTTAGTTGTTTGGTATGCAGTTGACGTTTCAAGTCTTATTTTAAATGGTTTTATTGTGCAGTTAATCTTAAAGTAGTTTTTTTCGTGTAAATTTTGGTGTGTTTTGACATAGAACCTTGTTATGCCTCTTGTCAGTGTTTTATGAATTTCTCAAACATTTATTAAATTATTTTGGTAGGTTTTTTATGTTTTAAAACCCTCGCGAAGCGGTCTCATGTTCGCGTCATCGTCGTGCTTCAGTTTCGAGGTGTGCGTTTCTTCCCACCGCTTGGTTTCGCATGCTCTACTGAGTTTTTTTTGTATGTGTCTGAGTCCTTGATATTTATTATCCATAGTGTTGGACTTTATCACGTGGTTTTGGACACACGTTGTGTCATCGTACCTTGGTTCCAAGGTTTTTTTGTCGTCATGCTTTGATCTTGAGGTAGGTTCCCATTTCACTGATTTTTAAAATTTAAGTTACATTATTTCCCGCTGTTTGCACAAACTATTTGTTCAGATTAAATATTTTATTAATTTTAATAAATATGAGATTATATAAGACAACAAATTTTTAAATGATTATTTGGTGTAAAAAATGCCGTTTATTTTATACAGGACACTTGAAATATTTTCTTGATGAACAGACACCCATTAGTGAAAGAATGCCAGTTTGGATTTTAAACATAATTCACGGAATTTAAATTACAGTTCTGGTTTTAATGATAAATGATTTCTTCTGAAGCATGAACAAGCGTTTTGGTTCTTTTTAAAGTGGTGATTGTGAACTGTATTTAATGCCTGTTTGGCACTTTATGGAAAACGATGAAAATGTTTTGATAAAAACCCTCCTAGGATAACTCTCCTGCCTTGGTTGAAATTGATTGTTTGGGAGGCCGCACTTAGAGGCTCCTGGGTACTTGAGTAGTTTAAAGGCAAGAGGTTGTCCCATGGAGTGGCTCGGGGTGATGCCTTTAGTGCATTATTATTATATATATATGTATGTGATCGGATGATCGGCTGGCATCGTTGGCTCACCCCCTTTCCAAACAATTGAGACATGGGAATCTTGCATATTGAGTGAATATTCTAAGAATGATTGCTGCACTGGTAGGTTATGGTACTGACTAGTGGCCCATATTAGGTGGATATATTGGGTTTATTACTATGGGATTTTCCCTCGGCCTGCCTAAGAAAGGATGGTCGAGCGTATTGGGCGTTTTGATTTCATCATGTGTGACATGTCAACGAGGATGATTTCTCATGTATTGGTGTCTTCTAATTTATTCTCGATCTTCTAGGTTCACCCATGTCAGTGAGTTTTCAGTTACTTGCTGTGATGAATATAGTACTTGTATATATTTTCTTTTCATTTCCCTTACTGTGTAACTACTATAGCGTTTTCATGTATAGTGTTTTTACTAGAGAGTGGTGAGTGGTTTTAAAGTGGTTTATGAAAACTGTTTTCGAATAAAGGGGTTTTATACTTTTTGTGCAAATTGGAAATGTAAACATCACTTCCCCTTTGAAAAATGATAATGTCTCACTAAAATAATGACTTGGGTTTTGAGAAATGAATAGTGGAAATGAATCGTACTTTGTTTTGAGTAACATGTAGAAAACCTTACTTTTATAAATTTTAGTTCAAACTTGAAATAATGTTTAATTTATTTTAAAGGTAGTGCACTGGGAATAGATATCGGGATATCCTACTAAGTTTTAATACTCACGCCTATAGTTCTTTTTTTGTTTTTAGTGTTTGTGTAGGATACAACTTGAGTGCGCTCACCTTGGGAGATGATTGATCATTGAGTCGGAGAGTGACCCGCGGGGTCACATGGAGTTAGTTCAGATGTCGAGTTTAGTTAGCATTATTTTATTTTGTTTCTGTTTAGCCATTTTATTTGGTTTTTTCTGCGCTGCTCTGTATTATTTCTGCTGCTTTATTTCTTTATATTGGGTGAAATCGTTCCCATAACCTCTATTGATGCCCTGATGCTTGTCGCCAGCCTGGGAGGATCGAGAACACATCTCGGGCCATGTCGCGAACTGGCTTGGGTGACCGGTTTAGGGTTGACCCCGGTTGGTTCATGACAAAATGGTATGAGAGGCAGGTTAGCTCTTGGCGGACCTCTCTTTTCAGAGCGCCCTTTGTTATTTGGGATGTCAAGGTAGACATAGAAGGATTTTCGGGACTTGAGGGGTAGGTGCGGGAAGAGCGTCACAAACTCTTGCCCGTACTGATCCTCAGGTTTCCATGGGAAGTCCAGTTTAATTTATTTATTTGGGTTTTTATGTAAATGTTTTGTGATTGAGATACGACAAAGGGAGTTGGGCTAATAGTCCTCCTAAGCCTCATGGCCTAGCAAGCCATGAAGAGCTAGGGGCATGGTCCAAGAAGGCTCTCTGTGTTAGTGACATGTTTGACATATGGCCGCCAACCATATGGTCAAGTCAGCCACTGACACTAGTTTCTTGTTTGAGATGTTTTGTGTTTCCTTTGAATTCAGGAAGTGGTTCGAATCAGAAAAGTTGTTTTTGAAAAAAAAAATGGTTGTTTGAAAAGACATGTTTAATTTGTGGATTGTTTTAAAAGAAGTGGTATGAATGATTTGTTTTTGGAAAATGAGGTTACTTTGTATTGGCCTTGGTGTTCCTATGGGTTCTCACATGCATAGTGGTATGTTGGAAATGTGGACAGATTTATGGTATGGTGGATGGATGCCCTTGGTGGCACAGATACATGCATGCGAGTGAGACTCTAAAGAATACCAATGGAGAGGGTTTAACCCACCAATCTCGTTTTAAATTAAAGTTGTTTTCAAAGAGAAAAGTTTTGATGTTATGATAACTTGATTTCTTTTGTTTCGAGCTTATCACCTATGCAATGTTTGGTTTTGAGGCTTTTGTTTATTGAGTTGTCCTTGAATGTGTTTTTGACTTTTCTTGTACAACGGTCATCCCTTGAGGCTTTGATGAGTGATCGTAGTGTGGTTGATCAACCTAAGGATTTTATGCTTGAGTTTCGGAAGTTAGATCCACCTCTCTTTTATGGTCAAGCAGATCCTTCCGCAGTAGAGGAGTGGATGCGGAAGATTGAAAGGGACTTTAACCACGTTGAGTTGCCCGAGTCATTGAAGGTCAAGTTTGTGACCTTCATGCTTTAAGGTTCATCGTGGATGTGGTGGAAGTCAATGTCTCGGAACAAGCACCGTCAAGAGCTTACTTGGGAGTTCTTCAAGGCTTTGTTTATTCTCCAGTTTTTTTCTGAGGAATAAAGGGTGAGAAAGGGGATGGAGATGTGTTTTCTGCAGCAAGGTGAAGAATTTGTGTTGGAATATTTCCAGTGCTTTATGGAGCTAGTACCTTATGATTTAGGGTATGCCATGAATGACCCCATGAAGGCTCGACGCTTCGAGGCGGGTCTCCGCCCTGTTCTACAGTCGAAGGTGTCAGAGTCCAACCTAACTTCTTTTGTCGATGTGGCGAGACAAGATTTTCATGTCGATTCCGCGATGGCAGGAGTGCTTGAAGTAGTCCTCCCTCCTTTGATCCCTATGATCCGTGGTGAAGATTCTGGAAAGGAGATGAGTATGAAAATGAAAGTGGATGGAGCAGGTCATGGGATCAAGAGACCTTGGGATCTATCATAAACCTATTCGGAGGGAGAGATCCTCGTGTGTTATCAGTGTGGCAAGCTAGGTCACAAGAAGCTGTCGTGCCCAAGCGCTCTGAAGCCCTTCTAGGCATGTGGATGCCTGGGTCACTTGCGATGATTCTGTCGGGGCATTACTAGAAAGCGTCACGGAGGAAGTTCTCATAAGTGATGTGCTATTGGGGGTTTTGTTCAAGGTTTCTGGTGTAAGTTTCCTTTCAGTGTAAGGGATCATTTATCATGGATGTTGTATGGGTGTTGTTTTGGGTTTGAAATGTATGGTAATGTCATGGGTCTTTTAATGAACTATGGTTTTCAATGTCAATGTGGTTTTCATTTCAAAACTCTGTATTTTACTTTTTCAATCAAAAGATGTAAGTTTCTTATTGGGATTATCAGAACCTAACTACGAGGCAGAAGATGCTTCATCCATTAGAGCTCCAGCTAAAAGGCATCGGAGTGAAGCCAGCGCGTATTCAGGAAACCTCGTGGGGAATTTTAAGGAGTCTGGTTAAGGTTGTGCCTCTACTATGTGGTGAGACAGTTCTGGTGTTACTACCCTGGTTTCTCTATCGTTGCAATTTTCATCTTATCACAAAGTGGTGTGATAGACTTATCCCTCACGCAATGTCAGGAATAGTGCATTTTTGGGATGTCAGTTGCCGATTAGTGGCATTTCATGGACCACCAATGTAAATCGGTTATGGATTTGGTTTGTGTACATCCCAAAGCGAGGATTCGTGACTAGTTGTCTGTCATAGTTTTATTTCTCCAATCCTTGGGCCCTCCCTCTCCGCCCATGGGGTTGGGTTTTTTGGTTCGCATAGAGTTTTCATTCCATATCTCATCCATTTCGGATGAGAGTGAGTGGTGTGAATGTTCTTACTGTGTTTCTTTTAGCTTGATCAAGGCCTCGTGCATGTCTAAGCTAGTTTTCTGTTTGTTCGTTAGTAGGTTATTTCCTTATGATGGGGAGACCCACCGTCTCTATAGGTTTTCTTTGAATTCGTTATCGGATGCTAGTTGAGTTCTTATGGTGGGGAGTCCGATCAGACCTCCCCTCTACTGAAGATCATTCTTGGGAAATGAGGTTTAGTCCCGCTGGTAGTCGGTGATATTTCCTTGGGTTAAGAGGTTGGATCGTGTTTATGTGAAATCCTTAGGTGTTGGTCGATCAGCTGGATAGTGTTATGGATTTCCGGGGACAGAAAGCGTTATGGTGGGGAGAATTGTCGCACCCCGACCAAGACATTTATTTTATTTTATTATTTACTTGGCCTTAAATTCTTTTTGTTGGGTTCGGGTTGAGTTGCAGATCAAATTTTTGATCTTAGGATAAAAAGTGCGCATTTTGGGTTCGACGTCATTTGATGTACGGGCGGAGCGTGGGGCCGAGCGGCTTCACCCAGGCAGCTGCATGGCATTTTCGTCTTTGAGGAATTAAAGTGAAGAAATAAATGTTAATTTATTATGTCATTTAAAATTTTATGGTTAATAGGAATTTATTATTTTTATTCTAGGTGAAGACTTAAATTGATAATTTTAGTATTTATTATTATTATTATTATTATTATTATTATTATTATTATTATTATTTGGTTTTTTTTCTTTTTCTCTAGGGTTTTGGAAAGATCTCCCTTGCAGAACCCGACCCTCTCTTCTCTGGTTGTGCGGAGCGACCCTCACTCTACCCTCCCCGTCGCCCTCCTCAACACAACAGCCCGCCGCCCTGGTCTCTCTCGGTGTGACATCCCTTTTGCAGCGCGCGAGCAGGGACAACTCCTTCTAGCGCCTCCACGATCAGGCTAGTCATGACCTCCAGCACCTCCTCCCTCCCTTGCTGTGCACAAGAATGCTAGCCGCGGCCTCCAGCCTCCGCCATCCCTATCACGCATTGTGCCGCCACCTTCCAGCTCTCAGCCTCCCCTGGTTTTCCCCCTATGCGGCGCACTGCTAATACCCCTACTCTTGGTCCGCTCTACCTGTTTTTTGCCACAACCTCTGACCATCAACACCCTCAGCCGACCCCCTCGTTTTCTTTCCTTATTTCCGGCAACCCCCTTATCCAACAGCAACCCCCACCTTCGGCGAGGCCTCTCTCCGACTCCAACAACCTTGGCCGACTCCCCTACCCACCGACTAGCAATCTCCTTTGGCGCAACCTTTTTTTTCCAGCTTGATCCATTATGACGTCGCCTCCTCCTGTCAGCATGACCCCTACAATGCGTTTTCCTACCAGTGTGATACCCCTGTGGCATTGTTATTTGGCACCGACCCCTTCCTCCTTCTCCCTGCTGCCTCCCTAGCCTCTTGCTCTGACCAGCCCCACCGGTGCTCCACCGATAGCCTCCTTTATGCTACTTATTTTTTTTGGAGATATATGTTATGTTTGTTTAAGGTTTTTTTGTTTATTATTGGTTTCTCTTGGTAGGTTTGAGTTTTTAGAACCTGTACGGAGTGATTCTGAGTGATCGTTGTCATCACGCCTTGATTCTGAGCGAGCGTTTTCGTCGCGCTGTGTATCCAAGGTAGGAATCCCCTTTCACTTTTCCTTTTTAATTTAAGAAACAATAATTATATGTTTTCACACTTTATATGCCTATTAAATATTATTAGTGAAATCTTCTAGTTAGTTGTTTGGTATGCGATTTACGTTTGAAGTCTTGTTTTAAATGGTCTTATTGTGCACTTAATTTAAAATTAGTTTTGTGTGTGTAAATTTTGGTGTGTTTTGACATAGAACCTTGTTATACCTCTTGTCGGTGTTTCATTAATTGCTCAAACATTTATTAAATTATTTTGGTAGGTTTTTGATGTTTTAAAACCCTCGTGAAGCGGTCTCGGGTTTGCGTCATCGTCGCGCTTCAGTTTCGAGGTGTGTGTTTCTTCCCGCCGCTTGGTTTCGCATGCTCTAGTGAGTTTTTTTTGTATGTGTCTGAGTCCTTGATATTTATTATGCAGAGTATTGGACTTTATCACATGGTTTTGGACACACGTTGTGTCATCGCACGTTGGTTCCAAGGTTGTTTTGTCGTCGCGCTTTGATCTTGAGGTAGGTTCCCATTGCACTGCTTTTTAAAATTTAAGTTACATTATTTCCTACTGTTTGTGAAAACTATTTGTTTAGATTAAATATTTTATTAATTTTAATAAATGTGAGATAATATTAGGCAATAAATTTTTAAATGATTATTTGGTGTAAAAAGAGCCGTTTATTTTATACAGGACACTTGAAATATTTTCTTGATGAACGGACACCCAGTAGTGAAAGAATGACAATTTGGATTTTAAACATAATTAACAGAATTTCAATTATAGTTCTAGTTTTAATGATAAATGATTTCTTCTGAAGAATAAACAAGAATTTTAGTTCTTTTTAAAGTGGTGATTGTGAAATGTATTTAATGACCGTTTGGCACTTTATGGAAAACAATGAAAATGTTTTGATAAAAACCCTCCTAGGATAACTCTCCTGCCTTGGTTGAAATTGATTGTTTGGGAGGCCACAGTTAGAGGCTCCCAGATACTTGAGTAGTTTAAAGGCAAGAGGTTGTCCCATGGAGTGGCTCATGGTGATGACTTTTGTGCATTATTATTATATATATATGTATGTGATTGGATGCTCGGCTGGCATCATTGGCTCACCCCCTTTCCAAACACTTGAGACATGAGAATTTGGCATATTGAGAGAATATTATAAGAATAATTGCTGCACTGGTAGGTTATGGTACTGACCAATGGCCCATAATAGGTGGATATATTGGGTTTATTACTATGGGATTTTCCCTCATCCTTCCTGAGAAAGGATGGTCGAGCGTATTGGGCGTTTTGATTTCATCATGTGTGACATTTCAATGAGGATTATTTCTCATGTATTGGTGTCTTCTAGTTTATTCTCGATCTCCTAGGTTCACCCATGTTTGTGACTTTTCAGTTACTTGCTGTGATGAATATGGTACTTGTATATATTTTTTTTCATTGCCCTTACTATGTAACTACTGTAGCGTTTTCATGTGTAGTATTTTTACTAGAGTGTGATGAGTGGTTTTAAAGTGGTTTATGAAAACTGCTTTCAAAGAAAGGTGTTATATACTTTTTGTGCAAATTGGAAATGTAAAAATCAATTCCCCTTTGAAAAATGCTAATGTCTCACTAAAATAATGACTTGGGTTTGGAGAAATGAATAGGGGCAATGACTCATACTTTTTTTTGAGTAACATTTAGAAAACATTACTTTTATAAATTTTAGTTCAAACTTGAAATGATGTTTCATTTATTTTAAAGGTAGTGCATTAGGAATAGATATCGGGCTAGCCTACTGAGTTTTAATACTCATGCCTATAGTTATTTTTCTGTTTTTAGTGTTTGTGCAGGATACATATTGAGTGCGCTCGCCTTGGGAGATTCTTGATCGTTGAGTCGGAGAGTGATCCACGGGGTCACACAGAGTTAGTTCAGACGTCGAGTTTGGTTAGCATTATTTTATTTTGTTCATATTTAGCCATTTTATTTGTTTTTTTCTATGCTGATCTGTATTATTTTTGCTTCTTTATTTATTTATATTGGGTAAAATCATTCCCACATCCTCTATTGATGCCCTGGTGCTTGTCGCTAGCCCGGGAGGATCGAGAACGCCTCTCGGGCCATGTCGCGGACCGGATCGGGTGACCGGTTCAGGGTCCACGCTGGTTGGTTCGTGACATGGGATCTCTTAGTAATAGCATCGAGGCCTTATGACATCATCTTGGGTATGGACTAGCTATCCACCGTCCATGTCCAGATCAATTGTTTTAGACACAAAGTGTAGTGTGTCCGTGAGGATCAGATCAGGTTTACCTTCACCGATGAGGAAGAAACCTTTGCAGCATAGGATGTATTTTCTCAGAGGAGGGTGCAGCTGATCACTCTCCAGTTGGCTAGCCTCACCCTCAGAGTAGTTGACGTGAGGAGTTCGAGTTATCCTGTAGTGGTGGACCAGTATACTGATGTCTTACCTGATGATGTTCCGGGACTACCTCCTCGTAGAGAGGTAGACTTTCACATCGACCTATACCCTGAGAAAACACTGATATCTACACCGGAATATCATATGGCTCTCGTGGAGCTTTGTGAGCTGAGGGTACAGTTGGAGGGCTTGCAAAGAAAGGGGTTTGTAAGGCCCAATGTTTCTCCATAGGCATCCCCGATCTTGTTTGCAAAGAAGGTAGATGGGAGTCTAAGGGTTTGTGTGGACTATCAGAGCCTGAACCAAGTGATCGAGAAGAACAAGTATCCACTCCTGAGGATTGATGATCTCTTCGACTAGCTGAAGGGACCTAGATGGTTTTCGAATATAGACCTCAGATCAGGCTATCACCAGCTTAGTGTATGGGATGTGGACGTACTGAAGACATCCTTCAGATGTCGGTACGACCATTACGAGTTCTTGGTGATGCATTTAGGGATGACCAATGCTCCAGTAGTGTTCATGGGGCTCATGAAAAGGATCTTCCAGCCATACCTCGATCACTTCGTGGTGGTATTCATTGACGACATCTTCATATACTCAATGTTAGAGTAGGAGCATTCCATGAACCTACAAATAGTTTTGGATACACTCCGAGAGAACCAACTTTATGGAAATATCTCGAAGTGGAATTTCTGGATACGGGAATTCCACTTCCTGGGGAATGTTATCTCAAAGGTTGGAGTTGCAGTGGATTCAGAAAAGATAGAGGCAGTGCTTGCTGGGAGCCACCCTGGAGTGTGACTGAGGTACGAAGTTTACTGGGATTGGTTGGGTACTACTGAAGATTTGTACCTCACTTCTCCAGGTTAGCGACACCCTTGTCAGCCTTGATGAAGAAGGGGAAACCTTTCTTATGGAAAGAGAAGTTACAACAAAGTTTTCAGGAGTTGAGGCAGAGACTGACGAGTTCCTCCATCTTGAGGATACGAGAAGAGGGAGTTGGGTATGTAGTCTACTATGGCACATCATGGATGAGACTAGGTTATGTCCTGATGTAGGAGCGAGCAGTGATCACCTACGACTCACGAAAGTTGAGACAACATGAGAATAACTACGCTACCTATGAACTGGAGTTAGCAGCAGTGGTCTTTGCACTGAATATGTGACGACACTACTTTATGGGAGGATGTTTTACAGTCTATTCTGATCACAAGAGTCTCAAGTATATCTTCTCACAGAAGGACCTGAACCTGAGACAACGATGATGGCTAAAGTTCTTCCAGGACTATGAATTTGAGATAGTCTATACTCCTAGGAAGAAGAATGTAGTAGAATATGAACTCAACTGAAGGTCTGTTCTATAGCTGTTGATTAAGGCGATGAAGCAGCTAGCCACATTGCAGATATCCTTCATGGATAGAGATGAAGCATCTTACATTTAGTCTATGACTGTCACTCCCCCACTTCTTTAGTGATTTTGGGAGGCACAACTTGGGGACATTGACTACGAGGCCTGACATACTTAGATATCCACAGGATAGGCTCCTGAGGGATTTTCTGAAGGTGGGTAGCACATCATCCTCTTTATAGGATGCACCATGGTACCAGTGACACTATGAGAGGAGGTGTTGAGGGATTTCCATACATCTCCTTTAGTGGTACATCTTGGAGTGGAAAATATGTACTAGGACCTCTGGTGTGAGTATCAATGGCCAATTATGAAGAAAGAAATGGCTGATTTTGTATCCCAATGCCTCACTTGTCAGCAAGTGAAGGCTGAGCATCAGGTACCAGCAGGCTTAGCACAACCACTTGAGGTACGATAGTGGACATGGGATGGTATATCCATGAACTTAGTGATAGGACTACCACATATGTACAGGGGACACAATTCCATCTTGGTGATCGTTGACTGACTCACCAAGTCATCCCACTTCCTACCCATTTGAGATCAGGGATTAGTAGAGGGATTGAGACACCTCCATGTGTAGAAGTTTGTGCGACTTCATAGAGTTCCGTCGATGATCGTCTCAAACTGTGACAAAAATTTTACATCCTGCTTGTATAAGGTATTACAGGAGGAGTTCGGGACTTAGCTACGCTTGAACACCACCTTTCACCCTCAGATAGATGGTCAGATGGAGCGGACTATATAGACACCTGATGACATTCTTCATGCTTGTGTCCTCAATTTTGGATGTAGTTGGGAGTACCACCTTCTCCTAGTGGAGTTTGCGTATAACAACAATTATCACTCCAGAATCGGCATGGATCCGTTTGAGGCCTTATACATATGACCATGTAGATCATCTCTTTTCTAGAAATACCTAGGGGAGTCAGCACTTATGGGTCCATAGTTGGTGTAGGCTACCACAGAGAAAGTACAGATCATCCAGGAGCAGATGAAGAATACATAGAGCCGACATAAATCTTCTGCTGGTAGGAGATGGATAACCTTGGAGTTTGAAGATAGAGATCATATATTCCTATGGGTATCACCCCAATGAGGATTATAGAGGTTTGTTTGAGGCGGCAAGATATCTCCAAGGTTCATCAGACCTTTCCAGATCCTCAGCAGAGTAGTCGAGGTGGCATACCATCTAGATCTTCCCCCACAGATTCACTAGGTGCATAATGTATTCCATGTGTCACAGTTGATGAGATACGTTCATGATCCATCTCACGTTATCGACCGGGGTGAGATGGACATCAACAATGGGGCGACGTTTGCGGAGTTCCTAGTAGAGATAGAGGATCAATAGGAGTGGGTCCTTCATGGGTGGTCGATTCCTCTGGTGCGAGTTCAATGGTAGCACAAGAACCTCCAAGAGAGCACATGAGAGCAGGAGTCTAAGATGCGTGCTCAGTACCCCCACTTGTTCCCCTAGTTTTGTTATATATTTTGGGGATGAAAAGCCCTAAGGTGGGGAGAATTTAAATACCTTAAAATTCTATGTATTTTTTTTAAACTATTTGGGATTATTACAAGTATGAGAAAATTGACAGCGTGTGATTCTGAGGCCCGGTGTGCCCAGAATGAAATTTTGAACTTTTTTTAAAGGTACGTTTAGTAAATGCATGTGAGGCATTTTATATCTTTTGAAATAGTGCTTGGAATAAAAATATGAGGGCACCATTGAATCCATAGTTCCAGTATCCGCTTAAGAGAAGCTTCACTTTGACCGCAGTAGGTCGGGTGAAAAAGTTAGTTTTTTTGTGGATTTTAAAGAAATAATAAAATAACAAAGACATTGTTATTTTATTTCTTTTTTTTCCTACCACCTATTGACCAGAGGTGGCGGGGACCATAGAGGTAGTTAGACATTTAATATGGGATATTAAATTCCCAGTTACACTTTGGTTGCATAATCACCCCCTTGTGTAATTAATGTGGCACATTAATTATGTCAATTAATGAACCTCATTAATTCCTCAGTGCATTAATCAACCTTTCCCCCCTATATTTTAGTGAGTTTAGGGTTGTAGTTTGACACGACTTCATCAAGTGAGGAACCTCTGGCAAAGTGACGTGACACCTTCCACCGACAGAGATGGAAGCTCGGGCGGCAACGAACCAGGAGCAACGAATGACGACGGCTTCATAAAAGCACGAATTCTTTTTCCACCAACACGATGAATCAAAAGATTCTCGAGGTAGGGGTTGTCATTTAATTCAAGAAATTACCATGATTCTTCTCCACATTCTTGAATTTGTGGGTGGTCATTGCGGGGGAGATTTGATAGGGGTTTATCATTATTTTTAATGTGATGTATAAATTACTCCCCCTTGTTATAATGGTAACGTGGAGGGAGTGGGACAACGAACAAGTCCTGGACCCTCTGTCACTTGATTTTCATTGTTTTCTTCGGAGGCGGGTTCTTTCAACTTGACAAAACCTTGAAACCAGGAGGCATGCAATGATGGAAACATCCCAGGAGGACCGTAGGTGCGTCCGGAAGGAAGAACGGCCACCAGAGATCATCCGGTGGCCCGCAGAAGATTCACCAGCATGGAACCGGCAACCAAAACCAGCGATGAAGGTGGAAGCCAGTTCTCTCCGGTTATGGATGAGGGCGGCGCTGCTCAGTGCGATGGTGGTCAGACAGGTGGCCGACAATAGCCGACCGTAGAGGTAGGAGGTGGCAATTCGTCACACGTTGTGGTGAACGGGCCACGACTACGAAGCCACGATAAAGGCTGGGACCCACTCCATGTGGGTCCTGCAGGTAATGAGGTGGCGCTGCCTAACGCCACCCTTTAATAAATCGAATGGCTCTTTGATCCATTTGGGAGGTGAACTGTGCGAATCCCGTGCGGGTTGCGCCAGCCAACGTGTCGGACCGGCCGACATGCTGTTCCTGTCCGCAACCAAGTAGGCCAAGCCTGATTTGGTCTCACCCAACTGGGTCGAGCTGGGTTAGACCCAGACTGGGTCAGTCCAATCGGGTCAGATCAGACCCAGACCCCTCTCGGGCCCCGTTACGCTTAAAAGTCCGTATCTTGCGAACTGGATATCTGTTTGAAAAACCATCTACGCCGTTGGGATCCTTGGAGTGAGATAGTCCTTTTGAGATACTCCAAAAGAGTTTTGTAGAAAGTTGGATTATATCCATGTTGGATTGGCCCCGAATCCAACTGGGCCCTTGACACATAAATGCCAATAACTTACAGACAAGGCGTCCGGTTGACACACCATCTATTGCTTTGGAACCCTTATAAAGTGAAAAATCATTGGGTAACTTATACATGGAACTTCGTTAAGGTTTAAATATGACCGATGTCTTGATGAGCGGTTTCTCCCAGAAACAAGCGTACTATGAGAGGGAATCCTGTGTCTGGATGAGGCGTGAAGAATGAAAAGTGATTTTGGGTGAATCATCACCCAAAGATTCTGTGTGAATCAACGCCGAGTGATTCTATGTGAATCAGAACCTATCGATCCTGTGTGGGTCTTGCGGGGGGTTAGTACCTATCAATCCTGTGTAGATCAGCAAAAGTGCCTCTTGAAAGAGTAAGATGATCTATCCTTACGACTAATCATATGTACTACTACACTTAGTTATTCCTGGTTTGAGATGTGACTATTTCTTTGTGCTTTGTGATTGAGATCATGATTGTGTTATTCCTCTATCGAATTCTAATATACCTTCAGGGGTCTCGGGGTCCCTACTGAGTATTGTTATACTCACCCCTACACGGGTTTCTCCCGCACCATGTTGTGTCTTGTGCAGACGATGAGCGGCTCAGCTGAGATTGTGGAAGCTGAGACCAGGTGGTACATGGAGTTGACTGGTCGATATGGAGAGTAGTGGAGACGAGATGTACCTACCCTTCAGGTAGGATCCTTGGTGGATGATCATAGGAGCTGTTTTCTGTTTTCAGTTGTAGTTGTACCCTTTTCAGTTGGGCTTGTATTCCAACCCCATTTACTTTCAGTACAAACTTTTACTACAACTATTTTAATTCTTGGTTTCATATTATTGTGTTCTTGGGCTGTGTGTTTGTATAGGTTTAAATGAAATTAATTCCTATTTTAGGGATATGAATTTATGGTGCTAGTCTCCAGACCCTGGACTATGGAAGGAAGGCTTGGGGTAGTCATGGCATGGGCCCGGGGGACGAGTCATGACACATGTATACTCTTTAGACCGTGGTACATATTTTTTTGTTTCAGGATGCTTCCAAACAAGAAGCCAGTCAAGATTCTTTGGCGTAGCCATGAGGATGGCCCACCGAGCAACAAGGCATCAGTATACAGACAACTGTCAGAGATATAACCTCCTAGTGGTGTACTAGTGATTCCATCACCCAGAGAGTAGTAGTTCCTACCAGCATTACCGGTAAAGGATGAATGCATGGAGAGTGAATTGCATGAGTTCCAGAGATATTGTCCTCCTAGGTTTCTAGGTGAGATGGATCCTTAGGTAGTCAAGGGCTGGTTGGAGGTGGTGACATGAGTTTTTCTTCTAGTGAAGACGCCTCTTGACTCAATGGCGGTCCTAGCTGCGAGTCTTCTACAGGGAGATAGTGGAGCTTGACCATCCATATGCATGAGGAGGTGACACTCTTCTTGAGAGGCTTTGAGAATCTCTTCGAGGAGGAGTTCTTTCCAGTGACGTTATGATCTTTTCATATATAGAATCTCCTTCATCTATAGTAGGGTATCTAGACGGTGGAAGAGTAGTCAATAAGATTCACAGATCTTTCTCACTACTCTACTGACATGGTGCATGACACATTATTCAGGGCTTGTACCTTCAAGAAGAGACTATTATAGGAGATCAGGGCATCGATGATATCCCTTATCATCCCTACACATGGTGGGGTGCTGTATCAATCTTTATTGGTAGAGAGATTTCTTGCGGAGTAGGCACCGGTGGTGGGAGATACCACCGGGCACCATTTAGCTAGGTCTTCGGTAGTAGGTAACCAATGTAACACCCCAAGCTTCCACAATACATTTCTCTTTGAATAATATAATAGCTTGTGTTGTACGCAACTTCGAGTTCTAGCACATCACGACTAATCAAACTAGTTGTTTAAAAAGCAATTATGAATAGTAATACCCACTTTTTGAAATTTTATAAATTTTATTTTTCAGAATAGACTTCATTTTTGGATTCAGAATATCAAAATTATCTTAGGGTGATTTTTTGGTATTTTTCTGAGAACTTTTATATTTTGATGAATAGCGAAAATACTAAATTTTAATTAAAAACAACTTTTTTAATCAAAATAATTTATAGTGATAAATTATTCATTTGAGTAGTTTTAAATTATAATTAGATTATATTTTTATAATTTATTATAATTTAATTTATTGGATGCAATTTCTCATTTAAATTGTACACAAACACATGTCAATCTTTTGATAGTTTTTATTTCTTAAAAACCCGCTTTTTAGTTTTGACGATGAGAATTAATTTTAAACTAATTTCTGAAACTACTGTTTTTGAATTTGGAAAAAATAGATTCCATATTTTGAATCAGGATCTCCAAATTGTGCCAATAGGTAACTTTTATTTTTAGACATTATGAATAGTAACTTCAGTAAATATTTTATTTACTATGGTTAAAGGGTAAATCTGGTAAATAAGTGTAAAAAAATAATTTTATAATAATATTAAATTACCCTAAAACATGTACTAACCCTATTTTCCGATACATTTCTGACCATGGGCATCCTTAGGTCAATTTTGGGACCCCATAGAACCACTTGTAAGTGAAAATGACACTTTATAAAAATTAATTTAAAGATAAGGAAAATGTAACATTAACATATATTGTTTAGTAATTTTTTTTATAGGGTTATATAAGTGATATTTTTGACTATAAATATTAATTATAAATCTACAACTATTTACTACATCATGGTATTTTATTTATAATTTTTAGAGATAAAATAAATATATTTATTTATGACACAATAATGAAGCTATGTTTTCTTTATTAATGAAAGAATCAAATAAATGATATTATAAATATTAAAATAAATATAATTAGAAAGTTTTGATGCCATCCACTAATTTTTTAGTTTAATATGAAATTTTAAGGTTGATTAAATGTATTTTTTTTCCAAGTAATCAAGTTTTATGACTTTCAAAAAAACCAAATACTAAATTGTGTCAAAATTGACATAAATGAGTTTTTAAAACAAATACTATTTTATTAAATGATATAATATTCATAAAAATATAATATTCAGAAAAAGGACCTATATAGGGTTATATATGTAATTAATGAACCACTTGAGGTTCTCTTATAATTTTATAGTAAGTTTATTAACCATGTAATATAAAAATTCAAGAAGACATGGTAAAAGTTAAACTATTTAACTAAGAGTTAAATCTAAAAGATATGGTTAATATGGTAACCTAAAATTTTCTAAAAACTATTGATTGAGATGTTTTCTCACCATCCCCACATTATCCTAGAAATAAATCTATTTTGATCTATTATAAACTGAAAATGATTTTATAATAAATTAATATTTCAAACTCTTCCTAAAGTGCCCCTCACCTCTCTTATAAAAGGGTACTTCCCCTTCTTTCAAATTCACACCTCCAAAGCCATTTGGATCATCCAAAATCTACGAAAATATCCTAAAAAACCCTCAATTCATCCTATAGGCCTCAATTTGATCATAAATCCAACCTAAGGAGCCCTATTGTTAAAAGCAAAAGGGAGAACCCGAAGAAGAGGTAATTATTTCATCACCTCTTTCAAAGTTCTTTTCTTCTTCTACTTCCTCTTTATTTATTGTTTCTATACCAAAATAATAACTACAGTACCTTATACATACTGTGATGTTATTATAAATATGGTACAACCATATTCATTATTCTGTCCATCCTATGAATGACAAAGTCATCATACATGCATATGTACGACTTACCGTCTCTACGTCGTGGTGTAGTTTGTTATTAAACACTTAATTATTTTGATGGGTATAATAATGAGTATAATTGATTTAAATAATAAATATAACATGTTAATTATTCTTTATCTATAATATACCATCCAAATTACATATTACTTCACCATCAATAGAATGATATTGTCGCTCGTGAGTACGTATGGCTTACCGTCTCCATGACATGATGTGATTTCGTTCCCCATCCTAACCATTCAAGAATAATTTTCATTTGATGATTAAAAATAATGTTTAAGAACTTAATATCATTCTGTATATGAATCAAATACATCCTATTAATAACAAACATGACTTACGTAACAAAACATATAAAGGAAAACGAGTCAATTAACACCCGAAACAATGATATTACTGGAATATTTTTAACAAAGAAATATTAAAGGATCATATATGATATCATATTTATGTATGTTGTTCTTTTATAATTTAATAAAAATTATTTAACCATTATATAGTTGGTTAACATACCCTCGACTAAGGAAAAGTACAAGGTAAGGGTTAATTTCATAATATCTTTATTATTCGAGGTTGTTTATACGTATGTTTCTACTGAGACTTCTTTGTCACCCACATCCATGTTTCTTAAAAATGTATTTCAATTTTTTTTAATATTTCCTAGACCATGGTTTAAATTCATTTATACCCTTGTTTGAATTTTATAAAATTATTTGAATGGAATCTTTCCGTCGTTTTCAAAACAAGGCACTTTATGACTCTTTCGACAAATTAAGGAAAGAATGTTTTTTAACTTATACGGCGGGTGCAACCATTTTTTGCCATTATAACACCTTCAAATCTTCCTTTTCAAGATTATAATAATATTTTCAAAATAAATGTTTTCTATAATTTTAAATGATTTCAAATTAGAAAGAGATATTTCACTCAAATAGTTTTTGGATTGATTTCATCTTTGTCAAAATCCTTGGTGGATTTTATGCTTGTTTGAATTTTATTCATTATGATACCATCTTCCATATTGTATTAAAGGTTTTATGATATGTTTGAATATGGATGTGATATTTTTATACCATTCATGGTTTATGGATAAAGTATTAACATTTTATATTCTAGTTTTAATAAGAATGTTTACATTATGTTTCAACCTTTTCATATGAGGAATGCATTAAATGTAGTAAGTGATGGGTGGGGCCTGTTATATCCCCTCGATGCATCAGTAGGTCTCATTAGACAAACTAGTTTCTTGGCACGAGGCCTTGAAAACATTTTTTTTACACTAGTGCAGAAAAGGTTTTTTACGTCACCATTTTTTACGTCACCATTTTTTACGTCGGTTATATAAAACCGACATCATAATATGTAAAACGAGGTTTTTTACGTCGGTTATTTAATAACCGACGTAAAAACCTGTGTTTTGTACACCTTTAACGTCGGTTATTTTTATACCCGATGTTATTAATCGCGCGGCTTCGTTTTTTACGTCGGTTATACATTAACCGCCGTAAAAAACAGAAGCGGGGGGCGTTTTTTACGTCGGTTATTCAATAACCGACGTAAAAAACGCGGTTTTTGAAGGCCTTTTTACGTCAGTTATAAAATAACCGACGTAAAAAAAGAATCCGCAGATGTTTTTGACGTCGGTTATGGAATAACCGACGTAATAAAACGCGGATTTTGAGCCCTTTATAACGTCGGTTATAAAATAACCGACGTAAAAAAAGAACCGGAGGAAGGTTTTTACGTCGGTTATTGAATAACCGACGTTATAAATGTTTTTAAAAAAATTATAACGTCGGTTATTGAATAACCGACGTGATAACTCATTTAAAAATTTACCCAGACCCGTGGATTGTCATTCGCGAGTTTACCTTCGACAGTCGCGACTCGTCTCTCTCGCGCGTAAACCCGAATCGGCTCGTCCATTTCGTGGGTTTAGATTCGTTTTGCGATCATCGTTTCTCATATTTAATCTCCTCGGATCAATCATCTAAACTCGCAGCACTCAGGTAATCCTCCCACTCGTTCGTTTTTTTTCGCGGATAGTATATATATATGTGTTGTGATTTTTTTGTTGAAACTAGCTAAGATTCTTCGATTGCGAACCCTTTTAACTCGTTTTGGCTCCATAATCTTATTTATCATCCCTAGATCTATTAGTTCGACTTGCAATATTGACTAATTTTATGATTTCACTAATTTTTCATCGTTCTCTATTAATCCCCGAGAGGGTTGGGGCGTGTCCAGAGGGGTTTACAAGGGGGTGGGTGGGTGTGGGGGGCTGTCCAAGGGTGTGGGTGGGTGTTGGGGGGTGTCCAGGGGGGTGTCCAAGGGGGGTAGGGGGTGGGGGGTGGTGTTTAGGAGGGGTGGGGGGGCTGTCCAGAGGGTTGGGGGTGTCCAGGGGGGTGTCCAAGCAGGTCGGGGGTGGGGGGTTGTGTCCAGGAGGGGTGGGGGTGCTTTCTAGAGGGGTCGGGGGCTGTCCAGAGGGGTCGGGGGGTGTCCAGGATGGTGTCCAAGGGGATGGGTGGGTGTGGGGGGCTGTCCAAGGGGGTGGCGGCCTGTCCAGAGGGGTCGGTGGGGTGTCCAGGGGGGTGTCCAAGGGGTTGGATGGGTGTGGGGGGCTGTCCAAGTGGGTGGCGGCCTCTCCAGAGGGAATTTGGGGTTGTCCGGGTGGGTGGGGGGGCTGTCCAGAGGGTTGGGGGATGTCCAGGGGGGTGTCCAAGGGGGTAGGGGGTGGGGGGTGGTGTCCAGGAGGGGCGGGGGGCTGTCCAGAGGGGTCGGGGGGTGTCCAGGGGGGTTTACAAGGGGGTGGGTGGGTGTGGGGGGCTGTCCAAGGGTGTGGGTGGGTGTTGGGGGGTGTCCAGCGGGGTGTCCAAGGGGGGTAGGGGGTGGGGGGTAGTGTTTAGGAGGGGTGGGGGGGCTGTCCAGAGGGTTGGGGGGTGTCCAGGGGGGTGTCCAAGCAGGTCGGGGGTGGGGGGTTGTGTCCAGGAGGGGTGGGGGTGCTTTCTAGAGGGGTCGGGGGCTGTCCAGAGGGGTCGGGGGGTGTCCAGGGTGGTGTCCAAGGGGATGGATGGGTGTGGGGGGCTGTCCAAGGGGGTGGCGGCCTGTCCAGAGGGGTCGGTGGGGTGTCCAGGGGGGTGTCCAAGGGGTTGGATGGGTGTGGGGGGCTGTCCAAGTGGGTGGCGGCCTCTCCAGAGGGTATTTGGGGTTGTCCGGGTGGGTGGGGGGGCTGTCCAGAGGGTTGGGGGATGTCCAGGGGGGTGTCCAAGGGGGTAGGGGGTGGGGGGTGGTGTCCAGGAGGGGCGGGGGGCTGTCCAGAAGGGTCGAGGGGTGTCCAGGGGGGTTTACAAGGGGGTGGGTGGGTGTGGGGGGCTGTCCAAGGGTGTGGGTGGGTGTTGGGGGGTGTCCAGGGGGGTGTCCAAGGGGGTAGGGGGTGGGGGTGGTGTCCAGGGGGGGTGTTATATCTTACTATATTTTGTTTAAAAAATAATATTCAAGCATATTTTTTTAAATACACATCGATTTGTTTTATATTCCAAAATTGTTTACATTCAAATTATGATTTTTTTCATATAAACATATATTTGTCTTATCTAAAAAAATATATATTTTTGCTATTTGTTATAGGTAATAATGAGTCGAAGTTGGATTACGACACATCGAATGAGCAATGAATATGAGGAAGGTGTTGATGCCTTTTTGGAATTTGCTAAACGAAATGTTCCAAGTAGTGACATTTTTTTCTGTCCATGCCTGAAATGTCTGAATATGAAGAAGTTGATAAGTAGAGAGATAAAAGATCATCTGATTTGTCATGGTTTCAATCCGAGTTACAACCCTTGGATTTGGCATGGCGAAACTGGACAGAATGTCACTGATGATAATGAATCGCAAGATGGTAACTCCGATGGAATTGAAGAAATGATTCGCGATATTGTAGCAGAACAAATTGAGATAGAATCGACAGTTGCACGTCTATATGGTGATGCCGAAAAACCATTATATCCTGGTTGTACAGATTTTACGGTTTTGTCGGCGGTGTTAAGATTGATTAACCTGAAGGAGAAACATGGATGGAGTGACAAAAGTTTTACAGAGCTGCTACAATTGATGAAAGACATTCTTCCAAAAGATAACGATCTTCCAGATTCACATTATAAGGCCAAAAAAATATTATGCCCGATGGGATTGGGATACAGGAAAATACATGCCTATCCGAATGACTGCATTATATATAGGAAGGAATATGAATTTCTGAAAGAGTGTCCTAAATGTGGGACATCACGGTATAAGGTGAAAGAAAAATCACAAGCTGATGTAGAGATTACAAAGCTCCCTTCAAAGGTATTTTGGTATCTTTCTATAATTCCTCGTTTCAAACGTTTATTTGCTAATTCACATGATGCAAAAAGGTTAAGATGGCATGCTGATGAGCGGGTATGTGATGGAAAAATACGTCATCCAGCTGATTGTCCACAATGGAAGAAAATTGATGCCCAGTACCCTATATTTGGAAATGAAATTAGAAATCTGAGACTAGGCTTGTGCACAGATGGAATGAATCCATACCGAACCCTCAGTAGCACACATAGTTCATGGCCTGTTTTATTGGTAATTTACAACCTCTCTCCTGAAGTTTGTATGAAGCGCAAATATGTCATGTTGAGTATCATGATCTCTGGTCCAAAGCAACCCAACAATGATATTGATGTATACTTGTCACCGCTGATTGATGATTTGAAACTGTTATGGGCTGATGGTATTAGGGTGTATGATTCTTATAAAATGGAATATTTTCAACTGCATGCAGTGCTTCTATTCACTATAAATGACTTCCCAGCATATGGAAATTTGTATGGATATAGTGTTAAAGGGCATAAAGCATGTCCAATTTGCGAACAACAGACGTCATATTGTCAATTGCATCATGGGAGGAAAACAGTGTACATGGGTCATCGAAAGTTTTTGCCTATGGATCACCCTTATAGAAGACTAAAAAAGGCATTCAATGGCTCACAAGAATTTGATACTGCTCCAAAACCTTTATCCCCAGATTTGTATTTTGAGAGGGTGAAAAACCTTGATGTGACATTGGGAAAGACACAGAAATCTGGTAATGATAGACATATTTGGAAGAAAAGGTCAATATTTTTTGAGCTACCATATTGGAGGTATCATGAAGTTAAACATAATATTGATGTCATGCACATGGAGAAGAATATCTGTGATTCTTTGATCGAAACATTTCTAGATATTAAAGGAAAGACAAAATATGGGTTGAATGCAAGGTTAGACCTACTATCAATGGGAATACGTTTGGAGTTAGCTCCCACTCTTAAAGGAAGACGAACATTTCTTCCCCCGGCTTGTCATACATTATCGAAGAGGGAGAAAAGTAGCTTATGTCAGTGTCTTCATGATATCAAAGTGCCTCAAGTCTATTCTTCAAATGTAAAAAATTTTGTCTCATTGAAAGACTTGAAGTTGATAGGTATGAAATCACATGATTGTCACGTCATGATGGAACAAATTCTACCAGTTTCACTGCGTGGAATATTTCCCATCCGTGTCAGAAAGACTATAATGAGGTTGTGTTATTTTTTCAATTCAATTTGTAACAAGGCGATTGATGTGAATGCTTTGAACATTTTGGAAAAGGATGCAATTTTTATACTTTGTCATTTGGAAATGTATTTTCCTCCAACTTTTTTTGATATGATGGTGCATTTAATGATTCATCTGGTTCGAGAAATAAAGCTTTGTGGACCTGTATATCTTCGTTGGATGTATCCTTTTGAAAGGTATATGAAAATATTAAAGGGATATGTTAAAAATCCATGTCGACCTGAAGCCTCCATTATTGAAAAGTATATTTCTGAGGAGGTAGCAGAGTTTTGTACGAGCTACTTGGCTACGGCGCAACACATAGGCTTGCCTCCATCTCGCCATGAACGGGTTAATAATGAGGGAAAGGGGATTCGTGGCTTGAAAGTCAAATCACTGTCAGCTGAACATATGAAGAAGTTAGAATCATACATCTTGAATAACATAGCTGATGTTCAACCGTATATCACATTGCATATTAATGAGTTGTAACAATGTCATCCAAAGAAGAAAGAAATGTGGATTTTGAATGAGCACAACAAAACTTTTTTTCCATGGTTTAAAAAGACCTTGCTTGGTAGATCAGATGTATCAGAGACATTAAAATGGATAGTGGGTGGTCCATCTTTAAATGTGATAACATGGTCCGCTTATGACATTAATGGCTATACATTTCATACGAAAGATCAGGACAACAGAAGTGCAGTTCAGAATAGTGGTGTATTGGTGTTTGCAGAAGCAATGCATTTTTCGAGTGCTAAGGATAGAAACCCAATTTCGGCATCAAGTGCATATTATGGAGTGATTGAAGACATATGGGAGGATGATTACTTTAAAATTAAAGTTCCTGTTTTTAACTGTAAATGGTTTATCGGTAACAACAGTGTCAGACACGATGAATTTGGAATGACACTTGTTAATCTGAATAGATTGGAAGACACAGCTGATTCTTTTATAATGGCAACACATGCCAAACAAATTTTCTATGTAGTAGATCAATCAGATATGCAGTGGGTTGTTGTTTTACAAGGGGAAAAAAACAATATGTTGGTGAGGATGAATTTGATGAAGATGCTGATTTATGTGAGATCCCTACTTCCATGGAAAGATTAACAGAACATAATGATGAGTATGTTGAAGACATGGTTTGTGCCATAAGGAACGATCACGATGAAGGAATTTGGGAAAACAATCCAACTGTACATTCCTAAAATTACAGGTAACACATGTTTATTTCTTGTTTACATTTAGTTTTTTCATATAATGTTAGATATTGTAAATTTTTTACTTATTAAAACATGTATCAAACCAAAACGATAAAACAATAAAAACCGTAAAGAGGAGAAGTCCTGGGCCCACCGGCTGGCCGGTGGTGGATCACCGGTTGGCCGGTGGTCCAGAGCAAAGCTCTGTCTGGTCCACCAGCCGGCCGGTGATGAGCCAGCGGCCGGCCGATGGTCCAGACAGAGAGGAAGGCTCTCTGTCTGGTCCACCGGACGGCTGGTGGTGATCCATCGGCCGACCGATGGTCCAGACAGAGCAAGGCTGTCTGGTCCACCGGCCGGCCGTTGGTGATCCAGCGGCCGGCCGGTGGTCCAGACAGGAAGGCTCTGTCTGGTCCACCGGCCGGCCGGTGGTGAGCCAGCGGCCGGCCGGTGGCACCAGGCAGTGGGCAAGTCTACTGCCTGGGTCCTCCGACTGGCCGGTGAGCTCACACCGGCCGACCGGTGGACTCAGTGAGTCCACTTTTCAGCTTTTTTAGGCCAACTCCTTGGCAACCTTTTGCCTGTGTTTACCATGTTTATCATTGTTTAACATGCTTACCATATTACCAATGTTTACTATTATGTAATTTAGTACACTTTTCTATTTTCTGATTAAGTAGTATTACAATATTTGAATTTGTATATTTGTGAACTAATGTTTGTTTTTTTGATTTGAAGGAAAATGACAGATCAATCAGTTGATCAGCCACATGATTCTGGAGATGAGCATATTGGTCATACATCTGGGGAGGAACATTCACATGCTCCTATTACGAAAAAGAGTTCAAAGGTTGGTAAGAGTGGGTGCACACGTTTACCAAAATTATCACTTGCCCGTACGAAGGAGGAGAGGATAGTCGTGGAGTTTGATGATGATGATCTTCCTAGAGGTCCAAATGCTAAATATTTTAAGAGTTTTGTAGCAACTCAAGCTAAGAGCAAAGTAAGCATTCTCTATGATGATTGGAGAAGTGTGGATAAGGCGATAATTTCTCAGCTGTGGGAGACCATTTTGGTAAGATCTTTTGCTATTGTTTGACTGTTCTTTAAATGTTTCTAGTATATATAATATTTTTAACCTCTTTTTTATCAAATGACATTTGATATTCCTGACACTGGAGGAGTCAGGAAGAAATGCTTATCGTTGGCTGCTAGGAGATGGAGGGATTTCAAATCAACCCTCTCATCTGATTTCATTTATGGTCATAGGAGTCGTGAGAATCCATGTCATATATATCCTTTTATAGATGAAGACACATGGAGACAATTTTTTGAAAGTAGAAGAAAAGAATCATTTTTGGTAAGGGCAATGTAAACTTTTATAAGCTTTCTTATATAAATGATCTTATTATTGTTTTGTTAATGATTACTTATTCTTAATTTATAGCAAAAAAGGAAAGCTCATCAAGAGATCCAATCTAAAAATGTATACCCTCATAGTTTATCTCGGGGAGGGTATGCATTATTGGAAGAACAAATGATGGCAGAAAAATTTCAACAACTAAGAGCTGAGTCTTCAAGCTCTGGAGAGGTGGCCCCTCCATCCCCTCCATCTAGACATGAGAAATGGAAAAGAGCTCTGAAGGGCAAAAAAGGACAATATCTTTCGGAAGAATCGAGACTCTTAGTTGAGAGGATTGTAAGATATCTATTTTATTTATTTAAGTTTACTATTTTCGTCATATATTTCCAATCATTATAGAAATGTTCAATTAATTATTACAGGACTCTCTTGAGGAGCAGAGTTCACAGGGGACATTTACACCATCTGGGAGGGAAGATATTTTATCTGTGGCATTGGGAAAGCCCGAACATCCTGGCTGTGTAAGGGGATATCCGGCAGGTGTATCGGTAAGAAAAGTGTTTCCACGTTCCTCAACTTCTAACGTTGAGGGAGTTTATAAAAAAAAAATAGAATCCTTGGAGGCTGAAGTCCATAATATTAATGCGACAATGGAGGACAAGATTAGAGCATCGGTGCAGTTTATGTTTGCAGACTTGCAAAGACAATTTCAGGGTACAGCTCCCACTCCACCTCTCCCAGTAGCTCCCACTCCCCCACCTCAGCCTGCAGACCCCATTTTTGATCCTCCTCCTCCGCCGCAGCTACCTACTTATTGTGAGTTGTATGTTGATGATCCTCAACATAATATAGTTTCATATGGGATGGTATATTGTATAGGAGATACAGTTCATCATCAACAGTTAGAGGTAGAGAATCAGAGGGTCACTGTACATGATATTATAGATAGATCAGCTCGGATACCATTACCTACAGATGAGGTGATGATAGTTGGACATAGTATCGGCCATTTTTTACTTTGGCCATCCAGACTTCTTAGACTCATTACCATAGAGGTATGGATGTTATATCATTTATTTTATATTTTTATTAATGTTTTATCATTTGAAAACTAATATATTTTTCAATTTATTTTTACAGGAATACTTCAAAGGTAAAGAAATACTGTATAGACAACAACAAAGACAGATAGCTATGACATCAGATGCAGATACTAGCAGTCTTGACAAATTGTCAAGATATTCAAATTTGTTGGCGGATCATTATGACTTTACAATGGAAGCTCATGTCTGTGGACGTGAACTAAGTGTGGGGATTATGAAAACTGATATCATGGAGTTTGTCACTGGAGATAAGTTGGGCATCAACGTGGTGCAAATTTTTATCATGTAAGTCTTAACACCTTTTCCTTGCGTTATATTTATTAAAAATGTATACTTATGTCTGCTTTGTATTAGGTATCTATATAAAATTTGTGAGAGGAATGAGCTGATAGATGTATATGGATTCGTGGACCCACAATTGATTTCCCCTGAAGCATGTGCATTGGATGAGGAACAAAGAATGCTTTATATTGCTGATAGATTTGAAAAGAATGTAATCACACAGTGTTGGATGATGCCTTTTTGTGAGAGGTATGAAACACATCCCTCTCAAAGAGTTAATTATCTTTTAACATAAAAAACCACTAACGTTAAATTTCCTTTTATCAGGGATCATTGGATGTTAGGGGTTTTTTTCCCTAGGGAGAAAACACTTTATTGGATATGCTCTCTCCATGATGATGTGCGAGAAAGTTTTAAGAATATATTGGAAACGTAAGTTTCAATTTCACAATAGTTTTATATATTATAATGAATTTTAAATTTACCCCATTCGTATTATTTTCTAACAGGGCATGGGTCCACTTTCGAAAAAGCGCAAAGAAAAGGAATTTCAAGATCAAATATGTACATGCGAAGGTAAATATCCATTTATAATTTGTACATTTTGATTTATTACATAAAAATAATATATTGAATTTACACTCATTCAAACAGAAATGTCATGAGCAACAAGGCATCATCGAATGCGGATATTACATGTTAAGATTTATGTATGAAATAATAACAACTGGGACTGTTCTGAGTTTTGACCTGGTAAGATTTCCTCTTTCTCATAATATTTCAATTTGATTTATTCATTATACACGTTGACTACTATCCTTTTCCTTTGTAGCTTTTTGATGACCCTCAACCCTTTACTGCTGAAGATATCAAACACTTACAAGTGGAGTGGTCAAATTATTTTACAGGTTTGATTGACTTTTAGTTGTTTGTAATGTAAAATGTAATTTTGAATATTGTCAATGTAATTGTGTATTTCGTAGTCGTTTAGGTTGGATTTAGTTTTTTTTGAAGTTGACAGTGTAAGTTTTGAATGTTATAGAAGTGAATGTTTAATTTTTCTCTACTTATTGTTTTGGTCTACTGTTGATGGTTTTTCTGGTCTGGATTTTGGTATGGGGGGAGAGGTTCCAAGGGGGTGGGTGGGTGTTTGGGGGGTGTCCAAGGGATATGGGAGGGGTGTCCAAGGTGTGTTTGGGGCTGTCCAAGGAGTCGGTTGGGTGTAAATGAGGGTGGGGGGGGGGGGGGGGCTGTCCAAGGGGTGGGGGGGTGTCCAAGTGGTGGGGGGGTGTCCAAGGGATATAGGAGGAGTGTCCAAGGGGTGTTTGGGGCTGTCCAAGGGGATGGGGGGTTTCCAAGGGGTGGGGGGGGGGGGGTTTCCAAGGGGTCGGGGGGGTGTCCAGGGGGTGGGGGGGCTGTCCAAGGGGTGGGGGGGTGTCCAAGGGGTGGGGGGGGGGGTGTCCAAGGGATATGGGAGGGGTGTCCAAGGGGTGTTTGGGGCTGTCCTAGTGTTCGGGGGGTGTAAATGAGGGTGGGGGGGGGGGCTGTCGAAGGGGTGGGGGGGGGGGCTGTCCAAGGGGTGGGGGGGTGTCCAAGGGATATGGGAGGGGTGTCCAAGGGGTGTTTGGGGCTGTCCTAGTGTTCGGGGGGTGTAAATGAGGGTGGGGGGCTGTCAAAGGGGTGGGGGGGTGTCCAAGGGGTGGGGGGGGGGTGTCCAAGGGATATGGGAGTGGTGTCCAAGGTGTCTGGGAGTTCTGTCCAAGGGGCCGGTTGGGTGTAAATGAGGGTGGGGGGCTGTCCAAGGGGTGGGGGGGGGGTGTCCAAGGGGTGGGGGGGTGTCCAAGGGATATGGGAGGGGTGTCCAAGGGGTGTTTGGGGCTGTCCAAGGGCTCGGGGGGGTGTCCAGGGGTCGGGGGGGGGGGGGGGGGGTGTCCAAGGGGTCTGGGAGGGCTGTCAAGGTGTGGGGGGGTGTCCAATGGGTGTTTGAGGCAGTACTAGGGGTCTTGGGGGTGTAAATGAGGGTGGGGGGGCTGTCCAAGGGGTGGGGGGGTGTCCAAGGGGTGGGGGGTGTTCAAGGGATATGGGAGGGGTGTCCAATGGGTGTTTGAGGCTGTACTAGGGGTCGTGGGGGTGTAAATCAGGGTGGGGGGGCTGTCCAAGGGGTGGGGGGGTGTCCAAGGGTTGTGGTGGGGCTCCAATGTGGTGGGGGAGGGCTGGCCAGGTTGTTAGGTGGGTATAGATGAGGGTGGGGTTCAGTTCGGGCTTGGGGGAGGGCTGGCATGGTTATTTTTGTTTGGTTTCTGGTTGCTTTTTGGTGAGTGCAGTGCAATTATTTAAAAAAAAAATATCGCTTTCACGTCGGTTATTTTATAACCGACGTGGTAAATAAATCGGTAGGGGTTTATCACGTCGTTTTTTTCGAGAACCGACGTGATAAACCATTCCCGTGCCTTTTATCACGTCGGTTCTTAATATAACCGACGTGCTAAAAGGCCTGGGAATCGATTTACCACGTCGGTTATTGGATAACCGACGTGCTAAAACGTTTCCCAGGCCTTTTTATCACGTCGGTTATTTAAGAAACCGACGTCATAATAGGCCCGGGGAAGGGTTTATCACGTCAGTTATGTCATAACCGACGTGATAAACGATATCCCAGGCGTTTTATCATGTCGGTTTAGAAAATAACCGACGTGATAAACCCCCCCGCGCATATTTATCACGTCGGTTATTAATGAACCGACGTGATAAACACCGTGATGTTAGGGATGTTACGTCGGGTTTTAAATCACCGACATAAAAAACGTTATTTATAACGTCGTCCGTATTAACGTCGGCTAAAAACCGACGTAAATAATGAAAAATAACCGACGTAAAAAATGTTTTCTGCACTAGTGTTAGTCTTGGTATGAGGCCTTGACTATATGGTTATAATGTCTGACATTATTCATTCCATCATTATGAAATTATCTATTGATATTACATGTGATTATTCGACTAGTAATATCCATGTGAATATGTAAATGGAATTATTTGATTTATATTTGCTATATTATTCTGAATTTTAAGTTTAAAAGGCTTGTGTTTGAGTCTTATACATTTCCTTAAATATTTATACTTATTTATAGTAGTTTCTATTATGTTGTTATCCTTACTGAGCATTTGAGCTCACCCCTTTTCTATATTTTATTTTTCTCAGGATGAGAAGAAGTATATTATGACTGACCTGTTGCAATAGGCTAAGGTATATGAGTGTGTTCAAAGGACATGTAATGTTGCGTTTTCATTTCTTAATGTGATGTAAAACTTATGTATGTATCTAGTACTTCCGAGGCTACTAAACTGATTGGTATTTCGGGACTTGATCTCTTGTGATCATGCCAATGTTAAGTAATAATGCACTGACTATGGGTAACTAGGATCGAGGTGTTACAATTGGTATCAGAGGAAGTTTTGTACAAACCCTGGGAACTAGATTTATAAAAACTCTGATTAGAGAACATTACCCTAAGATAGACTTTGAGGATTAGTGTTGAAGAACATCCAAATTTTTTGGTAATGTAGATATTATGTGGATTTTATAAAAAAATCACTATCTAGATACTATAAGTGGGCATGGTACTGGTACAGATGTACCTAGTATTGAAAACTCTGACAAGGAGTTTTGGGCTTGACCCTGGGTATCCTGGTACATGACAACGACCATTACTGTGCACCTGGTTTGACACTCCCGGGGGATATGCTTAGGATAATTCACATTTTTATTTACAAACCATTATGAAGGATTTATGAATAAATAATTTCCCAAAGAATTTTTTTATGATTATGGATTATATGCATAAGTTGTTTAATTTATGTTTAGTATTTTCTAAGTTTGGAATTATGCATTGCGATTCATAAACTAGTCTAGTGTATGAAATTGTTTAGAAATGACACCTAGTGAAAGGAATGTAAACTGTATCAATGCATGCAATACATGTAGGGATTTATCTCATACTAATTATAATTATAGTAGAGGTGGTGATGCAACTAGTGCTGAACATATTATAACCATACTGGAACAACTCACTCAGGTTATGAATAATAACCTTACTTTTATGGAGCACCCTAATCCAAAACATGGGGGTTCAATGTTATACCTCTTCATGAGGAATAAAACACTAACATTCAATGGGACTAAAGATCCATTTGTGCTGGGAAATGGATAAGTTCCTTAGAGAAAATATTTCATGCTTTGAGGGGTAGCGAAAGGGAAAAATTCGTCATGGCAGTTTATCGCCTCACAGGAAATGCATATCAATGGTAGTCATTAATTAAAAACACGAAGGAGGATGAATAAGTATCAAATATAGAATGGAGGGAGTTTAAATAGATTTTATTAGAAAAATACTTTCCTTGTGAACATCGAGCGGATATGGAAAGGTAATTTCTTAGTCTGAGGAAAAAGGAGGATGAGAATGTCTCAAAGTATGAGGCTAACTTTACAAGGCTAGTAAGGTATGCTGCAAATTATATACATAACCCAAGAACTAATATTGATCGATTCTTTGATGGGTTAAAACCATTTCTCCATCGAGCAATAGTCTCAAAATACTTCTCATTATACGAAGATATAGTCTCATGTGCTATCAATACATAAAAGGAATTATCTAAGTCTTATTAATTTAAAGTTAAGCAAGAGAAGAAGAGATCTACTGAACACTCTGAAAAAGGAAATAAGGGGAATAAGGGAAAAATTGACTTTCCACCCTACAGTAAATGTGGGAAGAAACACCTTAGTACCTTCCCGAAGGGAATGCGAGTTTGTTATAAGTGTGGAGAAAAAGGCCACTAAGATCATGATTGAAAGGGAAAGAAAGAGATTTTCAATGTTGAATGCTACAATTTTAGAGAAATGGGGAATTATGCAAATGAATGTTTTATGTGCCAAGGAAACTTAACTGATAAAAGGATAAGGGATAAAGACTAAGCTTATACGATCACTACTGCTGAGGTTGAAGCTCCTAATGATATCGTGGAAGGTACTTTAATCATTTCCTCAAAATTAACCAATGCTTTATTTGATTCTAGATCATCACATTCCTTCATATCTTCCCAGTTTTCCAAGAAAATCAGATATTTCCAATTTGACTTAACAAGGGATTTTTCAGTGAAAACTCCTAAGGGAAGTATCATAGCAACAAAGTTTTGTCAATCAGTTACCATTATGGCATATAGATGTTCTTTATATGATAATCTTATTTTCATACCCATGATTTAATTTTATATAATCCTTGGTATGGATTGTCTTTCAGACCATGATTCAAAAATTTATTATAAGAAGAATAAGGTTACAATTTTTTATGATGATAAGGAATACCTTATCTTTAGAGAAGAAACACCACCATCTGATTCTAATATAGATCTACCCCCAGTAGCTCTACTAACTTCTATTATTGGGGCCGAAGGGATTCAAATAACTATGGGTGAGGAAAATAATGTTCAAATAGAGGATGTACCTATTATTAAAGAATATGTTGATGTGTTTCCAGAGGATTTACCTGTACATCCTCCAGAATGATAAATTGAGTTTTCCATTGACTTAATTCCTAGTTCAAGGGCTATATCGAAACCCCTTATAGAATGACCACTATGGAATTAGTGGAACTAAAGAAACAAATAGAGTAATTGAGTAATAATGGATTTATTCACTCTAGTGTTTCTCCATGGGGATCACCTGTTCTTTTTGTTAAGAAGAAATATGGATCTATGAGGTTATGCATTGACTATAGGGAGGTCAATGCTCCAACAATAAAGAATAAGTATCCCATACCTCTCATTAATCATTTATTTGATCAACTTCATAGAGCTCAATATTTTTCAAATATTGACCTTCGATCTGGATATCATTAGTTGCATGTGAATAAGGAAGACAATCCAAAGACATCATTTTGAACCAGGTATGGGTATTATGAGTTTACAGTAATGCCTTTTGGACTGGATAATGCACCCTCTATTTTCATGGATCTAATGAATAGATTTTTCAAAGAATATATTGATGAATATTTATTGGTATTTATTTATGATATCTTGGTATAATTTAAAATCTACTAAGATCATGAAAACCACTTACACACTATTCTAAAGACTCTTAGAAGAAATAAATTATATGGGAAGTTTATAAAGTGTGAATTTTGGATTCAGAAGATTTATTTTCTTGGCCATATTGTCTCTAAGGATGGAATCTCTATTGATCCTTCAAAGACAAGGGAAATCCAAGAATGACCTACATTGACGAGTAAAAATGAGGTACTCAATTTTATTTGTTTAGCTGGTTATTATCGGCGTTTCATTCAGAATTTTTCATGATTGGATAACACATTAACCAATCTCACAAGTAAAGGGGTTAAAATTGTTTGGATAAAAGAGTGTGAATAATTTTTTGAATAATTTATGAAAAGATTAGTCAATGCTCTTATCTTGACTCTATCATCGGGGGATGTTGGGTTTTTTATTTATAGCAATGCTTCAAAGAAAGGACTTGGTTGTGTATTTATGTATAATAATAGAGTTATTAACTATGCATCACAATATCTAAAAATCCATGAAAAAAACTATCCAACTCAAGATCTTGAGTTAGTATCTGTAATCTTTGTTTTGAAGATATGAAGACACTATCTCTATGGAGAAAAATGTGAGATATATTCTGATAAAAAGAGTTTGAAGTATATTTTTTCACATAAATAACTCAACATTAGGCAAAGGAGATGGATAAAATTACTCAAGGATTATGATTTCACAATACACTACCACCTGAGGAAGGAAAATAAGGTGGAAGATTATTTGAGCAGAACGAATCATGGATTTTTGAACAAGATGAGAGTGTAAAAGGATCCTATGTTCATGGATCTAGTAAAGATGGATATTGGAATAATCATGGAAAGTGAAACATCAGTACATTTTCATATTTTTTCCAATCCATATTAACTAGAAAGGATAAAATGTTCTTAGACTGATGATGAGTAGTTTCAAAAGAAAATTAAAGCTATGAATCACGGGATATTGATGGAATTCATATATGAAGATTGATTTTTGAAGTTTGGAAAGTTCCTTTGTGTTCCCAATATACCAGATCTAAAAAGTGAATTGTTGGATGATGCTCATAGCTCCAATTTCTTTATATACCCTGGTAACAATAAGATGTATAGAGATTTTAAGGAATATTTTTTGTGGGACAAAAAAGAGGGATATTGCTGATTACATGTCAAGATGTATGGTTTTTTAAGAGTTAAAGGCTGGAAGACAACATCCCAGAGGATTTATGAAACCTCTTCCCATACTTGATTGGAAATGGGATGATATTATGATGGACTTTTTCATGGTTCTACCAAAGACTCCTAGAAGGAATGATGCAATATGGATCATTGTTTATCATCTTACTAAGTCATCACACTTTCTTGTTATAAGAGAAGATTTACCACTTGAATGTTTTGCAAGACTATATATTAATGAAGTTGTAAGACTTCATGGTGTACCCCTATAGATTCTTTCTAATCGTGATCCCCGTTTTACATCAAGATTCTGGAAAAGTCTTCCAAAATCTCTAGACACTGAACTTCATTGGAGCACTGCATACCACCCTCAAATTGATGGAAAATCAGAACGGACTATTAAAAACTTTGAAGACATGTTGAGATCTTTATCACCTGACTTTCAAGATATGTGGGATCAATATTTACCTCTAGTATAATTTTACTATAACAATAGCTTCCATTCAAGTATTCAGATGACACCATATGAAGCATTATATAGAAAGATATGTCACACACCAACTTGTTGGGATGATGTTGGTGAATGAAAATCAGTAGGCCCAGAACTTATTGAGGAAACAATGGAAAATGTGAAGATTATCCAAACCCACATCAAAGAAGCTCAAAGTAGGAAAAAGAGATATGCCGATAACTGAAGTAAGGATTTGGAATTTCAAGTAAGTGATCATGTTTTCTAGAACGTATCCCCATTGAAGGGTTTTATAAAATTTGGTAAGAAGGGAAAATTAAGTCCCAGGTATATAAGACCTTTCAAAATTCTAGAAGGAATTGGAGTTTTATCTTACCATTTTTCAATGATACCAAGTCTCTCCAAAGTTCATGATGTGTTCCACGTATCACTGTTGAGAAAATACATGCCTAACCCAACGCATGTAATCACCTATGAAGAAATAGAATTCAAACCCAATTTGACTTATTGTGAATATCCTATCAAGATTCTTGATACTAGAGATTTTTTTTAGAAACCAGATGACTCATCTGGTAAAAGTTCTTTGGAGAAACCATAAAATGTAAGAGGCAACGTGGGAACCTGAGGAACTTGTTATGAAGAACCACCCGAATATTTTTATGCAATAATATTCTAGAAATTTCAAGGATGAAATTATTTTAATTAGGGAATAATGTAACACCCAAATCTTCCATCGTATGCTTATCTTTGAATAATACAATAGCTTACATTGTATGCAACTTCAAGTTCTAGCAAACCACGACTAAACAAACTAGCCGTTTAAAATGTAGTTATGACTAATAATACCCACTTTTTTGAAATTTTATAAATTTTATTTTTCAGAATGGGATTAATTTTTGGATTTATAATATAAAACTTATCTTAGGTTGAATTTTTGGTATTTTTCTGACAACTTTTATATTTTGAAGAATAGTGAAAAATACTAAATTTTAATTAAAAACAACTTTTTTAATAGAAATAATTTATAGTTTTAAATTATAAATTTTAGTAGTTTTAAAGTATCATTAGATTATATTTATATCATTTAATATAATTTATCTAATTTTTTATAATTTCACTTTTAAATTGTATATAAACACATGTCAATCTTTTGATAGTTTTTACTTCTTAAATTATTTTGACGATGGGAATTAATTTTAAACTAATTTATGAAACTGCTGTATTTTGAATTTGGAAAAAACGGATTCCATATTTGGAATCAGGAGCTCCAAATTGTTTCAATAGGTAACTTTTAGACATTATGAATAGTAACTTTAGTAAATATTTTATTTACCATGGTTAAAGGGTAAATCTGGTAAATAAACGTAAAAGAATAATATTATAATAATATTAAATTACCCTAACACATGTCCTAAACCTATTTTCTCATACATTTTCGACCATGGGAATCATTGGGTCAATTTTGGGACCCCATGGAGCCACTTTTAAGTGAAAATGGAACTTTATAAAAATTAATTTAAAGATAAGAAAAATGTAACATAAACATATATCTTTTAGTAAAAAAATATTTATATGAGATTATATAAGTGATCGTTTTGACTATAAATATTAATTATAAATATTAAACGATTTCCTATATCATGAAATTTTATTTATAATTTTTAGACATAAAATAAATATATTTATTTATGACACAACAATGATGCTATATTTTTCTTATTAATGTAAGAATCAAATAAATGATATTATAAATATTAAAATAAATATAATTTGAAATTTTTGATGCCATCCACGAATTTACTAAGTAAATATGAAATGTTAGGGTTGATTAAATTTATTTTTTTTGAAGCAATCAAGTTTTTATGACTTTCACAAAAACCAAATACTAAATAGTGTCAAAATTGACATAAATGAGTTTTTAAAACAAATACTATTTTATTAAATGATATAATATTCCTAAAAATACAATATTCAGCCAAAGGACCTAGATAGGGTTAGATATGTCACTAATGAACCAGTTGAGGTTCTCTTGTAGTTTTATAGTAATTTTATTAACCATATAATATAAAAATATAAGAAGACATGGTAAAAGTTAAAATTTTTAACTAAGAGTTAAATGTAAAATATAAGGTTAATATGGTAACCTAAACTTGTCTAAAAACTATTGGTTGATAGGTTTGAGACCTATCCCCACCTTATACTAAAAATAAATTCATTTAGATCTATTAGAAACTAAAACTGATTTTATAATAAATTAATAATTCAAACTCTTCCTAAAGTGCCCCTCACCTCTCTTATAAAAGGGTACTTCCCCTTATCTCAAATTAACACCTCAAAATCCATTTTGATCTGCCAAAACCTGCTCAAATATCATCCCAAGAATCCTCACTTAATCCTAGAGGCCTTATTTTGATCAGAAAGCTAACCTAAGGGTCCATTTTGTTCAAATCAAAAGGAATAACCCGAAGAAGAGGTAATTATTTCATCACTTCTTTCAAAGTTCTTTTCTTCTTCCACTTCCTCTTTCTATGTTGTTTCCATAAGAAAATAATAAATCAAGTACCTTCTATATACTTTTATGTTATTATAAATATGGTACAATCATATTCATTATTCTATCCTTCCAATGAATGATAAAGTCACCATACATGCATACGTTTGACTTACCGTCCCCACGTCGTGGTGTAGTTTGTTATTTAAAACTTAATTATTTGGATGGGTATAATAATGAGTATAATTGATGTAAATAATAAATATAACATGTTAATTGTTCTTTCTATATAATATACCATCCAAATTATATACGATTTCACCATCAATATAATGATATTGTCGCTCGTGCATTCGTACGGCTTACCGTCTCCACGACACGATGAGATTTCATTCCCTATCATAAATATTCAAGAATAATTTTCATTTGATGATTAAAAATAATTTTTAAGAACTTAATATCACTCTGGATATGAATAAAATACATCCTATCCATAACAAACATGACTTATGTAACAAAACATATAAAGGAAAAAAAATCAATTAACACCCAAAATAGTGATATTACTGAAATATTTTTAACAAAGTAATATTAAATGATCATATATGATATCATATTTATGTATGTGGTTCTTGTATAATTTAATAATAATGATTTAACCATTATACATGAGGTTAATGTACCCTTGAATAAGGAAATGTACAAGGTAAGAGTTAATTTCACAATCTCTTTATTATCTGAGGTTGTTTATACGTAAGTTTCTATTGGGACTTCTTTATAATCCACATCCATGTTTCTTAAAAATGTATTTCAAAACATTTTTACTATTTACTAGACTTTGGGTTAAAGTAATTTATACCCTTTTTTGAATTTTTTAAAATGATTTGAAAGTAATCTTTCTGTCATTTTTCAAACAAGGTACTTTATGAACTTTTTGACAAATTAAGGAAAGAATGTTTTTTAACTTATATGGTGGGTGCGGCCATTTTATGCTATTATAACACCTTTTAAGCTTACCTTGAAATATTATAAGAATATTTTCAAAATAAATGTTTCCTTTACATTTAAATGATTTCAAAGTAGAAAGTGATATTTCACTCAAATAGTTTTTGGATTGTTTCCATCTATGTCAACATCCTTGATGGATTTTATGCTTGTTTGAAGTTGATTCATTATGATACAATCTTTGATATTGTATTGAAGGTTTTGTGATATGTTTGATGGTGGATGTGCTATTTTTATACCATTCATGGTTTATGGTTAAAGTATTAACATTTCATATGATAGTTTTAATATGAATGTTTACATTATGTTTTAACCTTTTCATATGAGGAATGCATTGGACGTAGTAAGTGATGGGCGGGGCCCGCTATAGCCCCTCGATGCATCGGTAGGTATCATGAGACAAATTAGTGTCTTGGCACAAGGCCTTGACCAAATTTTTATTTTTAGTCATGGAATGGGGCCTTGAATATGTGGTTATGATGTATGACATTATGTATTCCATCATTATAAAATCAGCTATTGATATTACATGTTATTAGTCGACTAGTAGAATATGCATGTGAATAAGTAAATGGAATTATTTGATTTATATTTTCTATATTATGCTAAAGTTTAAGTTTAAAATCCTTGTGTTTTAGTCTTATACGTTTCCTTAAATGTTATGATTATTTATGATAGTTTCTGTTATGTTGTTATCCTTACCGAGCATCTGAGCTCACCCATTTTCTATGTTTTATTTTTCCTAGGATGTGAAGAAGTATATCATGACTGACCTATAGGGATATGATAAGGGATATGAGTGTGTTCAAAGAATACGAAATGTTTCTTTTTCATTTCTTAATGTAATTTAAAACTTATGTATATATCTAGTACTTCTGAGGCTATTAAACTGATCGGTATTTCGGGCCATGATCTCTTGTGATTATGCCAATGTTATGTAATAATGCTCCGACCCTGGGTAACTAGTGTCGGGGAATTATAGCCTATAGCTGACACAAGGGTCCAAGAGGGCCAGACAGTCCATGGGACAAATCCAGGACATGAAAGCAGTGGTGAGGAGCACCTAGGTTGAGAAATTTAGACAAAGGAAGGGATGTTATATACATGCGGCGGTCATGGACATATGGATAGATATTGTCTGACCAACCATACGAATGACCAGAAGATGGTTGAGGGACCACTGAGGCAGTGGTGGAGGTAGGAACAGGGAGGTCCTCTATGCAATAGATGTGTCAAAGGGGTGAGACAAGTGATAGTAGGTGGACAGAGGTTTAAGGCACCACCACCACCACCCCCAGGTTGTCCACCTCGAGCTCAGGGAGCTGATGGATAGGGGTGAGGCCTCCTCTAGGTTATGGAGGCTTACAATACTGAGACTCCTAGGATGATTAGAGTTATGATATGTTTCTTTTCCACCCTATCTGCAGTTTTGATAGACATGGGTTCTAGTCAATGTTTTCTCTCCATGAGCCTTGTTCGAGACACAAATATTCTAGTGGAACCATTGACTCGATCCCTACACTTAGATAATCCTATAGGAGGAGATTCAAAGATCACCCACTGGTGCTGATAATTCACCCTTACTCTTGGGGGTGATATTTTCGGTTTAGATATCTTGGTGGTAGAATCGAGGCCTTACGACGTCATTTTGGGTATGGACTGGTTATCCATAGTTCATGCTCAGATCGATTGTTTTAGGCGCACAATGCGGTGTGTCTGTGGATTTGGGAGCAGGTTTTACTTTTTCTTTGAAAGGTAAAAACAATAAGCGTAGGATAGAATCACATTTAGGAGGGAAAAAATGATCACAAATCAATTGGATAGCATGAACCTTAGTGAAGTAGATGAGACGATTCCTCAGATTCCTGTAGTGGTGGATGAGTTTGAGGATGTCTTTCGAGAATATGTTCTAAGAATACCTCCTCACAGAGAGGTAGACTTCTACATTGAACTATACCCTAGGATGACACCGATATCTATACCAGCATATCGGATGGCTCCTGCCAAGCTTCATGAATTGAGGGTATAGTTGGAGGATTTATAGAGGAAGGGGATTCGTGAGACCCAGTGTTTCACCTTGGGTAGCCCCAGTTTTATTTTCCAAGATGAAATATGGGAGCTTAAGGTTATGTGTGGACTTCCGGTGCCTAAATTAGGTGACCGTGAAGAATAATTATCCACTGCTGAGGATTGATGACCTCTTCTATTATCTGAAGGGAGTGAGATGGTTCTCGAAGTTAGACCTCGGATCAGGCTATCACCATCTTCGGGTGCGGGATGAGGACATTCCGAAGATAACTTTTAGATGTCTCTATGACCACTATGAGTATTTAGTGATTCCATTTGGCATGATTAATTCCCCAGAAAAGTTCATGGGACTCATGAACATGATATTCAATCCTTACCTAGACCAATTTGTAGTGGTATTTATTGATGACATCTTGGTGTACTCAACATTCGAGGAAGAGAACGTGATACACTTAAGGATGGTCCTAGAATTACTCTGAGAGAACTAGATTTTTAGGAAGCTCTCGAAGTGTCAGTTCTGGATACGAGAGGTCCACTTTCTAGGACACATCATTTCAGAGTCTAGAGTTATAGAATATCCAACGAATATATAGGCAATTTTTTCTTGGGAGCCACCTAAGAAAGTTACCGAGGTTCAGAGTTTCCTTGGGTTTGATGGGTACTATCAGATGTTTGTGCTAGAATTTTCCAGAATAGTAGTATCCATGAAAACCTAGACATGAAAGGGGAAACCTTTTGTTTGGATGGAGAAGTTCCAGAAGAGATTTCGACACCTGAGATAGAGTTTGAAGAGTGATCCCATCCTGAGATTTCTAGAGGAGGGTATTGAGTATGTGGTGTTCTACAATTAATTAGGAATCAGGTTTGGTTGTGTCCTGATGGAGGGGAAAGTGGTGATTTCTTACTTTTCATGGAATTTGAGACCACATGAGAGAGCTACATGAGCCACGATATGGAGTTGGTTGTAGTAGTCTTCGCATTGAAGATGTAGCGACACTAACTTATGGGCGATCAGTTTATCGTTTACTCAGAACAGAGAATCTTAGGTATATCTTTTTTCAGAAGGATATGAACTTGAGATAGCATCATTGGCTTGAGTTCTTGTAGGAATATGACTTAGAGATATTCTATACTCCTAGGAAGGGGAACATGGTGGCAGATTCTCTCAGTTGGATATCAAGTTCACAACTACTAAATGAGGCCTTAGAGAAGTTGGCCTTGCTTCAAATTTCCTTTGTGAATGGAGATGAAACAGATTATCTCTAATCAATAGTGGTTACCCCTCCACTCTTACAACATGTGAAGGAGGCACAAATCAAAGATATCAGCTGCGAGACTACATGTGCTCATATGTCCACAGGGTATGCCCCTGATGGATATTCGAAAGGTGGGGAGAACGTCATCCTTTTCAAAGGATGTACATTTTTATCGACGACGTTATGAGAGGAGGTGTTGAGGGAGTTCTATACATCCCATTTGGAGGTACATATATGTGTGAAAAAGATATACTAGGACCTATGATTTCAGTTTTGGTGGCTGTGGATGAAGAAGGTAGTGTAAAAGTTTGTCTCTAGATGGCTCCCTTGTCAGTAAGTGAACACTGAGCACTAGGTTCTAGTGGGTTTGACTCAACCTCTTTAGGTGCCAGAGTGGAAGTGATATTGAATATCAATATAATTTTTGATGGATCTACCACATACATCCATAAGAAATGATACCATATGGGTGATGATTGACTGACTCACCAAGTCGGCCCACTTCCTAATAATTCTGGAACAAGGTTCAGTAGAGATATTGAGACACCTCTATGTACAGGATATAGTTCAACTCCATGGGGTCCCATCAATGATTGTCTCAGATCATGATGCTTGTTTCAAATCCCATTTTTGGAAAGGATTTCATGAGGAATTTGGGACTCAACTGCACTTCAGAATAGCTTTTCACCCACAGATAGACAGTTAGATAGAGCAGACCATTCAGGTCCTAGAGGACATGATACATGATTGCATCCTCAATTTTGGTCGTAATTGGGAGGATCAACTAAACTTGGTGGATTTTGAATAAAATAGTGGATACCACTCCACCATCGATATGGTAATGTTTGAGCCATTGTATGGGTGACCCTTCAGGTCACCACTTTGCTGGACTGACCCCGGAGAGTCAACATTCATGGATCCGGAGTTGGTGGAGGCTACTATAAAGATGGTGAAGGTCATCCAGGAGAGGATGAAGACTGCATAGAGCCATCAAAAATGATATAATGATAGGCTATGGAGACCCTAGGTGTTTGAGGAGGGAGGCCATGTGTTCCTTTGGGTCTCTCCTTGATGTGTTATAAAAATATTTGGAAGGGGTGACAAGTTATCTCCAAGGTTCATCAGACCTTTTCTGATGCTGTGTAGAGTGGGTGAGGTGGCATACTGCTTAGATCTACTTACACAGTTTGAGAGAGTGCATGAAATCTCTCATGCATCCTAGCTAAGAAAATACATACATGACCCTTCACATGTCATTGACTAGGGTGAAAAAGATGTTGACGACGAGGCGACTTTTGTGGAGTTCCCAGTGGAGATTGAGGATTGACAAGAGAGGACCCTATGTGGGTGATTGATTTCCCTAGTGCATGTTTGATGGAAGCACAAGAATCTCTAGGAGAGAACATGGGATTGGGAGGCTCAAATTCGTGCTTAGTATCCCTATTTTTCTATTTAGCTATTGTTTTAGCTTTCGGGGACGTATAGCCCTAAGGTTGGCAGAATGTAATGTCTCATATTTTCCATGTATTTTTTTTTGAAAATTATATGGGATTATTTCAAGACCAGGCACTGAGATGACATGTGATTCTGAGGCCTGGGGTGCTCAGAATAAATGTTCAAACTATTTTTAAGTTTATTAAAAATAACACGCATGTGCAGTTTAAGTTATATCTAAACGAGTGCCCGAATCAGAAATCCGAGAGCACCGTTGAGCTTAGAACAACGAGTTTACACTAGGTGGGTCCTAACATCGACCGACACGGGTCAGGTTCTAAAGTTAATTTATGGATGTTTTAAGAGAAAAATAAAATATACTAAAAAATTTATTTTATTTTATTTCTTAAACGTTAAACAGTGACTCAACAACACCATGATGGGGCGACTTAGCAATGCTGTAATGCTGAAACGTTTTTAAAATGATTAAATTAATTAACTTGTTTCCTCCATTAATCAAAGATAGGTACCAGTGTTAGAATTGGTAACACTGGAGAATTCATCCCTCGAGCCCTAAAGTTTCCATGAGGCAAAGAGAAGGAAGATCTCCCTCCGGTGACGACGAATGACAAACACCAACGAATGACAGATCAAGGATGTTCATGGAAGGATCACCTTCAAAGAAGAATTATCTCCTCCGAACAATCCTCTTTCTAGGTAGGGGTTTATTTTTTTTGTGATTCCTTTCCCTATTTGTTTCTTCTCTGGAAATGGGGATGACCTTGTTTGTTTAAGTTTCGAACATTCCAATCGGTTTCTAACGGGTTTATTCGTAGAACCAGAAACATCCAATGATTCTTTATCCATTTAGACATACTTTCCAAGGGTAGGTGCTCATTTGTTGTGGACCGATGAGGCTTAAGAATTTGCATTGGTCGATAGGATGGGAGGTCAGACTCATCACACCTTTTTGGGGAGAATTATTATTTACTTCGGGACTCTCTTTATAAATTTGAGTTATGTTCATGAATCCTTATAAAATTACCAAGTATGAAAATGTTATTTTCTTTAGATCTAACAATAAATGATTGATATGTATGAGATTTATAGAATCTTTTATATGTATTTGAGGTTCTTCATCGATAGAGAATCATCTGTATTTGTTAGAGATTCTTAGTCAATGGTATCCTTCAACACATTATATAGAAATCTCTTGGTCATTATGATAACCATACTGGTTTTAAAGCCACTCAGTGGGGCACTTGAAGTTTATTGTCATTCAGAAGGAAATGAATTATTTCAGAGTTGGGATCATACCCACAGATGGGATACCTATGTATCCTTGTTTAGAAAAGGAATCAGAACCCACATAGTTCGAGTGAAGAAATATGGATTTTATGCATGATTGATGGCCCAAAGAAAGATTTCATAATTACTTTTACACTCTAAGCTCATGTGAGTCATGATCGGTGTGAGAAACAAGAGGTAACTGCAACCTTAACGATGCATAGTTTAATGTCATGTAAGACATAAGGGACAAGACACAGTTTAACGTCATGTTGGACGAAGAAGGGACTGTGTAGTTTAAAGTCTTGCAGTAAGGACTTAGGGGGGGACTATGTAGTTTAATGTCATGCAATAAGGAAAAAAGAAGGGATTCATAGTTTAACGTCATATATCAAGGACGAATGATGCACAGTTTAGCGTCATGTAGCTAGGAAAACACATTTTAATGTCATGTTGGATGAAAGGGTGCTGTACAGTTTAGCTTCATGTAGCTAGGATGTATTAGATAATTTTTCACAGTTTAATGTCATGTGGGATGAAGATGTGCATAGTTTAACGTCGTATAGCTAGGACGATGGTTATACAGTTTAACATCTTGCGGAACATATTATATTTGTGTTACACAAAATAATTCTTCAAAAATATTACATTGGTTGGAGTTGTGATGAGTTCTCCATCCATTGAGATTAAAGAATAAGCTCCATTGGAGTAGACCTTATGTATTGAGTAAGGTCCTTCCCACTTTGGATCAAACATTGGAGGATTCTTTCCTTATAACATTGGAGTTCTGAGAACCAATACCAATTCTCCTTGAATGAATGAATGAAGACAAACTTTTTTGTTGAAAGCTTGTGCTATTCGATTCTGATAGACTTCCAAGTGGTGTAGGGTGCACAATATTTTTTCATTTAATAATTCCAATTCATCCAATCTCTTTTGAGATTGTTCATATGTAGATGACTGATCACAAATGGCTACTCTGAGCTAAGTTAATTGAACCTCAATGGTCAAGACTACTTCCATTCCATATACCAATGAATATGGAGTTGACTGCGTAGTAGTGCGGGTGGTGGTCTGATTAGCCTATAAAGCATGAAATAGTTTATCAGGACATGATTTCTTATATCTATTCACCATATTTTGCAGTATATTTGAAAGTGTCTTACTGAAGGCTTCTATTTGGCTATTGGACGGTGCATGATACCAAGAAGAATGGTTGGATTTGATGTTGTATTCTTGATAAAACTTCCTTACCTTGGATGAACAGAAGTTGGTGCCATTGTCCGTTAATATGGTATAAGGGACACCAAATCTGGTAATGATGTTAGACTTGATGAAGCTAACAATGATTTTAGAACTAACTTCTTTGGGATGTATTGCCTCTGCCCATTTGGAAAAGAAATTAGTAGCAGTAAGAATATATTTAAACTGCTTGGATGTAGTTGAAGGGTAAGGTCCTACTATTTCCATTCCCCATGTGGAAAATGGACAAGAGTATTTAGCTGTATGAAGAAACTCTGGGGGTTGATGAATGAAGTTGGAACATACTTGGAAAGAATGAAACTTCTTAGTGAAATCAATACAATCTTGTATCATTGAAGGCCAAAAGTATCCAAGACTTTGAATTTGATCACACAGTCTATGTCTAGACTAGTGGGAACCACAGACTTGTGCATGTACTTCTTTCATGACAACCATTATCTCTTCACCATCAATGCATCTGAAGAGAATTCCATCAAAACCACTTTTGTAGATAATTTTTTCTATGTGATCAGGGCTATCATAAAGAGTAAAATTGACCACATGTCGCTGGACTTGTTCTTTCCCAGCTCTATCAGGTAGGAGTGTTCCATTTTGAAGGTATTCCCAGATAGGTGTCATCCATCCTATAGTATGACCATATGGTTCAGAAATGGGACTAATTTCATTGATTTCCTATCTTCTGATTTGAACATAATGAGAAATTGTACGATGGTGGGAAATACTGATGATTGTTTCATCCTGATTTGAACTGCCAGAGCTGTGGCTTTATTAGCCAGTGCATCAGCTTGAGCATTTTGTGATCGTGGGATATAAGGAAATGTCGATTCCAAAGGAAATTCCTCCACTAACTCTCTGACGTAATCATACAAAGGTATTAACTCTTATTTTCTGATTGCATAATCCCCATTGACTTTTTTGATTACCAGGTATGAATCACCTTTCACCTTTAAGTGATTCACTTGTGACGGAAGCGCCAAATCTAATCCTGCGATGAGAGCTTAATATTTTGTTTCATTGTTTGTACCGTCTTCCCAAAATAAGAAGGAATAGGGTAGCACTGTCTTTTTTGAAGAAATGAGCACAATTACTAAGCCAACTTTTTTGAATTTAGGATCTTCCATTTTCTTCCCTGTTGGACTTCCAGAAGCACCATCAAAGTACATTTCCCAAGTTTTAAGATTATATTGAATAAAGAATAATTCTTCATCCGGGAGTTCAATATCTAAAGATATATCTTCTACTGAAGGGTGTTCAACAAGTAAATCAGCTAGAGCTTGGACCTTTATTGCCTTTTGTGACACTACTGGATATCAAATTACTGTAAAATAACTTCCCACCTTGCCCGACGTCCTGTAAGCATTGGACGACTAAGGATGAATTTAAGTGGGTTATTGTGAGATACCAATTGAACCTAATGATGTTGCAGGTAGTGTCTCAATTTCTGAACTGCAAAGATTAATGCTAGGAAGCACTTTTCAAAACTTGAATATTAGGTTTCTTCTTCAAGAATAGTCCGACTGAGAGAGTAAAGGCTGTTTTCATTCCCAGCATCATTCTTCTGAGCAAGGAAGGCACCCAATGATCGCTCTAAAGCTATCACATAAATAATAAGTGGTCTTCCTTCAACAGGTGGCATTAATACCGGTGGAATCAGGAGATATTTCTTTATAATATTGAATGCCTCTTGAAATTCTTCAGTCCACTGGTAAGTGACTCACTTCTTCATCAATTTGGTTAAGGGTAAAATTTTACCTGCCAGATTGGAGATGAAACGCTGAATATAGACCAAGTGTCATTGAAGTCCTCTCAATTATTTTAAATTTCGAGGAGGTGACATACCAAGGATTGAATTTGTCTTCTCAGGATCGACTTTGATACCACGATGGTGTATAAAAAAGTTGATAAATTTTCTTGAGGTTACCCCAAAAGCACATTTTAAGTGGTTCATCTTCAAATTGTGTTGTCGAATTTTGTGGAATATGATTTCCAAATCAGCCAAGTGATTAAAACATTGTCTGGATTTAACCACTAGATCGTCCACATAACATTCAACAAACTTCCCTAAAAAGGGTTTGAAGATATGGTGCATGGCACGTTGATATGTTGCGCCTGCATTCTTCAGGACAAAGGGCATTACCTGATAGCAAAACACACCCTGAGGGGATATGAAGGCTGTATACTCTTCATCTTATGGAGCCATTCAGATTATATTATACCCAGAATATCCATCCATAAAGGAAAGTGCTTCATAGCCAGCTGTTGCATCAATTAAGAGTTCTGTGATCGGAACAGGAAAATCATCCTAGGGACAATGCCGATTAAGATCTCTGAAATCAATAAAAACTCTAATTTGTCCATTCTTCTTTTTCACAGGGACAATATTAGCCAACCATGTGGGATATTGAACTTCTCTGATGAAGTTAGCTTTGATAAGCTTATCCACTTCATCTTCAATTTTGGAAGAATAAGTTGGGTGTGTTCTTCTCACGACTTGCTTAAATCCTCAATGTTCTTCTGGAAAACCCAAACGATGAGTAGCAACATTAGGATCAAGCTCTGGAATTTCTGTATAGTTCCAAGCAAATATATCTTGATTTTTCTTTAAAAATGAAATATACATTTCTTTCTCTTCAAGAGTAATGGTCGTGCTAATTAAAGTGGGGCATGGATCTTCTTTTGTACCCATATTTATTTCTCTGAGTTCATCCACAGTGGTATAGATACCCTCTTCAAATGCTGGAGGAGCATCTCTAAGATCTTTCTCTTCTTCTTCAAAATATGTTATTTCTTCTGTTTCTACTTGCATAGTAGATGATGAAGCAGGATTTCCATGATCAGGAGAGATGTTAAAATTTGAACATCTTGAAGTAGAGGCTACCATTTCTAACCATATTGATGATGAAGGGTCTTACTTGGGTAATAAAGAGGAGATGATGGATTGAGAATCGATATCGTCATTCATCTCTAACATTGCTATAACTTCTTATGTCCTGGTTGATGAAGTATAGAATTGTTGGATTTCAGCGGATGAAATGAAGACATCTCCATTTGATCTTTCATTATTTCTTGGTGAATCACCAATTTCTCCCATGATGTCTGGCTTTATTGCAGTAATTGACATTATGGAAGTTTCCATAAGAGTATTTGGATTTGGGTCTACCCTATCGATTTGACTGATAGACAACACATAATCTGTACTCACATGTATGAATGGGTTTACTGTAATATTTTCCAAACCATATGAAGCATTAATTTTAGTAACCTCCTTTGTCGTAGATACCTTCTTTCCTTCCATGTGATAGAATTCTGCCTCAATGTATTGAGATTCACATGTTTTTAATGGGGGTTTATCACCATACAATTCCCCGATTTGACCATTGAAACAATATTTGAGACATTTATGGTATGAAAAAGGTATAGATGCATGTTGATGTAGCCAAGGTCTTCAAAGAAAAATGTTAAAGGCTGTGTCATGATGAAAAACCATAAAATCTGAATTGGATACAAGGTCTCCAAACTGAGTTCTGAGTGTGATCTCACCCAAAGGTTCTTGTTCATTTTTATCATATCCTTGCAACATCAAAGTAGAAGGAGATAAATCAGATTCGGTGAGGCCCAATCGACGAAGTGTATGAATAGGGATGAGGCTGACTCCTAAACCATTATCAATGAAAGAACTTTGGATGTCTACATCATTGACCTTTCTAGATAAATACAAAGGTATAATATGTCCATGCACAACATAACTTTCATCTTCATTTGTAAAAGATATCACTGCATGAAATTATGCAAGATCATTTTCTACATGATAGACTTCAGCCGCAACAATTTTGGTTTCAAATTCCCGAGGACTTGAAAAAGCCTCAATAAGTGCCTCCTGAAGATCCTTTGATAGATTCAAGGCATCCATAATTGATAACTTGGCCAGTACTTGGGCCAAATGTTTTAAGACATCATACTTTTGGTCCAAAGGTCTGTGTTTACCAACATGAACATATGGTTTCGCAAGTGCCTTAGAAGTTGATGCTTTGGAAGTAGATGCATCTTGTATCGGGGTAGGAGTTGGAAATACTCCTAGCTTTGAAATATTAGACCGACTAGGTCTACTTAATTTTTGAGAAGAAGAAGGTGTAACCTCCAACCGATCTTCTAAAATAACTGTGCCAGGACTGAATCTACCATGTGTGGAAGAACTTTCTTGTTCTTGTTGAGCCTGCTGAAGGGCTCTGCTATGAGTTTCTGCTGCATAAACGTTTCTAGTAGGGGTAGGATTGAAATAGTGGCTTCTAGAAATCCCACGTATTCCTATATATCCTAGACCTCTGGAACTCCCTCCAATTACTCTATTTGATATAGGGGATTCATGCTCATCGAGATCGAAACTATGATTGGAATAAGGATCTATTAAGTGAATCATGTTAACAGAACCAAAGATAAACTCTTCATCTGACGAAGACTCTGGCTGATTATCCAGTTTAGGCTATGCCGTTTGGTGGGGCAGTGCCTGTGGCTTTGATGTAGATGGCATAAAATCTTCTAGAGTCAAAGAAAAATTGGGCTTTGACATGATCTCATATTCTTCTGACTACTAGTTTTTCTTTGAATTATGCCACTTCTTTGAGGATTTTTCTTTTGATGAAGGGGGTTTTGCTGCTGGAATTCATAGCAGAAGACACAATTGGTTTCTTCAATTGTGTTCATAAAATGGAACGAGTTCAGTTGATCATTTTCCTGACCATCCAATCATCATATTTCTATGCATTTTTGTTTTTGACTTCTTTCCACTCACCTTCTTTCTCTGGATCTGTAGCAGTAACACATGCTACCTGGGCTGAAGAACCTTTCAGTTTTAGCTATCCCGAGTCCACCATATTTTTCATAAGGTCTTTTAAGACAAAACAATCCTGAATGGGATTCCCCAACATCGGATGAAATGGGCAATAGTTGGGATGGTCTTCATCTCCTTCCTTTTTCGGCCTTTTAGGCCTTGGAAATTGAACCAAATTATTTTCTAGAGTTGAAATGAAGTAACCAGGAACTTGTTCATTTAGGAAAGAATAAAATTTGATCTTTAACTCCTAAAATTGTTTCCGTCTTTGATCTATTTGATCATCTTGAAGAAACGGCCTCTGTTGTTGATGCTCAGAAGGTGGATCCCTTCAATAAGATGAAGGTTTTGAAGTATAAGTAGGTACAAGTGCTTGTTTAAGTGTGACTGTATCAGTCTCTACTTTACCCATTCTCCTTCCTAGAACTGATGGAATTACACGAGTTTTATCCTTAGTATTTGTAATAGAATCTTCAATCTGTTGACCAATTTAAGTAAGGTCTCAAAACCCTATTGTGTATTTCACAGGGATCAACGATGTGCATAATTCATCATAAAAATTTTCCACACAGATTGGAAACAATTCTTCTTGAGGGAGTGATAAGATTAAGGAATATGTTAATCCCTTCCAGCGAGCAATGAAATCAGAAAATCTTTTATTATCCCTTTTCTTACAATTTGTAAGATAAAAAACTGTTGTCTTTGGCTACGTTGAGCTGAATTGAAGAAGGAATCGTTGATAGAGATCTTCCCACCCAGTAATTGACTGGTATTGCAAGCTTGTATACCAGACAAAGGCAGACCCTTGTAATGACTGTACAAATCACCCAAGCTTAACTGCTTCTTGTTATTGAGGATTTCCCATCATAGGATCAAAATGAGAAACAAAATGTGTTAAGTGTTGTTCTGGGTATCCCGAACCATTAAAAATTGGGAATGTGGTACTTGAAAAATTTGATGGGGGAGGAATTGCATCAACAAATTCAGGATAAGCTCTATTTTCTGGTTGAATTTGTGAACTCTTTCCCTCCATAGCTTCCAAATGAACTATTAATTACTAAATGGTAGTCATTAACTTTTGAGAAACATCTAGTTGAGCTTGGGCCTGAGCAGATGCAATAGCTGGAGCTTGGACAGGTGTGGTGACTGGTACTATAACTGATGGTAGCACCACTGATTGTTGTTGCAAATGACCCATAGGATTAGACCTATGAGGGTGTAATGGTAAAGGAGGATATTCTTGATCCATCTCAGTAGCTGCAACAAATCCCCTTGACTGACTGACACCAACACTCTTATGAGGAAGACTACCTTGAAGTAGTTTTTCATTCAACCTCCTTAATTCCTTCATTTCTTCCTCTTGTTGTGTGAACCTTTTCTCTAGTGAGAGTGATTGTCCTTCTCCCGAGGAAGGGTGGGATGTAACCTGATTCTTTCCTTTACCCTTATTGGATGCATTTTAGAGAGGGGGGAGTTGGTTATTTGAAGGAATACCTAGATTCTGGGTAAGCCTTTAATTTCGTGTATACACACCTTCTTCATTTACCTCTGTGTGTACAACCACTTGACTAGGAACTTCTTCATCTAATCCCTCTAAGTGAGCTTCATGTTCTGGAGGATCAGAAACAATGGAATTGATGACATTTATTTATTCATAACGCATTGCATATCTTCTATCGGTATTTATGTGATACTGTCTTCTCCCATGTCTTTGATGAGACATTTCCTTTTGTTGAGTTGACCCCTTAGGAACTTCTTGATGAACCAAAATTTGGATGGAATCTCCTGATAATTTGGCTCTTTGTTCCTCTTGTGGATTATTCCCTAATCGATAAAAGACTGACTTTCACTGAGGAAGAGATTAAGGATTTGAAAAAGTCCCCAGTCCAGTGGACTGGGGCTATTTCTGCTGTTCCTGCTCAACTCCTCGAATCCTATTTGTTGATTCCGAGGGTTTGGTTAAAATAGTCCCTAGTTTGGAAAGCTGGGGTGGTTCTTGAGCTGCTAAATCTGAGACTTTATTAAAATATCTCCTGATCTTGCAGACTTTAGTTCTATAAATTGGCTGGATGCATCAACCTACATCCACTCAAATCACCTGGCTCAAATGACCCCTGGATGATTTTTGACACTTCTATCACCTGATGATGTGCTCGCTCTAAACGAGAAGCTTGTTCGATATTCTCATTGGCATGATGCAAGAGTAATTCGACAACTTGTTCTTTGTATGCCTAACTTTGGGAAGAACTAGTTGAGGCCTATTTCTGAGAAAGCCTTTGATTACAAACAAAACCAATTGGTTGTGGCCGACCATGGGCAATAACATTGCATTAGACCATTTTTGGTGGGCTTTTTTGACTGGAGAGTACAGTGAAATGCAGTGCTCCATGAACACCCCATCCCCTGATATGAATACCCGATGAGGCATTGGCAATTAACTGGTGCAATATTTTTAGTGTGCCAAGGCATGAACACTGAAGGGCTCTCTGCTTCTTTTCAACCTTTGGATATCGAGAAATTGAGAGAGATTCCAAATCAATTTGGCATTGTAACCCTTCTATTAGCTTGACATGATTTTCATATTCATCATAAGAAAATATTTTCTTTTTCAATTGACAAAGAGTTTTCCACATATTGAGACGAATATCGTGAATACAATCTTCCGTCAACATTTCTGGGATATCATACTGAGAGTCAGCCAAAGGCCAAAACATGACTAGTACTTCACCTTTCGCTAGTTGTTTTCTCATATTCAGCATTTCCTCCTTATCATTCGATGAAGATTCTTCTACCTGATTAGACCAAAGCTGGTGATTCTTTGTTGTTTTATCAGATTCAACAATATTGGTAGAGAATTAATTAATCAAACTAGAATATGAATGACCTAGGGGTGGTTCAGAGAATGACCTACACCCCAGGATATCTTCTAATTGAGAAAGTATTTCACCTGCTAGTGGTAAAGCATCCGACATGACTGGATTCACATTTTACAGTGCCTCAAGATAAGTGGGATTTCTCATTACTACATTATCCTTTGAAGAATTTTCCAAACAATGAAAATTAATACTATAGAGAGGACTTTAGCAGCTAAATTCATCATCATGGGGATGACCACGATGGTGGGTTACAGCAAAAGATGAAACCTTTTTCTCCTTGATCTTCTGGCCACGCAGAGGGTTCTCATGGCTCTCATATGAAGATGATACTTCGAGATCAACTGAACTGTCATGAAGCAAGACTTCATGAGGATGTGTCTGATAAAGACCTTCAGAATTATTGTTCCCACTATTGGGAAATGAAAGAGAAGAATCTTGAGCTCCTACTAATAATCGTCTGAGGGATTCAAGAACTCCAGCATCAAACAAGGCCTTATTATAGAATAGACCTTGATTTCTTGATTGTGCTAAATGAGTCTTCTTCTTAGACGCCTTCTTACTCATTTTGGGAACCCCTTGTTGACAAAAGTGGTTATTATGGGTATGTGTTTGTGCCTGCTCAGGAGAAATAGTCAGGTTAGGCTGATTATCTCCATTAAAATCAGGTGTATGTGCCTGACTTGATTATCCGTATGACATGGGGGAGTATGCCCCACAACCCTATTGGACTATAAAAGAGGTGTGTATCTGTTCCGGAGTGATATGTTGATGAGTCACTCCACTGGTAGGGACATATTTGTATTTCTTTCCTTGTGATGCTGCTGAAGCTGTTATAATATTCTGACAAGCATCTAGAATATGAGTAGGGATTTGCTTCTGCTCTTTCACCATTGTCAAAATGTGCTTGGTGACTTCATCTGCTAGAAGAGGAATATACATCCATTCCGTTCTTGGATTAGGTATGTATTCCTGCTCCTTTCCTTCTTTTCTTGTCAGTGAATTTTGACAGTACTCATGTGTGGGGGCAGAGAGTTGAATCTGCTCCAAATTTGTCGTCAGAGCTTTCCGACTGACTTCTCTGGATGCTACCAAACGAGACTGTTGGTAGGCTTGATGAACATTGGAAGGTTTATGTGCCTACTATGTATTCTTCATCATGTAGGGTTGACGAATTTCCTTCAATACTGGAAGAAAAGACTATTGGCATAATTGTTGATTGCAAACAAGTGTATGTCCCTGCTTATCAGTTTCCACCACATTAGATTGGCGATCTTCTTTGGTTATAGTCAGAAGAGCCTGATGACTAGCTGATGAGTTATAAATAGGTGTATATTCCTATCTATAATACTCCACCCAAATTTCCTAGCATTATTGGCGTGTTACTTCCATACGAGTCTGCTGGGCAGTAACATCAGGGCGGACGGGTGTATATGCCCACTCGTTTCTTGCCATCAAGTTGGCTTGATGGACTTCTTAGGAGGGGGAAGAAGTAAGAACATGCTCCCTATTGCCAGATTTCGCCTCTGGCGGTTCGTCTTGCATGATCGGGTCTAAGGAACCTGAGCCGAACCCCTAATGGCGGTACCCTCATCATGCTGAGGGTGCACTGCCACACGAGTCTGGCAGCGATTGTTGATGGGAGCCCTCTGGAAGGACTCCTATATCCTTGAATTAAGGGCTTGAGTGACCTTCTCATTCACCTCCCCATAATATTGGAGGGACTGGTGATTGCCTTACAGGGATAACGACCCGAAACAGTTGGATATGATGGTTGGCACCACCTGCTTCTTGATCACTGGTCGTCGCTGTCTGGACAACCAGGGTGAATTATTGATTTAGAGGGCTTGTCGAGTGACCTTCAGAGTCAGAATAGTACTGTGTTGATGATATTCTTTAACCAGTGCATTTGAGATCCAGCGTTGAAGACACTGAGTAGGTGATGTCGTCCTTGGAGCGGATGAGGATCCAACAGGAGTAGCGACAGATGCATTCACAGGTGTGAACTTTAGAGAATCCGTTTTTGTAATGCAGATAGATCTTGGAAATGAGTACCTATTTGTTATAACAGGCATAATCAAGAAAATTTCAGCCACTACATTTTTTGGATGAGAACATATGTTATTGACTGTTTTTTTGGCCCTCACATTGAGTTAAATAGGGGCCTAACCAATAAGTAAAACATCATTTTAACTTGATTAAGGATTCACGTTGGGTTCACCATTTTTGTTTCTTCTTTGTAAATGGGGATGACCTTGTTTGTTTAAGGTTCAAACATTCCAATCGGGTTTTAATGGGTTTATTCATAGAACCAGAAACATCCAATGATTCTATATCCATTTGGACCTAATTTCCAAAGGTAGGTGCTCATTAGATGTGGACCGATGAGGCTTAAGAATTTGCATTGGTCAGAGGATGGGAGGTCAGACTCATCACACCTTTTTGGGGGGAATTATTTTCTACTCCGAGACTCTCTTTATAGATTTGAGTTATGTTCATAAATCCTTATTAAATTACCAAGTATGAAAATGATCTTTTTTTAGATCTCACAATCAATGATTGATATGTATGAGAGTTAGAGAATCTTTTATATGTATTTTAGGTTCTTCATCAATAGAGAATCATCTGTATTTGTTATAGATTCTTAGTCAATGGTATCCTTCAACACATTATATAGATATCTCTTGGTCATTATGATAACCATACTGGTTTTAAATCCACTCAGTGGGGCACTTGAAGTTTATTGTTGTTCAGAAGGACATGGATTATTTCAGAGTTGGGATCGTACCCACAGATGGGATACCTAGGTATCCTTGTTTAGAAAAGGAATCAAAACCCATGTAGTTATAGTGAAGAAATATAGAGTTTATGCATGATTGATGGCCCAAATAAAGATGTCAAAATTACTTTTACACTCTAAGCTCACGTGAGTCATGATCGGTGTGAGAAACAAGAGGTATCAGTAAAACCTGACGATTGTGCCACGAAAGATGAAATCATAAGAAATAATGTGGGGATTATGTATGTATAACAGCCCAAGATAGATGAGTATTTGGATTTACTTCAAGGAAGAAACCCAGGAACAAGGTCCATAAAGGTATATGTTCTTTATGGATATTTTTATACTTAAATTAGGACTTAATCATGAGAAGGATGCCCAAATTAGAGGGAACTTATGATTGGGTTTTATTCCTGAGAAGGAAGCCCATATCAAAAAGAAATTAAGCATGGGGATTAATCCTGAAAAGGAGGCCCAGGTTAGGGGACCTGGACTAGGGATTACTCCTGAAAAGGAGGCCCATGTTAGGGAACTTGGACTGGGGCTTAATCCTAAAAAAAAATCCCAAGTTAGGGAACTTGGGGCTTACTCCTAAGGAGGATTCCCAGGTTAGGGAACTTGGACTGGGGATTACTCCTGAAAAGGAGGCCCATGTTAGGGAACTTGGGGCTTACTCCTAAGGAGGATGCCCAGGTTAGGGAACTTGGACTCGGGCTTACTCCTGAAAAGGAGGCCCAGGTTAGTGAACTTGGGGATTAATCCAAACAAGGATGCTCAGTTTAGGGAAATTGGACTGGGGATTACTCATGAAAAGGAGGCCCAGGTTAGGGAACTTAATGCTTACTCCTAAGGAGGATGCCCAAATTAAAGATTTTCTCACCTTAAATGATGAGGCGAGTGGATGAAATCTCTAACCTTAGTGACATAAAGATATGTAAATCACTAGGTTTTGATTTATTTTCCACATAATTTCTTTCATATAATGAATCCAACAAAGGAACCATGCAAAAATGGATTTGAAGAGGGTTTTGAAGGCTAAACCTTGAATAGGAGAGGTGGATTTGAAGGAAAAAGTTGAATAGGTTGTAGGGGCACCCAAAAAGAGGCATGTGCGCAAGTCTTGTTTGGGCGCACAAGTCCTGGTCGTGAAAGTATACTTGCACGACACATGTGTACTTGGGAGACGGTTAACCCATAAGGTAATACTTGGGCGAGGCTTGGCTCAAGCCCTTAGTATTATCCCTAGATGCTTCCAAAAGGGTGGAACACAAGTTTTGTTGAAGGGATAAGGTGGCGCAGAAGTGTCTTCATTTCTCTTAAGGGTTAGACACTTTGGCGTGCAAGTGTTGACAAATTTCAACACTTAGGTCGTGTTCCCCATCTTTAGATCTTCCATTATATGTAAGAAATTACCTTATAAATGTTCAGAATACTTCAAGTAGAGACTAGGGTGCCAAGAGCTTAAATCTGACTTTTGGAATGTTTCCTCTCTGAAATGGGGGGCCCACAGGGGGTATTTATAGGCCATTGAGGACTTTGGGTGAAAAAAGAATAGGGCATGCAAGTCACTTACGTGACCCATATGTGGCCCACAATTAGACTTGCACGACCATGATGAAACTTGCACGACCCATTCTTAAAGAATTCCTTGTTCATGCCTTTGTCAATTTTTGATGTTTCTTCAAAGGATGAATCTCTTTGTGCTTAAGGTATCCCCTTTTTCATTCGTTAGACTCTGTGATGGAAAGGAGTATCAACGCCGTTATTGATTCTAATGACGAACATGGACTAACCTACGAATAGGTTGATCTACATTTCGTTTGTTCTTACATGATGAATAAACTGCAAGATTAAAAGGGGATAGACTGATAATTATTTCTTCTTCGTAATCCTGCTAACATGAACGAACCAAGGATGACATGAACAAGGAAAAGGTCCGTTCTAATGGTGTTATTATGTTATTTCTCTTCCCCGTTCTTGATTTCTTCACCAAATGATCCCTATGGTCGCGTTTGGATTTTCCGGGACGTTCCAAACATGATCTGACCCTTGAAGTGACTACAAGACGAACTTGAGCCCAAAGTAGTAAAGATGGTGACTCAAGGATCGTGAAGGTATTCTAGGTTTGAAAAAATGGTCCACCATGATGATGGTGGTGATCCATAAAAGAGGTGACACCAATTCTATGACTGACAGTGGAGGATCCCATGACATAGTGTCCGTGGGTGGCAGACAGGGCCGCTGGATCGACGGTTAGTGGTGGGCTTCGATCAGACACGACATGAGGCTGCGTCACATGGTGAAGGGACACAAACAAATGGGACCGTAGTGGGACCTTGTGAAAACTTCCATAGGGTGGATCACACGGTGACTGAACACATTGAATGTGGAAGTCCACTGCATTGACCAGGAGGGGATGCAGAACATGCTGCATCCCGGGTAGACGAACCGACCAGATTGAGAGGACCGGGCAGGAGCCGATGGGCCGGGTCGACCCGGAAGGTCAGGTCGGGCCCTACAGGTTGGTCATGCCCAATGGGTCAGGTAAGATCCGCACAATTCAGGTTGGACCCATGCAGGTCAGGTGAGGCGGACCTCAAGTCGGGTTAGGTCGGGTCAGTCTGATCGGGTCAGACCAAACCCGGACCCAACCGACCCCTTTTTACTTCAATGCCCACAACTCTAAAAAGTGTGTCTATTTGATGAGAAATTTTCAGCTTTGGTACCCTTACGATGAATTGGTAGTTTTGAGATACTATAAGAGAGTTTTTATAGAGGTCGGAGTACATCCTATTGGCTCGAGGAGTAGGTGCTCCTGGAGTGAGTACGCTAAGGAAGAAATCATGTGACTATATGTGACCTATATGGAGTGTGTCTCCTATAGAGTGTGTCCTGTGCCCATACAGAGTGTGTCTCCTGCTCCCATACAGAGTGTGTCTCTTAAGGAGTGTGTCTCTTGTGCCCATACAAAGTGTGTCTCCTGCACCTATACAGAGTGTATCTCCTGCGCCTATGCGAAGTGTGCCTCCTAAACCTATGTGGAGTGTGTCTACTATGAAGACATGGAGTGCCTATCCTTGGATTTTGATATTCCTGGAATTTCTTAGTATATGTATCCTAGTGTGATATGACTCTAGTTACGCTATTTATTGTACTTCTTAGTGGCTACACTTCGTGTACCTCTTTTGTTGTCTTCCTTGTGTCTTGCTTTGTAGTTTACCTTTGTGGTTTGGGGTCCCTACTGAATATTGTTTTACTCACCCATGTAAGGGGTTCTCCCACACGTGTCATGTCTTATGGATATGATCAATAGATTTGATGAAGTCCTTGGTGGGCCGGAGATTTGGGTACTTCAGGGTGACCTAACAGACGTGGTAGGCTTCAGCGACATTCAGGCAACTTACTGTACCTACCCTTCAGGTAGGGTTTTTTATGGACGAGACCCTGAAGGTTGTACTTTTCTATTTCAGCAGGGATTGTATTCTGGCATGTTTACTTTTTAGTTTGTACTGTTACTCTCAGTGGTTTTCATAGTGGGTTTCATATCTATTTACTCAGTGTTTTTAGTTTTAATACTTTTCTTGGGGATAGGTGCATGTGTGCAGGTTTATAGGGAAATGCCTCCCCTTTGTGGGAAATTCCTACTCGGCACTAGTCACTAGACCCTGGCCTATGGGAGGCAAGCTTGGGGTAGTCATGAAAGAGGATTTGTGGGATGGTTCATGACATTTATTCCTCCAATAAAATCCCATAATATTTTTTGTACCTTAATCATGTAACATTCCCCAAAATTTTAGTGGTATTATTCTGAAATAACATTAATCATTTAATCACCAAATCACTTTTCAATCCTATAGTTATCTATATGATAAAACACATTCTTCCAAATTGTAATAACCCATAATTACCTAAATAGGAAAGATCATACAAACCCTAAAGGTTATAAATAACTTTAAAACATATGTCCACAAAATACACATTCATTATTCCTCAAATGATACTTCATTTTAAACCTAATGGATATATATACATAAACCTAATAAAACATCTCCAAAATATCATTAATTACCTTAAATACCATCTCTTAAAACCTCAAAATGGGTGTTTAATACTTTAAACTTATGATCAAACTTGAACTCATAAACCCATGATGGTACTCACAACTGTTAAGACAGCCTATTATAAAAACATCATAATCTCTGAAGTTATCTAAATATTACGCTGATACCAAATGAAATAGTCTATAATTATTACTAGTGGGAAGAAACATGAAGAGAAGCTAAATATTATGCTAGAAACATTAAGGAGAAAATGTTTTCTAAGTTCAAAAAGTGTGACTTTTGGATGCAACAAGTCACATTCTTGGGGAACATGATCACCAATGAGGGAATTTTCGTGGACCCTTCAATAGAAAAATCAATTTAGGAATAGACCAAACCCACCAGTTCCATGATGATATGTAGTTTCCTTGTCTTAGCTGGGTACTACTAACATTTTTTGATAAATTTCTCATTATTTTCTTGCTCGTTAACTATATTAACACAGAAAGGGGTAAAGTATGTATGAAAATAGGAATTTCAAGAAATATTTAAGGTTCTCAAGAATAGGCTAATCAATAAACTTTTACTCACACTACTAATAAGTGGATAAGGTTTTGTGATATACAAAAATGATTTAAAGAAAATATTTGGTTGTGTACTCATGCAGACTTATAAGGTGATGACCTATGCCTCAAAAAAGTTGAAGATCCGTGATTAGAACTACCCGACTCATGAACTAGAGTTAGAAGCTGTGATATTTTCCTTAAATATTTTGAGTAACTATCTATATCATGAGAAGTGTGACATATATACCAATCATAAGATTATAAATCAAACATTCACATTGATGTAGCTCAAAAAGAGTCAAAGAATATGGTTAAATCTAATCAATGACTATGATTGCTCTATTCAATACCATAAGGGAAAGGAGAACAAGTTAAATGATGTTTTTAGCATAAAATAATCTACTACTCTATCCATGATACAAATTGATAAGGAACCTATCTTCATGGATATAAAAATAATGGATCTTGAAATTATAATGTCTTGCAATACATCATATCTTGCTCAAATGATTACCCAACCATCCATCCAAGATACAATCAAGGTGGCATAAAGGGATGATCTGGAGATACAAAAAAAGGTGAAATAAATAAAGTAAGGGAGGATACATGAGTTCCACATTGATGATAATGGTGTGATTTGGGTAGGAATGAGGCTTTGTGCGCCTTCATCGCATGACATAAAGAAGGATCTATTGGATAATGCATATAGCTCATCTTCTCTATTCATCTTGAAAGTACCAAGATGTACCATTATCTTCGAGAACACTTCTAGTGGGACAAAATGAAAAAGGATATTGAATATTATATCTCATTGTGTTTGGTATATCAGCAAGTTAAATCATCATGAAAAAAGTCCAAATGGATGATGCCACCATTTCCTATACCCACATGGAAATGAGAGAATGTCACTATGGAATTTGTTACTTGTCTGCTGAAGACATCCAAAGGAAAAATGTGATTGGGGTTTTGGTGGATTAGTTAACCAAGACTACTCAATTCATATATATTTAGGAAGATTTATCTCTTTAATAACTTTCCAAGATATATGGGAAGAAAGTGTGGATGCTATATGGGGTTCCACTTTCGATCTTCTTTGATCATGATTCAAGGATCACATATAAATTATGAAAAAGTATTCAAAATGATTTGAGTACTAAATTGAATATCAATAGGGTCTCTCACCCCCAAAATGATTTCCAATCTGAAAGGACTATTCACATTCTCAAGGACATGCAAATAACTTGCTCAATGGAATTAAAAGGTGGATGGGATCAACATCTCCCGTTGGTTGATTTCTCATATAACAAAAACTTCAACTTGAGTATTCAAATGGATCCATATAAAGCTCAGTAAGAGAAGCTATGTAGTACTCCATATTATTGTTACGAAGTTGGTCAATGAAAGCTACTTGGACCTGACCTTGTGTGAGAGATGGCATAGAAGGTTTAATACATCCAACAATATATAAACACTACTCAGATTCGTCAAAAGGGCTATGCTAAACAAAGTTGAAGGGACTTGGATTTTGATGTTGGTGAAAAAAATTTCATTCAAATATCACCATGGAAGAGATTCATGCATTTTGGAAATAAAGGCAATCTTAACCCAATTTATATTATCCCCTTTGAGATCCTTGAAAGCATTGAAGTAGTGGCCTATCTGCTTGCACTTACACCAAGTATGGAACAAGTTTGTGATGTGTTCTATGTATATCTCCAAAGGAAGTACATACCTGACCCCTCACATGTACTAAATCTGGATTTGGTATAACTGGAGAATGACCTCTCATATGAATAACAACTGGTGAAGATCTTGGACTGTAGAGACAAAGTTCTACATAATAATACAACTCACCTTGTCAAAGTGTTATGGAGGAACTATAAGTATGAAGAGGTGACATGGTGAGTAAAATAAATAATGAAACATAAGTAACCTCATTTACTCTCAACCAAGAATATGTGTTGAAATTTTAGGAATGAAATTTCTAAAGGGGGGAACAATGTAATGACCCAGTGTTTATTAGTAATATTTGTTTCCTAAATAAATGTGTGTTATATTATATTATATGATATTATACATATAAAAAATAAAGAGAAACCAACATAAAATTTATTAATAAATATTTTTAAATCAATTATTAATTAAATCAATTAAAATTAAGAACATTATAACTAGACAAAAAATATAAAATAGAAAAGCTAAAATGGGAAAATATGGATCGTCCCAATATACTAGAAACATCTCCCCCACTGCTAACACTATAGAAAAGAAAAAAATATTAGTAAACCAATCAAAATTATAGAAAATGGAAATATATTAACTTTAGAGTAATTGAGATAAATATTGAGTGAAATAATGAAGTGGTATTTATAGGAGGTAAAGTGACCACAAAAATAGTAACATTACCATTAGAATAGTAATATAACTATTTGAATAATAGCATGACCATTAGGAATAGTATTATGACCGTTATAATAGTAATTAATATTTATCATGATTAATTTATGTAAATATAAATATTATAATTCCAAAAAAATAAATATATTGTTTTGAAAAATTAAAGAAATTAAAAGCACATTTTAAATAAACTTTATTTTAAATTATTTCTTAAAAAATCATAATTTTTATATTACAAAAAAATATCTATGATATAAATATATTTTGATACAATTAATATAATTTTTGAAACCATCACATCTAAATATACCAAGAGTGATTTTTTGGTAATTTTCTAAAATACATCAATTTTCTGGTGAGTAGTAAAAATATAGTTTTTCACATAACCAGTGCATGTTAGATTAAATCATTCATGATTTAATAATGAAATAATCCTTTATAAAAATTTAGTTTCATACATTATATATTTTATTTCATAAATGGGTCATTAAAATAAAATAAACTTAATTTCAAACCTAAAAATAACTTTTCAAAACCTAAAGTTAAAAGTGACTCCTTAAAATAACAATTTCTCTTTTTTTCCACATTCATTTTTAATAAAATAATGAATTATAATTATAAAGGGGATTTAAATTCTTAAACCCATTATATTATATTAATATATGATTTATATATTCAAAAACTCACTTTTAAATGTTTTACCTTTGATATAATATTTTATTCTAAAAATACCCCTCTCCTCAAGTATAAATAACCCCTCTCAATACTCTTGGAAAATCAGTCAAACCTCTATTAACAAATACAATAATCTCATAAAATACTCCCTCTAGATACCCTTAAAATACCTAGTGAAATTTTGGATTAAACCAACTCCAAACATCAAGGTATTTGTAGTGGTGTACAAGAGAACATACATAGAGGATAAAGTAAGTTTTGATTAACTCTTTTTTTTTTATTTTTTCTTCTTCTTCTCTTTATTTTTTTCAAAATACCTTTAACAAGAAAACCATATAAGATTAATTATTCATTAATTGAACATTACATTGATGATGTTATCCTAATGTAAGTATCATAATTTCTGTATATATAAATTTAAAAATTATCTTTCCCGCTCTCTCGATAATGTCCCGTCAAAGGTTTGTTAACCACCTACAGAGAAATTACCATGTCAACACATATAAATTTCATTATGGAGGGATATTATAATATATATATATATAATATATAAAAATGTAATTATATTTATTATAATCTTTTGGAATTAATTATACTAATGCATAAATTACATTGAACAAAGTATAAAAATTAAGGAAAATGAGATTTGTTTATTAAAACATGATATCAAAATCACTACCCTATAAGAAAGGAAATTAACCAATATAATAAAATGAATATAATTGATAAATATTGGTAAAAATTACAATAATTTACCTCTATATCAATGTTTTAATAAATCTATGTTTATTATTTAGGAGGTACAAAAGTGACAAAATAAAGAGGGACTTAAGGTAAGGGGATTATCAAACAAAAATCTTTTTCTTTGGGTTATCCATGTTTAAAAAAAATATTTGGTATTAATACTTCTATAATGTTTGTTAAATATAACTTCATTATTTTTCTATTTTCTTTTTAGGGATATACATGCTTCATACTTGATTTTATGACAAATACAAAAACTTCCAAAAGAACACTTCTTTACAAAACACATATTTGAATCCTCTTGAGTTTTTTTCTTCACCCAAGAAGGATGATTATTATAAAAAATATATTTTTACTTTTTTATTTGGGAAACCCAAGTTTATTCATTAAATAATAATTGATGAAATCCTTATGATACCCATTACTTTCTATGGGTTAATTCATGTCTGTGATCTAATACGTTCTATGTGGAATGCATGATTAGGTAAGTATTATGATATGACAGGTGGCCCCAAAATTATATATAACTCTAATGCATTGGGTAATATGATGTATCTCATGATATAATGTTCATTATATATGAAAATTATGCCAAAATTGTTCACAAATTTGATGCTATGATTATGCACATATGTTATGCATGAACATGATTCTAGCTTTATTCACAACTATGTGTGATATTTAACCACTATGATATGATGTTTAATTTTTATGCATTGCCACATTTAATTACTTTATTACAGGTTTACTTCATGATTTTTATGACTATACTTTTCTTATGATATTATTATTCTGCTCACCCACATTATATCGATTCATGTCCCTTATTCATCCTCTTATTGGATTTTTAGATCGCCCCTTTCTTTGATGTATATCCTTAGGTGATTACATGTACTAATGAGAACATGCTATTTTAAGGATAAATAGGAAGGATTTAAATAAATGTTTATGTTTTATTATATACTAGTTATGTATGATCCTAATTTGACCAAGACACTAAACCTTTTGATCCTGGATTTGTATCTCGATTATGCTATTTATCTTAAAAGTTATATAATAAAAATGTAAGGAAAACCATGGTTTCTATATGAGAATACTATTCATGGGAGATGTTGAAAATGTTGTTTATGTGTCTAATATCAAAATCCACTAGACCTTTAGGTTATAGGGTGTGATAAATGGTGAGATATAATAAATAATCATGTAAAACGAAGTAATAAGTGTGTATGTAATTATTAAGCCACCTCATCGAGTGTATTTTCTCAATTTGGGTATGTGAAATTAATTTTGAACTAAAATTCCATTTTTAAATTCAAAACTTTCACATTTACTCATACCAGCCACTCCATGTTTTAAATTTACATGAAGTTAATTATCACAGATGAAAAATAAATTATAGATCTTTCTCATAGTGTTTCAATAAATCCCAATCATTTCTTCTAGTTTTTGAGTATGTGATGTCAGTTTTGAACTACAACACCAATTTTAATAAAAACAAAAAACTTCAGTGACAATAGCTGCACCATGTGTTTGATGTATGTGTGGTTAATTTCTACTTATCAAAAAATGAATTATCAATATATTTCGTAATTTTAAAATTAAAATTTAGTTTTTTCTAAGGTTTGAGTTTTTGAAATTTGTTTTGAACTAAAATATCACCATTGAACTAAAAACATACACTATCACTCATACCAACCTTAACATGTGTTAGATTGATGCAAGGGTAATTCCTACACATCAAAAATTAATTAATGTCCTTTTCAAAAAGTATCGAGACAATTTGAGAACATTTTTTAGTGTTAAGTTTGTGACACATGTTTTGAACTAAAGCGTAACTTCTAAATGAACGCACACACTTTCAATCATAATGGACATACTATTTTTTAGATTTATGTAATGTAAACTCCTACATATCAAAAATTTATTATTTTTCCTTTTCCTAAGTATCAAGGAAATATGGGTTCATTTTATTAGTTCTGAGTATTTGATAGATGTTTTGAACTAAAATGTCACTCTTAAGTGACAACAACCACTCTCACTCATAATGATCACACCATGTATAATATTTAAAATAGGTTAATTCATACTAACCATAAGTTAATTATTGAACTTTTTCCAAAGGTAACAATATAATTTATGAATGTATTCTTTATTAATAATATGAGACACATGTTTTGTACTAAAATGTATTTTTAGGTATACCATTACTCCTTTATATAAGATAATTTTCAATTAAGATATCCATATTAATAGGTAAATTTGTATAAATTATTTAAACATATCAAAACCATCATAATCAAGTCTCATTCATATTCTCATCAATTAAAACCACACCGTTTTATCCAGCACATTCACTTGTAAACATATTCATCATTGTATAACCACATGTCCATCATAAAATTTTCACTTTTTTAGCCTTATTTTTTATTAAGTGTGTCCCATAAAATGAAAATACTCACTTATATATATAGAATAACTAGTCTAATAAAATTCCAATAAAATTTACCATTTAATTTAAAATGAATTTTATGATAAAAAACAACCTAGAATATTTTCACCATTTTTTCCTTCTAGTTTTAATATTATGAGATCCATCTACATTATTATCCCCATATCATTTCATAAACGAGACTAAATATTGAAAATAGTATAATTATGAAATAAAATGGTCTCCCAATATCACATGCATAACATGACTCAAAATCCTTTTTCCAAAACAAATCTCCATTTATTTTGTCTTATTCCTACTAAGATGGAAACCCTTAAATTCTAAATTCACTATTTACAAATATAATATAAAGTGATAAAAATATTAACAAAGTAAAAGATAAAACAACTCTTCATGATCACTGTGAAATAATAAGAATTGAAAAATCAGATTTAAAACCACCTCTTAATGATGTGGATTAGAATTCTGACACCATGTAATTTTACCATTCATTCCAAAATGAATTGATTTCCTCATTTGAATACTTGGATTTTTGACAGTTTTATTAACACTAAAAAATATATATAAACAAGCAGTTAATAAATGTTTTAAATTAAATAATATTTAAATTTGAAAACACCACTTATGGGATGCTATATTATTGATGGAATATGATATCCTTCATAATTTATTAATTTAATAACCACAATCCATGCTGTTACATTGTTTTGGGAATTGTAGCAACATTATCAAAAATAAGAAATTTGTTTTGATATATTATTTAATAGTGAAATATTAATATGCACCCTAATACTTGTCAAGTTTTAGAAATCTATAATATTCTTGTGCACATTTTCTGTCCTCATACCATGGTTTTTAAAATAACTGAACACCACCCTATCATAATAAAATTATTATTAAAATAAAATATAAAACATATAATTTGATGTTAATTTTATATTTCTGAATTTCAAGTATTAAAAATTTATAAGGGAAATTATTTATAGTTTATTTTTTGGATATCCATGTATTGGATCCAAAAAAAACATATCTTTATAGTATCCAAATTGATAACAATGGCCATATAGTGATTAAAAAAAAATAAGGAATAAGTAATATAAAAAATGAAAATATATTTTATACGATTAGACTATAGAGTTTTAACCCTATATTATTGGTAATTTAAATATCATATTGTGTTTTATTTTCTTTTAAAATATTGCCTCAAAATTGTGTTGTATTACTAAAATATCATATTTATTTATTGACATGTTTTTCAGAAAAGTGGAATGTGAACTAACAAATCAAAACATTTATTTCTAGGTATTATCCTAATATTTTTTCAATATAAACTTCTATTTAAAATAATAATGATGTTATAATATAATTAAAATAGTAGTTTAATTACTAGACATATATATTATAAAAATATACCACCTGTTATATTCACAACCAGCACTCCCATCCATTCTTTCTTGAGGATTTCATTTACATTCTTAAGACCAATATTGTCAGTAATCACCTATATACACTTATTATTTATATTAAATGTAGGCCATATTTTTATTTTGAATGTTTTATCTATTTGAACTTTCAATTTTAATAAATGAATAATTGTATTTAAAGGGGTAAAGTTATTATCAAAATTTCATTTCAATCAATTAGTTAATCCTTTAGATTTTTCTTGACTCCACTATCCATTTCTATTTTTTCCTCTTATATAATAACATACATCATCAAAGACCTTTATTCATTTATCATAAAAGGTTTTTCACATAAAATAAATTTTAAAGGATAAAACTCATTATCATCATATATGTTTATAAAATTAAATGACCATGCTTTGAAATTTAAAACAGTAATTTTAATGGCGTGACATAATATTCACCATAGAGAAAATGTAGTTCTACACTCGACTCTTAAGAAATGTGAATCCCTACTCTCATGTGATATTTTTAAGTTATTTTTTATGTATAATATCTCCTTGGATACTATATAATATACCTATAGTAATAAGGTCATGAGTGAGTGTTGATAGTTACAAATCAAAACCAAATTCACCATATAATGATTTAGTTTCAGAAAAGTATTATTAGTTTTTTGATTCACATTTAGTGGAATTTTTTATGAAAAAAAAGAATACATCATGTAAGGAAGTACATTAAGAGGAGTGTCTAGAATCATAGATAGGGGGTGTATCATCATGTTGTAGTTATTGATGTTTTGATTATTTAGGTTGACCTCTCCAAAGATATTGTTTTATCACATCATCCCGCCAATTAAAAATTCCTACTAAAGAATATATCATTTCCCACATTTTTTTATTTTCTCATTTTTATTCCCTAGTGGATTTTCTTTCCCAACATATTCTCAAGGTGACATTATAAAACCAACACATCTAACAAGGACATACTATTTATACACTTCAAATCCACTAAAAGTATTTGTGTATCAGGGAATATTGACAATGATTCCTATATTTAAATCAGATTAATAATATAGGAAAATAAGTAGTCATTATTATAAATATTATTTTTATATAGATTTTTTTTTGTTATGTTATACATATACATGATTATCATACTTTTTTTGTATTTTTACATACTTTGTATGATTATATTTACACAAATTTCATTATATAGTACACATTATGGGATGGAAGTGGATTGATACTATGATTCATCAATATTTAGATAAACAACGAAACATAATTATCATACTATTTCGTAACTCATAATGGTTTTACTATTTATTTTAAATTTGTACCATTTATAATTTAATTAAATAATAATCCATCCTTTCTTTACATCAAGGGTACATTCATTTCAATGCAAGTTATATATATTCTATACAGTTTTGTAGTTTATTTTTTCTTAATTCTAAATTAAAGTGATTAATACATGTTATGTAAAAAAATAATATCAATTACAATGTATGTTAAGTTATTATTTCTCTAGATAAGAAATGAAATCATTCCAGGTTTCTTTTTATATGATATGTTCATATAAAGCTGGTGGGTGGTATTTTACATTCCCATCTTCATCCCATATTTGATGTTCATAATATGTTTCTAAAATTATATATAATCTTTTATAGTGAACATTAGAACAATTTTCATCCAAAATATATCTAATATAAATGTACTATAAGTGGGATAATGACTAATGAATCAATATTTCAATATTTTTTTATAAAATAGAGAACATATATGTATAATGTTACCCTAATATCTCCCCATGCTATTTCCTTAAATGATGTAAAATCATTATTCCACACATATATATCAATTTAAATGTGTGTTAATGTACTAACCCCAATTTAACTAATTAAAATTGACATGTTGGGATCAATAATTTAACCACATTCATTTCATCCTACCTATAATTTTCGACCTTTATGTCTCACCCTAATAATTTTTTTCTATCATTTTCATGCAATACCACTCCTATTTATTTTAAACCACACGTTATTCAAATTATAATATGTTTATAATTACTATATCTCTAATATATTATTCCAAAACATTTTTTGAATTATGCTGTTGAGAATCTGTTATCCTGACCACTATATAACCATTTAATTTAGATTAAATTAATATAATAGTGAAAACATAATTTTAAGAGGAAACACATTGTTTATAAAAACACTAATAAAAGAAATATGTTATGTTCATTGAACTAATTATTTTATTCTTTAAATGATAATGGGATCCGACCCTCAACCATGTATCCAAATCCCCCTCTTGTGGTCCCTTTTAACATACAATACAATATCTATATTGGGGACAACGTATGATGATTCTGTCATCTCAATGAAATGATAACACTCAATGGTATTTTCAATTAACCTAATAGTTGTTTTCAATGAGAATAAATTAATGGACAAATTTTTGTTTTCAAGATCATAGGAATACAATATTTGTAACACCCATGTTATTATTATGAATGGATGGCTCATCATTGTACCCATCCCTACTAAAATTCATTTTCATTAATCCCAATTCAATGATTCTAACTGGTATTTTAAACCCATTTCAACAAATAATTGGCACTTGTAATGTTGTATAGTAAAACTCCCATATTTTTTCAACAATTCCAAAGTATAAAACATTCGTGTAAATCAGATTTTTTCCATGGTACTAAATACACACATCACTTGCACCATAAGAGTACCTCTATTATTTTTAATCACAATATGTTCATCCTATTAATTTTAATATAACATATAACTGTTAAATATATAACTATTATAAGATAATACTTATACAATTATTCTTCTATCTAGCTAATGAAGTCATTCTTAAAATGAATTTATATTTTAACGTAACTCATTAAAAACATATAATCAAAACCCTCTTATAAACTTTTGATTATAAGTATTTTATATCCATATTTTTGTGATTACTGGGTTAAAATACATAAGAATCAATTTTCTAGTTTCAATATATTTTAAAACCTCTATACTATTATATAAAATGTAAAGGTGAGCCTACTCCTACTCTTTATTTTTAATTGTGACAACATCACATTAAAAAATTCCTTCACCCCCAATGTGTTCTCTATAATGACATTTTAGGAGACCAATGATATCCACATTGGACAAGTAGTCAGTAAAAAATTCAATAAATTACTAAAAAATATATATCTCTATAATAAAAAATTCTTATCGACTTTGATTTTTGACATACAATTTCAAAATCATTATTTACCATTAAATGAAATACATCTATCTGTAATATACAGGACCACATAGTAAGATACCTATAACCAATTGAGACATTATATCAAAAAATAATGATGAGAATAACAACTATAATTTACATAACATGAAATCAATTTCATTTTCTATAGATATAAAATCTACCCTGTCTATAACTTTATAACATATAGCTTATAAAAATAATCAATTCCTAGTTAATGCATGCCATAAATTTTTAGATAAAATTCAACATATATATAGTTGCACTAAATCATGCATCATAACATGACAACTATATGATTATTAGTCCTTTAAATTCTAATTAGTGGTATTCTTGATATTTGATGAATAATTATATAGAACCTTTACACTATTAAGGAAGTTGTAAAATTGAATTCCCTATTTCTGGGAAATACTGTAATCTATTTGAGGAATTAAAGTTCATCTTTCAACATTCACTAGTGAAAAATATTCCCTTATCCTGATATCAATCATATTCAACCATTCTACAAAACATTCATTTGTTTTACTTGATGAATTTAGTAATTTTCTATCAACACTATCACATAAATTATTTTCTATGTGTATGATATCAAGGAAATTATTAATATACAAAAAATTCAAATATTTAAATTTTAAAAAATGCAATCACATTTTAGACCCATTTTCACAGGGTTATTATAAAAGGGTTTACCAAAAATGGTTTTAATATCCTTTATACACACAAAACATTTTTTTTGTATTTTACAAATTGCCACTTTTTGGGTAAGTGGGAACTATACAAAAAGGGCCAGCTGTTCCTACATACCAATATCCACATAGACCAGTACACACCGCATTCAACATTCAAAATTTAAACATTCAAAATTCAAAAAAAAAAAATTCTGAAAAACTGCCATAACCCACCTCGAGTCACGGGCAAACCCAGCATAATCCACAAAATCAACCATCATGAGGAGATCTTGAACCAAGAGTCTGGTCACGTCGCTACCAACCGCCATCGTTAGTACCATCATCTCTCTGTTCACCATTGGAGAAGGTAACCAAAAACATTCAATGATATCCAGTTCATCTAGATCCATCACCAACCACGGAAACATCATCACCTTTCTGTCATCGATCATCCATTACAGAAACCAGAAACAAAAACACAAAACTGAAAAACAATCATCACCGATACAGGAAACATCACCACCATCACCACTTTCTAAAATTCAATGAGAAATACTCAATCAGATCAGCCGCAAAATTGGGTGGAGAAAAAAAAACCAACACCAAAAATCAAAACAGACCGTGCGAGGAGCACCTTCAGCAGCCGAATCCCACCTCCCAAAGCCATTGAGGAACCACCGCTTCAAATATTACTCGAAGAGAGGTAGATGGACTTTGAGGACATGGAAGGTTATAATATCCTTTACTTTCTCAAACTATTCATCAAATATTAATAGATAATTTTTTTACCATTATCTGAATTCTCATAAAATGATGTTTCTCTTGGTCTATATTTAAATTATAATGATAAAATTTTATGATGTCCTAGAAACGTTGAATTTATATCATGTTTAAAACTAAACGAGTATGTTCTTTCATCATAAACAGGAAACCCTAAAATTAAACTAATGTTATATCCTAAAAAATTTCTAAAATAAGGAAACTCATTTATCATCCCGAATAACATGGATCTCAACATAAACACTTCATTTCTATAAGAATAATAAAATGTATCAACTGAATCCCATATAATTTTTAGATATTCAATCAGTGTAGAAAAATAAAAATAAAATCAATATCACCACCATGTTATCTTTGTCTTGATATAAATTGATAAAAAATAATATATTTTCTCAACATGCATAACCATAGTAGAAAGTTACAATTTATCAACACAAATGGATATGTACTACATGTGTTACTTTAAAGACCAAAAGGATTCATTCCATTTATAAATAGCACATGTAGAATGTCTCTTTTATTGATTCCAAATTTGGGATACTCACGATCAATTTTCTTCTATTGAGGATATCCTATTGGGTGATGAAGTTTCCTATATTGAATTCATGCATCTACATGGACATTTAACTTCCCTACATCCACCTCACTTCCATATAGACATCTTAACCTCAGAATTGGAAAGTAACATAAAACTTTTAAAGGAATCATTTCTTCTTTCCAATATCGAGTTTCCCCACACTTATAGAATTTTTAATTGATTAATTATCCATACCAAAAAAATATATAGTCATTGTAAATACATATATTCTTTCAGAGATCATACCCATTGAATATAATTTTTTTGGAAACATACTTTTGACAAGGATGATAATTTACTTCTAGCAACATATCATTTAATGAATCATGTTGTTCTGTAATGCTTGTGTCACTCCATCTATTTCTGTCATTCAAATTATATAGTTTCAGTATAGATGACAATGTTATATATTTAGCATAACAACCGTATAATGACATCACTATACTAAAATTTAACTTCTAAAATGTATTTGGAAAACCATGAAGGCTATCTTGAACAGTCATTGTCATTTGCTTTATATGATTTCCATCACAATTTATTATTGTACTCATATAAGATGATCCATAAACTATAGTGTTATCCCAGTAACCAGCTAAATTCAGTTATTCCCTGTGTTTAGTATAATATTTATAAAATATATATATTACATGATAGATCAATTGTTATTCCAATTGATCTATATAAATTCATCATGAAAAAACAACAATATAAACATGTAAAAATTATTTGAGAAGGGTTATTTCTACACTCTATTGAAAAATTTATGAACTCTTTAATCCCATCATCATACTCTTTTGTCATACGATTGACATCAATCCATTTTTAATTCATATTCATCCTATTTGATTCAATAAGACTCATATTTAACAATAAATAAATAAATATACACATAGTGTGTGCACAATGTATCATTTCATTTATAAAAAAATTATATAAAGTAAAAAATAAAAAATATAATTAGAAATTATAATTCCAACATATATAAAGTATATAAAAGAATTGATAAAAATAAAATTATTTTAAATACATTGAAAAATATATACATATAATAAAATTAGTTTATATAAATATTATTTTATATAATAAATATTCATGGATATGAAAAAATTATGTTTTTGTGTGTAAATATATAATTACTTATGTGTGTGTGTGCATGCATGTATAAAAATTTAAATGTACATGTATATATATATATATATATATATCTAGACACATATATATTGGAAAAAAATAAAATTCAAATATAAACTATAAATTAAGAGAATATACTTGAAAATTATGATACATATATAATTGATTATTCAAAAAATATATATAAATTTAATTAAAATATTTAATATTATTTAAATATATTTTATTTAAATACTAAAAATTAAAATTTCTATATATATATAGGCAGAGACAAAGAGATATAAATACACAGACAATATATATATATATATATATATATATATATTTATACATATGGAAGCAGATGGAAGTCACACATTTATATATATGTGTATGTATATGTAAGAAAATATAAATTGAAAATTATGTGAAAAAAAATCCAAAAAATAGTGATCGAAATAATCCAACAGCCTATATATAAACACAAACACACACATTTACATATGTTGAGAATCATGGATCAGATTGAAGATTGATTATTATAATAACAACAAAAAAATATCATGAATAACTCATCTATGATTGAATGAGAAATCCATAAAAAAACAATTTATAAATAACACACCTTTAGTTTAGAGGGTTGATTCATCCAAAATATTAAACATAACCATAAGAAAATTTCAGGTTCTGTAAAACCATGAATGGAAAGGGAGAGTGACATGAATTTTAAAGTTTTTTTAAATAAAGTGAACATGTTTTATCATTACTAACCAAAAATAACTATTAAAAGTAACCTTTATTAGTGTTAAAACGATATACACTAATAAGGAAAGAATTAATCCTGCTAAATTTAGTGACGATAAAGACATGGATTTATCAACGTCAAAAAAACATTGATAAAAATACCTATATCTTCACTAAAACTCTAAGCGCTAAAAAACAAACATTTGTTCCATGTTAAATTTAGCACTTATATAGTTAGACATTATAAGTGCTAAAGTTAACACTGAAAATAACCTAATAAATAAGAACTTTAATCAATATGTAATATAATTTTAGGACACATAAGGATTTTTCCTTTTCTTAAATATCAATACGTAATAAATAATAAAAATAAATTGAAAAATATTGAAATTAAATAAATAGGAAATATGAGTAAATAATACTAATTGAATATATAAGGAACCAGCCTTATACATTAAATAATCTAGTTAATTAAACTAGAATTCACTTTCATACATTCCCAAAGATCTTTACGGTTTAGAGTTTTGGAGAATTAGGTTATAATTCATACATAATAACTCACAAGCACAAAAAGGTTATGCTACTAAAATAGTATCTATTTTTTTTCAAAATAAAAGAGAAATTAAAAAAATAACATAATTTATTTTCATGAAAAATATTCATAAAATACATATTAGATTTATATTTCCACTTACCCAACCTCAAACACTGTGAAAAATATTTTTAAACTTGGGATGAGCACAAAATGATCAGTAAGGGACATAAAAAGAGGAAACAAACAATTAGTCTATGAATACTTATAAACATTTGAAATTATTTTCATAAAGATATACTTCACATCCTTAAAGTATCATATAATTTGTGAAGTTATGGGTTTTTCATAAAACATAGAAAACATAAATAAAACATTTAGGTAACTTGGGGAATAATTTTCTTACCATACTTACATAGGATTATAATCCTTGCAGCTACCTTATGATTTGTAACCCTCATGACTACCTTATAATGAAACCCTCATGGATACCTTATGATGTAACCATCATAGTTACACTTAGAAAAACCATTAAGTTCAACTTCCTACATAAGAATAACCATTTCATTTGAGGGTTATCACGAACACACCCATCATCATAAAAAATTCACAATAACCATAACATAGTCATTAAATAATAATACTTTCATCATAAAAATCATTCCTTGAGAAAAATCACATATTAAAGGAATACTACACACATACAAAGGAAAAAAAATTTATTTGAAAATAACCATGTAATCTTGAAATTAAATCATCAAAACATTAAGGTGTTATGAAAGTGGGAAAGTTGGTCATTCTATATATTTTATAAAAATTCTTTTTAAATTTTGTAAAAAAATATTAAATGAGGATTTTTAAATGAAAAGTCACTTAACTTAGGTTTGAATTCCTAAAAACGTGTTCATACCTCATATATAATGGTTTAAATCATGTCATAAATTTATTTGAGAACTATATTTGTTATTATAATACCTTATATGATCTTTTTATAACATATTTCCACCCATTTATTAAATATATTTTGTTATTTTCATTGTTTCGTGTGAATTTATTTCATGGTTTCCATGGTTTGTTCATTATGGATTTTCTTGTGAAATGGAAGAAAAATTCCATAATTTGAATGAAATGGTATTAATATGTTTCCATAATTTGAAATTATACCATATATCATTTTTTTCTGATATGAGGGTGATTTATTAGATAAAACATTAATAAAAATGATTTAATTTATCATCATAGTTTTTACGACCATCACAAACATAAATCATTTTATTTAATGTTATGTATATAAATTAGTTCCAGAACATTAAAAAAGTTAAAATGTACATATTAAAATATTTTTTAACCACAATAATGGTTTTATTAATAGAATTTAAGGTGGTAAGTGAAAATGAAAACACATCATCCACGATGGCTTTAAATTGACACATTAGAGATGATGTTTTCTTTTTTAGAATAAGAAGAGAAAAGGAGAGGGTAAATGATGGATATTAAAATAATAAAATTCTAGTATATTTAAGATACTAGAGTTATCATGTCACTTGTATGAGTGGAGGTGAGGAGAGAATAAGAAAATAAAAGAAATTCAAAAGAAAATAAAAGAAAATAAAAAAGGATTTTACCTATTGAATTCTTCACATTGAGAACCTACTTAGGGGAATTGGATTTGGTATTTTGTTGAGACCAAATGATCTTGGACATGGGGAAGAGTGGGAATAACTTTTACAAGCTTCAAGTATTTGGATGTGTGAGGAGAAAAGGTGGTGAGGGGTGATATTTATAGTGTAGGAGAGGGGTGTATTTTAATTATTATACACATTTATGTATTATTTTGGATCAAGGATATGAATAGTGTGGATTATTGTGACTAAATATAGTAAATAGTACATGTGATTTCAAACCAATGGTTATTATATCATCCATACATCACACATGACTCAATAATTCACGAATTTAGCTTATACTGTAAATTACCATATTACACTATTCACAAAAAAATCAACTATTTTAGAAAATACTAAAAATTTAACCTAAACATTTTTTGATGTGTATAATTCATAAATGTACTCCTTTTTTTGAAAATAATTTTTAAAATATGAAAAATTTAATTTTTAAATAAAATCATCATTTATTCGAAAAATTCTGATTTTAATATTATAACTGATTTTATAACACTTTGAAAAATTAATTAAGGTCTCTTAAAATTATCTTATAATAATAATAAATTATTAATTTATAAATCAATTTTATGAAGATAATTTTTTTGAATCATTATATTGATTATTAAATTGTAAATAAATATTTTTGTTTCACAAAAATACCAACACTTAATTTATCATTCTTAAAACATTTGTTTACTTATTCCATGATATAAATATATCACATTTTAAATTATTAGATACATAAATTTTATTTATACTCTCATAGGTGAGGTTACTATTCTATTAGTATATATTTATTAATTTCTATAAATACCACTTATTTCTATATACATTTATAATGAATTTAAATATTTAATTCTAGAATGAAAACAAATTTTTTATAAGTATCTAGATTTTTACATTCTCCCCATCTTCAAGAAATTTCATACTCATAATTTTTATTTACTTATTAAACAAGTGAGGATACATTTACCTCATATCATTTTTCAAATTCCCATGTTGTTTCTTTAACCATGTGGTTTCTCCACAAAACCTTAACCTGGTGAATTACTTTATTCTGAAATACTTTCTCTCTATGGTAAATAATATGAACATGCTTTTCCTTATATGAAATTTTATATTACAAATAAATAATCATAGTCCTCAGAACATGGGATGGATTCAGATCAAACTTTCTTAACATCGAAACATAAAAAATATTTGGTATCTGGGACAAACACAGAGGTAAAGACACAGTAAGAAAATGACCCAAATTTCTCTAGGATTTCATAGGTTCCAATGAAATGTGAACTGAACTTAAACTTCTTACCAAAATTCATCACACTTTTCCATGGAGAAACTTTGAGAAAGGCATGACCACATACCTCAAAAGAAAGATCCTTCCTTCGGTTATTTTTATAACTTTTTCTTCCTGCTCTGAGGTGTCCTCATATATTGCGAGATCATATTTAATTTCTCATATAATTCCTCTAATAATTATGGTCACTTCATTTTCCTTTCACAGTCATCATAACAAAATGTTGGAGTTCTACAACGCTTCCCATATAATTCCTCAAAAGGTGGAATTTTTATATTGGAATGAAAACTATTATTATAAGAAAAATTAACTAATGAAAGATACTGATACCTACTTCTATGATAATACATTGAACACACATGTAGCATATCTTCCAAGGTATGGATTTTTCTATTGGTCTTTCCATCAGATTAGGGATAAAACACTGTGTTGAAATTTAATTCTGTGCCCAATGACTTCTGAAGTACTTTATGAAAGTTAGAAGTGGACATGTGATCACGGTCAGATACAATGGAGAGAGGAAATCCATGTAACCTAACTATATCTTTAAGATACAATCAGAAAATTTTATCTAGAGAAATAGTATCTCTAATAGGAATAAAATGTATATATTTAGTCAGCCGATCAATAATTACCCATATCACATTTCTGCCTAGAGAATTATTTGGTATCCCCACAAAAAAATCCAGGTATATATTTTCCTATTTCCACTTAGTACTAGAAATGGATAAAGTATCCCATTTGGTAGTTTTCACTTTTCTTTAACCTATTGACAAGTAAAACATTTCATGGTAAAATTAGCAATATCTATTTTCGTTCCATCCCACTAGCAACACTCTCTATGTTCTCTGTACATCTTAGTGTGTCAAGATGAACTGAAAATAGAGAACTATGAGCTTCACATAAAAATTGTTTTTTTAACTGGTAATTAGAATGCACACTTGATCTCTTCCCAAATCTCAAAACAAAATATTCATTAATTTTAAATTCTATAAACTTCCAATTTTTAAACAATTCTACCTTTTTATACAACTCATGGTCTTCCTTCCATGCTGGCTTAATTCCGTCAGACTGATACGACTGTACTAACACCCGGAAAAAATAGAAAAATTTCCTACAACCTCAAATTTTAGAACAAAATTAATCAAATCATTAATCAAGGGGTCATGTTAAATTTGTAACATTGTTAATATAGCATGATTTTTTTGACTCATAGAATACACCACATTGATTTTTTCCTAGATGGTAATTGATCAGGAAATCATAATCATTTATCAGTTCAAGCCACCTTCTCTGCCTCATATTCAATTCCTTCTGAGTGAATATATACTTTAAACTTTTATGATCATTATATATTTCACATTTGGCTCCATATAAATGATGTCTTCAAAGTTTTAAAGTAAAAACCACTACTGTTAATTCCAGATCACATGTGGGGTAATTTAACTCATGAGGTTTCAGTTGTCTTGAGCATAAGCAATTACCTAATCATTCTATATTAGAATAAATCCAAGTCCCTTTAATGAAACATCAATGTATATGAAAAAAATCTCCCTTTCTATAAGATAGAGCCAAAACTGGAGCATTCACTAATCTTCTTTTCAGTTTCTGAAAACAAACATCACAATAATTTTTCCAAATAAATTTAAACCCTTTTCATGTTAACTTAGTTAGCATGCTAGATAACCGTGAAAAGTTTTTAACAAACTATCGGTAATATCCTACTAATCAAATAAAACTAAGAATCTCAGTAACAATTGTATGTTTTGGTCATTCATCAACCACTTTTTTTTGGAATGTTCAACTGTTATGCCATACTTATTTCCAATGTTCCCAAGAAAAGAAATCTATTATAACCAAAAATCACATTTTTTAAATATCCTGTATAAACTAATTTCTTTTAGTGTTTTAAAAACAATAATTATATGTTTTTCATGATCCTAATTACTATTTTAATAAATCAAAATATCATCAATAAAAACAACAAAAAAATTATCCAAATATTCAAAGAAGATTCTATTCATAAGATCCATAAATATAATAGAGTAAATTTTCAAACCAAAGGGCACAAAAAAATTATAATACCTATATCTATTTCGGAAGGTGGTTTTCAGGATTTCATCCTCCTTCAACTTCAGTTGATGGTACCCAAAACTCAATTCAATATTGAATCAATACTGAGTTCTGTGTAGATGATCAAATAAGTCATTGATATGAGGCAATATATACTTATTCTTAATAGTAATGTTATTCAAAGCTCTATAATCATTGCGAAGTCTCATGAAAAAATCTTTCTTTTTAATGAACAAAATAGGATCATCCTATGGTGAAGTGATAGGATGAATGAAACCTTTATCAAGAAACTCCAGTAATTGGGTTTTCAATTCTAAAAGTTCCATTTAATCTATTTGATAAGGGGGTTTTGAAATATATTTGCACCAGGAACTAAATTGTAAATTCAACTTCTTGATCAGTTATAACACTAAGAAAATAATTAAGAAAAACATCCAAGTATTCATTTAACACTAGAAAATCATTAATATAAAAAATTCCCTTATTTTCAGTAATATTTTCAAGATAAATCTCATTTACATCTTTTAACAGTTTCTGAGATTCCTGATATGTTATCAATGGTATGAGTTCATTATTTTATAAAAAATGAAACTATTTCCAAAAAAAAATTTATTTAGATTTATAGTCAATCTTATCATTATAAAAAAAAGAAAATATATACTCATAATGACGTCAAACTCTACTAAGGGAAAACAACAAGGTTTTTAGGTAATGAATTTACATAAACAACAATAGGAAGATTCTTATAATGCCTTTTTACTTAATATTTTACTCTATTTTTTTACCATATGTTCTGGTTTCATTTCTTGAGGTTAAATTTCTAATTTCCCAAAAATTTCTCAAGAATCAAGGAATATGTAGACCCATATAAAAAAATACATTATAAAAATATGTGTAAACAAACAATGTACATGATACCACTTCATTAGATGGACCAACATCTACTGAAGTAGTCAGAAAGTATTTCACTACACCTTTCTACTTAAATTCTAGTTACTTCCCATTATTCAGATCCTTTTTTGGGTAGGTATGTGCATAACGCTCCATCTCACCATATTCAAAACAATTTACATTTTTCTTATAAAAATTAAACACTGGATAATTTTCATTGCACTCCCAGGCCATATGTCCAAACTTTCCACATTAGAAACACTTCCTATATTATTCAAGGCTTTCCCAAAGGTTCTTCTTACCACACTTTATACAAACTATAAACTAAATTTTCTTACCTTTAGATTTATTTGATTCATTCTTACCCATTACATTACATTTGAAAATTTTCTTCTATTTGTTGTCAAAGTACATGTTATCATCAGAAAACTCAATTTCTACCCTATCAGTACATTAAATAAGTTTTTCATAACTTTTTAATTAATGGGAAGCCAATTCCCTTCAGATTATTTTCTTCAATATTGAGTAAAAGATATTGAGTTTTCTATCAAGATCCTGAATAAGATTTGGAGTTTACCTTGACAATCGAGTGAAGTTTTCTTCATACACGGTCACTGCATATTCTTCTTTTTGTTTTAATTCAAGTAATTTCTCTTCCATCCTAAGTTTTTCCACCATAGAAAAACAATTTTCAAGGAAAAGATTCTTAAATTCATCTCATTCCAAGGATTAAATATCTTCTCTTTCCCTAACATTATTTACCATTGACCACCATTGGTCATCTTCACCTTCAGAATGATAAATAAAAAGACTAAAATTTTGATTATATAAACACCCCATGATATCTAATATATTTTCAATCGATTTAATCCACCCTTAAACCAACACTGAGTCAAAAGATCCACTGAAAGTGGGGTTTCCTCATAAAAAGTTCTATTATCTTCATGTTCCTTTGTGATATCTCTGGGTGTTCTATTTAATGGATGAAACCACCATTTATATTATGTATAAACTGATACATTAATATAAAAAACTTATCAGTTACCTTTTTCACCATTCTAGGTTATAGATCTAGAAAGACATCATCCTCTCTACGCCCTATAACTTTTTCTTCCTTGTTTCTTCCATGAAAAACTATTCTGAATAGACATATCTTAGATGAAGCAACATGGTGATCTTCAAATGATATATAATTTTAACACAACCATAAGGTAAAAATAATTTATATTATTATATTAATATCATCATAACCCCTAAAGTTACCTAAACTATGCTCTTATACCAAGTAGAAGGACCCAACCTTAAACATTACATAATCTAGTTAATTCAAATAGAATTCACTTTCATATATTCCAAAAGATCTTTTAAGTTTATAGTTTTAGATAATTAGGTTATAATTCATACACAACAACTCAAAATCATACAAAGTGTATGCTACTAAAACTGTAACTATTTTTTTCATAATAAAACAGTCTTAAAAAAACGTAATTTATTTCCACGAAAAATATTCACAACATTCAACTTGGATTATTATTTCCTCTTACCCAACCTTAAACCATGTGAAAAACATATTAAAACTTATAATGAGCACAAAATGATCAGTCTAGTACATAAAAGTATTGAAAGAAACCATTAGTACATGTATATATATAAACATATGAAATCATTTTCACAAAGATATACGTCTCACTCTTAAAGTATCATATAACTAATTTTTGAATTCATGTGTTTTCCATAAAACATAAAATACATAAATAAACCATTTAGGTAAATTGGGTTATTATTGTACTACCATAATTACATAGTATTGAAACCGTCACATCTATCTTATGATTTGTAACCCTCATGACTACTTTATAATGTAACCCTCACAATTACCTTTTGATGTAACCATCACAATTACAATTGGAATAACCATTAAGTTAAAATTACAAAATAAAAATAACCATTGAATTGGAGGGCTATCATGGACCCACCATTCATCATAAAAAATTCCCAATAACCATAAAATAATCATTAAATAAGGATACTTGCATAATAAAAATCATTCATTGAGAAAAATCACATATTAAAATAATAATGTACACATACAAAGGAAAAAAATTTATTAGAAAACAATCATATAATATTACAAATATAACATCAAAACAATAAGGAGTTATGAAATTGGGAAATACGCTCATTCCATATACGTTAAAAAAATTCCTTTTAAATTTTGTAAAAAAATAAATTTAAAGAGGATTTTTAAATGAGAATTCCCTTACCTCAGGTTGGAATTCCTTAAAACATGTTTAAACCTCCTGTATAATGGTTTAAAGAGTTTTAAAAATTTATTACATAACTATATTAATATTTATAATACCTTATACAATATTTTTATAGAATAGTTTCACCCATTTATTAATAATATTTTGTTATTTTCATTATTTCGTGTGCATTTATTTCATGGTTTCCATGGTTGGTTCATTATGGATTTTCTTTTAGAATATAATAAAAACCCTAGAATTATAATAAAATGGTATTAATATGTTTCTATAATTTTAAATGATACCAAATATCATTTATTTGATATAAAGGTGATTCAATAGATAAAACAACAACTAAAGTGATTTAGTTTATCATGGTGGTTTTTATGAACATCATGAACTTATATCATTTTATTTAATTTTATGTCTATAAATTAGTTCCAAAACATTAAAAGGTCATAATATACATTTTAAAATATGTTTTAACCAAAATAATGGTTTTATGACCATCCTTGAAGTCGGTAAAGGAAAATTAAAACACATCGTCCATTATGATGGAAAATCGACACAAAACTGATGGTGTTTTAATTTTTAGAATAAGAAGAGAAGAGGAGAGGATTGATGATGGATATACATTAACATAATAAAATTAAATTATATGTAAGATATTATAGTTATCATCTCACTTAGATGTGGGGAGGTGAGGGAAGAATAAGAAAAAAATACAATGAAAGATGATTTTACCTCTTGATTCCTCTCCTTGAAAACATCCTTAGGGAAATTGGATTTGGTATTTTGTTAAGAAAAAATTCTCTTGGATTTGGGGGAGAGTCTTGGAAAGAGTATTGGGAAGAATTTGTACAAGATTCATGGATTTGGAGGCATGAGGAGAAGAGGTGGCGAGGGGTGGTATTTATAGTGGATGAAAGGGGTGTTTTTTATTATATTCATTTGTTTATTATTTTAGCTCGAGACTATGAATAGTGTGGATTATTTTAAATGTATATAGTAACTTTTGAAAGTGATTTCGAACCAAAGGTTCTTACATCATCCATACACCATTCATGACTCAATAATAAATGAATTTCTCTTATACTATAAATTACCGTATTTCATTATTCACAAGAAAATCAATTATTTCAAATAAATCCTAAAAATTTTCCCTAACCATTTTTTGACATGTTGAATTCAAAACTAAACTCCATTTTTTTGAAAATAAATTCCTAAATATGAGAAATTTAATTTTTAATTAAAACCATTATTTATTCAAATTGTTTTGAATTTAATATAATACCTGATTTTATGACACTTTAAAAAATTTATTATGGCCTCAAAAAATTATATTATAATCATAATATAATAAAATATTAATTTATGAATCTATTTATTAAGATAAATTTTATTTTAAATAATTATATTTATTATAAAATTATAAATAAACATTTATGTTTCACAAAAATACCAACACTTAATTTATCATTTTTAAAATATTTATTTACTTATTCCATGATATAAATATATCATATTTTCACTTATAAGATACATAAATTTTATTTATACTCTCATAGCTGAGGTTACTATTCTATTAGTATACATTCCTTAATTTTTATAAATACTACTTATTTCATTATAAATTTATAGTGAATTTAACTATTTAATTCCAAAATGAAAACAAATTATTTTATAATTACATTGTTTGTTACGGAATATATATTAAAAATAAATATATAAAAAAATTAAAATTAATGAATATATATTATTATTTATATAAATTAGAAAATATTAAAAATTAATAAATTTTAAAATAAAAATGAATAAATATTAACAATTATATTTAAATATAAAATATTTATAATAAATTGCTAATTATATAAAATTATATAATAATAATTATATTTGAAAAATTAATAAGAATTGAATTTAGATTTTTTGATAATATTTATTTTTTTTACATATTTTATAAATTAATAAATCATTAATATTATATATATATATTAATATATATATATACACACACATATACTGAGAGATGATTAGATAGAGGAAAAAGTTCCTGACATTTTATTAAAAGAATGAAAAATTAAATATGGGAGAGGATGAGGTCAATCAAAGGGACTTTCGCCCATAAAAAAAGAAATAGAAATTTTAGTGATCATAAAATGAAATATAATTTTCATACTCATATTCAAATTTATCAATAGTTTCCCACTTCAACTGGGAATTGGCTTGATTGAAGATCCTAAGGATCTCTACTTTCACGAATCAACCCACCGAGGCCCAACTGGATGGCGATCAGCCAAGTGTGACTACCCCAAGCCCACATCCAATAGGCTAGGGGTTGGTGACTAGCACTCAGTAGGCATAATAGTCATATGTGAGGCCTTATCCTATGATACCTGCACACACACACACACACATATATCCAAACATATACAATGCTGGAATGTTAAATGAAACTTATACCCAATGCATGCACATATCTAAATACCACAATCAAAGTATAAAAGATACCAAAAAGTGATAAGGGACATATACAATCCCACTAAAATTCATAAAGAATACCAACCTGATAGCTAGAGGGGACTATAATCAAGTGTTAACCTTGGTACAGACCAAAGTCTGTCTAGCCAAAAACTAAGCCCCATATACTCCTGTTCAATCGAGAACCCCATAGAATGACTGGTCTTCGGTATAATACATGACATATGTGGGTAGATCTCATGAAGGGGTGAGTATAACAATACCTAGTTAGACACCTCGAAATCACTAAGAAAATATAATCAAGAATAATAGTCATATCATTAGAGAAATATACCTAACAAGAATATCAAGATATACCCATAGTAGACTCACAATTTCATTGTAATGTCAAAACCAAATTTACATCCTAGGTTTACTATTTGAAGGTTCCATGTAACACTCATATGAGATAACAGACTCCAAAAGTCAGATGATACTGATGGAGGGCATATAAGATGTCATTCCTGTTGGGTATCTCTATAAGAAGTGCATTCTAGAAGTCTGAAGAGATCGATACATAGATGGGGATCACACCCAAGTCCATGGGGTATACTAGAAACCAAATCTAGATTAACTTTCTAAGTAGGGAATCGATGCGCAAGTAGTGTTGGTCATGACGATTCTAAGAACCACACCTTGGGAAAATGATGATGACAGAGGATCTCACTTTAGACCTCATAGTGGGATTCCAACAACTCTACATGAGACTAAAGTTCCTCATAGGGTATCACCATCCAATTTATAGGAAACAACTCTATACTAAAGCCTTAGGTGAAGGATCAAGGTAACGCACACTAACAAAATTTTTCCAGGTAAAAGGGAACAAGGTCTCTAAGCCATCTTTAAAGAATTACATAGTGTGTACTGAAAGTACATGGGGTGTACTGAAAGTACATGGGGTGTACTGAAAGTACATGGTGTGTACTAAAATTACACGGTGTGTACTATTGGTACACATAATTTTCTTTTGGATCCAGGTCTACTCGTGTGTCATGGACCATTAACATGTCTATGTACATGTACACCATGTTGTGTCTGTGTACTTAGCCGTGTTTGAGTACATGGCTCTGCCCATATACCCCTGGTCTGGTTATATACTTGAGTATGTCCATGTCCATGTATCCCCTGAGATACATGCCGATCGACCAAGTAAGGGTCACACGATGTTTGATACTTTTATACATCGTGGAAACCCTATCGCCACAGCCAGGGCCCCACACGATGTGCTATTCTAAATAAAAATCCATTCGGCATGAACTTTCCAGAAACCCGTGGTTCGTCCTATGCATATGTCCACAATTCTATCTCCTTTGGTTCCATCACTGATCTTGCCTAGGGATCACATATCTGGTCTAACCGAGTCTCGTGATCGCCTGGTTATAGGAAAACATGCCTCTATATTCTCATAAATCATCCATCAATCTGCACCGTTTTTGCACACCAAAAATGAAAAGAATGGGCATCCCCAATTCTAACTGATCGACCATCTACCATCATTTTTCCCTATAACCACATCCTTGATCACATCTGTACTTATATTATTCATTCATTTCACTGAATAATACAATGTATTATTCATTGAACCATAGGACAATGAAATTGGACCAATAATCAAATTCAATATATTCAATGAACTGTGGGCCAATGAAATTGCCCACGAAGAATGTGTGAATAATGGGGAAAGAAATGCACAAAACATAAAAAACTAGGAACATAACTCGGCCAATGTTCATGTTGGAATCGATTCATTTATGTTATAATGAATAAAGAATATATATAATTAATTAATAGTTAAAATCCCTAATCCTAAATAAATATAAACCACACCCACAATATGCTCATTGCATAAATCAATTCGTTCATTTATTGATTCACATTCATCATAGGAAAAAACAAAAGGGGGTAAAACCACATAAAACAAACTTTCTACCTAAGTTTGGATCAATCACTGGAGAATAATGAATCTATGTCTTTGTTTTTGGGGAGATCATTGAATTCTGATGCAAATCAATCGACAATCCACGTTCTGATTGTTGTCTGTATGAGAATGATCCTCCAATTATCTCTTTAAAATCACTAGGGTTATATAGCTAACCTTGGGATTTGTTCATTTCAGAATATTTATAGACATAGATCAAGTCACAAATTTTTTTTATAGAAAAAATAAATCATATTATTTCTTTATTAGTCCACCCATGACTACACTCAACCCAAACATCCGATGCACTCTAATGTTATGTCACACCTAGGATAAAACCCACACCCTGAACTAAATAGTTGACTTAGATTTTCAATCTGAGCCCCCATTTTTGTGTTATTCCACTTTTTAGGAAAACTTTGTATGTGTGAAATTAATATATTAAATATATTTTAAACATAAATTTCAAGATGATGAGGCCTTATAATAACACATCGTCTCAACCCTTGGTTTTAAAAAATATTTCTAGATATATCCAAATCCATTAAATGAAAAAATGCATTAAATTATCCCTATCTTAGGGATTTGTTTCCTTAAAAGAAAAAAAACCAGACAAAGAGATGTTTGTACTGACCATGCATCTGGGTCTCCTACTCCTAGGTACTCTCCTAACAATTATCATGCCTCCACCAAACACAGGCTAAAGGAATCACTCACCCATGTGGGATCTTCTTTTATCGATCCTAAATCTCTACTAGGTAATCTGTAAAAGCTGTTCCATCCTCGATGTCCATCTCACCTCAGTAAATAACATGCGATGGGCTATGCACGTACCTCCTCAATCGTGACATGTGGAAGACATCATGTAACCGGTACAAATATGGGGGTAAAGTGAAGTTGTATGCCACCTTTCCATATTTACATAATATTAGGAAAGGGCCAATGAATCTTAGAGATAAATTTCTGCCATAACCAAATCTACAGAACACACATCAAGGTGAGACTTTAGGATCACATAGTACCTTTATTTGAAATATAAAGGCCTCAATTTTTAGGTTGTATATGACTTCTAACTGATCTGTGTAGTCCTTATCTACTCCTGAATGATCTTCACATTTTCTATCATGGATCTCACCAACTATGGGCCCATAAGTGCTGAATCTATTGGGCTGATTTAAAATATTTTTAACGACCCATTTTTTATTATTAAATTTTTTTCCTGAATAAATGTGTATTATATTATATTATATAATATTATGCACATAAAAAATATAGAGAAACCAAAATAATAATAATAATAATTGTTACATTAATCAGTAATGAAACTAATTAAAATTACAAACACTACAACTAGAAAAAAAATAAAAAATAAAAAATAAAAAATGAAAAAATATAGATCGCCTCAATCTATTAGAATCATCTCCCCCACTTCCAACACTATAGAAAAGAATTTTTTTTAGCAAACCAATCAACATTATCAATAATAAAAATATAGAATCATGCGAGGAATTGAGTTGAATATTGAGTGAAATAATGAAGTATTATTTATAGGAGGCAAAGAGACTATTGGAATTGTAACAAGACCATTGGAATAGTAACCTGATCATTGGGAATAGTAACATGACCATTGGAATAATAATTTTACCTAAAAATAATTAATTATGATATAAATAATATTTATCATGATTAATTTATGTAAATATAAATATTATAATGCCAAAAAATATATATATTATTTAAAAAAACTCAAATAAAATATAAGCATATTTTTAATAAACTGTATTTTAAAGTATTTCAAAAAAATTATAATTTTTATATTAAAAAATAAAATTTCCTATGATAGAAATTTATTTTGATAAAATGAATATCATTTTTAAAATCATCACATCATAATTGGGTGTTTTTTTGTAGTTTTCTAAAATACTTTGATTTTTAGGTGTATAGTAAAAATATAGTTTTTTTACATAACCGATGTATCTTAAATTACATCCTTCATAATGTAATAATGAAACAATCCTTTCTATAACTTTATTTTTGGCCATGATATATTTTATTTCATAAAAGAGTAAATAAAATACAATAATTTATTTTTCAAACCTAAAAATAACTTTCTAAAACCTAAAGTCAAAAGTGATTTCTTAAGATAACAATTTATCTTTTTCCCACTTTCCTTTTTAATAAACTAATTAATTATAATTTTGTAGGATATTTAAAGTATTTTAAAAATTATATTAAATTTATATATGATTTAAATTTTCCAAAATTCACTATTTCATGTTTTACCTTTGATATAATATGTTATTCATTTTATTCTAAAAATACCCCTCTCCTCAAGTATAAATAACCCCCTCGGAAAATCAGTCGTACCTACCTTACTAAAGCCTATACTCTTCCAAAATCCACATTCTCAAGATCCTTATAATACCTAGGTATGAAATGGAGTAAACTAACTCCAAACATAAAGGCATTTGTAGTGGTGTACAAGAGAAGCTACACTATAGATTAAGCAAGTTTCGATCAACTCTTCTTTTTTATTTCTTATTCTTATTCTATTTATTTTTTTCACCACCCATTTAAAAACCAAACCATATAATATTAATTAGTAAATATGTTAAAAATATATTAATTATGTTAACCTACTGTAAGTTTCATAATTACTAAATATGTAAATTTAAAAATTCTCTTTCCTGTTCTATCGATAATGTCCTGTCAAAGGTTGGTTTACCACCTATAGAGACATTTCCATATCAACACATATAACCATAATAATGGATGGATATTATTATATATATATAATATATAAATCTATAATTATATGTATTACAAGCTTCTAGGATTAATTATACTAATGTATAAATTACATTGAATAAAGTAACTAAATCGAGGCAAAATGAGAAATTTTTAAGTAAAAAATGATATAAAAATGACTACCCTATAACCAAGGAAATTAAAAAATATAATAAAATGACTATAATTGATAAATAGTGGTAAAAATTACAATATCTCACTATGTATAAATGTTTTAATAAATATATATTTGTTATTTAGGATGTGAAAAAGTGATTAAATAAAGCGGGAATAAAGGTAAGGGGATTCTAAGATCCAACTCCTTTTCTTGGGGTTATCCCAATTTAATGAAAAGTTTGGTTTAAAGACTCATCTAATGTTACTTAAACATAATTTCATTATTATTTATTTTTTTCAGGGATATACATGTTTCTTACTTGATTTCTTGACAAATACATAGATTTTCCAAAAAAAAACTATTCTTTCCAAAACACATATTTGAATCCACTTGAGTTGTTTCTTCTTCACTCAAGAATGACAATTATTATAGAAAATATGTTTTTCTATTTTTCATTTTGGAAACCCAAGTTTATTCATGAAATCATGACTAATGTAACCCTTATAAAACCCATTCATTTCCATGGGTTAATTCATGAATATGATTGTAATACATTCAATGTGGCATGCCTGATTTTTTAAGTATTATGATGTGATATGTGGGCCAAGAATTATACAGTCCTCCAATGCATTGGTTAATGTGATTAATCTCCTGAGATAATGTGTATTAGGAATGCCCATGATTCTCTCTTTGTTCAAAAATATGATTTTATGATTATGCACATATGTTATGGGTGAACATGATGCTATCTTTGTTCACAACCATGTGTGGTATTCAACCACTATGACATGATGTTTCATTTTTATGATTTTCCTCATCCCGTGCACATATCAAATGTTTCTATCATGATATTGATGATGATCCCATGCTTATGATATGCTGATTATGGCCACCTATGTTATATTGATTCATGTACCTTATTCATCCTCTTATTGGGGTTTTAGCTCACCCATTTCTTTGATGTATATCCTCATGTGATTACATGTACTAAGGAGAATGTGATATTTTAAGGATAAAGATGATGTATTTAAATAAATGTTTATTTTTCATTATGTACCAATTATGTATGAGCTTAATTTTCTCAATACACTAAACCTTTCGATCTTGGATTTGTATCTTTATTATGTTTTTATCATAAAAATTATATAATAGTCATGTTAGAAAAATCAAGTTCACTATAGTTGGTATCAGAGTATGGTTTAGTTAATATGGTAATTAGGATTAGAAAACATGAGTGAAAACCAAAAGTATAAGTCTAGGTATAGGTAAAACATCATAGAAGAATATTTTTAGAAAAGGATAAACATAGAGATACCATAAGACTTGACTTTAGTGTTAATTTCATAAAAGTATAATTTATTACTACTCTATTAACTTACACATTGTTCAAACCTTTTCTATTTTAGAAAATGGTGGGAACTAGGAGAAACTAGGACAATAACCTATATGAGGGACAATGCAACAATTTCCTAAATGAAATCCCCAATTCCATGAAAGGTTTAGTTTAAAACATGATGTCCATGCTTAAACATATGTCTTAGGCTTTGAAAAATAACTTGAACCACATGGAATGTTCATCATCACCCAAAAAGGAGAAAATATCCATTGGGTACTTTTTTTGGAAACAACCACCAATGTTTAGTGGAAATTTTGATCCACTTGTCACGTAACAGTGTTTCAACACAATGGATAATATATTTTATATTATCCATTGTTTTTAGAAGGCGAATGTGACTTTTTCCATTTATAATTTAGATAGAAAAGCCAACCAATTGTGGGATTTGATAAATAACACCAAGATTAAGGATGAAATAAAAGAGATGGTGTGAGAATACTTTAAGAGTATATCCCTAGAACTCTTAAAACAAATATAGAGAGAGAATTCATAGTGATAAAGGAAAAGTAATTTGAATATAACATGAATTATGAGGAAAACTTCACAAGGCTTGAATAATATGCCTTTTGTTTTTTATCAAAAATTATAGAAAAATAGACAGACTCTTTAGTAGTTTAAAAACACACCTTAGAAATGATCTAGATATCCAATACATTGGGAATTATTAAGAAGTGGTTCAATGTTCTCTCAAAGTAGAGACTAAGTTTGGATAATGCTCCCATGGTTATGAAGATAATAAGGGAAGAATGGAGTTTCAAGATGGTGGGTCAAATGATAATAGAGGAAAGAGAATCCCACTACCCACATGTCAAAAATTTGGGAAGAATCATAATATTAATTTTCTCAAATGTATAGGTAAATGCTTCAATTGTGGGAGACAAGGCCAACAATATCATAAATTTCAAAGAGACATGAATAATCAGACCAACATGATGGAGGAAAGGAATTAAATTTCTAATGCACCACCCATGGTTTAATGCTTAAATTATAGGGAGAAAGGGAATAATGAAATTCAGTGAACTAAACCATGGGTCCTTGAGGGTAATAAGCATCGGTAACCACTAAATCCAAAGGATAAAGAGAAATATTATTCCAACACTACTGTTAAAGTGGAATGTGAAAATAAATTCATACAAGGTACATTTCCTATTCACTCAATAATGGAAAAAGTTTCATTTTATTTTGGTTCTACACATTAATTTATATCCTACAAGTTTTATAGAACTATTTAATCAAATCCCCAATACCTCAAAGTAAAGATATATATAAAAACATCTTGTGGTGTGATCTTTGTAACCAAAGTGTTGGAATCTTCTCCTATTAGTGTATATGGGAAGATTATTCTAGATAATCTCATAATACTTACCTTGGTGTAATTAAATGCTATAATGGGCATGGATTGACTCTCATTATGGAGAGCACACATCTACTTTTGGGAAAAGGAAATATCTTTTAATATCCCAAACCATCTAATACTCCTATAAAAATGTAAGGAAGACTAGGAATTTCCTTGGGAAAATCCATCAACATTGTGGGTGTTGATACCCTATGAATAATCATACCTTAACCAAATAGTTTAGTTAAAGGAAGGTATATACCTAGAAGAAATTCCCATTATTAGGGAATACACTAATGTATTTAATGAATATTTACCTAGACTTACCCTAGATCATTAGGTAGTGTTCTTAATATAGATCACACATAGTGACACTCTAATCACAAAATTCCCCTATAGGGTGGCCCTGATAGAACTGGATGTGGTTAATAACGAGAAACAAGAACATTTGGACAAAGGTTTCATATGTCATGGTGCATCACCTTGGGGTGCACTAGTTATCTTTGTAAAGAAAAAGGATGGATCAATGCTGTTGTGTATCTATTTTCGGGAGATAAAAAATATCACCATAATGAACATGTATCCATTTACAAGTATTGATGACTTGTTTGATCAACTATGAGAATCTCAATAATTATCAAATGCGGACCTTTTTTTGGACATCATCAACTGAAGGTGAATAAGGAATATATTTAGAATTCTGATTTTTGTACAAGTTATAGGAACTATGAGTTCATAGTGATTCCCTCAGGACTTACTAATTCCCCTGCAATATTCCTAGATTTGATGAATAGAGTCTTTAGAGACTACCACAATTTTTTGGTAGTATTTATTGATGATATTTTCATTTACTCCAAGATAAAGGAGGAATATAAAGAGCATCTAAGGGTTGTTTTGAAAAAATTAAGGAAGGAAAAAATGTACGACAAGTTCATCAAGTGTGACTTTTGTATGAAGTAAGTCACATTCTTGGGACACATGATCATGAGTGAGGGAATTTATGTGGACCCTTAAAATAAAAAATCAATTAATGAATGACCTAAACCAACTATTGTCATAAAAATATGTAGTTTTTTTAGCTTATCTGGGTACTATAGACATTTTTTGAGAAATTTCTTAGGTTATTATAGCCCAGTAACTAAGTTAACAATGAAAGGGGTAAAGTTTGTATAGATAGAGGACTGTGAGGAAATATTTAAGGAGCTCAAGAAGAGACAAATCATTTCACCTGTAATCACACTAACAATAGTGGATAAGGTTTTGTGACATACAATGATGCTTTGAAGAAAGGTTTAGTTTGTATCCTCATGTAAAATAATAAAGTGATAGACTCTTCCTCACAATAGTTGAAGATCCATGAAAATAACTACTTAACACATGATCTGGAGTTAAAAGCAATGATTTTCACCTGAAAAATTTGGTTGCACTATATATATGGTGAGAAGTGTGACATATATACCGATCATAAGAGTATAAAGTATATATTCACACAAAAGGATATCAACATGTGTCAAAGAATATGGTTATAGATAATCAAGGAGTATGATTTCTCTATTCACTACCATCTGGGAAAGGCAAACAAGGTAACCGGTTCTCTTTGCAAAGTAACATAATTATAAAGGGATGATGAAAACATTGACTATACCCACATTAAAATGGGATACTGTCACTATGGACTTTGTCACTAGTGTCCTGAAGAAATACAAGGGAAACAATGTGATATGGGTTCTGGTGGATTAAATCACCAAGACATCCCACTTCATTATATTCAGGAATATTTCTCACTTGAAAAACTTTCCAAGATATATGTGAAGTGGGGAGGCTGCATGGGGTTCCACTTTCAACCGTCTTTGATCGTGATCCAAGGTTCACATCTAAATTCTAAAGAAGGCTTCTACATGCATTAATTATTTAATTGAATATAAAAAGGGCCTCTCACCACCAAAATGATGGCCAATCTCAAAGGACTATTCAGATTCTTGAGGACATGCTAAGAGATTACTCAATTGAATTCAAAGGTGGATTAGATCAACATCTCCCATAGGTTGAGTTATCATATAAGAAAAAATTCAACTTGAGTATTCAAATGGATCTATATGAAGCTATGTAAGGGAAGTGGTGTAGAAATCCAACTTGTTGGGATCAAGTTGACAAATGAAAGCTAATTGAACATGAAGTTGTGTAAGAGATAACAAAGAAGGTTCAATCCATCCAACAACATATAAATGATACTCAGAGTCAGAAAAAGGGATATGATAACAACAGTCAAAGGGAATTGTATTTTGATGTTGGAGACATTTTTTCCCTTGAAATATCACCATGGAATATAGTCATGTGGCTTGTAAAGAAAGGGAATCTTATCCCAATGGGAACTGGTCCCTTTTAAATCCTTGGCCTCATAGAAGAAGTGGCCTATAGGCTTGAAATTCCACCAACTATGGCTCAAGTTTATTATGTGTTCCATATATCTCTCCTAAGTAAATACGTGACCCTTCACATGTACTGAATGTGAAGTTGGTAAAACTGGAGAATGATCTCTCATATGAAGAATAATCAGTGAATATCTTGGACTGTAGAGTCAACGTTCTATGCAATAAGACAACTCACCTTGTCGAAGTGTTGTAGAGGAACCATAAGTATGAAGAGGTGACATGTGAAGTAGAAGAATCAATGAAATATAAGTGCCCTCATCTATACTCAAACAAGAATATGAGTTTAAATTTCAAAGATGAAATTTATATTGGGGGAGAATGCAATAACCCAATGTTTATAGTAATATTTGTTTCCTGAATAAATGTGTGTTGTATTATATTATATAATATTATACACAAAAAAAATATAGAGAAACTAACAAAAAATTTATTAATAAATAATATTAAAATAATAATAAATGAAACCAATTAAAATTACAAACATTTCAATTGGATAAAAGATACAAAACAGAAAAGATATAATGGGAAAATATGGATCGCCCCAATATACTAGAAACATTACCCCCATTGCTAACACTATAGAAAATAAATAAAATATTAGTATACCAATCAACATTATATAAAATGGAAATATATAACCTTTAGATTAATTGAGGTAAATATTGAGTAAATTAATAAAGCAGTATTTATAGGAGGTAAAATGACCATTATAATATAACGCCTAGACCCCAGTTACCCAGAGTTGGTGCATTATTACATAACATTTCCATGATCACAAGATATCAAGTCCTGAAATACTGATTATTTTAGTATCCTTGTAAGTACAAGATACATACATAAGTTTTACATTTCATTATGAAATGAAAAAACAAAAACATTTTGTCCATTTTGAACACCCTCATATCACTAAGCCTATTCCTATAGGTTAATCATAATATACTTCTTCACATCCTTGGAAAAGGAAAATATAAGAAAGGGGTGAGCTCAGATGCTCAGTAAGGGTAAAAGTATTGTAGAAACTATCATAAATAAGCATAAACATTTAAGGAAATGTATACGACTAAAACACAATCCTTTTAAATATAAATTTCATCATAATATGACAAAGATAAATCAAATAATTCCATTTACTTATTCACATGGATATTCTACTAGTCGAATAATCACATGTAAATCAATAGCTAATTTCATAATGATGGAATTCATAGTGCCAAAAATTATAACCACATAGTCAAGGACTCGTGCCAAGACTACAAATAAGATTTTTTCAAGTCCATATGCCAAGACACTAGTTTGTCTCATGAGACCTACCGATGCATCAAGGAGCTATAGTAGGCTACACCCATCACTTTCTAAGTCCAATGAATTCTATATATGAAAAGGTTGAAACATAACAAAAACATTAATATTAAAACTAGCATATAAAATGTTATTACTTTAACCATAAACCATGAATGGTATAAAAATAACACTTCCATAGTCAAACATATCACAAAAACCTCAATAAAATATGGAAGATTGTATCATTATAAATCAACTTCAAACAAGTGTAAAATCCATCAAAGGATGTTGACATGGATGAAATCAAAACTATTTGAGAGAAATATCTCTTTCTGTTTTGAAATAATTTAGAAGTCACATAATTATAAAAGAAAACATTTATTTTAAAAATATTCTTATAATATTGTAAGGGAAGCTTCTAAGGTATTATAATGGGGGAAAATAGCTACACCCACCATATAAGTTAAAAACATTCTTATCTTAATTTGTCAAAAAGGTTATAAAGTACCTTATTTGGAAAACGACAGAAAGATTCCTTTCAAAACTTTTTATAAAAAGTAAAAAAAGTGTATAAAGGACTTTAACCCATATTCTATGAAATAGTAAAAATGATTTGAAATACATTTTTATGAAATATAGATTAGGATGATAAAAAATTCCAAGTATATGCTTATATATAAACAACCATGGATAATAAATAGATTGTAAAATTAACCCTTAACTTGTAATTTTCCTTAGTCGAGGGTACGTTAAACTCCAGTATAATATTTAAATCATTTTTATTAAATTATACAAGAACCATAAAAAAAATAAGATATCATATATGATATTTTAATATTTCTTTGTTAATAATATTTCAGGAGTATCATTGTTTCGGGTGTTAATTGATCCATTTTCCTTTATATGTTTTATTACATAAGTAATGTTTGTTATAGATAGGATGTATTTGATTAATATCCATAATGATATTTAGTTCTTAAAAATTATTTTAAATCATAAAATGAAAATTATTATTGAATGGTTATGATGGGAAATGAATCTCATCACGTTCGTGGAGACGGTAATCTGTACGTATGCACAGGCGACAATATCATTCTATTGATGGTGAAATCATATGTAATTGGATGTTATATTATATATAAATAATCATTATATTTTATATTTATTATTTAAATAAATTATACTCATTATTATACCCATCCAAATAATGAAGTGTTGAATAACAAACTTCACCACGACATGGAGACGGTAAGCCGTACATACGTATATATGGTGAATTTTTCAATAATAGGATGAATAGAATAATGAATATGGTTATATCGTATTTATAAGAACATAACATTAAGTATAAGGTACTGGATTTATTATTTTGGTATGGAAACAATAAAGAAATATGAAGTGGAATAAGAAAATAACTTTGAAAGAGGTGATGAAATTATTACCACTTCTTCGGGTGATTCATTTTTATTTGACCAAAAGGGATCCTTAGGTTGGATTTATGATAAAATTAAGGCCTCTAGATTTAATATAGAGTAGTTTGGAATATATTTGAGCAGGTGTTGGCTGAGCCAAATGGCTTTGGAGGTGATTTTGAGAGAAGGGGAAGTACCCTTTTATAAGAGAGGTGAGGGTCACTTTAGGAAAAGTTTGAAATATTATTTTATTATAAAATAATTGTCTGTTTATAATGGCTCAAAATGAATTTATTTCTAGGATAATGTGGGTATGGGTAAAAATCCTCTCAAAAAATATGTTTTATAAAATTTTAGGTCACCGTATTAACCTTATCTTTTAGATTTAACTCTTAGTTAAATAGTTTAACTCTTACCATGTCTTATTGTATTATTATAATAAATGGTTAATAAAATTACTATAAAAAGTGAATAGAACCAAAAATTTTTCATTATTGACATATATAACCTTATATAAGTACTTTGGTATAACATTATATTTTTATGAATATTATATCATTTAATAAAATAGTATTTGTGTTAAAAACTCATTTATGTCAATTTTGACACTATTTTTTTTGTGAAAGTAAGAAAAACTTGATTACTTAGAAAAAAATAAATTAAATCAATCCTAAAATGTCATATTAACCTTGAAAATTAGTTTAATTCATCAAAAGTCTCAATTTACATTTATTTGGATATTTATAATATCAATTATTTTAATCTTTCATTAATAAGGTAATTACTTCATCATCATTGTGTCATAAATAAATTTAATTATTTAATGTATAAAAATTATAAATAAAATACCATGATGTAGGAAATAATTTTAAATTTATAATGAATATTTATAGTCTAATTTATCTTATGTATAACCCTATATTAAAAATAGTTTAGTTATTAAAAGTTGAATTTAACACTTTTAACTATTCTTTAAATAAAATAATAATAAATGTCCTAATCTAATACAAGTTTATCAAAAAAGGATCAAATTTTATTCATAAGGTTTATTTATGTTGAAATACACTTATCCAATAGAATCAGGACATATGTTAGGGTAATTATAATATCATTTTTACCTTTAATTATGCTATTTACTTTTAATCGTGGTAAATAAAATTCAAAAGTTACTTTTCACCAAAAATTATTTTCATCCTATTTAAACACATTTTAATTAATAATGTAAACCATGTCTCTTGGATTTTTTTAAATTCTATTCACAAAAGTTGTAAAATTACATTTTATGCAAATTTGCAAATGTGGGTAGAAGGTGGGTAAAAGTTGTTAAAAAGTTCAATAAAATTTTATACATCTAATATTCTTATAAAATAACTCCAATGAATTATATTGAACGAATATAGGTACTGTGTATCTATTTTGACTTTAAAAAAAATTTAAATAAAAATAATAATTATTTAAATAAAATTTGATTTTAAACTATAACGCAGTGTTATTCACTATTCATGAAAAATTGAAAGTTTTCATAAAAATACCAAAAATTCACCCTAATATAATTTTGATATTATGAATCCAAAAGTATAGTCCATTTTGAAAAATAAAATTTATAAAACATTAAAAAGTGGGTATTAATATTCATAACAATTAATTTGATTGGTCATAGTGTGCTAGAACTCGAAGTTGTGTACAACACAAGCTGTTATATTATTCAAACAGAAGCGTACTGTGTATGCTTGGGGTGTTACATTCTTCCCTCCTTCAAATGATTTTGTCCTAGAAATTTTTGAATATAACTGCATAAAAATATTTGGGTGGTTATTCATCATAAGTTCCCCAAGTTCCCATGTTGCCTCTTCCATTTTATGGTTTCTCTATAGAACTTTCATAAGACGAGTCACCCAGTTTCTCAACACTTGTTCTCTGGTATCAAGAATCCTTATAGAATCTTCACAATAAGAGAAATCAGGATCCATTTATATTTATTCATTGGTGAGTACTTGCATTGGGTCAGAAGTATATTTTATCAACAGTGATATATGGAACACAACATGAACTTTGGAGATACTTGGATGCGTTGCCAAGTGGTAAGCTACAACTTCAATTTGTTCTAGAATTTCAAAAGGTCTGATGTACCTGGGACATAATTTACCCTTCTTACCGAATCGTATAACACCCTTCTATAGAAATAGATTCAAGAAAACATGTTCTCCAACTTAAAATTCCAAATCCTTCCTTCGGTTATCGGCTTAACACTTTTTCCTTCTTTGAGCTGCTTTGAGTGGGTTTCGATAATCTTCACCTTTTCTATTGTTTTCTCAAGAATTTCTGGGATTATGAGTTTTCTTTCACCAAAATCATCCCAACAAGTTGGTGTACGACATCTCTTTTTTTACAAAACTTCATATGGTGCCATGTAAATACTTGAATGGAAGCTATTGTTATAGAAAAATTATACTAGAGGTAAATATTGATCCCACATACCTTGAAATTCAAGTGAGAAAGATCTCAACATGTCTTATATGGTTTGAATAGTCCATTATGAATGTCCATCAGTTTGAGGGTGGTAGGAAGTGCTCAAATGAAGTTTAGTGTCCAGGGATTTCTGTAGACTTTTCCCGAATCTTGATGTGAAATGGGGATCACGATCAGAAATAATCGATAGGGGTACACCATGATCTTTTCTTCTCAAAGAATCTGCCACATTATTTACCTTCCCTGGTTGGTAGTGTATAGTGAAATCACAATCCTTAAGTAGTTCAAGCCATCATCTTTGCCTCATGTTGAGTTCTTTATTTGTGAAAATATACTCCAAAATCTTTTGATGAGTATATATCTCTCATTTTTCACCATATATATAGTGTCTCCATATATTCAGAGAAAAGATTACAACTTCTAACTTGGGATCATGAGTAGGATATTTTTGTTCATGAATTTTTAGCTATCGTGATGCATAGACAATAAATCGATCATTCCACATAAGGACACGACCAAGTCCTTTATTTGAAGCATCACTATAAATAACAAACCTATCATTACCCAATGGTAGAGTCAAGATAGGAGCACTGACTAATATTATCTTCAGTTCTTCAAAAAATTATTCACACTCTTTTGTCCAAACAAATTTATCCCCTTTACATGTGATCTTGGTTAATAAATTAGCCAATCGGGAAAAATTCTCGACAAAACTATGATAATAACCAGCTAAACCAATAAAACTCCATACCTCAGTTATACTCATCGGTGCTGGAAATTATTGTATTGCTCTTGTCTTAGAAGGATCAACATAGATTTCATCCTTAGAGACAATATATCCAAGAAAAGATATATCCTGAAGCCAGAATTCACACTTGCTTAACTTCCCTTATAATTCATTTATTCTAAGAGTCTTTAGAATAATGCGCAAGTTATTTTCATGATCTTATTAGCTTTTAGAGTATACCAAGATATCATCAATAAATAACAGTACAAATTAATCAAGATATTACTTGAAAACTCAATTCATTAGATCAATGAAGACAAAGGGTACATTATCTATTCCAAAAGGCATTACTGTAAACTCTTAATGCCCATACCTGGTACAAAATGTTCTCTTCAGAATGTATTCCTTATTCACACAAAACTGAGGATATCCAGATCAAAGGCTAATCTTTGAAAAATATTGATCTCTATGAAGTTGATTGAATAAATCATCAATGCGAGGTAGGGGATACTTGTTCTTTTTTTATAGAATTAATCTCTCTTGAGTCAATGCATAACCTCATAGATCCATCTTTCTTATTAATAGAAAGAATAAGGGCTCCCAATATAGAAACACTAGGGAGAATAAATCCTTTATTACTAAATTCCTCTATTTGTTTCTTTAGTTACACTAATTTCACAGTGGCTATTCTATAAGGGGTCTTTGATATGGGCCTTGAACCCAGAATTAAATCAATAGAAAACTCAATTTCTTATTTTGGAGGGTGTTCAGGTAAATCCTCTAAAAACAAATCAACATATTATTTCACAATAGGTACATCCTCTATTTGAAATTACTTTCCACACCCATAGTTATTTCAATATCTTCCTACCCAATAATTGAATTTAGTAGAGCTACTGGGGGTGGATCTAGATAAGAATTAGATTATGATGTTTCTGCTCTTAAGATAAGGTATTCCTTATCATCATGAAATGTTGTAACCTCCTTCTTCTTACAATAAATTTTTGCATCATAGTTCGAAATCCAATCTATACTGAGGATTATATCAAATTCAATCATGGGTATGATGATGAGATCAACAGATAAAGCACATTTATATGATATAATGGTAACTGATTCACAAAAATTTGTTGTAATGATAATTCCCATAGGAGTTTTTACTAAAAAATACCTTGTTAAATCAAATTATAAATATATAATTTTCTTGGAAAACTGGGAAGATATGAAAGAATGTGATGATCTAGAATCAAATAAAGCTTTGGATAAATTTGAGAAAATGATTAATATACCTGCCACCACTTCATTTAGAACTTTAACATCTGCAGTTGTGATTGCATAAAATTGGCCTTGCTCCCTTGTCCTTTTCAAAGGTATGTTTTTCTTGACGATTAGGACATTTATTTTCATAATTCCCCATTTATTTACAACTAAAGCATTCAACATTGACAGCCTCTTTCTTCCCTTTGAAATCACCAGATTGGTGGCCTTTTTCTATACACTTTTAACAGACTACCATTCCCTTTAGGAAAATACCGAGGTGTTTCTTCCCTCATTTAATGCAGGTGAGAAATTAAAATTTTCCCTTCTTCCCCTTATTTCCATTTCTAGAGTGTTCAGTAGATCTCTTCTTCTCTTTCTTTACTTTTAAATTCGTAAGACTTAAAGAATTCATTTTCTGTCTTGATAGCACATGAGACAATATCTTCATACGATGAGAAGTATTTTGAGACTAATGCTCTATGGAGAAATGGTTTTAAACCATCAAATAATCAATCAATCTTACTCCTTGAGTTATGTATATAATCTGCATCATGCCTTACTAACCTTGTAAAGTTAGCCTCATAATTTTAGATATTCTCATCCTCTTTTTTCCTTAGACTCAGAAATTATCTTTCCATATCTGCTTGATGGTCACGATAAAAGTATTTTTCTATGAAAAGATCTTTAAACACCCTCCATTACATATTTGATACTTCTTCACCCTCCTTTGTGTTTTGAATTAATGAACACCATTGATCTATATCTCCTGTGAGATGATAAACTTCCATGACAACTTTTTCCCTTTCGCTACTCCCCAAAGCATGAAATATTTTCTCTAAGGAACTTATCCATTGATTAGCTACAAAAGGATTTTTAGTCCCATTGAATGTTTTTGTTTGTTGCCTCATTAAGCATTCTAACATTGATCCTCCACGTTGTGGATTAGGGTGCTCTATACGGGTAAAGTTATTATTCATAACCTGAGTGAGTTGTCCCAGTATGGTTATAAGCTATTCAGAACCAGTTGCATCACCAGTTCCACTATAATTATCTTTATTATGAGGGAAATCTCTACATGGAATATGTTCGTTGATACTATTTCCATTCCTTCCACTAGGTGCAATTTTTAAACAATTGGATACACTAGATTAGTTTATGAATCACAATACATAATTCCCAACTAGTAAAATACCTAACATAAATTGAACATTTTATGCATATAATCCATAATCATAAAAAATGTTTTATTTGAGGAAGTATTTACTTATAAATCCTTCATAATGGCTTGTAAAGAAAATGTGAATTATCCTAATCATATCCTTCAGGAGTTTCATAACCAAGAGTGCTGCAAGACCCGTTGTCGTGTACGAGGATACCCCAGGTCAAGCCCGAAACTCATTGTCGGAGTTTTCACTCCTAGTGACATAAGTATCAGAGCTGCCTATACTTGCTCGTATCTATTCATGGATTTATTTCTTGAAAAATTCACAATATATCAACATTACCAAATTTTAAGAAGTTATTCTATACTAATCCTCAAAGTCCATCTTAGGGTAATGTTCTCTAATCAGAGTTTTTCTAAATCTAGTTTCCAAGATTTGTACTAAACTTGCACTGATACCAACTGTAATTCCCCGACCCCAGTTACCCAAAGTCGGCGCATTATTACATAACATTGGCATGATCACAAGAGATCAAGTCCTGAAATATTGATTAGTTTTGTAGCCTTGGAAGTACTAGATACATACATAAGTTTTACATTACATTATGAAATGAAAAAACAACAACATTTTTTCCCCTTTTAACACACTCATATCCCTTATCCTATTCTTATAGGTTAATCATAATATAATTCTTCACATCTTAGGAAAAAGAAAATATAAGAAAGGGGTGAGCTCAGATGCTCAGTAAGGATAACAATATAGCGGAAACTATCATAAATAAGAATAAACATTTAAGGAAATGTATAAGACAAAAAGAATTTTAAACTTAATCTTTAGTATAATATGGAAAATATAAATAAAATAATTCTATTTACTTATTCACATGTATATTCTACTTGTCGAATAATCACTTGTAAAATCAATAGTGAATTTCTTAATGATGGAATACATAATTCCGGACATCATAACCACATAATCAAAGCCTAACGCCAAGACTAAAAATAAGATTTTTTCAAGGACATGTTCCAAGACACTAGTTTGTCTCATGAGACCTACCGATGTATTGAGGAACCATAACGGGCTCCACCCGTCACTTACTAAGTCCAATCCATTCCTTATATGAAAAGGTTGAAACATAACATAAACATTCATATTAAAACTAGCATACGAAATGTTAATACTTTAACCATAAATAATGAATGGTATAAAAATAACACATCCACATTCAAACATATCACAAAAACTTTAATACAATATGGAAGATTGTATCATAATAAATCAACTTCAAACAAGAGTAAAATCAATCAAAGGATGTTGAAATAGATGAAATCAAAACTATTTGATAGAAATATATCTTTCTATTTTGAAATCATTTAAGAGTCACATAATTATAAAAGAAAACATTTATTTTGAAAATATTATTATAATCTTGTAAGGTAAGCTTCAAAGGTGTTATAATAGCAGAAAATAGCCACACCTTCTGTATAAGTTAACAAAACATTGTTACCTTAATTTTTAGAAAAGGTCATAGAGTACATTGTTTGGAAAAGGACGGAAAGATTCCTTTCAATTTTTTTTAATAAAAAGTCAAACAAGGGAATAGATTTATTTAATATATATTAAATAAAATAGTAAAAATGTTTTGAAATACATTTTTAAGAAACATGGATGAGTATGATAATGAATTCCCAGTAGATGCTTACGTATAAATAACCTTGAATAATAAATAGGTTGTAAAATTAACCCTTACCTTGTAATTTTCCTTATTCGGGGGTATTTTAACCTCTTGTATAATATTTAAATAACTTTTATTAAATTATACAAGAACCACATACATAAATATGGTATCATATACGATCTTCTAATATTGCATTGTTAACAATATTTCAATAGTATAATTGTTTTGGGTGTTAAATGATTTGTTTTCATTTATATGTTTTATTACGTAAGTCAAGATTTTTAGGGATAGGATGTATTTGATTCATATAAATAATGATGTTAAGTTCTTAAACATTATTTTAAATCATAAAATGAAAATTACTCTTGAATGGTTACGATGAGAAATGAATCTCATCGCGTTCGTGGAGACGGTAATCCTTACATACGCACGAGAAAAAATATCATTCTATTGATAGTGAAATCATATATAATAGGATGGTATATTATATATAAATAATAATTAACATGTCATATTTATTAGTAACATTAATTATACTCATTATTATACCCATCCAAACAATGAAGTGTTGAGTAACAACCTTCACCATGACGTGGAGACGTCAAGCCGTACGTACCCACTTATGGTGACTTTGTCATTCATAGGATGGATAGAATAATGAATATGATTATACCATATTTATAATAACATAAAAGTATTTATAATTTACTGTATTTATTATTTTTTTATGGAAACAACAAAGAAATAGTAAGTGGAAGAAGAAAAGAACTTTGAAAGAGGTGATGAAATTATTACCTCTTCTTCGGGTGCTTCTTTTTATTTGATCAAAAGGGCTCCTTAGGATGGATTTATGATTAAAATAAGGCCTATAGGTTGAATTTAGTATAGTTAGGAAGATATTTGAGTAGGGGTTTTATGATCCAAATGGATTTGGAGGTGTGATTTCAAGATAAGGGTAGGTACCCTTTTATAAGAGAGGTGAGGGTCACTTTAGGAAAATCTTGAAATATTATTTTATTATAAAATCACTTTTGGTTTCTAATGGATCCAAATGGATTTATTTAAAGGATAAGGTGGGTATAGGTATAAATCCTCTCAACCAATAGTTTTTAGACACGTTTCTGTCACCATATTAAACTTATCTTTTTGATTTAACTCTTAGTTAAATAGTTTAACTTTTACTATGTCTTCTTGTATTATTATAATAAATGGTTAATAAACTTACTATAAAAATCCAATCGAACCCAAAGTGGTTCATTATTGAAATATATAAACTTATATAAGTCCTTTGGGAGAACCTTATATTTTTATGAATAATATATCATTTAATAATATAGTATTTTTAAAAAAAACTTATTTATGTCAATTTTGACACTATTTAGTATTTGGTTTTTGTGAAAGTCAAAAAAACTTGAATACTTCGAAAACATTCATTAAATAAATTATAACATTTCATATTAACCTATAAAATTAGTTGAATGCATCAAAAGTCTCAATTTAAATTTATTTGGTTATTTATAATATCAATTATTTTAATGTTTCATTAATAAGGTAATTACTGCATCATCATTATATCATAAATAAATTTAATTATTCAATGTCTAAAAATTATAAATAAAATTCCATGATGTAAGAATTTTTTTTATATTTATAATTAATATTTATAGTCAAATTTATCCTATTTATAACCCTATATTAAAAATGGTTTAGTTATTAAAATTTGAATTTAACACTTTTAACTATTCTTTAAACAAAATAATAATAAATGTCCTAATCCAATCCAAGTTGATCAAAAATGATCATATTTTATTCATAAGGTTGATTTAGGTCGAAATAAACTTATCCAATAGAATTATTATATGTTTTAGGGTAATTATAATATCATTTTTTTTCCTTTAATTACTCTATTCACTTTTAACCGTGGTAATTAAAATTCAAAAGTTACTATTCACAAAAAAAATGTTTTCATCCTATTGAACCAAATTTTACTTATTGATGTCAACCGTGTTTCTATGATTTTTTAAATTCAACTCACATAAGCAGTAAAATTAAGTTTTATGCAAATTTGGAAGTGTGCCTCGAAGATGGTTAAAAGACGTTAAAAAGTTCAATAAAATTCTATACATATAATATTATTATAAAATGACTCTAATGGATTAAATTGAACTAATATAGGTATTATGTATCTATTTTTACTTTAAAAAAATTTAAATAAAAATAATATTTATTTAAATAAAAGTTAGTTTTAAACAATAATCAAATGTTTTTCACTATTCATCAAAAATTGAAAGTTTTCAGAAAAATACCAAAAATTCACCCTAAGCTAATTTTGATATTATGAATCCAAAAATGAAGTCCATTTTGAAAAATATAATTTATAAAATTTCAAAAAGTGGGTATTACTATTCATAACAGTTAGTTTGATTGGTCATGGTGTGCTAGAACTCGAAGTTGTGTACAATACAAGCTATTGTAATATTCAAAGAGAAGCGTACCATGGAAGCTTGGGGTGTTACATGTAATTGTATTGTGGCCGTTGAAATAGTAACATGACTGTTGGAATAGTAACATGACCATTGAGAATAATAACCTGACCATTAGAATAGTAAGTTTACCTCAAAATATTAAATTGTGATATAAATAATAATTATCATGATTAATTTATATAAATATAAATTTAATGATTCAAAAAAAAAACCTTTTTCTAAAAAGTTAAAGAAATTATAATCTCATTTTCAATAATTTTTATTTTAAATTATTTCATAAAAAAATTATAATTTTTATATTAAAAAAAATATCCATGATAGAAATTTATTTTGATAAAACGAATATAATTTTTGAAACCAACATGTGGAAATAATCAAGAGTGGTTTTTTGGTAATCTTCTAAAATACTTCAATTTTTTTTGTGAATAGTAAAAATACAGTTTTTCACATAACTTGTGTATCTTAGATTACATCATTCATGATGTAATAATGAAATAATTATTTATAAAACTTGAGGTTCGACCATGATATATATTATTTCATAAATGATTCATTAAAATACAATATACTTAATTTTCAAACCGAAAAAGAAATTTCAAAAACCAAAAGTCCAAATAACATTTTTTGATTTTATAGAAATCACTTTAAGGAAAATTCAGAACCAATAAACACCGCTCGTGAAGAGCCATAAGCGGGCTGGCGAAGGAACCCTGTCCAGGACCAGACCCACCCAAACACCAAAACAACACACCCAAAAGAAAAAAACATCAAAAGGATGGTCAAGTAACCCAGTCTAGAACTGATATTCCCAAAAAAATCCATTCACCTATGATGTCATGAATAGAACATCACCTGGGGCCAATACCCACACACCAACCTTTGTGGGGAACCACCACCATCGCCACTGGGAGAGTCCAACAGATCACCTCGATGCCAGCTTGAGACGCAAACCCATCACGCCCCCTATCCTCATCGTCGGTACCAACAACATCCGCGGTCTGCCACTGAGATAGAATCCAGTGAACCAAAACAATCCGCACTAGATCTACACTGAACAAAAACACAAACAGACACCATATCCACGATGGGGTCTGACCAATGAGGAGATATTCATCGACAACACACCAGAACCACATATCGCCTGAGAGGAATAGTAAGGGTATGTCACTGACTCCAAGATTTCCTGAGGCCACCTACTACTACCATGTATTAACCTAGAAAGAGGATGACGCCCTTATGAATCCAACCCCAGAAAAACAATTCGCACCAAACAAAAACAAGAAATCGAACAAGGAACCACTATATGCCAAAAGCGTTCCTGAGGTCACCCTATGTGACCTCATAGTGACTCAGGAGGAATATGAATAACTTGGGGGCCATCACAGAAGAAAGGGAGGAGAAGCTACCGTGGGAGCGATAATGGAGACCTGCAAACCAGTTCGTTGGAGGAGGTTGAACACAGAGCTCCGAATCCACAAAACCATGGGAAAATCAACACCCTCATACCATCACCATTCAGACCAACCCTCAAACGTGTTACAATAGAGGAAGAGAAAGCACTGAGGGGGAATATGGTGTAGGAAACCCTAATCGCAAGAGTTTCCGAGGCGTCACCCCTTATGAGTCCATCCCAAAACCTAAAGTCAAAAGTGAATCCTTAAAATAATATTTTATCTTTTTTTACACTTTCCTTTTTTATAAACTAAGGAATTAGAATTATAAATGGGATTTAAATTATTAAACCCATTATATTATATTTATATATGATTTATATTTTAAAAAATTCACTATTACATGTTTTAGATTTGATATAATATTTTATTCAAAAAATACCCCTCTTCTCAAGTTTAAATAACCCCTCTCCCTCCCCTTGGAAAGTCACTCAAACCTTTAATATCAAATAAAATAATCTCCCAAAATACTACCTCCAAAACCCTTATAATACCTAGGGACATTTTGGAGTAAAACAAATCCAAACATTAAGGTATTTGTCTTGGAATACAAGAGAAATTACACTGAGGATTTAGTAAGTTTCGATCAAATATTCTTTTTTATTTCTTCATCTTCTTCTCTTTATTTTTTTCACCACTCCATTAAAAACCAAACCATATAAGATTAATTAGGCAATACGTTAACATTACATTAATGATGTTAACCCACTGTGAGTATCATAATTTCTACATATATAAATTTCAAAATTCTCTTTCCTGCTCTCCCGAAAATGTCACATCAAACGCTGGTTAACCACCTACGGAGACATTGCATTGTCAACACATATAACCATCATCATGGATGAATATTATAAAATATATATAATATATAAAAATTTAATTATATTTATTTTAATATTCTATAATTAATTATACTAATGTGTAAATTACATTGAATAAAGTAGTAAAATTGAGGAAAAACGAGAAATTTTTAAGTAAAACATGATATCAAAATGACTACCCTACAACCAAAGAAATTAAGAAACAAAATAAAATGAATAAAATTGATAAATAGTGGTAAAAATTTAAATAATTCACTTTTGTATAAATGTTTTATTAAATCTATTTTTATTATTTAAGAGGTTCAAAAGTAACAAAATAAAGACGGAATAAAGGTAAGGTGATTCTCGAACCCAAGTATTATTCTTTGGGTTATCCATATTTCATGAAATATTTGGTTTGAATAATACTCTAATGTTTCTTAAATATCACTTCATTATTTTTTCATTTTCTTTTTGAGGATATAAATGTTTCCTACTTGATTTTATGAAAAATACAATGATTTTCCAAAAATAACGCTTCTTTCCAAAACACATATTTGAATCCTCTTGAGTTGTTTCTTCCTCACCCAATAATGATAATTATTATACCAAATATGTTTTTCCATTTTTCATTTTTGAGAAAAAATTATTCAAGAAATCATTATTTGTTAAATACTTATGAGACCCATTAATTTCCATGGGTTAATTTATAACTATGATTGTAATACGTTCTATGTGGAATTCAAGATTATGTAAGTATTAGTATGTGACCGGTGGCCCCAAAAATATATATATCTTTAATTAATTGGGTAACATGATGTATCACTTGAGATAATGTGTATTATACATGAACATGAGGCCATATTTGTTGACAAAGATGATGTTATGAATATGAACAGATATTATGTGTGAACATGATGCTAGATTTTATCAAAACTATGTGTGATATTTAACCACTATGACATGATGTTTAATTTTTATGCATTTCCAAATTACATTCCTTTATCACATGTTCACATCATGATATTGATGATGATCCTATTCTTATAATATGATTATTATGCTCACCCATAACAAATGTTTATGTTTTATTATGTACCACTTATGTATAGACTGATTTTCAAAAGACACTAAACCTCTTGATCCTCGATTTGTATCTCTATTATGCTATTTATCTTAAAAATGATGTAGTAGTCATGTAAAAAAAGTAGGGTCACTATATAAAAATAATATTCATGGGAGATGTTGAAAATGTTTTTTATGTCTTTAATATCCGAAAACAATAACCCTTTAGATTATAGGGTGTGATATATGGTGATATTTAATTAATATTTATGTAAAATGAAGTAATATGTGTGTATGAAATTATTAGGCCACCTCACTGAGTGTATTTTCTCAATTTTTGGTACGTGTTGTGCATTTTTTTACTAAAATTCAATTTTTAAATTGAAAACTTTCACATTTACTCATACGAACCACACCATGTTTCAAATTGACATGAAGTTAATTATCATACATGAAAAGTAAATTATATATCATTATCATAGTGTTTCAATAAATCCAAATAAATTTTTATAGTTTTTGATAATGTGATGTTAGTTTTGAACTAAAACACCACTTTTAATAAAAACAAAAAACTTCAGTCACAATAGCCACACCATGTGTCAGATGGATGTGTGGTTAATTTATAATTATAAAAAATAAATTATCAATATATTTAGAAATTTTAAAATAAAAATTTAGTTTGTTTTCTCTGGTTTGTGTTTTTCACATGTGCTTTGAACTAAAATATCACTATTGAACTAAAAACATACACTATCAGTCATAACTACCCTACCATGTGTCATATTGAGGTAAGGTTAATTACTAAACATCAAAAATTGATTATTGTCCATTTCAAAAAGTATCCAAACAATTTTAGAACATTTTATTAGTGTTGAGTATGTGACACATGTTTTAAACTAAAGTGTAACTTTTAAATGAACCAGCACACTTTAGATCATAAGGGCCACACTATGTTTCTGATTTATGTAATGTTAAATCCTACAAATCACAAATATATTATCATTCCTGTTCCTAAAGTGTCAAGGAAATATAGGTTCATTTTCTCAGTTTTGAGTGTTTGATAGATTTTTTTAGCTAAAATTTCACTCTTAAGTGACAACACCCACTCTCACTCAAAATGATATAGCATGTATAATATTTAAAAATGGTTAATTCCTACTCACCACAAGTCAATTTTTGAACTTTTTCCAAAGGTAATAAGATAATTTATGAATATATTATTGATTAAGAGTACGAGACACATGTTTTTTTTACTAAAAAATATTTTTAATTATATCATTACTCATATATATATATGTTAATTTTTAATTAATCTATCCATATTAATAGGTGATTTTTAATAAATTATTTATACATTTCCAAACCATCACAATAAATTCTCAGTTATATTATCATCAATTAAAGCCACACTATTTTTATCCAACACATTCACTTGTAAACTTATTCATCTTTGTATAAATACATGTCCATCATAAGATTTTCAAAATTTTAGCCTTATTTTTTATTCAGTGTGTCCCATTAAAGGTCAATACTCACTTCTATATAGTATTACTAGTCTAATAAAGGTCTTATAGAATTTAACCTTTAATTTCAAGTGAATTTTATGATCACAAAACAACTTATAATTCTTTTACCATTTTTCCTTATAGTTTGAATATTATGAGATCCATCTACATTATTACCCCATATCATTGCATAAATGGGGCTAAATATTGAAAATGGTATACTTTTTAAATAAAATGGGCTCCCTATCTCACATGCATAAAAAGAATCTAAATCCTCTTTCCAAATCAACTCTCTATTTATTTTGTCTTATTCTTACTAAGATGGAAACCTTTCAATTCTAAAGTCACTATTTAAAAAATATAATATAAAATGATAAAAATATTAACTAAATCAGTATTATATAAGCCAACACTTCATGATCACTGTGAAATAAAAAATTGAAAAATAAGATTTAAAATCACCTCTTAATGATGTGGATAAAAATTCTGAACCCATGTGATTTTACCATTCATTACAAAATGAATTTATTTCCTCATTTGAATATTTGGATTATAGATTGTCTGATTAGTACTAAAAAAATGGATAAACATGTAGTTAATAAATATTTTAAATTAAATAGTATTTAAATTTGAAAATACCACTTAAAGGATGCTAGATTATTGTTGTAATATGATATCCTTCATATGTTATTAATGTAATAACCACAATCCATGCAATTACATTATTTTGGGCACTATAGAAACATTTTAAAAAATAAGTAATTTATTTTGATATATATTTTGATAGTGAAATATTATTATATGTACCTTAATACTTGTAAAGTTGTATAAATATATAATCTTCTTGTGCTCATTTTCCGTCCTCATACCATGGTTTTGAAAATAACTAAACACTGCCCTATTATAATAAAATTATTATTAAAACAAAATATAAAACATATAACTTGATGTTTTTTTGTATAATGTTGAATTTCAAGTATTAAAATTTTTTAAGGGACGTTATTTGTAGTTTATTTGTTGGATATCCATGCAATGGATCCAAAAACACATATCTTCATAGTATCAAAATTGATAAAAATGAAAATGCAGTGAATATAAAAAAAATAAAGAATAAGTAATATAAAAAATGAAAATATATTTTATATGACAAGATAATAGAGTTTTATCTCTACATTATTGGTAATATAAAGACCCTATCATGTGTTATTTGTTTTCAAATATCACATCTACATTGTGTTTTCTTATTAAAATATCATCTTTATTCATTAATGTGTTTTGAATAAAAGTTGAATATGGACTAACAAATAAAAACTTTTATTACTAATTATTTTCCTAATATTTGTGTAATATAAACTCCTATATAAAATAATAATAATAATAATAAACTATAATTAACATAGTAGATTAATTTCTAGATATATAGTTTATAAAAATCTACCACCCATGTATATTCATAACTGAAACTCCCAACCATTCTTTCTTGAGGATTTAATTTACATTCTTAAAATGGATTATGTCAGTAATCACCTCTAATATTTTTTTATATTAAATGTAGGTCATATTTTTATCTCTGAATATTTTATCAATTTGAAATTTCAATGTTAATAAATGAATATGTGCAATTTGTGGCGTAAAGTTACTCTAAAAATGTCATTTAAATCAATTAGTCAATCCTTTAGATTTTATTGGCTCCTCTATCCATTTTTATTTTGTTTTTAACCTTTTGTAATAACATACATTCTTACAAAATTTTCTTCGTTTATTATAATTTTTTTTCACATAAAATAAATTTTAAAGGAAATTCATCATTATCATCATATTTATTTACAAGATTAAGTGATCATGCTTTGAAAATTTAAATAGTATGGTCAATGGTGTGAACACAATTTTTATCATGGATAAAATGTATCTCTACACTCGACTATTATGGGATGTGACTCCCTATTCTCATGTGATATTTTCCATGTTTTTATTATGTATAATATCACCTTGGATATTGTAAAATATACCTATAATAATGAGGCCATGAGAGGGTGTTGATAGATAAAAATCACAAAAAAATTCACCATATAGTGTTTTAGTTTAATTCACATTTCGTGGAAAATTTAATGAAAAAATAGAATACCTCATGTAAGGAAGGACTTTCGGAGGAGTGGATAGACTCATAGTTATGGGTTGTCTCATCATGTTGTAGTTATCGATAATTTGATTCTTTAGTCCGATTAGTCCAAATAAAATGTTTTATCACATTACCCTACCAAATAAAAATTCACACTAAAGAATATATCATTTCCCCAAATTTTTATTTTCTCAATTTACCCACCGTGGATTTTATTTCCCAACATATTCTCCAGGTGACACTCTAAAACCAACACATCTAATAAGGTCATAATATTACATCCAATTCAAATCTACTAAAAGTATGTGTAGATATGGGACTATAGATAATGATTCCTAAGATTAAATCAGATAAATAATATAGGAAAATAAGTACTCATTGTCATAAAATAAGTATTTTTTCATACATATACATGATTCTCATACTTTTTTGTGTATTTTCAAATACTAAGTATCATTATATTTGCAAAAATTTCATTATATCATATAACCTATGGGATGGAAGTGGATTTTAATTATGATTCATCAATATTTAGATAAAAAAGAAACTCAATTATTTTACTATTTCATAACTCAAAATTGTTTTACTTTTGATTTAAAATATGTACCATTTATAATTTAATTAAATCACACTCCATAATTTCTTTAAATCGTGAATATATTTCTTTTAATGAAATTTATATGTTTTCTATATTGTTTTGTAGTTAAAAAATTGTAATTCTAAATTAAAGTGATTAATACAGGTTATGTAAAAAAATAATATCAATTACAATGTACGTTTAATTTTTCCTTCTCTAGATAAAAAATGAAAGCATTCCCCATTTTTTAGTATATTATATGTAAATATATAACTTGTGTGGGGTATTTTACATTCCCATATTCATCCCTAAGTTGATTCTCATAATATGTAATGACCCAAAGTTTTTAATGGAAATTCCTTTCTTATAATTATGTCATATAATCACATGAAATCAAAAAATAATTAACTACTAATTATATGTGACCTTTAAACATAATTTTTTCACTTTTGTTTTTGGAATTTTGAAAATATGACAACACTGTTGCGATCAGTTAGTTATTTGGAGTCCGATAAGAAAAACTTAATTTTTGGTGAATAGTAACCTACCCTTATGAATAATAATATACAATTATGAATATCTCACCCTGCAGGATCCTGCTACGATGGTGGAGGTGGTGGCCATGCAGTGCGTGGAGGGGAAGACAACGCCGAAGACCGACTTTGACAGCGGTGGGTAGATTAGGCGGTACCGTGGTCGGATAGTGAAGATGGATGGGTTGAGGTGGTGAATGCCAGTGCGAGGGAGGGGACGAGGCAGTGGGTCGAGCGTAGTTCCAAAATGAAGCACGACAGTAAAAAAAATGAAGGCCGGGTCGATGGGTTGGGTTGGATCATTATACTTCCAACCCGTGACCCGACCCAACCCAATCTCAACCCGACCCAAATAGACCCGACCTGTCTATACACCTGTGTAACCCGACCCAACCCTGTCGGGTCGGGTCGGGTCGATCGGGTTGGGTCGGGTTTGGACACCCCTAATATTGATATACCCTAATGAATTGTTATCTAACCTATAATATTATAAAAATAATATTCAAGTGAAAGTATGATGTACCTATATTTTAGGAAAAGTAAAGATTGTTTTAAAACTGGTTTTTTAATAATAAATTATGAGATTAATTAAATATTAAATTAATCGTATTTAGAAAATTATTTTTGAAAAATTAACTTCATTTTTGGATTCAAGACATAAAAAAATGGTTAGGGTAATTTTTTGTGATTTTTCTAAAATACTTGAATTTTAGATGAATAGTAAGATCCGATAATTCATGATAAATGCTAAAACCTAAATTTATGCATCATGCTTGAGTCATGGATGATGTAAATGGCCGTTGTTTAGAACTCACATGTTTTTATTACTATTAATGGTCATACATACATACATACATACATACATACATACATACATACATACATACATACATACATACATACGTACATACATACATACATACATACATACATACATACATACATACATACATAGATACATACATACATACATACATACATACATACATACATACATACATACATACATACATACATACATACATACATACATACATACATACATACATACATACATACATACATACATACATACATACTTACATACATACATACGTACATACATACATACGTACATACATACATACATACATACATACATACCTACATACGTACGTACGTACGTACGTACCTACATACATACATACATACATACATACATACATACATACATACATACATACATACATACATACATACATACATACATACATACATAAATACATACATACATACATACATACATACGTACATACATACATACATACATACATACATACATACATACCTACATACATACATACATACATACATACATACATACATACATACATACATACATACATACATACATACATACATACATACATACATACATACATACATACATACATACATACATACATACATACATACATACATACATACATACATACATACATACATACATACATACATACATACATACATACATACATACATACATACATACATACATACATACATACATACATACATACATACATACATACATACATACATACATACATACATACATACATACATACATACATACATACATACATACATACATACATACATACATACATATATCCACACACATATATATAGTAAGAAAAAAATTTGAAGTATAAACTATAAATTTATAGAATATGCTTGAAAATTATGATTCATATATAAATGATGATGTAAAAACTACACATAAATTTAATTAAAATATTTACTATTATTTAAATATGTGTAAATTTAAATATTAATAATTAAAATTTTTATATATATATATATAGACAAAGAGATATAATACACAGACAATATATATATATATATACACATAAAAATAGATAAAACGCACACATTTATATGTATGTGTATGTATATGTAAATAAATATAAATTGACAATTGTGTGAATAAAAAAAAATATCAATAGAAATAATCCTATAGTCTATATATAAACACACAAACACACACATTAATATATATTGAGAATCATGGATCATATTTACGGTTGATTATTGTAATAACAACAACAAAATATCATGAAAAACTAATGTACGATCAAATGAGAAATCTATAAAAAAAATTATATGAATAACACACCTTTAGTTTAGAGCGACGATTCATCCAAAATATTAAACATAACCAAATGAAATTTTCATGTTTTGTAAAACCATGAATGGAAAAGGGGAGTGATGTGAATTTTAAGGTTTATTTAAAAAAAGTGAATGAGTTTTATTATGGCTCACCAAAAATCACTATTAAAAGCAACCTTTATTAGTGTTAAAACTATATGCAATAACAATTAAAGCATCAATCAATGATAAATTTAGTGCTGCTAAAGACAAGGATTTATCATCACTAAAAAAACATTGATAAAAATACCTTTATCCGCACTAGAACATTAAGCGTTAGAAAAAGTACCATTGGTCCATGTTAAATTTAGCATCTATAAAGTAATACATTATAAGTGATAAAGTTAACCTTGAAAAACACCTAACAAATAATAACTTTAATCAATATATAAGATAATTTTACAACACATAAGGATTTTTCCTTTTATTAAAAATAAATACGTAATAAATAGTAAAATTAAATTGAAAAATATTAAACTTAAATAAATATGAAATATGAGTAAATAATTTTAATTTAATATATAAGGACATGGTATTAAACATTATATAATCTATTTAATTCAACTATAAATCACTTTTATATATTACCAAAGAAATTTATAGTTTAGAGTTTTATAGAATTAGGTTATAATTTATACATAACAACCCAGAAGCATACAAAGTGTATGATACTAAAACAATATCTATTTTTTCTTATTATAATAGTCTTTAAAATGAAATAAAGAACAATTTATTTTCTTGAAAAATAATCACAACATTCATATTTGATTCTTATTTCCTCTCACCCAACCTTAAACCGTATGAATGTTTTTTTAAAACATGGTATGAGCACAAAATTATCAGTTAGGGACTTAAAATAAAGAAATAAACCATAAGTCTATGAATACTTACAAACATATGAAATCATTTTCACAAAGATATACTTATCACCCTTAAGAAATCATATACTTTATGAAATCATGAGTTTTCCATAAAACAAATAAAGAATAAAATAAATCATTTAGTTAACTTGGGTAATCATTTTCTTACAATACTTATATAGGACTATAACCCTCTCAGTTACCTTATGGTTTGTAACCCTCATCATTACCTTATAATGTAACCCTCACAGATACCTTATGATGTAACCATCACAATTACACTTGGAATAACCGTTAAAGCCAACTTTTATCATAAACATACCCAATTCATTAGAGGGTTATCAAATAGCCACCCGTCACCATACACAATTTCCCAGAACCATAACATAATCATTTAACAAAAATTATTTAATCATAAAAATCATTCCTTGAGAAAAATCACACATTAAAGGAATACTATGCATATATAATGAAAAAGGCTATATTTGAAAATAACCATGTAATTTTGAAAAGAAAACATCGAAACATTAAGGAGTTATGAAAGAGGGAAATATATTCATTCCATATTTCTTAAATATATCCCTTTTAAATTTTGTAAAAAAAGAAATTAAAAGAGGATTTTTAAATGAAAAGTCCCTTAGCTTAGGTTTGACTTCCTTCAAACATGTTCAATCCTCCTGTATAATGGTTTAAAGAGTGTTATAAATTTATTAAAAAACTATATTAATATTTATAATACATTATTTTATCTTTTTATATCATCTTTCAACCCATCTATTAATAATATTTTGTTATTTTCATTTTTATGAGAATTTATTTCATAGTTTCCATGGTTGGTTCATTATGGATTTCCTTGTCAAATGAAAAAATAGATGTGGAATGAAATAGTATTAATTTTTTTTCAAAATTTTAAATGATACCATATATCATTTTGTTTCCTGATTTGAGTTTTATTCATTAGATAAAACATTAATGAAAATGTTTTAATTTATCTTGGCAGTTTTTACGACCATCATAAAATTATATCATTTTATTTAATGTGATGTATATAAATTAGTTTCAGAATATAAAAAATGTTATAATATACATATTAAAATATTTTTTAACCATAATAATGGTTTTATGACCAGTGTTGAAGGCAATAAATGAAAATGAAGCACATCATCCACGATGAGGGTAAATCGACACATCATGGACGGTGTTTTCATTTTTAGAATAAGAAGAGAAGAGGAGAGGGTTGATGATGTATATTCCATTAACATAATAAAATTACATTATATGTAATATACTGGATTTATCATTTCACTTGTTTGAGGGTAGGTGAGGATAGAATAAGAAAATAAAATAAATTGAAAATAAAATGAAAGAAAATGAAAGTGGATTTTTCTGAGAACCACTTTAGGGAAAATGGATTTGGTAATTTGTTGAGAAAAAAGGGCCCTGGACATGGTGTAGAGGATTGGTAAGATTATTGGGTATAATTTTGACAATATTCAAGGATTTGGAGGTGTGAGGAGAATAGGTATTGAGGGGTGGTATTTATAGTGGAGGAGATGAGTGTTTTTTCATTATTATACCTACTTGTTTATTATTTTTAACTTAAGACCATAAATAGTATGGACTATTATGACTAAATATAGTCTCTATTATATTTAATTTTGATCCAAAATTTATTAGATCATCCATAAATCATCCATGACTTGATAATTCAAGAATTTATCTTATACTATAAATTACCATATTTCACTATCCATAAAAAAATAAACTATTTCAAAAAAATCCAAAAAATTCTCTCTAACCATTTTTGATGTGTAGAATTAAAAATTGAACTCCCTTTTCAAAAAATAGTTTTCCAATTATATGAAATTTAATTTTTCATTAAAATAATCATTTATTCGAATTTTTGTGATTTTAATATTATAATGGATTTTATGATACTTTGAAAAATGAATTAAGGTCTCATAAAATTATCTTATAACCATAAGAAAAATATATATTAATTTACGAATTTATTTTATGATGATAAATTTTTTATTAAATCATTATATTTATTATAAAAGTTTAAATAAACATTTATGTTTCACAAAAATACCAAAACTTAATTTATCATTTTCAAAACATTTATTTACTTATTTCATGATATAAATATATCATATTTTCAATTATAAGATACATAAATTTTATTTATACTCTCATATGTGAGGTTACTTTTCTATTAGTATATATTACTTAATTTCTATAAATGCCACTTATTTCATTATACATTTATAATGAATATAACTATTTAATTTCAGAATGGAAATAAATTATTTTATAAGTACCTAGGTTGTTACATTCTCCCCATATTCTTGATATTACTCCATATAAATTTTTATTTACTTATTAAACAATTTAGGATACCTTTTCCTTATAAAATTTTCAGATTCCCATGTTGCTTCTTCAATAATGTGGTTTTTTATAAAACATTAATATGGTGAATTGCCTTATTCCGTAATACTTTCTCTCTACAGTCAAGAATCTAAATATTATTTTCCTCCTATGAAAGGTTATCTTACAATTAAACAATTTCAGAGCTCTGAACCTGAGATGAATCTACCAAATACTTTCTTAACCTTGAAACATGAAAAACATTATGTACCTAGGAAAAACTCGGAGGAAAATCCACTCTGTAGGAAAATGACACAACTTTATCCAGTATTTCATAGGGTCTAATGAACCATGGACTCAACTTATCCTTCTTACCAAAATGCATCACACTTTTCCATGGAGAGACTTTGAGAAAGACATGAACCACTACCTTGAAAGATATATCGTTACTTTAGTTATCTTAATAACTTTTCTTCCTACTCTAAGTTCTCCTCATATATTTCTATATGAAATTTAATTTATTATCCACTTACTCTACTAATTCTGGTCTCATCATCTTCCTTTGCCTGAATTAATCCCAAAATGATTGAGTTCAACACCTCTTTCCATATAATGCCTCAAAAGATGTCATATTTATACTGGAATGAAAACTGTTATTATAAGAATACTCAACTAAGGAAATATACCGATATCAACATCCCTGATAATCCATTGCACAAGCACATAACCTATATTCCAAGGTCTATTTTTTTTCTTGGTCTGTCCGTCAGATTGAGGATGAAAGGTTATGATGAAATTTAATTCTATTCCCAACGAATTCTGAAGTCCTTTTTAAAAGTTAGAAGTGAACCCATGATCACTATCACATACAATGGAGAGATTAACTTCATGTAACCTAACTATATATTTAAGATATAATCAAAAAAGTTTATCTAGATACATAATGTCTCAAATAGGAATAAAATGTATAGATTTAGTCAGATAATCAGTAATAACCCAAATCACATTATTACCTCGATAACTCTTTGGTAGTCCCACCACAAAATCCATGGATATATTTTTCCATTTTCACTCTGGTACTAGAAAAGGCTGAAGCATCCCCTTTGGTAGTTTTCACTCTTCTTTAACATATTGATAATTCAAACATTTCATGGTAAAATTAGAAATATATCTTTTCATTCCATCCCACCAGTAATACTCTTGAATGTCTTTGTACATCCTAGTGCTTCTAGGATGAACTGAAAATGGAGAACTTTGAGCTTAACATAACAATTATATCTTTAGCTAGGAATCAGAAGGGACACATAATATATTCCCAAATATCAAAAAAAATATATTTATTAATGTTAAATTCTAGACACTTAATATTTTAACCAATTCTACCTTTTTTTGTAATCACAATCTTCTTTTTATGCTTGCTTAATTTTTTCTATCAAAGATGAATGTACTGAAACCTGAAACAAAATTGAGAAATTTCCTACACCCACAACTTCCAGGAAAAAATTCATAAAATCATTAATGAAGTGGTTAGTGTTCTAAACATAACATGGTTAATATAGAATCATGTTTTCGACTCAAGGTATCTTCCGCTTTTTTAGATTTTCATAGATTGTAATTGAACATGCTATTACAATCCTTATCATTTCAGGCCATATTATTATCCTCATGTTCAATTCCTTATGAGTGAATATAAACTTTAAAGGTTTATGGTTATTATATATTTCAAATTTGGATCTATATAAATGATGTCTCTAAATTTTTCAATAAAAAACCATAGCTGGTAATTCTAGATAATGTTTTGGGTAATTTAACTCATGGGGTTTCAGTTTTCATGAAGCATAAGAAATTACCTGATCATTCTACATCAGAACTCAACCAAGTCCCTTGAATGAAGCATCACTGTAGATGAAAAACTCTCCATTTTTGGAAGGAAGATCCAAAATAGGATCATTAACCAATATTCTTTTTAGTTACTAAAAAAAACATCATAGTCTTCTCTCCAAATAAATTTAATCATTTTTTTGTGTTAACTATCGTGATGGATAACCATGCGATCTTTTTAACAAACCTTCAGTAATAGCCTTCCAATCTAAGAAAAATATGAATCTCAGTAACATTTGTTGGTATTTTCCATTCATAAACTACTTTTATTTTGAAGATATCAACTGTTATTCCATCCTTATTTACAATGTTCCTAAGAAAATAAATCTGTTATAAACAAAAATAACATTTTCTAAATTTATGATATAACTTATTTTATTTAATGGTTTTCTGAACTATCCTTATATTTTTTTCATGTTTCTCAATTTTTTTAATAAACCAAAATATCATGAATAAAGACAATAAAAAAATTATACAAATATTCACAGAAGATCCAATTCATAAGATCCAAAAATTTAGTAGAGGCATTTTTCAAATGAAAGGGAATAACAAAAAACTCATAATGCCCATATCTAGTTCAAAAAACAAATTTTGGGATTTTATCCTCCGTTACCTTCAACTGATGGTACCTAGATCTCAAGTCAATATTTATAAAATATTGAGTTCCATGGATTTGATCAAAAAAGTCATTAATATGTGGAAATGGATACTTATTCTTAACAAAAATGTTATTAAAATCTCTATAATCAATGAAAAGTATCATGGAACCATCTTTATTTCCAATGAACAAATAAAATAACCCCATGGTGAAGTTCTTGGAAAAATCAAACCTTTATCAAGAAACTCCCACAACTACTTTTTCAATTATAAAAGTTCCACTTAATACACTTGATACAGGAATTTTGAAATTGTATTAGCATTAGAAACTAAGCCAAAAATAAATTCAACTTATTGGTCAAGTATAATACTAGGAAACTCATTAAAAAAATATATGTATTCATTTACCACTAGAACATCTTTAATCTTAACAGTTCCATTGTTTTCAACAATATGTGCCAGATATCTTTCATTTCATTATTTTAATAGTTTCTTAGATTCCTGAAATGGTATCAATGGTATGAGTTCATTATTTTATAAAAATTGAAACTTTTTGTGAAAAAAAAAAATTATTTAAATCAACAATAAATCTTATAATGAAAAATAAAAAGACAACCCATACCCATAAAAACATAAAAATATACTAAGAAAAAAAAACTAGGTTTTCATGTAATGAATTTCCCAAAAAAAAAACAGGAATATTCTTATAATAACTTTTTTTTCGTAATATCCCCCTATTTTTTAACCATAAGTTATGGTTTCATTTCTTGAGGTGAATTTTCTAATTTATGAGGAAATTTCTTAGGATTTAATAAATGTGTAGACCCCTTATCAAACAAGAAATTAGTAAAATATGAGTAAACAAAAAATGTACCCAACCGTAAGAACCCGGTTTTTGCTATAAAAAACTATTGAATATTCTTGATGTTATTCCAGAGCAGCGCCTTTAGATGGCGTGCGATTCCGTGTCCTGGTGTGCCCAGAATTAAATTTTCAGTCCGTTCACACTGGGCACGCAAAATAAATTCAATAGATCCTATACGGTAGCTTAGATGGGAAACCGAGGGAACTATTGAGTCCGGACAATGCCTTCTACCCTAGGAGGGGTTTAATTTTCGCGGGCGCGGGCCTTCTGTGAAAAATGTCACCGGGGGCGTTTTCTTAATTTAGCATCCTCAGACGTTAAGTTTTATAACTTTCGAACGGTGCCTCAGATTGAAATTATGAGACCTACTTTGTGCCCGGGAGGTGGTTTTTACCCTAGGGGAGGTTTAACCTCGACCCCGTCGAGAGTTTCGGATGCGAGTTAATTTGGGGGTTTAAATTAATTAAAATTTTAATTAGTTTTTCTTTATTTAAACCTAAACCCATCCCTCACCTCTTCCATTTTATTTGTCTCTAGTGGAGGAGCCTCAATCAACCAAGGAGATCCCCTCACCAGTCCTCCTCCATCCTATCCTCCCCAAGGTGGTGCGCGGCTTCGGTGGATCGACGACGAAGCTCCGGGCTAAGCCCAACAGGGTTGTAGATCTTCATTTTGTATTTTAACTTAAAACCTCTCATTTGAACTCACTTTATAGTGTCAAAATGATTTTTAATTTCTGATAAAATCCCATGAATGCGTATTATATTTTCTAATCTTTCCGATGCATCTTACGGACTTAAAATCTAAGCCCCGAACCATCCGCAGTAGTCCGATGAAGGTTGGAGGTTGTTTGGTGGTTTTCCGGCGGTTCTGGACGGTCTGATGGCGGTTCGGCTCCCAGGCGGCAATGGTCTTTGGTCGGGTGCAACGGTCTTTAGTTGGGTGAGGCGGCATTGGCCGGGCAAGGCGGCAAGCAGCCGGGTGAGGCGGCGAGCGGTCGAGCGAGGCGGCGGCTCCATACGATGAGTCCAAGCTCGCCTGGGCACAACGAAGCAGGGTCGCGACGCGCGACCCCATGCAAGGACATAGACCTGCACTCGGCGGGTCTCCGCAGAAGACCGTGACCGGCCCTCATGGCCGGTCGGCGCTACGTGGATCCGGGGTCCACGGCAGGGCCGTGCAGCTGAGCTGCAGACCGGCGCTACGAGCCGAGCCTGCCGGTGTGGGCCGGCCTAGACCGGGCAGACCGGCCGGACAATGCCGGTCCAGCCCAAGGGGTTCGCCACCTCCGAATTCGGACACCCGTAATTTTCACTACGGGTGTCCGTTTTGCGTACCGTTTGCTGCAGTGCATTCCTGGCGTTGAGACAAAGTGTTTTAGATGTTCTCGGGTATTTTTAATTTTCGAGAGAGGGGCCTCGGTGGCGCGGCACACCCATTAAGTGGATTGGCGTTTTTCCAGCGGTTCTTATTTTGGATGGTGCAGACACATCCAATGTCTGATTTGAGTGCCCTCAGTGGCATTGAGAACCTGGCGTCCAGACGGAGATTTCCAGTACAGTTTCAGGCATTGAAACCAGAGTTGAAGCGTGGGACACACGACCCATCTTTTAAGCTGCGAGTAGCGTTTCACAACTTTCTCATCGGACGTCCATTCGGGGTGTGCGAGCAGTCGATTTTGAGAATTTTTCCAAGGGCATTGCAATAGCGCAATCCGCCCGATTTATTTCTGCATGTTGGTGTGGGCCCCATGGGGTCCATTTTGGGAGTTGGTGGTGATTTCCATCTTTATCACCGGGTGTCTGTTTTGGACAAGTGATTAGTCAATCTTGTGTACTTTTTCGAGAGGATCGCAATAGTGTGATCCATTTATTCCATTTCAGGACCGTGATGTGGGTCCCATGTAGCACCTCTCATGTGCGGTGTGGTGAAATGTATCTTCTTTTCCAAACATCCTTTCCATGCAAGTAAGGAGTCAATTTGACGTGTTTTTATGAGGGGATCACAATAATGAGATGCGCCCGACTGTTTTCAGGACCGAGGCTCAGGACCACAGGATGTCGTTCGGGCGTAAAGATTGTTAAACGATTTTGACGTCAGATGTCTATTGGAGGTGAGTATATAGTCAATATCACATGTTTTTCCATGATAATTACAATGGTATGATCCGTTTGGATGTGCGGATCCACATTCGAGATCTCATTAAATGTGGAAGCATGAAAGGTGCTCCGGTGGCGATTCTTTTTGCTGTGTTTGGAAGTGAACCCTTGGCGTGTGATCGCGTTCACTCCCGTGTGAGTGAATTTGATGTTTGAAGAGGTATGGATAGCCGTTCTAGGGCCGTGGAGGAAGCATGTTGGTGAAATTACATTTTTTCTCTTCGCACTGACGTTGGGTATCGTGTGCATGATAGCCTTTGGGCTAGAGATGTAATATACTCTGGGAGTATATGTGAATGATTGGAGTTACATGTTGTAAGTCTATACCTGATAATGTTTGTGTACTTGGTTTGGATATGAGAGAGGGCCATACATCCTGTGGGCCCCTTGTGCGCGTCGTGTTCTGCTTTATGTACCTTTGATCTCTCACGACATAGAGGGTACGTCTGTTCACGATGGTTTAGACCACTAGGGTTGAGTGGTTTCCTATGGTCTTGTTCTCGATGGTGTGATTGGAGGAGTTGTTTGGGTTCCCCTTTTTTCTTTTATCCCTGTGGGCTTTCATTATCGCATTCATTCGTGTTCCCTGGTAGAGTGTTTGAGGATTCGGTTTGACCAAAACTTTAAGCGGGCACCGATCATCTTCCTAGGAGGTTGTTTCCAGTAGGGTGTGGAGCCCAGTGATCTATGGGCGCAGACTCCCTAGCTGTGTATCGAGATCATATCCTCCTTCCATGATCTACCATGACATGTTTCCCTAGGCAGAGCTCCAGGTGTCGGCGTGACTCACATTACACGGGCGCTGAACCTCTACTAGGTGAATTGTTCTGGAGTTGGGAGGTTGCACGATACCCACTCCGTGTTCTGTTGGCCAGTGTTGTACCATCCAGTAGGGATGGCCAGAGCAGTTCTGGGTTTACCCTCCAGTGGGGTTGGGAAATGGGTTGCTCGTTGACTTCTTCGAGTTTACCCTCCAGTGGGGCTGGATAGTGGGTTTCTCATGGAATTCTTAGGGTTTAACCTCCAGAAAAGTCTAGGAAGTGGGTTACCCAACGACCTCTTAGGGTTTACCCTCCAGCAAAGACTGGGCAGTGGGTTACCCGATGACCTCTTAGGGTTTACCCTCCAACAGAGACTGGGCAGTGGTTTACCCGATGACCTCTTAGGGTTTACCCTCCAGCAGAGACTGGGCAGTGGGTTACCCGAAGACCTCTTAGGGTTTACCCTCTAGCAGAGACTGGGCAGTGGGTTACCCGATGACCTCTTAGAGTTTACCCTCCAGCGGGGTTGGACAGTGGGTTACCTGATGACTTCTTTCAGACTCAGTCCTTTCTACTAGGCTAGTCTGTGGCTTTTATCCGTGACTACCGGAGCGGGACCCTTGGTTTTATAGGTCAGTAATGTGACGACTTTGACTTTGATAAGACCTATCGACTGTGCGACAGTGACGAGGTGTGGTTTGAATTTCCCTAGAAAACTCAAGTAGGAGGGGGGCTTTCCCCATGAAGATGCATCATTGTGACACAACCTAAAACCGTGTTGGCAAGTCAGTGCCGACCAATGAGGATAGTGTCAGGGTTCGGTGATTTGAGCCCCTTGGCTTGCTGTTCGTGGTAGACATGCAGGATGCTGGTCATCGATGGTGGTTACTTCTGGGACTGTTGGCTACCCACTTTCTTGGGTAGAGCTACGGGATGGAGATCCCCTTACGATCTTGTTCAGGTTTCTTGATTGAGCATATGGATTTGTATACACCTTGTTCCAGTACCCACTTCTTGGGTTTGGTTACTCTCCTTCCAGAAGAGGCGAATCCACACGGGGTATGCCACGTGCTTTCTGTGTCTAGCTTCTTGTGGTTGGATGAGTATATTTTCCAACTATAGGTAGAAAAGACTCGATGAGAAGTTTTATCTTCTCACCGTTTCTAGCTTCTTGTGTTTCGGAGAGTCTACTTCGTTTCTCTTGTTGGGTTGAGCTGTTACTCTACTATACTCTTCACTGCACTCTCTGTCATTCTCCTTTACTATTCCCTGTTCGATCTACTGCTCAATTTTTGGTACCTTCCTTTGTTTCTCCCTCGAGCCTTCGGGGTATCCCACTGAGTATTTTTATACTCAACACTGCTTAGGATTTGCCCGCACTTGGTGTTCCCTTGTAGACGACAGACAGGTTTCTCATGACTACAGAGGAGATTAGGAGTTCGGGAGCTTGGACCGTGTGCGGTGGTCGTTGTTGGGTTCCTGGTGTGGGACTCTCACAACTGTTTAACTTTTATTTACTTGTTGCCGAGTTGTGGCATTTTTCTGGTTGGGCGCATGTTTTTCCCTTTTTCTTTTCAGTTTACCTTCAACATTTACTTTGTACTGTTTAGATGTCGATGCACTTTTGTGGTTGTTTATAGTATTTAGTACTTTACTTTTCCTTTTACTCTGCACTTCTGCATTGAGTGGGCTGTGTGTGTGTGTACAGGTACTCAGGTAAAGGCCTTCCTGAGTTTTTTATCCTTCCACGGTAATCGCCGGCCCCTGGCCTATGGAGGCGGGATTGGGGTAGTTGTGGATCAAGCCTGGGTAGGGTCGGGTCATGAAAAAGTGGTATCAGAGGTGGTTCATTCCTTGGGTCGTTGTTTGGACATCCCTAAAAAGGAATTTGTTGGGATTTAGGGAAACTGTGTCAACGTGTCTCGAGAGCGGCTCTCAGGCTAGGGAGTCCAGTGATGGTGCGGTGGACGATGTATCCATTCACCAGGACCCTGATAACTTGCTTTTCGACTCAGCATGATGAGACACTCGTTGTAGGGAAATTATTTTGTGCGTCACATAGGATTGCGTCTTGACTGTCCTTCTTGAGTCAACTCCCCATTGTTGTTTCTGTTATATACATATATGCTCATCTAACCATGGCACTCCTTGATAACATTAAAGATGTCTCTATGAAGCTAGCCAACCAGGATACCAGCTTTGGTTTGTGAAGAAGACCTTGTGAGAGATGAGGCCTCATTATAGGACCCATCATGCGAGTCCCTTTCTCCGGGTGAGCCGGTAACAACACCCCTGCCAGGTGATCAACAGACATCGTCAACAGAGTAGACTGAGCTTGAATGCGGGTTGACCGCACTACGTGAGTTCCAGCGGCAGATACCGCTGAGGTTCAGTGGTGAGCCAAACCCTCAGGAAGCAGAGTTTTGGCTAGAGATAGTGGTTCACCTCTTCAGGCTTGTGCCGACGCCGACAGATCTTATGGCAGCTTTGGCCACCAGCCTTTTCCACAGAGCAGCTAGGCTTTAGTAGAGTCTGGTGATTCAGTTATTTGATGAGTCGTCACTTACATGGGGAGACTTTCATCTGCTGTTTCATGAGGAGTTTTACCCCTCCTGCTTATGCTCCATTCAGATCCAGGATCTCATGTAGTTTCAGCAGAGAGGGATGACGGTGACTGAGTACGCGACTAGTTTCGCAGACCATGCATGTTTTTACCCAGACTTTGTCCATGATATCAACTTCCGAGTGCAGAAGTTCAATCAGGGTCTCCACAGAGAGATTCGTGCTATCATAGTACCCTTGGGATTTCCCACTTATGTCGAGGTGCTAGAGCAGGCGCTGGTGACAAAGAGCTTCCTATCATGTTCTATAGTTGATGGCACCAGTAGGCACGATGGAGCCGATACGTCTGCTGTAGCTATCAGGCATCAAAAGACAGAACCTCGATGCAAGCAGCCTTCTACACGCCGGTTTCGAAGATGTGGTCATGAACCACTGTGGTAGAAAAGCAGAGGGGCTCAGATGAGGAGACCCTTCCGTGAGTAGACCCAGGGGCTGGGACGTACACCACAGTGGCACTAGAGGGTACCAAGGCAGCCTGGAGAGCATTGGTTCTATGCTTGCGATGGGCGAGGTCACTTGATATGAGAGTGCCCGACCAGGTATGCTATGAACTTCGGGCAGGCTGCAGGCACACCACCATGGTAGAGGCAGCGCCGTGATCAGAATAGTGCCCATATAGGTGGTACTAGCAGAGGAGAGGGAGGATCTGGAAGTGGGGGATGACATTATGAGGTCTTCCCATCACCAACAGGCAGTCCACGTCAGGCCCCAGGAGCTGATAGTTGGGACCGGGGATAGCCGCGAGCTTTGGATGTTTACAATCTTGCAGAGCATGAAGTGACAAGAGGTATTCTTTACGACTCTTTTACTTTTTTCTGTAGAATTGTTAGACTCTGTGTGTGAAATGCGTTTCTCCCTGCTTCTTTCTTGAGTTGTTACCAGGGTGATGCGGGGAGTCTGTGTAACCCTGTGTTAGTGGAATAGAAGGCGTGGAACCTTTCTCTTTAGTCGATGGTGGCGACTATTTCGCCTTTAGAGCATGTAAGAGAGTCTTGGTCATGGGACATCGACTGTGAAACCTTTCATGACCGGATATCCATGGGTGTTTCACTATATGGATATTCTAAAGGAGGGAATCACCGAGCTTTGTACCAGGTTAAAACGGTGATTATAGTCGCAGTGTGCGATGTAGAGGTGCAACCAGGGAGGTGAGATACCCTTGAGGTCCTTCGGGCCATTTGAGATCGTGCGAAGGAATGGAGAGGTCCTCACCGCCTTACCCTAAACCCAAAGGCTGGTTTCGGTGCATTAAGTCTCCCATGTGACTCACCCAAGAAGAAGTGTGTGAGCTATTATAAACATCATCAGCAAGGGAAGACCTCGCGTGAACCAATCAAATCCTTTTGTCTGTGTGTGGTGGCGCAGAACTGGGCATGCGTTCTTCTGGGTATAGAAGAGCCAGGAGTGAGCTTAGTACCCTGAGTTGTTTCCCAGGTTTTTATTTTCGGGGACGTCAAACTTTTAGGAGGGAATGATGTAAGAACCTAGTTTTTTCTATAAAAGACTTTGGAATATTCTTGATGTTATTCCAGAGTACTTCTTTCAGGCGGTGGGCGATTCCGAGCCCCGGTGTGGTCGAAATTAAATTTTCAGCACATTCACACTGGGCATGCAAAATAAATGGAATAGATCCTAAAAGGTAGCTCTGATGATAAAACCAAGTGCACCGTTGAGTCTAGATCATGCCTTTTACCCTAGTAGGGGTGTAATTTTGGCGGGTGTGGGCCTCCTGTGAAAAATGTTACCAGGGGCGTTTTCGTAATTTAGCAGTCTCATACGTTATGTTTTATAACTTTCGAACAGAGCCTTAGATTAAAATTATGATACCTCCATTTTTCTTTGGAGGTGGTTTTTACCCTAGGGGAGGCTTAACCTCGACCTTGTCGAGAGTTTCAGATGCGGATTAATTTGGGGGTTTAAATTAATTAAAATTTTAATTAGTATTTCTTTATTTAAACCTAAACCCATCCCTCACCTCTCACATTTTATTTCTCTCGGGTGGAGGATTCTCAAGAAACCAAGGATAGCCCCTCACCAACCCTCCTCCATCCTCTCCTCCCTAAGGTGGTGCGTGGCTTCGGCGGATCGACGACGAAGCTCCGGGCTACGCCCATTAAGGTAGGAGATCTTCGTTTCGTATTTTAACTTCGAACCTCTACTTTGAACTCAATTTACAGCATCAAAATAATGTTTAATTTCCAATAAAATACCATGAATGCGCAATATATTTTCTAAGATTTCCGACACATTTTCCGGACTTAATATCTGAGTCCCGAGGCGTCTGCAGCGGTCCGGAAAAGGTTGGATGTTGTTTGGTGGTTTTCCGGCAGTTCTGGCCGGTCCGGCGGAAGTTCAGCTCCCAGGCAGCGATGGTCTTTGGCCGGGTGTGGCGGTATTCAGTCGGGCGAGGCACCGTCAGACGGGCGAGGCATAGAGTGACCGCGCGGGGCGGCGAGTGGCCGGGGGAGGTGGGGAGCGGCCGGGCGAGGCGGAGGCTCTAGGCGGCGAGGCCGAGCTCACTGGGGTGTGGTGAAGCGGGGTCGCGACACGCGACCCTGTACGGGGATAGAGATACAAACTCGGTGGGTCTCCACAGAAGACTGTGACCAGAGCTCATGGCCGGTCGGCGCTATGTGGACCCGGGGTCCACGGCCGGGCTGCGCGGTTAAGCCGCGGGCCGACCCAGACCGGGCGGACCGGGCCGACCAGGCTGGTCCAGCCCAAGGGGTTCGCCCCCTCCGACTTCAGACACCCATAATTTTTTCTACAGGTGAATGTTTTGCGTTCTGTCTATAGAAGTAAATTCATAGCATCGAGACGAAGCTTTTGAGATGGTCTTGGACGTTTTTAATTTCTGAGACGGGGGCCTCGGTGGCGCAACACTCCCATTAAGTGGATTGGCCTTTTTCCATGGGTTCTTGTTTTGGATGGCGCAGATACATCCGATGTACGATTTGAGCACCGTCAACAGCATTATGACCCTGGCGTCGAGGCAGAGATTTCCAGTACGGTTTTGGGCGTTGAAACCGGAGTTGAAGCATGGCCACCACGACCCATCTTTTAAGCTGCAAGCAACGTTTCACAACTTTCTCATCAGACGGCCGTTTGGGGCGTGCGAGCAGTCAATTCGGAGTGTTTTTTCGAGGGAATTGCAATTTAGCAATCCACCTGGTTTCTTTCTACACGATGGTGCGGGCCCTATGGGGTCCGTTTTGGGAGTTGGCGGTGATTTCCATCTTTATCACCAGGTGTCCGTTTTGGACAAGTGATTAGTCAATCTTGCGTACTTTTCCGAGATGATCGCAAAGGTGCGATCCTTTTGTTGTGTTTCAGGACCGTGATGTGGGTCCCACATAGCACCGCTCGTGTGCGGTGCGGCGAAATGCATCTTCTTCTCTGGACATCCATTCCATGTAAGTAAGCAGTCAATTTGATGTGTTTTTCTAAGGGGATCGCAATGGTGCGATGCGCCCGACTGTTTTCAGGACTGAGGCTCGGGACTACAGGACACCGTTCGGGCGTAAAGTAGTGTTGAATGACTTTGACATTGGATGTTTGTTGGAGGCGAGTAAATAGTCGATCTCTCTTGTTTTTTTGTGAGGATTAAAAAGGTACGATCCGTTTGGATGTGTGGAGCCTCATTCGAGATCTCATTAAATGTGGAAGCATGAAAGGTGCTCCGGTGGCGGTTCTTCTTGCTGTCTTTGGAAGTAAACCCTTTGCAAGTGATCGTGTTCACTCCCGTGTGAGTGAAGTTGATGTTTGAAGAGGTATGGTTGGCCGTGCTAGGGCCATGGAGAAAGCAGGTTAGCGAAATTATGTTTTCGCCCTTTGCACTGACGTTGGGTGTCGTGTGCACAATAGACTTTGGGCTAGAGGTGTAATATACTCTGGGAGTATATGGGAATTCTTAGAGGTACATGTTGTAAGTTTGTACCTGATAATTTTTGTGTACTTTGTTTGGAGATGAGATAGGGCCACACGTCTTATGGGCCCCTTGTTCATGTCGTGTTCTGCTTTACGTACCTTTGATCTCTCGCGACGTAGAGGGTCCCTCTCTTCACGATTGTTTAGACCAGCAGGGTTGAGTGGTTTCTCCTAGTTCTGTTCTCGATGGTGTGATCAGTGGATTTGTTTGGGTTCCCCTTTTTCCTTTATCCCTGTGGGTTTTCAGTATCACGTTACTTTGTGTTCCCTGGTAGAGTTTTTGAGGATTCAGTGTGACCAATACTTTATGTGGGCACCGATCCTATTCCCTGGTGGTTGTTTCCAGTAGGGTGTAGAGCCCAGTGAGCCCGGGGCACAGACTACCTAGCAGAGTATCGAGATCATATCCTCCTTCCGTGATCTACCACGACATGTTTACCTATGTAGAGCTCCAGGTTTCGGTGTGACCCACATTACACGGGCGCAAAACCTCTACTAGGTGAATTGTTCTGGAGTTGGGAGGTTGCGCGACACCCACTCCGTGTTCTATTGGATAGTGTTGTACCATCCAGTAGAGATGGCCAGAGCAGTTCCGTGTTTACCCTCCAGCCGGGATGGGTAGTGGGTTTCTCATCTACTTCTTCAAGTTTACCCTCCAGCTGGGCTGGGCAGTGGGTTGCTCATTGGATTCTTAGGTTTACCCTCCATTAGAGACTGCGTAGTGGGTTAACCAACAACCTCTTAGGGTTTACCATCCAGCAGAGACTGGGAAGTGGGTTACCCGATGACCCCTTAGGGTTTACCCTCTAGTAGAGACTGGGCAGTGGGTTACCCGAAGACCTCTTAGGGTTTACCTTCCAGCAGAGACTGGGCAGTGGGATACCTGATGACCTCTTAGGGTTTACCCTCTAGCAGAGACTGGGCAGTGGGTTACCCGACGACCTCTTAGTGCTTACCCTCTAGCTGGGCTGGGCAGTGGGTTACCCGACGACTTCTTTTAGACTCAGTTCTCTCTACTAAGCTAGTTTTTGGATTTTCTTCATGACTAACGGAGCGGGAACCTTGGTTGTACGGGTCAGTGATGTGACAAATTTGACTTTGAGAAGACCTCTCGACTGTGTGACAGTGACGAGGTGTGGTTTGAATCTCCCCAGAACTCCCAAGTACGAGGGGAGTTTTCCTCACCAAGACATGTTCTTGTAACACGACCTAAAATCGTGCGAGCGAGTCAGTTCCACTAAAAGAAGATAGTGTCAGGGTGTGGTGATTTGAGCCCCTTGGCTTACAGTTTGGGGCAGACGTGTAGGATGCTGGGCATCGATGGTGGTTACTTCTGGGAATGTTTAATACTCACTTTCTTGGGCTGAGCTACGGGATGGAGATCCACTTATGATCTTATTCAGGTTTGTTGATTGAGCATATGGATGTGTATATACCTTGTTCCAGTACCCACTCTTTGGCTTTGGTTACTCTACTTCCAGGAGAGGCGAAGACACATGGGGTATGCCACGTGATTTCCGTGTTTCGCTTCTTATAGTTGGATGAGTATACTCTCCTAATATAGGTAGTGAAGACTTGACGAGAAGTTTCATCTTCTAACCATTTCTATCTCCTTGTGTTTGGGTGAGTCTACTTCATTTCTCTTATTGGGTTGAGCTGTTACTCTACTATACTCTTCACTATACTCTTTTTTATTATCCATTACTATTACTTGTTAGATATACTACTCACTCTTTGGAACCTTCTTTGTTGATCCATCGAGCCTTCGGGGTATCCTACTGAGTATTTTTATACTCACCCCTGCTTGGGATTTGCCCTCACTTGGTGTACCCTTGCATACAATAGACAAGTTGCTTGTGACTACAAAGGAGCTTAGGAGTTTGGGGGCTTGGACCGTGTGCAGTGGTCATAGTCGGGTTCCATGTGTGGGACTCTCCCTACTGTTTTACTTTTTTTTACATGTTTCTAGGTTGTGGCACTTTTCTGGTTGGGCGCATGTTTTCCCCTTTTTCTTTTCAGTTTACCCTCAACATTTACTTTGTAATGTTTAGAGGTCGATGCACTTTTGTGGTTGTTTATAGCAGTTAGTACTTTAATTTTCCTTTTACTATACACTTCTGTATTGAGTGGACTGTGTGTGTGTGTACAGGTACTCAGGAAAATGTCCCCTCGATTTGTTTATCCTTCGGCGCTTATCGCCAGGCCCATGACAATGGATGCGGGCTTGGGGTAGTTGCGGCTCAAGCCCAGGTAGGGTCGGGTCGTGACACCGACACTAATTCATTGGATGCCCTAAAATATTTTAAATTAGTCACAAATTATTTCACTATACCTTTCTTCTTGAAGTTCAGGTGCTTCCTATCATTCATATACTTCTTTGGGTAGGTATGTTCATAATTTTTTATCCCACTAAATTTAAAACTCTTTACAATTTTTTATTAGATTTAAACATAGGATAATTTTCATTGCACTCATGGGCCATATTTACAAACTTACAACATTAGAAACACTTTCTAGATTTTCTAAGGCATTCCCCAGGGTTCTTTTTATAACACTTTCCACAAAATATAAACTATAATTTCTTACCTTTAGATTTATTTGATAGATTATTACCCATTTATTTCCATATGGCTTTTTCTTCTGCTTGTTTTCTAAGTAAACATGATCATCATCAAAGTCCATTTTTGCCCGCTCAAAACATTGAACAAGTTTCTCATAAACTTCAAATTTAGGGGAAGCTAATTTCCTTCAGTATCTTGGATTTAATCCTATGTAAAAGTGATTGATTTTACTATCAAGATCTTGAATAATATTTAAAGTGTACCTTTCTAATAAAGTGATTATTTATTTATAAACTTACACTGAATATACTTCATTTTTTTGTAATTAAATTATTTTATTTTCCATCCTTAGTTTAACCACCTTTGGAAAATATTTTTCAAGGAAAATATTCTTAAATTCATCCCATTCCTAGGCATCAATCTCTTCTCTTTCCCTAATATTATTGACCATTGACCACCACTATTTGAATTCACCTTAAAAATGATAAATAGAAATTCCAAACCTTTTATTATATGAACACCCCATGACATTAAATATATTTTCAAGAGATTTAATCCACCCTTTATCTACCATTGGGTCAAACGATCCACTGAAATAAGGAGGGTGTTGCCTCATAAAATGTTCAACCATCTTCACGCTCCTTTGTGGTAACTCTGGTTATTCTCTTGAATTGATGAAACCAAAATTTATATCCTATTTATACTGATCAATTAATACTGATCAGTTCCAATTCCCACCATTCTAGATTTTAGTTTCCGAAAGATATCATCCTCTCAGTGCCTTATAACTTCAGCTTCCCTGTTTCTTCTATGAAAAAACATTCCAAACAGACATATCTTAGATGAAGCGATATGGTAATATTCAAAATCTACATCATTTAAACACAACCATAAGGTAAAAATCATTTATTTTATTATATTAATACCATATTAACCCCTAAAGTCATCTAAACTGTGCTCTGATACTAACTATAAGTACTCAACTTTAAAATTTACTTAATCTAGTTAATTCAACAAGAATTCACTTTCATAAATTTCTAAAATATATTTTTGGTTTATAATTTTATAGAATTATGTAATAATTCATACATAACAACCCACAATCATACAAATTGTATTCTACTAAAAAAGTATCTATTTTTTCATAATACAACAATCTTTTAAAAAATAAAACATAATTTCTTTTCATGAAGAATATTCACAACATTCATGTTGGCTTCTATTTATTCTTAAATAAATTTACACCATGTGGAAGACATTTTAAAACTTGGACAGAGTACAAAATTTTTAGTAAGGTACATAAAAAAAAGGAAAGAAACCCTTAGTCCATGAATACAAATAAACATATGAAATCATTTTCACAAAGATATAATTCTCACCCTTAAAGTATCATATACTTTGTGAATTCATGAGTTTTTCATAAAACATAGAAAATAGAAATAAACTATTTAGGTAACTTGGAACATCATTTTATTATTATACTTATGTTGTATTGTAACCCTCACATCAACCTTATGATTTGTAACCCTCAAAACTACCTTATAATTTAACCCTCACAACTACCTTATGATGTAATCATCACTGTTACACTTGGAATAAACATTAAGGTAAAATTTTAACAAAAACATACCCAATGTATTTTAGGTATATAATATACCCACCCTTCATCATAAAAAATTCAAAGGAACCATAACATAATCATTAAACAATAATACTTACATCATAAAAATCATTCCTTGAGAAAAATCACATATTAATGGAATACTGCACACAGAAAAAGGAAAATATTTTATTTGAAAATAACCATGTAATATTTCAAATAAAACATAATATCAATAAAGATTTATGAAATCATGAAATCCTATCATTCTGTATATGTTAAAAAAAACTATTTTTAAATTTTGTAAAAAAATAAATTAAAAGATGATTTTTAAATAAAATACCCTTACCTCAAGTTTGACTTCCTTAAAACATGTTCAAACTTACTGTATAATGGTTCAAATAGTGTTATAATTTTTTTAAAAATATATTCATATTTAAAATACCTTATATGATCTTTTTATAACATCTTTCCACCTATTTATTAATAATATTTGGTTATTTTCATTGTTTCAATTGCATTTATTTCATGGTTTCCATGGATGGTTTATTATGGGTTTTCTTGTAAAATGGAATAAAAACTCCAGAAGTGGAATGAAATGGTAATAATAGGTTTCCATAATTTTAAATGATACCATATATCATTTTGTTTTTTTATATGAGGGTGACTCAATAGACAAAACATTAATGAATATGATTTAATTTATCTTGGCGGTTTTTAGGACCATCACGAATTTATATCATTTTATTTAATGTTATTCCTATAAATTACTTCTAGAACATTAAACAAGTTATAATATACATTTTAAAATATTTTTTAACCATAATAATGGTTTTATGACCAACCATAAATGAGGTAAATGAAAATGAAAACACATCATCCACGATGATGGTAAATCAACACATCATGGACAATGTTTTCATTTTTAGTATAAGAAGAGAAGAGGAGAGGGATGGTGATGGATATTTTATTGACATAATAAAATTATAGTATATATAAGATAATAGATTTATCATGTCACTTAGATGAGGGGATGTGACAAGAGAATAAGAAAAGAAAATAAATTAAAAAGAAAATAAAAGATAATCACTTCTAGAAAAGGGGCATATCCCAACATAGTTATACCAACGATTTAGAAAAACTGTGGGTATAGGTTTTTTTTCTGGTATTTACCCATGGTTTTATTAAATCCGTGGGTATAAAATGCCCCAATTTCACCGCTCCATTAGTTTTAGCCTCCTGACTTATCTTTTTCATAGGGCTCCCCCCGCTTGAACCCTCGCCTCCCTGACCCCCACCTCCTAGCCCTATCCACCCATCCTCAACCTCCACCTCCCGACCATATGACCTCCAACTCCAATAACTCTCTTTCCCTCTCTAACATCCACCTCCCGACCATCGAACCACTGCTTCCCGGCCATCTCCTACCCTCCCTGACCTCCACCTCCCAGCTCTGCCACCCGGCTCCGCCTCCCGGATCCCCCTATGATCCCAACCTCGACCTCTTAGCCTCCACCTCTGCCTCAATGTCTTGTACTCCATTTCCCTGCCCCCATCCCTTATTAGTTCCCTTGCCTCCGATGAAGTCCCCCCTCTTAGATCCCTCTCCTTCGATGATGTCCTCTCCCGATTCATTGCATCTAGGTTTGGATTTTCATCTCATGCTTTCCTTTTTATGTTTTTTAAACTAATCACTTATTCTTATATCCACAGACTTAACAAGTTGACTATACAATTTAACTTTTTTATTATTTTTTTAATAAATAATATTTCACCTTAGATATAAATTCTACATCCTCACATTGTTATTGCAACATCATTTTCATAGATTATTCTTTGGTTTGTAGGATAATTAGGAAATGTTTTGTTCCATGCATAGTTTTATCACACCTTTTACATTTTTTGATTTTCTATCCACAATTTAGTGATGCATTATAACTATTTATATCCTCCTCATGTAAGGAAACCTATTTTAATTTTACTTTAGCATGATCTTGAATTTTCTACATTTATTTATCCTTGACTAGTTGGTTAGAAAAAATAACCCAACATACTTTCTTCAATTTATCTTTATTTTCTTAAGATTTCTCTTTTACCTTCATACCTTCTTTTAATTTTTCATAACATATCTAGTGTTTTCTTCAGAATAATTTTCCCTCTTACACCATAAGGAAGTTATCCTGGGGGTTTGGTCATGAATACATAATATTTATGAAATTATTATCTACATATACCACACAGTTACTCTAAATGTTCAAATCTATATTGGGTGGTTAGATTTGGTGATATTCTGGTCACATATATCTTTTATTGAGTTTTCCCACCTTAATTGATCACTAAAAATCCCTTTTTATTCATTCATTTTCACTATAAAGGATATATTATACTATAAAGAAAAATATTTGGGTCCATACTTTACACACCACCAATAAAACCCTTGAAATATTTAAGTTTTAGGTTGATTCAAGATCAATCCAGCTTCATGTGCTAGTTTTCATGATGTAGTGTAAGCCTACTCCACAAGTGAAATAATATATTGTATCTCCACACATGGGTGGCTCCAATATTACATCAATACTCAATGGCTACATGATCATGCAAAAAATTATCATGAAGACTATATCTAAGACCTAATGACCCAAATTTAATGTACACTATCCCCGCTTTATGTTCCTATTATATATTCCACTATCACCAAGCATAGAGGAACCTTATTGTTTCTTGAAACCATAGGCATATCACCATGTCAAACCATGTGAATGAAAAATAATAATTTTATCATCATTTTATTATTCAACTAGAGTTCATTCATAGTATCACCACTATTCTAAAAGCTTATCCCGAGTTTATAGGGACATGAAAATAATCAATTTTCCATTGAAAACTATAAATTATATCGAAACACTAACTCACAGAGTGTATTAATCTCAATATCACCAATTATCTCCATATGCCTGAACCCAATCTCCTATAAGAGTGTTATTACCCATGGGTACCACACATTCTATCCACCATGAATATAGTTGTTCTGCCTGACATGTACCGATATCACCTATGCTAGGAATCTGAAGGAGACTTCCCTTCCCAAAACCATCCATAAGGATGAAATAAATAACACATAAGTACTTATCTCAGAGAACCCAAGTCACCTAACTCATCTATCAAAAATAAAATATAAAATTTGTTTGAATTGATTTCATAAAATTAAGTTTTTAATTATGATCACACAGCTAAATGTTCCTAAAAAATGTCCGAATAGTCTGATGAGTTATTCTCATAGGTCATAATGTACCAAATTCCAAACCTTGAGTCACACTAAATAAGTTAACCAATCTCTCAAACCTACTCCACACATTATGCCAAACATTGGTCATAAATATGGGTTGCACTGATCCCCATCTCATGGTAATAGGGAATTTAACATTCCAAATACTTACTTTTATGTTTCAACCATTTATTTAAATTAATTTCGACCTACCCATTGATAGTTCAAGCATAAACCAACAGTTTCACAAGTAATAACAACACATCTCAAAACAATCTCACTCACATCGTGACTTACATAAAAATTCACTATTGTTTTAGAGCCTCATCATCATAGGGATTCCACATAACTCTAACACTCTCAATATCCCCAACCACCCAAACATAGGGTTCACATATACTACCCACCATGTCACCAATATATATATATATATATAATTCACAATTATTTTCATTACACTGTAAAATTTTATATTAACCCAAAAATTCTACAATAAGGGCTTAGATAAATGAAATTTAAATTAAATATTATAGACAAAAATACTCATTATGTTATACTTTGAATTTTATTTTGGACAGTTCCTCATAATAATAATGTTTAGGAAAATAATAATATAATTTAACCATTTACTTTTACCCAAAACTCCATTGATATCCCTCAGTTAAATAAGATTTCAATTACATGTTATTTAGGAAAAGATTATTTATGTAATAATTGGAATTTTTTTTAGTTAGAACCTTTTGATAATCTCTCAAAGTAGTCATAGAACACATATTTTATAATTTATGGGATTCAATATATAAGATAAAACCATACACTTATATGAAAAAAAACATATAAATTTTCTCAAACCCTTGAAATAACTGACTCAAGTTATAGTTCACGTAAACAATAAAATTCCACCATGCATAATAATTCTACATGCTAGACAAGATTCCTAAACACACCCCATCTTGTCATACAATTCCATCAGATGAATCCTATCAATCCTTCACCTCATAATCAATTGTATCACCTATAGTTAAATTAGATCAATTATAAAATTGAATAGTATAAATAGAAATTTAATCCTGGATAACATGGACTTTACTCATACATGGGTTGGGTAGTCCCAAGGAAAACCTCTATACCATGTATTGACACATTCTTATTCTAATTTTTACCTTTCCAAAATAGTAAGACTAAAAAAACTGCTAATAAAATTTTACTGGGTCCTACCACCACATACCACCAATCAGTGCTTGGAAAATTGGTAGATATTATTCCCTAGGAATGCCTACCCATATGATGGAGGATGATGACTAACAGTAAGGGTCTCAAGTAGTATGGTGTGGAGACTATACCCAAATATTCGATTAAAAAAATAGTAGAAATAAACATACTAATATAAACATATGTAAACAATACATTTAATGACATGATGAAATGTTTCAATAATAATCAAAATAATCCACGCAATTAAAAATTAATTTTATACAATACATTCTAGGTAATCATAATATAAACAGAATACCAGGAGGTAAAACTATGAAAACTTTAAAAAATGATCTTTTGTATCATTCTAGACCCAACGCCCTTTCTTAGTCCTAAAAAATTCCATAAAAAACATCTGGTGCTTTCCAAAACCTAAATATACAATATAATAATGATAAAAACTTAGGTGCCCAGGTTCCATGGTATAAAGTGCATGGTTTTTTTATAACCCAATAAGACTCCAAAAATGGTGTCCCTAAATTTAAATTCAAATTTTTTTCATTGATATGTGATTTAATAATCAATTATTGATTATCATATTAATATTTGAAAAATTTATAATTTAAGTAAAAGTGTAATGAAAATATTACTGATGCTCTATCTCTACAATGAAACTCAACATCATTTTGTATCTACTTTTTCCATCACTGGTGATTTTATAGTCATGGTACATATCAAATCGTAAATGGTAATAATGTAAAAAACCAAGGAAACTAAGGGAATAATAATCTGAGAGAACCCACATGAATCAATATAGAATTATCTCTCAATAAAAATCATACAAAATATAAAGGGGTGAGCCTTTCCATTCTTCCAAATTCATTCTTCCAGTCTAAACTCAAGGAAACGTCCTTGAAATTTAGAATAATGGAAGTTTTATAACCCATAGTTTACAATGGAGGTATTCCAACCAGATAGATCAAGTCCAATCCAATTAACTCACCATTCAAAATTAAATGAGGGTGCTTTATAAGAATCCAAAACATTAATCGATGAAATTTGATACATAATACATTACCTAAATCCTAGGGGAGATTCCCCTGGACATTTCACTTCAATTTCCTTCATTTTAATTCCATATGAGAACCCTAATCATGGTGTGTGTAAAATTTAGTGTTTGATATTAATCTGATAATGTGTATTTTATTTTTCTATTTATTTTAAATTCATTATTTTACCAGAATGACCCTTTCCTTTTTAAGAGTCATGTTGTGACTTGTTCCACTTGTATGGAGTATATGTTTATTGGTAATTATTTTATTAAAAAAATTCACGAAGTGTTTTAGTTTATTAAATTCATATTATTTAATATGTTTACCAATATTTGATACCCATGATTGTTTTATATAAATTATCCAAATTATTTTCAATCTTGAAGGTGAAGTGGTTTTATTTAAATTTTTTTCCATCTTTGAATTAAAATTTTACCCATTAAAAATATAAAATTAAATGAATATGGGGCTCATTTAAAATATTTTTGATTATGGGTGAATGTTTTTTTCTCCCTTAGTTTTTAAATGAAATAACCCATGTTTAAGGGTTTGTTTTAATGTTAAAAGATGATTTTTATGTTACAGATATGGGTGGACATACTTTTTATCTCTCCCTTAGTTCAACTAGAATGACACACACCACTCTATCATAGACATGGAACCTTCCTTGTCCCATTATGGTTTACCTTTTTGATCATCCTTTTATTAGATAGAGGTAATAATTTTATCTCTGATACTGAAAGGGTTGAAATTGGTGATAAAAGATAAGGCAGTTGTAAAGAACCATAAATTTCAAGGAAATTTTTTTCTTAATTTTATTTGTAATTTTACAAGAACACAGTTTCTGACGGCACCTGATTCCGAGGCCCGGTGTGCCCGGAATCAATTTCCGAAGTTTGGCTTGGGTACGTTCAGTGAACGGACGAGCATGTTTTTCTAACTTTTGAACTAGTGCTCGGAATCAAATTCTGAGGGCATCGATGAAATCGCAGCGCCGGTATTTTCTTAGAAATGCCTCTTCCGGAGTTGCGTTTGCTCGGGTGTGGTTTTTAAATTTTGGGGTTAAAGTTAAGAAATAAAATAATTCTACGACAAACTTTATTTTATTTCACTTAAGCCACTTAGAAGACACTTGAAGCCACTTAAAGCGGCTTAAGATGAGTTGATCCGGATAGGGTGCTATCCAAAAATATGCTACCCCCTTGGTAGGATATTTGTAGGGTGGGGCCCGCACGAGCCCCGCCGTTTATTTTCCTCTAAGTAACGCTCCCACGAAAACCCGTCATTATGAAAGTCAACTGACGCATTTTCTTAATTTCTTAACGCACCATTTAATTGGGTGGTTTTATTTGTGAATTAAATGGGCATTTTCTTTCGTTGAATTAATTCTAAAAATTAATGGGTCGTTACTTACCTCTTTTTCGTTTGTTGGCGTAATAATAAAATAAGACCGACACCGACTTTTGGAGGATTACACGTTGAGAGGCTTTGACAGAATTCTTGTGCCTTCACCCTTCTTCGTGAAGAACACGAAGAACGCGAAGAACCCGAAGAACACCGGCCTCCGATGAAGAACGCCGAACCCATGGAAATCGACGACGCGAGGCCGTGTGCCGCGACGCCGACGTTTCCTCTCCCGCAACGTTCTTCTGCGATGTTCCTTCCTCCGTGGAAAAAACCTTCGATCATCCGTTGAGGTGAGAGCTTCAGGTTTATTTTGAACCTTCTTTGTGGTTTATAACAACACACGGATTTAATTATTTATAATTAAATCTGTTGTTTCTTGGTCCTCGGAGTTCGTCGACGCAGCGCCGAATACCGCGATGATCCCCTCTTTTCGCGACGAACCCCTCCTTCCGCGATGATCAAATCCACGAAGAACCCGCGGGCGACGACTTGACAAGGTAGGGGTTGTTGTGAATAATTCTTTTATATTCCCGTGAACGTTTCTTTAAAAATTAAAGAACCAGATTCATATGAACAATTTTAATTTATTAAAATTTTTATTTTCATGTGTTTAATAATTCTCCCGTTGTTGTTATCTAACGCGGAGGGTGCGGGCCAAACGAACACGGCCCGACAACCCTCCATCGTTCTTCGTGGTTGTGCGGATTTGGCGGGCGATGACAAAATGTGATGCAAGGGAAATTTGATGATCCCGCAGTGAAGAACGTAACCCGGGAGGGGCAACGGCGCAGACGGGAAGGAAAACGGACCACCGGAGAAACTTCGGGGGGCCGCGGAAGCCGCCGGCGGCGCCCCGGCGCGCCTCCGGACAGGGCCGCCGCGGCGGCGGCCAGCAGACCCGCGGCCGCACGGGTCTAGCTCACCCGCACGGGACGCGGCAGAAGCCGCGTCCGCTTGTCCAGCACGGCTCTTCGAGTGCTGCGGCTTCCTCCACCCGCGGGGGTGGCGCCCCGCGGCTGCCGTGCTCAGCCGCTCGGCCGAGCCGAGCCAGGCCGGTCCGACAGGATGGGCCGTTCCCTGGCCGGACCGGACAGGGTCCAGCCGGGTCGGGTCGACCCGGGGGGGGGGGGGGGGGGTCGGGCCGGGTCGGCCCGGGCCCGGACTCCCCGTCTTCGGACCATTTTCGGTCTTTTGCCCGTAACTTGAGCTATGGGACTCCGAAAGATGCGCCGTTAGTGGAAACACGATCCTTGGATCGAGACGGTCGTTTCGGTATATTTCACTCAAGGTTTCAGATTACTTTGGGTTAGGTCAGTTTGGTTCGTTCACGAAACCAACCGGGCCCTCGGAGCAGAAACACTCATATCTTGAGCTCCGAACGTCCGATTGACATGCTGTCGACTTTGTTGAATCCCTCTAAGTGAGACGGATCTTTTGGCTCACTAAACCCGAGGTTTGGACACATGTGGAGTACGTTCGGGTTGGTTTTTCTTTAAAAACCAACCGGGCCCCTAAGACGAGAAAGCCAATAACTCTCAGACCGGGCGTCCGATCGACGCGCCGTCTGCGACGTTGAGTTCCTGTTGACGATACGGAACTTTTGGATACATAAACTTCAGACTTTGTGTCAGTTGATGTATCAGCCTCTCGGCTCGTGGAGCGGACCCTCACGAACGAGCTTGCTGTGTGCGGGAATCCAAGAGCTGGCTGCGACTGCTACTTCGATAGCGACGACTGTGCAGAGATCCTTAGTGGACTGCGACGACGACTGTGCAGAGATCCTCAGTGGACTGCGACGACGACTCTGCAAAGATCCTCAGTGGACTGCGACGACTACTGCACTCAGCGATCCTACGTGGATCAGTGCTACAGATCCTGTGTGGATCTGATCCTGTGTGGGTCAGCGCTCATCGGTTCTGTGTGAGCCAGTGCCTACAGGTCCTGTGTGGGCCCGATCCTGTGTGGGTCTTTGCGGGGGTTAGTACCTATCGATACTTTGTGGGTCCGACGACTTAGATGGATCAGTGATCACCTTTATCGTCATCCGAAGAAGTATACCTGTGTGAGCTGAATCCTGTGTCACTCTCCTTTGTGGATTGTGTTGAGCTATCCTGTGTGGATTTACTATTTTACTCTCCTTTGTGGATTGTGTTGAGCTATCCTGTGTGGGTATACATTTTGCTTTCCTGTGTGGACTAGGTTGTGCTTGAGCTCAGACGTTGGAGCCGAGCGGGAGTTGATGACTTAGGTATATGTATGTGCATATACCTAAGTAGTGTCAGATGTTACTTCGTGATTGTATCTTTACTTGTGGTTTATCCTTTGTGGATTTCGGGAGACCTTCGGGGTCTCGGGGTCCCTACTGAGTAGCTTATACTCACCCCTGCATGGGCTATGCCCGCACTTCGTTGTGTTGGATGCAGACGACGGACAACGCTGATCGTGGTGGAGGCGTGGGGAGCAGGACGGTACCTGGAGGTGGACCACTGGGCAGGACATACTCGGAGCGGACGACTGTACTGTGGAGCTGTGGAGGCCATCTGTACCCACCCTTCAGGTGGGACTTCCAGATGACGGCTCGACGCTGCGGCTTTTCTTTTCAGTTTCTGTTTTTCCCTTCATTTGTACTTTACAGTTGGGCTTGTATTTCCAGCCCCTTTTTCTTTCAGCACAGCTTGTTACGGTTTTTACTTAGTGTTTACTTTTTCGCTTGCTTACTCTGTGGTGCTTGTTTACTTTTCAAAGGCGATGCCTTCCCTTTTTCCGGGATTTACGCCTTGGTGCTAGTCTCCAGCCCCTGGCCTATGGAAGGCGGGCTTGGGGTAGTCACGGCACGGGCCCCGAGGACGGGTCGTGACAGCAGTTGCAATACAAATGTGAATGATATTTTACTATTTTGATTTTATGTTCTAATATTTCTATTTTATATAGTAAATATCCCTTTTTTAATGACATTTTAAATTTTTTAAGGGTATATAACTGTTTTTCTTGTTATAGAATGGATAGAATATGGATGTATCGTACTGATCATATTTCAACCATGTTTCAAAATAATTTGGAAATTTTTTTATATTTTTCATTTGAAAATGCTTCAGATAGAGGTTTTATACAGTTTCCATGATATAAATGTGTTGGAAGACCATTGTTAAACCGGGAATAATTTATTTACCACATAAAAAAAATTTTATTTCAAAAAAAACTGTCATGTTTGGTATCATCATAGAGAGACGAGTTAATATTCTATTATTCCTGAAAAAAATGAAAGAAGTGGCATGGATAATTTAATATTTGATCGGTTTCTATTTGTGAATCTCGAGAGAGATAGTATTCCAGTGAAAGAATTCAATGATATCAATACACATGAGGAAAATACCAAAGACAATGATGGGAGTGTGAAAAATTTATTGGATGATTCCATAACTCCAATATATCAGGAATGTACAAAAATGACCAAGTTGGATTTTTTAATGTGGTTATATCATGGGAAAAACATGTATGTAATTTCTAATACCACCATTGATTATATTCTTAAATTTTTTATGGACTTTGTTCCGGATGGGGAATACATTCTATCAAATCATTACAAGTCATGGAAGTTAATTAAGGAGCTTGTATTTGATACCAATAAAGTCCATGCTTGTCCAAAATATTGCAATTTATTTTGGGAGGAAATAGATGATCATAATAGTGTAAAGAATGTGGTATATCTCTATAGAAGATAAATATAAATGGAACACCATCTCGTGTGGAATAAAAAGTCATTTGGCACTTTCAATTGATTTCTAGACTTCAAAATCTATTCTTGTTTGTAGAAATCCCATCTAATATGCGATGGCATGATGCTGAGAGAATTAAAGGTAACAATGAGTTGGTTAATCCTACAAATGGATTTGCATGATAGATATTTGATGAAAAATATCCTGATTTTGCAGTCGAGGTGTGCAATGTCAGGTTGGATCTATCCTGTGATGGTTTTAATCCATTTGGTCAGATGCTTACTGCTCACATCACATGACCAGTTTTTATTCACCTTTATAATCATCCTCTATGGAAGTCTATGAAAAAACTTTAAATTTATTGAGTATACTGATATCTGTATCTTTTGATCCTAATAACGATATAGATGTATTCTTTTATCCTTTAATAAGAGAGTTGAAACAAATTTTGTATTTGGATGTGCGGACATTCAATGATTCTTCAAAGAATATGTTTTAGATGTGTTCTGCACCTCTATGAACCATAAATTATTTCCCTACTTTTCCAATGATGTATGGGTGGAGAAAGAATAGAGAACTATCATGTCTCATTTGTACAATGAATATATGATCAAGAATGATTAAATATCTTCATAGTTTTAGTTTCATGGGGCATCGACAATTCTTGCTAATGGATCTTGAATAAAGGACGAAACGTTAGTGGTTTGATAATAAAATTGACACTGAACAACCACATCCATGTATATCAGGAATTGATGTGCTTAATGAATTAAAATATTTCAGTTTTTCATTAGGGAAAGGTCATTTGAAATCTAAAAAGAAGAAGAATGTTGACATTGAATCCACTTATAATTGGAAAACGAGAAGTATTTTTTTGATTTTCCACATTGGTCTACCAATTTGTTACATCATTGTTTAAACGTAATGCATATTGAGAAAAATATATGTGAAATGTTGCATGAAATTATTCTGAATATCAAGGGGAAGACCAAATATGAATTCCAATCTCATCGGTACTTTTTGGATTGAGGTATTAGACCATAACTACATCTTGTGTGTATCGGTGAAAACAAATGGAGAGTTCCTTGTGCTTCTTATGTGATGAAACTGTTTGAGGGAGATCAATTTCTAGAAGTATTAGAGAATATCAAGCTTCATGATGGATATTCCAGCAATATATCTAAATGATTTAACAGAATAGATGTGAAACTAAAATCCCTAAAAACTCATGATTATCACATCCTTATTCATGAGTTGAATCCAATAGCAATTTGACATTTTCTCTCCAATAATGTATGGGTGAAAGTGATTCGTTTGTGCCATTTTTTAAAGATTTTTCTCTAAAAGGTTATCCAAGTCATTCTTGATTAAAATGCAGTAGGAGGCACTATTAATTTTATGTGAGATGGAATTTTTTTTCCTTCATCATTTTTCACTTGCATGTTGAATTTAACAGTTCATCTTCCAACTAAAACACTGCTTGGGGAACCATTTTATTTTTGGTGATTTATCCTGCTGAAACAAATATGTGTACAATAAAATCATTTTTCCAAAACAGGAATTATCCTAAAGGTTCGATTGTGAGGGGTTATCTGGATCAAGAATGGTTGGATTGTTGTTCAATTTATTTTTCTGATGTGACAAAAAGACATAAATATCAAATGAGAAATGAAGATGAAAAGTATGGAGAAATTGAGCCCTTGTTTCCATCTCTTCCCCAATTAGGAGGAATTTTTGGGTCTTATACATTGGCTATATTGAGCCTTGAAGAGTAGGAGATGGCACATCACACAATTTTTTTTAAATGTGGTTTGTTAGATGACTATATCAAATATGTAATTAGTATATTTATATGTTATCTCAAATTATGAAATTTTATATATACCTTACACTATTATTATAATTTTATATAGGGAATATAAACAAATTATAAGTGGAGTTCATTGATCTTTTCCTTTGAGAAGGAGAGTGGATTTTAATAGCCTAGTGTTTCTTGCTTGGATGAAATCAAATATATTACCATTAATTTAATTAGATTAAAAAATAGATATCAATTTAATTTTATTATTCATATATATTTCAGGTGTTCAGTTTACCTGTTGACTCCATTTATCAAGAATTAAGATCTTTGGATTTTGGTCCTAATTCTTTTATTTGTGAATTAAAATCTTTAATAACCAATGGTTATAAATTTGTTACAACTGGTCGAGTGGTGAATATGAGAAGAAAACATGATGGAGTTATGTTAAATACTGCAACAGTTGTTATGATAGTGTATCAAATAGTCATACTTGATATGAAGATGTATATTATTATGGAATTGTTTAAAAAATATTGTTGTTGGATTACTACTCTCAAAGTAGAGTCACTATGATGAAATTTAAATGGTTTGATTCAATGAGATGATAGAGTATATTTATTAATGAATATAGATTTAGAGTTATTGACATAAGTCGATTTCTCTATATTGATGAACCATAAATTTTGGAATCAATGGATAAATCAGTGTTTTATGTGAAAGATCATTTGAGACCTGATTATGGTGTCATTAATGATGTAGTATCAAGACATATTTTTCGTGATGCTGGTGATGAAATTTCCACCATTAACGCCCCCGTTGGCATTTCCCAAAATATTCCATTTGATGAATTAAATATTCCCATTATGAGAGTTGGTGTTGAACCTAAAGCAGTGGTCGGTAATATATAGAAGCAACCATATATGTGCAATGTTCATTCAGTTTACATTGAAATGAGTTTCTTAGGTTAGTATTACTATAATTAATTTAATTATGTTTCAGTTTGGAATGATATTTATGTATTTTTATTTTCTAGTTTCATTTTAATAAATTATATTTATTTCAATGTATAAAAATTGGTTTAAATCTTGTTTTAAAAAAATGTATAACATGGTAATGTAATTTTAAAAACTCTGTTAGTCATTTCCTTGTAATAATTTGTACAATAGGTAATTAAAATAAGTAAAATTGGTTCCTCTCATGAATTGTTGATATATTAAAGTCGTATGCATGATTTTTAAAAACTATTTCTAAAACATTTACATTTCATTATTATATAGATTATACCAAATACTATAGAAGGATGAAGGAAGTGACTATTTGATCCTGATTGATCGGGGCGTGAGCGTGCATTGCCTCCTTCTCTTCCATCAGTGAGTATAATAATTGTAATGTTTTTATTATTCATTACATATAATTTCATGTTAATATTCTTTATAATTTTTTTAGGGAAATTCAGTTCCATCAGATTTGAGTCATCATCCTATTAGCATGGGTATGAGTGGGGATACTTCAAGACCTAGATGTGGCACCCGTCATACCCATTCCTACACTGACCCACCAGCGGAAACCCCTTCCACTAAACATTTACATCATCCACTTGAGTCTCTGGGGATGTACTTATCTATGCCTCCATCATTATATCAGTTTCCATCTTATTCACATTGCATGTCTTTTCTGCCTTCAGGGATGATCCCACTGATGCCTCCATCATCTCATTTTACGTCTTCTTCCCAAACGATGACTACACAACCTCTATAGATGTTTCCACTTTAACCATATCTATATCCAATGATGTATCCCTGATATTACTACCCATATTCTACCATGTCTACACCGACTCCAATTCCTACCATCCTTCTAGCATCTGGTGACTCTGTTCCATCAACTTCCACTCCAGTTCCTGAAGGCCACCTGTAACACCCAGAGATTTTATGAGAAATATTATTTTTAATTTATTTGATGTGTTGTGTTGTATGATACACTAAGATTATACTGTGCTATATGCAAAAACTTATTAGTTTTTAGTATACGCTACACTATTCTTGGCTTGTGTTGCATACAAGAGTGACCTTCCTCAATAGCGTGTGTTGTACGTAGTACCGAGTTTCACTAAACAATGATATATTGTTATAATATTATTATGAACTAGCCATTATGAATAGTATTAACCATATTTTTAATTTTATAACATTATCATCCATCTTACTCATATTTTAGAACATGGTATGAGAACAAAATAATTTTTTCGAGAAAAATAAGTATTTTTCAAAAAATGCAGTTTTGTCGCATTTTGATGGTGCACCCATTTTATATCTATTTTTTGAAAAATTTATAAGTTCAATTTGACCACATAAAATGATTCTTTTGAATCATGATATAAAAATTTATTTTGGATAAATGTTTGACATTATTCTAATAACCTTCATATTTTGATGAATAGTAAAAATACGCTAAATTTTAATTAAAAACAAATTTTTTCATCGAGATAATTTATATGGTTAAATTATAATATTTAATGGTTTTAAAGAATAAATATAATATATTTTTACCATTTAATATTTTGTATGTCATTATCATTAATTTTACTTTGAATTCATAGGTAAAAACAATTCAATCTTTTGCAATTTTTCAATAAAAACCCATTTTTTTAACAATGAGATTAATTTTAAATTAATTATTAAATATTCTGTGTTTTGAATTTGTAAAAATTAATTCCATATTTGGAATCAGGAGGTTGAAAATTTTTAAATATTTAAATTTTATTTTTAGGCATTATGAATAGTAACTATGGAAAAGTTTATTTACCACAGTTAAAGATAAATCAGGTAATTAAGGGTAAAAATAATTTTATAATATTACCCTAACACTTAGCTTGATATCATTGGTTGATTATATTTCTCCCTAAAACATACTTGGGTCGAAATGGAATCTACTGGAATCTACTTGGATGTGATTAAGACCTTTAATTTATTTTATTTAAAGGAAAGTGAAATATGTCTCACTCAAACTTTAATAATTAAAGTATTTTTAATATAAGGTTATACATAATATAAATTATATTATAAATACTAATTTAAAATATAAAATGTTTTCCTTTATTATGGTAATTTATTTTTAATTTTTAAGAAATATATAATTACCTTAATAGCTTATACATTAATGATGCAGAAACTATTTATTTAGTGAAAAATCAATAATATAGTTTTTATTAAAATAATAATACCCATAAAAAGGACCAAAACCTGACCAAAAGTTATTTTTCGTGTATATGTAAACCATAATAATCCAATCATCAAAATGTTGACCATTTAGAGCCTTATAAAATCAATTATGACACTTATATTATTTAATTTTAAATGATGTCAAAGTTCTCACATTCATAATTTAATAAATATAACAATTTAAATGTTTTGATATTAAGATTATAAATTTGAGTAAAAGTATTATTATGAAATCTATTAGATTTATCTTCATCATAGTATTTTATTTTTAATTTTTATGAAACAAATAAGTATATTAATTAATTATACAAAAATGTTGTAGTAATTATTTTGTTGAGACAAATATCAAATAATTAGTTTTAAAAATATTAAAATAAATATTATATGAACTAATTAATGTACTCCACGAATTTTATAGATGCATATGACATTTTAGAAATCATTTAAATATTTGTTTTGACTCTATCATATTTTTGGATTTTATTTAAATTCAAATAAATGAATAGTGTCAAAATTGACACTATTGGTATTTTATAAAAATAACATATTATTAATTTTTTTAAAATCAGAAAAATATTTAAATATTAAAAACTAAAATTTACCTGGTTGAAAATATCATAAGGTATCCAATTATGGATAATTAACAACACATAAGTAAGTATTTATAACCATCTAAAATTTAGAATATTATTATCACAAATAAAACAATAGATTAAATTTCGATAATCAAAATGATAAGGTTTAAAATAAAATTAAAACATGTCTAAATTTGATTGGTTGATGCGATTACAACCCTATCTTATCTTATATTCTAATTTGAGTCACTTTGGAAGTTTTTATGTGGGGTTTGAGTTTATTATAAATTAATATTTTGGAGGTTTCCAAAAGTGCCCCTCTATTCTCTTAAAAAAGGGCACCTCCTCCCTCTCCTCTTCACACAATTTTGAGCCTTCATGCTCATAAAATACCTACCAATTCCTCTTATCAACCTCTATAGTTACATTATATTTGTTCTTGTCTTCTCAAAAGACCAACTCTAGTGCCCTAAGAGGAAGTTTAAAAGAGGCACTTCGAGGAAGATGTAATATCTTTTACCGATTAATTCAAATTTATTTCTTCTTATACTTCCTCTTATTTAGTTGTTTCATTATAAAGTAATAACATCATTATCAATCATATATGGATATGTTATTATAAATATTAAACAACCCTATTTCACCTTCTATCCATCCTACAAAAAATAAAATCACCGCGCATGTGTACGTACATAATATCGTCTCCATGTCGCGGTGTAATATTTTTTTTTCATCACCAACATACTTGGATGGGTATAATGATGGAATAAATTATTATATATGATTATTTTAAAGTTATATTTATTCTGAAATATTATACACCATACACTTCAATACAATTCCACAATCGTGGGAATGATATCATCGCCTGTGCGTAAGTACGACCTACCGTCCCTACGATGTGATGCGATTCATTCTAAATGATATTCATTTAAGAATGATTTTAAAAATTAATTTAATGAATAAATATGATATATATTATAATAATAACATTATGAAAATGATAAATCTATAACCTAAAAATAAGAATAAGAATTTATTTGACAAAACTTGCATAAGAATATAAAGCAGTTAACACCCGAATAATGAGTAATAATGAAATGTTACTCATAAATAGATAAGAATATGACCATATATGATATCATAACAATGACTATGATTCTGGAATAAGTCAATGACATTATTTAAATCATTATACATGTTGTTTGGATACGTACAAAGCATATCAGACCTAAGGTAAGGGAAAATATCACAATCTCATTTTATTATCCGAGATAGTTTATACTTCAGTATTTATTAGGGAATATTTGTCATCCACATCCATGATTCTTCAGTAAGTAAAATTATTTTTATCCTCATAAAATTTTTTAAATCCAATTTTACCTATTTATGAGTTTTTATTAAGAGAAATGAAAATAATCTTTTGTCGTTTTCAGTACGAGATAATTTTTGACTTTTCCGGCCAAAGTACAAGAAGAATGTTTTTTACTTATACGGCATGAACAAATTTTTATGATTTCATAACGCCTTATTTACATAAAGCTTCCTATACAAGATTTCATGATTATTTTCAACAAAATTATTTTATTTTAAAATTTTCGTCATTTTGAGAAAAGAAAATGATTTTAATTAAGAAAGGATATTTTCCTCAAGAATTCATTTCAAGTGTTTTATCAAAACTATTTTCCATCTATGAGGACATTATTATATATGGTTATGTTTCAAGTATAATGTAACTATTATTTACATGGTTTGAATTTGTTTATAATGAAATTATATTCATTGTTTTATATGGATTATGTTATGATGGGATGACGTTTATGAAACCCATTTTATTCGTTGGGTTATAATGAATGATTTATGTTTATTTTGTGGCACACAAAAGAGTTATTTCATTATGAGATTGTTGGGACCTATATCTCCCTCCAATACATTGTGTAATGATTTATATCTCATGAGGTAGACATGGCTGGAACGACAAGTAAATTCAGTTTAGTAATACATGGATGGAATGGTAGGTAAACCCGGTTCCATAATGGACTTCGTCCACTATGTTGGTCTTAACAGAAATGCCTTGGATACTATAGACATCATAATATGTGCTTATTAGTTTTCCACAATTACATGTTTTATTCAAATGAAATTACTTCATGGTTAATGTTCCTTTATGATCCATTCCTTATGTACTGCCAAGTTTTATGTCATTGCTCAATATTTTGATGTTTAAATTTTATGGTCATGTTTTTACATTCAAATGTTTATGGATTGTTTTATGTTATCCATGTTTACACTTAATGATAATTCGATCTCACCCTTTTTATGTTTTCTTTTCCCCAGAACATAAATAAAGGTTTTAGGTAAGAAAATAAAAGGGGAAGATCTTTATGGGAGATGTTAAAGATCTTTCACCATGATTAGAAGATTATGTTCTGAGTTTCCAAATACACTAACCTATTACGGTCCTTGGGTGTATGTTTTTTTATCTATAAAATATTCCGAAAAAGTAATGTAATTTCCATGTACGTCAATCTTGGGTCTCTACACCACCCAAAGAATGAACTGGAATAGACACTTCCTTTAGGGGCTGTTGAGTCAGGACAACCCACCGATCCATCACGGTATATTGATCAACATGTAGAAGGTTTTTTATTATAACTGTTTCAAATTACAACACTTTATTTTTGTCGTTTTGTATCATGACTTAATTCTTCTTTTCCCCCCATCATTTTCTTATTCAGTGGGAGATTCTTCTATAAAACATGGGTTCACTCTGATGAAGGAAGTTTTGAATCACCATACATAGATAATTGTGGATTATAATCAACAAAATCAGATGGTAGGTCCAAATTAAAAGCAGTACAGAAGTTTCATGGTCACTTTAGCCAAGTATCACGATATCATTCTGGTGGAACCGGTGTCATGGAGTCATATCAGTAACGAGATTAAGGAAAAATCATGGGAGAAAATATGGGTCGGAAAATTTTATAAAGTCATGTAACACCCCAAGCTTCCACAATATGCTTCTCTTTGAATAATGCAATTGCTTGCGCTGTACGCAACTTCGAGTTCTTGCACACCACGACTAATTAAAATAGCCATTTAAAAAGAAGTTATGAATGGTAATAACCTCTATTTAAAATTTTATAAATTTTATTTTTCAAAATGGACTTCATTTTTGGATTTGGAATATCAAAATTAGCTGTCAGTGGATTTTTGGTATTTTTCTGAAAACTTTCAATTTTTGATGAATAGTGAAAAACACTGCATTATTGTTTAAAACTGACTTTTTATTTAAATAATTATTTTTAATTTAAATTTATTTTAAATTCAAAATATTTACATAATCTCTATATTATTCCAATTTAATTCATTAAAGTCATTGTATAATAGGATTAGATATATAAAATTTTATTGAACTTTTTACCATTTTTACCCACCTTCTAAGCACATTTGAAAATTCTCATGAAACATAATTTTACCACTCCTTTGAATTTAATTTCAAAAATACAAGAGACACATTTGACATCAGTAAGTAAAATGTGCTTTAATAAGATGAAAATAATTTTTGGTTAATAATAACTTTGGAATTTTATTTACCACGGTTAAAAGTAAATAGGGTAATTAAATGTAAAAATGATAATATAATTACCCTAACATATGTCCTAATTCTATTGGATAAGTGTATTTAGACCAAAATAAACCTTAGGAAAAAAAATATGATCCTTTTTGATCCACTTTTATTTTATTAAGACAATTATTATATTTTATTTAAAGAAGAGTTAAAAGTGTTAAATTCAAATTTTAATAACTAAACCATTTTTAAGACATGGGTTATTTACAAGATAAATTAGTATATAAATATTCATTAGAAATATAAAAATATTTCTTACATAAGAGTATTTTATTTATAATATTTATAAATTGAATAATTTAATTTATTTATAACACAATGATGATGTAATAATTATCTTATTAATGAAAGATTAAAATAATTGATATTATAAATATTAAAATAAATGTAAATTAAAACTTTTAAAGCCATAAAATAATTTTATAGGTGAATATGAAATGTTAGTATTAATTAAATTTATTTTGTTTCAAATAAATCAGATTTTTATGACTGAAAAAAAAAACAAATACTAAATAGTGTCAAAATTGACATAAATGAGTTTAAAAAAAATACTATTTTATTAAATGATATAATGTTTCTAAAAATCTATATTTAGAAAAAAGGACTTAAATAATGTTACATATGTCATTAATGAACTACTTTAGGTTCCCTTGATAGTTTATAGTATGTTTATTAACCATATAGTGTAAGGATACAAGAAAACATGTAAAAAGTTAAACTATTTAACTAAGAGTTAAATATAAAGGATAAGGTTAATATGGTGACTTGAACTTGTATAAAGCCTATTGGTTGAGAAATTTTAGACCCATACCCACCTCATCCTTGAAATAAATCCATTTGGATCTATTAGAAACCAAAAATAATTTTATAATTAAATAATATTTCAAGCTTTTCCTAAAGTGCCCCTCACATCTCTTATAAAAGGGTACTTCCCCTTATCTTAACTTCACACCTCCAAATCCATTTGGCTCGTCCAAAAACTTCTAAAATATCCTCAAAAATACCCTAACTTTAACCGAGAGGCATTATTTTTTTCATAAATCCAACCCAAGGATCCCTTTTGTTCAAATCAAAAGGAAGCGCTGGAAGAAGAGGTAATTATTTCATCACCTCTTTTAAAGTTCTTTTCTTCTTCCACTTTTTCTTTCTTTGTTTTCTCCATAATAAAATAATAACACCAGTAAATTATAGATACTTTGATGTTATTATAAATATGGTATAGTTATATTCATTATGATATCCATCCTATGAATGACATAGTCACCATATGTGTGTACGTACGGCTTACCGTCTCCATGTCGTGGTGTAGTTTGTTATTCAACAATTCATTATTTGGATGGGTATAATAATGATTTATAATTGATATAAATAATAAATATAACATGTTAGTGATTATATATATATAATATACCATCCAAATTACATATTATTTCACTATAAATGGAATGATATTGTCGCTCATGCTTACGTAGGGCTTACCGTCTCCGTGACACGATGAGATTTCGTTACACCCATCGTAACCATTCAAGAATAATTTTCATTTTATGATTTAAAAATAATGTTTAATAACTTAATATTATTCTGTATTTTAATCAAATACATTCTATTGATAACATACATGACTTATGTAACAATACATATAAAGGAAAATGAATAATTTAACACCTAAAACAATGATACTACTGAAATATTATTAACAAAGAAATATTATAGGATCTTATATGATATCATATTTATGTTTTTGGTTCTTTTATAATTTAATAACAATGTATTAACCATTTTAAAGGAGGTTAATGTACCCTCAAATAAGGAAAAGTACATGGTAAGGGTTAATTTTACTATCTCTTTATTATCCGAGGTTCTTTATATGTGAGTATCTACTATGACCTATTTATCGCCCACATATGTGTTTCTTAAAAATGTGTTTCAATATTTTTTAACATTTAATATACTATGGGTTAAAGTTATTTATACCCCTATTTTATTTTTTATAATGGTTTGAAGGGAATCTTTCCATCTCCTTCCAAACAAGGCACTTTATGACCATTTCGAAAAATTAAGAAAATAATATTTTTTTGACTTATATAGAGGGTGTGACTATTTTCTAACATTATAACACCTTATAATATTCTCTTACAAGATTATAATAATATTTTAAAGATAAATGTTTTCTTTAATTTTAATTTATTTCAATGTAGAAAGATATATTTCACTGAAATAATTTTTTTGGATTGATTTCATCAATGTCTACATCCTTTATTGAATTTTATGCTTGTTTGAAGTTGATTTATTATGATAAAATATTCCATATTGTATTGAAGGTTTTGTGATATGTTTTAATGCAGATGTTCTATTTTTATACCTTTCACAGTTTATGGTTAATGTATTAACATTTCGTATGCTAGTTTTAATATGAATGGTTATGGTGTATTTCACCCTTTTCATATGAGGAATGAATTAGATGAAGTAAGTGATGGGCAAGGCCCCCTATAGCCCCTTGATACATCGGTAGGTCTCATGAGATAAAATAGTGTCTTAGAAGAAGTCCTTGAAAGAATTATTATTTGTAGTCTTGGGACGAGGCCTTGACTATGTGGCTATGATGTCCGAAATTATGCATTGCATCATTATGAAATTAGTTATTGATATTACATGTTATTATTCAAATTGTAGAATATCCATGTGGAAAATTAATTGGAATTATTTGATTTATCTTTTCCACATTATGATTATGTTTATAGTTAAAATGATTGTGTTTTAATCTTATACATTACCTTAAATGTTTATTCTTATTTATGATAGTTTCCTCTAGGTTGTTATCTTTATTGAGCACTTGAGTTCACCCATTTCTTATGTTTTATTTTTCCTAGGATGCGAAGATGTATATTATGATTGACCTGTAGGGATAGGCTAAGGGATATGAGTGTGTTCAAATGAGACACAATGTTTTAGTTTTTCCATTTGATAATATAATGTAAAACTTATGTATGTATATATTTCTTCCAAGGCTACTAAACTAATCGGTATTTAGAGAAATTATATCTTGTGATCATGGAAATGTTATGTACTAATTCACCAATTTTGGGTAACTAGGGTTGGGGTATTACAGTTGGTATCAGAGGGAGGTTTAGAACAAACCCTGTAAACTAGATTTAGAAAAACTTTGATTAGAGAACATTACCCTAAGATATCATCATCATCATCATAATGATATTTATTCAAAGAAAAACAAGAGAGTAGAGAGTTCAGCCCTCGTCACCCTTGGAGCCAAGAGACTGAACTAAGGAGGTCTGAAATGGTGAAACCAAAGAGAGTCCCCCCTAATTAGATTAACCCCCTTAGGCTTTAAGCTAACCACGGTATTCAAGAAAATATTCTCAGAACTAGGGACATCCAACGAGGCCATGTAATCAGCTACTTTGTTCCCCTCCCTCTAAGTGTGCACCACTTGAGTGGTGTTGCTAATAAGTTGATGTGGTTCTGGATCAAATGTACCTTGGAGTGAATACTATGACAAGGAGTTTCGGGCTTGACTCGAGGTATCCTTGTACATGACAACGGACCTTACTGCGCACCTAGTTTGACAATTCGGAGGTATATGCTTAGAATAATTCACATTTTCTTTAAAAACCATTTGAAGGATTTATGAGTAAATAATTTCTCAAAGGAAACATTTTTATGACTATGGATTATATGCATAAACTTTTCAATTTATGTTATGTATTTTACTAGTTTGAAATTATGTATTGGGATTCATAAACTAATAGAGTATGGAATTGTTTAGAAATGGTGCCAAGTGGAAGGAATGAAAACCGTATCAACGCACGTAATTCATATAGGGATTTACCTCCTACTAAAGATAATTTTAGTGGAGATGGTGATGAAATTGGTGCTGGACAACTTATAACCCTACTGGGACAACTCAGTTAGGTTAAGAATAACATCATTAACCATATGGAGCACCCTGAACCACAACATGGAGGATCAATGTTAGACCACTTAATGAGGCAAGAACCACCAACATTAAATGGGACTAAAAATCCATTTGTTGCCGAGTAATGGATAAGTTCCTTATAGAAAATATTTTATGATTGGGGTGTAGTGAAAGGGAAAAATTTGTCATGGTAGTTTATCGCTTCACAAGAGATGCAGATCAATGGTGGTCATTAATTCAAAACATAGAGGAGGATAAAGAAGTATCAAATATGGAATGTAGGGAGTTTAAAGAAATTTTATTTGAAAAGTAATTTTATCATGAACATCAAGTAGATATAGAAAGACAATTTCTAAGTCTAAGGTAAAAATAGGATGAGAATGTCGTAAAGTATGAGGCTAACTTTACAAGGTTAACAAGGCTTGCTGCAGATTATATACATAACCCAAGGAGTAAAATCGAGAATTTATTTGATGGGTTAAAACCATTTCTCTCTCAAGAATTGGTCATACAATCCTTCTCATCATATGAACATATTGTCTCATGTGCTATCAAGACATAAAAGGAATTCTCTAAGTCTTAAAAATTTAAATCAAAACAAGAGAAGAAGAGATCTGCTGAACCCTCTGGAAATAGAAATATAGGAAAAAGAGAAAATTTGAATTTCTACCCTGCAATACGTGTGGGAAGAAACTCCCCAATACTTCCCTAAAGGGATTGGTAGTTTGTTACAAGTGTGAAGAGAAAGGCCACCAAGCTCGTGATTGCAAGGGGAAGAAAGAGGATGTCAGTGTTGAATGCTACAATTGTAAAGAAATGGGGAATTATGAAAATGATTATCATAAGCATCAAGGAAACCTACCTCAAAAAAAGAAAAGGGATCAAGGACAAGATTATGCAGTCAAAACTATAGAGGTTGAACTTCCGAATAACGTGGTGGAAGGTACATTAATCATTTCCTAAAATTTAGCCAATGCTTTATTTGATTCTGGATCATCACATTCTTTCATATCTTCCCAGTTTTCCAAGAAAATTAAATATTTCTAATTTGATTTATTAAGGTATTTTCAGTCAAAATTCATATAGGAAGTATCATTCCAACAAAGTGTTGTGAATCAGTTACATTATGTCATATAAATGTGCATTATCTACTGATCTCATCATCATAACCATGACTGAATTTGATATTATCCTCGGTATGGATTGTATTTCAGACCATGATGTGAAAATTTATTGTAAGAAGAAAGAGGTTACAATTTTTGATGATGATAAGAAATCCCTTATCTTTAGAGCAGAAACATCACCATCTGATTCTCATCTAGATCCACCCCCAGTAGCTCTTATAATTTCAATTATTGGGGTGGAAGAGAAAAAAATAACTATGGGTAAGGAAAGGAATGTTCAAATAGAGGATGTAAATATTGGTCAAGAATATATTGATGTGTTTTCAGAGGATTTACCTGGACATACTCCAGAATGGGAAATTGAGTTTTCCATTGATTTAATTCCTGGTTCAAGGCCCATATTGACTACCCCTTATAGAATTTCCACTTTTCAATTAGTGGAAATAAAGAAACAACTAGAGGAATTTAGTAATTAAGGATTTATTCTCCCTAGTGTTTCTCCATGGGGAGCCCCTGTTCTTTTTTTAAGAAGAAAGATGGATCTATGAGGTTGTGCATTGACTATAGGGAGATCAATGCTATAACAATAAAGAACAAGTATCAATAACCTCGCATTGATGATTTATTTGATCAACTTCATGGAGTTCAATATTTTTCAAAGATTGAACTTCGATCTGGATATCATCAGTTGTGCCTGAAGAAGGAAGACATTCCAAAGAGAGCATTTCGAACCACGTATTGGAATTACAAGTTTATAGTAATTCCTTTTTGATTGACTAATGTACCCTATGTTTTCATGGATCTAATGAATAGAGTTTTTAAGGAATATGTTGATGAATTTATAGTGATGCTTGAAATAAATTACTTGGTTGTGTCGTTATGTAGAATGATAGAGTTAAACAATATGCTTTACGACAACTAAAAATTCATGAACAAAACTATCCCAGTAATGATCTTGAGTTAGAAATTGTAATATTTGCTTTGAAGATTTGGAGACACTATCTATATGGTAAAAAATGTGAGATATATACCGATCACAAGAGTTTAGAGTATATTTTCTCACAGAAAGAACTCAACATGAGGAAAAGGCGATGGCTTGAACTACTCAAGGATTATGATTTCACTATACACTACCACCCGAGGAAGGAAAATAAGGTGGCAGATGATTTGATCATAAAGAATCACGGAGTTCTGAAAAATATGGGAGTTTAAAGGGATCCTATGTTCATAGATCTAGTAAATATGGATATGGGAATAATTATGGAAGGTGAAACATCAATACCTTTTCAAATGGTTGCCAAACCATCCATACTAGAAAGGATAAAAATTTCTCAGACTGATGATGGAGTTTGAAAATAAAATTAAAGCTTTGAATGATGGGAGATTGATTGACTTCGAATACAAAGATGGAATTTTGAAATTTGGGAGGAGGCTTTGTGTTCTCGATATACTTGATCTTAAAAGGGAATTTTTGGATGATTATCATAGCTCCAATTTCTCTATACACCATGGTAGCACTAATCTGTATAGAGATTTGAAGGAACATTTTTGGTGGGAAAACATGAAGAGGGAGATTGCTAAATATGTGTCAAGATGTATGGTTTTTCAACATGTTAAGGATAGAAGACAACATCCTGGAGGATTCATACAACCTATTCCCATACCTGAGTGGAAATGGGATGATATTATTATGGACATTGTCATGGGCCTACCAAAGACTCCTAGAAGGAAGGATGCAATATGGGTCATTATTGACCGTCTTACCAAGTCATCACATTTTCTTGCTATAAAAGAAGATTTACCACTTGAATGTTTAGAAAGACTATATTTTAATCAAGCTTTAAGACTTCATGGTGTACCCATATCAATATTTTCTGATCATTATCCCCATTTCACATCAAGATTCTGGAAATGTCTTCAGAAAGCCCTAGACACTAAACTTCGTTTGAGAACTGCCTACCACCCTCAAACTGATGTATAATCAGAACAGACTATTCAAACCTTAGAAGACATTTTGAGATCCTTCTCACTTGACTTTCAAGGTATGTGGGATCAATATTTACCTATATTAGAATTTTCCTATAATAATAACTTCCATTCAAGTATTCAGATGGCACTATATGAAGCATTGTATGGAAAGAGATGTCGCACACCATCTTGTTGGGATGATATTGGTGAAAGAAAAATCATAGGCCTAGAAATTTTTGAGAAAAAAATAGAAAAGGTGAAGATTATCCAAACCCACATCAAAGTATCTCAAAGAAGGAAAAAGAGATATGCCGATAACCGAAGGAAGGATTTGGAATTTTAAGTAGGAGATCATGTTTTCTTAATGGTATCTCCATAGAAGGGTGTTTTACAATTTGGTAAGAAGGGTAAATTAAGTCTCAGGTACATCGGACCTTTAAAAATTCTTGAATTAATTGGAGTTGTAGCTTACCATTTGGAAATGCCTCCAAGTCTCTCCAAAGTTCATGATGTGCTCCACATATCACTGTTGAGAAAATAAATGCCTGAACCAATGCATGTACTCACCTATGAATAAATATAACTAGAAACCGATATGTCATATTTTGAAGAGCCTATATTGATTATTGATACCAGAGAACAAGTGTTGAGAAACCAGACAGCTCGTATTATGAAAGTTCTATAGAGAAACCATAAAATAAAAGAGGCAACGTGGTAACCCAGGGAAATTATGATGAAGAACCACCCAAATATTTTTATGTAGTAATATTCTAGAAATTTCTAGGATGAAATTATTTGAAGGAGGGAATAATGTAACACCCCAAGCTTCCACGATATGCTTCTCTTTGAATAATATAAGAGCTTGTGTTGTACGTAACTTTGAGTTCTAGCACACCACGACCAATCAAACTAACTATTATGAATATTAATAACCACTTTTTGAAATTTTATAAAATTTAATTATTAAAATGGACTACATTTTTGGATTCATAATATCAAAATTATCTTAGAGTGATTTTTTTTATTTTTATGAAAACTTTCAATTTTTGATGAACAGTGAATAACACTGCATTATAGTTTAAAACTGAATTTTATTTAAATAATAATAATTATTATTTAAATTTCTTTTATAGTCAAAATAGATACACAATAACTATATTAGTTAAATGTAATTCATTGGAGTTATTTTATAATAATATTAGATGTATAAAATTTTATTGAACTTTTTAACGACTTTTACCCACCTTCTACGCACATTTTCCAATTTGCATAAAACGTAATTTTACAGATTATGTGAATTGAATTTTAAAAATATAAGAGACATGGTTGACATCATTAAGTAAAATGTGGTTTAATAGGATGTAAATAATTTTTGGTGAAAAGTAACTTTTGAATTTTATTTACCACAATTATAAGTAAATAGCATAATTAAAGGTCAAAATGATATTATAATTAACCTAATACATGTATTAATTCTTTTGGATAAGTGTATTTAGACATAAATAAAACCTATGAATAAAATATCATCCTTTTTGATCCACTTGGATTAGATTAGGACATTTATTATTATTTTATTTAAAGAATAGTTAAAAGTGTTAAATTCAACTTTTCATAACTAAACCATTTTTAATATAGGGTTATACATAAGATAAATTAGACTACAAATATTAATTAGAAAGGGAAAACTAGTTCCTACATCATGGTATTTTAGTTATTATTTTTAGACATTAAATAATTAAATTTATTTATGACATAATGATGATAAAATAATTACCTTATTAATGAAAGATTAAAATAATTGATATTATAAATATCCAAATAAATGTAATTTGAGACTTTTGATGAATTAAACTAATTTTATAGGTTAATATGACATTTTAGGATTTATTTAATTTATTTTTTTTAATTAATAAAGTTTTCGTTTTACTTTCACAAAAACAAAATACTAAATAGTGTCAAACTTGACATAAATGAGTTTTTAAAACACATACTATTTTATTAAATGATATAATATTCATAATAATCTAAGGTTCTACCAACTGACTTATATAAAGTTATATATGTCAATAATGAAACACTTTGAGTTCTCTTCGCTTTTTATAGTAATTTTATTAACCATTTATTATAATAATACAAGAAGACATGGTAATAGTTAAACTATTTAACTAAGTGTCAAATCTAAAAGATAAGGTTAATACGGTGACCTAAAATTGTATAAAACCCATTTTTAGAGGATTTATACTCATACCCACCTTATCCTAGAAATAAATACATTTATATCCATTAGAAACCGAAAACTATTTTATAATAAATAATATTTCAAGCTTTTCTTAAAGTGACCCTCATCTCTCTTATAAATGGTTACTTCCCCTTAACTCAAAATTACACCTCCAAAGCCATTTGGATCGGCCAAATCCTACTCAAATATATTTCCAACTACCCTCTCTTAAATCTAGAGGCCTTACTTTTATTATAAATCAAACCTAAGGATCCCTTTTTGATCAAATAAAAAAGAATCACCCAAAGTAGAGGTAATAATTTCAGCACCTCTTTCAAAGTTATGTTCTTCTTCCACTTCCTCTTTCTTTCTTATTTCCCTACCAAAATAATAAATACAGTACCTTATACATAATTTGATGTTCTTATAAATATGGTACAACCATATTCATTATTCTATCCATCCTATGAACGAAAAAGTCACCATACATGCGTATGTACGGCTTACCGTCTCCACGTCGTGGTGAAGTTTTTTAGTCAACACTTAATTATTTGGATGGGTATAATAATTAGTATAATTAGTGTAAATAATATATATGAAAATTTAATGATTATTTATATATAATATACCATCCAATTACATATGATTTTACCATCAATACAATGATATTGTCGCCCGTGTGTATGTACAAATTACCGTCTCCACGAACGCGATGAGATTAATTTCCCATCATAACCATTCAAGAATAATTTTAATTTTATGATTTAAATTAATTTTTAATAACTGAATATCATTATTGATATCAATAAAATACATCCTATCCATAAAAAACATTACTTACGTAATAAAACATATAAAGGAAAATGACTCTGTTAACACTCGAAACAATGATACTACTAAAATATCATTAACAAAGCAATATTAAAAGATCATATATGATATCATATTTTTTTTGTATATTTTCATTTTATAATTTAATAAAAATGATTTAAATATTATTCATGAGGTAAATGTACCCTTTAATAAAGTAAATTACAAGGTAAGGGTTAATTTTACAATCTATTTATTATCCGAGGTTGTTTATACATAAGCATCTACTGGGAATTCTTTATCATCCTAAACTATACTTATTAAAAATGAATTTCAATAAATTTATACTATTTCTTAGAATATGGGTTAAAGTAATTTATAACCTTGTTTTAATTTTTGTAAAATATTTTTAAAGGATTCTTTCTGTCGTTTTCCAAACAAGGTACTTTATAACCTTTTCGACAAATTAAGGTAAGAATGTTTTTTTAACTTATACGGAGGGTGAAACTATTTTACACCATTATAACACCTTAGAATTTTACCTTAAAATCTTATAAGAATATTTTCAAAATAATTTTTTTCTTTTATAATTATGTGACTTTTAATTGTTTTCAAAATAGAAAGATATATTTCTCTCAAATAGTTTTGATTTCATCCATGTCAACATCCTTTGATGGATTTTACACTAGTTTGAAGTTGATTTATGATGATAAAATCTTCCATATTGTATTGAAGGTTTTGTGATATGTTTTATTGTGGATGTGTTATTTTTATACCATTCATGGTTTATGGTTAAAGTATTAACATTTCGTATGTTAGTTTTAATACGAATGTTTATGTTTTGTTTCAACCTTTTCATATTAGGAATCAATTCGACATTGAAAGTAACAGGTGGATCCTTCTATATCTCCTTGATGCATCATTAGTTTTCATGAGACAAACTAGTGTCTTGGCATAAGGACTTGAAAAAATATTATTTGTTGTCTTGGACGAGTCCTTGACTATGTGGTTAAGATTTCTAGAATTATGCTTTCCATCATTATGAAATTATCTATTGATATTACAAGTGATTATTTGACTAGAAGAATATCCATGTGAATAAGTAAATGGAATTATTTGATTTATATTTTCCATATTATGATGAATTTTTTGTTTAAAAGTATTGTTTTTAGTCTTATTAATTTCCTTAAATGTTTATGCTTATTTATAATAGTTTCCACTATATTGTTATCCTTACTGAGCATCTGAGATCACCCCTTTATTATATTTTCTTTTTCCCAGGATGTGGAGAAGTATTTTATGATTAACCTACAGGAATACTCTTAGGGATATTACTGTGTTCAAAGGGGACAAAATGTTGTTTTTTTTCCATTTCATAATGTAATGTAAAACTCTTGTATGTATCTAGTAATTCCAAGGCTACTAAACTAATCAGTATTTTGGGACTTGATCTATTGTGATCATGGAAATATTATGTATTAATGCACCGACTCTATGTAACTGGGGTCAGGGTGCTACCTTATAGTGGTCATTTTATCTCCTATAAATACCGGTTCATTATTTTACTCAATATTTACCTGAATTACTCTTTAGGTTATATATTTCCATTTTCTATAATGTTTATTGGTTTACAAGTATTTTTTTATTTTATATAGTGTTATTATTGGGGGTAATGTTTCTAGTAGATTGGGGTGATCCATATTTTCCCATTATAGATTTTTTATTTTATATTTTTTTTCTAATTGAAATGTTTGTAATTTTAATAGGTTTCATTTATTATTAATGCAATATTATTTATTAATAAATTTTTTTTTGTTACTCTATATTTTTTATGTGTATAATATTATATAATACAATACAACACACATTTATTCAGTGAATAGGAAATATACATTGTATAAATTCATTTTCACATTCAACTTTAACAATAGTGTTGGAATAATATTTCTATTGATCCTTTGGATTTGGTGGTTACCGATGCTGATTACCCTCAAGGACCCATGGTTTAGTTCACTGAATTTCATTGTTCCCTTGCTCCCTATAATTAGAGCATTGAACCATGGGTGATGCATGAGAAAATTAATTCCTTTCCTCCATTATTTTGGTCGGATTCTTCATGTCTCTTTGACATTTATGATCTTACTGGCCTTATCTCCCCCAATTGAAGCATTTCCCTATACATTTGAGAAAATTAATATTTTTATTCTTCCCACATTTTTTACATGTGGGTAGTGGGATTATTTTTCCTCTCTTATCATTTGACCCACCAGCTTGAAACTCCATTCTTCCCTTATTATCTCCATAACTATGGGAACATTATCCAAAATTCATCTCTACTTTGAGAGAACATTGAATCACTTCTTCATAATTCCCAATGTATCAGATATATAGATTATTTCTCAGGTGTGGATTTAAACCATTAAATAATCTACCTATTTTTCTATTGTTGTTGACTAGAAAACACAAGGCATATCTTGGAATCCTTGTGAATTTGTCCTCATAATTCATGATATATTCACCCTTATTTTCTTTTATCCCTATGAATTCTCTCTCTATATTTTTTTGATGAGTTCTAGGGAAATACTCTTAAAGTCTTATCACTCAATCTCTTTCATTTCACCCTTAATCATGGTGTAATTTATCAAATCCCACAATTGGTTGGCTTGTACATCAAATTTATAGATGGAAAAAGTCACCTTCACCTTCTAAAAAAATGGATAATAGAAAAGATCTTATCCACTTTGTTAAACCACTATTACGTGATAAGTGGATCATAATTTCCACTAAACAATGGTAGCTGTTTCCAAAAAAAACGACTCAATGGATATTTTCTCCTTCTTGGGTGATGATGAACATTCCATGTGGTTCAAGTTATTTTTCATATCCTGAGACATATAGTTAAGCATCACCATAATGTTTTGAACTCCAGCTTTCACGGGATTGGGGATGTCTTTTGGGCAATTGCTGCATTTTCCCTCATATATTTTATTGGCCTAGATTCTCCTTGTTTCCACCATTTTCTAAAACAGAAATGGTTTGAACAATATGTAAGTAAATAGAGTAATAATAAATTATACTTTAATGAAATTAAATCTAAAGTCAATTCTTATGGGATCCCTATGTTTATCCTTTTCAAAAAATATTCTTCTAGGACGTTTTACCTATACATAGACTTATACTTTTGGTTTTCACTCTTGTTTTCTAATCCTTATTCCCATATTAACAAAACCATTCTCTGATACCAACTATAATGAACTTGTTTTTTCTTACATGACTATTAGATCATTTTTATGATAAACAACATAATAGAGATACAAATCGAGGATCAAAAGGTTTAGTGTCTTGGGAAAATTAATCTCATACATAATTGGTAGATAATGAAACATAAAAATTTATTTAAATACATCATCTTTATCCTTAAAAACTCACATTCTTCTTAGTACATATAATCACATGAGGATATACATTAAAGAAATGGGTGAGCTAAAAACCCAATAAAAGGAAAAATAAGGCACATGAATCAATATAACATAGGTGACCATAATCAGAATATCATAAGAATAGTATCATAATCAATATCATGATAGAAAAATTTTATATATGCATGGGATGTGGAAAATCATAAAAATGAAACATCATGTCATAGTTCTTGAATACCACACATGGTTCTGAACAAAGATAGCATCATGTTCACCCATAACATATGTGCATAATCATAACATCATATTTTTAAACAATGATATCATCCTGGTCATTCCTAATACACATTATCTCATGAGATTAATCACAACCATTGCATTGGAGGACTGTATAATTCTAGGCCCCCCCTGTCACATCATAATAGTTACAAAATCATGCATGCCACATAGAATGTATTACTATCATAGTCATGAATTAACCCATGGAAATGAATGGGTTTTATAAGGGTTAAATTAATCATGATTTCATGAATAAACTTGGGTTTCCCTAATGAAAAAGAGAAAAACATATTTTCTATAATAATATTCATTCTTGAGTTAATAAGAAACAACTCAAGTGGATTCAAAGATGTGTTTTGGAAAGAATATTTTTTTTGGAAAATTTATGTATTTTTCAAGAAATCAAGTAATAAACATGTATATCCTTGAAAAAAATCCAGAATAATTAAATTATTTTTAAATAACATTATAGGAGTATTCAAACCAAAGTTTTCATTAAATAGGGACAACCCCAAGAAAAGGAGTTGGGTTCGAGAATCCCCTTACCTTTATTCCAGCTTTATTTCATCACTTTCGCACCTCCTGAATAATAAAAATATATTTATCAAAACATTTATACATAGTGAGTTATTGTAATTTTTACCACTATTTATCAATTATAGTCATTTGATTATATTTCTTAATTTCTTTGGTTATAGGTTTGTCATTTTGATATCATGTTTTACTTTAAAATTTCTCATTTTCCTAGATTTCACAACTTTATTCAATGAAATTTATATATTAGTATAATTAATCCTAGAAGATTTTAATACATATAATTACATATTTATATATTATATATATATATATATATTATAATATCCATCAATGATTATGTTTATATGTGTTGATATGGAAATGTCTCTGTAGGTGGTAAACAGACATTTGACAGGACATTATCGAGAGAACATGAAAGAGGATTTTTAAATTTATATACTTAGTAATTATGAAACTTATAGTAGGTTAACATCATTAATATAATTTTAACATACTTCCAAATTAATATTATATGGTTTGGTTTTTAAATGGGTTGTGAAAAAAAGGAATAGAATAAGAATAAGAAATAAAAAAGAAGAGTTGATCGAAACTTGCTTAATCTATAGTGTAGCTTCTCTTGTATGCCACTACAAATACCTTTATTTTTGGAGTTGGTTTACTCCATTACATACCTAAGTATTCTAAGGATCTTGAGAATGCGAATTTTGTAAGATTATAGGATTTTGTAAGTTAGGTATGAGTTATTTTCCAAGGGGGGGGGGGGGTTATTTATACTTGAGGAGCGGGGTATTTTTTGAATAAAATGAATAATATATTATATCAAAGGTAAAACATGAAATAGTGAATTTTGGAAAATATAAATCATATATAAATTTAATATAATGGTTAAAAGACTTTAAATACAAATTTTATTTGGATCACCAGTGAGGGCCACATATGTCCTATATATATGCAATATTAAATACAAATTTTATTTTGATAAGGAAATAAACATGAAATTATATTAATTTTTTAATGTTTCTTGTTTTGAAGAATTATAGAGGATTTCTTGAACCAAACATTCAATGGCGATTTAGATGAGTGATGAGTTCCAAATTTTATGTTTTCAAACCTTCATCATCAAGGTTTTATTCTTCCATTTTTCTTGAATTTTTCTTTGCTATAATTATTTTATTATCATCTTTAGGGGATATTGATGATTAATTCCATAATGAATTGATTATTTTTTCAAGGATCCAAATAGTATTCTCACTCTTCTTGTTATCATTTTTTTGAAATGTTTTAATAATTTTTTTGTAATCATATAGTAATCCATCTATAAGTAAAATAATTTCTATTTATTTTTCTTTTACGTTTTCAATTAGATTTTTTACTGATCCTATTAATCTTATGTATAATAATAATGTTTATAGTTCTAATTTCTTGTTCTAGAAATTAGAAGGAGGCAGTGAAAATTGGTATGTAATTTTGGAATTTCATGGTGGGATTAATTTTTGTTCTTGTAGATTGTAACTTTAGTTAGTCTCTATTTTTTTATCATAATTTTCAAATTTCTAGTATTAGTAATTAAAATTTCATGCCATTTATGTTTTGGTAAGACAATTTTCATTTGAAATGTAGGTTCAGTTTTTGTTTTTATCAAAATTTCTTGCAGTTTTCATTAGTTATGAAAGTTCAGTATTGGATGTTATCATAATTTATTCTTATTATCATTTGCAATGAAGGTTCATATTTATTTGTTTTCATGTTATTTCAGTTAGTATGAGGTAATGATGATGGTTATGCAATCTCGAAAATTCATGATCAGATTAATTTATTTTCTTACAGTTCATAACACAAGTTCTTCTCTGTTTTGTTATCATACTTTGGTTAGTTCAATGTTTTCATATTTATGTTTAGATAATATTAGGTTACATAAGTTGGGAGGGGGTACTGTCAGCCAACCATTTAAGGTAAGGATTTATTTTTGGAAGTAGGGTAGTGCGTTTCCCTTCTATGGTTTTCATATATGCTGTTAAGGTATCTATAATGTTGAGGTTCTCTTGAGATACCTCTACCATGACCATCTCATTTGAATAGGGATTGAGAAATACTTGACATGATTATTCTTTATTTACTATCATACTCATTTTCCATATGTACTAGGTCTGTATGATTACCCAAACTAGGAGGAGGTTATCATCTTAATGTTGTAAATTAATGATCATGCTCAAATTCCTTGTTAAAAAGAGATACCTAGGACTCCACTGGCTAGAAACTTACCCTCAATAGCTAGCCATATGATAGTGATTCGAGAACCCATAGAGTGGTTTTGTTTTGGAAAATAGTTTATTATTGGCCCCTCACTAGATATATGGTATCCCCCTATAGCTTTCCAAATGTTACAGGATGTAGACTTGATCATTTCTCATTCCACCACATGTTCTACCATATTTTTCTCCTCTCCATGGTGCTTCACCTATAGTGAATTTCCCTATAGGTTCAATCAACTCCACCCGACCATCCACCCAGGCACCTGAACTTATATCCAGGCTATGTTGCATGTAAAAATAATTCCTTAAGAGGTTCAAACATTGAGAACACTGATCTAAATAATATTTGTCAAAAAAACTTGATATAAACTCAAAAATTAAAATTCCTTCCAAAATTCATAACCCATATGGATATAAGGTTACAATCTACCAACTATGACACTTTTTATCCTATATAATCCTTAGTGGAATTTTAACCATTAACATGACCTACCAAAGATCACCAACTTGAATCAAACTCATCAAATACTACTCTAAAATTAAAAATTACATTCCACTGAATAATTCAAAACATGAGATGCACCATTCATCAAAAGTTGATCGAACACTCATCAATATCACTAAAACATAAAAATAGTGCTCAACTATCCCTATATATCCCAAGACACTATAATGTCATCAAAGAATTTATTATTAGGATCGTGGTGATCTACACAATAAGTGCCAACTCATAATGGCTGAATTCGATCCATAATGTTCCCCAACATTATAATCACCCATTGTAAATGAATTTTCAATGGTATAAAAACCTGCTTGATTTTTCTTCCATCTTACCAAACCCTATCTCACCTAAAAACTGAGATGATTCTCCTATGGTTGACAATTATAAAAAACACTCCGTTCATGGTGTCTTTGCATTGTCAAAACAGAGGGGTTCTATTGGATTGACCATCTAGGTCATTAATTAATTAGTTCATGTAAACATAAATAGGAATATATAGCATTAACCAAAGTATATGATCTATACTTTAATGTCATTTATGTTTTGTTAAGAAAATTTTCATTTGTAATGTAGGTTCAGTTTTGGTTTTTATCACACTTTCTTATAGATTTTAGTAGTAATGAAAGTTAATTATTGGCTGTGTATGGGGTGTTCTTTGATTATTCCTGTTCTAATACATGTGGTCTATTGAAACATTCATTAATTAAATATTCATTTTTTTAACATGAAATATGAATATATGTGTTATGAATTCCATTTATAATATGTAATATGCATTCTGTTTCTAATATTCCATATGTATTATATTTATTATGAGTATATGAAACATGTGTTCTCTTCCTAATAAAAATTATTCATTTATTTATTATCAATATATGTAATGTTCATTTGTTTTTTTCCAAATGTATACAATATGGAATACATAATTTTTATTTTGAATATTTTAAATATGGAATACAAATTTTGAATATATGTAACATGGAACATGTGTCCTATATATCTGAAATATGAAATACACATTTTATTTTGACAAAGAAATAAATGTGAACTAATATTAATTTTTCCGGTTTCATGTTTTGAATAATTATAGAGGATTTTTGAATCAAACAATCAATGGAGATTTAGATGAGTGATGAGTTCCAAATATTATGTTCTCATACCTTCATCATCAAGGTTTTATTCTTCCCTTTTTATTATATTTTTATTTTCTGTAATTATTTTATTACCATGTTCATGGGATGTTGATGATGAATTCCATAATGAATTGATTATTTTTTCAAGGATCTAAATATTATTCTCACCCTTCTTTTTATCATTTTTTTTCAATGTGGCATCAAATTGTCTGTAACCATATAGTAATCCATCTACAAGTAAAATAATTTCTATTTAATTATCTTTTACATTTATATTAGTTTTTTATTGATATTATTGATATTTTATCTCATAACAGCGATTATAGTGTTAATTTCATGTTCTATAAATTAGAAGAAGGTAGTGCAGATTGGTATGTAATTTTGGACTTTCATGCTCAAATTAATTATTGTTCTTGAATCTTGTAACATCAGTCAATATCTATTTTTTATCATTATTTGGAAACGTATAGCAGTATTAGTGATAATTTAATGCTAGTTTTGTTTTGGTAAGACAATTTTCATTTGTAATATAGGTTCACTTTTGGTTTTTATCACACTTTCTTGCAGTTTTCATTTGTTATGCAAGTTCAGTATTGGATTTTATCATACTTCATTCTTGTTAGAATTTGTAATGAAGGTTCATATTTAATTTTTTTCATGTTCTTTCAGTTATTATGAGGTAATGAAGATGGTTATGCAATCTTGGACATTCCTGATCGGATCAATTGATTTTCTTACAGTTCGTGATACTAGTTATTCTCTATTTTATTACCATACTTTGGTTAGTGCTAGGTTTTCGTATAAGGATATAGTGGAATCTTACTTGGATAATAACCTAGATGATACCTTGATATAAAGGTGTATATAAATGTATTGTTACATGAATATTTTATTTAATTAATGTGTCAATAATTAACCTATATGGATTTTCCTTAATACTATTTAAAGTGTCAGTAACATCTTTTTTTGGTGTTTTCCCATATAAGGTATGAAAGAATATTGTTTGGCCAATTCATTTGATGATACCTTGATACAAATAAATATATAAATTGACTGTTAAATAAAGGTTTCACTTAAATCAATAGTTAGTAGAAGCATATAATGTGTTTTCTATCATATCTTATGAATGAAACCTTATCTAAACAAACCTTTTGAACCTAGAGCTTTATGAACTTTGGAAAAAGGGAAAACTATATTTTCGAATCTTTTGGAAATTGATGATGTATGATCTTGAGTAGTAGAAAATTATTGAAATAGTTATTGCTTTTATGAGACCTTAACTTATGGATATGCATGGCCATGGGATGTTATAAATGTATTGTTTTATTTTTTTTCTATTTATCCAGTTATCTTTTAATAAGATTTTTGGGTTTTCATTATAGTGATATGATACCTCAGAGACCAGGGTCACACACCTAGATGGTGAGGCTGATAATTCCCATCAAGTGCATGGGCTAGAACCTATTATAGTTTAGGGCCTACCTATAGACAATCAATATGGGGAGAGTGTTATGCATGCAGTCCATATAATGTACATGGGATCTTCTATGGTTTAACATTAAATGTATATCATTAGCAATGAAAGTTAAGTATTGTATGTGTATGGGGTGTTTTTTATTCTTCCAGGTTTGATGATAGATTGGGGTTTGTAACTAGTTATATTGTATTCTTGTTTTCATTGTTTTTGTAGGGGAAAGATGGTATGAAATAGGAATGCAGACAATAGGTGGAAGCTGGAAGCAAGAAGAATCAGGAAGGAGGGAAGCTACTACTATGTTTGGGAGAAGCATCTATACCCATAGTTCATTGAACAATGGGTATATTAATATTGTTGTGAAAATTAATTCCAACGGTTTTGTAAACCATAAAAATAGATATATAGCTACAGTTTGCTTAAAATGTGGGCATTATGATAGTCCATGAAGTATCTATACTCATAGTTCAATGAATAGTGGGTATATTAGATTTCTGTGAAAATATATTCCCATGGTTTGTAGAACCATGAGAATAGATATATACCTACGGTTTACTTAAACTGTGGGTATTATGAAATTTCCCTCGGATATACCCATAGTTTTGTCAAAACCGCAGGTATAGGGAAATACCGACACCTCAGTAGCACATGGTTCATGAAACCATGGGTATAGACTATACCCATGGTTTCTTGGGCTATACCCACATTTTAAAACCATGGGGTACAAGTGATTTTTCCAGTAGTAAATGAAAGAGGATTTTGCCTCCTGAGTTATTCTCCTTGAGAACCTCCTTAGGGAATTTGGATTTAGTATTTTGTTGAGACCAAAGGATCTTAGACATGGGGGAGAGGCTGAGTAAGTTCATTGGGTAGAATTTGGACATGATTCAAGGATTTTGAGGTGTGAGGAGAAGAGGTGGTGTGGGGTGATATTTATAGTGGAGGAGAGGGGTGTTTTTTGATTTCTACATCCATTTTTATTATTATTTTAGATCAAGACTATGAATAATATATATTTTCATGATTGAATACAATAACTAGTGCATATGAGTTCATACCTAAGGTTCTTACAGCATCCATGACTCAATAATTCATAAATTTAGCTTATACCATAAATTACTGTACTTCACTATTCACCAAAAGATCAACTATTACAGAAAAATCCCGAAAATCCTCCCTAACCATTTTTCAGACATTTAGAATTGAAAAATGAACTCCATTTTTTAAAAATAATTTTCTAAATAAGTTAAATTTAATTTTTAATTAAAATCATCATTTATTCGAAAAATTATGATTTTAATGTTATAACCCATTTTATGACACTTTGAAAAATTAATTAAGGTCTCCTAAAATTATATTATAATCATAATACAACAAAATATTAATTTATGAATCTATTTTATGAAGATAAATTTTATTTTAAGTAATTATATTAATTATAAAATTGTAAATAAGCATTTGTGTTTCAAAAAAATACCAACAATTAATTTTTCATTTTCAAAACATTTATTTACTTATTCCATGATATAAATATATTATATTTTCACTTATAAGATACATAAATTTTATTTATACTCTCATAGATGATTTTACTATTCTATTGTTACTGATTTATTAATTTATATAAATACCGCTTATTTCATTATACATTTATAATGAATTTAACTATTTAATTCCAAAGTGAAAAAATTATTTTATAAGTGTTTGGGTTGTTATAGAATATATATTAAAACTGAATATATAAAAAAACTAAAATTAATGAATATATAATATTATTTAAATACATAATATATTAAAAATTAATAAATTATAAATAAAAAATGAAGAAATATTCAAAATTATATTTAAATATAAAATATTTATAGTAAATTAATAATTATATTTAAAAAAATAATAAAAATTGAATTTATATTTTTGTATAATTTTAACTTTTTTACTAATTTTTTAAATTAAGAAATAATTAATATTATCTATATATATATACACACTCTGAAAGAGGATTATCTTGAAGAAATATCTCCAGGACTTTTATTAAAAGAATGAAAAATGAAACAAGGGAACATACAGAGTCAATGAAAGGGAATTTCCCTCATCTAGAAAAAAGAAATAAAAAATTTAGTGATTATAAAATGAAATATTATTTTCATAGTCGTAGTCGAATTCATCATCAATTTCCCACTTCAACTATAAATTACCTTGATTGAATATCCTAAGGATCCCTACTATCAAAAATCAACCAACCTAGGCCCACCTGGATAGAGATCAGCTGAGCGTGACTACCCCAAGCCCACATCCAATAGGCCAAGGGTTGGAGACTTGTGCCCAATAGGCATAATAGTCACATGTGCGGCCTTAGCCTATGGTACGTGTACACACATACACACACATATCCAAGCCCATACAATGCTGAAATGTAAAATGTAGCTTATACCGAATGCATGCACACATATAAATCGCATAATCAGAGTAAAAAAACAATACAAAAACTCTATAAGGGCCATATATAATCCCACTAAACTTCACAAAGAATACCAACCTGATAGTAAGAGGGGACTACAGTAAAATGTGACCCCTGGTGCGAACCAAAGTTCTTCTAGCCCAAAAATAAGCTCCATATACTCTTGTTCAATCGAGAACCTCGTTGAATGGACGATCATCAATATAAGACATAACATATATGGGAAGATCCCATAAAGGGGTGTGTATAACAATATATAGTTGTAAACATTGAAATCACTAAGAATATAGAATCAAGAATAATAGTCATCTCATTAGAGGAATATTTATTAAAATAATATCTAGATATACTCAGAGTAGATACACAGTTTTGTGGTAAGGTCACAACCAAATTTTTATCCTAGGATTCCTACTTGAAGGTTCCATATAACACTCATCTGGTAGAATACACTCCAAAGGTCAGATAATACTGATGGCGTCCATCTGCGATTTCATTATCATTGGGTCTCTCTATAACAACTACAATGCTGGATATATGAATATTTTGATATATAGATGGGTATCACACCCAGGTCTATGGGGTATACCAAAATCCCAATCCAGATTAACCTGCTAAGTATGGGATCAATGCTCGAGTAGTGTTGGTTATAAATATTTTGAGAACCCCACCTAGGGAAAATGATGATGACAAAGAATATCACTTTAGAACACATAGTGGGATTCCAAAAACTCTATGTGAGACTAAAGTTCCTCAGAGGGGATCACCGTTCAATTCATAGGAGATGACTCCATACTAAACCCTTAGGTAAAGGATCAAGGTAAAACACACTAAAAAAATTTTCCCAAGAGGAAGGAAATAAGGTATCCAAGACATCTTTGAAGAAGTAAACAACATGTAATGGAATTAGACATCATGAATTTTTGGCACTTGGTCTACCTGTGTATCATGAACCATGCTCGTGTCTATTTCTATGTACAGAAGTCGTGTCCTTGTACCTGGTTGTGTTCAAGTACATGTATATTCTCATATACCCCTATCCTAGCTGTGTAATTAACTATGTGAGTGTCTATTTATCCCCTAAGATACATGCCAATCCACTAAGTAAGGGTCACATGGTGTGTGATACTTTTCTACTCTGCTTAAACTCTAGAATCACAGCTAGGGCCCCACACTATGAGTTATTCCAAATAAAAATCTATTTGACTTGAACTTTCCAGAGACCCATAGTTCCTCCTCTCCATATACCCATGCTTACACCACCTTTTGTCCATCACTAATCTCACCAAGGGATCATAGATCTGGTCCAACAGTGCCTCTCCATTGCCTTCTCATAGGAAATTGTGCCTCGATATGCTTAGAAATCATTAGTCATGCTGCACCATCGTCGCACACCGATAATGCGAAGAATGGGTATCCCCAATTCTAACCGATCGATCATCTATCATAATTATTCCCTACAACAACATAATTTATCAAATATTTCCCTATGATATTAATTTTTTTCACCGAAGAATGATTGATAAACAATCAAATACAAGGTATTTATAACAACACATGCCAAAGAAATTTATCACGATAAACGTGCGAAGAACAAGGAATGATATGGAAAAAATAAAAATAATGAGGAATGGACCTCATCCATTTTCTTGTTGGACTCAATTAATTGTAGTTATAATTACTAAATAATAGATATAATTAATTAAAAATTAAAATCCCCAATCCCAAATAAATATAATCCACACCCATAATATGCTCAATCCATGAATTAATTCATTCGTTGACTGATTTGTGTTCATCTTAAGAAAAATATATCGAGGATAAACCCACATAAAACAAACTTCCTACCCGAGTTTGGGTCAATCGCCGGTGAAGAAAGAATCTATATCATTATCTTTTGTGAGATCCTTGAATTTCGATACACATTGATTGAAAATCCACATTCTGTTTTTTTATCTATATGAGAATGATTATCAACGCTATCTCTCTGATCACTAGGGTTATGTGGATAACCTTGAGATTTTTTCATATAATCTTATTTATAGACATAGATCAGGTCACAATGTTTTTAATAAAATAAAGAAATCATATTGTTTATTTATTAATTCAGCCATGACTATGCTCAACCCGAACTTCTGATGCACTCCAAGGTTATGTCACACCTAGGATAAAAACCACACCCTAAACTCAAAAGTAGAATTAGATTTTCAATTTGAGTCCCCATTTTGGAGTTATTTATTTTTTTTTGAAAATCATGTATGTGTGAAATTAATATATTTAATATATTTTAAACATAAATTCTGAGATAATGAGGCCTCATAATCACACATCATCTCATCCCCTAGTCTTGAAAATATTTCTAGATATATTTAAAGACTTTACATGGAAGAAACATACCATAGGGATTTATGTCTGAAAAATAAAAAAAACATGGAAAATATTTGTTCGTACTAAGAAGGAATCTTGGTATCCCACTCCCAGGTACTCTCCTGATGATTCTCATGTTTCCACCAGACACACACTAAAGGAATCTCTCACCCATGGGGGATATTATCCTGTCAATCCTCAATCTCTTTTAGTTACTATGTAAAAGTGGCTCTATCCTCGATGTCTATCTCACCGAGTCGATAACATGTGACAGGGTGTGCACATACCTCCATAGTTATGACACATGGAAGAAATCATGTAACTGGTCAAACTATGGGGGTAGATCCAAGTTATGCACCACCTAACCGAATTTACACATTATTAAGAAAGATCCAATGAATCTAGGAGATGACTTTACACCATAGCCAAATCTTTACAACCCACATCAAGGTGAGGCCTTCAAGATCACATGTTATCCCTCTTTGAAATATAAAGGTCTTAGTTGTTAGGTTTTATAGGTCTTCAAACAGATCTATGTAGTTATCATCTACTTTTGAATGATCTTCACTTTCTCTGTCATGGCTCACACAAACTATGGTCCCATAAGTGTGGAATCTCTTGGGTTGATCTAAAATAGTCGTAATGACCCTATGTTTGTTATTAATATTTCTTCATGAAAAATATGTGTTTTATTATATTATATAATATTATACATATACAAAATATAGAGAAACCAACAAAAAATTTATTAATGATTAATGTTACATTAATCAGAAATGAAACCAATTAAAATTCCAAACACTATAACTGGAAAAAATATAAAATATAAAATATAAAATAGAAAAATATCGATCACCATAATCTATTATAATCGTCACCCCCACTGCCAATACTACATAAAAGAAACAAAATTTTAGTAAACCAATCAACATTATAGAAAATGGAAATATAGAAATATGAGAGTAATTGAGTTGAATATTTAGTGAAATAATGAAGTGGTATTTATAGGAGGTAAAGTGACCATTGTAATAGTAATGTGACCTTTTTAATAATAACCTGATCATTGAGAGTAATACCATAACCATTGGGAATAGTAACCTGACTGTTGGAATAGTAATTTTACCTCAAAATAATTAATTTTAATATAAATAATATTTATCATGGATAATTTATGTAAATATAAATATTATAAAGGAAAACAAAAAAAATAAACATCTTGTTTAAAAAAAGTCAAATAAAATATAAGCACCTTTTTAATAAACTGAATTTTAAAGTATTTTATAAAAATCATATTTTTTATACTAAAAAAATAAATATCCTATGATTTAAATTTATTTTGATAAAATAACAATATTTTTTGAAATCATAACATCGAAATTGACCATGTCTGGTTTTTTGGTAGTTTTCTAGAATACTTTAATTTTCATGTGAATAGTAAAAATATAGTTTTCACATAAGTGATGCATCTTAAATTACATCATTCATGATGTAATAATGACATAATCCTTTATATAACTTGAATTTAGGATATTATATATTTTATTTCATAAATTAGTCATTAAAATACAATAAAAATAACTTCCAAACCTAAAAATAACTTTCCAAAACCTAACATTAAAAATGATTTCTTAGAATAACAATTTCTATTTTTTCAAAATTTCCTTTTTAATAAACCAATTAATTATAATTTTTCTGAATATTTAAAGTCTTTTACCCATTATATTAAATTTAAATGTAATTTATATTGTTGAAAACTCACTATTACATATCTTACATTTGAAATAATATTTTATTTAATATTTTATTCTAAAAATATCCCTCTCCCCAAGTATAAATAATCCCTCTACTTCCCCTTATAAAATAACTCATTACTCTCTTACCAAAGACTATCCTCTTCCAAAATAATCCTTATCAAGGTCCTTATAATACCTAGTGTTATTATGGAGTAACCCAACTCTAAAAATCATGGTATTTGTAGTGGATTACAAGAGAAGCTACACTGAGGATTAAGTAAGTTTTGATCAACTCTTCTTATTTTTATTTCTCCTTTTTCTTACATTTTTTTTTCGACCACCCCTTTCACAAAAAACCATATAATATTAGTTAGGAAACAATTAAACACTATATTAATGATTTTAATATGACTTAAGTATCATAATTACTATATATATAAATTTTAAAATTCTCTTTCCTGCTCCCCGGATAATGTCCCGTCAAAGGTCGATTAACCACCTGCTGATACATTACCATGTCAACACATATAACCATAATCATGGATGGATATTATAAACTATATTTAATATATAAAAATGTAATTATATGTATTGTAAGATTATGGGATTAATTATACTAATGTATAAATTACATTGAACAAAGTAGCGAAATCAAGACAAAATGAGAAATTTTTAAGTAAAACATGATATCAAAATGACTACCCTATAACCAAGGAAATTAAGAAATATAATGAAATGAATATAATTGATAAATATTGGTAAAATTATAATAATTAAATTTAGGATTAATTTTTTAATAAATCTAATTTTATTATTCAGGAGGCGCAAAGGTGACAAAATAAAGAAAGAATAAAGGTAAGGGGATTCTCAGACCCGACTCAATTTATTTGGGTTATAACTCTTTCATGAAATATTTGGTATGAATACTCATATAAAATTACATAGAAATAATTTCCTTATTCTTCCCCTTTTTGGGGATATACATGTTTCCTACTTGATTTCATGAGAAATACACAAATTTTCCAAAAGAAAAATTCTTTCCAAAACACATATTTGAATCCACTTGAGTTGTTTTTTCTTCGCTCAGGAATGAAGATTATTATTCCAAATATGTTTTTCCATTTTTCATTTGGGAACCCCATGTTTATTCATGAAATCATTATTAATGGAACCCTTATAAAACCCATTCATTTCCATAGGCTATGTAACGTCCCAGACCCGGGTGCCACGCAACGGGTGCCCCAAGCCCGGTTCGCCACGTGACCTCAAGCGAATTTCCCCAAATGCCAGAGGTTACCGACTAGAAGCGAGGGCCCATGTATGATAGTGTGGAAACTATGCCCTCATTTGTCAAAGTGTAGTGCAGCGGAATACCAAAATAAACATACAACAACAACAGAAGCAGTAAACATACACAACTGAAATAACTACAGCAGTGGATATAACCAACAATATATAAGTGATGATGCTACATGTTTCAAGTTCTAAGAAAACAACCATAACATGTTATACATCAATACAGTACAACAAAAAACAGAGTACAACAAAACAAGTAAAACAGCTAGCAGCGACATCGCGATCCTAGGCTCGGTCCCATGCCATCCTACTCCTCAGCAACAGTCAAGTACCTGTATAGGGACTCTTTCCCCTATCTACAACTGCAGCAACATAATCTATTTTGGCCGAAAAGCGTTACCCAAACAGGGTGTGAGAAATATATCTCATTAGGCACCCACCAAAGGCCCGTGCCCGACTGCGTGTAAGCATGCAACAACAATGTGTAGTAGTAAAATTAAATAAAGTAAGCTGTAATCAAAATTAACTAATTACCAGTTATATATCCATTTCATTATCCATTTAATCCATTTAAATATTAGAAACCATCACAGTGCATTTCTAGGTAAACAGTCCACATCCTCAGACAGACAAAACCTTACCCTCAGGTAAGCAGAATCCAACCCGCAGGTATAGCCCTCAGGCATAACAAAAATTTCCCTCAGGTGTAGGAAGTGTCGCCCTCAAGCACAGAAGTCAATCCCTCAGGCACGAAAGGTTTCCCTCAGGCGAAATACTACAGCCCTCAGGCTAAATAGTGCAGTGCCCTCAGGCTAATCACAACAACGCCCTCAGGCTAAATACAAAAACGCCCTCAGGCTAAACAGGTAACCGAGCCATGCCCAACAGGTAAACAAGAAGTAACAAGCAATTCCTCTCAAGGAAATTCTACAATTACAACTTTGAAGGCATACCCTCAGGTATCCTGTCCAAACGGCTAAACAGAGAAACACACCCTGAGGGTGGTTCCGGATCCAAGAAATGTTCCCAACCAGCATTTTAACATCACAATTTAATCACCTATTCAATTCCAGGCATTAAACATAGCAACGGCCTCAGCCACACAACACCCCAACATGGGTTCGTGGCACAAAAACGCACAAAAAACACAATAGTTGGAAAACTAAACACAAAGCCACCTACCTTATATGCCAAGGAACGCTATACCCGAACTCCGACTCCAGAAATGCACAAGAACGGCGTAGATCTGATGAAGAACAAAACTCATTCAAATGTAAATAACTTACGTTAGGAGAATAATTGGCAAGAACGGTACCAGGAGGGAAGAGGGCTCACCCGTGTGGTTCCAACGAGATCGTCTGAAGTCGAAACGGATTCCAGACGAACACCCGGTGGATCTTCAAAGATCTGGCCTCCTCCTTTGGCTCCAAAATGGCTCAAGTGCCTCCTACGCCAAATGAGGAGGCTACTGCCTGTTTTAAGCTGAAAAAACAAATTACACGGCATGTACTTCAAAGTACATGGCATGTACTCCCTTCATTTAACTGTTCAAATGGCGGCACTGCCACACTGTTCATATGTCGACATGAGTACACGACATGTACTCTTGAGTACACGGCGTGTACTGTCGCCCAGCTGGCGGCGACGCCACCGCCTTACTTTTCAAGTCTGCCGACTGACTACACGGCGTGTAAGGTACCACTACACGGCGTGTAGTCAGTTCCTACACCCTTCATCACTAGCATGTCTACACTCCCCGTGTACTCATCCCAACACGGCCAAAAGTACACGACGTGTGGATAAAGTACATGGCGTGTAGTTCCAAAATTTAGGATTTTCCCATTTTCCATATTTTCTCTAAAACACCTAAGGAAAAGGAAAAGAAGAAGCCCATACCTCTGAAATAAGAACCAGGTTCTTACAAACTTACCCCCTTATAGAAATTCATCCCAGAATTTCCCTTTCAAGGGTGGAAAAGAGAAAGCTCAGAATAGCTCTGGCCACTAAGCACGTACGTCGACCTCCCTCTCCTAGGTCTCGTCCTGCACTCGGCCATGCTTCTATAACACCCGTACGAGAGGAACTGACTGGACTCAGATAACCTTCGTGCTCCTATCAACGATACGGATCAGATGATCCTCAAAGGACGCATCATGCTGAAGCTTAACCTCCTCTGGCTAAAAGGTGTGAGACAGGTCAAAATGGTAGCGATGCAACTGAGACACGTGGAAGACATAGTGCATGGCTCGGTACCGCTGCGGTAACTGCAACCGATAGGCAACCAGCCCGACTCTCTCCAAAATCTCAAATGGTCCCACATACCTCGGTGAAATCTTACCCTGTCTCTTGATCCGTTTGTGTCCCAGCCTCGGTGAAACATGGAAGAAAACCTGATCCCTGACCATGAAATCTAAAGGTCGTCTACGGTGATCAGCATAAGACTTCTGACGAGACTGCGCGGTAGCCATTTGCTTCCGAATCAACTGGACCTGCTCAGATGTCTCCTCCACGAGCTGTGGCCCCACTAAAGCTGCCTCACCTGCCTCTAACCAGCACAAAGGTGATAGGCATGGCCTACCATATAAAGCCTCATATGGTGCCATCTCAATAGTTTCCTGAAAACTATTATTATAGGCAAACTCGACTAAGGGTATATGCTTCTCCCACGAGCCCCCAAAGTCTAGGACACATGCACGCAACATGTCCTCCGGTACCTGTATCGTCTACTCTGACTGTCCATCTGTCTGAGGGTGGTATACTGTGCTCAGAAGCACCTGTGTACCCAACGCCCTTTGAAAAATCTTCCAGAAATGAGACATAAAGCGGGCATCCCTATCTGAAACGATAGAACGAGGGACCCCATGCAGACGTACGATCTCTCGGATATACAGCCTTCCAAGTTCGTCCACACCAAAGGTCTCCTTGATCGGCAAGAAGTGAGGTACATTCATGAGTCTTTCCACAACAACCCACACGACGTCATTGACTCGAGGTGACCTCGGCAATCCCATCACGAAATCCATCGCGGCATCATCCCATTTGCACTCTGGAACAGGCAACTACTGTAACAGACTAACTGGTCTCTGATGCTCTACCTTCACCTGGTGACAGGTGGAACACCTCATAACAAAACCAGCTATCTCTCTCTTCATACCCGGCCACCAGTACTAACGTCTCAAGTCACGGTACATCTTGGTAACCCCAGGATGAACTACCCAAGATGAAGCATGAAACTCCCGCATCAGATCCTCGCGTATATCCCCTGGAACCCATACACGTCCATGGAAACGCAAAACCTCATCATCGCCTATCGTCCAACTGGGAGGAGGGTCCTCACTTGACACCGAATCCCATAGAACTTGGCCTTCTGAATCCGATAGCTGCCTCATCCTCACTCTATCTGGGAGGGTAGAAGTCATAGCTAACGAGGAAAGATAAGTCTTCCCCTGACTGTCATGCACCTCCATATGGATGTCAGAGAACAAAGCCATAAGCTGCCACTCACCACTGGCCTCCTACACTGCTTGTATCTGAGTCTTCCTGCTCAGTGCATCGGCTACTGCATAACCTTTTCCAGGTGTATAGGCAAGCTCAAAATCGAAGGACTGTAGGTACTCGACCCACCTTCTCTGCCTCAGATTCAGTACACACTGACTAAAGATATACTTGAGGCTTTTGTGGTTGGTGAAAACCACAAAATGTTCTCCGAATAGATAGTGTCTCCTACAGCGCAACACATGAACAACTGTAGCCAACTCGAGATCATGCGTCGGGTAATTCCTCTCATGTGGCCTCAACTGTCGAGACCCGTACGCAACAACTCGGTCGCCCTGCATCAAAATGGCTCCCAGCCCAATCCCTGATGCATCACAGTAAACTGTATAGCTCTTTCCCTACTCCAGGAGTATCAGGATCGGTGCTGATGTCAGCCTTCCCTTCAGGTCCTGAGAAGCTGTCTCACAAGCTTCTGACCAAATGAACTTCACACCCTTCTTAGTCAGACCTGTCATTGATGCTGCTAAGTGGGCGAAGTCCTGTATGAAGCATCTTTAGTAACTATCCAGCCCTAAGAAACTCTGTATCTCAAACACGTTCTTAGGCTGCTCCCAGGAAACTACTGCTCTAACCTTCTCTGGGTCGACTGCAACTCCTACCTCTGAGATGATATGACCCAGGAAGTGAAACTGGTCCATCCAAAAGTGGCACTTCGAGAGAGTAGCATATAACCGATGCTCTCTCAGTGTACTCAATACGATCTCAAGATGGGTGGTATGGTCGTGTCGAGTGTGAGAGTACACCAAGATGTCGTCCACAAATACTACCACAAATGAATCAAGATACGGATGGAACACACGATTCATCAGAGCCATGAAAACTACTGGCTTGTTCGTGAGTCCGAACGGCATAACTGTATACTCATATAGACCATACCTACTCCTAAAAGCTGTGAGAGGTATATCAGATGGTCTAACGCACAAATAATGATATCCGGATCTCAATTCAATCTTCAAGAACACTCGTGCTCCACGAATCTGATAAAACAGACCATCTATCCTTGGAAAGGGATATCAGTTCTTAACCATCAACTGGTTCATCTTCCGATAATCCACACAAAGCCTGAGGGTACCATCCACATTTTTTCGCAAAAAGGACCGAAGAACCCCAAGGAGAAGTATTGGGTCGGATAAAACCCTTTGCCTGTAACTCCTCTAACTACCTCTTGAGATCCTTCAACTCAGGCGTGGCCATACTATAAGGAGGAATGGACACCAGTGCTGCTCCTAGAACAAGCTCGATAGAGAAATCCACCTCACGCACCGGAGGTAGACCTTAAAATTCGTCCGGTAAGACATCCCTAAAATGATCGACAACTGGAGGGAAATCCATCTGACAAGTCCCCTGGTAATCCAGATATAAGATCGCAATCTGGGCTATGACTCCACCTCACCCATGATGCTCTGGTCCAACTCGAATCACTTGAAAATCCCACTCGCCCTTGTATAGAAACTCCCCACCCTCTGGTGATGTGGAACGCACCCTACGACAATAGCAGTATACAAAGGCTCGAAAGGGAACCAACCAGTCCATCCCGAGAATGAAGTCATAGCTCGTCATCTCCAGGACATAGAGGTCCCAAAGGAAGTGACACCCACCAACCTCAAGGGGTCACTCCTTGCACTGACGCACACCAACCGTCCTAGTCCCCAATGGAGTGTCTAGAGTCAAGATATCAGAAGAAGTAGAAAGACCGAGCCCAAGGCTCTCCACAGAGGGTAAAGATATAAAACTATATGTAGCACCCTATCAAAAAGTACTCAAGACAAGACAGAAGCTACTTGAATAGTACCTCTAACTGTAGAAGGTCCAGGATCCTGCTCCTGCTGGGTTTGTTGCACTGCATATGCCTGCCCAGTGCCGTGGCCCTGCGACATAGCCTGGCTACCCTGAGCTATCCCGCCCTATTTCCTCTGCGATCCTGGTGTCTGGATACCACGACCACGACCACCATCTCTGCCTGCATGCCCCGACATATTCTAGTTTTCTGACTGGTAAGAAGCCACTGGTCCAGCTCCCACATGCGGAGTCTGCACAGAACCCCTCTCACTAGCCACTGGTAAAAATTCCCTGCAAAAGCGCTGTAGATGACCCATCTTTCCGAAAGCTCGGCACTCCACTAGGTCTCGTGGACACTACGGCCTCTTGTGCCCCTCTCTGCCACACTGGTAGCACCTGACCGGTCCACCTGAAGAAGCTGCCTGGCTGGTACCGCCGCCCTGAGAGAAGTCCATCTGTCTCTTCCTCTTGCCAGCAGAAATAGTACCAGTAACTGGTGCTGAAACGCCCTGGCCCACACCACTCGATTCCCGCAGGTTCCTCTCTGTAATCAACCCCTGGTTCACAATCGCGTGTACAGTAGGCAACCTAAAAACATTTACCAGCACTCGAATGTCATACCGAAGACCATCCTCAAAACGTATGGCTCTCAAAGTCTCATCACCCACCAACACGGGTGCAAAATGCCGAAGCTCTGTAAAACGAGCAGAGTAGTCCATCACCGACATAGCGCCCTGTTGCAAATTCATGAACTCTAGAGCTCTATCTTCCCTCAGCGTCTCGGGAAAGAAGAAGTCATAGAAGACTTCCTAAAAATCCTCCCAAGCCATGTACCTGTGATGCTCTGACTGGGTGGTAACATCCCACCACCTCTTGGCGGAATCACGCACCATGTAAGTCACGAGCTTAACCCTCCGCCCTGGAGGTGTCTCAAGATGATCGGAAATAGTCTGCATCAATCCTAGCCAAGACTCTGCAGCCTATGGTCTCCCATCCCCTGGAAACATAGGCGGATGTTGCTTCTGAAAGATACGCGTCAGCTCGGCCATATATTTCGTAGCCTGCAGTGCTCCCTGAAAGGTATGCATGGACCACAATAAGCCTTCACCGAACTGTGCCTCCATGCCTGTGTTCGGTATAAGAGCAGGTGCCACATCTGGCTCTGCTGGTGAATCAACTGGTAGCCCATGGCCCACCATCTCCGGAGTATAATCGTCGCCGCTCTCCTGGAAAACAACTCGCAGTCGTCTAGGCGGTATGACTCTACAAGGTCAAAATCACGCCTCAGATTCAAGATAATTAAGACTGAAATGAAGGAACCACAAAGGAACAAGAGGAAGAAGGCGTTTCAAAATTTGCAAAACAAGACTACACGACGTGTACACTGGCTACACGGCGTGTAATTGACTTCCTTTCCCCTGCCCGGGTCCTTCTACACGGCTAAGCCACATGGCTTCCATTCCACACAACTACACGACGTGTATAATATCGACACGACATGTATGGTGTTATTTTCCAACTACTCGTGTCGTCTGTGACACGAAAGACTACTCGGCTTGACTCTACACAGTGTGTTACACCCGTACACGGCGTGTACATCACCCTGTTTCCCAGCCACATGGCTAACTCCACATGGTCTGTCCTCGGAAAATCCTACACGGCGTGCTCAGGGAGAGGTGACACCGACCCTTGTTGTTAGTTACACGGCCGAGTCCCCAGGTCACACTACACGGCGTGTCTATAACTGGCACGACGTGTTCTGTCAAGGAGTTCGCCGACCCGTGTTGTTAGTTACACAACCGGACTCCGGGTCAACACTACACGGTGTGTACAAAACTACACGGCATGTTTTACCCAAGACCTTCCCTACCCCGTGTCTCCACCCACACGGTTTGTAACATGTGAAGAGACTACACGGCATGTACTCTGGGTACACGGTGTGTACTCAAAAAGTTCATTTTTCTTCCCGAACAGAATAACACACACGGAGTGTATGAGGTCCTACACGGCGTGTATTCTGGGTTTTCTGGACAGTATGCCTCAGAAACTTCTCTGGAACCCAGAAAATACTGAAAACAACACCTAAGTGTCAAATTCCGACCCGTGGGGGCCCATACACCCCACAAATCAAAGTTTGACATCTTATTTGTGTTACAACCAATAACCAGTCAATGATCCACCAAATTCTGGTCAATGGGGGCCCATACTCCCCAAAAACAAAAGTTTGGCGTCCATTGTATAAACAAGCTCAAACAATAATACCATATCACAAGGCAAGTATTTATCAAGCAGCTATCACAACAGCATGCTTCACTAGTACAACAACTATCACAACAACATGCAAATTCTAATGCACCTACATGGCATGGAAACTATGCATGGCATGTGATATCTAGCATGTGCCTATATGATGCATGAGATGACTTACCCTAATCTCATCCGGTTGCAACTAAATAGATCCCACAGATAAAATATAAACAGCACAATCCAAGTGCGTCACCCAACGGTGAAAACATATCAACCGTAAAAATTGCAAGATCAAAGAATGAAAAGTACGAGGTAGACTGGATTTTCCCTATACACGGTTTAGCTACGCCCGAGCATAGCTTATTACGAACTACCGTTCGTCCTAACTCTGACTATGACTCCAAATAGTAAGTCAAAGAAAAGAAACTCCTTTGATACCACTTTGTAACGTCCCAGACCCAGGTGCCACGCAACAGTTGCCCCGAGCCCAGTTCGCCACGTGACCTCAGGCGCATTTCCCCAAACGCCAGAGGCTGCCAACTAGCAGCGAGGGCCCATGTCTGATAGTGGAAAAACTATGCCCTCATTTGTCAAAGTGTAGCGCAACGGAATACCAAAATAAACATACAACAACAACGGAAGCAGTAAACATACACAATTGAAATAACTACAACAGTGGATATAACCAACAGTATATAAGTGATGATGCTACATGTTTCAAGTTCTAAGAAAACAGCCAGAACATGTTATACATCGATACAGTACAACAGAAAATAGAGTACAGCAAAACAAGAAAAATAGCCAGCAACGACATCGCGAGCCTAGGCTCGGTCCCATGCCCTCATACTTCTCAGCAATAGTCAAGTACCTATATAGGGAATCTTGCCCCTATCTACACCTGCATCAACATAATCTGTTTGGGCCGAAAAGTGTGACCCAAACAGGGTGTGAGAAATATATCTAAGTAGGCACCCACTAAAGGCCCATGCCCGACTGTGTGTAAGAATGCAACAACAGTGTGCAATAGTAAAATGAAATAAAGTAAGAAGTACTCAAAAGTAACTAATTACCATTTATATTGCCATTTTATTATCTATTTAATCCATTTAAATATTAGAAACCATCACAGTGCATTTCTAGGTAAACAGTCCACGTCCTCAGACAAACAAAACCTTACCCCCAGGTAAGCAGAATCCAACTCGCAGGTATAGCCCTTAGGCGTAACAAAAATTTCCCTTAGGTGTAGGAAGTGTCACCCTCAGGCACAGAAGTCAAGACCTCAGGCACGAAAGGTTTCCCTCAGGCGAAATACTACAACCCTCGGGCTAAATAGTGCAGTGCCCTCCGGCTAATCACAACAACTCCCTCAGGCTAAATACAAAAACGCCCTCTAGATAAACAGGTAACCGGGCCATGCCCAACAGGTAAAAAAGCAGTAACAAGCAATTCCTCTCAAGGAAATTCTATAATTACTACTTTGAAGGCATACCCTCAGGTATCCTTTCCAAATGGCTAAATAGAGAAACACACCCCGAGGGTGGTTCCAGATCCATGAAATGATCCCAACCAGCATTTTAACATCACAATTTAATCACCTATGCAATTATAGGCATTAAACATAGCAACAGCCTCATCCACACGACACCCTAACATGGGTTCGTGGCACAAAAATGCACAAAACACACAGCAGTTGGAAAACTAAACACAAATCCACCTACCTTATATGCCAACAAACGCTATACCCAAATGCCGACTCCAGAAACGCCCAAGAACGGCGTAAATCTGACGAAGAAAAAAACTCATTCAAACACAAATAACTTACTTTAGGAGAAGAATTGGCAAGAACAGTACCAGGAGGGAAGAGGGCTTACCCGTGTGGTTCCAACGAGATCGTCTGAAGCCGAAACGGATTCCAGATGAACGCCCGATGGATATTCCAAGATCTGGCCTCCTCCTTTGGCTCCAAAATGGCTCAAGTGCCTCCTCTACCAAATGAAGAGGCTACTGCCTGTTTTAATCTGAAAAAACAAAGTGCAGGGCGTGTACTTCAAAGTACACGATGTGTACTCCCTTCATTTAACTGTTCAAATGGTGGCACCGCCACACTGTTCATACGTTGACATGAGTACACGGCATGTACTCTCGAGTACACGGCGTGTACTGTCGCCCAGCTGGTGGAGATGCCACCGCCTTACTGTTCAATCCTTCAGACTGACTACACGGCGTGTAAGGTACCACTACACGGCGTGTAGTCAGTTCCTACACCCTTCATCGCTGGCATGGCTACACACCCCGTGTACTCATCCCAACATGTCCAAAAGTACACGACGTGTGGATAATGTACATGACGTGTAGTTCCAAAATTTAGGATTTTTCCCATTTTCCATATTTTCTCTAAAACACCTAAGGAAAAGGAAAAGAAGAATCCCGTACCTCTAGAATAAGAACCGGGTTCTTACAGGTTAATTCATTATGATGATTGTAATACATTCTATGTGGCATGCATAATTATTTAAGAATTACGATGTGATGGTTGGGCCCGAAGTTATATATCCCTCTAATTCATTGGGTAATTTTATGTATCTCATGAGATAATGTGTATTATGCATGAACATGATGATAACTTTGTTCACAAAGTTTATGTTACGATTATGCACACTTGTTATGGGTGAACATGATGCCAACTTTGTTCACAACCATGTGCGGTATTTAACCACTCTTACTTGATGTTTTATTTTTATGATTTTCCACATCTAATACCCATATCACATGTTTCTCTCATGATATTGATTATGATCATATGCTTATGATATGTTGATTATTCTCACCAATGTTATATTCGTTAATTTCTTTTATTTATCCTATTCTTGGGTTTTTATCTCACCCTTTTCTTTGATATATATCCTCACATGATTAAATACACTAAGAAGAATGTGATCTTTTAAGGATAAATATGAAGTATTTAAATACATGTTTATGTTTTATTATGTACCAGTTATGTATGAACCAAATTTTTCCAAGACACTAAACCTTTTAATCCAGGATTTTTTTATCTATTATGTTGTTTATCATAAAAATTATTTAATTTTCATGTAAGAAAAATAAGGGTCACGATTATTGGTATCAGAGTACAATTTAGTTAATATGGGAATTGGGATTAGAAAAAAAGAGTGAAAACCAAAATTATAATTCTATGTATAGGTAAAACATCCTAGAAGAATATTTTTAGAAAAGGATAAATATATGAATCTTATAATATATTCTTTTAGTGCTAATTAAAAAAAAGTATAAATTATTTCTACTATGTTTACTTATATATTTTTAAAAACATTTCAATTTTAGAAAATGGTGGGAACTAAAAGAAATAGGTCCAACAATCCATGTGAGGTACAATGCATCAATTTCTTAAACAACATCCCCAATGACATGGTAGGTGGATATCAAAATATTATTGCAATGCTTACCTAGACGAATCAGGCTATGAAGAATAAACTGAACCACATGCAATGTTCATCCTCACCCAAAAAGGAGACACCAAACATTGAGTCCTTTTTGTGGCAATGACCAACGATGTTTAGTGGAACTTATGATCCACTTTTCAGGGAACAGTGGGTTAACATAATGGATAAGATATTTTCTATTATCAATTTTTTGAGAAGGAGAATGTGACTCTGGCCATCAGTCATTTAGATGGATTAGCCTATCAATGGAGGGATGTGATAAAGAACACAAATACTAAGTATAAAATGAATGAAATGGAGTGAGATGAATTTAAGAAAATATTTATTACCAAGTATTTCCCTCAAACTGTTCAAAATAATATAGAGACAGAATTCATAGATATAAAGAAAAAGGAAGGTGAATCTATCATGACTTATGAGGCTGACATCATAGGTCTTGGAAGATATGCCTTTGGTTTTGTTATTAAAAATGATAGAAAAATAGATAGTTTCTTTAGTGGTTTAAAACTACACCTTATAAATGATCTAGATATCTAAGACATTGGGAGTTATGAAGAAGAGGTTTTATGTAATCTCAAAGTAGAGATGAATTTCAGATAATGGTCCCATGGTTATGGAGATAAAAAGATAAGTATAGAGTTTCAAGCTTGTGGGTTAAATGATAATATAAGAAAGAGGATCCACGTACCCACATGTCAAAAATGTGGGAATAATTTTCATGGGAATTGTCTCAAAGGTATGGGTAAATTCTTCAAGGGTGGGGGAGAAGGCCACTGAGCTCATAAATGTCATAGAGACTTGAAGAAACTGACCAACCAGATTGAGGAAATGAATGAACATTATAATGCACCACCTATGGTTCAATGCTTCAATTTTAGGGAGAAAGGGAACTATGAAATCTATTACACTAAACCACAGGTCCTTGAGTGTAATCAACACTGGTAACCCCCAAAGTTAGAGGATCATGAAATATCTTATGCCAACAGTATCTCTAAAGTGGAATGTGAAAATGAATTCATACAAGGTACACTTCATATTCAATCAATATTTGAATAAGTTTTATTTGATTTTGGTTCTATGAATTCTTTTATATCCTAGTGGTGTTATCATTACAACCCAATTGTTGGACTCTTCTCCTATTAGTGTATGTGGGAGGTTCTTCCAAAAAATATCATAATAATTCCCTTAGTGTAATTCAACACCATGCTGGGCATTGATTGGCTCTCATTATATAGAGCATTCATCAATTTTCAGGAAAAGGAAGTATCTTTTCATATCCCAAACCATCTATTGCTCCTTAAAAAATACAAGGAAGGTTAATAATATAATTTGGAAAATACATCAATGGTGTGGGTGTTGCTACCCTATTGAGAAGCGTACCTTTCCCAAATAGTTGAGTTAAAGTAATGTATCTACCTAGAAGAAATTACCATTGTTAGGGAATACACTGGTGTATATCTTGGGGAGTTACCCAAACATACCCCATATTGTGAGGTAATGATCTCAATAGAGCTCATATCCAAATCCACTCCTATCTAAAAATGCCCCTATGGGGTAGCCCCAATCGAACCAGAGGAGTTAAAGAACCAGCAATAAGAAAATTTGAGAAAAGGTTTCATACACCCTAGTGCATCACCTTTGGGTGATCTGGTGCTCTTTATGAAGATAAAGTATGGATCGATGAGGTTGTGTATCAATTAATGGAAGCTCAAAAAGCTCCCCCTAAGGAAAAGTATCCCTTTCCAAGGATTAATGAATTGTTCAATCAACAACAAGGAGATCCATAATTCTCAAAGGTGGATCTTTTTTCTGGATATCATCAACTGAAGGTGAATAAGGGATATATTTAGAAGAATTATTTTTGTACAAGTTATAGGCACTATGAGTTCATAGCGATGCCCTTTGGAATTACTAATTCCCCTGTAATCTTCATGGATTTGATGAATAGTTTCTTTAGAAACTACCCCAAAATATTTTGGTAGTTTTTATCAAGGATATTATTTTTTACTCCAAGAGAAAGGAGGAACATAAAGAGTATCTAAGGATTGTGTTGGAAACATTAAGAAAGGAGAAAATGTATGTAATGTTCAGAAAGTGTGGATTTTGGATGTAGTAAGTCACATTCATAGGGCACATGATCATGACTGAAGGTATTTATATAGACCCTTAAAAGACAAAATCAATTGAGGAATGGTATAGAACCATTAGTGTCACAAAAATAAGTAGTTTTATTATCCTATATGGGTTCTACCAACATTTTTTGAGAAATTTGGCATGATTTTATAGCTTGGTAACTAAGTTAACAAGGAAAGTGGTAAAGAATATATAGATAGAGGATTATGAGGAAAGATTTAAGGGGCTCAAGAAGAGACTAATTTCTGCACTTGTAATCAGAATACCAACAAGTGGAGAAGGTTTTGTGATATAAAATTATGCTTCGAAGAAAGGATCAGGTTGCGTACTCCTAAAAAATAATAAATTGATAGATTATGCCTCACGACAGTTGAAGATACACGAGTAGAACTATTGAACACATTATCTAGAGTTATTAGTTAGGATATTCACCTTAAAGATTTGGTTTCACTATCTCTATGGTGAAAAGTGTGATATATATACCAATCATAATATTTTAAATTACATATTCACATAGAAGTATCTCAATATGATTCAAATAAGATAGTTAGAGATAATCAAGGACTACGATTTCTATATTCACTACCATCTGGGAAAGGTAAATAAGGTAGATGATGCTATTAGAAAAAAATAACCTACTACTATATCTATGATGCATACAAAGAAAGAACCTATATTCATGGACATGCAAAGGATGTATCTTTAAATCTTAATAGCAAGGAATATATCCTTCCTTTCTCAAATGAGTTCCCAACCATACATCTAATAGAATATCAAGGAGGCATAAGGGGATAATATGGAGCTATAGAAGAAGGTGAAATAAATAAAGGAATGGAAGATACATGAGTTTACTATGATGATGATGGTGTGATTTGGTTTGGAATGAGTCATTATATTCCTTTATCAACTGGGATAAAGAAGGGGATATTGGATAATCCACATATCTCACCTTTCTCTATCCATAATGGAAGTACTAAGATGTAATGTGATATTCGAGAACACTTCTGGTAGGAAAACATGAGGAAAGTAATTGTGTAGTATATCTCACGGTTCTTGGTATTCTAGAAAGTTAAGTCAATGTGACTTAAGTCCAAAAGGATAATAACCCTTTCTTATACCCATGTGAAAATGAGAGAGTGTCACTATTTAATTTGTCACTGGTCTCGTGAATACATCTAATGGAATAGATGCAATATGGGTTATGGTGGATTACTCACAATGAATTCCCATTTAATTTCTATTAAAGAATATTTATTGCTTAAAAAAATTTCCAAGATATATGTGAAGGAAGTGGTGAGGATGCATGGGGTTCCACTTTTGATTATCTATGATCATGATCCAATATTAACATAAAAATTTTGGAGAATTATTCAACATTATTTGAGCATTGAATTTAATTTTAGCATGGTCTATCAGCCCCAAACTGATGGAAAATTTTAAGGGATATTCAAATGATTAAGGTGTAAGAACCTGGAATTTATTTTCAGGTATGTTTTCCTCTTTGGTTAATTTTTGAGAAAAAGAGGAAATTATGGAAAATTTTGAAGTACACGCCGTGTACTTGGTTATCACAGGTAGTAGGGTGCTGGCCATGTAGCGACCATGCACACGGTCGTCTTGGGGTGACTTGGAGGCCGCCTAAAGTGGAGTACATAAACGTCAAGTACATGTCGTTTAATTCAAAATTATGCACTATGTACTTTCTTTTTTTCATAAAATGCACTAGGGTCATGTCTAATTGCTAGAACCACCTTCTTCTAGGTTTTCTTCATCCGAGAGAACCGGTATGGGCGCGATCCTTCTCCAAGCTCCCAAGCCTCCATCCAATCTCCAATTCGACTGCCATCAATTGCATTGGGATTGCCTCAGTAAGATCTCTCTTTTGCTTGAGCCTCATTTCATGATTCCTCTTATTTCTCAAGTTTTTCTCTATTGAACGTTTTAGACATTTTTTTAGATCTATAGCGTTCTAAGGTTATTCAAGCCTAGAGGTTCACATATAGAAATGTTCTAATGTCGATGTAGGTGGTTTGTTCCTTTTTGTTGAAATTATTAAAGTATAATGTGCAATTTTCACCAATACCCTTGAACGGGGTATTGCGTGTTTACCATTTTACCCTTGTTGATTGCTTGCCATGATTGTATTCTTTCATAGAGGTTAATTGAATATGAATAGGGTATATTTCTATGCTTTGGATGTTTTAACCATGAATGATCTATTTAAAACCATTTGGTTCTGCTTAGCCTTTTGGCCGCCTTGCCTATTTTCCATGACTGTTGCTGTAGGGTAGAGAGTTTGCATTATGACATGCTTGATATGCTGTAGAATGGTTATCCAAGTAGTTCTTTAGGTTTACTTTGTCCATATTTCATTGCTATTCTCATTTACCTACACAGGGATAGGAGAACCTGGTGTAGTAGACTATAAGGGGAATTGACCGAGTGAGCTTCCTCAAAGAGTCTTTGAGCACTTTAGGCTATAAGGGGGATTGACCAAGTGAGCTTCCCCAGAGAGCCTATGACCACTTGGTGATATAAGGGGAATTGACCGAGTGAGCTTCCTTAGAGAGTCCTTGACTACTTTAAACTATAAGGGGAATTGACCATGTGAGCTTCCCCAGAGAGACTTTGAATTACTTGAACGACTTTGGGCTATAAGGGGAATTGACCGAGTGAGATTCTTCAGAGAGTCCTTAACATTGGGGATATTAGGGTAATTGACTATGTGAGCTTCCTCAAAGAGTCCTTTACTACCTTAGACTATAAGGGGAATTGACTGTGTGAGCTTCCTTAGAGAGTCTTGTTTACTTTAGACTATAAGGGGAATTAACTGTGAGTTCTTCCTTAGAGAGTCTATTTATATATTCTTGTGACAGAACCAGAGGGGTTAGACTGAGTGTACTTCCCAGTGGGTTGCTTGTACTTGTTAGGTAGGACTAGACAGGATGGTATGTGAGTACATCCCATAGGTTTACCTATTTGTGTTTAGCTTCTTGTTTAGTTGTTTCTTGATATTGAAATTTTGGATTGTTTACTGTTGAGTACTTTCATGTTTACTACTTTCTGTACTTTTACCTTCTATATATTCACGGACTGTTAGGCACAAATCTTTGGGTGGTTTCCTACTGGGATTTAGACTCACATCCTATTTGGGCTATGCTTTTGGTCCCAAATAGATTATATTACTGAAGGTATAGATAAGGGCAAGTGCCCTTCTACTCTAGGAACATGACTTGTTGTGGAGCTGGAGAGCATGGAATCAAGCATAGTCTTGCGACACTAAGGAGTTGTTTATCATTTTATTTTCTACCTTGGTTTAGTACTGTTTGTATTCAACATTGTGACTTGTTTGGCTATTTTCTTAGACATATGAATCATTCATCATTTTACATATATGTGCTCCAGTTGTTTATTATTTCAGTCTTCCACTATTTACTATTGTTGGATATTTACTATTTCTGCTATTGTGTATTCATTTCTCTTCCGCTGTTGTACTCTGCTAATGAGGGTATAGTTTCCTCACTATCATACCCAAGGCCTTCACTTCTAGTCGATAGCCTCTAGCATTTAGAGAAATGCACTTGAGGCCATGTGACCAATCAGGTACGGGGTGCCACTGGGTGGATTCCAGAAACTGGACGTTACATGAGGACATGCCAAGAACCTAGTTAATGGAATTAAAATGTGGATAGGATCAACATATCCCATTAGTTTAGTTCTCACCTAACAAAAACTTCCAATAGAGTATTCAAATGGGTCCATATGAAGCTCTGTTTGAGAAGTGATGTAGAACTCTTACTTGTTGGGATGAAGTTAGAGAATAAAATTTACTTGGACATGAAATTGTGCAATAGATAATAGATATGTTTCAACACATCCAATAAGATATAAAATCTATTTAGAGTTAGAAAAATATCTATGCTGACAACCATCAATGGTACTTAGAGTTTGTAACACCTTAGATTTTTATGAGAAATATTTTGTTTTTATGTTATATACATCATCAAAGGAATCTTTCACTACACATAATAATATCTTGGCTTACTTTACACGCAATCGCGACCTTCCACGATAGCTTACGTTGTACGCAATACCGAGTTTCAGTAAACAATGATATGCTACTAAAATATTTTTAAAACTAACCATTATGATTAGTAATACCCACTTTTTAAAATTTTATAAATTTTATCTTTCAAAATGGACTTCATTTTTGGATTCATAACATCGAAATTATCCTAGGGTGAAATTTTGGTATTTTTCTGAAAACTTTCAATTTTTGATGAATAGTGAAAACACTGGGTTACTATTTAAAAACCGACTTTTTATTTAAATAATTATTTATTTTATTTAAATTTATTTTAGGTCAAAATTGATACATAATACTTATATAAGTTCAATGTAATTTGTTGGAGTCATTTTATAATAATTTTAGATATATAAAAATTTTATTGAACTTTTCACCGTCTTTTACCCACCTCCAAGGAGAATTTGAAAATTTACATAAAACTTAATTTTACCACTTCTATGAGTGGAATTTCAAAAATCGAAGAGACAAGGTTAATATTAAGGAGTAAAATGTGGTTCAATAAGATAAAAATAATTGTTGGTGAATAGTAACTTTTTACTTTTTTTTACCACGATTAAAAGTAAATAGGGTAATTAATGGTAAAACTGATATTATTATTACCCTAACACATGTCCTAATTCTATTGGATAAGTTTAATTCGGCCAAAAACAAACTTAGGAATAAAATATGACCATTTAGGTCCACTTGGATTAGATTAGGACATTTATTATCATTTTATTTATAGAAGAGTTAAAATAGTTAAAATCAAAGTTTAATAACTAAAACATTTTTAATATTGGGTTATACATAAGATAATTTAGACTATAAATATTAATTATAAAGATAAAAATATTTCCTACATAATGGTATTTTATTTTTAATTTTTTGACATTTAATAAGTTAATTTATTTTCAACACAACGATGATGCAATAATTACCTTATTATTAAAATATTAACATAATTGATGTTATAAATACCCAAATAAATGTAATTTGAGACTTTTTATGAATTAAACTAATTTTATAGGTTAATATGATGTATTAGTATTGATTTAATTAACTTTTTTAGAACTAATAATGCTGTTATGATTTTCACAAAAATCAATTACCAAATAGTGTCAAAATTGACATAAAATAGTTTTTAAAACAAATATTATATTATTAATTGTTATTTTAGTCTTAAAAATCTAACGTTTGGTCAAATGAATTATATAAGGTTATATATATTAATAATTAACTACTTGGGGTTATTTTGTCTTGTTATTGGAAGTTTATTAACCATATAATGTAAGAAAACAAGAAGACATAGTAAAAGTTAAATTATTTAACTTAGAGTTAAATCTAAATGACAAGGTTAAAATAGTAACCTAAACTAATCTGAAATCTATTGGATGAGAGCCTTTTGACCCATCCCCACCTTATATTCAAAATAAATCAATTTGGAGCTATTAAAAACCGAATATGACTTTATAATAAAATAATATGTTTAGTTTTTCCAAAGGTGCCCCTCTCCTCCCTTATAAAAGGGCACCTCCTCCCTCTCTTCCTCACACCACTTTGAGCTTTCAAGCTTGGAAAACCCCTACCAATTTCTCTTATAAAATTCCCTAGAAACATCCTAGAGGTTCTGGGATTCTTGAAAGACCATCTTTAGTGCCCTAAGTAGAGGTTAAGAAGAGGCGCTTCAAAGAAGAGGTAATGTCCGTTACCGATTCTTTCAACTTTATTTATTCTTCTACTTCTTATTCTTTAGTTGTTTCATTATGAAGTAATAACATCAGAATCACTCATATAATTATATGTCATTACAAATATAAAACAACACTATTTCACCTTCTATCCATCCTACGGGAAATGAAATCACCGTGCGTGCGTACGTACGGAATAATGTCTCCATGTCGTGGTGTAATCTGTTTTCCACCACAACTTTAATTGGAAGGGTATAATGGTGTAAAGAATAACTATATATGATTATTGTAAAGTTATATTGATTCTGAAATAGTATACATACACTTCAATACAATTCCACGATCATGGGAACGATATCATCTCTCGTGCGTACGTACGACCTACCGTCTCCATAATGTGATGCGACTCATTCTACATGATCTTCATTGCATAATGATTATATAAATGAATTTAATGAATTAATATGATATATATTACACTAATACCATTCTTGAAATGAGTTATATATAACCTAAAAAGAATATTAATACTTTATTCTACAAAACACGCATAAGAACAAAAAGCAATAAACACCCGAATAACAAGTATCAATGAAATATTACTAATAAGAAGATAAGAATCTAAGAATATGATCATATATGATATCATAAAAATGGGTATGATTCTAGAATAATTATATGACATTATTTAAATCATTATACAGGAGTTTCAGACACGTACGAAGCAAATCAGACCTAAGGTAAGGGAAAATCTCACAATCTCATTTTTATCTGAGATTGTTTATACTTCTGAATTTACTGGGGAATATTTATCATCCACATCCATGTTTCGCCAATATTTAATATTATTTCTGTCCTCCTACAATTTTTTAAATTCAATTTTACCCATTGGTGAGTTTTTAGTAAAAGATATGAAATGAATACTTTTTCGTTTTTAGTATGAGGTACTTTTTGACTTTTCCAGCGAAAGTACAAGAAGAATTTTTTTAACTTATACGGACTGAATGGATTTTTAGAACATTATTTCCATGAAGATTCCTTTACAAGTTTTCAAGTTTATTTTTAATCAACTTATTTTTGTTTAAAATTGTATGACATTTTAAGAAAGGAAAAATGTTTTTGAAGTAGAAAGGATATTTTACTCAAGAATGAAGTTCAAGTGTTTTATAAAAATTATTTTCCACCTAAGATTATATAGTGTTCTGTTTCTATCCCTATTTTTACATTTATTTGATTATGTTATGATGGAATTATTTTTATGATTTCCTTTTATCTTATATGAATTATGTTATGACGACATGATGTTTATGAATCCCATTTTTATTACATGGGTTATGCTATGATGTATGATTTATGATCTTGTGGAACACATAAGAATGGTATCCTTATGATATGGGTGGGACCTATATCTCCCTCCAATGAATTTGGTAATGATTTATATCTCATGAGATAGATATGGCTAGAATGGATGGTTAATCTGGTTCAGTGAAACAGGACTAAAACAAGTAGTGAAATCGGTTCAGAAATGGACTTTGTCTGCTAAGATAGTCTTGGCAATGAGTCTTGACTAATAAGAAATGATTCTCTATGATTATGTGTGTATGAAACAAAGTTTCATGTTTTAAGTTATGATTATTCGGATTACATTTCACTATTATGATTGATCCCATGTCATGATATTATGATCTCTTTTGCAGGATAAGATTTTCAAAATGTTATGTTCTTAAGAATATGATATGATTGATATTTATTTTGTTTATCCTTACTGAGCATTTGAGCTCACCCTTTTGTCTGTTTTCATTTTTCCAGGTCTGGAAGAAGGGTATTATGTATAATATGAAAAAAGGGACTCTAGATATGATGAAATAAATGGGAGACAACGTAGATGATTTATGAACCGTTGTTTATGTTTCCCAGTTTCTAAAGACACTATAACTATACAGTCCTTTCATGGTTTTGTTATATGTTGTAATAAGTATGCTTCAATTCTAAAGTAAAAACAATTTATGTAAAGTATGTGTCATTATAGAGTTCGATGTTGGATAAAAAGTTTTCATTTGAATATCACCATGTAAGAGAGTCATGAAGTTTAAAAATAAAGGGAAGCTTATCCCAAGGTACATTCACTCCTTTGAGATCCTTGATCATATATGAGTGGTGTCCTATTGTCTTGAACTTCCACCAAGTACATATAAGGTTAATTATGTGTTCCATGTTTCTCTTCTAAGTAAGTACATACCCAACCCCTCAAATGTACTGAATTTTGAGTTAGTACAACTGGAGAATGGCCTCTCATATGAAGAACAAATGGTGAGGATCTTGGACTCTTGAAAGATTTTTTTTGCAACAAGATAAATTAAAATATTAAACTATTGTGCAGGTAACATAAGTATGAAGAGGTGATATTAGAAGTAGAGGAAATGGAATATCAGAAGAATGTTGAGTTTGAAAAAATTATTGGAAATAAAAAGGCTCCAGTTCCAACTAGAATAAAGTTGAGATTATAAAACCAAACATCACTTTTCTCAAAAGTTGAACTGGAATCAGTTTCTAAAGCTATTTAACACAATGAATGGGTGGATTCTATGAATGAATTTTTAGATCATATTTAGAAAAATGAATCTTGGAAACTTGTTCCATGTACAAAAAATAAAAATTTTATTAGAAAAAAGTGGGTTTATAGAAAAACAAATTAATGAGCATGGAGATGTTTCAAGAAACAAAGAAAGGCTTGTTTGTAAAGGTTATTAATAGGTGGAAGGAGCAGGTTTTGAAGAAAATTTTTACCTCGTTACAAGATTAAAAACTATTATAATGTTTATTTTTGTGACCAAACATCAAAATTACAAAGTTTATCATATGATTGTAAATTCATATTTCATAAATAGTGATATTGAGGAAGAAGTTAAAATTGAACAACCTTGTGGTTTTCAACTTAGTAACGATGAAAAAAAGGTTTGTAGATTTAATAAACCCTTGTATGGGTTGAAACAAGCCTCATGTTCCTGGTATTCAAAACTTGATAGTTTTTTGAGAATGTTGATTTTTTTAAAGTAATAGTTTATAGAAAATTAAATGTGAAAGATGTTAACTTCGTAAATATAATTGTAATTGTTTTTATGGATTATATATATTTTTTAGTCAGGAATAAGAAGTTTTTAAATAGTTTTCCAAGGAAATGAAGAATATTTTTTAAATGTTAATGATAGGTGAATTTAATTTCTTCCTTATCTTACAAGTTCAACAAAAATAACAATACATTTTATTATCTCAATAAAATTATTCCAGGGAATTGATAAAGATGTTTTGGATGGAAGAATCAGAAGAAGTTTCTACTCCTATATCTATGATCACAAAGTTTAGTAAAGATGAGTTTGGAAAAAAATTTGAATCATAAATACTTTTGAAAGATTACAGGAAGTATACTTTACCTTACATTGTTAAGGACTTATATTGTTTGTGATGTAAAATTGTGTTCTATGTATCAAATTAATCAGAAATAACCACTTATATTGGTAGAAAATAGAATACTAAGATGTGTCAAAGGAACAACTTTACATGGGTTGTTATAAAAAAGAAATTGTGAGATGAAGTTTTTGGGTTATATTAATTTTGATTGATCTGGAGATTATAATGATAGAAAATAAACCTTTGGAGGAACATTTTTCTTGAGTAAATGTTGTGTATGTTGGAATAGAAAAACCCAAAGCAATATGTGTGGGAAAATCATCTATATAAGAAAAAATACGTGTCGCATGATCCCATGAAGTGGTGAGTATAACAATTACAAGTAGGATAACCTGAAATCACTAAGAATATAAAATCAAAAATATTAGTCATCTCATCATAGGAATATATATGACAATAATATCTAGATATACTCATAGTAGACACACAATCTCAACATAAGTTCATAACAAAATTGACAACCTAGGATTCTTACTAAAAGGATTATATAACACTGGTTTGAGAGAACACACTCCAAGAGTTATATAATGATGATGGAATCCATATGAGATGTCATGCTCATCCAGTCTCACCATATGAAGTACGTGCTCTGAGGATTAAGATATTGATATATAAATAGGGACCACACCTAGGAACATGGGGCATACCAACAACCCAATTTGGATTAACCTGCTAAGTAAGGGATCAAATCTTAAGTTCTGTTGGTCATGAATATTCTAAAAATCCCTCCTTGGGAAAACAATGATGACATATGATCTCACTCTAGGTCTCACAGATAGATTCTAGGAACTCTATCTGAGGATAAAGTCCCTTAGAGAGGATCACCATTCTATGCATAGGACATGACTCCATACAAAACCCTAAAGGAAAGGATCAAGGGAACACATCGTAATAGAACATGTCAAGGATGAATAGAACAAGGGATCCAAGTCATTTTTAATAAGTACCACACGTGTCCCTTCAACACCGGGTCTACCCATGTGTGACATCCCGTATCTGTGTACATGTTTGTGTACACCTGTTCATGTTAGTATACTTGACCATGTCCGAGTACATAACTCTTCTATTTACCCTTGGCCTAGCCATGTACTTGAAAATGTATGTGTCCTTGTATCCCATGAGAAAAAATCCAAGCTGCTAGGTACGAATTAATGGCGTGTGACACATGTCACACAGTGTGTGATACTTTTATTCTCTGTAAAAAACCTAGCACCATGGCAAGGGTCCCACACAACATGTGATTCCAAATTACACACCTAGTAATGATATATTTACAAAAACCCATGGTTCCTCCTCCATATACACTTGTACCGAAATCCCCTCTAGTTCCATCATCGATCTCACCCAGGTATCATGGATCTGGTCCAGTTGAGCCTTACCATTTCTTGCTCATCGGAAGCCATGAATCATCTTATTAGAAGTTATCTATCAATCTTCACTATCATTTTATGTTAAAAAAAAATGAATAGTAGGTATCGTAAAATCAGACTGATCGATTATCTATCATAATTATTCCCCAAAATCACACCCTTGATCAAATACATTCCCATGATATTAACTTTTTTCACTGAATAGTAGTCTCCCAACAATCAAGTACCGGGTATTCGTCAAACTATTGGATAAAGGAAACGATCATTATGAACATGCGAAGAATGGAGAAAGAAATTCAAAAAACACAAACAATGAGTAAATGACCTCAACCAATGTTTATGCTGGCCTCAATTTATTTTCATTAGAACAAAAACATAATGAGATGTAATTTATCAATAATAAAAGTTACCAATCCAGAGTAAATATAACCCACCGCCATGATACACTTGATCCAATAATAAATTAATTAGTTGATTTATTTTCCTTCATCATTGGAAGAGCTGAACATTGATAAATCAACATAAGAAAATATCCTACCTCGGTTAGGATATATCACTGATGAGGAAAAAATCTGTATTATTTTCGTTAGTGAGATCCTAGAATTCCACAACACACCTATAAATGATTGATAATCCATGATCTGATTGTTGTTCTTATGAGAGTGATCCTAAAACATTTTGAAGTTCCAAAGGATTGAAAAAAAAAACTAATGAGGGGAGGGGGTTGAGCTAGTTGTTATATTTTTATGAGTTTATATACTTTTAGAAACTTAACCCTTGAAACCTATTAAGATTAACTTCCTTATCATCTTTTAGTAAATAATAAATAATAAAAAATTAGGGAAGCAAGTAAAGCATACAATACTTATAGGGTTATGAATCACTTTGAGAACCTATATCCTTTCCATAGCCTCCCTTGCGGGTCTATGGAATTTTAACATTAATAAAAAGTGAATACAACTTGTTCCCACTCTCTTTATACACCTTCTATCTCTTGATAGGAATGATTACACTGAATCCCATTAGTTTACAAAGTTTCTTAAAAAATAATTAAGTAAAAAAAAGTGTAATTTTTTTTCAATTTTCTTCAAAAATGTTCTTATGTTTGATGAATTAGATTCTGATGGCCTTTTGTTTGATGAACTCATTCCGACTGACACAATACGATTGACTCAATATGATATTCCATTTCTCAATTTTTAGATCTTAAAATTTACTGAAAAACTCAGTGTAATATTACTTAGTTCAATCAAAGCAATACAATCTTCTCAGTATGATATTTCTCAGTCTGGTTTACAAAATAATAGATGTCTGATTAAATAATGAGATCTCTATCTAGAGGGAACTCTTTTTCTAATTCCTTAGCATATTGCCTTTTTCAAACTCATGAAGTGGTTAAAAAAATGTGAATGAACTATGAATCTATTTATTGAAGGCTCATCAAAGAAAATGTAGGAAAATAAAAAATTTTCCCACTTACTTATATTTTAAAAAACAATAAAAAATACTAACATTTAAAATCCATCTTTAACTTATTAAAACCTTCTCAATATTTATTTGAAATCAGTCTTCTTAGACATACTAAATTTTCTTCAGTCAAATTATCTTGCTTAGCTTCAGTACAATTATCTTTCTTAGCATCAGTCTAAGTATCTTACTCAGCTTCAGTCCGATTATCTTGCTTAGCATATGACTAATTAACTAACTAAACTTCAATATGATTATCTTTCCCAGCTTCAGTCTGATTATCTTTCTCATCTTCAATCCTATTATTTTTCTCATCTTCAATATGATTATCTTGCTCAGATTTAGTCTGATTATCTTTCTCATCTTTAGTATGCTTATCTTACTTAACTTTAGTCTAATATTCCTTCTTAGATTTAGTATGATTTTCCTCCTCAGAGTCAGTATGATCTTCCTTCTTAGAGTTAGTATGATTTTCGTTCTTAGAGATAGTCCGATTAAATTTCATTAAGATGGAATTTCCCATTATGATGGAAAGTATTCAATGGTGACTCCCCTTATAATATTTCACATTTTTTTTCAAAAAAATTATTTTACAAAAGATTAATTTTCAACAAATACAAAAACTTTGTTGAGATAAAACATCACAATAGTTATTAAATCTCCCCCTTTAGATTTTTGGAAAACACCCATTACCAACTTTTTCAACTCTTAGAAGTTTCTCCTAACTCAAATTTTAATTTTTACCAAAAAATAGCCTTTCTCAAGAGTGTCATGACACCACACTACAGGATAAAGTAATGTTTTTTAAGGAATTCCATCCCTCAATGGAAAGAAAATTTTGTGGACATGTTAAGATAAAATCCACTCACTTATCTTTTCTTTACACCGTTTTATTATAACCACAACTTTAGATTCATTAATGAAAGATAATTCAAAAATTCTTACAAAGTAAAACATATAACAAAGTATAGAGTTTTCACTTTCACTACCCCTTTGTCAATAAAATGTAAATAATGGTGGGGGTTCTTCCTTTTGAGTTTTGGAAATTTGATACTTCATTGAGATATATTCTAGAAAAAAATCTCTTCAAGAAGCTTTCTATTTTATAAATTAAAACTTTATATCATTGTATTTTGATCTTGAATGTTGGACTGGGTTTTTAGAAAGATCAATGGAACTCTCATTATCACAAAGAATATTTAATAGTTTAGAAAATTTTACTTTGAAATATTCCAGCTAAAATTTCATCCAGAACATCGGAGTATAAGCCTGAGTAGCCATAACATATTCTGATTCCTCTTTTCTCAAAGTTACTAAAATTTGTTTCTTACTATTCCAACTTACACAATATTTACTCAAGAAAAATATTCCTCTAGAGGTTTATTTTCTATCATTACAATCACAAGACTAATCACCATCAATATAACCCTAAAACTTCATCTCACAATTTATTTTTTATAACAACCCATGTGAAGTTGTTCCTTTGACATACCTCAGAATTCTATTTTCTACCAACATATGTGATTCCTTCAGATTAATTTTACACCTAGTAGAAAAATTCACATCATAAACAATATTAGGTCTTAAGGCTGTAAGTTAAAGTATACTTCCTATAATATTTCAAAAGTCTTTATGATTCACATTTTTTTCCGAACTCATCTTTACTTAACTTTGTGATCATATATATTGGAGTAGAAACTTCTTTTGATTCTTACGTCCAAAACTTCTTTATCAATTCCCTAGAATAATTTTACTGAGATAAGAAAATGTATTATTGTTTTTTGTTGAACTTGTAAGATAAGGAAGAAAGTTAATTACCCTATCATTAACATTTTAAAAATATTCTTCATTTCCTTAGAAAACTATTTACAAAATTCTTATTCCTCACTAAAATTTTTTATCATCCACATAAATAATTACAATTAGAGTTCCAAACTCAACATCTTTCACATATACTTTTCTATCAACTTTTCCTTAAAAAAAATCAACATTCTCAAACAACAATAAAGTTTTTAATACTAGGCACATGAAGATTGTTTCAACCCATACAAGGATTTATTCAATCTACAAACCCTGTTTTCATCGTTACTAAGTTGAAAATCACAAGGTTGTTCAATTTTAACTTCTTCCTCAATTTCACCATTTTTGAAAGACTAATTTACATTAATATGATAAAATTAGTAATTTGATGTGTGTTCACTAAAAGAAACATTCTAATTGTTTATAATCTTGTAACAGGGGAAAACGTTTCTTCAAAATCCGCACCTTCCACCTATGAATAGCCTTTACAAACAAATATTTATTTGTTTCTTGAAACTTCTCCATGCTCATTATTTTTTTTTCTGTAAACCCTATTTTTTCCAATAAATTTTTAATTTTTTGGATATGTAACAAGTTTCCATGTTTAATTTTTCTCAATCTAATCTAACGATTCATTTATAGCATCCACCCATTCTTTATGTTAAATAGATTCAAAAACGGACTCTGGTTCAACTTTTATGGTAAGTGAAGTTTGGTTTTATAATCTCAACTTTCTTATGGTTTAAATTGGAGACTTTTTATTTTCAATAATTTTTTCAAACTCAACACGTTTCTATAAGGTATGAAATTTTAAAGTATCTCTTCGAGTTGAACTTTCCTTACCACAATATTCTCTTGAATCATGGTAATGTTTTGAATCACTATCATTAGAAATATCCAGTTTATCCACCTTAACATTCTCAAAAACTTTTATTAAGGATTTTTTGTTTTCAATTACTTTGACATAATATGAGTCCAAAAACATTTGTAAGAATTTTTTCTATAATTTTTAACTTCCTTTATTTGGTAAATAACATATAAAAGTTCCTTCCTCCAGTTTCTCGTCAAAATTTCCCATATTTGGATTTTATATTTTATGTAAACATGGACTTCCAAAAAATTTAAATCATTTCAATGAAGGATTTTTTTATATAAAATTTCCTAAGAATTAATATAGGATTCAAATCTCAAAAAACATCAATTCTGAATATGTACAGTAGTACTAAGAACTTCTCTCTAATAAACCTTTGAAAGTTTGTATTCTCTTAACATAATTCTTCCAATTTTCACCAAACTTATATTATTTCTTTATACTACTCTATTTTTATGAATTATTGGGTGAAATATACGAATATTTGATACCCTGATTTCTTAGAAATGTTTTAAAAGTATTTCTTGTGAATTTAGTACCATTATCTATTATAAAACCCCGTTTTTTTCTCAACTTATTTTTTTGAAAAGCCTAAAAATTTCCATAACCTATGATTTTGGTTTCACAAATATGATGGTTTTCATCTGATTGAAATCATCAATACAAGTGATAAAGTATAAATCTAATTTTATTTATGTATGTCTCATCAGAACACATAAATTGGAATGAATAAGTTTAAGAGGTCTGGTTGACCGAATCTCAACTATATTATAACCCTTATTAGTCATATTACCTTTCTGACAAGTTACAAAAAAATATTCTTCTCTTATTTTCAATTATAAAATGTTTCAAATAGCATAAAATTTGAATGTTTTTTCATAAATTTCTGCCCAAGTTTTCTAAGTCTTCAATTCCACAAATTATTTTTATCTTCAAAACTTAATTAATAGGAGTTGTAAAATTCTAAAATTTTGAAGAGATTATAATTCATACTTTATACATTTGTAGTAAATTTTCCATATTTTACAATTTTGATAACACAAAAAATATTTTCTTAATATCACTTATTTTCCTTCATGAAAAAGTTAACACACACTAAATAAGCTTTGTTTTAGCCCATCAACAAATAAAACTTACTTATTTTTCATATTTTCTTCTTCAATCCCAGCCATTCTGATTCCTCTTATTTTTAAGGAATAACAATTACCAAAGGTAACTGCTCCTCTATAATGACTTTAAACATGTTTCAAGATTTTTATATCACATGTCATATGTAAAGATTAACCACCATCATGTATCCATGGTATGATATTTTTTTTACCTTTTTTCAAATATGTTTTGACAACAAAATATCTTTCCTAAAATTTCTTCTTTCCAGCTTCCTTTTCTTTTATATTATAATAAAATTATTCAAAAAAAAGTGTCACACATCTTTCTAAATTATGAACATCCTGATCACATCTTCCAAAAACTTATTCCAGACATTCAAATTGATTTTTTGTTGGAAAGTTTCTAACATCTTGTGTTTTTTCTTTTCTAACTTCATATAGGTTAGGAAAGTTACCTATCCTCCTTTCACAACTGCTTTTAATTTTTTGAAACCCTCTTTCTAGAAGTGAAAAGTTATGCCAAAAATTATAAGCCCTATTCCCATAATTTCCACAACACCATCAATAGCCATCAAATATTTATTTTCTATTAAAAAAAGATCTTTATATATAGAAACTATTTTGAGTTTGATGACTTCATCCTTATTTAACAATATATGGATGTGGATCATCCTTCCTCCTGAGTGATATTTAATATTTATTAGATGAAATAGATTTACAAAACCCTTTTCAACCCAATATTTCCAAATCTTTTTTCTATAACATAAAGTGTTAGAAAAATTATATGAAATATTATTTTTGGTGGGTGAGTATTTTATCTGATTCTTGATTTGAGTTCTCTCAACAACTTTATAAGTATTATATTTTAATTACATTGCTTTGTTTATGTTTTCAATAATATTACTTAAGGAAAATTTTGATGCAACAATTTTTATTTAAACTTGTTAACTTATTCTTCCATAACTACCAGCTTTTTACTGATATCTTCAACCATATTTACTTTTTTAGTAATTCTATGTTTGTAACTTAAGATCTCATGAATGTATTATTCCTATTGATTGATGAAATATTTTATTCCTTTAACTAATTCATCAAAATATTTCTTTATTACTCTGATTTATTTCTTAAGAGTTTTGTTTTTATTAATACATTCAAAAAGTTTTATTCTGAGTTGATACTCTCTATTTGATTCTTCACCAATATCTTTACTATGTGAGGAATATTTTGTTTTATCATCCTTTTTTATGAAGGTTATAAATTTTTCTAAACTTTCATATTATAAAGAATTGTTGTCAGTTTAATCCAATTTAACTTTATTTCTCAGTATACTTCTTTTGTATCCCATGAAATTATACTTATATTTGTTGGACGACTTTTCTTCTTTATAACTTTTTTTCCTCTTCTTCATTCGAGGTTTTTATTTAGAATCCTGTTGATATTATCCAATATTCTACATGGGACAATTCATATCAAAGTGTCTGATTCCACCACACTCAAAATATTTGAGAGGATGTTTACCTCCATACTTTCATCTTTCTCTTCAATATTTCTCGTATATAAGAGACATGAGTTTCTCATTTAACTAATCATCTTCTTTATATTTAGATTCACGATGATCAATATCTTCATCATCTTTTATTTTCATTTTTATGATATATTCAAAATCCATTTCCTATTTCATCTTATTTTTGAACATTATTGATTTCCTAATTTCATAAGAAACTATAAATTTATGCAATTAATCAATAGATAAATCAACCTTATAGTATAAATACGAAATTTTAGAATCAAACATGTCTAGAAAGTTTCTCAGAAGTTTCTTCACAATTGTAGAATCTTATAGTATGTCATGAAATCCTGTGATGTCGTAAACAATTTCATTTACTATACCCAAGTATTCATCCATAATTTCTTCACATCTCATAATTCTAACTTCATACTTACTACACTAGATTTTTTGATTTGTTTCCTTCACTTTATTATTTCCTCAAAAAATAATTTCCATCTTGTCCCACACACTCTTTAAAGTTTTGAGACCCATCACCTTTTTATAAAAATTTTATGATAAGGACATAAGGATGAATTTTCTAGAATTTTTGATCAACTTTGAAATTTATATTATCAGTAAAAGTATTTGGGGAATATTTCCCTATAGTTGGGAACCCTATTGAAGTATCATCATCAAATTACAGGATAATAGATAGGAGATAAGGAATCATCCTATTTTTTCGTTCATAATAATTTATTCCATCAAATTATGGAATTAAAATATTGTTGAAAGAATTGAGATTATCCATGATAAGGATTAAACAAGGTGCCCTTGTCTGTGATACCAATTAAAGATCCAAAGGATAAAAAATATCTAAGAAGGAGTGGGGGTGGGTTGAATCTATTGCTCACTTTTTATGAGTTTCAAAACTTTTAGAAACTTAAACCTTGCAACCTATTAAGATTAATTTCCTTATATTTTTTTGTAAATACTCATGTATGAAAAATTAGGAATGAAAGAAAATAAAAAAGAATTACAAGGTTTGGACTCTGTGTGAGAACCTACATCCTTTAAATACCCACTCTCACAGATCTTTGGAAATTCACTATTAAGAAGAAGTGAATAAAACATGTGACAACTATTATTATACACCTTCTATCTCTTGATATGAATGATTATACTAATTCCCAATAGTTTAAAAAGTTTCTTACAAAATAATTGACCCAAAAAAAGAGTAAATAATTTTCTTTCTATATGCTCCACCAAAGTTCCTGGGTCTGATGACCCTGAGTCTGATGGCCTTCATTCTGATGAAATCTATCCGATTAAATCAATATGATCAACTCAATACAATCTTCCCTTTCTCTATCTTTACTTCTTGAACTCTACTAAGAAACTCAGTCTGATTTTTTCTCAGTTCAAAGAACTCAATATGACCTTCTCAATATGATGTTTCTTAGTCTGGTTAACAAAATAACAGATGTCTAATCAACTAATGAGATCTCTATTTGGAAGGAACTATTTATAAAATTCCTCAGTGCTCCTCCATTTTCACACTCATAAAAAAGATTAAAAATGTTAATGAATAGTGACTCTATTTATAGGTGCCTCAGAAAAGAAAAGGAGGGAAACTAAAAATATTTTCCAACTTACTCAAATTTAAAAAAACTCCAAAAAACACTCACATTTAAACTCCAACTTTCACTTCTTCAAACCCTCTTATGATTTCTATGAAATCAATCTTCTCAAACATACTAACTTTTATTCAGTTCAATTTCTTGATCAACTTCAGCCCAATTATCTTACTCAAATTCATTCTGATTATATTTCTTAGCTTCAGTATGATAATCTTGCTCATCTTATATATGATTTTCTTTCATAGCTTCATTATGTTTATCTTGATCAGCCTCAGTCTAATTATCTTTCTCAAATTCAGTCTGATTATCTTACTCTTATTCAATATGATTATCTTGCTCAGCTTCAGTCTGTTTATCTTTCTCAACTTCAGTCTGATTGTCTTGGTCAGTTTTAGCTTGATAATCTTGCACAGATTTAGTCTGATCTTTCTTCTCAGTCAGTCCTATTTTCCTTCTCAGATTAAGTCAAATATTGCTTCTCAGAGTTAGTCTAATCATTCTTATTTGGGTTAGTCTGATTTAACTTTATTATGATTAAATTTGTGATTATGATGGAAAGTATTCAATGGTGACCCCCCTTAAAAAATTTCACCTATTTTTGAAAAAACATTTTTTACAAAAGATTAGTTGTGAACAAATACAAAAACATTATTAAGACAAAACATCTCAAAGGTTATTAACACAAACTCTCTAATATTTTTGGTTTTGCAGCTAACCCTAGTATTTTTCTATATAAACCTATTAATTGAAAAATATTAGGTCCTAGAAATTATTTTAACAAAATATATAAATTATTTTATTTTTTATTAACCCGACTGAGACTACTCTCATCCCGAAAGTCCGACGTGCTCCATGGTTATGTTGTGACTTGGGTAAAAACCATGCTCTAAACTCAAATATAGACTCATATTTTTGATCTAATTATTTATTTGGGATTTATTCCACATTTTCTAGAAAACCACACATGTGTGAAATTAATATAATTAATATATTTCGAACATCAATTCTCAGCTCACCAGGCCCCAGAATCACATGTTGTGTCAACACCTGGTCCCGAAAATATTACTAGATATATTCGTAGGATTTATGTGGAAAAAATAGAGAATATATATATATATATATTGAACCTTTAACAATTCAGTTTAAGATTAACCGTTGATTCCATAGAAGATGGCCTGGTAGACACGTTCATTGGCATGTTGGAATAATCTTTCCATGACCTTATTTTTGGAGGATCAATAGAAAAATCACCACTCATATTTTACATTCCATTTATGAGAAAATACATAAAAGAAGTAGAATCACCACTTCTTAAAGGATTTATTTGAGTAGATAAGGTGACCATCCATTTATCCTTGTCATTTTCATTGTTCAATATCTCACCCCATTTACTATAAATTATTGATGAATTGAAATCATTATGAATCGCTTGAAAAGAATCCATATTCTATTGAACATTATATTTCCAGATACTTTCTTCATATGAAACATGTACTAATAAATCATTTTCCTCTTTCGGTACAATGATACCTTTCTAGAAAATCTCAGATTTTGAAGGAATCTTCTCTGGTATGACACACTAGACAACCTCATTTGACGTATGTCCTATAGAATGTGGAACCTCAATAGGTTAGTTATTTTCATAAACCATTTTATGTTTCCCACTTTGGTCATATATATGGCAGTGATTTACAAAAAAAAAGAATTATAATTATATATATTCATATATTTCTAAGTAGAACAGTTGTTGATTGAAGCCCATTGTGTGTTCATGTACAAACCCAATGAAGAACCATCATCTATTCTTGACCCTTGTAGTGCCATTTTATTAGATTAAGTGCGACCAACATGGTTGGAATATGTAGTTACATTGACTCTAGCATTTCCATTGTCACTTTGATTACAAGTCAGTGCCCCAATATGCCTTTTCCACTAAACACATTTTTAACAATTATCGACACTGGGTACCTTTAGAGGTAATGAAGAACAAATAGAATCCCCATGATAATTCTCCATTAAGTTCCCAATCATCTTTAATCTTGCACAAAATATAGAGAGATTCCCACATATGATTTTGAGATAAAGATCATTTTCTTAGGTTGAAAGAACAATTATTTTAGTAAGTGTAGAAAAAGAATCTAACTAAAAAAGTATCCATGAAAAGTATCCAAATAGATCATACTTCATAGACTTGTACATATTTATTAGTGAAACAATCAATGAGGCGATTTCAAAAAATATACTTAGGTGCTTGAGGGCCTAGTTCAAACTGAAGAAGAAAATACATACTTTCACTCTGATACTTCTAATAACAAATTTATTAAATTTAGAAGCCCAATATTTGATAAAGATCATACATGGTCTTAAATAAATCAAGACAAACCACACAATCTCACCCTTTTAGATCCTCATATGGGAAGATAATATGAAAATATACTCAACTGATTGGAATGATCATCCAATCATTGAAGCGCCAAATTTTCACAAGTCGATGATGAAGGTCATCCACCATCCATGGTTTAAGCCCCAATGACATGATAAACCTAGTAATGGTTGAAAACCTAAAAAGATTAATCTTTCCTGCAATCTATTCCTGATTGGAAATAATGTGATCTATCAACCCCTTCCTATTATACGATTCAAGACTCCTTCTTAGAGAGAAGAATTTTTTTCAAGTTTCCATTGTCCTTAGTCACAACCTCCTTCAAGGATGAAGTAGAGGAAATATTCATCTCCCATTAAGAAACAGCCTTCAAAACAAGACCAGTGAGGTTTCCCCTTACTAGAAGCTCAATTTCAAGGTCTCTTGGAAAGGCCATAGAAGCTTCAAAATCCTAGTCCCCTGAATCGCCATGGAGTCACCTTGAGTGATCCAACTTGGCTGCCATCCATTCTCTCGCGCCAATTATATCTTTACAATGAGTATATATATATATTGAAATATTAATAATTATATTTCAATTTATAATGTATTATTTTCAATATATTAATTATTAATATTAAATTTCATGTCAACTATATTCAAAATAGTATGAAAATTTTATTATTTTAAGAAAAAAATTATAAATTTATAATATAATACTTTTCAAATACATGAAAAATATAAATGTATAAATTTTTTCAGGATATATTATTAATTATAAAACTATAAAATTTAAAATAATAACTTTGATAATTAAATTTAAATATATTTTTCAATTACTAATACATTGATATATTATTATTATTAATTGTATATGTATATAAGGTATTTATTTTATAAATAAATATAAAAAATTATTTGTTTAATTGAAATTATTATTATTTATATATATGAACACATATTATTGAAAATTTATTATTGATTAGATAAATTTATAGTTTTGTTCATAAATACTTATATGTATACATACAAAAAATTTAAAATATACATTACATAAATATCAATATCAATGAATAATTTTAGTAGTATAAAAATAAAAAATTATTATAAAATTACTAATATTCTAAATATAATTTCATTTTGTAAGTTAATTTAAATATACGGAGTTGCATTTGTTTAATTTCTAATTCACATATATGAACCTCTTTTTTCCCAAGTACATATATAAGTGTGCACGAGTGTGTGAACACATGTCTGAAGAACCTAAGGATTTGTGTGTGTGTGAGTGTGTATAGGTGAACTCATCACATACATTTGTATATCCAACTACATACAACACATACAATATTTAGTTTACTATAATTATTATATAATATAAACTAAAATTAAATGTTAATAAATAAAAATTCTTAAATTAATTAGTTAATATTTGCATATTAATAAATACTAGTTATATAAATGCATTTAATTTTAGTAGTATTATATAAAAAATATTGTTGTCATATAAACATGTGTGTATGTGTCTGATGAACCCAATGAAATATGTGTGTGTGTAATAAGTAAACTCAACACATATGTGTGTATATCCAAACATACAGAAAGCATAAAATATTAATTTTATTCAAATTTCTATATTAAAAAATTTAAAATTAATTATAGATAAAAAAAATTATACTCATTAATATTTTTTATTTAAATAATAATAATAATTATTTAAATAAAATTATATATTAGTTTTATTATACATTATAAAAAATATTACTAATTATAACTTTTATTAAAATATTATGATTTATATTTCTAAAAATATTACTAAACATATAAATGAATAACTATATTGCACCAAAGAAAAACATGTAGTTATATTTATAAATTTTATCATTGTATTGAATTTAATTTAGAACATTTTCAATACATTTTAATAATTAAAATATAAATATTAAATTTACTATAAAATGTATTTAAAAATATTTTCTTAAATAATTTTTATATTTAAATTATAACCTAAAAAACTATAAATTACGTATAAATACATACATATGTACATATATATATTATTAAAATACATATATATAAAAATAAATTAATAAAATTTGAATAACATTAATTATTTATATTTTAAATGATTACATATATATAATAAAAATATTAATAAAATATTTAAATATACAAAGAGTTTATCTAATTAATTTTTTATAATTAAATTTCAATTTTAAAATTCATTTAATTAAATTGAAGATATGATTTTCATTGATTTATAAATTTATATTGATAATTATATGTATTATCACTACACACACACACACATACATATATATATTATATTGATTATTAGACACACACAAATTATAAAATATAGTGATATGTGTTTGGGGAGAAACCCAACCACCCGTGCTTCTCATAAATCCACCGTAACATATCACATCATGATTTTTCAAAATATTAGCACAACCTATAGTTGAAACATTAGACCTTACAAACTTCTTCAACAAAAAAAATGTATCAGAATTATGTATTCAAGGAATCATATCCACCACACTAAGTTGAAATTTCAATAAAAAACATGAATGTAATGATAAAATGATAAAGAAATAACACACAAAAATTTTAGATGCTTCTGAAAATGTGTCACACATGCACGAGAGAAATATTGTTGCAAAATTTCCCATTGAAAAACATGATTACAAATGAAATAAACACATGTTACAAGTACAAGTAAAAATATAAAAATTTGTTAATCCTTATCCCTTATCCTACTAAGGTATTTACTGATTATATACTAATATTTATCTGATTAAATTAGTAATACATTCTACCTTAAAATAATGGATCCCTAAGCATGACATCCAAAGAAGTTCAACCAAACTGGTGACCCCCAATCAAACCATTTGATTTCACCTACTTCTAGTGGACTTACCTCAGTACCTACATCATTCTAATTGACTCCACTATAATCTCCCTTATGGTTAATTCCTCATCCATATCACCACCACTTGTTAAATTGATAATCCGTGGTTCATTATTTCCATTAGATGGTGTGAACTATCAGAGATCTCACATTCCATTGAAGATATCTTCCTACCACTTTCTACATTATGTCGATTGAAATTTTGGTGGCCTAAATTTATGGTGGATGTAACTCAAGTGTATTGAAACTAGATACAATACTCTAGAAAATATGTTACTTGAAGACTTGTTTATGAAAACCTCATAAAATCTCCATACTTATGAAAATTCCACCTTTTACTTTCCTTCACAGAAAGTAGGGCTTCTCTACCACCCCCTATATTCCACCAAGTCCCACTATGTAACAATGTTACCTAATAAATTCTTAAAGTGTCACCTTAGTGAACATGTCCACCCTATTTTTTATGTTTTGTTATCATCCACAACTCCAACTATTAATCCTCAAGCATATTTATGATATTGTGATACTTGATGCCTCTTTAGTTTTCCCTTGCACGAAACTTCATATTTTTATCCACTTGAATTATAATCTGGATATCATGTAAAAGAAATTTTTCTTCATGACTTCAACCTATTTCCTTTAGAAAATATATAAGCTAGATAATTTCATTCCATTATTTCTTTATAGTTACAAATTCAGATTCTATTTTAAAAAAAAAGTGATAATCCTCTACAAACATGATATCTAGTTGATTGGTGTTCCCCCAATGGTAAACAAGAATTTGGTCATGTTTTTTTGAGTGTCTTAATTTCTTGTAAAGCTCACATACAAAAATCCTTATAACAAAAATTTCTACCTAATGTATAATGTTGTATTTTTTAATCCTTTCAAATGCCTAAAGATTCGATTTACTACTTCTTAGTGTACCTTTATAGGGTTTAATTTTTTTGTCCTTCATATTGCTTTTTATTTTCCTCCCCTTGATTTTAATAGCATGCCAATAATCATTTATCTTGAAAAATCAAAACAACTTAAAATTCAGCTCCTAAATCTATTGATTTGATAGACTAACTAGAAGCATGAATCCACATATAATAATAGTATTATGAATGTTTCATCACTCAATTCATTACATTAAAAATAATTATATGTATTTAAACTTTTTAAATATTATTCCAACATAAATGATTCAAATTTTTGATTCCATTCTCTTTAAACTTTATTTAGTCTACCATGAATTTTCTACAATTTACAAATTAAGTTCCAGTCTCCATATTCCATAAAACTTATTGGTTATTACATGAAAATTCATTCCTCAAATTCACCATAATGAAAATATAACTTAATATCTATCTACTCCAAACACATATCTCCCAATTTTATCATACTATGCACTATCTGGATAGTTTTTTCATAAACCAACTTGAGTCTACCCCTAAAATAGGTACCCAATTTGATTTGGCAAATGTCATGAAGGGTGTTCTTGTCCCCACATGATGAAAACTAATACATGAGAATCAAAATAATACCATTAATATGGTTTTAAAAATATATTCATTATCTTAATATAATTAATAACTTAAATAAAACATAAATATATATATAAGACAAATATAAGAAAATTATACCAAAGATCCTTTGAATTGCATAAACAAAAGACTATATGGGGAGAAAAGAACTGTATAAAGAAGGTAAGGGTGCTACAACTGAGGCTTACAAAATAAAATTAAACAACCCATCTCCATGTGGAATGAGGGTTCGATTATATAATTTCATCTCTATCACTCATGCTCCACTAACATGAGTATCCACTGCCTTTAAGTGTCATCTTTCTATTATCAATTTTTTCTAAAAATAAACACTAAATACATCCATTGGGTGTATTCAGGGTGTGATCATATCTATACTAATAGGAATTCACTATGTGTTTCATGAATAAAGTTTTTTATAAAAAAATAAATTTTCTAGTTTGAAAATATTCTAAATGAAAATATGTTTATAACATTTAAAATAAATAAGGGAAGATTGACATGAAAGAAAAATCAATCACTATGGGATAATCATATAGTAACTAAGATCAGAAACTCATCTTAGTTTGATCCTGCTCTTAGTGATCAATCCAACATATTCCTTGCAAATGAAACTACTTGGGAGAGCATAATCGTGTTCCTAGTTGCGCTGTGACACCCTACATTTCACCACATCCAAATTAAAAATGTTTAGTTAGTGTTTTAGTGAAGTCCAAAGGCTTGTCAGGGTGGTCCTTGTTAGAATTACTTGTTTTTGGATTCCTACCTTTTTACCTAGGGTTCCTTGGTTCTATTACCTTTTCATTATATTCAAATTCCATTTTCAATTCATCCCAAAAACAAAACATGCCATGTTCTGTAAACATTGACTTCAATGAAAAAGGAAAAGTTTTTTTCATCAAATAGACACAAAAAATTAGTACTCAATATACTCTACTAAAAAAAACAAAATAAAAAATTATTTAAAAATTCAGGAAATCACATTTAGTTCATCATATAATTTTATATCATGAAACCAACTACTTTAATCAATTTGAACCACTTGGAAGTTGTTTGAAACTATAAGAAATAAGATGAGTAGACCAAATAGAAGCAATAGGAGGACCTAAACAGCAAAAACCCCATAATAAAATTAAAATAAATAAATCCCTAGGTATCCATAATAACAGGGGATCAGGTAAAACTAAATAATAGGTCTTAGAAGTCCAAAAGTATGAAGAAGGAACCTCTTAAATGAGTATTTATTGAAGAAAGTGAGTAAAATACACTCAAAAAGTGAACTAATATGGATGAGGGGAGGGATTTTTATGGGAGGGAGAGGTTCTAGAGTTGAGTGGGGCTTATAATGGGGAAAATAGGTGTTGAATAGGGTTCTTGTATTTTGGGAAAACCAAAATTTTAAAATTCATGGCATATTTCATGACTAAGCTGCACATTTTTCTCAATGATGTGTCGACCATGAATATCTCCACTACTTCACATGAGGATCTTCATAGTTGGTCCACAGGGTTAGGTAAACCATGTGACAACTATTAAAATACCCACTTTTAAAAAATAATGACTTGATTCATGGTTACCAAATGGTTAACCTGAAATATATTCCAACCTTTTGGCCATTCTGTTATTCAAAAATTTAAAAATATCAATAATAGAGAACCTGGAAAAGAAAAAAGAAAAAATAAATAAAACAAATAGATGATATATACCTCATAATTAAATTGTTGGTGTGATAATTATCTTCCACCATATGATTTTCACCCAAAACTAAACCCAAATCATGGTGAAAAAAAAGATGATGTTGCTGCTTCTTCAAAAATGATCCCCCCTCCCATGTTTTATAGGAGTCACACCCATTTTTCTATAATAATCAGACCAAAAGGATAGATTTTATATCAAAAAATTCTTTTTATACATAGGTATTACTTTGTTACATATTAAAATTCATTATATAAAATTTTGATCCACTCCAGAATCATTTTGGATTAGTATATTTGGATACTTGGAAACATAAAAAACTGGTTCATATAATATCTTCATTATATACCACTTATTTCATCATAACTAGAACCCTTATTAGAAATATCATACTTAATAAATCTCATCATAACCTAGGGAAGGGAAACATAATAAAATAGTGAATTGAGACGCTCAGTAAGGGTAAATAAGGAAGATATCAATGATCACTTAAGAATAACATGAGAAAAAGGGAATGCGAACATGAACTTAATATTTGGAAAACCATACCCAACTTATCATAAATAGAAATATTGAATCATTTCATAAATCTTAGTAGTCTATAATACATTAATCATAAAATAATAAAAGAACATGGGCCATAAGAGCATAATATTGGCCCAATACATGGAATTTTGGCATACACATACGCATATAAAGTTATTTCCATATTTTTCAAGGATATATACCAAGAATATCATAGTTTAATGGTTTCACTCAAAAAAACATCATAATAGTCAAGGTTTCATTCCAATAATATGATAGTGCACATAGTCCCTTATTGAACTGGGTTCACTCCCCAATGTAGTCCTATTTATCTCAATAGATATCAATCTTTACCCAATGTATTGGATGTGATATAGGTCCCACCCACCACATAATGAAAATCATACATATGTGTGATTCAATAGCATAAATCATTCATCATATTAGAACCCCTTAAGATAAATGGGTTTCACAAATATTTCATCATTGCACAACCAATTGAAAATAAATGGGTTTCATAATCATTATTTTTTAATAGCATAAGTTGTGGAAAATAAATATGTTTCATAAACATTATGTCATCATAAAAATAAAACATACATTGAAATAATTAGGATGGTATCCTTAGATCATTCCCCCAGTAAATCCTAAGTTAAATAAAGGTCTTTAGTCTTTGGTGAATAAAAATACCATTAAAATACCATTAAAACATTATCGAGGAAAATAACCTTTTATTTTTTGAAAACAATTATTTAAATGAACTATAATATTATAAAGGAAATTTTTTTCTTTGAATAAATAATTTTAATACTGTAAAGGATGATTGAAATCAAATATTATTCATAATTTTCGGTATATCCATTCATGCTTTATAAGTTAAATAAACATTCCATACACACCTTTTTCAAAAAAGTCACAAAGTACCTCACTTTGTGAATAATAAAAATATTTGATAAAATGAATTTATATATAAATATTGGATACATTTATTTAAGGTTTATTCATGATTTATAATGAAGAGGGTTCTAGTTTTTTTCACATGAATTAAGAATTTTGGACTCAAAAGAAGAAATGCTAAAAAATGTAAAAAATTAGATTTTTACATTGTGTACATCATATACAACATGTAGACCTCATTCATAGTATCCCTAAAAATCCACATACTAGATTATAAAACACTTAAATTATGTGAATACAATACATGATGTGTACATTTATTACATGACATTTATTTTTTAAAGATCAAAATCCAACTAAAATTGAATCACATACAGAACATGTAGATATTTCTTGATGTGAAAAGTTAGAATACTCACCTGATCAAAGATACAAACTAATTTTCCAACAATAATTGTGGATCTCAAAATACACAACGTGTAGCTAACTTACATGATGTAAGGATATTAGGAAAAAAATTCACTGAAACCAATACATGACATGCTTGACTTAAACATCATGTACTTTTCGAAAATATAAATATTTTAGAACTCCTCTACATAAACAGAGATGTGCATATTTCTTTTTCTCTTGTTTTTTTGACATTTTATAACTTTTTCATCAGTTTTCTTTCCAAATTAGTTATAAATAATGTTTGTTTAATTAAATCACTTTGAGTTCTAAATTAATATTCATCTTCTGAAATTCTATTTCCATTTTCGATGTTTGTTTCATCACTTATTTCTATTTTTCATCAATGATTACAATATTCTTCATTGTTTATTTGTGTACAATGATAGTTTTTATTGGATTTACATTGGTGTCAATTGTTTAATCTTAATTATTAATTGTTTTAATCCGTTATTGCAGCTTTCTCAACAGTTTTATGATTATACATAGCATGTTTAGTATTTCCCTACTTTTGATCATCACCGCCATGCACAACTAATCCACCTAGGGTTAGTGGTCAATAGTAGGGGTGTTTCAGAGCATAATGAATCTATATATTGAACCTTGGTAACCCTATTACTAGAATTTATGTTAATAATAATTGTTCATAACATTATTATTCACAACTTTGCCAACAGGAAGTGCAATTGAAAGAAGATATTCTAATTGGAGTTAAGAAGGACTATGACCATTAGACTGTGATAATATTTATGTAGATTCTATGTGTAATAGACCTAGGATATCAGATACATCCTAACCATGGGATAGTTTCATCATAGGTAGATCCAATTGGTTTGACCAAAACCAATTGGTGACCTTTTCACCACTTCACTGCCTAAGATATAGGATTATACCAGGCTAAATCTTGAATTATCTTCTATCAAGATCCTTGGAATTGACTCTAATACCTTTTCTTTTTTATCTTTCATAGATCCAAACTAATTATCTTTAGTAAAAACAAAACATGAAGAGTGAACATGAGGAATCCTTCCCAAGGGTTTTGTTTAATTGGTTACTAACCTGCTGGTGATCCTCATGGGTTCAACCCCACACTACTATTTTACTATTACCTAGTAGTAAGTGTAGTTTACGACTACAAATTTATAATTTGATCATCGACCGCATGAATTAAATTATGCATGTGGACAAGGTAAATTTTGTCACAGTTTCCTAGTATTAATATTTCATAAGAACAATAGCCTTTGCATAGAACCTTTGATTACCTCACCCTCCCCCAATATTCTTTTACCTCACCCCTTTCTTTCATTACATTTTTCTTCTTTAGGTGCACCTATGCCCTCTACCTCCCTCCCTCTCTCTTCTTCATGTATAGTGCATATAAAGGTGACCCTTGAGTCACTCAAGAATCTTATACATATAAGAACAACTTATTTTCAATATCATGATCAATAAAATTATCACTGCATTCCACCTCTTCACAATGGCTTAGTAAAACAATCTTGTGTCACCACACCCTCAGGTCCCCCAATATGCACCACCTTCCAATCAAGGTAGGAATCCAGCACTACAGGAGTGAAAAATAATGGACTATGACATGCCGTCCATTAACGGTACTATTCCCAGCATTGTATGCCCACCAATTCAGGAACAAAATTTTTAAATTTAGTCCGTACTCATTCAAATGATCCAAAATATTGGTCAATTTAGTGGTTATAAAATTAAATACCCCCATGAATATATCTCCAATTTCTCAGAGGTTTTTGATACCTTTTATAACCAAGAAATATCATCAGATTCCATTCAATTGTGATTTTCCCATTCTCCTTATACGATAGAGCCAAGGGTTAACTGACGATGGGACAAATTAACAAGGAAATTTATAGATAAATATTTCCCCCCATATGGACTTGGAATCTACAGAACAATATTAAAAAATTATCCCAAATAGACAAATATTCAGTGTGGGAAACATGATATAAATTTAATAAGATGACTAGAATGTTTACATATCGTGGTCTAGATGTGTGGATTTAATTGCAAACATTATACTAAGGAATCCAACCTTATGCTCGTACAATGGTAGACACCACTACTGATGGTGGAATTATGCTTAAGATAACTAAAGTGGGTTGAGAAATTCTTAATGAAGTCTCCCACAATGAAAGTATGTGGAAAAGTGATATAGGACCATATCAGTATAGAATCCATTAGGTAGAGGAAATAACCCACCTCATAGCTTAGGTTGAGGCTCCTAACAAAAAGATTAAATCTTTCCAATTACTTGATATGCCACCACCCCTCCTAATCTTGTAATGGAAATTAAGTCTTGAGAGATTTAAAGAGGTCCACAATAGTACCATGAATGTAGGGATGTCTTAGAGAAACCTCAATTCAAATATTGTAATTATGTTAATTATAATAAATAAGTCCAAGAGTTCCAACAGCCCCAAAAATTTCAAAACTATCACCAACAACCAGATTAGTAGTCACAGTAGAAAAACTGAGGTTACTTTCAATAGAGGAGTGGTCATGTACCACTATGGAATTAGGTACCACCTAGGTACCCACCATAAGGTCCATATCCCTGACCAGAAAAATAATTCCAACAAACTTTTTCTAGAGCTCAGCAGTTTCTACCATCTTACAAGCAATAATTACCACATGATCTATAAAGACAAAAATAATAAGCCTAAACCCTCGAAATTAATCATTAAAACCCACATATCACCTTTGTGAAGAAATCATATTAAAGGATGAAAATCCAAGAGGCAAAAATGAAAAACCACAAGGTTGTACTATGCATCTAGGAGTATCAAATGGGTTAGATATCTAAAACTTTATCTGATTGACTACCGGGAACCTATACCTATAATTTTGAAGCTCATATGATGTAGGTGGATAAATATATAGTTTTTAAAAGTGAAATTTTTCTTTATTTTCAGCATCCATGCTGATTTTAGAAAAATCAGTTGACAAAATCTGATAAATCTAGTCAAAGGAAAACCTGATAGATAAAACCATCTGAGAAAGGTCTAGTTGATGAATATCCTAAAAAGGGCGATGTCATAAATTTTTTGTTTATAGATGAAATTTATCAAGTACCATATTATAAAATATTATTTAATGAATTATTTTATAAAAAAGAAAATTGAGGAATTAGGAGTCATCTCCCTAAAGAAAGAGTGCTCCACAGTTGTTCCATGGATGCTTCCTAAAAAAATTTGAGACCCCAGAAGTTTTTAAATTCCTTATACTATTGGGATATTTAGTTTTGAAAAATACATGTGTTATCATAGAACAAGTATTAATATCATTCCCATGAGTTTTTATAAGAATTTGGGGCTCATTGAACTAAAATCAATAGGATTGGAACTCCAACTTGCTAACTGCTTAGTCAAGAACCCTCAATGTCTGCTCGAGGACGTCTTAGTAAAAGTTGAAAAATTAATTTCACCCACAAATTTCCTTATTTTGGATATGGAATAGGAATGATATATTCCCCTAATTCTAGGAAGAACATTTATTACCACTAGAAAAGCGTTAATTGATGTTAACTCGAGGAGATTTAGTTTTAGAGTTAGTGAAGAATAGGCTGTACTTGATTTGGAGAAGGAAGATAATAAAAGTAACAAGTCAACGAATTATAAAACAAAATATTTTTATAATAAGAAATATGATCATGTGACCAGTGGAGAAAAAAAAAGAAATTAACTTTTATTGATAATGGATCTAGTGCTCACAAGAATGAAAATTTCACCACACCCCTGACAAGGGAGGTTGTCCCACTTTTCGTACCCTATGTTTTCAAGGATCCTTCTAAAAAGATAGTCTCCTCATTGTTAAATTCATCTGAAAGTAGATATCTATCTCAAGATAATAAATAAAGTTCTATCAGGGAGGTTACCTAGGGTAGGTTAAATATGCTAGAATTTGGTAGTTTAAACTTTAGGATAGTTCAGAGTTGTTGTAGTATTGTTTATAAAACCTAATCACAAAAGGGGAACAGACAAAAAAATCATGTCGTGTAACCTGTTCATATTATTTAAATATCGACCAAACAAAAAATAAAAAATTCATAAAATACACATCATGTACTAAATACATAGCATATAAATTTCAAATGTATTTAAAATCCAATGAACCTAGGTTCTACACTGAACACCCCTGGTGATCCTCCTTCATCGTGATGCCTCCCCTCCCACGAGCTCCCTCACCTAAAGCTGGACCCCCTCAATGACCTTCCTACCTTCCTTACAAATGACCACCTCAACTTTTTTCACTCCTACACTACATATTCTCATTTACTTTCACATTCCTACCATCCGTCATGGCCTAAACAAAAACCCTCAGCACCCCACCCTCCAAAAACATGCCTAAGCATGATGGAACACCTTTTCCACCTAAACGGTGGAAGGATTCTCTCTTTACACCACCCATTGAGCCCTCCACCTACTATCCCACTTTATATTCTACCTCTTCTTCCACCTTTGACGACTAGAAATTAGATTTCAATGAATCATACGACCCTTCCCGTCCCTTTCTTCATTCAGACTTCTTCTTTTCTATCCCTTAACACTAGATTCAGTTGGTCTATCTCTAGGAAAAACTGGTGAGAAATAATAAGAAATTGGACCTCATTATACTTGAAGCATACACATTCATGAGAAGGTCCTCTAATTTATAGGATGGCTACACCTGAACCGGATCACATAGGTACATGATGATACATTTAGGGATGTCTTTGTAACACCCCAAGATTTCATAGTACGTTATTTCTTCAAAGTAATTCAATAACTTTCATTACACGCAACATCGAGTTTAAGTGCACCGCAACTCACCAAACTAGCTGTTCAAAAGAGATTATGAATAGTATTAACTGAATTTTGAACTATATATATATACTTATAATTTTTGAATCCATATTATGAGTTTCTTAGACATAATGTAAGAACTAGTTCATCTTTTCAGATAAAAGAAGTATTTTAAAAAAAATGCACTTTTACCACCTTTTAATGGTACACTTTTTAAATCCAATATTTGAAACTTTAATATATTTAATTTGAAAAAATAAACTTCTTCTGTAGTATCAGGACATAAGAATTTAGTTTTAATAAATTTTTGGTGTTTTTCTGATAACTTTCATATTTGGGTGAATAGTGAAAAATACTATATTTTAACTAAAAACAAAATTTTTAATAAAAATAATTTATATTGTTAAATTATACATTTTTTATGGTTCTGAATTATGAATATATTATACAATTTAATCTAATGTCGATCATTTTAAGTAATTTCACTTTGAGATTTGACATAACCAAGTGTTAATCTTTTGGTAGATATTATTTCTTAAAAATACGCCTTTTGGTTTTGACAACGAGAATTAATTTTAAATTAATAAATGAAACTTATAGGTTTTTAATTAGGTAAAATATACTTCATTTTTGGTTTCGTAATATTGAAATTATCTTAGGGTGAAATTTTGGCACTTTTCAGACAACTTTTATATTATGATGAATAGTGAAAAGTACTAAATTTTAATTAAAAACAACTTTTTTAATCAATAGTGATAAATTATGAATTTTAGTGGTTTTAAAGTATATTTAGAATATATTTTTACCATTTAATACAATTTTGGTCATTGGACGTAATTTCACATTTAAACTAGACATTAACAGGTGTCAATCTTTTGATACTTATTATTTCTTAAAAACACGCTTTTTTGTTTTGACAGCGGGAATTAATTTTAAATTAATTTCTTCCACTTATGTGTTTTGAATTTGAAAAAATGGATTCCATATTTGGAACCAGGATGTAAAAATTGTGTAAATAGGTAACTCTTATTTTTAGACATTTTGAATAATTACTACGGTAAATATTTTATTTACCATGGTTAAAGGGTAAATCTAGTAAATAAGGGTAAAAAAATAATATTATAATTATATTAATTTACACAAAAACATTTCCTAACCCTATTAGTTGATACATGTCCAACTATGGGCATCTTTGGGTCGATTTGGAGACCCCATGGAGCCACTTGTAGGTGATAAGGAAACTTTATATTAATTAAGTTAAAGTAAATACAAAAATGACACAAGCATATATCTTTTAGAAAAACAATTTTTACATTGGGTTATATATGATATATTTTCAACTATAAATATTCATTAGAAATATAAAAAGAATTTATACGTAATGGTATTTTATTTATAATTTTTAGACATTGAATAATGTAATTTAATTATGACACAATAATGATGCAGTATTTTCCTTATTAATGAAAGAATCAAATAATTAGTATTATAAATGTTAAAATAAAAATAATTTGAAATTTTTGATGATATCCACGAATTTTATTGGTTAATATGACATGTTAGGATTTCATAAATGAATTTGGTTAGAATTAATAAAGTTATTAATACTTTAAAAATAAATAAATTATTAAATATTGTCAAAATTGACATAAATGAGTTTTTAAAACAAATATTATATTATTAATTGATATTCTATTCCTAAAAAACTAAGGTTCGGCCAAAGGACTTATATCATGATAGCTGTATCATTAATGGACCACTTGGGGGTCACTTGGATGTATATAGTATGTTTATTAACTATATAGTATAAAAATACAAAGTGACATGGTAAATGTCAAACTAGTTAACTAAGAGTTAAAATTAAAAGATAAGGTTATATAATGAACCAAACCTGTCAAAAATCTATTGGTTGAAAGGATTTCGAACCATCCCAACCCTAGACTTTGATTAATCTACTGCGGAGCCATTAGAAACCGAATATGAATTTATTATAAATTAATACTTTACGTTTTTTTCTAAAGAGCCCCCCTCCCCCTTATAAAATGACACCACTTCTAACCAATTATTCATACCTTCAAAGCCTATTGGTTGTGCCAAACCCTGCCCAAATACACTCTCAACTATCCTCCCTTAATCCTAGAGGCCTTCCTTTAGTCAGAAATGTAACACCCCAAGATTTTATGAAAAATATTCTTTTTAATTTTATTGATGTCTTGTGTTGTACGCTACAGGGAGCTTGCACTACACGCATCCCTATCTTGGCTTTCTTTACATGCAATGGCGACCTTCCTCGATAGTTTGCATTGTACGTAATACCGAGTTTCACTAAACAACGATATGCTATTAAAATATTATTAAAACTAGCCGTTATGAATAGTAATAACCACTTTTTGAAATTTTATAAATTTTATTTTTCAAAATGGACTTAATTTTTGGATTCGAAATTTTGAAATTATCCTAGGGTGAAATTTTGGTATTTTTCTGAAAACTTTCAATTTTTGATGAATAGTGAAAACCCTGGGTTACTATTTAAAAACCGACTTTTTATTTAAATAATTATTTAATTTGTTTAAATTTATTTTAGGTCAAAATTGATACATAATACCTATATAATTTCAATGAAATTCATTGGAGTCATTTTATAATAATTTTAGATATATAAAAATTTTATTGAACTTTTGACCGTCTTTTACCCACCTCCTAGGAGAATTTACAAATTTACATAAAACATAATTTTACCGCTTTTGTGAATGGAATTTCAAAAAACCGAGAGACATGGTTGATGTCAGTATGTAAAATGTGGTTCAATGAGATGAAAATAATTTTTGGTGAATAGTAACTTTTTACGTTTTTTATAACGGTTAAAAGTAAATAGGGTAATTAAGGGTAAAAATGATATTAATATTACCCTAACACATGTCTGAATTCGATTGGATAAGTGTAATTTGACCAAAAACAGCATTATGGATAAAATATTACCCTTTAGGCCCACTTGGATTAGATTAGAACATTTAATCTTAATTTATTTAAAGAAGGGTTAAAATAATTAAAATCAAAGTTTAATAAGTAAATAATTTTTAATATAGGGTTAAAAATAAGATATATTCAACTATAAATATGCATTAGAAATATAAAATGATTTCCTATATAATGGTATTTTATTTATAATTTTTAGACATTAAAAAATTTAATTTATTTATGACAGAATGATGATGTAGTAATTATCTTATTAATGAAATATTGACATAATTGACGTTATAAATACCCAAATAAATGTAATTTTAGACTTTTTATGAATTACACTAATTTTATAGGTTAATATGACATGTTAGTATTGATTTAATTAAATTTTTTAGAACTAATCATTCTGTTATGAGTTTCACAAAATATCAATTACCAAATAGTTTCAAAATTGACATAAAATAGTTTTTAAAACAAATATTATATAATTAATTGTTATTTTATTCCTAAAAATCTAAGGTTCGGCCAAATGACTTAGATAAAGTTATATATATTAATAATAAACAACTTGGGGTTCGTTTGTCTTGTTATAGTAAGTTTATTAACCTTATAGTGTAAGAAAACAAGAAGACACGGTAAAAGTAAAATTATTTAACTTAAAGTTAAATCTAAATGATAAGGTTAACATAGAAACCTAAACTTGTCTAAATTATATTGGATGAGAGTATTTCGACCCATAACCACCTTATATACGATATAAATTAATTTGGAGCTATTAAAAACTGAATATGACTTTATAATAAAATAATATTTTTAGTTTTTCCAAAGGTTCCCCTCTCATCCCTTATAAAAGGGCACCTCCTCCCTCTATTCCTCACACCACTTTGAGCCTTCAAGCTCGGCCAAACCCTGAAAAATTCTCTTCTACACTTCCCTAGAAATATCCTAGAGGTCATGGTCTTCTTCAAAGACAAATATTAGTTCCCTAAGCGGAGGTCTCAAAGAGTCGCTTCAAAGAAGAGGTAATGTCCGTTACCGATTCTTTCAACTTTATTTCTTCTTCTAATTCTTCTTATTTAGTTGTATCATTATGAAGTAATAACATCAGTATCACTAATATACTTATATGTTATTATAATTATGAAACAAGCCTATTTCACCATCTATCCATCCTACGGAAAACGTAATCACCGCGCGTGCGTACGTATAGAATACCGTCTCCACGCCGTGGTGTAATCTATTTTCTACTACCACCTTACTTGGATGGTTATAATAGTGTAAATAATGACCATATATGATTATTGTAAAGTGATATTGATTCTTAAATAGTATACATACACTCTAATACAATTCCAGAATCATGGGAATAATATCATCGCTCGTGCGTACGTACGGAATACCGTCTCCACGACGCGATGGGATTCATTCTCCATGTTAACCATTCATTAATGATTATTAAGTATATATAATAATTAATAATGAAATATATGACATAATAATGATACTGGATTTATGTATATATATGTATGTCATCTACTTAATTCCATTCAATTCAATAAGGAAACGAAAACAACGTTCATGCGTACGTACGACCTACCATCTCCATGAACGATGTATTTCTTTCCATTTATCGATCTATTATATATATGTATATTCTGAATATATATTATATATAAATCATGTTTTACATTTTGGATGTAATTAACCATGATCTTAATAATCATATGAATAATTACAAGTGAAAACACGAACGACAAATGAAACGATTTTACCCAAAATGCTACTTTGACATTAATTTACAAAAGAATGGGTAATATAAAGTCATAAGTGAACCATATATGATATAATAACAATGAATATGATTCTGTAATAAGTCAATGACATTATTTAAATCATTATATAGGAGTTTCGGATACATACGAAGCATATCAGATATAAGGTAAGGGATAATTTTGCAAATCTCATTTTTATCCGAGATTGCTTATTCGTAAGTATTTACTGGGGTTATTGCTATCATCCATGTCCATGTTTTATAAAATTGTTTTCATGTATGTTTAATTTTTTTACCCATTTTTGAATTTTACCACATTTTATGAAAGGAATCTTATTTTTTTACCATACGAGGTACTTTTTGACTTTTCTGACAAAAAGTACGAGAAAAATGTTATTTTTTAACTTATACGGTGTGAATGGATTTTTACGGTTTCATAACGCCTCATTTTCATAAAGATTCCTCTAAAAGTTTGCATGAGTATTTTCAAAAAAACCCTTTTATTTTAAAATTTCATGACATTTTTTGAAAAGAAAATGATTTTGAAGAAGAAAGGATATTTTCCTCAAGAATTAATTTCAAGTGTTTTATCAAAACCATTTTTCATCTAAGATGACATTATTTCATATGTGTATATTTCAAGTATCATGTCTATATGATATACATGGTGTCACTTTTCTTATTATGAAATGATATCAATTTCTTTTATATGGATTATGTGATGATGGGACGATTCTTATGAAACCCATTTTTTTATAGGGTTATTATGAATGATGTATGTTTATTTTATGGAACAAGTAAGAATGAATTCATTATGAGATGGGTGGGACCTATATCTCCCTCCAATGAATTGGGTAAAGATTTATATCTCATGATATAGACATGGATGGAATGGTAAGTTAATCTGGTTCAGTGTTACAACACTGAAATGAAGAGTGAACTCGATTCAGAAAGGGACTTTGTCCACTAAGATGGTCTTGGAAGCAATGCCTTGGCTACTATGGAAATCATAACATGTGATTAATGGTTGCCACAATTACATGTTTTATTCCCATGCTATTTTATCATGATTGATGTTCCCTTATGATACATGCCTTACGTACTTCCAAGATTCATGTCTTTGCTCAAGATTTTGATGTTTAGATTTTATGTTCAAGTTTTTGCATTCAAATGTTTATGGATTGTTTTATGTTCTCTATGTTTACCCTTACTGGGCATTTGAGCTCACCCCTTTTATGTTTTATTTTCCCCAGGATATAAAGAAAGGTTTCAGGTAAGAAATAAAGGGAATATCTTTATGGGAGATGTTGAAGATCTTTCACCACGATTAGAAGATTATATTCCGAGTTTCCAAAGACACTAAACTATTACGGTCCTTGTGTGTCTGTTTTTGTTATGTACTAAGTATTCCGCAAAAGTAATGTAATGTCCATGTACGTCAAGTGTTGGGTCTCTAAAGTTGGTACCAGGGTAAATGTTTAGTCAACCTTTGGAAACTAGGATGTGAGAACTTTAGTGAGATCCCTAGAAATATTTCTAAGGTATGTCTAGGGATGTCCCTAAGGTTAAGTATAAGTATAGGTTATAGTCCTAGAATTACAGTAACGATCTTAGAATTAAACCTAATATGTTAGATATTGAAGGTACTCCCCTTTATTATGTTGTTTTCCCTAGCATGATTTTTGCCTCTCACATTATTCTTTTTGGGTTTTAGATGATGGCTGGAACCCGAAGGAACCATGTTGATCCATGTAATGGAAAATGAAATGATTGGCCTCCTGAACAAAAAAATGTTATGGGAGGTGGAGTGAAAAATCTTATTGCTATACTTACGCAAGTTATGAATCATTTTGGACTTCCAAATGAACAGAAAAGGGAACAATATTCTATTGAGTCCCTCATGAGGAAACTTCCATATTCTTTCAGTGGGTCTTCTGTTCCACTTGTTACTGAACAATGGATCGGTACCACTGAAAATATATTTTTAGTTCTTCAATGTTCTGAACATGATAAAGTCATCTTATCATTATATCATTTGGAAGGTGAAGCTGATCAATGGTGCAATCTTATCAAGAATACGAGGCCAAGAGATGAAATTGAGTACATGGAATGGGACGAGTTCAAGAACTTATTTTTCAATAAGTACTTCCCTCGTATTCTTCGAACAAATATGGAGAAGGAGTTTCTTGAACTAAAGCAGAAGGATGATGAATCTGTTGGTATATACAAAGCGAATTTTACAAGGCTTTCAAGGTATGAATCTGGCTTTATCATCCAACCTGAAAGTAAAGTGGATTGATTCTTTAGTGGCTTAAAACCAAATCTTCGAAGGTCATTAGCTATAAGATACTTCAGTAGCTATGAAGAAATTGTGCGTTGTGCTATCAAGGTAGAAATGGAAGTTGGTGCTACATATCTATCTCATGGTTTTGACAAGAAACGAAAGATGGAGTTTAAGGAGAAATCTCAGAATAATGGTGAAAAGAAGATGAATGTTTCCTTATGCTCAAAGTGTGGAAAGGAGCATGGTGGAGATTGTCTTAAAGGGACTAGAAAATTTTTTAAGTGTGGAAAAGAAGGTCATCGAGTAGCTGAGTGTCAAAATAATGGAAAAATGGTTGCTAATGATGTGAATAAAGAAAAGACTGTAGAGAACGCACCACCAACACTTCAATGCTTCAAGTGAAATGAAATGGGGCATTATGCTAATCAATGCCCTAATCCAAGGGTTAATGATGATCTACATGAGCAACCACTTAAGGCAAAGGACAAAGGGAAGTCACATCCAATCACTATTGGCGATGTTGAATATGATAACGATGTGGTGAAATGATTAAGTGTTTATGTAATGGGATTCCAAAATAATGTTGTATATAGTATCGTGGAATATTGGAATATTTATGTATTGGTCTATTATGGTTTTCAATAATTTTATGGTACCGGTAACCATGAAAATTGATTGAGATATTTTTGGAAAGAATATGATATGCGCACAATGAATGTATAAGGAGAAAATAAAATGTTTTACAGTATTCATGAGCTCATGACTAATATAAGGAAATAATTATATTATGTTTTGAGTATATAGAATTTTGGGGTTTTGGTATGTGGAAAAAGATAAATTTTGACAGCATTCATGTTTTCACTAAGGTTAAATGGGTATTCATTTCTCAAGAGAATACATGATTAAGGTATTCACATGATTGGAATGTGATCAACAAGATATATCAGGGATAAATGATGGCATTCACATGCTCGATAGATGACATTTCTAGTAATTGTTTTTTTATACAATAATCTTGGACAGAAGTATTTTGGATAAGCCTAAAGATTTGAAATGGATTATGTTGAACATAAGTTAGTTTAAGGCTAGAACTGTTTTCGATATTATCGACGAAATGTCATAATGATGTAATTTTAGAAAAAAGACAACCTGCAGGACGGGAGACAACCCGTCGCATCAGACAAGGCTGTGGGAATCGAACCCACAACTGAAGTGCGACCGGACTTTATCGCATACCACTAGACTACAGGAAGTCCATGGTTAGTAGAAACTAGTTTTATTTTTAAGCGGTATGATATATGAAGTATAAGTTCATTTTTGGAATCGTATACGATTAACCTCACCATAGATGGACTTATGTATATTTGATAACTTTTTCTAACCTTTTTTTTGAAATAGATGGAATGACCCTTCATTCTATCACATGATCTGTTAACAATTCACGAATAACAAATTCAACTTCATTTCATTAAGAGATGAAGTGGAAATTGTTCAAAGTACGAACAATAGTGAGATTGTACCATAATCAAGCAATTATTTTTTCTAATTCAAAATTTTCAACTTTAGGGAAATGATATTGAAAACCAAAAATGTTGTCCTAGTGATCTTATATCCAATGAATCAGATGGTACCATAGATCATCACAAATATATGGCTTTGTGATTATTGGATTTTTCATAGCCATGTTCTCTACCACTCTCCGTCAGAACTTGATGGTCAGATTTTTCTTCCATATCCATATTTTCACCTATGTTCTCCTATTTGGAAACCCAGTGATGACTTACTTTGGGTAATCGTTACATTTCATACCTTAGTTTTTAAAATTAAGTTTTAGTATTCCTTTTTATGATGTGGGTTTCTATGAATAGTAAACTATTTATAACCTCGACGAATTTCGAGGGCGAAATTCATTTTAAGGGGGGTAGAATGTAATACCCCGAGATTTTATGAAAAATATTCTTTTTAATTTTATTGATGTCTTTGGTTGTATTCTACAAGGATTTTTCACTACACACATCCCTATCTTGGCTTGCTTTACACGCAATCGCGGCCTTCCTCGATAGTTTGCGTTGTACGTAATACCGAGTTTCACTAAACAACGATATGCTATTAAAATATTATTAAAACTAGTAGTTATGAATAGTAATAACCACTTTTTGAAATTTAATAAATTTTATTTTTTAAAATGGACTTCATTTTTGGATTCGGAATAGCGAAATTATCCTAGGGTGAAATTTTGGTCTTTTTCTGAAAAATTTCAATTTTTGATGAATAGTGAAAACACTGGGTTACTATTTAAAACCCGACTTTTTATTTAAATAATTATTTATTTTGTTTAAATTTATTTAATGTCAAAATTGATACAAAATACCTATATAAGTTCAATTTAATTCATTGGAGTCATTTTATAATAATTTTAGATATATAAAAATTTTATTGAACTTTTGACCGTCTTTTACCCACCTCCTAGGAGAATTTACAAATTTACATAAAACTTAATTTTACCGCTTTTGTGAATGGAATTTCAAAAATCCGAGAGACACGATTGATGTAAGTATGTAAAATTTGGTTTAATGAGATGAAAATAATTTTTGGTGAATAGTAACTTTTTACTTTTTTTACCACGGTTAAAAGTAAATAGGGTAATTAAGGGTCAAAATGATATTATTATTACCCTAACACATGTCCTAATTATATTGGATAAGTGTAATTATACCAAAAACAAAATTAGGGATAAAATATTACCCTTTATTCCCAATTGGATTAGATTAGGACATTTAATTTTAATTTATTTAAAGAAGGGTTAAAATAGTTAAAATCAAAGTTTAGTAAGTAAATCATTTTTACTATAGGGTTATACATAAGATAAATTAGACTATAAATATTAATTAGAAAGATAAAGAGATTTCCTAAATAATGGTAGTTTATTTATAATTTTTAGACATTAAATAATGTAATTTATTTATGACACAAAGATGATGGAGTAATTATCTAATTAATGAAATATTGACATAATTGATGTTATAAATACCAAAATAAATGTAATTTGAGACTTTTTATGAATTAAACTAATTTTATAGGTTAATATTACATGTTAGTATTGATTTAATTATCTTTTTTCGAACTAATAATTCTGTTTTGATTTTCACACAAATCAATTACCAAATAGTGTCAAAATTGACATAAATAGTTTTTAAAACAAATATTATATTATTAATTGTTATTTTATTACTAAAAATCTGAGGTTCATCTAAATTACTTATATAAGGTTATATATATTAATAATAAACAACTTGGGGTTAGTTTGTCTTGTTATAGTAAGTTTATTAACCTTATTGTGTAAGAAAACAAGAAGACATGGTGAAAGTATAATTATTTAACTTAAATTGAAATCTAAATGATAAGGTTAAAATAGAAACCTAAACCTGTCTAAATTCTATTGGATGAGATTATTTCGACCCATACCCACCTTAGCTTAGAAATAAATATATTTGGAGCTATTAAAAACCGAATATGACTTTATAATAAAATAATATTTTTAGTTTTTCCAAAGGTGCCCCTCTCCTCCCTTATAAAAGGGCACCTCCTCCCTCTCTTCCTCACACCACTTTGAACCTTCAAGCTCAGACAACCCCTGAAAAATTATCTTCTACACTTCCCTATAAACATCCTAAAGGTCCTGGTCTTCTTCAAAGACCAATTTTAGTGCCCTAAGAGGAGGTCTCAAAGAGGCACTTCAAAGAAGAGGTAATGTCCGTTACCGATTCTTTCAACTTTATTTCTTCTTCTACTTATTATTATTTAGTTGTTTCATTATGAAATAATAAAATTAGTATCAATCATATACTTATATGTTATTATAATTACGAAAAAAACCCTATTTCACCATCTATCCATCCTATGGAAAATGAAATCACCGCGCGTGCGTACGTACGGAATACCGTCTCCACGCCGTGGTGTAATCTATTTTCTACTACCACCTTACTTGGATGGGTATAATGGTGTAAATAATGACTATATATGATTATTTTAAGTTTATATTGATTCTGAAATATTATACATACACTCCAATACAATTCCACAATCATGGGAACGATATCATCGCTCGTGCGTATGTACGGAATACCGTCTCCACGACGCGATGAGATTCATTCTCCTTGTTAACCATTAATTAATGATTATAAAGTATATATAATAAGTAATCATGAAATATATGACATAATAATTATACTGGATTTATGTATATATATATATATATGTCATCTACTTAATTCCATTCAATTCAATAAGGAAACGAAAACAACGTTCATGCGTACGTACGGCCTACCGTCTCCATAAACGGTGTATTTATTTCCATTTATCGATCTATTATATATATGTATATTCTGAATATATATTATATATAAATCATGTTTTATATTCTGGATGTAAGTAACCATGATCTAAATAATCATATGAATAATTACAAGTTAAAACACGAACGACAAATGAAACGATTTTACCCAAAACGCTACTTTAACATTAATTTACAAAAGAATGGGTAATATAAAGTCATAAGTGAACCATATATGATATCATAACAATGAATAATATTCTGTAATAAGTCAATGACATTATTTAAATCATTATACAGGAGGTTCAGATATATACGAAGCATATCAGATGTAAGGTAAGGTATAATTTTGCAAATCTCATTTTTATTCGAGATTTCTTATTCGTAAGTATTTACTGGGGTTGTTGCTATCATCCCTGTCCATGTTTTATACAAGTGTTTTCATGTATGTTTAAAGTCCTTTTTACCCATTTTTTAATTTTACCACATTTTATGGAAGGAATCTTATTTTTTTTACCATACGATGTACTTTTTTACTTTTCTGACAAAAGTATGAGAAAAATGTTATTTTTTAACTTATTTGGCGTGAATGAATTTTTATAGTTTCATAAATCCTCATTTTCATAAAGTTTCCTCTACAAGTTTTCATGATTATTTTCAACAAAAACCTTTTCTTTTAAAAGTTCATGATTTTTTTTGAAAAGAAAATTATTTTGAAGAAGAAAGGATATTTTTCTCAAGAATTAATTTCAAGTGTTTTATCAAAACGATTTTTCATCTAAGATAAAATTATTTCATATGTGTATGTTTCAAGTATCTTGTCTCTATGATTTACATGGTGTCACTTTTATTATTATGAAATGATATACATTTATTTTATATGGATTATGTGATGATGGGATGATTTTTATGAAACCCATTTTATTTATTGGGTTATTATGAATGATGCATGTTTATTTTGTGGCACAAGTAAGAATGATTTCTTTATGAGATGGGTGGGATCTATATCTCCCTACAATTCATCGGGTAAATATTTATATCTCATGAGATAGACATGGATGGAATGGTAAGTTAATATGGTTTAGTGTTACAGGACTGAAACGAGGAGTGAACTCGATTCAGAAAGGGACTTTGTCCACTAAGATGGTCTTGGTAGCAATGCCTTGGATACTATGGAAATCATAACATGTGCTTAATGGTTTCCACAATTACATGTTTTATCCCCATGATATTTTATCATTATTGATGTTCCCTTATGATACATGCCTTACGTACTTTCAAGATTCATGTCTTTGCCCAAGATTTTGATGTTTAGATTTTATGTTCAAGTTTTTGCATTCAAATGTTTATGGATTGTTTTATGTTCTCTATGTTTACCCTCACTAGGCATTTTATCTAACACCTTTTATGTTTTCCACCAGGATATAAAGAATGGTTTTAGGTAAGAAAAAAAGGGAAGATCTTTATGGGAGATGTTGAAGATCTTTCACCTATATTCCGAGTTTCCAAAGACACTAAACTATTATGGTCCTTGTGTGTCTATTTTTGTTATTACTAAGTATTCTGAAAAAGTAATGTAATGTCCATGTACGTCAAGTTTTGGGTCTCTACAAGAAAGCCAACCTAAGGAGCTCTTTTGATCAAATCAAAAGGAAGAACCCGAAGAAGAGGTAATGTTTTCACCACCCTCTTTCAAGTTCCTTTCTTCTTCAACTTCTTATTTATTTGTTATTTATATTCTAAAATAATAACTCCAGTATCTTCTATATAATATGATGTTATAATAAATATGGTACAACCATATTCAGTATTATATCCATCCTTTGAATGACATGTCACCATACGTGCGTACATACGGCCTACCGTCTCCACGTCGTTGTGTAATTGTAATTCAATACATTATTATTTGGATGAGTATAATAATGATTTGTAATTAATATAAATAATAAATATAACATGATAATTATTCTGTATATATTATTTAACATCCAATTATATATTATTTTAATATCAAAATAATGATATTGTCACTCGTGCGTACGTACGGATTACCGTCTCCATGAACACGATGAGATTCATCCCCCATCATATCCATTCAACACGAAATTTTATTTGATGAATAAAAATAATTTTTAGAGACATGAAATCATTCTGGATATGAATAATATACATCCCATCTATAAAAAATATGTCTCACATAACAAAGAATATAAAGAAAAATGAATCCATTAACACCCAGAACGATGATAATACTAAGATATTATTAACAAATCAATGTTAAAAGATCATATATGATATCATATTAATGTATATGATTCTTTTATAATTTAATAACAATTATTTTACCATTATACAGGAGGTTAACCTACCCTCAACCAAGGAAAAGTACAAGGTAAGGGGTTTTCGTCTCACTACTTATTCCCGTGAGATTCGTTCCATATTGCCACTATTACCTTTTGTGTGGTGAGTGTGCTGCCCATAATTGTATTATTTGTGTAATACACTTTAATTTATGTGTATTTACATATTCATTGTATGATACCTCTTTCATTGGGTGTATTTTTCATAAGATACAAAATTGGTAAGGGTTAATTTCACAATATCTTTATTATCCGAGGTTGTTTTTACATAAGTATCTACTGGGAAATATTTATTATCCCCATACATGTATCATGAAAGAGTTTTCAAAGGGATTATTATAAGGGAATGTTTTACTAAAACATAATTTCAAATATTTTAAATATTTATTCTTCTAAATCTTTCTCATTAATGTACATGTCTTCAAAATGGATTTTAAGGATTTATATATATGGACATAAATGTTTTTAAAATGTTAATTCCTTTAAAAAGTTTCAAAGTGGTATGAGAAACTTTGATTAAAAAATGTATTTAAATTTCTTCCTTTATAAATTGCGTGACTTTTAAATGTTTTCATTAAAAAGGGGCATTTCTCTCAAAGAGTTTTACAAATCATTTTCATCTTGTGAAAATTATTTAATGGATTTTAAACTTTTTTTAAAGTTGATTTATCGTGATACAAATCTTCCATATTGTGTTGAAGGTTTTCTGATATGTTTAACTGTGGATGTGTTATTTTTATACCATTCATGGTTTATTGGTAAATTATTGACATTTCATATGCTATTTTTAATAAGAATATTTATGTTATGTTTAGACCTTTTCATATGAGGAATGCATTGGACTTAATAAGTGATGGGTGGATCCCACTATAGATCCTCGATGCATCATTAGGTCTCATGAGACAAACTAGTGTCTTGTCACGAGGCCTTGGATACGTGGTTATGATAGTCTGTAATTATGCATTCCAACATTATGAAGGTGGTTATTGATATTGCATGTGATTATTCGACTAGTAGAATATCCTTGTGAATAAGTCAATGGAATTGTTTCATTTTATTTTTGCCATATTATTCTGTAGTTTATGTTTAAAAGGCTTTTGTTTTAGTTATACATTGACTTAAATGTTTATTATTATTTATGAAAGTTTTTTCTATATTGTTATCCTTAGTGAGCATCTGAGCTCACCCCTTTCTATGTTTTATTTTTCCCAGGAGGTAAAGAAGTATTTTATGACTTACTTGCAGGGATAGTCTAAGGGGATATGAGTGGGGTCTATGGAAACAATGTTGTTGTAGTTTTTCATTTTATGATGTAATATAAAATTTATGAATTTATCTATTACTTCCAAGGCTACTAAACTAATCGGTCTTTTGAGACTTGATATTTTGTGATCATGCCAATGTTATGTAATAATGCACCGACTCTGGGCTTCTGGGGTCAGGGCGTTATAGTCTTCCTCAAGTTCCTGGACACCTTTGAGTTGGACATCAAAAGTTTCCTGTTTAGACTCAGAGGTAGGCCTTGGGTGCTCAACCCAGTGACTTTTTCTATTGGCCTCAACATTTACTCTGTGGAGTTCATCACCTCCCCTATCTTACCAACATTTCCTTGATCTTAACAAGGGTGAGGTCACAATTTTTTTTCATGGATTTATAGATTCTATTAGAGAATTTATGATCCTCACACCACTAAGAGAACCCATATCTATGGTATTGGAATTTAGATACTTCAGAGGGCCTATGCTCATGCATGTATGGCCCGTGGTGATGCTCATGAGTGGGTGAGACAAATCAAGGTCTTCATTATCGCATCAACTATGGGCAGCCCAACCAAAAAAATTGATAGGCAGTTCAGTGATTTCTATAGGCCCTTGGTGAAGAGGACTCATTGTAACTTGATGGTTATGTCTTTCATTTCCCATTTGGCTATGCATCTTTGGCCCTTTGAGTCTTCCCAACCCCATAGTCCCTCAACCCTATGGAGAGAATCACCATACTACAACTCCAAAAGATGGGGATACTCATGAAGGATGATAGCATCTATCGATGGGTGCCATCATATATAGAGGAGTCTAATGAGTCCCTCGATCATTGTATAGCTAACCTAGCTACACCAGCATCCCTTTCCCATGCCCTTACTACCACCACACCTTCCACCATTCCCCCTGCTACTATTTTTACCACCAGTACCAGCACCACCACTGGAACTACCATATTTTTACCCACCCCATCCACACCATTCTACTTATGGACTAATATCTAGTGTGTATTATATAACCTACACCGGGTCTACATCCAACTTGAAATTCCATTTTTTGATCTTTCTAATTTCACCACCCTCCCCCACCACTATCCACTACTGACTTCTACCCTTCTCCCTATATTGAACCTTTATCCACCTCCATCCCCACACCAACTCTAAAGTATTCTAATATTTCTTATGAGTTGGCAAGGCCTACTACCCAAAAAGTGTTTTTAGCAGAGCAGGACTGACGAGGAAAGGGCCCTGCCCTTCCACCTTCTTTAGATGTGCTATTTATTAGTCTCTTTGCTAAAAAAATTCCCACTCTATGGATCAGAACCTCACAGCCACCACCATCAACTCATCCAGCTTCCAAAAACATGGAAACCACCACAATGGTCAATTCCCCAACCCATTTCTCTATAAATGAAATCAATTAGGTGAGTGATATGTAGACACCCACTGTTCAGGAGGGGAATCTTGATGCAGACCTCAAAGATTTTGATTTTACTTCTTATTTATATCTTGGTCCCCTCCCCCATTCTTATACTCTGTTTGGGTGACATTTTTCATGATACTTTTATTATATCTACACCATTGTATCATTGCTTCTATATATACATAAGATATATATATTTTATTTATTTCTGCTTGGATTATTTTAATTTCATTACTATATTACATTAGGCATGTATAACTCTTATGCCTCCTCTATGGTTATTGACGTTCCTATCCCACCAACTTCCTCCCTCCTACATTGGATGAATCAATATGTGGATGACACCGAGCGCTAGCTTGAAGATCTCTCACTAGTGATCTATGTTCAACTGGGATCCCCACCATGATGATAAAATATACTATTATTGTCATATGATATTCATTCTTGGTACACCCCTATAGTGGTAAATATTACTAAGAATCCCAATGATATTTTTGACATTACCACCTATTCCTATAGGATCAAGTGGTCTTCTGAGTCTATGGACGACACTACATTATCCCTCTTCCAACCATCTAGCTGTCAATGTTCTTGTCAGTACTTTATTGGAGGAAACCCATATTTTTTTGTATTATTTTATTTAAGTCTGTTGTTTATTATATTATTTTTCATTTTAATAACATTATTTTTCATAGGTATCCTTGAACTTCACTTGTTTGGTCCACTAGGTTAGATACCCTGGGGGGGGGGGGGTGAATTAGGGTATGACAGATTAAAACAAATTCCCCAATTGATCTTGTTGTTTATGTTAAGCAAAACTATGTTCTCTCTATTTATTGTAGCGAAGTATAAACATAAACTAAATCATGCATAGGACACAATGATTATTACTTGGTTCAACCTCACTGGGATACATCCAAGGAGTATACACCAATGATTTTCCAATGTACCAAATACACTAAAAGCACACTGCTGTTTACAATGTTCTAAGAAGACTCACTGCCCCTTATAGTTTATAACCAATCACGATGTGAAAGCTCAGTACTCTATCAACTAAGGTGTGCTCACTGATTCTTCAGAAGATCCACTAATAGTTTATAGACTTGTAGGTCTCTTCATTATCACTAATGAAATATGTATCTTTACCTGTTGATATATGCTATGTTGATGCCCATCATTCATCTGCACATGAATCTCTCTTCGCATCGGGTTTACCGTACAACCCCAATTTTTACACGTAGCCTTCACTAGGCCTCTCACGTAATTCCCTGATTTTACATGAAATGATTTTTCCTAAAAAACCTCTTTTACGTGCAAACTCTTCTTTTGCACACAACAAACATTTTTTACGTGCAACCTTTTCTTTACGCGCAATCACCTCTTTTACACGTAGCCTATGATTTATGCACAAACACCCATCTTTATGTGCAAGCTTTATGTTTACGCGCAACTACCTTTCATATTCCAATTTCACACGCTAGAGCTTAGATACTCTCTAAGTCCTGAGCTACTTTAAATGAGGAGGTAACTTCATATTTATAAGAAAACTTTCCCCCTTTGCGAAACCCCCCCTTGCACGTGTAATCCTCTTTGAGGGAAAAAACATATTCTGTGCAATACCATATTTCGTACAATCACCTAAAAATGATTCAATGATTCAATGATACCTTGAGGGATTTTTTACCAACATCACTATACTCAATTATTTACATTTATATGAGATACTTTTCTTTACTATTAACTATGTGAACCTACCCATTTTCTTTCTTTCGTCCTATTTAAATCCCGAGGAACAATGTTTTATCAAGTGAAGGTTTTTTCATTCAAACAAATTAGGTAGGTATCCAAATTTGAAATCACCACCCAAAAAACTTCCCCATATAATTACACTCATCGCAAGGAGTTATCAATTCACTAAATTCAATTTCAAATTTCCATTTTAGTTTTTTCTTTGATTTTATTGATATCTATCTTATGACGAATTCCAGGAAAGTGTGGGAAATGTATCATTTTTAGTGTGGGGGAGTTTTTATTGATATTTATTCTTGATACACTTGTATTGTTTCATATTTTAATTTATGTTGGAGAAAAGTTTCACTAAAATAATTCTTTAAACATGAAAAATCATTACAACCATTTAAATAAAAGAAAATGTTAGGATGGAAAATATTGAAATCCTGGTTTTACTCCGGTGTATATTTTAGCATGATCGATGAGTTTAGTAATTTAATTGAAATTCAAAATTTTTTGAAATTTATTTTGATTAATATATTAATAGATTTTATACCGTGAGGGATTATTGGTTATTTTCTATAGTACCATTCTTGAGAGGATTCATGGACCCACATTTTCATATTATTTTAGGAGTATATTTATTGCGAGACACCTGGGGTATATAAATCTATCATAACATTAATTAAGATCTTATCGAGGCTATGAATGAATAAATACATTTTAATACGATTGAAGAAATCTTTAATAAGACATTTTTCTTGACACACACATTAAATGTTTCATTCTTTAGCACATAGTATCCATGAATAACCTTTTTAGGATGGATCCATTTCAAGCCGATCATCACTTCCTACCTTTCTCTTGATACGATGCATGATTATACTTTGATCAATTGTGGGGGAATTTTCACTAATGATGGACATTGGATGTTGTTATTTTAGGTGATGTATTGTGGAATTTTCACCTGACTTATATGATTTGGTCCATGATTACTTTTGGAATTTTTCTACACCTACCTTGTTCCTTTGAAAAATATATAGAAATAAAAGGAAAGGATATTGGGTTGTTTATCAGGAAGGTAAAAAATCAGTATTTCTAGAATAATGAATTCTATGATGGATCATATGTGGCTTGGGGATGAATGTGAGACATGGCCTAGACATGATTTTAATAAAATAAATAAAAATAAAAATAAAGGAATAAAGTACATTTTTGATAATTACTTGATATAATTGTGGACCCACCTTGATCTATGGAGCATAGACAACATTTGATCTTGGTGGAGTTACTTAATTTCACTGTTTAAATTGATAATACATTATAATGTAGAGATTACCCTAATTTTGAGCTTGATTCTTACTTTCTACCCACCTTCCCTCAGCCTTAATGTTATTTGAACCCTTTTTTCTAAATCCCACATGATTGATTTTGTATTTGACTTTACGAAGTGGAGATGTTAGAACCAATGGAAGTGTAAGGTTAGGAACATGTATTTAGGGTATGAGAATAACTCTAGTTACATTTTACCTTGAGTGATGAGAGAAAATTCATTACGAGATAAATTTAAAATTGGGTATAGAATTTAAAGAAAAATTATGAAATCTTAATTAAAGGAATAAATAATCTGGAAAAGGAACAGAACTGTGGGGCAAGATCGATTTTCTCTATAGGATTGATTTTGGAAGAAAAACTTTTTCTACTTACACTTAGTTTTATTTTCCAGGTTGTAATGAATTTTTCCTATTTTAATTTTTTTTCTTTTGGAATCCCTATTGAGATGATTCTTTCCTAAGACCAATCAATTATTCAAGTGTTTGAGAATTTGATAACTTGAATTTAAATATACATATTGGATACATTTATTTAAGGTTTATTCATATTTTATTCGATAATGTACTATGTTTTGGTTTTTTTAGGAATTAAGAATATTTGAATCGAAGGAAGAAATTATAAAAAATAGAAGAAATAGGATTTACATGTTGTGTACATCATACACAATGTGTAAAACTCATTCACAACATGACTACAAAGCCACAAACCAACCTATGAAGCACTTACATGAGTTGACTCCAGTACATGATGTATACATTCCTTTCACAAAATAAAGTTTTCAAAGATCAAACTCACTCTAAAAGTGAATCACATACAAGTCATACCGATCTTACAAGATGTAAAATGTTTGAAGGCTCGCCCAGTCAAAAGACACAAATTGATTTTTCAGAGGGAATTGTGGATCTCAAATATACAATGTGCATCCAAATTACATGACATGAAAATGTCAGGAAATAAGTCACTTAAGCCAATACAAAATGTGAATTAATTAAATGTCGTGTGCTTTTCCAAACTATTAAAATTTCAGCGCTCCTTCACATATAGAGATTTTCACATATTTATTTTTTATCCCATTTTATTTCAATATTTTATCCAGTTTTCATATGTTTTTATTCCAAATTAGTTTTAAATCAATACTTTGTCCATTTTGTTAAATCCTTTTGAGTTGTTAGTTAATATACATCTTTTATACATTCGTTATACATCTACTGTGATTACATTTTTGTTTTTGATGTTTGTTTCATCAATGCTCTCCGTTATTCATCAATACTTACAATGTTCTTCATTATTTCACCATGAATAGTCTGTTTTTGATTGGATTTAAATTGATTTGAAATGTTTAATATTGATTCATAATTAATTTAATCTTACATTTATTATTTGTCAACTATTTCATGATTATTCATAGAATTTATACTATTTACCTTCTTTTTATCATCACCGTCATGCACAACTAATCTACATAGGATTAGGGGTAGTGATTCGGGGTGTTTCCGAGCTTAATAAATCAATATATTGAAACTTGGTAACCCTATGGATAGTAATTATGTTAATAATAATTTTTCATCACATTGTTTTTCACAAACTTGACCACGATAAGTAAAATTGAAGGAACCTAACCAAATAGGAGTTGATCAAGACTATGACTATTTCTCTTTGACACTTTCTTTGTAGAATCTACTCTTAATATACCTAGGATATTAGCTATACCCTAACCATGGGATATCTGTAACATAAGTAGATCTAATTTCTTTAACCAAAACCAATTGATTACCTTTACACCACTTCTTAGCCTAATCCTTAGGACTATCCCAAGATAAATCTAGGATTATATTCTATTAAGATCCCTAAAATTGTCCTCGATCCCTTCCTTTTTTATCTTACATTAATCTAGAATACCTTACTTTAGTAAAAACTAAACATGAAGATTGAATGTGAGGAATCCAATCTAAGGGTTTTGTTTGATTGGTTTCTGACCTACCCGTGATCCTTGTGGGTTTGAACCCTCACCACCTCTTTATTACTCCATTCTATTAAGTGTAGTTTGGGACTATACATTTCTAATTTGATTTCCACTCATGAAAATTCAACAATGCTTATGGGAATATCAAGTTTCATTAAAATATATTTTTTAAAAGTAACTCATTGGTAAAAATGAAAATAAAAAATCATATGAGGATAGTAAAATATTTCATTAAAACATTTTTAAAAAATATGGGTATGGAAGTTAAAGGGTTTTCAATTGAAGAGTGAAATGAATTTATTTTCATTAAAAACATATTTTTTATATATTATGTAAATAAGTTGGTGAAAATGGAATGAAAAAATATATTTTAAATAAATAACTAAAGGATAATAAAATTCATGATTATCTTGGGATGTTTATCTTAATATTTCATCATTATAACTTAATCATAAACAATCTTGATAATCAATGATTTTGTAACCTAAAAACCTTAACTCAAGTTTCCTTTCCTTTAAAAGCTCTCTAACCTCCTATATAATAAATTTAAATTAATTAAAATTCTATAAAAAATTAATATTAATACTTATAATACCACATATTATCCCTTTATAACATTTAAACACCCCATTTTATCAATAATTCCTTATTAAAATCATCATTTCATGGTGTTAATTGTTTTATTTTTCATGAGTTTTCCAGCTTAGTAGTTCTAGTCCTTTTACATTTATCATGGTTCCATAATCTAAAAAATATTAATCATGATATAAATATAATATATATTCATTAAATATATATATTTATATTCATCTATAAAAAGTATATATTGAATTATTAATTACATAGTTCATGTAGATGGAGACCCAAGATCAAATCTGAGTGGAGGCAAATTTTCAAGGCACTATAGCGGTACTACAGCAGGCACTGTTCGGTACTGTAGCAGCCAGAACTATTCATCCATCTTGGCCTTTGGGCCACCGGTTTGGTCCTCAGGTCCTGCAAGGATTTCAGGCCACCCAAGGCCTTCGAGCCCATTTATTCTCAAGGCCTTCGGGCCACCTTAAGGCCTTAGGGCCACCCTAAGGCCTCTGAGCCACATGAATGCAGGACCCATACACACTACAAAAAAGGAGTAGCCCCAAAAGAGGATTCAGAGCAGGTGAACTCACTAGAGACGAGCCAAATGGATTTCCAGAATGAGAGGGTATGACTATGACATCGGTACCAGCCAGTGATTGCATGGGAAGCCTAGCCAGACGATCATGCAAAGGTGGATAGCTACTATTAGGATGCAGATGCTGGGGAGGGGAAATTCTTTTTAGATAGTCTGGTTGAATTCCCTAAAACCTTTGGGTCATGTAATATCCCAAGCCAACGGGCCATGTAATCTCTGATCCTACATGCCTTATAAGGGTTCCCCCTCATCCCTTGAAAGGGGGGTTATGAAAAATCATTAAAAATTAAGGCCTTCAGGCCATTTAGGTAGTTCCTGGAGAAGGTAGGCCGTACATAAGCATGAACACTGTTTTTATTTTTCGAAGGATGGAATGAAATAAATGTAAATATTAATTCAAAATTATATGAGTATTATTATATCATATATATTCATCAAATACTTCCTCATTACCATCCAAGTAAAATATAAATGAAAAATAAATCACATCTCTTCATGGAGGTGGTAGTCCGCACATACACACAAAAACATTATCATTTCCAAAGGATTAGATTATAAGAAGGTAGATGAGATATTAAAATTAAAAAATAATTATTATTTCACAAATATCATATATAAACATTAAATCCATCATAATACCTACCCATAGTAGATGGATATGAAAAATTAATTGTATTGCAATGTGGAGATAGTAAGTTGTATGTATGCACGAGAGATAATTTTAATTACAATTTCATGGGAAAGAGTGTGTATAAAGGTGTTATAATGATCATAATAAAATTTACGAATATTGATAATAAAAATTTGTATTATCATAAATACAATAGATTTATAGGCAGTAATGAAGAGTAGAAAATAAAGTTATTGGTTTAGGTGATTACCTCTTCTTTAAATGACTCCTTTAAAACTCCTCTAATGATATCTATGGTTGGTATTTTTGGGAATAAAAGAACCTATATAATGTGTATAGGGAAATTTATAAGATAAATTTTTTGATTTTGGTTGTGATAGAAAGATCAATGTGATTTAAATAAGTGAGGAAGGAGGTGACATTTTATAATTGGTCTAATGGGAACATTTAGAATTTCTTAGCAGATAAAATATTAATAAATTCATCTTCATTATAAATGACTCAAAATATAGAGGGGTTTGATTAAAGGTAATATATAGTAGTAATTAAAATAACCAATATAATTTATTAATGTTTCAGTTCCCTTTTAAACCTTATCATTTTGATTAACCCTTAGATAAACAATTGTAATTTTAATTATGGTAACAACTTTTTCAATATTATAGTGTTGTAATTTTTTATTATAATGTCAAAATTGGATGATAAATTGTCAATTGAGGACATTTTAAACTATATTATATCCATGCTGTCTTATTTTATGATTTTTATGGTTTTTAAATAATGTAATTAAATATTATTTTCACAAAAAATCATTATTTTCTATTTTGACACTATACATTTAATTTGTCTAAAATGATATAAAGGAAAAGTTGTAATTAAAAAAATAATATTTTAAAATGACACTAATATATCATATTTACATATAAAATTTGTGTAATACTATATTGTACACATATTATATCACTTTAAATATTTTTAAAATCAATTATTTTATTTTCCCCATAATTGAATAAATACTGTTTTGGCGTTGAGTAAGAATTAAATTAGTTATATAGTAATAAAAAATTATTGATAAATACTAATATGAATATAGTTTAATTATGAACAAAATTACTATTAATATTCATTTATTACTAGTTTTTATCCTTATATGGAAACATAAATGTTATTTAAAACTAAGAGAGTGACTTTTTGTAAGTTTATTTGATTTAAATAATATATAAATCATTATCGTTGAAAATTTCCCATTAAATGACTTAATTTTGAGCATGAGGTGATACAGGTGGAATTTAAATCATCCAATATGAATTTGGATGATAAATTATGTTCTTTTTTATTATTTTTAATCTTAATAACCCGATTTACTCTTTACTAAGGTGATAAATTTATCATGACTACTATTGACATTGAAAAATAAAATAAAATAAAAGGGTTCTATTTAACTAATTTTAACCTCATAATTATAAATATTTAATTCATTTTATCTAATTTAAAACCAAATAATGGTATAAATTAATTATAATGCAAGTGAACAATATATGACAAAACTACTTTTTAGAAGAAAAAACATTTTTAAGCATAAAACGAGATTCATTCTTATCCAATGCCTACAAAAAAAATTGTTGGATGTCTAAAATATTTGATCAAGTAAATAATGTATATATTTAATTAGAATTAGCCACCAATAGTGATAAATTTAATATATTAACAAAACAATATACATTGTATGCATAAAAACAATCTTTCAAAAAAAAATTACTTTTATTTTCAAATGCTTTTTTAAATTCTAATCAATTTATTACAAATGAATTAATTTTATAAATGTGTATGAAATTTATTTATCATAATTTAGTCATTACTATTCATACCTACAAATCCAATTACATGGTGATAATAGACACATTATAGTTTAATAATTTTATCTGACTCGTCTAAACTCGTTGTTGCATGTAACACAAGATATCAAATAAATAAAATCATTAAAACATAAATATTTCATAAAAATATCATGGTGTTACATTATACCTCCCATAAAATGAATTTCACTATCAAAATTAATCACTCCAGTTGAAACATATGAGTATACTTCTACCTCATAACTTCCTCAGGTTTCCATTTTGCTACTAAAAATTGGTTATTTCACCAAAAAAAATTGAGCAAATGAATTAAATTTTTTTATAGAACATTATATATATGATCCAGAATCTCTACAGGTTGTTATTTATAAGAATAATTATTATCCATTAGTATGAAATCCGAGTTCAGTATATGTGAAGGATCATGTGTGTTCTTTCTTGGGAGAGATACGTAGAACACATCATGAACTTGAGAGAGATTTTGTGGAATCTCCAATTGATATGATACCATCCTGATACGATCAAGAATTTATAAAGGATTGATATACCTAAGGCTTATATTTTTCTTAATTCCAAATCTCCTCACCCTCTTTCATGGAGATATTCATAGGAATTCCTTGTAACTAACTTCAAACTCTAGATATTTCTAATGATTTTCATCATAATTTTTTTTCAGATATAATATTCTCTTATGTGATATTGTATGGCCCTGAAATTATTTTCCATTTACTTGCAAAGATAATATTGTAATAAAATTCTCTTTCCAAAATCTTTCTATAATGTTGGAGTTCTACACTTAAAAATATATAGGGATTCATAAAGAGAAATATGAATGTGGCAGTTAAAGCTACTATTTTAAGAAAATTCCACTGTAATATGGTGTTGATCCATATCACATTTGAAATCCAAAAATAAAGATCTCAACATGTATTATAGTGTTTGAGTGATCCTATTAGATTGATCATCTATCTGAGGTTGATAAGAAGTGTTGAAACATAACTCTATATCCAGTGTTTACTTAATACATATATGAATCATTAAGGTAGACCTCAGATCTTGATCAGATATGATTGATACGGGTACACCATGTAATCATAAAACTTCCATAATGAATAACTGAGTATGTTGATAAAGAGAGAAGCATTATTTAATGGAAATGAAGTGTGCTAACTTCATAAGGATATCAACTACAACCCAAATAGAATTATTCCCTTAAGATGTTTTTGGGGAATCCAATGAAAAAATCCATGGCGATAGTTTCCCTTTTCCATTTTGGTATGGGTAATGGTTTTAATATCTCCTTAGACTTATGTCTATCATCCTTAACTTTTCGATTTACCAATAATTTAGAAACATGATCGTTAATATCTATATTCATGAAAACTCACCAGAAACACTTTTTCAAATTACTATACATGTTCATACATATGGGATAAATAGGAAGTGAAGAACTATAAGCTTCATCCAACTACTCATTCTTAAAATATGGTACCAAAGGGACATATACACCATTCCTAAACCTTATTATTTTATAAACTTGAAGGTTAAACTCTATAATATTTATCAAATTCTTTTCTAGATCTCCATATTCTTTCTACGAATCTTAAATATTCAATTGGATAGATGGTTTAACACTCATCTTATAAAGATATTATTTCTCCCATTCCTTCAAAATTTCAATATCCATCCTTTTGTAAGTCAAAAAATATCGGATCATTTGTGATCCTCATAATGTATATTATAATATGATCCTTTTGACATGAATCATTTTACAACTTATTATCTTTCCAAGGGTGGTAATTTAATGAGTAGTCTTAATATTTAATATTCTCTAACCATATTCTTTGTAACAAGTTCATCTCTTTTTGAGTGAAAATATAAATTAAAATTTTTATCAGAATGGAGTACTCATCACCGGGGCAACCCCTAGACCACCTTTCACAATAAACTTTGGTGGTTAAAGGTTCTGTTAAAGAGTTGGAGGAAGGATTTACCTTCTCGGGACAAGGAGTTGACGGAGGTCAGTTTGGAGGTTGGCCGGCTGGAGACCGAGCTAGAACAGGGGTGGGATGAAAACATATTTGATGAGTTGAGGAATAAGAAGGATCTTCTCACAGATGCTCTTCTAAGGCAAGAGCAGGTGTCTCGAGAAGGGGCGAGGATTCGCTAGCTACGCAAGGGGGATCACAATACAGGCTAATTCTATGCCTGCATTAAGGAGAGGCACTGCGTCCAAAGGCCAAAAATTATCAGGGATGATGGGTCCTTCACCAGTGATCTATATGAAGTGGGAGGAATGGAAAATGAGAGCATCAAATTATTGTTGGAGGACCCTGTTTCAGGTAGGGATGGGGGTTTTCTGAGCGGTAATGCTGAATTCCCTGAGGAGATCCCACTCAGTGTCTTGGAGGATTTTAACTCCCTTTTCAGTAGAGTTCTAGAGGAAGATGAAGTGTGAGAGGTGATATAGACCTTGAACCCGGATAGCGCACCAAGATTGGATGGATTCCCAGGGTCTTTTTACAGGGCGTCCTGGGATTTTATCAAGGGTGATATAGTGCGGGTAGTCCAAGACTTCTTCATTAGCGGGGATTTTCCCGGAATTGCTTGTGCAGCAAAGATGGTTCTGATTCCTAAGGTGCGAAGCCCACAGTCCATTGATCAATACTGCCTGATCAACATGTGAGATATACCTTATAAGACTCTGGACATCATCCTGAATAATAGGATGGCTCCACACTTAGATTCTTGGGTGGCCCCAGAGCAACATGGGTTTATTAAAGGGAGGTCCATTCAAGGGGTAATCAGCGTGGTGCAGGAATTGATCAGTGATATTAACAACATGTCATTTGGGGGAAATATGGTGATTAACCTGGACATGAGTAAGGATTATAACCAAATGGAGTGGAAATTTATCATTAGGGTGTTAGCTGGTATAGGATTCTCTACCTAGAATACTGATCTCCTATTCCACTGCTTCAGCTCAGCATGGATCTCAACCTCATTTATGGGCAAGCAGTATGGGTTCTTCAAGGCTTGGAGTGGGATCAGGTAGGGGGATCCTTTTTACCAAACTTTATTCATCCTCTCCCAAAATGTTCTCAGCTATTGTATTAAATGAGGCCTCCGTACAGGTAAGGTCCTTCCCTTTCAGACTAGGTACAAAATTAGTGACTTCTCTCATTTAATGTTTGTGGATGATACTATTTTGTTTCTTAATGGATGTCAAAGGTCGGTGCAGGGGATGATGGGCCTCCTTGAGGAGTATGGTAAGTGGAGCGGGAAGGCGGTTAATAAGGAAAAGAGCCTCTTCTATACTGCTAGGGTTGTCTTGGAGAGAAGGGACAAGGGTCTAGAAGCGGATCTAACTATGAGAAGAGACGTTTTGACTATGGAGTATCTTGGGGCCCTAGTGAGCCCTTTATCTCTTAGAATACACCATTTTAACCAATTAGTCATCAAGATCACACGACATATTTTAAAATGGAAGAACAGATTCCTCTCATTTGGAGGCCGAATTACCGTAGTGAATAGTGTCCTTGTGTCCATTCCCATGCACATTTTGTCCACTTTGAAGGTTCCTAAGTCTGTGGTAGCTACCTTGGAGAGGATTATTATGTCTTTTATTTGGGATGGGAAAATGGAAGGATGACATCATTAGGCTTCCGGGAAGTGGCTGACCGGATCTTTTGTGGAGGGGGGCATCAACATGAGGAGTGTGTCCACAACCATGCAAGGGTTTCACACCAAAATCTCGTGGGAGGCTTTGGAAGGGAGAACAATTTGGGGAAGGACTATACAAGGAAGATATGGACTAAATGTTAAGGATCCAAGGGCAAGGCCATCTAAGATTTGGAGACTGGTTCAACAGTATTTGTAATTTCTTCTTCAACATTCTATTTGGATGGTGGGATGGGGGGACCTTAATTTCTGGCTCCAAAACTAGGGGACCATGAGGTTGTGGTTTCCGAGATTCCCTAATCCAAATCTCTCTCTTAAAGAGGCTTATGATAATCCAACATTTCTCTCGAATATTCTTTATGAGGATCATCACTCAGTTTTAAACAATATTGTGTTCACTGAGGATCCGGAAAAACTTACTTTTATGGATAGTGTGTTGGGGACGTTCACCATTAAGGACTTTAACCGTGCAAGGATGGTTATTACTACAGAAGGCCCATGGGGAGTGACGTTGTGGTGTAAAGTGATCCTGGATAAATTCAATTTCCTTCTTTGGAGAGTGATGAATCATGCTTTGCCCACTGAGGAAAATATACAACTTATGGGAGTGAGTACTATCTCCAAGTGTTGGTGCTGCTGCACTCCGAGCACAGAATCAGTGAATCATCTCTTTTTTGATAGCGAATGGGTTAATTGGGTCTGGCATAATTTCAGGGATGGTGCTGGGTGGAATTGGAAAGGGGGAACGATGGAGGCTTTTCTCAGCACTTGGTTTCAAGGAGCAGGGGATAAGGGGCCCGAGAGGAAGGCAAGTGCCATCTTTTTACTGGAAGGGTATTGGGTTCTCTGGACGGTTAGGAACGTAGCAAGACACAAGGGACTTAAAGGCTCACAGACCGGTCTCATGTTCAAAGTGCGGAACCTGCTTTAGGACATGGTTCACCTATGCACTGAAGGTGAGGCGGATTCTTCGGTTATGACTCTCATCCCGACCTCCTCCATCCTCAATCAACCTGGGCAGGGCCAATGGGTTCGCTGGAACCCACTATGCGTTGGTATGAAACTTAACACGGACGGGTCACTCCATATGGGGGGGGGGATATGAGAGGCGGAGGTGTCATCTGCGATCAAAAGGGGGCTGTTATTGTAGCCTTTGCGGTCTTCTATGGCAATAGTGATGCTTTTCAGGCGGAGGCTCTGGCAATGGCCTCTGGTCTGGAGTTGTGTCAGTAGAGGCACATTCATCTCAGCACGGTGGAGACAGAATCCCTTATCCTTCATCAAGATCTCTTGGGAACAGGGTCTACTCCAGGGAAAATTGAATACCTAATCCGAAGGTGCAGACATCTTTTGGGCCAACACATTGAGCTTTTTCTGACATGGCGGGAGGGGAACAGGGTTGTGGATTTCCTGGAATCCTTTGCTTCACCAGACTAATGTATGTTCTATTTCACTACTCTAGGGTCTTTTCCAAGGGAGGGGTTTCATCATGTTATTAATGATGCACTTAGCTTTCACTTTTTCAGACCTCTATGACTGCTGTTCAGTGTGTTTTTTTAATTTTAAAATAAATAAAAATGGTTATTTTTAGTCAGGTTAATATATAAGGATACATTTCATTAAATCCGTGAATATAGTAGGGGAATTAATAAGAAAAAATTAAATCACTCTAAATCCATAGTATCCATAATTTTTATAGAATTCTATCATGGGTATATACTCCTTATTGACCCTCATTTGATGAAATCCATAATGGAGATAAATATTCAAAAAGTATTGAGGTCTGCAAAGTTGATCAAAAAGGCATCAATCTGAGGTAGAATATACTTATTCTTGACTTTGATCTAATTAAGTTCATGTTAATTAATCTAAAGTCACATTGATCCATATTATTTTTAAAAAATAGAACATTTTATACTGAAGGTGTCACAATTATCCAAATGAATCAATTTTCAATATTCTCAAGGAGTTGCTTCTTCATTTATTGTAACTCAATCAGGGACATTCTATATGGATACTTAGAAATATTTACAGTACGAGGTGTGAGTTATATTGGAAAATCAACATCATAATTCATTTGAAGACCAATGAACTATTATTGAAAGACATCAATAAACTCCTTCCCAACTGGAATATGTTCAATGTCGAATTTATCCCCAACTATACAAGAACATGCCCCTTATTTATAGGAATAATGACCCATATAAAGCATGTAATTCCCATGAAATGTTATTGTTTTCCATCTTACTCATAGGATATCATAGGTTGGTTTGAAATATCAAACATAAATTCCCTTACTTGAAAATTGATGTAGGATTTATGTAAATAAATCCATTCCATTCCCAAAATAACAATGAATTGAACTAGGAGAGGAATGAAAAGATTTATAGGAAAACTATTCTAAAACAATTGAAATAGAGAAGATTCATAGACATGGTATTTGATCATCGTACCATTAAGGGGTTTTTATGCTAACAAAACATCTAAAAATAATTCATTATCTATTTTAGAGTGGCTGGTAAGTGTACCTTTCACCACATCATTATCATACTCTTCATCAAAAATAGTGATCGCATGAGATTTCCCTATTTATTTGGGATTCTGAGGTAGTTTAATCTGATCATCATTATTGTCCTTCATATTTGAGAACTAGTTATCATAATTACCACACTCTATTATTCTAAAACATTGGAGTGTGAGTGGTGAATTCTTTGGATCTTTATCTCTATTCAAATCATTATCTAACTTATTCCTATCACTTTGACATTCAATTAACCAATTACCTTTGTTTCCAAACATCAAACATTTATCAGTTCCCTTAAGAAAATTTTCCCATGTTTCTTTCCACACATCAAGTATAAAAGAAGGATCATCTTCTTCTCTCTTAGATTTTTAGAATTTACTTTGAATTAAATTTTTATTTTCTTACCAAAACCATAAGATTAATGTGTAACTAAAATCTCCATATCCAACATGATATCACATTGAAAAATAAATTCATAGTTATTGATGTCCCTTATGTATTATTCCCTATATAAAATTGGTTTTAAACTAGTAAAGAATCAATATGTCTTATATTTTGGTTGAATGATAATACTAGAATCATACCTCATAAGTATTGAAAAATTTTACTCATAGGAACTAATATATTCATCAATGTTCTCCTTCAACTCAGGGAATTCATTATCCATTTCTGTATGAAGAATACAAGGAAAATACTTATTTAGAAATAAGAACTTAAACTCATCCCACTCTATAGAGTCAATTTCTTCCTATTTCTTCATCTTCTTGATAAAATTACACCAAAAATTTACTTCACATTCCAAATGATAAAAAACAAAAATAACTTTCTTATGTTCTAAAAACTGGATAATAGAAAATATATTTTTAATGATGTTGATCCATTTCTCAGTGACTAGTGGACTAGTGGACCCACCGAGAGAAGGTTGATGTTTCCTCATGAAGGACTGAACAAAACATTGTTCCTTCCATCTATCATTTGGAATATCAACATGACTCATATATTGATAATGTTGTGTGAGCATAAATAATATTTTTCATTATAGATACCATAAAATTCCATTTCCCAAGAGGAGAACCATTTCATTTCCCATATCAGTTATCCTTAACATGATTAATTTGGGTTCCATCAATGGAATAATTACAAAAATCATAGTGTGATCAACAATAATCATTGTGGGAAACCACATTATAATTAAAAATCATTTTTAGTATGTATAAATTGTTACACCTTCTTCTGTAAAACCTTGGGTTTAACATATGATATTCACGATCATTACAAAACATTTAAGGTTTTATCATATACATAGACATATCCCAAGAGTTATTACAAATATTTTGTCATCTTAGTTTCTAAAGGATAACTAAAATATGTTCTGATACCAACTATTAAGACCCATAATTTTCATATATAGATATCACATCTTAATATATGAATATTTATTATATAACACATCGATCCATAGTAGAATCTTATAGATCTTCTATATTTAGAAAAATGGAAAAATAGAAAATAGGTTTATAAAATATCTACATCATCCAACACTTATTTATTCAAAACTAGAACCCTTATTAGAAATATCACACTTAATACCTTTCTTCACAACTTGGGGAAAGGAAACAAAAAAGGGTGCACTTAGATTCCCAGTATGTTTAAATTAGGGGGTTTTGGTTGGAGTCGATTTCTCAAGAGGGGGGTGAATTGAGTATCTATAAAATTTTCTGTTAAAATTGGATCTTTAAAATAACATCCCCCTATTATAATAAAATCAAAGTCAGTATGTAGTAAATTTATAAAAGTCTTGAAGGTTCAATTTGGTTCACAAAAGATTGATTAGTTCTCAGCTCTTCCAACATAAATATTAGTAATTTTTTTGAAACAAACCTACTGATTCAAAATAGATCTAAAAACTTGCTAAAATAACTATAAAAGTTCAGTTTATCTTAATGCTATAAATAAAAAATAGATAAAAATATAAGATAAACAACACAATGGATAAAACAAGAGGTTCAGTCTCAAGTATAGACTTAGTCCTCTCCACTTGGTTATCACCCGACACCAGGCAGTTTATATTAATAAAATTTTTATCCACGCCTTGGATCGAGGTTTAGAACAGCGTAGAGGCTGTCCAGGGCACACTTGACCTCTACCATAGTTATTCATGGGAAAAAACAAACAAACATATCTCACAACATCTCTTACAAAATTCTATGTGGGATACAAGTGTAAAAAGGATTGAGAGTGAGGGTATTTTATTATCCTCAAGTTTAGCTCGGATGACCGTGTGTGATATTCAAACAGATACACACACTGCTCAAAATAGTAATGATAAGAATACAGAAGAGTTATGAAAGAGAATATGGTATATAATTCTATATGTATTGTGCAGTAATGCTCTGGATTCAACGGATGTTGGGGAAAAGATATTCGAGTCCTCTTTTGAAAGTTGGCTTCAGAATAGAGTGTCATAGTTTCTTGTGAAAGAGTTCATCTCTTCTTTGTGATGATGTTCAGAAACCTCTAGTGGGTAGTTATTGGGTGAGCTAAAGCTTTGAGTTTCTCTCTCTTTCAATATTCCGAGTTTGCATAGTCTATATTTCATCATGTTCTTCAAGCTCTATGTGTATCTGTATATCTTTGTGTCTCCATATATTTTGATCTGTGATTGAAGTCTTTTTATACTTCAAGATCCACTAGGGAAGAATATCTCCAAACGTTTATATACCTCGTACTGTCTATGGATAGTCCTAAAAACAACATTAAATAATGTCAGAAACATTAATTTGTCTAAATATTATCATTAAAAATAAAAATAAATTAATAAAATCAAAATAGTTATTTTTGACTATCAGTGAGTCATCTTCAGTATATTGTCTTTGATTTGGTAACATCGGTCTGTCATACTTGGTGTGTCGATTTCGGTGTGTCATATTCGGTATGTCGACTTCAGTGTGTCGCCTTTGGTCTGTCGACTTTGGTGTGTTGACTTCGGTCTGTCAATCTTTGATTTGTCATACTTTCAGTCTGTAAACCTTCGGTCTATCAAACTTCGGTCTGTCAAACTTTGGTCTGTCAAACTTTGGTGTGTCAAACTTCGGTATGTCGACTTTGGTGTGTAGAGAATCAGTGTGTCGAATATTGATGTGTCGAACATCATTGTGTCGAACATTGGTGTCAGGGAATCTAAAAATGTTACGAAGTGTCTGTCTTACACAACTCATTACAAGACTAAGTGTTATCCAAAAGTACATGTATAAATAAACTTGTAAACATATTTATGCATGAATATAAGTTACTAACTTATTTAAGTATATTTTTCTATATGGAATAATTTATTTACATAGAGATATTAAAATGTAATGAAAGAGTAGAATATGTATATTGACATTATTTGTGATTATGAAAACTACAAAATCATAGAGGTTCCAACAATCTCCCCGTTTTTGATTATAAAAAATTATGGAATACACGCAAATAATATATAGAATAAAGATATCTTGACATAGCATACTGCACTGAATGTAATTTTCAAATATAACTATAGTTTTTCCTTATTTTAATTTTTATAACAAAGCTCCCCCTCAAAAAATGGACTAAGGTGAGTACATACCATGTGTTATAAATCAGAATATCTCCCCCTTAGATAAATAATGTATCTATTATTTTCTCCCCCTTTTGGGATTAGTAAAAATAAAATCATAAAGAAGAAATAACATAAAAGAAAGACCCCATAAATATTTCCATTAATAGGCATAAAAGTACAAGACAAACAAAATTACCAAATCCCTATAAAAAAGAAACAATCCATCACTAAGGGTTTGGATGTTGAGGATCTTTCCCTTTGTGTGAAGGATCTGAAGGAGGATGAGATGGTTTGGTAGTGGTAGAGGGAAGAGGTGGTCTGAAGATAAAACTAGGAAGGGAAACACCTATAGGAACAATAGCTTCAAGGGTAGGCCGCCTTTCTGACAACACACATCTGGGAGGTTGCTCTGTGATGATTGGTCAAATCTGGGAAAGAGATTGAGAAACAGTCATTGGAGTAGGACACTGAGAGGCAGTACCAATTGAAACAGCTAGATGGACCAAAATAGCCTCAGCCTGAACATACACATAAGGTTTGAGTAGGTTGATGAAGTCATTAATGATTTCACCACCATATTACATGTCTTTCTCAAAGTCATTATTATTTTCCATAAATTTATTCAATAAAGGGGTAAACTCCTCCAATTGAAGGACTTGATTCTTGAAAGCTTCTCTGAGTGGAGGAATTCTATGATTTTTTATGAGAAACTTGAAACTATTTATGAGATCATGCTTGGTATAAATCTTAGTGAAATACTTATCCACCTTTTCCCGAATTTATTTTTGAGCTGCAGAGGCTTCATTTGTGCACTTCCTGACCATATTGTAGATAGGATCTGTATTTCGATGTACATTTTCAAGGGTTTCGTTGTCTGGAATACTATAAAAGTTTTGAAGTTCCTCTCTCATGACAACCTTGAGAGACTCCAAATTATCAACAACACTTTTCCCACTCCTAGAACTAGATGGGCTAGTCAAATTTTTTCCAAGATCTTCTTTCAACCTTTTTATATCTAGACTGAGGAAATGAGTCACCAAGTTCCTAAAAAATTCCATAACACCACAAAATGAGGTCTTGAAGTCATAGGTTAAAGAGTTTAACTCATTGTTCATCTTTCTTACTTCTTCTACCAGCAATGTATTATGTCTAATAATGGTTTTTACAATAGTAATGAGATTTGGTTGAATCTCCTAGATCACTATTCTTGTAATCTTTATTGCATCAACATCTGAGATACTTGTGGAGGTGGAGGCTTCACTTCTAGATCCAACTGAGGCTATCACAAACTCACATATATCATTTTTAAATTTCTCCAAATCATATTTAGTAACATAGTCACTGGGCACTAACTGAGCTACATTTTCTACTGGTGGAGGTGCAGTTGATGGAACAGGTGCAATATGTTCTGGTTCAGCCTGGACTTGTGGAGTAGAAGGAGGAGGTACTCCCTCCTCATCTGTGTCATACTCTAAACTGAAAAGAATGTGTCCTAGATCATTATTCCATTCTCTAGTACATGTCTAATCTCTTGGATCAAAAGTATCAACTCCGATACTTCTTCTTTGATGCTCATGAACAACATCATAATCATCAACTTCTTTATTCTGGTCATGGGCCATTGCAACATGTTTGGGAACAGGGACCAACCAAACTTTAGGTTCTTCTTGTGCTCCATCTACTTCAACTTCACCAGACACTTCATCAATATGAGGCACTCGAACCACATTTTCTTCCTCTTGTCCATCAGCCATAAGATCATTAAATTCCTGAATTATCTCTTGATTTTAAGCATTAGTAAGGGTTGATCTATCCTCATGTTCATAATCTTGATGACGAACAACATGTTGTTCAACATGCTCAACTCCCTCACCAGCTCTATGTACAGATTTCTCACTAGATCTGTCAACCACTTGTTGTCCCTTTTTTAGAGAGTCACTCACATTCTCATCATTTCCTCCTTCATCACCAACTGTATCATAATAATAATAATAATAATCATCATCATCATCATCATATGATTCCTCATCAGATTTACTAACATAGCCTTCAACTCTAGTAACTTCAATTTCGTCCTCATCCTCATCACCTAATAAAGATTCTCTTGAGGGAAAGTCCAAAGGTGGAATAGCAGGTCCATAAGACATATCTTTGGGACTTTGAGAAATATAAATATCAATTCTATCATCAAAAGGAGATCCTTCTTCCCTTATCACTTCAGGATCAGCTTCTTCATCAGAATAAACTGGAACCTCTCCTGATTTGAGACATGGATCAACTTGGTCCTTTGGTCTAGAAGGGTGGTCAACTGGATTGAAATACTCATATAGCCTTTCCTCATCTCCTAACCAACATCTATTACATGGGTTCCAGAATATTTTCATCCTCTTACAAATGTATTTTTGAAGACAAAAACCACTACAAGAACTTATCACTCCATCGCCATCTTCCACACATCCTACCCTTTCAACATGGTAGAAATCATCCTCGGATAGCAAAAGAAGGTTGAATTCTTAGACGGATTAATCAAATCAGATATATGAACCATTAGATACCTAAATAGGTTTAATTTTATCACATGTTTCAACAAAAAGATCAAGAAATAATCTTGATACTTTCCAGAAGAGAAATCTCCCATCCTTGGGAAGATTTGATCTTGTATGAACTTAAAAAAAATTCTCACTTATCCTATGAATTTATATGCAATAGTCCTCCTAGATTATCCATTTCCAGTCAGATCTATCAGAGTGTCTTCCTAAGAGAAAAAATTTGAGGAAGGTGGAATATTACCCGGATAGTCAGCAAAGACACCTTCATGAGGCATTTCTAAGCATTCAACCCATTCATTAGATGAAAAATATATATCCTTCCCTTTACTATGGACTTCAGTTTTTCTGCCTCAACATCATCTAGGGAACTCCTAAAATGTTGATAGAACTCATGCACTAGCTGGGGATAATAAGGTCTTTCATTTTTGGCAAACCAACTGATCCATCCTTGAGATTCCATTACTTTCAACAAAAAGGATTTTCTTGAAAAAAGACACTCAACAGACACCTCTTTTTCAGTCATAACCACTTGACTTTCCAATCTCAGTTTCGCAGTCCCACTAGACTCACCTTTCTGATGCTTTTTAGAAGGATATTTTCTAGGTTCTTCCATTGAACGCTTGGTCCTCGCCATGACAAGGCTTTATATTCCAACTGAGTTGAGAGGTCAAGAGTCAAGAGGGGGTGTGACAAAAGGTAGAAATATTTTTGGCAGAGAGGAAGGTGAAAGGTCGAGATGGATTGAACTAAATATATCTTTTAGGGATTTTAAATCATAAATCATAAAAATTTAAATGTGGTAAAAGGAATAATACAAAACAACGTCATTTTATTTAAAATAGATGGAATTTACAAAACAATACTTCAATACATTGGTGTCAATGAATTGATTTTAGGTGTTGGATTCAATGATCACTTTCAAGAATATTGTTTTCAAGAAGATCGATTTCAAGAAGATCGGTTTCATGAAGATCGGTTTCAAGAAGATCAGTTTCAAGAAGATCGGTTTCAAGAAGATGAATTTTAAGAAGATTGGTTTTAGGAATATCTATTTCAAGAAGATATATTTCAAGGAATCGGTTTCATGAGATCAGTTTCACGGATTTGTTTCTTGAGATCGGTTTCAAGAAGATCAGTTTCAAGAAGATCGGTTCAATGAATTAGTTTCATGAAATCGGTTTCAAGGATCAGTTTCATGAGATCAGTTTCAAGGATCGATTTCATGAGATCAGTTTCAAAGATTCTCTTACTGATCTATTATTCCTAGTTCATATCTAATGTAATTAATTCACTCAGAATTTAAGGGTTTAGTGAATATATTAGCAAGATGATGTTCAGTCCCAATAAACTCAACAGTTATATCACTTTTTTGAAAATGATCTCCCAAAAAGTGATATCTTACATTAATATGCTTTGTTCTACAATGATAAATTGGATTTTTAGAAATGTTGATAGCACTTGTGTTTTCATAGTTTATGGGGATATGGCTAAATTGAAATCCACAGTCTAATACGGTTTGTTTCATCCCAAACAATTGTGCACAATAACTACCTGCAATAATGTATTTTTCTTCAGCAGTAGATAATGAAAATGAATTTTTATTTTTACTACACCATGATATTAGTGAATTTCCCAAAAAGTGACATGTTCCAGAGGTAGTCTTTCTATCTAACTTACATCCACCAAAATCAACATCTAAATACCTAACTAAATAAAAAGGTTGTCTTTTAGGATAGAACAATCCCAAATTAGTTGTATATTTGAGGTATTTGAAAATTCTTTTAACAACATTTAAATGTGACTCTTTTGGGTTTTCTTGAAATATCGCACACAAACCCAAAATGAATATAATATCTGGCCTACTAGCTGTTAAGTACATCAAACTCGCTATCATTCCTCTGTAAGCAGTTTGATAAACTAATTTTCCATTTTTATCAAGATCTAACTTACATGTAGAACTCATAGAAGTTTCACTGCTCTTAATACTATCAAAGCCATATATTTTCAAAAGATATTTTGTGTAATTAATTTGATTTAAGATAATACATTCTTTATTTTGAAATATTTTAAATCCAAGAAAATATTTATGTTCACCCATTAAACTCATTTCAAACTCACTTTTCATTATGTTTGAAAAATAATTACATAAATAATTTTTATAAGATCAAAAGATAATATCATCTACATATATTTGGGCTATTTAAACTTCTTTCGAAACTATTTTTATAATTAAAGTGGGATCTGCAAGTCCTTTTGTAAAACCTTTAGAAATAAGAAAATTACTTAACCTTTTATACCAATCTGGTGGAGCTTGTTTCAAACTATATAAAGATTTCGATGATTTGAACACATGATTTAGAAAATTAGGATTTGTAAAATTGGGGGGTTGTTTAACTAAAACATCCTCAATTGTTTAACCGTTTAGGAATGAACTTTTGACATCCATTTTGTAACGTTTAAAATTAAAGTGTGCTACAAAGGCAAGTAAGATCCTAATTTCCTCAAGTCTATCTACTGGTGAAAAAGTATCTTCATAATAAATTCCCACTTCTTAATTATATCATTGTGAAACTAGACTAACTTTATCTATAACTATATTTACAACTTCATTAACCTTATTTCTAAACACCCATTTTGTTCCTATGGTCAAAGTATCCTTAGGTGTATCTACATGTTTCCAAACTTTATTTCATTCAAACTAATTATGTTCTTCTTTCATGGTCATTACCCAAAATTCATCATTGATTTCATCATTGATATTTTTAGGTTCAAGTTGGGGAAAGAAAGTTTGATGTTCAACCTGGTTTCTCAAGGAAGCTCCGGTTTGTGTTCCTCTATCTAAATCTTAAAAAAAACATCTAAGGGATGATTCTTAAGGGTTCTAGTTGGTATAGAGAAAGGAGGACGTGATATTTCAGGTTGGTCAGGTTGATCTGGTTAACTACAGTTAGGATCTGGAAAATTTCCAGAACTGGTTGTTTTCACAGCATCCTTCACATGATGATTTGAGGTGTTATAATTAATGTCAAGATTGGACATATCCTCTTCAATATTTTTTAGTGAGGTCTTGGGCTCATGTGGATCTGATTCATCAAACATGATTTGTAAAGATTCCTCCACACATTTGGTTTTATTATTAAAGACTCTATAGGCTTTGCTTGAAGTAGAATATCCAAGAAATATACCTTCATCACTTTTATAGGAAAGTTTATCTAAATTATATTTAGTGTTCATAATATAGACTTTACATCCAAACACTTTAAAATAACCTACTTTGGGTTTCCTATTATTCCACAACTCGTAAAGAGTTTTCTTAAGAATGGGTCTAATTAAGACTCTGTTTGTTATGTAACAAGCTGTATTAAAAGCTTCAACCAAAAAATAAATGGGTAGATCATATTCATTATTCATAGTCTGAGCAATTTCTTGTAAGGTTCAATTTCTTCTTTCTACCACACCATTCTTCTTAGGTGTCCTAGGTAGAGAAAAGTTATGATTATAGCCATATTTTGAGAAAAAATCTTCAAAATCATGATTTTCAAACTCACGACCATGATCACTTCTTAAGGATTTAATATTAATTGCACTAAGCTTTTCTATAGTCCTAGCATACTTGGTATAGTGTAAACAAGCTTCACTTTTATGAGCCAGAAAAAGGGTCCTGGTATACCTAGAGATATCATCTACAAGAACATAAACATAGTGATTCCCATTGAGACTCGAAAATCTAGATGGTCCAAACAAGTCCATGTGAACCAACTTGAGAGGTTGAGAAGTAGTTACTTCTTTTTTTGGTTTGAAAAAGATTTTCTGTTGCTTTCCTTTTTCACAAGGATTATATACTTATTGTCTGGAAACTCTAATTTGGGTAAGCCTCTTACTAAGACTTTCTAGTAAAATTCCTAAGTGAGTGTATATTACAATGTCCTAGTCTTTTATGCCATAGCCAAGACTCTTTATGAAAGTCATTTAGACAAGAGAAATTCCGTGAGGCTAGTTTGTCTAGATTTATAGCATAAATATTATCATTTCTAAAAGCCTTAAATATTAAATTATTCTTAGCATAAAAAATATAGCATGAATCGTTTTTGAATTTAACATTAAATCCATCATCACATAGTTGAGATATGCTAAGAAGATTATACTTTAATCCATCAACATACTATACTTTAGAAATTAAAATAGAGTTAGGGTTACCAATATTTCCTAGGATGATTATTTTTCCTTTACCATTGTCACCAAATGTGACTTGTCTTCCATCAATCCTGATAAGAATTTTAAAGCTTGAAAAATACCCTTTCATAAGTATTGAACAGCCGCTGTCCAAGTACTACAAATTTTTATAGGAGATCTTTAGGTAGTTTACCTACAATATAGTCTATCTAAGAAACGAATTTGGTACCCATATTTATCTGGGTCCATATACATTAGTGATATAAGCCTTAAGAACCCACAACTATCTTATGGGTTTTCTATATGCAGAATATAGAGTATTTGAAAAATAAAATCTATTTGGTCCTAAAGAATTAGATACAATGAAGTAATTTGTGGAACTAGAACTTTCTGTAAAATTCTGGTTTTTGAAAAAAGTAAAAGATTTTCTAGACTTGGTTAAAAAATGTTATTTGGATAAATTCCTTTGACCTAGTTGATATCCTATCCCAAAAGTATATATAGGATCTATTTTTTACCATGAATTTGAGTAAGAGTATTTGTTACATTATTAAACTTTTCAAAGTATTTCTTCTATTGTTCATTAGAAATTTTTAACTCATTGTTCTCTTTGAGAAGTTGAGCATTTTTTCCTTTTTCAGTTGTAAGTTCAGATTTAGAAGTCACTGTAAGAGCATGTTTTTTCTTCAAATATTTATACTTATCTTTCTACTCATTACAGGTTTTCTCTAACAAGTTGCAATATTCTAATAGTTTATCATTTTTCATCTTTTCAAACTCAATTTCAGAATAATAATAGATATGTGTAGGAGAGTCAAAGGTTACCTCATATGTGTTTGTCATGAAACACATATTATATATATCTTTCTCATTTTGAGAAGAGCCAGATTCACTTGAGCTATCCCTCGAGGCACTCCAAGTGGCCTTTATTACTTTCTTATACGTTCTATCCTTATTTTCATACTTTTTCTTGTATTTCATCTTTGGGTAGTTAGCCTTGAAACATCATTTTCTTTTACATTCATAATAGATTATCTCTTATGATTTATCATTTTTCTTCCAATCCTTTTTATAATTTCCCTTATTATCGAACTTTCCTTTGTAACTAGGCTTTTTGAAGAACTTATTTTTTCTATAGAATTTATGGAATCATCTAGCCAATGGGGCCATTTCTTCATCACTGTTTGAAGCAACTTCATCACTGCTTGATATTTCGACATCAGCTTGAGTTATATCTTTATCTTTACTTTTGGATGCTATTGTCTTGAAAGATACATGCTTTCATTTTGGTTTATCCTCCTCTTGATTTAACTTTAATTATTTTTCATACAACATTAATTTTCCAATCAATTTATTCATAGGAATTTTATCAATATCGCATGATTATTTGATAGACACAGATGTTCCACTCCATCTTTCTGGTAGGCATCACAAAATCCACATGATCTGCTCTTTGGAACTTACTTCTCTTCCTAAAGAAATAATGGTATTCACAATTTCCTTAAACCTGAGATACGTATCAGAAATTGACTCATCGGGATTCATTTTAAAGTTATTATATTTGATTGTATAAGTATTAAATCACATTTATTTAACATTAGATGTTCCTTCATGAGAAACAGAGAGAGTATCCCAAATTTCATGCGAAGTTTTACAAGCAGAAATACTGTTAAACTCTTTATCTCCAAGTGCATAGTATAGAGCATTCATTGCTTTACAATTATTGTTCTAGGCAGTCTTGGTAGGTTCATACCAAGTGTTTCTAGCAGTTTCAGGTATTTATTATTTACTTTTAATAGTAGTCCAGATTTCAAATCCCATACTTTCTAGATGTATTTTCATTTTAAGCTTCCACTGAGCATAGTTAGTTTCATTAAGGAAAGGTGGTATATTGGTAGAAACTCTTTCTCATCTATTTTACATCATAAATGTTGTAAAATAATTTCAAAGAGATAAAAATTTAGAAATAACAAAATTTTTTAGATCTTTGAAATACAACTATAATTATAGTTGATACGATTTAAAAAAAGAATAATAACTTTCAATATTCATCTAATACAAAATGTTGGTCAGAGTAGATGACTCAAGAGGGGGGTGAATTGAGTATCTATAAAAATTTCTGTTAAAATTGGTTCTTTAAAATTATATACCCCTATTATAATAAAACCAAAGTTAGTTTTTAGTGAATTTATAAAAGTATTGAAGGTTCAATTTGGTTCTTAGAAGATTGATTAGTTCCCAACTTTACCAATCTAAAGGTTAGTAAAACTTTTGAAAAAAACCTACTGACTCAAAACAGATGCAAACACTTGCTAAAATAACTATAAAAGTTTAGTTTATCTTAATTCCAAAAATTAAAAATAGATAAACATATAAGATAAATAACACATCAGATAAAACAAGAGGTTCCGTCTCGAGTAGAGACTTAGTACTCTCCACTTGGTGAGCACCCACCAACAAGCAGTTCATATTAATAAACTTTTGATCCACACCCTGGATCGAGGTCCACAACATCACACAAGATATCTAGGTCACACTTGACCTCTACCACATTTATTCGTGGGAAAAAACAAAAAAACAGATGCCACAAGATCTATTCTTAAGTTCTACATGGGATACAAGTGTAAGAAGGGATTGGGAGTGAGGATATTTTATTGTCCTCATGTTTATCTCAGGAGACAATGCGTGATATTCAAATAGATATAAACACTACTCAAAATAGTAATGATAACAATACAACAGAGTTATGAAAGAGAATAGGGTTTAGAATTCTCTCCGTGTTTTGTATTAATGCTCTAGATTCAGTGAATGTTGAGGAAATGATATTCGAGTCCTCTTCTGAAAGAGTTTTGCTCTTTTTTGTGAGGATGTTCAACAAGGTCTAGTACGTAGTTGCAGGGTGAGATAATGCTTAATGTTTATCTCTATTTCAATATTATGAGTACACATAGTCTATATTTATGCGTGTTCTTCAAGATCTATGTGTATCTACATATCTCTGTGTCTCCATATATTTTGAGCTGTGATTGAAGTCGTTTTATACTTCAATTTCCACTTGGAAAGAAGATCTCCACACGTGAATGTACCTTGCACTATCTACGGACAGTCTTACAGACAACATTAAATAATGTCAGGAACATTAATTTGTCTAAATATGACCGTTAGAAATAAATTTAAATTAATAAAATTGAAACAGTTGTTTATGTATATCAGTGAGTCATCTTCGGTCTATTGTCTTCGGTTTGGTAACATTGGTCTGTTATCTTCAGTGTATCGACTTCGGTGTGTCGACTTCAGTGTGTCATATTCGATATGTCGACATCAGTTTGTCGACTTTGGTGTGTCGACTTCGGTATGTCAATCTTCGGTCTATCAAAATTTTGGTCTGTCAAATTTCAGTCTATCAAACTTCAGTCTATCAAACTTCGGTCTGTCAAACTTCAGTGTGTCACCTTTGGTGTTTCAAACTTCAGTATGTCGACTTTGGTGTGTCGAGCATCGGTGTGTCGAATATCGGTGTGTCTAACATCAGTGTGTTGAACATCAGTGTGTTGAAAATCAGTGTGAGGGAATATAAAAAGGTTACGAAGTGTCTGTCTTACACAAATCCTTATGAGACTAACTTTTCTCCAAACCTACATGTAAAAATACACTTTTAAACATATTTTTTCATGAATATAGGGTATTGACTTATTAAAGTATATTTTTTTGTTGGAAAAAATTGATTTACTTAAAGATATTAAAATGGAATTAAAGAGTAGAATTTGTATATTGACATTATTTGTGATTATGAAAACTACAAAATCATAGAGGGTCCAACAGGGGTTATCAATGTTAATATAAGCATAACATGAGAAAAGGGTTTGAGAACATGAGAATAACATTTTATAAGAATACCCTATGTATAATATGTCAAAATCATAATTCATGGAAGAAATATTGACAGTTTATGTGATTAATATCATAATGTAATGAAATAACATAGGTTATGAGAGCATAATATAGCTATAATACATGGAATTGTGGCATAAAAATAAGAATATAAAATCATTTACTTATTAGTCAGGGCACAATACCAAGACTATCATAACAGAATGGGTTCAGTCCCCAATCCATCATAGTAGTCAATGTTCACTCCCAAGGTTATCATAATGGACGTAGTCCCTTACTAATATGGGGTTTCTACCCATTCCACTCTTGTTTATCTCATGAGATGTCAATATTTACCCAATAAATTGGATAGTGATATAGGTACCACCCATAACATAATTAAAATTATACATATGTATGACACATGATCATTAATAATTAATCATACTAGAACCTATGAGAATAAATGTGTTTTATAAACATTTCATTATAGCATAACCTAAGAAAAAGAGGTTGGTTTCATAAACAACATTTCCTCATAGCGTAACCCGTGCAAAAGAAATAGGCTTTATAAATATCTTATCATCATAAACATAAACCATATAGGGAAATAATAAGGATGATATTCCTAGATTATATCCCCTTTTAAGAATAAGTGAAATCAATGTTTTTTCATTGGTGAATATATTTACCGTTAAAATATTATTAAAATTTTTTTGAGGAAAATAACCCTTCCATTTTTGAAATACCAATTTTAAAAAAATTGTGTAATTATAGAGGAAATCAGTTTTTTGAAAAAAACTTATAAACTTGAAAAGGATTCTTTAAATAAAATATTAGTCAATAACGAAGGAAAATACGGTCTTTCCTTACAAGTAAAAAAACATCCCAACTATAATTTTTCATAAAAGTCACAAAGTACCTCATTTGGAAAACGATAAAAATATTCCCTTCAAACCAATTCTTTAAAAGTAAAAAATTATTAAAAATTAATTTAAAAAATAATATGAGGATACTATAAATCACCTTTAAAGCAATTTTTTAAAACATATATGTGAAAGAAAAATGTTTTTCGACAGAAGAGAGAAATGAAGTAGATTCTATAATTTTTTTGTTATCATGAGTATATAAGGTTATGAATATAAAATTAAAACATGTAATTTAAAGAAATAACTAAAGGAAAATAAAATTCATGAGTATCTCGAGAGTTTGGTTATAATATTTCTTCATCAGAACTTAATCATAAACAATTTTGATAAACATCAATATTGAAACATAAAACACTTACTACAATTTCACCTTGATTTTAAATCACTGCAACCTTTTATATAATAAATTTAAATTTATTATAATATTATACAAGAGTAGTTTTGATACTTAGAATATCATATATCTCCCCTTTATAAAATTTAAACACCGAATTTTATTAATAGTTTCTTATTAAAATCATTATTTCTATATGGTAAATGTTTCATTTATCATGAGTATTTTATCACATTAGTTCTGGTTCTTGTACATTTTTCTTGGTTCAATCATATCCAAAATATTAATCATGATATAAAAATAATATATATTCATTATAAACATATTTATAGTTATTAATAAATTTTAGAGATAGAAAAATGAATTACACCATTCTTGAAAAAAAAATTCATATGTATGCAGGATGTTGTTTTCAATTTCTGAAGGATGGAAAAAATGAACGGTAACAATTAATTAAACTTTATAGGATCATTATTATATCATATATATCATATATATTCACAAAATTACTCTTATTTACCATTCAAGTAAAATATAAATGAAAAATTAATCACATTGCTTTGTGGAGATGGTAGTCCACACATACGGACGAATGACTTTATAATTTCTCAAGGATCGGATGATATGTAGGTAAATTTTATATTATAATTCCAGAAGTATAATTATGTCATAAATATAATATATAAAAATTAAACCAATCATAATACCTATCCATAAATTATTTTTATAAAAAATTAATTGTATCACTTTGTGGAGAGGGTTAGCTGTACTATATATGAGTGATAATTTTATGTCTTGTTTGATGGGAAAGTGGGTGTATAATGATGTTTTAATAATCACAATAAAATTTTAAAATATAGAGGATACTGAAGTTATTATTTTATTATAAATAAAATATATTTATAGGAGTTCTAGAAGAGTATAAAAGAAAGTGATTGGTTAAGACAATTACCTCTTCTTGGAAACAACTCCTTTAGATCACCTCTAAAGAGCCCTAGGATTGGAATTTTGGAATAAAAAGAACCTATAGACTATGTCTATAGAATTTGGTAAGTGAAATAGACAGTTTTTTTCCAATCCATAAGGATCAATGTGTTATAAATAAGTGAGGGGGAGGTTCTATTTTATAGTTGTGGTGAAGGGAATTTTTGGAATTTCCCTAAAGAATAAATTATAATAAATTAGTTTTCAAGCAAAGTGCCTCCAAATTGACAATTATTCAAATAAAAGGTTAGATAGGGTTTAAATATCACCTAAAAAAATTTAATAACCTTTTTATGTAATTTTTAAACCTTATCATTTTGATTAATCCTTAATTAAGAAATTTTCATTTTACGTATGGTGAAAACTCTTTCATTATAATAAGGTTTGAATTTAATAAAATGTTATTTTGATAAAATATCATTATTATAAATTTTTAATATATTTAATTAATTTTTCTTAAAATACACAATTTTTTTGAATTAACTTACATTATTTTAACACAACACTGATATGTTATATTCACCCACACAATTCATTTAATACTACACCTTACTCAAATTTTATCACTTTTAATATTTTAAAAATCATTTATTTTATTTTTTCATTAATTGAATAATTTTTTTTTGTCATTATGTAAGAATTTAAGGTAATTTTATAATTCCTAAAAATTATAAATAAATTAAAATCATGAATATAATATCATTATTCTAAAAATTACTTCTAATATTCATTCATAAATAATTGTTTCCCTATGTAACCAAATAAAGAATATTTCAAACTAAGAGAATGAAATTTTATAACTTTCTTTGATTTAAATAATTTATAAGTCATTTTCATGGACTAGTTCCCATTAAGAAAATAAATGTATAGAATAAGGTGGTAATGGAATATTTAACTTCATACAGTAATAATTAGGACGAAAATTTATAGACTTTTCACTTATTTTTAATCTAGATTAACCCAATTTACCCTTTAGTGAGATGATAAATTTTACCACAATTACTATTCATATTTACCAAAAATAAAAGGGGCATATTTTATAAATTAAAAACTCTTGACAATAAATATGTAATTAATTTTATCTAACTATGTACTTATAGAAGTAAGAAAGTAATTTAAAATTAATTACCCAATATGCAGTAAAAGTTATTTTTAGAAAAAAGAGTTTTTAATCATAAAATAGGATTTACTCTTATCCCATTCCTAGAAAATTATTTTTTGAATGTTTAAAATATTTTATTATATTAATAAAATATAAATTTAATTGAAATCATTCTACAAAAGTGATTAATTTAATTTACTAATAAAAAAAAATTTTCAGGCATAAAAACATTTTTTTAGAAAAAAACCTCAATTTATTTTACAATATGTTTTTTATTTCCAATAATTTAAAAATTAATGAATTAATTTTATAAATTTGTAGATCGTATATTTCTAATAATTTTTTTATTACTATTCATACCTTCCAATCCAATGTATGGGAGATAATTGACACAAAATATTTTAATAACATCGCTTGATTCATCTAAACTCGCTATTGCGTGTAATGAAAGAAATTAAAGAAATAAAATCATTTAAATAGAAATGATTTATAAAAATATTGAGGTTTGATAGATTTACTGAATTTAACATTTTCTTAGGAGTAAAAAATTCTAACTAGTTACTCACTCTAGGAAACATAAGGTTTCAGATTGAGCTCTTCCCAATTCATAACGAGATAGGGGTTCAAATTATAATTCTTTAACCAAGAGACACATAATATGATACGATCTTAATTAAAATAATGAGAAATCACCGAAGGATATTCAAACTTCCCAATACTTTCAATGATATCAAAGTGTCCCAAACACCAAAGAAAAACACTCTCTTTCTTCCCGAGATGATAGTGACCTAATTGAGGCGAGACCTTTAAGAATACTATAAAACTAACTAAAAAAAGAATTGGATGGTGTAAACTATATCAATAATAATTAATCCGAACTTGATTCTTCATCATTCAATGAAAGGTAGTTTGAATAATTATAGAAATATCTTAAACTACACTCAACCCCACCAAGGAGGCCTCACGAACTATAGTATAACAAATGGTGGATTGGAATAACCTTCTATAAAATTAATATAAGGTATTTATTTTGATATAATATTGGAAAATATTTTTATAAGTGTAACGCCCTAAACCTAGTTACCCAGATTCGGTGCATTATTACATAACATTGGCATGATCCCAAGGGATCAAATCCTGAAAGACCGATCTATTTAGTATCCCTGGAAGTACTAGATACATAAAAACGTTTTACCTTAAATTATGAAATGAAAAACAATAAAATTATGTCAACTTTTAACACACTCATATCCCTTAGATTATCCTTCTAATTCAGTCATAATACACTTATTTGCATCCAGGGAAATATAAAACATAGAAAAGTGTGAGCTCATATGCTCAGTAAGGATAACAATATAGTGGAAACTTTCATAAAAAAACACAAACATTTAAGGCAATGTATAAGAATAAAACACAAGCATTTTATAATTAAACTTTAGTATAATATGGAAAATATAAATCAAATAATTCTATTTACTTATTCACATGGATATTCTACTAGTCGAATAATCACATGTAATATCAATATCTAATTTCATAAAGATGAAATGCATAATTCCAGGTATCATAACCACATAGTGAAGGCCTCATGTCAAGACTACAAATATGTTTTTATCAAGGCCTTGTTCCAAGAAACTAGCTTGTTTCATGAGACCTACTGATGAATCAAGGGGCTATAGCGGGCCTTGCCCGTCACTTATTAAGTCCAATAAATTCCTCATATGAAAAGTTTGAATCATAATATAAATATTAATATTAAAAATAGTATACAAAATGTCAATACATTAACCATAAACCATGAATGGTATAGAAAAACACATCCATAGTCAAACATATTACAAAACCTTAAATACAATATGGAATATTGTATTATAATAAATCAACTTTAAACAAACGTAAAATCGAACGAAGTATGTTAACATAGATGAAATCAATCAAAAAAACTATTTGATTAAAATATCTGTTTATATTTTGAAATCATTTAAAATTAAAGAAAATATTTATTTTTAAAATATTATTATAAGCTTGTAAGGGATGTTTCGAAGGTGTTATAATGCTGGAAAATATCCTAACCCACTGTATAAGTTAAAAAAACATTCTTTCCTTAATTTGTTGAACATGTTATAAAGTACCTTGTTTTGAAAATGATGGAAAGATTCATTTCAAAAAAAAAAAGTAAAAAAGGATAAAAATTAATGTAACTTATATTATAGGAAATAGTAAAAATGTTTTGAAATACATTTTAAAGAAACACAGATGTGGATGATAAATAAGTCCTAGTAGATACTTTAGTAAAAACAACCTCAGATAATAAAGAGATTGTAAAATTAACCCTAAAATTTTCATTTTTATTAGTTGAGGCTATGTTAAAATCTTTTATAATGGTGAAATCATTATTATTAAATTATAAAAGAACCATATACATAAATATGACTTCATATATGATCTTCTAATATAGATTTGTTAAATATATTTCAGTAGTATCATTGTTTTGGCTGTTAACTAATTTGTTTTCCTTTATATGTTTTGTTACATAAGTCATGTTTGTTATGGATATGATGTATTTTATTAATATCCAGAATGATATTAAGTTATTAAACATTATATTTAATCATAAAATAAAAATTATTCTTGAATGGTTATGATGGGAAATGATATCTCATCGCGTCGTGAAGATGGTAAGCCGTACGTACGCATGAGCGATAATATCATTCTATTAGTGGTGAAATTGTATGTAATTGGATGGTATATTATATATAAAGAATCATTAACACGTTATATTTATTATTTAAATAAGTTATACTCATAATTATACCCATCTAAATATTGAAGTTTTGAATAAAAAACTACACCACGACGTGGAGACAGTAAGCTTTACGTACGCACGTGTGGTGACTTTGTCATTCATAGGATGAATAGAATATTGAATATGGTTGCACCATATTTATAATAATATCTTAGTATGTATAAGGTACTGGATTTATTATTTTAGTATGGAAAAAATGAAGAAAGAAGAAGTGGAAGAAGAAAAGAACTTTGAAAGAGGTAATGAAGTAATTACCTCTTCTACAGGTTCTTCCCTTTTATTTGAACCAAAGTTATCCTTAGGTTGAATTTATAATCAAATTAATTACTATATGTTTAAGTGAAGTTATTTGAGAGGATATTTGAGTAGGGTTTGGCTGACCCAAAAGGTTTTGGATGTGTGAAATTAAGAGAAGGGGAAGTACCCTTTTATAAGAGAGGTGAGGGTCACTTTAGGAAAAGATTGAAATATAATTTTATTATAAAATAAGTTCTAGTATATAATTCCTTAAAATAGATTTATTTAAATTATTAGGTGGGTATGGGTAGAAAACCACTCAACTTGTAGGTTTTAGACAAGTTCAGGTCACCATATTAACCTTATCATTTAGATTTAACTCTTCGGTAAATAGTTTAACTTTTACCATGTATTCTTGTATTATTATAATTCATTGTTAATAAACTTAAAATAAAATACCAAGAGAACCAATAGTGGTTAATTAGGGAAATATATATAATTATATATGTTCTTTTTCCAAACATTATATTTTTAGGACTATTATATAATTTAATAAAATAGTATTTGTTTTTAAAACCCATTTTTGTCAATTTTGACACTATTTTGTATTTGGTTTTTGTAAAAGTCATAAAAACTTGATCACTTCAAAAAAATTATATTTAATAAACACTATAATTTCATATTTACCTATAAATTTTTTTTATGGCATTAAAACATTCTAATTTTATTTATTTTAATATTTATAATATCATTTATTTGATTCCTTCATTAATAAGGAAAATACCACATCATTATTGTGGAAAAATTAAATATATTTATTTTACGTCTAAAAATTATAAATAAAATACCAAGATGTAGGAAATATATTTATATTTCTAATTAATATTTATAGTCTAAAAAATAACATATATAAACACTTATAAAAACTATTTTACTAAAAGATATATTTTTTATGTTACATTTTCCTTAACTTTAAATTAATTTTTATAAAGTGCCATTTTTACTTAAAAGTGGCTCCATGGGTTCCACAAATCGACCCAAGGATTCCCATGGTCGGACATGTATCAGAAAATAGGGTTATGACACGTGTTAGGGTAAATTGTATTATTATAATATTATTTTTTACCCTTATTTACCGGATTTACCCTTTAACCATGGTAAATAAAATATTCACTAACGTTACTATTCATAATGTCTAAAAATAAAAGTTACCTATTTAAACAATTTAGAACATATGATTTGAAATATGCAATCCATTTTTATTAATTAAAAATACATAAGTTTTAGAAGTTAATTTAAAATTAATTCCGATTGTCAAAACCAAAAAGCCGAATGTTAAGAAGTAAAAACTATCAAAAGATCGACATGTGTTTATGTATAATTTAAATGTGAAATTACATCAAATGAACTAAATTATATGAAATGATAAAAATATAATCTAATGATACTTTAAAACTATTCAAATGTATAATTTAATACTATAAATTATTTCGATTAAAAATGTTGTTTTTAATTAAAATTTAGTATTTTTCACTATTCATAAAAATATGAAAGTTATCATGAAAATAAAAAAAATTAACCTAAGATAATTTTGATATTCCGAATCCAAAAATGAAGTCGAATTTTTAAAATAAAATTTATAAAATTTTAAAAAGTGGGTATTATTATTCATAACTACTTTTAAAACGGCTAGTTTGATAGGTCGCAGTGCGCTTGAACTCAGTGTTGCGTTCATCACACGCTATTGTCTTATTCAAAGAGAAATGTACCATGGAATATTGGGGTTTTACAATAAATGAACTCCGTTAGTATTAGATATATAAACCACGAATCAATAAATTTCTAGATGCACACATGGGGAATATCATCCAAAACAAAACTTTTATGTTATGTATGGACATATTATTATGGATGGTATGAAATGATCAATAAAAAATGAGATCCTATTGCCTCTTGAATTACCTTGTAAATATTAGAGGTAAACTTGGTCACCTATCCAAAATTATTGGTGAAGGAATCCTTTGTAACCCCATAATCACATGCACATACAACCTCTAAATATTTTCCACATTAATTGTGTCTTTAATCCAGATGAAATGATTTGATTTGTCCAATAGGTTGATCAACACCCAAATGGTATTTATTACATGTAGAGTCTAAGGTAATTCGATGAAAACATCTATCACTAACACATCATATTTACATGTTGGGATAAGTAAAGACTGGAGAAAAAAAGAGGGCTTCTGATTTTCTACTTTAATATGTTGGATGGTATTGTAGTGAAATAAAATAATCAGCTTGGTCACATTTTATAAATAGATACAAATAATGGTGTGTCAAATAATAATACATCTTGGTGGTGCCAAGGCAGATTCCCCCAAGGATCGATAACAATCATCCATCAGTACTTTCCTTATAATTAAAGGTATTCTATACCAAACATAAAAAAAAATAATTCCCTACTATTATAGAGACCACTCATTAATGAATTCCATGCCGCAGAAAGCTTCTTTAATACCATGAAACTTATCATATCTATGTTTCTCTGGAAAAAATAGTTTGATAATAATGGGGTCAGTTGGACACTCATAAGGTAATTAATAAAGTTCTCTTCCCTGACTTATAAATGCTTCTGAGTGATGATATCCATAAGGTATCATTCATAGTTTGATTCATTTAGAGCCTAAAAACCCAAATTACTATTAAGGAAAATCAATGACAATGATCCCCTTTCCCCGGGTAAAAGAAAAGAAAAAATTGTATTTCTAGAGGTATTCCACCCACCACCTTTGCTTGAGGTTCAAATTATTCAATTAAAATATGTAACTAAAACTATTATAATTAAAAGTCCATGAATCTATATTTATTATTATAACATTACTCCATTTTAATGGAATGCATAATAGTAGGAATCTATAAATAATGGATTGGGTAATTTCTCTCATGCAATCAATTTTTTATAGCTATAAAATGCCACATGATTTCCTTAATTAAGCATGTATCATATACCAAAGTTTGAGGCATCACATTAAACCACATATCCATAACCATATTTTGGAAGGATAAGAATTAATGTTGAGGTTATCTATCACTCGATCCCATAAAATTATTCATGAAATTCAAGGCTCCATAATAATTTCACTATTTTCCTGGTGAGAGTAGTTAGGGTTGATGCCTTGTTTTAGAATTCAATTATGAATCACTATTAGTAACTTGTGTGGCCTAAGAATCTTATGATATTAATGAAAATTGATATTTACTACCAGTAGAAAACAACACCCACTTTTTAAAGATCAATCAAAATTCCCTATTCTAAAATCATAGGCCCTTAAAATTTCACCTCTTAAACACCTAAGGTTCACTTAAATAGATTGGAATAGTGATGTTGATCCCACATTATTTTAAGAATGATTTATAGTCAATTCCCATGAACCTCCTCAGACTTTTAATAGGCAAGATGATCATATATGAATAACCAAACAAAAGTGTGAAGGTACCAATGAAATATCTATTCCATGAGTACTATGAAATTTTTTTGGAGGTAGATAGTGAAAAATACATCACATGATATTCAAAGTGTCTATACTTACTCTTAAAGGAAATAATAGAAACATACAACCTTTTCACTTGGAGATAATGAAATTCAGAATAGAGTTTGACTTTAGAGAACCATAATTACCCTTCATCGCAGAAAAAATAAGTTCATTATAGTGAAAGGGTGTAACACCCAAATATTTCATAGTATGTTATCTTTCCAAAGAAATTCAACAACTTGCGCAAGACGCATCACCGAGTTCGAGCGCACCACGACTTACAAAACTAGCTGTTCAAAAAGCAATTATGAATAGTATTAACTATATTTTGAATTTTATATACTTTATATAATTTTATAATCCATATAATATGTCTCTTATACATAATATAACAAAAAATTCATTTTGTTTAGATAAAAGAAGTATTTTGCAAAAAATTCAATTTTACCGCCTTTTAATGGTGAACCTTTATTAAAAAGGAATATTTGAAAATTTTATGTATTGAATTTAATGAAATTAAATTATTATTTATAATCGGGACATAAAAATTTAGTTTGTATAAATTTTTGGTACTTTTCTGATAACTTTCATATTTTGATGAATAGTGAAAAATACTAAATTTTAATTGAAAACAACTTTTTTAATCATAATAATTAATAGTGTGAAATTATAAATTTGAGTAGTTTTAAAGTATAATTAGATTATATTTTTATCATTTAATATAATTTAGGTCATTTTATGTAATTTCACATTTAAATGGGACATAAACAAGTGTCAATATTTTGATAGTTATTATTTCTTAAAAACGCGCTTTTTGTTTTGATGACGGGAATTAATTTTAAATTAATTTCCGCCACTTCTGTGTTTTGAATTTAGAAAAGTGGATTCCATATTTGGAATCAAGAGGTCCAAATTGTGTAAATAGGTAACTTTATTTTTAGACATTATGAATATTTACTTCAGTATATTTTATTTACCATGGTTAAAGGTTAAATATAGGAAATATGGGTAAGAAAATATTATTATAATAATATTAATTTATCCTAACATCTTTCCTATTCCTATTGGTTGATATATTTATGACCATGGGCATCCTTGGGTCAATTTTGGGACCACATGAAACCACTTGAGAGTGATAATGGCACTTTATATTAATTAATTTAAAGTAAAGACAAAAATAAAATAAACATATATATTTTAGTAAAACAATTTTTACAAGAAGTTATATAAGTTATATTTTTAAATATAAATATTACTTTGAAATCTAAAATTCCTTCCTACATCATGGTATTTTTTTTATAATTTTTAGACCTCAAATAAATAAAATTATTTATGACACATTAATGATGCAGTGTTTACCTCATTAATGAATGATTTTAATAAATGAGATTATAAAAATTAAAACAATATCCAAAACCAGTCCAATTATTATTGGATGATTTTATTTTGAACATGAGTCACTTTATCTTCTAGTTTAATTAGTTTTGGATATTTAGAAACCGAAAATCATTATATAATAAAATAATATTTTCAAACTTTCCTAAAGAGTCCCTCCTCCCCCTTACAAAAAGCCCTCACCTCTAACACATTTCTCACACCTCTCAAGCCCCTTGGATCATCCTACCACTGCCCAATTAATCTCCCTACATCCCTCTCTTCCTCCTAGAAGCCTTACCTTAGGTAGAAGTCACTTCAAGGAAGCATTTTGGTTCAATCCAATGGGGGTTACTCGATTTAAAGGTAACATATCTTCTTTAGTTATTTTTTTTATTTTACTTCTCCAACCACCTAAAATCTCTTTATTCATTTTTTTATAACAAAACCAGTATCCTAAATATAATATGTTATTTTTATGAGAATTATTTGAACCACACTTACACACACCTCCATCTAATGGGTGTAGAACATAATGTTTCTGTGGATGAAAAACTACTGCCTCACGAAACAATGATTGTTCAATCTTTTACTAACACATATTATGGTGTCCATTATTATGGAACTGTAATTATATATGATATTTATGATATTTATTTTATATATATGATTCTGTAATTCTATTTTATATAATACCATTATTCTTTTCATGTTCTATATATACGATAATTTCATTTGAAGAAGTGCAGACTACCATCCCCTCAAATGGATATGAATCATTCATACCATACATATAAAATATAAAGAATGGGGTTAATGAACTTATGTAAAAAATATAAATTATTATATTATAATGGAATAATAATATAAATCTGTATCATTTTTTTCTTTCTATTTAAAATAAAAAAATGGAAGTAGCATTCGTGCGTACGTATGGATTACCGTCTCTATGAACGTGATGAGATTTGTTCCCCATAGTAACCATTCAAGAATAATTTACATTTGATTATTAAAAAAAATATTTAAGAACATAATATTTTTTTGGATATTAATCAAATACATCCTATCCATAACAAACATGACTTATGTAACAAAACATATAAAGGAAAACGAATTAGTTAAAACCCGAAACAATGATACTACTAAAATATTGTTAATAAAACAATATTAGAATATCATATATGATATCATATTTATATATGTATTTCTTTTATAATGTAATAAAAATGAATTAACTACTATAAAAGAAGTTAAAGTACCCGCAACCAAGGAAAAGTTCAAGGTAAGGGTTAATTTATCAATCTCATTATTATCCGAGATTGTTTTTGTGTAAGTATTTTCTAAAATAGATTTATTATCCATGTACATGTTTCATAAAAGTATTTTTCAAATTGATTCTTCTAATGTAATATTTAACTAAGACATCATTTTAAATGTTTTAAATATTTATTCTTATAAATCATTCTCATTAATTTCCATGTATTCAAAATGATTTTAAGGATTTATTTATATGGATATGAATGTTTAAAAATGTTAATTATTTTAAAAAGATTCAAAGTGGTATGGGAAAATTTGATTCAAAAATATCTTTTAAATTTCATACTTTATAAATTGTGTGAATTTTAAATGATTTCATGAAAAAATGTGTTTTTCACTCAAAGAGTTTTACTAATGATTTTCAACTATATCATCATCCTTTACTAGATATTATTCTTGATTGAGGTTGATTTATTATAATACAATATTCCATATTGCATTGAATGAGTTGTGATATGTTTTAATGTATAATTTTTTGAGGCCTTTCCCAATTTGATATATGGTTTTGGCTAAGGCCTTAATCATTTTTAGACGTCTTGGCTGTGGCCTTGACAGAATGTTTCAGAATGTCTCACATTATACATTCCCTTATTATAAAAATATTATTGATGGTTCATGTGGTTATTTGAATAGTAGAATATCCATGAATATGTCTTATTATGGAATTATTTACTCAGATCATATTCTTTCCATAAAGTTTTCATGTTTATTATTTTTAAAATAATGTGTTTTCAATTATTCACAATGGAATTCCCAATGGATTATCTATGTTGTATTTTATATTAGAAAGTGTAATGTAACATTCATGTATGTAATCAATTTCCCAAGACTCGTAAATTAACCTAACATGTGCCCTATTGCTATTTTTTGATACATGTCCGACCATGGGAATCCTAAGGTCTATTTTGGGACCACATGGAGGAACTTGAGAGTGATAATGACACTTTATATTGATTAATTTAAATTAAAGACAAAAATGAAATAAACATATATCTTTTAGTAAAATGTTTTTTACAAGGGGTTATATAAGTTATCTTTTCGACTATAAATACCCATTTTAAATATAAAATGATTTACTACATCATGATAATTTTTTTTATAATTTTTAGACATCAAATAAATAAAATTATTGATGACACAATAATGATGTAGTGTTTACCTGATTAATGAATGAGTTAAATAAACGAGATTATAAAAATTAAAAAAATATCCAAAACCTATACAATTCTTATTGGATGATTTTATTTCGAACATGAGTCATATTTTAGTATACATGAATGTGTTTGGGACCTTTAGAAACCGAAAAGCATTATATAATAAAATAATACCTTCAAACTTTCTTAAAGAGTCCCTCTTCCCCTTATAAAAAGCCCTCACCTATAACCCATTTCTCACACCTCTCAATCTCCATGGCTCATCAAAAATCTGACCAATTAAGCTACATACATTTATATCTTCCTCCTAAAATCCTTTACATAGGAATAAGGCACTTCAAGGAAGCCTTTTGGTTTAAACCAAAGGGAGTTACCCGATTTATAGGTAACATCTCTTGTTAAGTTATTTTCTTTTATTTTACTTCTCCATCCCCCTAAACTCTCTTTATTTAATTATTTTATAACGATAAAAGTATACTTAATATACTAGGATGTTTTTAGGAGAATTAATTGAACATCACTTACATACACGTCCATCTAATGGGTATAGAACATAATGTTTCCGTGGACGGTGAACTACTGCCTCACGAAACGACAATTGTTCAATATTCGACTACTAACTCTTATGGTGGCCATCATGATGGAACTATAATTATATATGATATATATGATATTTATTTTATCTATAATATTCTGTAATTCTCTTTTATAGTATACCTTTATTCTTTTTATGTTTTATATATACGATAATTTCATTTGAGGAGGTGCGGACTACCACCCCCTCAAAGTGATATGACTTGTTCATACCATTCATGAAATGTATAAAGGATAGTGTTAATGAAATTATATAATATATATAAAATATTATATTATAATGGAACAATAATATACCTATGTATGATTTGGTTTTCTTTCCTTTTAAAATAAAAAAATGGAAGTAGCGTCCGTGCGTACGTACAGATTACCATCTCCACGAATGCGATGAGATTCATTCCCCATCATTACCATTCAAGAATAATTTTCCTTTGATTATTAAAAATAATATTTAAGAAAATGATATAATTCTGTATTTGAATCAAATACACCCTATCCATAAAAAACATGACTTACGTAACAAAACATATAAAGGAAAACAAATCAGTTAACACCCGAAATAAGGATACTACTAAAATATTATTAATAAAGAAATATTAGAAGATCATATATGATATCATAATTTTGTATGTAGTTATTTTATAAATTAATAACAATGATTTAACTTTTATACAGGAGGTTAACGTACCCTCGACTAAGTAAAAGTACAAGGTAAGGGTTAAGTCCTTAATCTCATTATTATCCGAGATTGTTTATGTGTAAGTATTTTCTCGGGCATATTTATTATCCATGTCCATGTTTCATAAAATAATTTTTCAAAATTATTATTTTAAGGTAATATTTTAACAAAAAATCATTTTAAATGTTTAAAATTTTTATTCTTATAAATCATTCTCCTTAATGTCCATGTTTTCAAAATGGTTTTAAGGATTTATTTATATAGACATGAATGTTTTAAAATGTTAATTATTTTAAAAAGTTTCAAACTAGTATGGGACACTTTGATTCAAAAATATCTTTTAAATTTCATCCTTTATAAATTGTGTTACTGTTAAATGATTTCATTAAAAAGGGGCATTTCACTCAAAGATTTTTACTGATCATTTTCAACTATATCATCTTCCTTTACTGGATATTATTCTTGATTGAGGTTGATTTATTATAATAAAATATTCCATATTATATTGAATTAGTTATGATATGTTTTATTGTGGATGTGTTATTTTTATACCATTCATGGATTGTGGTAAAAGTATTGACATTTCATATGCTAGTTTTAATATGAATGTTTATGTTATGTTTCAAACTTTTTATATCAGGAATGTATTGGACTTAGTAAGTGACAGGTGGTTCCTGCTATAGCTCATTGATCCATGTATAGGTCTAATGATACAATTAGACATGGAATTGGATGAGGCTTTTCAAAATTTGATATATGATTTTGGCCGAGGCCTTAATCATTTTTAGACCTCTTGGCTGAGGCCTTGAAAAAATGTTTCAGAATGTCCCACATTATACATTCCCTCATTATGAAAATATTATTGTTGGTTAATGTGGTTATTCGACTTGTATAATACCAATGACTATGTTTTATTATGGAATTATTTACCCAGCTCATATTCCTACCATAATGTGTTCTTTTTTATTATTTGTAAAGGCATGTGTTTTCAATTATTCACCATGCCTAATGTTTATGTTAACTTTCGATGTATTGCTTACTCTTACTGAGAATTTGATCTCACCCCTTTCTTATGTTTTATTTTCCAAGGATCCCAAGAAGTGTTTTATGATTGATATGCAAGGCTAATCTAAGGGAACAATGGAATTCTCAAATGATTATCTATGTTGTATTTTATGTTAGAAAGTGTAATGTAACATTCATGTATGTAATCTATTTTCCAAGACTGCTAAACAGATTGGTCCTTCGGGACTTTATTCCATGTAATCATGACAATGTATTAAAATAATGCATTGACTCCAAGCTTCTGTGGTCAGGGCGTTACAAAGGGGTACTATTATTTTGTGATAATCAAATTTTAATTGTGATAATAAATAAAATGATAGAGGGGTCTATCAAGATTCTTAGAAAAAAGAACTAGAATGGCCTATGGAGGTACACTCATACATATAAATCCCTTAAATTCTATGTCTACTAGTTTGATCATTAACTATATTATCTTTGTGGGTGGTATAGAGTAAGAATAAAGTGAGGATGACAGTATCCATGGAACCAATTAAATCAATATTTTTTTCTACTTTGGGGATAGACTCGAGAAGTTTTCAGGGAACACCATAGGAAACTCTCCAACTATTAGAAAAATCTCACTCCTAAATTTTTTTTCCATCATCATTAAAAAACATAGAATTTTTATCACACCCAAAATTTCTAGATTTTATAAGTTGAGTTGTCCCTATGATTGATCATGGGCTCTATTCCATTTGAAATATATGTGTTTTCTCATCACGTTTTGTGAAGGTTACCTTATATGGATAGTAATCATTATATTCTTTGAATTATGAAAAATAATAAATTTATATGATTACATAAAAATGATTCATCTAAAGGATGATAAAATCCTATGCTATCTCTACATCTGATATTTATATAAGGCATCCAGTGTACCAAAAAAAGCGTTTCCCCATTCTATAAGGTTTTTAAAAATTCTATATCATAAGGAATGTGCTCAGATGTGACTTTTAGAAGGTTCATATAATAAGAAGATATAAAGGGGAGAGAGGCATCAATATCAAGTAAAAAATCCTCTATAAATTAAGCTATTATAATAGTACCTCTCACTTTCACATGCATTACCTCAAATTCTACTAGTGATTTATTTTCTACATGTACTTGCTACACTATTGAATGAGATAGATGTATGATTCTAGCCCATGGATTAGTGATAAATTTAATCTACCCATATAAAGATCTAGTTTGACTCCCTCATCAATTATGATGGGGTCCTACTACTATAGAGGAATCAAACTACACTTTGGATCCCCTATGGGTTAAAGAGAATGCACCAATATCTAGGGGGAGGTTGGATACACATAATATCTAATGGTGGTCTAGAAATATACAAGAATGATATAACTTGGGAACCACTAAGAATGAAATTGAATATGTCGTACCTTATGATAGTGGTGATAGACAATGCACCCAGTAGCCATGTTTTCCATCAATAAAGATCTGGGTGGATTTCTATAAGTGATTCCACTACCCTTACCTAATTATTTCCAATTTCTCTTCTTCTCCATGGAATCATCTCCTCCTTCTCTAAGTTAAAATAGAAATCTAAGTAGTCTATAAATACCTAACTAGTTGATATATAACATTAAGGCTCGATCAAAAATCTCAGTTCAGGTCTTGAGATTCAACTAGAATAATTAAGACCAAATATTGGATCATAGGACCATCTCAAAGCACCAAAAATTCTTCTGTTAATTAAAAATGATTTCAAGAGCAATGTAAATTATTTCAGTAAATGGTTCACATACCCCATGAATGACCAATTTCCTTACTATAGGCACAAAAATTACTAACATTTATACAACTACAAGGACTCAAGGTTAAAATATCATTTGAAAAACATTATCAAGTCATTCCATTTTAAATTATTAGGATTCATTTCATGAATAATCGACTTCTACTGATTCTGAATAAGGCCTTCAAAAATGAGTGTATAACACTTTATTTTATTAAAGTCTAGTGGTCCATGTAATTAAAATATCCACTCGGTATTTTCAAACCAATTCCCAACGTCTTGAGGATCGTTACTTCCCCCAAATGTGGAAAGCTTATGCTTGATAAATTCCTAATCGAAATCCTTCTTAAGATATGAATCAACTTCCTTAACTGTGTTATGGTCTAATCCTTCCTCATAGTCCATAAATTGAACATTCCAAACCACTATCTCAATTAATCTCTAATTAACTAGTTGATTATATCATGAGATTTTATCTATAGTCTCTTCTAGTAGGTTTACATGGACTCTTCAAGGAGGCATGGAACTACACAAGAAAAATAAAAGATGAAAACTATAAAAATACCTAACCGAAATGAATTAAAATACTAACATTTATAGTTCATTTTTTATAAATAACAATACTAAGAGAATAATAATTATACCTTTCCATGATAATAGAACCATATTCATGGTCTATATACAATGCACCATGCCCAACAAAAAGTAAAATCCAAGTAAAAAATTACCATTTTTAGAGGTCATGACATCCCACAGAGACTCAAGGGTCACCAAAATCAGTGTCAGTGAAATAATCCCTCACAACATACCTATTATCTCTTAAAAACCATATCTCTTATCTATCAAACATACCAAATATCATAATAAATCCAAAATGATCCCTGAAACTTTTTTCATGAACCAACCGGTGGCTTCTACTAAACTGGGAATAAGACCCAGTCTAAGACATGGTCAGAATAGTGTTATCGATGGACACATGCCAAAAACTAGGAATTCTGAATCAAAACATACCATGGGAATAATTTTAATAATAAATTCATCACCAAAATATCATGGATACAACAATGTAAATATAAAAATCCATATGCAAGTAAAACACACAAATATGGTATACAAGATCATTGAAAATGAATATATAAAATGATTAATGGGTAGCCAAAAGACTATACAGAGAAATGTATTGTACTAAAACCAAGGTAAAAATAAAAAAAATGAAAATACCCAACTTCACATGACATGATGATCAACCTCTCATCATGTCAACACCACCACCCAAGCTCTACCAACATGAGTACCCACCACCTATGATTGACACCTTCCTTTTACTTATTTCTAACAAAACAAAGTCTACAACACCCATTAGGAATTTTTAGGTTGTATGTGCATCTATACTAGATGGATCCAACCATATGTTTCATTAATAACCATCGATTGAAAAAAATGAACTCGTATGATGTAAAAAAATTAAATAAAAACATTTTTTTAACATTTAATTTAAATTGGTGAAGAATTTCTTGTAAGAAAAATAATGAACCATGGGAAAACCTTAGGGAAACTATGGTTTTGGCCTCATCTTAGGATCTTCTTACTCTTGGTGATCAATCCAACACACTCCTTAAGTGTTCAACTACTAGGGATATCATCATCATGTTCTTTATAGCATGGTTACACCTAACCATAACATTACAAAATATTTATTAATGTTCATTTGGTGTTATAACATAGTCCAAAGAATAGGGAGGGAAACCTTGTTGAGTGGTATATTTCATAGCCTTCTAACTATGGAACACAAGGTTCCCATGTGTGATTCCCTTTATATTCAATTGAAAATCTATTTTCAATTCATCCCAAAAAAATAAAAGATTACATATTCAATCTAATACCACTTCAATACAAAAAGGATAATTTTATATTCAATCAAACACACACAAGAAGGTCTCAATATATCCCATTATACAGAAAAAAATAAATACATTCTTTAAAAATTTAAACAAGAAAATATTTATATTCTATAAATTGTTTATCATGAAACCACCTACACGTGTCATGTTAAATAACTTTCAAATGGTGAAAATACAAATTATACTAGGTGAAATGACTTTATAGATGTAAGAGGTGGTATAAAACAATAAAAACCCCATAATTAAATTCAAATGGAGTATTAGTTAAGCTTCCATAGTAATAGGGGATGAGAGAAAACTAATGAGAAAGGGTAACACGACCTAATGGAAGGAGAATGAACCAGTTACATGAGGTTCTCCTAAAATAACTTGGCGAAATAAAAAAAATCAACACCTAGGAGGAATAATGGAGTGATTCATGAAATAGTTAGAGGAACCTATGTAATTTTAGGGGAATAATGGGGAAAGGAGGCATTAAATTTGGTGGGAGAAATATATGAAAAAAATATTTTTAAAATTCTAGAGAGATCACACATTTTGGTTGCAAGATTTTCTTAATCATGCACCAATAATGTAGACCCCAGCTATATAACTTGATAAAATAAATATTTAGAACACATGATAAAGTAAAATTTATCAAACCCATATAGTTTTCACTATAAAAATTTAAATTTTGGATTCATTATTGTCACACAGTTACTCATAGAAACACAGATTTGATGAGACTACCCCATATTTATAATTTTTTAAAAGTTTGAAGATAAAAAACAAAAAAAAAAGAATAAAAATAAAATCAAATAATAGAGGATTTAAATATAAAAATGATGTTGTGGGTGTGATTTTCAAATATTTAACTACTAATGAAATAAATACCTTTAGTAAGCTAGTTAATTCACATGTTTCATTGAAAATTAATGAATCAATATCTATATACTTTATCAATTCCATTTTTTTAAGTTAGTGAGTTTTGTTGACTAGTCATAGGGCATCATTAATTCCTATAGGTGTAATAAAAATTAGTAAATTTAAAAACCTAATCAATCCTATCGAATAAATATATTACAAGAAAGATTTTGGTCGAACCCATGATATAGTTTAAGTCAATTTGGAAAAAATTAATGTGATTGACATGTGTTTGAGAATGAAATAAGAAGTTTGAAATCAGTTAAGAGATAACACGCCACACTTCACAATTCCAGGTTTATCTATTAGTGAAGTGAAGTGATAATTTGTTTTCAAAATTATTATCAGACTCAAAAATAGGTAATCCATTAGTCTTGGAAATTCCTTTTAATATGAAAATTATTCCTTTTATATAGTTAATTATCCAATTTCATTAGATAGTTCACTGTTTGAATACCTTATTTAAAAAAAATATTTAACATCTCTATTTTCAACTTATACTAATTTGGAATATATGTAATAATATTCTTAGATCTAGGGGCTAAGATTACATGAGATACCAAGGCCTAGTGAGATCGATATTGGTTTTATAAAAATATTAAATATATTAATATCATACATGTATAGTTTTCTAAAATATTATAAATAATTTTGATCAAGTTATCAGATTGAAATTTGAGACCACCATTGAGTCTGGAACATGGGTTTTACCCTTGGCATGCCATAAATTTGTTCAGAATTAGGTGTTGTGTTTGGGAGTTATTGTGGGAGAAATAATTAAATAAATTGAGAAATTTATTTAATTATTAAGATTTAAAATCCTAACGTATATATATATATATATATATTATAAATACTCTATTGTGGAAAATTCTCAAGGGTAGTTGCATAACCCTGAGAAATTGAGAGGAGATCGTGAATGAGTATTGGTGGATGTTGGGATCTTGTATCGATGATCGATATAACGCAATGGTTTGCAACAAAAATGGTGTTAAAAAATCTTACTAATGATAATGATGCATATTTTTTCATCATCATAGATTTATCCAACATGATGTAGGGTTTATTTAAATGATTATTTCTCTATTTTATTATCCCATTAATAATGTGAATAAATTCTTCCAATAGTTTGATTCGTGGGTTAATAATTATTGTCGGCTCTAGATTATTTATTCTTGGGATTTTGTGGATTTTATTTATTGGTTGTTATTAGTAGTCCTCCATCATTTTAATTTCAACGAATCATGTTCAACTTAAATACAATGAAGTTCATTTGTCAATTTTGGTTTTTGAATTTATCCCCTATTTCTTTATACATTCATAATCAATAGTTTTATTAGATGGATTCTTGATGAATAATTGGTATTTGATTATTTCATTAACATTATTTAATAAAACTGATTGATACTACATGGATGGTTTGGGATCGAGGGTGAGATAGAGGTGTGATGATGATGGTGGGTGATTGGAGGTGGATCCAGATAAGATAATTGATTCCTATTTTTCCTTGTTTGACTTGCGATGATGATGTAATATAATAGTGGTAATTTCCAATTAGATTCGATAGCTGGATTCTATTGAATGGTGATGGAAAATATGGTCAACCCCAAATCCTCATTTTCAGTGTGTGATTTGCAGTATCAGTGGTAGAATTAGAGGATTCATGAAGAACCATGAAATTTTAAAAAAATATCACATTACATGTCATGTACCCTCATGAAAACATGTCATGTGAATTCCCTCTATGCAGTGATAGGGTTTCCCATAAAATTTCATATCACATGTCCTATAACACATGTAACATTTCTTGTGACCTTGTGCTGTATTCTTGACATGTATACTTGATGATACATGAGAATAGACACGACCAGACACATGGGTTCAAGTAGAGTACACATGCACAAACCAGTAATTAGATATGGCACAATATATGGGCACAAACACAGTACATAAGCATGGCATCAAGAACATAGGACTGACCAGTTGTACACTATCATGGCATGGAGACACTTTGAGTAATGTCCCAACCTCTACAAACTGTGTACCCCATATGGACATGCTGTATATATGGATGTTTTCATTCTGTGTGAGATGGTGAGATACGAGCATACCCTCAGGTAGGCGAGACACGTTGTATACCCCAAGTACATGCTGTATACTTTTCATAGGGAAGTGTGAGTCCCTCCACCTCATTAGTATTTACTGGGTTAATTTTAGTGTGATTACTTGTTCTGTCCCTATGAGGGTATAATTTGACTTTTTGGATACAATATAGGATTTTGATCCCCTCTATGTGTTCTTTTTTATATATAGTTTATGATATCCATCTTTGATTCCTAGGTTAGGATCCTCTATCACATGTTTCTAGGTGATGTTTGTGGTATCAACATGACCACACTAAATAGGGTGTCAATACCCTATCTACAAGTATGATTTAGTAGAGTTTGTGGCATCCCCTAGTAGACCTTTGTGTGATCCATGATCTGGAAAACATTATATTCAGAGATCCAACAAGTACTTCTTAGTGATTCCATATGGGCATGACCACTAAGATGATTGTAATTAGTGACAACATGGATCATGGAGTAAGACATCCTAGAGGAGTTTACCATGAATAATCAAGAAGAATCCCGAGTTTGGTAGTATTTGATTAAGAACTCTTGGGACTAGTTATCTATTTTGAGTATATCCCAGTTTTCTCAATTTAGCATTATGTATCATATCTTGATTGACATACCTATGTATTGATGATATGTATAATCATGTTTCTTTATGTGTGGTTATATCATGGTGTTCTATATGGTATTGATATACTCACCCCTGCATGGTCTATTTTCACACATGTTGGGTCTTATGTAGATGGTAGACCTTTTCACAGAGTCCTTGGAGGATTGGGAGTAGGATGATAATAGTATTGGGATAGAAAAAATGAGGTTCTTATTAGTTATTTATTTGATCATTGTCCCCTCCTTATAATAAGGTTCTACTCTATTTTCAGTTTTGGCTGGGCTTGTATTTAAACCTTTTATATATTTCTGTACATTTGACATACTCTAGTTGTGGGATTCTAGATATATAAAAGCATTGGTATCAGCTTCACTTTCATCATTTTAGGGGCTTGGAGATGTTTGAATGTGTGTAGGTACTTAGGATATTCCACCCATGTGTGGGATATGTATACTCGATGTTGGTTTCTAACCCCTAGCTTATTGTAGTTGGGCATGGGTTTGTCACACTCAGCTTATAGCTGGCCAGAAGAGCCCCTATGGGTTAGTTCATGATAGACTGGTTTCAAAGAATGGTTATACATTAAGACTACAGTTTTTATATTTTCATGTTGTGAGATTGGTTTTGGATTTATGAAACCAGTGTTAAGTGTTTCGAGTGTGTCTTTTAGGCCAAGGAATCCAAGTTTTCTGTGGTGGATAACATATCCATTCAACAAGACTCTGATAACCTTATTGTTGACTCAGTACATGTAGACACTAATTATAAGAAAAATATTGGTACATTCCTCATATAATAATGGGTTGTGGTTTGCATGTCATTCTTGAGTAATCTCCCCATATATACTCATTGATCATGGTACAACTTGTTTATTTCAGGATTCCTCCTTAAAGAAATCCAGTCAGGATTACACTGTGTGATCACGAGGGAGACATTCTAAGTGAAGGGGTTTTAGTACAAGGGCTTATAAACTAGATAATTCTGACAAGTGTTTTTCTAGTTATTCCATCAATCATTGAGAAGTCACTACTACAAAAACGGGCAAGGGAAGCACCACCTTATATCAGCTCTAAGAAAAAACAGCTCATAAAGAAACCCTGTATCAACACTAAAAAAGCGCTGATAAAGAAACCCTGTATCAGCGCTAAAATTTTAGCAATAATACAGGGTAACCGTTATCAGTGTTAAACAAGAGCTGATAAAGAGACCCTTTATCCGGGCTAGAAAAGCACTGATAAAGAAGTCTGTTATCAGTGCTAAAATGTTAGCACTGATACAAGAAGGATTTATCATCACTTTTGTAGCGCTGATAAAGTTAGTCTTTATCAGCGCTTTTTTAGTGCTGATAAAACTGTAGTCCCATATTTTATAAAGTTGGTCGCATAGTGCCCTCATTTTATCGCGACCTAAAGCTCTCACGGTAATGTAATCCTACATCTCCCCTTCACTTCCCCCAAGCTTCGCATTTCCAAACCTCCACTGCCCTCGAGCTTTGCATTTCCGGACCTCCGCCGCCCCTGATCTTCGTGTGCCGGACCGCCACCGCCCTTGATCTTCACGTTGCTGGACCTCAACCACCCTCAATCTTCGCATTGCCGGACCAGGTCTGCATTGTTTTTTTCGTCCCCTATTACACATACTCTTCTAGAATTATGAGTACATATGTTTAAGGATTATTACATCATGAAGTTGAGTTTGTGAAATGTTTGAGTGAAGGTTTAACAACCTTGGTTTTCTACCACCACAAATCAGAACACACCTAGATGGAGTGCATCTGTGAGTGAGAGAAAAACATGTTTTTAATGATGGAAGTGTTGAGGTAGTTCAATGAGTGAGATGAGACAATAATATATAATTTTTCATTCTCTTAATATTCCATGATATTAAATGGGAATGAATCCTTATTTATTACTTCAACATGGTGTGGTAGGTGATCTGTACCAGAAAGAGGGAACCCTCTCAGTTGAAGGATAAATTCATTTCAATGTTATATATCATACAATAGGGACATGAAGCATGTTTTTTAACTTCATGAAATGAGAAAATTGGACACACATTTTAATATCTTGTGATTATGATTATGATAATGTATTTTAAGGTTGAATATATTTTACCAAAATGTCACATGGTTTCATATTATGAAACTAGAACATATAGTGAGGGTGAGGTGAATTTTCCATCCATATAGTCCCTACACCATGTGAAATATGGTTATAGGATGAAAATGGTTTATGTTCATGATTCATGGACCAAATGGGGTTTGTCCCAGAATTTTTGGCATGTAATGCATGAATAACGACCTGATGTGAGAGGGGGATTGTGGCGACTCAACACCACACGAAACAATATATAACTAGGATGTTGTATTTTTAGTTCAAATCCATATATCTAAGAATAAAGGGATGGTTTATTCATGTGAAATATCTCTGGAGAAACCTAGTATTGGTGGAAATATTGATATGCTCATCATCAATGGAGATCAATGCGTTTACACTATTAGAGTGAAGTTTATGAAAAATTTAAGGCCCTTCACACTTGGATTCCAGTTTCACTAGATTCCTCCTAGGTATCATCAATTCCCTTAGATCCCACACCATTTCATTGTAAAGTAAGGAATGAAGGATAACCTTTTTCTTTAAGGAAAACACCACCCAGTTCTGATGCATTTATAGGTCATCCAATGCTTGAACCCTATTTTCTTCGAGGGGTTCCACCCTTATTTCCTTCATGCTATCTAAGTGACATTGTCTGGAAGTGCACTTGTTTGGAATGATTCCTAGACAACCAAGATTTCTAGGCTTTCCACCCCTACCTCCATCTCTATCCTTCTCCCTCACTGAGGTTATTGACTACTTCTCTATAGTGGCCAGGACCCTTCCTAGCAGTGTTTGTTCTATCTACCTTGGATCTGAGCCTGTCATCCAGCTCCGAATACTTATGGATCTAGAGAGAACTCCCTCAAAAACCCCCAAGTTTCATTACCCATCCTTCCCATTCCCATTTGGTTCCTCATCTCCCACTCATATGAAGGTTACCAACCAGAAGAGATTATGAACATGTTCAAAATCAAGGGACCTCAATGGGAGATCATCCTCCCACTTCAATAAGGCTACTAGCTCTAGATCCAATGCCATGTCCCTATCCTACTCATAATTATTATCTTCATATGTAATGATCATAGTCTTAGTGCCCATATTAAATCGGACTTCCTCACCATAGAAATAAAAAAGCATAATGTCATTGTTGTAGTTGTCAAATAACACAAAAATCTCTTTAATAATCATAGAATTATCCTGAAAGATTAAGTTGCATGGATTTCTACACTCTGACCCCTACAACAGACACAAATGGGTATTTTGGCATAAATTTTTTTTTGATACTTTGCAATATTGAAATCAATTCATCACTACCAAGGTGTCCAACGGTGACTCCTCTTTATGACTTTTTTTTGGAAGCTATGACCCTCTTCAAAGGTAATCTCTATGGAGTGAAAAAATACCTTTGATCCCGGCCAACATCCATTATTTTTTAGGGGTGAATTTAATGTCATTTCCAACTCAAAGTAAAGGAAAGTAGAAGCCCATTACATAGGAAGTCCATCATGGAGTTTTTTCAGTTCATGGCTGGGAAGGGCCTCATTGATCTTAGCTTCTCAAGTGACAGTTTCACTTGGTGAAACAACTACAGGGGCCATCACTGCTTTTGGAGTCTATTGGATAGGTGTCTAGAAAACATGAAGGACACTAACCTATTCTCAAATACCATGTTTTTCCATCTTGCTTGAGGTATTTTGAACCACTCCCCCCTCTTGGATTCCATTTCTTCTTGGAATGATCATCAGGAAAGGTTTCACTTCCACCAGTATTGGGTTAACATCCTAGGGTACCAGTACATGGTTTGTGAAATATTGAATGAACCCTTGTAAGAGTATTGGTCCACCTTCATCCTCAATGACCTGACCTCGAACCCTTATTGGTGCGTGTTTGCCCCTTCCTCCTCATGAACCTTCACCACCTGGGTCTACTGTCGCATATGGGATCCTTCAGAGTATTCTGATAGATAGAATGATACCTTGGGTTTATTGGATTATTAACACTAGTTTGAGATTTATGTGTGACTATATACTTATTATATTTTCTTATTATTTCTTACAAACCGCCACTTGAGTCGATTAACCTGATTGAAATCCATATGGGTACTTTGGTTCTGATGTGGATATAGTTTTTTATGTGTTTGTGACATGTGTATGTGTGGATATATGGTATTTAGGCATGATGATATTGAATGTAGGGCAGATACCTAGGAGTGGTAGATGTATCATTCTTGATTATTCTTGTGTTTGGAATGGGGTGATTTGAGGAAACTATATTGAATCTAAAGTAATTATATTTAACAAATTATATATTGTAGAGATTATGAGAATCCTTTCTTTACTTATAGTGTTGGCTACTGGTTTTCATCCATATATATTTTAGGTTGGTGAGGTATAAAAGGATGGACTAGTTGACCATAGAAGGGTTGATCTGATAGAGGAAGATGAGCCATTGTGGATGATGCCGTTTGAGTTTTACCATCTATGACACAAGTTATTATCCCCACCAACCCCTTCATGTTTGGAAACTGTGTTGATTTTGATGGGGGGAGGGTCTATCCTGGTTTTGTTGATTTCCAAATATTTATTAGAAATGGTTACACTCTATTAATATCTATTTTTATAAGGAAGTGGTTCTCTTATACTGTATTTGGAAGTCTTTTTTTGTGTACTTGAACCATAAATACTAATATTTGAGATTCAAATAGGATGAATATGAATAAATATTGGATGGATGCTAATCGTTTGACAATAGAGTACAAGAACGGAGTGAAAGAGTTCATCAAGTTTGAAATGGACCACACAAAGGATCCTTCTCAAATCCATTGTCCATGTTTACGTTGTTGTTATTTTAGACTACTTACTCCAGAGTATTTGGAAGAACATTTGATATGTCATGGAATAGATCTGAGTTATAAATTTTGGAATAAACACGGAGAAAAAGAGAATGTAGCTACTTTCTTGGATAAAATTGCATTTTATGGATCATCAGATATGAGTACAAATATGGATAATGAAGAAGACCGTATGGAGGATGTGATTACAGATGTCAATGTTGATGAAGATCGTATTGAGGAAATGACAAAGATAATTGAAGATGAACTCCGTGATTGCCCAAAATTGTTTGAGAAGTTAAAGAGTTGTGCAAAGATTCCATTGTATTCTGGTAGCACCAAGTATACAACATTGTCAGCTGTACTGAGGTTGTATAAATTGAAAGCAGGAAATGGATGGAGTGATTTCAGTTTTACAAAACTACTTTCTCACTTGAATGAAATGATCCCTAAAGATAATGAGCTCCCAAGCCAGACATATGAAGCTAAACGAATGCTACGCTCGATGGGTATGATTTCTAAAAGAATACATACCTTCCTGAAAGAATGTATATTGTTTTTCAAGGAGAAAAAATAACTTACAGAAAGCCCAAAGTGTGGTTATTCTTAATACAAGAAATATGAATCCAATCCTACAAAATTTTTATGGTACTTTCCAATCATTCCAAGGTTTAGGCGTCTATATGGAAGTGAAGAAACTGCAAGACAATTGTCGTGGCATGCAGATAAAAGAAATAAAGATGGGAAATTATGTCATCCAACTGGCTCTCCTTAAAGGAAGAAAAGTGATCATTGGTATCCTGAATTTGTAAAAGAGCCGAGAAACCTTCGTCTTGCATTATCTATTGATGTAGTAAATCCTTTTGGTTTTCAAACCAGCACTCATAGTACATGGCATGTTATGTTGGTAAATTATAACTTACCACCCTGGTTATGCATGTAGTAGAAATTCTTCATGTTATATTTGCTTATATCAGGACCAAAACAACCAGGTTACGATATAAATGTTTATGTGGCTCCTTTGATCTAGGATTTGAAGTTATTGTGGGATTCAATTGTTATGTTGTATGATGCTTACAAAAGTGAATACTTCACGTTGAGAGCGATGTTGTATGGGACAATAGATGATTTCCCTGCTTATGGAAATTTGTCAGGCTATAGCATTAAAGGAACTCAAGGGTGTCCCATTTGCAAAGAAGATACAAAATAAATTAGTTTGAAGCATTCATAAAAATCTGTGTTTCTAGAAGATTGTAGATTTCTACCTCATCAGCATAAGTACCGATCTTGGATGACATCATTCAAAAGAAGGTCAGTACAAAACGCAGCACTGTCTCCACTAATAAATGATAAACTGTTTGAGAAATTAAAATATGTGAACACTGTTTTTGGTAAACCATTTTTGAAAAACCATATCAAAATCGGTTTGAAAAATAGATCATTTTTTTTGAATTACCATACTAGAATTGTTTGTACATCAGAAATTTTCTTGATGTGATGCATGTGGAAAAACAAATGTATGTGACAGTGTTGTTAGAATGTTTCTAAATGCCTCTGGTAAAACAAATGATGGAATTAAGTCATGGTTGTACATGGTTGACATGGGAATACAAGAAGAGTTGTCTCCCGTGAAGGGTGAAAATCGAATGTTTCTTCCTCCAGCTGCTTATACTCTTTCTAGGGAGGAGAGATATCAGTTTTCAACTTCTTCAATGTTGTAAAGGTTCCAAAGGGGTATTCATCAAGTATCAAGAACATTTTTTCAATGAATGATTTGAAGTTAAAGGTTTAAAATCACATGACTTCCATGCTTTGATGCAAGATCTAATTCCTGTAGCTTTACGTTGCATTTTTCCCAAGAATGTTCGTCATAAGTTAACTAAACTTTGTTTTTTTCAAAGATATATGTAGCAAAGTTTTAGACCTTGATAAATTTATAGCTATGGAAAAAGAAATTGTTAGCATATTATGTGAATTATAAATGTTCTTCCTGTCAACATTATTTGATATGATGGTTCATTTGATGATTCACTTGGTGAGAGATATTCGACTTTTTGGTCCTGTACACTATAGATGGATGTATCCTGTTGAACGGTATATAAAGATTTTGAAAGGGTATGTCAAAAATCAAAGTCAGCTAGAGGGTTGTATAGTGGAGAAAAATATTGTTGAGGAAACCATTGAATTTTGTACCGAATACCTATTTGATGTGGAAAGCATTGGTCTCCTGAAATCTTATCACACTGGACGCATTGAGGGTGAGTGAATTTCTGGAAGATATGTTGTGACAATCAGTATTACAGATCAGGAGCAGGCCCACCTTTATGTTTTGCATAACAGTTTGGATGTTTCTCCATATATTGAAACTCACAAAGAAATTCTTAGGTAGTTGAATCCATCAAGGGATGAAAAATGGTTATCATATACACACAATCACCAGTTTATAGGATGGTTTCAGGACCATATTTTTATGTAGTTGGATGAAAATACAAATTCAATTTCAGAACGACTTCGATGGCTAGCTGCTGGACCAAGTGTGTATGTATTATATTAACGTGGTTATATAATTAATGGTTATACATTCTATACAGATGAACATGATGAAGATAGTACCATGAAAAATAGTGGAGTTACACTAGTTGATGAAGTGATTCATGTTTATGATATTAAGGAAATAAATCCAATTTATGAAAATATGTCATACTTTGGCATTATCAAACTAATATGGGAGTTGGATTATACGACATTCCAATTTCCAATTTTTTAATGAAAATTGGTTGATAACAACAGTGGTGTTAAAATAGATGAACAAGGATTTGTGAAATTTTATTTTAATAAAGAAGGGTACAAAGAAGAAAAATTTATAATGGAATCACAAGCGGTACACGTTTTTTTTGTTCCAGATCCTGCAAACCGAAAGTGGTCGATTATTCTATTATCTTCCAAAACTACTGAAGGTTCCGATGAAAATTCAGTTGAGGATGATCCTTTCAGTGGCACATCGAAATAATTTTGGAGCAGTACCAATGTATATGATGTTTTGTATGTTAAAGGAGACCCCAATAAAGGGATTTGGATAATCTATAGAGGTCAAATCCCTTCAGCCTTTGAGAAAAATAAAGAGAGTTCAATAAACATGTTATATTTTGTTTGTAATATAGAACTTTTTATCTCATGTTATTATCTTATCGTTACTGAATTTATGTAATCTGAATTAATGGTTCAACCAATTTTGCAGATAATGACTTCTTCGCATTCTGGTGCTCCTAACCTTGAGGCTGAACAAGTCTCTCAAGCTGCTGCTGCTGCGGCTGCTTCTGCTCCTGCTTCTCCTACTACTGCTCCTGCTACGGCTACTGCTCCTCCTCCTACTGCTCCTACTGCGACTCCTGCTGCTCCTGCTACGACTACTACTGCTCCTGCTGCTACAGCTCCTGCTGCTCCTAGTGTTGAGGTCCAACAACCATCATCACATGCTATTTATACCATTTTAGATGAATATATAAATTATGTTGTTATCGATGAAATAGTCGGTAATGAAGGACTGACGTCGCAGAAAACACAAGTGCGTCGTAGTTTTATGGTGTTAGCCAAAGTTCTTAAGGTGAAAAGAAAAGGAATCAAATTTTATATCGGATGGAATACACGAGGCCAACATGTGAATCCCAAAAAGGCTATGTTTAGTAGTTATATTTGATTTTTCACTCAACAACGTGTGCCGATTGACATAGATTCATGGCACCATGTTGTGTCCAGGCTGAAGGCTGTGATATGGGAAGAAATTACGGTAACATTATGAATATATTTCTTTAATTTAATAGAAAATAAAATAATGAAACAATGTCTTAATCTTCTCAATCTCTTGCAGAGTACATTTATAGTAGAAGATTCACACAAGGATTATGTACTAAGGCTTGTAGGAAGGATTCATCGAGGTTTTCGCACTATTTTAACAAGATGTCACCTGAAAGATTCCAAAGGTAAAATAAACCCACACCCACCCATTATCTACGCTCACCTGATATCCCAAGAAGCATGGGATGCATTTATTGGCCGCCGTGGGGATGAGAAGTTTCAGGTACATTATGCTTAATAATACATTTTTTTAGGATACATGTATTCATCACTTTGATTTTCAATATTTCATTTATGAAACAACAACTCTATAATGAAAATAAGAAACGTGCATCAAAACCAACATACCCCAATCGTAAAGCAAGGATGGGGTACACTTCATTAGAAAAGAAAATGGTACGTATTTTAAATTTATAGTAATTTTTTTAGGTTCCAATAAATAACATCATAATTATCTTTCTATGTTTATATTTAGATTGATGAGTCTAAAACCAAAGACACTTCCATCCCATGTCATGTGCTTTGGAAGGAGGCACGTGTGAATAAGGAAGGGAGGCTAGTAGACGAGGACAAACAAAATGTGTGGGAAATTTGTGTAAGTATGACATGAAAATAAAAATATTTGTTTTAAATTGATAATACATAAAAATAATTAGTTATTTTACTATATTTGACAGTCATAGGAATCAGCTACTCCTATAGCAGTTGCAGACCTATTATCGACGACTTTGAAGTAGCCAGAAAAATACGGTCATGTCAGAGGTGCGGGGTTTGGAGTGAAACACCGAGTATATTTAGAGAAGAAGAAAAAAACAGATGATAAAGATGAAACATTGAAACAAATGAGTGAAAAAATATCAGCCCCTGAAGAACAATTACAATGGTAGGGAGAGTTGCTAGCAACTTTTATGGGTGGGAAGCAAGGAGAAGACACAACTCAGGAAAGACCAGTGCGTGAAGATCCCGTCCCACCCCCACCAGCTTTGAGGCAAGCCATTCCCCTCAAAGAGCTATCTTATCCATGGTAATCAATATTCTAATAATTATTCCCATGAAATGTAAATCAGACAAACACTGATACTTTTCCTGTACTGAACTTATACAGGGTGATAATGATTGTGATTTATATCTGTCAACACCCACCTATCACCTTGTAGCGAGGTCTACAGTTTCCTACATCCCAGATTAAATGCTGCATAATAGACCACTTCCAAAAGATCATTTGAAAGTGACGATTACAGTATCTCATGAGACAAATGCAGAGCTACCTATTCCACTTGATGACGATGATATTCATACAGTCGAAAAGGATATTGGTACATTCATTACATGGCTGTCACAACTTGTAAGAGTACATGCATCCAAATAGGTATTTATTTACTTTTTTTTCATGCTAAACCTTTGAAAATTAGTGAAAAAAGGGTCTGAACCAATGAATGGTATTATAGAAGGAGAAGGTGAAGGGGGTGATAATCGTTGGCTCAAAACCATATAAAGGATCGACCAACTGATCCCAAGGAGCTTCTGAAAGGACAATAACACCACATATTCTCTATCCACATTTACTAGCATTGAAGACTCATGTGGATTCTAAGCTAAGAGGTGGTAGTAGTCATATAGTGGTTTCCGAAGAGAATATATATGGAGAGGAAAGTCAAGATTTCGTTGCTGCTAAAAATGTAAATGAGATCTTTGAAAATGGTTGGCTAGGCATCATAGTTGTAAATATATATATGAGGTATGTTTTTGTGAATTGATTTTCTACAAGATGATCTAATGTGAAAATTATGACTAAATGCATTTTATATTATTGACAGACGTATATATCAAAAATAGTTGAATGAATTTTTCCATGAGCCAAAATTTGGACTCGTTAGTCCTCATACCACATCAATGAAATTAGAGCCATCAAAAAATAATGAAATAGTGAACGATTTGGTGAAAAATATTTGAAAGCAAGATTACCGATGATAGACTCTACTTAATACCAACCATGCAGGTGTAAAAATATACGATTAAATCATATCAATTATATTTTGAATTCTTTTATTGATTATTCTTTTTGTTTTTTTAGGAATCATTTGATGCTAATTATGGTGAACTTTGATACTCCAAAGATTTATTTCCTGGATTCAAAGCAAGGATATCCATCTGATCGACTACACATGATGGAGTTTGTGAATCTGTAAGACACTATATCCTATGTTTTAGGTCTAAACATCAAGTAATATAATTTATATTATCTTTTAATGAGGATTTTTTTATGATAAGGCCATGTATCATTATTTTCTAAAAATGGAATGAAGACAGGGGCTAAGTATAAGGAGGCAAGAAAGTACTACGTCTGGACAAATATCAGGGTATATATAACAAAATTTCACTATTCAAACACAACTCAACACAAGTTACTTATTCTCCTAATGATCATTTTTTTGCAGTTTCCAAAAAAAAAAACAATAATGATTGCGATTATTATGTTTGTAAATTGATGAAAGATATCGTTTTTCATCAACAAACAAGCATCTCTAAAAAGTAATTTTCAAAAACAACAACTAGTTCATTTAACTTATTTATTAATTCTTTATTTTTATATTTTGTAGTACTAATCTGACTACTGAAAAGCCTCATACTCACAACAAGATATAGATATGTTCGGAAATTATTGGTCCACATACCTGATGGAATATTGAACACAAATAACATGAATATCTGACTTGGGGACGTGTACAATTGGAGGTTATTTTTAAGAGGGGTTAAGGGGATCAAAAGATGACACATTGTTGTCTATAAATGTTAGTAGGAATATTTTAATTCTTATTAAATAAAACATATTTCTCCAATGAGTAAAGTTTCCCATTTTAACAGATGATATGAACCAACAATATGCAAGAATGATTAACCATTCAAAGGGTATATCTCTTGTTTAAAATGGACAGATTTTTAAGTGAAAACAACAAATGACCTATGGAAATATGAACAAACGCATTTGGATTGTGTTGATACTTTAAGAGAACGATCCAAGGGTGCATTGGGGATCTGTACGAGTCAATGTACCTCAATACAATGCACGGTGTGTCCGGTACCACTCAAAGGCTCTCTCTTTTGTTTAAAATGGACACAATTTTAAGTGAAAACAACAACTACCCAACGGAAATCCAAACAAACTCATTCAGATTGTGTTGATACTTCAAGATAATGATCCAAAGGTGTGTTGAGGACATGTATGAATCATACCCACCTCAATCCAAGGCACGGTGTGGCCGATACCACTCAAAGGGTCTCTCTTTTGTTTAAAATGAACAAATTTTTAAGTAAAAACCACAACTGACATACGAAAATACAACCAAACGCATTCGGATTATATTGATCCTTTAGGAGAACGATCCAAGATTCCTTTTTGATGTGTAAGAGTCATCCCCACCTCAATCCGAGGCACGGTGTGGCCTGTACCACTCAAAGAGTCTCTCTTTTGATTAAAATGGACAAATTTTTAAGTGAAAACAAAAACAGACCAATAGAAATTTGACCAAACACATTCAGATTGTGTTGATACTTTAATATAATGATCCAAAGGTCCTTTGGGGATGTGTATGAGTCAACCCCACCTCAATCCGAGTCACAGTGTGGTCTGTACCACTCAAAGGGTCTCTTTTTTTTTAAATGGACAGATTTTTAAGTGAAAACAACAAATGACCTACGGAAATCCAACCAAATGAATTCGTATTGTATTGATAATTTAGAATAACGTTCCATGGGTCCTTTGGGGATATGTACGAGTTAACCCTACCTCTATCAAAGGCATGGTGTGGGCGGTACCACTCAAAGGGTCTCTCTTTTGTTTAAAATGGATACAATTTTAAGTGAAAACAAAAACTGACCTACAAAAATCCAACCAAACACATTTTTATTATGTTGATCCTTTAGGAGAACGATCTAAGGGTCATTTTTAACATGTAAGAGTAATAAATTCCTCAATCCGAGAGACGGAGTGGCCGGTACCACTCAAAGAGTCTCTCTTTTGTTTAAAATGGTTAAATTTTTAAGTGAAAACAAAAACTAACCTATGGAAATCTGACCAAATGCATTCATATTGTGTTTATACTTTAATATAACTATTAAAGGGTGCTTTAGGGACGTGTATGTGTCATCCCCTCATCAATCAGAGGCACGGTGTGGCCGGTACCACTCAAAGGGTCTCTCTTTTGTTTAAAATGAACACAATTTTAAGTGAAAACAACAAAAGACCTATAGAAATCATACCAAATGCATTCAGATTGTGTTTATAATTTAAGATAAAAATCCATAGGTGCATTGGGGATGTTCATGAGTCATCCTTTCCTTAATCCGAGGCACGGTGTGGCTGGTACCACTCAAAGGGTCTCTCTTTTGTTTAAAATGGACACAATTTTAAGTGAAAACAACAACTGACCTATGAAAATCTGACCAAACACATTCTAATTGTGTTGATACGATAAGAGAATGATCCAAGGGTGCGTTTGGGATGTGTATGAGTCAACCCCACCTCAATCTATGGCACAGTGTGGCCGGTACCACTCAAAGGGTCTCTCTTTTGTTTAAAATGGACACAATTTTAAGTGAAAACAACAACTGACCTACGGAAATCCATCTAAATGCATTAGTATTGTGTTTATTATTTAAGAGAATGATCCATGGTTGAGTTGGGGACATGTATGAGTAATCCTGGCCTAAATTCGAGGCACGGTGTTGCATGTACCACTCAAATGGTCTCTCTTTTGTTTAAAATGGACTGATTTTTAAGTGAAAACAACAACTGACCTACGAAAATCCAACCAAATGCATTCAGATTGTATTGATCCTTTAGGAAAAAGATCCAAGTGTCCTTTGTGACATGTAAGATTCATACCCGCCTCAATCCGAGGCACGATGTTTCCAGTACGACTCAAAGAGTCTCTCTTTTGTTTTAAATGGACAAAATTTTAAGTGAAAACAACAACTGACCTACAAAAATCTGACCAAACGCATTCATATTATGCTGATACTTTAAGAGAACAATCCAAGAGTGCATTGGGGACGTGTAAGAGTCATACAAACCTCAATAAGAGGCATGGTGTGTCCGGTACCACTCAAAGGGTCTCTTTTTTTTTTAATTGACAAATTTTTAAGTGAAAACATCAACTGACCTACAGAAATCCGACCAAACGCATTCAGATTGTATTCATCCTTTGATATAATGAGCCAAATGTGTGTTGGGGACATGTACGAGTCATCCCCGCCTCATTCTGAGGAACGGTGTGGCCGGTACCACTCAAAGGGTTTCTCTTTTGTTTAAAATGGACACAATTTTAAGTGAAAACAACTACTAACCTATAGAAATTAGACCAAACGCATTCGTATTGTATTGATATTTTAGGATAATGATACACGGGTCCTTTTCAACCTGTAAAAGTCATCCCGGCCTCAATATGAGGCATGGTGTGTCTGGTACCACTCAAATGGTCTCTCTTTTGTTTAAAATGGACAGATTTTTAAGTGAAAACAACAACAGACCTTCAGAAATATGAACAAACATATTTGGATTATATTGATCTATTAGAATAATGATCCATGGGTACTTTGAGGATTTGTATGATTGAACCTCGCCTCAATATGAAGTACGGTGTGGCCGGTACCACTCAAAGGGTCTCTCTTTTGTTTAAAATGGACACAATTTTAAGTGAAAACAACAACTGACCTAGAGAAATCCGACCAAATGCATTCAGATTGTGTAGATTATTTAGGAAAATGATCCACTAGTCCTTTTTGATGTGTAAATGTCATATCCTCCTCAATCTGATGCACAGTGTGGCTGGCACCACTCAAAGAGTCTCTCTTTTGTTTAAAATGGGCAAATTTTTAAGTGAAAACAACAACAGACATACGGAAACCCAACCAAATGCATTTGGATTGTGTTGATCCTTTAAGAGAACGATCCAAGGGTGCATTGGGGACATGTACGAGTTATCCCCGCCTCAATACGAGGCATGGTGTGCCGGTAGCACTCAAAGGGTCTCTCTTTTGTTTAAAATGGACACAATTTTAAGTCAAAACCACAACTGACCTATAGAAATCCGACTAAACGCATTTTTATTGTATCGATACTTTAGGAGAACAATACATGGGTTCTTTGTGACGTGTAAGAGTCATCTCCGCCTCAATTCGAGGCACGGTGTGGCTGGTATCACTCAAAGGGTTTCTCTTTTGTTTAAAATGGACACGATTTTAAGTGAAAACAACAACTGACCAAAGAAAATCCAACCAAACACATTTGGATTGTATTGATACATTAGGATAATGATCCATGGGTCTTATTTGACGTGTACGAGTCATCCCCTCCTCAATACGAGGTACGGTGTGGCCGGTATCACTCAAAGGGTCTCTCTTTTGTTTAAAATGGACACAAGTTTTAGTTGAAAACAACAACTGAACTACGGAAATTTGAACAAACTCATTCATATTGTCTTGATCCTTTATGAGAATGATCCATGGGTCCTTTGTGATGTGTAAGAGTCAACCCCACCAACCCCCAAGATCACCCCCACCCCCCTGGACACCAACCCACCCCCTGGACACCCCCACCCCTCTCGACACCCCCACCCCCTAGAAATCCCCCTCAACCCCCTGGATAACCCCACCCCCTGGACCTGCCCATGGACAACCCCCCCCCCCCACCTCGAACAACCCCCCCACCCGCCGAACAACCAACACCCCCTGTATGACACCCCCACCCCTCCTTGACACCACCCCACCACCTACATACCCCCAACCCCCCTGGAAACCCCCACCCATGGACGTCCACCCCCACCCTCCCAGACACCATCCCCCCCCTTGGACAACCCCACCAACCCCCTGGACCGCCCCAGACACCCCCAACCCCTAGAAATCCCCCCCCCCCCCCGACACCCTGGACACCAGCAAACTCCCATGGACACCCCATAGACATCCCCACCACCTGGACCCCCCCTCCTTGAACAGCACCCCACCCCCCTTGGACAGCCCTACCAACCCCCTAGACCTCCCCCACCCCCTGGACACCCCAACCCTTGAACACCCCTATCCCTCCGAACACCCCCATCCCACCCTCCTAGACACCACCCACCCCCCTTGGATAGCCCCACCAACCCCTCGGACCGCCCCACCCCCGAACACCCCACCCACCACCTGGAAAGCGCCCCCCCCCCCCCCCCCCCCCCCGACACCCTGGAAACTAGCCCACCCCCTGGACACCCCCATGGATAACCCCACCCTCACCTGGACACCCCCCTCCTAGACACCACCCCACCACCTAGATACCCCCACCCCCTGGAAACCACCACCCTAATTGGATAGCCCCCAACCTCCTAGACCTCCCCCCACCCACCTGGACACCCCATCCACCCAAACACTGCCTAACCCCCCTCGGACAGCCACCCGAAACCCCTGAACAACCCCCAACCCCTTGAATTCGGAATATAATTCTTTATATATTTAATTAACTTATGAATTATGTTTTAATGGTGTATGGGTATACTTGGTGTAGTTATATTATGATTTATGTGTTAATTTTTTATGGGTATACTTATTGAGATGCTGAATTATTTGCAGGTACTATTTGGGTGTGCTGTTTTAGAATTTTTTTTGCAGTAGACATGGCATTTATCAGTGATTTTTTAGCATTGATAAAGCCCGTTTTGGGAACTAATAAAGACCTTTTTTGTAGTAGTGAGTTGATTGTGACAACTGTACTGGCCGAGAATGTTTTTAGAATGAGAACACTCCATAAGTTTCAGAGGTATAAACCTCCTAGATATTTGTACAATCTAGACCCAAAGGTGTCTGAGCACTAGACTAATGTAGTGACTCAAGTTTTCTTCCTTATGAGGGAAACAATTATATATTTCTACTAGCGGTGAGACTTCTTCATGGCTATACTATCCAATGGTTCAGTCTGGTTACTCAATCATATGATGAGACAACTCTCTCTTGAAAAATTTTCAAGCATCTCTTTAGGGTTTATTTTTACCCATAAATATTTTAATTAGTGTGCATTTAGGAGATTTTGCAGTTGTAATTGGGAAGTATGATCATGGTGGAGAATTTGGAAAGGTTCACTGATATTTTGTGATACTCTCTATATATGTTTTGAGATATGTTTTTAAAATCACTTACCTCTGAGTGGGTATTATACTAGGATATCAGGTTTAAAGTTATATATATTTGAATTCCCACCCATGGTGGAGTTCTTGAGCATGGGTTAGTGGTTGAGAGCTCCCTGAAAGAGAATACAAAGACAACATGTGCTGGTAGTGGGCTCAAAAGAGCTGAGGCCTTGATAGCTGGTAGCTGACAATAATTACTAGTATCTGGAAAGCGATACATTTAATGAGACAATAAAAATATATATAATCAATGTTTTAGGGATATGAATATGGATCAAGTAACCCTAGAGAGAGGTGATGCTTCTTTAAAATTTCCAAATACATATTTATCAGGATTCTCGACCCACCAAACAGTTGACATAAAGATGATCAACATACCACCTAGTTAGGGATAGTGGATGAACCATGGATGTTTATATGGTGGTGGATGTGGAAAAGGATCATGTTTTGAATCAGGTGATGGAATGAAGTTTTACCTATTGTGACCACTACTAATAAGTGGTCCATGCCAGGCTCAGGGAGTTCGTGGTTAGGGGAGGGGACAACTACATGATGTGGAGGCTTGGACCAAAGAATCCCTGAATGAATAGAGGTATGACCTATGTATTATCTACATTAGTAACATTATTTATAGACATAGATTCTAACCACTCTTTTCTTTCCTGTTCTCTATTTTTAGATGATGTGATTCTTGTTTAGCCTTTGGCACGACCCTTGCGCTTGGAGACTCTAACCAGAGGTGACTCTGTGATTAAAACTACTACCGATAGTGGGAGATGACTCTTAGTGGTGAGATTTTCTTATTGGGTATCATTGTAGTAGTTATGTGGTCTTATGAAATCATCTTAGGTATGTATTGTCTATCCATAATTCATGCTGAAATTGGATGTTACATGCATAACATTCAGTTTATACATGGTGATGGGAAAAGGTTTTCCTTCATGGGTGAGAATTTAATCTAGGAGTACTAGGATGGGATCATACATAGGAGGATACATTATATTAAAAAACATTTAGGTAGTATTTCCCATGGAGAAGTAGATTATATTAGCATTCAGTTTCCTACAGTGGTGAAGAATTATGAGGTCAGTTGGTCCTAAGGACATTTCAGGAATACCTCCCCACTAATAGACATAAAGTTTCATTAAATTTAACCTTGGGACTACCCCAATAACCATTCCAACATATCATAGGGATAATTTAGTGATTTGAGAGCCGATGATACAGTTAGAGGTCTTGTAGAGGAAGGAATTTGTCAGACCTAGTGTTTCCCCTGTGCAACCCTAGTTTTGTTCCCCAAGATGGAGGAGGATATTTTTAGGTTGTCTATTGAATATCAACACCCAAACTAGGTGACCATGATAAATATGTATCCACTATCAAGTATCAAATACCTATTCGATTAGTTAAGAGGGTTTTGATGCTTCTCAAAGATCAACCTATGACCAGACTATCAGAAACATTGAGTACAAGATGTGTTTATACTGAAGAAGATGTTCTGATGTCACTCTGTCCATTATGAGTTATTGGTGATTCTTTTTAGAAATTTTTTTTCCAACAATGTTCGATGGATTCATGAACAAGATCTTTCAGAATTTTAGACCAGTTTGTGGTGGTTTTCATAGATGACATTTTAGTATACTCAGTGTCTGAGGAGGATCATGAAAAACAATTTTGGATGGTCCTGGACATACTTTATAATGACCCTTATTTTTTCTTAAAATACCTTGAAATATATTAAGGATTATTTTTGGATGCAAGTGTTGATATGGAATGAGATTATAAGGCTCGATGGTCTGAGAATATTATAAAAATATTAAATATGTTAATATCATGTGATCATAGTTTTCCTGATATAATTGAAATAATCCCAAATTGAGTCTTAGATTGAAAATCTGAGACCACAGTTGAGTCTAAGATACATGGTTTACCCTAGGTGTGATCCAAGTTTGGTTGGCACCAAATGTCTCATTGCGGTTGTTGTTAGTGGTTCATTTAATTAAAACAAATAATAAAATATATTTATTTTATTTTAAACATACATGACCTAAAATCCTCTATATAAACCTACTTACAATAACTATATAGTTTTATCCACTTAAAATCTAGGATAATTAAGAGGAGTGATGACGTTCTTCATTAGAAGACTGAGATCAGAGTATTATGGTTGATTGTATCAAGCTGGATTGAGTGAAAATGAGTGTAAAAACACTTATGATTTTTTGGTGAGCTCTTTCATCACAAAATATGAATCCTAAATCTAGGTAGGAATCATAAATTATATATTTACATCCTTTTGATTATAATATTGAGTATGAAACCTGAAACATTTTATGGTATGTTTCTCTTAAATGTTTTCAATTTAATGGATAACATATATTTCATGAAGAACTGAGTCTCTATGAAACAACACTTGGTTATTATAGTATATAGTCATAACTTATCCATTAAAATTAAATTTTCAGCTTCTTCATTTTGACTTTCAAAAAAATGGACATACACAGTTGCTATCTGTGTGATGTTTGGAGTCTGATAGATTCAACTTATTTTTCAGTGAATAGTAACTTATAGTTATAAAAACTAACTTAACCTTATTAATATTAACCTACCCTTATGAATAATAATATAACCATTAGGAATGGTAACCTTACCCATGAAAGTGTAAATAAAATTTAGGCACCTTAAAAATGAAGATGAACAATTTAAGTGTTGGTATTTTTCAATTAAATGATGAATTTAATTAAAAATTAAATTTCTCATATTTAGGAAATTATTTTTTAAAAATGTATTTCATTTTTGGATTCTACACATTGAAAAATAGTTAAGGTAAATTTTTGATATTTTTTTGTAATACTAGAATTTTTGGTGAATAGTAAAATACATTAATTTACCGTATTAATAGATTATAATTTAAATAAACTATTAATAACATCATGAGTGATGTAAGAAACCAAATATAGAACTCACATTCACTTATTACTATTCTAGGTCATGGAATCCTCACTATTTATTTTCCTGTGGATAAATAATAAATTAATGAATATAATATTAAGAAAACCCTCCTCCCCTCTACTATAAATACCACCCCTCACACCCTCTTTTATTCACACCCTTCAAGCTTCAATAATTGCCTAAATTCTACTCAAATATATCCCTAATCTCCTATCCCACGTCCAAAATTCCTTGGTCTCCTCAAAAGACTAAATCCTCCCCCCTAAAGAGGCTCTCAAAGGAAGATTGATTCAAGAGGTAAATTCCTCTTTTCATTTTTTTTTCAAGTTACTTTGTTATCTTTTATATTCTCACCTCTTCTTATCCAAGTGTTATGAAAAATCCATTACCTTATATGTACTGGAATGTTTATTTGAAAATAGAATATTTCATCATCATCTCTTCTTTTCCCCCTTTTTATACTATAAATGAAGGCACCGTCTGAGATGTGCTAATTTATCATGCTCAAGGAAGATGGGTTTTTAATTTTCATCACTATCTTCAAGACTAGTCATGAAATATTTTTAAGGGTTTAAAAAGATCATAATATATGTATTTTATCTAATTAAATGTTCCTAAATCCTTACACACTCATAATATAAATCAATAATACAAAACAAGTTCATTGTGTAAAAAAACCACCAAGTTAATCCAAGCATTTATCATTAACTTTTATCTAATGAGTCATCCTAAGGGTATATAACCAAAATAAATTTGAGAACATTTATATATCTTTAATTTTAATAATAATATATATTAAAAAGTCTGGATGATTAACCACACATTAAATGAACTTTTATTCCTCAATATAAGTAAACGGATCCTGAAAACCATGGAAGAAAATGCTTCCAAAACAATAAAATTGAACCTCTTAAACCCATCAAAAAGGCCATTAATGAACCTAATAAGGTTATAATAAATCAATTAAATGTAGGGTAGTTTTTTAGTTATTAACTAATTAAGCTAAATTTGATTATTCTGGTCATTAAGATCAATCGAAGAACATATACGAGCACAAGGTAAGGGGTTTCTCATCACACTTTTAATTCTTTAGGATTTCCATTGTTCACAACTTATTTCTAGTATGAGGTATATTTGTACTACCATTTGATATATAATATGATGATTCTATTTATATTCATGATATTCTATGATTAATTTGGTGATTATTTATTTTTTTCATATGATTCAATTGGTTACAATATGGTAAGGGACTTTGTCTCAATTTCCATTTCCTCGAGACTTACTCGGTATTGTGCACCTAATATTTCTTATGTGGTGTATCTACTGCCCATTTGAGATCATTTTTTATTTAAAATTATAATTCTAGTAAATATCCATTTTATGGTAATATGGATCCGATAATTTCCTTAATCCGTATACCATTTCACATACGGTGTTTATTTGGAATATTGTTTTAACTCTAGAAATATTGATGAATCTGTATCATCTACCCTATACGAATATTTATAAGGCTTATAATATTTTTATTAAATCTATGTATAAATAATGATTTGTACTTACAGTGATGGGTGGGGCCCTCTATATCCCCTCATTGTATCGACAAGTCTCATGAGACAAATTAGTTGGAAAAAAACCCTTCAAGTTTGTTTCCAAGACAGAATCAAATGGGTATCTACCCATAGACTTAAACCATTTAAATGGTATAGTGGTATCATGTTCCAGATACATGGAATCAAATTAATAATAATTCTCTTTATTCATTTCTAGTTATTACTATCAATGAGGTTTTCACTATGACAAAATCTATGGATGCAATTTCATTTTCAGATTATTAATGGCATGTGTTTTTCATTTATTCACCATGCCATATTGAATATGCCAATTTGATTATGATTCAATTATTGTTGATTCATGATTCTACTATTTTTAACCTTTACAGATCATTTTATCTCACCCCTTTCATTTATTTACCTTCAAAAGGTTTTGAAGAGGAGACCATTTATTGAGTTATTGGGATGCAGTTTTTTAGTTTTCTTTATGTATTGTATTTTGCTACATTTTCCAATGTAATATGAGTACGTGTATGTATATATATTCTCTAAGTATACCAAACTAATCATTTATTTGATATTTCATTCCTCATAATTATTTCATTGTAATAAGAAATTCACCGGCTCTAGGATTTTGGGGTCAGGGTATTACAATTTGCATGAGAGGAAGTTTAACAACAACCTTGGAAACTAGATTTAGGAAACATAGTTTAGAGGAAATAACCCTAAGATATAATTTGAGGATAATCATAGAAGAACATACTGGAATTTTTGTAAAGTAGATATTGGGTGGGTCTTAATAGAAAATACATCGCTGTCTGGATACTACACGTGGACGTGGTTCTGGCACAAATGTACCAAGGAGTAACAACTCTGACAAGGAGTTTTAGGCTTGACCCAGGGTGTCCTGGTACACAATAATGGGACTTAATGTGCACCTAGTTTGAAACTCTTGGTGGATATGCTTAGGATAATTCAAATTTTTTTACAAACCATTATGAATGATTTAATAGTAAATATAATTTTTTTTTAGGATTATGAAATTAGTTGTGCATAAATTTTCAGATTATTTTATGTTTTAGCTAGTTATAAATTATGAACTATGAAATAATTTATTGTATTGCATTGATTAGTGATGGGGACTAATGGAAGAAGGGTAATCAATACACATAGACAATGTAGGGATTTCACCACTGAGAAAGTCAACACAGTCAATGTTGGTGAAGATCAAATCATGACCATATTGGGAAAACTTACTCAGGATATGACGAATAACCATGCTACACCTGTATTGGATCATTTCATACTATATAATCCCCTATCTTTTAGTGGGACTACTAATCCTATGGTAGCTGAGCAGTGGGTCAAGTCCCTTGAAAAGATATTTCTGTCGTTAAGATACAATGAAAATGAAAAGGTAGTACTAGAAGTATATTTCCTCAAGGGTAATTCTACTCAATGGTGGTCCTTGATCCAAAATATCAGAGGAAGATGAAATAGAATATATGGAATGAATAACTTTTAATGAAATATTATTTGAAAAATATTTCCCTCATGAACTACAAACTAAAATAAATAGGAAATTCCTTATCCTAAATAAAAGGGAATAATAGAGTATTGTGGAGTATGAGGATACATTCAAAAATTAGAATGGTATGATATTGATTACGTATGTGATTAATAAGACAAGATTGATCATTTATATTATTGTCTTAAGCCAAGTCTTTGAAGGTAATTGGATTCTCAAAAATTTTCATCATACGATGAAATTGTATTAAGTGCCATTAAAATAGATTAGGAATTTTCTAGATCAAATTTGTTCAAGGAAAATCAAGATAACAAGAGGCATTCTAATAACCATGGAAAATATGAATCACCAATGAAGAATAAGGTAATGAAGAAATTTCCATTATGTGATAACTGTGGAAAGAATCATCATGGTAAATGCTTGAAAGGAATGGGGGTTTGCTATAATTGTGGAGAAAATGGTCATCGATCTAGTGAATGAAAGGGGAATAGACAAGTCAATGGTGTTAAATGCTACAATTGTAGAGATATGGGACACTGTGAAAATTAGTGTCTTATGTTCCAATGAAACTTGCCTCAGAAAAAGCCATGAGTGCAAGGGAAAGCTTATGCGATTAAAACCGCAGAGGTTGAAGTTCTGAATGATGTGGTGGCAAGTACTTTAATTTTTTCTTAAAACTTATCCAATTATTTATTTGATTATAGATAATCAAATTCATTTTTATATTCCTAGTTTTCTAAGTAAATTAGACATTTCCACTTTTATTTAATAAAAGAGTTGTGAGTAAAAACTCTTAGGGGACGTATCATTGCAACGAAGATTTGTTGATGATTCCCCCTCATGACATATAAACTTGCTTTAGTTTATAACCTTATCATCATACCAATTATTTTATTTGATATAATTCTCGGTATGAATTGGATGTCCAATTATTATGCGAATATCTATTACAAGATGAAGGAAGTTACAATTTTTGAGAATGGTGTAGAATTCCTTATCTTTAGAGAAGAAACACCGCCTTCAGATTATTATCTATATCCACCCCAATATCTCCACTGAATGAAATTCAGGGAGATTAAGAGAACCAAATATCTATGGGTGGGTAAATAAATCTTCAAATTTAAGTCTTGCCTATTCAACGAGAATACATTGGTGTATTTCCCAAGGATTTACCTAAACATCCTCCAGAGTGGGAAGTTGAGTTCTTTATTGATTTAATTCCTAATGAAATGCCTATATCAAAGACTCCCTATAGAATGGAAACTATTTAATTAGTGTAGATAAAGAAATAGCTCGAAGAATTGAGTGACAAATGATTTATTCCACCCAATGTTTCTCCTTGGGGATCCCCTGTCCTCTTTGTTATAAAGAAAGATGGACCCATGAGGCTATACATTGATTGCAGGGAAATAAATGATATTACATTAAATAAAAATTATCCTCTTCCATTAATTGATGATTTATTTGAACAAATTCATGGTGCCCAATATTTTTTGAAGATTGACCTTTGATCTGGATATCATCATCGATGTGTGATGAAGGAAGATATTTCAAAGAAAACATTTCAAACTAGGTAGGGGCATTACGAGTTTATAGTAATGTATTTTGGATTAACTAATTCACCCTTTGTTTTCATGGATTTAATGAATATAGTTTTCAAGGAATATCTTGATGAATTTTTTGTGGTATTTATCGATGATATCCTGGTATTCTTCAAAAGATACTAAGAACATGAGAATCACTTGCTTGTTATTATGAAAACTCCTATAAGAAATGAATTATATGGGAAGTTTAGAAAGTGTGAATTTTGGCTTCAATAAATTTCTTTTCTTGGTCATATTATCTCTAAGGATATAATCTTAGTTGATCCTATGAAGAAAAATACAATCCATGAATGGCCCATGCCAACAAACATAACCGATGTAAAAAGTTTTGTTGGCTTAGCAGGTTACTATCAATGTTTCATTCAGAATTTTTCCCAACTGGATAACACGCTAACCAAGATCACACATAAAGTGGTTAAATTTGAATGGACGAAATAATATACAAAATTATTTGAATAATTGAAAAGAATATTGGTCAATGATCTAAATTTGAATCTTTCATACGAAAATGATAGATTTTTGATATATAATGATGCATGAAAGAATAGATCTGGTTGAGTCCTTATGATAAATGATAAAGTTATTGATTATGAATCAAGCCAGTTTAAGAATCATGAGAAAAATTATCCAAATCACTATATTGAGTTAGCATTCATAATTTTTTTTGAAGATATGAAGGCATTATCTCTACGGTGAAAGATGTGAGATATATATAGATCACAATATTTTGAAATACATTTTTACATAAAAAAACTCAACATGAGGCAAAGGATATGGATCAAGTTACTCAAATATTTTTATTGTTCAATAAACTACCAACTAGGAAAAGAAAATAAGATGGCAGATGCATTAAACAGGAAAGATCATGGACTTATGACCCAAATGAGGATTGAGGGAGATCATGTATTCATGTACATACTAAAGAAAAAAATGGGAATTTTTATGGAAGGGGAAAAATATTTACTCTATCAAATGATCAATTAAACATATTAACTGGAGAAGATAAAAATATCTCAATCTGATGATGAGAATCTACAAAATAAAATAAATTTTTTAAGGATGAAAGATTGACAGACTTCATGTATGAGGTTGGAGTTCCAAAATTTGGGAAGAGGTTATGCATTCCATCAGTACAGAAGCAAAAAAGGGAACTATTAGATGATGATCATAGGTTAAACATATCTATACTCCCAGGTAGCACTAATATTTATAGAGATATAAAGGAACATTATAGTGGGATAACATGAAGTGATAAATTCATGACTATGTGTCAAGGTGTCTAGTTTTTGAATAAGTGAAGGTCAAGAGATAGCATCCTAGATGGTTCATGAAACCTCTACCAATTACTATGTGGAAGTGGGATGACATTACAATGTTTTGTTTCATAATACTATTCATGACACCTAGAAGGAATGATACAATATTGCTAATTGTTGATTGTCTCCCGATATTAACACATTTCTTTGATATAAGAGAGGATTTTCCACTTGATCACCCGATAAGAATTTTAATTAATAAAGTTTTAAGACTTCATGGTGAACCTATATCTATTGTATCCAATCAATCTCCTCGATTAACATTAAAATTATGGAAATTATCCAGAAAGATTTGGATACTGAGCTTCATATGAGTACTGCTTATCATCCCCAAACTGACGGATAGTCGAAAAGGACTATTCCAACACTGGAAGACATGCTAAGATCATTCTATCTTGAATTTCGAGGTATGTGTGATCAACACTTGACTTTAGTGGAATTTTCCTTCAATAATAGTTTCTATTCTAGCATTAAAAGGGAGCCATATGAAGCATTATATGGATAGATGTGTCAAAGTACAATATGTTGGGACGATGTTGGTGTGAGGAAACTTATTGGCCTAGAACTTATCGAAGAGGCAACTACAATGGTAAAGAAAATTCAGGACCATATTAAAGCAGACTAAAGTAGGAAAAAAGGGTTATGCTGAAAACTAGAGAAAGGATTTGGAATTTTATGTAAGAGATCAAGTCTTTTAAAAAGTATCTATGTGGAAGGGTTTCTTAAGGTTTGGTAATAAAGGGAAACTGAGCCCCAGGTACATGAGACCATTTGAAATTCTAGAAAGAATTGGAGTTTTAGCTTAATATTAAGCAATTCCACCAAGTCCCTCCAAAGTTCATAATGTGTTCCACATGTCGTTGTTAAATAAATAAACGCCATACCCAACACATGTACTCACCTATGAAGAAATGGATATGGAACTTGATTTTCCATACTGTGAAGAGCCTATCATGATTCTTAACACTAGAGAGAAATTACTGAGAAATTGGAAGAATCATCTGGTAAAGTTTCTTTGGATAAATGATAAAATTGAGGAGGCAACATAGAAAACTGAGGATTTTGTGAATAAAAACCACCCACATCTTTTTAAAGGGATTTAATTTCAAGGATGAAATTTCTGAAGGTGGGAAGAATATAACACCCCCAACATTTTATAGTATGCTTCTTTTAAATGATTTAAATTACATAGTTATAATATATTGCCTGAGTCACTGAGTTTCTGTGAAAAAACACTGGTTTATTATAGGATATAGGCATAACTGAGCCATTAAAATTAAAATTTCCACTTCTATGTTTTGAATTTCAGAAAAACAGATATACATGGTTGCGATCAGGGTGATATTTTGAGTCTGATAGAATCAACTTATTTTTTATTGAATAGTAACTTAACCATATTAATAGTAACTTACCCTTAGGAATAGTAACTTGCCCTTTTGAATATTAATATGGCCATTATGAATGGTAACCTTACTCGTGAAAGTGTAAATAAAATTTAGGCACCTTAAAAATAAAGATGAATATTTTAAGTATTGGTATTTTTCAATTAAATGATGAATTTAAATAAAAATTAAATTTCTCATATTGAGAAATTTATTTTTGAAAAATGGAGTTCATTTTTTGATTCTACACATTGAAAAATGGTTAGGTGAATTTTTGATATTTTTTCTGAAATACTTTAATTTTTTGGTGAATAGTAAAATACATTAATTTACTGTATAAATACATTATAATTTAAATAAAATATTTGTAACAAAATTAGTTATGTAATAACCCAAATATTTAACTCACATGCACTTATTACTATTCTAGGTAATGTAATATTCTCTATTTCTTGTCTTGTGGAGAAATAATAAATTAATAAATATAATATCAAGAAAAACTTTCCCCCTCAACTATAAATGCCACCCACAGCTTCATTCACAACTTTCAAGCTTCAATACTTGCCTAATTTCTTGTTAAATATCTACCTAAGATCCCCCACGTCCAAAATCTCTTGGTATCCTCAAAAGACCAAATCTAATCCCCTAAAGAGGCTCTCAAAGGAAGATAGATGCAAGAGGTAAATTCTACTTTTCAATTCTTTTGTTTTCTTTTAAAGTTCCTTTGTTGTCTTTTCTATTATCACCTCTTCTAATAAAAGTGTTATGAAAAATATAGTACCTTATATGTACTAGAATTTTTTATGATAATGGAATATTCCATCATCATATCTTATTTTCCCACATTTTATTCTATAAATGAAATCTCCATCTAAGATGTGTTAATTTATCACATTAAAGGAAGATGAGTTTTCTATTTGTATTACTATCTTTCAGACTGGTCAGGAAACCTTTTTAATGGTTTAACCAGATAATAATATATGTATTTTATCTTATTCAATGTTCTGGAATCCTTACACACTCATAATATTAAATAATAAAACAAAACATGTTCATTGTGAACAAACCCACCAAGATAATCCAGGCATTTATCATTAACTTTTATCTAATGAGTCATCCTAATAGTATATAACCAAAATCATTATAAGATCATTTATATCTCTGTAATTTCACTAATAACATATATTCAAAATACTTTATGTTTAACCACACATCAAAAGAACTTCCATTCATGAATACAAGTAAACCGATCTTGAAAACCAAGGAAGAAAATGCTTCCAAAACAATAAAATTGAGCCTTTTAAACCCATCAAAAGACCATTCATGAACCTAAAAAGGCTATAAAAATCCATTAAATGTATACGAGGTTCTGGAATTATTAATTAATGAAGATAAATTTTATTATTCTAGTCATTAAGATCAATCGAATAACACATTCGAGCAAAAGGTAAGGGGTTTCTCATCTCACTATTAATTCCGTGTGATTTCCATTGTTCTCAACTTATTTTTTGTATGAAGTATATGTTTACTACCATTTGATATAAAATATCATTATTATATTTATATTTATGTTATTCTGTGATTCATTTGGTGATTATTTATTTTTGGTTGTACCATTCAATTGATTACAATGTTGTAAGGGACTTTGTCTTAATTTCCATTTCATTGAGACTTACTTGGTATTGTGCACATAATATTTCTTATGTGGTGTATCTAAGGACCATTTTAGATCATTTTTTTAAATTATATTTGTGTTAAATATCAATTTTCTTGTATAAGGGATATGATTATATCCTTAATTCGTATACCATTTCACATATGATGTTTATTTGGAATGTTGTTTTAAGTATAAAAATATTGATGAATCTATATCCTCTACTCTATACGGATATTGAGAAGGAATATTTTAATTTTATTAAATCTATGTATAAATAATTCTTTGGAATTTCAGTGATGGGTGGGGCCAGCTATATCCCCTCTATGCATCGACCGGTCTCGCGAGACAAATCATTTGGCAACAAACCCTTCGAGTTTGTTTCCAAAATAGAATCAGATGGGTTTCTACCCATAGACCTAAACCATTTCAATGGTATAGTGGTACCATGTTCCAGATACATGACATCCAAATAATAATCATTCTCTTTATTCATTTTTATTTATTACTATCCATGAGGTTTTCACTATGAAAAAATCTATGGATGCATTTTCATTCTTAGATTATTAATGGCATGTGTTTTTCATTTATTCACCAAGCCATATTGACTATGCCCATTTGATTATCATTAAATTATTATTTATTCATGATTATATTATTTTTAATGCTTACTAAGTATTTGAGCTCACCCATTTCATTTTTTTACCTTCAACCAGTTATGAAGAGTAGACCATTTATTGAGTTCTGTGGATGCAATTTTTTAGTTTTTGTTATGTATTGTATTTTTTTACCTTTAACAATGTAATATGAGTTCATGTATGTGTCTAGTTTCTTAAAGATTACTAATATTACAATTCCCTTGGTATTTAATTCCTTTTAATCTTGTTAATGTAATAAGTAATTCCCCGAATCTGGGCTTCTAGGGTTGGGGTGTTACATTGAGATTTGATTTATTATCTTCTTCTAATTCTATGCTTCCACGTTCTTTGAACGAGCCCCATAGATGGTTATCTATTTATTTATTTTTATTTATGATTATTTGATGTCACCCCAGTTTCCCCAATATATAATCTTTGTCTAGAAAGTTTTGAAAGGCGTTACGGTTTGAAATTATCCAGGTGGGTTCAAGAATGATTGAACTACCAGATTCACAGTGGTTTGGTGAACAATGAACCAATTAATGATTTGTGGATTGATCCGGATGGATCTTCAGTTGTGGGTGGTGATTTCTAGATCTAGGATCTAACGTAGTGATGGTATTGATCGGCAGTCGACCGTTGGAAAGACCTCAAAGGTTGTGGGATTCGAGTGGATGACCAGACCCCATTTTCTATCCAGCGGAGGCTAGGAAATGAAAGTTGGAGGAGATATCCTCTTATTTCAAGTATTTAATCGGTTAGATTCTTTGTTGTGGTGATAGATCTAGAAACTACATGAAGTAAATTTGGGTGTTGTGAAAAGACCAACTATACATCGTGTATCCTGAAAGAACACACACCGTGGATCCCACCTGTCCATAGCTCTAGGGTTTCAGAAATTTTATGGATCACACACTGTGTTTCTCTACCCACACATCATGTCTCCATACCCACATGTCTAAGATGTATGGAAGCTTGCACACACCCAAGATCCCATTCATTTGGATACCCCATGTACTTTGAGAGTAAACAGACATGAGATGGTACTCAGGTATAACCACATTCATTGTCTAGAGAATAGGAGAAAGTGAAATGTGGCTGGGAAACACCATGTATGACCCATACACACTGTGTACTATGAAAAGGCTTTTAATCTGTGTTCATAGAAGAACACAATCAATAGATGAGGTGGGGTCACACATCATGTGTACTCCTATACATATAGTGTTTTCTCTCATATATATTCTACCTCTCATATTTCCTTTATTTGGACTCATATTTTGGCCTATGAGTTTCCTATCATGATTATCTTTCATCATAGAATAAAATTATAGCCTTTTTGTGGCACATGGGAGATGATGTAAGATATTATGATTGTGATGCTTCTTTAAGTGATGCTTGATTGTGACAGTGATCAGGGAAGGATAATTAGTGAGATGTTGGGGTTAGTACACCCCTCTCACACCAGGGCATGGGATTCTCATACTATTAGGGAACTGGATGGTTCAATACTCCCATGTTATAGTTAAGAGTGGGTTCCCCAAAGTCTTTATATATATAGATATGGTACTCCCCTACATGATAGTTGGTTCTCTATCTACAGAGTTGTAGTTATTCATCATAAAGTTCTAACAGGGTGTAGGTCCTCCATGGGAGTTGTAGCTACCTCTGTTTCAGACCACATTAGTGAAGAGTGGGACACTATAGACATATTATGGAAAGGTTTAGTTTGATATTGGAAGTTAGTGATGTAATTTTGGATCTGTAGTATTACTCATTGGCTTTGGATGGGATATGATATGGAGATCCCATTTCCCTCTCATATGGGTATCTTTATGAGCTTATATATCTATGTGTATCTATTGTGTTTTGTTTCCCCCATAATTTGGGTTGAGATAACTACTATTTATGTATCATTATAACTATCCATTTCAGTTTTCATGGAATTGTACTAGGTATATATACACTCACCCCTTCATGGGATTTTCTCATAAGTGTCATATCTTATACAGATGACAGATAGATTGATAGTGACTTTGGTGGTGCATAGTGATACCTATGTACACTGACCACGTATAGTGGTAAATATTGGATATTAGGAATCAGGCTCCCTCATCATAATTTATTTTTAGTTATTGTATGCTTGGGGCTTAATTTCTACTTGGGAATTTATTTCCACCCTTTTTACTTTGGTTTTATTTTATCTTACTCCGATGTATTCCCTTGATATATTTCACACATGGTTTCACTCTAGATATTACACCGTTATTATTATTCCTCTACATTATTGCATGGAGATGATGGGGTTCTTGTGTATAGGTTTATTATGTAAAGGCGTCCCATTCCATTTATTCCTTCTTTACATTTTTTCCTAACCCTAAGCTATTAGAGGTAGGCTTGGGGTTGTGATGTTTCGACCTTCTTTTAGGAAGGCGGGTTCTAGTGGGTTGTGTCATTATAGAGTGGTCTTAGAGGAGTTAATTCCTTGGGATGGTGTTTGGAGTTTTCCCTTATGAGGATTGTTTGGGACTTAGGGAAATAATGTTAATGTGTATCTATTGAGGCTTTTAGGAAAGTGAAACCAGTGTTGGTGCAACAACCAACATATCCTCAAACCAGAACTCTAACTACCTTCTTATCGACTTAGCATAATTAGACATTGGTTATAGGGATCAATGTTAAATTAATCATATACGACCGAGTCTTTTGATTATCTTTACTGATTTAGTTCCCCATTGATATATATTCTCATCTTATAATGGTATTTCTTAATTAATTTTAGGATACCTCTATAGAGTTACCCAGCTAGGTTTCCAATTCATGATCATGAAAATGATCTGATGAGTGAAGATTCCTCAGTTCAGTGGTCATACCATAAGTTTTTTCCCCAGGTGGTTAGGTATAAGATCCCAATCCTATTGAGTGGTATTTACCACCATTATGGTAGGTTGAGGATGAGATCAGGCTGAGTTCACTGTGTAATTTTTTGTTCCAGGCGCTTATGAGGTTTCACGATGAGCCAAATCCCCAATTAGTGGAGTATTGGCTTAAAACGATGGTCCAAGTCTCTAGAATGGTCCCATACTTGATAGATTAGTTGGTTGCTTTAAAAAAAGTCTTTTCCATGGATTAAATCAGCATTGGTGGAGTTTGGTTACACAGAACCATGATGATACAACTCTCTCACGATCCAAATTTGAGTAGATGCTTCATGAAGTGTATTACCATTACGTCCTATGATCAATTTAGATCCAAGATCATATTGATCTTTAGTAGGGTGATATGTCATTGGATAAGTACACTATGAGGTTCAATGACCTTACACATTACTCCCTTGATATGTTATGAGACAACTTCTTCTGAGTGAGGAAGTTCGAGCTGGGTCTACATAGAAACATTTGATCCATTTTGGTTTACATATTCCTACAACTTATAATGGTGTACTATAGTAGGTTTTAGGGATTGTAATATTCATGAAGGAGGGTCTCCAAGCAGTTGGATTCGGCTATGGGACTCATGTGTTTGAGTCATCTGTGATAGGTAGCAGGTTTCAGATGTCAGGATGTCAAAATAGAAGGCATTATAAATATGAAACTCATTTATGAGGATCTACAACATAGTAGTCATGCAAAGTATCCAGTCATCCTGGAGAGGGTATATTTTATTATTCTAAAATGCGAGGTAACTTAGATCATGATTTATGTACCATTTATGTAGATCAGGGAATGTAGAACCTGAAAGGACCTCCATGAAAGAGGAAATGTTTTTATTAAGTATCTCTTAGGCATTGTTAGGGCGGTTCATTGGAATATAGTTCTATAAGATGAGTAGGATAATCTATGGAGGGAGGACCAGGTGGTGGAGGATGATGTTATGATCTCCTAGCACCACCAAAACTAGGTGACCCACATTAGCGACATGGATCTAGTAGTTAGGTCTATAGATAGTTGTAGGCCATGGAGGGCCATGGTTAGGAAACACATGAGGTGATCAAAGGCATGATACATGTTTATTATACTCTTTCCCTACTACCTATAGACACATGTGTGAGTCTTTCCTTTATCTCCTTATTTTAGGTGCAAGAGCTTGATCTTACAATGTATACTTTATCCTAGAGGATATGACTAGAGGTTCCTATATAGAGTGATTCTTTAACATCACTTGTTTGATGGAACTGTGATCTATCACTGGGTGGAGAGAGTATCACATGATACCTCTTAGTCATCAGTATGAGACCTTATTATTCCATCTTGGGTATGGACTGTTTTTCCATAGTTCGAGCCCATATTTAATGTCCTCATAGATGAGTTAGATGAATTCATTATAATGGGATTAAATTATACCATATGGGTGAGAGTGATCTCATGGATCAAGAACCAAGACTTTTGAGTCAAAGGCTTCAAACCATCACCTATCATTTGATGAGTTTAGTCCTTGGTGTAGTGGGATCTTTAGGATAAAAATCCCCTTGGTAGTGTAGCTCTGCATGGAATACTTCCCCAAGGATATTTTGGGACTAACTCCATGGTGGGGGATAGAATTATGCCTTGAATTGCACCATAGGATGTGACCGATATCTTCAGTGTAATATCAGATATCCTCTATTGAGATCTAAGATTTGGGGGTGTAATTGGAGGACTTTTGAGAGAATAGTTTCACCAGAACCAATGTGCGACCTATATAGAAATGTTTATTTTTCATGAAAATGGTTGATGGTATCTTGAGGAATTATATCAATTATCATTTCCTGAAGTAGGTAATGATAAATATATGTACCCCTTGCCAAGAATTAATGATCTCTCCTATATATTGTGAGGTATGAGTTGGTTCTCGAAGATCTATCTCAAGTATGACTACCACCTATTATGGGTTCAATAGGTTTATATTCCTAAGATGAAATTTTGATGTCACTGTTAACACTATGATTTTATGGTGATTCTTTTTGGAGTGAATAATTCCCCTACTATGTTTATGTCTTTGATGAAAAACATATTCCAGCCACACATGGATTGATTTGTGGTTGTATTCATTGATGACATACTCATTTACCCTACATCATTGGATGATCATGGAGAGCATCCATGGGTTTTACTAAGACTTAATTATAGATCAAAATATTTATAGTAATATCTCTAAGTTCCAATTTTTGATTTATGTGCTTCAATTTTTAGGGAATTTCATATTTGATCATAGATTACTTGTCGATACAAAAGTATTGATGTAGTTCTTCAACATGATCCATTTAAGAGAGTGTCAGTGGTTCATAGTTTTATTGGATTGGTGGGGTACTATGGGATGTTCATACCTTAATTTTTCAGATTAGTACCCCCTTTGACTACCCTAAAGTGGAAAGGGAAGCCATTTATTTGGACTGAAAAGTTTGAGGTAGACTTCAAGTAGTTGAGGATGAGGTTGACCGGTGCCCCTATATTAAGACTACCATAAGTTGTTATATAGTACTTATTGTTTTGTAATGTCGGTGAAGAATGGATCAATGGTGTGTTTATATGGATCCAGGTAGAGATTTCACATAGTTCAAATAAATTGATCCCCACAACAAAAAATAAATAACTTTCGACCTAGAGTTCAAAAAGGTATTCTTTTATTTGCAGATGTGGAGACACTTTCTTCTAGGAGATAATTTTTTTACTCATACCATCAGAGGATTAAGTATATATTTACTTTGAGATATTGTAACATAATATAGAGGGACTTGTTGGAATTCTTGAAATACTATGAAATTGATATAGTTTATACTCCTCATAAGGGAAACATGGTTGCTGATTACATTATAAAGAAGCCTCGTTCATGCCTAGTGGAGGGAGTGTTTGAGATGTTTGCTTCTTGGAAGATGAACTTGTTTTATGCGAGTGGTTTTTTTTCTTCATTAGATTGAATTGAATCCTTCACTCCATCAGCATGTGAAAGAGGCCCAGTTGGGTAACATCAACTAAGAGGTTCTTAATGACCAGATATCCTCAAGTTAAAACCCAGTTGGATTATCTGATGGAGGGGAGAAGATTATCCTTTTTTATGAAAGATTTTAGTTCTGGTAATGATGTGATAATAAGAGATGAGGTAGTCTCCCACAACTCTATTGGATGTACATCCCATAGTAGATAATATGTACAAGGAACTCTAGTGGCGGTTTTTGTGGGATAACATGATGTGAAGCATAATTAAGTTCATATATTAGTGCCTCATGTGTTAGTAGTTAAAGGTTGAGCACTAGGATTCTGTAGGTTTGATATATCCTCTTGAGATCCTACAGTGGAAATGATATAACATATCCATTTAATTTTTTATAGGGATTCTACAGACAACACAAATCCATGATGCAATCTGGGTGATAGTTTATCGACTTACCAAGTCTATGCACTTCCTTTCTATTAGGGAATATAGTTTAGTTGGTAGTTTGGTGAAATTTTATATGGAATAAATCATTAAAATCCATGGGGTAGCCTCAATTATTATCTCCAACAACGATTCATTATTTAAGTCATAGTTGTGCTGAGGATTACATGAGGAATTTCGGACCCAATTTTTGATTGTTATAGAGTTTCACCCCCAAACAGATGGAAATATTGAGTATACTATTTAATAATTGGTTGATATGATTAGGGATTCATTTTTTTCTTCAACTGAAGTTGGGAGGACCACTTTCCATTGGTATAGTTTTCTTACAATAACAGTTGTCACTCTACTATCAACACTGGACCTTTTGAGGCCCTGTATAAGAGACCCTATAGGTCACTGTTATGATGAATTGAGATTGGAAAGAAATATATTTTAGGGATATAGATTGTTCATGTGATGAATAAAAAGTTTCAGGTGATCCACAAGAATATGACGATAACATAGAGACAATATAAATATTATACAGAGCGATGTTATAGGACTTTGGAGTTCATGAATGAAGACCACATTTTCCTAAGGGTCTCCCAATGTTGAGGATTATGAATATTTTTCCATAGAGGAAAGATATCCCCAAGTTTCATTGGGTAGTTAGATATCCTATATAGGGTTTTTTAGGTTTCTTACCACCTAGCCTTTCCCCCATAATTGGATTAGGTGTATGAAGTCTTCTATATGTCATAAATGACGAGGTATGTGCATGACCCAACAGAAATCATCAACTTGGGAGAGATGGAAATTGAGGATAGATACACCTATTTTGAGTACCCATTGGGGATCAGGTATCGATAGGATAAGATACCATGAAGATGGACCATTCTATTGGTTCATGTGCTGTGGAAACATATGAGCATGTAGGAGAGCTCCAGGGAGAAAGAGGGAAAGATGCAAGCTCAATATCCCAACCTTTTTTTTATCTTATAATTTTCAAGGTGAAAATACATTAATTATGGGATACTTTAGTGGCTCTATCTTTTGTTTATAATACTTTGAAATATATTAAGGAATATCTTCCGATCCAGGTGCTACGACAACATGAGATTCTAAGGCTTGGTGAGCTCAAATTTGAGATTATAAAAGCAATATATATATTAATATCATGTGCACCTATTGTTCCAGAAATAATTGAATAACTCTAAAAATGATTCTTGTATTGAAAATTCGAGACAATGGTTAAGTCTGTGAAGGGGGGTTTACCCTAGGAATGATCTAATGATGGTTGACTCTTGACGTATGGTGGAAGCATTCATTTGAGACGTTTTTACTTAAAATAAATAAATAAATAAATAAATTTATTTTATTTTCAACACACATGAAATAAAATACTATCTATATATATAATTATAAAAATTATCGAAATTTAGAAACTTATTCCCTAGGGTGATTTCTAGGAGATCTGTCATTCTCCACTGGCAGATCGAAATTGAAGGATGATGTTTGATCAGGTCATGGCGGATTGAGAGAAAATGAGTGCTGTAGAACTTTTACATTACTGGTGAATTCATTATCAAAAGAAGATAAATCCTAAATTTAGATAGTTCTTTTCAATTTTCTATTAACACTATTTTTATTAAATTATTGAGCATTGATTTGTAATCTTCTTTTGATTCTATGATCATACATTATTTGACCAAGCCCCATAAATGTGTTAAATTTAATTAATTAGTTTATTTATGATTATGAAATTTTATCATAGTTTCCCTAATATATTATTGTGGTCCAAGAACACTTTTTCAAAAACATTTACACCATTGTTTTTATTGATTTACCTCCACCCATTCTTCATATTCTTCCCTATTATCCCATAGGGTCATGGTTCAACATTTGTAGGGAGGTTCAAGGGAGATTAAACCCATGGATTCATGGTGGTTCTGAAAATAATGAATGAATCAGTGTTTTATAGATATATTTGTATGAATTGCGAGTTGAGGGTAATTCTTTTTGGATCTTGGATCTAAAGCGGTGATGACATCTGGTGAAAGGTGATAAGAGGCATGACGACTGACAGTGTGGGCTTAGAGTGGGTTGAAAGATTCCATTTTTTGGACATTGAAGGAAAGGAAATAATGGATGGGGGATATTTACTTTTATTTTAGGTGGTAAATATGTGATATTCATGGTGAAGATGGTGGATCTTGAATCCACAAGAAAGAAATTTAGGATCTTTGAAAAACCCGACTACACACCATGTATCCCAAAAGAAAACATAACATATTGTTCCCCTTTATATAGAGCTTGGGTTTCAGAAACTTTAAGGATAAAATGTTGTGTGGCTAGATCCACATGCCATGTGACCCTACCGGAGTTTCCATGCCTTGTTCTATATGGAACACTACCAGGACTTTGTGTGGTTGGACATGCTGTGTACTTAGGGAGTACACGAGCATGAGCTAGTAACTGGGAATGACCAAGTGCATGGCCATGAGCACATGGGTAGGTCCTGAGGGGATGAAAAATTCCATGTATAACCCATACACACAATATACTATGAAAGGTTTTGTAATCCATGTCCAGAGGAGAACACATCCCGATGATGAGGTGGGGTTACAAACTGTGTGGACCCTCATACACACCATTTTCCCTCCTTTTCCTTTAAACTCCTATATCTCCTAAATTTGGAATTATATTTTGGACCATATTAGTCTATCTTGAGTATTTTTCATTATATAATTTGGTGTTTTACTTCATTTTAGAACATGATATATGATGAGAGATGTTCCGAGCATGACGATTCTGAAGGTGATGATAAATGTTGAAAGTGATCCTCGAAGGATCATCAGATAGATTTTGGGTTAGTAATACCCTATAACACTAGGGTGAAGGTTCCCCATACCATCAAAGAGATGTTAGGGTCAATACTCCCCCATCAGACCAAGGTGCGAGTTCCCCATACTCTGTAAACATATAGAGATGGTACTACAATTAATGGGAATGATTCCTCTATCGAAGGAGTAGTTATCCACGATATTATAGATCCAGTAGGGTGAGATTATTTCATGGGAGTTGTGGATCCATTGACCATGGTGTGAAGTATTTAGGGGAACCTCCCCAAACATATTATGGTGAGGTTGTATTTGATGTAGGGAATCAGTGATGGAATTTTTTAGCTACAGGTTTACACATCTACTTTGGTTGGGCAATGAGATGGAGATATATTTTCCCTATTGTATAGGTTTCTTTATGAGAATATACATATATATATGTCTATATATATTGGTTTTTATTTTCCTATTTATTTGGAATGAGCTGAATACTATTATTGTATCTTTATATCTCCCCCTTTTGGTTCTCGATTCTTCTAATTGGGTATGTATATAATCACCCCTACATGGGGTTTTCTTGCATATATCAAGTATTATATAGATGAAAAAATATTAGCAGTGAAATTGGTGGAGAACAGTGATACATGGGTGTATTGACTACATTGGTAATTCGATCTTACAGATCACGATTCAGGCTCTCTCATGTTTCTTTATTTCCAATTTTGTCAGGTTTGGAATTCATTACTGGCTGGGAATGTATTCTTTCCTTTTATAATTTAGGTTTATTTTATCAAACTCTTATGTTTTCCTTATAGTTGTTGAAAGAATATTTTTACTCTATATGTTATAGTATTTTTATAATTCCTTTACACTATTTCATGGAGACATTTTTGTGTGTTTGTATAATAACATTAGTAAAATTCTTACCATTCCATTTGTTTCTTATATATTCTTATCTCTAGACCATGGCCTATTTGATGCAGGCTTGGGGTTTTGATGACTTGGATTTCAACCAACCTAGAAGGTTTCAGTGGGTCATGAAATTATATACTCCAAGAGAACTAGATTTATGTGAATCCCTCAAAGTTTAAATTATGAATTTAGGAGGTCTAATTTCTTGGACATGTCATCTAAGAAGAGGGTGTAACAGTGGACCCAAAAAAAGGATGAAGTGGTGTTATATTGGGAACCAACCATGAGCATGACTAAGGTGAATATATTCATTGGGTTATCCGGTTATCATAGGAGATTCATTCCCAATTTTCCCAAGATATAAATACCTTTAACTTACTTGACCCATAAGGGGTTGCCTTTCATTTGGATAGAGAGGTGCTATAAACTTTTTCAAGATTTATGGAATATATTGACAAGCACCCCAATTTTTATATATCCATTGTAAGTTGTCGAGTACATAGTGTTCTATAAATCCTTAGGGACCAGAACTGGTTTTTCTATAATTTATAGGTTGGTGGTGATTGTCTATGGTTATTTTAAGTTGATACCACATGATACAAACCTTTAAAATAACAACCTATAAATGGCAGTAGTAGTCTTCACCCTGATGACATGGAAACACTACCATATAGTTGAACAAATAATCATCTATTCTAATAATAAGTATATTAGGTTTAAATTCTCTCATAGGGATCTTAAATTGAGATATAGTTGCTGACTATAGTTCCTTTAGTATTATTACATAAAAATAGCCTATACTCATGGGAAGGGGAATTTAGTAGAAAATTCCCTCAACAGGAGATCTTATTCATAGTTTTCGGACAATGTGTCTAAGAAATTAACATCATTGTAGTTGTCCTTCATGTATGAGGATTGTGAATCTTATCTAGAGTATATGGTTGTTACCCCAATTATTTTATAACATGTTTGGGAGTCTCATCATGGGAATACTACCCTGAGACCTTATGTGATCATATAAGAACTAGATGTGATCTTGATGGGTTTTCTTTTGAAGGTGGGGAGCATGTTATCTTTTTTAGAGGAAAAACTATGGTACCAGTGACAATGACAGAGGAGGTGATGATGTAGTTTCATACAAACCCTTTTTAAGTACAATTATGTGTGTAAAACATGTACCAAGACCTCATATGTTAGTTTTGGTGGATAGGTAAAATGAAATGGGTAGTAAAATTTGTCTTATTATTCCTGTCCTGTTCGTGTGTGAAGGATTGGTATTAGGTTTTAATGGTTTTTTCTCAACCCCTTGAGGTTCTAATGTGTAAGTTAGGTGGAATATCTATGGAATTTATTATAGGGTTACCATGGGTTTCTAGAGGACACCATTACATTTGGGTTATCAAAGACTGACTCACCATGTCATCCCACATCCGGGATATCTACTTGAAGAGTTCAATAACATTCATGGAGAATATTTACATTTAAGATATATTTTATCTATATGGAGTTCCCTCAATGAATGTTTTAGACCATGATGCTCACTTAACATTGTTATTATGGAGAGTATACCCAGTGGAATTTGGTAATAAGTTGTGTTTGAGCATGGAGTTTCACCTTGAGGCTGATGGATATATTAAGTAGACCATTCATCTTATAGAGGACATGATTCAGGCCAGTGTGTTGGACTTTTTATGGATTTGGTAAGATCACATACCCTTGGTGTCATACAAAAAAATCTACCATTCCAACATCTATATGGAACCATTCAAGGTTTTCGTAGGAGTCCCTATAATTCACCTCTATACGGGAATAATCAAGATGATTTAGAACTCATGGGTCCAATGTTGATGTGAGTATCATAAAAGAAGGTATAGATCATATAGGAGTGGATTAGGATAGTACAAAGACTTCAGATGTCTTGTACGTGCTGACAAAGAAGGGCCCTATGGTTCAAGGAGGAAAACCATGTGTTCCCGAGGGTCTCACCTCGATGTAGATTGTAGAGATTTATCTAGGGGAAAGATATGTCCTAGATTCATTATATCATTTGAAAAATTACTTAGGGATGATGAAGTGGCATACCCCTTGGACCAAACTCTATGATTAGACTGGGTACATGAAATCTTCCGCATATCATAGATAATGAGGTATGTGCATGTATATCACATGTGATCAAATGGGGTAAGCTGGACAATGATATTGGATCTATCATTGACAAGTACCCAGTAGAGATCGAGGTTTGGCATGAGAAGATCCTCTATGGGAGAGAAATTACTTTAGTGTGTGTCTGGTGGAAGCATGAGAATCTTCAGTAATGTGATTCAGAGTGGGAGATCCAGATGTATGCTTAGTATCCCAATCTATTTTAGTGGCCCTTTTCTCTTATCATGGTGAAAATCTCTAATGTGTGAATATTTTAACATCACAGTTTTTTCATGTAATGAATTAGAATATATATAATAGTATTATCACAGCTAGATACTAAGACGATATGGGATTCTGAGGCATGGTGATCCAAGTATTGATATTATAAAAATATTAAAAATATTAATATGATTTGTGCATGGTTTTACAAAAATAGTAAAATAAGTTTAGATCAAGAACTCATATGGGATATATGAGACCACCATTGAGTCTAGAATGCATGTTTCACACTAGGCGCAACATAAACTTGATCGACGCTAGCTGCTGGGCTTGGGATCCATCTTGGTCAAAATAACTAAATAAATTAAAATATTTATTTTATTTCTTATTTTAAAAATCATAACTTATATTTATTCTATAAATATGCTTTAATGTAAAATTCTCTATTCCAGTTGAATAACCCTGAGAATTGAGGGGAGAATGTAGATGAGCATTGGGATATATTGGGATCATGCTTTGATGATGAAATATTGTAATGATGACCCTTGAAAATAGAATTAGAGGATCATTCCAAGGATGATGATGCAAATTAATTCTTCATCAGGAATAAATACAACCCATTGTTGGGCATTTTTTGTGTATTTTATTTACTCATTGTTTATCCCATGATGAAAATGAATCAAGTCTTCCAACAATTTGATTTATGGGTCGATTGTGCTTGTGGGTTTAGTTTTATTTAAATCTAGGATATAGAGTAATTGATTTATTGATGGTTATTACTCTTATTTCTTTATTGTAATGGCTAAAAATGAAGTCCAACATGAACATAAATGATGTTCATTCCTAATTAATTGTGAGTTTATTTTTCTTATGTCTCTTCTATATTCATCAACATCATTTTCTTTTGATGGTGGTTCAATGAATATTTGGTATTTAATTTTTGTGTGACTATTCATTGGTGCAATGTATTGATACTACATGTGTGGTTTGAGGTTAAGGTGTGATGGTGACGTTGGGTGATCAAAGGAGGATTGGGACCAGACTAATGATTCCCATTTTTTCCAATTTTATGCCTAGGGATTGTGCAATGTGGTTGTGTTAAATATTGATCTTATTCAATGGCTGGATTCTAGTGAGTGGAAATGGAATGGTCAGTAAAACCAAGATTTGAATTATTGAGGTGTGATTTTCATTTCGTTCAGACAAATCAAATGATGCATAAAGAACCATGGGATTTAACAAAATCCTACATTAAAGGGTTTGCACTCCGAATAGCACACACCCTGTGGGGTCCCAGATATGGTGATACGTTTTCTTGTAAATTAAATATCACATGTCATGTGAAACAAGTCACATGACATTAAAACTTATTATTGTGGTTAAAAATTAATCTCAGAGGATACATGGACACAGACATGACCACAAAAACGGGCATGAGTAGAGTACATGGGTCTAGATAGGTACCTATACATGACCCATTACATGGGCGCAAGCATAGTACATGGGCACAAACTGAAGTACATAGGCATGAAAAATTTTTCATGGGCATAGACATGAATCATATCAGGTTATTTTCTACCTCTACACACCATGTACACCTCATGGACCCATGAATATAGATATTTACATGCATTTGGGATGGTGAGACATAGGAAGACCCCTTGGGTTCGAAAGACACATAGTGTGCCCCTAGTACAAACTGTGTGCTTTTTATAAGGCATTTTATGGCCCTCCATAATTTTAGTATAGACCAAGTTTAGTTGAGTGTGATTATTTGATCTATACCTATAATAGTACAACGGGACATTATTTCCTTGACATAGGATTGTGATCCCCTATAAGGGTTCTATTTAGGGTAGAGTTCACGGTAACCCTTTGTGAGGAAAAGTGTAGGATCCTATATCATATTTCTCCTAGGAAGAATTCATGGTATTGGTATGAATACCATATATATGGTATCAAACCCCTTTTTAAAATTTTATCTAGTAGGGTTGGTGGCATCTTCTAGAAGACCTCACTGGGATCCCCTATCTGGACAACGCGATCTTCATAGAACCAGTGAGTGCGTCATGCAAGGACCAAGAGATCATGCCCTCTCAAACAAGTGTTATCATTGACAACATCACTCATGGATCAAGCCCTCACATAAGATAATTACCTCAAAGCCTCGTGTAGAATCCTAATGCTCATAGTATTTGGTTGATATATATTGAGAATAGTTATCTATTTTTTATTATATTTGGAGTTTCACTATTTATCATTATTTATCATATCTTGATTTACATACCTATTTATTGGTGAGTTGACTACTCTAGATTCATTCTGTTTGGTTATTTCTGGGTCTTGTATGGGGTATTGTCATACTCACCCATCCATGGTCTCTTAACGTACATGTCATGTCTAATAAAGATGATATACCTTTTGAAGGAGTCCTAGAAGGACTCGGAGATGGAAGAACATATTGTTGGAGTAGATAGACCATGGGTTTTATTAGTGATTCATTTGAAAACAGTCTCCTATTTCTAATTATGATAGAATTTATTTCCATCTTTGGGTGGACTTGTATATGGACTCGATCTATTTCAATAACTTTATCATACTCTGGCTGTGGGATTATAGATGTATGTATGAATTTGTATCCGTTTTACTTTACATTCAATATTGCATGGGAATAGAGATGCGTGTGTGTGTATAAAGGTACTTAGGCAATGCCGCATATGTTTCGGATATGCCTACTCAGTGCTGGTCTCTTAGCCCAGTATTGTTGGAGGTGGAATTTGGGTTGTTACCCTCAGATTATTGATAGCTAGGTGGGATTTAGTGGGTTATGTCATGATATAATCACCAAAAATTATGGATCATTAATTTATTAAATGGAACCAATCATTCAATGGAAATTAAATTCCATATTCTGGTTCAATGATCAAGAGATAAGATTGATGAATGATATTTGGATTTAAATGTGATTCCAAATAACAACATGGACTATAAAATATAAATAAAAATTCACTAACACAATCCACATTCATTACATCACCCAACACAAGATAAAATTACCCCCCCATGGTAGTCAATAGGGGATATAAAAATAAAAGAAGACACCAAATAACACAATAATAGGTTTGTAGAAGTACTTATTCTCCATTATAGGTGTAGGCCCTAGGTTACGATCCAAAAAGAAGTGGCTAAAATGTGAATTTAAAGGCATAGATCTACCCAATGGTTATAATTGAAGATAAGAAGATAAAAATAAATTATTCATGGTCATTCATAGAGATCCTCAATCAAATAAACACATAATTTAGTCCCGATTTTTGAAAATTTGGAATTTTAATTTGTTAAGTACCTGGGTTCACAGTGAGATAGAATATGTAACACTGTGAATTATCATGGTTCCCTTATAAAATCCTATTTCTCTAAACATCTCAATTTAGGGAATGAATTAGAGCATCACAACATAAATTTCCTTACCTGGATTCCTTTCTTGTTCCCATCATCATTCTTCAGGTGTCGTATTTCTTGACCAATCTTTATTTTTCTTAAAAACAATTCTCAATGATTCTATGACATAGATGAATAAAATAATGAGTGTCATGGAAAAAATAATGACCTTATTAACAAAAATTATCAATCAAAATTATAAAAAATATATGACTTAAATGTCTATATCAAACCTACCCCTCCCTTTAATTAAGGATTGGACTCATGAATGAATTATCAAAATACTACAAAGGCTATTGACCCTAAAATAAATCAAATTTTAATTCCATTAAGAATAAATTATTTCCAATGGGGAAATAAAATTTTCATGTTCTTTATAAGAGATCCTATCCAAAATTACATTTTCTAAGGAAACAAATAAGTCTTTTATTTTAATCTTCTACTGATGTAATGAAAATTTCACTCCTGTCTTCCACTCATATGTATTAATTCATCATTAATTTTCATTCCCATCATGATCTACCTCACTTTAATTATTTTTTATTATCACTCAATTTAATTATGAATAGAATTATTCTCATACCTCAACTGCATTTCTATTATCCTAGTATTTCATGTCATCTATTATATACCTCATGTAAAGAAAAATTTAAAAGATAATCTTGAGGAATTTTAAATTAGAATGAAATAAATACAATGTTTTGGGTTGGCATGTAATGATGAGAAAAATTAAATCTTAAAAATGAGTTTAAACTTGGAAATCATATCTCATAATACTCAACAATAGATGAATGAGAATAGCCCCTTTAGTAATGACATCCCCTTTTCCCACATACTCCAAGTAAGTCCATGAAGTAATGAAGTATAATGAGATATATAAACCCTATTTTTTGATTTTTATATTTTTAAAACATTACACTTCAAATGAGTCTCACATCCACCACCTAACCCAAAATGATCAATATTATTTTCCAACCAATGTTGATTTTTGACCATCTAATGACATAGCCCGTTTTTCAAAATTTTATGAGGGTGAGAAATAAATTACATAGAACAAAATCTTGAAAAATTCCCAAACATACCTTGAAATTACACCCCTATACTTATTTATTACTAACAAACTTCCCCCTTTTCAATAAATTAAATTTCCACACACATAAACATTGAATATGTTTAAAATTTTATAATGTAAGGGTTTGAAGGGAATTATTGGCTTGTAATTTGGCTCTTCCTTACATAGGTAATTCATGGATTCTACAAGAAAAAGTAAGGATCAATGTAAGGGTAGTAAAATGGATAAATGTATAAAAAAACTCCTCAATATTTTTAAAATTGACTCTTTAATTTCATAACATTGATATGATGTAAAGAAAAATTTAGAAGAAAACATGTCCTAAGTATCACTCTAGAAAATAACTCAAAAATAATGAGAAATATTAGGCTTAAAAATATCTAAATAATAGTAACATGTTATAAAGAGTTAATCATTAATGTTAATTAACAATAAAAACAAACTAATTAACCAAAATTATGGAAATTCAAAACATGCCACATTTAGGAAAGATTTGATTTACATTGTCCAAATCATTCCCTTAACTCATAATTTTTCAAATTCATTCCACTATGATCATCTGTACTAATTCATTACCAATTCTACTCATCTAATCATATCAATTATGATATTTGTAACATGGAATAATAATTATACTACGTAATTTTTTTACACCTCAATCTAAAAACAAAGAAAAAGTTGTAGTGTGAGTCCTGAAATGTTCCGATTTAAAAAATTATTTACTGAAATGTATGGGAGTAATAGAAAATATTAAAATTAAAAATATAATTCAAAATTCAGCATGGTGGATTGGGTTTACATCCATGAATTCTATTGATCTGCTATACATGTTCTGTATTGCAGCTAGTCACTGTGGGAAAAAACTCACATAGTGTGAATTATTCCTATAGAATCTTTAGTGTGAACTAAACTACCTTGAATGAACTTGTGACTTCATTATGGGTCTGATATTAATAACAAGAACAAGTTAAATATCATGATTTTTTTAATTAAACTACAAATGACAACGTATGTAATCTTAAAACTAAAAAATTTAAAGATCATAAAATCTCAGGTTGCCTCCCATTAGTTGCCCTTTTTTTATGGTCATTTAGTTAACTATACCAATTTTTAGATCATGTTTTCAAGTATTGAAAATATTTTACCTATTTAGGAATGAAAAAATAGTCAAAAAAAGGTCTTTTATAAATAGGTGTCCCCCTTTACTTTCTTTGAAATAATATTCACTCTTCTTCGGGGTAGCACCTCCTTTACTCCTATTAGTCATATAAAAAACTACTTATTAATAAAAAATTAAATCAAAATTGTTACAAATTCCCATCCAATACTACAATAATTCTTCCAATATATCATCTATAATTCTTATTCCATGATTGGTAATATTTTACCATATTAATTTTTTCTTTTTCACCTCGGTTAAAATATCTTCCGGGTTCCGGATAGAAGATACCTCCAATATTTCATTAAAAATTGAAAAAAAATCATTTTAAAAATTAAATTACTCTTCCATACCATCATATCTAACCTCGTAATTATTCATCACCCTGTAAATTTTGAAAATCACTTGCTTACAGTTATCTCATTAGCATATCTCACTTTTTGTGTCAATCAAATTCCTTATAGTTTCCAACAATAGTCTTCGCAAGATAAATGTTGTCTATTTACTCTTCCATATACAATATTATTGAATCCACTAGGATGTTGACCATGTAAGCATTGACTAAAACATGTTCAATAAAATCTCAAGTGTACTTAACTATCGAATATTAAAGCTAGATCTCTACTATTGTGATATTAATCTTTTATAGTCTCTTTATTTTAAACATGGTGTATGAAATTAAGTTCACACTTGTACAAAGACTACATAGTGATTTCTAAAATTGTTTAGATGAAATATTTATAATAATTGAAAACAACTACAGTTTTCTTGATTATTCAATAAATATTTTGATACCACCAGAAATTATTCTCTTATGAGTGGGATGGTGTTAATATCCCCTAAAATTTCCTTGTTTTAAACCAAAACTTTAATTTTTTTTGTATATTTATTGTAACGCCCTGACCCCAGTTACCCAGAGTCGATTCATTATTACGTAACATTGGAATGATCACAGATAAATCATGTCTCAGAAGACCGATCAGTTTAGTATTATTGGAAACAAGATTCATACACTAATTTATTCCATTAGAAACATCTAAGCCTCCTAGATTAAGCCTGAAATTCACTCATAATTAACTTCTTCGCATCCTAGTAAAAATAAAACATAGAAAGGGGTGATCTCAGATGCTCAGTAAGGATAACAATATAGTGGAAACTTTCATAAATAAGCATAAACATTTAAGGAAATTTTTAAGACTAAAATAAAACCCTTTTAAACTTGAAATTCATCATAAAATGGAAAAGATAAAATCAAAATAATGCCATTTACTTACTCATGTGGATATTCTACTTATTGAATAATCACATGCAATATCAATAGCCACTTTCATAATGGTGGAATGAAAAATGTCGGACTTTAATTTCTATGTCAAGGCCTCATTCCAGGACCTAGGGGATAACTATAACTAGACCCCAACCAAGAGATCCTCTGTAAATGGACTCCAACCCAGAGAACCTCTGTAACCGGACTCCAACCCGGAGAGCATTTGTAACCGGACTCCAACCCAGAGAGCCTCTACAACCGGACTAAAACCTAGAGAGCCTCTATAACCAAACTCCGACCCGGAGGGTCTGCTGTAACCATACCCCAACCCAGAGGGCTTACTTTTACCAGTCCCCAACCCGGAACATACAAGTCCAATACATTCATCTTAAGAAAAGGTTAAAATATAGCATAAACATTCATATTAAAACTACCATACCAAATGTCAATATTTTAACCATAAACCATGAATGGTATAAAAATAACACACCCACAGTCAAACATATCACAAAACCTTCATTAAAATATGGATGATTTTTATTATAATGAATCGACTTCAAACAAGTATAAAATCTATAAAAGGATGTTGATATAGATGATATCAAAACTATTTGATAGAAATATCTATTTTTTTAAATAATTTAAAGTCACATAATTATAAAAGAAAAAATTTATTTTGAAAATATTATAATAAGCTTGTAAGGGAAGCTTCGATGATGTCATAACAACATTGAATAACCGTACTTGCCGTATATGTTAAAAAACATGCTTACCTTAATTTTGTCAAAAGGTTATAAAGTGCCTTGTTTTAAAAACAACAGAAAGATTCCTTTCAAAACATATAAGGTCAAATAAGGGTAGAAATGATTTTAACCCATAGTCTAGTAAATAGTAAAAAATGTTTTGAAATACATTTTTAAGAAAACACGGATGTGGATTATAAAGAGGTCCCGGTAGATACTTACGTAAAAACAACCTCAGATAATAAAGTGACTGTGAAATTAACCCTATCCAATTTGGTATCTTATGAAACATACACCCCATAAAAGAAGTATCATACAATGAAGATGTAAATACACATAAATTAAAGTGTATTACACAACGAATACAATTTTGGGCAATATATACACCACAAAAAAAAAAGAAATAGTGTAAATATAGCATGAATCTTTTGGGAATAATGAGTGAGATGAAAACCCCTTACCTTGTACTTTTCCTTGGTCGAGGGTAGGTTAGCCTCCTCTTCTTCAGGTTTTTCCTTTTGATTTGATCAAAAGGACTCATTAGGTTGGCTTTCTAACTAAAGGCCTCTAGAATGAATTGAGGGATATTGGGAAGATATTTGGGTAGGGGATGTATGAGCCAAAGTCTTGAGAAGTGTGAGAAATGGGTAGGAAGTGAGGGCTTTTTATAAGGGATAGGAGGGGATATTTAGGAAAGTTTGAAAAAATTATTTTATTAGAACCTAATCTTCGGTTTCAAAATGTCAAACATTAATTAATAAAAAATTTAAGATGACTCATGGTTGAGATAAAATAATCCAATAAGAATTGGAAAGGTTTGGGTTATTTTTTTAATATTTATAATCTTATTTATTTAAATCATTTATTAATGAGGTAAATATTACATCATTATTGTGTCATAAATAATTTAATTTATTTGATATCCAAAAATTATAAAAAGAATACCATGATGTAGGAAATATTTTTAGCTTTCCAAATAGTATTTATAGTCGAAAATATTACTTATATTACCCCATGTAAAAAGTTATTTACTAAAAGATATTTTTTTATGTCATTTTTACCTTTACTTTAAATTAATTAATATAAAATGTCATTATTACTCGCATGTGGATCTATGGGGTCCCAAATTCAACCCAAGGATGCCCATGGTAAGATATGTGTCAGCCAATAGGAGTAGGACACATTTTAGGGTAATTTAATATTATTATAATATTATATTTTACCCTTATTTATTATATTTACCCTTTAATCGTGGTAAATAAAATATTTACCGAAACAATTATTCAAAATATCTAAAAATAAAAGTTACCTATTTACACAATTTGGACTTCCTGATTCTAAATATGGAATCCATCTTTCTACATTCAAAACAAAGAAGTGGCAGAAATTAATTTAAAATTAATTCCCGCTGTCAAAACAAAAAGCCTGTTTTTAAGAAATAATAACTATCAAAAGATTGACACTTGTTTATGTTCAGTTTAATTGTGAAATTACATCCAATGACCAACATTGGATTAAATGGTAAAAATATAATCTAATTATACTTTAAAACTACTCAATAGTATAATTTATCACTATAAATTATTTTGATTAAAAAAGTTGTTTTTAATTAAAATTTAGTATTTTTCACAACTCATCAAGAACTGAAAGTTTTCAGAAAAATACAAAAATTCACCCTAAGATAATTTTTATATTCAAAATTTAAAAATGAAGTATATTTTAACAAATTAAAAACATATAAGTTGCACTTATTAATTTAAAATTAATTTCAGTTGTCAAAACCAAAAAGCGAGTTTAAAAAAAAGTAAAAACTATCAAAAGATTGACATGTGTTTAAGTAAAATTTAAATGTGAAATTACTTATAATGAAAAAAATTATATTAAATGATAAAAATATAATCTAATTATACTTCCAAATCATTCAAATATATAATTGAACACTACGAATTATTTTGATTAAAAAGGTTGTTTTCACTTAAAATTTAGTATTTTTCCCTATTCACCATAATATTAAAGTTATCAGAAAAACACCAAAAAATTTATCAAAACTAAATTTGTATGTCCTGATTAGAAAGAATAAGTTTATTTTGTCAAATTGAATATATAAAAGTGTAAAATATTTGATTTAAAAAGGGTTCACCATTAATTAGAGGTAAATAGTTTTTTTTTTGAAAAATACTTATTTTATCTGAAAAATGAATTTGTTCTTATATTATGTCTAAGAAACACATAATATGGATTCTAAACTTTTATAGAGTATATAAAATTATAAATTAAAGTTACACTATTTATAACCTCTTTTTGAATGGCCAATTTGGTATGTTGTGGTGCACTCAAACTTGGGGTTGCGTGTTACGCAAGTTATTGAATTACTTTGAAGAGTTAATGTACTATAAAATCTTGGGGTGTTACATTTATTCATGTATTTAAGGGATTCTATAAAAGGGATGTTACTTAGTAATATTTTAAAATATTTTGGAGACATTTTTTGTATCAAATTTACCATACATATTCCTCTATAAAATTGGTAATCTTGTCTTGTACTATGGTATAAGAGCTTCTCTTTATTTTTCTTTATCATTTTTTTTGTTTCATTATTATTTACCAGATATTATAATTTTATAAGATTGTTTTTGTTTCTATTTATTTCTTTTTTGTGTTGTTCGTAGTTTTCTCATCTTCTCAAGGTGATATAATTCATGTCTTCTGAGGGATGAACCTTTAAATCATCCAACAACACTCCTATAGGTCTCTACATAAGCTTATTATAAATTTGTATAACTTGGAATTATTAGATTCTTAATAAAAACTTTTAATCCATTGAGTCATATTTTTTCTCCTTGATAGTCATCCCTTGGTATTTTGAATAAGCTATGAATTATTTGATGGAAGCATGCTTAATATCTCGATCGACTAGTTTGATACCCCTGACCTTTTCTGTACTAAAAACCTCCAATCATGATATTTATTTTGATGATTTTAGTTGTAATAATTAAACTCTTCAGGATAAATACCATGGGGTTTATTTTGGACCATCATGGTAGTCATATTTATTTTAAGGTCACCCATTAGGGACACCTTTCAATTATTATTATTGACCATGTGGAAACCCCTCATTTGTCCACCATATAATTTATAAGGAAATATATTACTTTTTATCTCATCTAGTAGGGTTTAGCCTTCATCTAGACAGTTATGAATCAATGATCCACCCATTGTAATATTAAAAATTAATCTATCTCCTTTTAAAAAACCTTTATAAAATGATTCAAGTAAAAACAACATATAAACATGATGATGCATTTATTTTCTTATTAAGTCCTTAAAACCTTCCCATGTATTTTTAATGGAATCATTTTAATATCTATTAGTATTTAAATTTTTTAAATGAATATAAATTTATTTTCATGTGGGGAAGAAGATATCTAAGAAGTTTATTTACAAGTCATCCCATGTGGTAATGGAATGAGATGTAAGACTCTATATCCATTATCATGGTATTTCCCTTCAATAGATTGTAAATAAGAATAATCTAACTGCATCACTAGATATGTTTAGGAATTGAAAAATTTCACAAATTTCTAGAAAACTTTCTAAATGTGTATTATGATCCTCATGTGGAAAACCAAATAATTGAATATAATTAAAGATCATTTTTATAGTCGGTGATTTTATATTGATGTGGTTTGATGATACTGGTGGTATTATAATGATAGGTTGTAGTCCCATAATTTATGTCCTTCGATAATAAATGATAATTTTAATACCTTGATCTATTTTCTCACACTTATGAAAACATGCTTTTGATTTTCAACATTGCACATTTTCATAATATCTTTTTTTATTGTTCTTCATATATTTCTCCAATTTACTGTAAAAATAAGGTATCTATTTTACTTTAGCATGAGTGGAGTGAGTGTGCATAAAAAATTTAACTTAAAATTTCTTCATGAGTAATATAAGAAAAAAACTGAAATAAAAAACGAAATTTAAAAGAAAAAAAGATAAAAAAATACAAATACTGGAAAAAAGTCCCTGAAAATGGAACCAAACATTTGATAGCGTGCATGATGTCTTTAATTCCTATCAAGAAAATAAAATCTAGAAACTCTTAAAACCTAAAAAATCCTAACTAATGAATATAGTATGTGGAATTTCAATTTCAAACTCATGAGATGGTTTAAGTAGGTTTATGGAAAAATAAATTGATTAGGATTTATTTGATATCTAAAAGAGAAGTTTGAAATGATGTAAGGGTGAATGTTCCATGATTTTCAATTTCCTGTTCTTATGATGATAATGTGAAATGATAATTTATTTGTCTATGTTGTTGTCAGATTTAGGAGTAGGCAAGACCTTGTTCTTGAAACATACCTTATAACAAAAAATTCCCTTTTTAATATAGTCAATTACATAGGTTCATAGTAGGTTAGGTGTCTCAATTCCCTATTTAAACAAAATCACCCTAAATGATACACTATTTGTGTAATTAAAATTACTTTATGAATTCAGTTTCAATGGTAATGAGACCAGAAAAGGAAATAGATTAATATTTTAATGTGATGAAACTATCAAAAAGGAAAAAAATTGAAGTAAAACCTTAGTAACTCAATCCCCCTTCCATACATCACTCAATATAAGAGAAAATTACCCCTTTATTAATGTTATTAGGGGATGTAAAAAAACTTAATAGATAAGAAGAATCAACTTCATATAAGTACTTATTATCCTATTATCTTGAAGGCTCTAATTTATGATCCCAAATACAATGGAGAACCTTTTTATTTAAAGAAATATGTCAATTAAATTGTTGGAAATCAAGTGAAAACAATCCCATTCAATTTTTTCTAGTCACAATTGAAGATCCTTGATCATTTCAACATGATATCATGTAAATATTCTAAAAACTTAGAATATAAATTTCGTGTTGACCAAGGTCTATGGAGTGAAAAAATATGTCATTCCCTCAATTTTAGGGATACCTTCCTATATTCCCTATAAAATTCACTATTTATGATGGGAATTTGAGTTTCATGGTTTTAATTTCCCTACAAGTTCCCTGTTTTATTCAAGCTTCATTATTCAAATGTCACACCACTCATAAATTATTATTTTTATTCAAAAAAATCCAAGTACATAATTTCATTAAATGAATAAATCAATGAATATAATTGAAAAAATATTTACCTTTGGAACAAAATTAATTGATCAAAATTAATTGATATTTATAAAAAAATGTCAGCATTATTCACTACTTTCTCTAGATATTAAATTTCCCTACTATATATCAAAAGAACCAAATTCAAGTAAGCCCTAACCCCTTATACCAGTATTAAAAATCTAGTTGATCTCTTAAACTATGTTGTATTCCACTACTTATTGTTCCAAACCTTCCTCCATGAACATGAATATAAATTTATCTAACATTTAGATCCATTACTTCTTATTACCCCACTTAAAATTCAAATGTTTTCAAGATTTATAGCTCATCTCCTATTGGTCTTACCATTTTACATCTGTTGTTTTAATCCGATTTCCCCATTGTTTGTGATCATCTGATTTTCTTAATCTTCTCAACATGGAAATTAATTTTTAATTCAAATACCTCAAATTAATTCTCTGTGAAGTTTCTATCCCTCCATGAAATCCCTTCATTGAATTAGAAATCTTGGCTTTTGATAACTTTTACCTTGTCATAATACCATAGATGGTAGATGAATTTCCCACCACTATAACTAATGAATATAAAAAATTTAGACTTTTAATTTTGAATATATATATCCTTGAAATCTGTAGACACATATAATATGCTTCTTGATACATTATAGTAGCCAATTTTTGATCTTTTTCCAGACCAAAAATCATCCATAATTTTATACCCAACTACTAATGCTGGGATTCTATTGACTATGTGGGATTATTTGTTGAGTTCCTCTACCGAAATTCCCTTGAATATTTAATATTGTTTTCTTATAATTCAAAATTTTATATCAGCATATAATTTGTTTGTTTATCCAATCCATTCTATAATTATTTCCTTGTAACCTTATTCTCATTCCTTATCTCGAACGTCTTCTAGAAATTTCAAAAGTTATATTTGTTGTACTCACCATTATTTTCAGTGCCATAAAATTTTATCATCTGGATGGACTCCCTTTTTCCCAAATCATTCCAATAAACAAACAAGTGAATGTATGCATACTTATATTTCAAAACATAAATCCACAATTTCCTTATAACATTATTGATAAAAATTATGAAGTAGATATAATCACTGAAGGATTGAATAGAGGAAGGTCACAAAATGTTTATTTGAACTCGATCTAAGTTAGGGAATTAGTATTCCATCCATACCAATTTATGGACACTCATATATATTTTTTCCAATCACAAAAACATTCATTATTTCCTATTTCCATGTAATCAATTTTAATTATTCTCATTTCATTTAAATGTTCCATACCCTTCACATTGAGGTGACTGAGCTTGTAGTTACATTTCCACATATCTTCTAATGGTATATATTCAACCACTGTATCCATGTATGAAGTTTTGATCATGTAAATATTTTCATATTTAGCACATCCCACAATAACAATGAATCTGCATGGAATATTCTATACCCAATAATAGATGGTAGTTCTTTATTATTCCTCATTGCTTTTCCCTACTAAGATATTATTTTATCTAAGGAAATATCTATGCTTTACTTTTTTTTTAAATTCATGAATTTACTATTATCCTTTATAATATTTACTTTAGCATTAACACTAATCATTAGAGGTTCACCATCCTCTAGATAAACTATGTAAAATTTCAAAAATACATAATTCACCGTGAATTATTTTTTTCTCAATAAATGAAAAGATAACCATTAGTTAACCACCATTGAGTCCACTAATATATTCAAACTGAGAAATTGTTAAATTCTATCTCCACTTCCTTTTTACAAATTAAATTTTATTTATTTCAACATCATGGTCTTCTGATTCTCTCATTGTGACATCATAAATCCTTTTTTATGTTCCTCGTTTTCTTAATTTCTAAGCAATTGAATCTTGACAAACCAAATTTCCATGTATTTTTATCTTTATCAAGATATATATTCTGAAGACCTCATTGAATATAATTTTTTAAATTTTTGTGGTCATCCTCATTCTTCAACATTATGATTATTACTATATAATGCTTTAAATTTCCATTGTCTAAGCTCCTCATTAAGGATTAGGTTTCTAATATCATTAGACACACATTCTGTTTTTTAATTGGAATTACAAATTATGGTAGAAATAACATCCCAGCTCTCTATAAGTGTCTGTAGTTTTCATATCACACACACATAATCTATAGAAGCCACATTCACCGATTTGATCTACCCTTGGATCATATTGAAGTAATTGTTATGGTTTTTTTGTTGTTATTACTTTTGAAACCCTTCATACAAATAGAAACCACCTCCTAGATACATTGTTCGGTGTTGTAAATTTATCATATAGATTTACCAGAACATCCAGAACTCTTACTATAGTTTTCAAACTCGAGTTTTGAATTAAACATTACTTGATAATGACATCCTCACATATTCCAACACTTTCCTATCCCACCTTTCCCCTTCATCTTTATAATTATTTTTTGAACATTTTCCAATTATAAAAATATCTATGTTTTTTAAATAACACCATCCACCATCTTCATTCTCTAAATTACAAAAATCTATTTCATAAAACCTATGTACCCAAATCTTGTTGACATCCAGCATCATATATAATGATGAAATTAAAACACAATGAAATTTATATTTAAATACAGTTAAGAGATAACCTATGTGCTCTCATATAATTTTTAGGTATTAGATAATAGGTGAAGAATTGTCTTTAATACCAATTATTAGGGGTGAAACCTGACTACCTCTACTTCTATTAAAACCACTGGAACATCACAACTTGATAGTTTAGAAGTTCTATTTGATGCATAGTATAAAATTCAAATCTTCACAACATCAACAAATAAAAACGGGTAGTGAACTTAGATACTCAAAACACCCTATCTACTATAATTAGTCAACCATTCAAAAAGACAGATGAATTTAATGGAACAAATTTAGTATATTCTCAACAATGAGTGGGGGAGTGGGTGAATCAGTGTATGGGAAATTTTAATCCGGTTTAATATTTTTATACCTATACCTATTTTACTAGTTCAAATCTTGATTCAATTATTATCTTACCTTTACTTAATTCAATAGAATACACACAAAGTGCATGAGATATTTGTAAGGTTTACATTTAATTAAGAAAGGATAGTCCTTGGTGAAACTGAAACACAATACTCAATATGAAATTACATTATAATGATATAACAATCTCAGTTTTTGGGATATAAAAAATACCTAACATGAAGGGTGGTAACCTACACTCAAGAGGGGGGAAGGGATAATCCTATTTGCCTAGATTCGTGATATTCTAGTCCAATATGTATCTTCCTATTGGATATTTATACTACTTGAGCATACAATATTAAAAATCTTCTTGAACTTTTAGAATATTATTAGATTCCTCAAGAATATGTGAATTATGTTTATTGTCATAGGTATTCTTCATTATTATCCTCCTCCTCTTATTATTTCTTACATAAAAGTATAAAATAACCTTCTTCCTTATATGATTACATTGACTTCATTCATTATTTTCTCTTGCACTCAATCCAAGTTCATTATTTCTTTTTACAAACTAAACAACACAAATCATTCTTCTTCACAAGATCCTCATGGACCACTCAACTATTTCTACTTATTCTTCTTCTTCCTATGAAAATAGATATACACAATACATTTTTTTTCATAACTCTCCATCAATCTTCTCTTCTCTTTTTATTATTCTTCAGTGAATATAATATGTACTTGTTCTTATTCTTATGAACAACTCACATCATGTGTATAATAAATGATAATAAAATATTTAGTTCTCCATATTCTTGACACTAATTGTTATTTATCAAATTGACATGTTAAGACTATCTCTCAAATTTCGTCCTTGATATGTAGAGAATATAGATAATAAAACATTCATTTCATATTACCTAATTTTTCTTATATTTCTTTAATATTCACAATACAATGTGAACACCATATTTTAATTAACATATTATATGTTAATAATAATCCTCCTAGATCATTGGAAACTATTGTCTTCTAGATCAACATTAATTAGGGTTTCTGTAGAATATTAGTCTTTAATAATTATTCATACACTCTCTAAGGTATTTCTTTAAGACTTGGTTATTCATACTTGTTTTATTTCAAAGTTATATGGGAATATCATGAATCCTTAACTCCAAAAAATCCACATAAATTATCTATATTCACATATTCATATTTAATTATGCATTAGTAGTGTTAATGGAACCATTGCATCTCTACACACATATCATAGTTCTTTATTCTTATTTATTCAATGAAGGTAAACATTACTTATTCATTGGTGAGATTTCATGAGAAATATATCTTCTAATTTTTTATCAAATACCATATTATACAATGATTAATATCATGATATTTATGTTTCCTCTCATGAACTTCACACCTAGTATAACCTAATTCTATAATTCTTAATGCAAATCACTTTATGAATTCCTTATTTCATTCAATTTTTTTACTATAATTATGATGAGAAATATCATGGTATTTGATATACTAAATCACTAAATCTCTAATATATTCTTGATTATTATTATCCTGGATTAGTTCTTTACCTTTAATATCTCTCCCATTTCCTATTTATACTTAACAGATAACCTCTCTGCATACGTAATGCAATATGTATATGTGAAAAATTCAAATGTTTTTTTCTTCACACAGATATTACATAAAATGGCCAATTAAAAATAGTTAAAAAAATAACATTCATTTACCATAAGCCTACATTATTATATTTATGTTTGCAACTAGTTTTCCTATGAGGAAAAACTATATACACATGAGGACATTCTGGTATGAAGATTCACCCACGTGGACAGTTTTCCGATGAGACCAATTCATATAAACAATTAGGAATTCATGTTTTTAGATTACCTTATGTGAAGTTATAGCGATATAACCCTTTTACACATATTATTACATGATTTTAATCATGAATATCTATTAAATACAAACCAAGTATAAATAATTCTAGTTTATTTAGAAGACTTGGTAAATGACATGATACTAAAATAAAAAAACTTTTATTTAATCTCCATAATGATATCCTAACCACATTTGTTATATTATAACTACATATGATAACCTAGGGAATATATATACAAAATGGGATGAGATAAAAATCCTAGTAAGGGAATAAACATGGGAATAAATCATAGAACTTGAGTTATATAGGAATAAAATAATGACATAAAAAGGCATGAAACATGAATAGACATATGGAAGCATAACATATAGAACATGGGATCATGCGATCATGGAAACATATGAATTTGATAGAAATATATAACATGACATAAACATGAGTCAAGGATAACTAGAAATACTGTATCACATGGTGAACGAAGTCCCATAATGGATTAGGTTTACTCCCTAGTACCATACATAACGTCTCATGAGAATAAACATTACCTAATGCATTGTATCTAAATCTAGGAACAACCACCATAACATGTTCATGAATATGTGTTCCACATAATTATTCAAATAGAAGGAATTAACATAAGGGTTATCAATGGAAAGAATTGAGTATCATAATCATGTCATATGGAATAACCAAAGGGCATATAATAATGATATCCAGGAAAGAAGGAATTTAATTCATTATTGAACTTAATTAAGGAATAATAATATTATATTATGAATAATGTTGTCCAAATAAATTGAAAACATTAAAAAGAGTGGTTAGGTAACATTAGATATGTGCCACTTAAGTGTGTTTTTAGGGAAAGTAATAGAGTCTTTAAAGAGGAAAAAGACATAATTGTTTTTATAAAACTGGAAATGAAAAAAGATATATTTTCCTGAAAAATTTTATGATTTTAGGAAAATATTTTAGGATTTAAGTAGTTCACAGAGATTACTTGAAAATTGGTAAGAAAAAAATAGAGAAGATTCCTTTAATTGGGTTTGCTTATTGTGAGGAATAGAGAAGGGAACCTTATACAAAATGTAATTATCCATACAAGAAAAATAAATTTAGCTAAATAAATATGTTTGGTGAATATACCTAGAACATAAGGGACATGAAAAGGAATATGAAAGGATAAATTCAGGCCATGAGAGATAAAGCATAAGCCAAAGGACATATAGAGGTTCAGATAGATCCCTTACCTTATGTCAGAATGTGTTATGCACTTGAACTTAATGTCATGGATAATGAAATTAGATTCAATAAATATTTAATTCAAAACATATTATATATTTATTTTATTTATTATAATTTTATAAGTTTATTTATCAAAATTTTGATGAATTATAATGTTTAGTGTCTTTGTTCTCGGAGCATTAGTTTCATGGTTTCATGGTTTGTCCACTTGTATAAAATTATGGGGAATCATGCAAAATTTGAAAAATTATCCAGATGTGAAATTATATGACATTAATGAAATTATAGGATTTTAAATGGTCTAATGCAACTTTTTTTTTTCTAGTATGAGTATGATTCATTTGACAAAATTATAATGAAAATTGTTTAGTTTATTTTGGAAGGTTTTCGATCATCACAAACTTGTTTTGATTTATTATTTAATATTATATAAATATGTTATTTACATAACACAAAAAAAGTTATAATATACATATTAAAATATTATTTAACCATAATACATGTTTTATTACTAACTTGTAAGGCGGTAATGGAAAATAGAAAATCATTATCCATAGAGATAGTAAACTTTCATAATTTGGAAAATGATTTCGTTTCTTTGAATAATACTAGATAAGAAAAGAGGTGGAAAAAAGATACTCCATTATAAATATAAAAGTACAGTATATAAATTATATTGGAGTTATTACTATTTTATTGATGAAGGAGGTTCGGAGAAGGTAGAATACAAAAATAATTAAAAGAGATGGTTTGAAAAAGGTACCTCTTGAATATCACCTCCTTGAAGGACCCATTAAGGAACTTAGAATTATGTTTTTTGAGACCAGAAGATATTGGATATGGGGGAGAGTCTTGTGATTAGAATTGGTTATAATATTTAAAATCTACAAGCCTTAGAAGGTGTAAGGATAAGGGGTGGTATTTATAGGATAAGAGAGGGGAATTTTTGATTATTATATTCATTAGTTTATTATTTTTATATAAAGGCTATCAATAGTGTTGATTATTATCAAAAAATAAAGTAAATGGTTCAGGATAGTTTGTACCAATAAGTTATTACATAATCCATAACTTAAAAATTCTTGTATTTAGATTATAATATTTAATACTGTAAATTATCGTATTTCACTATTGACAAAAAATTCAACTATTTTAGAAAAATACCAAAAATTAAAATGAAGCCTTTTTTGATATGTATATTTAAAAAATAAAATCCATTTTATGAAAATAATTTTCTAAATATGAGAAATTTAATTTTTAAATACAATCAGGATTTATTCTAAAAATACCTATTTTAATATGATAATTAATTTTATGACCCTTTGAAAAAATAATTATGGTCACATTAAATTATATTAAAATTATAGTACAAAAAAACATTAATTTATGATCTTTATTTTATGAAATTTAATTTAATTTTAGATCATTATATTAATTATAAAATTCTAAATAAACTTTTACGTCTTATAAAAGTTCAAACACTTAATTTATTTTAAAAAAAAATTATTTACTTATACAATTATAAATAAATCATATTCATATTGGAAATCTATTTGGGTGTGATGAGTTGTATGGAAGTTCGGCTCAAGGTTTAGATCATGTTAGAGACTCTTCCATAGCTGAGGGGAAAATATCATATCACAATATGATATAATTTATAATGTTAATCCATGTTTCTTCACCACTTATGTGATGTATATCTATGCATGTTGGTTGAGTGAGAGGTCCTATAAAATTGTAATAAAGTGATCTGTCTTTGTAAGATGATCCAAAATGTCCCTTATAGCATTATTTCCTCTATATATCTTAATAAGTTTAGTGATAATGTCTATAGTGATGTTTTCCTATTTCTATATAGGTATGGGTATTTTTTTCATCATCCTCATAGACTTTTTCCTTTTATCATTCACTTATTGACATACCGAACACTTTTATGTATATTTTCCAATCTTCATCTTAATATTGTCCTGCTAATAGTGTTATCAGAGATCTTAATACATCTATGTGGTCCTTGGGTGGATAGAGAAGGTTGAGCTCTGTGCATCATTAAAAATATCTTTCTTTATCTCATGATTTTATGCTACACATAGTCATGACCTAAATATTACAACTCCTTCATCATCAATTCTCATCTCTGAGGATTTACCCATTCTTATATCTTCCACCTTTTTCTAAATCTCCACATCATCTATTTGATCATCCCTTTATCTTCTCTAAAAGTTATGGTTGGGAAATCATTTTTGAAAGTATTGATTATGTTCCTTCCTTTATTATTACCATTTCCATCCTTTGTAAGTGTAAGAAGATTGGATTATTCTGAATTATCATAAATGATAAAGTTACAAGATTCTTTCTACTTATATCATCTGCAAGTTTATTTTCATTACTAAGATAATAATGGATTGAGAATTCATAATTGTTGATGAGATATAACCATCTTCGCTGGTGAATATCATGCTACTTCTATGATAATTTATATTTGAGGCTCTTATGATAATAATAAATCTCACACTTCTCCCCATAGAGATAACTCCTCCAAATTTTCAGTGTGGAGACCACTCCTACAAACTCCAGAACATTTATGGGGTAGTTCTTCTCAGGGAGTTTCAGAATTATTTAGGCATAGGCTATTACTTTATCATATTTTATCAGTACACATCCTAATACATTCTTTGAAGTTTCACTATATGCCAGAAATAGTTACCATCTTGTCTGTAGTATAAGTACTGGTGATATGGTAAGCCTCTTTTTTCAACTCTATGAATTAGTCTTCACATTCACTAGTCTAGAAAAACATTACTTCATTCTGATTCAGATTATTTAACGGGTTTTAAAATCATGATAAGTTCCTCAAAAATTTTAGGTAAAACATAGATAGACCACGGAAACTACATATCTTGATTATAGATGTTTTCTTGGGCCACTACTCAATTTACATTGCTTTATGAGGGTACATAAATATCCCTTTTCTGATGATAATTTTCTTCAAGAATGAAACTTTCTCTATCATGAACTAACATTTATTGTATATCAAATATATTTTCTCCCTTCACAAATTCTTTATCACAATATTCAAATGGTCCTCATATTCCTTCTTTCTATTAGAGTATATCATAATATTATTTATAAAGATTCCCACAAATTTTTTGAGGTAATCTATAAATACACTATTCATTAAGTCTATGAAAATTGTTAGAGAATTAGTGAGTTTTAAGGTCATTAATATGAACACAAAATGTCAATACCTTGTTTGAATGGAAGTCTTATGAATATCTTCCTTCTTCACCTTTAATTGGTGATATCCCAACTAATGATACACCTTATAGAAATACTTTACCCCACGTATTTGATCGAACAAGTAATATATCCAAGGTAGGGAATACTAATTATTTATCATGATTTTTAAGTTCATGATAATAAATAAAGAGGCATATTGATCCATCCTTCTTCTAGACGAAGAGGACTAGCTCACCCCACGGCGAAGCACTCAAGTGTATAAAACCCTTGTATAGATTCTATTCTAACTATATCTTTAGTTGATACACCTCAATGGTGTCCTCCTGTAAGGCGTCTTTGATATGGGTAGAGATATAATTATAAGATCAATTGAGAACTCAACTTCTCAGTTAGGAGTAAGACCATACAATTATTCAGGGAACACATTAGTGTAGTCTCTCACATTTGGCATGTCTTCGAGCATGATTCTATCCCTTGTCACAATAATTTGAGCAAGATATACTTGCTCATAAGGAAATATTATTCACAATTTCAATGATGGTTCTGAAGAATATTAACCCTCTTCCTTGCACTTTTACAAAATCAAGGGATTCCTTGAGATGTGAAGAGTGATCTCCCTCTCCCAACAATTGGCATTGGCTTTGTATACAGGTATCCAATATAGGTCAAATATAACTTCAAACTCTACCAAAGTAAGTAAGATGATATTTTATATGAGTTTTATTCCACATATATTAACTTGGGAGGATTTATATGATTCAGATATAGTAGTTTCCCCATTCTTTATTGTCACAGATAACTTAACCTTCATATTTTGAGGTGATGTTTGAATATATCTACAAAAATTGCATGATATGAAATAATTCATAGAACCATAATCAAGTAGTACACTCTCTATTCTTTAATTAATAACTAGTATACCGATCACCACGTCATTATCAGCCTATACCTTAGCATTAGTGATAACATATGCCCTTCCTTGCTTCCTTGGAGGTTTCTTTCTTAGACTGTCCTCAAAAACCCTGACATCGATCATTGGCCTACATAGTGATCATGTTATTGTAGTTAAATCATTTCACAACTGACATAATGTTAATTTAAACCTTCTTTTCCACTTCTTCATTAGTGAGATTCTTCATTTCACTTCTGCATTGATTATCTTGGTGACCCTGTTTTCCACACTTGAAGAACCTTCAGGTTCCCCTTAGATTTTATTTCTAGGAATGTTTTGTCCCACACTTTTTAAATTTGGGATTCTAGGTTTTCTTTACTCTATAATATTTTTTTTATTAGACCTCCTAAAGAGAATTCCATCTTATGTTTCTTATCTCCAATCCCACATGATGACTATGAATAATTGATCTCTATCTCATCTTTAAGGGAACAATGAAAAATCTCTTTTTAACTATCATTGTTCCAAATAATAAATGTTTTTTGTAGTCTTGGATTTAATCCACTAAATAATTGGCCCACCTTACTATTAGCGATAAAGAAAAATATGGAATCATACCATAAAATACTTGTTAATTTTGCATCATATCCTCTGACAAACTCATCATCCTTTTTGTTCAGGCTGAGGGAATCTGTCTTCATATTAAGATGAAGAGTTTTGGGAAATATTATTGAAAAATATTTTCTTGAATTATTTCCATTTCAAAGAATAAATTCCATCTTTATACTTTTTGTTTTTGTTCAGTTTACACCACTAATCAGCTTCCCAATCATCTTGATAGACTTCCAATACAAATTTATATTCTTCTCAGAATTAAAGGACATAAAATAGATTTTCAATGGAGTTAATCCATTATTTCATAATGAGGGGATCAGAATATCCATTAAGGATAAGAGGATTTTTTTATAAAGTATTATTCCAAAAAAATCTATTTTTAGGACAATGAGGGTGGTCCATATGATTCAATTTATTATTCATAATTTTATCCTGTTGAGTCGGTACTATTTTGAAGTTTTGTGATCCCATTCCCATCAGATTTGGCATCACATTTGGGAGATTTTCACATTATCTATCACATTTATTTTTTAATAAGTTATCCTATTTCCCACAATTAACTATGAAAAATTAATAAAATATAGTTAGGGGTCTTTAATACTTAGCTAATTAGCATATAAAACTGTAACTATGAATATTGAAGGAAAAATAATAAATAAAAAGTATATACTATCTTGTAATTACAGAAGTTTTAATCTAGGTTATTGAAACGCCCCAACCTTAGTTACCTAGAGTCAGTGCATTATTACATAACATTGTCATGATCGCAAGATATCAAGTCTCGAAAGGCCGATTAGTTTAGTAGTATTGGAATTACTAGATACACACATAAGTTTTACATTATATTCTGAAATGAAAAAATAACAACAACAGTTCCTATTTGAACACAGTCATATCCCTTAGCTTATTCTTACAGGTTAACTGTAATATACTTCTTTGTATCCTGGAAAAAATGTAACATAGAAATAGGTGAGCTCATATTCTTAGTAAGGATAACAATATAGCTGAAAATATCATAAATAAGCATAAACATTTAAGGCAATGTATAAGATAAAAATACAAGCTTTTTAAAAATAAACTTCAACAAAATATGGAAATGTTAAATCAAATAATTCCATTTAATCATACAAATGTATATTCTCCTAGTCGAATAATCACAAGTAATATCAATATCCAATTTCATTATGATGGAATACATAATGTCAGACATCATAACCACATAGTCAAGGAATTGTGCCAATAATACAAATATGATTTTGTCAAGGCCTTGTTATAAGACACTAGTTTGTCTAATGAGACCTACCGATGCATCGAGGATCTATAGTGGGCTCCACCCGTCACTTACTAAGTCCAATGCATTCCCCATATTTAAAGGTTGAAACATAACATAAACATTCAAATTAAAACTAGCATATGAAATGTTAATACTTTAACCATAAACCAATAATTTTATAAAAATAACGCATCCATAGTAGAAAATATCACAAAACCTCAAATATAATATAGAAGATTGTATCATAATAAATCAACTTCCAACAAGTGTAAAATCTATCAAAGGATGTGAACATACATGAAATCAAAACCATTTGAGAGAAATATATCTTTCTATTTTGAAATACTTTAAAAATCATGTCATTATAAAGAACATTTATTTTTAAAATATTCTTATAAGCTTGTAAGGGAAGCTTTGAAGGTGTTATAATGGCAGAAAATAACCTCACCCACCGTAAAAGATAAAAAATAATCTTTCCTTAATTTGTCGAAAAGGTCATAATGTACCTTATTTGGAAAGTAACAGAATGATTCTTTAATTTTTTTTATAAAATGTAAAACAGGGGTATAAGTGAATTTAACCCATTGTCTAGGAAATAGTGATTTTTTTTGAAATACAGAAACACAGATATGGATGATAAAGAAGTCCCAGTAGATACTTACGTAAAAACAACCTCAGATAATGAAGAGATTTTAGAATTAACCCTTACCTTGTAATTTTCCTTGGTCGAGGGTACATTAACCTCCTTTATAATAGTTAAATAATTGTTATTAAATTATACAACAACTGTATAAATAAATATGATATCATATATGATCTTCTAATATTTCTTTGTTAATGATATTTTAGTAGTATCATTGTTTCGGGTGTTAAGTGATTCATTTTCCTTTTAATGTTTTGTTACCTAAGTCATGTTTGTTATGGATAAGATGTACTTGATTCATAAACTAAATGATATTAAGTTCTTAAAAATTAATTTTAATCATAAAATTAAAATTAATCTTGGATGGTTACAATGAGGAATGAATATCATCGCTTTTGTGGAGACGGTAATCCGTACGTACGCACAAGCTTCAACATAATTCTATAGATGTTGAAATGTTATGTGATTGGATGGTATATAATATATAAAGAATAATTAACATTTTATATTTATTATTTAAATAATTTATTCTCATTATTATACCCATCCAAATAATGAAGTGTTGAGCAAGAAACTACACCCATACGTGGAGACGATAAGCCTTACGTACAGACGTATAGTGACTTTGTCATTCATAAGATTGATAGAATAATGAATATGATTATATAATATTTATAATAACATCACAGTATGTATAAGGTACTGGATTTATTATTTTTTTATGGAAACAACAATGAAAGAGGAAGTGGAAGAATAAAAGAACTTTTAAAGAGGTGATGAAATTATTACCTCTTCTTCGGGTGGTTCCATTTGATTTGATCAAAAGGTCTCATTAGGTTGGCTTCTGATCAAAGTAAGGCATTTAGTTTGAAGTGAGGGTTTTTCGTAGGATATTTTACAAGGGTTTCACTTAGCCAAATGGCTTCGGAGGTGTGATATTAAGAGAATGGTGAGTACCCATTTATAAGAGAGGTGAGGGTCAATTTAGGAAAAGATTGAAATATTAATTTTTTATACAATCATATTTGGTTTATAATGGATCCAAAAGGATTTATTTAAAAGATCATATGGGGATGTGTCACAAAAATATCAACCAATTGGTTTTAGATATGTTAAGGTCTCTATATTAGCCTTATATTTTAGATTTAACAGTTAGATAAATACTTTAACTTTTACCATGAATTCTTGTTTTATTATAATAAATGGTATATAAAATTATTATAAAAAGACAATAGAACCCCAAGTGGTTTATTATTGACATTTATAACCTAATATAATTTTTTTCCAAATCTTATATTTTTATAAATATTATATAAATTAATAATATAGTATTTGTTTCAAAAACTCATTTATGTCAATTTTGACACAATTTAGTATTTGGGTTTTGTGAAAGTTAAAAAAAGAACTTTATTACTTTGAAAAAAATATATTAAATAAATTCTAAAATTTCATATTAACCTAGAAAATTAGTGGAATGAATCAAAAGTCTCAATTTACTTTTATTTGGATATTTATAATATCGATTATTGTAATCTTTCATTAATAAGGTAATTACTACACCATTATTGTGTCATAAATAAATTTAATTATTTAATGTTTAAAAATTATAAATAAAATAATATGATGTAGGAAATATTTTTATCTTTATAATGAATATTTATACTCAAATATATTTTATATATAACCCTATATTAAAAATGGTTTATTTATTAAACTTTTAATTTGACACGTTTTACTCTTCTTTAAATAAAATATTAAAAAATGTTCTAATCTAATCCAAGATGATCAATGAGAATAATATTTTATTCCTAAGTTTCATTTTGGTCTAAAAAAAATTATCCAATATAATTAGGAAATGTTTTAGGGTAATTATAATATCATTTTTACCTTTAATTAACCTATTTACTTTTAACCGTGGTAAATAAAATTCAAAAGTTACCATTTACCAAAAATTATTTTCATCATATTGAACCAAATATTACATACTGTTTTCAACCTTGACTCTCTAATTTTTTAAATTCAATTCATATAAGCAATAAACAGAAGTTTTATTCAAATTTGGATATGTTCCTAGAAGGTGGGTAAAAGATGGTAAAAAGTTCAATAAAATTTTATATATCTAATATTATTATAAAATGATATCAATGAATTAAATTGGACTCATATAGGTATTATGCATCTATTTTTAACTAAGATAAATTTAAATAAAAGAAGTAATTATTTAAATAAAAATTAGGTTTTAAACAATTACAAAGTGTTTTTCACTATTCATTAAAAATTAAAAGTTTTCAGAAAAATACCAAAAATATACCCAAAAATAATATTGATATTAAGAATCCAAAAATAAAGTCCATTTTTATAAATAAAATTTATGAAATTTAAAAAAGTGGGTATTACTATTTATAACTGCTAGTTTGATTGGTCGTGGTGTGATAGAACTCAAAGTTGCGTACAACGCAAGCTATTTCATTATTCAAAGAGAAATGCACTGTAGATGCTTGGGGTGTTATATTCTTCCCTCTTCAAATAATTTAGTTATAAAAATTTCTAGAATACTACTACATAAAATGATTCGGGTGGTTCTTCATCATAAGTTCCTCAGGTTCCCACATTTCCTCTTCCATCTTATGGTTTCTCCATAGAAGTTTTTCTATATGAGTCGTTCGGTTTTCAAAACTTGTTCTCTAGTACCAAGAATCTTGACAGGATCATCACAATAAGTCAGATCGGGTTCCAGTTCTATTTTTCCATAGGTGATTACATGCGTTGGGTCAGACATGTATTTTCACAATAGTGATAAGTGGAATACATCATGAACTTTGGAGAGACTTGGACGCATTTCCAAACGGTAATATATAACTCTAATTCGTTCTAGAATTTCAAAATGTCTGATTTACTTCAGACTTAATTTAACCTTATTACTGAATCGTACAACACCCTTTCATAGAGATAAGTTCAAGAAAACATGATCTCCTACTTTAAATTAAAAATCCTTCCTTCTGTTATCGGTATAGCTCTTTTTCTTACTTTGAGCTGATTTGATGTTGGTTTGGATAATCTGCACCCTTTCCATTGTTTCCTCAACATGTTCTGGGCCTATGAGTTTTCTTTCACCAACATCATCCCAACATGTTGGTTTGAAACATATCTTTACATATAATTCTTCATATGGTTCCATCTAAATGCTTTAATGGAAGCTATTGTTATAGGAAAATTCTACTAGAGATAAATATTGATCCTAAAAACCTTGAAAGTCATGTGAGAAAGATCTCAACATGTATTCTAAGGTTTGAATAGCCCGTTCTGATTGTCGATCTTTTTGAGGGTGGTAGGTAGTGCTCAAATGAAGTTCAGTATCCAGAGACTTCTAAAGATGTTTCCATAATCTTGTTGTAAAATGGGGATCACGATCAGAAACAATCTATAGGGTTACTCCATGAAGTCTTATAAATTCATTGATATATTTTATTGCTAAACATTCAAGTCTTAAATATTCTCTTATATCAAGAAAATGTTATGACTTGTTAAGACAATCAATAATGACCCATATTGCAATATTCCTTCTAGGAGTCTTTGGTAGTCCGAAGACAAAGTCCACTGTAATATCATCCCATTTCTACTCAGGAATGGGAATAGGTTGCATGAATCATTGAGGATGTTTTCTTTCAGACTTAACCTTTTGACAAACCATACATCTTGACACATAATCATCGATCTCCCTCTTCATGTTGTCCCACCAAAAATGTTCCTTCAAATATCTATACATCATAGTGCTACCAAGGTGTATAGAGAAATTGGAGCTATGAGAATCATCTAACTATTCCCTTTTTAGATCAGGTATATCGGAAACACAAAGCCTCCTCCCAAATTTCAAAATTCCGTCTTCAAATAAAAATTCAATCAATCTCCCATCATTAATAGAATTAATTTTTATTTAAAACTCCTAATCATCAGTCTGAGAACTTTTTATACTTTTTGGTAATTTTTTTTTGGAAATCATTTGAAAAAGTATTTATATTTCACCTTCTTTGATTATTCCCATATCCATCTTTACTATATTTATGAACAAAGAATGCCTTTAAACTCTCATCTCATTGAAAAATCAATGATCTTTTCTGATCAAAGCATCTGACATCTTATTTGCCTTCCCTGGGTGGTAGTGTACAGTGAAATCATAATCATTGAGTAGTTCAAGCCATCATCTTTTCCTCATGTTGAGTTGTTTCTGTTTGAAAATATAATTCAAACTATTGTGATCAGTATATATCTCACATTTCTCACCATAGATATACTGTATCATATCTTCCAAGAAAATATTACAACTGCTAACTCAAGATCACGAGTGGGATAGTTTTGTTCCTGAAATTTTAGCTGTCATGATGCATAGACAATAACCCTATCATTATACAAAAGGACAAAACCCAGTCTCTTCTTTGAAGCATCACTATAAATAACAAACCCATATTTCCCCGATGGTAGAGTCAATATAGGATCATTGAATAATCTTTTCTTCAATTTATCAAAACATTTTTCACACTCTTTTGTACAAACAAATTTAACCCCTTTAAGTGTGAGATTGGTTAATGAGTTAGCCATTCAGGAAAAAATCTAGTCAAGACAGAGATAATAATATGCTAAACTAGTAAAACTGCGTAACTTGGTATTACTCTTCAGTGCTTTCCATTCTTGGATTGACTTTGTCTTTGAAGGATCAACAAATATTCCATCCTTAGAGACAATATGTCCTATAAAATAAATATTCTGAATCCATAATTCACAGTTTCTAAACATCCCATATAATTCATTTATTCTAAGAGTCTTTAGAATAATGCGCAAGTAATTTTCATGATCTTTTTAGCTTTTGGAGTATACCAAGATATCATAAATAAACACCACTACAAATTCATAAAGATATTCATTGAAAACTCTATTCATTAGATTGATAAATATAGAGGGTGCATTAGTCAATGTTTGAAAAATATTGAGCTCCATGAAGTTGATCGAATAGATCATCAATACGAGGTAGGGGATACTTGTTCTTTATTATTATAACATTGATCTCCCTATAGTCAATGCATAACCTTGTAGATCCATCTTTCTTCTTTACAAAACGGATAGGGGCTCCCCATAGAGAAACACTAGGGTGAATAAATCCTTTATTACTTAATTTATCTAGTTGTTTCTTTAGTTTCAATAATTCCACAATGGCAATTCTATACGGGGTCTTCAATATAGGCTTTGAACTAGGAATTAAATCAATAGAAAATTCAACTTATCATTTTGAAGGATGTCTAGGTAAATCATATGGAAACACGTTAACATATTATTTTATAATATGTACAACCTTTATTTAAACATTCCTTTCTTCACCCATAGTTATTTCACTCTCTTCCCCAACAAATAACTGAATTTAGTAGAGCCACAGGTGGTGGATCTTGATAAGAATCAGGTGGTGACGTTTCAACTCTAAAGATAAGGTACTACTTATCATCATAAAAAATTGTAAATTCTTTCTTCTTACAATAATTTTTCACATTATGGTCCTAAATCCTATCCATACAGAGTATTATATCAAATTAAATAATGGGTATGACGATAAGATTAACAAATAAAGCACATTTATACGCCCTAATGGGAATTGAATCAAAAAACTTTGTTGAAATGATAATTCCATTAGGTGTTTTGACTGACAACTCCCTTGGTAAATCAAATTGGAAATATCTAATTTTCTTAGAAAAAATGGGAAGATATTAAACAATGTGATGATCCAAAATCAAATAAAGCATTGTCTAAATTTGAGGAAACCATTAAATTACCTGCCACCACATCATTCAGAGCTTCAACCTCAGCAGTAGTTATCACATAAGCTTGGCCTTGCTCCCTTGGCCTTTTCTGAGTCATGTTTCCTTGGCTCTAAGGACATTAATTTTCATAATGCCCCATTTCTCTTAAATTGTAGCATTAAACATTTACATCCTCTTTCTTTCCCATATAATCACGAGTTTGGTGGAATTTTTCCCCACACTTGTAACAGACTCACATTCCCATCAGGCAAGTACCAAGGTGTTTCTTCACACATTTACTATAGGATGGAAACTCAAATTTTCCCTTATTCCTATTATTTCCATTTTAAAGGTGTTCAACAGATATCTTTCTCTCTTTCTTTATTTTAATGTCGTAAAACATAGAGAATTAATTTTCTATTTTGATAGCACATGAGACAATATCTTCGTATGATGAGAAGGATTGTGAGACTAATACTCAATGGAGAAATGGTTTTAACCCATCAAATAATTGATCTATATTACTCTTTGGGTTACATATATAATCAGCTACATGCCTTTATAACCCTGTAAAGTTAGCCTCATAATTTGAGACATTCTCATCCTCCTTTTCCATCAGAATTAGAAATTGTCTTTCCATATCCGCTAGATGGTCATGAGGAAAGTATTTTTCTAATAAAATCTCTTTAAACTCCCTCTTTTCCATATTTTATACCTTTTCATCCTAATTTTTTTAATTATGACCACCATTGATCTGCATCTCTTGTTAGGCGATAAACTTCCATGACAACTTTTTCCCTTTCGCTACTCCCCAAAGTATGAAATATTTTCTCTAAAGAACTTATCCATTCCTCAAATACAAATGAATTTCTAATCCGATTGAATATTGGTTTTTTTTCTCTCAAGAAGTGGTCTAACATTGATCCTCCACGTGGGGGATTATGGTTCTCTATATAGGTAAGGTTATTATTCATAACCTGAGTGCGTTTTCCCAATATGGTTATAATTTATTCATCACTGGTTTCTTCACCAGACCCACTATAATTAGATTGAGTAGGAGGGAAATACCTACATGGATTAAATGAGTTGATGAAATTTCCATTACTTCCTCTTAGTTCCATTTCTAAACAATGACATACAGTAGATTAGTTTATGAATCACAATACGTAATTCCAAAATAATAAAATACCTAATTGAGCAGTTTATGCATATTAGCAATAATCATAAAAAATGTTTTCTTTGAGGAGGTATTTTCACATAAATCCTTCATAATGGTTTGTAAAGAAAATGTGATTTATCCTAAGCATTTCCCCCAAGAGTGTCATAACCAAGAGTGCATCAAGGCCCATTGTCGTGTACCAGGATACCTCGGGTCAAGCCTTAAAGTCCTTGTCAGTGTTTTCACTCTTTGGTACATCTATGCCAGAGCTGCCTCTACCTGCTCGTATCCAGAAAGGATGTATTGCTTGTAAAATTCACCAAATATCTACATTACCAAAATTCGAGGAAGTTTTTCTATACTAATCCTCAAAGTATATCTTAGGGTAACATTCTCTAATCAAAGTTTTTCTAAATCTAGTTTTCAAGTTTTGTACTAAACTTCCTCTGATACCAACTGTAATGCCCCGAACCTAGTTACCCCGAGTCAGTGAATTATTACATGACATTTTCATGATCATAAGAGATCAATTCTCTAAAGATCGATTAGTTTAGTAGCCTTAAAAGTACTAGATACACACATAAGTTGTACATTACATTATGAATTGGAAAAACAAAAACATTGTGTACCCTTTGAACATACTTATATCCCTTAGCCTATTCCTCCAGGTTAACCATAATATACATATTCACATCTTGGAAAAAATAAAACATATAAAGGGGTGAGCTCAGATGCTCAGTAAGGATAGTAATATAGAGAAAACTATCATAAATAATCTTAAACATTTAAGGAAATATATAAGACTAAAATACAAGCCTTTTAAACATAATCTTCAGCATAATATAGAAAAGATAAATCAAATTATCCCATTTACTTATTCACATGGATTTTATACTTGTCAAATAATCACATGTAATATCAGTAGAAAATTTCATAATGATGGAATGTATAATGATGGACATCATAACCACATAGTCATGGCCTCTTGCCAATACTATAAATAATATTTTGTCAAGGCCTTGTTCCAGGATACTAGTTTGTTTCATGAGACCTACCGATGCATTGAGGAGCTATAACAGGCTCCACCTATCACTAACTAAGTCCAATTCATTCATCATATGCCAAGGTTGAAACATAACATAAACATTTGTATTAAAACTAGCATACACAATATTAATAATTTAACCATAAATCATTAATGGTAAAAAAAATAACACATCCACAATAAAACATATCACAAAACATATAATATAATAAGTAAGATTGTATTATAATAAATCAACTTCAAAAAAGTGTAAAATCCATCAAAGAATGTTGACAAAGATGAAATCAAAACCATTTGAAAAAAATATATCTTTCTATTTTGAAATATTTCAAAAGTCATGTAATTATAAAAGAAAACATTTTATTTCAAAATATTCTTATAAGATTATAAGGGAAGCTTCGAAGGAGTTATAACGACGAAAAATATCCGCATCCGCCGCATAAGTTAAAAAATATTCTTTCTTTAATTTGATGAAAAGGTCTTAAAGTACCTTGTTTGGAAAGAGATAGAAAGATTCCTCTCAATTTTTTTTATAAAAAGTAAAACAAGGTTATAAATGAATTTAACACATAGTCTAGGAATTATTGATTTTTTTTGAAATACAGAAATATGGAATTGGATGATAAAGAACTCCAAGTAGATACTTAATTAAAAAACAACCTCAGATAATGAAGAGATTGTATAATTAACCTTTACCTGGTACTTTTCCTTGGTCTAGGGTATGTTAAACTATTGTATAATAGTTAAGTCATTGTTATTAAATTATACAAGAACCACATACCTAATTATGATATCATATATGATCTTCTAATACTACTTTGTTAATGATATTTCAGTAGTATCATTGGTTTGGGTGTTAACTGATTCATTTTTCTTTATATGTTTTGTTACCTAATTAATGTTTGTTATGGATAGGATGTATTTTATTTATATCCAGAATTATATTAAGTTCTTAAACATTATCTTAAATCATAAAATGAAAATTATTCTTGAATGGTTACGATGGGGAATGAATCTCATCGCGTTCGTGGAGACGGTAATCCGTACGTACTCATGAGAGATAATATCATTATATTGATGGTAAAATAGTATATTATTGGATGGTATATCATATATAAAGAATATTTAACATGTTATATTTAATATTTACATTAATTATACCCATTATTATACCCATCCAAATAATTAAGTGTTGAATAACAAACTACACCACGACGTGGAGACGGTAAGTCATACGTACGCATGTATGATGACTTTTTCATTCATAAGATAGATAGAATAATGAATATGGTTGTAGAATATTTATAATAACATATAAATATGTATAAGGTATTGGGTTTATTCTTTTTTTAGGGAAACAACAAAGAAAGAGGAACTGTAAGAAGAAAAGAACATTGAAAGAGGTGATGAAATTATTACCTCTTCTTCGGGTGATTCCTTTTGATTTGATCAAAAGGGCTACTTAGGGTGTATTATGATCAAAGTAAGGCCTCTAGGTTGAATTGAGGGTAGTTGGGAGGATTATGTTTCAGTTATTTCCGAGCCAGATGGATTTGGAGGTGTGATATTAAGAGAAGGCGAAGTACCATTTTATAAGAGAGGTGAGGGTCACTTTAGAAAAATCTTGAAATATTAATTTATTATACAATCATATTTGGTTTATAGTTCTTGAAAAAGGATTTATTTAGAGTCTAAGGTGGATATGGGTCACAAAACTATCAGACAATATGTTTTAGATAGATTTATGTCACCATATTAACCTTCTCGTTTAGATTTAAGTCTTAGTTAAACAAAATAACTTTTACCATGTATTCTTGTATTATTATAATAAATGGTTAATAAACATACAATAAAAAGTAAAGAGAACCCCAAGTGGTTCATTATTGACATATCTAACTTTATATAAGTCCTTTTTCCAAATATTATATTTTTATAAATATTATATCAATTAATAATATAGTATTTGTTTTAAAAACTTATTTACCTCAATTTTGACACTATTTAGTATTTGGTTTTTGTGAAAGTCAAAAAAAATTGATTAATTCGAAAAAAATAAATTCAATAAATCCTAAAATGTCCTATTAACCTTTAAAATTAGTTTAATTCATTAAAATTCTCATTTTACATTTATTTGGATATTTATAATATCAATTATTTTAAACTTTCACTAATTAAGTAATTATTGCATCATCATTGTGTCATAAATAAAATTAATTATTTCATGTCTAAAAATTATAAATAAAATTTCATAATTTAGGAAATCATTTTATATTTTTAATGAATATTTACAGTCAAATTTATATTATGTATAAACCTATATTAAAAATGGTTAAGTTATTTAAATAGGAATTTTATACTTTTAACTCTTCTTAAAATAAAATAATAATAAATATCCTAATCTAATAAAAGTGGATAAAAAAGGATCATATTTTATTCCTAAGGTTTATTTTTGTCTAAAAATACTTATCCAATAGAATTAGTACATGTGTTAGGGAAATTATAATATCATTTTTACATTTAATTACCCTATTTACTTTTATTTGTGGTAAATATAATTCAAAGGTTACAATTCACCAAAAAATATTTTCATCCCATTGAACCACATTTTACTTATGTCAAAAGTGTCTCTCATAATTTTTAAATTCAATTCACAGAAGCGGTAAAATTACATTTTATGCAAATTTTCAAATGTGCCTAGAAGGTGGGTAAAATACAGTAAAAAATTCAATAAAATTTTATGCATCTAATCTTATTATAAAATGACTTCAATGAATTACATTGGACTAATATAGGAATTATAGAAATATTTTGAACTAAAATAAATTTAAATAAAATAAATAATTATTTAAATAAAGTGTACATTTTAAACAATAACGTAGGGTTTTCCACTATTCACCAAAATGGAAAGTTTTCAGAAAAATACAAAAAATTCATCCTAAGATAATTTTGATATTTTGAATAAAAAAATGAAGTCCATTTTGATAAATAAAATTTATAAGATTTCAGAAAGTGGGTATTAATATTCATAACGACTAGTTTTATTGGTCGTGGGGTTCTAGAACTCGAAATTGCATACAACGCAAGCTATTGCATTATTCGAATAGAAACGTACTGTTGAAGTTTGGGGTGTTACATCCTTGGTGATAGAATTATTCATAATGTTATTACTAAAATTTTATATTACTTACACCAAAAAATAACTAGACTATGACATGATACAAAGTATAGTGATCCAAGCCTTTTACATATATTTTTACATGATTTTAAGCGTAAATATCACTTAAAAAAACAAATGATTGAAAAGTCTACTGTATTTAGAATACTTGGTACTTAAGATATAACTAATAGATTTTTTTATTTAATCTCTTTAATGATATCTTAACTCTTTTTGAGATCTTAAAACTACATAGGATAACCTGGGGATACATATAAAAAAGGGATGATCTTAAAATCATTCTAAGGGAATAAACATGGGATTGAAACATAACACATGGGTTAGAAAGGCATAAAATGATGACATAAAAAGGAATGAAAGGTTAAGAAACATATAGTAACATAACATATAGAACATTGGGTCATGTGATCATGGAAATATAGGAAATTTAATAAACATATAACATGACATAAACGTGAGTTGAGGATAACTTCCAAGTCTATATTACATGGTAGACAAAGTCCCATAATAGATTGGGTTTTCTCCATAATCCAATAAATAACTTCTAATGAGACTGAACATTACCAAATTCATTTGAGATATATCTAGGAACACACATCATTAAATTTTCATGAATATGTGCGCCACATAAAAAATCAAACATAAGGAATAAACATAAGGGTTAGCCATATAATAAATTTGGTATCATAATCATGTCATAAGGCATAACCAAAGAGAGTATAAAAATTGTATCCATGAAAGAATAAATTTTAACAATTCTTGGAAAAAAATAAGGAACAATAATATTATATCATGAATAATTATATCCAACTGAATTTAAAAAATGAAAAATAATGGTAAGGTAACATTAGAAATGTGCCACTTAATTGTGGTTTTAAAGAAAACAATAAAGTGTCTATAAAGAGGATAAAGACATAATTATTTTCATAAAATCGGAAATTAACTAAAATAGTTTTTATGATAAATTGAGTGAATTTATAAAAATATTATAGTCTTAAAATATTTTATGGATTGTACTTTAAAATGGTTAAGAAAAAGAGAAGTCACATTTAATCGGGTTTTCTTATCGAGAATAATTTAAAAGGGAAGACGATAAAACAAGTAATTCCCCATCCAAGAAAGACAAATTGATCTATATAACCATGTGTTGTACATATGAATAGTACATTGGAGAAGTTTATAAGTATAATTAAGGAATAAATTGAGTTAAAGAGAGGGAAATATTAACCCAAAGTAAATATAGATGTTTAGAGAAATTTCTTACCTTATATACAAATACATTATCCACTTGCACTTAATGTCCTAGAAAATCAAATTAGATTCATTAATTTTTTCATTAATAACCTATTATACATTTATTTGATTTATTTTAATTTTTTAAGTTCATTTATGACCATCTCTATGAGTTATAGTGTTCAATTTCATTGTTCCATGAGCGTTTATTTCACGGTTTAATGGTTGGTTCACTTGTATATAATTATCAATGTTCTTTTAAATTGGAAATAATTATCCAGAATTAGAATTATGTGATAAAAATGCAATAATAGTAGTTTAAATGGTACCATTTATCATTTTTTTAGTACAATGAAGATTTATTTTATTAAACGTTAATAATTAATGTTTAGTTCATTTTGGTGGGTTTTCGATCATCACAAACCAGTTTGATTTTATTAATTAATATTGTGTCTATATATTATTTAAATAACATGAAAAAAATTATAATATACATATTAAAATCTTATGTAACCATAATATTTGTTTCATGACCATCCTTGAAGGCGGTAATGAAAATTAAAACTCATTATCCATGGAGACAGTAAACCACCATAATTTTGACAACGATTTCGTTTCTTTGAATAAGAGGATATGAGAAAATATGTGGATATGATATTAAATTTTAAATATATAATTCTAGTATATACATGATAATGTAGTTATTATGATTTTATAGATAAATGGTTTGAGGAGAAGTTAGAAGATGAAAATAAATTAAAAGAGATGGTTTGAGAAAGGTACCTCCTTAATATCACCTCCTTAAAGAGACCCTTAAGGAACTTGGAATTGGTATTTTCTTAAGACCAAAGGATCTTAGATGTGGGTGAAAGTATTGGGAAGATAATTGGGTAGAATAGTTACATTATATAAGGCTTAAAAGGTGAGAGGAGAAGGTTGGGGGAGGGTCGGCATTTATAAGATGAGGAGAAGTGTATTTGTTATTATTATATTAATTAATTTATTATATTTTATATATAATATAGATAGTGATTATTATTATCAAAAATATTGTAAATGGTTATGGATATTTTAAACCAATGGATTCTTACATCAAACATGATGCAGAAATTCATGTATTTAGCTTATAATGTTAAATATTGTAAATTATCATATTTCACCATTCACCAGAAATTCAACTATTTTTTAAAAATCCAAAAAATACACCGTAACCATTTTTCAATATATATATTTGAAAAATGAAATCCATTTATGAAAATAATTTTCTAAACATGAGAAATTTAAAATTTAAATAAAATCATTATTTATTAAAAAAATACTGATTTTAATGTTATATTTGATTTTTTGACCATTTGAAAAACTAATTTAGGTCTCATAAAATTATCTTATAGTTATAGTACAACATTATATTAATTTATACATCTTATTTTATGTACATTAATTTTATTTTAAATCATTATATGAAATATACAATTATAAATAAACATTTACGTTTTATAAAAATACCAACACTTAATTCATCATTTTAAAACATCTATTTACTTATACAATAATATAAATATATCACATTTATAATTTGAATAAACTTTATTCATAAATTTATAGGTGAGGTTAATATTCTGAGGACCAGAAAACTATTCCTAATGGTCAGATTACTATTCCAATGATAAGGTTACTATTCCAAAAGTATAGGTTCCTTGACTTCTATTAATACTACTTATTTGATTCATTATCTATTAAATTATATTTTATCTCAAGGTTATATATAATTTCATCTTCAAAATGAATATTATATTATTAACATTATTTTTTATTTCTATATATTTTTTCATGAGTACGATCATTCTAGTGGATGGAGTACATCCAAATTTTCCTATTCTTATTATATTATTATTTTTTATTTCCCTTCTATAATATTGGTATTCTTGTTGGATTATTTTCTAAATAATATATCTTTATTCACTTATGATAATAATTTTTTTATTATGTGTTTTATAATTATAATGATGTAATTTCCGTTGATAAAATTATGTGTTGTTACAGAATTTACATATCCAAATTCACTATATAAACATTTTGATATATAATAGTACATTCAGCTAGGGAAAGTTTCCTCTATAGGTTAAACCTATACATGGATATTCCTTTACATGAAGCACATAATAGATTTACATATTTTTTTGGTATTTATTCAACCAAAATACGTAACATCATGTTATTACATATTCTTCACTTATTCCTAATTTTACACTTCATCTAAAATACACTTTACGATAATCATGATAACCAATAACATATAATTTGAACCTTAAATAAACACATCAATTTTCATATACTATTTTAATTAATAAATTACTAATTCTACCACTAATATAACCGTGTCTTCCCACGGTCACATGACCAACCATGCATGAGATAATAAATCCTTTAAGTGGAAAACTCACATTTCTTTATGATTTTGGTTCCTATTTTTATCTGTTATGTTCTTGGTTTACATTAGTTCATGTGTTAAGTTCTCTATTCTTCATGCATTAATTTTTTATCCCTTCATGTGGTGAGTTCTCATTATATCATGCAATTAGTTCTCATTTCTTTATGTAGTAATCTCTCATTCATTCAAGTGGTCATTTTTTATTTCATCACGCAACCACTTCTTAGTTCATCATGTGGAATGTTGAGTGACCCTTCATGCAATAGGTGTTGATTCTTTCTATGGTATTAAGTGTGATAATGAGACCACCCTTCAATAATTCTTCATCAACCTTAACTCACATCACCCACATAATCACAAACACACACACACACACACACACACACACAGATATATATATATATATATATATATATTTATATGTCATTCATTATGAATTCCATTTTATATGGAACATAATATCTTCAAAAAAACGTTTTCCTTAAATATATTTCTAAAAAAACCATTCCAGGAACTCATAATAAATTTATATAAATATAATCTTCCAAGATATTTGATAACCAGGAAACAAATTCTTAGTATCACTTTTTCTTTAGCAAGAATATTCTTCACATTATATTGAAATATTTTATAAACAATTCCTAAAAAAACAAATCTCAATCTTTTTGATAAATAGTCTTCCACATTATATTTATTAAAAAAAATTCAAAGTGATGTGTCCATATGTGATATCTTTATTCCTACTCTCCCCTTTCTTATCAGACTCTCATTTATCTTTCTGTTCCCCTTATTTACATGAAATACAAATAAATTTGGAAGGTACAATCAATATATACTCAAGTAATGTGACATAAATCTATCCACACTATTTCTATAGAAACCATGCTCTATGTAGAAAACAATAAGTTCTGATCTATATAACAAAGAATTCAATTCTCAATTGAATTTTATGCCATATAAAATAATAACTTGTATCTTTTTAAAAATCAATCCCAAAATTTCTTGGATTATACTAGTTTTGATACAAATCTGTAATAGAATAAATAAAAATGAAACCCACAAACTTAGATCAACAAACATATAAAAAATAGTCATATACAAAGCATGAATAATATTTTTTGGATAAAAATAGTGAATATTCATTAAAATAACTCATTTTAATTTCATTTATTTAAATACGTTTTGACAATTAATATTAGGTTTTTTTAGTTATAAAGGATGAGAGATAATGAAATAATACCACTTCAATTACATGATCTTCAAGCACTTTACAAAATAATCATATGTGTATGAGATAAATGTTATTAATGGTTTTTGATCTTTATTTAATTGTATTCCCCTCAAAGAGACACTCCTTATGAACTTTATAATGGTTGATCTCTTCTAAATTTTAATAGAATGATGTTTCATATAGAGAATAATCCAAAATGTATCTAAAATTTCTCGGAATCCCAATTTGACCAATTCCGAATATTCACCAAGGATTATGTTCTTTAACACATATTCTTTAGAATTCCAAAATTAGAGATAAAACCTAGTTGATATCTTCTTTAGTTTTCCATAATAGTTTGAAAATCCACTTAATTAAAATATAACAAAGTTGATCCCTTATTAGATTTTTTATAATATCAATTTAGTCATTAATATTAGTTCGTGAGTTCATCATATAGGTTTTCCCAAGCTGATATAAAACACTCTTAATTAGGTTCTACCCCCTTATATCCTACATCAATATTCAGTTCCCTACATTGTTAGTAAAAATGAAATAGTCAAATATAAGAGAATAAGGTCTAAATTCAGAGATTCGTAATGTCATCAACAAGGTTATGAGATTTTTATCAACCATGTTTCTCTATTATTCTTGATTCCACATTTTTAGATCACTTTTGATTTTATTTTAGGGTTCACAGATCTCTATACTTCTACAAATCCTTTTTGTGGATAGTAATCCTTCTCATCAATACTTTTAGTTGTGACACTCCTCATGGAATTCAAGGAATAGTTTTGAATATGAAATGTATTCAACTTGTTGTCCAATTGTCTTTCATATATCCTTTAGACCCCTTATTTAGAATATTTTTATTTAAGAAATCAGTTTTTTTCTATTTCCTTCCCAAATACTCTATTTATTTCTTCAAACTCTTTTGTGGTCTTCTCATTCCATTTAATTTTGATACTTGTTCATATGTACATTCACCACTTCTAAGACCATTAATATTGCTATTATCATATATGATTACATTATATCAAGTATTTTTGATATATGCAGATTCCTCTTTATCTAATGACATTTATTATTCTATGACATGACCCCCTTGACATTGGCTTATTTTTTGCTTTATAATTTAGAGGGTTGCACCCAAAATGAAATGAAAAATTATCAAATATGTTATAGCCCCAAAAAGTCCCTATAGACCATGATACATTCAATTTTACTATTTTCTATCAATATTTTTGATCTATCTCTTTTAGGATTTCTTTCATCACTATTTGGGACAAACTTGTGATACCAACTTCCATATTACCACTTCTTTCCACCATAGACATGGTGGTAGGATTCTCACCTCTTTCATTCATCCACACTTGTATATATTATTTAATAATATAATGCGTATAGAAATATATTTAGAAAAAATATTAGAGATAATCATGATTTGAACTATTTTCATAGGTTCTACTTGAGAAAGATCATTTGATGATGTTTTTATCTTCCTATCTATAAACTGATATCTTTTGACATCAGAATCCACAAAAAAATGTTAAGTGGTCATATATTCTTTCACTATTAATTGTGAAGACATGGTTTGATTTATCTATGGATTCTTCATTTTAATCTACAGTTCAAGAAAATTCATGTTTTTATTATATTTATCATTTTAGAAGGACTTCATCTAGTATTAACATTGCACTTTTATTCTTTTTTCTTCTTCATAATTCATAATAATATTCTCAAGTAACAAAGATTCAAGAAACCTGAACCTCTTGGATTTCACATACAATTTAACTTTCTTGAAAACAATGACATATCTTTTTTATTATTCCAATTATTGTATCTTATTCTCAAAATATTTAGTGGTCTCATACTTTTATGTAATCGTGTTGAGACACTCCTATTCAAATATGGATAACCTTTCTTAAAGTAAAAAAATTCTTTTTTCTCTTCTCATTAACACTATTTGAGAGCTTCATACATGTTTTTTCAGGGGGATTTCGTGTGTTCCATGATCATCACTAACCTCTAATCCCATGTGATTATTGCTTAGTGTGAGAAATAAGTGGAAGTAGAAGATTTAAAAACAAGATCCTTTTCCTCCTTCACCAATAGAAGAGGCTGAGGCTATAATGGAAGAGGTCAGGGATATGGTAGATCCCTACCTTTACTTTACATTTTACGAGAGTCCAAGGTAAGGAAGTAATGAAGGTTAAGGGCGTAGAGGTGGAGATGAGTAAGAATGTAGCATCCCAGAGGAAAGGCTAGGGTATTACACTTGTATGGGTACCCTAGAATCTATTCCCCTATGGGAAGAGGATCTAATTCCTTATTAAATGGGAAAGATAGTGTGATTTTTACCCTACCTACTGGAAACTGGAGGCACCACATATCAAAGTCGAGAAGGGAGGGACATGGTCCTATCCATAGAATCTGAGACTAGGAACTCCCCAACACTGTCCTTGGGGTAAGGTTTATCATGATAATAGGGATACAAACCCACATGCACCCTCAGAACCCTGACTGACCAGCCATAAAAGTGTAGAAAACCTATGACCATTGGAATAAAAACATAAATTAAGGATACACTAGTGTACAACTCCCCATGTTTGTACAAATATGGATGTATTGGAAAATCCTATAATTTGATCCCTTTCATAAAAGGGATCCAAAGGAGGGGAGGGCTTGTAATGGATGGATTTTAATAATCCGTCATAGATGGCTTGCACAAGCTGGAAGGTGTGTTGAACCAAGGAGAATTGCACTAGGGTTATCCAAGAAAGTAGTCTTGGGTGAAGTTTGTAATCATGCTGGGTGATAGGAAACTTGGATGACTACAATTGGATGATTTTGTGATAGATCCTTCAATGGTCTTCACCAATATTCCTAGAAGTGATTAGAGAAAGTTCTTATTTGAGGAAGGGATACTCACGCTAGTATTCTTATTTTATAAGTTGAGTGAATGAAACATGTAAGTGTTATTTTTTAAAACTAAATGGAATTAGTATCACTATTATCATTTTATTTCCTCTCCTTTATGTGTTAGTTGACCACCTTTAAGGGTTTAATGGACTTGAGAGAAGCACTAGGGGGACCAGAGCAACAATCAAACTTCGAGAAAATTAAGTTCATCCAATCGAAGACCTGAAGGAACTATTTATATGAAAATATATGACCCTAGGTGAAGTTGTATTTTCTTGAATGTGGGTGGAGGGTAGGGGTTTTCATGCCAATGGTGCTTGGGGATACCTTGGGTAAAATTCTATTTGGGGATTTTCAATTCTTATCCCTCTTTATCTATTTTTTCCTATATTTTTTTTCCAAGGCCTTTCCCTTTGTTGTCATTCCATCACGGTGATAAAACAGAGTGTAAAAAACATGTTACAAACCTTGCTGGAAAAACCTTCTATGTAACATATGAATCACACTCAATCTATGTTATGTCATCCTGTTTGGTTTCAGAAAGTCCCAAAACAAGATATTATTTTTCTTTAGGAATACAATGAAAATTATTTTTTTAACCTACTTACTAATATTTCATGAGAGGATGTAAATAAAATTTCATCAAAAGTTATTTTTTATTATTCTTTATAATGATGGTTTTCTACATTAACTCTTTATATACATATTTATTATCTAAATCTTTTTGGTAAAGGGTTTTTTATATCTTTATAGGAAAACTTAAAAACCTGTACTTTTCTCTCAAATATTTATATTTCTTATTCTACAACCTGACTTGGATAATATTATTATATAAACAATTAATTTTCCTTCTTCAGATCCCCTTTCTCTCTATTTCTCATATTCAGTAGGACCTTGGTATAAATTTAATTCAGATATATAGTAAAATAATCTTTACCAAAATTTTACATTATTATTAATATAGGAAAGAGGGTAAAATATACAAAATGGAATAATATCTAATATATAGAATATAACAGGGGTTAAAATACTCTGATACTAATTTTTAGGACTACATTGGGATATTCTCAACACTAAGAGGGAGGTGAATTCATTTGGGGAATTTTTATTCCAAGTTAAATTTTTTTCAATTTTATAATTTAGACCAGTTAAGAACATGATTATCTCATTATCATACCTTCACATCATTCATTAGGGAACCCAAAAAGTAAATAAGATATTTACATTGTTCACCATTCAATAAAAAATTATTTTCCTTTGTGAAAATTTGAAATCATCTTTAATCACACATGCCACTATAATGAGATACATGTTAAAGTGGGTTTGATATAAAACAATATTGAACTTGATATGTGGTAATCTATACTGAATAGGGAAAAGAAAATAATCCCAACTCCTTGTACTAGTTATATCATTGTCCAAAATATAGTTTCCTTCTTGGTTTTTATGCTTCAAATGCAAATAGTGTAACGCCCCGACCCCAGTTACCTAGAGTTGGTGCATTATTACAAAACATTGGCATGATCACAAGGGGTCAAATTCTGAAATACCGATCCGTTTAGTATCCATGGAAATACCAGATAAATTCATAAGTTTTACATTAAATTATAAAATGAAAAACAACAAAAACATAGTCTCCATATGCCACACTCATATCCCTTAGACTATCCCAATAGGTCAGTCATAATATACTTCTTCGTATCCTGGGAAAAATAAAACATAGAAAGAGGTGAGCTCAGATGCTCAGTAAGGATAACAATATATCGAAAACTTTCATTAATAAGAATAAAAATTTAAGCCATTGTAAGACTAAAACAAAATCCTTTTAAACTTGAACTTCAACATAATATGCGAAAGAAAAAAATCAAATAATTCCATTTACTTATTCACATGGATATTCTACTAGTTGAATAATCACATGCAATATCAATAGCCGCTTTTATAAGGATGGAATACATAATTCCAGACTTCATAACCACATTGTCAAGGCCTTGTTCCAAGACTACAAATAAGATTTTGTCAGGGCCTTGTTCCAAGAAACTAGTTTGTCTTGTGAGACCTACCGATGCATCGAGGAGCTATAGTGATCTCCACCCGTCACTTACTAAGTCCAATAGATTCCTTATATGAAAAGGTTTAAACATAACATAAACATTCGTATTAAAACTAAAATAAGAAATTTCAATACTTTATCCATAAACCATGAATGGTGAAAAAATAACACATCCATAGTCAAACAGATTACATAACCTTAAATACAATATGGATGTTTTGTATCATAATAAATCAACTTCAAATAAGCTTAAATTCAATCAAAGGATGTTGACATAGATGAAATAAAAACTTTTTAGAGAAATATCTCTGTCTATTTTGAAATCATTTAAAAGTCAAATAATTATAAAAGAAAAAAATTTATTTTTAAAATATTATTATAAGGTTGTATGGGAAGCTTTGACAATGATATAATGGCGAAAAATATCCACACCCGCCGTATAAGTTAAAAAAGTACATTCTTACCTTAATTTTGTCGAAAAGGTCATAGAGTACCTTTTTTGGAAAGCAACAGAAAGATTCCTTTCAAAAAATATATGGTCAAATAAGTTTATAAATGACTTTTTAACCATATTATAGTATATAGTAAAAATGTTTTTGTATTAAATTTTTATGAAAACATGGATGTGGATGATAAAGAGGTCCCAGTAGAATCTTATGTAAAACCAATCTCAGATAATAAAGAGATTGTGAAATTAACCCTTAAATTGTTCTTTTCCTTGGTCGATGGTAGGTTAGCCTCTTGTATAATGGTGAAATAATTTTTATTAAATTATAAAATAACCATATACATTAATATAAGATCATATATGATCTTCTAATATTGCTTTGTTAATGATATTTCAGAAGTATCATGGTTTTGAGTGTTAACTGATTCATTTTACTTTATATGTTTTGTTAGATAAGTAATGTTTGTTATGGATAGGATGTATCTTATTCATATTCCGAATGATATTAATTCTTTAAAAATTATTTTTTTAATCATCAAAATGAAAATTAGTCTTGAATGGATACAACGGCGAATGAATCTCATCGCGTTTGTGGAGACGGTAATCTGTACCGTCGCACGAGCAACAATATAATTCTTTTGATATTAAAATCATAAATAATTGGATGGTATATCATACATACAGAATCATTATCATGTTATATTTATTATTTACATCATTTATACTCATTATTATATTCATCCAAATGATGAAGTGTTTGAATAACAAACTATACCACGACGGGGAGACGGTAATCCGTATGTACACATGTATAATGAATTTTTCATTTATAGGGTGGATAGAATAATTAATATGGTTGTACCATTTTTATAATAACATCACAGTGTATAGAATATACTGAAGTTATTATTTTATAATGGAAACAACAAGGAAAGAGGAAGTGGCTATTAAGGTGTTAATTTGAGGGTCTCTTAGATGAATGTTGGATAGTTGAAAGGATATTTGGGCAGTGGTTGGATGAGACAAATGGCTATTAAGGTGTTAATTTGAGATAAGTGGAAGTGACCTTTTATAAGAGAGGTGATGGTCACTTTTTGAAAAGCTTGAAATATTATTTTATAATAAAATCATATTCGGTTTCTAATAGCTCAAAATTAATTATTTAATGGATAAGGTGGGGATGGGTCGAAAGCCTCTCAAAAAATAGGTTTTAGACAGGTTTAGGTCATCATATTAACCTTATCTTTTATATTTAACTATTTGTTAAATAGTTTGTCATTTACCATGTTTCTTTGTATTTTTATATTTTATGGTTAATAAACTTACTATACCATGACAAGAGAACCCCATGTGGTTCATTTTTATTATATATAACCTTATCTAAGTCATTTTTATGAACCTTATATTTTTTGGAATATTATATCAATTAATAATATAATATTTGTTTTGAAAACCCAATTATGTAAATTTTGACATTATTTAATAAATTATTTTTATTAAAGTCCCAAAAACTTTATTACTTCGAAATAAATTCGTATATTCAATTTTAACATGTCATATTAACCTATAAAATTAGTGGAATTAATCAAAAGTCTGAAATTAGATTTATTTTGAAATTTATAATATCTATTATTTTAATCTTTCATTAATAAGGTAATTACTCCATCATCATTGTGTCATTAATAAATTTAATTTTTTAACGTCTGTAATTATATATAGAATACTATTATGTAGGAAATAGTTTTATCTTTCTAATAAATATTTATAGTTGAATTTATCTTATGTATAACCCTATATTAAAAATGGTTTATTTATTGAACATTGATTTTAACTCTTTTAACTCTTCTTTAAATAAAATAATAATAAATGTTGTGATCTAATCCAAGTGGACCAAATGGGTTCATATTTTCTTCATAAGGTTTCTTTGGTTGAATTACACTTATCCAAGAGAATTAGGACATGTCTTAGGGTAATTATAATATCATTTTTACCCTTAATTACCCAATTTACTTTTTACCGTGGTAAATAAAAGGTAAAGTTACTATTCACCAAATATTATTTTCATTTTATTAAACCACATTTTACTTACTGATATTAACCATGTCTCTCGGATTTTTAAAATTCAACTCATAGAAGTGGTAAAATTAAGGTTTATACAGATTTTCAAATGCTCCTAGGAGGTGGGTAAAAGAGGGTAAAAAGTTCAATAAAATTATGTATATATATATATATAATCTTTTTATAAAATGACTCCAATTAATTACATTGAACATATACAGGTATTATGTATCTATTTTTACCTATAATAAATTGAAATAAAATAAATAATTATTTAAATAGAAAATTCATTTTGAACCAATAACGGAGTGTTTTTCACTATTCATCAAGAATTGAAAGCTTTCATAAAAATACCAAAAATTCACCCTAATCTAATTTTGATATTCCAAATCCAAAAATGAAGTCTATTTTTAAAGATAAAATTTATAAAATTTCAATAAATGGGTAGTACTATTCATAACAGCTAGTTTGATTGGTCGCGGTGTTTTAGAATCTTGAAGTTTCATACAATGCAAGATATTGCATTATTCAAAGGGAAACGTACCATTGAATCTTGGGGTGTTACATTCTATCCTCCTTAAAATAATTTCTTCCTTGAAATTTCTAGAATATTGCTGCATAAAATGATTTGTGTGGTTTTTCATCATATGTTCCTCTGGTTCCCACATTGCATGTTCCATCTTATGGTTTCTCTATAGAACTTTTACCAGACAAGTCGTCTAGTTTCTCAACAATTGGTCTCTTATATCAAGAATTTTGACAGACTCTTCACAATAAGACAGATCAGGTTCCAGTTCAATTTTCTCATAGGTGGGTACATGTGTTGGGTCAAGCATGTATTTTCTCAACTGTGATATGTGTAACACATCATGAACTTTGGAGAGACTTGGAGGCATTGTCAAATGATAAGCTACAACTCCAATTCGTTCTAGAATTTCAAAAGGCCCGATCTACCTAGGACTCAATTTACCCTTCTTACCAAAAAGTATAACAGCCTTCCATGTAGATACCTTCAAAAAAACATGGTCTCCTACTTGAAATTCCAAATAATTCCTTTGGTTATCGGCATAAATATTTTTCCTACTTTGGGCTGCTTTGATGTGGGTTTTGATAACCTTCACCTTTTCCATTGTTTCCTCAACAAGTTCTGGGCCTATGAGGTTTCTTTCACCAACCACATCCCTACAAGTTAGTGTGCGATATCTCTTTTCCATACAACGCTTCATATGGTGCCATATGAATACTTGAATGAAAGCTATTATTATAGGAAATTATACCAGAGGTAAACATTGTTCCCACATACCTTAAAATTCATGTGAGAAAGATCTCAAAATGCCTTCTATGGTTTTAATAGTCAATTCTGATTGTCCATAAATTTGAGGGTGGTAGGCAGTGCTCATACGATGTTCAGTATCCTGGGATTTCTGAATACTTCTCTAGAATTTTGATTTAAAACGGGGATCACGATCAGAAACAATCGATTAATATTTATACTTTCTAGACGTTCAAGTGGTAAATCATCTGTTATAGCAAGAAAATGTGATAACTTGGAAAGACGATCAACAATGACCCATATTTCATCATTTCTTCAAGGATTCTTTTGTATCCCCATAAAAAATTCCATCATAATATTATCCCATTTACACTCAGGTATGGGAAGAGGTTGCATGACTTCTCCATGTTGTTTCCTTCCAGCTTTAACTTGCTGACAGACTATACATCTTGACACAAAATTAGTAATCTCCCTCTTCACATTGTTCCACCAAAAATGTTCCTTCAAATCCTTATACATATTGGTGCTACTAGGGTGTAAATAGAAATTGGAGCTATGAGCATCATCTAACTATTCCCATTTTAGATTCGGTATATTAGGAACAAAAAATCTCTTCTGAAATTTAAAAATCCCATCTTCATATATGAAGTCACTCAATCTCCCATCATTCACAACATTAATCTTCTTTTGAAACTCCTTATCATCAGACTGAGAACATTTTATGCTTTCTAGTAAAGATGGTTTGGCAACCATTTGAAAAAGTATTGATGTTTCACCACCCATGATTATTCCCAAATCCATTTTCACTAGATCCATGAAAATAGGATCCATTTAAACTCTCATCTTGTTCAAAACTCCGTGATCCTATCTACTCAAAGCATCTTCCACCTTATTTGCCTTCCATAGGTGGTATTGTATTGTTCAATCAAAATAATTGAGTAGTTCAAGCCATCACCTTTTCCTCATGTTGAGTTCTTTTTGTGAGAAAATATTCTTCAAACTATTGTGATCACTATAAATCTCACATTTTCACCACAGAGATAGTGTATCTATATTTTGTGAGGAAATATTACAACTGCTAACTCAAGATCTTGTGTAGAATAGTTTTCCCATGAATTTTTAGCTGTCGTGATGTATAGGCAATAACTCTATCATTCTGCCTAAGGACACAATAAATTCCTTTCTTTAAATCATCACTACAAATAAAATACCCATTGTTCCCTGATAGAAGAGTCAAGATAGTAGAATTGACTAATATTCTCTTCAGTTCTTCAAAAAATTCTTTACAATATTTTGTCCAAATAAATTTAACCCCTTTACGTGTGATCTTGGTTAATGGATTAGCCAATAGGGAAACATTTTGGACAAAATGAAGACAATAAACAGCTAAACCAATAAAACTACATACCTCAGTTATACTCATCGGTGCTGGCCATTCTTGGATTCCCTTGGTATTTTAAGGATCAATAGATATTCCGTCCTTAGAGACAATATGGCCAAGAAAAGAAATCTCTTGAATCCATAATTCACACTTAATAAACTTCCCATATAATTTATTTCTTCTAAGGGTTTTCAGAATGGTGCGCATGTGATTTTCATGATATTCATAGCTTTTGGAGTATACCAGGATATACTCAATAAATACCACTACAAAGTCATAAAGATATTCCTTGATAACTATATTCATTAGATCCATGAAAATAGAGGGTTCATTAGTCATCCCAAAAGGAATTACTATAAACTCGTAATGCCCATCCCTGGTTCAAAATGCTGTTTTCAGAATGGAATCCTTCTTCACACACAACTGATGCTATCCAGGTCGAAGGTCAATCTTTGAAATATATTGAGATCCATGAAGTTGGTCAATTAAATCATCAATGAAAGGTAGGGGATACTTGTTCTTTATTGTTATAGCATTGATCTCCCTGCAGTCAATGCAAAACCTTATATATCCACCTTTATTCTTAACCAAAAGGACAGGGGATCCCCATGGTGAAACACTTGAACGCATAAATCCATTATTACTCAATTCCTCTAGTAGTTTCGTAAGTTCCACTAATTCTAGAGTGTCCATTCTATTACGTGTCTTCGATATGGGCCTTCAACCAAGAATTAAATCAATGGAAAACTCAATTTCTCATTTTGGAGGATGTCCAGGTAAATCCTTTAGAAACAAATCAACATATTCTTGAACAATAGGTACATCCTCTATTAGAACATTATTTTACTCTCCCATAGTTATTTCCTTCTCTTCCTCCCCAATAATTGAATTTAGTAGATCTAATGGGGGTATATATAGATAAGAATTAGGTCGTGATGTTTCTACTCTAAAGATAAGGTACTCCTTATCATCATCGAAAATTGTAACCACCTCCTTCTAACAATAAATTTTCAATTCATGGTCCGAAAGCCAATCTATACTAAGGATTATATCAAATTAAATCGTGGGTATGATGATGAGATCAATAGATAAAAAAGTTTTATATTATCTAATGGGAACTGATTCACAAAACTTTGTCGCGATGATACTACCCTTAGGTGTTTTGACTGACAACTCCCTTGTTAATTCTAATATTAAATATCTAATTTTCTTAGAAAACTGGGAAGATATGAAACAAAGTGATGATCTAGAATCAAATAAAGCATTGCCTAAACATAAGTAAACCATTAAATTACCTTCCACCACATCTTTCAGAGCTTCAACCTCAGTAGTAGTGATCGCATAATCTTGTCCTTTCTCACTTGGAATTTTTTAGGTAAGTTCCCTTGGCGCTTAGGAATTTCATTTTCATAATTCCCCTTTTATCTAAAATTATAACATTCAACAATAAAAACCTCTTTCTTCCCCTTGCAATCTCGATCTTGGTGGCCTTTTTCACCACACTTGTAACAGACTCCCATTACCTTTAAGATAGTACCAGGGTGCTTCTTCCGATATTTACTAGAGGATGGATATTCAACTTTTCCATTATTCCCATTATTTCCATTTCCAGAGTGTTCAACAGATCTCTTCTTCTCCTTCTTTTCTTTAAAGTCATAAGAATTAGAGAATTCTTTTTCTATCTTGATAGAACATGAGACAATATCTTCGTATGATGAGAAGGATTATGAGACTAATGCTCGATGAATAAATGGTTTTAACCCATCAAATAATCGATCAATCTTACTCCTTGGGTTATGTATAGAATATGTTGTATGACTTGATAACCTTGTAAAGTTAGCTTCATATTTTGCGACATTATCATCATATTTTTGGCTCAGACTCCGAAATTTTATTTCAATATCTACTCGATGGTCACGAGGAATGTATTTTTCTAAGAAAACCTCTTTAAACTCCCTCCATTCCATATTTGATTCTTCATCATCTTCCTTTGTGTTTTGAATCAATGAACACCATTGATTTTCATCTTCCGTGAGGTGATAAATTGCCATGAAAACTTTTTCCTTTTGGCCCGAATGCCTTCTTTATTTGTTTTATTAAGGATAATATGCCTTTTAACAGTTGAAGGGGATCCCATACATGACTCGTAGGCCCAAGTCACAGGTCCCGACATGACCGTGAATACATGACCCGAAGGCCCAGAGGCATACCATGCCCATACATGACCTATAGGCCCATCCCACTAGAACTGCCCCTCCCTAGATTCTACTTCATTGATCACCTTTTTCTCCCCACCTTGCATTGTTGATCAACTAGTATTGCCCTGTACAAAGATGCACGATGCCTGGTCCTGATGGCGGTTTTTCCATACCCTATCATTCTTCCAATCCGGTTAGCTTTGCTTCTGGTGACTGCTAATATTTCTCTTGATCCTCTTTTGGGGCCTGCTTTGTGTGAACTAGGCTACTCCATGGTCTTCTGAATCCCGAAGGCCCTGTGGCCCGATGGCCTTTGATGACCCGAAGGCCCTTTAGACCCGTAGGCCCAAACCGGTGGCCCAAAGGCCCAAATCATGAAATATTTTCTCTATGGAATTTTTCCATTGCTCAACTACTATTGTATTTTTACTCCCATTTAATGTTGGTGGTTTCTACCTCATGAAGAGGTCTAACATTGATCCTATGTGTTTTGGATCAGGGTGCTCCATACGGGTAAGGTTATTATTCATAACCTGAGTGAGTTGTCCCTATATGGTGATAAGATGATCAGCATCAGTTGATTCACCAGCTCCACTATAATTATCTTGGGTAGGAAGGAAATCCCTACAGGGATTACGTGCATTGATAAGGTTTCCATTCCATCCACTAGGCTCCATTTCTAAACAATGACATACACTAGATTAGTTTATGAATCGTAATACATAACTCCAAACTTGTAAAACACTTAACATAAACTAAACAATTTATGGATATAATCCATAATCATAAAAAAAATTCTTTGAGGAAGTATATACTTATAAACACTTTATAATGGTTTGTCAATAAAATGAGAATTATCATAATCATATCACCGAGTAGTGTCGTAACTAAGAGTGCAGCAAGGCCCGTTGTCGTGCACCAGTTCTCGTTCGAGTCTAGCTCAAAGCGGTGTTTTTGGGTTTTACCCTTAGGCACATCTGTACCAGAGCTGCCTTTACCTGCTCATATCCAGATAGAGATGTATTGCTGTGAAAACTCACAAAATCTCTATAGTACTAAAACTCTAGGGAATTCTTCTATACTAATCCTCAAAGTCTATCTTAGCGTAATGTTCTCTAATCAGTGTTTTTCTAAGTATAACTTCTATGTTTTTTTACTAAACTTCCTCTGATACCAACTATAAAGCCCTGAACCCAGTAACCCAGAGTCGGTGCATTATTACATAACATTGGTATGATCACAAGGGATCAAATCTCAAAATACCGATCAGTTTAATAGCCTTGTAAATACTAGATACATTCATTAGTTTTACATTACATTATAAAATAAAAAACTACAACAATATAGTATCTATAGGCCACACTCGTATCCATTAGACTATCCCTGCAGGTCAGTCATAATATACTTCTTCGCATCTTGGGAAAAAGAAAACAATATAGTATCCGTAGGCCACACTCGTATCCATTAGACTATCCCTGCAGGTCAGTCATAATATACTTCTTCACATTCAGGGAAAAAGAAAACATATAAAGGGGTGAGCTCAAATGCTCGGTAAGGATAACAATATAGTAGAAACATTCATAAATAAGCATAAACATTTAAGCCAATGTAAGAATAAAACAAAAGCCATTTATACTTGAACTTCAGCATAATATGGAAAAGGTAAAATCAAATAAATCCATTTATTCATTAATATGGATATTCTACTAGTCGAATAATCACATGAAATATCAATAACCACTTTCATAATGATGGAATGCATAATGCCAGACTTCATAACCACTTAGTCAAAGCCTTATAACAAGACTAAAAATAAATTTTTTTCAAGGCCTTGTGCCAAGACACTAGTTTGTCTCATGAGACCTACCGATGCATCAAGGAGCTATAGTGAGCTCCACCCGTCACTTACTTAGTCCAATGCATTCCTCATATGAAAAGGTTTAAACGTAACATAAACATTTGTATTAAAACTAGCATATGAAATGTCAATACTTTATCCATAAAACATGGATTGTGTAAAAATAAAACATCCATAGTCAAACATATCAAAGAATATTCAATATAATATTGATGTTTTTTATCATAATAAATCAATTTCAAATAAGCTTAAAAGCCATGAAAGGATGTCGACATAGATGAAATCAAATTGTTTTTAGATAAATATATCTTTCTATTTTGAAATAATTTAAAATTAATATAATTATAAAAGAAAAAATTTATATTGAAAATATTTTTATAAGCTTGTGTTGGAAGCTTTGACGATGATATAATGGCGGAAAATAGCCCCACCCTCCGTATAAGTTAAAAAATGACATTCTTACCTTAATTTTGTCGAAAAGGTCATAGAGTACCTTCTTTAGAAAACGATGGAAAGATTCCTTTAAAAACATATATGGTAAAATAAGGGTATAAATGAATTTAACCCATAGAATAGTAAATAGTAAAAATGTTTTGAATTACATTTTTAAGAAAATGCGGATGTGGATGATAAAGAGGTCTCAATAGATACTTACGTAAAAACAACCTCTGATAATAAAAAGATTTTGAAATTAACCCTTACCTTGTACTTTTCCTTGGTCGAGGGTAGGTTAAACTCCTGTATTATTGTGAAATAATTGTTTTTAAATTATACAATAACCATATAAATTAATATGATATCATATATGATCGTTTAATATTGTGTTGTTAATGATATTTCAGTAGTATCATCGTTTCAGGTGTTAGCTGATTCATTTTCCTTTATATGATTTGTTAAGTAAGTAATGTTTGTTATGAATAAGATGTATCTTATTCATATTTAGAATTATATCAAGTCTTTAAACATTATTTTTTAATCATAAAATTAAAATTAGTCTTGAATGGATATGATGGGGAATGAATCTCATCGCGTTCATAGAGACTATAAAACATACGTACGCACGAGCGACAATATCATTCTTTTGATATTAAAATTGTATATAATTGGATGGTATATCATATATATACAGAATAATTATCATGTTATATTTATTATTTATATAATTTATACTCATTATTATACCCATCCAAATGATGAAGTGTTTGAATAACCAACTACACCACGATGTGGAGAAGGTAATATGTACGTACGCACGTATGGTGACGTTGTCATTTATAGGATGGATATAATAATGAATATGGTTGTAAAATTTTTATAATAACATCATAGTATATAGAAGATACTAGATTTATTATTTTATAATGGAAACAACAAAGAAAGAGGAAGTGGAAGAAGAAAATAATTTCAAAGAGGTGACGAGATATTTACCTCTTCTTCGGGTTCTTCCTTTTAATTTGATCAAAAGGGATCATTAGATTGGCTTTATGACTAAAGTAAGTCATCTAGGATGAATTTAGGATAGATGATAGGATATTTGGGTAGGGTTTGGCCAACCCAAATGGCTTTGAAGGTGTGAATTTGAGTAAAGGATAAGTGACCTTTTATAAGAGAGGTGAGGGTAACTTTAGGAAAAGTTTGAAATATTATTTTATAATAAAATTAATTTCGGTTTTTAATGGCTCCAAAATGAATTATTTAAAGTCTAAGGTGTGGATGGGTCTAAAACCTTTCAAAAAATAGGATTTATACAGGTTTAGGTCATCATATTAAACTTATCTTTTATATTTAACTATTAGTTAAATAGTTTTCATTTATCATGTGTCTTTGTATTTTTATATTATATGGTTAATAAACATACTATAACATTCCAAGTGAAGCCCATGTAGTTCATTATTAATATATATAACATTATATAAGTCCTTTGGCCAAACCTTATATTTTTAGGAATATTATATCAATTAATAATATAATATTTGTTTTAAAAACTCAATTTTGTTAATTTTGACATTATTTTACAAAATGATTTTTGTTAAAGTCCTAAAAACTTTATTACTTAAAACTAAGTTCATATTTTCAATTATAACATATCATATTAACCTATAATATTAGTGGAATTCCTCAAAAGTCTCAAATTATATTTATTTGGATATTTATAATATCAACTATTTTAATCTTTCTTCAATATGGTAATTACTGCATCATCATTGTGTCAAAAATAAATTTAATTATTTAATGTCTAAAAATTATAAATAAAATACCATTATATAGGAAATATTTTTTATCTTTATAATTAATATTTATTGTCAAATTTATCTTACTTATAACCATATATTAAAAATGGTTTAGTTATTAAACTTTGATTTTAACTCTTTTACCTCTACTTTAAATAAAATAATAATAAATATTATAATCTAATCCAAGTGGACCAAAGGGGATCATATTTTATTCCTAAGGTTGTTTTAAGTCGAATTACATTTATCCAATATAATTAGGAGATGCGTTAAAGTAACTATAATATCAATTTAACCTTAATTATCCTATTTACTTTTTACCGTGGTAAATTAAAGTAAAAAGTTATTATTCGCCAATAATTATTTTCATCCTATTGAACCAAATTTTACTTACTGATGTTAACCATGTCTCTCAGAGTTTTGAAATTCAACTCACAAAAGTGGTAAAATTATGTTTTATACAAATTTTAAAATGCTCCTAGGTGGTGGGTAAAAGACGGTAAAAAGTTCAATACAATAATATATATATAAACTTATTATAAAATGGCTTCAATGAATTAAATTGAACATATATAGGTATTATGTATCTATTTTGATCTAAGGTAAATTTAAATAAAATAAATACTTTTTTAAATAAAAAATTCGATTAACCAATAACATAGCGTTTTTCACTATTCACCAAAAATTGAAAGTTTTCATAAACATACCAAAAATTCACCCTAAGCTAATTTTGATATTCCGAATCAAAAAATGAAGTCCATTTTGAAAGATAAAATTTATAAAATTTCAAAATGTGGGTATTACTATTCATAATGGCTAGTTTGATTGGTCGCAGTGTGTTAGAATCTCAAAGTTGCGTACAATGCAAGCTATTGCATTATTCAAAGGGAAACATACCATTGAAGCTTGTGGTGTTACATATAGTCTTTATATTGACCAAAAACTTATAACACATAGATATTAAATATATTAGATGAATATTCATTGCATTACACAAACACATGCCTGATGAGCATATTGGTTTAGTGTCATTGGAGACCAGGTACACAATAATATTATTTAGTGTAATATATTAAATGTTTCCTATAAATATCTTCTAACATATTACAACTTTTAGGAATACTCTACCTAAACATTTCTTCATAACTAGGAAAAGGAAGCATAAGACAAGGTGAGATTGGATTCTTATTAATGGAAAACATAATAGATATCAATCTATGATCAAGTGAAATCATAAGATAAGTATAAAGTTATCTGTCCAAGAACATAACTTACAAGGTTTGTACCCAATATTTCATTGATCATGAACATGAGTAATGGCATAAATCATTATCATTTTAGAAACAATATACATAAGAGTGATAAACCATCCTAATTAAATTGTGAACCATAATCCCATTTCATAAAATTATGGCACCATCATAAATATTGAAAACCATTTCATATTTCAAGGATGAATATCCACACCATCAACATAGTGAATTTTGGATTTTAACATATTTCTCATTGTGGATTAGGACACAACTATTTACTATAGTGGATCTAGACTCACCAGGTTACCATAGTGGATCAATCCCATTGACTTGTTTCCCATTTAATCTTATGATATATAAATCTTTACCAAATTCATTTGAATGAAATATAAGTCACAACCATCTCATAATGAAAACCATTCTTATGTGTGCCATACAATCATAAAACATTTATCACATCATCACATCATAACCCATGTAAAGAAAATGGGTTTCATAAACATTTAATAAATTCACCATAGAATAACCCATTAAAAATAAATGGGATTCATAAACATTCATCAACACAAACATTAACCATATTGATAAAAAATATGGATTATATCATTCAGTCATATCCCAAGTAAATCATAAGTAACATCAAAGGATATTATATTATATGGAAAATGATGTTGAAAGATAACTTGGAACATTTCTTGAAGAATATAGCCTCTACACTTTGGAAAAAACATTTTTTTAAAAAAACATTATCAAAATATATTACATTAAAAATTTACTCGAGATATTTTTAAGGAATCTTTAAAAATAATTTAAAATATTTCTTGAGGAAAATATCATTTCCATTGTAAAAATTACTTTTTAAAACATAAAAAAATTATAAAATACTTTCCTTTTAAAATAACACTGAAAACATATAAATTAAACTTAAAATAATTTAATGATCATGATAATGGGAAATTTTCTTCATGTCATATACATCAAAATAATTATTTCTTTCATATTTTCATTAAAATCTAAAAGGTCATTGTTTGGAATACGTTATGAATATTTATTTTCAAAAACATTATTTACTGTCAAAAATAAGTAAAAATTTATTTAATAAATAATTTTAATAATGATAAAAATATTTTTTTTTATTTTTTTATAAAACATGGTTTTGAAAAAAGGGTTTTTGACCGAAGAGAGAAATAAGTATGATTTTTTATAAAAACATTCTTTTTAACTCTTGAGTACTTAAAGAGATTAAAATGAAGGGAACATGTATTGTCTAGAAGTAAATAGAGTATAAGAATATACATGAGTTTCTTGAGAGATATAATATATTATTTCATCTATTGAAGCATAATCATGAGAAATCCTGATAAGTGATGAAATTTTAAAATAAAACCCTTACCACATTGGTTACGTTGAATCTTAAGTCTCATGAAATAATTACATTAAATGAAACATATAATATCATGATAATAAATATGTATTTTATATTATATTTCAATGGGTATGTATATACACCTTATAAAGAAATATAGGTGCTTAACACAACATATGACTCAAAGAATGCAAATTAAGAAAACAATCTCTTACCGCTTTGGTATATTTTGAACCATAAACCCAATCAAATTGAGGTCATAAAATGGATATGTAAAAACCAATACTTTTTATAATAAAAATAATTAAATTCATTAATGGGTGTTATATATGAAAAATTAAATAAATAGGTGGTGAACATGAAGTGTTTTTGAGAGAAGTAAAAAGTGAGATGAAAATCCCTTACTATAAGTCTCAAATTGCTTTATACATGTTAAAAACCCCAATATAATAGTTAAAGGTTATTACACATATGTTATATAATAATAAATGTGTAAATATATATATATATATATCATGCCATATATTATTCTCTTATGATCTTTTATTACCTATTGATTAACAATTTCTTATTGAAGTCATGTTTCGAGCAATAATTGGTTCATTTTTTATATATGTTTTGATTTTTTATTTCTGATCCTCATATATTGATCATGAATAAATAATATAGATAATTTTTATTATGATTTAAATACAATATATATTCATTATATATTTATTTAGAGTAATCCATAATATTTAGATAGAGAAAATGAAATACACCATTCATGGAGATGGTGGTCTCTATGTACTGATTAATGTTGTTGTAATTTTCCCAAAGAAAACGAAGAAAGAAAGATAAATTATAATTAAATTTACAAAATATTTTTTTTCGTATATATAACATATTTACATTAAACCCATCATTATTACATACCATGTAAATCTTGATGAAATCCTATCACTTTTCGGGGATGTAGTCCACTTTACACATGAATGAAATTATCATATTCACACGAAATAGAAAGTGAGAACGAACATGTGATATTATTGTTAAATAATAATAATACATGAATAAATACCACATATAAATAATAAATCTATATTTATATCTAGCCATTATAGGTGGTGATGTAAAAAAAAATAACATCATTTCGAAAGGTGGTTGTCCGCCGTACACATGAATGAGGATTTCATAAACCATTTTATAGAGGATTACAATGATTTAGTTTTTGAAATTAAAATAATAACATATCAATATATTTAATATATATCTTATATTATGTCATAGTAGTTTAATATTAATTGAATTATGTTATTGAATAAATAAACTAAAATGCTTGTTTAGGGATGTTACCTCTTCTCCGAACAAAAACATTTTGTTTGCACTATAATCCTTCCAAGGTTGGATTTATGATGAAACTAAGGATTATAAGACGATATATTATAAGAAATAAATTTATTTTGGTAGTTATTTTCTGAAAAAATGTGTTTGGGAAGTGTGAATAGGAGATTAAATTTGGTGACCCTTCATAAGTGAAGTGAGTAGCATACTTGTAATTTTAAAAAGGAAAATAGTGTATCCATGTTTTTCACATGAAAAAATGATATATAATGAGAAATTATTTATTATAATAGTGATAATTCCGAAATATGGCCATAAAAGGGGTGATGGACCTCTTTTGGGTCATTTTAACCCTTATCGTTTTAGTTTAACCCCTCGTAAACCTATTTTTACCTTAACCAAGATAAATTATTTTTTTATGATTGTACTATTAATTATGCTCAAATATTAAGTTGAAATTATTAGGTAACATAAATTATTTAAATTAAAAATATGTAATCGCACTTTTTGAATTCCATTAATATAATTGGAAATTTTTAATTTAAAATTAATCTCATCGAAATGATGAGAATGTGGGTTTTCAAAGAGAAAATGTTCAAATGTATACAAAGTTTTTTATATGAAAATAAAATATGAAACTGATTACAATGATATAAATTGATTAATAGAAATATAATTGAACTAATGTTACTATTAAAACCATCATAAAATAATTTTTATGTTTTTAAAATATTTAAATGAAATTAAAATTCATAATAAAAACATATATTTTTCACTATTTGTTGAAAAATTTATCATTTCAAAAAATTATCAAGAAGTCACTACAAGATATTTTTTACTCAATAATTTAAAAAAGGAATTATATTTTTTAAATTTTTTTTATAAAGGTGTAAAAATTGAGTTTTAGAATAAGTGTGCAAAAGGTGGAAAAACTACTTTTTATGAAAATATATTTTTATGTGTAAAATTAGATTTATTATTATCTCTTATCTAGAAAACACATAAGATGATTGTTAATTTATTAACCCCAACCCTAGAAGAACAGGGCAGAAGTTTTCTTTATTACATTAGAAGAAGATATAAGGAATCATATCCAGAAAGACTGAATATTTTAGTAGGGTTAGTAAATTAGATAAATACACGATTCCAATATTACATTTGAATACACAAATTACAACAAAATTTTTTCAAGAATAAATATGTTCCATATTTAATATCCTTTTGTATCTATAATAGTAAATATAATGGATTCATTGTAAAGGAAAAAATTTAATAGGGAGCTCATATGCTTAGTAAAGGTTAATTACAACAAAAACTATCATGAATCAATAAAAATAAGCGACCTTATAAGATAAATAACTGAACACATATTCCATGTGATCAATATACTATGAAGAATGTGAATACAGAGATAATATAAATATTAAATAACATAATTATCCAGAAAAGGTAAGGAATAATCAATATGGCATGTTAAATAATTAAACACACATTCAATTTAAATAATAAACTTAGAATGAAGTGCATCGAAAGATAATATAACTGTGAAAATATCACTTATAATAATTACTAAATTCGTAATGAATGAAATTTTTATTTATTAGTAATGAGGTTTTCCAAACACATGATACTTTTACGATCAATATCTATTCTAAATACTGTTTAAAACTTATAGTTAGAAAAACATTTAACTATGGTTATCCAACTGATTCATCCCATGAGACTATTGACACATCGAAGGGATATCATTAACCAGTACCCACCCATGTATTAAATATCAAAATAATTTCTCATATATTTAATAATAAATTTAATATATAATAAATGTGACTTATCATCAAATATCTGTATTGAGTAAATGATACTGATTTATCAATATTTCCTTAGACAAATAAATTACATGCAGTATAGAAAATTGTCTATAGAAATCATATATGGTTTAAGTAATAAAAAAATGCATATTAAATAATATTGATATTTAGGGGAAATATAATGTCCAATGATCATAAGAAAGTTAATAATTTTAGGGGATGTTAATGATAACAAATATGAAACATGGAAGTGAATGTTAATACTATCCTTTGTTAAAATAATTATAAACCATATAGAGGAAGAATAAATATGGTGTCAATATGACATATCCCTACTGTAGTAGATGTAAAATAAAGGGTTATTACAATTATGAATATAAATACCACAAAAATATCATTAAAAATGCTCGTGGAAAATATCTTATTCATTTTGAAAATAATTTTTTATCATATAAAACATTCTGAAAATCCTTTTCTTTGAAAATCAATTTTAAAAACTAATAATTTACATAATATTAGTAAAAAATATTTTCTTTAAAAATAACCTTGTAAACTCAAAAATTAATCTTCAAATAAACAATCTTCATGTTAGTGGGTAATTTTTTACTTATCATACAAGTTAAAAGTATATTTCATTTGCACTGCAAAAAGGATAAAAAATTTCTTTGTTTGGAAAAAAACAAGAATATTCTATTTAATTTTTTAAAAAAATTATTTAATAAATAATTTTGAAAAAGTTTAATATATATTTGAAAACATTTTTATAAAATAGTGTTTTGGAAGAGAACTGATTTCTGAATGAATAGATAAATGAATTTAGCTTTTCTTAATAACATTTTATCAACAATTTTAAATTATAATGAGCAAAAAATTGGAATATTACATTAAAATATAGTGAATCACCATATAAGAATAAAATTGATTTTTTATTAATGAGTTATCAAATAATTTCCTTCAGTGTAAATTCTTGTACCAACAGTCATGATTAAAATGAGATTGTTGAGTAAGCTCTTGCAAGGTTCATAATATTAAAGTGAGAATTTATCAAAGAATAAATTATGTATATCAAATATAAATCCAAATATTTTTTTTAAATACATAAAAATTTAATGAAAATTCATTATTCATATAATAAAATAACATCAACAATTAAAAAGAAGTAATATAACCCAATGAAACGAAATTGAGTTACGAAATTATTTTCCATTTGGTAATTTTTTAGTAATATACCATTGAATGAAAAAAATTAGAATTGAAACATAAAACACCATGGATAATGAATTATTCCTGATATCACATGTCTTGTGGGTAGTATATACAAAATATAAAGTAAATTATGTGCATAACATTACAATATGCCTCAATGAAATGAAATCGAGATGAAATAACTTTTCTCATGGGTTTTACTGGATAAACGTGATTTAAACTCTTATATAGTGGGGTTAAAAATGTTATCAACTTGTTAATGAACCATATTAATATTTTTAATATATTATACGATCCTTTTATAACATCTTATAAGCCATTCACTAATAATATCTCATTATAGTCATTATTTCAGGTGTTAATTGCCTTGTTTTATCATTCATGCTTTATCTTGAAAGATCCGATTATGGTTCATATTATATAGTTCCATAATCTATAGAATAATAATCATGAAGTAATTATAATATTTATATTCCATTTATTATTTCTAAACCATTCATTAAATATGGTTATAAAAAATGAATTGCATTACGATCATAGTGACGGTATGCCGTACATACACATGAGTAATGTTTCCATTTTTCACTAATCATTATGGAAAGTGAATTTTAATGTATTATAAATCTATAATGATAATTATATCATAATTAAAATATTATATACTTACATATATCAACTAATTAGTGTGGTGATGAAAGGAGAGTCACATTGTTTCGTGAAAGCGGTAATACATAATTACACAATTGACATTATCATCTTTAAGTGAGTAAAATGGTAAGAATAAAAATGATATATTATATTTAAATAATGATACATAAATTATTAATATAAACTAATATTATTTATAAAACATATAATCTTTATAATTAACCTTATAACTTTTGATGTAAATCTTTTGTGAAAGAAGAATTATAGCGGTTTGTGAGGCGGTAGTCTGCCATACACCCGAGCGACGTCATCATATAGAATGGAACATAAAAATGGTATACATGATATAAAAACTATATATGTGTAATTATGTTATAAATATCATATATATAATTTTTATACATCATATTACCCAACTGTGATAGGTGTTAATGGAAAAATGAATGACATTGGTTCACGAGATGGTAATCCACCATACACACAACTGATTTTTTCGTAAACCATTCTATGGAAATGGGGATGGTTTTAATACATTAAATTAACATAGAACCATATAATTAGATTTAATATACTTATTTTATTATATCATCATAGTATAATAACAATGTAAGTATGTGGGGGAATAAATAAAATAAAAACGCTCGTCGAAGAATATTACCTCTTCTTTGGGTACCCTCCATAGGTTTTCACCAAATCCATACTAGGTTGGATTTATACCAAAAATAAGGATTATAGTATGATAAGAAAGATTTTATGAAGTTATATGGGTAGTTATTGGATAAAACAATGTGGTTTGAAGTTGTGAATATGGGATATGGGGTGGACTTTTATAAGTGAGATGAGTGGCATACTTGTAATTTTTAAAAAATGATTCAATCATACCCATATTTTATTGTAAAAAAAGCATAAAAAATTGGCCATTCTCAAACCTATAAGATTTAAGGTCGCAATATGTCTATAAAATATGTGTTGGAAAAGTTTTTAGGTCACTCTTTACCCTTATATGTTTTTAACCCCTTGGTAAATCCTTTCTTACCTTAACCGTGATAACTAATTTTTATTGTTCTTACTATTAATTTTGGTTAAAAATAATGTTTAACTTATTATAAATTATATATTATTATGAATAAAATATATAATATATTTTTAAAAATTAAATTCACATATTTAGGAAGAACGAAATTAAAATTAATCCCACAGACGCGATGAGAAAACCGTTTTTCAAAAGAGAAAATGTTCAAAAATATTGAAGGTTTTTCTACTAAATTTCAATATAAAAATGATTAAAATGACATTAATTGTACTAATTGATATAAAATTTAACTAATTTTACTTTTAAACAAATTCAAAATATAAATATACAATATAAATTATTTAAATGAAAATTCATTTTTCAATTAAAATTCATAACTTATCACTATGCATAAAAAAATGAAGTATTTCAGAAAAATATAAAAAATCAAACGTAAGATAATTTTAATATTATAATTATAAAAATAATATTTTTTTAAAAAATTAATTTTCTAAAAGTGTTAAAATTTAATTTCATTTCATTTTCGCAAAGCGTGATTAAACCATCTTTTTAGAAAAATATAGTTTTAAAGAAAACTTTTATTTTTAATTTAAAAGATTCTTATTTTATTACACATCAATAGATAAACATAATTTTTAAAATATAGTTAATAATATTAAGTCCAAAACAATTAATGACTAGTTTATATCTATTATATTAAATAACAATATTTTAATAATATGGCACATTTCGTTTAAACTCAGTGTTGCGTGCAATGAAATATAAACTCATTGTTGTGTATAACATAAGCTAAAATTAATTTTGTGTGTAACACAAGATAAAATCAATGTACTGATTAATTTAATGTATTTAGGAGATTAAATTTATTTCAAAATAAATATATCGTAAAGTCATGGGGTGTAATATTTTCTTCAAATTTTGATGTTTCGTTCCATATATTCTTTCAAATATAATGATATTATTTTATAATTTTGGGGTGTTATATTTTCCCCATATTAATTAAATTTCTTCCTCACAATTTAAACATGTTCTTGGAAATCAAGGGTTTTAAATTTTGGAAATACCATTTTTGAAAAATCCACATTGAAAAAATAGTTAATAAAATATCCTCTTGGTAAGATAGAAAGGGAAGTATAATGGTCATATAGAATAAAATTTTACTGGGTTTCAATATAAGATATAATTTTTGGACAGTAATGATATAAAAACTGAAGAAAATCATAAATAATAATATATATTAATTTAGTTCATTTTTCAAAATAAATAAAACGATCTGTAAAAGTTAAGGGCCTTAAAACCATAAATTTTTTGTTACTTAAAATACCATATGATTCATTAAATATGAATGTAATAGGATATTTTTTTTTTCTCAATATACTTTTTTTCAAGTTTAGAAATTATTTTTCTATCTATGAATATAAGGATATATATTTACATGATTTTTTTATTTCATAAGTATAATTTAATCCATTGTTTGTTCTTTGATCAATTACTAATTCATCCATTACTCCACGAAATGAATATCCAAAAATGATTTTTAAAACTTAACACACTAAAATTCAGTTTTAAAAGATCTTGAGATCCAGAAAATAATAAAAATCATTTCCATACATTTTTAACTATTTTTCTAAACCAATATGGTTAATAAAAGTTATCCAATACAATATATTAATATCTAAGCCTCAGATTTAAAAACATTGGTTCATCATTGATATTTATTATTTAAATAGTTTAACAAAAAATAATGACAAATTAACCAGGACATCTTGTATTCCAGTGGTAGGAGGTTAAAGCCTTATCACCCATCGGTCATGGGTTCCATACTAGTGGCGTTTATGGACGCCTCAGGTTTTTACCTAACATGGAGGTTGTCCTTTTTATAAAAAAAATAATAAAACAATTTCTATAATGTTACTAAAAAATATTTAATATACATCTTTGAAATAAAATTAATCATTAAATAACCTTTTTTACTGTAGTTTTCTATACAATTTCTTTGTTTGTTCCACAACATCTAATAATCTTATTTGGTTATTATCACAATGTCATTAATGATCATACTAAACCTAAAGGCTATAAATACCTTTAAACATATGTCTTTAAAATGTAAATTCATTATTTCTCAAGTATTGTTTCCACTAGAACTTATAATTTCCATAAAATTGTCCAAAATTTATTCAATCTTGGTTGACTTCCATAAAATAAAAAATAAAAAGTGTATTTAAGAAATTCAACATATGATAAACCTTAAAATTATAACACATGATGGTATCCATAACTCTTAAGTTAATTAACACACATATGCTACTAAAATTCAACACAACCATTGTATTTTTCATGAATCTTATAACCAAGTACCATTGGTAAAAATATGTCTACAATTTAATTCTTAAATCACAAATAATCCATACATTTAATTTCAACATATTTCCATCCTTGTTCTAGGGGTTAAACTAGGTCATTAATTTTCATCATCTATTAAAATCCTTCATAAGGGATTGTAAATAAAATTTTAATTATCATAAGCATATCCAATGGGAGTTTCAAACTTGGTAAACTATAAGGTTTTTTTTCATTCACAAGGTGATTATTGGCTCAAGACAAATACAACATTTTAAGAATTATTTCCCCTAAATACAACTTTTCCAAAACCACATGAACTTGTAGTATCAATACATGAATGTATTAGTAGGAATAACCACATAATCTCTTCCTTTAAAATGTTTTATTATTTTCCTGCACTTGTCCTCAAATTTTATTATAGTGTTATGTTCCAAAATCTATTTTATCTTAAATATAGTTTATAAGGATTCTATGAAACTTAATCAGAATCCAACTATAGAAAAACTGACCTTAGTATCCCAAAGCTGATGTTTGATTTTTTACATTGGAATAATATACATGGAATCAAATCTCCTAGGACCAGATAGTTTAGTTATCTTGGTTGACTAGATACATACATGATTCATTTATTAAATTTGAATTAAAAAATTAAAAAATATTTTTTTGAGAATAACTTTATTACATATAGAATATACATTCATATTAGTCATGGTAAACTTCATGGAATAACGGGAAAGGAAAAAAAATATTGGTAAACTCAAATTCCTTGTAAGGGTTAAGTAAAATGAAATCTATCATGAATTAATTTGAATAATAAATATAGAAAGGTAAATAATTGAACAAACATTCCATGTAATAAGTTAATAAATAATCAAGTTCCTCTATAAATAATACCAATATGAAAATATCCTGGATAATAATCAATATGGAAAGATAAATCACTGAACCCACATTCCATTAAAATAACTTCAATATCATGATAAGATAAATAATAATCAATATAGAAAGGTAAATTACTAAACACACATTCCTGTAAAATAATAAATTGATAAATAAGTATATCTAGAGATAATATCATAATGAAAATGATATAGATAATAATAATAATATTCTTAAATACGAAAATTATTAATTATTTGGCATCATATTTCCTTGGAACATGATACCTTTAATGCAGTATCCATTCTCAAGAAAGATTAAAACTAATGGTTAGAAACCCATTTAACTAAATCTTTCCAAATGATTCATCTAATGAGACCACTCGTGCAACGAGGGTCTATCTTTAACTGAGCCCCACCTAGGTATTTCATCTCCAAATAATTATTAATTTATCAGATAATCAGTTAAATTAAAAAATAATGTGCTTTATCAATTTTTCTTGTTTTGAGTAAAGAATAAGGATTTATCCATATTTTCCTGGATAAAAAAATGAACTTTAAATCTTGTACACCATATGTATAAATATTACAATGTTTAAGTAAAAAAACAAAATTACTATAAATAATATGAATATTTTGATGAAATTTAATTTCCAATTATTATAGGAAAGTGAATGATTAAAGGGGAAGTTATAGACTAGAAAAATGGAATAAGGAAGTGAATGCTAATACTATCATGGGTCTTTCTCTTCAGTAATATGGATTTTTGATGCCCTTCCTCGACTGAAAATCAAAGCTGCTATGCTGACTGGATCCACCATGTCAGACTCTATTATTGGTCCTCTTTAGTGTTTTTCTCAGTGGTTTCAGATGTGTATATGTTAAAGATCATGGTTCGCTACTGATTCTTTTTTAGTTATTCCATTATTCTATTATCTTCTAGGTTTCCCTCATATTTTGATGTTTTTCATCCGTGATGTCGACAAATTCAACTCCTGATGGTGTTTATGCTTTCTGGTTCCTTTCGTATAAGATGTTTTGTTTTTTGGTTCGGTCTCTCAGCAAAATGTGACTCTGTTATTCCATTATTCTGCTCAACTTTTCCCAAGATTCTAAATCTAATGATCTGGTCTGAGTTGTCTTGGATCTTTGGTTCTGATTGGTCTTTGGGAGGTGTTTTTTGAGTGGTTGACAACATTTCACGAGAAATTCTATCATGGGGTTTTGTTTATTTTTTGTACTTATATGGTGATCTTCGTATCATAGTGGCATTATAACTATGGATAGGTTTTCTACTAGTTTTTTCATCAAGTTGTGGGTTTTTTCAAATGATGATGATGGCGCTCAATATCATTGATTTGGATTCTATTGTTTTGTGGTGGTTGTTGAAGCTATTTTTGTTTTTTGTTGGTGAGATTCTGCAGAAACTAAAGGATGATGCCAAATGTTTCTGGTTACCTTCTCTAGTGGTGAAGATGACAATGATGAAGGTACTGATGATGGCAGACTGCAACGTCATGACCAATGTCTTGGTTCAAGGTCTCCTCATTAAGGTTGATGCTCTTTGGATTGTAGTGGGTTAGCTCATGGATTAAAATGGATAAACGTGGTATTCTAATTTTTTTTTTGAAATTTGAATGTTGAAATTTTGGATGTTGAAGGTGGTTCATACTAGTGGGTATGAAGGAACATGTGGCTCTTTTTTTTTATAGTTCCCACTTACGCAAAAAGTGGCTATTTGAAAAATACAAAAAATGGGTTCTGGTGTGATTTAAAAAAAAAGAAAAAAATGGGTACAAAACATTAATATATTATTTTAAAAAGATAAAAAATATTTTTAAATTTTTTAGAAAACATGGGTTTAGAATAAAACAGATTTCCAAACAAAGAGAGAAATGAATTTTGATTTTATTAAAAATAATTCACAAACAATTTGAGTAAGAAAGAATGGGGAAATGGTATTATTAAATTAAAATTTTATTTATATCCAAAGGAGAATAAAATTAAAGGTTCTATTAATAAACTTTCAAATAATTTCATTCAATGAAAATTCAAGTATAAATAATCCTGATAAAAATGAAATTTTGATGTAAATCCTAGAAATGATCATAACGTAGAAGTAATAATTATTCAATGAATTGATAATGTTTATCAACTAATAAAGCACATAAAAAATTGGAAATAAAATATAATATAAAAAAAATACTATATTCACATAATCTAATATTACAATAATAATGAAAAATTAATATAACCAATGAAAATAAATTGTGTTATTAAATTCTTTACAACTTGGAAATTTCAACGTAAAAAAAACCTTGGATGATATAATTAAAATATAAACTTAAATAATCATTAATAATGAATAATTAATGATATAACCTATCAATGTGGTAGTAGATAAACCATATAAATTAAACTAGGTTCATAACATTACAATATTCGTTAATAAAATGAAATTGAAATGAAATCCCTTACCTCCCACTTCCTTTTGATTAAACATGATGTAACCTCCTATATAGTAGTTTTAAACATGTTATTAAATTATTCCATAATCATATTAATATTTTCAATATAATATATGATCCTTCAATAACATATTATCACCCATTTGCTAATAATATTTCATTATTTTCATTTTTTCGGGTGTTAAATACCTGGTTTTCTCATTTATTTTTATCATGACTGTTATGATTATTGTGAATATTATACAGTTCCATAATATTTAGAATAATAATTATAATATAAATATATAATTTATAAATAATTTTAAAATCTAAAACTATTCATGAAATATGTTTAAGAAAAATTATGTACATTATGATTGTCGAGACGGTAGGTTGTGCGTGCACAAGAGTGACATTTCCATTTTTCACTGATAATTATATAAAGTTGGTAAGTAATATTTTTGTCATTATTTAATTATGATAATATCATAATAATCATATTATATACTTATATATATCATCATTGTGGTGAGGGGAAGCAAATAGAGTCACGTCGCTTCGTGAAGGCGCTAGTCCACACGTACATGAATGATGTTATCATCATTAAGTGAGTGAAAAAGATATGAAATAAAAAATTATAACATATTTTAATAATGATAAATTTGTTATTATTATATTAATTATTTCATGTATATCATATATAATTATTAAAATTATCCTTATCACTTTCCATGTAATACATTAGTGAATGATGAATCACATCGCTTCACGAGGCGATAGCCCATTGTAAACATGAGAGACATCATCGTACCCCATATGAAAGGTATTGTAAAAATGTATATATGAAATAATGATTGGATAGGTATAATTATGGTATAAATATAATATATTTACCTTAAATCCATCATCATATCCTATCATGATAGGTGGTAATGGAAATGAGAATGACATCGATTCGCAAGATGGTAGTCCACCGTACACCTTAATAATAATTTCGTAAACCATTAGATGAAAGCAAGGATGGATTTAGGTAATTAAATTAACATAAAAACACCTTATTATATGGAATATAATTATGTTATTATATCATCACAGTTTAATATTAATTAAATTATTTGGAGGAAAAAATAAAATAAAAACATTCATTGAAGAACTTTAACTCTTCTTCATGTATCCTCAATAGGTTTTCACAAAATCCTAAATAGGTTTTCACAAAATCTTAAATAGGTTAGTTTTTTAAAACATTAAGTCATATAATATTATATCAGGGAATTTGGGAAGTTATTTTGGATGTTATTGGCTTAATAAATGAGGTTTGAAGGTGTGAGGAAGGGAGGAGAGGGGATGACCTTTTATAAGTGAGGTGAGTAGAACACTTATAATTTTTTGAAAAGATTAAATCATAAAATCATGTTTATCACATACAAATAATCCAAAAATGTGTAATTAAAGGAAATATAATACTTAAGGTCTATATATTTCAATAAATGTGGGTTTGGAAAAGTTTTGAGGTCATTTTAAACCAAATAGTCTTAGTTTAACCCCAGAGAAAATTGATTTTTCCCTTAACCGTGGTAAGACGTTTTTATTGTTTTCACAATTAATTTTGGTCAAAAATATATGTTGAAGTTATTAGAAATTATATATTATTATTATTACAAATATTTAATGTAATTTTGCAAATTAAATTCACATATGTGGGAAATTTTAATTTAAAATTAACCCCGCAGACACAACAAGATAAGAAGTTTTTAAAGAGAAAATGTTCCAAAGTTTTAAATGGTTTAGGTGAAAATTCAATATGAAGATGATTAAAATGAACTAAACTGTATAAGATGATATAAAATTGAACTAATATTACTTTAAAACTAATTAAAAATATTAAATAACTTTATAAATTATATAAACAAAAATACTGTTTTGGGATAAAATTCAGAATTTTTCACTATTCATCATGTAATGAAATATATCAAAAAATCCAAAAAATTAAAAATAATATAATAATGATATTATGATTTAAAAAACTAGGTTTATTGTTTCAAATTTATTTTCTTAAAGTTATATAAATTAATTTTATTTTTGGTGTGCAAAGAGCGATTAAACCGTCTTTTAAGAAAATATAGTTTTTTCAGAAAACCATTCCTTTATTTTTAGTGATTCTTATTTTATTTTTAATATATAAATAACCATAATTTTCATGACTTGGTTATTAATATTCACACCTTCCAATTTAAAAACTATTTTACAACTATTAATTTAAATAATAACATTTTAATAACATGTCCCGTTTCATTTAAACTCGGTGTTGCATGCAATGCTAGCTAAAATCAATGTTGTGTATGATGCAATCTAAAATTATTGTTGTATTTCATAGAATATAAATTCAGTATTTAATTTAATGAAATATATTGAAGATATTTTATTTATTTCAAAATAAATATATCATATATTCTCTGGGTGTTTTTCTTCTTGTAAGCTTGGTGTTTCGTGTCACATACATTATCGAATTTAGTGTTCCTATTTTATACTTTCAGGGTGTTATTGGTAAAAATTTGATTTAAGATATAATATATAAATTTCATTAAAATAAATAATCAAATTTATTTTTTTAATTTTGGGAGGTAAATTATTTTTTGAATAAAAATATTTTTTTTATAAAAATATTTCCTTCATTTATAATTAGTTTTTATTTTCATTTCTAATTAATTTTTTAAAAAGGAATTTATTTTATATAGATGTTTAAACCATATATATTTATAATTTTGATAATCCAATTTATACCCTCAATTCCAACGGTTAGGTGATAACTATCATGTTGAATATTTATATTTAAATAGTATATTATGTTTCATTTAAACTCAATGTTTCACATAACACAAAATATCGAAAAGATTAATTTCATTTGAAAAAATATTTAAAAAAAATATCAAGGCGTTACATTAAATCCCCCTTAAATAAATTTCTTTCTTGAAATATGAACTTGTGCTTATTAAAAAAGGGTTTAATCATTTTAAAATTATAATTATGGGAAACCCAAATTGTAAAGTGGTTTAATCAGAATTCATCTTAAAAAGAGATAATGAAATGTTTGAAGGTTATTTGTAATAACACATACTCGTTTCCAAATAGTAGAACATAGTTCTGAAGTGAAAACATGGATATAAAAGAGAAAAATAACAACCAAATACTGATGGAGAGTCACATTGAACCTATTCAGGAGAATGATAACAACCAAAAATCCATAAAACAAAGAGGTGTGAAAAATTTCAATGATAATAAAAAAATGATGATAATAAGATAACAATTTATTTCAAGACCCCTTTCCTAAAATTAATAATTTTCACAAGAAGATATGATTACTTGATTTCATTTTATTTTATATGCACTATGACATAATTTTTTTCTTCATTGATCGATTTCCATTTCATCTCTTACTCTAAGAGTTGAATTTTTCTAATATGAAGAACTATAAGATAATAAAATCCACAACATAATGACAATTCATTTCTTATATCTCTTTTTTGTTATGGAAAAGAAAATTATTAGAATAAGGTATCCAATATTCATAAATATTTACATGGTTAAATAATACATTAATCTCTAAAACCTCATCCATTGTTCTATATAAACCATTTCATAAATGGTTAAACTGTTTACCATTCCAAAATTCAAAATTTACAAAGGTTTCTAAACTTAACAAAATCAAATTATCATTAATCCCCTAAACAATTTGAAGGTGTTTTTAATGTCACACACTAAATATGTTAATACAATGGTCATATATTTTCTTGAAACATGGTAATAACTAAAATTTCCATAAAAACATAATGAAAACACACATACTTTCCCATTCATTTAATAAAACCATAAATTGATGAATATATTCCATAAATCCAATAATGTTGCAAAACCCATTACTGATAATATAATACACTTTGTTAAAAAATCATTAATTAGTTCAAATATTATCAATAATATCCAATTTACATTATTCATATCCATTATCTCAATATCCCAATGTCATTATCTAAACAACAGGAACATATTGAAGGTTATCTTCCCTTAATCATGTGTTTTCCATAAAAATATCATACTTCCATTAAATCACTTTTCGGGGTAATTAACATCATTCAATTTATTCTAGTAAATCCATAATGAAAAATTAAACTCTACAGTCCTTAAATATTTAATAATTATTTATTTACAATACATAAACACATTGGTTATTATATTGCATTCTTAAACCATTAACTTGACCTCATCATTGGGACGTCTTAGACCCGGTTTCCAGTAAACGGTGCCATGAGACGTGTTGGCGACATGGAATTAAGTGCATATCTCTGAATGCCAGAGGCTAATGATTAGTAGTGATAGCCTAGGGTGTATCCATGGAGAGACTATTCTTTCATTAAAATGGTGAAGCATAATAGATAAGTAATAACAGGTAAATAACTGAATCATATATAAACATATGAAACAACCGAAAAAAATAGAATTAGTATTGGAACAGTAACCCATTATAGAAAAAGTGCATAAAAATATCAAAACACTGAATAATAACTAAAAGAAGTAATTGAATCATTTAAAAAGGATGATAATGTATATGATGTCTCTAGAAATCTGAAAAACATATATAGAAGGTAGAAGCCAGTACATGCTACACCAAAAGTACCAAAATAATAAAAAGTATGTCCATGAATCCCATGCTCCAGTATAGTTATATAATACCAAACTCTCATCCTAATTCATACAAGAATTCCCACATCCATTAGACGATGCTTCCCCTTATCTGCATATGGAATCATGTAATCTTCCCTAGTACCAAAGGCGACCCAGATAGGGTGTGGGATAAACATAGTAGACCACCACCAATGACGCATATAAATGCCCGGTTGTGTATAAAATATAGTAGGGTGTAAATATAATAATTAAAATAATAAGTAAAAACTATAAAAGGGTTGATTCTGGTTCATGAAGGAAGACCAGGGTGACACTTCCTACTTTGACCTTGGCCAGAATACCTTTAAACATGTATCAAGGGTCGCAATGCTCGACATCAAATTTATAAGGGAATCCATGCCTAATATCATAGTAGTAAAGGGGAATACATGACCAATATCACATTTATAAGGGACTTCATTCCTAGTATCACCATAAGGGATGTTGTTACCTTATAGTATCACAGTAAGGGATTCCATACTCATAAATTATCACAGTTGGGGATTCCATGAAAATCTAGTATCACAAGATACTTTATGACCTTATAGTTTCAAAAGGGAAATAATTCCCATATTTATGACAATCAAATAAGGGTCACTAAGCATGTATCAGTATAACATGTCCATGGAAATCCATGTCCATTTAGTTTAAAGGAGGGACTCCATTCCCATTTATATAAATTATGCATAAGAATCACCATCACCATTTACTTTATTAATAAAGGGTCATCCTGACCACACATTCATAGTAATAAAATCTATTGGCTTTAATACGAACCAAGACAATATATATAATTCATTTACATTTAACAATAATAAGGGTGTAACCATTATCAATTTGATTAGGTGAAGTGGGATTACCACCCACCTCTAATCAATTCAATTTTTTAATAAAAATTTTCAATGTCACTAGTCGTGCTATGACACTAATTTCATTCAATAACAATACAATATTATCATTTAAAAGAAATGAAAAACACACCATTAGGTGTTTTGGGTGTAAAATCATAAAAGAAAATTAGGCATAAGGATGGAACATCCAATGAAATGGATCACTCTAATTTTGCGGGCCTTTATATGATTTGGGTTCTAACAAGTCAACCAACTCAAGGAAAATAAAATTTAAAGAAATGTACGGTAAAACTAGTGTATGACCTGATTGCACTTATTTTAAAACAAAAAAACTTGAGGAATAATTAATAAACCACCAACCTCATTCTTTTACAACTCCCCTCATCTAGTATCAACCATTTATTTGGTCCATATTGGAAGAAAATTACAAAACAGAAGAACTCCCAGAAAATGGGGTATATGTGACTGCATCTTGGTAACTTCACAGAGAGAAAGAAAAATAGGTAATGGTTTAAAAGGAGAGAATCTATTTCGGATGGTTATCCAATGAGAATTATAGTTCTTTAATTGTACTTCATATGAATATTTGGGATCAAAATCTATCAAAAATGGCTTTTGGGATCTTCTTACAGGAGAAATGATGACTACCCTCAGGCTAGAAATAAAAAAGGGAGGAAGGGGTAAGCTTATTAACTCATTAAGGGGAATATGTTCACTTTATTCCAAAATATATGGGTATCTTTGTTTGGCTAAATTGTTGGCCCAACTATGCTCTAACCATACACCCCTTCAAATTTCAAGGGGAACCTCACGTAGTTCATGCACAAAATTCGATTAACCATACACAAACCATGCGATATGTATCTATTAAAATTGGTGGATCTCCCACATGGGTTTTCAATCCTTGATGCACAGTTTCTTAAACCTTTCATCTATGGATAGAGGCATGGACCACCTCGCTTGGTTCTACCTATCCATTCATCTTGGGTCACATTATTTCTACTAACCATACGACTTAGCTACCTTTCTTTAAAAATTAGGTTTCAAGATCTAAAAATTCCCTAGACACCCTCAAAACTTCAATGAAGTTATTGGGAATCCTTATTAGGTCCAAATAAAAGGATTATAATGAAATTAAAAGGATCCATACCTCGAATAAAGACCAGGTTTCGTCATTCCTCCCCCTAAAAGGAACTCATCCCTAAGTTCAAGTTCCAACGATGAAAAAACCTCTTCTCAGAAAAATTGAACCCACTGATCATCTATGTCGGTATCCTATAACCAAGTGTCATCTTGTACTCATTTTTTCTTCTATAATAACCATATGAAAGGGATATATCATCCTCATGGAGAATTTATTCCCCAATCAATGATTCATATAAGATACTTCATAAAATAAGGATCAACATCAAACTCAACATCCTTAGGACCAGAATTATGAGATGGGTGGGCATGATAACAACCAACATGCGAGACGTGGAAGATGTCTGGAATGGAAAAATACCTATGTGGTAATAATAACTGATAAGTAATTGGTAAAACACTCTCTATAGTCTCAAATAGTCTAAAAAATCATGCTGAAAATTTCCAATGGATTTTTATCCATCTATTCCCATGTCTGGGTGATACCTGTAAGAAGACACGATCCTAGAACTTGAACTCTTGAGGTCATAAATGGTGATCAACAAATGATTTTTGTTCAGACTGAGTAGTAGTCAACCGATTCTTGATTTCTCTGAAGTCTCTTGTATAATATGAGGACCTAGTAGCACTACTTATCTTACCTTTAACTAGTACATGGGTGAACAACACAACCTACGGTATAGGTCCTCGTAAGAATCCATATGAATCATCTCCTGATAAATTATATTGTAGGAGAACTTAATGTGAGGGATATGATTCTCATAAGAACCACTGAAATCAAGGACACATGCTCAAATCATGTCCTCTAACACCTATATGGTCTGTTCTTACTAGCCATTTGTCTCAAGGTGAATAGTGGTGCTCAGAATAACCTATGTTCCCATAACCTTATGAAACCCCTACCTCAACGTCAATGTGAAATGATAATCCCTACATGAAATGATAGAACAATATATCCCATGTATTCATATGATATGACAAACATAAAATATTCCTATATCATCAATTAATAAAGACTCCCAGATCAGTACAAAGTGGGATACGTTCATCAGTTGATCTACGACCACCCAAACTTCATTGTTACCTTGAGGTGATCCTAGTAAGCTGACTAAAAATCCTTAGAAACATCCTCCCATTTCTTTTTTGGTACTAGTAATAGTTATAACAAGAAAAAATGTTGTTGGTTTTCCTCCATCACCTACTTATAGGAAAAACATTTTGTGATAAAGCCTATTATTTGATGTTTCATCCTTGACCGCCTACATTTTTTGTGCATATCACAATGCATGTTAGAAATACTCAGGCATACAACCCACTATAAATCATGTGACTCCCCCATCAACTCCTCTCTCATGTATGTGGGATCCCAGATACACCCATGTATACATAGGATGTAATCATCATTGATAGTCTAATATAGAGGTGGTTCCTCCCCAGTAACGATCTCTAATAGGACCCAACCCTTAGGATATAAAAACAATATCATCTTCACCTTATCCTAAAGTTAATAAATCATCGATAGCGCTAAAAGTACAGAATATCCATGATGGTCATTAAATTTTATATGCATACCAAAAAAATATCCATAAGCATCCATTCATTGCTGGTCACCACAACTGCTTGTGTCTAAGTCCTCAGGCTTAGTGCATCTAAAATGGCATTAAATTTCCCAGACATATAGGCTAGATCATTGTTAATGGATATAAATATTCAATCCATATCCAATTATTGAGATGAAAGTATTATTATGTAAAAATATACCTGAAGATCTTGTGGTCCATAAAAACCATAAAATTCTCTTCCAGCAGGTAATACCTCCAACATCGCAAAGGCATGTACAACAGCTGCTCACTTAAGATCATTTGTCAGGTAATTCCACTCATGAGGCCTCAACTTTCACATTCCCTATATAATGAATATATCTTACTGCATCCAAAATTTTCCTAGATCGATACCGGATGTGTCAAAATAGACTATATAGCTCCTGTCTAGCTCTAGAAGAATCAAGATCAGTGCTAAATTCAATCTCCCTTCAGACTTCTGAAAGGCTGTCTCACAGGATTCTGACCACATAAACTTCACCCCATTCTTATTTAATCCTATAAAAGCTTCTTCGAAGCATGAGAATCCTAGTATTAAATTAGTTTGGTAACCAACATTCCCTAAGAACATCTATATGTGAAATACATTCTTAGGATTCTCCCTGGTAACCAAAACTCTCACCTTATTTGGATCAACTAAATCTACTTCCTTTGAGGTAATGTGACCCATGAATTGTACCTTCTCAATCCATAAGTAAAATTTACTGAGTTTAATATATAGATAGTTCTCTTTTAGTGTATTTATAATTATCTCAAAATATATGGAATGATCACTTCGAGTAGAAGAATACACCAATATTTCATATATGATGACCATGAAAAAGAGATCCATACACTGATGAAAACCCCTATTAATAAATGTCATGAAGATGAAAGAACGTTCATAACACCAAAAGTAATCAAAATATACATATATAAGTTTTACCAATTATATAAATTCATACATTGAATATCTAAAGGTCTGACTTGAACTGGATTATTTCCCAATGATTGGTCAATATTCAATAATACCCTCTCTCATTTCATTTGGTAAAAAATATAATCGATCTAAGGTAAAGGATAATTTTTTTATAATTTAACTTGATTCAACTTCTATTAATCCATGAATAGTTTGAGGGTTCCATCTTATTTCATGATGAAAATTACTGGTGAACCCTAGGGATAGGTACTGGGCCGTATAAAACCCTTGGACTCTAAATCTTATAACTGACTATTGAGCTCCTTCACCTCAGTAATTGCTATCCTATAAAGACGAATGGATACTAAGGAATCTAAAGTCACTAGATAGATATTAAACTCTACCTCTCTCTTGGGAGGTAGTCCAAAAAATTCATTGATGAAGACATCCCAAAATAATTCAACTATAAGAGGGAATTCAGTATGATTTAGTTCATGGTCTTCTATTTAAAGGATAAAAATATGGGCAATCACTCTACCTAGTCCAGAATCCTCTAGTCTAGCTCTACCATCCTTGACATCCCACTAACCCTTATTGTTGGGAAAAATCCCTCAAGGTATCATTGAAGCCTTTTTGAGGTGATTGTGTTTGTTGACAAAGAGGACATCTGAGTTGTGATTGTTGACAAAGAGGATTTCATGATGGAATGTCGAGTTCAAGAGCTGAGGTCAACGATCCATGTTTGATTCAAGAACGTCGATAAAAGGAATGGAAGATCTGGAGGCGGTACAAAAGAACAGATACAAGGTGACGCCGTTTTCCAGTGTTTGCCAAATTTTTGGGCCTGAAAATTGGCAAATGAAGAAAAGTGTTTTTGGTAAAGGGACTTGCGCGCCGTGGACTTGGAGTATAGGAAACTTGCGCGCCATATGTTTTTCAAGATCAGAAGATCAAAATATGGCTAAGGAAATAGGTTCGCGCAAGTTTGGGAGTTGGTCGCGCAAGTGTCTAAAAGGAGAGAAGACTTGCGCGCCGCGATTGGGTCGCACGGGTGACGTGCGCGCCGTCGCGCAGGGTGGTCAGATTGCCTATAAATACCGGACCACCCCTCCTCATTTCTCACCGAAGTTCAAGACGAGAGCTCCCGTCGCGCAGGTGTGGTGGTCGCGCAAGTGGTGTGTGTGGTCGCGCTGGTGGGACTTGCGCGCCAGTGGTTGAATTTGTGCGCTGGTGTTAGAAGTTGCGTGCCGGTTGGCAGTTGCGTGCCAATAGTGGTTTGGGCGTAAAGGGAAGAGAGTCGTGCAAGTTTGGAGTTGAGGAAGCTTGTGTCACGCAAGTGTCAGAGGAGGACTTGCGCACCCGTTGTGACTTGCGCGCCGATACTTGCGCGCCGAGGTTGACTTGCGCGACAAGTAAGGTTTTGTTCCCGCAGTGATTTTCAGACTGTGTGGAAGCTGGAAGTTTGCCCGATACCTTCGGTGAAAAGAGATATTCATCAACGGGTGAAAGTTTAACTTCAACAGAGCATCTACATACAAGAGAAGATGCATTCTTTCAGGAAAATGAAGAGACCTACAGGTCTATAAACTGTGAGTGGATTCCATCCAAGAGCAGTGAGCTTAGGAAGAGGAAGAAGGTGATCCTCTCCACCGGCAGTGAGCCAGAGAGAGAGAAACAGGGAGTGACCCTTGGGAAAGCAGTGAGCTGACCCTAAACTTTGTAAAGGCAGTGAGCCTGGGCATAGAAGTGATCTAGCCCGAACCTTGTAATCCACAGCTAGTGAAGATTAGTGGAATTTGGTACGACCGACAACCTGTCGGCGTATTCTCCTTGGACGTAGCCCTTAGCGGTGAACCAAGTAAAATTGCTGTGTCCTGTGCTTGCTTTACGTTCTGTTTATATCATGCAGCAGGAAAAAGAGAGAAGAGTGTTTTTCTTAATAGTGAAACAAGATCAGAACGGGTATTAATTTTGAATTAGTCATACCCTGATTCACCCCCCCTCTCAGGGTATCCAGCCTAGTGGACCTAACACTTATGAATATAAGTTTCTCCCTCTGGTGATGTAAACGACACCCTTCGATGTTAACAATCCACATTGGCATGGTAAGGAACCAACCAGTCAATCCTGTGAATGATGTCAAAGCTTGTCATCTCGAGGATGAAGGGGTTCTATAAGAAACGATGGATACCTACCTCAAGAGGATATTCCTTTCACTATAATACACTCTCTTATAATATACCCAATGGCGTATCTTGCGTCATCATTCCACTTGTGCACTCAAAATGAAGCACAAGGTTCTCCACAACAGGAATGAATATGAAAGAATGTGATGAAATTTTATTTAATAAGGAAGAAATGATAAAATAAGATACTAGAATAGTACCTTGAATAGTATATTTCAAATCATCCCGCTTCTTTGGTATAGATTGCACTAAATAAATATGCATTGATCCATTACCTTGTGCCACAACCTGACTACCTAGAGCAATTCTGCTCTATGGGTGTTGTATCACTGAAGCCTAGCTACCACAACCACAAACTATTCATATTCTTATAAAAATTGTATTACCCTATATACCTTCTTTGATAGGTGTTACTGAACTTACTCCAGAAGGTGGAGCCAGCTGGGATCCTCTCCCATTCATAGCAAATTGGAAGGTCCTGCAAAATTGATAAAGATTCCCCAATCTGCCAAAACCTCAACACTCAATGGTGTCAATGGGAAGCTGGGATCTATTTTGAACAAAATTACTATAATGGTGACATATTATGTAGTTTCCTCTAGGTTTCATTTGGATGGAACTACTCACATGCGTAGTCTCAAAGTGTCGCTTTCAACTGCAAGTCGAACCACTACTCTGTCTGGGTTCTGAACGGCCCTGTCTCATAATTTATTCTTCCTTCAGGTTCTAGTTGGTGTTGTGGTCCTACTTAACTATTTTAGATATGGTATTTATTCAAAATAATTAACCTAATAATGAATATTATGCTTCTGACCATCCTCAAATCGTCTCTCTTTCACTATCTAATCAGTAGTATAGATAGGTGTGAAGTGCTGAATCACTATAAAATGATTTGAATAGTCTATAACTTTCATAAAACCCTACTTAAGGTTCATGAAATCCATATAGTGATCATAACTCAGGGTCTTAGGGAAGAAATAATCAAATAATCTCGACTATAAATCCCTCTACATCACCTCCTTATACCGACTGGCCTAATTTATAATATCCCCCCAGCATTTGGAAGATCCTTATAGAATAAAAGTAGCAAGTTTCACTATACTCTGAATATGTTTATCTAGATGCTTGAATATATACATAGTAGCCTTGATCTATAACTCTATATCCCATGGTCTGTCATCCCCCAAAACCTGGAGTGGATGTTGTTGTTGGAACTCCTAATTCGACTCTCCCATGGAAGGGGAAGTGTGTGGAGCTCCCTGTGTGGTCTGCACAAGCCACATGAAATATCCTTGAAACTGAAAATAATTTCTCATGTTAAGAATATGAAGAGACTCCATAAAAGTTTCTACTAGAGGTATAACAGGTGGCTAAGATCCCACCACCTATGGGTCATGGACGTCACATCCCTCCTAGTGTACGACTATAGGACATCATGGTGGCATTGGTCTACAATTTCCACAAACAAACCTTTAATAGAATTTGATAATGGAATAATCCATAGATATAGAACTATAATTGGTACAAATACTTTCTATGTAATGGTCACACCCTTCTTCCAGATCAAGGATTCTAATCTGGGTGATAGAAACATTTTTATAGAACAATATAGATAATACCTACTACCCACTACAAAGGATAAGGCCTCGTCAAGTTCCATGTTTTTAAATTTCAATTTTATTTTAAATTGAGACTCACAATCCAATTTAAATTGTTGAACCATATGGTTCACCACATCCAATCCATAAAAGGCCATAAACCTTATGAACTGAAATGTGGAATCCAGTCAAACCATGCCAAAACGTGTTCTGGTCCATGCGATCAATGGTCTATGAATCAACGTTCCCTAAGGTCTCATACACCTTATAAACCATAATGCATCATCTAGTCAATCCATACCATAACACATTCCATTATATGCAACCAATGTTCCATATATAGGGCACATGAAATATCCCTAGATCACAATGTCATGTTGTCTTGGAATTTAGCCCTAACTTGTACATATTATGTCAGGTTTTATCTTATTCTGATGTTATTATTATATCACTATCTTATGATATCATATCGTTTATCCCATGTGATTATATATGATCGTTTTCTTATATAAAATTATGTTATTCCTCTTAAATCATATGTTTTACTTAATTACCATGAATGTTCCCTTAATGGGCTTTATAATTCACCCTTTTCCTTAATATATACCCCCAAGGTATCATTCTCTTTGAGGAAATTTTACTTTCATTTTTACATGGGTTAGCTACTCCTAGGTGCAACTCATTACCAAACCCTAATTCCTTCCTAACCATTTTTCTATTATCTAAAAATATTAATGTAAGAAAATAAAATTCTCTGATATAACTTTGGGACATTCCAAACCTACTTTCCACTAAACGGTTCCCCATGAATAGTTGGTCACATAGCCTTAAGTGCATATCCCAAAATGCGAGAGGCTAATTATTCAAAGTTATGGCCTAAGGTGTGTCCATGTGGAGACTATTCCCACATTACCAAAGTTGAGAACAATGAATGATTAAAAATTGGTAAGTAGTGGATGCTTATATAAATTGATGGCACAATAGAAATAAACACTATAAACCCTGGACCAATAACCCGATAATGAAGAAGCACTTACAAATATCCAGAAACTAAATAATAACAAAATTAGTAACTAAATCATATAAAAATGATGATAACATATATAATGTAACTTGGAATCATGAAAATAGGTAAACAAGGAAACAGTCAGTACATGCAACTCAAAAAGTACAGAAAGGAAAAAAAGTATATCCACTCATCCTGAGCTCTTTCTTAGTCATCTGATACCAAACTACTATACTAATTTATTCAATAATCCACATATCTATTTGAGTATTCCTCTCCTTATATACACATACTATCATGTAGTCTTCTTGGGTATCCTTGGCATCCTTGATAGGGTGTGAAATAAACTCAGTAAGCCACCACCTACGATATTTATGAATACCTAGTCATGTATAAAATATAAATGTGTGAAAATATAATAATAATAAAATTATTAGTAATAAATGTAAAAGGGTCAGCTCTAGTTCTTGAAGGAAGATCAGGATGGAACTACATACTTCAGCCCATGCCTAAATAACTCTGAACAAGTATCAAGGGTCACAATGACCGATATCACTTTTATATTTGATTCCATACCTTTTATAACAATGGTAAAGGGGATGCTGTGACTAGTATCATATTTATAAGGGACACCATTCTTGGTATCATTATAAGGGATTCCATGCCAGTATAGTATCAAAGTAAGGGACATCATTCCTGTATAGTATGACAATAAGGGACACCATGCCTGTATAGTATCAGGATGGAAGTCATGCCCATATAGTATCATAAGAAACATCATTCCCGTATAGTATAACAATTATATATGGGTATCCATCCCTGTATTGGTATGACATGTTCAAGGGACATTATTCCCATTTATTGTAAAGAATGAAGGGTGCCAGGCCCATTTATATATATTATTCACATGGTTCAACATTCATATTTACTATATTAATCTTGGGTCATCTTGGCCACATATTCTTAGTAATAAAATACATTGGATTTAATATGAACTAAGTAAATATTCATATTTAATTTACATTTAATAACGAAAAGGGCGGAACCATTTTACAGTTAATTAGGTGATGTGGGTCTACAAATCACCTCAAATCAATTCAATTTATTAATAATAATTTTCAAGTGAACTATCCATGAAATACCACCTCTTTCAGTCCATTACCATATGATATTATCATTTATAAGAAAATAAAAACACAACATTAGAGGTTTTGGGTGTGAAATATTGAAAGCCAATTAGGATTATGGAGAGAACACCGAAATGGGAGGCTCACTCTAATGTTCTAGAGCTCGAAATGATTTGGGTTCTAACATGTTATCCAACCCAAGGAAGATATAATTTATAGTAATGCACAATGAAACCATCACGTGAAAAAATGACACATATTATAAAACATAAAAACATGTAAGGATAATTAATATACCACCTTCCTCATTCTTGTACAACTCTACTTATCTAGTATCACTCATTGATTTGGTCTAGATTAGAAGAACATGACAAAATAGTCTATTGCCCTGAGAATTGGGCATATGAGCCTACACCTTAATAAATCCATCAAGATGAAGGAAAAAATAGAATAAAAAAGTAAATAAGATCTTACCTATCCAATGAGACTAAAGACACTTGAATCAGACTTTAGATTAAGATTTGGGATCAAAATGTATCAAAGAGGGATTTTGAAAACTTCTTACGAGAGAAATGAGGACTCCACTAGAACCGAAAATGAAAAAGGAAGGCATAATATTATTAAATAATTAATAGAAATATGGTCATTTTAACCCAAATTATCTGGGTTTCATATTTAGACAAACTATGTTCCAACCATGAACCACTTCCTTCTTGAAGGGGTACCTCACATGGTTTATGTACATGGTTTGACTAAATGTGAAAAAACCATGTGTCATGCCTCTTCTAAAAATTACAGGTGTTCTTGCATGTGTTTGCACCCCCTGACGCAAGATTTCTTGAAATTTTCACCTCTGGACAGAGGTCTGGATCACCACGCATATTTTTACCAAACCATTAGACTTGGGTTGTATGGTTTATACTAACCATATGACCCAGATACTTTTATACAAAAGTAGGGTTTCGAGCTTTGAAAAATCCATGAACACCCTAAAAACTTCCATTAAATCATTAGGCATTCATATTAGGTTAAAAGAATAGGATTTGATCGAAACTAAAAGGATATATACCTCGAATAAAGATCGGTATCTTTCTATCATCTTATTCCATAATTCGTTCTTCTAATAATATGTCATTCATGGTCTCTTCATCCTTACAAGTATAACCATTACTCAAACCACGAGGAAGATTCTATACATGAACTTGTCACCTAGGAAATCTATTCGTATAATTCCTATACTTTCCACATTTATACATTTAATCATTTATGATCCATTAGGGAAACCATTATTTTCATCCCTTAAATTAAATTAAATTTTCATTTTTCCTCAACAATTGCTTATTATATTCCATTCTTCATCACAAAAAGGATCTTCTAATTTCATTGAGAAATTCCTTATAGTGATTCTTCCAACATTCTCAACATATAGGAAAATTAATCTTCTTTCCTCCATGGTCACTACCACATGAACTCTAAAAAAACCCTATCCTTCTCTTCTTTAGTGATTCTGAGAGTCAGTTACAGTGCAAGTTGTTTATCATACACTGTGATAAGTTTTTAGGAATAATCACATTATCCTCTACTCAAATCAACATATCATTTAGTTTCTCATAAACAAAGTTTCTATTACATTCAATGTTATTCTAGTTCCTTATGGTTCCTACCATTTACTAAAACCAAAAATAAATATTGTGAGTAAAAATATTCATAGTATCAAGCCACATAATTATGAAAAATTACTTATGTTTAAATAATGATGCCTTTTTTTAATTTATAAATCCTAAGGTTTATCTAAGGTCATTCATAATCATCACCAATTTAAATCCTCAAAGATGGTTCATAAATATATTATGAATTTCTAAATCAAACCCTCAAGAGTGAAAAAATAGGTGTGCAATAAGGCATGTTCTCATGAACTAGGTGATGATCGAGTGTAGTCTAATGCATCCTTTTCAGAGTTGATACCCCTATGCACCAATATTCAAAAGCCACATCGACTTATAGTATTTAAAAAGAGATGTAATAGCTTGGAAACCACTATCTCTATCCTTTTCCAAAATTCCAAGATATTTTCATACATATTGACTCATCATTAGACTTATCCTTAACATATCCCAGGACATATCCTTTGAAATATCACAATTGATATCCCTAATGTTTTCCTAACCGAGTTTTGAGGGTTAACTAAACTTTTCTTATATTAAGAAATATAGTGACCCAGTATTTTCATATATAAGTATAACATATTTTATATGAATATTCATTACATTAAATGAAGAAAAATATGAGGATTTTAATGGTTTAGTTTATTTGAAGACTAGGTATATAATATTCTTATTTAGTGAATGATCTTCCAATTTTTAAACAAATATCTTCTCACTTATTACTTCTATTAGGAATACCCTATCTAAATATTTTTAATGTAACAACCCATTACCCGCTTTTAGATAATCCCATTCTCTTTTTTATTTTCTATTTAATTGTGTGCATATTGGTACTCATGAGGATGCAAATAATTTGTTAGGGAAAATTTCCTTAAAGTTTTTGGATAGATTTTTATTTGAATTAATCTATTCTAGGTATAAATATGTTAGTCAATTTATTGGGTTCTCTTCATGTTAGGAGAACGCCCAAGTTGGTATAATTTTTTTGTAAGGAATCTATAGTTTTGTAATCTATAGGATAAATACGTGCCGTGTAATGTGAGTAAATTCTATATAAGTTATGCAGGGAAGATGTTGTGAATCTGGTATATAGTGTGAAGTGACTACACACTGTCTAATAATAAAATATTGGGTTTTAATAAAATAAGGTGAAGGGTTTTACGATGTATATGAGTCCCTATGATTAAAAGACATGTAATTGGATTACAAACCACATAAATATCATGGATAGGTATCTTAGGACATCCCCCAGTAGAAATATTATTTCATTCATCCACATATCCCTATGCTTTCAACCTAGATGGATCCTCTTGTGATTTTTATAGTCATTATTCGATCCAAATTGATTATTTTAGCAATTGATCACCACTGTGGTTTGGTTTTGTCTCTCAAAGTGAGTAAGACTTTATAAATCTTTGTTTCATTGAACTCTGTAGCACCATTATGTTTTGTTATCAAATTCATTGACCTATGGTGATGTTTTTCTAGTTTACTTTTATATTCATGGTGAGATCTTGTTCTAGAGGCCATTTCCTTTGTTGGTTGTGGTGCAGCAGGTGTACGTTCTTGAGTTATGTTGTTTCATATTCTTCCCCAATATTTTTGGTTTAATTAGATATATATGAGATGTTTCTTTTGATTATAGTATCTTTATTTTTTTATTATTCTTATTGGAAAATATTTTTGTGGGTGTGTGCGACCCTAAATGTTGAGGTAGGTAGTTCTATATCCAACCTATTGTAGAGAAATTCACTGATCTTGTTTTGAAAAATTGTTTTATTAAATAAAATGGAATGACATTACTGATTGTTTTGTGTGTGTGGAACTAGGTTTTTATAAAATATGGTTTCCCACTAGATTTGGGTAAATGGCACGGTATGTGAACTGGTTCGGAAAATTATAGCACCTGGGAATCCTTAGGTACTTAGTTGGAAGGTATAATAAAAAGTCCTCATCAACTTTCATGTGATTTTCTCATGGGGTTTATTTCTGATCTCTAGTCTTGTTGTTCTTGGGAATTATGTGACATTTTGGGGTTGTTTACTTTCTAGGGTGTTATTCTGTCCCTAGACTCAATGCATATGTCTAGTGGATTGATTCGTATGCAGTATTATGTGTTAGGTATGAGTGTCATAACTATCCTAATCTAGTTTGATCCCTAGAATGCTACCCGTTCTTCTAATTTTTTTGTATGGTTTTTTTATTACCATGGATTTGATATAATAGGTGATCCTTGTTTCATTTTTACATGATAGATATCTGTTGAGATATTTGGTTATGATTTTTTTGAAACTGATTTACTTGATTTATTTAGAAACATGGAAAAAGGTGAAATTAAACTATTTTCCAGGATTTTAATATAAAATCTATTATCATTCCTTTTTTTCTCAAAATTTGAGCATACACAGATTATTGTTCAGAGACATGATATGGAACACCTAGGTGAGACCCTACTGATCCTGTTTGATCACACCCTATATACCTATTCATTGGTGCATAGATCTGGTTATGAATTTTGATGTAGGTAATGTAAATGCACTATAGTGAGGTGGTGAGGTTTTCTATTAGCTGGGATGGGTAGCTGGTGGTGATATGGTAGAGTCTTCCCACACAATCACATGAAGTAGTGGGATTTTCCTATTTTAGTAGTCCTTTTTGGTTGGAGTTATACTCTAAGATTTTTTTATTCCTTTAGTTGTTTGGTCTCCTCCATTTGTTTTCTGTTATGGAATATATTTAACTTTTTTTCTATTGTGTTTTTTGTATATATGTTCCATGTTGTTGCTTCAGGTGGGAAATTTTTTTTCCCTATATTAATTGTTCGATTCTTAGGTGCTAGTCACTAGATCATGGGAATCGAGAAATCCCTTTGGGTCTGTGGATTTGTGTTTCAAGTACCATTATGAGAGGGTATTTAGGTCTGTTCATTACAAAATGGTATCAGAGCTGGTGTTTCCTCAAGATTCTTTATTTTGGGACATTTGGTAGACTATATTTAGGATTGTCAGAAATTGAGATATATGTTGTAGTGAGTTCTGAGACATCTCTTGCTGTGAAAAGACTCAATTTTATATTGGATGTTGGTACATCCACTACTGGAATTAGAGGTATTTGCGATGAGCTATTTGTGAAAGGATCCTGTCTCAAATAGGCTTTAGCGATGGGGCCCCGTCGCAAATATCCAGTTGTAGAAAACGGTGTCGTAAATATTATTTCTGGCGACGGAGAAGGTCCCCTTCAAAAAATAACCCTCCAATTATATACATTATATATAAAAATAAATATTTTGCAATGGGCCATCACAAATACTATTTGTGATGGGAAACTGCCCCGTCATAACTAGGCCTTCGATTGTTGAAAATAGTATTTACGACGAGACTGTCACAAATACTATTAATAAAAATTTATATTTAGATTATTTATGATGAGCTCCCATCGCAAAAGTTCCCATCACAAATGCTAATTTTGGACAAAATAATTTTTAGTGGATTGACAAATTCTCTTTTGTCTGATAGCTCATTTTCCTACAAATTTATCTCACTGAAATCACAATGAATAATCTTCTCGTAGGTACGCATATTCATTCTCGTGTATATGAGAAAGTATAATCTTACCTCTGAGCATATTCTTCATTGTGATTTATGTGTGAGAAACTTTCAGGTAAATGAGCCTTCCCACAAAAGAGCCCCCTTTTTGTCGATGAATCATCTTCTTTCCACTGGTACCGCCTAAAAAACATTATGAAAAATGTGGTCCTATGAATGCATATTCAAACTCGTTCATATAAGATTGGATATGCATATGTAGAAGCATACTTTTCATAATGTTTGGAGTCGGTGAAAGTTGAAAGGGGAAGAGTCATCGAGCAAAAGGAGTGTCATCAATCCACTAGAAATTATGCCAAGTTACTACAAGTTATTTCAATTTATTAAAATTGATTTTCTTTTTACTATTTTTTACTATTTTCTACTATTTGTTTACTATTTATTACTAGTTATTACCAGTTTTTACTATTTTTTACTATTCATTACTATCTAGTACTATTTATTACTATTTATTACAATTTATTACTATTTATTACTATTTATTTTTATTAATTACTATTTATTCTTAATTATTACTAATTATTACTAATTATTCCGAATTATTATTAATTATTATTAATTATTACCAATTATTAGTATTTATTACTTATTATTACTAATTATTACTAATTATTCCTATTTATTCGTATTTATTCCTACTTATTCCTAATTATAACTATTTATTCCTAATTTTCCCCATTTATTCTTATTTATTCCAAATTGTCCCTATTTATTCCAAAATTACTACTAATATTACTAATTATTCCATTTTCTTTCTATTTATTCCTAATTATTCCTATTTATTCATAATTATCTTTAATTATTCCTAATTATTACTAATTATTACTAATTATTACTAATTATTCCTATTTATTACTAATTATTCCAAATTATTCCAAATTATTCCAAATTATTCCAAATTATTCCTATTTATTCCTATTTATTAATAATTATTCATTTTTATTACTAATTATTCCTATTTATTCCTATTTATTCCTATTTATTCTTATTTATTCCTATTTATTCTTATTTATTCCTATTTATTTCTAATTATACCTAATTATTCATAATTATTACTAATTATTACTAATTATTACTAATTATTACTAATTGTTACTAATTATTACTAATTATTTCTAATTATTTCTAATTATTTCTTTTTATTACTATTTTTTTCTAATTATTCCTATTTATTCATATTTATTACCAATTATTCCAATTTATTTCTATTTATTCCTATTTATTACAAATTATTCCTATTTATTCCTATTTATTTCTATTAATTCCTATTTATTACTATTTATTACTAATTATTCTTATTTATTACAATTATTCATATTTGTTACTAATTACTCCTATTTATTCTTATTTATTCCTATTTATTCGTAATTATTCCTAATTATTACTATTTATTTCTAATTGCAACTATTTAGTACTATTTATTACTATTTATTACTAATTATTCATATTTATTACTATTTATTACGAATTATTCCTAATTATTACTATTTATTGCTAATTACTACAATTTAGTACTAATTACTACTAATTATTCCCATTTATTACTATTTATTACTAATTATTCCTATTTATTCATAATTATTCATAATTATTTTTAATTACTACCAATTACTATTAATTAGTACTAATTACCATCAATTACTACAAATTATTACTAATTATTACTATCTATTACTAATATACAGATAACAAAACAATTTAAATTTAATTTAATTACAGCTAATCAAAAATAATTAAAATTAACATAAAAAATTAAATAAATACTAAATAAAATAAAATATAAATACCTTTAAACTTGATCTTCTATTGATGTAAGCGCCTTCACAACTTCTATGTAAAAAAATTAAGTGAGAGAAATTTTCACTCTAAAATTCAAGTTTGGTAAGAGAGAGGAAATGAGAAATGAGAGGAAGGGAAAGAAAAATGGAGGGGGTATATAAAGGTTAGATTAGTTGCGACAGGTCTATTAGCGACGAGATTCGCGTCGCTAATAGTAATTTTTGCGACGGGACCCATCACAAATACCTTCGACCGCATTAATTACAGGCGGTGGTTAAAAGGTTATTTGCGACATGTCCCATCGCAAAAAGTGACCTACCGACACACCTTTGGCAACGAGACAACATCCAGTCGCAAAAACTCATTTACCGCCACTAGTATTTGGGACGAGACTCGTCGCAAATATCCTTCGGCCGACACACTATTTTCGATGGGGGATCCCCCCGTCGCAAATAACCTTCCCGCGCTTTGGCACACATCTCGTGCCAAAGCGCACATTACATTTTTCTACGGGACCACAAATCCAGTCGCAAATAACTTGTTATTTGTGACGGGATAAACCCCCCGTCACAAACAACCCCTAGGATGGACCATTTGCGATGAGAATTAATCCCATCGCAAATACCCCATCGCAAAATACTGTTTCCCCTGTAGTGATGTGTCTCTTGTATTGAGTTATTTATGTTAATATGAGTTTGTTATTATAGATTTTCTAGTTTGAACTAATATTGTTCTATTTTCTTATCATTTATTTTTCTTTTGTGTTCAACAATATGCCTCCAAGATGTGTTTTGTAAGTTCCACAGGAGGGTATAGTTGATGCTCCTCAAGGGAACCCTATTATGGTTCAGAAATTTATTGAGACTATCATACAAGCATTTCATGATATTAACCAAAATGTGGCACAATTTTATAATGCAGTTTTCAAGGTACAACAAGGAGCTAAAAGAGAAATAGATTGATAATGGGAGTTCTTTCATGAGAAACCACCAACCTTTAAAGAAACGAATAAACCTCAAGAGGTGGAGGGCTATCCTGATAAGATTAATCAAATATTTGACTTCATGGAAACACCTAAGAATCTCAAGGTGAAGTTTGAAATTTTTATAATTGAGGGTCCTAGCAAGCATTGGTGTGATTCCATGGTATATGAAGATATGCACACAAGCCTAGACTGGAAGGGTTTCAAGACTCTCTTCTTATAGAATTTTTTTCTGGATTCTTAGATTATCAAAAATTATCTAGAGTTCCTATCTTTGTAGTAGGGAGAGTTTTTGGTGTCATTATACATAAATCAGTTTGTTGTGGTAGTTAATTTTTCCCTCGAGGTTGTAAATAATGACCCATTGAAAGCTCAACAGTACCAGTAGTGTTTGCGACTGGATATTAGATTATAGGTATTTATGAAGGATCATTTGACCTAAGTAGAGACAATGGATAGGGATATGATGGTAGTGATGAATATTACATTTAAGGTTTGATATTTATCTCCTTATCTTACACATAGTGGTAGCATCAATGGATCACTAGGGACAAATAAGCGAATGAATCATCACAGGAGCGGTGGAGGTGGTTCTCGGCAGCAGGCCTCTTCGGCACATCCAGTTGTAACTAGTGGTGTTCCTCTATAATTCTATTAGTGTGTCATAGTTGGACACACATAGTGTTATATCCCTTCACCAACTAATATGTGCAATATATTTTGACATTATGGTCATCTTCAATATTTCTGTCCGGCTATGTCTAATCCTTGATATGGAAATGGATCATTGACTATAAAGGCTGCTATGGATAATTCTGATGCTTCAAAAAATATAGGGCTCTATACACATGCCTTATTCGTTAATCACCTCCGCACATTATATTTATTTCTAGTGAACTTAGATGTAGGTATCGAAATAATGAGAGGTACCATATTTAATACATTTTTAGTAGTGGTTTCTTTATTTGATACTTGTACTTCCCACTCATTTATATCTATTCATTTTTTTGATATGTTGAACCTTCCAATCGAACTCATGTCCTTTTTTATCGATTTAGAAATAACTAATGAGAATAGAAAATAGAAAGGGTTTAGATATCCTTCTTGTGTGCTTTCAATAACTGATATGAAGTTAGATTGGGATTTTCTTTCTCTCTATCAGTACTTGTTCAACATCATCATCGAGATGGATTGGTTTTTGTGAATCAAGGTGAGGTTGATTATTATCATCGTTGTGTATCATTTCTTATGGACGACAGGAGCTCATAGGTGTTTCAGGGGGAGTGGTATCTGAGGTCTGTCCATGAAATTCCTTCCCTCCAATAACTCAAGAGTTTATTGTGTTATGTTTCAGTTGTTCTTGATGTTGTTTCTTTTGGTTGTTGGTCTTTTTTCTGTTGTTCGAGATTCTCCTGGAATTTCCCATATGATTTATCCCTGATTCATATATATAGGGTGGTAGAGTTTACAATTTACCTAGCCCCATGTAGACAACATCGATACCTTCTTATTGTATGGAACCGACATAGTTGAAATATCTCAATATTTAGTTGGATGATCTGGCAGTGATCGGTTTTTTCACCCTAGTGTTTCTCCTTGGGCAGCCTCGATTCTCTTTTCTAAGAAAGGAAAAAGTTCACTCTAGTTGTGAGTGTACTCTCAAAAGTTGAAATACATAACAGTGAAGAAAAATTATCTTTTTCCACATGTGGATAATTTGTTTATTATATTAAAGGGGGGAAATGGTTTTTGAATATTGATCTTTGGCATGATTCCATTAGATTAGAGTTTGGGAGTGTCATATAACAAATACAAATTTCAGGATCTAGTATGGCCAATTTGAATATCTTGTGACGTCATTTGGTCTGACTAACACTGCTACAATTGTTATGGATTTTTTGAATTTTATATTCCTTCAGTATCTCAACACTTTTGTGGTAGTATTTGTAGATTAAATTGTGTTTTAGTTGAGAGAATGAGAACAAGCACCATATGAGCCTAGTTTTGGAAATCATGAGAAGTTACCATGCACACATAGTGCTTTTAGAATGAATCTTATGGATTCAAGAATTGAAATTTTGTGGCATGTAATTTTTGATAATGGATTATCAATTGATCTTGAGAAGGTAACAATGGACTTGTCCTGAGAAGAGCCACAAAATTTCCTTTACATTTAGAGCTTCATTGGTCTTACTGGATACTATCGATGAATTGTATTGGATTTATCAAAGTTGGAATCACCTTTGACTTATCATACCGATAAAGGGGTGAAATTCACATGGGATGAAAAATTTCAGTCTTCCTTCAAAAAAATTAAAAAACTTATAACAATAGCTCATATTCTGATATTACCTGAGGCCAGTAAGAATTATGTGGTTTTCTGTCATGCTTTTGACGATGGTTTTGGTTGTGTGCTAATGAAGGATGATCATATGGTGGATTATGATTCTCTTCAGCTTCAAACTCATGAGAATTATTACCCCACTCATGATTTAGATCTTTCCACGGTTATACATGCGCTTAAGTGTGGAAAACATTATCTTTTTTGGGGAAAGTTTCCGAGTATTTTCTGACCATAAATTTTTGTGATATATATTCTCATAAAAATAATTGAATCTTAGATATCAGTGGTGGTTGTAATTCCTTAGGATGTTTGAATTTGATTTCTGTTACACCCCAGGGAAGGGGAATGTCATGGAAGATTCTCTTTGTAGGAAAGTTCTATCGCAAGCTATTTTGGAATCAATTGATGAGTGAAACCTTGTGGGGATTTTTGCTCAGTTGCATCTGGATTCCTAGGGGGGTTTTTTGGTATGTTTCTGACCAATCTATAGTTGTCATCATCTATCATTGTGTCTATTCTATATAATCAACATAAGGATGAATAAATCATTGGAATTAAAGAACCCCTATATGATGGGGAGACCATTTCTAGTTGGTCTCTTGCTTTAGATGATATAGTTTGTTTTTGGGATCAGTTTGTGATCCCAATATCTATAAGGATATTTTTTTTTATTTTCATATTTCTTAATTTTTCATTCATCAAGGTGCTATGAATATATATTATGGAATGATACTATGATTATGGTGGCCGAGTATGAAGTGCGATATTGTGGATTACATGCCCCACTATTACACCTGCCATCATATAAAAAAAGACCATTTGAAACCTTTCGGTTTCCTCTAGCCTCTTCTAGGTATAGTTTAGAAATGAGATGCGGTATCCAGGGAATTTGTTTTTTTAGTTCTACAAACTTCATCAGGGAGGAATTATATATGGGTGGTTATTGATCCATTGATAAAGTCATATCATTTCTTTCTGATCAGGGACACACAAAAGTTGAAGATCTGGGTAAGCTGTATTTTGAGGAATTTGTGATGTTACATGGGGTTCCTTATGCTATTATTTTAGATAGGTATCCAATATTTAATTCATATTTTTATATAAGTATCTAAGAGGTGATGGGGAGTCAGTTCATGTTGATTACAACTTATAATCCATAGAGAGATAGTTAGATGTTGCATTCTATTTGGATTCTAGAGGATATTTTTTATCCACGTGTCTTGGATTTGGTGCTTATTGGGGTAGATTTTTGAACATTTTGTTATGAAACGTTAAATTTATTATGATTTAAAGATGATTATATAGTCTAGGTAAGACCCTAGGGAATCTATAAAGAATATTTGATAGGTTTAGAGTGTGAATTTTTATTAAAATTTACTAAAAGAGGGGGGTGCTTTTGAAAATAGTTTTTAGAAAATAACTTATTTTAAATAGTTTAGCAGTTAGAAAAACAAGTGTATTTTGAAAACAAATGAGACAAGGGGGTTGTTTTGATAACAATACACACACTTCACGTTCAATTTTCTTAGATATTTGTTCAGTTTTGAAGAAATTATTTTGTTGAAATTAATTGGCATCATGATTAATTCATTAGATTTTATTACAATGCTTGAACAACCAAACCCCGACATAACAAAAAAATTCTAAAGTCGAAAACATATTCATATAATAATAATTATAAATAATATTTAAATATAAAGAATTTGGGTGATAAAAGTGTTCTTTTGTCATCTAATATTAAAAAATAGAAGTAACACACTCAAAACCTCACACTGATCTATTAGAAATTAAGAGCAATCACATGCATCAAAAAACAATTAAAATATGAAATAATGTAGGGGAAATGGAATGAAATGTTTGAAAACACAAATTAATCCAAACCAACAGCTTATAAATGTTCCAGAACCTACTTTACAGGTGTGAATCTCCATCACAACAAATGCCCACCGTTTATCCCAACATTGAGAGGATGAGAAAGCTCAGGTGGATCTCCTTCTTCATTTCAACTCTCCTTATGAGGATAGGGAACTCTAGAACCTCCAAGGGGATGAAAAGAATATTATGAAACTTAAATTTGGAAGTAAATCACTCTCTTTGTTGAAATTTTAAATGGGGATACCAAGGTGCCAATATATAAGAAATATGGGAGGTGGTTTTTGGAACCCCTATTTAAAGAAACCACTTGAACCATCGTTTTATATGGAAAGTTATTCTTATATAATTTTTTTAGAACTAAAAATTTGGATCCCTATATCATAACTATATCTACATAAAAAATTTCACCATTTGAACAATCAAACCCAGAGATATGGAGGAAATACAGAACCCACTTTTTAAATTAGATCATATTTGATCCCATGGATAGATCAGTTTATATGGGAACCTCTATGGATGAATGGAACTTGGGTATATGCATATTAAATGTATCCCATTGATGTTATGACCATACCAAAAATTATCATCCTACTGTAATCTACAATTTAGTAGCAGTGTGCGGTTTAGTCCACTGGTGTGCTTGGATCCTAGGTAGTTTGGATCATTTTTCTTGAACTTCGTCATGGGACCTCAAAATCACCTCCACCTACTATGTAATTATCAAAACAAGTAAAATTGACCATTTTAAGAGTGATTAAAACAAAATAATTTAATCAAACATGAAGTGAAATTTTTTATTATTTTAATTTTTTCAATAAACATCTAGTTTAGCATAGTTGTGTAAGTGTGAAAATGAAACATTGAATTGTGATGCGATCACTATTTGGGACTGGTTGAATTTTCTTACAACAAAATTTATAAGTTGTCCATCAAAATGGATCCTTTTGAGGACTTGAATATTCATATGTGATGATCCTCTCTTTTTTTAATATAGGTGAGTGAATGTTATTTAGTGCGTTCATGTTTGGTTCATGATTCATCTATGAGGATTTAGGATATACGTTTGTGTCCCGTTAAAACATAGAGTTGAAATAAATATTATACAGATAAAAAACATCACCCTTTGGAGTTTTCCATGGATGATAAGGTATTATTGAAAGTTTATCCTCGGTTTGGTCACCTTTATCTTGGAAAATAGGGGAAGATGGTCCATGATATGTTATAACATTTGAGGACATTAAGCATCTTGGGAAGGTTTCTTATCAATTGGAATTTCCAGCCCACTTAACACGAATTTATGATGCTTTCAACATATCAATGTGCAAAAAATATCATCCTAATCCCTCTCATGATCAATTCTTAGAAGATATTGAGTTAGAGAAATTTATTTCTATTGGTGAGCATTCATTTGAGATCATTTAATCTCAAGTGAAAGCCTTGTGTTTTGTTTTTCCGAGAGTTTTGGTTGAATAGATCAGGTTCTTATGAGACTTGTGAGCATGAATCTTCGATGATGGAGCAGTGGCCTAAAATCTTCATCAGGCATCATTCTGTCACATGACTTACGAGGGATAGAAAGTCTTATGATGGGGATTTTGTAACATCCCATTACCAAATTTTAGGTAATTCCCTGATCTATTTTCCTCATTAATTGGGTGTGTTTTGGGACTCCCGAGGATAGAGAGAATGTTTTGGTGAAAATGTATTAAATTTTGGGGATGGGTGTTTTTTTGAATTAATGTAATCTAGTTATAAATGTATTAAGGTATTTATGAGGTTTTCCCTGAGTTTGGATAATCACTGAGTTGGTTTAGGTTTTTTTAATGAATCTATAGTTTTTGCAGTCTATAAGAGAAACAGATGTTGCGTAATGAGTGTACATACCATGTATTCTCTGCTGGGAAGATGTCCCGAATCTGGTACCCAACATGAAGTGAGTAAATATTGTGTAATAATAAAAGATCAATTTTTAATAATAAAGTGATGGGTTTTTCTACGTATCTAAGTCTCAATGATTACACAAAGTGTAAATGGATTAGACATTGTTTAAATGTTGTGTACAAGAATTTTAAGGAGACAGTAAACTAAAATATTATTTCATTCATCTAAAACTCTATTGGATCTCAACCTAGAAGTATTGCCCAATTTTTTTTGGAGTCTACGTTCAATACAGATTGATTCATTAGATGATTGATCAATGTTGTGGTGTGATTTTGTATTTCTTGGCGAGTAAGACATTTTTATTATTCATTGATTTGATTGTGGTATCACCATTGAATTATGTTATCTAATATGTTGAACCATGCTGATTTTTATTATGGTTTCTTTCTAGATTTGTGGTGCGATCTTGCTCCACATGCCTCTTCCCTTATTGGTTGTGGTGGGGCGGGTGTGTGTTCTTGAGGTATATCATTTCCTTTTCTCCAAAAAACCCCTTTTATTAAATTCGATATGTTTTAAGATGTTTATATTGATTATAGGGTCTCAATTTTTGTTTTTACATTATTTTTGTTGCAAAATCCTTACATGTGAATGTGTGACCCCAAGTTTTGAGGTAGTTGGTTCTGTCTCTAGCCTGTGTTGGTGAACTATATTATTCTTGTTTCGATAATTATTTTTGTAAAAAGTAATGTCATGATATGAATGATTATTTTGTGTGTGTGGAACTCGTTTTTTTTAAATATTGGTTTCCCCTAGTTATGGGTAAATGGAAAGGGTTTTCAAATATTAATTTAATGAATATGGTTTGATGAACTACTTTCCAAAATTAGAACACATGTGAATCCTAGGGTAATTAAGTAAAAGTTAAAGTATTTGGTAACATCCACTCCTAAAATATTTTTGTCATGGGGCCTATCTCTTGTCTATAAGAATCTAATTCTAGGGACTTGTTAGATCTATTAGGGGGTTCACGTTTTGGGATGTTCCTCTACCCTCTAGACTTGATGCTTATGTCTAGTGGATTAATGCCTCGAAAATTTTCTTTGTTAGGTATGGGTGTATTAGCTATCCTTACCTAATGTGATCCTTGGTAAGTTATCCATGCTGATGATTTTGGGTTGTATGGATTATTATACTTCAATGGATTTGATATGATATGTGATTCAATATGTTTTTATATGATATATATCTACATAGATATTTTTTTATGAAATGCTCAGAAATTCATTTACCTTTTTTATTTAAAAATGTGTAAAAATAGGAATCTAAACCATTTTATGTGCTTTTGACAAAAAAACTAATAAACTGTTATCATGCATTCTTTTCTTTAAATTTGAGAATTCTTGGATTAATGTTTAGAGACTTGATATGGAACACTAAGGTGAGACCCTACTGAGCCTGTTAGTTTACACCCCACATACCTCTTAAACGGTGCGTAGACCTGATTATGTATTTTGATGTAGGGAAAGACAAGGCACTAAAGTGAGGCGGTGATTTTTTTTTTCAATGGGGATGGGTAGCTAGAGATGATAAGGTGTAAGTTTTCACACACTATCATATGGAGTAATTGTTTTTTTCCTATTTTGGTATTCCTTTGTGGTTAGACTTGTATTTAGATATTTTTTCATCCCTTGATTTGTTTTGTTTCCACTATTTTTTCGCATTAAAGAATAAATATATCATATCCTCTATTGTCACTATTGTATATAGGTTTTATGTTTTTAATATCCTATTTTTGAAAATGGAAATTTTATGTTCAATGACTTACAAGAAATTCCACATCGAGGTTAAACAAACAACTAAATATCATTATTTAAATGTGATAATTATAACCTAACCATTAAATTGACATGAATTAATAGTATTATGAAATAAAAATAATGGTCATAATAATTGATAAATTTTTAGTTAATTATTTTTAAATACGTACTATTTTTTAGTAAAATCATTTTATTCATTAAGAAAATATCATCATCAAAAGAATGTTTTTATATATTTTTTTAGCACAAATAATATAATTGATTTTTAGAGATTTTAGAATTTTTTTTGATAAAATAAACTTCATTTTTGAATTTAAAATATCATAATCTTGATATGATTATTTTTTGATAAATTTATGAAATGCTATAATTTTTAATTAATAATGAAAAATATTAATTTTTATTAAAAACTATATATATTTTTATGTATTTACATGGTTAAACATTATTTTGATTTAGTTTTAAATTTTATTTTATTTATTTGATTTTAAATAATCCCATTATGGTTTTCTAAATGAATTTTATACTTGAATATAGTATAAAAAAATTTATATTTTAAAATGGAATTTTTCTAAAAAATTGTTTTAAGATTGTGTTTTTCCGGTTTAATTTTAAAATTTAATTCTTAAATGTATGAATTTTTAATTTTAAAAAAAGTATTCCATATTTGTATTCATAATGTCTAACTTTAGTATATAAGTCTATTTTATTTTTTTAAAATATAAATAGCAACCTTGGTAATTTTTATTACCCTAGTAAAGGGTAAATCGGGTAATTAAAGGTGAAAATAAAATAATAAGAACTATAAAACGATTCAAACACTTGAAACAATTTTTTGGATGTTTTATTTTCAACCATAGTCATACAAGGATCTAAATTATAACTAATGGGTGCCATTGTAATTATATTATCACATTAATAATATTTTATTTATTGAAACTTAAAATATGTCACTTTCAAATTATTAATAACTATAATTTTTTTATATAGGGTTATTAAGAATATATCTTCAACTATAAGTAGCAATTTTAAATCTATAATATTTATCTACATAATGGTAATTTAATTTTATTATTTAGTGAAGAAATAATTATTTTAAATGCCTACAGAACACTGATGCATTAATTATTTTATTAATAGAAATATGAAATAAATGATAATTAAAATATTAAAAAAATATTTTTTCTGATAATTAATATTATACCTTAATTTTATATATGACCTTGATCTATTAAAGATATAATTATATATATTTTTTAATTATAAATGTTATCTTGATAATATTAAAGACCAAGTAATGAGTAGTCCTTAAAATCGACATTATAAATATTTAATAGTAAATAACATTTTATTAAATGATATAAATTTTTTAAAAATCTTAAATTCTAGAAAATGAATTTCATATGGTTTAAAAGTTTCTGAATGATCCATTTATGGGTCGTTTGACATTTTATAGTAACTATATTGACCCTCAAAGAGAAAAAAAAAGATTGTCACGGTAAGAGTTAAAGCGGTTAAATAAGGGTTAGAACAAAAACATAAGGGTATAAGCATAGCCTAAACTTGTGAAAAAAATTATATTATTAAACATATTTGACCCTTATAACCTTATTATTTAATTTTAGTTTTTTATTGGTCTCCTTTTCATGAAAATGAATCATTTATTATTAAAATCAAAGATAGTTACAAAATGTCACTCTCTTTATATTTAATATCTTATATGTATTAAAATAGGTATAAAATGAATATATGAATGAAAATAAATGTATATATTTATCTTAATGATATTATTTTCATTATTGAAATTTATTTTTAATTATTAAAAGTTAAATATTTACCTTAAATGTTTTTTAAATTATAATACATTATTTAATTAGTTAATTAAATAATGAAATAAATGATTTAAAAATATTAATTTTGATATATTTTGAAATATTTAATTTGTGAAATGAATTTTATAGATCTATATTACATATTAAATAGGCTTTAAAGAAATATATTTTAATTTCACATTTTTCTTAAATGTATTTTAAGTCAAATTAAATGAATAGTGTCAAAATTGATGCTGATGACAATTTATCAAAATCTTATATTATTTAACTATAAAACTTTTGTAAAAATGTTATTCTAGAAAATTTTAATTCAATATAGGTAAAAAAATTATAAATTTTCCATTTATAAGTCATTTTTACATTTATAGTAATATTATTAACACATTATGATTATAATTGTGGTTACCGCATTTAATGTCAAAAAATAACTAACCAAGGGGAAAATCAATAGTTTAAGATTTAAAATGATAGAAAAAATTGTCTAAATTTTATTTCTTATATTATTAAAACCCTATAATATCTTATATTTTAATTCTTATCCATTTTGAGGCATATGTATTGATAAATTAATTTATTCTTTTGGGAAATTCTAAAAGTGATCGTCACATCTGTTATAAAAGGGTACCTCCTCCCTCACTTCATTTCACCTCATTAATTATTCTAGATCGAACATAATCTGCTAATTAATCTTCTAAAATTACCTATACACATTATATAGGTGATTATTTCCTCCAAATATCAACCCTATAACACTTTAGAGGAAATGAAATGGTGATGCTTTGAAGAAGAGGCAATTGATCGTTCTGATCACTTTATTTTTCTACTCTTCTTTACCTCCTCGAAATCCATGATTTACATAAAAAATGATATATTATGCATCCTAAATATTCTAAAATGTTATAATGATTATGAAAACACCAATACACACCCCCTTTCACATCAAACAATAAATAAAAGCATCACTCATTCATATATACACCTTACAATCTCCACATAGCGATATAATTCATTTTCCACAACTATATTTTATAGATTGGTATTATGATGGTATTGATAATTATATATTTTGTTTATAAAATAATTATACATATGGAATGATAGTATAATATCATTATTCTTATCATATATTCTTTTAGAAAATGAAAACATCACTCGTGTGTACGTTTGAACCACCACTACTGGAAACATACCCTATACCAATGGTTTAGAATCGTTGGTATATGCCTCCAAACTGTTGGTATAACCTATACCAACGGTTTGGAGAACCGTGGCCAAGTAAGACGTGAGGATAGGTCTATAACAATGGTTTTCCAAAAACCATTGGCATAAGTAATGTGAAAAATCTATACCAACTGTTCCATAAAACCGTTGGTATATGTATTTCAAAAAGAAGCATTCGATGGGTTTTGATCCCACTACCTACATTTTATTATTAAACGACCTAAAAACTAACCTAAATTTACTTTTGTGAACATAATTTCATAAATATATGTATTTATTATCATAGTTATTTTAAATTTTGATTTATTCCATGTTCTTGATAAGAATATTCCATAAAAAATATATGTAACTATACCAACAGTTCTCAAAACCATTGGTGTAGACCCATACCAACGGTTTTGAGAACCGTTGGTATAGGTTCTTTGATTTTGGGACCTATACCAACGGTTTTGGCTAAAACTGTTGGTATAGGTCCATATAAGTGACCTATACCAATGGTTTTGGGCAAACCGTTGGTATAGGTCCAAATTAGTGACCTATACCAACGGTTTTCCCAAAACTGTTGGTATAGGACATATTTCCAGTAGTTTACCTTCTCCATGATGCGATGTGATTCATTTTTCATATATACTTTAGATGGATGATAAAAAAGACAAATTTTAGTAATATTATATATATATATATATTATATAATAAATATTCATGAAATAATACTTTTTATTTACCTTTCATTCATTCCTTAATTTGAAAAATAGAAACAATGTTCATGCATATGTACTGCCTACCATCTTCATGAACGATGTAATTCATTTTTTATCACTAATTTATACGAATGATTATATATACTTATATAATTTTTATATATAATTTTTATAAAATTATTAATAATCTATAAATTATGAGACCAAGATCAAATTTTAATGACCAAGACTGCCGAAACAAAACATACTTGAAAAATTAAGCAGTTATCACGCATAACGATGGTTTTAATAAAAAATTAATAATAAAAAAATGATAAGAGGTTATAAATAAATAATAAATGGTATCATATTATTAAATTTATGGAATAAATGTATAATAAACTTATATTTATTATATAGTATGTTTGAACTTGTATGAAGGAATTCAAGACTTAAGTTAAAGGGATCTCTAGTCTCACTTTTATTTCTGTGAGACTTTTACCATATTCAGTACTCATTTATTTTTTGCGGCATATAAACTGATTATGAATTTAATATATGATACATAAAATTAAATTTAGCAGTATTTACCTATCCATTTTAATATCTCTATTTCATGTGGCTTACAGTTCAAAAGTTGCCAAATCGGTAAGGAACTTTGGTCTCAATTTTCCTTCTTTGTGATACTTGTTATTTTATGGTCCTATATTATTTTACAAGATATATGTACTTACCATTTGTCATTTTATATCCTGAATAAACTTATTTTAATTATATTTAAAGAATCATGTAAAATTATTCTATCATGGTGATTATGATTAAAATTTATCGAAGTTGTAAGATTTTATTACTGTAATCTCATCATTTATCGAGATTGTTTCTGATTATGCATCCATTGATGAAATATTACGATCGCAATTATCATTAATTTTATTTTTATATTTTTATTCATGATATATTCATGTAATGGTACCATTTATACACTCTTTTTTTCATAATATAAGTAAGAAAATGTTATTAAGATAATCTGACTTTATTTCTCTATTCGTTTAGTAATTTGTGTTTTTTTTTCAAAATAATGTTTTCTAAAAATGTTTTGAAAATTATTTAAATGATATTTTAAACTAATTTTTATAGAAATGGGTTGTGAAAATGTTTTATTATTTAAAAATTTATTTTCAAATAAATTTTATTTTCCTTAAGAAATGTTTCAAGTGATCTTTTAAAATCCTTCTCCATCTAAAATTACATCCATTGATATTGTTAATTGTTTTATAGTATATGATCCAACGATACCATTATTATTATTTTTATGAATTTATTATTATTATTATGGAATTATCTTTATTAATTACCTTTATTTTTCATGAGTTATGCTGTAATAAAATTTTTATGAAACTAATTTCTTAGCGTGAGTTCTGATACGATGAATGATTTATTTTCTTATGGAACACATATATAAAGTCTTAATTATTTTATGGGTGGTACTTATATATATCACTCTAATGAATTGGGTAAATATTTATATCTCATGATATAGACATGAATATAATGGGAAATGAACCTAGTTCAGTAATACAATGTTGGAATGAGGAGTGAACTCGGTTTAGTAAAGAACACTTTCCGCTACGATGATCTTTGTAGTGAGCCTTGAAAAATATAGAAATGATTTTCTATGATTCTGAATTTTTCACAATTCCATGAATTATGTTATTCTCTCATAGCTCATATTTTTTATTATTTTATGACTCATGTATTATGAACATTCATTTTTTATTCCATGATTAATGATTTTTATCATTGTTTTACATTTTATAATTTTCAAAAGTCATTTTCATGATCACATACCCTTATACACATCTGATATATTCATATGATCATGTTGGGATATCATCTATGTTTACCCTTACTAGGCATATGAGATTATCCTTTTATTAGGTTTCTATTTCCCAATCTATGAGAAAATATGTTAAATGAATTTTTTTCTAGATGTATTTCACATAGATTATGTTTATGAATTATTATAAAATAAGAAAAACTATGTAAATTGTGTAATAATATAGATCTTTATGATCTAGTTTTTTATAAAGCCAAGTTATTAATAATTTTTCATGATTATCTAAAACATTAAAACTAAATGTTCCTTGGGTAAGTAAGTGATTCAATATTTTCAATTGATGTTGTAAGTTTTTTTATGGAAAAAAATTAGGTCACATTTGTAAATTTTATTCCATTATGAGCGGATCTGGTTGTGTGGATTCTGGACTGTTACAATATTATTGCTTTAAATTGGGTGAAATAATTCCCCCTATTTGTTGTTCGATGTCTACGTTCTTGTATCTAGACTATGGGGATTGGGAAAACTATTTGGGTATCTGGTGTATTTGGTTGGGTTTCCATTTGAGAGGGTATTCAGGTCAGTTCATTACAACTTATAAACTAAGGAAGGAAACATAAGAACGGTTGTGCTCAGATGCTCAGTAAGAGTAAACAAATGAGATATCATTCAATGATCATATGGAAGAATTATATTATCATAAGGGTATTTAATAATGAACATGACTTTAAAAGTTCATAAAAAACCTATAAAATATCATAAAAATGATTCATGTAATAAAAATATATCATTTTAGAAAACAGGGTCTATATGAGTGAGAAATAATCATAAATCAATTTTGGACCGCAAACACATGTCATAAAACTATGGGACCATAATAAATATTGATAACCATTTCATATGTGAAGTTTAACTACCATTACCATCAACATATTGGATTAGGGATTATCACGTTCTTTCCATTGTGAATTTGGACACACCTATTTACCATAGTGAATCAAGACTCACCTATTTCCCATAGTGGATCAATCCCTTCTACTTGTTTCCCATTATTATCTAATGAGATATAAATCATTACCCAAATTCATTGGAGGGAGATATAGGTCCCACATATATTATAATAAAAACCATACTTATGTGTTCCAAAAAACCATAAAAAATTCATTATACCATCACATTAGAACCCATGTAAATAAAATAGTTTACATAAACATTTTATCAATAGACCATAGAATAATTAATAAAAAATTAATGTGTTTCACAAAAATTTCATCAACATAATCATTAATCTTCCAAATAAAGAATAAGTATAGTATAATAAAATATTATACCAAGTAAATTATATGTATTATAAAATAATATTTTTAGATGGAAAATGATTTTTAAAGTTCACTTTAAAAATTTATTGGAGAATATAACATTTAAAATTATAAAATTAATTTTTAAAACATATAACATTATAGAAATACTTTTTTTTTAAAATCACCATGGAATATTATTAAGGAATATTTGAAAATATTTTAAAATATTTCTTTAAGAAAATATCCTTTCCATTTTAAAAATCAATTTTTAAAAAATAAAACTTTTACAAATATTTTATTTTAAAATATCTTTGAAAAAATGTAAATAAATATTCAAATAAAATAATATTCTTGATGGAGGAAAATTCATTTCATATCGTACACATTAAAAATTTATTCCTTTCACGTTTTTGGTAAAAGAAAAATGATCATTGTTTGGAAAACGATATGAAGATTCATTTAGTTTTTTTTCAAAAAGACAAATATGGGTAATAATTTCCTCAATAAATCATTTTACTAATGTTAAAAACATTTCTGAAATATTTTTTTGAAAACATGGTTTTGGAAAAAATGGTTTTCAACTGAAGAGAGAAATAAGAATGGTTTTTCTTACAACAATTATTTTGAACTCTTGGGTACACAAAGAGTGGAAAATTAAGGGAATACATGCTTTACCAAAAAATAACTAGATGAGAATAAACTAAATTTGTTTATAGATATATAGATGATATGATTTAATCATTTGAAGAATAATCATGAGCAATCCTAATAAATGATGAGATTGTAACATAAAACCCTTAATATTTTGATAAGTGTGAATCATAAGCACTGTACAAGAATAAAATGAAATTAAACTTATAATATAATTAGAAAAGTTAAACTCATGTTATTATATTTCAATGGGTATTTATATACACCTCCTAAAAGAAGATAGATGCATAACAAAACATATGTCTCAAATAAGGAATATTAACAAAAATATCCCTTACCGCTTTGGTATCTTTTGAAACATAAACCCCATAAAAGAGAGATCATAAAATGGATATATAAATACCAATAATTTTTATTTTAATCATAAAAAAATACATTCTTTTTTAGTATATACAACACATAAAATAAATAGGTGGTTAATTTGGATTGTGTCTTAGAGATTTAAACAATTAGATGGAAATCCCTTATTTATTTAAAGAGTTCCTTCGTACAAGTTTGTACCTAATGTATAATAAATGTACATTTATTATAAATATTTTGAAAAACCAAAATTATATAAATAAATAATGTACACATTAATGTTGTTTCTATTTTTCTGGAAGAAATAAATAAATAATGGTAAATAAAATATTTAAATAAATTTTTTATGTAATATATATCTAAAAATTTAATTATAACTATCCTTATTACATTCAATTTAAAGAGTGAATAAATCATATCGCTTCTCAAGGTGGTAGTCTTCTATATACACGAATGACATTATCGTATTCCCATGAAATGGAAAGTTAGAAGGAATGTTTAAGATCATTAATACAGAAGAATGATAATATAATAAATATCATATATAAACAATAAATCCATCATTATATGTATTTGTGGGTGGTTGTGTTGGAAAACAAATAACATTGGTTAATGATGCCATATTCCACCATACACTCAAATATTGATTTCATAATTCATTTGATGTAAGAGGAGTAGGATTTAGATTATGAAACTAAAATAAAATAATATCAGTATTTAGAAGATATTTAAGATATTATATCATCATGTTTTATAATAATTGAAGGATGAGTAGTAATAAAAAATTAAAATGGATAGTTAGGGATTTTACCTCTTCTTCGAATAATGTTTTTTGGTTTGAACCAAAATCCTTTCATGGGATGGATATATTAAAAAACAAGGCTTATAAGATGCTATAATGGATTTAATGAAGTGATTTGGGTTGGTATTTTATAAACCAATGGGTTTTTACAGTGTTAATAAGAGAGGAGTGTGGGTGATCTTCCACAAATGATGTGAGTGACATATTGGTAATTTTGGAAAGAAAAAGGTGTACTGGATTTTTTCACATTGCACATGGAAACAATAGGAATATATTAAAAAAATAAGTTCAATATATTTCCATAAAATGGTTTTTTTAAAATTTTTGTGTCATTTTTAACATATATTTTTAATTTAACCTCCTGGTAAACCCATTTTTACCTCAACCGCGAAAAGTAATTTTTTCAATTTTTACAATTAATGATGCTAAAAAATTAAGTTCACCATATTAGATAATATAAATTATGATTATTATAATTATACAACCAATGTTTCCAAATTCCCACAAAAGAAGATGAATTGAAATTAAAATTAATCCTATAGACACGATGAGAAAACATGTATTAAAAGGGAAAATATTCAACTGTTTACCAAGTTTTTATATGAAACTTTACTATGAAATTGATTAAAATTACCAAAATTAGATTAATATATAAATAATTGAACTAATTTTACTTTTAGAACCATATTAAAACAAATTTTATGTTTTTTAAATCATTAAAAGAGATGAAAATGCTTAATAAAAAACAGTATTTTTCACCATTCAATAAAACATTTATCATTTCAAAAAATTATGAAATGTTCACTTAAAGATAATTTTGACATGATGATTTCAAAAATTAAATTTATTTTTTATTTTTTATAAATGTTTTGAAAATTAGTTTTAAAATAAGTTTGGAAAAGGCGGTAAAACTGGCTTTGAGAAAAATAAAGTTTTTAAGTGTAATATTAGATTTATTCATATCTATTGTATAGAAAGCACATAATATAAATTTTAAAAATTTTATTGAATATATAATATATAAATTTCATTATTATAAATCAGCATTTTTTTTAATTCATTAAGGAAAAATGTGTTTCTTTTCAAAAAAATATATTTTTTTAAAATTCCTTCATTTGGAAATAGTTTTGATTTTCATTTCTAATTAATTGGTAACCAAGGAATTCATTTTATATACATGTGTAAAACATTGTTTTTATAATTTAGTTAATTCTATTCATACCCAACATCCCAATGACTAGGTGATAAATATTAAATTAAATATTATGATTTTAATAGTATGTTATGTTTTGTTTAAACTCAGTGGTGCATGTAACGTAAAATATTGAAAAGATTAAATTCATTTAAAATAAATTTTCACATAATATTGGGGTGTCAAAATCTTTAACTTATTCAATTTATTATAAATATAATGATATTACTCCACTAGATGTGAATTTTTTTTATTATCACAACACTGCTTCTTTCTTCTCTGCCTTACACTTTTATTATCATCACACAACAATATATAAGAAAATACTTCATTCTGTAGTTATTCTCTTTCACTTACTAAAATTTCCTTTTTTTTCTATTTAAAAACTATACTACATAGAGAATTCTTATTCTAATAACCACATGGACAACTTTTAGAATTTTTATTCTACTTCTTCTTCCTATGAAAATAGATCTGCATAATAACTTGTTACATTATCCTCTATCCTTACTTATTATCTTCTATTATGACTCTTTATTTCATATAATATTAATTTCTAAATATTATTTTAATTTTATCACATCATGTATATAATTAATGATTATCATGTTGTTAGTTCTCCTTTTTAAAACTAATTTTTATCTTGAATCACAGTTATGAAAGTCTCTCATACATTTCTTCATTTACCTATAGAGAGTATATATAATTAAATATTCATGATTGGTTACATTATTATTTTTATCTTCATTGATATTCACAATACCTAATGATTAAATGATTTTAATTACCAAGTATTATGTCAATTCGAAGAATCCAAGATCTTTGGTAACAACTGTTATGTATATCCACATTCATCAAAATTTCAATATTGTTTCAGCCTTTGATATTATCCAAACATTTCCTGAGGACTAAGGTAAAGACTTGGTTCTTCCTTACCAATTTCATCCCATTTTATAAGGAAATAATATATAACCATCACTAAAAATAAATCCAAACATGTAAACTATATTCATGTCTATATATATAAATATTCATTAGTTTCCTTTGTGGATCCCTTGCAACATTACATATATATTGCAGTTCTTCATACCTTTTAGATCAACCCAAATCACCTTTACTTCAATAAATTCGATATTTCCCAAAAAATATATCTTTCATCATTTTTATTAAAAAAACCTATAACATAATAATTATTATTGTGATATATTTTTTTCTTTTTTGGAACAAAACACCTAACATCACCTGATTTGAAAATTCATGGTCAATAATAGTTCATGAATTCCTTATTTATTCATCAATTTTCTATAAGAATCATGATGATAACTGTCACGATATTTGATATACTAAAGATTTAAATAAAAAAATCGTAAAAATTATTATAATCACAACATATAATTTCACAACGAGTGTTGGTTACATTTCCTCTTCATAATGCCTAGAGAACCTCTACACATCTGTGATGAAATTAACATACATGAAAAATTCACATACATTGTGATTCACATGAATATTCTATGTTAGGTTCATTTTTCCTTTTTTGAAAATTAATATACATAAACCATTCACCTTCATTGACCCACTTATTTATGTATCCAATTTTTCTATGAGAACAATTTTTATATGAAGTAGGAAATTTGGGTACGTAGATTCTCTAATATGACCGGTTTTCATCTAGGACCAATCCATAAACATAATATAGAATTAGAATATAAAAAATATCCTATATAAAGTCACAAATATAATTTCACTAATATAAATATTCAGATATGAAATAGTGCATTAAACTATGTATATTTTCCTATGCAGGGGAAATCTATATGTGGATATTCCCACTTATAGACAATGTATACAAACCCACATATACATTGCAACACTAATTCAACCAACATCCCAAACATCACTTTTCAATATTCTTTACTACTTCCTTACTTCTATGTTCATACAATAAACTATTTTGAATAATAATTAAAACCAATACCTTGATATTTAAACTATAGAAGAAAACTTAACTTTTCATCCGTTAAATCAAACAATCTCGAACAAGTTATTTTACTTATTCTACTATTTGTCTCAATGGTCACCTAACCTACCATTCATGTGATAATAAATCATTTTTATATTAGTTTCACATTCCTTCATGTGTTAGGTTCAATTTGTTTTCACATGTTCTATTTCTATTCCTTCTGGTGGTATATTAACTTTTCTTCAAGTGTTCAATTCACATTCCTTCATGTAGTCAATTCACATTCTTTCAGGCAGGATGTTCAAATTCTTTCATGTGGCTAGTTCTCAATCCTTTATGCCATTAGTTCTCATTTTAACATGTGTTAACTTCTCATTCCTTCATGTAATAAGTTGAGTGGCCCTTTATGTGATACATTTCTATTCTTTATGTAGTCACTTAAGTGACTATGATACCACCCTTTAAAAACAATTTATCTATAGGTTTCGAGTGCAGCAGAAGTGCAGGATGGGCGGGTACCCAACTTTGATAATTTCCATGATAGTTGATTATTCTGGGATCAATACAATGATAAAGGCCAGTATACATGGAATTGAATCCAAGATAAAATACAAAGGAGAGAACCCAAAACTAAGAAGATATGATTAGCATATTTTGTATATAGTTAATTTAATTAAAATAAAGAATTACTTACAACTTTATTCATTATTTGTTTATGAGTTCAACCATAGGTTGGAGGTACGTCTTCATTGAGATGTAGAATCTAAGGATATGAATCCTCTAGCTGTGATCCATAGTTGCACCACGTATCTATGGAGATCACTAAAGGAGTATCTGGTTTCTAGTATAGAAGATCCTTATGTTTGCGATGTCTACCTTTGATCACCTTCAGAATCGCTTCCAAATTGTTATCCTAGATCCAGTGGAGGAGGGTATCTCTAATTAATGAGAGAATTCTCTAGAGAGGAAAGCATTTTATAGGATCGAGAGATTTTATCCAAGGATGTTGTGCACACAATTATTGGTTATCCGGTCAAATGGGCCCTTGGATAATTAGAGAATAATAACATAATGGGGAATTTAATTCATCAGTTTATAATAAATAATTATCACAAGTACAATTACATATTTTATTATTCAATATAAAACCCCATGTCAAATAATAAAAATAATGCTATTATTTCCCTGACACATTCTTAACTTGAATGTCATATTTAAATATTGGTTAACCAAATAATATTTAATATTATTTCTCACTAGACCCATAAAATAGTCCACCAATCCTCCTCAATATTTACTAGGCCTTGAATAATGACCATTTTTTATTAAATAAATATAAATTCATTATTCACTGATAAATCAAAATTCAACCCAAAATATATTCTCTCAACTAAATAACGATGAAATAAATGCGATTTGGCATTCTTGAACAATTATTAAACTACAACTGGGAATAATATTTATTCAAATTATTAGATAATAAATTATTTAACTGAGATATGGTCTGCACTTAGTGTGTGACCCTCTAGGTCTCTTTCTCATTGGCATTAGGTAGGCTTTCCTAAAGTCCAATATTACCATATATAAATGGGTCAAGGAACCCAAGATAAAGAAGTTTATGTTGCAATGACATGTCACCTCATACAAACACTTAATGTGAAATATAATCCGTTTTCCTGATATATCTAATCAAGCGGGTTTCATGTAAGTGCCATCAACCCATGTGCTCAATTTCTCATTCTTTGACTTACCAGAATTGAACTTTCCTAGAGTACTCACTGGACATGGATTTATTTAGGTTATATCATTTCCATAAAAGGGCATAAGATATCTACTTCTATATAAGTGACAAATCCTTTTCTCTCATTATTCATTAATACTACAGTACTCGTGATGCACTCACATATCCTACCTCACTGTGAACATTTATCATCATAGTTTTAATCAATACATCTAATTGAATGAATCATAATACCCATTAATAACAATATTAAAGTCTATGTACCAATACACACATCCATAGATAGGAACATGCAATGACACTTATGAATGTGGATTTCCTACTGGTGAGCCTTGTTCTCATAATATCATCCTTTATATTACCAAGGGTGCAAACCATGAGAAGATGCCTCAAAGTTTCATGAGTCCCTGACCCTGATTGCATGTATCATTAGTTTCTCTTCAAATGATATCATCCAGGTATATAACATATATTCAATAATAGTGTCATGGAACTTCCTGGCTCTCATCATAGCTACGATCCGCTATGACCTTTTACTGTGATAACTATTCTTAGGACATTATCACATACTATGTCATACAAAAGAATAATTATGTTGTGATAGTGATTTTATTGATATTCAACTGACGAATATAGGTTTATCATAAAGTAAAAATAATTTTTTTCTAGGGACCCAACTCCAACAGACTCCCACTTATATTAGAGACAACTGCTGACAACCTTCAGTCAACTATCTCTCACATAATATTCATGCTTCTGCTAAGATATGCCTTTAGTCAAGGGGTCCACCACGTTCTCTTCCATGGATACTTTACTCACTGAAACTTCACCCCTTTGATATAAATACCTCAAGTGGTGATACATTCATGGTATGTGCTTTGTCTATTGATGTGACCATGGCTCTATTGAAAGATCCACCACTACAGTATTATCTCAATACAATGTAACGAGATACTTACTACTAAGTACCACATCAAGCTCCTGGAAAAAGTTACAAATCCAAATGACTTCTTTGGCAGCATGAAAAGCTGTATTATATTTGGACTGCACTGTATAATCAGTGTCAACTTGTTGTTTTGAACTCTTCATACTCACAAATCCTCTGGTGAGCCAAAAAACATATCTTGATTGAGGATTTAGATTATTCTAATATTTCTGAAAACCAACATCAGCATACCCTCTAATGAAAAGATCGTCATCTCTTCCATATAAGAGGAACATATCCTTAATTTTTCTTAGATACTTAAGGATAGTCTTGAAATAAGTCCAATTCTATTCCCCTAGATATTCTTAAAATCTACCTACTGTGATCAGTTCATAGGCAACATCATTTCAAGTACATAACAAGAAATACTTTATAGATCTTATCACTAAAACATATAGAATCTTACTCATCCAATCTTTCTCATGTTCTGACTAGGGACACATTTTCTTAGAAATATGTATACCATGTGACACTGGAACCAATCCCCTCTGGGATTTTTCCATACTAAATATCATTAGTACCTGGATAATGTATGTACTTTGATTTTGTCCAAGCATTCTCTCGGATCTATCACAAATTATCTTGATCCCAAGAATAAAGGATGCTTCATCTAAGTCCTTCATGGATAAACATTTGTTCAAATAGAAATTTTCTGACTACAATACTGGTATTTCATTTCCAATAATAAATATGACTTCAACACACACTATTAGGATAATGATAGCATTCCCCTTAAACTTCTTGTAAACACATTTCTCTAATTCATTCTTAATGAAACCAAACTCTCTTATGGATTCATTGAACTGAATGTTCCATGATATGGATTCTTTCTTTAATCTATAAATGGATCTCTGCAACTTTCATACCCTTTTAGCATCACATGGTTTCAAAAACCCTTATGGTTGTTTCATATAGACATCTTCCTAAAGGTTCTTATTAAGGAATGCAGTTTTGAAATCCATCATCCAAATATAATAGCCATGGAAAGATGCTATGGAAACTATGATTCTTGTGGATTTTAACATGGAAATTGGTGAACAGGTTTTATCATAGTCAATTTCTTGATGCTATTTAAAACCATTAACCACCAGAATCTCTTTATAGGTATTAAATTAACCTTTTATTTCTAGTTTCTTATTGAATACCCATTTACACCCAACATGATTTACATCAACTAGCACATAAACCAGAACCCTGACATGGTTATGATATATGGAATTCATCTCAGAATTCATAGCTTCTAGCCATCTTGTAGCTTTTGAGCTCTATATTGATTCCGTATAGGAGAGAGGTTCATAATTTTACAACAATAATGAGTCACCATCCTCAGTGACAAGGAAACCAAATCTCTCGAGTTCCTTTACCACTCTTGTAATCCTATGCAGTACTTGTGTTTCAGGATCTAACTCTTTCATGGGGATTTATGGAACTTATTCTTGTACCAACTCCTGTGTATCTTGAGCATCAACTTCATTGAAGTGGATCTTACTCCCACTATCCTTTCTGAGGATGTTCTCCCTCTCAAGAAATATGACTTATCTAGAAATAGTAATTTTCTTGTCTGAGAGGTTGTATACTTAGTATCCCCTTGTTTCCTTGGGATACCCTATAACGATACACTTTGTGCCCTGTGGTACTAGTTTGTTGCCTGATAAATCCTTTACAAACACCCCGCAACGCCGTACATGTGTATGTGACAAAGTGGGTTTCTTTCCACTCTATAGCTCAAAGGGAATCCCAATTTCACCCTTAGTTGGTACTTGTTTTAATGCTTATCCTTCTGTTTTTAAATGGATATCCCTAAAAGTATAATGAAAGATCTTTATGACTCGTCATCGAACATACCATGTCCAACAAGGAACAATTCCTCCTTTCATTAACACAATTCCACTATGATGTATAAGGTGAAGAGAGTGGATATAGAATCACACAATCCCATAGAATGTTGATGAAGTCTTTGTTAAGAAATTCTCCACCTCAATCCGATCAAATATTCTTTATCTTCTTACCAAGTTGATTCTCTACTTCATTCTTGAACTGCTTGAATTTCTCAAAGGACTAAGAATTATACCTCATTAAGTAGAAAGAGGCATATCTACTAAAGTAATCAGTAAAAGTAATGATATAAGAATATCCCCCACTAGATTATACTAAATATGGTCTATACACATCAATGTGTACCAATCCTAGAAGCTCTCATGCCCTTTTACCCTGTCCACAAAATGGTGGTTTGGTCATTTTCCCTTATAAACAAGCATGACATCTATCAAGTCACTACAAAAAAAATACACTTTATAAGGGGTTATTTTTTACTTTATAAGGAGTTATAACCCCTTCTAAAGACATTAGTGGTGGTTTTAAGGAACCACCGCTAATGTTCATGCCTACTGTTATTAGTGCCGGTTTTGAGTAAGCATTGGTAAAGTTATGATGACTTTAACAGTGGTTACATTAGAGGGTGTTTTAACCCCCTCTAATGCTGACATAAATTTATCGAAAATACACATGTTTGAGGTAGTTATAGGGAAACTCCCCTAATTGAATGGTTGTAGGGGCAGTTTGAACCACCCCTAATGAGGGGTAACTTTAGGAGTGTTTGTGAATGTAACACCCGAGACTTTTATAAGAAATTTTTTGTTTTTATTTTATATAAATCATCCAAGGAATCTTTCACTACAACAACACTAGCTTGGCTTCCACTACTGGAAATGTAGGATTTCCCAATGGTTCTAAACCATTGGGAAAGGCTGCAGAACCGTTGCTATATGTTATACCAATGGTTCTGCAAACCGTAGGGAAGTAAGCCGTTGGGAAAAGTTTTTCCCAATGGTTTACAGTGAATTGTTGGAATAGGGTGCTGAAAAATTACCCTATCCCAATGGTTCTAGAAAACCGTTGGGATATAATGCACAAAATTATCATGTTTTTCTGAATGGTTTGGAAAACCGTTGGAAAAAACCCAACATAATCTCTTTCCAAATGGTTTAGAAACATTGGGAAAGTGTGTTTTTCTGACCATTCATAGAACCGTTGGTAAAACAAGACCTACACATTCTATGCCAATGGTTTTGAACCGTTGGCATAGCCTCTGCTGGGAAAATTGCATAGCAGCTCTGCAATTTACCCAGCAGCTCTCCAATTTGAGCTCTGGCTCTCCAATTTTCCCACCAGGTCTCATTTTGTGGGTTCCTTCTCATTTTCAATCCAATTTTGGTACCTGCAATAAACTAACACATACATATACAATTATTGTACCTACAATAACCAACTAACACTTACATATAGAGAACAAATTCATACACATTAAACATATAACGGTGGAACTATACACATCCATAATTAATTTATAATTCATAACGTAATTATAAACATACATAATTCATTTAGAATTCAATTTAAAATTTAGATGACAATTATATGTGGAATCCGGAAGTCAATTCGTAATTTGATCGGTTTTTTGTATACCATATATTTTTACTTGAAATAATATCCATTTTAAACATAATACATACACCTAGAGAGATACCGACCACACCGCACCTCGGATTGAGGCGGGGTTGACTCATACACATCATATATTACCCATGGATCATTGTGCTAATGTAACGACACAATCCGAATGCGTTTGGTCGGTTTTCCGTATGCCAGTTCATGTTTTTCAATTAAAATGACGTACTTTTGAAACAAAAGGCAGACACTTTAAGTGCTACCAGCCACACCTCACCTCAGATTGATGTGGCGTTGACTCGTACACGTCACATATGACCCATGGATCGTTTTCCTAAAGTTTCAATGGAAACCGAATGTGTTTGGTCGGTTTTCCATATGTACTTAAATTGTTGTCCATTTTAAGAAAAAGACAGACACTTTGAGTGGTGGCGGCCACACCGCACCTCGCATTGAGGCGGGGTTGACTCATACATGTCACATATGACCCATGGATCGTTGTGCTAAAGTATCGACACAATCCGAATGCGTTTGGTCGGTTTTCCGTATGCCACTTGATGTATTTCACTTCAAATTATGTCCTTTTGAAACAGAAGACAGAAACTTTGAGTGGTGGTGGCCACACCACACCTCGGATTGAGGATGGGTTGACTCGTACATGTCACATATGACCCATGGATCGTTGTGCTATTGTATAGACACAATCTGAATGTGTTTGGTTGGTTTTCCGTATGGCAATTTATGTTTTTCAATTAAAATGATGTACTTTTGAAACAAAAGGTGGACACTTTGAGTGGTTTCGGCCACACCGCACCTCGGATTGAGGCGGAGTTTACTCGTACACGTCACATATGACCCATGGATCATTCTCATAAAGTTTCAATGGAAACCAAATGCGTTTTGTTGGTTTTCCGTATGTACTTAAATTGTTGTCCATTTTAAGAAAAAGGCAGACACTTTGAGTGGTGGCGGCCACACTGCGCCTCGGATTGAGGAAGGGTTGACTCTTACACGTCACATATGACCCATTGATCGTTGTGATAAAGTATCGACACAATCCGAATGCATTTGGTTGGTTTCCGTATGCCAGTTGATGTATTTCACTTCAAAATATGTCCTTTTGAAACAGAAGACAGACACTTTGAGTGGTGGCGGCCACACCGCACCTCAGATTAAGGTGGGGTTGACTCGTACACATCACATATGACCCATGGATCATTGTGCTAATGTATCGACACAATCCGAATGCGTTTGGTCGGTTTTCTGTATGCCAGTTCATGTTTTTTATTTAAAATGACGTACTTTTGAAACAGAAGGCAGACACTTTGAGTGGTGTCAGCCAAAAAACACCTCGGATTTAGGCGGAGTTGACTCGTACACATCACATATGACCCATGGATCGTTCTTCTAAAGTTTCAATGGAAACCGAATGTGTTTGGTTGGTTTTCAGTATGTACTTAAATTGTTGTCCATTTTAAGAAAAAGACAGACACATTGAGTGGTGGCGGCCACACCATGCTTCATATTCAAGCGTGATTGACTCGTACACATCACATATGACCCATGGATAGTTTTTCTAAAGTATCGACACAATCCGAATGGATTTGGTCAGCTATCCGTATGCCAGTTGATGTATTTCACTTGAAATTAGGTCCTTTTGAAACAAAAGACAGACACTTTGAGTGGTGCCGGCCACACCGCACCACAGATTGAGGTGGGGTTGACTCGTAAATATCACATATGACCCATGGATTGTTGTGATAATGTATCGACACAATCCGAATGTGTTTGGTTGGTTTCCCATTTGCCAGTTGATGTTTTTCAATTAAAATGACGAACTTTTGAAACAGAAGGCAGACACTTTGAGTGGTGTCAGCCACACTGCGCCTCAGATTGAGGCGGCGTTGACTCGTACAAGTCACATATGACCCATGGATCATTATCCTAATGTTTCAATGGAAACCAAATGAGTTTGGTCGGTTTTTCATATGTACTTAAATTGTTGTCCATTTTAAAAAAAAAATACAGAAACTTTGAGTGGTGGCGGCCACACCATGCCTCGGATGGAGGCGGTGTTGACTCATACACGTCACATATGACCCATGGATCGTTTTTCTAAAGTATAGACACAATCCAAATGCGTTTGGTCGGTATTACGTATGCCAGTTGATGTATTTCACTTCAAATTATGTCCTTTTGAAACAGAAGACAGACACTTTGAGTGGTGGCGGCCACACCTCACCTCGGATTGAGGCGGGGTTGACTCGTACACGTCACATATGACCCATGGATCATTGTGCTAATGTATCTATACAATACGAATGCGTTTGGTCAGTTTTTCGTATGCCAGTTGATGTTTTTCAATTAAAATGACGTACTTTTGAAACAGAAGGCGGACACTTTCAGTGGTGGCGGCCACACCGTGCCTTGGATTGAGGCGGCGTTGACTCGTACACGTCACATATGACCCATGGATCGGTCTCCTAAAGTATCAATGGAAACCAAATGTGTTTTTCGGTTCTCCGTATGTACTTAAATTGTTGTCCATTTTAAGCAAAAGAGATTCACTTAGAGTGATTCCGGCCACACCGTGCCTCAGATTCAGGCGGGGTTGACTCGTACACGTCACATATGACCCATGGATCATTGTGATAATGTATCGACACAATCTGAATTCATTTCATCAGTTTTTCGTATGCCAGTTGATGTTTTTCACTTCAAATGACGTCCTTTTGAAACAAAAGACAGACACTTTGAGTGGTGACGGCCACACCGCGACTTGGATTGAGGCGGGGTTGACTCGTACACGTCACATATGACCCATGGATATTTGTGCTAATGTATCGACACAATCTGAATGTGTTTGGTCGGTTTTCCATATTCCAGTTGATGTTTTTCAATTAAAATGACGTACTTTTGAAACAAAATGCGGACACTTTGAGTGGTGGCAGTCACACCGCTCCTCGGATTGAGGCGGCGTTGACCCGTACACGTCACATATGACCGGATGCTGACTGATGAGTGGGAATCATCATGTGATGTGAAAATGATGGGCCAGAAGATGCAGAAGGTAGAGAAAACATGGGAGGCCTAAATATCCCGTGTTTATCTAATGACACACCGGGATCAGAATGTGGGGAAGGGTGACATGTTAGTGGGAGGGGCAGAGTCTAGTCGGGTACGCGCAGCTGCTCGTCCACCTCTGGTGCGAACCCTCCTCGTACCACCAACCTGAGTACTAGGACCGGTACTAGGCTCCTCGTCGAATAATTTTCTACGTATAGGTGGATCCTACAAAAATGATTACAAAAAAATTAATCACATGACATTATATATTCTTTATATATATCAATTTGAAATAAAGTACTCACTGTATGCACTAATGATGGAACACCCATATCCGTCATTCGACGATTGTTCTCCATCATTTTTTTCCTTTTTCTCTATTCAATTGGCTTCATTTCCTGCTTTTGAAAACAAATATGTAATTAATTAGAATAATAAAACTAATGTGAAACCCAAAAAACTAAATATATGAGGGAATAGGGGATTCATAGGTAATTTAGCTATCAATTGTTTTAAAAGATCTTGAATGGATTTAATAAATCATACAAGTTGTAATGTTCACCAAGTTAGAAATATTGTTTGACTATGTTTGAATACAGTTCAATTCCAAATTAGAAAATGCAATTCAAATAAAACTGCAACCAATAAACATTAAAAATTCATATAATGGTCAATTAAGCTATCAATTGTTTTAGAAGAGATTGAATGTATTTAATAAATCAGACAAGTTGTAATGTTCACCAATTTAAAAATATTGTTTGACAATGTTTGAATACAGTTCAATTCCAAATTAGAAAATGCAATTCAAATAAAATTTCAACCAATAAACATTGAAAATTCACATAACGGTCAAGTCAGATATCAATTGTTTTAGAAGAGCTTGAATGGATTTAATAAATCATACAAGTTTTAATGTTCACCAAGTTAGAAATATTGTTTGACTATGTTTTGAATACAGTTCAATTCCAAATTAGAAAATTCAATTCAAATAGAACTACAACCAATAAACATTTAAAATTCACATAACGGTCAAGTCAGCTAAAACATATTTGTGATCAATACTAAATCAATTTTAATATTACCAACCTTAACAACCCAACTCGAGGTAAACCAAAAGAATTGAGAACATGGATGAATGATTCTATATATTTTTAACCACAACTTTAGGTTCACAATCAAGTCTGACAATTGAGCTATTTGAGTCATCAAAAGAAATAAATGGATTGGTTCCAATGGCACTAGGGACAGTGTCGATTACATCATCAACATTATCAAAAATATATCTTGGAATTACATCAACTATGACACCAAATTCAGGTCGAAGTTGGTCTTTGATATAAAAACTTGTTTAGCCATTGATGCCAACACATATGGTTCTTCAGTAGCAAGAGTGCGAGTCATATTAATTACTTGAAATCCACAATCAACAATAAATGTGCCATGTCTCGTCATCGAATCAAACCAATGGAATTTCATCATTGTGACTCGTCCATGAGAGTAATAATCCAATATTATTATTTTCTCAACAACTCCATAATAACCCACATTTTCAAATCGCGGTCTACTATCTGATGCACTGGCATAACAATCTGTTGTGGCAGTAACCATAACACCATCATGTTGTGTTCTCATGTTCTTTTCTCCTTCAGTGACAATAAATTTGTACCCATTGATAACAATTGATTTATAGTCACGAACCACGGTATTAGGACCAAAATCCAAAGATCTTATTTCCTCAGAGACAGAGTCAGCAGACAAACTAAATACCTGCAATATAAATGACTATTAATGTTAAATAAATATTGATATAATTATTTTAAACACTAATTTTTTATACCTTCAATTTTAACCAAGCAGGAAACTATTTGATATGCAAAGTCTCTCTCCTTCTCAAAGATAACGAATGATGCTTCCTATTTATCATTGTTTTATGTTCCCTGTAGATAAGAAATATTAATAGTTTAACATATATATATGTAAGATATACATAATCAATCTAGTTACCTGATATAGTCATCGAACAAATCACAGTTGAACAAAACTGTGCGATGTTCCATCTCCCGCTCTTCATGGATTAATGTCTTCAATGTATATGATCCAAGAATTCCTCCAGTTTGAGGAAGTGATGGAAAAATGGGTTCAATTTTCTCATACTGTTCTTCTTCATTTCTCATTGGTCTGTTCAATCTTGTAGTAAGATCAGACAAATACATCGAGCAGAAATCCATACATTCTTGAGACAAGTAACCGTTCATGATAGAACCTTCGGGATGATTTCTGTTTCATACATAAGACTTTAATGTTAACATATTTCTTTCAGTTGGATACATCCAATAAAAAGAAATATGTCCTCCAGGAAGTATTTCAGTTGGAATATAGATAGTCAGATGCAACATTCATGTGAAAAATGATGGGGGAAATATTTTCTCCAACTCACACAAAATTAATGGGACATATGTCAACATTTTTTTGCAAGAAAGACTTGGACAACTTCTTAGAAAAAAGATCTCTAAAAAATGGCACAACCGAATAACAACCACCCTTACATTATTGGACAAAAGATGACAGATTGCTATTGGAAGCAACTCATGCAGTAGAACGTGATAATCATGAGTCTTCAAAGATTTTAGCTTCAACTCTCTTCTGTTGACCCGTTTAGATATGTTTCTTGAATAGCCATCAGGAACTCTAATAGTCTCTAATACTTCCAGAAATTTTTTTTCGTAGGTGTCATCACATAAAAAGCACATGGAAGTTGCCATTTATTTTCACTAATGCACACAGGATACAATTCTGGTCTGATGCCCCAATCCACCAAGTCATGCCGAGATCGTAAATCTTCTTTTGTCTTCCCCTAGACATTTAGAAGAACCGAAAGCAAAATTTCGCAAATATTCTTTTCAATATGCATTACGTCTATGCAATGACGTTACAAATTGGTTGACCAATATGGAAAATAAAAAAAGATACTCTTCTTCCTCCAATTGTGACAGGTTTCAGTGGAAACATTCTTTCTCTTTCCAGATTTCATTTGACCCTTCCCGAATGAAAAACTAAAATCTTTCAATTCATTAAGCACGTCATTTCTAGACATACGCTGAGGTGGATCATCGGTCTCTATGGAATTATCAAATCTTTGACGATTCATTCTATATGGATGATCCTTTGGCAAGAATCACCGATGTCCCATAAAACTGAAACTATAGCTATGTTTCAGTCTTCTAGATCATGTATTCTTCATAGAAACTGGACATGACAGTTTTCCTTTCATGCTTCATCCAGACATCATTGCATAAGATGTAAAATCATTGATCGTCCACATAAGTGCATCACGCATCTGAAAAATGTCTTTCGAACATGCATCTTATGTGCGCACACCCACATCCCAAAGAAGTTTCAACTCTTTTATTAAAGGTTTCATGTATACATCAATATCAATGCTGGGATCAGAAGGACCAGATATGAGTATACTCATGAAAGTAAAAGGTTTTTTCATACACAGCCATGGGGGAAGATTATAAATGTGTATAAAAGCTGGCCATGTGCTGTGCGAAGTAATCATCTACCCAAATGGACTAAAACCCTCGCATGAAAGACCCAGCCTCACATTATGCACATCAGCTGAAAAATTAGGATGTTGAGCATCAAATCTCTGCCATGAAAATCCATCTGCAGGATGAACCAACTCATCATCAGTCTTATTTTTCTCGGTATCATGCCATCTCATTTTTATTGATATGTCATCAGACATAAAAAGATTCTATAGTCTGGGGATCAATGGAAAGTGTCACATTACTTTTTGTGGAACGCGGGATGGTGTTCCATCACATTTTGACTTTCAGCAGGATGTTCCACATTTTATACAATCATTTTGTTCGGCGGTTTCCTCCAAGAACAAACTGCAATCTTTTAGGAAAGCATGAATTTTGTTTCTTAAAAGTCCAAGTTCCTCAACTAACTTCCATGCAATATATTGGTTTGAGGGAATATCTACATCATCTAGAAGTAAATCCTTCAAGAGGGTAAGAATGTAATCAATTTCTGTATTAGAAATTCCATACATAGTTTTCCCATGAAACAATCGGATTAAAAATTCCAGCTTTTTCATTTTATCGCATTGTCGATATACTGGAGTCGTGGAAGCATCATTCAATTTTTTCACCCTATCAATATCATCATTTTCACTAGATGCATCAGCTGTCCTCATATCGAAGACTTCTTGAGTCGAAATCCTTTCTTTTTCATGATGACGAATAAACGGAAACCGATCATCTAACAAATTCTCCATTCTAGTCCTTTCATTTCGATCATCACCAATTTGAGATTTCGTTTTCTCCCCATTGTGTCACCACACAAAGTAGTTTGCTTGAAAACCATTTTTGGTTATGTGGTAGCTGACTTCTTCTCGGAGCAACCATGGTCTACCAACACAATTGGAACATGGGCAGTGTATGTGACCACTATCTGAAGCATTGTGAAATGAAAAATCTATAAAGCTCTCCAAATTGTTTTGAAAATCGCTTGAGATCCGATCGGTTTCATACATCCAACTCTTGTCCATTCTGTAAAAATAATTTATATAAGTCATTTTGTCATAAACAATTCAATAGGATTGAACTTTAATAGAAAATACATTTAAGTAAACGATAAAGGAAGAAAATAATCAAGGTATCAACTACACATGTGAAAAAAACATGAAAATGTGTTATTGAAAAAATGTAAAACCAACAAGAAATTAATGTGTTATATCACATCACAGCATGCCTCATCCCATAAACATATTAGTAGTGTATCATGAACATGAATAACATAAACCTTGTGTCATCCTCCTACCCTACATGACCCCAACCACATTCCACATCTTATCATAGTACATCTCACCTGAAGACACATGGAAAATCACATTGCATCTTGCCTAAAAACACATGGTCAATCACTTTTGAATGAAGAGTAGGGAAAACATAGTAGCTATCCAACCATATAACCACCATACTATATATTAGAAATAATACCCATAACTCAAAACCTCTGATCGTTGGTAAGTTTATCCAACTCTGGTTGGGAATGTGTAGAAATAACATAAAAATACATGATATATAGATAACACAAAATACTCAACCTATGGGTTCACATTAACTACATAATCACACACTTCAATACTAACATAAAACACATAAACCACACCACCACCACACAAGACGCATAGCATTTATCACTTTCATTTATAAGCCACTTCATTCATACTTACATTTTCCATTCATTTAATGTTAAATTAATTAAACCCATTTACCACACATCCATTTCTATTCCATCTCATTTATTTAATATCTTGTTTTTTTGTTTTAACAGCATAATTTATTCCATAGATAACCAGGAAACTAATAAAACCACCACAAAATAACTCACCATCTCACAATAACCATCGACGCCATGTTACATCGACCAACCAACTCACCCAAACAACCACAGATCACAACAAAAATATTGCACATCACAAACCACTGCACAACCAAAACCACTTCACCACATCATATAGAACAACTTCATCACACAACACCTCCACATGACACAACACCACCACACATCATCACTATCATACAACTTCACATGTCACATCCATGCCCACTAACCATCACATTACAACCCCACATATCACAACGCCCAACCAGTCACCTCAATCCCCATAAAACAGCCTACAATATACAATGAAACACAACAAAAAACCTCTCATAGAGGCAAGATACCCCAACTTCCACAATTTATTTATTCAAGGTCTTTTATTACATTACCCCTTTATTTAGCATGGACATTATAACACAACTGATATTCCAGGGGAAACTAATTAATTAACAAAATATTCATTCATTTCCCTATTTTTCACGGTGAAATCACATCAAAATCCAAACTTAAAACTAAAATATTAGATCAATAACAATAAAAACAAGGTACCATATGTGTATAAAGAATAAAATACCTGATTTGAGAAGATTCAGATGGGTTTTCACAAATTCAGATGGGGGAGTTCGAGAGTAGCAGAGAGCTGGAGCTGGATTGATAACTTAAAACTAAAATATTAGATCAATAACAATAAAAATAAGATAGTATATGTGTATAAAGGAAAAAATACCTGATTCCAGACGGGTTTTCACCTCTTCGGATGGGGGAGTTCATGAGAGGAGCAGAGCGGTGGAGCAGGAATGAATTTAGGTCTTCTGTCGCGAATGGGGGAGAGGAGCACCGTGGCTGTATTTGGGGGAAATCTTTCCCAACGGTTTTTAAAAACCGTTGGGAAAGAGATGTTCAGGGTACCCTTTCCCAACGGTTCTATAGAACTATTGGAAAAATGCTACCCTTTCCCAACGGTTCTGTTGAACCATTGGCAAAAGGGACCTAAAACACCCCTTTACCAACGGTTTGAAGAAACTGTTGGCAAATGGGTGACTTTTCCCAACGGTTTCAGTGAACTGTTGAGAAAGGCTTCCCTAATCCTACAACACCAACGGTTTAAGAAAACCGTTGGTAAACACCCGTTGGTAAAAACCAAAATTCCAGTAGTGTTGCTTTACATGAAATCACAACCTTCCTTGATAGCTTGCGTCGTACACAATATCGAGTTTTACTAAACAACGATATGCTATTAAAATATTATTAAAACTACCTGTTATGAATAGTAATAACCACCTTTTGAAATTTTTTAAATTTTATTTTTCAAAATGGAATTCATTTTTGGATTAAGAATATCGAAATTAGCCTAGGGTGAAATTTTGGTATTTTTCTGGAAACTTTCAATTTTTGATGAATAGTGAAAACACTAGGTTACTATTTAAAAACCGACTTTTTATTTAAATAATTATTTATTTTATTTACATTTATTTTAGGTCAAAATTGATACATAATACCAATATAAGTTCAATGTAATTCATTGGAGTAATTTTATAATAATTTTAGATATATAAAAAAATTTGAACTTTTCACCTTCTTTTACCCACCTCCTAGGAGAATTTGCAAATTTACATAAAACATAATTTTACTGCTTCTGTGAGTTGAATTTCAAAAATCCGAGAGACACGGTTGATGTTAGTAAGTAAAATGTGGTTCAATGAGATGAAAATAATTTTTGGTGAATAGTAACTTTTTACTTTTATTTACCACAGTTAAAAGTAAATAGGGTAATTAAGGGTAAAAATGATATTATTATTACCCTAACACATGTCCTAATTCTATTGGATAAGTGTAATTCGACCAAAAACAACCTCAGGAATAAAATATGACCATTTAGGCCCACTTGGATTAGATTAGGACATTTATTATTAATTTATTTAAAGAAGGGTTAAAATAGTTAAAATCAAAGTGTAATAAGTAAATAATTTTTAATATAGGGTTATACAAAATATAAATTCGACTATAATTATTCATTATAAACCTAAAACGATTTCAAACATAATGGTATTTTATTTTTAATTTTTAGACATTAAATAATTTAATTCATTTATGACACAATGATGATGTAGTAATTATCTTATTAATGAAATATTGACATAATTGATGTTATAAATACCCAAATAAATGTAATTTGAGACTTTTTATGAATTCCACTAATTTTATTAGGTTAATATGACATGTTATTATTTATTTAATTAACTTTTTTCGAACTAATCATTCTGTTATGATTTTCACAAAAATCAATTACTAAATAGTGTCAAAATTGACATAAAATAGTTTTTAAAACAAATATTATATTATTAATTTTTATTTTATTCCTAAAAATATAAGGTTATTCCAAATGACTTAGATAAGGTTATATATATTAATAATAAACAACTTGGGGTTCGTTTGGCTTGTTATAATAAGTTTATTAACCTTATAGTGTAAGAACACAAAAAGACACGGTAAAAGTAAAATTATCTAACTTAAAGTTAAATCTAAATGATAAGGTTAAAATAGTAAACTAAACTTTTCCAAATTATATTGGATGAGAGGCTTTAGACCCATCCCCACCTTAGCTTCGAAATAAATCAATTTGGAGCTATTTAAAACTGAATATGGCTTTATAATAAAATAATATTTTTTGTTTTTCCAAAAGTGCCCCTCTCCTCCCTCTCTTCCTCACACCACTTTGAGCCTTCAAGCTCAGACAAACCCTACCAATTTCTCCTTTACACTTCCCTATAAACATCCTAGAGGTCCTGGTCTTCTTCAAACACCAATTTTAGTGCTCAAAAAGGAGGTCTCAAAGAAACATCTCAAAGAAGAGGTAATGTCCGTTACCGATTCTTTCAACTTTATTTCTTCTTCCACTTCTTCTTATTTAGTTGTCTCATTATGAATTAATAACATCAGTATCACTCATATAATGATATGTTATTATAAGTATGAAACAACCTTATTTCACCATCTATCCATCCTACGGAAAACGAAATCACCACGCGTGCGTACGTACGGAATACCATCTCCACGCCATGGTGTAATCTATTTTCCACCACCACCTTACTTGGATGGGTATAATGGTGTAAAGAATGAATATATATGATTATTGTAAAGCGATATTGATTCTTAAATAGTATAAATACACTCCAACACAATTACACAATCATGGGAACGATATCATCGCTCGTGCGTACGTACAGAATACCGTCTCCATGATGTGATGCGACTCGTTCTACATGATTTTCATTGCATAATGATTACATAAATGAATTGAGTGAATAAATATGATATATATTATACTAATACCATTCTGTAAATGAGGTATCTATAACCTAAAAATAATAATAAGAATTTATTCGACAAAACACGCATAAGAACAAAAAGTAATAAACACCTGAATAACAAGTAGCAATGAAATATTACTAATAATAAGCTAATAATATGAACATATGTGATATAATAACAGTTATTATGATTCTGGAATAATTAAATGATATTATTTAAATCATTATATAGGAGGTTTGGACACTTACGAAGCAAATCAGACCTAAGGTAAGGGAAATATCACAATCTCATTTTTATCCGAGATTGTTTATACTTTGGAATTTACTGGGGTGTATTTTATCATCCACATCCATGTTTCCTCAATATGTAATATTATTTCCATCCACCTACAATTTTTTAAATCCAATTTTACCCTTATGTGAGTTTTTAGTAAAATATATGAAAGGAATCTTTTGTCATTTTTCTTACGAGGTACTTTTTGACTTTCCCGACAAAAGTACGAGAAGAATGTTTTTTTTAACTTATACGACATGAATGGATTTTTAAAACATTATTTCCAAGAATCTTCCTTTACAAGTTTCAAGTTTATTTTTAATCAACTTCTTTTAGTTTAGATTTTTTTTACATGTTATGAAATGAAAAGTGTTTTTGAATTAGAAAGAATATTTTCCCTAAGAATGGAGTTCAAGTGTTTTATCAAAATTATTTTCCATCTAAGATAATAAAGGGTTATATTTCTATCCCTATTATTACATTGATTTGATTATATTGTGATGGAATTATTTTTATGAATTCCTTTATCTTATATGAATTGTTTTATGATGTCACAATGTTTAAGAATCCCATTTTTATTACATGGGTTATGCTATGATGTATGGTTTATGATTTTGCGGCACACATAAGAATGGTATAATTATGAGATGGGTGGGACCTATATCTCCCTCCAATGCATTGGGTAAAGATTTTCTATCTCATGAGATAGACATGGTTGGAATGAGAGGTTAAACCGGTTCAGTAAAACAGGACTGAAATGAGGAATGAACTCGGTTCAGAAATGGACTTTGTCCACTAAGATAGTCTTTGCAATGAGTCTTGAATAATAAGAAATGATTCTCTATGATTATGTGTGTATTCCACAAAGATTCATGTTTTAAGTAATGATTATTGTGATTACATTTCACTACCATGATTTATCCCATGTTATGAAATTATGATCTCCTTTGCAGGGTAAGATTTACAAAATGTTATGTTCTTATGAATATGATGTGATTGATATTTCATTTGTTTACCCTTACTGAGCATTTGAGCTCACCCTTTTGTATGTTTTCTTTTTTCAGGTTAGGAAGAAGGTTATTAAGTAAGATATGCCAAAAGGGACTATAGATATGATGAAATAATTGGGAGACAGTGTAGACACTTTATGAACCAATTGTTTATGTTTCCTAGTTTCTAAAGACACTATACCTATATGGTCCTTTCGTGGTTTTATTATATGTTGTAATAAGTATACTTCAATTTTTAATTACTAACATTGTATATAAAGTATGGGTCATTATAGTTGGTATCAGAGAAAAGGTATAGTCAACCTTTGGAAACTAGGATGTGAAAGCCTTCGTAAGAATCCTAAGGATAAGTCTAAGCATAGAACACATTATTAGTGTTTTAGAAATGACCATGAATAACCTAGGATAAGACATTAAGTTTGAAATTTTATTCTTGATTATGTGGTTTTCCTATTATAATTAGTGTTTCTCACACTATTCTTCTTGGTTTTAGTCAATGGATGGAACGCGAAAGAACCGTGTTAATGTGGAATGCGACGGGCAATGCAATGATTATCCCCCTAAGCAACCAAACATTATGGGAGCTAGAATGAAAAATCTTGTAGCCATGCTCACAAAACTTTCTCAAGATATGAATCATGCATGTCTTCCAAACGATCAAAGGAAAGAGCAACATTCTGTTGAATCATTCATGAGACAACGTCCACCTTCATTCAGCGGGTCTACTGATCCATTAGTTGCTGAACAATGGATCAGTACTACTGATAAGATATTTTCAGTTCTTCAATGTTCTGAACATGATAAAGTCATCTTAGCAGTGTATCGTTTGGGAGGTGATACTGATCAATGGTGGAATCTTATCAAGAATACGAGGTCAAGAGATGAAATTGAGTCCATGGAATGGGACGAGTTCAAGAACTTATTTTTCAATAAGTACTTCTCTCATATTCTCCAAACAAAGATGGAGAAGGAGTTTCTTGAACTAAATCAAAAGGATGATGAATCTGTTGGTACCTATGAAGAAAATTTTACAAGACTTTCAAGGTATGCTTCTGGTATTATTATCCAACCTGAGAGTAAGATCTATTGATTCTTTAGTGGCTTAAAACCAAGTCTTCGAAGGGCGTTATCCATAAGGCACTTCAATAGATATGAGGAAATCGTTCGATGTGCTCTCAAAGTTGATATGGAGATTGGAGTAACCCATCAGTCATATGGGTTTGATAAGAAGAGGAAAATGGAATTCAAAGGAAAATATAAAGACCACACTAAAAAGAAGATGATTTTTCCCTTATGCTAAAAGTGTGGAAGGAAACATGGAGGGAGTTCTCTTAAAGGGATAAGTAAATGTTTCAAATGTGGAAAGGAAGGTCATCGGGCATTTGAATTCCGCAATGATGGGAAGAAGATGTCTAGTGATACGAACAATGAAATGGATACACAGAGTGAACCTCCTACACTTCAATGTTACAAGTGCAAGGAAATGGGGAATTATGCCAATCAATGCCCTAATCCAAGGGTTGTTGATGATGATCGACGTCAACAAACTCTTAAGGCTAAATACAAAGGAAAGTCACATGCAATTTCTATCAGTGAAGTGGAGTACGATAACAAAGTGGTGAAATGTACACTTACCATCCACTCTAAAGTTGAAAATGTTTTATTTGATTCTGGATCCACCCAATCCTTTATTTCTGAAGAATTTTCTAAGGGTATCGCCGTATTACCTCAACAATTAGATGTTGAGTTAGCTGTGACAACCCCTAATGGAACAACTGTCGCATCAAAAGTTTATAATTCTTCTCCAATTGAAGTTTGTGGGAAAGCGATTCCTGTAAATCTTGTGATCCTTCCTATAGTGGAATTTGATGTGATTCTTGGCATGGATTGGATTTCTTTATATGGATATCATATCAATTTCCAAATAAGGGAAGTCATATTTCATATTCCAGATCAATCTATGATCGTCTATCAATGCAAGGATGAAAATAACCTTCCAGTGGAAATTTCTTCTATATTATGGGTCTTGATTCAACTAAATGAAGGTTATTTATCTCAAATGGTTGGTGAGAAACTCATGATTAAGAATATGCCCATTGTACGGGAGTTTGATGATGCCTTTCCGGAGGAATTTTCGGCTCTTCCACCAAATCGAGAAGTTTAGTTTTCAATATAACTCATACCGAGTTCTTTACCTATTTCAAAGACACCTTATAGAATGGCCCCAACTGAGTTGTAGGAATTGAAGAAGCAACTCCAAGAGAATCTTGATAAGGGGTACATACGCCCTTGTGCGTCACCTTGGGGAGCACCTGTTCTGTTTGTTAAGAAGAAAGATGGATCAATGAGACTCTGCATTGATTATAGAGAACTTAACAAAATCACTATCAAGAAAAAATATCCTCTCCCATGCATTGATGACCTATTTTACCAACTACGCGGAGCTCAATACTTTTCCAAGATTGATCTCCGTTCACAGTATCATCAATTAAGGGTCAAAAGGGAGGATATACCAAATACCTCTTTCCATACAAGGTATGGACACTATGAATTTATAGTGATTCCATTTGGTCTTACTAATTCCCCTGATATCTTCATGGATCTGATGAATAGAGTCTTTAGAGACTATCTTGATCAGTTTGTGGTAGTCTTTACAGACGATATTCTTGTATATTCAAAGAGCAAGGAAGAACATGAGGATCAGTTGAGAATTATATTGAATACCCTGAGAAAGGAGAAACTTTATGCCAAATTTACCAAGTGTGAATTTTGGCTTCAAAAAGTTTCATTTTTGGGTCACATAATCTCAAAAGAGATGATATCTGTAGATCCCACAAAAACAGAGGTTATCGAAAGATGGTCGAGACCAACAACAGTAACTGAGATCCAAAGTTTTCTTGGTTTGGCTGGATATTATCGACGTTTTGTGAAAATATTTTTCACGATTATCTAATCCACTCACTAGGTTGACTCAAAATGAAGTTAAGTTCATGTGGACGGAGGAATGTGAAGAGAATTTCAAGGAGTTGAAAATAAGGTTATCAACTGCACCTATACTCACACTTCCTTGTAGTGGAGAAAGGTTTGTGATCTACAATGATGCATCCAAGAAGGGATTGGGGTGTGTTCTTATGCAAAATGATATAGTCATAGATTATGCCTCATGACAATTGAAAATCCATTAGCAAAATTACCCAACTCATGATTTGGAGTTAGCTGTGGTAATATTTACATTAAAGATTTGGAGGCATTATCTTTATGGAGAAAGGTGCGACATTTATACTGATCATAAAAGTTTAAAGTATATTTTCACACAAAAGGAGCTGAATATGCACCAAAGAAGATGGTTGGAGCTTATTAAGGATTACGACTACTCAATTCATTACCACCCTGGGAAAGAAAACAAGGTGGCAGATGCATTAAGTCGACAAGACCATGCCAGTTTATCCATGATGAGGATCAAAAGAGATCCAATATTTATGGTTTTACAAAGGATGGATCTTGGAATTATAATGAAAGGGGAAAATAGTATCTTTCTCAAATGAATGTTAAACCATCTATACATGTTAATATTAAAGAGGCACAGAAAAAAGATGTAGAGTTACAAAAGAAGGTGAGAAATGTTCCTGAATTCAACCTTGATTGTGATGGGATAATAATGTTCTGGAATCATGTTTGTGTTCCTCCCATCCCCGAATTAAAGAAGGAGCTGCTGGATGAGGCTCATAGTTCTTCATTGTCTATTTATCCTGGAATCATGAAGATGTATTGGGACCTGAAAAAGTACTTCTGGTGGGATGGCATGAAAATAGATTTTGCTGAATATGTCTCTCGATGCCTGGTTTGTCAGCAAGTTAAAGTTGAGAGATAGAAGTCTAAGAGGATGTTACAACCATTACCCATACCCGAATTGAAATGGGAAAACATCACTATGGACTTTGTCATAGTAATTCCTAAATATCCAAAGGCAATAATGCTATCTGGGTCATAGTTGATCGTCTTACAAAGTCTGCACACTTCATTGGTATTAGAGAGGATTTCTCTCTGGATCAGCTTGCCAGGATATATGTAAAGGAAGTGGTAAGATTACATGGAGTACCACTTTATATTATATCTAATCGGGATCAGAGGTTTACCTCAATGTTCTGGCGAAGTCTTCAATATACTCTGGATACAGAGTTGAGTTTCAGCACTGCTTATCATCCTCAGACAGATGGTCAGTCTGAGAGGACAATTCAAACTCTAGAAGATTGTTGAGAGCTTGCTCTAGGGATTTCAAAGGTGGTTGGGATCAACAACTACCTTTGGTTTAATTTTCTTATAATAATAGCTTTCACTTTAGTATTCAGATGGCTCCTTATGAAGCTCTCTATGGAATGAAATGCAGGACTCGAACTTCCTGGGATGAAGTTCGGGAAAGAAAGCTATTAGGACCTGATCTTGTTGATGAGATGGCCGAAAAGGTCCGATCTATTCAACAACATATAAGAGCAGCTCAGAGTCGACAAAAAAGTTATGCCGACAACCGAAGAAAATACTTAGAGTTTGAAGTGGGTGATAAAGTGTTCTTACAAATATCTCCTTGGAAGAGAGTAATGAGATTTGGGAAGAAGGGAAAGCTGAGACCCAGGTATATCGGTCCTTTCGAAATACTGGATCGTGTGGGGAAGGTAGCTTACCGATTGGAGCTTCCACTGAATCTCTCTCAAGTTCCCGATGTGTTTCATGTATCTCTCCTCAGAAAGTACATACATGATCCTTCACATGTACTCAGCTCAGAATTTGTACCGCTGGAACAAGATCTTTCTTATGAAGAACAGCCGATAAAGATTCTCGATCGTAGTGAAAAAGTCCTACAGAACAAGACCACTCGCTTGGTGAAAGTTTTATGGAGGAACCACCAATAAGAAGAAGTACATGGGTTCTTGAGTATATGATGAGGGAGATGTATCTTTATCTGTTTGTTACAAGTGATGAATTTCGAGGGCAAAATTCATTTTAAGGGGGGTAGAATGTAACACCCGAGACTTTTATAAGAAATATTTTGTTTTTTATTTTATATAAATCATCAAAGGAATCTTTCACTACACACAACACTAGCTTGTCTTGATTTACACGCAATCACGACCTTCCTTGATAGCTTGCGTCGTACGTAATACCAAGTTTCACTAAACAACGATGTGCTATTAAAATATTATTAAAACTAGCTGTTATGAATAGTAATAACCAATTTTTCAAATTTTTTAAATTTTATTTTTCAAAATGGACTTCATTTTTGGATTCAGAATATCGAAATTAGCCTAGGGTGAAATTTTGGTATTTTTCTGGAAACTTTTAATTTTTGATGAATAGTGAAAACACTTGGTTACTATTTAAAACCGACCTTTTATTTAAATAATTATTAATTTTAATTAAATTTATTTTAGGTAAAAATTGATACAAAATACCTATATAAGTTCAATGTAATTCATTGGAGTAATTTTATAATAATTTTAGATATATAAAAAAAATTTGAACTTTTCACCGTCTTTTACCCACCTCCTAGGAGAATTTGCAAATTTACATAAAAATCAATTTTACCGCTTCTGTGAGTGGAATTTCAAAAATCCGAGAGACACGGTTGATGTCAGTAAGCAAAATTTGGTTCAATGAGATGAAAATAATTTTTGGTGAATAGTATCTTTTTACTTTTATTTACCACGGTTAAAAGTAAATAGGGTAATTAAGGGTAAAAAATGATATTATTATTACCCTAACACATGTACTAATTCTATTTTATAAGTGTAATTCAACCAAAAACAACCTTAGGAATAAATTATGTCCATTTAGGCCCACTTGTATTAGATTAGGAAATTTATTATTAATTTATTTAAAGAATGGTTAAAATAGTTAAAATCAAAGTTTAATAAGTAAATAATTTTTCATATAGGGTTACACATAAGATAAATTCCACTATATTTATTCATTAGAAACCTAAAGAGATTTCCTACATAATGGTATTTTATTTGTAATTTTTAGAGATTATATAATTTAATTTATTTATGACACAATGATGATGCAGTAATTATCTTATTAATGAAATATTGACATAATTGATGTAATAAATACCAAAATAAATGTAATTTGAGACTTTTTATGAATTCCAATAATTTTAGAGGTTACTATGACATGTTATTATTGATTTAACTAACTTTTTTAGAACTAATAATTATTTTATGAGTTTCACAAAAACCAATTACTAAATAGTGTCAAAATTGACATAAAATAGTTTTTAAAAAAAATATTATATTATTAATTGTTATTTTATTCATAAAAATCTATGGTTCGAAAAAATGAATTATATAAGGTTATATATATTAATAATAAACAACTTGGGATTAGTTTGTCTTGTTATAGTAAGTTTATTAACCTTATAGTGTAAGAACACAAAAAGACATAGTAAAAGAAAAATTATCTAACTTAAAGTTAAATCTAAATGATAAGGTTAAAATAGTAAACTAAACTTATCCAAATTCTATTGGATGAAATTATTTTGACCCATACCCACCTTAGATTCAAAATTAAACAATTTGAAGCTATTTAAAACCGAATATGGCTTTATAATAAAATAATATTTTTAGTTTTTCGAAAGGTGCCCCTCTCCTCCCTTATAAAAGGGCACCTCCTCCCCCTCTTCCTCACACCACTTTGAGCATTCATGATCAGCCAAACCCTACCAATTTCTCCTATCCACTTCCCTAGAAACATCATATAGGTCCTGGTATTCTTCAAATACCAATTTTGGTGCCCAAAAAGGAGGTCTCAAAGAAACATCTCAAAGAAGAGGTAATGTCCCTTACCGATTCATTCAACTTTATTTCTTTTTCCACTTCTTCTTCTTTAGTTGTTTCATTATGAATTAATAACATCAGTATCACTCATATAATGATAAGTTATTATAGCTATGAAACAACCCTATTTCACCATCTATCCATCCTACATAAAATGAAATCACCGCGCGTGCGTACGTACGGAATACCGTCTCCACGCCGTGGTGTAATCTATTTTCCACCACCACCTTACTTGGATGGGTATAATGGTGTAAAGAATGAATATATATTATTATTTTAAAGTGACATTGATTATGAAATAGTATAAATACACTCCAATTCAATTACACGATCATAGGAACGATATCATCGCTCGTGCGTACGTACAGAATACCGTCTCCATGATGTGATGCGACTCGTTCTACATGATTTTCATTGAATAATGATTAAAAAAATGAATTGAGTGAATAAATATGATATATATTACACTAATACCATTCTGGAAAAGATGTATATATAACCTAAAAATAAGAATAAGAATTTATTCGACAAAACACGCATAAGAACAAAAAGTAATAAACACCCGAATAACAAGTAGCAAGGAAATATTAATAATAATAAGCTCAGAATATGACCATATATGATATCATAACAATGAGTATGATTCTGGAATAAGTCAATGACATTATTTAAATCATTATACAGGAGTTTCGGACACTTACGAAGCAAATTGGACCTAAGGTAAGGGAAATATCACAATCTCATTTATTTCCGAGATTGTTTATACTTTGGAATTTACTGGGGTGTATTTTATCATCCACATCCATGTTTCCTCAATATGTAATATTATTTCCATCCACCTAAAATTGTTTAAATCCAATTTTACCCTTCGGTGAGTTTTTAGTTAAATATATGAAAGGAATCTTTTGTCATTTTTCGTACGGGGTACCTTTTGACTTTCCCAACAAAAGTACGAGAAGAATGTTTTTTTAACTTATACGGCATGAATGGATTTTTAAAACATTATTTACAAGAATCTTCCTTTACAAGTTTTCAATTTTATTTTTAATCAACTTCCTTTAGTTTAGAATTGTATGACTTGTTAAGAAATGAAAAGTGTTTTTGAAGTATAAAGGATATTTTCCTCAAGAATGGAGTTCAACTGTTTTATCAAAATTATTTTCCATCTAAGATAATAAAGGGTTATGTTTATATCCCTATTATTACATTAGATTGATTATGTTGTGATGGAATTATTTTTCTGAATTCCATTATCTTATATGAATTGTTTTATTATGTCACGATGTTTAAGAATCCCATTTTTATTACATGGGTTATGCTATGATATATGGTTTATGATTTTGTGACACACATAATAATGGTATCATTATGAAATGGGTGGGACCTATATCTCCCTCCAATGCATTGGGTAACGATTTTATATCTCATGAGATATACAAGGCTGGAACGGCAGGTTAAACCGGTTCAATGAAACAGGACTGAAACGAGGAATGAACGCAGTTCAGAGATGGACTTTGTCCACTAAGATAGTATTGGTAATGAGTCTTGACTAATAAGAAATGATTCTTTATGATTATGTCTGTATGCCAAAAAGCTTCATGTTTTAAGTTATGATTGTTGTGATTACATTTCACTACCATTATTTATCCCCTGTTACGAAATTATGATCTTTTTTGCAGGGTAAGATTTCCAAAATGTTATGTTCTTATGAATATGATGTGATTGATATTTCTTTTGTTTACCCTTACTGACCATTTGAGCTCACCCTTTTGTATGTTTTCTTTCCCCAGGTCAGGAAGAAGGTTATTAAGTAAGATATACCAAAAGGGACTATAGATATGATGAAATAAATGGGAGACAATGTAGAGGCTTTATGAACCAATTGTTTATGTTTCCCAATTTCTAAAGACACTATACCTATACGGTCCTTTGGTGGTTTTGTTATATGTTTTAATAAATGTACTTCGATTTTGAAGTACTAACATTGTATGTAAAGTATGGGTCGTTATAGTGAAAACCACCCTTAAGGTTCATTTTTTTATTACCCCCACCCCAACCCCTGGGTTGCCGTGTCACCCCCACCCCACTATAAATCCCCCTCTTCACATCTAACCCAGCGTCCATGCCCGGACCCAGAACCCACCTCTCGTACCAAGTACCATGCTCCCCCTCCCATTCCTAGTACCCCACAACACCATCCCAGTGCTCCCCTCACACTGGTTCAATGTACCTCGATGCCCACGACCCCATCCCTACACTCCCCTCCCATTCCAGCCCACCAATCCCTCCCTCCAGTTCCCATTACACCGCCCAAGAGCCCACCTAACTGCTCCCTCCTATGCCCATGACTAGCCCAGTTCTCACCTCCCGGTTCCGGTCCCATTGTCCTATGATTTTTAGAAAACTTTGAAGCCCTGAGGAATTGAACCAACGTATCATCGACCAAAAAACATTCGGATCCCAAACCAGAAACTACTATGACAAATCAACTTTTTTTTATTTGTTACACATGATTTTATTTATATATATATCTGACTATTTATTCTAATAAATATTATTAGCATAATATATATAAATAGATTTAAATAGTAATATACATATTATTTAATATATTTACATGCATAAGCAATTATATATATTCTATATTATATATTCACATATCACCAAAATATATTACACAAGTATACTTTTATATATTGTACTTATATATATATATATGTCTGCTTGATAATGATAATAATAATAATAATTGTTATTAATCTTATTAAATCAATTTTTTAATCTATAAAAATTATATTTTGGCTAAATATTATACATTTATTTTATTATTTATATCAAAAATATATTTTTTTTAAATACATTTGTATTGTATATTTATATACCTCAATACAAATTTATATTATATATATATATATATATATATTTAAAGAATATATATATATATAATTATTTACTTAATATATTCATATAATATCTTTAAAAATATATTTATGTAATGTATTTTAATACATATATTTAATATTATTTATATTAATATATTTATTTATTTTTATAAACTACCAAATATTATATAAATTTATTAAACTATTATTATTATATGAAATACAAATTTAAAAAATATTAACATTATCTATAATTAATATTGTATTATATATAATTAATATGTATATTATATATAATTAATATGTATATTATATATAATCAATATTATAAGAAATACAATTTTTACGAAAATATACTTAACATTATATGAAATAAAATTTTATATTATATAAAATTAATATTATATGAAATACAATTTATAAATAAATATATATATATATATATATATATTGTATATCAATAAATATAATTCTATAATATTTTGTACATTAATATAAATTTATTTGTATAAATTCTATTTCAAATTATATTAATTATATACCATATAAACGCATAAACCTATTATATACAAATATTTTTATTTTTATTTTTATATAATTTATAAAAACTACATTCTTGGGTTTTTATATGACATAAATTTTAAAATAAAATATATTTATTTATATATTTATATAACAAGTTTATTCTTTTATATTGTAAATAATTAATATTTTAGGAAATACAATTTTTAAAAATAAATACATATTAATTAACTTAATATTACACAATTATATTTATGTATACATATAAATACAATTAAATACAATCATATAAATATGTTTTATAAGATGTTCATATAATGTATTTAAATACATTTATATATTGTGTTTTAATTATGTATATATATATATATATTATGGAAGTTTCTTTTTTTTAACAGTGGGAGTTCCCAACCCCCTTTCATCTTTTAAATTAGAGAGGTTTTTGAACCCCCTTTAATTTAAATACATTAGAGGGGATATTGGACCACCACTAATTTAAGAAAGTATATGGGGGGGTTAAACCCCCTCTATTTTAAGATATTATAAGGAGGGTTTGAACCCCCTCTAATTTAAAGACCATAGAGCGGGTTTTGGACTCCCTCTAATTTAAGAATGTAGTGAGTGGTTTTGAACCCTCTCTATTTTAACACATTAGAGGGGGTTTTCCATCTACTATAATTTAAAACATTATAGGGGTATTTGAACCCCATCAAAAATCCTACTAGATATTTAAAAATAATGTTAATTTTTTTAGGGGTTCAAAACCCCCTCTAATTTATGAACTTATAGGGGGTCTATAACCCCCTCTAAATTCGATGATTAGTGAGGGTTGCAGAAAAATCGTTCAAATTTTTATATAAAATGAATTTAGATGGGGTTCATAACCCCCTCTAAAGTTGATGATTAGAGGGGGTTGTGCAGAACCCCCTCTAAATTTATATAAAATGAATTTAGAGAGGGTTGTGCATTACCCCCTCTAAATAACCCCCACTAATGTACGGTTTTTTTGAAGTGAGTGGTTTTCACTGGAAGGAGTCTAAATAACCATCTTTACAGTGATTTGTTAGGATCTACTCATTTACATGACCAAAGTGGTGGTGCCCCAACTGGGTGTTGTACGAGTCATGTGAACTTGGTTTGTTTTCAATTTCTAATTCTTAGTTCTGATAATTTAATACAAATAGACCATTATTTAAATGTTTCATACCATAATATATGTTGTCCTTATAAATTTAACAACATTTATTTTTGAAACATGAAAATAAATCCATTTGTATCTAAACTTGAAACAAAAATTATGTTTTTGGGTTACACTAGGTACATAATAAAATCCATTTAAAACCAAAATCATTCCCATTAGCAATGTGAGGTGGTAGTCACCAATGGAAAGAGCAGCCAACCTCGAACCATTAACAGCTTGCATAGCCACCTCTTCTTTGGCTATTTTGCAAAATCTACTTGGTTTATACATTGAAATTTAGATGTGAGAACGACAAGAAGTATCTAATAAGCAATGTGTAGAAATGGAAATATTTCACTTGATAATGAACACACATTTGTATTCCCCTTGCCTATGGGTGTAGTTATTCTTAGAAGGGCCAGGCATGCCACATGAAAAGCATACAACCTCCTTTTTGTTGCCCTGCCTTTGGATCTTCTTTTCTTGGTTATATGGTGATTGAGATCTTTAGAATGAATATAATATTTTGGCCTCTTTTACTTATCCTTCCTCTTCCAATTCACCTTATGGACTATGGGTTTGCCGTGCCTGATTTCCTTATCATCTTGGAGAAACAAGGGTAGAAGCTACAATAGCCTCTTCTCTTTATTTCTGATATTATAATTCACAATAAGACTATAGAAGGTCTTAAGAAGTGATGATAATATGTGATCTATAGAAAACTCATCTAAGGAATTAATCCCTAAGATGTCCATATGCTCAATGTATCCAATAATCTTGACTACATGTGGTCCAGTTGGAATAGAATCAACATGCTTAGTGGTGAACAAAGCATTGGATATCTCATACCTCTCCTGTATCACCTTCTCTTGATAGATATACCAAAGGTGAGACATAATACTATAAGGATCAATTTCAACATATTTCTTCATGATCTCATTGTTCATGGATGATAACATGAGGCACTGATCAACCATAGCATCATTTAGATGTTTCTCATACACAAAGAGTTCATTATCACTCGCCTCATTTCTAGACGAAACTATTAAAGGCTCTTCCAGTATAGAACGTTTCCTCTCATAGGGAAGGATAACCTTAGGGCTCCTTCTACACTCTTGGAAATTAGTTCTAGTGGGACGTTTTTCCTTCTCGAGTATGGATCACAATGACATGTTTGATTTAATTTTTAATGTTGTTTCTACAAATAAAATGAACAGATTTTTAGTACTTTTTCTTGGTAAATATGGACAAATAAATAAATTAATATCTATTAGTATCACACTATTTTTTCAAAACCCAATAACACTCACAATTGGAATTAGAATATCCTATTTATTAAACATTATAGTGTCAAGGATCCATATTTACCTTCGCATTACCCCAACAAGGGTTGGTAAATAAACTTCAAAGGTTTTAGTAGGAATTCCAAATGACAGCTGCTTTAACTCACAACTCCTTGATTTGTTGAGTGGACTCTGCAATCCTGAAATCCTTAATTTATGATTTCTTCAACCCTTGACTCTCAGTTACACCATGTTATTCTAGGGTATTCAACCCTTTATGTAATCTAAGTTATGTCCTCCTAGAACTTAAAATTAGAATTCCACTATAATTGAAAGCACCCCAACTTGGGCTGGTCAAGCACTTTGAACTATGGTTCGATTTTAATTGAAGTAATGGAAGGCTATACCAACTTAATATTTAATAGAGATATTATATCTTTTATGCATAAATTTCCACTTATTCTCTTCTCGCATGATTGTTAATATTAAGTGGTATATACTTAAGTGATTAACCATGTATAGAAAATATTTACGGATAAACCTTTTTATTTTAGTTTAATCTTGTATGTGTGTTATTTCCTTAATTATGTGATCAAGTCAAACATCCATAACGAATAACCATTAAACATGCCGAAATAAATAAAGGATATGATAATGAGACTTAATATTGGTTAGTTCATCTAGCAGTTGATAAACTAACCCTGACCTAGGCTAGAAACACCTTGAACTGTTTACGGTTCGTGTTTACAACTTTCCACCTATCCACGTTTTTATCTCCTAGGATTGGTTTTTCCTAGGCTCTTAACTTGAATCGTATCCACTAGCTTGGGAGCTCCATCCCTTACATATTCTTTTAATTCACATGTTGGTGGTGGGTAAAATGGGTTTTACATAAAAGAAATCATGGGTTTTCATTCCCTACATATTGATGAGGAGAATACATACAGGCAAAAACAATTAATTTAATAAATAAATTAAAAGGGAACCAATCACATAAAAAGGTTTGGTCCAACTCATGATCATCCACATACAGTAAACAAATTACACATTTAATAAAACTATCATTAAATTCTGTAATCATTATTATTAAGGTAAATTAAGCTCAAATCGATTAATCTTTATTTTTAATTAATCAATCCTTTATATCTTAACCCTTTTCAGAATTTACTTGAGATTCTCATCCATAGCCTTATACATAATGTTTATCTTGGAGGAAATAGTGTGAATACCCATCCAAAACTACCAACCATGTATTATACTTGTATAAAGTTTTTTCATTTTGAAATGTAGCATGAAAATAGAATTATAATTGTAATACAACTCATACATGATATGAAAATATTTGAACATTACGTATATGTCAATTAAACACACACACACACACAGATATATATATATATATATATATATACTAAACACCTATCACATGTTGTGTCCCATATTTATGATGAAATGAAGGTAAATGTATCAAGGGTTACATAATATAAAAATAAATTTTAAAATTTGCATAATCTGGAAAAAGTAAAAAGTGTGCATATCTGACAACATAGTGTGTACCCTCCTCACTCTCCGTCTGAACTACACACCTGGGGAAACAGTTTGTGAAGTGTACTTCGGGAATCTTCGGAGTGCACAGCATGTCCAATGGGTCACATGTCGTGTTGACTTCGTGTTACACAGACACCAACCAGGAAAGTCGTGTATGGGATATATGACTTGATCCTAACCAGAAGGGACTACACATCATGTCCAGTAGGCCAAACCATATGTAGTCCATCCGACCATGTGTTGGTCTATCCAAGTCAACACGTGGTGTAAGAATTAACTACACCACGTGTCATTAATGCATAGATCTTGAATAATTCCCAAATTACTCCTGACACGCTGAAGAAAACTACATGGTGTGTTATCCGGATTTTAGAGCACGTGTAGAACTTGGCGTGTAATTCCGAATACACGGCATGTACTTTCGTGTTACATGGATTGAATTGTTGTCACCTTATGATGAGATCCTAAATTTAATTTTAATCATAAAATTGTTCATTTCTGTTAAATATGCATGAAATGATAAGGTAGTAATATATATCATAATTCAGATTAAAATAACGATTAAACATGAATTGAAAAACAAAATTATTAAAGAGTAAGTAATCAATGAATTATTTGAATAATTATAAACAAAAATATGACTAATCTGATACCGCTTGTAGGTTCCAGGCACATCAGAAGCGCAGAATGGGCATGTACCAAATTTTGATAATTTCCATGATTGATGATTATTTCAAGATCAATAAGATGATAAACTCCAGTATCCATGGAATTGAATCAAAGAAAAAATTCAAATAAGAGAACCAAAAACCAACAAGAGAGGATCAACATATTTTGTTTATAATTAATTTAATTAAATTAATGTATTACCTTCAAGGTGATTCATTCTTTGTTATTGTGTTCGACCACTGGTCCAAGGTGAGGCTTCATTGCAATGTAGAATACAAGGATTATAATCCTCTAGCAGTGATCCAAATGTGCTCCACATTTCTATAGACATCGAAGAAGGAGCCTCTGAGTGCTAGTAGGGAAGATCCTTATGCTTGTGATGTTCGCCTATGATTGCCTTGAGAATTGATTCAAAAGCATTCTCTTAGATCCGGTGGAGGGGTATCTCTCTCATTACTGAGAGTGTTCTTTGGAGAGGGAAGATTTCTCTAGTCTCGAGAGATTTTCTCTAAGGATGTTGTGCACACAACGATTGGTTATCAGGTCAAATGAACCCATGTCTAATTATAGAATAAATACATAATGTCGAATTTGATTCCCTAGGTAATAATAAATAAATAGAATAAGTTCCATTACTTATTTCATTATTCCATATGAATGCACGTGTCAAATAATAATAGTAGTTCTATTATTTCTATAACATGTGATTAACTTGCATGTTATATTTAAATTTTATTTAACCAAATAATATAAAATATCATTCCTCACTATACCCATAACTTGGTCTTCCAATCGTCCTCAATATTTATCGGTCCATGAACAAGGACTATTTATTTATTAAATTAATATAAATGCATTATTCTCTTATAAGTAAATATTTTGTTCGAAATATATTCTCTCAAATAACTAGAAATTAAATAAATCCTATCAGACATACTTGAATAAATATTAAACCATACCAGAGAATAATATTTATTCAACCTTTTAAATAATATATTATTTAACTGAGATACTGGATAAAATTAGTGTGTGACCCTCTAGGCCTCATTCTCATTGGAATTAGGCAGTATTTCTTAAAGTCAAAGATTACTGTCTAGCAACGGGTCAAGTCACCCAAGAGAAAGAAGTTGATGTCGCAATGACATTTCACCTCATAATAAATCTTACTATGTAATATAATCGCTTTTCACTAATATCACTAATCAAGGAGGTTGCATACAAGTTCCATCAACCCATGTTCTTGATTTCTCAATATTTTACTTCCTGGAATTGACCTTTCATAGAGAACACCATAGACATGGATTTGGTTAGACTATATCATTTCCATCAAAGGGCCTAAGATATCTACTTTTGTACAAGTGAAAATCCTTTTCTCACATTATTAATTAATTAAGTATTAATCAAGACTCACTAAACATATCCTACTTCTCCACAACATATATCATCATTGTTTTCATCAATACATCTTAGTGTGTGAGTCATAATACCCATTAATAAAAATCTTAATGTCTAAGTACCAGTACACACATCCTTAGATTGGAACATCCAATGACACTTATGAATGTATATTTCCTACCAAATGGTCTTGTTCTCATAATATCTTTCTAGATATTACCAAGTCCGCACACCATGAAAAGGATACTCAATGTTTCATGAGTCCCAACCCATGATAGCCTATATCATTTGTGTCCCTTCAAATGATATCATCTGGCCATAGAACATATATTCAATAATAGTGTCATGGAACTTCCAGGCTCTCATAATATCAGTGATCTTCTATGACATTTTATTTTGAAAAATATTCTTAGAAAATTATCACATGATATTTCATACAGAAGAACAATCATGTTGTGATAAGGAGGTTTGTGATATTCATCCAATAAATACATGTTTATCATAAAGTAGAAAGAAGTTGGTTTCCAGGGCACCAACTACAGCAATATCAAACTTCACAAACTCCATCACATTCATTAAAAAGTCATATAGTTGTATTTTAATATAAATTCACTTTTCTATGGAAGTAAAACTCTACAGATAACCTTTTTCCTTGAATAAATTCATAGGAAAACCATTCCAAGAACATCGATGTAATTTTATCAAAAAAATAATCCAATATATTTTATAATCGGGAAAAAAATTCTTGGATTCTCTTTATCTTAAACATACTTATTATTCACATCATATACACATATTTTGATGACCCTTCCTTGAAAAAATAAAAAACATAAAATTATGTTGAAAATGATAAATAATGATAATAGGGGAATTTAAAATGCTTAAAACAATTTCCTATACCAATGAGAGAAATAATACTCTATAATTTTCCATTATTAATTGAAATTACAAAGGAATTATATATAGATTAATAAGTATATATAATCTCATTAATATATGAATCATTTTATTCCCTCATCTTAATAGAGGTGGTTCTATAGAACCATATACTATAAATTTTAGATTACCAAAATATTTATAGCATATAATATTATTAAATATCATATCACTTGATGGTATTTCTTTTTCAGGACATCCGTGAGATACTATATTAAGAATACCTATTTCACTAAAAGTTCATAACAATTCTTCACTATGTTCAAAACTAGGAAATACTATGATAGTATTCTCAAATATATGTTTTATATATTGACAATATCATTTGATGAGATGAAAATGATATAGGATATCAGTGACATAGACTCATATGAATTTGAGACACTTTATCAAGGAGTAAACCCTTAGAAAATTTTAGAGAAAAAAATTACTAGAACATGACCAACCATTAAATAATTCCCAATTTTTTTTATAATTTCTTATATGTAAATATTTTAATGATCCTTATACATTAAAATTATTATTAATGCATGTCATAATTCATGTATGTTGTTGAATTAATGAAAATTACAATGACATATGCTCCCGAATAGGTATGATATTTGGGTGCATCACCAGTGATCTTGAATTAATTTATAATATAGAAAAAGATTTTACTTTCTATTATTTAACAAAATTATATATCTTAGGCCCTTTTATGGGAATGTGGCTTCTTGATTATTTCCATGGCCACAAATTTTCTATTAATAAGTTAATTTCCAGTACGTCATAGAATGTTACATCGAGTACATAAGTTAATGACACCAGCATTAAAGTCACTTGATTTGACATATCAATACAAATGGATAAAATTACATTTTATAAATCCATATGTGGTAATTTTCATTATGATATTTAATTTATTTCTCTATAGGTTCTTTGGTGTGTTTCCAATTGCTAAACTTCATCTTTACATGTAACAATATAATTCCATTGATAATGGGGCCTAGACTATCATATAAAATGTGTATTTCAAATCTTAGTAAAATTTAATATGAATTTTACATGTAGAATAAATATTATTAACATACAATGTTTAATAGATATTTATGCATGTTTGATCTCAAATATTAAGTCACCATTTATTTTAGAGATTATATGTTAGTTAAATAATTAATAAATAGTTATTCATTATTTTATTACATATAATATTAATTTATTTATTGGTGAATACTATATTGATATTAATTTTACTAAATAGTAGTTATTATTTAAGGCCTGATAAATATTTATTATGATTGAAGGGCCATTTTTAATGGTTTGGTGAGAAATAATACATTAAATATTTCTTTGAATAAATATTATAACATTTTAAAAAAAATTATATTTATTTTTCCCTGAGTCTAGCATAAGTCGTGTATATAATAATAATAATAATATTAATTATAAATGGGTATCAATATGGATTAAATAAATAATAAGGGACCATGACCCATTACAATTTTTTAATTAAAACTCAATTTATACAAGATTATAACATTCATATCCTATCATGGTTATGCAAAAAGATAGTCCATAGAGAATTATCTCAATCCTAACATTCTACTATCCTAGTATGATATCATGAATACAGATAGATACTTCTCCATAACCCTCTTGAATGTTCAGAAAAATTGATAATCCTTCTTTCATGAAGCAATTCTTACTGTGATCAATAATTAATGATGCAAGCATTAAAATAATTTTCTATGGTACCAAAGGATTTCTATGGTAGTCTTTGAAGTTTTGTAATGAACATGTGGATCACTACTAATGTGATTCTAAACTTTCTTCCTCTTACCATAGTGATATAATGATAAGAAGTGGTCCATTAATTTGTCAAAGTAGAATGAAATCCAATGAAAGGTGTTAATTTATCCAAATAAAATAATTATAAATTATATATGATGATCCTAATTTCTTGGTTATGACATAATATTAAATTAGGAGTTGATTTAATTCCACTATCCAGGATTTTATTCATCATGTACATCACAAATTAATTGTTGATTATGGCTAAATGTCAAATTTCCCATTGCCAAATAGGTTCTTCCACTCAGCCCACAATATCTGCATCCCACTGAGGTTATAATTGTTTATATAATAAGAATTATACGATAAAATTAGTAATACTCACTCTCTTAAAATATTATATCTTAATGAATTATCACTCAAGAAGATATAACAAACAAATGACCCCCACCCCCTGTAAAAATATCATATTTTCTCTTACATCTAGTGAACTGGTCACTGAACTTATGTTCAACCAAAAAACGCTAGAAAGGTGTAACATAAATGAGATATTTTAAAGGTATTTTACATTTAATTTACATCCTTTCTTTGTTTTGGGGGTTTCCCTAGGTTTTATGGAGGAATATATGAGTTTTCATGAATTGGGCCAAACTGTCATCCCAATTCCAGATTGAAAAATAAATATTGTTTCTTTTATAAATTTTTAATTTGTCAACAGTTTTCATCCATTAAGATTTCTACTTGGCCTCCCCTGACCTATTAACACCACCAAGTCAATTTGGAGCCTTTAGAAATCCATAACCAAGGTGTATTTTGGGTTTCTATCTAAGGGGTTGGGCCTGCCCGAAAGCCCAATTCCTGTTTTAAAAATGAATTTTGTTTATGTTATAACTTATTCAATTTTTGGGCTTTGTTGGTGATTCCAAATCTCACCCAAGACCATTGAATCCAGCCGCAGGTATGAACTCTCTACCCCCTCTTTGGAGCTCTAGTTAATCACGATTTGGTGCCGAACTTCATAGACTTCCTCAAATTGTCCAGATTTGAAGAGGTAACGTCTTTCTTTCATAACTCTCTCAATTCTCAATATGTTTCCCCCATTCCAGTTCATAAATGACCTAATAAATCTTTCTCAAACTAACCCTCAATTATGGCTATTTTAAATTTCAGATACTGGTGTTTTGGAGTGATTACTTCAAGATACTTCAAGTAAATGAGTCCTTTTATTTCCTCTTTCAAATTACTTAGGGTTTCATTCATTGTTCTTAGGGTTTATTCACTTATCATTGAGTTTAATAGTGTCCAGAAACTAGGTTTTCTAACCTAGGGTTTAACTTTTGGATTTCTTGGCCAATTCTTGTGGTTTTAGGTTTGATCTAGGTCTCTCTTGGTGCAACGGGGGTGTGATTTGATTTTCAGACGGAGGTTAAGGGGTTTTTGTTACTTTGATAGGTTATTCCATTGTGCATGAAATTTTTGTGAATTATCTTGCGGTTTTCATGGTATTTTAATATTTATTTCATTTGAATGTTTCTATAAAAATTGGTTTTAGTTGCATTTATTATGCAAATGAATTTTAAGTTTCAATTTTTGGTGAAGTTGGGGGTTTTTCATACAAATATTTTATTGGTTCATTTTGGGCTGACCTATAAATACTTAGTTGATTTTATTAAACTCTATTAGGACTTAAAATCATGTTTTGAATGTTTATTCTTTTTATTTGTTGCTGTTAAAGTTTTTTTAAATGGTGTTTGGGATGCAAATGGGCTTTAAGTGCCATGTTGGTGTGAAAATGGTGGTTTTTAAAAGATATAACTTCTGGGTCCACATTGAGTGGCCCCATAACTAATTTTTTTTAATTAAAGGTTATTAAACTGAATTTTTGTTTTGATGGCTTAGAAGTGTTCACATAGTGTGCAAAGTGGATATTTTAAAGAGATTTGGGTGCAAACAAATGTGATACTTTGAGAGGTTGTTTTTATTGAAAGTCTAAATATTTTATTGTGTGTTTTAAACGGTATAAAATGTGTGTAGCTACTATACTATTTGTTTGTGACCTTTAGTGATATTTTATATTCAAAAGTATGTGTGTTGTTTTCTGAAATTGTTTGAGCACAAAAGGGGAATCTCAGGTACTTAGGTGGGGCGGATTTGTACTAGTACGGCTAGGGGACCAGATGGGTTTTGTCCCTATTTCACTTAGCATATGGATAAAAAAAACTATAACAAAACAATGTGGATGATGTTTGGGGACCACTAGGTTATGGTTATGTTCCCTAATAGTATCTCCTGCATGATAACAGATTTTTCTATGGTTACTTTGCACCGAGGTACGAGGTACATAGGGCACGAGACAACCTAGTGCCTAGGGGTGTTCCCAATTTTGTGGCTCATTAGATTTGTGGTATTTACCCATATACTAGGGCGTGTTTGGAAGTACATTATAGTAGATAACATTTTTATTTTAATGTGTTAACATTCTGAAATTCTCGGATTGAAAACTGTTTTCATTTGAAAGTTGCATTTCTTGGAATTTTAACATTATTTCACCTTGTGTATAAAAATTGCTTGTTTTGTTCACATTGTATTGAATTATCTTTGGAATCATCTAGTGGTTTCATATTTTTCATTTTCTCACATCCTACTAACACCCATCGGGTGTAAGTAGACCTTCTTATGCTTGACTCAGGTAAAGAGAAGGCTAAGGGTGATGGCGGTTCAGGGTTTTAGTCCCCATCACTGGGGCGGAGTTGTGGAGAAGGCTTGCGGGTGATGACCCCCTTGTCATGTGGAGTCCATGGGGATGTCTTACTATTGTCATTATTTTTATTTGGACCAATTTTTGTGTCTTTAAACAAATTCATTCAGATATGGTTTTGTTAAGAATTGTTTAGCATGAAAATTTCAGATTCTAATCATTAACTGTTTTTTTATGTTTTATGCTTTCATACTCGGGTAAATCGTTCCCAAACCAGATTTGTTTTATACCCGGGCACTTGTGCCAGCCCGTGGGGATAGGGAACACCCTTCATGCCTTGCCACAGGCCGGGTTTGGTGCTGTTAATGGTGGCGACCAGATTTGGTTCGTGACAAAATGGTATCAGAAGAGGTTAAAGTTTTTTGGTTATAATTCTATTTTGGGATGAGTCGGGATAGACAATAGCTAGGACTTTTGGGGCTCGGGTTTTTGGTTGTGAGTAGGGTGCCTGTACCACACCTCTCATGGAAGACCTTGAGTCACCAGGGGATGTTGGAATTTACGGATTGACTTAACTTCCAGGTGAGACGTGTGGGCTACAGACCACATGTGGACATCTGGCAGATGTGGAGTAGTTGTTTCTTTTATTAATGGAATGTGTTTATTTTATTTATATTTGATGTTTTTAATTAAAATTTTCATAATTTTGGTATTGAATATTGTTTTGTGACTGTTGCATTTTGTAGCAACATGCCTCCCTGGAAATCTCCCACGCGCCCACAGGAGGAATATGGAGAGAGTTATCCCACACAGATTGATCAGAGGCTTGTGGAGGCTGTGGTTTGGGCTATCCAAGATTTAGGAAAGGGACCAGCTCCTACTCCTATTTCTGTTAGGGCAGAAGAGACATATCCTATAAAAGATAAAGCACATGATTTTCTAAAAAACAAGCCTCCTACCTTCTGAGGTATCTCGGAACCCCAGGAAGCAGAAGAATGGCTCGAGAAGATAGAGTGTATGTTTGAGTTCTTGGAAACACCTGAGGAGCTCAGGGTGAAGTGTGCCTCCTTTTTGTAGGAGGGTCCAAACCGTAAGTTGTGGGAGTTAGTGATTCAGGCTGGTAAGAATGAGCAGATGCACTGGGGAGATTTCAAGGCAGTCTTCAATGAACAGTACTGCCCTGAGGTGTTGGTTTATACTAGGTCTAGAGTGTTTATGGAACTTGTTCAGGGGAATCTATCTATGACGGAGTATGCCAACCGTTTCACTTAGTTGGTTCGGTATGCTCCATAAATTGTCTCTAATGAGAAGGCAAAGGCCCGGAGGTTTGAGAAAGGCTTGCGACCAGAGATATACTCCCATGTATTTTTAATTAAGATGAGGACCTATGCTGAGGTAGTTGATCGGGCGTGCATGGTGGAGGATGATAATAAAGGTATGGTTGGTTTCTATGGTTCAGTATCAATAGTGGGAAGTGGCAGCTCCTTAGAGAAAAAAAGGAATCAGATGATCTTGTGAAGAAAGGAGGTGGTAGTTTAGGCCACTCTTCCAGGCAGTTTTCTTCTTCGGCTTCTCATGCGAGATCGGTCATGTGCCACCAGTGTGGGAAGCCTGAGAACATCTGACCAACATTTCCACATCCTACGAATCCTTATTACCAGTGTGGAGGTGTGGGGCATTTGAAACATTTCTGCGGTGTGGAACGTACACTTCCGAGTGGGGCTGGGTCAGTGGCTTACAGAGGAGTGCCAACACAGTCTGAGCCAACGTGGACTGGGGGATCTCGATTTAGAAGCTATGGTGGTAGGGCTGGTTTATCTTCTGGGAAGAGCCAGTTTAGTGCACAAACACAAACTAAAGGTCGTCCTCAGGCAGATAGTGGACATATACATGCAGTGGATCAAGAACCAACAGGATCAGAGGCGAGACTGTCGACAGTTCGAGGTACCGTTCTGATCGCATCTTCTATAGTTACTGCTCTTTTTGATACCGGTGCCTCTGTTTCATTCATTTCTATCCATTTTTTGGACATTCTGAATTTTCCAACTGAGTTTATGTCGTTTGTGATAGAGTTGGTGACACCGCTGGGAAAGAAGAAGGAGCAGGGTCTCCGGTGCCCATCGTGTGCTCTTTTTGTTTCAGGGGTCAAGATGGAGTGGGTCCTCTTGGTCTTAGATATGAACCCTTATTATGTAATACTCAGGATGGATTGGCTTTTACACTTCCAGGCACACATCAATTGCTACATACAGCATGTGAGTTTCACGACACCTAATGGGAGTCATCGTGTATTTCATGAAGAATGGGATCCTTAGTCAGGTCACGCAGGGCCTCCACTCCCAGAGTTGGGAAGTGTTATCTTCCAGTTATCCTTTCTCATGCCAAAGGATGGTCTTTCCCCTGAAGGTTTGCTACCTCATGTAGTGAACGAGTTTCTGGAGGTATTCTCGGATGATTTTTTATGTTTTTCCCCGGAGCGGGATGTGGAGTTTTCGATTGATCTGGCACAGGGAACATAGACGATATCTTTCCCCTCTTATCGCATGGCCCCCACCGAGCTGAAGGAATTAAAGATACAACTGGATGACTTAGAACCCAAAGGATTCATTCGCCCGAGTGTCTCTCTTTGGGCCGCTCCTCTGTGGTTCGCGAAAAAGGCTGATGGATCCCTCCGGTTGTGCATTGACTACCGGAAGCTAAATAAGGTAATAATTAAGAATAAATACGCTTTTCCTAGAATAAATGATTTGTTCAATTAGTTGAATGGGGAAAAGTGGTTCTCAAAGATAGACCTACGTTCGGGGTATCATCAACTTCGGGTGAAAGAGTCAGATATCCCAAAGACAGCCTTTCGAAGCAGGTACGACCACTTTGAGTATTTGGTCATGCCCTTTGGATTTACCAATACTCCGGCGGTCTTTATGGCACTCATGAACATAGTGTTCCATCAGTATCTCGATTCCTTTGTTGTGGTGTTCGTGGATGACATTCTGGTATACTCTAACTCTGAGGAGGAACATGAACATCACTTGAGGATCTTTTTGGGTGCATTACGAGATCACCACCTCAATGAAAAGTTGTCAAAGTGAACTTTTTTGGATCAGGGAATTAAGATTTCGGGGGCATGTGATCTCTGAGCAGGGAGTTTCAGTGGACCCCGAGAAGATTAGTGCGGTTATGTCATGGGGGTAGCCAAAGAATGTGTTCGAGATCCGGATTTTCCTTGGCCTGGCTGGTTATTATAGGCGATTCATTCAGGATTTATCTCGGCTTGATTCACCGATGAATGCCCTCACCCGGAAAGGAGTAAAGTTTTTATAGGTTCCAGAATGCCAGGTGTTGTTAGAGGAGCTGAAGAGGCAGTTGACTACTTCCCCCATGATGAATTTACTAGAGGCAAGAAAGGGATATGTGGTCTATTGTGGTGCTTTAGGTATGGGTCTCGGGTGCGTAATTATACAGGATGATCATGTGGTCTTGTATGGCTCTCGCCAACTTCGACAACAAGAAAAGAACTACCCGAACCATGACATGGATTTGGAAGCGGTGATGCATTCTTTGAAGACATGGCGTCACTACCTCTTTGGGGAGAAGTTTGTGGTATACTCTCATCACAAAATCTTGGCTTATATCTTCTTGAAAAAGGACCTCGACTTGAGGCAGCATCACTAGATCGAGTACTTGCAGGGGTTTGACTTTGACATTGTCTATACCCCAGGAAAGGGTAATGTAGTGGACGACCCCTTGAACAGAAGGGTTCTAATGCAGTCTTTGAGGAAGTCCAGTGATGAGTGGGAATTGATGGGGTTCTTTTCTCAAATGAATGTGGAGACCAAGGAACACAGTGGAGGGGCATTCATGGCAAGCGTCCAGTTGAATCCTTCTCTATTGGAGTTTATTCTGTAGGAACAACCCAGTTATGAGCTTTGTCAGCGGTCGAAGCGGTTTCTTCATGGTGGGGAGACATCCTCTGATTGGTCGTCGTCTTCCGAGGGCATCTTGTGCTTCAAGGTCCGTTCAGTAGTGTCATTATCTCTACAGAAGGTGGTGGTGCAGGATAGCCACCAGTCTCAATGGGTTGTCCATCTGGGTGCCACTAAAATGTATTATGATGTCTTTTTGCAGTTTTCGTGGCCTGGTATGAGACGAGACATAGAGGAATTTGTTTCAAGATGCTACACATGCTAGCAGGTGAAACCAGAGCACCAAAGGCCTTTGGGTTTGCTCCAACCACTACCCATTCATACCTGGAAGTGGGTCGAGGTCGCCATGGACTTCATTGTTGGCTTACTTTATACACCTCGGGGTAAGAATTCCATTTGGGTGCTGATTGACTGTCTGACCAAATCATCCCACTTCATTCTGATAAAAGGTACAACTAAAGTGAATGAGTTGGGCCATTTGTATCTTCAGGAAATGGTGAGACTCCATGGCATACCATTAGATATTGTATCAGATAGAGACCCCCTCTTCACTTCTCGATTTTGGGAAGGCCTTCATAAGGGGATTCTAAACTTTCTTCCTCTTACCATAGTGATATAATGATAAGAAGTGGTCCATTAATTTATCAAAATAGAATGAAATCCATTGAAAGGTGTTAATTTATCCAAATAAAATAATTATAAATTATATATGATGATCCTACTTTATTGGTTCTGACATAATATTAAATTAGGAGTTGATTTAGTTCCACTATCCATGATTTTATTCATCCTGTACATCACAAATTAATAGTTGATTATAACCAAATGTTGAATTTCCCATTTCCCAATAGGTTCTTCCACTGAGCCCACAATCTTTGCATCCCACTGAGGTCTTCACTGTTTATATACTAAGAATCAGCCTATCAAATTATAAATACTCACTCTCCTAAAATATTATATCTTTAATAATGATCACTCAAGAAGATATAACAAACAAGTGACCACCACCCCTCAGTAAAAATATCATATTTTCTCTTACATCTAGTGAACTGGTCACCGAACCTCTGTTCAACCAAAAAATGCTAGAAAGGCCCATCATATGATGAACTCATATCCAACTCACTAACTTTTATTGAAATAAAAATCTACACATCATACTTTCCATTGAATGATGTGAATTTATGAGTCTCTCACTTGCCACTAGAGATATTATTATCCCACTATCTATACATCAATCTCAATAAACTTCAGATGACCTAAATTTTTCATGAATATAGTTCTGAGAAATTGAAACCAAACACCACACTCCTAAAAACATGAACTACTTATATAAATATAGAAATATATTTAATCAAATAATATGTACTATATAAAAATATAGTTCATATTTGAATGTACATATTTATATTTATATTGTATAAATAATAATATATAATAATATTTATAGTAAATTAAAATTATATTATATTATATATATATATGACTTGTAGAACCCTTTGATTTTAGGTGAACAATATGTTTGATAGTGCATACAAAAGAAAACACTGAGCATAAACAAACAAAAAATATTATTATTTAATTATGACCGTTATAAACTAGTCTTTTAAATTAGAAGGTATGAATAATAATAATCATATTTTAAAAAATTTGTATAATTTTTTTATATAATTCAAATTTATTGATTAATAAATAACAAATAAGTATTCAATTTTTAGAAAATCCATTTTATGCTTCCAAAATATGTTTTATTCAAAGATTATTTTAATTGATTTTTGTGGGAAAATATTATAAATAATTTATAACACTTTAAGAAATTATATTTTGTTAATATGGATTTCATTATTTAAATCATAATATCAAAATTATCATTGTCTGATTTGTTTGGGATATTTTAGAAAATGTTGATTTTTTAGTGAATAGAGAAAAATATCTATTTCTATAAAAATGTCATTTATTTTCAATAAAAAGTATCATTATAACATGAATTTGATCTCAATTTAACGTAAATATCATTTAATTTTATATAATATACTTAATTAAATTGTAATTAGTATATACCTAATTTTGGTATATGTTCTCATTTGGTCTTAAATACACATTCTCCAAAAAATTATTTATCATTGCGTTTTACACATTCATATTGAATGAAATTTACGTCATTTTAGGAATTAAATTTTATGAAATGAAATATATTTCTGCATTTATAAAATTAACTATTTCCTAGGATGAATATTTTATATTTTATGATGAAGTTAATCTTTGTGTGAATAGTAAAAATAATAGTTATGGTGAAATACTATATCTTTTATGATATCATCAAGACATAAATATGATATAATTTTTTAAAAATTTTGTAAATACTATTTTATGAAAATAAAAAATAAATATTATATACAAATAATTCAAAACATATTTGGTATAATTTATTTCATGATAAATATGGAAATAAATTTCAGTTCTAATGAAGTGCTTGTACAACACTGAAAATTTGAAATTTGGATTACAAAATATAATATTTGATATGGAATAATTATTTTATCATGTTGGATAATAAATGGAAGTATTATTGATTAGTTTTATGGATATAATTTAATTTTGGTGTTATATTACAATTGAATTATCCCAATGATTATGCAATATTGTGAAAGTTTAGAAAATTTAAAATTACATATTAAGTAGTTTTTAAGGACATAGATGTTATTAAATATAAATATTGAGTGAATATAATTTTTTTTGTTGAAATTAATTAATTTTATTTTATTTTATTTTTTTAATTTTTACTCATGATATAGTTACCTAAAATTATTACACAATGTCGATATAGTTTCTATTCAAGGAGTAAAAAAATCAAGTAAATGATATGATAAACACTAAAAGTAAATCTATTTTGGTGAGTTCTTGTGTTAAAATAATTAATAGATATATTTAACATAATAGGTATATATAAAAATTTTATATTTTAATTAATGTTTTTTATTGATGACATTTAATTCAAAATAAACTTGTAAATCTAAAATGAAATTAAAGATGTTTTATAATGAAAAGTATGTTATTAAGTGATTAAAAATTAATGAAGACCCTATATTTATTCATATTAATTGTATATGGTATAAAATATTAATGATGTACTATTTAAGGGTTAATTAACATTTTATAGTAACTTTTATGACCCATCAAATTGCAATAGACTTTGATATCATCATAATCATAAAAAATGGTAATGAGGGTTAAAACAAAAAGATAAGGGTGAAAAATAATTTAAACATATTAAAAATTAATTTTATAGGATTATTTTGAATGATTATCATAAAATATTTTAAATATATCAATTTACTGTCATTTTCTGTGATAAATAATTTATATTAATTTAATACTTTATGTAATTCCAAGAGTACCCCTCTCCTCACTTTTACAAGGGAACCTCCCCTCATCTCTTCCTCACACATATTGAAAACTCATGATTGGACACTAATTTCTAAAATAACCTCCTAACATTCATACCCATTTTCTATAGGTCATATCTTTGGTATCATTCAAACATTATAGGGATTAAGGTTTAATGAGTATGAGGTTATCAGATGAAGATGTATAACATTTAACCAAATGATTTAGTTTTATTTCTTCTTCTACTTCAATCAAATATTATCAAAACATGATTAAATAATAAAATAAATATCACCCATATAATATCATGTTATTATTTTAATTACATAAGCTACGTCTATATCAAGATCCATTAAATGGGAAATGAAACCATCATTCATTTGTATAACAGACAACCGCTTTGCAAACTGATGTAATCTTTTTCCCATCACCACCTATAATAAATGATTATTATGATGTATTTAACACACACACACACACACACATATATATATATATATATTTAATTATATAATTATAATTAAAAAATCAAATATATTATTTTTTTCTTACCTTTCCATCCATTGAAAAAATGATAACGTCACTCGTTCGTATGTATGGATTATAACCTCCATAAAGCGTTGTAGTTCATTTTTCATCACCATATAAAATGGATGGTATAAATAATTTTTTTAAAGAGATAATATGATATTTAATATATAATCACTATGATATAATTTTAAAATGATACCATTATTAAAAAATTGAAATATTACTCATGCGTATGTACGACCTACTGTCTAAATGATTATAACGTAATTAATTTTTCATGGTTGGTTTGAAATATTTAATTAATGTTTAAAAATAATAAGTATTTAATTATTAATATTTTTTATATGTTGGAATACTTACCACTTTGACCACATTCATCCCTTTAAATTTTTTGGGATTATGAACTAAACATCCTCAAAACATCTGATGCAAAATTAACAGATGATGTAACAAAACAACATGGTCATAAATGATTTAAAAGTGATAATGATAATGAAATTAATGTGAAAATAGTTCCTCATAAATTTAATAATTAACAAAATTTTAATATTTAGGAACATAAATAGCATATGGAATGAGTCAGACCAGACATAAGGGACAATTTAACATTAATTATAATTTTAAATTGTTTTAAAGATTAATTTTCAAAATCATTTTCTTCCTTGTTAGTGTACTTATAATTATTTTACAGATGTATTTATATGGATATAACTTAATTATAAAGGTCATTTAATCTCACCTTTTAATTTATTATAATTGTTTTTCCAAAGTAACCTCTTTACATATTTTATACCAAATATTTTTACTTTCTTTACAAGAAGAAAAAATGAATGTTCTATTTTAACATATATGACTTAAACCTATTTTCCTACCACTATTACCATTGTTTTATATTTATCTTCATTTACAATATTCTATTTTCTCTTTAAGAAAAACCCCATTTCCCTTTGTTTAGGTTATTTTAGTTTTTAAAATGGATTTTTAAAAAGTAAAGTGTATTTTGATATCTGAAAATGTTTTGCATATGGGTTCAAAAGAGTTTTTCAAAGGATTATTTATTAAAAGGTGAAATTATGAAATTTTATATTCATGATAAATGAGAATTATATATTAGTATCTTTGATAACAATCAATCATATACGAATGTATGATCTTGATACATATTATACAAATAGATGATCCCGATAAAAATTATATGGAGGGTGAGCCTAGTATAACTCTTAAATATATAGGGTTATATTCATTTTATTAATTTCAATATAAGTGGTATTTATCTAGGGTGGATAATCCTTTTTATTTCCCTGGGATATTCTTATTTCTGATACGAGATTAACATGTTTTATGAATATACTTCATTAAGTTACCTCGAAGGGTTTTCATTTTATTTCAATGGGTTTTAATGATTTTATTTGAGAATTGATTTCCATGTGGATATGAGTTATTTTTTATTCTCAATTAATAATAAATAAAAGTAAAAAAATTTATGGTTTTCATGATTTTCCCTCGTCTAATGGACTTAATAAAATTATTTCCCTTACCTATTTCTTATTCGCATCCCATGTTTTCAAATGACTTTTCATAGGGATTAAGGGTAAATAAAATATTTAATAATGTAAAGTTCTAGATATGGATGTACCTTGTATAATGAAATCATATTTTTATAATTAACTTGTTTTTTGAAGAAGAGAATATTGTGTGGAGGTTTCCATATTGAAGTATTTTATACTAATTCTATAAAACCTAATACTAAAAAGTAATTTGTTATGTAAGTGATCCAAAATTTATTTTTGGTGTTATATGTTTTATATTACTAAAATTGGGTCATATTTATCAGTATCAAATATAGAATTGAAAAATTTTAATTTTTATAACTAGATCTTGGAGTATGGGTCTATAAAATACTCCTCAGTTGGACCTGAATCTAATATACATGAAAAGCTTAAATCTATTTCGAATGTGACTTTATCAAATTCCTTTGATATTCTTGCATCTATAATTAGATAAAAGAAAGGAAAAATTTGTAATCATTTGTTAGTTAAAGTAGAGATGATGACTACTATTGATACTTGTCTTTCTGACGATGATGGAGGTGGCCCATGGTTACAGGCCAAAATGTGGAAAAGGGTCTCCAACCTCGAGGTAGGGGTGGTAGATCCCCACACCATAGTACGAACACTGATTCTCGCTTAATTTGATTTCATTTTTGTGTTTTGATGTTCCTCCTCTGCTTTCATTATTTTTTCTTGTTTCAATAAATAGGTCAACAACCTCTTTAACTTTAGAAAAAAGAGTTATTTATACGATCATAATTATTATGTTTATGATTTATCATATGTTCAAACCCATAAGAATACATTTTCAAAGTTTAAGTGATGGTATTTTAATGTGATTAATGATATTTTGGGAGATGTTTTATTTTCTTGAGGTATATATAACCCTTAAGTTTAACATGATGTATTATTATAAAAGAAAACTATTACTTTTTTGGGATGTGAGATAAAATATATTAGATAAACTTTGAGGCAAAAAAATTATTTAATCTTAAGGTTATTTGGGATATATGGTTATTTATTTACGTAATGATCTACATTGAACGTTTGGGGTAATTATAGAATTTTAGAGATTAATGTACTATTTATTCATATAGTGTTTTAATCATTTTGTATTTATCTTTACTTGTGATAACTATTTATGTTTCAGATAATATATAAAGACTAGAGGAATATCATTATATTCTTTTAAGTATTGTGTGATCCTTTAAAAGTTTATTGTAGTGCTTTAGGTATGAAAAACTCATCTTAAATACTCATTGTTTGAAAAAAAATATGATATTGGGGTGGAAATTGACCAATGTGTGAAACTGAATTTAAGGGTTTTAAAAAAAGTGTGTATATTTCCTTATTTTATTATTATATATGGTAATGAAATTCATCAATATTAATTTTTCACATCTCATTTTAGTATGGTTTTGTGGTCATTGAATTTCTCATGATCATTCACTTTATTGTGATCAGTGTTCTCTTTCCCAATACATGAATATTTAGAAAACAAATTCATACATGAATATATTTTCAATCTATAAAAATGTTATCCTTTTTGGAAACATTGTTATGTGTTATTCTAGATGACCTTCATATTTATCTTTCCCACTTTTCAAGATGTTTATTGAACCATTTTTATGATTTGAGTATTTAAAAATGGAATTTTCAAAGGTCAATCCCTTGTTGATCAAGCTTAATTTAAAACTATGAGGATGAAATTTATTAAATGGATGAATAATTTTACATGATAATATTTTAAAATAACACTATGTTTGATAGAATATACAATATGAAACATTGATCATAAATGAGCCAAATGATATTATTACTTAAATGTGACCGTTATTACCTATTTGTTAAACTATAATAAATGAATGAATAATAATAATCATCATATTATAAAAATATTTATAATTTATCTATATAATTTAATTTTTCTGATTATTTCAGACCAAATAATTACTCAATTTTCATTTAACTAATTTAATGTTTTAAAAATATGTTTCCTTTAAAAATTATGTTTATTTATTTTTGTGTGAAAACATTATAATTAATTTCTATAAATTTTATAAATATTTTTTGATAAAACTATATCATTTTAGAAATCATCTTTCCAAAATATCTTAGGGTGAAATTTGTGGGATTTTTCAAAAAAGATCGATTTTTCAGTAAATAGTGAAAAATACCAATTTTTGAAAAACATTTTAGTTATTATCATTAAAAAGTACCACAATGATTTTAGTTTTATTTTAATTTGAATAAATAATAATTTAATTATAAATAATCTAACTATTTACACATGAATCATCGCTATAACTTCTTTTGGTATAAGTTCATTTTTGGTCTAGAAAAGGCATTTTTCAAAAAACTACTTTTTATTACGTTTTTGTCATTTATTTTAAAATAAATTTCTATAACTTATAAGAATTGAATTTTATTAAATTTAATTCATTTTTTTAATAATGTAAATTTTTTCTCATGATGAATATTTTATATTATTCGGAAGAAGATATTTGTTTTGTGAATAGTGAAAAATATAGTTTTTATGAAATATCATATCACCAAGAAAAAAAATATGTTATGTAAAATTTACTAAACTTATGGAACTAATAATTTAATATAATATAATTAAAATATAATATCAAAATAAATCAAAACATATAAATTATAATTTACTTGATGATAAATATGTAAATAATTTTCATTAACGGCGTAGGGATTGCAGATTAGTGGAAAATCAAATTTGGAGTCCTAATGATTGAGAAGGAAGAATAATTTTAACGAAATATTTAATAAATAAAAATAATTATTAATAAAATTTATGAATATTAATTAATAATTTTTTTCTTATTACAAGTAACTTAATAAAATTCTTGTGCAATGATTTTGTGGGGATAGAAAAGTCCAAATAACATGTTAATTAAATTTGGCATGAAATAAATGTGAGTAAATATAAATATTGAATGTAAAAAAATATTATCATGAATTTAATTAGTTTATTTTTATTATTTTAATATATATTTAATATTTATTGATGACATAATTTCATTAAATTCTTACACAATGATGACATAGTTCTCCTGAAAGCAGTAGAAAAATCAATAAAATGATTTTGAAAATTTCAAAAGTAATTATTGGGTGATTTATAGAGTAAACATAATTTTATATATATATATATATATATAATTTTAGGTAGGTCTTAAATGTTTATATTCTAATTGTTTTTATCTTTATGACTTTAATGTCAATTTAAATGAATAGTTTCAAAAATAAAATTAATGGTATATTATAATAAAAAATATTGTATTAAATGATGGAAAGTTCATAAAAATTCTATAATTATACAAGTTAATGGGATATAGTTTATAATATCATCCATGGACTATTTATGTGCCCCTTATCCTTTTATAGTAACTTTATTGACCCCTAAAGAGTAAAAAAATTTGATAAAATGATAATAATAAAAAGGGATTTCATGCCGTTAAAACAAAGCAATAAGGGTGAAAACATTTTCTAAACATGGAAATTTTTTATTTTATATGAGTTTTTAGAATCATAAATATATATTTTAAATATATCACATTTATCTCATTTTAAATGAAAATTAATTTAGAATAATTTAACACTTTAAGTAATTCCTAGAGTGGCCCTCCCCTCACTTATTAAGTGGAACCTCCTATCCTCTATTCTTAACATCTTTTGAGAACTCTATATCAAAAAATACCAACCTAATTCCATTCCTAACATCCTTTAACACATCCTGGAGGACTGTTTTGGAATAATTCAACCCTTATTATGAATAATGTGTAATGAAATAGAGGTAGTATGAAGAAGAGGTATATCTTTTAACCAAATGTTTTAGTTTCATTTCATCTTCTCGATTCTTAAAATCTTTTTTAACATTTATGAAATAATAAAATTTGTATTTTCTAAATATCTATATGTTGAATTTTTTTTCCATAGCCTATATCCATATCCTTTTCCATCAAATGAGAAATGAAACCATAGTTTGTATGTAAGGAGGACTGACACCTCACAAACTGATGTAATTATTTTTCCATAATGGCCTCTCACATATGATTATAATGATGGATTTAATATATATATATATGTATGTATATTATTCATGGAATAATTTTAATAATTAATTAGAAGATATCTTCTATTTTATTACCTTTCCATCCATTAAAAAATGATAATGTCATTTGTTCATACTTGTCGATTACCACATTCATGAATCAATATGATTAATTTTTCATCATCACATAATTTGGATGGAATATATAAGTGTATTTAATGGGTATATATGATATTTATGATTTAATAATCAATCTGGAATGGTAGAATTAAACTAAATTTCATTCTTTTATGTTCGTTGAAAAAATGAAATGTTACCCATGGTTACATATGACCCACCATCTTAATGATTGTAGCATAATTAATTTTTCATGGATGGATTTAAAAGTATAATTAATTTTTAGATGAATAATTATATCCGGATTATTTTTCTTGATATTATTTAATAATAATTACTTTGACCATATTTAACCTAACAATGTTTTTTTTCCTGATTTTATACCAAACGACCTCCACATATTCAGTAGAAACATAAATAATGAGGAAACTAAATAAAACAAGGTCATAATTGATATAAATGTGATAATGATAATGAAGAGAACAAGGAAAAGGTTTTTTAGGAAGAAAATAATCAACATAAGTTTATTATTATGGATTATAAATAAATTTTGTGATGAGTTATAGTCAAGGTAATAGACACATTGACATAAAAATTATTTTTAAATTGTTTTAAGGATATATTTTTTAAATAATTTTATTCTATGTACATAATAATATAGTTATTTTCTATATTTATTTATATGAATATAAATTAATTATAATGGAAATTGTATATCTATTTTAAATTAATTATAAATAATTTCAAAAGGAATTTTGTTATTTATTTTATACAGGATGTCATGACCTTCTTTACAGATGGAAAAATGAATATTATATTCTATCACACATAGCTCTAGTAGTATTTATTTACACTAAAACTATTATTTAAATTTTGTATTCCATTAAAATATTTCATTTTTTATTCATGTAAAATCATATTTCCCATCAATCTGGGAATTTTAGTTATAAAAATATATTTTTAAATATGAATGGGTATTTCAGTATTCGAAAATGTTTTTTGTATCATTTCAATAGAGTTTTAAGGGTTTTATGATATAAAAGTGCATGAATAAATTTTTTATTCAATATATGGTATGTGATAATTATATATAATGATAGGTGAGCCTGATACATCATATAAAAATGGGTGATCTTGATATAGCTTATAAAAACGATTCAGCCAAATAAAGTTTATACAAATGTGTGTACTTGAGACAACTTGTATGGTGTGTGATTCTGATATATCTCTCCAATGTATTGGTTAGTGTTCCATGTATTGAAAGGAAATAAGGAGGGAGTTAACCATGGTCCTTTATCCTATGGATTTAATAGAGATGTAGTGATTTCTAACATGAGCTTCACACTGGTTATGAATATAATGCTCTATGTTTCCTAAAAGGGGTTATATTTTATTTTAATGGGGATTGATACTTTTCCTTGATTTTTATCCCATCTAGATATAATTTATTTTATTTCTTCAAAGAATAACATGGTAATGGAAAACATTTCATGGGTTTTAAAGTTTTTCTATAGATTGGAAGGTTTCTTAATTTTATGACACTTAACGATCTTTTAATTTTTTTCATCCCATGTTTTTAAATGATTTTTTAAAGGGATTAAAGAATTATATAACAATAAATAATATTGGAGTTAAGGAAATGAAATTGACCTTAAATGAAGCATGTATGCTACTATAAAGAACATGTTTTATGGAAAAAAATGGTTACTGTGTGGATGTGTCCACATTAAAAGGTTTTTTTCCTAATTCCTTAAAACACTAAGAATAAATGGACCTTGAAAATTTCCAGGATCCAATAATTCAATTTTTTTATATGTTTTAGATGACTAATATTGGGTTATGTTTATCGATATAAAATCCATAAATGTAAATATTATGTTTTTAGTACTGTATCCAAGAGTACGATTTCTGGTGTATTATATATATATATATAATTAGATAACAAAAAAAGAAATTCGGTATTTCATTTACACATTTCCCTTTATAATATATATATATATATACATATACGTGCACACAATTACAAACATATGGGTTTATTTAATAATATATATGTATATTAAATGTATTTATATATTATAAATTTAATTTTTAATATTTTTTCATTTATTATTATTTAATTATTTTTCATATTTATTAAATTCTATTTTTTTTAATTTTACTAATTTTTTATATTTATTCATTTAATATCATTATTCATTTATTTTCTTCATTAATTTATTTCTAATTAATTTTTAAAAAATATCATTTTGATTTTTAATATTTTTAACAGGTTCATATTTTATATGATTAAAATTGATTCATTTTTTATAATTATTACTTTTTATTCAAATCATCATATACTTATTATTCACTAAATTCTAATTAGTATTTCATTGTAAATATTTTTTTATATAGATGGATTTGTTAATATTTATTCTTTTTTAATATTTTTGAAATTTATATAATTAATATTATTAATTTATTTTGTTTTTTTCAGTTATTAATTTTTATTATAAGGTGATTTCATATTTTTAATATCCATTTTTATATAATTTTTAATTTTTTATAATTTTTAATTTTAGTTTTTAGTTTTTTAATGTTCATTTCTTACGTATTGATTTTTATTAAAAGGAAAAGACTTACTATTCAAAATTATCTTATGATTAAATTTCATATGTGTTACAGATTTATTATAATTAACTTCAGTTCTAATAAAGACTATAATTTTATTGGCGTTTTGTAAATGGTGAATTTCCTTAGTTATAAAGTTATCACATAATTTCGCATATGACCTGGGTTGAAACCCTCGAAGCCTCCATTGAATGGGGATTTGTGGTCCATTTATAGATGATAAAACTAGTGGTGATGCAGATGGTGACATAAGTTTTGATGTTGGATGAGGTGAATACCTAGTCACATAATGGTGTAACATAGGAAAAACTAGGGGACTTTAGTCAATGGGAAGGGGGCCCAGGGCCATGTAATAAATTCAAGCCATAACTCATTTAGGAAATAAAATTGTAATGGGTCGGTTATGAAGTTGGTAAAAACATAGAGGGTGGTGTGGCTTTTCCTTTCTAGCCTTGGTGGGGTTGTGTTGTTTTTATTTCTTAAAACCTACATGACCTTAATAAATTATATCTATTAGTGTTTACAAAATCTCTGATAAATAGTTATCTTAATTTGTTTCTTTATCACTGATCATTGTACGACATTTATCAGATGTTTTTTAGAAGTGATAAGAAATTATGTTTTATTTTAACAAATATATATCTCTTTAGTGATTTCTACAACAAAAATAAACATATATATATATATATCAGAGTATGAGGAAAAAGATACAAAATTAAGAAACACAAATTTCTAGTTGAAAAACTATTTGGACAATATCTAATGGATGAATAGTTTTGTGTGGTGTGGAATATATTGTGATCAAATAGAGGAACTCAAGATGATGTGGGTTGTCTCTCCATTATTATTAAATATCAAGAATTTCATTGTAGTTCCTAGTAAAGTAATGTCTTGTTGCAAACAACCCCCCAATTTAACTGACTATGAAGGAAATTCATGGTATTTATTTACTCATACAAATAAAAATAAATAAATAAATATATATATAGATATTTTTATTAACACACACACACAGATATATATATAACTACCTAACCATATTATGTAAATTGAATATATATATATATATATATTATTTGGAATACACTATTACAAAATACATCTTCCACAATTAAATTTTCACATCAATTATTTAATAATGGATGTTAAAAAAATTAACACTTGTTTACATTCGAACCTTTTCCTAGGTGTTTCAGCATCAGTTATTTAAAAAATCACATTAGAACAATTTTTCTAACATCAATTAATATATAACCGATGTAAAATCTATTGTTGGGGATGGGTGTTAACATTTTTTAATATAAAAAAATATCATATCTATTTTTATGTGGGTTTTTAACATTGATTTTTAGAATATTTATCGATAAAAGTAGAATTTCACATCACCCAAAAATGATGTTAATTTTTTTTAACAACTCACATTTAAATCTTTAAATTAATTCCAAAAATTTATTATGGTATTGTTTCAATCTAGGACTGGGTGGCCCTATTCTTGGTTTTGAGGGGCTAATCATGGATAAACAATATTCATATCGGGATACTACTATTGTCTTAGTCAGTTTATAATGGGGTTTATTCATGGAATTAAAAACACCCATGACTCCCACATCCTTAAATAAGCTATATTCCCAAATTCCAAAGGTAGGACTTCATTGAGATTTCTTACCAATGACACCTAAAAACACACTTTTTTGAGAGGATGGAAGGAAAGTCTCATCACTACCTATGGGTTGAATTATTTCCTACTCCTGGAATCTCTTAATTTTTTTTGTCATGTGTGGGAATCCTTACCAAATACCAATATGATACTGTATACCCCAACACTAGAAATAAGTTATTTTCATATTCTGGTGTGAATATGCATACATTTTATGGGTATCCTATCAATGTGAAAATTTATATGTATCAAATGTCTTCCATTGATAACACTAACTGTATATATCATAAGTTCTCTATCTTGTTACTTATTATTAATTTGTAATGGGTATCTTTAATCTACTATTCTTTAAAGACACGCATTTGGGTTATCAATATATTATCACCATCTAGGAAAGCGGAAGATATTTTATGTTTTGAAATCGTTCCCATGGTGTGGTTTTGTTTTTTTCCTTGTAAATTTAATCAGAACCCACATAGTTTAGTACCGTGTAATGGGACTCATCATACCATTTAAAGTTTTATGATAGGGATTGGTCCACATAATTTTATATCATAAATTAAGGATGACTAAGAGAGATATTCCATGAAATGGTTAGTACTTGTGCATGATTAACCCATTCTAGTTGGCCTCAAAATGAATATTCCATAATTAGGATTCATCGATCTCATATGGAATATATCTCTTTGGTGATACATGTTTATAGAATATGTCATGTTTATAATAATATAATGATACATAGAGGGAATAATTACTTAAAAGTGAGGGAATTATTTTATTATGAACATGTCGAGATAATGGGTTGATCTAGGGGAATATGGATTGGATGGAGGTATAGATAATATTGATGATGTTTTGTTTCAAGCATATAGTGTATTCCAAGGTATCCCACTGAAATAAGAATCCAATACCATATAGTTTAAATGAAATAGTTTGAGGTCATGTGAAAATATCACACCATGATGTTTTAGATCATGTGTTAATCATGAATTTTTATGTTATGAAACTAAGAAATTGGTAACACAGTTTAACGTTATGTTACATGGATATTGTCTAAACAGTTTAACATCCTGATTTAGGGACATGGTATATTTGAATGTTGGATTTGGGGATCGATCAATGGGAAGTAAAACTACATTACCTCTTAATACTAGAATCAAAGTTCATGTAGTTCTGATTTTTAGTAAATATTTGTCACAAAAGGTGTACAACAAAGGATATAGTGGGGATTATGCTTTGGAGATATCCTATGATGAATCTACTCACTATAAACTGATGAATTATGGAGTGGATATGGATTTTAGGAGGAATATTTCATTATACATAAAGGGTTATAAATATACCAAGGAGGTATACATGATTCCATTTTCCACATAGGAGTGAAGGAGATAAGGTTATAGTGTGGTAAACGTAATTAATTCTAGGTTTGAGGCTTACAAAACAATTATACACGTGGGATTGGAATATAGAATGTGAAAATGCCACACATTAAATAAATCATGTTGGAAGACTTCGCCTAGTTAGTAGACCAGAAGGGTATTTTTAGTAAATATGCCAATATTGGCTACATATCTCTATAGGTTAAATAAGTCATCCACCTGGTTCCCAGACTGATTGAACTCAGATCTCGATCAACCAAGTTTTACTGCATGTGCCCAAGTAATTATTGAAGACATCCTTAATATTGGGACACCCATTATCAAGGAAATCGAAGATTTCAAAACCCATGAGGACCTTATCTGTTAATTCATATGTGAATCTGACAACTTTTACCAAGGGAATAAAGGATTAAAAGTGGTTTATTCTGGTGTACGATCCATGATTTCATATGTCTGGTGGTTTTGGGGGAGGTTTAAAGATTTTAGGTAGGAAAATTTCTGAATGGGTGTTAACAAATCAAGTGAATGGACTATGGTCAAGAGATCACATATAAATGAAATGGTAATAAGTGTGAGCCGCAAGACCTAAATGGGGATAAGTGGCTACATGTTTTAATTTTGACATTTCATTTTCATGATAAGGATGAGATTATGAGATCATGTGATTTAATAGAGGGTTATTGATCAACCTTCGCATTGGCACACGTGAGATCAGTTTTTTTTCACTCATCATGGGATCAAGGATTATTTCCTAATTTAAGTTATTAAACATTAATTTGATAGCTACCTTCTTATTTTTCATGTGGCGGTCTTGGATCTTCAAATATATGAAATCATTATCCCAATATACTCCCTCCTTTCTATTTCTACCTCTATCTCTCTCTCTCGATGTTTGTCTAAAAGGAGAAACATTGGATTATAGATATTTAAGGTTATTCAATATCTTTGACAATTAATAAGGGGAAGATTCTATTTGTTATGTTCAATGGTGGTGGAGAGGGCTTTCATGAGATCAGGAAATCACATGACTTTAGTTGAGTATGTATTCCTATTAGGGCTGCAAAATCATAAAATCCTCCCATTTCCCAAAACATATATATGATGTTTCACATGACCATCATCAATCACAGAACTATCCATGATCGACTCTCTATTGAAAAAACTTAAATGTAATGTGGTTTTCATGAATCAAATTTTTTATTGGGTGCATAACTCATGATGTTGCAAGACCAACAATAAGCACAAACTTGTCCACCATACACAATGTTTAAAGAATTGTTTCATGAGAATAGTAAATCCTAGGATAAATCAGAATCTACGAACCTAACCTTAGTGTCATATGATATTCTTATAGTGCCTCTCCATCCATCAAGGGAAGTGTTTTTACCCCCATCGCATGAGTCAAAGGGGCATCGATAGAAGCAGTGTATTCCAAAACAATTGGAAAAATCTATCACATTATTAGTAGGGCATCATGAGAATATCATGGATCCCTATTTTGGGACTCTTATTTTCTTAGATTTATCATATATTTCGCATCCATAATCATTCTGTGGGAACAAACAAATTCCCCTTGGAAATGAAGTCCAAAATCTATGAGAGGACTCATTTTTAAGGAAGTGGACACCCACCTTAGTCCAATGGTCTTCTATATGAACACTAGACTATCAAACATTATTCCATATAAATACGTGGTCAATGGGATCTTTTATAATTTTACCCTCCTTAAGATAGTTCTCATTCCATCTACTTCTATCAGATTAACCGCTCTTATGCTAGCGTCACATAACTCATATGTATGATTCCTTCAGGTGATTCTTATCCATGATTAATTCATTTGATCAACCCTAGTATCTACTCCATTTGAAAAATAATGCATATATATATTGATCAATAATCAATGATAATTCCCTATTCATTTAATGACTTCGATTGAGAGAGAATATTTGTTATATTTATATGAACAAATTACTCCCTCATAACACAAAAGAAAATATCTAAGATCTTGGGCCCATTATAATACCATGTTTTCATTATTCCTAAGCAATCATGAAACCTTGTTCCTCCATAGTGATCATGAGGTCTCATTACTCTATATTATTTATGAAACTTTAGTCAATTTTTATGCCTTTATTTATAATCATAGTTCTTCTCTTTGATCCCAATTGCTTCAAAAAAGGAATATGAGGAGATTATGACCCATCAAATTTTTATAGTCAATATTGTTAACATTGGATAGTATGAAATCATCTAGTAATATCCATTCTATATTATGATAATAATTGGGAATAACATGTTTGAGTACCCAATATTGGCTATCTACCCCTGTACGGGTTCATTCGTTGAAATGATGCACCATTATTTTCAACTCGAGAAGGGAACCAAAACCATTTTTAGATTATCAAGAGTCATCACACATACTTATAGAATATATACCATACAATTCATTTCATATCCTAGGGTAATATCTGCAAATAATACATATTGAAGGTTTCCCTGATGAATTTTAAGGGAAACTTGTATAAATATGGACTCGATACACACATTTATAGTTCGATAATGAATAATTAAATAAAAAACTATATGTTTGGAAGGATATATTGTTGGGATATCCAATAAGATAGTGATTTTGGTATGTATTGGGGTTGTCCCTTCGGTCTACTACACACTTGTGAATAGTTTTAATGGAGATGAAGAATTTAGGCTTGTATGAGGTCATATAGGTCTCATATAATCCCACTTTTCATAAAACAATTCTTATACTAGACTTGATTAGTATGTGTATCCTAGAAATAAATACATTTTACCAAAAGCCTAGAGAGATAAGAATATGTATTTGGGATGTTGAAATGATAAGTGGTGCACTAATATTAAGGGATATGTATGATTCTATTTTTCATCCTTCAACCTAAGACTATTCTAAATGGACCCCCTTATTTCCAAGGAGATTTTATGTTTTGAAAATGGGATCCTTAAATGAGACCTATGTCTAATAGTTTTCATATCCCTAAAAAATTGGGTAACATTATTCATATCAATACAAGAGGTGAGACATTGGTGAAGAAGAATATGGATTTCCTGTCACATGAAACTCACAATGCGGATGTCATATATTGTCCAATATTAAAAGATGTCTAATTTTAAAATTGGGGATATAAATTCATCCCTCATGTTGAAATATTATCCATGTGGTAGAATTTTGGGGGATTTTCCTTAGTGCTTACTCCCAATCCATGAGAAGGATGAGGTAAGAGTGAATACCTTCACAGTGGTGGTACAATTAGCTAGTGGAAATAAAATTAGATTACCAATACCCCCATTGGCCATGTTTTATCACATATTCCATCACATATATAAGGGGAAGGCCCCATATAGGATTGTATGCCACTTACACCCATAATGGGATCAAATGAGATCCCATATGGGTGGTTATGAAGTCATCAATGCTCAATGAATTTTTGGTTCCATGTTCAGGATATTTTTACAATGCATATGTGAGTTGGGATTCATCTCACTAAAAATATGGGAGATAAAAAATATATTTAATTATCATGGTGATTTTGTAAATATGTTGTTAAAATATCTAATCTGTAATATTACTAACAATGTTCATTGTTATCCTAAAGATCATTCCAATTTGGTGGCCATCCGTGAGGGTTTCTTATTAGCTCAAGTAGGGGAAAAACTTATTTGTAAATGATATGCACCCTATTAATTTAACAGATATTTTAGATGGGTTTAAATAAAATGATCAACCTCTATTTATAATATATGGATAAAGAAACATTTGATGGTCACCCTTTAATTTATTTTTAGATTTAAAAGGGATAGAACCGTATCCATAAATTTTTCCTCTTATTGATGCTGGTATTAGCCTATCTAAGGATTATGTTTATGTCAAGATATGGTCCTACCTAAATTATTAATTGGAAATGTTATTGGAAAATAAGAAAGGGACTCCATTGATAGAGGATAATTTTGAATAAAATCTAATAGAAATGATTGGTATATAGCCTATTAAATTGTATGCTTCTTGTGGATCATTAGCACTTGAGATTCCAGAAAAACAGGTTAGGACCATATATCCATATACCTCAACAAGTGGGATTCCAACTAGTAATGTACCTACCCTTTCAATTAATCCATTCAGTAAAGTTTTTATCATGAAAATTTCAATAAAGAGATTAATGGAGTATACATACATCTATTTTAGAAGTTAGGAACATAATTATATTGGTGGACGTGGAACTAGAGGTCTTTGGGAATGTGGCCACTCTTGAGGGTATCTCATACATTGAATGGCCTAATGAGGTTGAGTCATACCATAGAGATATCAAAAATGTAATTCAATCCCTATAGGACCTCATTTAATATAAAAAATTAATGAAATCCAATATTTTTAATACACTATAATTCATGATTTATTACATAGAGGTACATAGTATACATTCCCATAGTATCATAAAACCTAGTGTATTTGGAAAATTAAGTACAAAGAATTGCATCATGTGATGGAAATACAATGAAGCTATTGAAAATATCCTTAACATGCTCTTAAAATTCAATAATTAATCTAAAAATTCAAGGGATAACCTGGTAACGTATATAAGAAAAGAGTGAGCTATAAATCCTAGCATGGGAATAAAAAAAACATAGCATGTGGTTAATCCATACATGGGATCCGAGAGGCATATCAAGGTAACATAAGATGGGTTATAATAAAAATATTAAATAATAATGCATGATATAACATGATAATATAAAGGAAATTTGAAAATGTCACAACAATATTAAACATGACTTCATAAACTTATGTCAAGTGTGATGTCCCATACCCAGGTTCCACTCAATGGTTCCCTAAGTGTGGTTATCCACATAGCGTCAAGTATGCCTCCCCATATTCTAGAGGCTACTGACTAGCAACGAGGTCCTAGGGTGTAACAATGGGGTGACTATTCCCTCATGTTAGGGTGAAGCACAACAGATATAGAATAATAGAAAAATAGAAGAAGTATATAAAAACCAGTGGCATATTGGAAAGAGACACTATAACTGGACTAGTAAATCACCGTAGTGGAAACATTTATAAACATTGTATAACTTAATAATAATAAATAATAATCAATAATAGTCAACCAAATGATATACAATAGACAATGATTTCATGTCTCTACAAAATAGGTAAAACATGTATACATGGAAGAAGATATTTAATAAACCACATGATATACCAAACGTACAAAAATGCCGAACATCTATACAAGCAACCCAAGCTCCAGTCCAGTTATCAGCTACCAAGTTCCCTTCCTAAGTCATTCATGAATTCATGAATCTATAAGAGGACACTTCCTCTTATCCACACATGAAAGAATATAGTCTTCTTGGGTACTATCGGTGACCCATATAGGGTGTGAGATAAACTCAGCAGGACAAAACAAATGACTTCTATAAATATCTAGTCCATTTATATAAAATGGATGTTTTGGATATAATAAGAAGTAATTAAAACTATAAATGGGTCGACTCTAGTCCCTAAAAGAAACCAAACCGATACTACTTTCTTCATACTACTACATATTACCTTTTAAAGTATAAAGGGATGTAATACATAGTATTATAGTTATAGGGGATTTGATTCCTAGTATCAAAATATAGTTCCTCTACACCTAGTATCACTGTATAGGGATTCTATTCTCAATATCACATAATAGGGACTCCATGCCCATTATCATAGCATAGGGGCACCATGCCCAGAATAACAAGAATAAGAGAAACCATTCCTAGTATCACAATGAGCATTTTCAGGCACTTATATCACACTTACAAGCAGAATCTATGCCCACATAATGTATAAAAGAAGGGATGCCAAGCTCATGTATATATAACAGGCATATGGTCATTAATACCATTTACCATATTATCAAGTTTCTTTATTCCAACATTAAAAAGCTCTAAGAAGAAATAAAGGATTTATGAAGAGCCACCAATTAATTTGTAACTCATTAATAATTAGTAACAGTGAGGGTGTTACCATCATTTCATTTTAGAAAGTGATGTGGGATCCTGACTCACTCTTATACAATTTCACTATAGTCATTAAAAATTTAATTCATTCTTAAACCAAGATATGGTTTGGGTCCTTTGACAATTTATGAAATCAAGGAAAATCTATTATCATGACTTAAGGGGTGAAACTAGATGATGATGTCCTAACCAAACATGCATAGATTAACAATGATTTATTCTTATCAAATTCATTTAATTAAACAAGATTTACATGTATTTTTAGGGTAATTCATGGAGAATTCATCATTTGGAATCATGATGCATAGTATAAAACAACATGACCTAAGAGAAAAATATTATACTACCCACCATAAGTTCATAGTATTGTACTCATTTAGAATCGACCCTTCCTTTGTCCTAGATCAAGAGAAAACATAGGAATCTTTGAATTCCTTGAAAATAGGGCATAAGTGCCTTAACCGTGATAAATACATCAAGGTAAATATAAATGGATAATGGTGAAAGATGAATCGAGTACACACCAACGGCTATCCAAAGAGACCAATGGTGGAAGAATTGGATTCTGGATGACTGAGATATCAACCAACCAATATTGAAGTGAGAAGGAGCCTCACATAAGAATAAATGGATGTCCCTACCCCATGAAATATGAAATAAGAGGTGGGGGTAAAGGTATAAAAAAATTATGTTAAAATTGTAATTTTGGCAAATTTTTTAGGGGAATATGGTTTGGAAGAATGTTTTTACAAACTATGAGCCAATCACGTGCATGGAACTGCCTCAAGGGAGAACCACACAGGGTTTGGAGAGATAGTGTGAACTGGATCACATGTTTTCAACTAACCATGCAACCCAATTTATTTTTTTACCAATCAGGGTTATAAGCTTTCAAAAATCCCTGGAATACCACATAACCTCCACAATTTTATTAGGAATACGTATAAGGTAAAAAAATATTAAGACTAAAATTTAAAGGATCCATACCACATATAGAAATCGGGTTCTTACATTAGTGTAACTTTGATCTGGTTGGCCACATGGGCCCAACTGCACCTACCTGTATTCCAGAGGCTTCCAACTAGTAGTGAGGGACTATGGGGTGACTGTGGAAAGACTATTCCCTCATGTAATATTGGACAAAAATGAATATATAATAACATATAAATAGAACAAGTATTTAAAAATAGATGGCATAATGGAAATAAAAACCATAATCATTGGCCAGTAAACCATCGTAAAAGAAACATGTATAAAAATAAAAACACTAAATAATGATAAGAAGTAGTAAAATGATCATATACAGTAGATGATGATGAAATGTCTCTAAAATATTATGGAAAACATGTATACATCAAATCAGGTATTAAATACACCACATGATATACAAAAGGTAGAAAAAGGAAAAAAAATGCTATCCATGCATCTTGAGTTCTATCCCCGTCATCTTTTATCAAGATACCATCATAAGTTCTCTAGGAAGTCACACATCCATAAGAGGATGCTTCCCCTTATCTACAGTTACAAGCATATAATCTTCTCGGGAACCATCGGTGGTCAGTTTTGGGGGTAAGATAAACTTAGTAGGCCACCACCAATGACATTTATAAATATCTAGTCCATGTATATAAAAAAGGAAGTGTGTATGTACAATAACCAGTAATAAAAACTATAAAAGGGTTGTATCTGCTTCCTAAAAGAAACTAGGATGACACTACCTACTTTTCCCCATGCCATATTACATGTAAAGGTATCAAGGGACGCAATACCAAGTATCACAGTAGTAGGTGAGGCCATTCCTAGTATCACAATATAGGGTCTCCATGCCTGATATCATAGTATAGGGATGCCATTCTTGATATCATAATTTAGGGAAAACATAAACAATTTCATAGTATAGAGACTATATGTCTATAATCACAAGAATATTGGATTTTATGCCCAATATCCTAGTTTGGGTCATCATTCCCATATATCACGCTGATAAGTAGTCACCATACCCATATCATGTATAAAAGAAGGGATGTCATGCTCGTGTATGTATAACATGTGTATGGGGATCCATCCCATCTACCAAAATTATAAAAGATTTCCATTCCAACATTCATAAGATATAATAAGAAATCATGACTTTAGGAAGAGATAACAATCAATTTATAACTAATTTATATTTAGTAATAGTGACAGAATAACCATAATTCCATTGAATCAAGTGAAGTGGGTTCACCACACAACACTATCCAATTTAACTATAGTTATTACAAATTGAACTCATTAAATTTCTATTTTAGAGATGGTTCGGGACCTTTAACCATATATAACTTGAAGGAAAATCCATTGGCACACCACAAGGCCTAGAACTAGATGACGAGGTCCTAACCCGACATGTGGAGAGAGAAAATTATTGATTACTATCAAAGAAGTTTAATTAAACATGATTTACATTTCTTTTTAGGAAAAAAAATGCAGAATTTATAATTCAGCATCACATCACATAACATATAACTACAAGTCAAAAGGGATAAATACTATACTATTTACCACATGCTCATAGTACTCTCATCATCTAGTATTAGCCCTTTGTTTGGAATAGATCAAGAGAAAATGGAAGAATAGATGAACGCCAAGGAAATAGATCATAAGATCATCCACCTCAATAAATAAATAAAGATAAAGACAAACATAGAAAGGCATGGGAAGAATAAAGTACTCACCAATGTCTATCCAATGAGACTAGTTGTGGAAGAATCAGATTCTATATGGATGAGGTATCAATGAACATAGATTGGAGGGATAAGGAGCCTCATGGGAGAAAAATGGAGATCCCTAATGTTAGAAATAAGAAATAAGAAATAAGAGGGGGTAAAGATATAAAAAATTAAGCTAAATGGTAATTTTGGAAAAACATTAAGGGGACACATAGTTTGGCCACATTACTAAACTGTGTTCATGGAACTGCCTCAAGAGATAATACCATATGGTTTGGACACAGAGTTTTAAAAACAATGCAACAACCATGTTTTCTTGGTCTATTAAATAATATGGACTATATTCATGGGTGTGCTTACTTCGGTGCATGGTTAGAGAAAACCATGTTCCCTTCTTGTCCTACTGTAACCCCCTCACAGTTAGGGGAGACCATAGGAATTTGCTCACAAAGTTTCTTCTAAACATGCGCCCTAGTGATTTTTTCCACTAGTTGGGGTTCTGATCCCCACACAATCCATGGAGACTCACATAACCTCTACAATATTATTAGGCATTAATATTAGGTCCAAAATAAAGAGTTACACTAAAATATAAAGGATCCATACCTCAAATAAAAACCGAGTTCTTATGTCTTTCCCCATTCATGGAACTCATTCCTATGTTCACGTCCAAGGGAGAAAAAATTATTTCAAAGAATAACGTCAACCACTGAGAACATAAATTGGCCTCCCACTCCCATGTTTCATCTTATACCTAGCCGTGCAACCATAACACCAATACTATGAGATAAACAGGCCTTGGAAATCCTTCATTCTTTAGTTAATGTTATATATAGGTTACTCCTAAAAAGAAGCATTACCATCAATGTTAACATCCTTATGATCAAAATTATGAGGTGGGTCAACGTGTTATCAACGATGCTATGAAATTCGGAAGATGTTGTGCATGGAATAATACATTTAATGTAATGGAAACTGATAGCATATTAGTATGACTCTCTCCAAGATCTCAAATGGGTTGACATAATGATTTCACTACTTCCCTTGCCTTTATATCCATCTAGACCCATTTCTAGGTGGTACCCACAAGAAAACACAATCCCCAACCTCAAACTCTAGAGGTCATAAATAGATATTGGCATAAGTTTTCTTTCTAGACTGATTCGTAGACATTCTCTTTCAGATACAATGAACATGCTCCGAAGTCTCCAGAACAAGACGAGGACCCACTAACACTACAAATCCAGCCTCTAACCAGCATAGGGGAAAATAGAATGACCTACCGTATAGGGAATCATATAGATCCATCTAAATTTTCACCTGATAATAGTTATTGGAGGTGAACTCTAATTGAGGGATATGTTTATACCAAGAAATAATGAAATAAAGTAAACATGGTTTGATCATTTCCTCTAACTCCGTTATAGTCTGTTCTGGAAGGACATCAGTTTGAGGGTGAAATATGTTATTAGAAGAACCTGTGTTCCCATAGCCTTTTGAAAATACTTCTAGAGCCTCGAAATAAAAAAATCATAACTATCTAAAATAATATTATAACAGATTTTGTGATGTCGTATGACATCAATAACATAAAATCATTCTATCTCATCAATTGAGAAGGTCTCCCATATATGAATGAAGTGGGATACATTAGTCAGTCAATCCGTGACTATCAAAACCACATTGGTGCCTCGAAGTTACCTCGTAAATCAAATGAAAAAAAATCCATAGAAACATATTACCATTTAAATTTTAAGATTAATAATGGATGTAACATTCTTGCAGGTTGTTAGTACTCAACCTTCAGTCCATGATAGGGGGAAAACCTAGTGTTAAAACTTTTTATCTAAATCTTCATCATTGGATAGCAGTACTATCAGTACATATCATGATACATCTTGGAGATACCTAGATGAACTACCCATTGAGATGCTTGTGAATTACATTTAATATACTCTATCATGTATATAGGGACCCAAACATGCCAATGTATATGTAAAATTTTGTTATTATTGATAATAAAATATCACAATGGGTTCTCACAAAAAACCCTCCCTCATAAGGCCTAGACTTCAGGAATTGAAAACTACCTCATATTCACTCTCTATAGAAGTTCAGAGGTCACTGATAGTAATTCCAGTAAAAACCACCCATGAATATTCAGAATCTCTATATGCATCTCATAAAATAAATCCATAAGCTACCACTCTCTACTGGCCTCTTGAACTACCCATTTTTGATTCCTCCTACTCAGTGCATCGACAATAGCATTGCCCATACTGGGCATATGTGAAACCGAGATGTAAAAGGAATAAAGTTATTAAACCCATATTCACTATTTAAGATATGTTTCATTATGTATGATGATATAATTGAGGCTCTTTTGGTCTGTGAACACCACAAAACACTCACCCAGAAAATAATTTCCCCAATAATGAAAGGCGTGATCAACAAATTCCAAATCATTAGCGTGCATTGGGTAATTACACTCATTAGTCCTTAGCTTCCACAAACCTTATCCAATGACTCATTATTACTATATCAGAAATGATCATATATCAATACCAAATTAATCAAAATATACTATATATATAATGCTCGACTCTAAAATAATCAGGATCTACATTTAATTAAATCGCCCTTTTAGATTCTCAAAGTCTATCTATTAGGATTTAGGCCATAAAAACTTCACTCCCTTTTTTGTCATGCATGTAAGAGGAACCTATATGAGTAATAATTACTATATAATATTCTTTTAGTAACTAGATAGCCCAAAGAATCCCAGTATTTAAAATATGTTATTTGGATGCTCCCACGTACCCATAACTCTCACATTTTCTGGGTCAACTAAAACTCCCTCCTATGACAAAATATGACCAAGGAAGAGAACTTGTCCAATCCGAAGTGACATTTTCTGAGCTTAGAAAATATCTAGATCTCTTTTAGTTTATTCAAAAATTAACTTGATATGAGTGGCATGGTCACTTAGGTTATGAGAATACACTATGGTTTCATATTCCAAGGTCATGACAAAGGATACCAAATTGGGAAGGAACACCCTATTTATCAAAGATATAATGATATTAGGTTAATTGGTAATATATAATGACATCATGAGTTAAAAATATAAATTTTATCGAATATATAAAGTTTTATATGGAATATTTGAAGGCCAAACTAAACCCAGATGATAACCCGATCTAAGGAAGATCTTTGAGAACACCCTTGATCCTTTAAGTTGGTCAAATATATCATATATGAGAGGAAAGGGATACTATTTATTCACTATAAGATAATTTAACATTATCTAATCCCCAAAAATACCTAGGGTTTCATCTGAATTCTTAGAAGAAAGGAACGGTGAATCCTGGGGAGAAGTATCGGGCCTTATAAAACCTTAGGCCTCTAAACCCCCTAGCCGCCTCTTGAGTTCCTACAATTCAATAGTATCTATATTATAAGTAGGAATGGAAAGTGGTGTAACTCTTAAAACTAAGTCGATAGTAAACTCTATCTCTCTTATAAGGTAGTCCAAAATGAATTTTGGGGAAAAAATCCATGAATTGATCAAATAGAGGAGGGAAATTAGTCTGATGTAACTACCGATCATCAATAAAAGGCTAGAAATCATGATGGTAACACCACCTATCCAAAGATGTTTTAGTCCAACTCTACTAGCCAAGACATCCCAATCATCCTTGGGAGTATAAGTACCACCCTCTAGTGATGTAAATGACACCCTCTAGTGATACCAATCCATATAGGTTTGAGAGAGAACCAACCAATCCATATTGAGAATGACATCAAAGCCTATCATCTTGAGGACTAAGAGGACTCATGGGAAATGATCAATTGCTACCTTGAGAAGATAGTCCTTTCACAAATATATATTCTCTAAACATATACCCAACAGTGCATCATGAATCATCACACCACAAGAGTACTCAACATGAAGCCTAAGGATCTCCACAAAAAGCACAACTATAATGGAATATGATGTACCTATATTGAATAAGGAAAAATCAATAGTGTAGGATACTATAATAGTAAGTCTAATAGAAGACTGACCAACATCCTTATCCTCTGGTGTTGGCTACACTAATGGTTCTATATATCTAAATCCTAGTTACCATGTCCATGATCTCCTCCTTTTCCTATACATCCTGTAAAACTCCAGCTACATGTCTCGCGAGGTGATACTGAACCTCCTTCTGTAGATGGATCTAGCATAGATCCTCTCATACTTAGAAAAAATAGGAAGGCCCTATAGGAACACTGATGATACACCAGTCTTCCGTAGCATCGACACTCAATAAGGTCTCTGGGACACTAGGGATTCTTATGCCCAGGATTCCCGTACTGGTGACATACTGAAAAAATATTTGTGGGTGTTAACTAGATATAACTACTCATGCACACTATCTCAAAATGTCGCATTCAACTTCAAGTCGAACAACCACTCGATTTGGGTTTCGAACCACCCTGGATCACACTATATGCTTCCCTCGGGTTTTGTTTGGTGATTAGGGCCTATTTGAATCTATCAAATATGGTAAAAAACAATAAAACATTGAACTACTAACAAATATGATGATGAATTAAATCCTCAAATCGTCTCGATATCACTAGCTCATCATCCTTATATATAGTCACAAAGTGATTAAGCTTTCTAAAATGACTAGAATATTCTTTAATTGTCATAGAAGCCAACTGCAGGTTCATAAACTCCCTAGAACGATCATACCTTAGGGTATTAAGGAATAAATAGTCCAAAAATATTGACTATAAACTCCTCCAAGTCACTTTTCAATACTGACAAGCCGGATTTGGATTATCCCACCAACATTTGGAAGATTCTCAAAGAATATAAGTATCTAGTTTCAGTATATTATCAGGTGGTGTGTCTAGATGCTCAAATATGGAAATTAATTTCTCGATCCATGGATATACTTCTTGTGGTCTTACATCCCAAAAATCATGGACTTATACTGCTATTGGAACAACCAAGTCAACTCTTCCATTGAAGGGGTAGAGCATAAAGCTCCGTTTAAGGTCTCTATAATCAACGAAAAGTGTCCTTAAAATTAGGAATCATCACCTGTGTCAGGAATAGGAATAGGTTCCATAGGTGGAACTATTTGTGGTATCATTGGTGGATTAGGTCCCCCGCATCTAGAGGATGTTTTTACCACCCTCCTGGCATGTGACCAAAGAAGTTGTGGTATCATTTCTCAACAATTTCCAAATAAACACCTCAGGTAAAGTTTGATAATGACATAATACACTGATATAGAAATAGAACAGTTACCATGACTTTATATGTAATATTCACACCCCTCTTCTAGCTCAAATATTAAGGTTTATGTGATAGGAATACTATATATAACACCATATACATTACCTAATTACCACTACTAAAGTTTGTACTGGGTTAAGATCTGTGTTTTTGAATTTCAATTTTCATTTTAAATTCATATTTTTATTTAAGTTCCATTTATATTATTGAACCAAATGGTTCACCAGTTCTGATATATAAAGTAAACATATGTCTTATGATCCAAAATTTGGCATCCACTTAATCAAAACCATAACATGTTATGATCCATGTGACCAATGGTCTATGACTCAATGTTCCATATTAGACTTCTTAGGGTGTCTATTGTACCCTAATCTAAAAAAAATTAGGTTATCACAAGAACTATAAGTACAAACTATATTTTTCTCAATTTCATGAAATAATTTCTATACATTAACAATTCTAATTATAAAAATCAATCACTCATAACCATCATAGACAATTCAAGAAACACAATGCTTCTATATGAAATGGCATATACATGACATGTTAATTTATTACAAGGTGCCTAATATGATGTATGATCAGTTCTTCCTTGACTTCATCTCATTGGTACAATGATATAAAAAAACCTCAATTATTTCAATAGTAATACCACAATTCAGGAACATCACCCCCGGTAGAACCAAATCAACTATAAAAAGAAAAATATAGAAAATAAAAATTTCTATTCAAGAAAATTGGACTTTTTTCTATACATGGTTTAGCTACTCTAAGGAACAACTCCTTTAAAAATATCAAACTGTTATAAATATACTTTATATTGTCTCAAAATAGTATGAAAAAAATAAGGCTCTAATACCACATTATGACATCATAGACCTGGGTTTAACTCAAATGTTCCCCAAGCCTGGTTGGCCACATGGCCTCATTCACACCTTCTTACATGCTAGAGGCTTCCAAATAGATGATATTTCCTAGGGTGTGACTATCGTGAGACTATTCCATAATGTTAGAGTGAATATTAATTGATATAGAATGACAGATAAATAATATAAGCATATAAAAATTGTCAGCATAATAGAAACAAAAACTATGAAAATTGGACCAATAACTCTTCATAGAAGAATCGGGTATAAAAATATGAGCACTAAATAAAAATAAAATGTAATAAAATAAATCATATGTGATATTTTATGATTTAATGTCCCTACAAAATAGGGAAAACATGTAGATATAGTAGTAGGTAGTCAATACACCACATGATATACAAAAGGTAAAAAAAAGCCAAAAGTCTATCCAAGAATCCCATGCTCCAGCTGAATCATCTTCTACCAGGATCCCATCCTAAGTCATACAAGAGGTCACACATCTATAAGATGATTATTCCCATTATATACACCTATAAGCATACATTCTTCATGGGTACCATCGATGACCTAAATAGGGTGTGAGATAAACTCAATAGGCCACCACCAATGATGTCTATAAATATACAATATGGGTCTATAACATGTTAGTCTGAAAATATAATAAGTAGTAATGAAAAATATTAATGGGTTTTCTCTAGTCCCTAAAGAAAACCAGGATTACAGTACAAGATTAAACACGTACTAGATTACCTCAAAAAGTATCAAGGGACTCAATGCCCAGTATCATAGTAGTAGGGTATGTCATACCCACTATCATAATATTAAGTCACCATTCCCGGAATCAAAGTATTCAAATTCCATTATCGATATCAAATTATAGTTACGCTATTCCATATATTATAATATAACAAATCAATTCCCAGAATCATAAGAATAGGGGATTCCATTCCTAGAATCACAAGAATAGGGGACACCATGCCCAGTATAGAAGTATGGGTTGTCATGCCCATATATCACACTTATAAAGGGTCACCATGCTCGCGTCATGTATAACTAAATAGACTCCATTAACGTGTATATATAACTTGTTTATGGTTATCAACCTCATTTACCATGATTATCAAGCGTACCCATTCCATATTCATAAGCTATAAAACACAATCAAGGATTTAGTAAGAGCCAACAATCAGTTTATAACTCATTTACATTTAGTAATAGTGATGTTGTAATCATCATTCCATTTAAGCATATGATGTGGGCTCACCAATCACTCCTATCCAAGTTAACTATAGTCATTACAAATTTATGTCAATACAAAACCATTCAGGATATGGTTTGGGTCCTTTAACCGTTAATTAGATCAAGGAAAATCCATTGGCACACCTTAGGGGGTGGAATTTGATTATGTGGTCCTAACCCAACCTATATAGGGAAAAAATGATTTATTCTTTTAAAAGACATTTAATTAACATGATTTACATGTCTTTTTTGGGCAACACATAGAGAATTTGGAATACAAAATCATGAAACATATTATGAAACAACATGAATTGAGGGATAAATGTTATACCATTGACCTCAAGCTCATAATACTCTCCTAATCCGGTACCTGCCCTTCATTTGGCATGGATCAAGAGAAAACATAAGAATAGAAAAACACCTTGAAAATAATGTATAAGAGCCTACACCATGACAACTCCTTTGAAATAAATACAAACATAGAAAGGTTCAACATGAATATAGTACTCACAGATGGCTATCCAATGTGACTGAAAATGGAATAATCGGAGTTCAGATGGTCGAGATATCAACAAAACTAGATTAGAGGGAGAATGAGCCTCACAAGAGAAGAAATATAGGTCCCTTATCTTGGAAATAATAAATAAGATTTGGGGGTAAATATATAAACATTTAAGGAAAAATAGGAAAATTTACCAATTTTTAGGGAAACACAAGGAGAGTTTGGTATGCAGAATTACGAAAGAAAGTATAAAACAACATGACTTGAGGGATAAATACTATACATCTAAATTCAAGATCATAATAATCTCCTCATCCTGCATCAACCCTTCATTTGGATAGTATGGATAGAAAATAGGATAATAGATAAACACTTTGAAAATAGGACATAAGAGCATCTACCTTGATAACTCCTTCGAGTGAAAGAAAAAATAGAGAAAGGTGTATGATTAATAGATTACTCATTGAAGGATATCCAATGAGACTAACTATAGAAGAATCTGATTCTATATTGACAAGGTAACAATGAAACTAGATTGGAGGGAGGAGGAGCCTCACATGAGAAGAAAGAGTGTTTCGTGATGTTAGAAACAATTAAAAATAGGTGGAGGTAAATATATAAACATTTAAGGGAAAACTAGTTGTTTTGCCTAATTTTTAAGGGGAGACATGGTTTGGACATAAGATTGGACAAATCGTGAACCAACTGTGTGCATGGAACACCCTTAAGGGATAACCCTATGCATTTTGGCCACATGGTTTGAGAACCCATGCACCAACCATGCTTCTAAATATTACAGACCATCCACATTGTTGTGTGACCCTTGGAACATAGTTAGGGTGAACAATGTTCCTTACTTGTCCCACTAGAAATCCCTAAACACCCTAGTAACCCCAGGGATCATATTAAGCATCCATTTTAGGTCCCCAAAAAGAGTTAGATCAAAATTTAAAAGAACCATACATCAAATAAAAACTAGGTTTTTACATCAAGTATAACTTACATGACATCATATCATAATATGAAAAGATAAACTCCCATGAAACATATATGGAATTTCATGAGATCAAAACATTACCCAATGCAATGTAAGGCTATATAATTCTTGGACCACCAATCACTTTCATATCATGAACAACATGCATAAGTGTTCCACACATATCATACAACACAAAGTTGAATTTAATCAATTTTAACCCCATGATCAAAGTGTTTGGTAAATATACATGACAATACAAAATTATTGAAGGATGTGTACAACGAAGTGAATAAATTAGATTACAAATGGGAATGGGAATTTCCTACAAAATGTTTTGGCAATGAAAATTATAGGATGACTTCACAAGCATAATAGAGTTACAAAAAGATACATAAATGGGTTAGATGAGAGTGAAGGGGTCTATCACCACTTATAAATAATATTGAAACTAATAGGGATATTTGAAAACATATCCCAACATGAATAGTTAAAAACAAAAATAATAGCATAATGAATTTTCATAAATAAAGAAGAGGAAAGGATCCCTTACCTTGATAGGATGCTTCTAAAAGCATGAGAGGGGATTCTTAAGAGCATGATGGAAGCTTGGAAGGACTATATAGAGGGAAAAGAAAAGAAAATTTAATTCTATAATTTATTTGAATTAATTTAAATGAATATTTGGGTGTGATTATAGAGTAAAAGGGAGAATAATTCTTTATTAATTTCCAAACATAGGTTTTGGACTTTAAATGATAAATTGATAAAAACAACAAATCATCATATCATTTCTACCAAATATTAGTGGGTTTCATTTTTTTATAATGGTAATAATGGAAAAAAATTATATAATTCCCTTGGTGATGTGGAAGTGAGTCATGGTTACAAAGAAATGATTTTAAAAACATTAAATATAATATTGGTTTTGGAGGATTCATTAAGGGTTTATAAAATTAATCAAATAACCTCAAAATCACAATATATTAAATTTTAAATATATTTTTTGTCATGGATACTATTTATTATATTTATTACATCACTTTGATTATTTTATGATGTCATAATACACACATTTTTATGACGTATTTAATTTTGACCCAAAAATTCAAAAGTCACCAAAAATTATGAAAAAAATAAAATTTATATAATTTTGAAAATATGATTCGAAAAACAATATTTATTTTATCCAAATAAATATATAAATCTGAAAATTTTTAATTTTAAATCAAAATTTTATATTCATTGAAAAATACTGGGTTTTTTTATAATAATAGTTTTTTGACCTTTAAATTTTTTTTTCAAGTTCATAAAATTATATTATCATTTATATTTAAAAAATATTATTTAATATTTGTATTTTTTTAAAATATATTTTCTTTCAAAAATTCATGAATTTATTGAAATATATTGACTTGATTGAAAAATAATTTCTGTGTTTCATCGTATCGAAATATAATTCAAATGCCTTTTCTAAAGTAATATGAAAATAGTATAAATGTAATAACCATTTATTAAAAATATCAAATTTAATATAGTTGGGGTCTAAATACATATACATTTATTACACCTGATAATTAACTAAGGGTATTGTGTGTGATACTGATACTTTCATTGGGTGGATCGACGAATATAGATTGGGCCATGATCTCTATGATCTTAAAATTACCCCATAAAAATTCTCTCTTATGATTTAGATGTTGAATATCATATTTGGTTTGGTAAATGGAAAATCCTAATGATGTTAACTCACTTGTATGTTTTGATAAATGGGATTCATAGAGTACAATCCTACTCTTCGAGGCCTTCTATTCCTTTTTCTATGTCAAATTGATGTCACCATAACCCTTAATATATAAATTTTAATAGTCATTATACAATGGATATATAATAAATGATTAAAATTCATAAATATCTTTTAAATTTGAAAAACTATATAATGATCAAAAATAATAAAATTAGTGAATGCGTTTTACATAACTACAATATATAATAATGAATTTACTCTTCAAAAAATGGAATATAATTTAAATGATGAGGGTACTTCTGTTTCATCATATCTTCTAGTTCCCATGTCCCTTCATCGAAATTTTGGATCCACCATGACACATTGACTAGGTGAGTCGAATTGTTTCGTAGAACCTTTTCTCTATGATATAATATCTTTAACTACTACTCCTCATATGAAAGATCATTATCCAATGGTACCACCTTTGGGTTTAGTACATGTGAGGGGTCTGGTATATACTTTGTCAAGAGGGATACATTGAATAAATAATGTATTTGGGATAGATTAGGTGGGATTGAAATTAAATAAGACACCGCTTCAATGTGATTGGGGTACTCAAAATGGTTTTATAAATCTGGGACTAAGAGTTACCTTATTCCCAAACCTCATATATTTCTTCCATAATGATATATAAAGAACACTGTATCTCTGACTTCAAACTCTAGGTCACATTTATTATTGTATGCATGTATTTTTTTTATCAAATTTGTGTGGATTTCATATAACACTAAATGGTTTTAAACTTCTTTGTTGTATATTGGATGAAAAAGATCTCATCGGCCTTTTCTCTCCAACTTCATCCCAACATGTTGGTGTCTGACATCTCTTCCCATAAAAATACTTATATGGTTTCATTATAATTCTAGAATAGAAATATTTTTATACGATAACTCAAATAGGGGAATTTTCTACTCCCGACATCATTTGAAATTCATTGACCGTGATATCAGCATGTCCTAAAGAGTATTAATGGTCATTTCAGACAAACCATCCATTCGAGGGAGGTAAGTAGTGCAGAATCTCAGAAATATATCAAAAAACTGTTAAATTATTCTAAAAAACTCAAGTTAATCCTTGGACCTTGATCAAATAAAATAGAGTGTGGAACTTCATATTGTCTTCCCACTATTCTTATGTATTTATTAGAAAGTTGGAAAAGATAGAAATCATCCTTGATAAGAATGAAATGCGTTAAATTGGTATGGATATCGACTACCAACCATTTGAAATTATTGTGTTTATTGGTCTTTGGGAGTCCTATTAATAAATATATGGTTAGTTTTTCCAATTTACATACTGGTATGGGAAGTGGTTTCATCATACCATTAGAGTTTTACCATTCATTCTAGACTTATTATCATACCAATCATTATGATAAAAACATAAAAATATCTCTCCTCATATTATCCCACCATAACATTTGTTTCAAATATCTATACATATTAGTGTTTTTATTATGAATAGATAAGTATTAGCATTACACATCCTCCAAAATTTACATCATTAATTCTTGTTTGGAAGGGAAAAAAATCCAGGTTCCAAACCTTATAACTCCATCTTCATCATGGTTAAACCATGGATAAATTTGGCACCTTATTCTATAGAAACTTATAATTTTTTTGGGATAACATGATCCTATCAAGAATGGATGTTTGAGAAGTTATTTTAGAAATTTTGGATGTCCATTTATTATTACCAAGTCCATAATTTTCATGTCCAAGAAGATTGTATCCCTCACAATCCCCATCATGGATAGAGTTGCAAGATCATATTTCAGAGAATCATCCAATTTGATTTCTTTGATATGATGGTAATGGATTGAAAAATAATAATCCTAAATAATCTCTAAACACCACCATTTATTTATATTGGGACCCATTTCTGTTAATATATAATTATGTATTTTATGGTCCACATACATGTCACAATTAACATTGTAGAGATAATGTCACCAAATATTCAATGTTAATATCACAACAGGTAATTCTAGATCTTGTTTTATATAGTTCTACTAATGGGTCTCTAATTGGTGGGCGGAATAAGATATCAATTTTCATATTGTATTAATACAAAATCCAATAATTTTTTGGATGTATTGCAGTAGATCAAATGTCCTTACCATTATATAATGCCTTGAATCTCTTCTTACTCATAAAAAAATCTTATATAATAAATATAAGTTTACTATAAATCTTTTATAAAACTATATTCTTATATCTAATACCATATATGGTTTATTATGACTTTATATAACCCACTTATTAACAATCCCATGATAAGGTTTTTCTTTGGGTAATATTCACTTTGTTTTTCTCATTTTTATTACTTAGTTATGTTTTTGGTACTCATACTTATATAATGACTTAAGAAAATATAAAACATGATATAAATTTCATGTATTTTCAGTATATTTGTATTTATAATAATTTAGGAAATATATTAATATGAAATTGAAGACATCGTTCATGGAGATGGTAGGTTGTATGTATGCATGGATGCTATTTTTGTTTAATTATCATATTGAAAGAAAGAAAGAAAATAACATATATGTATATATATACTAATTAAATTATCATTATTATTTAATATATATCATATTAATTTACTGAACTCATCCTTAATATATTTCATGTAGTGTGTGAATGAATAACATCGCTTTGAGGAGCTTGTAGTCAACACTTCCCCAAAAACAATTATCATAGTTACACAAAATGGAAAGCATAAAGAAATTTTATATGTAAAAATTATAGAAGAATTGATACATTATAAATATAAAATATATCATATATAAACATAATTTTTATCATTATTCCCAAACATGAAATGTTGTAAAGGAAAAACGAACAACATCGTTTCTTGAGGAGGTAGTTCACCGTACACAAGAATGGTAAGTTTGTTACCCATTAGATGGAAGTGTGTGTAAGTGTAAGTAGAACCCTTATCATAAAAAATCTCAATATATTGAAAATACTGAGGCAATTATTGAGTTTGAGGAGAAATAATATAAAGGATCTTGAGGAAGGATGTTACCTCTTATTTAAGTGACTCCTTTTGGTTTGCACAAAAGGGGTTCCTTGGTTGGATTTCAGCCCAATGGGAGTATTAATAGAGTATGGGAGGGATTTTTTGAATAAAATTAGGAAAATATTGTGTGAACTTAAGTGGTCTTAGTGGTGTGAATAAGGGGGAGTGGTGGTGGCCTTTAATAGTGGTTTAAGGAGAAATACTTGAATTTTTTGAAAATATGTTAGGTGTAACCATGTTTTTATATAAATATAAGTCATAATAAATGAAACAATAAATCTAAAATTGATGTTTTATGGTTGAAATGGGTCCATAAAATGGGTTTTGGAAAAAAAATTCATTTTTGTCCAATACGTTTATGTTTTAGTCCCTTGTTGAGCTAAATTTTACCTTAATCTCTAAAATTAAGTTTAATCACTTTCACTAAAATTTTTGGTAAAAAATGAATTTCATCTTATCAGAATGTAAATATTATAATAATTAAAACCACGTATGTATATTTTTTAAAATTTTGTTCACATAATAATCCAAATTAAGTTTAATGATTATTTCGCAGGCGTGGAGATAAAGCGGGTTTTTAAAGTGAGAATGTTCAAATGTTCATTTGGATTGTATATATAAATTGAATATAAAAACGATTAAAATGACATAAATTGGTCTAGTATATGTATAATAGATATATTTTTAATTTAAAACCAACATAAAATATAATTCTACTTTGTAAATAAATTAGACAAAAAGAAGTTTTGAATGAACATTTAGTATTTTTCACAATTCATCCAAAAATGAAGTTTCTTAGAAAAATCACAAACATTCACTCTAAGATAATTTTGATATTAGGAAATAAAAAATGAAGTTTATTTTATCAAATTGAATTTCAAAAATTTTATTTCTTTTTGTTATTTTTCAATGAAGGAAATAAAAAGTAGTTCTTTTAAGAAAATAGTTTTTTCAAAGATATAAAGACTTTAATAAAAATGTCTATCTTAATACAAATATGTTTTATTTGTATAAAACCATTATGGATAATATTTTATAAATATACATTACTATTTATATTTATATGATTAACGATCATGTTATAACTATGTCATTTAAAAAATTATAATACTAAAATGTTGTTTTGTTGAAATTCGGTGTCGCGTGTGACACAAGCCAAGTTGATGTTCTGTTTAATGAAATATTTTCTTGGTGTAGCATATAAAAAAATTTTGGCTTATTGTATTGTGAAACAAATGAAATCAAATAAAATTAATTAATTTAAAAAAATGGTTCACAAAAACATAGGGTGTTAAGAGGGGATCCTTAAAGGGTTTTCCTAAAGAAATTTGTCCAAGCATCTGGGAAGCTGTTACGCTACATGGACCTTCCTAGTTAAACTATCTTCCCAAAATTCTAGGAATACTAGGATTTCAACATGATGTTCTATAGTATTTTCAAGATATTCCAGAATCTCAATTGGGATGAGATGTGCCTTAGTGGTATTGGTCAGGAGAAATACAGATTTCATGTGTCACGAGATAAGGCAAAGTAATATTTCATAGAGATGGGGGACCTGGTCCACTCTATGGTCACAACATGTCCACTAACTAACTGGGTGAAGGTTCTTCTAAACATGACCAATCCCCCGAAAATTTTGGGGGTTGATTTTCTTGTGAATGAATCTTTTCCTATAGTTTCATACTATTTTTGTTGGAGGAATGCTTACTGTGACACTTCTATTGGTGGAAGTTCTACCATCGACCAAGTAAATATCTAGATCCTATTTTCCTTAAATATAACATATTCTTAGAACAATTTCTTGATATATTTCTTACTTGTGTAGGAGTCAAGAACCAAAAATGGGTAGGTTCACAACGTACCTGAAAATGAAGGTGATGGTACATCAACCCTTAAAGTGAAACATGTGGGGTATCTTTCTAATATTGTCATAGTTAGTGGTAAATTGTTAGCACCTACAAATGGGGAAGAATCTATAGAGGTAAATTTTTTAGGGTGACTACCTGTGATCTTATATGAAATCATCTTTGGATTGTACAATTGAAATAAGTATCTTTTTACTTTATGTCCTCGATTATTTTTCTTTTCAATCCTATGGTTGATTTATTTATTTTGGAATGGTAGTTCTAATATTTCTTGGGAATCAGACACAAGTAAAAACAGTTTCATTTTTAGTCCCTAAGGCTAAGGTGGTGAGGAAGGATGCTTCTAGACTGGAAAACATGGACATGGAATCCATGGCGGTTGATCCATCCCCAAGGTTTCATTGGAGGGGAAAATTGGTACCATGAACTCGATGGAAGGGGAAGTAGAAATTCCATAAATAGAGCTAGTTGAAGGAGCTGTGGTGGATGAATAAATCATAGAAGTTCCACTAAATGAAGACATTTTAGATGAATTTCTGATGATGGGGGAAAATGTGTCGGTGTCTAGAGCGGTTGTTGAAGCTTTATGGGATACTCCTTCCCCAGAAGTGGCGGTGGCCTAGGGAGGTAGGTATGTCACTCCCACCTCTACAACGCCACAAGGTGTAATGGAAGACTCTGATATAGGTGAATATACTCACAAAGAGTTTTTTCATGGGGTTGATCTCCATTTACCAAGTCCTGAACACCTACATTGGGATGATCTAGATGATGGTATGTTGGTGATCTTACCTTCTTGCAAGTCTGATCTGCCTGAATATTTTGAATATGCCATTCCAGACTTCATAAAATTGATCCAGATCACTAGTTGAAAGGCATGATGATTTTTGTATAATTTCATCACTCACACCTAGATAGTTGATATGGAAAATCAGGTGGGATCTCTTCTCTATTGTCTTGTTATTCTAGGGGCCGGTGTAGTGAATTCCATCATCCTACAAGCATTGTTTTAGACATTCTCATGGAGTGGACATGTGTGGAATGGACGGCACTTGGGATGGCCTAGAGGAGGTGTAAGTTTGAGGGATCTCAAATGGTTGAGGCAGCTAAATAAGAGATTTCCTACTTGGAAGGGTTGGAAGAGGAGAACATGATAGTTACTGTTACCCAAACCAAGGTTTTCAATTACATGAATTCCCAATTGGTTGTGGCTAAGGCCAAAGTTTCAAAGGTTACATCCATGGAAGCTAAGTGCCAACCCAAACAAAACCAACAATGTTTTAGTGTATAATATGTCCACTACAAGGTTGATGAGGATAAATAAGGTGAAACATCATGAAAAAGAATGTAGAAGGCCTCTCAGTGAAGGTTAGATGAGCTCAATAACTCTACTTCTAAGGAAAATATTTGAAGTATTTTTCAAAGAAGAGGCTCAATTATGTGGGTGTCCCTCTAAAATTTTGGTTTGTTTCCTTTTTTGATTCATAAACATGTTTATTTGTTTATACTTAAATCATATTAATGATATAAACAATGACCAATCACTAAACTCATGTGAGTCATGATCAGTGAAAGAAATAAGGGATAACCATGTGATTTCTCATTCATATGAGAGTGTATGGGCTGAGATAGAGGTTGATATTGGAGAATGGGAACTTGGAATTGCCAGCTTTATTTTGCAACATGCTCTAGTGCATGAATGGGTTAAAATTAGGGAAATTTAATTCGACCTAGACAAAGAAGGATGGGGAGTGTGAATCACAATGCCCAATACTCGGAACACAAGAGGGTGTCCAGATGATATAAGATAGATACTTCACATGTTTGAAACACAACATCTATACCGTTATCCTGGAATTGGGACAATAGAAGCTAGGGTCATCACTAAATGAAACCTATGTCATAATGTCATCCAAATTCATTCGGGGCATTGACCCAGGACGATAGTTGAGCCTTGGGGAAACAACATTCCATTTGGGAGTCCCTTCAGACATGAAGGAGGAAAAGGGACCAAATGAGGGGAACTTGAAGCATGGAGATGAAGTGATGGAATGTTCGATTGGATTTCAACAATCCTGGAATTATGACACCGTGGCTTAAAGAATATTAGTGTTGGAATGTTGGTATGAAAAAATGTCAAACACATATTCTAGGGAAAGTGTCATCTCAGAGGCAAAGAGACGAATAATGTGGTAAATGATTTGAAATGAGGACCTTGGACATGCATCTTTATGTCATGTAGTGAGGATGGTGAATTATAAAATTTCAAATCATGTCATCATGACACATCTTATATATTAACATCATGTGACCATAATGTATAGTTTATGGGGTTATTCACCAAGATTCCCACAATTTATTCATCATTTTAGGTCAAGAGGGAATCATTTATTTATTTCATAAGGCGTAGTAAGAGTTTAATTTCATACAAAAAATATGTAAAGAACTGACATGATTGATACCTACCCATCCTCAAGATTGAGGGAGAAGGATGGTAACATGTTGGGATATCCTACACCAGTGAATAAAACCTCGGATGGGTCATATAGTGTAGGGTCATGTTTCATGGACCATACTCTTCATTTAAGGTCATTCATTTTGGACCTGTTACAAATAGATTAAGGTCAGGTTTCATGGACCATGAGGAGGTTGTCTCAAAGGAACATATATGACATTTAACGAAATTTAACTAATGTGAAGGAACCAAGGAGGCTACTTGATGCCTCATGAAACCTTCCGGAGACTAACCAGACACAATTCAAATTCATTTTGTTTAGACCAAAAATCTTCTCTTAGTTTAAGTTCATTGAGTTTGAACCATGGGGTACCCTAAAGGGTTCGACATGGCATGAAAGAGTATTTACCCTATGTGAATGAGGTCTAGAAAGGCCTGCATGCCACACAAAATGTAAGGGTTAGGTTTAAAGTTGTTTAAGGTCATGTTTCTTGGACCATGAAACATTGTACATTAGAAGACCAATTCTGAAAAAATGGGATACCATCTCAAATGAGAGTATTGAATCTTCTCATACTTGGATATGAGGAATCCCGAATTCATATAGGGCAAGGATATAGTTTAACATTGTGTAATTAGGATGTTAGTAGTTTCCCATCCTATAATTTTCATATAGGGAATCTTGGTTTGACCAAGAGTAAAACCTTTTATGAGAAAAAGGAATCCCAAACATGTCTAGGGTAAGAATTTAGTTTGACAGCATGTGTTGAGGATGTTCCTTCCTTACATAAGGTAATGAGGGAATCGTGGTATTTTGATGGGTTAAGATAATTAAATAGGGATTATACTTGTAAGGAGGTTCATTGGACATTTTGAGGTGATTGCACCATAGAAAAAAGATATTTATGTAGTGAATATGCAACATGGCCTAGAGAGAAACGGTATAGGAATCATTGTGTATCCCATGAGAATAAGAATCATTCCACACATAGTTTTGGAGGTGAGACACAGTTTGAGGTCATAAAGTCTAGACCATGGAATTATGGGGGTGGGGGGTTCAAGGATTATTGTAGGGTTAGGAGTTAAATACCGATGTTAATGATCCATGGAGGTTTATGTACCACATGTAATGTTCATGAAGATAGTTTCACACATTTTAAGGTAACCTAGTCTGGACCATGTAAAATATATTAATGTCATGTTTCTTGTACTAAATAGGAGAAATATTTTCTTTTAGGGTATATATCTAGCACACAAGAGGAAAAAACAATGTTAAGGATCCAAGGAGGCCTACGTACCACACAAGTTTTAGGAACACATGAAACAAAATATAACATCGTAATTTTTGGACCTTAATTAAGGATAAAGGGTTGAAGGGCTATTGATTTTGCAGTTAGGCCCACAGATGAGATGTCCGGATGTACTAATGTGTCACACAAAAATGGTAATCAAGACACACATTGTTCTATAAACATGGCATGATATGTGACCAACATCGATGGGGGAGATCCTATCTGACAAGGGAATTTCTGCCATCCCATGGTTATCATGGGTCATCCCATGTTTCGGGAATGGGGTAATGCCCATATCTTATTTTGAGGCCTCCAAATTTTTATGGGGTAAGGATATAGTATAATGTCATGTTCTGAGGAAACTGAAGTTTTACCATCCCATGTTTATTATCTGGGGTATCCCAATTCAAGTTGAGGTAAAACTATCTCTCATTAAGAGGCATCCCAAACTTATCCAAGGTAATACTGTAGTTTAGCATCAAATGTTTTGGAAATTTATAATACCAAGTTGACATGTGTGGTATAGTAAGAATAAAAACTCTACTTGAATGAGGACCAAGGAGTCCAAACACAACACAAAATGATCCTAGGTGTATTTACACATTGTTTAAAGTTGTGATGATTGGAATGTAGGGTTGCTTATAGTTTTAGGTCACAAAGTTCAGAACATGGGGGAATTATTTCAATAAGGATTTTTCATGGTGTAGTATGTACAAACCAATGTGATAGAGGACCAATGAGGACCACATCACAAAAAAACTCTGAAAAAAGACTCACACATAGTTTAGAGTCATGGATCCTAGACATAGAGTCCCTATTTAAGGTTATAGAGTTAGGACCAATTGTAAAGTTCAGAATTGTGTTATCAGTACATTGACATATAGTTTATCATAGCATGATTTGTATGATGGTGGTTTTGTAGTTTAATTTCATTCAACTTGGACAAATCGTACAGTTTAATGTCATGTGATTAGGATGATGATGATTGTACAGTTTAATGTCATGTAACTAGGATGTAGAAAGATCCTAGTTTAAGGTTATAGAGTTTGGAATATGGGGTCTTTATATGGATACATGTAACATAGTTAAGTTAAAAACCCAACATGAATGAGGGATAAGGATTCCCAATGCCACACCACATATTCATGAGGAGACTTTCACATAGCTTAACATCTTGATTCTTCGAGTTAGGATCCTTATGTGAAGTATTGATTAAGATATTTCCTATCGATGGGAGGAGTGATACGTTCTCTGTCCATGGTGATCAAAGAGGATGTTCCCCTAGAATAAACCTTATGAATGATGAAAGGTACTTCCCACTTGGGATCCAAATTTGGTGGATTCTTCGGAGGTATCATTGGCACTCTGAGAGAATGTTTTGTGTCACGCTGGAGGATAGAGTGGATGTGAAACTTCTTATTAAACACTCTCAGTATCTTGTTCTAGTGCCTCTCTATATTTTGTAAATCCTGGATCCTATTCTCTTCAATGGATTCTCACTCATCTAGACAGTCTTATGGTATTGTTTTGGAACCTTCTATTAATAGAAAGCTGTTAGAATTATTGTAAATGAGACCTAATGGGAAGTATTTCCTCTATTTTATACACTCGGGAATATGGAGTCACTTTGGTGGAATTTTGGGTCATTTTCCAATAATCCTAGAGGGTGTTGAGGAGATTTTCCAACCAAATCTTCTTTTTCTGGGCCACTATATTTTACAAAATGGTAAATATGGTATTGTTTAATTCAATGATCTTTCCATTTTTCTATGCATGGTAGTAAGACGTATGGTTTGACTGAATTTTGTACTTTTCATAAAAACTATTCATCTCTAATGCTCGTAATTTGGTGTCGTTTTCATTGAGAATGGTGTGAGGAACTCTGAATTGAAGATTGATGTGGGTGTTCTCAAATTTGATCATATATTAGGCCATAAATTCTCTAAGGAAAATCACTTTTTACCACTTGGAGAAGAAATCCATTATGGCCGTAATGAAGATACACTAGAATGATATCACTGTCATGTATGGTGCCATGACATTGAGTCCCCATACTTCAATGGGGCAAGAAAACCTAGTGGTGTGAAAGATATCCGGAGTTCAATGCAAAAAATTTGGCATGGATCTAAAACTCATGATACCTTTTGGCATAATCAATGAAATCATAGACCATTATGGGACAGAAGTATCCCAAACTCTAGATCTGATGGGAAATCTTCAACCCTACATGATGGGAACCACAATATACAACATGAACATTCTACATAACCTAATGAGTCCCTTATCCTTGGATGAAACTAAGGAGAATTCCATCAAAACCTCTTCTGTAGAGATTTGATTCAATATTAGGCCCTCTATGGTGGGTAAAATGCATTATGCTCCATCAGATTCACTCACATTGTACTCAGTTCGGTGGGTGTATACCATGTTATAGGAACTAGAGAAAAATACTTGTCCAATCAGTGGTGTCTTCTACTATGGGGGACCCAGAGGTCCTGGCATAGAAGAATCAATAGCCAAATAGATTACCTATTGTCTTTCATCATTATCTAAAATTATGAGAGCGATGAATATCTATTGTTACACATGGATAAAATGGTCATCTCGATCAGGCTCTACAATATATGTGGCTAAACTGGACAAGGCTTCTGATCGACCATTCTTTAATTGAGTAATATGAGCCAATTCTAACTAATAAGGGAACTGGGCCATTAACTAGTGAGTGTTCTCCAACAGGGGAATGATCTCTATATTTCTGATGTTGTAATCACCTTTGATGTGTTTTATGGATAACATAGAGTCCCCCTTAAAATGAAAATGGGGGAGAACAATCTCAATGGCCAACTTGAGACCAGTAATGAGAGCCTGATACTTTGTATCATTGTTGGAGTAGCCTTATGATAGTAGGAATGAGTATGGAAAGACAACTTATGCTTGGTTAATTAAGATGATCCCCATTCATACTCTATAGATTTTGGGATCATTGAGCCATCTACCAGTTGGCCTCTAAAAAACACCGTTGATGTGTCTCTGCCTACATAGAATACCCCAGTGTACTAAGAGTATGGTCTCATCATGGAAGTAAACATATAGGGGCGGTTTGTTATAGGTTTGATGGGTGGCCATTGAGTCTACCAATTCCCGACCCTTGATGGATATCTATGGTAAAAACAAAATGTCTAAATACTAAAAGATCACTGCCTAGTGTGCCATCCATCCCATCAACATGGGGCTGGACAACAAAAACTAGCTCGAGGAATATATTCTTGATAGTGGAATATATGGTCTCTGTGTTGAGGAGCATCTGACCCAGATAGTATAAACTATCATCTGACCCCTCATTGTTCTACTGGATGAGAAGGGAACCAAGGGACTATTCAAGGGAAGTCACATAGTAGACTAGAGGATTTCCTAAGATGGTTGGAATTATAACTAGAGGTTGTAGCAGATACTTCTTGATTTACTAAAAGGTATTCTGGAACTATTTTTTTTACTGGAATGTGGTACCATTCTTCATGGTCTTGGAGAAGGACTTACGCTTTCCTACCAGATTCTCCATGAATAATTATATGTAGGCTATGTAGCTTATAAGACCCCATATCTCCCAGAGGTTTCATGGGAGAGTAATTGGGATAATGGCCTTGTTCTTCTCTAGGTTGATCTTGATACCTCTGTATCTGATGACGGAGATGAGAAACTTTCTAGAGGTAACCCCAAATGCACACATCAAGGGGTTCATCTTCAAATACTAGGTGTAGAGGATGCCAGATAATTTCTCAAGTTCTATACGATGGTACTAAAACTGGTGGGCTTTGACCAAAAAGTCATCCACATAACATTACACTAGTGTTCCAATAATTTCTTTGAAGATGTAGTGCATAGACCATTGATAAGGGGATTCGACATTCTTTAGGGTAAAGGGAAACACATGGAAGCAAAATTCCCTTTTGATTCCTTTTAGGTGGTAGATTCTCCATACATAGATGTTTTATGGATCCGATTATACCAATAGTATCCAACCATAAAGGTGAACGTCTGGAACGTTGTTATGGAATCGATCAACATCTTTGTCTCGATAAGGGTAAACTCATCATTTGAGAAATAGCGGTTGAGATCCCAGAATTCAATACAAACTCTGATATGACCATTATTATTTTTAATTGGGATGATGTTGTCTTTCCATTTTGGATACTAAACTTACCAATTGGTTTTGGATTTGATAAGATAATCAACATCAACCTTGACCATGGTATCGTGAGAGAGGTTTATTTTTATGGGAGGCTTCTTGAACCCACGATGTCTCATTAGGAGACCTATAAGTTGGAAGAAAACTTGAGGGTCCAGTCCTAGAATCTCATCATAACTTCATGAAAAGCATAACAATATTTGTTTAGGAAATAAATTTACTACAACTACCCCTCTAGTGGAATATCCACACCAATCAGCATCATCCTTGGATATTCCTCGGTATTGAGGTTTACCTGAATCAAATCATAAATGGTTGTGGAGACACCCTCTTCAAATATAGGGTGAGCATATTGAAAATATTCTTCATTGTCCGAGGTAAGTGAATCGGTAGAAGGAAGTGAATTTTTTACGATAGATGTATCAAGGGGGAAATTATTCCTACTTAGGTAGACGTGGAATAGCCACTAAGAGCCTCATGATTTTCTAAAACCATAGAGATAGTGGCTGTCGAGCCAATTCTCTCAGGACTTCCACCACGAAGTCTGTTCTTGATTTCAAAGAAATGGTGTCGAGTTGTGTTTTGGTAATTCAAACATTCAATAAAAATAGATGGGAATGTCATGAAATAGTTCCCATAGGGTGAACCTTTCAGTACCTTAAAGGGGTGGGGGTTTTTCGTATCACTTGGGATTATCCTATGTAGGAGTATAAGGTAATATTCAAGAAATACATCTATTTAGGGATGGAACATCATTTCTTCTAAAATATGACAAAATAATTCCCCAGATCCAATGTTTTTGGTTCTTGAAAATGAATCAAGAGGATGAAAGAATTATCCAAGTCTGCCCAAAGACTGGATATGATAGTTTCTTTCTCAACCTATTTGGTATGAACCTAATTTCCATCCCTCTTTTAATAAACAAAATAAATTTAGAGAGCTTCATAGGAGTCAAATGGGGATAAATCACATTGTAATACCTCTACTCAACCATTGGGGAAGTAATTATGGCAGTGGTGATATGAGGAGGGGACTACCACATGAAGATGAAGTTAGGTCTTTCCCAGAAGGGTGTTTTAGGAGGTATATTTTGAGACTACCTTGAATTTTGTTCTCTAAATCCAACAAATAAACATGGTATTTAATAAAATCCTACCACACGATCTCTCCTTGGTTCTGTCATAACCCTAAATCTTTATATCAGAAGGATTCACGTCTGATTCACTCATCTCTAAATTATAGAGCTTCTGAGACTGGATGATCCTGATCCCATAACCTATATTTACAACTTAGTGGTGGAAATATATTCCATTGATCTATTATGAAATGTACACTGGGCATATGTTCCCCTTCATTAGTGCACTTTTATTCTCTCATAATAACAAGATGTTGATTTGGAATCCCTCTTATTCGACCTCCCTTAAATAGTAGTCCTCTTTGACCACAACCAATACTTCAAAATGGGGGGGGGGGTATTTAAGGATTATGCAAGGGCCTCACACATTTTTGATGATAAACGGAGGGACTCAAGGATCAAGAACCTTGAATGTACACTATCTATGTGCTTTAGTATGTCATACTTCTATGCCAAACATAAATTTTTCCTTATAGAGGAACATTCCGGGGTAAGAGGTATGACAGATACAGCTAGATGAACTACTTAGTTCTAAATAGTACTAGAAATATCCTTCTACTGACTAGATAGCTAACCTAGAAGCACCACTGGATGCCTTTCGATTGACAAAGACCTGAATCTTACTAGATACATCCAATCATGGGGTGGTCACAACAGGTCTTCTTGGTCGACCGACACTATTATCTATAGAGGCATGTTAGATGGAGAAATATGAGAGGATTTTTCCTATTGAGATATATGAAAATATTTATGTTTGTTCTCAGTAGCATGTAGTACATGATTAGAGTAACTCTATTGAGCATTTTGGTGGCTTTCATTTCCTCTTCTCTTTCTTCGACAACATCAGCCAGAGGCACCTGGGTTTTTTTCCTGATATTCATTTTCATTAAGCGGTATACCTAATAGAATATATTCATTGAGGCATACTATTTCTCACCATCTGTTATGTAATCTAGTGTTATGTGATCCATGGGAAAAACTCTTAACTTTGGCTGCATGAAATCACTAAGGGTGCAGTATGGATGCGGCACTGATGGGAAACTCTAATTTCACTATCACCATTGATGGATACTCTTCTGATATTTATGTGGATATTATGTGGATGTAAGGGAAGTAACTAGACAAGGAACGACCACTATGGGAGGTTATGGCCTACCTAGGCTAGCACGAATGGCACCATGAGTGTGATAAAGTACTTTGTGAGCCAACTAGTCATCATATTTCTAGGTTCCATGGTTGGAAACCTAGTTCCATTCACTATAACCCTCACTATAATAGTTGGGACTAGTGGATATATGCATTACCTGCACAGAGACATTACCAAACTTGACCAAACCGTTATCCACTTAGTCCAAGATCCATTCCTTGAACACATAACCTTCTTTGATGATATTTTTGAGGATCATGTGGCAAATAAAATGGTTAGGGATACCAGTACATTCAAATTCTTGGGGCCACCTACCCTTTGCCAACTTCCAAATCTTCTACTCCAGAGAACTATGGAAATAAACGAGGACTTCTGAATTGTTGAAATAATATTTCTTCTTCCTCTGGCCTGGAAAATGGAACTCTATGATCCTTACCCTAATGATGGGATTGATCATGATGAGGTGTCGAAGAAAAATTCTCTCATCTATACAGTTATTCATGGAGAGGCAGTGTGTGGTGGTTTTGCACTGGACTAGGCTACACTGGAAAATCCTATTTCACATGACATGGTTTTTTAGATAGATGTGCCAACAACTATAGTGGTTTGGGGGACTGTACCTATACGACCATGGAAATATTTTCTTTAGAATCTCTTCTTGCAAAAACAAGAGGAGGCAGTGTGAATGATTTGTTTGCTTGCTGTAATGATTCCTTCAGATTCTAGGACCTATTTGAAAAATACTAGAACCCACATACAAAATTCAGAGTGATAAGATCAGGGACCAACTCAGCCTTGAAATATACCACACAATTCATTAGTAGATTCTCTTGAGTCAATGACAGGTCAAGTGACTATGTGAAGCCTTTACACTGGGAGATAAAATCTACAACTAACTCATCTAGATTTTTATTACACATAAAGAGTAAAACAATTCTTTTCTTTCATGTGATAAATATGAACTAGTATACGAACTACATGTAAAGATCCTCCCATCATGTGATGGAACTTATGGGAAGTTGGATGTACTAGAAAAACATAGGTCTATTTAATGTTGGAATAAAGCATCAAGACATAGCCTCCTGCAGCTTTGGCGTTCCCAAAATATTCCCACCCCTCAAGATGAAGTAAAAAAAATGCTTATGTGGGTCACCCATCCCATTTAATGGGGAAAATGGGGTTCTCAAAATCTGGAGGTGCTTGCATGTCATCCACTCTTTTAAGTTATGACTTTACATCGGGTGGGATTAACACCTCTCAAGTATCTCAGGCCTTAAAGAGAATAATGAGAGTGTCTATAAAATTTTCTTCATAGGGGTCCCATTCTATATTATGATTCATGACCACCAATTAATTAATATGATCAAAAACTATGTAATAAGGCTCAAAAACTCATGGAACGACATGACCTCGTTCTCGAGGAGGGTGATCACACAATTTGGGAGAGTTTGATGACTAATATCTCAGTATATTTCTACCAAATTATACTGTTGATCTATCTAGATTCCTAGGATTAATGAGATAAAATGGGGGAATGTTTCCAAGGATGGCTTGTTACTTCCCTAATGGGAGAGAAAAATGATCTCATTGGGTGGTGTCATAGTCCAGGCACAGACCGACCACAAAATCAGCAAGGATCTTCTTATTTTATGAAATCTATTAGAGAATGATGGCTACAATGGGAACCATCTCTATTTTAAATGTATACATGGATTGATCCAGGGACTATAAATTTTCCTTAACCTTGTTTTTGTTTTTATGAGGAAGAAATGCTTCATTGGACAGAACCTCAAGGTTGGGTGCCTGTATTTATAAGAATGTTCTAACACCTGTGTGAGTGTCTACTTGGTACAGTTCTACCCTGTTAGGTGATTTCTCCTCATGAAACCATACTTTAACATATCTAACCTTGAAAAGATCAAGAACACCCAAGTTCAATATGAAAATTCCTAGACTAAATTTCTTATACTCGACATGTAAGTTAGGATATCGTAGTATAGTGATGAAGTGGAGGGCTACGTCATTCTGAATTTTTATTACATAACATTTCATTACTTTTTACTAATATAGGATCTCTAAAGATTAGGGTATTGAAAATAATATACATACTACATGAAAAAATATAAAATTATTCCATTCTACTTAAAAGGACTCTTCATTTGTTCATCCTGAGTATAATTACTCCAACTCAAAACTTGGGGACATACATCAAAGGAAAGGATGAGCAAAATGCCCATTAAAGGAAAAACAAGAGAAACAGTTTACATGTGAGCTTGAGTGATATCTGTTGGAACATGAGAAATATAATAAATGGATGATAAATAGGAATATAATAATAATAATAACTTAAATAATAGCTTGAAAATGTGGTAAAAAATTTAATTTAGACATTCATAATAATATAACCAAGGTCCATACCCAATGTGTCATAAACAATTTCAAGGTTATTCACCATGGTATTGTAAAACATGTCATCTCTAGAGATTAATTTCATTACATAACTAATTGGAGAAATATCAGGGTGAACCCTAATATCAGGGTGAACCCTTAATATGTATTTATTTTCATGTGATCCACATATATCATAATCTATCATTTCATAAAAAGACCAAAAATAGAATAAAATAAATTGTTTTCATATAAAAAACAAGGCATTTTTAAAAAGTGCTTAAAAACATGATCATTAATTCATTTATAACACATGGAAAAAGAATGAGGGTTTTATGCATGTTAATTCCATAATAAAATAAATAATTTTTATTTCTTGATTAATACCCTTAGAAATTAAATAATATTGGGTATTCACATAACAAAAATAAATAAATTTCTTGAGAAAAAGAGAGAGACTTTGAGGCAAAAGTTCGGTAGCATAACAGGTATGAAACAAAGTTTTATAAAACATTAAAAAGAGAGTATACAGGAGTAAAAAATTCATAAAAGACACATAATTAAGTTTAGGGACAGAATAAAATGGAAATAACAACATGGTATGAAAATTTTAAAGAGATACCACATAAAAATAACTTGAAAGGAAAAGAGAAGCTGGGAATTCATGTACTTGAAGAGTAACTTGTAAAACTCTAAGTTCGGGACCATGAGGGATTGAGAACATATTGGGAGGACTCTTGAAGATGTAGAACTAGAATAAAATTGTGGAGGATGAACTTTTAATGAATATTAATTAAGGAATGTGTGGGTATTTATAGTAAAATTGATGGAGCTTTTTATTAATTTCAAAGGACACCTCATTGGTGGTATTTGAAAAACCATGGGCTTGACCATGGTATTTTACCATGATAGTGGCCACTTGAGACACCTAATATCATATTTTATTCCTAGAGACTCAACCATAATTATTAAATCATTATTATATCACTAATGATGTCATTAAACATACCTAAAACTCAAAAACTGTATTTTCTACTATTCACCAAAGAACAATGTATTTTATAAAAATCTCATAAATTCCCCATAACATAATATCGATGTTTGGAATTAAAAAATGAAATTTATTTTATCTTAATAAATATCTACATATGATAAGTTTATCTTTAAGATATAAAAATAAATTATTATTGAAAATAATAGTGGACAGAAAATGCATAGTGACATGCATAATAATTATTTTAATATAGTAATAAAAGTACAATTTTTACCAAAAAACCATTTCATCAAATTCCATCTCAACATTTAAGAAAAACTATTCTTTAAATGGAAATGATGAAATAAAAATTTTATTTATACAAAGTGTTTTCAAAATGTAACTAAGACCTTGTTATATAACCCCTTATAACACTTGAGTATGACCTAAGAGTAAAGTGTGAAATGGTGATGGGCTCTTGGGGTTGCTCAGATAACATCGCCCGAGTGGTAAACTCCACTAACTTGAACTTCTCCAGAAGGCGATTCCGTTCAAGCTTAACATATTGAAGCTCGAGTTGGGCTTTGTCCAAAGTGAATCTTAGTGACACTAACTCATTCCCAAGATCTGAAAAATGGGTTTTGTATGGCTCGAGTATACTGGATGAGACCTTCGAATCTTCTTTCTACATTAATTATCAATTATCCTTTCTATTTATAAACATTAACTATAACTTTAAAAATTATTATTGTTTCAAACCGTCATATTAACCAATGGTCATATAATGATAAAAACACAGTGGTCACTTTTCATTTATATTTATATATTTTTATTGATTATTATGTACTAATCATACATTTCCAGGAAACAACATATTATTCAAAAGTTTGGGACATTACATTCTTCCCCCCTTAGGAAATTTCATCCCCAAAATTTCAACTTGTACCCCATAAGTGAAAATGTGTGGGTACTTCTGTCTCATAGTCTCCTATGGTTCCCACATGGCTTTTTCATATTTTTGGTTCCTCCAAAACAATTTAAAAAGATGGGTTGTATGTTTTCATATATACTTTTCTCTATAATCCAAGATCTCCACTGACTGATCCCCATTATATAGGTCTTATTATTTTTGTACCACCTCTGGATTTAGTATATGTGAAGGGTCAGGTATTTACTTCCTCAAGAGGGATACATGGAATACATAATGAACTTGTGCTATATTTGGAGGAAGTGGAAGTTGATAAACCACTTATCCTATGTGATCAAGGATTTCATAGGGTCTAATGTACCTAGGGATGAGCTTCCATTTCTTCCAAAACTTCATGACTCTCTTAGAAGAAAAAAATAGAAGGAAGAACTTATCACCAATATAAAACTCTAAGTTGCTTCGATGGTTGTCATCATAGATCTTTGGCAGAACATGAGTAGCATTAATGTGTTGTTTGATGGAATGAACATTTTATATCATCCCTGGAATGAGACTGGGCCCAAAAATCTTTCTCTCACTAGATTAATTCCAACAAGTAGGAGTTATACATCACTTCCCATATAGAGCTTCATAGGTTTCCATTTGAATACCCGATTGGAAGTTTTTGTTGTAAGAGAAATCAACTAGTGGGATTTTTTTATCCCATCCACCTTTAAATTCCATTGAGCATTTTCGCAGCTTGTCATCATGTGTCTAAATAGTCGTTTTGTATTGGCCATAGTTTGTGGTTGATAGGATGTATTAAAATTAAATTCGGTACACATATCATGTTGAAGACTTCTCCAAAATTTTGATGTTAACCTTGGATTATGATCATATATGATAGAAAATTGAACTCCATGATGCCTTAACACTTACTCTATGTAAATTCTAGAAAGTTTACCAAGAGAAAAATCTTCTTGAATAGAGATAAAATGGGAAGTATTGGTGAGATGGTCCATTATAACTCATTTACAATTGTTTCCTTTGGATTTTATCAGGAGAATAGTGACAAATTAAATAGTGATATTGTCCCACTTCCACGGTGGTATGGGTAGTGTTTGTAAAACCCCTTTTGGAAGTTGTCACTCTGCTTTCACTTGCTGACACACCATGCACCTTTTAGTGTAGTTGGAAATATCCCTTTTCATGTTATCCCACCAATAATGATCAAGAAGCTCCCAATACATTTTTGTGCTTCTAGGATTTATAGAGAATGTTGAGATATGTGCTTTATCCATCACATTCTTTTTTATTTCTATAATGGATGGAACACATATTCTTGTATGAAATTATAGTACACCTTCTTGATCAATATTGAACTAGGGAAACTTCCCATCCTTCACACCCTCAAAAATATCTTATATCAAAGGATATTATTTTATAGATATCGTGATCTTCTATAGTAATGATGGCTAAGAAAACATTTTGGGTAGAGTTGATGAGGCCCCTTCCCTTACAATTCCCATATCCAGTTTTACTAGGTCTTTGATTAAGGGATCTCCTTGGATCCTCATCCTTATTAGATAAACATGGTCTTTCCTACTTAATGCATCAAAAACATTGTTTTATCTTCCATAATGATAATGAATTGAAAAATCGTAGTATTTATGAAGATCCAACCATGTCCTCTATCTCATGTTCAATTAATTTTGCATGAAAATATACTTCAATATTTTCTGGTCTGTGTATATATCAAACTTCTCCCAATAAATATAGTGCCTCCATATCTTTAGAGTAAAAACAACTGCAACCATCACAAGATCATGTGTAGGATAATTCTGATCATGAGGATTTAGCTGCTAGGATACATAACCAATTACCTTGTAACTTTTCATGAGGATGAAACAAATCAATTTTAGAGATGAATCACTAAAAATAATGCAATATTATCCAATTGAGGGTAGATTTAACATGAGTTCAGCAACCAATATCTTATTTATCTCTTGAAAACTTTCTTGACACTCCTTTTTTACAGATGAACTTGAACCCTTTTCGAGTTAACTTGCTTAATTAATTAGATATTCATGATTTTTTTTTCAAAAACCACCAATAATATCCTGAAAATCAAAGGAAACTCAGAATCTCAGTTACTGTTGTAGGATAGGGCCACTCCTCTACAACATTTGTCTCTGTAGGGTCATCTGAGATTCCTTCACTGGTTACAATGTTCCCAAAGAATTCAACTTTCTATAACCAAAAATCACACTTTATAATAATTCCAAATTACCTATCCTTTCTCAAAGTTTTCAATATAACAATTAGATGATCCATATTCTCATCATGAATTTTAGAATATATCATAATATAATCAATAAAAACTACTATAAAATTATCAAGGTACTCCTTAAAGACTCTATTCATCAAATCCATAAAAATAGCAGGTGCATTAGTCAATCCGAATGGAATAAAAATATATTTAATGTGAATATCTTGATCTAAAGGAATTTTTTGGAATATATTCTTTCTTAGACATCAATTTATGATAACCAGATCAGAGATCAATCTCATAAAAGAACTGAGCCCCACAACACTGGTCAAATAAGACATCAATTCTTAGAAGAGGGTATTTTTCTTTACTATGATCCCATCCAATTCTCTATAATCAATGCATAACTCTATAAATCCATTCTTTTTATTCCTAAATATAATAGGTTCTCCCTAAGGATACACACTTGGACCGATAAAACCCTTCTCTAAAAGATCATATAGTTTCTTCTTTAATGCCTCTAGCTCCACATTCGCCATTCTATACGGGGTTTTTTAAATCAGCTTGGAACCAGGAATGAGTTCAATGGTGAAATCTACCTCTCTTTCTGGGGGAGTAATAGGTAACTACTTAGGAAATATGTCTAGGTATTCCTAAATTATGGGAAGATTTCCTATCCTTATACTTACGTCTTCTTCTTAACCAGTCAAATCCACACATAAGGATATAGGAGGTCCTTATAGACAAATATCTGGTTGAGATATATCTCCTTGAAGATAACTGTAGGTTTTTCATTAAAGAATAATAATATATATTTTCTTATGAATTTGATCATAGCATTATAATTTTAGATCCAGTCCATCCATAATATAATGTTTAATTCCATCATGGGAATGACTACTACATTTGAGATAATATTGAGCTCACTAAAGTAAATACTAGAGTTTCTTCCAATGATCGAATAATCCCTCAATGAGTCTTGACTGATAACTCTGCTTTTTGGGGTTCTTTAATTGATTCTGTGTTCTTTTAAAACTTCAAGGAAATAAAGGAATGCATAGAACCAGAATCAAACAAAGTACTTGATAGTTTTGAGAGAAAAACAAGAATACCTTCCACCACAACATTTGGAGATTCAACTTCAGCCGTTGTGATTGAAAAGTAATGACCTTTCTCCCTTGGCATATGATGAGGCTGATGGTGATTCCCCTTTAATACCCACATATTTCGATAGTGATTGGAAAAGTGCCCAAGTTTTCCACACATGAAGCATTGGACTTCAGTTATGGCTTGCACCATATTCCCATTATCATTAGTGTTGGGAAGTTGATGATTCACCTCACTAAGATAATTCTGAGAGATATTTCCATATCTTCCACACTTGATACACTTCTTGGTATTGAGAAGGTAATTCCCTGAATATTTTTTTCACATTTATTACATGTGGTAAGTTTCACTCACTTTCACCACATTACCTAAAAAATTTCCTCACCAAACATGGCTCCATTTATCTCTACTTTTCATTGTCTTTATAGGACCATTGCATCTCACCAAACTCTAGTTTGACTTTCATAACACTTCATATGATCTCTTTATAGCTGTCATAGTCTTGATTGACTAGATTATACCATAGATGAGGTCTTAGTCCATCGAAGAATCTATCAACATTACCATTAAGATAAATGACAAATCAAGAGGTGTAACATGAAATCCTAATGAATTTAATCTCATAGCTTCCCACATATTCATTCTTCATCTACTTCAACTTGATAAATTCATTGTTTTATTTTCGTTCTCATCAAATGAGGGAAATACTTTTTGAAGAAGATCCATCTAAACTCTTCCCAACACAGAACTTCAATATCCCATCCTGGAATATTGTTTTTAATTAGTTCCCACCACTGATCATCTTCTCCCTCTAAGTGGTAAATAACCATCGTGACTTTATCTTGTTATGAACTACAAATTATGGAAAAGATCTTTTCTATAGAGCTTATCCACAGTTCCAAAATTAATGGGTCGACAGATACACAAATAATTGGTGGTTATTAACGCATAAAGGACTCAATAGAATGTTATTCCCTTATTGATGATATCAGTCTCTCAGATTTATTTAACTTATTTTCCATAACATGAGGAATTTTATTCATCATTCTCATGAAATATTCCATTCCTGCTTCAATCATAGGGTCGTCATCACATGGTCCATTGTGAAAACCATTTACTTGGTTCCTCTAATTTTCCTCCATTTTCTAAAAGAATAAAATGTTAGTTAGAAAATTTTTTCATTTAAGAATATTATAAATCTAAAGTATTTTTTATTTCTTAAATCTTCTTGCTTAAACACATTGTTCATTATCAACAATTACATTTTCTAACAATCCTTTATAATTTTTCATAAAAATATTGTGATTAACAAAAAAATATACCCTAAGAGTGTCAAACCAGGAGTGAAACAAGACCCTTTTTTATGCACCAGTTCCAATTTGAGTCTATCATAATGTAGTGTTTTTGGGTTTCACCCCTTGGTACATCTATTCTAGAGCCACATCCACTTGTTTGTATCCCGACAGAGACTTATTTGTTTGAAGACCACATATATAATATTTCACCAAAATACCTGGAAGTTTTCCTATATTTAAACTTTTCTATAGGTTTATTACTAAAGTTTTCATATCTAAATTTATACAAATAAATAAACTATCATTTTAATACAACCTATGGGGTCCTTTCATTTTATTACACAACTTTTCAATACATTTTACAAACAGAGGATATTTAAAGTTTTGTGTCTTGAAAATAAGGTACATAATACATGAAAACATATAAAATTATTCCAATCCACTTGAAAGGATTATTAATATTTTATTCCTTTTTATAAATACTCAAACTCATAACCTGGGGTCATACCTCAAAGGAAAGGGTGAGAAAATTTCCTAATAAGGAAAAAATAAGAAAAACAATTTACATGTGAACTTGAGATATATCTTTAAGAACATTAACAATATCATAAATGAATGATAAATAGGTAAATAATAATAATAATAACTTGAATAATAACTTGAAAATTTGGTATAACATTTAATTTAGACATTCATAAGCTTATCACCATGGTCCATACCCAAACTTTCATAAATATTTCCAAGGTTATTTACCAACGTCTCGTAAAACTTATCATCTATAGAGATTAATTTATTTACCCAATGCATTGGAGAAATATTAGGGAACAAATTTAATATGTATTTATTTTAATGTGATCCACATATATCATAATCAAACATTTCATAAATTACCCAAAATAGAATAAAATAAATGGGTTTCATATCAAAATCATGGCGTTTTTAAAAAGTTCTTAAAAACATGATCATTAAGCCATTTATAACCCAAAAAAGGGAATGAGGGTTTTATATATGTTAAATAAAAAATAAAATAAATTTATTTATGAATAACCCTATAAATGAAATAGGTTTGGGTATTCACATAAATAAAATAAAATAATTTCTTTCTACAAAGAGAGAGATTTTGAGACGAAAATTCTGCAACATAATGGGTATGCAACATAGTTCTATAAAACATTAAAAAGAGTGGGGATAGTTTTCAAAAATTCATAAAAGACTCATAATATAGCAGGGGATAAAATAAAATTGAAATAAGAACATGGTTTGAAAATTTTTTATTATCAAAAATTATTGTGTATAGAAAATGCATAGTAACATGCATAGTAAAATTTTCAACACTTGAAAAAAAATAAAAGTATTTTATAATTTTTAAATAAAAAAGACTATTTTTAAAACACTATTTCATTATAGTAAACATTATTAATAACTAATTATTTTAATATTGTAATAAAAGAACAATTTTCACACGAAAATTCATTTTGTCAAATTCCATCTCAATTTTTAAGAAAAACTATTCTTAGAACGGAAATGATGAAATAGTAATTTTATTTTTACAAATGGATTACACAATGTAACTAATGCCTCATAACATAGCCCATTATAGTACATACATAGGACCTAATATTAAGGTGTGTGATGGTGATTCACTCCTAGGGTGGCTTGGATATAATGTGATCGTCTGGTAATCTTTACTAACTTGAACTTCTCATGAAGGCGATTCTGTTAAAACTTAACGTATTGATGCTCTTTTTGGGATTGGTCCAGCGTGATTCCTAGTGACACTAACTCCATATGAATCTCTGAAAAATGGGTTTGGTATGGCCCGAGTTTACTAGATGTGGCCATAAACTCTTCTTTCTGGATTAATTATCCATTATCATTTCTAGTCACAAATAATACTTATAACGTTAAAAATTATTATCCAACAGTCATATTGAATAATGGTTATATAACGATTAAGACTAAATGGTCACATTTCATTTATACTCATATATTTTTATTTATTATGATGTAGTAAACATACATTATCATGAAACACCATATTATTCAAAAGTTTGGGTTGTTACAAAAGCATTATACAGTCCCTACCCCTGAACTACACATGAGGATATTCCTCTTAAAAGACACTATAGAGAACTATATGGATCTTGATGAATCTTTGTTAGGGATTTTGGAGGTATCTAGGAAATTCAGCGTGTTGAGTTATTGGATGTGCTGCCAACTCAACCCAATGAAACTATTGATTGATTTCATCAAAATGGTACTGACTTCATGGACATGTAAACAAGTGATCATATAGGTGGTGAGGCATCTATTAGATTTTCTAGTGGAAACTTATGGCCTTAACCTCAATAAGGTACTCCTGGATTAAGATTTTAGGAGTCCTTGGTGTCCAGAACATCACAAATATCTGGTCAATGGATTGAGTCTCCCACATGCTCTCTTGTTCCGAGTGAGGGCTGTGTTAATGTTTTCCATGAGCTCTAATAAGTGTTAGTCGATAGATGGGAGGTGGTACCGATGTGGATTATCTCAACAACTGATTGGATAGTAGGGGATCTACTATGCAAGTCATCCTTTTAATGTATGCTAGGACCTCTCTTTAGGGAGACTCTGAGAACATCATTATGTTCTTATAGGATTATGTGTCCACCACTACCTCATGTTCCTTGGTGATGGTTCTCATCAATGGTGCTTTAGGTAGCTCACCATATGATGGAGTTATCTGGGACTTGATTAGATCTCTATTATCTTGGATAGTGGTAGAGAGGGAGACATGTGATGATGGAGACAACTGCACTGTAAGCCCCAAGAAGGGAGCCATAACATTATCCACCTGCATGTAACTATAGAGGGATGAAGGGATCTTGGTTATTTCAACTTCTAAGATGTATAAATTCATATTATAGGATCCTTCCCTGGACTCTATAATCTAGGGTGGAAAAAACCATTATCGAGTCGTCCGTGTACTTCAAATCAGATAGATTGATGAGGTCAACGGTGATTTGAATTTTCCTAGGATTCCTCCATTGATGGAGATTGTTATCACTTCTACCCAAGAATGGTTCTTTGGGATAGGTTTCATATTAATCATAGAGAGTAACTCTATATGGGTGATTGGGAGAATGAGTAATAACATCATGTTGGTCAAACTGGAAATTGTTCAGACCTCCGTGTTGAGGAGAAAGAGTAAAAAGAAGACCTCTATATGGATTGTTGAAAGAATATGGTAGACATGATCTATAGTTGGTGATGGTGTAAGGAGGATATCCTCACTACCTATCATAATCATGAGTTGGAGAATAATATCTTTTGGATATGTTGATGATTGAAAGGGACAACACGACCCGTCTAAGAGGTGTGTGGGGTCTTTCTCCTAATTGAGTGAAAATGTATCCTAATTCATTAATGATAGGGATGGGAAGAATGCACCAATGGTGGAGGAATCCATTAGAACTGTATAATATGTTTCCCATGATCATTAATTCTCCTAATCTATCCCTCTATAATTGTAACACCCGAGACTTTTATGTTATATAAATTATCAAAGGAATCTTTTTCTACACAACACTTGCTTGACTTGCTTTACACGCAATCGCGACCTTCTTCGATAGCTTGCGTCGTACGCAATAACGAGTTTCACTAAACAACATTATGCTATTAAAACTAGCCGTTATGAATAGTAATAAACACTTTTTAAAATTTTATAAATTTTATTTTTCAAAATGGACTTCATTTTTGGACTCAGAATATCGAAATTAGCCAAGGGTGAAATTTTGGTATTTTTCTGAAAACTTTCAATTTTTGATGAATAGTGAAACCACTAAGTGGTAGGTTAAAAAACAGAATTTTGCATAAAACTTAATTTTACCGCTTCTGTGAATGGAATTTTGAAAATCCGAGAGACACGGTTAATATCAAGGACTAAAATGTGGTTCAATGAGATGAAAATAATTTTTTGGTGAATAGTAACTTTTTACGATTTTTACCGCGGTTAATAGTAAATATGGTAACTAAGGGTAAATATGATATTAATATTACCCTAACACATGTCCTAATTCTATTGGACAAGTGTAATTCGACCAAAAACAAACTTAGGAATAAAATATGACCATTTAGGCCCACTTGGATTAGATTAGGACATTTATTATTAATTTATTTAAAGAAGGGTTAAAATAGTTAAAATCAAAGTTTAATAAGTAAATCATTTTTAATATAGGGTTATACATAAGATAAATTCGACTATAAATATTCATTAGAAATATAAAAAGATTTCCTACATAAGGGTATTTTATTTGTAATTTTTAGACATTAAATAATTTAATTTATTTATGACACAATGATGATGCAGTAATTATCTTATTAATGAAATATTGACATAATTGATGTTATAAACACCAAAATAAATGTAATTTGAGACTTTTTATGAATTCCACTAATTTTCTAGGTTACTATGATATATTAGTATTGATTTAATAAACTTGGTTCGAACATATAATTCTGTTATGACTTTCACAAAAATCATATATCAAATAGTGTCAAAATTGACACAAAATAGTTTTTAAATCAAATATTATATTATTAATTGTCATTTTATTCCTAAAAATCTAAGGTTCGGCCAAATGACTTAGATAAGGATATATATATTAATAATAAACAATTTGGGGTTCGTTTGGCATGTTATAGTAAGTGTATTAACCATATAGTGAAAGAAAACAAAAAGACACGGTAAAAGTTAAATTAATTAACTTAGAGTTAAATCTAATTGATAAGGTTAAAATAATACCCTAAACTTGTCTAAATCCTATTGGTTGATAGGATTTCGACCCATCCCCACTTTAGATTCGAAATAAGACCCTTTGGAACCATTATAAACCGATTTTGACTTTAATATAAAATAATATTTTGAGATATTCCTAAGGTGCCCCTCTCCTCCCTTATAAAAGGGCACCTCCTCCCCCTCCTCCTCACACCAATTTGAGCACTCAAGCTCGGCCAACCCCTACCATTTTCCCTTCTCCACTTCCCTAGAATAATCCTAGAGGTCCTGGTCTTCTCCAAAGACCAATCTTAGTTCCTTAAGTGGAGGATTCAAAAAGGCGTTCCAAAGAAGAGGTAATATCCATTACCGATCTTTTCAATTTCTTTCTTCTTCAACTTCTTCTTCTTTAGTTGTTTCATGATAAAGTAATAACATCAGTATTACTTACATACTGATATGTTATTATAAATATGAAACAACCCTAATTCACCTTCTATCCATCCTACGGAAAAATGAAATCACCGCGCGTGCGTACGTACGGAATACCGTCTCCATGCCGTGGTGTAATCTATTTTCCACCATCACCTTACAAGGATGGGTATAATGGTGTAATGAGTAACTACATATGATTATTATGAAGTAATATTGATACAGAAATAATATATATATACTCTAATACAATTCCACGATCATAGGAACGATATCATCACTCGTGCGTACGTACGGAATACCGTCTCCACGATGTGATGCGACTCGTTCTACATGATCTTCATTTCATAATGATTTTATAAATGAATTGAATGAATGAATATGGTATATACTACACTAATACCATTCTGGAAATGAATTATCTATAACCTAAAGATAAGAATAAGAATTTATTCGACAAAACACGCATAAGAACAAAAAGTTATAAAGACCCGAGTAACAAGTAACAATGAAATATTACTAACAAGAAGCTAATAATATGACCATATATGATCTCATATCAATATGTATGATTCTGGAATAAGTCAATAACATTATTTAAACCATTATACAGGAGCTTCGGACACGAACAAAGCAAATCGGACCTAAGGTAAGGGAAATATCACAATCTCATTTTTATCCGAGATTGTTTATTCGTAAGTATTTACTGGGGTGTATTTTATCATCCACATCCATGTTCCCTCAATATGTAATATTGTTTCCATCCACTTGAAATAGTTTAAATCCAATTTTACCCTTAGGTGAGTTTTTAGTAAAGAATATGAAAGGAATCTTTTGTCGTTTTTCCGTACGAGGTACTTTTTGACTTTTCTGACAAAAGTACGAAGAATGTTTTTTTAACTTATACGGCATGAATGGATTTTTAAAACATTACTTCAAAGAATCTTCCTTTACAAGTTTTCAAGTTTATTTTTAATCAACTTCTTTTATTTTAAAGTTGTATGACATGTTATGAAAGGAAAAATGTTTTTGAAGAAGAAAGGATATTTTCCTCAAGAATTCAATTCAAGTGTTTTATCAAAATTATTTTCCATCTAAGATAATAAAGGGTTCTGTTTCAATCCATATTTTTACATTGGTTTGACTATGTTGTGATGGAATTATGTTTATGAATTCCTTTATCATATATGAATTGATTTATGATGTCATGATGTTTCAAGAATCCCATTTTTGTTATATGTGTTATGTGATGATGTATGTTTTATGATTATGTGGCACACATAAGAAAGGATTCATTATAAGATGGGTGGGACCTATATCTCCCTCCAATGCATTGGGTAATGATTTTATATCTCATGAGATAGACATGGCTGGAACGGAAGGTTATTTCGGTTCAGTGATACAGGACTGAAACGAGGAGTGAACTCGGTTCAGAAAGGGACTTTGTCCACTAAGATAGTCTTGGCAATGAGTCATGACTAACAAGAAATGATTTTCCATGATTATGTGTGCATGCCACAAAGATTCAAGTTTTATGTTATGATTATGGGGATCTCATTTTCACTTCTATGATTTATTCCATGTTACGATATTATGATCTCTTTTGCAGGTTTTAATTTTCAAAAAGATATGATATGATTTTTATTTCCTTTATTTTCCCTTGCTGAGCATTTGAGCTCACCCTTTTATGTTTTCTTTTCCCCAGGCCAGGAAGATAGATATTAAGTAGAATATGCTAAAAGGAACCCTAGATATGATGAAATAAATGGGAGACACTGTAGAAGATTTATGAACCAGTTGTTTATGTTTCCCAGTTTCTAAAGACATTATACCTATACGGTCCTTTGTGGTTTTGTCATATGTTGTAATAAGTGTGATTCAATTTTGAAGTATTAACAATGTATGTAAAGTGTGGGTCGTTATAGTTGGTATCAGAGGAAAGGTATAGTCAACCTTTGGAAACTAGGATGTGAAAGCCTTAGTAAGAACCCTAAGGATAAGTCTAAGCATAGAACACAATCTTAGAAATGGCCATGAATAACCTAGGATAAGACCATAAGCATGAAAATTTTATTCTTGAATTATGTGGTTTCCTATTATAATTAGTGTTGCTCACACTATTCTTCTTGGTTTTAGTCAATGGCTGGAACCCGAAGGAACCGTGTTAATGCGGAATGCGATGGGCAATGCAATGATTGTCCCCCTGAGCAACCAAACGATATGGGAGCTGGAATGCAAAATCTTGTAGCCATGCTCACACAACTTTCTCATGCTATGAATCATACAGGATTTCCAAACGAACAAAGGAGGGAGCAACATTCTGTTGAATCCTTCATGAGGCAGCGTCCACCATCTTTCAGCGGGTCTACTGATCCATTAGTTGCTGAACAATGGATTAGTACTACTGAAAAGATATTTTCAGTTCTTCAATGTTCTGAGCATGATAAAGTCATCCTAGCAGTGTATCGTTTGGAAGGAGATGCTGATCAATGGTGGAATCTTGTTAAGAATACAAGGCAAAGGGATGAAATTGAGTCTATGGAATGGGACGAGTTCAAGAACTTATTTTTCAATAAGTACTTCCCTCGTATTCTCCGAACAAAGATGGAGAAAGAGTTCCTTGAACTGAAGCAAAGGGATGATGAATCTGTTGGTACCTATGAAGCAAATTTTACCAGACTTGCAAGGTACGCTTCTGGTATTATTATCCAACCTGAGAGTAAGATCGATCGATTCTTTAGTGGCTTAAAACCAAGTCTTCGAAGGGCGTTAGCCATAAGGGACTTCAATAGCTACGAGGAAATCGTTCGATGTGCTCTCAAAGTCGAGATGGAGATTGGAGTAACCCATCAGTCACATGGGTTTGATAAGAAGAGGAAGATGGAATTCAAAGAAAAATCTAAAGAGCACACGGAAAAGAAGATGAACTTTCCCTTATGCTCAAAGTGTGGAAAGAAACATGGAGGGAGTTGTCTTAAAGGGACAAGTAAATGTTTTAAATGTGGAAAGGAAGGTCATCGGGCATTTGAATGCCGTGATAATGGGAAGAAGATGTCTAATGATGCAAACAAAGGAAGGGATACACAGAATGAACCTGCTACACTTCAATGTTTCAAGTGCAAGGAGATGGGGCATTATGCCAATCAATGCCCAAATCCAAGGGTTGATGATGATGGTCGACGTCAACAAACTCTTAAGGCTAAAGAAAAAGGAAAGTCACATGCAATTTCTATCAGCGATGTGGAGTACGATAACGATGTGGTGAAAGGTACACTTACCATCCACTCTAAAGTAGAAAATGTTTTGTTTGATTCTGGATCCACCCACTCTTTTATTTCTGAAAAATTTTCTAAGGGTATCACCGTATTACCTCAACAATTAGATGTTGAGTTAGCTGTGAAAACACCTAATGGCACATCAATCGCATCAGAAGTTTATAATTCTTCTCCGATCGAAGTTTGTGGGAAAGTGCTTCCTGCAAATCTTGTGATCCTTCCTTTAGTGGAATTTGATGTGATTCTTGGCATGGATTGGCTTTCTCTACATGGAGCTCATATCAATTGCCAAATAAGGGAAGTCACATTTCATATTCCAGATCAACCTACGATCGTCTATCAATGCAAGGATGAACATAACCTTCCAGTGGAAATTTCGTCCATCTTATGGGTATTGATTCCACTAAATGAAGGTTATTTATCTCAAATAGTTGGTGAGAAACTCACGATTAAGAATATGCCCATTGTACGGGAGTTTGATGATGTCTTTCCGGAGGAATTACCGGGTCTTCCACCAAATCGTGAAGTTGAGTTTTCAATAGAACTCGTACCGGGTGCTTTGCCTATTTCAAAGACACCTTATAGAATGGCCCCAATTGAGTTGTAGGAATTGAAGAAGCAACTCCAAGAGAATCTTGATAAGAGATTCATACGCCCTAGTGCGTCACCTTGGGGAGCACCTGTTCTATTTGTTAAGAAGAAAGATGGATCAATGAGACTCTGCATTGATTATCGAGAACTTAACAAGATCACTATCAAGAACAAATATCCTCTCCCACGCATTGATGACTTATTTGACCAACTACGCGGAGCTCAATACTTTTCCAAGATTGATCTTCATTCAGGGTATCATCAATTAAGGGTCAAAAGGGAGGATATACCAAAGACGGTTTTCCGTACAAGGTATGGACACTATGAATTTATAGTGATGCCATTTGGTCTTACTAATTCCCCTGCTATCTTCATGGATCTAATGAATAGAGTCTTTAGAGACTATCTTGATCAATTTGTGGTAGTCTTTATAGACGATATTCTTGTCTATTCAAAGAGCAAGGAAGAGCATGAAGATCACTTGAGAATTATATTGAGGACCCTGAGAAAAGAGAAGCTTTATGCCAAATTTACCAAGTGTGAATTTTGGCTTCAAAAAGTTGCATTTTTGGGTCATATAATCTCAAAAGAGGGGATATCTGTGGATCCAGCGAAAACAGAGGTTATCGAAAGATGGTCAAGACCAACAACAGTAACTGAGATCCGAAGTTTTCTTGGTTTGGCTGGTTATTATCGACGCTTTGTAAAAGATTTTTCACGATTATCTAATCCACTCACCAAGTTGACTCGGAAAGGAGTTAAGTTTGTCTGGACAGAGGAATGTGAAGAGAATTTCAAGGAGTTGAAAAGAAGGTTATCCAGTGCACCTGTGCTCACACTGCCTTGTAGTGGAGAAAGGTTTGTGATCTATAGTGATGCATCCAAGAAGGGATTGGGGTGTGTTCTTATGCAAAATGATATGGTGATAGCTTATGCCTCACGACAGTTGAAAATCCATGAGCAAAATTACCCAACACATGATTTGGAGTTGGCTGCGGTAATCTTTGCATTAAAGATTTGGAGGCATTACCTTTATGGTGAAAGGTGTGATATTTATACTGATCATAAAAGTTTAAAGTATATGTTCACACAAAAGGAGCTGAATATGCGCCAAAGAAGATGGTTGGAGCTGATTAAGGATTATGACTGCTCAATCCATTACCACCCTGGGAAAGAAAACAAGGTGGCAGATGCATTAAGTCGACAAGACCATGCTAGTTTATCCATGATGAGGATCACAAAAGATCCAATATTTATGGATTTACAAAGGATGGATCTTGGAATTATAATGGAAGGGGAAAAATCTTATCTTTCTCAAATGAATGTTCAACCATCTATACATGTGAAGATTAAAGAGGCACAGAAAGAAGATGTCGAGTTACAAAAGAAGGTGAGAAATGTTCCTGAATTCAACCTTGATTGTGATGGGATAATAAAGTTCAGGAATCGGGTTTGTGTTCCTCCCATCCCCGAATTAAAGAAAGAGCTGCTGGATGAGGCTCATAGTTCTTCATTCTCTATTCATCCTGGAAGCACGAAGATGTATAGGGACCTGAAAGAGTACTTCTGGTGGGATGGCATGAAAAGAGATGTTGCTGAATATGTCTCTCGATGCTTGGTTTGTCAACAAGTTAAAGCTGAGAGACAGAAGTCTAAGGGGATGTTACAACCATTACCCATACCCGAATGGAAATGGGAAAACATCACTATGGACTTTGTCACAGGACTTCCTAAAACATCCAAAGGCAATAATGCTATATGGGTCATAGTTGATCGTCTTACAAAGTCTGCACACTTCATTGCTATTAGAGAGGATTTCTCTCTAGATCAGCTTGCCAGGATATATGTAAAGGAAGTGGTAAGATTGCATGGAGTACCACTTTCTATTATATCTGATCGAGATCCGAGATTTACCTCGAAGTTTTGGCGAAGTCTTCAGCATACTCTAGATACAGAGTTGAGTTTCAGTACTGCTTATCATCCCCAGACAGACGGTCAGTCTGAGAGAACAATTCAAACCCTAGAAGATATGTTGAGAGCTTGCTCTATGGATTTCAAAGGAGGTTGGGATCAACACCAACCTTTGGTGGAATTTTCTTATAATAATAGCTTTCACTCCAGTATTCAGATGGCTCCTTATGAAGCTCTCTATGGAAAGAAATGCAGGACTCCAACTTGCTGGGATGAAGTTGGGGAAAGAAAGCTATTAGGACCTGATCTCGTTGATGAAATGGCAGAAAAGGTCAGATCTATTCAACAACACATAAGAGCAGCTCAGAGTCGACAGAAAAGTTATGCCGACAACCGAAGAAAAGACCTAGAGTTTGAAGTGGGCGATAAAGTGTTCTTACGAATATCTCCCTGGAAGAGGGTTATGAGATTTGGAAAGAAGGGGAAGTTGAGCCCTAGATATATCGGTCCTTTCGAAATACTGGATCGTGTTGGGAAGGTAGCTTACCGATTAGCGCTTCCACCGAATCTCTCTCAAGTTCACGATGTGTTCCATGTATCTCTCCGGAGAAAGTACATACCAGATCCTTCACATGTACTCAGCTCAGAAGTTGTACCGCTGGAGCAAGATCTTTCTTATGAAGAACAGCCGATAGAGATTCTGGATCGTAGCGAAAGAGTCCTACGAAACAAGACCACTTGCTTGGTGAAAGTTTTATGGAGGAACCACCAACTTGAAGAAGCTACATGGGAGCTTGAGGATATGATGAGGGAGAAGTATCCTCATCTGTTTGTTACAAAGTGACGAATTTCGAGGGCGAAATTCTTTTTAAGGGGGGTAGAATGTAACACCCGAGACTTTTATGTTATATAAATTATCAAAGGAATCTTTTTCTACACAACACTTGCTTGACTTGCTTTACACGCAATCGCGACCTTCCTCGATAGCTTGCGTCGTACGCAATACCGAGTTTCACTAAACAACATTATGCTATTAAAACTAGCCGTTATGAATAGTAATAACCACTTTTTAAAATTTTATAAATTTTATTTTTCAAAATGGACTTCATTTTTGGACTCAGAATATCGAAATTAGCCAAGGGTGAAATTTTGGTATTTTTCTGAAAACTTTCAATTTTTGATGAATAGTGAAACCACTAAGTGGTAGGTTAAAAAACAGAATTTTGCATAAAACTTAATTTTACCGCTTCTGTGAATGGAACCATTATAAACCGATTTTGACTTTAATATAAAATAATATTTTGAGATATTCCTAAGGTGCCCCTCTCCTCCCTTATAAAAGGGAACCTCCTCCCCCTCCTCCTCACACCAATTTGAGCACTCAAGCTCGGCCAACCCCTGCCATTTTCTCCTCTCCACTTCCCTAGAATAATCCTAGAGGTCCTGGTATTCTTCAAAGACCAATCTTAGTTCCCTAAGTGGAGGATTCAAAGAAGCGTTCCAAAGAAGAGGTAATATCCATTACCGATCTTTTCAATTTCTTTCTTCTTCAACTTCTTCTTCTTTAGTTGTTTCATGATAAAGTAATAACATCAGTATTACTTACATACTGATATGTTATTATAAATATGAAACAACCCTAATTCACCTTCTATCCATCCTACGGAAAAATGAAATCACCGCGCGTGCGTACGTACGGAATACCGTCTCCACGCCGTGGTGTAATCTATTTTCCACCATCACCTTACAAGGATGGGTATAATGGTGTAATGAGTAACTACATATGATTATTATGAAGTAATATTGATACTGAAATAATATATATATACTCTAATACAATTCCACGATCATAGGAACGATATCATCACTCGTGCGTACGTACGGAATACCGTCTCCACGATGTGATGCGACTCGTTCTACATGATCTTCATTTCATAATGATTTTATAAATGAATTGAATGAATGAATATGGTATATACTACACTAATACCATTCTGGAAATGAATTATCTATAACCTAAAGATAAGAATAAGAATTTATTCGACAAAACACGCATAAGAACAAAAAGTTATAAAGACCCGAGTAACAAGTAACAATGAAATATTACTAACAAGAAGCTAATAATATGACCATATATGATCTCATATCAATATGTATGATTCTGGAATAAGTCAATAACATTATTTAAACCATTATACAGGAGCTTCGGACACGAACAAAGCAAATCGGACCTAAGGTAAGGGAAATATCACAATCTCATTTTTATCCGAGATTGTTTATTCGTAAGTATTTACTGGGGTGTATTTTATCATCCACATCCATGTTCCCTCAATATGTAATATTTTTTCCATCCACTTGAAATATTTTAAATCCAATTTTACCCTTAGGTGAGTTTTTAGTAAAGAATATGAAAGGAATCTTTTGTCGTTTTTCCGTACGAGGTACTTTTTGACTTTTCCGACAAAAGTACGAAGAATGTTTTTTTTAACTTATACGGCATGAATGGATTTTTAAAACATTACTTCAAAGAATCTTCCTTTACAAGTTTTCAAGTTTATTTTTAATCAACTTCTTTTATTTTAAAGTTGTATGACATGTTATGAAAGGCAAAATGTTTTTGAAGAAGAAAGGATATTTTCCTCAAGAATTCAATTCAAGTGTTTTATCAAAATTATTTTCCATCTAAGATAATAAAGGGTTCTGTTTCTATCCATATTTTTACATTGGTTTGACTATGTTGTGATGGAATTATGTTTATGAATTCCTTTATCATATATGAATTGATTTATGATGTCATGATGTTTCAAGAATCCCATTTTTGTTATATGTGTTATGTGATGATGTATGTTTTATGATTATGTGGCACACATAAGAAAGGATTCATTATAAGATGGGTGGGACCTATATCTCCCTCCAATGCATTGGGTAATGATTTTATATCTCATGAGATAGACATGGCTGGAACGGAAGGTTATTTCGGTTCAGTGATACAGGACTGAAACGAGGAGTGAACTCGGTTCAGAAAGGGACTTTGTCCACTAAGATAGTCTTGGCAATGAGTCATGACTAACAAGAAATGATTTTCCATGATTATGTGTGCATGCCACAAAGATTCAAGTTTTATGTTATGATTATGGGGATCTCATTTTCACTTCTATGATTTATTCCATGTTACGATATTATGATCTCTTTTGCAGGTTTTAATTTTCAAAAAGATATGATATGATTTTTATTTCCTTTATTTGCCCTTGCTGAGCATTTGAGCTCACCCTTTTATGTTTTCTTTTCCCCAGGCCAGGAAGATAGATATTAAGTAGAATATGCTAAAAGGAACCCTAGATATGATGAAATAAATGGGAGACACTGTAGAAGATTTATGAACCAGTTGTTTATGTTTCCCAGTTTCTAAAGACATTATACCTATACGGTCCTTTGTGGTTTTGTCATATGTTGTAATAAGTGTGATTCAATTTTGAAGTATTAACAATGTATGTAAAGTGTGGGTCGTTATAGTTGGTATCAGAGGAAAGGTATAGTCAACCTTTGGAAACTAGGATGTGAAAGCCTTAGTAAGAACCCTAAGGATAAGTCTAAGCATAGAACACAATCTTAGAAATGGCCATGAATAACCTAGGATAAGACCATAAGCATGAAAATTTTATTCTTGAATTATGTGGTTTCCTATTATAATTAGTGTGATTCAATTATGTGTGCATGCCAAAAAGTTTCAAGTTTTATGTTATGATTATGGGGATCTCATTTTCACTTCTATGATTTATTCCATGTTAAGATATTATTATCTCTTTTGGAGGTTATGATTTTCAAGAAGATATGATATGATTTTTGTTTCCTTTATTTTCCCTTGCTGAGAATTTGAGCTCACCCTTTTTTGTATGTTTTCTTTTCCCTAGGTCAAGAAGATGGATATTAAGTAGAATATGCTAAAAGGGACCCTAGATATGATGAAATAAATGGGATACACTGTAGAAGATTTATGAACCAGTTGTTTATGTTTCCCAGTTTCTAAAGACACTATACCTATACGGTCCTTTGTGGTTTTGTCATATGTTGTAATAAGTGTGATTCAATTTTGAAGTATTAACAATGTATGTAAAGTGTGGGTCGTTATAATAATGGTGTTGGATGGTTCCGACTAGGGCTAAAGGATCATGGGTAAATGCCACATGTACTTCAGTCTGAAGGACTAGTCATTTATGGTGCTAACAAAGCCTGAGGGGATCCCTCCCAAGTGGGTCCTAGGAAGTAGTCACAGCCAGGGTGACTTGGGAATCCCCCATATCCATAGTATATGGAAATTATTAATAGGATCACCATAAGGAGAGGATCCCAAAATTATTATATATTGGAATGGGGAGTGGTTTCTCCCTACCCGGCCCTAAGGGGAAGTGGTGTCAATGAGGCGCTAACACCTCCAGGTCCTAACAGGCTATATCCCTTGTGGGAATGATCCATTCCTACTTGTACTGACATATGTGGGTGTCAATCACCCTAAATTGGATGATCACTGAGGGTGAGATGGGGTGTTGGTGGCTAGTAGTTGGAGTCATGGTGGAATTCGTGGTGGAGGTGGTGTCATGTAGGATTTCACCATTAATATTTCTCCTTTTATGATGCCTACTGGTGTTGGATGGCTTATTTACTATTTTAGGGGTCCTAATAGAAATTTGGATTCAGTTATTAGTAGAGATGTAAGGATGTTAATTTCCAAATACCCAATGTTATCCAATTTTCCAAAGGTAGAGAGGGACGCGTGCTGAAAATGTCACATACCAAAGATTCTCTATTTATGACTGCCTTAATTTCAATTGAGTTCTATGTTGGGTCCTCCATTATCATTGTGGGACTAGGAACTTGAATTCTGAATCTGGTGAAATTATATTCTATTTATGTCTCAAATGTTACTATTCCCCTTGTTGAGGACAAGAGTTTCACATCGTGTTCACCATTTATTTATTTATTTTGAACTTTTTATGAGGTGCGTATGTGATGTGCATCTCTGTTTCCCCGTATCTCCACTTTCCAAAGGTGGGTGACTTTCACCACTTTCAAAAATGATGTATGATCCTTGATTGAAATTAGATGATGGGATTTCTATTCCTCCTTCCAGGAATTCCTCATGTGAACTCATCGCCTAATCCAGGTCTCCCTCATAGAGTTAAGCCAAGTTCTTGGAACTCATTCCAGTGTAATATTTTTTATGGATGCCAGTTAATTACACTACTTCCATATAGACATTCTGATTATTTTCTGATAGGAAGGAGACTTTTGGTGAGGAGAGTAGTCAGGCTGGGAATCAATGTTCTGGTTTTGACATTGGGAGCATTAGTCACATATATTCTTCCTCTTGGGAGGGAATCTCATGTGAGGCATCATACTCATATAACATAATGAATCCTATGTTTTTCATGAGGTACGGATTCTAGGGGAATTAGTACTCTAATAATTTTACCAAAGGCATCTTATGCTTTCATGGAGTATGTATTATGAGATAGGTTATGTCATAAGTTCTATGTCATGTAGTGATGGATCATGATGTTTGATTGAGACATATTAGGAAGGATTTTAACTTATTATGGAGATGGGAACATGGTTAATTTCATATAGGGAATGATTGTTATAGGTTTAATTGTCTTTCAGGGACATGATGGGTAATTAGGACTCCCCTTGAGAAGGATCAAAGAGGTGTATCCCTATGAGAGAAAAATAGAAATCTTACCAATGTATCATAACACCTCGTGGAGGTGGATTTGGTATTTATGGATTAGAACACCCCTTGAGGAAGATCTAGGAGGTGTGTCTCTATGAAAAATAATGTCATAGTTGAAGGTTTGTCGATGGATGGGAACTCCCTGTGAAGGTTGAAAAACGATGAATGGACAACGTATCCCTTGAAATGGATCTATTAGGTTGATTAGAATTCCCCTTTAGGTGGATTTTGTATGAGTGAATTGGAATACCTCTTGAGGTGAATCTGAGATGAATGGATCAAGATTCCCCAGGAGGAAGATTTGAGAGGAATTTCCTGGGGAGTGAGAACCTAGGTTTATAATTGGACAGGATACCCCTTGATGTGAAACCAAAAAGATTGATCATAATTCCCCATGAGATGGATAAGTTAGGTATATCCCTAGTTTGGATTACCTAAGTTTACCATTGGTTGGGGCACCACTTGGGGGGAACCTGAGGGATTGATCATAATTCCCCATGAGACAGATCAGGTAGGCACATCCCTAGAAGGGAGAACCTAAGTTTACCATTGGTCAGGACAACCCTTGAGGAAAACCCAAGAGATTGATCATAATTACCCTTGATACAGATATGGGAGGTATGTCCCTAGGAGGAAGTACCTAAGATTACCATTGGTCACCCCTGAGGGAAACCCAAAATATTGATCAGAATGCCCGTTGAGATGAATACAGGAAGTATGTCCCTAAGAGGGAGTACATAAGTTTACAATTGGATGAGATTGAACATCAGGCAGAATTTTTATGTACCCTGTTTATAATATACAGATAAAATACCATATTGTTCAACACCGTAGTTTATGTTCATGTGATGGGACTGATCCATGAAACTTAACGGTATGTAGTGAGGGATCCAATTTCATGGAAGGATCATTGATGAGGGATGGTTTGAGGATTATGAATTGAGCTATTTGAGGGACATGGATGAGATGTGTTCACCCGGGTTAGGGGCATAACCTCACCATGGATATGACTCTGAGAGAACATTCTTTTGGGGTTTAGGTTTTGGACCTAATAGAGGCTTCCTATATATCCCATATTTGTGGGAATCATAACCCACTATGTTCAAAAAGGTTGGAGCCTACAACTAATTGGAGGCCCATTTGAATGGATTATTTGGGATTATACCGAATAGAACTCCCATTTGGGTGGAGGTTGGTTGGGGGTGATTCTAAATACGAGGCCCATTTGAGTGGGGGTTGGTTGGGGATTACACTAAATATAATTCCAATTTGGGGTTTGGGATCATGCATATGTCATGATCGCCACTAACCTCAAAGACCACATGAGTAATTCTTGGTGTGATAAATAGGATGAAGAAATAGATCCCAAGATCGCATGATCCACTTTGTCTGTTGTTGGAATGATGTGGGATCCCAAAGGTAAAAGTATAGGTGAAGAAGATGAAAAGTTCTACCTCCAAAAAGAATGACCTGGGCATACACCAGTAAGGATTTCTTTCACAAGAGGATTAATATTTGGGGGAAGAATATGGGGATAAAACATTTTAGCCACCTGGTATAGAAGGTCTGTGTATCAAAATGAGAGAGAGGGTGGTATCCCAAGATGATCATAAATGGGGAATCATGTGCTTGTCTCATAGGGTAGGAGGTGGGGGCATCCCATGTTAGTCATACATGGGGAATCCTTCCCTTGATTTGTAGGGTAAGGATAAAATTTTAAATCATGTGATGAGGATTTTTTAGTTCAGTTTAATATCATGCAACAATGATATAGAACTAAGAAGTTTTATTTTATGAAGACCATATGTGGGTGAACTTACTCCTCACCCCTTTATCTTACATGACCATAGCTCTTGTGCCTTTTGGAAGGGAATGGATTTGGAACTCCCTAGGTACAATTAAGAGAGTAGTTTGAGTCATGAGGTCCATGTTAGGGAGCACATTATTAAAAGAAATCAACATTAGGTAAACTATTCTAAGAATAATTAGGAAGTTGTAAGGATCTTGCCACACATTGAGTGAAATGGGTAGACATAGGAGTGAGTGGAATAAGTCAGATGGGGACTCATGATGCAACTGAACTGGTCTTATATAGGTGTATGTGACCTTTGTACTCAACCTTTGTGAAACTGGGTCAACTTAAGGTAGGAACCATGAAGAGGACTAGGAGAGGGGTTTCATAAAGATTAGGGGGCTCGCATATAGGTCCTTCATGAATTTAAAGTTCTTCAAGGAGCTCAGGGGATTCATTAAAGAGTAGGATTCACAAATTTTGGTGACCCAACCTTAGAGGGAAGACGTTGTTTATGATGGGAGTTCTTCATGAAGGTGGAATTATTCTCAAATACTCAAGTACCATAGAGGGACTTATTCATTAATGAAGGTAGTAGGCCTTTGATAGGGGCATATCCACCTAGGTGGAGGCTTTAAATAACACATGATAGGTGGTTCGGTAAATATAGGATACCTTGGATGATCCATATTAGTTTTTGTTCATGAAGCTTGAGAGGTTAATGAATTGAGAGAAATTTGAAAGCTGAAAGATTATGTTACCATTTCTAAATTGTCAAGCTTATGGGGGTATTTTATGGAAAGGGTTCCTCAGATATTGGAGTCATTTCCCAAATATTAGATGGCTTCACAAATTGGTGTAGCTCTATTAGACTTTTAAAGACACCATCAGTTGTTCACACATTCACGAAGTTCTCTAAAACTTCAAAACTCTCTACATTGAGGTTTACCATCACACCATCATGTGTTGGTGAAGGAAAAACTCAACCATAGAGTTTCTTAGTATCCAATCATTTTTGAACCATCTGGGCTTCATGAAGTAGACTTGTTAGAGGGATATTTGTCCTTTTTTCTCAAATTCTCTTCTAACTATCCGTTTCTTCCTCTATTATTCCCATGACATGCATATTTAGATGTGAAGAAAGGGTTAACATCACTTCAACTAAAAAATATTCTAACTTTGAATTTATCCACAAAATTTTTGTTTCCATTGTAGTGGAAACAAAATATTCATCTTTAGTCATGATAAGAGATATATAATATTAATTATTTGTAAACAACCTAAAAAAAATCCCCTAGAAATAAAACCCCACCAGATATAGATCTTATATCATCAACAATTCCTCCCCATTATGCATCTGTATAACTAAAAAAATATTTATTGAGCTAGAAGTTTTTGTAAAAAAAATCATGCCGTTTATATATCTAAAAATTTGTGTAATGTGCACTAAACTCAGAGAAAATAGAATTTTTTTGAAGATAATTTAGGAAAATTTTGTTTTTTATTCGCCACTATTATCAATTAACAACTTCTTTATAGAATATCCACATTCCTTTTCATCAGTTATCCTGAAACTATTAAACATTTTCAGAGGTTCTGATTTATGTTTCAAACACATAATACCTATAATTTTACTAAAATCATCAATGAAAGAAATAAAGTACATATATCTATTTATAAATTTTTTACTCATTAAGCCAAAAACTATTAGAATAAATTATCTCAAATGTATGATTTTAATAAATCTAAACCATCTTATTAGATGAATTTCTAATCCTCAACATCAATAATCACTTATCCTTTTCATATCATAAATATCACAAATATTCACTCACTTTTTTAACATTTTCATATTCCAATGACATATATGTCGCAATATATTATGGGACAACTAATTTTTTTTCTGTCATGCTCAGATAGAAAGGATTTTGTACATCACTAACATGAAAAAAGTTCCACATTATATTTTGTCTTCCTATAAAACTTTTCTATCTTTTTCTATTTTAAAAAGAAAACAATATCTTCTAAAAAAATTTATTAACTTCAAAACAATGTTTTTAAACACTTATTTTTTTCAACTCCTCAATAATAAAGGCCCATTTGGATTCTAATTTTACTTCTCCAGTTATGGATGATTAAACAACATTGATTCTGAGTGACTCATCATTTCCAAAATTCATTGTTCATTCTTTAAAATATTTTAAATTCTTTAATAACTTCAAATTTCATGTCATATATAAATAGAACCCACTGTCCAAAATCTAGGTTATTCTCCTTTTATAGCTTTGAGAGGTGTTTAAACAACAAGAGATTTTTTCCTTTGCTTTATCTTTCATCACAACTAGTTTTTTAGAATTGTTATAAAGACATTTTTGTGAAGGTAAAAAAACAATACATATTTTCAAGGTGTCTAGGATTATAACATATTTCAAAAATAGTTTCCAAATTCTAAAATAAATTATCGATTTTCACAACAACTTTATCAGGTTTCGTTTTCTAAGTGGGTTGAATCCCCATCAAAAACATCTTCTAGTTTCTCATGGGATTATTTTAGTGTTGTTGATTGAACTAACACATATTTGATATTTTGTAAAACCTAAAATAATTCTACCAGTAACCATATAAGAAACATTTTATTCTATAACTTCATTAATGGATGGATTTATAAAATTTATTTTCCTCATATTTATTTGTTGATAGTTTGGAACATTTTTGTGCCCCAAAATATATTTTATCATTTAAAAATATATTCTTCAACCTGGACTTCTTCTTATCTTCAACATAATCATCATTAGTAGCAACATTTGATTCAGAATTAAAATTTTTAGAAACATCAGTACTTTCAAATTTGTTGATTTTTACACATACTTGATTTTATCAGATTTCACAATATTGTGAAAATATTTATTCTTCTTTTAAACCATTAAAGATAATTATTTGTTATCTTTATTATGTTTACACTTCTCATAATATTCACTATAATTAGTTAATATTTTTCAGAAATTCAAATTCTATTTATCTAGTATAGAAACATTTTGTTTAATAAGCATTAATTATTCCTACTTCACTTTATATTCATATTAATATGAATATTGAGGATCCTCTAATATTCAATATAATTTTCAAGATGATCAATTTCCAGAAATTTGGATTTTTCATCAAGAAAGGATTGATGATTTTCTTCTATTTAACATTCATTTTTCAATTTCATGATCTCTCATTCAAGTCCTATAATATTTTAAATAATTTTTTTAAGTTATATTTTAATATAAAAATCTAATTGAGTCTCTTCTTCTTAAAAACAACTACTTCATCGAATAACTATTCATCATTCATTTTTTCAATAAATATATTTTTTGTAGCTTTATCAATTGGGTATTCAGTTTCAAATGCACTATTATCAACTTCGTCATATATAGACAAAAATATTGTCCTTTTTTATTTGGAGAACTTTCTATTCTTTTCATTTATATATTATTTATATTTTTCAGAATTTTTATTAGAGTATATTCTTGAATCTCAATCATCATATTCACTTTCTTCATATTAGTTTTTTCAAGGGAAATTTGCAGTAAAATAACCAACATCACCACAGATGAATAATTTTAGTAGTAAATTCCCATTGTACCTTCCCATTATTCCTATAACATATATATAAAACAAGGATATAAATTCATAATTTTTTTACTAAACTTTGATTTAGTGTAGAAGTCTATAAATTCTTCATCTTTGAGAATTATCATAAATTTTTCTTTCATGGAAGCTTTGAAAGAAATTTCTTGAACAAAATTTTTCATCTATTTTCATAACATTATCTCTTACAATTTAATATTTGATGATTGTTCTTTGTAAATAATCTAGAGATAGAGTTTTAGGATCTCTATCTTCCAATTAAGAAACTTTAGCATTAAACCTATAAGGAAGAATTAATTAGATCCTTTAAAAAATAATTGAATCTTACAAATTATTACCAAGACATCTTATGGTACTTAAAATATCATTCAACTTTTTAAATAATTAACAAAGAGATCCATAATCACAAATTTTATTATTTTAATACTTCATACTTTAGAATTGTCAGTTTGATTTCTTAAATATAATATTTACTTCATAGATTGTATACATCAATTACTAGGTAAATTTATCTATACCAACTCCTTTACCTATAAGAAACTCAGTTTCGTAGAGTCAGGAGAGTATAGAATTTCTGGCTCAGACATCATTCTATAAAATTTCCTTATCATCATCTATTAGAAAAACATTCTCATCGTGAAGAAAAAAACCATTGGTCACAACTTCAAGTACATTATAACCAAACGAAATATGATGTGGAAAAATTCTATTAATCAAGATACGATAGCTGTTTCAATAAAAAAAATTAATCATCACACTGTTCTTAGAATTATAAACTTATAAAGAAACTTATCTTTTCATACTAATTCAATAAAGAGTCAATGAAGGGATCTGGGGATCTGATACCAATTGAAAATCCGATGGAGGATCTATGGGAACAGTGGGGGTTTGGGTTGAATTAGTTATCTTTATTTCATTAATTTTTCTTTTTATGGAATGAACTTATCCTATAGCTATAGAGTTATCACTTTTTTGAAAACAAACTCATAAAAATAACTTCAAAAAACAAAAAAAAAATCAAGTTTCACTAGTCAAAAATTATATCATATCCTTGGTATCATTTTAAATTAATCCAATACCATAAAAATCTCTAGAAACAAATATTCTTATTTTGTTAAAAAGTAAGTAGTATCCTTCCAACTTCATGTATCTATATTCAATAAAACAATTCTTATGTGTATTTATCCCTTTAATGTAAAATTGATTTCATAACATGTTTAGAAACCTTCATCGATAGGTTTAGAGATTTTTCAATATTCCTCTTCTTCAATACATAACTTTTCTTATTCAAATAAAACAAAATTTTCACTTTCATAACTATATGTAGTTATGTGATTATTCTCTTGGATTTTTAAAAATATCAACTCATCCACTCTATCTGATTCCTATGTCTGTTTCTCACTCTTTTTTTTATACGGTTCATTTACCACTGAGTGTTATGTCTATCCAGAAATGAATCCATCCTAAAATTGGTCCTTCTAGTTTTTATATAGAAAACCATCACCATTATATTTCCTTTTCTTTCTTTTTCCATAAACTTTCTTTTAGGCTTTTCTATCTGATCCTTTCAATCTTATGAGTTTGACTAGAATTTTCCTTCGATATACCCTAAAAACGTTTATATGTTTTCTATAATCTTGTTCATACCCACAAACTATAGATTTTTGTGTTTTAAATAACATACAAAAATCCAATATTTGTTCATCTAATAAGTTTGTTTGGTTTCCATGTTCAAAACCAATTCTACAACACTTCAACTTTTACACACACTTAAACACCCACAACTTTGTTTTCCCACTTTCACCCTTTATATAGGTGCACTCTAAATATCATTGGTAGAAACACCAATATATTTTTCTTTTTTAATAAAAATTGATATTCAAAAATCCCTCTTAAACATTTCATAATTTGATACATTCACAAGTTTCCTTAAAACATCATTTAAACTCAAAAAGAATCATAATTTTCCTCCATTATTTTTGGATTAATATATGACTGGCTCATAATTATCACATTTTGATTACATTATAAATTTATTAATTTATTAATTTCTTATCATTAACTCCTTATAGAAAATTATTTTCAATAAAATGTATATTTATAAAATCTTCACAAGATTCCTTTGACTGAAAACTATGTCCGCTCAACTACTTTCAGACTAGTATATCTATAAAACTATTTCTAAAAAGAATCTTGAGATCTTTTGGATTTTAAAAACTTCTTATTATGATCAACATTCTACCAACAACATGGAGAATATTTAGTAATACCCTTTCTGAAAAACTATTTGGAAATCTAATGATCTCCCTTTTTAAGTTTTCATAGATACTAAAATTACACTATTGTAGACTAAAAAAACAAGTACCATTTTTTCTTGATAAAAAACCCATCAACATTCACAAACTTCTCAACATCAAAGACATAATAATTCTTTATTTATATTCCTATCCAGTATTCTTTTTGAAAAACCTATATCTAAAATTATTTCATTGAAATGCGTAGTATGAATTATATATATTAAAAATATTTTCTCCCCCTTCTAGAAAAATGATTGAATTTTGAATTCTTAATAATTCATAATGTTTCAAAATTTGATAACAGTAGGGTACCACCTAAATTTTCATACAAAAAATGTATTTGAAAAACTATTTCTGGAAAAATGCATTCAGATTCTTTCTGATTGAATGACATAAAATTCCCCTATTTTTCAAAAGTAAGTATCATGATATTTTCCTTGATGTTAGAAATGTTTAGATCTTCATAAAATGGTTTGACTTAACATCAAATATTATGTTCTCTAAGAATTTTTGATAAATGAATTCTAAGAAACCAATTATATATAAAAACATCCAAAACAAAAACAACTATTGGGATTTGCTGTGAAAACTTCATCCGATCATCTGCATATCACCCTCTATGTCTGATCCTCTATATCTGATCACTTGAATCACAAAGTGGGGTGATTTTTTATAAAAGGAAATAAAACAAAATTCTTATTGAAAACTTCTTAAAAAAACATCATCCAACTTGATCCCAACACACCTATGAAGTTGTGATTTCATATTATCACCAATGTTATCCAGGACATTGAGGTTGTTTTCGTCATCTTTCGTTGAAAACCATTGGAATTGGGAATTGATTCACATAGTGTACTTATTCCATGTAGTTAAGATAATTTAAATACACTAAAATTTAATTAATAATTCCTTTATTACATCACATTTATGGGTATATTCCATCTGTAATCACGAGATACGATCCCTTCCCACCCACACATAAATCATTTCTTTTTCTGATTTAGGATGTTATCAGGATGCTTTATCCCACACTTTGGACATGAGGGGTGTTGGATTATATTTCTCCTCTAATATTTGTCCATTGCACTTCCATAATTAAATTCCTTTCTCTAGTTTCTATCTCCTGACCCATGAAACCCTTGAGATTTGTTGATCTTCATCTCGACATTGATGGAAAATAAGAAACTTTCTTTATAGATTTCAAATTCCAAAATTCTTAATGATTTTCAAAGACTTTTATTTATCCCACAAAATAAGTGATCAACTTTACTTTTAGGGGTAATAAAAATGATGGAGGTGTATCGTGCTAGTATTGTGAATATTTCCTCTTATACCTCGATGGAATTTTCAACCTTTTTCTTGATGTTATAAAAGTCCCTCTCAATTTTTAGTTAGAAATTTTGAATTATGTATTTACTAAAAACCATTTTCTATAATTCCTTACACTCAATCACTTTTATCTTCTCCTTTTGATTTTATTTTTAACCAATTTCCTCAATTTATCAACTTCTCATTCCACACAATAAACATCCATCATGATATTCTCCCATTATGGAATTGAAGGATAGAAAATATTTTTTCAATGGAGTTGATCCATTCATTCATGATTAAAATAATATTAGATCCACTACAATTCAGAGGCATGTTTGACAGAATAGCCTCAATTGCAACTTTCTATTTCATAAGGGGATTTTTATGCTCCTATCGATTTACATTTCGTTTAAAAATTCAATAAATTGAGAATTTACTTTCATGAAGTTCATGATTACTTCTCCAATTTAGTTCATCTTTTCAAATTGGTATACATCATATCTTTCCTCACACTGGTTATTGACATGGTTCATCATACTTTATTTAAATAGAACAAAGGGAAAAATAAGGATAAATATTTTTAAACTATTATTAACATAAATAGAAAACCATGACCATTAAATGGATAAATCATAATTGATATATATATTAGATATCCAATAATATTTTTTAATATTTTGTGTGTTTCCATGATCTATTTCCCAATATAAAATAAATAGCCATTCTGTTCTCTTCATATTTGTTCAAAATGGCCTTGTGAATTTTCAAAAGAAATTCCTTTAGGACTATCAAATTAAGTGTGAAGCAAGGCTCATTATCTTGCACCAATTCATCATAGAGTCTAGATCAATGCACCCTTTTTAGTGTTATTACCACTAGGAAAAACGTTTCAAGATTCACATCCACTTGTAGTATCTGGAAAAGGCTGTATTTTCTTGGAATCTAAGATTATATACATTACAAAAATGTAGGGGTGTATTCCTTTGTTTTTTATTATCCCTATATATTACAATAGAGTTTTATAATATAAATCCCAATAATAAATGTACTTTTATCTGATACTAAATTCTCCAATTCATATATTTAATAAATATTAATTCATTATTTATTACAAAAATCTACACATTATACAATCCCAGAAGATTGTGAAGCTTAGTTTTGGGTGGGGGATTACATAAATTTTGTAACAACTTGCAACATAAACACAATGAAACAATTGAAAAATTCCTTAACATTATCCTAAAATTACATAATTGTTCTAGAACTGCAAAGGATAACCATCGGTTGTAAATTAGAAATCATTGATCTATAAATCACTTTACAAGAACAAAAAAAATAGAATACATTTAAGTAGAACATGGGATCCAAGAGTCATATCTAGGTAACATAAGAGGGGTGAGAAATATAATCTTGATCGATGAGGTATTATATAGCATGATATCTTAAAAGAAAAATATACATGTGGAAACAACATAAAAAATGACACCATAAATATAAGTAAAGGGTAAAAACCAATAAAACATAACAGAGTGAACATAGTATAATCTCCTAGGAACCATACATGGAATTTCATGAGATAAGTAAATTACCCAATTCATTGTAGGGATATATAATTTTGGGCTCACCCATCACATTCATATCAAGTATATGTATAAGTATTTCACATAGACCATACAACATAAATATATAATTCATCACATTTAACCCCATGATTTAAGAGTTTGTATTACATACATGAAAATCCCAAATAAATTAATTATAGGTAAAAATAGGTGAATACCTTTGAGTAGAAATGGTAATTATTATTTACAATAAAAATATTTTTCCTGGAAAATGACTAGATGATTTCAATTGCATAACAAGGATATATAAAGATTCATGGAAGGATTAAATGATAGATAAAGGGGTATCTCATCACATTTAAATCATATCGATAGTAATAGGGTTGTGTGAAAACATATCCCAACATGAAAAATTGGATATAAAATACCTAGTATAAATAAGGTTCTTGAATAAAGAGGATAAGGAGATGATTACTTACATTGAAAGGTCACTTATAAAATATTTGGAGAAACTTCATAAGATATTGGGAATACCTTATACAGAATCTAGAGAGGGGAAGTGAAATTATTTTGATTGTATAAGTGTTTTTATAAAAGATTAATTGTATTTTAGGGGGGTTAATATAACAAAATAGAGGATAATTATTTATTAATTTCCGAATATAGGTTTTGGAATCTATATGATAAAGCAATGAAAATCAAAAACCTTCCCATGAATTTACCATTCATTCCAAATAAAATTTGGTCTAATTATTTAAAACTCTAAGTACCAAACATATTAATATAATTCCCCTTTTTATATGTAAGTGAGTCATGTTTATAAAAAATTGACTTTAAAAACGTAAAATATATTTTTGGTTGTGAAAGATTCATGAAGGGTTTATAAAATAAATCTAATAACCTAAAAACAAATTATATTAAAAGAAAAAATTAATTTTTGCCATGGATACTATTTATAGTATTTATTAAATCACTTTGGGGCTTTTATGATGTTATAATACACATCATATATTAATACAATATTTAATTTTGAGCGAAAACATCGAATATTTCTGAAAATTATGATAAAATAACTATTGGATAATTATGACAAGATTATTAAAAAAAATAATGGTTTTATTAGCCAAATAATTATCTATGTATGTGAATTTATAAATTTACATAAAAAATAAAATATTTTTCAATGATACTTTTTTTGAATAACAGTTTTCTTACTATTATAATATTTTGAAATCATAAAATTATATTATAATTTATATTAATTATGATTTATTTAATAATAATAATTTATTAAAATACCAATTATTTTAAAAATAATTAAATTCATTAAGATTTATTATCTTTATTGTAACAATATATTTCCCAAAAATAAATTTTTTTTTCTCATTGTATCAAAATATAATTTAGAAACATTATCTAAAGTAATATTAAAAATGAATAAATATAATGATTATTTTTTTTAAAATAAAATATATATATTCATACTATTATTGTCTAGATACATAGTCAGTTATTACACCAGTGATTTCCCTAATGGTATGGTGTGTGATGATCATATTTTCATGTTGTGGTTTGGAAAACATAGTTTGGGTCATGATCTTGATGAGCTTAAATTTCCCTTATAAATTGTTTTGATCAAGCTTTAGTTATTTAATATCATCTTGATATTGGTGAAGGGAAATCCTAATGAGGTTATCTTCCACATTAGTTCTGATAAATGGGCTTCATAGTGTAAGGTCTTACTGGTAAAGGTCATCGCTTCCTTTGTATGTGTCAAAGGGATTTAACATAATCCTTAATATACTAATATTAATGGTCAATCTGTAATGGATATATTATTAATGGATATAATTTTTAAAAAAATTATAAATTGGATAGATCACATAGCGGTCTAAAGTATAAAGTATAGTTCATGTGGTTTTTGTATCTATAATACTAAATAATACATTTCTTTAATCAAAAAGGGAATTTCATTTATAAATGTTCAGGTAATTACCAATATAGAACCACATATGATAGTACCCCAAATACAATAAAATAGGGATAAAGTGGGAATCCATCACACTTATAAAGTTGGGGAGAGATAAATCTCACTATTACTAGAATATTTTATATATTTGGATCTCTATTAAGGATTATTTTGAATATTTTAGTTATATAGATTGATTAAATAATATCTCACTTCTCTAGTATGTTCTTCTATAGGGATGAAAATTGGTTTTGGAATAAATGTTGATGAGAGGGCTAGAAAATAGGGCTCCCCTTGCCAGATAATGCATAAAAAGGTGATTATCAATGATCCTGAAGTGGTGTGGAAAATTATTCCACCTTGGGAACCTCATGAACATGATGCATTAGAAAGACTTACCATTAGAGGCATCAGAAATAAAAATTGATAGAGGTATTTAATGATGCATGTTTGTCATTGTTTAATGGGTGAGAATGGAATTTTAAATCTTTCCCCTGTAATATAATAATCACATGTCATAACCTACTTTAAATTTATAGCTCCCCCTAGAAATCCAAAGGATAGTGGAACCCATAGTTGTAGGATATATATGTTCTTCAATCTTGGAAAGTTTCTTGGTGGATATTGTAATGGTTGTTACTTATGATCAATTGGAGGAAATTAATCAACCAATCATACCACTCATTACAAATGTTGACATGCGGACATAGTAGAATGAAGAACAATAATACAAAATCATTCATACTGAATCAGAACAAAGTGTTGTGTGGACTCCAAATCTCTACCACCACTCGAAGCATAATTATTTATAGAATAAGTTTTTGTGGAAGAAAAATACTCTAAAGTATAAGGGGTTTGGACCTAATCCGTAGTTCTAACACAGATTTTCTCATTCCCTTGGACCTAAAGTATACACATTCACTCTTAGAAGCTAGGGACACAACCAATTATAATTCAACTGATTTTACTAGTTTCATAAAATCATTGAATGAGGGTGAGTTACTCTTCAAGGATTACATATTCAATCACAGTCACAATAAGTAAAATTACAATTATATGTATTAGAATATATCCTTGTTACTAATCAGAATTCATTGTAAGAAAATATCCAGACCATTATTCATGTTGAAGAAATGAAAACAAAAGTAGTTTCTACCATTATTCATTCCAGTTAATATCCAATATACTATAGATCAAATATATTTTTTATGTATTTTGACTGAAGAACATTACTTTTTTCATCTCAATATCTCTATCCAAAAATTTAGGTAACCAGAAATCAGATTTTTCTAGGTCTTTCGTAGCAGGAATGGGTGAAGTGCAAGGTTGATCATCCTTATGTCTTAAGGGAAATGCAAATGCAAAATACTTACTCAAAGACCTGGTTCTGGAATATATACCTATTACTATATTACACTTAGTATGAGGCCAAGAACATACAACATCCAACGATAATTTTTTCCATATGGGTCAAAATACATCTTGACACTGATTATTGAGGTCATATTCGAGTAACTTAAAGAAGAATTGAGTCTAATCGATTATATGTTGACTGCCCTCTACTTTGGTAGTTTCTTATTATTATAAGAACCCAGTTCTTATTTTTTAGGTATGGGTTTCTTCTTTTCCCTTTCCCTTAATTTTTTTTGAGAAAATAATGAAAATGGGGAAAAATCCCAAATTTTGTGGGTACATGCCGAGTACTTTTCCACACTCCATATACTTTGGATGTGTGGGATGAGTACACAGGGCGTGTAGGCCTATCAGTGATGAAGGCTGTAAAAACTGAATACACACTGTGTACTCTATATTTACATGTTGTGTAATCATTCGGTAGGTGAACAGTAAGGTGGTGGGGGTAGCTGCCAGTGGAGTGACAATACACATTGCGTAATCAGAAATACACGTCGTTTACTCATGTCGATGGATGAACAGTGTCATGCTGGAGAGAAGCCGCCAAAGGAACAGTTAAAAAATGAAAATTACACGTCGTGTACTTGAGAGTACACACTATGTAGTTTGTTTTTTCACTTAAAACAGGAAGTAGCCTCCTCATTTTTCAGAGGAGTTAGTGGGTTCGTTTGGAGCGTGGGAGAGACAACCGGACCTTGGAAGATCTCTCGATCGCACACCGGGAACCCGATTCGTACACCGTCGATATCATTTGAACCGAACGGGTAAGATCTTCCTTCTCCAAGAGCCTTTATTACCAATTATTTCTTGAAGTAATGTTATTAGAGTTTGAATTTTGAAATGTTCATCCCAGATCTATGTCATTCATGGGTGATTTGGGAGGCATCATTCGCGTATATCAATTAGGGGTGATCAAGGTAGGTGGTCTGGTGTTCATTCCAACTGTTGGGTTGATTTTTGTGTACTATTGTTCTACAAACCCATGTTTGGGGTATCGTATGGCTGAGGCCATTGCTGATAAGATATCTATAATTTTATAGATAATCTAATGATAAATTAAATCTGTTATTTGGGATCACTATTTGGATCTTGGGCCACCCCAGGGTTGTGTTCCTCTGGTTATCCATTTGGTCAGATACCCAAGGGTATACCGTGATTATTACCTGTTTAAAGTTTTCTTGAGAGGAAATTTCGTATAAAATTGCTTGTTATGCATTGATCTCTTCCCGGTTACATGTGCCTAAGGGAATTTTTTTACTTTAGCCTTAGGGAATGGTTCTGATTAGCCTGAGGGTGTGGTTATATTTAGCCTAAGGGCATGGTTATATTAGCCTGAGGGCATGGTTATATTAGCCTAAGGGAAAGGTGATATTAGCATGGGGGTGTGGTGATATTTTTCCTGAGGTAATGACTATATTAGCATGAGGGCATGGTTACATTTAGCTTGAGTTCATGGTTACTATTAGCTCAAAATTAAATTACGTTGAATCGTTAAAAGAATATTAAAATGGAAATGTAACTGGTGGTGATAGTTACTTTGAGTACTTACTAGTTTACTACATTTTATTATTGCAAACTTTTGTTACACATTTTCACCGATAGTTGGGAACGGGCCTTTGGTGGTTGCCTATTGGGATTTATTTCTAACACCATGTTTAGGTCATGTATTTGGACCAAATAGACTATATTAATGCAAGTTTTGATAGGGGAAAGGGTTCTTATACAAGTACATGATTGTTGTAGAGGAGTAAAAGAGCATGAGACCGAGCATAGGCTTGCGATGCTGCTAAGTTCCTATTACACTGTTTAGTTTTGATTTGTTGTACTTGTACTTTGAGTTGTATTGTATTGTATTGCAATGTATCCTATTTAGGCTGCTTTTATAGAAATAGTGACATGCTTCAATATTATATATATAACTGTTTGTTATCTTTTGCTACAATTGTACATTTGTAGTTCATATTCTTTACTGCTTCTGTAGTTGTATATTGTATATTTTTTCTTTTGCCCTACACTTTGACAAATGAGGGCATAGTTTCCCCACTATCAGACATGGACCCTCGTAGCTAGTCGGAAGCCTAAGGTGTTTGGGGAAATGCACTTGAGGTCATGTGACCAACCAAGTTCGGGGCACCCGTAGTGTGGGTTCCGGATCTAGGACGTTACAAAGTGTTATCAAAGGTGTTCTTTTCTTTGACTTACTATTTGGAGCCTATATTCAGGGATAGGATGGAATAGGTACTTGTTAATAAGTTTTTCCCGGGAGTAGCTAACTCTTGTACAAGGAAAAGCCATTTTACCACGTGTTGCAATTTTTTTTCTTCTTATTTTTCAATTTTACTGTTGATTTGATTTTCACTGTTGGGTGACACACTTTTCCATTGCTGTTTATATTTTATACTTGGGTTCTATTTAGTTTCTACCTGACGATATGATGGTATGCCATGTCATGCATCATTTAAGAACATTCTAGAAATCACATTCCATGAATAGTATCCATGCCATGTAGGTGCATTAGAAATTGCACGTTGTTGTGAGGGTTTTTGTGCTAGAAAAACATGATGTTATGATAGCTTCTCTGATAAATACCTGCTAGTCGAGAGGGTATTGTTGTGTGAGATTTTGATAGAATGAATGCCAAACTTTGGTTTTTGGGGAGTATGGGCCCTCAATAACCAGAATTTGGTGGATCAATTGACGAGTTACTTTGTTATAACATGTATAAGATGCCAAAATTTGATTTGCGGGGAGTATGAGCCCTCACGAATCAGAATTTGGCACATAGGTGTTTATTTCAACATTTTTCTGGGTTTCAGAGAAGTTTTTTAGGCTTATTGTCTTGAAAACCCAGGATACACGCTGTATAGTTCTATGGACACACGTCGTGTGTTATTTTATTCAGGAAGAAATGAAAAAAAATTAATTACACACCGTGTACCCTATGTACACGCTGTGTAGTCTCTAACCATGTCATAGGCTGTGTGGGAAGAGACATGGGATAGGGAAGTTTTTGGGGAACATGCCATGTACGAGTTTTACACACTGTGTAGTGTTGACCTAGTGTCCGCGAGTTTAATTAACAACATGGATGGCGAAAACATAATCCATATACGTCATATCTTCCTTGAATACGTCGTGTAGTATGACCCAAGTACCTGGCCATGTAACAGACAATGCAGGCCATTGAAATCTTGTAGAGTACATACCGTGTACCTGTGGGACACGCCGTGTAGGCTGGTTTTAGGAGAGCCATGTGGCCTAGCTTTGTAGAAGGACTCGGGAAGGGAAGAAGGATTCACGTACACGTCGTGTTTTCAGAAATACACATGGTGTATTTGGGGTGTTACACGACCAGTTTAAGCTGGAGTACATGGCCATGTGGATAGCTTGTGAGAACACGCCATGTAATATTTATACACGCCATGTAGTCATGTTTTTAAAATCTTGAATGCTTTCTTTCTCCTATTACCTTCTTGATCTCTTAGTTTGTAGTCTTTGATAATCAGTATCTCAAGTGTGTGTTTGACCTTATAGGGTCATGCCGCCGAGACGACCACCGATTGTTTGCTAATAGAGCGGCAACGATTATAATCCTAAGATGCTAGTCCATGGGTGACCAGTGGATCCTCTAGCATTGCTAGATGCGGCTCTGGTCGTTATACCAGACGCAGGAGCGAAAGAACATTTCTATGAAGGCTTTATGTGGTTTATTCAGACCTTCCAGGTAGCACCGCCGACTGCCACATATATGGAAGAGCTGACATGTATATTTCAGAAGCATCATCTGCCTACATTTTCAGGGGATGGAGGACCATAGGCTGCAGAGTCTTGGCTGTGTCTATGCAGAATATTTTCGAGCATCTGAAGATGCCTCCAAGGCAGAGGGTCAAGCTTGCTATATACATGTTGTGTGATTCCGCCAAGAGATGGTGGGATGTCACTACCCAAACATAGCATTACAGATACATGGTGTGGGATGATTTTCAGTCATTCCTCTATGAATTCTTCTTCCCAGAGACGCTGAGGGTAGATCAAGCTCGAGATTTCATGAATCTGCAGTACGGCGCTATGTCAGTGATTGATTATTCTGCCCACTTCACCGAACCCATTATGGTGGGAGATAAGGCGTTGAGGGATCAACTCTTTGAGGATGGTCTTCGATATGAAATCCAAACACTGGTAAACATTTTCAGGTTTCCTATAGTATATGTTATTGTGAAACAAGCATTGATTTCTGATCAGAACCTATGGGAAGCTAGTGGTGTGGGCCATGGTAGTTCGACACTAGTTTATGGTACTATTTCCATCAACAAGTGGAAGCGGTAGACATATTTCTCTCACAGTGGAAGTACTAGCTAGAGGAACTCTTCATTTTGCTCGATAATGTACAACCAGTGTGGTAGAGAGGGGCACAAGAGACCTCATTTTCCCCATGACCTAGTGGAGTGTCGAGTTTGCGGCAATATGGGTCATCTACAACATTTCTACAGGGATTTTCTACCAGTGGCTAGTGAGATGGGTTCTGTGAAGACTCAGCATGCAGGAGCAGGACCAGTAGCTTCTTACCAGTCAGGCAATTGGAATGTGTCAGGACGTGCAGGCTGGGATGGTGGTCGTGGACATGGTATCCAGAAACCAATATCTCAGAGGCAGCAGGACGGGTCAACTCAGGGTAGCCAGGCTGTGTCGCAGGGCCGTGGCACTAGGTTAGAATATGTAGTGCAACAGACCCAACAGGAGGAGGATCCTAGACCTTTCACTCTTATAGGTACTATTCTAGTTGCTTCTGTTTTATCTTCTACACTTTTCGATACTGGTGCTACACATAGTTTTATATCTGTGGCTGTTGTGGAGAGCCTTGGGCCATATGTTTCTTCTTCTTCTAATATCATGACGCTAAACACACCTTTGGGAGTGAGGACGATAAGTGTGAATTGGTGCAAGGAGTTACCCCTTGTGGTTGGTGGGTGTCACTTTCTATGGGACCTAGATGTCTTAGAGATGGCAGCTTATGATGTCATTCTCGGAATGGACTGGTCGGTTCTCTTTCAAGCCTTTGTAGACTGATATCATCACAGGGTGAGTTTCACTTCACTAGAGGGAATATAGTTCCTATAAAAGGCTGAATGGGATGTCCAGGTTAGCCGAGATGGACCCGAGCATGTGGTCAAGGAGGAGTCACAACCCAGATTGGGAGTTAATATATGGATGATCAGGGAACTTGTCAGAAGGATTTCCCTCCAGTGGCTAATCGTTTCAGTGATGTCTTCCTAGATGAATTTTCAGGTCTACCTCCAAAGCGTGAGGTTGATTTCTCTATTGATCTTGTGATAGGAGCGGCATCGGTATCCATTCCTCCTTATAGGATGGCAACACTTGAGTTACAGAAGTTCAAAAGGAATTTAAAGGACTTTCAGTAAAAGGGTTTCTTCTGAACCAGTACTTCTCCTTGGGGTTCACCGGTCCATTTGCAAAGAAGCTGGACGATACCCTTCTACTCTATGTAGACTATTTGAAGCTTAACCAGTTGATGGTCAAGAACCAATATCCCTTACCGAGGATTGACGACCTTTTTGATCAACTACGAGGATCATGAGTGTTCTTGAATATTGACTTGAGATCTGGATATCATCAGTTGCGTGTGAGACCATTAGACATACCTCTTAAAGCCTTTCGGAGCAGATATGGTCTCTATGAGTACATGGTCATTCCATCTGGACTCACAAACATGCCAGTAGTTTTCATGGATCTGATGAATCATATGTTCCACCCATATCTGTATTCCTTCATAATAGTCTTCATGGATGACATCTTGGTATACTCTCACACTCGACACGACCATGACACCCATCTTGAGATCGTACTAAGTACACTGAGAGAGAATAAGGTATATGCTAAGCTCTCCAAGTAAAAATTTTGGATGGACCAGATTCACTTCCTAGGTCATATTATCTCAGAGGAAAGAGTTTTGGTAGACTTAGAGATGGTGAGAGTAGTAGTTTCTGGGGAGCAACCTGTAAATGTGTTTTAGATACAGAGTTTCTTGGGTATGGATGGTTACTACATGAATTTTATATAGGACTTCTCCAACTTAGTAGTTCCATTGATGGGTTTGACTAAGAAGGGTGTTAAGTTTGTTTGGTCAGAAGCTTACAAGACATCCTTTCAGGAGATGAAGGGAAGGTTGAAATCAGCACTAGTCCTGATACTTCTAGAGCAGGGGAAGATCTATATAGTTTACTGTGATGCATCAGGTATTTGTCTGGGAGCAGTGTTGATCCAGGATGATCAAGTTGTTGCGTACGGGACTTGGCAGTTGAGTCCACATGAGAGGAATTACCTAAGACATGATCTTGAGTTGGTTTTAGTTGTTTATGTGTTGCCATGTTGGAGACATTATCTCTTGGGAGAGCACTTTTTGGTCTTTACCAACCACAATATTCTCAAATACATATTTACTCATCATGATGTGAATCTGACACAATGAAGGTTGGTCAAATACCTTCAGTCCTTTGACTTTGAGCTAGCCTATACACCTGGTAAGGGTAATGCAGTAGCTGATGCACTGAGTAGAAAGACTCAGACACAGGCAGTGCAGGAGGCCAGTGGTGAGTGGAAGCTTATGGCCTTGTTCTATTAGATTCATTTGGAGGTGCACGATAGTCAGGGGAAAACCTATCCTTCATCCTTAGCTGTGACTTCTACCCTTTTGGATAGAGTGAGGATGAGACAGCTATCAGACTTAGAGGGCCTAGTTCTATGGGAGTCGATGGAAAGTGAGGAAACTCTTCCTAGATGGATGATAGTTGATGATGAGGTACTATGTTTCCATGGACGAGTGTGGGTTCCATAGGATATATGTGAGGGGCTTATGCGGGAGTTTCATGCTTCAGCTTGGGCAGTGCATCTCGGAGTTACCAAAATGTACCGTGACTTGAGATGTCAGTATTGGTGGCCGGGTATGAGAAGGGAAGTAGCTGGTTTTATTACGAGATGTTCCACCTGTCAGCAGGTGAAGGCAGGGCATCAGAGTCCAGCTAGACTATTACAAATGTTACCCATTCCGGAGTGGAAATGGTATGATGTGATGATGGACATCGTGACTGGGTTGTCGAGGTCACATCGAGGTAGTAATGTCATGTGGGTTTTTGTGGACAGACTTAAGAAGGTAGCTCACTTTTTTCCCGATCAAGGAGACATTCGATGTTGACGAGCTCGGGAAGCTTTATATCCAAGAAGTAGTATGCCTTCATGGGGTCCCTCGATCTATCGTTATAGATAGGGACACCCTCTTTACATCTCATTTCGGGAATAGTTTTTAGAGGTCACTGGGTACACCGGTGATTCTGAGTATAGCTTACCACCCTCAAACTGATGGTCAGTCAGAGCGTACGATACAAGTCCTATAGGACATGTTGCATGCATGCATCTTGGACTTTGGGTGATCTTGGGAGAAGCATATACCCATGTTCAAGTTTGCCTATAGTAATAGTTTTCAGAAAACTATTGAGATGGAACCTTACAAGGATTTATATAGTAGGCCATGCTGATCACCTTTGTGCTAGATGGAGGCAGGTGATGAAACTTTACTGGGACCACGTCTCATGCATTAGACTTCTGATCATTTCCAGATGATTCAGAAGAAGATGGCTACTACACAGTCTCATAAAAAATCTTATGCTGATCTCCGCAGACGACCCTTGGAGTTCGTGGTCAGGGATCAGATTTTTTTCCTATTTCACCGAGGTTGGGACACATGCAGATTAGGAGACATGGTAAACTTTGGCTGAGGTATGTGGGACTGTTTGAGATTTTGGAGAGTATTGGGTCAGTTGCCTACCAGTTGTAGTTACCACTGAGGTAGTGGACCATGCACGGTGTCTTCTATGTATCTCAGCTACGCCACTATCATTCAGACATGTCTCACATTTTTCAACCCGAAGAGGTTGAGCTTCAGATCGATGCATCCTTTGAGGATCATCTGATTCTTATTGGGGATAGGAGCATGAAGGTTCTCGGAGGCCAGTCAGTTCCTCTCGTTCGGGTTTTATGGCAGCATGGCCGATTGTCGGACGAAACCTAGGAGCAGCAGACCGATGTACATGCTCAGTGGCCAGAGTTGTTCACAATTGTATCTTCACCACCCTTGGAAGGGAAATTAGTGGACGAATTGCTTTAAGGGGGGGTGTTTGTAAGAACCCATTTCTTATTTTGAGGTATGGGTTTCTTCTTTTCCCTTTACCTTTAGTGTTTTTGAGAAAATAAGGAAAATGGGTAAAAATCCCAAATTTTGTGGGTACACACCATTTACTTTTCTAAACGTTTTGTAATTTGGCCATGTGGGATGAGTACACAGGGCATGTAGGCCTATCGGTAATGAAGGGTGTAAAAACTGACTTCACACAGTGTACTTTGTATTTTCCCGTTGTGTAATCAGTCGGCAGGTGAACAGTAAGGCGGTGGAGGCAACTGCCAGTGGAGTGAAAATACACGTTGTGTAATCAAGAATACACACTATGTACTCATGTCGATATATGAAAAATTCCATGGTGGAAAGAAGCCTCCAGAGGAATAGTTAAAAAATGAAATGTAAACGCCATGTACTTGAGAGTACAAGCCATGTAGTTTGTTTTTTTCACTTAAAATGGGTAGTAGCCTCCTCATTTGGCAGAGAAGGTAGTTGGTTTGTTTGGAGCATGGGAGAGATGGCCGAACCTTGGAAGATCTCCTGACCACACATCAGGAACCCAATTCCTATGACGTCGATCCCCTTTGAACCACACAGGTAAGCTCTCTATTCTTCTAGAGCATTTCTTACCAATTATTTTGCAAAGTAATGCTTTTTGAGGTTGAAATTATGAATGTTCATCCTAGATCTACGTCATTCACAAATTATTTGGGAGGTTTTGTTCATGTATATAGACCAGGGGCAATCGAGGTAGGTGGTCTGGTGTTTATTCCAACTGTTGGGTAGATTTTTTTGTATCGTTGTGCCACGAACCCATTTTTGGGGTATCATATGGCTGATCCCATTGCTGATAAGATATCTTTAATTGTATAGATAATCTAATGATAAAATAGAACTGCTATTTGGGATCACTGCTTGGATCCAGGGCCACCCCAGGGGTGCATTCCTCTGGCTAGATGTTTGGCCTGGAGGGTATACTGTGATTATTACCTTTTTAATTTTTTCTTTTGAGGAAATTTTGTATAAAATTGCTTGTTATGCATTGGGCTTGGCCTGGTTACTTGTGCCTGAGGGAAGTGTTTTACTTTAGCCCGAGGGAATGGTTCTGATTAGCCTGAGGGCATGGTTATATTTAGCCTGAGGGGATGGTTATATTAGCCTGAGGGCATGGTAATATTAGCCTGAGGGTAAGGTGATATTATCCTGAGGGCATGGTGATATTGAGCCTAAGGGAATGACTATATTATCCTGAGGGCATGGTTACATTTAGCCTGAGGGAATGGTTCTGATTAGCTCAGAGTTAAATTACATTGAATCATTAAAATAATATTAAAATGGAAATGTAACTGGTGGTGATAGTTACTTTGAGTACTTACTAGATTACTTCATTTTATTAGTGCACACTTTTATTGCACATTTTCACCGATAGTTGGGCGTGGGCCTTTGGTGGTTTCCTACTGGGGTTTATTTCTCATGCCCTTTTCGGGTCATGTCTTCATCCCAAATAGACTATATATTTATAGGTGTCGATAGGGGAAAGGGTCCCCATACAGGTACATGATTGTTGCAGCAGAGTATGGGAGCATGAGACTGAGCTTAGGCTTACAATGCTGCTGAGTTCCTATTTCACTGTTCTGTTTTATTTGTGGTACTTGTACTTTGAGTTGTATTGTATTGTATTGTAGTTTATTCTGTTTAGGATGCTTTTATAGAAATAGATACATGCCTAATCATTATATATATATCTGTTGGTAATCTTTTACTGTAGTTGTTCATTTCTAGTTCATATTGTTTACTGCTTCCGCTGTCATATGTTGTATATTTTTTTCTACTGAACTACACTTTAAAAAATGAGGGCATAGTTTCCCCACTATTAGATTTTAGCCCTCGCTTCTAGTCGGCAGCCTCTGGCATTTGGGGAAATGCGCTTGAGGTCATTTGACCAATCGGGTTCGGGGCACCCATGGTGTGGGTTCTGGATCTGGGACGTTACATTTATCATGAACTCCACACACTGGTCTAAGAATTTCTCCCTATCCAAATTTAGGTAAGTGTATTCAATTATGAGATATTATTGGTATAGTCTTTTATATCTACCACACATAATCACAATGAATCCCTTAATGAACTCTCCCTACATGAGGTGACGATAGTGAAACATCATGGAATAGTTACTAAGTGGTCATCTAAAGTATAAATTCTTCAACAAGAACTACATAACCACTTTTATATGGTAGATGTAGTTGTAAATATGATGGATGAATAAAAATGTCTTATTATCATATTTTAGGAGGTCATAATAATTGATTCTAGTAGAGAGGCATCTCTATAACCAATTTTAGTGGTGGAAATAAAAAACTTAGATTAAATACATAAAGTTGTAAGCATCCTAGGGTAAAATATAACTAATCTTGGTAATCATTTGATCAATGTTTTCCATGGAATTGTAGCTTTAGGATCCTTTTATTTTGTGCAACATGGGAGAGACTACAAAATATGGTGGTTCCCCCCTTCTTTTGATCTTTCATTGAATGATGTTACTTGAAATTTACATGTTGTTATCAATATTTTATAACTAAAAATATCTTGGTGATCTAATTTACTATAAATCCCTGAAAAAAGTTAGGCTTCAAAAAATATTAAGTATTAGAATTTTAAATTTTAAATTCTTAAATAATAATGAATTCCTCCTTTGGGTGGTTCACAGATGGATATAAGTATAGAGACCATAACTAAAGATATAGAGAAGGTATGTTTATAAATTAATGATGATTTACTCTTAGGAGTATCTCATAGAATAATATTGATATAATAAACAAAACTATTTCACTAGATTCAGTCCATTCATAAACTAGTGATGAATTCCTACTAGGCAAGGTTCAAGGATGGATATTAGTGTAAAAACCATCACCAATGCACTAGAGCTGGTCAATTTTAGTATGATGAAGAAATCCTTATATTTTTAACTCATGGAGGTTTATCAGGTGAAGCACTATAATCGTTTCACTAAAGATAGTCCATTGAAATAGGATAAATAATTCCGGATAATTGTGGATCTTGTATGGGTATTTGTATAAAATCAATCATTTTTCACTAAAGCTGGTACATTTTTTAATAGATAAGGATTTCCTCATGGGCATAGATTCACATATGGATATAGGTATAAATCAAATCCCCGATTCACTTGATCGAGTCCATTAGAAAATTGACCGCAAATGGTTCAGTACAAAGAGGTGATTTTGGTTATAATGTTTTTGAAAGAGAATTCTCAATCATTTTCCTTGGCCAAGGGGCTAGTGATCATAGAGTGACTAATTCCAAAACTTTACGGAGGTTCCCTAAAGCTTTATGTATTCGTTATCATATCTCCCTTAATTTTTCAAAAGTTTTACCCGAGGAAGACTTAGAGGGTAGTGGGTTGGGTTTTCCATAGGCCACCCTTTATGGTATTTTAACATTTCCAGATTTAAGAAAATTTTATTTTCGAATACCCAATATTTGATAGATAATGAAATGTTTTTTACAATAAGAATAGGATCTAATTTTTCCAAGGCCTACCTTTACATGTTTTTCACCTAACGACTACTATGTCTTTTTTCCTAGGTATTTTATGTTCATCCAAGTTGGACTAATTGGTTGTGCAATTTAGAGTCACGTGGCTAGGACCATGAAAATGTTAAAAAATAGGGTACCACGTCCTAACCTAAATAATTAGTATGGAACATTTTGTTGTAATGTCAAAGATATAAAATTCACTTGAATATTTGGATTACTAGTTCTGTAAATCACATCTCAAAGAGATTGAACTATGGATGATGATATGGGATAGGTACACAAAAGATACACTATGATTAAATTTTAATGATGGGTTCTACTATAACACTATTACAAAATGAATATATTATATTTATTTCCCCTTATGATGAAATTCACTTTGATAGGTAGGCTAGTTTGGGGGAACATATGTGGGAGTAAAATTGGGGCATGTGTGTATTTCCTAACAGTGGTGTCACTTGTAGATGTAAGTACTGATTAAAGATATATTTGAAAGGGTTTTTATGAATAAAACAACATGAAAATGGTATTTTCTATGGATAAAAGGATATTAAAGAAGTGTTCTTCCACCCTATAAGTTTCGTCGGCATGTACTAAACACATTATCATGGAGAAGGGATATGATAAATAATTTCTCTAACAGTTTCCTAGACTAGTGGATCTATTGATCATAACTAGACTTTTTGTAGGGTCATTATATGGACCCAATGTGATTTGTGCATATTTTAATTAAAATTTATCATTTTCCAATTCTCTTTAATATTAAGAATTAGAGAGAATATACATAAATTTTTTCTCATACTATACTTTACTAGTTTTCAGTTTCAAAAGTCTTGTAATTATTTCAAAAGTTATTTATGGTCATGAGATTAGAAATATTAAAATATATATGTTAAGGTCGTACTAATTTTAACTAGTTTATTATAACTTAATTTTATAATGCATGGATGAAATAACACATAGTTTTAGGTTATTATTTGTAGACAAAGGAAAAGTCGGAGCCGCTACTACAAAAACAGGCAAGGGAAGCGCCCCCTTATATCAGCGCTAGGAAAAACCGCTAATAAAGGTTACGCTTTACCAGTGATAAACAAAGATCTGATAAAACGACCCTTTATTAGCACTAGAGAAGCACTGATAAAGAGTCCCTGTATCAGTGCTAAAATTTCTGCACTGATACGGGGTGTTTTTATTAGTGCTTTTATAGCATTGATAAAGAGTACCATTATCAGTGCTAAAAAAGCATTGATATAGGATACCTTTATCAGTGATAAAATGTTATCGCTGATAAAGGTATCCTTTATTAGCACTTTTTTAGCGATGATAAAACCTTAGTCTAGTTTTTTATAAAGTCGGTCGCACAGTGCCCTCGTTTTATCGCGACCTAAAGCTCTCGCAGTACTGGAACCCTGTGACTCCCCTCTACTGCCTACTGAGTTCGATTTTCCGGACATCTGCCACCCTCGCTTCTCGTTGCCGGACCTCCGCCGCCCACTGAGTTCACATTGTCGGACTTCCGCCACCCTCGGGCTTTGGTTAGCCGGACCTCCGCTACCCGCAACGCCCTCGAGCTTCAGTTTGGCGGACCTAGGCATGTTTTCCAAATCATTTTTTAATATTGTTCTCCTCTCCCATCACACATAACCATATGTTGATTTGACATGATATATTTAATGGATATTTGAGATTTTGATGGTTATAGGCTACATGATTAATCCTTCTCTGGAAACCTATGGATGTTTTAGGTTATTTCCATTTAAAATCCCTTATGTTTCTTTCCATGGTTGTCTTCTTTGGGTGGTTGTTTTAGACCATTAATGTGGTTATTATTCCTTATTGTCCTCTAATTCAGAACTTCTTGCTTAGAGCTCAATCTTGATGTGTTTTCCGGTCTATCTTTTAAGAGATTAGTTTTCCATCTTTGTGAAAAACCCATTTTATATGATATATTTATGGTTGGACATAGATAGTATTTTGGTGTGTACTCAAATTACTAGGACTATGAATTCTCTTGATGGACCAGGCACTGGGAGGTGTTGGTGTCTACTTCAATGAGACCGTCGATGGGTGACACTCTATAGTGGGAATTTAAGGTTTCTATCAAGTACATGATCAAGGAATAAATCCTTTTTAGTTTTTTACTTTCTTAATGTTGGTTGAATCATTGATGGATATTGATTGTGTTATTTCATTTGGTTTCATTGGTATGTTTTGGGTCTACCTTTCCTTGGGTTTCAAATTATGCACTTAGTGTTTCTTCATGGTTAGTGGTTGTAGTCTCTTATTTGGGTGAAGGGATGTGTTCTTAGTATATTTCCATCTTATATCCCACCATTTTAGTGAAAATTTAAATTCTTGGGTGACCTATGCTAGGTCTCTGGACATTATTGGGATTTTCTCTCTTCTTAGTGATGTAGACGTGTCAGTTGGAGATGTATGATGTTCTTGGAGGATATACACTAAGGGTTCTTTGGAATATTGGTTATTTGTTCATTTTAATTTTTTTGTACTTGTCTTCTATTTGGTGAATCTTACTATATTTTGTGAATTGTCTACAAAATAATTATTATGTGGAATTTATTTTTGTCTCGTCATTTTCTATCTTTCGTACTAGAATATTTATTCGAATAAAAAGCAGAATGATGGGGAGAATTGTAACATCTCGGTATCTCTTTCATCAAAGCAATGCTCTTTAAGTTTTTTTTGGGCTTCTTGAGGGGTCATAGGATGTCCCATACTGTCATAGAAGGTGTGGATGTGAACATGTAGGTTCAAAAGCTTCATGTGGTCCACCGAATGGCCGGTGATGGTAATTGGCTAGGTAATGGGATTCACAATGGATACAAAAAAATTCTATAGCCATCACCAAGATGGTGGGTCTATAGTGACTAACCAGTGGGATAAACTATGGTTATAACATTTATACTATAAAAATTGTCTAGATGGTGAGGGCCACTATCTATCCAGTGGTGTCATTGTATATGAGGAAGCATCAAGGTAGTAGGGTAATTGCACCTTGATACCCCCATTTATTTATTTTATCTTCTCCCTCATGTTTAACTCAACCCACTCAAGCCTTGGGAGCCCCTTTGGATAGTTTTTCTCTTCTATCCTCATCACTTGTGGATTGAATTTTCATTCAAAATGGGGATCCTCTTTTGGTATTTATTTCTTTTCTTGAACTTCAATCTCTCTCCATCACTTGATTATTTGTTCTTGGGGGATATGGAAGCCTTGGTATTTACTAGACCTATAATGTTTATGAGGAATTATGGTTATAGTATCTCTTTTACCTTTTATTGAGATCCCTTTTATTTGATTCAATGTTCTTCATTTGAGTAGACTCATTTAGATTCATTATGTTTTGATCCCAAATATTCCAAGTGGGTGTTTCTATACTATATCTTCTTTTTGGGATTAATGTGTTTTATGAATTCATATTTTATCCATTTGAAGTTGTTTGGACATGTTTTCATCATTTTAAATCACAAAATAACCCTATTAATGAAAATAATATATGGAATGGATGGTATCTTGTTGTAAATTAACCTTTTTCATTGAAATAAACTAGGTTTCCTTCTACCATTGGTGGATTTGATATTATAAATGAAAATCATGGTTTAAAATAAATATAAGTTGATTCTTTAAATAAAATTCCAAATGGTTTGGCGTGTGTTTGTTTATTGATTTCTTTTGGGAATAATTTCCAATATAAATTAAAATGTCTTGTTTTTAAATGGTTTATAGTATTGGTATTTTAAAAAATTAAGGGGGATTGATTGTCCTTTTGAAAAAAATTACTTTGATCTCAGACACCATCCATTGTTCATTGGGGGTGACTTTAATATCATTTTCAACCCAAAGTAAAGGAAAGGTAGAAGCCCATTCCAGAGGAAGGCCATCATGGAGTATGTTCAGTTCATGGCTGGGAAGGGCCTCATTGATCTAAGTGTCTTAGGTGACAGTTTCACCTAGTGCAACAACTGCAGGGGCCATTGCCGCTTGTGGAGTCTATTGGATATGTGTCTATCCAACATTAAAGCCGTTAAACTATTCTCAAATACCATGTTTTTTCATATTTCTTGAGGTATTTTGATTCCCTCCCCCCTCTTGGTTTCAATTTCTTCTTGGCATGATCATCATGAATGGTTTCACTTCCACCAGCAGTGGGTTAACATCCTAGGGTACCAGGACATGGTTTGGGAAATATAGAATGAACCCTTGTAAGAGTATCGGGCCACCATCAACCTCAGTGACCTGACCTTGAACCCTGATAGGTGCGTGTTCGCCCCTTCCTCCTCAGGAACCGTCACCACCTAGGACTACTGTTGCATATGGGCTCCTTCAGAGTATTTTGATAGATGGAATGATACCTTTGGTTTATTAGATTATTAACACAAGTTTGAGATTTATGTGTGACTATATAATTATTATATTTTAGTATTATTTATGACACACTACAAAACCGGGCGTCGGCAATCTATTAGCGGTGGTTTTATGCATTTCACGGCAGTCAAAGAAAAGCATCATAGTACCTCATTTCACGGTGGTTTTTGGTAAATTTAGTGGCGGTTTTACGGGCTATTTAATTATCAGCGGCTATAATCGTCGTGAAATTCAGGCGTGTCATGCGCCTGCTTAGCGGAGGTTAAAACTGCCGCTAATTCTGATGTGATTTCACGGTGGTTTTAACCGCCTCTAAGAGTATTGCTGATTACATTTAGCGGTAGTTTAAACCGACTCTAAATGTATAACCGGTAAAACATTTGCAGTGGTTAAAACCGCCGTGAAATGCTGACCCAAAAAAAATAGCATTTATGCTTATACTGCACCACTGCCCTGAAAAACAAACCAAACAAGAATTCTAAGAAAAATAAAATTCTTAACAACAATTACATGGCCAATTCCTCTTGTAACTAATATGTGAAACATCATTTAATAACATCAAAGGGGCCATGCATTAACATACCACATATCAACTTCTACAGAAAGACATATGGGATTCTCAAACAACAACTAGGCATGATATATCAACTATCAATACTAATATGGGAAACATAATTTCATAACCTTTTCATCACCTAAATACATCGCCTCAACCCCAAAGACATTTAGCATCCTAGGACAGAATAGAGAATCAGGAATTTTGGTAGTATTCTGATGCTTATAACGCTTAAAATGATCACTTATCCAACAAAATAATAATTTAAAAGGGTCACTAATTTGATAAGGTATATTACCCTATTGAAAATGGCCATGATGCTTACAAAAATAAGAAAGTTTTGGAATGCATAGGTTGAGAGGTTTCCCTTCTACCATTCATGCTTCTATAACCAACATGAAGACCCAGATTCCCAAATGTGAATCCCCAATAGAGAAGATCCCTCTATTTAAAAACATGGCCAAGTATCCTGCTAACCAAAGACTTAGGGATACATTTAGTCTCACCTCGTAGCCCCATGAGGCATACTCTCTAGCATCTAGAGTAGTGCAAAATGATCCCATGACATTCCAAACTTGTATAGAATGGAATAGATGAGGGCGTACGATAGATGTCTAAGCCCCACTTCCATAAAAGAAGATATTAATCCAATCATTGAATGGAATAATCAAATGCAAGTACAAATCCTTTTTCTACCTCTCCTTTATAATGGAAAGAATGTCGCCTGCTAAGGTCTGAGTCTATTTATTTCCATCCCAAACATTCTCAATGGGAAGGAATTCATTATATGTTTCCACTAATAGAAGTATTCCCCCAAACTTAAAAATATTTCATAGGACAATTTCTACCTCACCATGGGATAGATAAATAGTTTTGGTTCCTAGAAACCATAAACTAATCAACTCACTATGGAATTATGGTTTATGGTACATGATAAACTAAAAAATATATGTCTCCTCGTAATGATGAATAGCATGCAATTGATAGGGGAATTTTGTGCAGATCTACCTAACCCAAAATGGCCATGCCCATTCATCAGAGAAATTACTACTACGGTGCTAATCACACTTTCAGCTCACGCCACTTTTTTGGTTTTCTAGAGAGATGATGAGCATGTTTGAGTAAATATGAGAAATCAATTGATGAGTGAGATCATGAATATATGAAACCATGGTTAATTTTTAAATGTATAATATTTCCCTATGAACAGTGCCACAATTAACTGACTATCCTTATAAAATATCATTTTAATATAGTCAACAGAGAGTGACAGCATGTGAGACTAAAGGTTGTATTCAGGTGAAGAATAGAACTATCATCCTGATGTCAAAATCTATATAAAGGTAGTCTATTCAATAGAGGATAATTTTTATGTTCATTTAGAATACGAACCTTTAAAACATAATTTTTATAAAATACTTTGTATCGATGATTGACATTATGGTTCCAGGAAATAAGTTCTCTCCAGTCTACCACTTAAGAAGAAATATGAGAAATAGAAGACATAGTTAAAGAGAATAGAAAATATATTAGAAGATATTTAACCATTAAGAGATAATCAGTTGTGCTAATCAAACAAAACAAGTGCATAACATGGAAAACATTACGTGGACCACATGATCCATTCTAGGTCAAGAAAATCACATAACCCATAAAACATCTTTTGATCACATGATTTTTCTTAATACATATAATCAGGTTACCATGTGAAGGTCACATGAATCACATAAAGATTAGTAGATCATGAAAAAATCCTCAAGAGACAACCGAATCACATAACATAGACTAATGGCCAAGGGTGTGCATCAATGTTCAAATAAATTACCATTTATTAGTTCATGGATTGATTAAGTGAGATATTTAGACAAGGTGATCACAGAAAGAGGTCAAGTGACATGATCACATGATTAGGTCTCTTGTATGGCTCTTATGTTGAGGTCATGCAAAGTTGTCTTGCAAAACAATCACACGAGAGAGGTGGTTTTGAGAGCTATAGAGCTTCATGTCACTGGTCAAATGACCAGCCTCTCACCCCCTATTTATAGGGAACCTCAAGGAATATGAATGGAATTATAGAAGACCAAAAGTTGTTTTGAATTCCAACCAGAGAAAGCATAAGAGACTCATGAAGTCATTTCCTACCTCATAACTGAGTCCTTGTTCCTTCGAACATCACTTTTGTGGGGGGGCATTTTTTGACGGTAGACAAATGAGCATTGTATATTTTAGGAACAAAGAAATACCCAAAGTATAGGTATTAATATATACCCAAAGGAAAGAAAATTCTAGCATGTACTCATATAGATTAATCACCTTGGTCACAAGGACCATGTGAACTTCAATGAGGCTCATGCTCACATGACCCTAGGAACATCATGCAATGGGGTTATCCAATACATGAGATATGTTCCTGATCATGTGAATCCCCATCAAATAGCCCAATTAATCACGTAAACCCCATCTGATTATTCTTTTTTATCATATGACATGTCATCTAACAATCTCTCAATATGTTCATTAAATAAAAGTTAGAAAAGAGGGAAGCTTCATGGGAAGGGAGTTGCATTGGCTTTCATGTGATGTGGTTACGTGCCTCATAGAAACTATTAATGATCATGAAAATCACCTTATAAAACCATCTTGATCTAGTGATATCCATTCAACATGGCTGTTTGGACATGCAACACCCTAATGAGTCCAATTCCCAATGCTGAATTTACAACAGAAACATCAAAGAGCCTATTACCATAGCTCATCTAACCAATGAAACAAACACATCATTCTATTTACCACCTGAGGTTATTGTGATCATTAAAGGTTAGCCACTGAAGCTCCTCCAAGACCAACGGATTTTTGAAGGTTCCATACACCACACATGTTATATATACAAACCAACATGTCCCATATTTGTCCAACACATCAGCAATACAATTCATGGTCTGATGATGCATCGTCACCCACTCTACCTCCATCTCCTGCTGCCACCTGTAAGAACATTATATTGAAAATTAAATATTGTTTCATATTTATAATTAAACTTAAAACCAATAAAAGTTTTCAAACTAAATGATTTTGATTTTTTGTGATTTACCTGCTCACCACCACTCGGTGCACTACCACTGGGGGCATATCTGATCATCTGCTGATACAAATCAATCATCGCTTTCTGCATAGCGGATATCTAAGACCCTTGGTCTTGAAATGTGGCTCGCAGAGAATAAATCTCCCTCTGAGCATCTTCAGGTATGGGCTGACTAAAACCAGGAGTAGATGCGACTGTAATCCTTGATGGCCTGCTAAAGACCTCAGATGGTACGGGTCCCAAACCCATCCCGCGCACTCTACCAGGATGCTCCTTCCCAAGGACTTGAGCAACCGGGTCATCCTGGGAGACTGAGTAGGACTGCCTAGGATTGCCATCCCATAGTTCTTTAATTTTTACCTATAAATCAAATATCAATACATATTAAAACATAAAAACTAATAATAAGTTATTATAATAAAAATTTGACTTCATACCCCAACTTCTTTGGCAGGCTCATTAATAAAAGACCCATCTGATTTTCTGTGAACATCCAACCACAGTTCAGTCCAGGAGGCTTCGTGCCCTAAATTCTTTGACGGAATTAAGAAAATATAAATAAAAAATTCAATATATTAAATAGATAATATTTTATTATAAATATTTAAACTATTTATAATATTACCAATGACATTCGGCTTCTAGAAGCTTTTTGAGCCCGTCGTGTGAGGGATGACTTGCTTCTCCCTGTTTGATGCATTCTATCATGATAGATCCTGAAATAAATAAAATGCAATTTAACAGTAATGTATCCAATATCATCTCCTCTTCATATACATGTATTAATGTAAAATGAGGATAATATAATAATATATATTTCAATACCATCCGCTTCTCATCACGATGCCTGTCAACAAAAACTTTCCACTTCTCTTTCGGTACCCCACTGGGTAGCTTGTCATACATTTGTTCCAAGGTCAACGAAGTATCATTGGCATCACACCGCAATCTCCATTTGAAATCTTTCCATTTTTTACCAAGATTTTTCAAATTCCACTTCCGTTCTATCACATCAGCAACTGGGAAGTGGAAGAACATCTGTATACAGAAATTCATTTTGAACATATTAGTAACATGACATTAAATTAAACCATAATGTAATAAAATTACCTTTATTTGAGAATCAAAAACTTCATTTTTCTAGTTTGGATGCATATGTCTCCAATCATCATATGAAATAGTAAGGGAAATGGGCTCCGCTGCCAACTGACCTATAATCTGGCCAAGTAACCCTGCGGCATCATCCATAGGGACCCCATAAGAATCAAATGGCATGACTATCTTTTGGAAATTCAATTTCCAAACATCTAAGATTTTTAAGTGTTTCCCCACGGTTTCATTTTTGTCATCTTCAATGAGCAAACAATTAGTATAAACAAAATGCAGTAAATTTATTTTATTAAAATTTATACCTATGACTGTGACCCTCCAGTATGTCCGGGATGAACTGAAAGGGGTTTGTCGCCGCCCAACTGATGAGGCACCTATAGGGGGAGTTGATGACTCAACCTCTAATGGGAGGCCCTCTGATGGTGTGAGAGATGGTGCAGGGGGATATGGTGCAGGGGTGTAGGCATCTGGTGCCTTAGATGTCGTGGGGAGTGACCCAGATGAATCGTCATCAATCGCAAAACTAGCATAAATAGTATACCACTTCCTCCTTGGCATTCCTGGCATTTAATCAAATAAAATTACGTTCAGAATATATATTTCAAAAAAATTATGCAAAAAAAAATTAAAAATGATAATAGATGCCCAGTACTAACAAACAAAATATATATAACAATGATAATGAATGACTACAGAACTGAAACAAGTGGTTGCTGCATGAATGAATAATTGTACATACAATCATTTTCCCCTTCAATCATGTCGGTTTCCTGCTCCATTTCTTCATCCACTTCATTCATCCTTGAAAGACTAATATTTTCAATATCATGATGGACAAATAATTCTGCTTCCTGTTGTTGATGATATTCAATTTCAGAGGTCAAATCTTCCACTTCATCACCCATATCATACAAATCTCTTTGTATTACGTGAGTAAATACACTCCAACCTTCATCCACAACATCATTAACATAATATACCATTTTTGCTTGCGATGCTAAGATATATAGATCATGTATTTCATGATCACCAACATCCATCAAGCGAGAGAAGTTCACATAAGTAAATTGCAATGAATTTATTTTAACACCTCTAATAATATCGACCCATTTTCATTTGAATAAAACAACAGAAAAATGTCCATGGTAGTTTAATTCAATAATATCATGCATCTTTCCATAGTATCCCACTTTAGAAAATGTAAATATACCACTATATAGTGTTTTCAAACCCACTTCTCAATCGACTGTACAAAATCTAAAGCCATTCACATTATAAACGTCAAACTATCTAACTTTCTTTACAGGACCTCTAGCAAGAAACATCAAATATTCTGACAAGTCTACTTGAGTATCAGTATTCATGATATAAAAAAAGAAATATAATTTAATATATTTACAAATTGTATGTGTCAAACTAATATTAATATTTATTGCAATATTTATGAACTTACACATCGTGCAAACCATTCTACAAACTCTTTATTCACAGCTTTCATTATATCTTTCTCATTTCTTGTTCGGCCTCTCATTCGTCTCTTTGTTTATATCCTCAACTCTTCAATAAATGGATCTGAAATTTCATTATTCAGCAGCACATATCTATGTGCCTGTAATAATTCCAATTCTGTCAGTGTCACATTTGAGGTCCTACCAACTGATCGGACAATAGCAGGAAATATTTTTGATTTCTGATGCATTTGAGATTGAGTTGATGTGTCTTCAAAACATCCAACTCGATTAAATCTTGTCTCAATATCATCTAAATACCTATAATAAAAGTTAAGACACTCCTTAGGCAAATATCCTTCAACAATAGAGCCTTCTGGTTGAGCTTTATTTCTCACGTATGATTTCAAATTCCCAAGATATCTAAGAAATATAATAATAACATAATGAATTTATTTAAATGTCAAAAATTGTTTACTTAACTAGAAAACATATAAATAAAATACCTCTCAATTGGATACATCCATCGATAATGAATGGGGCCTCCTAATTTAGCTTCTTCAACCAAATGCACAGTTAAATGCATCATGATAGTAAAAAACGATGGAGGAAAGATCATCTCCATTGAACAAAGAGTCAATACAAACCTCTCCTGGTGGTTGTCAAGATGAAATAGATGTTCAAATTTCTCACATAATTTCCTGAAAAATGTGCATAATTGGAGTACAAAAGTAGTAACTTTTTCAGGTAATAATGTACGCAATGCCAGTGGTAGTAACTGTTGTAATAAAATATGTGAATCATGACTTTTCAATCCATGTAACTTACGATTCTTCAAGTCAACAAACCTCGAGATGTTACTCGAATACCCATCAGATACCTTCACATTATTTAAAATTCGAAGGAACGTATCTGTATCCCTACTTTTCATTGTGAAAATGGTCGGAGCATACTTTTCATTCTCATCTGGCCAGAGATCGCATTTTATGTTCATTACTTGTAAATCATTGAGAGCATTAAGATGATTCTTCGACTTTCCAGGATTATTATGTAATGTGAAAATAAAATTATCACATACATTCTTCTTAATATACATCACATCAAGATTGTGGCGCAACAAATTAAATTCCCAATACGAAAGTTTGAAGAATATACTTTTTTTCTTCCATTGTTGCGTTCTGATTTCACTTGACGATGCAATTCGAACCTATTTTCCGCTATCATTCAAATGATGAACCTTCCAAATTATATTTCAACATTTTAAAGATGTGTCAATATTTCAGAACCGGTTAACCACTTTGTAGGTGGTCTACGATCAATGAAACCATTAAATTTTGATTTTTTCAGCCGAAATCTATGAGATGAATCAAGAAATCTTCAATGGAATAAGAAGCACCATTTTCTTCTGTGAGGTATCCGTTTGGGCTCAAAATAAAAGTTACAAATAGGAAAAGCAAAACCCGTATATGTGTTCCAACCAGATAAATTCCCACGCCCAGGGAAGTCACTAATGGTCCACATCAAAGCATCATACATTTTGAACATTATTTTAGAAGAAACATCAAATGTCTCAACACCGTTACTCCATAACTCCTGCAATTCTTCAATCAAAGGCTGCAAGTGTACATCAATATCATTTCCAGGCATTTTTTTCTAGGAATAATCATTGAAATGATAAAAGATGATTGTTGCATACACATCCACGGAGGCAGATTATAAGGGATCAAAACAACTGACCAAATGCTATAACTTGTACTCAAAGTCCCAAATGGGTTGAATCCATTGGCAGCCAATCCCAATCGAACATTCCTAGGATCAGCTGAGAAATCTGGATGTAATGAATCAAATGTCTTCCATGATTGGGAATCTCGTGGATGTCTCATTAACCCATCATTGTTATTATCTACAGAATTCCACTTCATGTGTTCGGCGGTTTTTGATGACATGAATAATCTTTGCAATCGCGACTTCAAAGGATAGTAACGCAAAACCTTTGTAGTTGTATTCATTTTATTCTTCTTCATGAAATTATGTTCAGTCAGACTTTCAATATCACACTTTGATTTCCATCTAGAAGAAGAACATTTCTTGCAATTCTATCTACTTGAATCCTCTCCCCAATAAAGCATACAATCATTGGGACACACTTGTATTTTTATATAATTCAGACCAAGCTTGTTAACAACTTTTTTCATATCATAAAAGGATTCTGGGTTTTTTGCTTCAAGAAATACATCACGAATCAATTCTAATATCATGGACATTTCCTTATTTGTAATTCCACATAGGCATTTGATATGGTATAACTTCAGCAGAAATGAAAGATTTGAATATTTCAAACACTCACTATACAACTCTTGATTTCCATCATCAACTAAATCATGAAACACATTTTCTCAGTGAAGTTTTACATTACATTTGTCTCTATAGAATCAAGAGGAGGATCCAATGATATCTTCCAATCTTGATCTATTTGTGTTACAGTCACAAAAACATCACTTGTCACGTTGCAATTTGTAGAACCCTCTTCTGGTTGTTCTGAAATGTTTTGATGCTGATAGTGGTGTCTTGTAGTGACGAATGCATCATTTATGAGGTTTTTCATTTCATTTTCCATTTTTGACAAACTTGGGACCTCATTATGTGGATTAACATCAGTGGTCAATCTTTCTGTATTGTTCGATTCTCCATGCCAAGTCCAACACAAATATTGACCAAGGAATTGATTCAGTATCAAATGCTCATAAACTTCATCTCTCTTCAACCATGTTCTAAATTTACATTTAGGACATGGAAATCTTATTCTACCTTCAACAGATCGATTATAAGTCGCAAAATCTAAAAACTCATTCAAACCCTTAACATACTGAGGTGTGTTCCTCGGTAATGTGATCCAGCTTTTATCCATGTATATCACAATGTGCCTACAAAAAATATACGATAGTGTACGATTGCAGAATCATAATATAATAAAGATGACCCATTGGTCATAAAGTATGCATAATATAATAAAGATGATTCATTGATCACATTTACCACTTACTTAGCATGCCTAGAAAAACCAAACAAGTCTGGTCCCTAGGAGACAGCGTGAACACCTCATTGAGGAGCTGTAAGAATATTGGGTTACACAATTATCATAACACCGTCAATCACACATTTATGTTGCCTAAAACAACACCCCATTGAAATTGATGTCATTGAACACACCAATGATGCACGATTTTCATACCATTAGTACAACGACATTACTAGAAATATTTATCCCTTATATGACACCCTTTGAGACTTATCGTAGGCTAGCTTGGGTACCTAGATTATGGGTAACCTAGGTCAGTTCATGAAAATTAGTCATGTTTCATCGCTCTTTCTGTTTTTCAATCTTTTCAATATCTATTTGAATTTACCTCTCTCTTTGAATTTGATAGTATTTCTTATTTCCTTGAATTTGGAGAGACCTTTGTTATTCATTATATCATTAGGTTGTGCAATTTTAATTCATCCACTTGGATTTCCATAGTGGGGTTCTCATTAAAATATCAATTAAAAACTAATGAATGATGTATGTTATTTTCACTTAAATATATTTTCTGTTTGGTACAATAAATATTTATCTTCAATATTTAAAACAACTCATATTAAAAAAAATCATCCAAACCATAAAATTTGGATTTTATATAATACAAAGGACATGTCCAATTTTTACTTCGAACATTTATGTATATTTCAAGTCCTAAGCACATTTAATTTAAAGTAATTATTTAGAAATGAATTTACAACTTTAAAACATACTATTATACTTGATTCAATCATAATAAATTTTAAATATTTAGTAAGTGACACTAGTTCAGAACTTATGAAGATCTTTGCTAACATGTTTGAGAATATCATCGTGATAAATAAAATTTTCTTACTAAAGATATTATTCGGCATGAGTATGTAAGAAGAGAAGTTTATTGTAAATCATATTAACAACTTCAACATGATAATAATTCAATTGGAGTTAGTTAAGGTGGATTTCAAGGATCTGGAATGGGTGTTGTTGTTACTATCATCACCCCTTGAATCTTGGAATGCAATGATCACTACTATGAGTAACTTGAGTAGAAATAGTGACACAAGAGTTGTACCTCTAGTGGTAGAAGATACTACCTCCAGACTAGTCATAGTAGACTGCATAACATACATCTCTCTCACCCTTCTACTATATCATCCGACATTACTCCCCTTTACATACCCTGTTGGCCGGTACTACTGCTATTGTACGAGAGTACTATGTCCCCTTCCTCAGTGTAAACATCTGTTGGAAATCCAGTTATTGGTTTGTAGAGGGGAATCTATGTCTTTTCTAGAATTTGGGGTTTCTCTAGATCCCCTACCACTACTTTGCTCCTGAGAGACACTGGAAAACCTATGGAAGTGTCTCAACCTCCTAAAAGTGTGACACTCCTTAGTAGGGTGAGGACATTGAGTTTGTGTGTGCGTGTCTAGTCAAATGGTGGATTCTCTTGTATTAGGATGAAAAACTGATAGTATATATCAATCAGGTCTAAAATATTATTACAAGACATATTAATTAATTCATCCCATAACTTATTAATTTTACCATTTATTCCTAAATTTCAAATCCTCCAATAGATACGAATCACCAAAATCATCTTAAACCATTTACCATATTTCACAGAAATGTAAAGATCTTTAACTAAGCCATGATTCCATAGGATCTCATAAAATCATGAGGGGTTGGAACACCAAAAATGTTAATTCAAGTCCTAACCATAATGCTAAGAGAGAAAAAAGGGATCCTTGGGAGGGATCAAAAAGAGGATTTTAGAAAGAAGGGATAATTCCAATTATTTAGGTTGTGCATGTGGCATGTCGATGCGATCATAATTTTGCACATACTAGAATAATCTGAACAGACTAAAGGGAGATTTCCAATACCACCCAACTCAAAATAAGAAATGTTTTTGAAAAATCCTAATGTTTGTGGTAGCAATCAGATTCCCCCTTCCGTTCAATGAGAACTATAATTTTAATCAACAATAGATCAAGAAGCGGAAGATGAAATGGAAGGTTTACCTTAAAAATCTATGTTCAGAACACCAATATCCAAAATGGTCTTGCTTATAGATCAAATAGGATTCTCATACATCATCCATGGAAGGTTTGATGGAATCATAAAGGAGATAGGAAATTTTAGAACATAGGTGTTGGATTGTTAAAATTCTTGGAAGATATAATTCATGATGTGAATAGGGAATTCACATCATGAATTCCTCAATTCCCATATATGTTGAAAAATTTATCACCTCATTTTAAAAATTGAATTAAACTAATTTCATGTCATGAATATATTTAATGAAGTTAATTATTGTTTCGCAGATTTCCCAAAAAAACTAATCCACATAATGATTTGGGAATTCATAACATTAATTCGTGGGAATTCATAACATCAATTCATAATGAATTAGGAATTCATGGGGTTCTCTTGGAAATTCACATAATGAATTAGGAATTCATAATATCAATCAATTCATTTTTCATCTATAAAGAAACTATCATACTTATTCAATATGAAACAACTAATCCAACTAGAAAAAAGGCTTAATAAACAATGTTTAAATGAAAGTAAACCTAACTCTAAAAGATTTATCCAAAAACATAAATGGATACATACTTGGAAAAGACGGGTCGCCGGAGATGGAGGTCGCGGGGTCACCGGAGACGGAGGTCACGGGGTTGCCAGAGGTCGCGGGTCGCCGGACGGTTGGGGGTCGCCGGATGGTTGGGGGTCAAGGGTTGCGGGTCGCCGGGGGGTTAGGGGAAGAAGGGAGGGCGTAGGGATTTGGGGGAACGATCGGGGTGGGGGTAGGGAAGGGTCGGGATTGTTAAAATAAATTACAGGTTTCGCGGCGGTTTATTAAAAACCGCCGCAAAACCTTTCGGCGAAAACGTTTATCGGTGGTTTTGTGAACCGCCACCACAAAACGGCCGCTAAACCCGGTTTTTCTTGTAGTGACACACCACCACTTGAGTCGAGTAACCTGATTGAAATCCATATTGGTACTTTGGTTCTGATGTGGATATGGTTTTTTATGTGTTTCTGACATGTGTATAAGTGGATATATGGGTATTTAGCCATGATAATATTGAATGTAGGGCAGATACCTAGGAGTGGTAGATGTATCATTCTTGATTATTCTTGTGTTTGGTTTGGGGTGATCTGAGGAAACTATAATGAATCAAATGTAATTATATTTAATGAAGATGTATAAATACTAATGGTTAGGCACTATTAATCTCTATTTTTATTAGGAAGTGGTTCTCTTCTACTGTATTTGGAAGTCTTGTTTTGTGTACTTTAACCATAAATACTAATATTTGATATTCATATAGGATGAAGATGAATAAAGATTGGATGGGTGATAATAATTTGAAAATAGAGTACACGAACAGAGTGAAAGAGTTCATCAGGTTTGAAAAGGATCACGAAAAGGATACTTCTCAAATCTTTTGTCCATATTTATGTTGTTGTTATTCTAGAATACATACTCCAGAGGATTTGGAAGAACATTTGATATGTCACATAATAGATCGGAGTTATAAATGTTGGAATAAACATGGAGTAAGTATACAACATTGTCAGCTGTACTAAAGTTGTATAAATTGAAAGCAGAAAACAGATGGAGTGATGTCAGTTTTACGGAACTACTTTCTCTCTTGAATGACATGATCCTGGAAGATAATGAGCTCCAAATACAGACATATGATGCTAGACAAATTCTACGCTCGATGGGTATGATTTATGAAAGAATACATGCCTTCCCGAAAGACTGTATATTGTTTCTCAAGGAGAAAAAATCAATTACAGAATGCCCAAAGTGTGGTGCTTCTCAATACAAGAAAGATAAATCCAATCCTACGAAATTTTTATGGTAATTTCCAATCATTCCAAGGTTTAGGCATCTATATGGAAGTGAAGAAACTGAAAGACAATTGTCGTGGCATGCAGATAAAAGAAATAAAGATGGGAAATTACGTCATCCAGCCAAATCTCCTCTATGGAAGAAAATTCATCATAAGTATCCTTAATTTGGAAAAGAGCCGAGAAACATTCATCTTGAATTATCTATAGATAGAGTGAATCCTTTTGGTTTTCAAACCAGCACTCTTAGTACATGGCATGTTATGCTGGTAAATTATAACTTGCCACCCTGGTTATGCATGAAGCAAAAAATCATCATGTTATCTATGCTTATATCAGGACCAAAACAACCAGGAAACGATATTGATGTTTATCTGGCTCCTTTGATCGAGGATTTGAAGTTATTGTGGGATTCAGGTGTAATGTTGTTTGATTCTTATAAAAGTGAATACTTCACGTTGAGAGTGATAGTGTATGGGATAATAAATTATTTCCCTACTTATAATTTTTTTTCAGGATATATCATTAAAGGAACTCAAGGGTGTACCATGTGAGAAGAAGTTACATAATCAATTACGTTGAAACATTCATCGAAATTTGTGTTTCTAGGACATTGTAGATTTCTACCTTATCAGCATAAGTACCAATATTTAACTACATCATTAAATGGATGTTTAGAACAATGCGCAACACCGTCTCCACTAACAGGTGATCAGTTGTTTTAGAAAGTATAAGATCTGAACACTGTTTTTGGTAAACCATCTTCGAAAAACCTTACGAAAATCAGTTGAAAAAAGAGATCAGTTTTTATTAATTACCATACTGGAATTGTTTGTACGTCAGACATTTTCTTGATGTGATGCATGTGGAAAAAAATTTATGTGATAGTGTTATCGGAATGTTGTTAAATTCCCCTGGAAAAAAATATGGAATTAAGGCAAGGTTGGACATGGTTGAAATGGGAATACGAGAAGAGTTGGCTCCCGTGAAGGGTAAAAATCAAATGTTTCTTCCTCCAGCTGCTTATACTCTTTCTAGGGAGGAGAGATATCAGTTTTTCCAATTCTTCAATGATATAAATGTTCCAGAGGGGTACTCATAAAATATCAAGAAAATTGTGACAATGAATGATTTGAAGTTAAAAGGTTTGAAATCACCTTATTGTCATGTTTTTATGTAAGATCTAATTCCTATATCTTTACGTTGCATTTTTTTCAAGAATGTTTGTCATAAGTTAACCAAACATTGTTTCTTTTTCAAATCTATATGTAGAAAAGTTTTAGACTCGGTGAAATTTCTAGCTCTAGAAAAAGAAATTTTCATCATATTATGTGAATTAGAAATGTTCTTCCCACCAAAATTCTTTGATATGATGGTTCATTTGATGATTCAATTGGTGAGAGAGATTCGACTTTGTGGTCCTGTGCACTATAGATGGATATTTCCTGTTGAACGGTATATGAAGATTTTGAAAGGGTATATCAAAAATCAAAGTCGGCCAGAGGGTTGTATAGTGGAGAGATATATTGTTGAGGAAGCCATTGAATTTTGTACTGAATACCTATCTGATGTGGAAAGAATTGGTCTCCCTAAATCTCATCACACTGGATGCATTGAGGGTGAGGGAATTTCTGAAAGAGAAGTTTTGACAATCAGTATTACAGATTGGGAGCAGACCCATCTTTATGTTTTGCATAACAGTTGGGAGGTTTCTCCACATATTGAAACTCACAAAGAAATTCTTAGGCAGTTGAATCCATCAAGGGCTGAAAAATGGTTATTAGATACACATAATCACCAGTTTATAGGATGGTTTCAGGACCATATTTTTAAGCAGTTGGATGAAAATCTGAATTCAATGTCAGAACGACTTCGATGGCTAGCCATTGGACGAAGTGTTTATGTATTATATTATAGTGGTTATGTAATTAATGGTTATACATTCTATATAGATGAACATGATTAAGATAGTACCATGAAAAATAGTGGAGTTAAACTAGTGGTTGAAGCGATGCATGTTTCTGGTAGTAAGGACAGAAATCCAATTTATGCAAATATGTCATACTTTGGCATTATCAAACTAATATGGGAGTTGGATTATGTGATATTCCAATTGAATTATTTTTAATGAAAATGGGTTGATAACAAAAGTGGTGTTAATATAGGTGAATGGGGATTTTTGAAAGTTGATTTTAGTAAAGAAGGGTACCAAGAATAATAATTTATAATGGAATCACAAGTGGTACAAGTTTTTAATGTTCCAGATCCTTCAAACTGAAAGTGGTCGATTGTTCTGTTATCGTCCAAAACTATTAAAGGTTCCGATGAAAATTCAGTTGAGGACGATCCTTTTAGTGGTACATCGCAATCATTTCAGAGCGGTCCCAATGCAGATGATGTTTTTTATGTTAGAGTACACCACAATGAAGGGATTTGGATAATCGATAGAGGTTTCAAATCCCTTTAACCTTTGAAAAAAATAAAGAGAGTTCAATAAACAGGTTATATTTTTTTGTAATATAGATCTTGTAATCTCATGTTATTATCTTATCATTACTGAATTTATGTAATATAAATTAACTATTCAACCAATTTTGAAGATAATGACTTCTGCACATTCTGGTGCTCCTAACCTTGAGGCTGAATAAGTCTCTCAAGCTGCTGCGGCTGCTGCTACTCCTGCTGCTCCTGCAGCTCCTGCTGCTCTTGCTGCAGCTCCTGTTTCTCCTCCTAATCCTCCTGCTACAGCTCCTGCTGCTCCTACTACTCCTGCTACGGCTGATGCTACTCCTACTACTACGGCTCCTGCTGCCCTTAGTGTTGAGGTCCAACAACCATCATCACATGTTGTAGATACCATTTCATATGGACATGTAGATGATGTTGATATTGAGGAAATGGTTGAGAATGAAGGACCGACGTTACAGAAAACACAGGTGCGTCATAGTTTGACGGTGTTATCCAAAATTATTAAGACGAAAAGAAAAGGCATCAAATTTGAGGTCGGATGGAATGCACAAGGCCAACATGTGAATCCCAACAAGTCTATGTTTAGCAGCTACATTGGAGTTGTCACTCGGCAATGCGTGCCGATTAACATAGATTCAGGGAACCATGTTGTGTTTGGGCTGAAGGCTGTGATCTGGGAAGAAATTACTATAAAATTATGAATTTATTTCTTTAATTTACTAGAAAATAAAATAATTAAACAATTTCTTACTCTTCTCAATCTCTTGCAGAGTACATTTATAGTAGACGATTCACACAAGGGTTATGTACTAAGTCTTGCAGGAAGGATTCATCGAGGTTTTCGCACTGTTTTAACAAGATGTCACCTGAATGATTTCAAAGGTAAAATAAACCCGCACCCACCCATTGTCTATGCTCAACTGATATCCCAAGAAGCATGTGATGCATTTATTGGCTTCCATGGGGATGAGAAGTTTCAGGTACATTGTGGGTGATAGTACATTTTTTGAGGATACCAGTATTTATCACTTTGATTGTAAATATTTTATTTATGAAACAGAAACTCTATACTGAAAATAAGGAACATGCATCAAAACCAACATACCCCTATCGTAAAGCAAGGATGGGGTACGCTTCATTAGAAAATAAAATGATACGTATTTTAAATTTACAGTAATATTGTTAGGTGCCAATAAACAACATCATAATTATCTTTCTATGTATATATATAGATTGATGAGTCTAAAACAAAATGCACTTCCATCCCACGTCATGTGATATGGAATGAGGCACGTGTGAACAAAGAAGGGAAGTTAGTAGAGGAGAACACACAGAAAGTGTGGGAAGTATGTGTATGTATAACACAACGATAAAAATATTTGTTTTAAATTGATATTACAGAAAAATAATGAGTTATTTTCCTATATTCGATAGTCAAAAAAAATAGCTACTCCTGTAGTGGATACAGACCTATTATTGACGGCTTTGAATCAGCTAGAAAAATACAGTCGTGTCAGAGGTGCAAGGTTTGGTGTGTCACCCGAGTATATTTTGAGAAGAAGAAAAAAATGGATGATACAGATGAAAAATTGGAACAAATGAGAAAAACAATAGCAACCCTTGAAGAACGATTGCAATGGTAGGGAGAGTTGCTAGAAACTTTTATGGCTGGGAAGAAAAGGGAAGACACTACTCAGGAACAACCAGCGTGTGTACATCCCTCCCCACCCCCACCAGCTTTGAGGTGAGCCATTCGCCTCAAAAAAACTGTCTTAGGCGTGGTAATCAATATTCTAATAATTTTTCCCATGAAATGTGAATAAGACAAACACTAATAATTTTTCTCTACTGATCTTCTACAGGGTGATAATGATTATTATTTATATCTATCAACACCCACATATCACCTTGTAGTGAGGGATACAGTGTTCAATATCCCAGATGCCACCTGCATAATAGACTACTTTCAAAAGATCATCTGAAAGTGACGATTACTGCATCTCATGAGCCAAATGTAGTGCTACCTATTGCACTTGATGGCGATGATATTAATATGGTTGAAAAGGATATTGGGATATTCATTTCATGGCAGTCACAACTTGTAAGAGTACATGCGGACATAGAGGTATTTATTTCTTTTTTTTTCAAGATAAACCCTTAACATTTAATGAAAAAGGGTCTGAACCAATGATTGTTGTTATAGACATAGAAAGGGAAGGGGGTGACAAACATCAGCTAAAAACCATCTAAAGGATCGACCAACCGATCACAAAGAGCTACTGAACCACTCAAAGGGTTTCTATTTTGTTTAAAATGGACACGATTTTAAGTGAAAACAAAAACTGGCCTATGAAAATCTGACCAAACGCATTCAGACTATCTTGATCCTTTAGGATCATGATCAAAAAGTCCTTGGTGACGTGTATGAGTCAACCCCACCTCAATCCGAGACACGATGTGGCCGGTACCACTCAAAGGGTCTCTATTTTGTTTAAAATGGCCACGATTTTAAGTGAAAACAACAACTAACGTACGAAAATCCAACCAAATGCATTTCTATTGTTTATATCTTTTCGGAGAACGATCCACGGGTCCTTTGTGACATGTAAGAGTCAAACCCATCTCAATATGAGGCACGTTGTGGCCGATATCACTCAAAGGGTCTCTCTTTTTGTTTTAAATGGACACAATTTTTAATTGAAAACAACAACTAACCTATGAAAATCTGACCAAACACATTCATATTGCCTTGATATATTTTTAGAAAGGTCCAAGGGTCTTTGGTGATGTTTATGAGTCATCCCCACCTCAATCTGAGGTAGGGTGTGGCCGCTAGCACTCAAAGGGTCTCTCTTTTGTTTACAATGGATACAATTTTAATTGAAAACAAAAACTGACCTATGAAAATCTGACCAAAAACATTCAGATTGCCTGGATATTTTATGAGAACGATCCAAAAGTACTTGGTGATGTGTAAGAGTCATCCCCACCTCAATCTGAGGCACGGTGTGGCCAATACCACTCAAAGGGTCTCTATTTTCATTAAAATGGACACACTTTTAAGTTAAAACAACAACTGACGTACAAAAATCAGACCAAATGCATTCGGATTGTCTTGATCCTTTAGGAGAACTATCCATGGGAAATTTTTTATGTGTACGAGTCAACGTCTCCTCAATCCGAGGCACGGTGTGGCCGGTACCACTCAAAGGGTCTCTATTTGGTTTAAAATGGACACGATTTTAAGTGAAAACAACAAATGACCTACGGAAATCAGACCAAACACATTCAGATTTTGTTGATACTTTAGGAAAATGATCCACAGGTCCTTTTTGACATTAATGAGTGATCCCCACTTCAATTTGAGGCACGGTGTGGCCGCTAGCACTCAAAGGGTCTCTATTTTGTTTAAAATGGACACGATTTTAAATGAAAACAACAACTGACATACGAAAATCGAACCAAATGCATTCAGATTGTCTTGATCCTTTAGGATAAAGATACATGAGTCCTTTTTTATGTGTATGAGTCAACCCTTCCTCAATCTAAGGCACGGTGTGGCCTCTATCACTCAAAGTGTCTCTATTTTGTGTAAAATGGACAGGATTTTAAGTGAAAACAACAACTAACCTACGAAAATCTGACCAAACACATTCGTATTGTCTTGATTCATTAGAAGAACGATCCAAGGGTCCTTGGTGACGTGTATGAGTCAACCCTGCCTCAATCCGAGGCACGGTGTGGCCGGTACCACTCAAAGGGTATCTATTTTGTTTAAAATGGACTCTATTTTAAGTGAAAACAACAACAGATGTATGAAAATCCAAACAAACGCATTTGGATTGTCTAGATCCTTAAGTAAAATGATCCACAGGTCCTTGGTGATGTGTACGTGTCAACCCCTCCTCAATACGTGGCACGGTGTTGTTGGTACCACTCAAAGGGTCTCTCTTTTTTCTAAATAGACGCAATTTTAATTGAAAACAACAATTGACGTATGAAAATCAAACCAAATGCATTTGTATTGTCTTGATCCTTTAGGAGAATGATACAAGAGACCTTGGTGATGTGTACGAGTCAACCATGCCTCAATCCTGGGCACGGTGTGGCCTCTATCACTCAAAGGGTCTCTTTTTTTTTTAAATGGACATAATTTTTAATTGAAAACAACAACTAACCTATGAAAATCTGACCAAACGCATTCGGATTGCCTTGATATTTTATGAGAACTATCCAAGGGTCCTTGGTGACGTGTAAGAGTCATCCCTGTCCCAATATGAGTCACGTTGTGGCCACAAGCACTCAAAGGGTCTCTCTTTTGTTTAAAATGGACACAATTTTAATTGAAAACAACAACTAACCTATGAAAATCAGACCAAACACATTCATATTGACTCGATGTTTTATGAGAACGATTCAAGGGTCCTTGGTGACGTGTAATAGTCATATCCACTTCAATCTGAGGCACGGTGTGGCCGGTACCACTCAACGGGTCTCTATTTTGTTTAAAATGGACACGATTTTAAGTGAAAACAACAAATGACGTACAAAAATCTGACCAGACACATTCGTATTATCTTGATCTTTTAGGATAACGATCCACAGGTCCTTTTTGAAGTGTACGAGTCAACCCCGCCTCAATCAGAGGCACGGTGTGGCCGGTACCACTCAAAGGGTCTCCATTTTGTTTAAAATGGACCCGATTTTAAGTGAAAACAATAACTCACCTACGGAAATCTGAACAAATGCATTCGGATTGTGTTTATCCTTTAAGAGAACGATCCAAGGGTCCTTTTTAATGTTTAAAAGTCATCCCTACATCAATCTGAGGCACGGTGTGGCCGCTAGCACTCAAAGGGTCTCTATTTTGTTTAAAATGCACATGATTTTAAGTGAAAACAACAACTGACATAAGGAAATCTGACCAAATGCATTTGGATTGTCTTGATCCTTTAGGAGAACGAATAAAGGGTCCATTGTGAGATGTATGAGTCAACCCTGGCTCAATCTGAGGCACAGTGTGGCCAATAGCACTCAAAGGCTCTCCCTTTTGTTTTAAATGGATACAATTTTAATTGAAAACAACAACTGGCCTATGAAAATCCGACCAAATGCATTAATATTGCTCTGATTTTTTAGGATAACGATCCAAGGGTCCTTGGTGACTTGTACGAGTCAACCTTGCCTCAATCCGAGGCACGGTGTGGCTGGTACCACTCAAAGGGCCTCTATTTTTTTTTAAATGGACACGATTTTAAGTGAAAACAACAACTGATGTACGAAAATCTGACCAAATGCATTTAGATTGTGTTGATATTTTATGAGAATGATCCAAAGATCATTTTTGACGTGTAAAAGTCAACCCTGACTCAATCTGAGGTACGGTCTGTTCAGTACCACTCAAAGGGTCTATCTTTTGTTTAAAATGGACACAATTTTAATTGAAAACAACAACTGGCCTATGAAAATCTGAAAAAACGCATTCGGATTGTCTTGATACTTTAGGAGAACGATCCTAAGGTCCTTGGTGACGTGTAAGAGTCAACCCCACCTCAATAAAAGGCACGGTGTGGCTGATACCACTCAAAGGGTCTCCATTTTGTTTAAAATGGACATGATTTTAAGTGAAAACAACAACTGACGTACGCAAATCTGACCAAATGCATTCGGATTGTTATGATCTATTAGGAGAATGATCCATGGGTCCTTTGTGACATGTAAGAGTCAACCCAGCCTCAATTCGAGGCACAGTGTGGCCATTGGCACTCAAAGGGTCTCTCTTTTGTTTAAAATGGACACAATTTTTAATTGAAAACAACCACTAACCTATGAAAATATGACCAAACACATTATGATTGCATTGATATTTTATGAGAACGATCCAAGGATCCTTGGTGACATGTACAAGTCATCCCTGCCTCTATCTAAGGAACGGTGTGGCTTCTAGCACTCAAAGGGTCTCTCTTTTGTTTAAAATGGACACGATTTTAATTGAAAACAACAACTAACCAATGAAAATATGACCAAATGCATTAGTATTACCTTGATATTTTATTAGAATGATACAAGGGTCATTGGTGACATTTAAGAGTCATCCTGTCTTCAATCTAAGGCACGGTGTGGCCGGTACCACTCAAAGCATCTCTATTTTGTTTAAAATGGACACAATTTTAAGTGAAAACAACAACTGACATACGAAAATCTGACCAAAAGCATTTGGATTGTCTTGATCCATTAGGAGAACGATCCAAGGGTCCTTTTTGACATGTATGAATCAACCCCAACTCAATATGAGGCACAGTGTGGATGCTAGCACTCAAAGGGCCTCTCTTTTGTTTAAAATGGACACGATTTTAAGTGAAAACAACAACTGACCTTCGGAAATAGAACCAAACACATTCGGATTGTGCTGATACTTTAGTAGAACAATACAATATTCCTTTGTGAAATGTAAAATTCATTCCCACCTCAATATTAGGCACGGTGTGGCTGATATCACTCAAAGGGTCTCTCTTTTGTTTAAAATGGACACAATTTTAATTGAAAACAACAACCGACCTACGGAAATCTGACCAAACGCTTTTGGATTGCCTTGATCCATTAGGAGAACGATCCAAAGGTCCTTTGTGATTCCTAAAAGTCATATTCACCTCAATCTGAGGCACGGTGTGGCCGGTACCACTCAAAGGGTCTCTCTTTTGTTTAAAATGGACACGATTTTAATTGAAAACAACAACTGACCTACGGAAATACGACCAAACGCATTCAGATTGTGTTGATTCTTTAGGAGAACGCTCCAAGAGTCCTTTTTCATGTGTAATAGTCATCCCCACATCAATCCGAGGCATGGTGTGGCCGCTAGCACTCAAAGGGTCTCTCTTTTGATTAAAATGGACACAATTTTAGTTGAAAACTACAACTGACCTATGAAAATCCAACCGAACGCATTCGGATTGCCTTTATCTTTTATGAGAATGATCCAATTCTCCTTGGTAATGTGTAAAAATCTTAATTAAGTATTTTATATATTTTTAGGTAAATAATTTGTCCAACCCATGTTATCCCCAAACCAAAAGGGTTCAAGACACGTAGAAATTACATTAGGGTTATGGGGTATTAAATTCCATAAAGGGTATCCAACGTGGATGTATTGTGGAAGAAAATCTATTTAATTGTGAACATAGAGGTAGTTGGATGATAAAAAGATAATATTAGGACATTAGGATATTATGTGCACTAATGGATGAGGGACATCACTTGTGTGGGTCGTATTGTGAGGTTGTATGATTCCACAAACTATAATATGACATGATGATAAATATAAAGTCAGGGGAACAAGTATATGGAAGTGGGATCCCTTGTAATTATCACATGTTGGATGAGGTGAGATTAGGGGATTTTAAATTACAAAAAAAATCCTTTCAACACTCACCACTCATGTTCCCTTAATCAAACATTCCCTTGATGCAACTGTCGTAGCCTACCGCCCTCAAAATCATTATGCCACCAGGGTATCTCAGTTTAGTTTTACATAGATTATAATGAGATAGCTCATCATCTAGACAAAATTATATTATCAATGTCAGGAGATGTCGTGGATGACATCTAGAGACTGGGATGACCCCCATGAATTTAATATATAGTGAAAAATCCATGAATGATAACATGAACTAAATTAGACAACTATGATGTTAAAATAAATAAACAAAAGTGGCATATCCATGGTGACACCATTTCTGTTTTTGTTGTGTCATAATATCACTATGGAAGCTTTAGAGAAGAATATATGGCATTGGATAATTAACACCCACTACATCACAGGCTTGACCATTGTGTTATCACAATCACGGGGCTGGAACCAAAGGTTGTGGATACACTATATAAATTACATAAAACATTGTGGATAATTTTAACCAGATTTTATGATAATAATCTCTGATATATTGTTTAAATTATTCCATAGAGGTTACAAATGTTGTAGAGTTTCGTTTTTCAAGGATAAGGGGTCCACAACATTATTCTTTCTGATGAGCCAGGGGTAAATGAAGAATGATAACATAAATTCTTCTACATTGTAGATACTAGCCACCCTATTGAGGTTTCAAATATGTAATTTGAGTGTTTTTTTTTTGATGAAAGAGTTTTTATCAAGGGGGGTATGGATTTACCAACACCATGAAGAGGCATTCATGATGGGAATCAGATTCCATAACAGGTATTCCCCCTGGTTTCTGTCCATTTTGTAAAATCTGTTTCAATATAATATAAAATACTCGATATCCATTTGATTTCTAAAATATACATCCCATTTCCTTGGAGAAAATTATCGAAAACTATGAATGAGGGCCTCATATTCCTATAATAATGATGGAGAACTCAAAAAACCAATAACGGTGGAGATTATGAGTGATTGGTGAGGTATGGTGACCTTTTAGAGATTCTACAGTAAAAAGGGTTAAATAGATAATTTTATGTACTTAATTAACTTATGAATTATGTGTTAATGGTGTACGAGTATACATGTTGTATGGGTATACCTGGTATAATTAGCTTATGATTTATGTGTTAATTTTTTATGGGTATACTTGCTTTAATTAGCTTATTGAGATGCTGATTTTTTTTTGCAGGTGTTCAGGTGTGCTGCTACAGGTTATTTCGTAGCAGCAGACAGGGCATTTATCAATTCTAAAAAAGCGCTGATAAAACACTCATTTATCAGCGCTCTTTTAGCACTGATAAACTCTACCTTTATCAGTGCGTTTTTAGTTCTGATAAAGGTTTCCATTATCAGCGCTTTTTTAGTGCTGATAAAGTAGCCCTTTATCAGTGCTCAGTAAGCGCTGATATAGTGTACTCCCCTTTATCAGCACTGAGCATTACATCGCTTTTTAGCGCTGTTAAAGACCATTTTTAGAATGGTTAAATCTCATTTTTGTAGTAGTGAGATGACACAATGACCCAGTTAGTATTTCCAAGGACAAGGATATTATAGAACCATTATGAATAGAGGATAATGATTTTATAAATCAGTGATCTAGTTTCTCAAATCATGATTAATTGTTGAGGAAAACATACAAGGGATGTTTGCTAACAATGTTCAATGAAAAAACACAATTTTTATTTCCTTAGGTTGTATAGTGATTAGATTTTGTTCCCCTAAAGATGTAAATGCCACTGGTTGGTAGGATAGATAGCGTCATATGTGCATGATCCAAATTAGGGTATTTATGCATAACTAAGAATATGGTCCCCTTAAATCTGGATATACCCATTAAGAATAACAATGAATGTATTGTGGAATCTCAAGACACTCAAGACATGAAGTGTGATATATGGATTGCCACATTCAAAAAAATGTGATTGAGACATTCCAAACCATTTTTTAACATTGTTGGGATTTTTTGGTCTTGTGATGATGATTTAGAATTGATTATGATTTTTACTATTTTAAATTATGGAAACTAGAACATGTGTCATGCAGTTTAACATCACATGACAGGGACATAGATTTCATGTAGTTTATCATCATATGATAAGGATAATGATTTTGTGTAATTTAACATCATGTGAAAAATAATATCAAAATATGGGAAAATTTTATTATAACATATATATTAAAGTATGTAGAAAATTCAATAATGGGGGAATATACATGATCTCCCATATCTAATTATTATCTCCTAAATTGTTTTCCACCCAAAGATTATATTTGAATTAAAGGATGGAATTTTGGAAGCTAGATCTTGTGTATGGTCCTTCAATATAGGTTTTAGTCATTAATACACATCATGTGATAATATGAATCAATCCAAATATAGTTCTTATATTGTTCTCTATATAGATCGAGCACCTTCATGGGGAATGGTTTTTTAGTGTATGTTCATAAATGGAGAACTAAACAAATATGAATCCTACATAAATAAATAACATATGTAGAAGTGGGGAAATTTTAATTAGTTTATTCTATAAATATCATGTTTCTCTGTGAGGGAATAAATTTGGGTTTCACCTCAATGTAGTGATATTTTTAAAATAGATGTCTCACTAATAGAGACAAAATACATAGGTAAAGGGTGGATATTTTTAAATATGTGGAGCATCAAATGATATAGGGTGATGGATTCACTTAATATCATATAGAGAATGAAATTGATCAACACATAGTTCTAGAAATGAAATCCCCTATGTATATATGACTTGTATGTAGAGGGAGGTCATTTTTTTGGAACTTTTGGCTGAGCCCAACGTATATTATCCAATAATCACTACATTTATTAAGATCATTTATGAATATAGCCACACATATTCCCTATATTTTCCCTTCATTTATGAAGATAATTTATATCAAGAGAGTAATTTTTATTTTGAAATTACATCTCAACTGAAGATAGAAGATATCGACATTAATACTTATTCTAGTATAATAAAAATCAAGCCACATGAAGTTATTCATGAAAATTTCACATATATATATCTATATCAAATGGTGGGGGAATGGGGAATTTTCAAGTTTCTTTTCATGCACAGATCTGATTCATGCATAGTATAAAATAAACTCATCTTAGTACTAAAAGATTCAGAAAAACCATGGTTGGTAAAGAGTGATCTGATTAGTCACTAAGAAAAGGTTGGGGGATTTTATATATATGTGTCTATATGTAGTTCATGAATTTTTTCAATCACTTTGTATCCTTCCAAAATAGGAATAAATCCACACATTTATAAAAGTAAAAGACCCATTGCATAGATATGACTCATATAAATGAAATGGGGGATTTTATCCCTTAGGAATGGGTGGATTCATTGTCAAATAATTCTATATGGATCTAGATACCATGTAGTGAAGAAATTGTTCACCGAAAATGGGACCCTATATGCTATTTAGAGTCATATAGGGTTGAATTCAACTTCAAAATTTAACATTATGAGGTAGGGATGATTTTGTTCAATTTTACATCATGATACTGGGGTAATAACCATTTAGTTTAACATAATATGGTATGGATATGGGTTCTATGAAGTTTAGGTTCTTTCATTCATGACTTATGTGTTATTTAGTTTATTTTCATGAGATAAGAACTTGAGTACTATGTATTATAAAGATATCCTACTAGGACATGGATACCATGCATCAAAATGTCATGTAATGAGAACCTAGGTGCAGTGTAGTTTAAATTATTTCTATGGGGACATGGTACCAATGTTATAATTATGAAAATTCTCTGTTGAGAAGCCTTTTATTTGTGTTGGGTTTGATTTTCCCCCATAAATCATGGCCAATGAGTATGATTTGTATTAATAGACCTTGTGTCTAATATAAGGTCCTTCCCACTTTGGTTATATATTAGTAGTCTTTTTTCTAAGTATCATATAGGTTCTGTGAACCAATAAAAACTCTATTGGAAGGAATTAGTGTAGGTATATATTATTATTTAAGGCTCACACCACTCGATAGCAGTAGCCTTTTAGAGTTTTTAATGTATGGAACCACTTCTCTTTGATATTCCATTACACATAAAAATGCTTCTATGACTTTGTATATTTTAAAATAAGACTACATATAATGATTCCAAGTGAAGAAAATTAATTTTTTTATGAAGTATGACCTCTGTTTCACAAACCTGAAATTATGGAGTTTCTTGTGTGAAAGTTATGGTAGTGGTAAGATAGGATGAAAAAGCATGAATTTTTTTCTTTGGACAATATTTATTATCTTTATACACTGTTTTCTAGAGTATATTTGGTAGAGTCTTATTAAAAGACTCAATTTTCTAATCTTTCATTGGGTGATAGTGGGATGATTTGTTGGAATCGATATTATACTCTCAATAAAACCTTTTAAACATATAATAATATGCACTTCGGAAACCAAATTCAACATATCATGAGGGAAAAATCATATTTTGATGTTATACCTTCCAAATATTATGATATTACTTGTCCCAACTTCGTTGAGGGGCATAACTTCAACCCATTTTGAAAATAAGTTGGTACAATAATCAAATACTTAAAATGCCTATTTTTATCAAGTGGATGCATCCCCCTAAATATATTCAATATAAGTAAAGTGTCTCAAAGCTTAATTTAAATTAATAAATTTTTAATAAATTTTTGTTTTGTCATAGTTAATAATTGTATAAATAATATAAAAGTAAATAATTATCAATTAACATTAGTTAACTATTAATGAGTAAAAATAACACTTAAATTTAAAAAATAACCATTTTTCATTCTTTATGTCCATTTTTATTTATTTTTCTTCTCTAACTTTTCAGGTTCATTAAAGGGAGTTAAAAGCATCCAGGTGCATTCAAATAACTTAGAGGAAGTTAGTTATGTGGGAAAAACTAGTGTGACGTGCTTGTTGTGAAAAAACGCACATTTTGCAGTGTGTGGGTGTAGAACATTTGAAGTCGGTGGAATATGTTGCAGTGACATGTAGCAGATGACATATGATACTTAAGTAGAGAAAGAATCATATTTTTAGGGGGGAATTCATTCACTTAGAGTCACTCATTTGATGAACACAGCAATCTCGGACAATAGGAGAGAACCTGGAGCACTTCTCGGAGAACCGTCCTTTGGAGATCCGAGGTCCAGGAGCAGTAGTAATTGATGCGATCAGAGAGAGTTTTCTTCCTCTGTTTTCTTCCAAATATATTCCTCTGTAATTGAATGGATTTACTATCTGAGATAGTGATAATGAAAAATATATTAGTTTGCAAAATTTCTAATTCGGGGAGAGTTCTTTATCTACTGGTGATTATTTTCATCCTCTTCATTAATTGTTTTTGCTGTGATTAGAATTGATGGGTGAGATCGATTCTAATTACACATTTCTGCTGCGAACCACAAACACTGAATTTTGTAAACTATGTAATCATTTGGCGTGTTTGATTATGGAATCATCTTTGAAATAATCAACTCATAATGAAAACCTCAGTACTTACGACGAGTTTGTAATGTTTTTATTTTAAATCAACTTTCTGAAGTTGTACTTCTTTGGAGTGCTGAAATCTAAGTTGTACAATTTCCGCGACTTAACTCCTGGTGAGGGAAAAAAGTCTCTTATATGTAGTGGTACAATGCAGTACTTTTACATGAATAGGATAAACAATTTGAACCAGTAGACTAGAGTAATCACCGAGCGTTTTTTTTCTTGTCTTTTATCAGCATTTTATTTTCCTTGTTAAATCTTATTTTTAGTTGTTCTCTATTTTAGTATAGGTTAGAACAAATTTAAAAAAGATGTGGGGTTTTTCATTACAGTTTATTTGAACATAAAAAAATGTTAAAAGATAAAAGAATATTTAGAAAAACCACTCTGCTGCTAACAACAGTGGAGTTTTCCATGTTTTTTTAGTTGAGTAGTGGCCAATTTACCTTCCTTGTGGGTTCAACCCTGATTTCCATATATACAGTAGTTAATAGGAATATAAATTTTAAACATTGACTAAATTCAATGATAGTTTAGGTCAGGTACCTTTTTTCCCATGTGTCACTCTAATAACCAAAATAAATAAGGGAGATTTTGTACCAAAACAAAATATCATTCATACAATAATTAAATGAAACAATATGATAACACCCCAACTCCCTACAAAACCAATGTGAAATACCTTTGTTATAATTATAAAAACATTCCAATAATATAAAATCTAGGTTCTATAAACATTATATAAACTTGGGCTTCCGTTATATTGGACTTACATTTTTAAAAATATGTAGAATGTTTGAACTGCGCTTCATCAATTGAAATCCAATACCATTAATTCATAAATACACCTTTAATCTATAAATTCTCAAATTTAAAATCCAATATTTACACATATAAATAGATACACATCATTATATTCATAAATACACGATGAAATGAAGTAAATATTAACAAAACAATGTGTGTGTGTGTGTGTGTGTGTATACAAAGATTATTCCTAGAATAGTCCTCAATCGAACCCCATAAACCCAAAGATCCCAAAACTGACCAAAAGGTACCCACAAATCTAGTGAGTGTCTAGAAATAGGTTTTAAACATCAAGGATTAGGATAAAAGTTGAAACAAAATATAATAAGAGAGTGGAGGAGGATAAACCCCTGCTAAAGATTATCGCACAAATAATAAAAAGCCAAATTGGCCAAAAAAGGGTGAGTATAGGAGGGTGGTTTTGCACAACTAAGAGTACTATATTTATGTCATGAATTGGTTTTATTGTGACGGGAAGAAAATGCCATTATGTGTTTTATTTTATTAATATAAAAATAGAAAACCCAAAAATTTAACCTCTTAAACACATTGTATAGTTTGGACACATGGTTGTCCAAACCCTGTGGTAAATGTGCATCCCTATATAAGACTATAAAACCCCTAAATGAGTTGAGAACATGTTTAAGGTAACCATGCATAGGTTGTGCGGTCAGATCTATAAAAATATATATTCTTCCACAAGGATTATACATGGTTTCTATTAATCATGTGCTAACCATGCATTAGTGCTGAAAATCCCAAATTTTATAATTTAAAATTATTTTATATACAAATTAAAAAAAGTAGTAAAAAATAATTAAACAATTAAAAATAATTAATAAATCATGGTTAGGGTGTCCAAATTCTCCTAATCATCACACTTTCCACCCCCATAAATTCACTAGTGGTTTGTTTTATCAAGATAAAGAATAACTATTCTTTATGATAAGTCATTAAAAATTCAAAGACTGAAGAACCATCACTCACTCCCCCATTTTGAACTTCAAACTCTAAAATCCTAGAAGAGGTTAAGAGACCATTCTCAAAAAATAAACCAACATCTATAGATATAACTAATAGGATAATTTAAGTTGAACTACTTAATAAAATAATATATGGAAGAGACTCAGATCTCAAAACACAACCTCAAAACCAAAAACACCACGAACCCTAACATAGAAATCAACAATGAAAATCATCAGGGTATTTTTAGGATCTCCAATAGAATTAGTCCCATGTGAAACAATCTCGGCTAACCCAAATATTGTGATTGGGGTTGGGTTGGGAAGGAATAATTAATTACCCCATTATTAAAGCTTCATAACTTGTTCCACCACATGTCCTATCAATTTCAGCCTCCCTAAATAGTAGGACTCTAGTAATATATTTATTTCTTAAGACAAAACAAACTCATGAGTCCTAATGAGTGGAATGCAATGAAAAAATGATCCAAAGAACAATTAATAAGACAACATCATAAAAAAAATTTAATAATTTCCCAAAAATATACTTCCATTAAAACAAAAATTATAAAAAAATTAAAGAAAAGAAAATCCACTAGCTCATTAATCGATGTCACCAAGTGAGTAAATTCTGATTGATAAAATTGTAAGAACCAAGAATAATAAGAAGTAGGAATAAAAAAGCACATCCTAAGAGACCCAAATGACACCCAACCATCCTTAAATAAATTTCAATCACTCAAGAAATATCAAACAAGGGACCACCCAAAAACCCTAAACACTATATAAAACCAATAGCTCAAAGGAAACCAACCATAAAATAAAACTATGATTAATCGATCAAAGTATAAAGATATGAAAAGACTCATAATTCCTTAATAAAAAATGCCTCATCAATTACTATAATATAAAATAAATCCCTTGACTTACCTTCAAATCCCTCACACACAAAAGACCCAGTTTCATTTTCTTAAATTTCACATGTATGGAATTCATTCATAAAATAAAAAATGAAAAATATGTTTGATAACATTGAGAGATTAGTTTGGTAAATGTAACCAAAATAATACAACGATATAAAATCCATGTGACTCCATGTGTCAACATCGAGCCTAGAAACAACAAAATCTCCATGAGTGATCAAGAGTTGAATCAAAATTGGAATCTAAGAAAATTGGAAGGCCGACCTCGCTTGTATACAATCACCGGACCACAAATAATGACACCATCGATAAAGAAATCAAAAATGAAACCAAAATACACCAAGAAAATCAGAAGGAATACCTCTCTAGGATGAAGAAAATCTAAGATCCTCATCAGAGACCCTAACCCCAATCAAAAACCAAATGTGAGAAGAGATGTTCAAGCAACAAGAGGAAGTCAAGTGGTGTAATTCAAGCTTCGATTCACTAAGGAGGAGTTCCAGAAGAGGCGGGCTTCTGTAGAAAGCTTTTGATATCACGATGGGTTCGCAAATGGATAATGTTTTTAAATTACACCATGACACCTTTATCAGTGCTTATAGAAAAGCGATCATAAAGAGCCATTTTAATAGCCCTTATTACCTAAGCATTGATAAAAGAACTCTTTATAAGCGCTTTCTTGGAGCTAATAAAACCAATCTTTATCAGCACTAAACATATAGTGCTAATAAATTTTCATTTTATCAGCACTTTGTTTAGCGCTGAAAAAGATGCTTTTATCAGTGCTTATTACTTAAGAGCTGTTAAAGGATTTATAATTATAATTATAAATAAAAAATTGTAAATATTTATATATGCTTAAAAAATAAAAATAAATATAAATATAGTAGATATATTCATTTTTAAATATATTTATAATTATTTTATAATTATTTATTTATAAAAATTTATTTATAATTATAGAAATGTTTTTAAAAAATAATATTTATATCATTATATATATTTATAATATTATACATATATATATTCAATAAATAAATATAAATATATATATATATAGTAAATATATACATTATTTAAGAAAATTATATTTAATAATTATTTAAATATTTTTTATTTATGTTTTGTACTTATGTAAATACTTTTAAAAAATATTTAATTATTTATAATTATAAATATATAATTGTATAACTATAGTAAATGTACATTTATAAATTTATTTATTTATAAATATTTCTTTTACAAATATTTTACTAACATTATTAATGAATATCAAATTTTATGTGCAAGCATATATGTTAAAAATGAGTGAAATTGAATAAATTAAGAATAAGTACACTTTAACAATATTGAAAAAATGGATAAGTTATATGTGTGTGAATTGTATATAAAAATGAATTAATTACATATATGTGAATTCAATGTAACAAGGATTTTATATATGTTAAATCGGAAAAATCAAACGATATTCAATTATATGTCAAGTACTATGAAATTAGTCAATATTTTTAATGCATATTATTTTTTAATTATAAAACAATATTGAATAAATACATTACTATTTAATATAAAGAAAATAAATATTTTGTAATATATAAATCATATTTATATACATTAATATATATAATTTAACATCATTAGTTATCATAATTATATAATTAATAAAATGTATAATATGTAATATTGTAAAATCATTTGATTCATTTTTATCAATAATTATTTACAGAATAAAACTTGTAATACTTTTTTAATAAAATCAATTTTTATTTTTATTTTATTTAATTATTTCAATTTATTTATTTGGACCTTTATCGGTGCTAAAAATAAAGTACTAATAAATGATACCCTTTATCAATGCTAAAAATAATGCACTAATAAAGGATACAATTTATCAGTGCTAAAAATAAAGAGTTGATAAAGGTTTCCTTTATCATCATAAAAAAAGAACTCATAAAAGGTTAAATTTGTCAAAAGTTTCATTAATGCTGATAAATATGCCATGTATAAGCATTAATTTACAGCACTGATAAATACTTGTGTGGTTAAAGCCCTGTTTTGTAGTAGTGTAAATCCTGAAAAATAATAAATAAGATGTACAAGACATTTTAGGAATCAATTGAATTCATTATTGACATGTATCTTCATAGGACTCATTCACAAATTAATAATTTTGTGGTTGATGTAGAAAACTTGTGAATTAGAGTTCCACCTCTATTCAATGAAGTAGATGTTTTGTAAAATTGATCATCATGTGCATTGCTATATGAATTTATTATATCAAATGATAATCCATTAGAGAATGTTATCGGTGAATACATGGCTTAAATCGAACTAAAACATCAATCTTACATGGGGTTGATAATAGAACATTTTTTCACATTTTAAACCCAAAAATATTAATGATATCATGAATGATGAAACTTGGTCATTTGTTCTCAAGGAATACATAAACTAATTCCCTATAAATAATGTTTGGAATCTAGTTTATTTTTCTGTTGGGTATCCCATTATTAGTAATAAATGGAATTATAGAAAAAGTTTAGATGAGCACAGAAAAATATTTATTAATAAAGATAAGATTATGGAAAATGGAAATAATCAAAAAGAAAAAAATGATTATGATGAAACCTATCCTCTTATTGCATCAATTTAATTAATTAGAATCATGTTTGAATTATCCTATCATAATAACCTTTTCTTTATCAAATGGATGTAAAAAGTGTTTTATTAAATAATTTTTTCTCAAAAAGGTTATATATTAAGCATCCAACCAATTTTGAAAATTTGAAATTTGCAAAATTAGTAAATAACTTAAGCGATGATCATTATGAATTAAAACTTGCTCCATGAGCTTGGTATATGTGTTTGATTAAATTCAACTTTAATAATGATTTCAAAATTCTAAAATCCAATTTCACCATGTTTTTATAGAATTTTAATAATAATTTATTATTTTTTAGAATTTATTTCCATGATTTAATATATTTATTATCTTAGGAATCACATTATTTTAAAATCATAGATTTAATGGAAAATCAAATTTAAATTAGTTTTATGGGTATGTTAATGTTTTTCTCATGGTTATAATATTAATAAAAATAAATAAGGAATTTTTATACAATAAAAATAATCCAACAAAAGTCTTAAAAGGTTTTGAATGGATCACTTTAAATAAATATATACAACTATTATTACTTTATGGAATCTAAAACTGGATGAGGCTGATATTCCAATGGAAAATAAGTGTTATTATTGAATGGTTTTGAGTATACATTAACTTTACTTGTTTAACCAAAAATTATATTTAGTGTTTCTATTTTTGATCAGTTTTATAGATAATCCTAAAAAATATGAAACTACATAAAAGGATCATTAAATAACTTAAATGAGTGATTAATAGTTCCTTATTCTATCCAAAAGAGAAATATTTTGAATTTCTATTTTATTTTTTAAACCAACATTAAATAATTCAAAATAAATATAGTATGTATAAACATAACCCATAACCTTCTTATAAAATCAACAGTTTCATGGGGTAGTAAGAAGAATAAATGTAACGCCCTGACCCCAGTTACCCAGAGTCGGTGTATTATTACATAACATTGGCATGATCACCAAAGATCAAGTCTCGAAAGGCCGATTAGTTTAGTAGCCTTAGAATCACTAGATGCATTCATAAAGTATAAATTGCTTCATAAAATGAAAAACTAAAATAACATAGTCTCCATAGTCTACACTCATATCCCCTTCAGACTATCCCTACAGGCTAGTCATAAAATATTTCTTCACATCTTGGGAAAAATAAAACATAGAAAAGAGTGAGCTCATATGCTCATTAAGGATAACAATATAGAGGAAACTTCCATAAATAAAAATAAACATTTAAGGCAATGTATAACTAAAACAAAAGACTTTTAATCATGAACTTCAGCATAATATGGAAAAAATAAAATGAAATAATGTCATTTACTTATTCACATGGATATTCTACTAGTCTAATAGTCACATTCAATATCAATAACCACTTTCATAATGATGGAATGCATAATGCCAAACTATCATAACCATGTATCCAAGGCCACGTTCCAAGACTACAAATAAGATTTTCTCAAGGCCTCGTGCCAAGATACTAGTTTGTCTCATGAGACCTACCGATGCATCGAGGAGCTATAGAGGGATTCAGCTGTCACTTACTAAGTCCAATGCATTCCTCATATGAATAGGTTCAGACATAACATAAACATTCGTCTTAAAATAGCATACGAAATGTAAATACTTTCTCCATAAACCATGAATGGTATAAAAATAAAACATCCACAAACAAACATATCACAAAACCTTCAATACAATATTGAAGTTTTGTATCATAATAAATCAACTTCAAATAATCTTAAAATCCATTAAAGGATGTTGACATAGATGAAATCAAAACTATTTGAGAGAAATATCTCTTTTTTTGAAATCATTTAGAAGTCACATAATTATAAAATAAAACATTTACTTTGAAAATATTCTTATAATCTTGTAAGGGAAGCTTCAAAGATTTTAAAATGGTGGAAAATAGCTTCACCTTCCATATGAGTTAAAAAAAATACATTCTTACCTTAATTTGTCGAAAATGTTAAAATGGTCCTTGTTTGGAAAATAACGTAAATATTAATTTATAAACTCTTTATAAAAATTCAAACAAGGGTATAAATGAATTTAACCCATATTCTGTAAATTATTAGGAATGTTTTGAAATAGATTTTTAAGAAACATGGATGTGGATGATAAAGAGTTCCCAGTAGATAATTATGTATAAACAACCTCGGATAATGAAGAGATTGTGAAATAAACTCTTACCTTGTACTTTTACTTGATAGAGTGTAGGTTAACCTCTTTTATACTAGTTAAATAATTTTTATTAAATTATAAAATAATCATATACATAAATATGATATCATATATGATCTTTTAATACTGCTTTGTAAATAATATTTTAGTATTATCGTCGTTTCGGGTGTCAACTAATTCGTTTTCCTTTATATGTTTCGTTATGTAAGTTGTGTTTGTTATGGATAGTTTGTATATTATTAATAACTATAATGATATCAAGTCCATAAATATTACATTTAATCATCAAAAGAGAATTATTCTTGAATAGATATGATGGGGAAATGAATCTTATCGCGTTCGTGGAGACGGTAATCTGTACGTATGCATGAACGCTACTTCCATTTCATTTTTCATTTTCAAAGGAATAAAAACAAAATTATACATATATATATTATTATTCCAGTATAATATAATATCTTATATGTGTAACTTAAGTTCATTAAAACCATCCTTTATACGTTCCATGTATGGAATGAACGAGTCATATCACTTTGAGGGGGCGGTAGTCCGCACTTCCTCAAAAGAAATTATTGTATACACCTACAACATGAAAATAATAATGGAATGATATAAAATAGAATTAAAGAAGATTATATATAAAATAAATATCATTAATATCATATTTAATTATAGTGCCATCATAATGGCCACAATGAGTGGTGGTAGGAGATAATTGAACAATCATCGCTTCGTGAGGCGTTTGGTTGCCATCCACAGAAACATTATGTTCTTTATGCATTAGATGGAGGTGTGTGTAAGTTTAGTTATAATAATTCTCATAAAAATATCCTAGTATATTTAGGATACTTTTTTCATTACAAAATAAAATAATAAGAAGAGTTTAGGGTTTTGAGAAGTAAAATAAAATAAAAGAAGCTAAGAGAAATCATTACCTTTAATTTGGGTAACTCCCTATGGTTTGACTCATAAAGGTCTCTTTCAGTTTCTTATGCCTAAGGTATGGATTCTAGGAGGAGTATATGGATGTAGGGAGCTTAATTGGGTAGAGTTTGGACGAGCCAAAGGATTGAGAGGTTTGAGGAATTGGTTAGAAGTTGTGTCTTTTTATAATGGGGAGGAGGGGCTCTTTAGGAAAAACTTAAAGTATTAATTTATAATAAATTCATATTCAGTTTCTAATGGCTCCAAAGTGGATTATTCAAAGTATAAGGTGGTGTTGGGTCGAAAACTACTCATCCAATAGATTTTAGACAGTTTTGGGTCACTATAGTAACCTTATCATTTAGATTTAACTCTTAGTAAAATAGTTTGACATTTACCATGTCTCTTTGTATTTTTATATTATAGAGTTAATTAACTTACTATATACTTCCAAGAGACCCCCAAGTGGTCCATTAATGATACATATATCATTATATAAGTAATTTTTCTAATCCTTATATTTTTTTGAATATAATATCAGTTAATAATATAATATTTGTTTTAAAAACTCTTTTATGTCAATTTTGACCCTATTGGGTATTTTGTTTTTGATAAATTCATAACAGCATTATTACTTCGAATAAAATTCATGTAACCAATAATAATATGTCATATTAACCTAAAAAATTATTTAAATTCATAAAAAGTATCAAATTACATTTATTTGGATATTTATAATATTAATTATTTTAATATTTCATTAATTAGGTAATTACTGCATCACCATTGTGTCATAAATAAATTAAATTATTTAATGTCTAAACATTATAAATAAAATACCATTATGTATGAAATATTTGTAGCTTTATAATTAATATTTATAATCGAATATATATTATGTATAACCCTTTATTAAAAATGTTTTATTTATTAAACTTTGATTTTAACTCTTTTAACTCTTCTTTGAACTAAAAAATAATAAATGTCCAAATCTAATCCAAGTGGACCAAAGAGGTTCATATTTTATTCCTAAGGTTTTTTTTGGTTGAATTATACTTAGCCAATAGAATTAGGACATGTGTTAGGGTAATAATAGTTTTATTTTTACCATTAATTACCCTATTTACTTTTTACCGTGGTAAATAAAAGTAAGAAGTTACTATTCAAAAAAAATTATTTTTATCTTATTGAACCACATTTTACTCCTTGATATTAACCGTGTCTCTTGGATTTTCAAAATTCCACTCATAGAAGCGGTAAAATTATGTTTTATATGAATTTGCAAATTCTCCTTGGAAGTGGGTAAAAGACGGTGAAAAGTTCAATAAAATTTTTATATATCTAAATTTATTATAAACTGACTACAATGAATTACATTGAAATTATATAGGTATTATGTATCTATTTTTACATAAAATAAATTTAAATAAAATAAATAATTATTTAAATAAAAATTTGGTTTTAAACTATAACTCAGTGTTTTTCACTATTCATCAAAGATTGAAAGTTTTCAAAAAAATTCCAAAAATTTAACCAAATATAATTTTGACATTATGAATTCAATAATGAAGTATATTTTACCAAATTCAAACATAAAAGTTTAATTTATTAATTTAAAATTAATTCCCACTTTCAAAACCAAAAGGCATATTTTTAAGAAATAATAACTAACAAAATATTGACACTTGTTTATGTCCAATTTCTATGTGAAATTACTTACAATAACCATCATTGGATTAAATGGTAAAAATATAATCTATTTATACTTACAAACCATTAAAATGTATAATTTAACAATATAAATTATTTTGATTTAAAAAGTTGTTTTCAGTTAAAATATTTTATTTTTTACTATTCACCCAAATATATATGAAAGTTATCAAAAAAACACCAAAAAATTATTGAACATCGGTTCATGTAGTGTCCCAACTCCTTGCAGATGAAGCATTGTTCATTTGAAACCTTTTTCATACCCTTGCAGTCATGTACTTGGTGTCCTTTTTCTCAACACTTATAACAAACTCCCATTCCCATTAGGCAAGTTCCAGGGTGTTTTTTCCCACAGTTATCACATATGGGAAAATTATTCTTTTCCCTCTTCCCCTTATCCATCTTTCTCTCTTCCATCCTTTTATTCTCTTGCTTCCCTTCAAAGACATAGGACACAGAAAATTCTTTACTTATCTTATTAACATATGATACTATTTCCTCACATGTTTAGAATACATGGGAGACTATTTCCCTTCTAAATGATGGCTTAATACTGTGAAAGATATGATCCTTCTTACTGTTTGGATCATACGTATTGCTGGAGTTCACATCCCTTCTACTGGGCACCATTTCTATACAATAGCATAAACTAGGTCAGTTTATGAATTGTAATGAATAATTCCAAACTTGTAAAATACCTAACGTAAATTGAATGGTTTATGGATATAATCCATAATCATGAGGATGTATTCATAGAAGAATTATATACTCATAAACCCTTCATAATGATTTGTAAATAAAATGAGAATTATCCTAAGCAAATCCCCCGAGAGTGTCGTATCCAAGAGTGCATCAAGGCCCATTGTCGTGCACCAGTTTCTCGTTCAAGTCTAGCTCAAAGCGGTGTTTTTGGGTATTACCCTTATGTACATCTGTTCCAGAGCCGCCTCTACCTACTCGTATCTAGACATGGATTTATTTCTCTAAAAACTCACAAAATATCTACAATACCAAAATTCTATGAAATTCTTCTATACTAATCCTCAAAGTCTATCTTAGGTCTATGTGCTCTAATCAGAGTTTATCGAAATCTATCTTCCAAGGTTTGTACTAAACTTCCTCTGATACCAACGGTAACTCCCCAACCCCAGTTACCAAGATTTGGTGCATTATTACATAACATTGTCATGACCACCAAAGATCATGTCTCCAAAGACCGATTAGTTTAATAGCCTTGGAATCACTAGATACATTCCTAAAGATTACATTACATCATAAAATGAAAGACTAAAATAACATAGTCTCTATAGTACACACTCATATCCCCTTCAGACTATCCCTGCAGGTCAGTCATAAAATATTTCTTCACATCCTGGGAAAAATAAAACATAGAAAGGGGTGAGCTCAGATGCTCAGTAAGGATAAAAATATAGCAGAAACTTTCATAAATAAACATAAACATTTAAGGCAATGTATAACTAAAAAAAGTCTTTTATACGTGAACTTTATCATAAAATGGAAAAAATAAAAATAAATAATTCTATTTACTTATTCACATGGATATTCTATCAGTCTAATAATTACATGCAATATCAATAACAACTTTCATAATGATGGAATTCATAATGCCAGACTATCATAACCACGTAGCCAAGGCCTCATGCCAAGTCTACAAATAATATTTTGTCAAGGCCTCATGCCAAGACACTAGTTTGTCTCATTAGACCTACCGATGCATCAAGGATCTATACCGGGCTCCACTTGTCACTTACTAAGTCCAATGCATTCCTCATATGAACAGGTTTAAACATAACATAAACATTCGTATTAAAACTAGCATAAGGAATGTAAATACTTTCTCCATAAACCATGAATGGTATAAAAATTACACATCCATAGTCAAAAATATCACAAAACCTTCAATACAATAAAGAAATTTTATATCATAATAAATCAACTTCAAATAATCTTAAAATCCATCAAATGATGTTGACATAGATGAAATCAAAACTATTTGGGAGAAATGTATCTTTTTTGAAATCATTTAAAAGTCACATAATTATATAATAAAACATTTTATTTGAAAATAATCTTATAATATTGTAAGGGAAGCTTAGAAGTTTTTACAACAGTGGAAAATAGCCGCACCTTCCATATAAGTTAAATAAAATACATTCTTACCTTAATTTCTCAAAAAGGTTAAAAAGGTCCTTGTTTGGAAAATGACGTAAAGATTCCATTATAAACTTCTTATAAAAATTAAAACAAGGGTATAAATGACTTTAACCCATATTCTATAAAATAGTAAGAATGTTTTGAAATACATTTTTAAGAAACATGGATGTGTATGATAAAGAGGTCCCAGTAGATAATTACGTATAAACAACCTCGGATAATGAAGAGATTGTGAAATAAACCCTTACCTTTTACTTTTCCTTGATAGAGTGTAGGTTAACCTCCTGTATAATAGTTAAATAATTGTTATTAAATTATACAAAAATCATATACATAAATATGATATCATATATGATCTTTTAATATTTATTTGTTAATAATATTTTAGTATTATCGTCATTTCAGGTGTCAACTGATTCTTTTTCCTTTATATGCATCATTACGTAAGTCATGTTTGTTATGGATAGGTTGTATATTATTCATATCCAAAATGATATCAAGTCCATAAAAATTAATTTTAATCATCAAACAATAATTATTCCTGAATGTATATGATGGGGAAATTAATCTCATCGCGTTCGTGAAGATGGTAATCCGTATGTATGCAGGAACGCTAATTCCATTTAATTTTTCATTTTAAAAGGAATAAAACCCAAATGATACATAAGTATATTATTATTCCAGTATAATATAATATATTATATGTATAACATAAGTTCATTAACACCATCTTTTATACGTTCCATGTATGGTATGAACGAGTCATATCACTTTGAGGGGGCGGTAGTCCGCACTTCCTCAAATGAAATTATCGTATATATATACAACATGAAACGAATAATGGTATGATATGGAATGGAATTAAAGAAGATTATATATAAAATAAATATCATTATTATCATATTTAATTATAGTTCCATCATAATAGCCACTATGAGAGGTGGTAGGAGATAATTAAACAATCATCGCTTCGTGAGGCATTTGGTTTCCATCCATAGAAACATTATGTTATTCACCCATTAGATGGTGGTGTGTGTAAGTGTAGTTCTAATACTTCTCATAAAAATATCCTAGTATATTTAGGATACTGTTTTTGTTACAAAAGAAAATAATAAGAAGAGTTTAGGGGTTGGATATGTAAAATAAAAGATATGAATCTAAGAGAAATCATTACCTTTAATTTTGGTAACTCCCTTTATTTTGAACCAAAAAGGACTCTTAAAGTTCCTTATGCCTAAGTTAAGGCTTCTAGGAGGAGGATAGGGATGTAGGGAGATTAATTGGGTAGAGGTTGGATGATCCAAAAGGCTTTAGAGGTGTGAGTAATTGGTTATAAATGGTTTCCTTTTATAAGGGGGAGGAGGGGCTCTTTAGGGAAAACCTAAAGTATTAATTTATAATAAATTCATATTCGTTTTATAATGGATTAAAAGTATATTATTAAAAGTATAAGGTGGTATGGGTCTAAAACCACTCAACAAATAGATTTTATACAGTTTTGGGTCACTATAGTAACCTTATATTTTAGATTTAACTCTTAGTTAAATAATTTGACATTTACCATATCTCTTTGTATTTTTATATTATATAGTTAATAAACTTACTATATACTTCCAAGCAACCACAAAGTGGTCCATTAATTATACAACTGTCATTATTTAAGTCCTTTGGTTGAACAGTAGATTTTTAGGAATATAATATCAATTAATAATATAATATTTATTTTAAAAACTCTTTTATGTCAATTTTGACCCTATTGGGTATTTTGTTTTTGATAAATTCATAAAAGCATTATTACTTCGAATAAAACTAATATAACCAATAATAATATGTCATATTAACCTAGAAAATTATTTTAATTCATAATAAGTCTCAAATTACATTTATTTGGATATTTATAATATCAATTATTTTAATATTTCATTAATTAGGTAATTACTGCATCACCATTGTGTCATAAATAAATTAAACTATTTAATGTCTAAAAATTATAAATAAAATACCATTATGTAGGAAATATTTTTATCTTTCGAAAAAATATTTATAATCGAATTTATCTTATGTATAACCCAATATTAAAAATGTTTTATTTATTAAACTTTGATTTTAACTCTTTTAACTCTTCTTTGAATTAAATAATAATAAATGTCCTAATCTAATCCAATTAGACCAAAGAGGTTCATATTTTATTCCTAATGTTGTTTTTGGTCTAATTATACTTAGACTATAGAATTAGGACATGTGTTAGGGTAATAATAATTTCATTTTTACCCTTAATTACCCTATTTACTTTTTATCGTGGTAAATTAAAGTAAGAAGTTACGATTCATAAAAAATTATTTTTATCTTATTGAACCACATTTTACTATTTGATATTAATCGTGTCTATCGTATTTTATAAATTCAACTCACAGATGCGGTAAAATTATGTTTTATGTGTATTTGCAAATTCTCTTAGGAGGTGGTGGGTAAAAGACGGTGAAAAGTTCAATAAAATATTTATATATCTAAAATTATTATAAACTTACTCCAATGAATTAATTGAACTTATACAGGTATTATGTATATATTTTTAACTAAAATAAATTTAAATATAATAAATAGTTATTTAAATAAAAATTCGGTTTTAAACTATAACTCAGTGTTTTTCACTATTCATCAAAGATTAAAAGTTTTCAAAAAAATTCCAAAAATTTACCCTAAGATAATTTTGATATTATGAATTCAATAATTAACTCTATTTTACCAAATTAAAAACATATATGTTTCATTTATTAATTTAAAATTAATTCCTGCTGTCAAAACCAAAAGGCATATTTTTAAGAAATAATAACTATCAAATGTTTCATTATTTTGAGTGTTTAAGTTGTTTTTGACATGAAACAGTCGTAAATAACAAGTTTTTTTGTGTGGTGACACCAATGTTTGGGTAGAAGAAAAAATGGATTCTTCCTTACACACAAATCTTATAGTGTGGTATAATAGAGTTTTAGTGTATGGACCAACAGTACTTTTATTAGATATCATCCACTTTTTTTATTCAGATTCATTCATTTCTATTAACTATGTTGAAAAGCATCATCGATCTTCTTTAGTATCCAATATCTCTATTGTAACATAATAAATACTTAAGAGGTATAATTTTGATATAAATTTCACTAAACCTCATGTATTTTGTTTTTATTTGAACATTATGTGTTATTGAAGGGGCTTAGGGGCCTGTTTGAGATAAGAAGCCAGGTTTCATGACATCTTTCCACTGAAAAATGACACTATGTATCCCATATAATAGTACTGTATACCCAGTAGAGGTAGAAGAAAAGGAAGTGACTCCTAGTGTTCCACCGAGTGGCCAGTAACCTTAGATTTGGTACTTAGTTGATTCCTAGAATGATATTCCATCTATCAAAGTGGCCTTTATTGGTATGTTTGTCAATCATCCACCCTCTTTTTTTCTATTCTAATTTTATTTCATAATGAATAATAAATTATTCCTAATTCCTTTTCCTTTTATATTTTTCTTGGTTTCAACCATTTAAATCAAAATAAGTGCTTGTTTTCCTACAATAACTACTTAGTTGGATATACTTTTTTGGTCCCTTTCATTCATATTTGTATTTAAACATGTAACAAGAAACCTTTGAAGTAAGGGAATATATAAATTGTTTTATAATCTATAAAACTAATCAAATTATATTGTTATAATATATATAAGATGATTAGTCCTCTGGAAGACCCTATGTTCTATGATAGAGGTGTTTTTGGACGTCTATAGTTTCTGATGATCACTTTCTTTTGAAGTAAATATAGAAACCAATGCATTAGACTCATGATAGGTTCCATTATTTTTGAATAAACACCTCGAAACTAGTGTGATGTGTCATTTTATTTTATTGGCAAGGATTGGTATGACTAGGCTATCTATAAGAATTATTAGGAAGGGAAAACTTATCTGGCTAGTGGCTTGAAATCATAACCATTGATGTGTTAAATAGTTTAAAATTACTTATATTTGTCTTAGGTAATAAATTTTTAATTTGAACATATATATGGTTATTTGGTAGTGATCCATAAATAGTTTGATGATTATAAGTGGTATCTAATTCAAAAATATTATTTTTGGCATCTCATCCTTCAGATATAGTATAGTGAACCATCTCTCGCTATGAGACCAATGCAATTGTGAAACCCTGTACACTTAGTGAGGTCATGTAGGTTATAGATCATCAAATTATGGAAATTTTCTTAGTTTTGAGGTTTATATGAAAATTAATTTAATGATGGTATATTATCTACAATAATATTGATTTGGGTAGTAAAATGACAACCTAGGAAGTGATGAAAGTGGTACATCATCCACATAGTGTTGTACTCTTGTTGGAATACCCTTCATCTAGAGATTGGATTTGTAGGAAACTCAAACATTCATGGAATTAATTTTTAAGGTTCATAATCAACATGAAATTGATATAGAATGTATATCATACATATATGATGGGGTATTGTAGTATATAATCTACTTAGAGGTGTTGATGTCTTGTTTACGAAGAGATTCTTCATTTTCAATTAGTATTGGTGTGGTATTGAACCTATCATTTAGATATCTTATATAGTGTTTGATATATAATTCATCCTTGAGGTTTGTTAAAAACATGGGTATATCATCATATTATATAACAATAAAAAACGTGTATGGACATATTTGGTTTATCAAGATAAACATTAAGGGTGATATGATTATGTATTTATTTGGTTTATTATAACTTAATATTAAGAATGCACACATATTTACTGGAATTGATAGTGAAATCCTTGGTGTTGTACAATTGTGTCTACTCACTACCTACATTGGTGTTGTGGTACCTTATCAAACTTAAATTCTCATGAACAAGGTAAGGATAAAGGCCCAATGGTATCAGATGGCTAAGTTGACATATATTTTTTTAAAGTTAGGACATGTATTTTGGATAGAACTTGGGACAGGTTTTGTGGATCTATAATTTACTATTTGTTATTTTTGGATCATTATTTTTTTATCAACCATTAGTATATTCTATTTATTTTGTATTTCTTGAATATGTTTCATAGTAGTTCATTTTGAAACATCATGAGGTTGATATTTACATTTTACATGACTTTAAAATACGGTATCATAATTTTATACTATTTTTATTTTAAGAGGACTATTTTCATGATATTAATATTTTTTGAAATGATTAATATTAATATCTTAGGATATGGTCTCCATTCCTTTTTTATATCAACCCCCTCTACTTATTGGTAGCCTATGGTATGCTTGAGGTATATAGTGACCCGATACTTTCACACTAGATGTGACTGAACATGAGATATAACAAAGTGATATGAGTGGTTCTTTTCAATTATTTTACTATTTCAGATATGGTGGATGTTATATAGTAAATATACATGTCTTGGTAAAGAACTTGTGGATTAAATTGTCTAACCCATATATGATGGAAAACTATGTTACCTGTGGTACGACCATTATTCTTGGTATTTTTATTTGGGTTAGTTTTCTAAAAACGATCCATTTTGATATAAGTTTTTGGTGTGTGGGATTTTACTCTTATAACTGGGTGGTATGAGTTCATTTATTCATGTATAATTTTATAGTCCTAGGTATGACTTCAATTTTTTATCCTTTCCTATGACTAGTTTTCATAACTAATATTCTATTTATGATGTAGGGATGGGTTATTTAAAGGTTCAACAACAATGTTTCAATTTTTTTAATAAATAACTTATTTGTAGATCTCTACTATATTTAACCATGATTAAGGATTATTATTATAATATATATTGATAGTTATGATTTTTTTTGAAATTATACATGAACTTAGATAAGATATGTTAGGATAGACTTGAACTAAGATTTGAGAATTCCTTGTATTATAGGGCATTAATTTTGGGTATAAGAAAATTTTCCTAATAATTTTTACATAAAAATATGAAATTTATACCTATTATTGAACTATTATATGAGCCATGTGTTGGGAATCATAGAGATATTTCACCATGGTGAATTCTGGTTGAGCACTAGTTGGTCAGGGGAAATCTTCCAACAAAAGATGCGGGGTTAGAGCCCATTGTTTGCTCTATTACTCAAATAAATTAAAAACCTGTAGAGAGTTTATTTCTGGTGTAACAGTGTATTGGGGAAGGGTAATCAAGTGTCAAACTTTCTATTTATTATCTATCTTATTAGTTACCACAATAGCATCCACCATTCATTGTGAGTAAGGGAGGACCATCATATCACTAATCTATGATAGATTCTACAAATAATATCTGTAGTCGTCATGAAAAAACCCTTTAGAGGCCAGAGAAACTTTATGAATACATTTTTTTGGACTAGTGGTGAACTAAGGGATGTTCAAGACTCGGAACAATGGTTTTTGGGGTTGTTGTTAAAGGTTGTTTACATATTATTCTTCAAGAACTTGTTCCAAGAGATTTTTAGGGACAAAAAGAACAATGAATTTATGCATTTAAAAAATGGGGGTGTTTTAGTGATGGATTATTACACATGTTATACTAAACTTTTCTCATTTTCCCATATAGTGGTTAAAGATAAGATTACTAGGTTAAAGAATTTTGAGGATGGATTTAGCCACACAATTCAGAAACAAATGAATATATTTTGATTGATATCATTCTCAAAGATCCAAAATTAATCCTTGATTATAGAGATGAATGATACTCTATGATGATAATATGAGTATCATAATTCTACTTCTAAGGCTAGTAGCTAGTTTTTGAGAAGTTGGATGTGTAGGTTTGAGGAGTCTATCTAGAGAAGAGGCAGGTAGAGAAACTAGGATATGGGTTTTTTCCTCCTATGATATTGTTATAATAGGAATAGTGCTATTTTATGGTACATAGAGAAATTTGTGGACTTATTGTGATAGAAAATTGAAGGAGTTTCACTCTATTAGGGATATAGGGAATATGTATAGGTATTGTGGAACCACACTTGACTAGAAGGCATGAGTGGTCTCTATCAGACACCGGGTTCAAAAGAAAGTCTAGGAGCACAACAATTGTAAATGATTAGTGGTAATACTAAAATTTAGGTCATAGTGAAGGTTATAGTACTTCATGTTAGGCATAATAGTGGTATTATGGTGATGTACCTCGGGGGATTCTGGGGAAAAAATATACTGTTAGGGTTCTGTCTAACATTATTTCATAGATCAAAATCTTACACTGCAGGTCATGGATCCATCAATAATGTGATAACAACTTATTTTTTCATCAAACCTAGCTTCGATTTCATTCAATATTAGTGTATCAGATTAAATCTTATCTATTCTTTAGGCCAGTGATATGGGTTGTGTTATATAGTATTTATATGTGGTGTTTTTTATCAATACATATTTCATGTTTAAATTAGAGTTCATTTAATTTTTCTAGAGTAAACAATATTTAGTAGTGGATATAATATTATCTTAGAAATATTCATGTTAGAGATTTTTAGTTTTAATGTGATCCCTATGATGGTATGGTTGACTTAAGATTGAAAAAAAATGCACTACTATCACCAGTGTGTATCTGTCATATCTTCAAAACAAGACTAGTATACCTATACTATGGGAGAAATTTATTGGTATGTCATTCAGTACCTAGAAATATTCTTTTATGGGTGATCATGGTCTAGTTATCAGGTATTTATTTGGAAGATTAGGAAATAAGAAAACATGTATTTACCCTTATGACTAACTAGCTGCAAGTTGTGTTTACTGATTAAATTTCTAGATTTCTGCCTAATAATGAGATTGAGTTTATGATTGAAATTATAGACATTAGAAAAAACATATCCATGTCTATTTATAGGGGAAATCCCATAGGGATTCTAGAAATAAATTTTTATTTAGAGGTTTTATAGGTGAAGGGGTTTACTCTCTAGAGAACACAAACTTGTTTTTATCATTTTTTATTCACCATAAAATAGGATAGATATTTAACTTTTTTATAGATCATCACATTCTCAAACATTTTTCATTTAAGAACTATTTTTTAATACCTTGTAATGATGACCAATTTGATAGGATAATTGGAGCTTGGTGGATCTCTAAGATCAGCTTGAGGTTGTTCTACCCCAATCTATGAGTGAGGTCTTATGATATTATACACATTGATTTAGGATCAGGTATGAACTATATGTGTCTCTCATGATGGTTCCCATTTTGATGAGTGTACCCAATTATTTTATGGAAGTAATTAATTGATTCATCTATCCATATATAGATTCATACTTTTTGGTTTTCATTGATGATATTCTAATGTACACTTATTCTAGGGTTGATCAAACATTATATATGGGAAATATTCTGGGTACACTGGAGGAGAATCATCTAAATTCAATGTTCATGAAGTGTCATTTCTAGATCAATGAGGTGAATGTTTTGGCAGACATGATATCTGATGCTGGTATTTAATTCTATGGGTGTCAATTCTTGTTTGTGGGTCTTATTTATGTCATGTTGCCCACCATAATAGAAATAATTATGTATGAAATGAACATGGAATGATTTATTAATCATGTCAAAAAACTAAAAAAGGATCATGAAACTATTATTACCTAGATAACAAAAGTAAAACCATTTAAAAGGATTTATTTCATGTATCACAAAACAAAATCATTAAAAATGACCCATGATGACATTTTTTTATAATGAATAACATAATTAAAAAAATTATAAAAATTAAATCATTTAATTTGGTTAAATGAGTGAATTAATTCAAATAGATTATATTTAAACAGGTCAATACATGACACAATTAATTAAATGTTTCATTTCATGTCAAATTATAGTTGTGAAAATTCTGACAAAACGAAAATTAAATATATACATGTTTACTTGAGAAAAAACTATTTAATAATATTTTTAGAAAATTCAAAAATGAAACCTAATAATTTCATGGATATTTGAAGTTGTTTTTTCAGTCCATGTCATAAAATTTTGGCCACATATTAGTGGAGCTAGTGATGATTTATGTTAACGATTCTTGGAAGTGGTCTAATAAAATCATTAATATTTGTCTCTTTCTAGATCATTAGGTTACAAAGGTAGGTTTATGAAGGACTTTTCCCATTTGGCAGTGCCGATGATATCCCTAACCAAGAACATGGTGAAAGTTATGTGATAAAAACTCTTATGATAGAGGTTTTAAGTATATTAAATTTTTATTGATGTCTAAAATTATCCCAGATGTACCTTATCTTGGTAATGTTTACAAATTATAATATGATTGTACCGGATTCAGTCATTGGGAATTTATGTTATAGGGTGGGTGAGTGATAAATTATGGGTCTAGGAAGTTGAGGTTGAATGAGAGGAACTACAAACAAAATGATTTATAGATGTAGGTATTGGTACATATGTTGAGATATTGGAATAACTACCTTTTGAGAGAAAGGTTAATGGGTTAAAAAACCATTAAAGACACATGTATATTTTGTTTCATAGGGATATGAAAATTCAATAGAGTAGGTGAGAGGTGTAACCAATGTATTTCAAAATAGAGGTATAATATACCCATTGGAATGGGAATTCCATGGATGATGTGCTGAGTATAAAGGCCTCGGTAGAGGTGGTGCACATTCCTTGTAGTTAATGTAAGATGATGAGACTCTTCAATATGATTTCCTGTGATTTTTTTAATTATTCTACTAGAGTGAGCCTGAAATCTCTATGTTTTACATCCTCTACCACTGATTGGGTGATGTCGAGTTAATTATTGAAATATAAATATTTGGTGACGAGGAATATTATATATAATTTAGAGTTTCCACCTAGGTTAGCCATTGGTTCTTTTGAGTCTCATTAAACCCCATGTCAATTTTTGTTCATTTTGATAACAATATAGGAGATAATAAAAGATTCATATTTCTTGATATGGAGAGTTAACCCCATGATCAAAAAGACAAAATATTACTTTTATATATAATATTTGTGGTATGTGATAAAGAGAGACATAATAGAGGTTTTTTACGGTGCATTACCTATAATATGGTGAAGACACTGAATCAGTGACCCACATGTATACTTACATCCTTTCTCATTCTCAAGTATAATTATAATGTCATGAACATAAATTTTAGGATTCAATTATCATGTTATTCCTTTTATGTGATGTGTTATGGATTATCCTTGGTTCATTGATAATGGTCACACATTTCCTACCAATCTTGGAGACGAATCCCATTGATAAGTTGGGAAAAAATATATCTAAGAATATTTTCATATGAATAGGGAGACTAGAGGAATCATAATTATTCTAGAATCCTATATTGACACAATGAATCTAGAGAGGTATTTTTAAGATACTTGATACACTAGAGCACTTGACCACTGAATATGATCCTAAAAAAATGGGTATTATGATTATACAATCTTGGTTTCGTAGGAAATGATGTGAGCATGTTTCTTTGATTTTGGTGTTTTATGAGAGAGCTATTATAATTCCTTGATACTTTTCAGTCGTGTATGTTGTTAACTTTGTTTTGGTTTTCCTTTTTCATTGGTTGGGTAATTCCTAGACGGAATTGTGTCTATAACTATAACGGTGAATTTAGGAATTTGTTAGAATTTTATACTTATACATACACTATTTTCTGCATATTAGGAATAACATTCCATAAAAGTGAAGTGCATTTCATGTAATGGCTACTGGGAAGAATCCATGAACTAGATACATGGAATGAATGTTTTACAAGCTGTGTAAATAGTACATGCCATGTAAATGGAAAATATGTATTTTGATTAAAATTCAATGCATTTTTTGGTGTATATGAGCCTTAGGAATTAAATGACATGTGATGCCATTAAACTCTTTGAAATTTTCTCATGTTGTGGATTTAAGTAGGATGATTGGATAATTTTTATTTCATTTGACCACTATATGTCCTCTCTCAACACATAACTTACACTTAGTGGTTTGGGTTGAATCCTTTACATACTAATCACTTCATTCATTCATTGATCACCATTGGGGTTGGATATCTTATCTCTAGGAATATAATCCTCTTGATTCTTATTTGGTTTTGGTTAGAGATATTATTTAGCTTTGATTTTATGATCAAATAGTTTTTCCTATCAATACTTTTCATTTTCATGGAATTCCTTGTCTTTCAAAAGATGTTCTCTTGTTTTTTGTTCACTATTTTCAAAATAATCTAGGATTTCTCCTAGTTCAGGTAGGTGTTTCTATGCAATGGTTTAATTTTATTAATTTCATTTTGTTTTTGATAAATTAATTTGGTTTTTTCATTGATTGTAAGTGATAAATTATTTGAAATGATTTCTTAGGAAAAAAATTTCAAGACGGGGAGTTTTTCATTGAATATGGATTTTCTTGATTTGGAACTAGGGTTTCATGGATCAAATATGATCAAATTTTCTTTGAAAACATTTTACAAAATTGTGAGAATGGTTTTGAATTTAATTTTGATAATGAAAATTGGGAACCTTGGGTACATCAGAATATATACACATGTAGCCTTAGTGTGTGCGCTACCACTAGGAGGTAAATGTTTTTGGTATCTACTTGCATGAATCGATATCTTCAGGATCCAATGTATTCCTATTTATGCTTTTTATGGTTTATTAAACATTGTAAAACATCAAGATCATAATAACAGGTGATTTTTTATTTTTCATTATTGGTTATTTATGACATGATTCTTTTATCATGAATTATTTCTCAAATGTTTTTATATCTGAGGTTGTATCACATATCACTGCATTATTGGTTTTTTAATGGATATGTGTTTACTTTTATAACTCTTGATTCATGGATATGATTTCCCGTCATTATCACTTATAATTTTCATATTTATAGTATGATAATATGATGATATTTTATGATATCTAAAGGGATAATGATTTATAATTAGATTTATTTTATGAAAATAATATGTTAAATTATTTTATTTCAAAATATAGAATTTTTTCATTCTTGATATTATACCATGTATAAAAACTATGGTGGTATCCTACTAGGATTTAGATCACGCCCTATTTGGGACTTTTTGAATTTTTAGATTTTGTTTTATAGGATCCAGGTAATGGTAAGAGCATCTTACAACATGCTGGAATCCCTTGTGATTATTGCTTTTGGTTCTGGTTTGTATAGAGGTGATTTTTGGTCATTTAGGGATATGAATTACTTTTTGGTTTAGACTGTTTAGATTGGATTGTATGCATTAGGTGGTATAAGTTCTATATCCACTTTACCACTCTATTTTTATGTCTTGTGTTACTTATACTCGGGACTGGATTTTTATCCTACTTTTACCCTTATAATGTGATAGTCTTATTTGGGTGGATTTTCAAGTTGAAATAGGTTGGTTTTAATAATTTGTAAAAAAATATCCTAAACCTGAAGGTTTTTTAGGAATACCTGAGTTTTGTTCTATTTCATGGGTAGACCATAGGTAGGACCATCATAATTCAAATAGTAGGTGTGGTAATGGGTCCTGGCTATCTCACTTTTGTGACAAAAACCAACTTTCCATGGGTAGTCATGGATTATTACCATGTTCGAGACATGTTGTTTGAGTTCATTTAAATGAAATGTATGAGAAGTTTATTTTAATTTAAATTTTTCTTTTTTAGGTAAGATTTTTTCTATGGGTTTTGGTGTTAGACTTAAATTCATAATGTTTTAAGGATTTGATATTAGTAGTAGAAGTTGGACCTATGATTCTAGAATTTTCTCATGACGGATTGGTTTTTGTCTTTAGTTAGACAATTCCTCTGTGAAGAGATGTCATGATTACAACAGATAAATCTATGAGATAGGTTCCACAAGATAATCCTCTAGTGAACCATACATTTTAAGAAGATGCTATTCACCCTATTCATACTCTAGGTCAAGTGGGTTTCATGAACTCGAGATGCATAGTGGATCATGGTTCAACATTTACTAAGAAGAATCCACTCATCTTTTATTGTGACAAAGGACCCCATGATCCTATGGTGTGGTTTTAGTATTTATAGAGGACATTCAACTTATTTAAGACTCATGAAGTCTCTAAGGTTGGTTTTCCATGTATATGCTTGAGGTATCAGGAAGAAGAAGGTAGGACCCTATTGTGAAAGTAAGGTTACTTGAGGATATTAACTGGGATTACATTAAGAAAATATTTAACCAAATTGTTTCTATTGAGAAATTGGGTGTGGTGAATACCTCAGAGTTTCAGACCATAGAGTGGGGGGATCATACCATTCTGGAGCACTCTACCCATTTTGTTGAGTTAGTACATATGGAACCAGAGTTTTTCAGTAATGAGTATCTAAAGGATCATATGATTGAGTTGGGAATAAGGCATGATATTTGGTCTATGTTGATACTATTATTCTATCTAACCATTGTGATGGTAGTTTACAAGGTATATTTAGATAAGGCATACATAGGTGGGAAGATAGGTTTGTGTGCTGGTTAGATAGGGTGTAACTTCTGGACAGAAAAAGAAGTATAAGAGTGGTCAATTTTCCTCAAGTCTAGTATCATGTGTGAAAATTGGGTATTAGTAGGTTGTTTTCTCATACTATAAAAGGTTAGGTCATAGAAATACTAACTGCATGAAGGATCTTAAGACTTTTCATATCTGGTAAAAATCTGTCCGTCTACATCGCTTTTGTGAAAATATATCTCATGGATGTATGTTATGATCCACTCTCACTAATGGTTATTAGCTTCATGAAGATTATTATAAGGGATGATTCTCTAATCCTTATGCCAAGGTAGATGTTCATGTGGCTTAGATTGGACAAAATTATGTAGTAGAGTATTTCCAAAGGAATTTGAAGGAAGGGAAATAATTGTTAGAGGTACAGTGGTTATTTCATCTTCTATAGTGATATCATTGTTTGATATTGGTGGAACTCATTATATTATATCTTTAAAGTTTTCTAACATTTTGGAATTATGTTTTGAACATATCCCTTTGTTTTTGGATCTTTCCATTCCCTTGGGAAAGAGGTTCGAACAAGATTTCATATGTCTTGCGTGTTTGATGATGATATTCAACCTTGTTGTGGAGTGGAACTTTTTGGTGATTGATCATGAAATCATCGACAAGATTATACAAATGGAATTTATTATTATTTTTAAGGCCCAGATTGACTATTTTCTTTGAAGAGTTCATTTCTTATCTTTATATGGACTCACTCATGTTTTGTAGTTTGAGTGGTACTATAGATTGGGAAGGGATGGTATTATTGTTCCATATGTTGAGGAAATCTCATGTAAGTTTTCATAGATGCTTCTTGATACAGTTAAATCTTTCTTGGGTGGTCGACATCCTAAAGTTGTGTGTGAGAACCCTAAGGTATTTCTATATTATTTTTCTTGCTTTCCGTAATAGAGGGAGGAAGAGTTTACTATTGACTAGATCCAGATATGGTTCCATTTTCTATGTCATCTTCCTATATGGAATCTAATGAGTTGGTGGAACATAAGGTCTATCATGAGGACCTAGAGCTTAAGTATTTATTCAACCTAATATATCATTATGGGATTCACCTATTCTCTTTTCTAATAATGAAGATGAGAGGCTTAGACTTTGTATTGATTATTGAAAGGTGAGTCGGTGACTGTTAAGAAAAAATATCCTTTTCTAAGTATTTATGACTTTCTCGATCCTCTTAAATGGGATATTTGTTTTTCAAATACTGAACTACAATTAGGGTATCACTAGTTGAGATTCCAAGAAGAGGATATAGCTAAGACAACATTTAGGAGTCCATATAGGCATTTTGAGTTTATATTTATACAATTCAGTCTCACTAATTAGTTTATGGTATTCATGGATTTAATGAACTAGATATTTAATTAGATCTTTTAATATTTTGTTTTTGTGTTCATGGATGACAGTTCGGTGTACTCCTTATTAGAGGAGGCACACATGAACCATTTTGGATATCATTCTTCAAAATTTGAGTGAAACCCACCGATATAATACGCTTTCCAAGTGTGATTTTTGAATTTTAGAGGTGGGGATTCTAGAGAATGTGATACCAGAGAGGGGTATCATAGTATATCTTAAAATGGTACAGACATTATTTCTTAGGAGCAGCCCAAAAATGTGTTTGAGATCTGGAGCTTCTTGGGTTTGTCTATTACTATAGATGGTTTGTTTAAAAAATCACCAATATTACATATTCAATGAAATATTTAACCTATAAGGGTGTCATGTTTTAATGTAATGATAAGTGTTAGAGATACTTTGAGGCTATGAAGTTGAGTTTTACTTCAATACCAATTTTGATTCTCCTGGAATTGAGTTTGGGTAATGATGTTTTCTGTGATGCTTCTAGAATGGGTTTGATATGTGTCTTGATGTAGGGGAAACATGTTGTGGTTATTGATCTTTCCAGTTATTCCGTCATGAGAATAAATACCCCACCCATGATATTGAGTTGGAATCTATTATGAATGAACTCACAATGTGGTGTCACTATATCGTTGGGGAGTTTTTTATGTTAAATTCTAATCATAAGGGCCTGAAATATATTTTTACTTAGATGGATCTGAAATCATGACATAGATGATGGGTGTAGTATCTTAAATCTTTCAATTTTGATATTTCTTATACCCCTGAAAATGGAAATGTGGTTTTTGATACATTGAGCATAAAATTACCAACACAATCCATGAAGTAATTAGTTGAGGTGTTTTACTTAATGAGTTTGCTTGTTGAGATAATCTTGTAAGTGTAAGAGTTTTGTGGAAAAGTGTTCTTGGATTTGATAAAAGCTTACATGTCTTTTCAGAAGAGAGTTTGAATCATATATGTGGAAGACACTAAGTGTGAATTATGTTGGGAAAAAATTCCTCAAGGTATCATTGAATCATTTTTTGAGATGATTGTGTTTGTTGAAAATGGAAGACTCCATGTTGTGTTTATTGACAAAGCGAGTCTCAATGACTCAAACTATTGACAAAGGAGGTTTTCCTAGAGAATAAAGAAAGGTGTTTTTTGAAAAAGGATTTGTGATCTTGTGTTAAGGAGGTTTCTAATGTTGTATGCCAGGAATTTTTCGAATTCAAAACATCAAAATTTTGGAAAAGGAAAAGTGGTGTGAAAGTCCAAAAGTGGCACGCAAGTGTGGCGTTCAAGTCCAAAAGTGGTGCCCAAGTGTGGCGTGCAAGTCTAAAAGTGGCTCTCAAGTGTGGCGCACAAGTCCTAAAGTGGCGCGCAAGTATGACACACAAATATAGCATACAAGTCATATTTCAAGATCATCATATCAAAATATGAAAAAGTAAAGAAAGAGGCGTGCAAGTCCTAAAGTGGCACGCAAGTATGATTCGCATGTATGGCGTGCAAGTCATATTTCAAGATCATCATATAAAAATATGAAAAAGGAAATAATGTGGCGCACAATTCATAAAGTAGTGCACAAGTGTGGCACACAAGTCCTCAAAATGCCTATAAATAGACATCTCCTCTACTATTTATCAACGATCTCAACACATAGAGAAAATCTGAGCTCTGATCGCGCAAGTTTCATGAAAGTTCAGTGTGTGCACAAGTGGGGTGCGCAAGTGTGATGCAAAAGTGTGACGCGTAAGTTCACCATGAAAGTGTACCACACAAGCAGTGTGGAGCACACGTTTGGTGCGCTAGTGTGGCGTGCAAGTGGGGCTCTCAAGTCTACCACGCAAGTGTTCCATGCAAACAGTGTGGAGCGCAAGTTTCACACACTAGTGTGATGCGCAAGTGTGGTGCACAAGTTGTTTTTTACACAATGAAGGTAGAGGTTGTGAACTAGTTAAAGGGGCACACAAGTCACCCTAGGGTTGCGTGAAAGATATAAATTGACCGGAACATCTGTGGTAAGGTTGTATTCATTAGTGGATGTACATTGAACTTCAATATAGCATCAATAAACTGTTGAGGATGCATTCTATCATGAAAATGAAAAGACCTACAGGTCTATAAACTGTGATTGGATCCCTTCCAAGTGATGTGAGTAGAGCAAGGAAGAAGGTTATATTTTCTTTAGGTTGTGAGCTAGTGAGAGAGAAATAAGGAGTGACCCTTGGGAAGCAGTGAGCTAACCCTAAACATTGTAAAGGCAGTCCACCTGGACATAGATGTGATCAATCCCAAACATTATTGGCAGTGAGCTTTAGTGGATTTGGTATAGCTGCACATCGTCGTTGTATGCTCCTTGGACGTAGCCCAGTGATGGTGAACCAAGAAAAAATCTTTGTGTCTGCCTGCTTGATTCCCTACATTGCATTCAAAGAATCATCATCAGATAAAGAAGAAAATAATTGATCATAATAAACACACAATTTCAAAAAAAGTTACCCTTGTAATAAAGAGGTCAACATCTAGTGGGGTAGGAAAAATTTAGATAAGAATATCCATACCCTGATTCACCCCCCGCCCCTCTCAGGGTATACAGGCCCCTATTGGTCATAAAAATTGGTATCAGAGGGATAGGTTTCTTTTATCAGATTTTCTTGCCCGGACTTGGTTTACTTGATTAATTAAGTTAACTATCCAGTCAACTCTTATCTTGGTGTTCCATGTAAAAGGGAAGATCTTCAAAGAGTAAGCAGAAGTCTAGTGAAATTCTCTAGTGTGGAAGTGTCAGCGGAAAGAGTGTGATTCAGTTGAAGGAATAAAGTAGTGAAGAGAATAATGATTTCGATAAATCATATAGTGAAAATACTTACACATTTAATGATGTAGAAGGAATGAGTGAAGAACCTGATATTTCAAGTGATGTTGGAACCACTGATCACGAAGAAACTCCAAGAATTTGAAAAGTGGAAGTTGTCCACAAGTCAAAGGAATTGAATCAGAAATTGGATGAAGAGATGAAATATAAAGAAATATGGATCCAAGAAATGGAAAATGATGTTAACAAGCTAAAAAGGATTATATCAAAGGCTTATTGATGTGGCCACTGATCTAAGGGAGAAGAATGATTCTCAAGCCGAAGAACTGAGAAAGTTGTCTATAAAGAGAGAAAAACTCAAAGATGATGTTAAGGGAAAGAATCTGGACACATATTAAATTCATAATCTGAAAGAAAAAATGATGATCTTACTACATTTCTATCTGAGATAGTTCAGAAGAATTAAAGGAAACAATTAGAGAATGCATATATCTTTGAATCTGTTGCTCAAGAAAAATTGAAAGTAAAGGAGCAAGGTGGCATGGTGGATAAGCTGACATGTGAATTGGAAGATGAGATGAGTAGAGAGAAGCTTATTAATAAAGGAATTGATTCCTAACTTTAATCAAGGGATATGAAGATTATATTTTTGGAAGAAGAGCTATAATCCTTAAATAAAGAATTGGATAAATCCAATACCAATGGAAATTCTAAAATGAAGGATGCCTTGCACTTACTATTTGATTATCATTCAACAAGTGATGAAAAAAAGAAGAATAAATATGCTATTTATGAAGAGAAACAACATCATTTTTTCTTATCTAAATTACCATATTGTTTGGGAAAATCTGGCATTGGTTTTGATGAATCCCCTCCTATGCATGATAGAATGTGAGCCGTGAATAGTTCTAGGAGTGGAGAAAAACCTGTAGGTGCTGGAGATAGTCCTAAGAGGACAGTTACCAAAAGAAGTGATGACATGTTCTATTTCTGTGGGATTCATGGCCACACATCAAGCTTTTGTTAAGAGGCTTTGTAATACATTTCACACAGTGAAAATAGAAACATTGATAAATCTGAGAATAAGAAGAATCATCATGAGAAATCAGAGAGAACATTCTCTCAGAGGAAAGAATTCATTAGATGTTATTAATGTGGAAGACTGGGACACACCATGAATATGTTTCAGGAAGCTCAGAAGCTCAATGATAATGTAAGAACTCAAGCTACATCAACATATCAGCTGAGAGATGATGAAATGAGGTATGCCTTTAATGGAAGAAGTTTCATATTTTCTAATCATGGGCATTTGGAAAGATATTGCATCAAGAAGAATGATAGAAAGGAAAAGGATCCCAGAAAAAGATTCATCAATCTAGTGACGTATAAAGAGAAATCATAAATTGGGAGACAAAGTGTTAAGTTGTAGAATAGGCTTAGAGCCTCTGGGGAATCACATAAAGCTGACTGAATATTGTATCAATCACACTCACAACCTCCCTCTAAGAAATAACATGAAAAAATCTGGAAGAAAAATAGAGGAAACACTACAGCTGTTAGAAAGAAGAATGTACGTTCAGTGGAGGACCTACCACCAACGCAAAATAGTGTGGTGAATTAGAAATATGATAAAATAAAAATAGAAAAAGAATGCATTGAAAAATTTTCAAGTTGTGTGCCACAATAAGAAGTGAAGGAAATAAGAAGATCCCTAAAATGGAGGAAGGAGTAGGGGAAGATAACAAGAAGAGATATTCCTAATCAGAGACGGAATCAAGGGAAATTGAATTTCAGTGGGAACATCAAAGACATAAATGTGTACTAGTGGGTTTAAACCCCAAATGGAGAGAAATTCCAGGCCTACATAATCTTCATATTAGAAAAAGAATCAACATGCAGGTGATGAATGCTTAGTCATATAGCCAGAGCATTTGAAGTTGGATAGATAGCTAGAATAAGCATGGAAAGAGTGTGATGCTCTGCAAGAAAGAATCGAAGGGTTGACCCATCAGGATCAACCATAATCCTCATCTTGATGATTCCATAAGATCCCCTCTCCCTATGTATATAAATTCTATTAACTGATGATTCATGTGTTTCAGGTTTTAGGGAGATACGATCCAAGTGGAAGTGGCATCTAAAGATGCAAAGTGGAGAATTGATATGCTTCAGAGTTTTAATTGACTCAAAGCAGGTGGAGAAGAATGGTTATGAGTCTAAAAGATGGGCCTAACCCCAGGAAGTGTTTCATAACATAAGGGGAGCATTCAATAACAAAATCAGATGCAAGAGCCTTCAATCCAATAATTGTATGACCCAACTCAGGTGTTGCCTATAGAGGGAAGACATATTGCGGGAGAAGCAGCAATAATCTAGCATTCCATGCTTATTTATTTTTCTCTAACAATGTGGTATCAACTAACTGTTTTTAGGATACAAAGAAGCTATGAGAATGTATCAACAAGTTCCAACAATAAGCTCAGAATAGTAGTTGAAAGAAATGATGCCACTGAACAATGACACAATGACTTGTTGTCTATTGAAAGTAATGAAGTTGTGAGAGACTCAGGGGGAGCAAAAGTGGAATATGATAATTAAAGAGAAGCTACTAATAATGAACCTGAGGAATTAAAGTCTATATCAGCATGAAATTTGAAGAGTCGAGATACAACTGAACATGAAAGATATAATTGGTAATTAGATGTGGGAGATTGTTTTGAGGCCAGGAAATAAAAATGTCATCTGGGCTAAATAGATCCTTTGCAAATAGGTGAATGAATATGGAATAGTGATTCAGAACAAATCACAACTTATGTGAAAGAGATTATCCCAGATACATGGAATAGATGTTGACAAGACATTTGCACTAATTGCAGGGATTGAGACAATCAGATTATTTTTAGCCATTGCAGTGAAACAGAAATTCAGAGTGTTCCAGATGCATGTCACGTCCACATTTTTGAATGGGGTTTTGGAAGAAGAATTGAATATTGAGCAGCTAGAAGAGCATGGTATTCAATGTTGGATCAATATTTGAATAATCTTAGTTTCTAATGAAGTATAGTGATTGTGATTTTCAGAAATATGAAAAGAAGGTTTTGAGAAGATTTGGAATGGAAAATTCCAAGGAGAGGAAGACTCCGGTTGCTACCCGGATGAAATTATCCAAAGATGAGGATTTAAAGGCAATTAATATCACAAATATAGGCATATTATTGGGAGTTTACTTTACCAGACAGTGACGAGGCCTAATATTGTTTTCACCACATGCCAAGCAGCACGATTTCAAAGAAATCCTAAGGGAAGCCACATGCTTGTAGTGAAATGAATAATTTGGTATATCAAGGGAAAGGTGGAATTCATCTTGATATACAATAGAAAATATCAGACAGAGTTATTGTGATATACTGATGCAGATTGGGCTGGTTCAGCAGATGACAGGAAATCAACATCAGGAGGTGCATTCAATCTTGGTGGACTATGTATTACTTGTCTATGAAAGAATAAATATTGCATTTCATTAAGCATAGTAGAAGCTGGGTATATTGCGGCCACTCAAGCATACACACCGTTATTGTGGATAAATTATCAACTTGATGATATGGGAGTTTAAGTGATGTCTCCGATCGGAATCAAGTGCGATAACTCAAGTGCTATCAATCTCATCGAAAATCAAGTCCATCACTCAAGGACGAATCACATTGAGATAAAGCGTCATTTTATCAAGGAGAAGGTTGATCAGGGAGTCATCAAGTTGGAGTATGTGCTTACAGAACTACAGGTTGCAGACATTATGACAAAGGCATTATCCAAGGAATCTTTTGAGAGGCATCGACTGGCTCTGGGAGTTCAGTTGACTCCCCGCACTTGAAAAAGCGTGGATGTAGAATACCCTCCCCCTATCCTCGAGTTATTGCATGTTTTTATCTAATGTACTAATTTTCTTTCTTTACAATGTTGTATACCGCAAAGGGGTTTCCTTTGGGTTCATTGACAAAGGGGGGGAAATAGTGACTCCTTAAGGGGGAGAAATTGTGGCTAAGTATTGGAGAAAATGTCTTGGTAAGTAAAAGACATGGGGAGAAGCTGACAAGTGGTGCAATGATATATGGGGAGAGAAATGAGATAGGGGAAGAGTTTGTAAATTAGATGATTCTAGACGTGATCGATCAAAGAATAGATATCACGACAGCTGAGGATTGTGATAAAAGCAAAAGTTTGGTTGGTATCAGGTTTGTATGCAAATTTCAATTGGTGTCAAGTTGATATCAATAGTGGTTTTAGAAATTAAGTGACTCATTTATGAACTTTTCATGATACTCTTATTTCTCACACTGATTATTGCTCATGTGGGATTAGAGTATATGTTGAGTAAATCTTTGATCGTTATCTTTATCGCAAAAGGTGAATGGTGGCTAAAGATGAATGAAGCCTTGTTGAGGTATCAGAGAATGGAGAATTGTTTTGAGAAGAGTTGTCAACAAACCCCAAGGGGGAGATTGTTGGGAAAAAATATTTCAAGGTATCATTAAAGCATTTTTTGAGATGATTGTGTTTGTTTACAATTGAAGACACCATATAGTGTTTATTGACAAAGCGAGTCTAAATTACTCAAACTGTTGACAAAGGGGCTTTCTTAGAGAATGGGGAAAAGTGTTTTTGGAAAAAGGAGTTTTGATCTTATGTTAAAGAGGTTTCTAATGTTGTATTCCAGGAATTTTTCTAATTCATAACATCAAAAATTTGGCAAAGGAAATGTGGCATGCAAGTCCAAAAGTGGTGCACGTGTGGCGTAGAAGTCCAAAAGTGGTGCACATGTGTGGCGTGCCAGTCCAAAAGTGGCATGCAAGTGTAGCGCGCAAGTCCTAAAGTGTCACACAAGTATGACGTGCAAGTATGGGGTGCAAGTCATATTTCAAGATCATCATATCAAAATATAATAAAGGAAAGAAAGGGGTGTCCAAGTCCTAAAGTGGTGCGCAATTATGACGTGTAAGTATGGCGCACAAGTGTAGCGCATAAGTCATATTTCAAGATCATCATATCAAAATATGAAAAAGAAAAGAAAGAGGTGTGGAAGTCCTAAATTGGCGTGCAAGTGTGGTGGGAAAGTCCTCAAAATTCCTATAAATAGACGGCTTCTATCCTCAATTATCAACAAGCTCAACACTTAGATAAAATCCGAGCTCTGATAGCACAAGTGCCATGAAAGTTCAGTGTGGGTGCAAGTGGGGCACGCAAGTGTGGTGTGTAAGTGACGTGCAAGTTCACCACGCAAGTAGTGTGGAGGGCACGTTTGGTACACTAGTGTGGTACGCAAGTGGGGTGTGCAAGTATGACGCGCAGGTGTACTGTGCAAGTGTACTACGCAAGTGTGCCGCAAAAGCATTGTGGAGCGCATGTTTGGCGTGCTAGTGTGGCGCGCAAGTGTGGCGTGCAAGTTGGTTTTTCTGAAACTAAGTTAGAGGTTCTTCAAGAGATAATGGGGAACACAAATCACCATAGGGTTGCGTGAATGTTATAAATTTCCCAGAACATCTATGGTAAGGTGGTATTCATCAGTGGATGAACTTTGAAGTTCAATAGAGAAGCTATGAATAGTTAAAGATGCATTATTTCATTCCAATGAAGAGACCTATAGTTCTATAAATTGTGAGTGGATCCCTTCTAAGTGTAGTGAGAAGAGGAAGAGGAAGATGGTTATCTTTTCAACAGGTAGTGATCTAGAGAGAGAGAAATAGAGAGTGACCCTTGGTAAGTAGTGAGCTAACCCTAAACATTGTAAAGCAAGTGCGCCTATGCATAGATGTGATCTAGCCTGAACATTATTGGAAGTGAGATTTAGTGGATTTGGTACAATGGAACATCTCCGTTGTATACCCCTTGTATGTAGCCCAGTGAGGGCGAACCAAGTAAAAATCTTTGTTTTTTCTTGCTTACTTCCATTCATTGCATTAAAATCATCATCATCAGATAAAGAAGAAAATAATTGATCATAATAAACACACAAGTAAAAACAAAGTGACCCTTGTAATAAAGAGGTTAAGATCAAGTGGGGTAGGAAGAATTTAGAAAATAATATCCATACCCTGATTCACCCCCCCCCCCTCTAAGGGTATATAGGCCCCTATTGGTCCTAACAAATGCATTAGTGAAATAATTTATAGTTGGTAGACCTTGGGTGAGTGGTCTTAGTCTTGTAATAGAGGTTTGCGTGTAACGCCCCGACCCTTGTTACCCGGAGTGGTCACATTATTACATAACATTGGCATGATCACAAAAGATCAAGTCTCGAAAGATCGATTAGTTTAGTATCCTTGGAAACACTAGATACATTCATAAGTCTTACATTACATGATAAAGTGAAAAACTACAACAACATAGTCTCCATAGTCCACACTCATATCCCCCCAGACTATCCCTGTAGGTTAGTCAAAAAAATACTTATTCACATCCTAGGAAAAATAAAACAAAGAAAGGGGTGATCTTAGATGCTTAGTAAGGATAAAAATGTAGGGGAAACTTTCATAAATAAGAATAAACATTTAAGGAAATTTATAACTAAAAAAGCCTTTTAAACTTGAACTTCAGAATAATATGGAAAAAAATGAAATAATTCCATTTACTTATTCACGTGGATATTCTACTAGTCGAATAATCACATGCAATATCAATAACCACTTTCATTATGATGGAATGCAGAATTCCAGACTATCATAACCACATAGTCAAGGCCTTATGCCAAAAATACAAATAAGATTTTTTAAAGGCTTTGTGCCAAGACACTAGTTTGTATCATGAGACCTATTGATTCATCGAGGAGAAATAGCGGGCTCCACCCATCACTTACTAAGTCTAATGCATTCCTCATATGAAAAGGTTTAAACATAACATAAACTTTCATATTAAAACTAGCATAAGAAATGTCAATACATTCTCCGTAAACCATTATTGGTATAAAAATAAAACATCCATAGTCAAACATATCCCAAAACCTCCAATACAATATGGATGTTTTGTATCATAATAAATCAACTTCAAATAATCTTAAAATCCATCGAAGGATGTTAACATAGATGAAATCAAAACTATTTGATAGAAATATATCTTTTATTCAATCATTTAAAATTAAAATAATTATAAAAGAAAACATTTAATTTTAAAAAATTATTATAATCTTGCAAGTTAATCTTCAATGATTTTACAATGGCGGAAAATAGTCGCACCCTCTGTATAAGATAAAAAGACATTCCTACCTTAATTCTGTCGAAAAAGATAAAAAGGACCTTATTTGGAAAACGACAGAAAGATTCCTTTATAAATATCTTATAAAAATTAAAAAAATGGTATAAATTACTTTAACCCATATTATATAAAATAGTAAAAATGTTTTATAATACATTTTTATGAAACATGGATGTGGATGATAAAGAGGTCCCAGTAGATACTTACGTAAAAAACAACCTCGAAAATAAAGAGATTGTGAAATTAACCCTTAACTTGTACTTTTAGTTGTTCTAGGGTAGGATAACCTCATGTTTAATGGTTTAATAATTGTTATTAAATTATAAAATAATCATATACATTAATATGATATCATATATGATCTTTTAACATTGTTTTGTAAATAATATATTAGTATTATCATCATTTCGGGTGTTAACGGATTTGTTTTCCTTTATAATCTTCGTTATGTGAGTCATATTTGTTATGGATGGGATGTATATTATTAATATAGAGTATTATATCAAGTCTTTAAACATTATTTATAATCATCTAATGAAAATTAGTCTTGAATGGATACAATGGGGAATGAATCTCTTCGCGTTCGTGGAGACGGTAATCCGTACATACGCACGAGCGACAATATCATTATTTTGATATTAAAATAATATATAATTGGATGGTATATAATATTTACAGAATACTTATCATGTTATATTTATTATTTACATGAATTACAAATCATTATTATACTGATGCAAATAATAATGTATTAAATAAAAATTACACCACGACGTGGAGACGGTAAGTCGTACGTACGCATGTATGGTGACATGTTATTCAAAGGATGGATAGAATAATGAATTTGGTTGTACCATATTTTTAATAACATAAAAGAATATATAATATACTGGTGTTATTATTTTATAATGTAAATAACAAAGAAAGAAGAAGTGGAAGAAGAAAAGAACTTCAAAGAGGGTGGTGAAATTATTACCTCTTCTTCGGGTTATTCCTTTTTATTTGATCAAAAGGGCTCCTTAGGTTGGCTTTATGACTAAAGTAAGGCCTCTAGGATGAATTGAGGGACGTTTTGAGGATATTTGTATTGTTTTTGGCTGAGATAAAAGGCTTTGAAGGTGTGAATTAGAGAGAAGGGGGAGTGCCCATTTATAAGAGGGGTGAGGGGCACCTTATGAAAAGATCGAAATATTATTTTATAATAAAATCATTTTCGGTTTATAATGGCTCAAAAAAGAATTATTTAAAGGCTAAGGTGTGAATGGGTCGAAAACCACTCAACCAATAGGTTTTAGACAGGTTTGGGTCACTATATTAACTTTATCTTTTCGATTTAACTCTTAGTTAAATAGTTTGACATTTACCATGTCTCTTTGTATTTTTATATTATATGGTTAATAAACTTATTATGTACTTCCAAAAGAACCCCAAATTGTTCATTAATGATACACCTATCATTATCAAGTCTTTTTGCAGATCCTTATATTTTTAGGAACATAATATCAATTAATAATATAATATTTGTTTTAAAAACTCTTTTATGTCAATTTTGACACTATTTGGTATTTTGTTTTTTCTAAATTCATAAAAGCATTATTACTTCGAAAACAATTCATACCACCAACCCTAATATGGAATAGTAACCTATAAAATTAGTTAAAATCATAAAAAGTCTTAAATTACATTTATTTGGATGTTTATAATATCAATTATCTTAATATTTCATTAATAGGTTAATTACTACATCAACATTGTGTCATAAATAAATTATATTATTTAATGTTAAAAAATTTTAAATAAAATTCCATTATGTATTAAATCGTTTTATATTTCCAATAAATATTTCTAATAAAATTTATCTTATGTATAACCCTATATTAAAAATGTTTTATTTATTAAACTTTGATTTTAACTCTTTTAACTCTTCTTTGAATTATATAATAATAATTGTCTGAATCTAATCCATGTGGACCATAGATGTTCATATATTATTTCTAAGATTTTTTTTGGTCGAAATATACTTATCCAATATAATTATGACATGTTTTAGGTTAATAATAATATCATTTTTACCCGTAATTACCCTATTTACTTTTAACCTTGGTAAATAAAAGAAAAAAGTTATCATTCACCAAAAAATATTTTTATCTTATTAAACCACATTTTACTCCTGGATATTAACAGTGTCTCTATGATTTTCAGAATTCCACTCACATAAGTGGTAAAATTATGTTTTATGTGAATTTGAAAATTCTCCTAGGAGATGGGTCAAAGACGGTGAAAAGTTCAATAAACTTTTTATATATCTAAAATTATTTTAAATTGACACCAATTAATTAAATTGAACTTATATAGGTATTATGTATCTATTTTTACCTAAAATAAATTTAAATAAAATAAATAATTATTTAAATAAAAATTCGGTTTTAAACTATAACTTAGTGTTTTCACTATTCATCAAAAATTGAACATTTTCAGAAAAATACCAAAAATTTACCCTAGGATAATTTTGATATTCTAAATCCAACAATGATATCTATTTTACCAAATTCAAAACATATTAGTTTCATTTATTAATTTACAATTAATTCCCGTTGTCAAAACCAAAAAAAGCATATTTTTAAGAAATAATAACTATCAAAAGATTGACACTTGTTTATGTCCAATTTCAAAGTAAAATTACTTACAATGAACACCATTGGATTAAATGGTAGAAATATAATATATTTATACTTAAAAATCATTAAAATTTATAATTTTACACAAGAAATTATTTTGATTAAAAAAGTTGTTTTCATTTAAAATATAGTATTTTCACTATTCACCCAAATATGAAAGTTATCAGAAAAACTCAAAAAAATTATTGAAACAGAATTCTAATGTACTGATTCTAAATAATATTTTTATTTTGTCAAATTAAATATATAAAAGTTTCAAATATTGGATTTAAAAAGGGTTCCCCATTAAAAGGCGGTAAAAGTGCTTTTTTTTTAAAATAATTCTTTTATCTGAAAAAAAAAATGTGTTCTTACATTATGTATAAAAAACTCATAATATGGATTCTAAAATTATAAGGTTTATATGAAGTTCAAAATTCTGTTATTAATATTCATAACTACTTTTTGAATGACTAGTTTGGTATATCATGGTGCGCCTGAACTCAGTGTTGCGTGCATTGCAAGTTATTGAATTACTTTGAAAAAATAACGTACAATGAAATCTTGGGGTGTTAAATTCTTACATCCTACAATAAATTTCATCCTTATAATTTGAAATTGTTCTTCTAAAATAAAAGTTTGAAAATAGAAAATACATTTGTGGGAAAACCTACAACGGGAATTGGGTTAATAAAATTTAGTCTTAAAAAGAGGAAAAGGGGGATGAAAATGTCACCACCAAATTATGATCTCGATTCGGAGAACATTGGTGGAAATTATAGACACATAATTGGAGGGAAATCTAAATATTTATAGGGATTTATTGAGGTTATCAATAACAAACAATTGTATAATTGTGGGCCTCAAAGCCACCAATCTTTGATGATTTAAAATACCATCGGTTCAATAAAACGTAAGGTATTAGGATAACACATTTTTGGTTTTAAGATTCCTTCCCTAAAGTTTAATAATTAATTTATCCATAAAACAAGAGGAATATATATATATATATATACTTCACAAGTATAGTTTCATCCTTCAACAAATTCTTACCATAAACTCATCTTTCACTCTAAAATATTTAAAAAAAATTATGTTTATCCTATTCCTATAGGGTTCCAAAAATAATGAATTTATAATTCTCATATCAAACCCTTTAAAAAAAATACATTACACAATCCAGGGACTTCACGTAGTCCAATGGTAGGCGATAAATCCCAATCGCACTATGGTTGTGGGTTCGATTCCTGCAGATTTGTTCGACGCGACGGGTTGTCACACGGTCTGCATGTATTCCTTTTATAAAAATACAAAAATAACCTTTCAAACTTAATCCATTCCAAACTTTAGACTTATCCAAAATACTTCTTTCCAAACTCACTGTCCAAAATATATATGGAAGTTAAACACAATGAATATCCTTTTTTCCTTATAATAACATGTGAACACATTCATCGTGTATTATTTTAAAACATGGTAACACCCTGAATTACCATAAAACCTTATTGATTACATTCACGCTCCCTTATTACTTATAGAATACTGTATATACTTCTTCTATCCAAAAAATTTCTAAACTCCAAAAATAATGGAATATACAAATCATTATCAGTTTCAAGGTAGTCAAGAATATCCAATATAATTTATCCAAATCAAACATGTATTGTTCCAAAATAACTACCTCAGTATCAGAACCATATTATGGATTATCTTTCTCTCAACCATATATTTTCCAAAATATTAACCTACTATTGAGTCACTTTTCTTGGTTCCAAAAAATCTCAAGTCCTTATTGAAATAGTATTACACTACAGTCCTTATATACTTCATAATTATTATAACCAGTACATCATTGATACAACACTCAAATGACATCATTATTTAATAACAAAATAAGAACACTAAACATTACTCCTCATCTGTGGTAGTATCATAAATTGATTATTATCCAATAGCATCATCTGGGGTATACTCTGATGATTTGAAATCTATTCGTGTAGTGTCCCAACTCCTTTCAAATGAAACTTTGTACATTTGAAACCTTTTTATTTCCCTTATAGTCACGTAATTAGTGTCTTTTTTCACCACACTTATAAAAAAATTTCATTCCCTTCAGGCAAGTTCGAGGGTGTTTCTTCCCATAGTTATCACATATATGAAAATTATTCTTTTCTCTCTTCCCTTTATCCATCTTTATTTCTTCCATCCTTTTCTACTCTTGCTTCCCTTCAAAGCCATAGGACTCAGAAAATTCTTTACTTATCTTATTAACATATTAGAAAATTTCTTCATACATTGAGAATACATGGGAGACTATTTCCCTTCTAAATGTTGGCTTAATACTGTGAAAGATATGATCCTTCTTACTCTTTGGATCATACATATAGCTGGAGTTCATATTCCTTCTACTGGATACCATTTCTATATAATGGAATACAATAGATTAGTTAATGAATCGCAATACATAAATCCAAACTTCTAAAACACTTAACATAAATTGAATAGTTTATGGATATAATTCATAATCATAAAAATGTTTTCTTTGAGAAAGTATATACTCATAAAACCTTTATAATGGTTTGTAAAGAAAATGAGAATTATCCTAATCTTATCCCCTGGGAGTGTCGTAACCAAGAGTGCAGCAAGGCCCATTATCATGCACCATTTCCTATTCGAGTCTATATCAAAGAAGTGATTTCAGATTTTACCCCAAGGTACATTTGTGCCAGATCCACCTCTACCTGGTCGTATCTAGACAGATATGTATTGCTCGGAAAACTCACAAAATCTCTACAGTACCAAAATTTTAGGAAGTTATTCTATACTAATACTAAAATTCCATTGTAGGTCTATGTACTATAATCAGAGTTTATCTAAATCTATCATATAAGGTTTGTACTAAACTTCCTCTGATACCAACTATAATTCTCTGACCCCAGTTTCCCAAAGTCTATACATTATTACATAACATTGGAATGATCGCAGAATATCAAGTCTCGAAAGATCGATTAGTTTTGTAGCCTTGGAAACACTAGATACATTCATAAGTCTTACATTAATTGATAAAGTGAAAAACTACAACAACATAGTCTCCATAGTCCACACTCATATCCCGTCAGACTATTCCTGCAGGTCAGTCATAAAATACTTTTTCACATCCTGGAAAAAATAAAACATAGAAAGGGGTGAGCTCAGATGCTTAGTAAGGATAATAATATATCGGAAACTTTCATAAATAAGCATAAACATTTAAGGCAATGTATAACTAAAACAAAATCCTTTTAAACTTGAACTTCAGAATAATATGGAAAAAATAAAATGAAATAATTCCATTTACTTATTCACATGGATATTCTACTAGTCGAATAATCACATGAAATATCAATAACCACTTTCATAATGATGGAATGCATAATGCCAGACTATCATAACCACAAAGTCAAGGCCTTGTGCCAAGACTACAAATAAGATTTTGTTAATTCCTTGTTCCAAGACACTAGTTTGTCTCATTAGACATACCGATTCATCGAGGAGCTATAGCGGGCTCCATCCGTCACTTACTAAGTCCAATGTGTTCCTCATATACACAGGTTTAAACATAACATAGACATTTGTATTAAAACTAGAATACGAAATGTCAACACTTTATCCATAAAACATGAATGGTATAAAAATAACACATCCATAGTCAAACATATCAAAAAAACTTCAGTACAATATGGAAGTTTTTTATCATAATAAATCAACTTCAAATAAGCTTAAAATCCATGAAAAGATGTTGACATAGATGAAATCAAAACTAATTGAGAGAAATATCTCTTTTTTGAAATAATTTAAAAGTCACATTATTATAAAAGAAAATATTTTCTTTGAAAATATTATTATAAGCTTGAAAGTGAATCTTAGACTATTTTATAATAATAGAAAATAGTCGTACCCACCGTATAAGGTGAAAAAGATGTTCTTACCTTAATTCTGTCGAAAAGGTTAAAAAGGACCTTGTTTGAAAAACGACAGAAAGATTCCTTTATAAACATCTTATAAAAAGTAAAACAAGGGTATAAATGACTATAAACCATATTCTATAAAATATTAATAATGTTTTAAAATACATTTCTAAGAAACATGGATGTGAATGATAAAGAGGACCTAGTAGATACTTACGTAAAAAAACAACCTCAGATAATAAAGAGATTTTCAAATTAACCCTTACCTTGTACTTTTCCTTGGTCGAGTGTAGGTTAACCTCTTATATAATTGTGAAATAATTTTTGTTAAATTATACAAGAATAATATACATTAATATGATATCATATAAGATCTTTTAACATTGTTTTGTTAATAATATCTGAGTATTATCGTCATTTCTGGTGTTAACGGATTCGTTTTACTTTATAGTCTTTGTTATTTGAGTTATATTTGTTATGGATGGGATATATATTATTCATATACATAATTATATCATGTCTTTAAACATTATTTTTAATCATCTAATGAAAATTAGTCTTGAATGGATACGATGGGGAATGAATCTCATCGCGTTCGTGGAGACGGTAGTCCGTACGTTCGCACGAGCGACAATATCAATTTTTGAAATTAAAATAATATATAATTGGATGTTATATCATATATACAGAATAATTATCATGTTATATTTATTATTTACATGAATTACACATAATTATTATACCCATCCAAATAATAATGTATTGAATAACAATTACACCACGACATGGAGATAGTAAGTCGTACGTACGCACGTATGGTGACATGTTATTCAAAGGATAGATATAATATTGAATTTGGTTGTACCATATTTATAATAATATCACATTATATATAATACACTAGAGTTATTATTTTATAATGGATGTAACAAATAAATAATAAGTGGAAGAAGAAAAGAACTTGAAAGATGGTGGTGAAATTATTACCTCTTCTTCTAGTTCTTCCTTTTGATTTGATCATAAGGGCTCATTAGGTTGGATTTCTGACTAAAGGAATGCCTCTAGGATGAATTGAGGGAAGTTTAGAGGATATTTTGTCAGGGTTTGTCCAAACCAAAAGGCTTTGAAGGTGTGAATTAGAGAGATGGGGGAGTTCCCTTTTATAAGAGGGGTGAGGGGCACCTTTGGAAAAGCTAGAAATATTATTTTATAATAAAATCATTTTTGGTTTCTAATGGCTCCAAAATGGATTATTTAAAGTATAAGTCAGGGATGGGTCGAAAATATCTTAACCAATAGGTTTTAGACAGGTTTGGGTCTCTATATTAACTGTATCTTTTTGATTTAATGCTTAGTTAAATAGTTTGACATTTACCATGTCTCTTTGTATTTTTACATTATATGGTTAATAAACTTATTATATACTTCCAAGAGAACCCCAAGTGGTTCATTAATGATACACCTATCATTATATAAGTCCTTTGGCTAAACCTTATATTTTTAGGAATGGAATATAAATTAATAATATAATATGATATGGGAGTTGAAGTGATGTCTCCGATCGAAATCAATGCGATAACTCAAGTGCTATCAATCTCAGCAAAAATCAATTCCATCACACAAGGACGAATCACATTGAGATAAAGTATCATTTTATCTAGGTGATGGTTTATCAGGGAGTCATGAAGTTGGAGTATGTGCCTACAGAACTACAGGTTGCAGACATTTTGACAAATGGATTATCCAAGGATGCTTTTGAGAGGCATCGATTGGCTCTTGGAGTTCAGTCGACTCCCCGCACTTGAAAACATGTGGGTGTAGAATACCCTCCCCTCTCCTTGAGTTATTGAATGTTTTTCTCTAATGTGATAATCTTAGTTCTTTCCAATGTTTCAGACCGCAAAGGGGTGACCTTTGGGTTCGTTGAAAAAGGGGGATAAATAGTTACTCCTCAAGGGGGAGAAATTATGGCTAAGGAAGGGAAAAATGTCTTGGTTAGTAAAAGGCATGGGGAGAAGCTGACAAGTGGAGCAGAAATATAGGGGGAGAGCAATGAGATAGGAGGAGAGTTTTTGAATTAGACGATGCTAGACATGATCGATCAATGAATATATATCACGAAAGCTGAGGATCGTGATAAAAGTAGAAGTGTGGTTGGTATGAGGTAGGTATGGAAATTTCAATTGGTGTCAGGTTGATATAAAGAGTGGTGTCAGAAACTAAGTGACTCATAGATGAACTTTTAATAGTATTGTTGTTTCTCACACCGATCATTGCTAATGTGGGCTTAGAGTATGTGTTGAGTAAATCTTTGTTGCTATCTTGATCGCAAAAGGCGAATGGTGGCTAAAGATGAATGAAACCTTATTGAGGTATCAAATAATGGATAATTATTTTGAGAAGAGTTTTCAACAAACCCAAAGGGGGATATTGTTGGGAAAAAATATTTCAAGGTATCATTGAATCATTTTTGAGATGATTGTGTTTTTTGACAATGCAACACTCCATGTAGTGTTTGTTGACAAAGTGAGTCTAAATTACTCAAACTGTTGACATAGGGGTTTTCCTAGAGAATGGGGAAAAGTGTTTTTGGAAAAAGGAGTTGTGATCTTATGTTAATGAGGTTTCTAATGTTGTATTCCAGGAATTTTTCAAATTAATAACATCAAAATTTTGGCAAAGGAAAAGTGGCGTGCAAGTCCAAAAGTGGCGCGCAAGTGTGGCGCGCAAGTCCTAACGTGGCACGCAAGTATGACATGCAAGTATGGCATGCAAGTCATATTTCAAGATCATCATATCAAAATATGAAAAAGGAAAGAAAGAGGCATGCAAGTCCTAAAGTGTCGCACAAGTATGACGTGCAAGTATGGCGTACAAGTGTAGCGCGTAAGTCATATTTCAAGATCATCATATCAAAATATGAAAAAGGAAAGAAATAGGCATGAAAGTCCTAAAGTGGCGTGCAAATGTGGCTCACAAGTGTGGTGTGCAAGTGTAGTGCGCAAGTCCTAAAAATTCCTATAAATAGACATCTCCTATCCTCAATTATCAACGAGATCAACACTTAGAAAAAATCCGAGCTCTGATAGCACAAGTTCCATGAAAGTTCAGTGTGCGCACAAGTGGGGCGTGCAAGTGTGATGCGCAAGTGTGACACGCAAGTTAACCACGCAAGTTTACCGCGCAAGCAGTGTGGAGTGCACATTTGGCATGCTAGTGTGGCACGCAAGTGGGGCGCGCAAGTGTGATGTGCAAGTGTATTGCGCAAGTGTACCACACAAGTGTTTCGTGCAAGCAGTGTGGAGCACAAGTTTGGCACGCTAGTGTGGCGCGAAAGTGTGGCGTGCAAGTTTGTTTTTCTGCAACGAAGGAACAGGTTTTGCACTAGTTAAAGGGGCAAACAAGTCACCCTAGGGTTGTGTGAAAGATAGTAATTGACCAGAATATCTGTGGTAAGGTTGTATTCATCAGTGGATGTAAATTGATCTTCAATAAAGCATCTATAAACTATTTAGGATGCATTCTTTCATGGAAATGAAGAGACCTACAGGTCTATAAACTGTGAGTGGATCCATTCCATGTACAGTGAGCAGAGGAAGAGGAAGAAGGTTATCTTTTCTTCAGGCAGTGAGCTAGTGAGAGAGAAATAGGGAGTGACCCTTGGGAAGCAGTGAGATAATCCTAAACATTGTAAAGGCAGTGCTCTTGGACATAGATGTGATCTAGCATGAACATTATTGGCAGTGAGCTTTAGTGGATTTAGTACCCCGACACATCGACATTGTATGCTCCTTGGATGTAGCCTAGTGAAGGTGAACCAAGTAAAAATCTATGTGTCTGCCTACTTTCTTCCCTGTATTGCATTCAAAGCATCATCATCAGATAAAGAAGAAAAGAATTGATCACAATAAATACACAAGTGAAAACAAAGTGACCCTTTTAATAAAGAGGTCAATATCCAGTGGGGTAGGAAGAATTTAGAAAAAAATATCTATACCCCAATTCACCCCCCCCCCTCATAGGGTATATTGGCCCCTATTGGTCCTAAAAATTGGTATTAGAGGGATAAATTTCTTTTATCAGATTTTTTTTCTCGGAATTGGTTTAGTTGATTACTTAAGTTAACTATCCAGTCAACTCTTATCTTGGTGTGCCATGGAAAAGGGAAGTTCTTCATAGAATAAGAAAAAGTCAGGTGAAATTCTCCAGTGTGGAAGTGTCAACGGAAAGACTGTGATTCAATTGAAGGAATCAAGTAGTGAAGACAATAATGATTTCGATAAATCATAAAATGAAAATACCTACACATTAAATGATGTAGAAGGAATGAGTGAAGAACCTGATATTCCATGTGATGTTGGAACCACTGATGATGAAGAAACACCAAGAAGTCAAAAAGTGGAAGTTGTCCACAAGGCAAAGGAATTGGATAAAAAATTGGATGAAGAGATGAAATCTAAATAAATATGGATCCAAGAAATCGAAAATGAGGTTAACAAGCTAAAAGGATTATATCGAAGGCCTATTGATGTGGCCACTGATCTAAGGGAGAAGAATGATTCTCAAGCCGAAGAACTGCAAATGCTGTCTATAAAGAGAGAAAAACTAAAAGATGATGTTATGGGAAAGAATCTGGAAATAGATGAAATTCATAATCTGAAAGACAAAAATGATGATCTTGCTACATAGCTATCTTAGCTAGTTCAAAATAATCAAAGGCAACAATAAGAGAATGCATCTATCTTTGAATCTGTTGCTCAAGAAAAATTGAAAGTAAAGGAGCAAGTTGGCATGGTGGATAAGATGACATGTGAATTGGAAGATTAGATGAGTAGAGGGAAGCTACTTAATATAGGAATAGATTCCCAACTTGAATCAAGGGATATGAGATTAACATTTTGGAAGAAGAGATAGAATCACTAAAGAAAGAATTGGATAAATCCAATACCAATGGAAAGTCTAAAATGAAGGATGTCTTGCACTTAATATTTGATTATACTTCAACAAGTGATGAAAAAATGACAAAGAAATATTCTATTTCTGAAGAGAAACAACAAAATTTTTTTTCTCATCTCAATGACTATATTGTTTGGAAAAATATGGCATTGGATTTGATGAATCTTATCCTTTGCATGAGAGAATGTGAGCCGTGAATAGTTCTAGGAGTGGAGAAAAACCTATAGGTGTTGGAGATAAGCCTAAGAGGATAGTTTAAAAAAGAAGTGATGACATAAGATATTTCTATGGGATTTATGGCCACACATCAAGCTTCTGTTAAGAGGCTATGCAATACATTTTAGGCAGTGAAAATAGAAACTTTGATAAATTTGAGAATAATAAGAAGCATCATCAAAATCAGAGAGAAGATTCTCTCATAGGAAATAATTCATTAGATGCTATTACTGTAGAAGACTGGGACACACCATGAATATGTGTCAGGAATATTAGAATCTCAATGTCAGAGGAAGAACTCAAGTTGCATCAACATCTTAGTTGAGAGATGGCAAAATGAGTTATGCCTTTAATAGAAGATGTTTCATATGTTCTAATCATGGGCATTTGGAAAGATATTGCAGCAAGAAGAATGCGATAAAGGAAAAGGATCCCAGAAAGAGATTCTTTAATCCAGTGATGTATAAAGAGAAATCTTACATTGGGACACAAAGTGGTAAGTTGGAGAATAGGATTTGAGCCTCTGGGGAATCACATGAAGTTGAATGAAAGTTGTATCTGTCACACTCACAACCTACCTCTAAGAAAGAACATGAAATATTCTGGAAGAAAAATGGAGGAAACACTATTGCTATTAGTAAGAAAAATGTACGTTCAGTGGAGGACCTACCACTAATGAAAAATAGTGTGGTGACTCAAAAATATGATAAAATAAAAATAAAAAAAATGAATGCATTAAAAAATTTGCAAGTCATGTTCCACAACAAGAAGTACAGGAAAGAAGAAGATCCCTACAATGGAGGAAGGAGTAAGGGAAGATGAAAAGAAGAGATATTCCTACTCAAAGAAGGAATCAGGGGAAATTTAATTTTAGAGGAACATCAAAGATGTAAATGTGTACAAGTGGGTTTAATCCCCATATGGTGAGAAAGGCCAGGCCTATAGAATCTCCATATCAGAAAAAGAATCAACATGCAGGTGATGAATGCTTAGTCATATAGCCAGAGCAGTTGAAGATGGCTAGACATCTAGAAGAAGAAAGGAAGGAGTGTGATGCTCTACAAGAAAGAATCAAAGGGTTGACCCATCAGGATCAACCATAATCCTCATCTTGAGGATTACAGAAGATCCCCTCTCCCAATGTATATAAATGATATTATCTGATGATTCATGTGTTTCAGGTTTTAGGGAGATACGATCCAAGGGGAAGTGGAATCTAAAGATGCAAAGTGGAGAAGTGATATGCTTCAGAGTTTCAATTGACTCAAAATAGGTGGAGAAGAATGGTTATAAGTCTAAAAAATGGGCCTAACCCCAAGAAGTGTTTCATAACATAAGGGGAGCATTCAATGACCAAATAGATGCAAGAGCCATCAATCCAATAATTGGATGACTCGGCTCAGGTGTTGTCTATCGAGGGAAGACATATTGCGGGAGAAGAAGTAATAATCTAGCATTACATGCTTATTTATTTTGCTCTAATAATGTGGTATCAACTGAATGTTTTTAGTATACAAAGAAGCTATGAGAAAGTATCAATAAGTTACAACAAGAAGCTAAGAATAGTAGTTGAAATAAATGATGCCCCTGAACAATGACACAATGACTAGTTGTCCATTGAAAGTAATGAAGTTGTGAGAGACTCAGGGGGAGAAGAAGTGGAATATGATAATTAAGAATAATCTACTAATAATGAACCTGAGGAATTGAAATCTATATCAGCATGAAATTTGAAGAGTCGAGATACAACTGAACATGAAAGATATAATTGGTAATTAGACGTGGGAGATTTTTTCCAGGCCAACAGATAAAAATGTCATCAGGACTAAATAGATCCTTTCCAACAAGATGAATGAATATGGCATAGTGATTCAGAAAAAATTACAACTAGTGTGCAAGAGATTTTCCCAGATACAGGGAATAGATGTTGACAAGACATTTGCATTGATTTCAGGGATTGAGACAATCAGAATATTTCTTACCATTATAGTGCAATGGAAATTCAGAGTATTCCAGATGCATGTCAGGTCCACATTTTTAATGGGGTTTTGGAAGAACAATTTAATATTGAGAAGCTATAAGAGAATGGTATTCAATGTTGGATCAATATTTGAATAATCTTAGTTTCTAATGAAGCATAGTGAAGGTGGTTTTCAGAAATATAAAAAGAAGGTTTTGAGAAGATTTGGAATGGAAAATTCCAAGGAGATGAAAACTCTGGTTGCTACCCAGATGAAATTATCCAAAGATGAGGATGGAAAGGCAATTAATATCACAAAATATAGGTAGATTATTGGGAGTTTACTATACGAGACAACGACGAGGCCTAATACTGTTTTCTCCACATGCCAAGCATTACGATATCAAAGCAATCCCAAGGAAAGCCAAATGCTTGTAGTTAAATGAATACTTCGATATATCAAGGGAAAGGTGGACTTTATCTTGATATATAATGGAAAATCTCAGACAGAGTTATTGGGATATACTAATGCAGATTGGTCTGGTTCAGCAGATGAAAAGAAATCAACGTTAGGAGGTGAATTCAATCTTGGTGGAATATGTATTGCTTGGCTAAGCAAGAGGCAAGATTGCATTTAATTAAGCACCGTAGAAGCTGAGTATATTGCGGCCACTCAAGCATGCACACAGTTATTGTGGATAAAGCATCAAATTGATGATATGGGAGTTGAAGTGATGTCTTCGATCAGAATCAAGTGTGATAACTCAAGTTCTATCAATATCAGCAAAAATCAAGTCCATCAATCAAGGAAAAATCACAATGGGATAAAGTATCATTTTATCAAGGCGGAGGCTGATCAGGGAGTCATGAAGTTGGAGTATGTGCCTATAGAACTACAGGTTGCAGACATTATGACAAAGGCATTATCCAAGGAAGTTTTTGAGAGTCATTCACTAGCTCTGGGAGTTCAGTCGACTCCCCACACTTGAAAATGTGTGGATGTAGAATACCATCCCCCTCTCCTTGAGTTATTGCATGTATTTCTCTAATGTGCTAAAAAAATTCTTCCCAATGTTGCAAACCACAAAGGGGTCACCTTTGGGTTCGTTGACAAAGGGGGGGAAATAGTGACCCTCAAGCGGGAGAAACTATGGCTAAGGAACTGAGAAAATGTCTTGGTAAGTAAAAGACATGGGGAGAAGCTGACAGGTGGAGCAGCGATATAGGGGGAGAGCAATGAGATAGGGGGAGAGTTTTTAAATTAGGCGATGCTAGATGTTATCGATCAAAGAATAGATATCATGACAGCAGAGGATCATGATAAAAGCAGAAGTGTGGTTGGTATCAGGTTGGTATGAAAATTTCAATTGGTGTTAGGTTGATATCAACAGTGGTGTCAAAAAAAGTGACTCATAGATGAAATTTTCATGATACTCTTGTTTCTCACACTGATCATTGCTCATGTGGGCTTAGAGTAAATGTTGATTAAATCTTTGATTTCCATATTTATCACAAAAGGCGAATGGTGGAAAAATATGAATGAAGCCTTATTGAGGTATCAAAGAATGGAGAATTGTTTTGAGAAGAGTTTTCAACAAACCCGAAGGGGGAGATTGTTGGGGAAAAATCTTTCAAGGTATCATTAAATCATTTTTGAGATGATTGTGTTTGTTGACAATGCAAGACTTCATGTAGTGTTTATTGACAAAGTGAGTCTAAATAACTCAAACTATTGACAAAGTAGTTTTCCTATAGAATTGGGAAAAGTGTTTTTGGAAAAAGGAGTTGTGCTCTTATGTTAAGGAGGTTTCTAATGTTTTATTCCAGGAATTTTTAAAATTCATAACATCAAAAATTTTGGAAAAGGAAAAGTGGCGTGCAAGTCGAAAATTGGCGTGCAAGTGTGGTGCGCAAGTCCAAAAGTGGTGTGCATGTGTGGCATGCAAGTCCAAAAGTGGCGTGCAAGTGTGGAGCTCAAGTCCTAAAGTGGCGCGCATGTATGATGCACAAGTCATATTTCAAGATCATCATATCAAAATATGACAAAGGAATGAAAAAGGCGTGAAAGTCCTAAAGTGGAGCGCAAGTATGACGTACATGTATGGCGCACAAGTGTAGCACACAAGTCTTATTTCAAGATCATCATATCAAAATGTGAAAAAAGAAAGAAAGAGGTGTGGAAGTCCTAAAGTGGCGTGCAAGTGTGGCGTGCAAGTGTGGCGCACAATTGTGGTGCGCAAGTCCTCAAAATTCCTATAAATAGACGGCTCCTATCCTAAATTATCAACGAGCTCAACACTTAGAGAAATTCTAAGCTCTGATAGCACAGGTTCCATGCAAGTTCATTGTGTGCGCAAGTGGGGCGCGCAAGTGTGACGTGAAAAATCACCGTGCAAGTGTACCAAGAAAGCAATGTAGAGTGCACATTTGGTGCGCTAGTGTGGCACGCAAGTCGGGCGTGCAAGTGTGACGCGCATGTGTACCGCTCAAGTGTGCCACGCAAGCATTGTGGAGTGCAAGTTTTGCATGCTAGTGTGGTGTGCAAGTTGGTTTTTTTGCAATGATGGTAGAGGTTTTGCACTAGTTAAAGGGGAACACAAGTCACCCTAGGGTTGCTTGAAAGTTTGAAATTTCCCAGAACATATATGGTAAGGTAGTATTCATCAGTAGATGAACTTTTAACTTCAATAGAGAATCTATGAGTAGTTGAGGATACATTCTTTCCTGAAAATTATGAGACCTACAGGTCTATAAATTGTGAGTGGATCCCTTCTAAGTGTAGTGAGCAGAGGAAGAGGAATATGGTTATCTTTTCAACAGGTAGTGAGCTAGTGAGATATAAATAAGGAGTGACCCTTGGGAAGTAGTGAGTTAACCCTAAACATTGTAAATGTGGTGCACCTGCACATAGATGTGATCTAGCCCGAACATTATTGGAAGTGAGCTTTAGTGTATTTGGTACAGCAGCACATTGCCATTGTATACCCCTTGGATGTAGACCAGTGAGGGAGAACCAAGTAAAAATCTCTGTGTTTTCATGCTTTCTTCCCTGCATTGCATTAAAAGAGCCATCATCAGATAAAGAATAAAATAATTGATCATAATAAACACACAAGTGAAATCAAAGTGACCCTTTTAATAAAGAGGTCAAGATCCGGTAGGGAAGGAAGAATTGAGATAAGAATATCCATACCCTGATTCACCCCCCCCCCCCCTCTCAGGGTATATAGGCCCCTAATGGTCCTAAAAATGCATTAGTGAAATAATTTATAGTTGGTAGACCTCGGGTGAGTGGCCTCAATATTGTAGTGGAGTTTTGAGTGTAAAGCCTTGACCCCAGTTACCCAGAATCAGTGCATTATTATATAACATTGTCCTGATCACAAAAGATCAAGTCTCGAAATACCTATTAGTTTAGTAGCCTTGGAAACACTAGATACATTCATAAGTCTTACATTACATGATAAAGTGAAAAACTGCAAAAACATAGTCTCAATAGTCCACACTCATATCCCCCCATACTATCCCTGTAGGTCAGTAATAAAATACTTCTTCACATCCTGGGTAAAATAAAACAAAGAAAGGGGTGATCTCAAATGCTCAGTAAGGATAACAATATAGGGGAAACTTTCATAAATAATCATAAACATTTAAGGCAATGTATAACAAATAAAATCCTTTTAAACTTGAACTTAAGAATAATATGGAAAAAATAAAAAGAAATAATTCCATTTACTCATTCACATGGATATTCTACTAGTTGTAAAATCATATGCAATATCAATAACCACTTTCATAATGATGTAATGCATAATTCCAAACTATCAAAACCACAAAGTCAAGGCCTTATGCCAAAACTAAAAATAATATTTTTTCAAGGCCTTGTGTCAAGACGCTAGTTTGTCTCATGAGACCTACTGATGAATCAATGATCAATAGCAGGCTCCACCTCTCACTTACTAAGTCCAATGCATTCCTCATATGAAAAGGTTTAAACATAACATAATCATTCATATTAAAACTAGCATACGAAATGTCAATACGTTTTCAATAAACCATGAATGGTATAAAAATAACACATCCACAGTCAAACATATCACAAAACCTTCAATACAATATGGATGTTTTATGTTATAATAAATCAACATCAAATAATCTAAATCCATCAAACGATGTTGACATAGATGAAATCTAAACTATTTGAGAGAAATATCTCTTTTTTGAAATAATTTAAAAGTCACATAATTATAAAAGAAAAAATTTTCTTTGAAAAATTATTATAATATTGTAAGGGAAGCTTCAAATATTTTATAATGGTGGAAAATAGCCGCAACCGCTGTATATGTTAAAAAAGACATTCCTACCATAATTCAGACGAAAAGGATAAAAAGGACCTTGTTTGGAAAATGACAGAAATATTCCTTTATAAACATCTTATAAAAACTCAAACAAGGGTATAAATGACTTTAACTCATATTCTATAAAATAGTAATAATGTTTTAAAATACATTTTTATGAAACATGGATGTGGATGATAAAGAGATCCCAGTAGATACTTACGTAAAAAACAACCTCGGAAAATAAATAGATTGTGAAATAAACCCTTACCTTGTACTTTTCCTTGTTCAGAGGTATTTTAATCTCCTGTATAATGGTTAAGTAATTGTTATTAAATTATAAAATAATCATATACATTAATATTATATCATATATGATCTTTTAACATTGTTTTGTAAATAATATATTAGTATTATTGTCGTTTCGGGTGTTAACGGATTCGTTTTCCTTTATAATCTTCATTATGTGAGTCATATTTATTATGGATGGGATATATCTTATTCATATCCAGAATGTTATCAAGTCTTTAAACATTATTTATAATCATGTAATGAATATTAGTCTTGAATGGATACGATGTGGAATGAATCTCATCGCGTTTGTGGACACGGTAATCCGTACGTACGCACAACCGACAATATCATTATTTTGATATTAAAATAATATATAATTGGATGTAATATTATATATACATAATCCTTATAATATTATATTTATTATTTACATGAATTACTCATCATTATTATACCCACCCGAATAATAATGTATTAAATAACTATTACACCACGACATGGAGACGGTAAGCCGTACGTACGCACGTATAGTGACATGTTATTCAAAGGATGGATAGAATAATTAATTTGGTTGTACCATATTTTTTATAAAATAAATGTATATATAATATACTGTAGTTATTATTTTAGAATGGAAATGACAAAGAAAGAAGAAGTGGAAGAAGAAAAGAACTTGAAAGAGGGTGGTGAAATTATTACCTCTTCTTCGGGTTCTTCCTTTTGATTTGATTAAAAGGGATCTTTAGTTTGGCTTTATAACTAAATAAATTCCTCTAGGATGAGGTGAGGGAAGTTTAGAGGATATTTGGGAAGGGTTTGGCCGAGAAAAAATGATTTTAAGGTGTGAATTAGAGAGAAGGGGGAGTGCCCATTTATAAGAGGGGTAAGGGGCCCCTTAGGAAAAGCTAGAAATATTATTTTATAATAAAATAATTTTCAGTTTATAATGGATCCAAAATGGATTATTTAAAGGATAAGGTGTTTATGGGTCAAAAAACACTCAACCAATTAGTTTTAGATAGGTTTTGGTCACTATACTAACTGTATCTTTTCGATTTAACACTTAGATAAATAGTTTTACATTTACCATGTCTCTTTGTATTTTTATATTATATGGTTAATAAACTTATTATATACTTCCAGAAGAATCACAAGTGGTTCATTAATGATACAAATATCATTATATAAGTCCTTTGGCAGAAACTTAGATTTATATGAGTATAATATCAATTAATAATATAATATTTGTTTTAAAAACTCTTTTATGTCAATTTTGACACTATTTGGTATTTTGTTTTTTCTAAATTCATAAAAGAATTATTACTTCGAAACAAATTCATCCCACCAACCCTAATAAGGAATATTAACCTAGAAAATTAGTTTAATTCATAAAAATTCTCTAATTACATTTATTTGGATGTTTATAATTTCAATTATCTTAATATTTCATTAATTAGTTAATTACTGCATCAACTTTTTGTCATAAATAAATTAGATTATTTAATGTCTAAAATTTTTAAATAAAATACCATTATGTTTGAAATCATTTTATATTTCTAATGAATATTTATAATCAAATTTATCTTATGTATAACCCTATATTAAAAATGTTTTAGTTATTAGACTTTGATTATAAATCTTTTAACACTTCTTTGAATTAAATAATAATAAATGTCCTAATCTAATCCAAGTGGAACAGAAATGTCCATATGTTATTCCTAAGGTTGTTTTTGGTCGAACTATACTTATCCAATAGAATTAGGACATGTGTAAGGGTAATAATAATATCATTTTTACCCTTAATTTCCATATTTACTTTTAACCTTGGTAAATAAAAGTAAAAAAGCTACCATTCACCAAAAAATATTTTTATCTTATTGAACCACATTTTACTCTTGGATATTAACTGTGTCTCTTTGATTTTCGAAATTCCACTCACAAAATCGGTAAAATTATGTTTTATGTGAATTTGAAAATTCTCCTTGGGATGGGTAAAAGACGGTGAAAAGTTCAATAAAATTTTTATATATCTAAAATTATTATAAACTGAATCCAATGAATTAAATTGAAATTATATAGGTATTATGTATCTATTTTTACCTAAAATAAATTTAAATAAAATAAATAATTATTTAAATAAAAATTCGGTTTTAAACTATAACTTAGTGTTTTTCACAATTCATCGCAAATTGAATGTTTTCAGAAAAAATACTAAAAATTTACCCTAGGATAATTTTGATATTCCGAATCCAAAAATTATTTCTATTTTACCAAATTAAAAACATATAAATTGCATTTATTAACTTAAAATTAATTCCCCTTGTCAAAACCAAAATGTGTATTTTTAAGAAACAATAACTATCAGAAGATTGACACTTGTTTATATCCAGATTCAATGTAAAATTACTTACAATGACCATCATTCAATTAAATGGTAAAAATATAATCTATTTATACATCCAAACCATTAAAATGTATAATTCAACACTATAAATTATTTTGATTTAAAAAGTTTTTTTCAGTTCAAATATAGCATTTTCACTATTCACCCAAATATGAAAGTTATCAGAAAAACTAAAAAAAATTATTGAAACTAAATTCTTATGTCCTGATTCTAAATAAGATTTCTATTTTGTCAAATTGAATATATTAAAGTTTTAAATATTGGATTTAAAAAGGGTTCTCCATTAAAAGGCGTTAAAAGTGCATTTTTTTAATACTTCTTTTATCTGAAAAAAAAATTAATGTGTTCTTACATTATGTATAAAAAACTCATAATATGGATTCTAAAATTATCAAGATTATATAAAGTTCAAAATTCAGTTAATACTATTCATAAATGCTTTTTGAATGACTAGTTCGGTATGACATGGTGCGCTTGAACTCAGTGATGCGTGCAGTGCAAGTTATTGAATTACTTTGAAGAAATGACGTACTATGAAATCTTGGTGTGTTACATTATTACATCCTTCAATAAATTGCGTCCTCGCAATTTTAAATTGTTCTTCTAAAATAAAAGGTTGAAACTAGAAAATACCTTTGTGGGAAAACCTACATCGGGAATTGGGTTAATAAAATTTAGTCTTAATAAGAGGAAAATGGGAATGAAAAAGTCACCACCAAATTAGGATCTTGATTAAGAGAACATTGGTGGAAATTAGAGACACATAATTTGAGGAAAATTTTAAATATTTATAGGGAGTTATTGAGGTCATCAATCACAAACAATTGTAGAATTGTGGGCCTCAAAGCCACCAATATTTGATGATTTAAAATACCATTGGTTCAACAAAATGAAAGGTATTAGGATAACGCATTTTTTGTTTGAAGATCCCTTCCATAAAATTTAATAATTAATTTATCCATAAAACAAGAGGAATATATATATATATATATATAAACTTGACAAGTATATTTTCACCCTTCAACTAATTCCTACCACAAACTCATCTTTCACTCTAAAAGATTTCATTCTATTTGTCCTAACCGTATAGGGTTCCAAAAATAATGAATTTATAATTCACATATAAAACCCTTTAAAAAACTACATTATACAATCTAGGGACTTCACGTAGTCTACTGGTAGGTGATAAATTCAAATCTCACTATGGTTGTGGGTTCGATTCCCTCAGATTTGTCTGACGCGACGGGTTGTCACACGGTCTGCATGTTGTCCTTTTATAAAAATCCAAAAATAACCTTTCAAACTTAATCCATTCCATCCTTTAGACTTATCCAAAATACTTATATCCAAACTCACAGTCCAAAATATATATGGAAGTTAAACAGAATGAATTTCTTTTTTCCATGTAATAACTTGTGAACACCTTCATCATGTATTATTTTAAAACATGGTAACACCCTGAATTACCATAAAACCTTATTGATTACATTGATGCTCCCTTATTCCCTATAGAATACTGGATATACTTCTTCCATCCAAAAATTTTCTAAACTCCAACAATGAAGGAATATACAAATCATTAATCAGTTTCAAGGTAGTCAATAATATCCAATATAATTTATCCAAATCAAACATTTATTGTTCCAAAATCACTACCTCAGTATCAGAACCATATTATTGTTTATCTTTCTCTCAACCATATATTTTCCAAAAAAATAACCTAATATTGAGTCACTTTTCTTGGTTCCACACAATCTCAAGTCCTTAAGGAAATAGTATTACAATAAAATCCTTATATACATCATAATTATTATAACCAGTACATCATTGATACAACACTCAAATGACATAATTCTTTAATAAAATCATAAGAAATCTAAACATTCCTACTCATCTGTGGTAGTATCATAACTTGATTATTATCTAATAGAATCATCTGGTTTATACTCTGATGATTTGAAATCGTTTCGCGTAGTGTCCCAACTCCTTACAGATGAAGCATTGTACATTTGAAACCTTTTTCTTACCCTTACATTCACATACTTGGTTTCCATTTTCTCCACACTTATAAAAAAATCTCATTCCCTTCAGACAAGTTCGAGGGTGTTTCATCCCACAGTTATCACATATGTGAAAATTCTTCTTTTCCCTCTTCCCTTAATCCATCTTTCTCTCTACAATCCTTTTCTACTCTTTCTTCCCTTTAAACCCATAGGACTCATAGAATTCTTTAATTATCATATTAAAATATTATAATATATCTTCATATGTTGAGAATACATGGGAGACTATTTCCCTTATAAATTTTGTCCTAATACCATGAAAGATATGACCCTTCTTACTCTTTGGATCATACGTATCGCTGGAGTTCACATTCCTTCTACTGGGCTCCATTTCTATACAATGGAATACTCTAGATTAGTTTATGAATCGCAATACATAAATCCAAACTTCTAAAACACTTAACATAAATTGAACAATTTATGGATATAATCCATAATCATAAAAATGTTTTCTTTGAGAAGTATATACTCATAAACCCTTCATAATGGTTTGTAAAGAAAATGAGAATTATCCTAATCTTATCTCCTGGGAGTGTTGTAACCAAGAGTGCAGCAAGGCCCATTATCGTGCACCAGTTCTCGTTCGAGTCTAGATCAAAGAAGTGTTTTCAGGTTTTACCCCAAGGTACATTTGTGCCAGAGCCACCTCTACCTACTCGTATCTAGACAGAGATGTATTTTTCAGAAAACTCATAAAATCTCTACAATACCTAAATTCTAGGAAGTTCTTCTATACTAATCCTCAAAGTCCATATTAGTTCTATGTTCTCTAATTAGAGTTTATCTAAATCTAGATTCCAAGGTTTATACTAAACTTCCTCTAATACCAACTATAATGCCATGACCCCAGTTACCCAGATTCAGTGCATTATTACATAACATTGTCATGATCACAAAATATCAAATCTTGAAAGACATATTAGTTTAGTAGCCTTAGAAACACTAGATACATTCATAAGTCTTATATTACATGATAAAGTGAAAAACTACAACAACATAGTCTCCATAGTCCACAATCATATCCCCTTTGACTATCCCTTGAGGTCAGTCATAAAATACTTTTTCACATCTTGGGAAAACTAATACATAGAAAGGGGTGAGCTCAAATGCTCCGTAAGGATAACAATATAGATGAAACTTTTTTAAATAATCATAAACATTTAAAGAAATGTATAACTAAAACAAAATCCTTTTAAACTTGAACTTCAGCATAATATGTAAAAAATAAAATGAAATAATTCCATTTAATTATTCACATGGATATTCTACTAGTCGAATAATCACATTCAATATCAATAACCACTTTCACAATGATGGAACGCATAATGTCGGACTATCATAACCACATAGTTAAGGCCTTATTCCAAGACTAAAAATAAGATTTTTTCAATTCCTTATACCAAGACACTAGTTTGTATCATTAGACATACTGATTCATCAAGAACCTATAGCGGGCTCCACCCATCACTTACTACGTCCAATGCATTCCTCATATGCACATGTTTAAACTTAACATAAACATTCGTATTAAAACTAGCATAAGAAATGCCAATACTATCTCCATAAACCATGAATGGTATAAAAATAACACATCCATAGTCAAACATATAAAAAAACCTTCAATACAATATGAAAGTTTTTTATCATAATAAATCAACTTCAAATAAGCTTAAAATCCATCAAAGGATGTTGACATAGATAAAATAAAAACTATTTGAGAGAAATGTCTATTTTTTTTAAATAATTTAAAAGTAACATAATTATAAAACAAAATATTTACTTTTAAAATATTCTTATAAGCTTGAAAGGGAATCTTTGACGATTTTATAATGGTGGAAAACAGCCGCACCCACCGTATAAGTTAAAAAAAGACATTCTTACCTTAATTCTGTCGAAAAGGTTAAAAAAGAACTTCTTTGGAAAACGATGGAAATATTCCTTTATAAAAATCTTATAAAAAGTCAAAAAAGGGTATAAATGACTATAAAACATATTTTATAAAATAGTAAGAATGTTTTAAAATACATTTTTAAGAAACAAGGATGTGACTGATAAAGAGGTCCCATTAGATACTTACGTAAAAAAAAACCTCGGATAATAAAGAGATTGTGAAATTAACCCTTACCTTGTACATTTACTTGGTCGAGGGTAGGTTAACCACCTGTATAATTGTGAAATAAGTTTTATTAAATTATACTAGAATAATATACATTAATATGATATCATATATGATCTTTGAACATTGTTTTGTTAATAATATCTGAGTATTATCGTCGTTTCGGGTGTTAACGGATTCATTATCCTTTATATTATTTGTAATGTGAGTTATATTTCTTATGGATGGGATGTATCTTATTCATATACAGAATTATATCAAGTCTTTAAACATTATTTTAATCATCTAATGAAAATTAGTCTTGAATGGATACGATGGGGAATGAATCTCATCGCGTTCTTGGAGACTGTAATCCGTACGTACGCACGAATGACAATATCATTCTTTTGATATTAAAATAATATATAATTGGATGGTATATAATATATAAATAATAATTATCATGTTATATTTATTATTTACATGAATTACAGATAATTATTATACCCATCCAAATAATAATGTATTGAATAACACTTACACCACGACATGGAGACGGTAAGCCGTAGGTACACACGTATGGTAACATGTTATTCAAAGGATGGATAGAATAATGAATTTGGTTGTACCATATATATAATAATATCACATTATATATAAGATACTAGAGTTATTATTTTATAATGGAAATAAAAAAAAGAAGTGGAAGATGAAAAGAACTTGAAAGAGGGTGGTGAAATTATTACCTCTTCTTCTGGTTCTTCCTTTTGGTTTGATCAAAAGGGATCATTTGGTTGGATTTTTTACTAAATTAAGGCCTCTAAGATAACGTTAGGGATGTTTAGATGATATTTTGGTAGGTTTTGGCCGAGCTAAAAGGCATTGAAGGTGTGAATTAGAGAGAAGGGGGAGTGTCCTTTTATAAGAGGGGTGAGGGGCACCTTAGGAAAAGCTAGAAAGATTATTTTATAATAAAATTAGTTTCGGTTTATAATGGCTCCAAAATGGATTATTTAAAGTCTAAGGAGGGGATGGGTCGAAAACCTCTTAACCAATAGGTTTTAGACAGGTTTAGGTCACTATATTAACTGTATCCTTTCGATTTAACTCTTAGTTAAATAGTTTGACATTTACTACGTCTCTTTGTATTTTTATATTATATGGTTAATAAACATATTATATACTTCCAAGAGAACCCCAAGTGGTTAATTAATTATACACCTATAATTATATAAGTTCTTTGGCCGAACCTTACATTTTTAGGAATTGAATATCGATTAATAATATAATATTTGTTTTAAAAACTCTTTTATGTCAATTTTGACACTATTTGGTATTTTGTTTTTGATAAATTCATAACAGCATTGTTAATTAGAAATTGTTTTTTCCAACCAACCATAATATCTCATATTCACGTATAAAAGTTCTGTAATTTATAAAAAGTATAAAATTACATTTATTTGGATGTTTATAATATCAATTATCTTAATATTTCATTAATTAGTTAATTACTCTATCACCATTGTGTCATATATAAATAAGATTATTAAATGAATAAATTTTATAAATAAAATACCATTATGTGGGAAATAGTTTTAGATTTCTAATGAATATTTATAATCTAATTTATCTTATATATGACCATATATTAAAAATGTTTTAGTTATTAAACTTTTATTTTTATCTATTTTAACTTGTCTTTGAATTAAATAATAATAAATGTCCTAATCTAATCCAAGTGGACTAGAGATGTTCATATTTTATTACTAAGGTTTTTTTTGGTTGAACTATACTTATCCAATAGAATTAGGACATGTGTTAGGGTAATAAAAATATCCTTTTTACCCTTAATTACCCTATTTACTTTTAATAGTGGTAAATAAAAGTAAACAAGTTACCATTCATCAAAAAATATTTTTATCTTATTGAACCACATATTACTCCTTGATATTAACCGTGTCTCTCAGATTTTAGAAATTACACTCACATAAGCAGTAAAATTATGTTTTATGTGAATTTGCAAATTCTCTTAGGTGATGGGTAAGAGAAGATGAAAAGTTCAATAAAATTTTTATATATCTAAAATTATTATAAATTGACTCTAATGAATTAAATTGAAATTATATAGGTATTATATATCTATTTTTACATAAAATAAATTTAAATAAAACAAATAATTATTTAAATAAAAATTCGGTTTTAAACTATAACTTAGTGTTTTCACTATTCATCAAAAATTGAACGTTTTGAGAAAAATACCAAAACTTTACCCTAGGATAATTTTGATATTCCGAATCCAAAAATGATGTCTATTTTACCAAATTAAAAAAATGAAGTTTCATTTATTAATTTTAAATTAATTCTCGTTGTCAAAACCAAAAGGCGTATTTTTAAGAAATAATAACTATCGAAAGATTGACACTTGTTTATGTCCAATTTTAAAGAAATATTACTTTCAATGACCAGAATTGTATTAATTGGTAAAAATATAATCTATTTATACTTCCAAACCATTTAAATGTATAATTTTACACTAAAAATTATTTTGATTAAAAAATTTGTTTTCAATTAAAATATAGTATTTTACTATTCACCCAAATATTAAAGTTATCAGAAAAACTCCAAAAAAAATTTGAAACTAAATTCTTATATCCTGATTCTAAAGAATATTTTTATTTTGAAAATTGAATATATAAAAGTTTAAAATATTATATTTAAAAAGGGTTTACCACTAAAAGGTGGTAAAAGTGCATTTTTGTGAAAAATACTTCTTTTATCTGAAAAATAATTAATGTGTTCTTACATTATGAATAAAAAACTAAAAATATGGATTATAAATTTATAAGTATTATATAAAGTTCAAAATTCAGTTAATACTATTCATAACTACTTTTTGAACGACTAGTTTGGTATGCCATGGTGCGCTTGAACTCGGTGTTGTGTGTAGTGCAAGTTATTAAATTACTTTGAATAAATAACGTACTATGAAATCTTGGGGTATTACATTCTTCCCTCCTTCAATAAATTGAATCCTCAAAATTTGAAATTGTTCTTCTAAAGTAAAAGGTTGAAAATAGAAAATACCTATTTGGTAAAACCTACATCAGAAATTGGGTTAATAAAATTTAGTCTTAGTAAAAAGAAAACAGGAATGAAAAAGTCACCACCAAATTATGATCTCGATTAGAAGAACATTGGTGGAAATTAGAGACACATAATTAGAGGGAAAATGTAAATTTTTATAGGGAGTTATTGAGGTCATCAATCATAAACAATTGTAGAATTGTGGGTCCCAAAGCCACTAATCTATGATGATTTAAAATACCATCGGTTCGACAAAATGTAAGGTATTAGGATAACACATTTTTGGTTTTAAGATCCCTTCCCTAAAGTTTAATAATTAATTTATATATAAAATAAGAGGAATATATATATATATATATATATATATTTGACAAGTAGAGTTTTATCCTTCAACTAATTCCTATGAAAAACTCATCTTTCACTCTAAAAGATTTCAAAAAAAAATAATCTATTTATCTTAATCGTATAGGGTTCCAAAAATAATGAATTTATAATTCACATATCAAACCCTTTAAAAAAGAAACTACATTATACAATCCAGGGACTTCATGTAGTCCAGTGGTAGGCAATAAATCCCAATCATATTATGGTTGTGATATTGATTCCCGCAGATTTGTCCGACGCAACGGGTTGTCACACGGTCTGTGTGTTTTCCTTTTATAAAAATCCAAAAATAACCTTTCAAACTTAATCCATTCTAACCTTTAGACTTATCCAAAATACTTATATCCAAACCCAAAGTCCAAAATTTATAAGGAATTTAAACATAATGAAGATCCTTTTTCCCATGTAATAACATGTGACCACCTTCATCATGTATTATTTTAAAACGTGGTAACACCCTGAATTACCATAAAAAATTATTGATAACATTCATGATCCCTTATTCCATCCCAAAATGTTGTAAAATCCAACAATGATGGAATATAAAAATCATTAATCACTTTCATGATAGTGATGAATATCCAATATAATTTATCGAAATCAAACATGTATTGTTTCAAAATCACTACCTCAGTATCAGAACCATATTATGGTTTATCTTTCTCTCTGCCATATATTTTCCAAAAAATTAACCTCCTATTGAGTCACTTATCTTGGTTCCACACAATCTCAAGTCCTTAATGAAATATTACTACAATATAATCCTTATATACTTCATAATTATTCTAACCAGTACATTGTTGATACAACACTCAAATGACATAATTCTTTAATAACAACATAATAACTCGAAACATTCCTCCTCATCTATGGTAGTATTATAACTTGATTATTATCCAATAGCATCATTTGGGGAATACTCTGATGATTTGAAATCAGTTCGCGTAGTTTTCCAACTCTTTTCAGATAAAGCATTGTACATTTGAAACGTTTTTCTTACCCTTACAGTCACGTACTTGGTGTCCTTTTTCCCCACACTTATAACAAAATCACATTCCCTTCAGGAAAGTTCCAAGGTTTTTCTTCTCATAGTTATCACATATGGGAAAATTATTCTTTTCCCTCTTCCCTTTATCCGTCTTTCTCTCTTCCATCCTTTTCTTCTCTTTCTTCCCTTCAAAGCCATATGACTCATATAATTCTTTACTTATCATATTAACACATGATATTATTTCTTCATATGTTGAGAATACATGGGATACTATTTAGCTTCTAAATGTTGGCTTAATACTATGAAGGATATGATCCTTCTTACTCTTTGGATAATATGTATTGTTGGAGTTCACATTTCTTCTACTGGCTGCCATTTCTATACAATGGCATACACTAGATTAGTTTATGAATCCCAATACATAAATCCAAACTTGTAAAACACTTAACATAAATTGAAAATTTTATGGATATAATCCATAATCATAAAAAAATCTGTAACGAATTATATACTCACAAACACTTCATAATGGTTTATAAATAAAATGAGAATTATCCTAAGCTTATCACTCGGGAGTGTCGTAAACAAGAGTGCATCAAGGCCCATTGTCGTGCACCAATTCTCATTCGAGTCTAAATCAAAGCGTTGTTTTCGGGTTTTACCCCTATGTACATATATTCCAGAGCCACCTCTACCTGCTCGTATCAAGACAGAGATGTATTGCTCTGAAAACTCAAAAAATCTCTACAATACCAAGATTATAGGAAGTTCTTTTATACTAATCCTCAAAGTCCATTTTGGGTCTATGTGCTCTAATCAGAGTTTATGTAAATCTATCTTCCAAGGTTTGTACTAAAATCTCTCTGATAACAACTGTAATTCCCTAACCCCAATTAACTATAGTCAGTGCATTATTACATAACATTGGCATGATCACCAAATATCAAGTCTATAAAGACTGATTAGTTTAGTAGCCTTATAAACACTAGATACATTCATACGTATTACATTACATGATAAATTGAAAAACTAAGACAAGATAGTCTACATATTCCACACTCATATCCCCTCAGACTATCTCTATAGGTCATTCATAAAATACATCTTCACATCCTGGGAAAAATAAAACATAGAAAGGGGTGAGCTCAGATGCTGAGTAAGGATAACAATATAGCATAAACTTTCATAAATAAGTATAAAAATTTAAGGCAATTTATAACTAAAACAAAAGACGTTTAAACTTTAACTTCATCATAATATATAAAAATGAAATGAAATAATTCCATTTATTTACTCACATAGAAAATCTACTAGTCGAATAATCACATGCAATATTAATAACCATTTTCATAATGATGGAATGCATAATGCCAGACTATCATAACCACATATTCAAGGACTTGTGCCAAGACTACAAATAATATTTTTTTCAAGGCCTTATTCCAAGACACTATTTTATCTCATGAGACCTACAGATGCATCGATGAGCTATAGCAGGCTCCACCCATCACTTACTAAGTCCAACGCATTCCTCATATGAACAGGTTTAAACATAACATAAACATTCGTATTAAAACTAGCATACGAAATGTCAATACTTTCTCCATAAACCATGAATGGTATAAAAATAACAAATACACAGTAAAATATATCACAAAACCTTCAATAAAATATGGATGTTTTGTATCATAATAAATCAACTTCAAATAAGCTTAAAATCCATCAAAGGATGTTGACATAGATGAAATCAAAACTATTTGAGAGAAATATCTCTTTTTTTAATCATTTAAAAGTCACATAATTATAAAAGAAAATATTTAATTTGAAAATATTATTATAATCTTTTAAGGGAAGCTACGACTATTTTATAATGGCATAAAATATCTGCACCCACCGTATAAGTTAAAAAAAGACATTCTTACCTTAATTCTGTCGAAAATGTTAAAAAGGAACTTGTTTGGAAAATGACGGAAAGATTCCTTTATAAAAATCTTATAAAAATTCAAACAAGGGTATAAATGAATTGAAACTATATTCTATAAAATATTATTAATGTTTTAAAATACAATTTTAAGAAACATGGATGTGAATGATAAAGAGGTCCCAGTAGATACGTAAAAAACAACCTCAGATAATAAAGAGATTGTAAAATTAACCCTTACCTTGTACTTTTCCTTGGTAGAGTGTAGTTTAAACTCCTTTATAATTGTAAAATAATTGTTATTAAATTATACAAGAATCATATACATTAATATGATATCATATATGATCTTTTAACATTGTTTTGTTAATAATATCTTAGTATTATCGTCGTTTTGGGTGTTAACAGATTCATTTTCCTTTATATTCTTTGTTATGTGAGTAATATTTGTTATGGATGGGATGTATATTCTTCATATCCAGAATGATATCATGTATTTAAACATTATTTTTAATCATATATTGAAAATTAGTCTTTAATGGATATGATGGGGAATGAATCTCATCGCGTTCGTGGAGACGGTAATCCATACGTACGCACGAGCGACAATATCATTATTTTGATATTAAAATAATATATAATTGGATGGTATATCATATATACAAAATCATTATCATGTTATATTTTTTATTTACTTTAATTACACATAATTATTATACCCATCCAAATAATAATGTATTGAATAACAATAACACCACAACATGGAGACGGTAAGTCATACGTACGCACGTATAGTGAAATTCTATTCAAAGGATGGATAAAATAATGAATTTGGTTGTACCATATTTATAATAATATCACAATATATATAATATACTAGATTTATTATTTTATAATGGAAATAACAAAGAAAGAAGTTGTGGAAGAATAAAAGAACTTGAAAGAGGGTGGTGAAATTATTACCTCTTCTTTGGGTTCTTCCTTTTGATTTGATCAAAAGGTCTTCCTAGGTTGGATTTTTGACTATTGTAAGGCCTCTAGGATAAATTGAGGGAAATTTAGAGTATATTTGGGCAGGGTTTGGCCGATCAAAATGGCTTTGAAGGTGTTAATTAGAGAGAAGGGGGAGTTCTCTTTTATAAGAGGGGTGATGGGCACCTTAGGAAAAGCTAGAAATATTATTTTATAATAAAATCATTTTCGGTTTCTAATGGATATAAAATGGATTATTTAATGGATAAGGTGGGGATGGGTCTAAACCCACTCAACCAATATGTTTTAGGCAGGTTTGGTTCACTATATTAACTTTATCTTTAAGATTTAACTCTTAGTTAAATAGTTTGACATTTACCATGTCTCTTTGTATTTTTATATTATATGGTTAATAAAATTACAATATACTTAAAATTGAACCCCAAGTGGTTAATTAAAGATACACATATAATTATATAATTCCTTTTCCTGAACCTTAGATTTTTAGGAAAATAATATCAATTAATAATATAATATTTGTTTTAAAAACTATTTTATGTCTATTTTGGCACTATTTGGTATTTTGTTTTTTCTAACTTCATAACAGCATTATTACTTTGAAAAAAATTCATCTAACCAACCCTAATATTTCATATTAACCTAAAAAATTTGTGGAATTAATAAAAAGTCTTAAATTACATATATTTGGATATTTATAATATCAATTATTTTAATATTTCATTAATTAAGTAATTAATGCATCACCATTGTGTCATAAATAAATTAAATTATTTAATGTCTAAAAATTATAAATAAAATACCATTATGTATGAAATAGTTTTATATTTCTAATTAATATTTATAATCTAATTTATTTTATGTATAAACCTATATTAAAAATGTGTTAGTTATTAAACATTGATTTTAACTCTTTTAACTCTTCTTTGAATTAAATAATAATAAATGTCCTAATCTAATCCATGTGGACCAAAAAGATTCATATTTTATTCATAAGGTTTTTTTGTCTGAACTATACTTATCCAATAGAATTAGGACATGTTTTAGGGTAATATTAATATCATTTTTATCCTTAAATACCCTATTTACTTTTAACTGTGGTAAATAAAAGTAAAAAGTTACTATTCACCAAAAATTATTTTTATCTTATTGAACCAAATTTTACTCTTTGATATTAATTGTGTCTCGTGGATTTTTAAAATTACAAACACATAAGAGATAAAATTATGTTTTATGTGAATTTTCAAATTCTCCTAGGAGATGGGTAAAAGACGGTGAAAAGTTCAATAAAATTTTTATATATCTAAAATTATTATAAACTTAATCCAATTAATTACATTGAAATTATATAGGTATTATGTATATATTTTTACCTAAAATAAATTTAAATAAAACAAATAATTATTTAAATAAAAATTCAGGTTTAAACTATAATTCAGTGTTTTTCACTATTCATCAAAAATAGAATATTTTCAGAAAATTACCAAAACTTCACCCTAGGATAATTTTGATATTCCAAATCCAAAAAAGATGTATATTTTACAAAATTAAAAACATATATTTTGCATTTATTAATTTAAAATTAATTCCCATTGTCAAAACCAAAAGGCGTATTTTTAAGAAATAATAACTATCAAAAGATGGACACTTGTTTATGTCAAATTTCAATGTAAAATTACTTTCAATGACCAGAATTAAATTAATTGGTAAAAATATAATCTATTTATACTTCCAAACCATTAAAATGTTTAATTTAACACTATAAATTATTTTGATTAAAAAATTGTTTTCAGTTAAAATATAGTATTTTCACTATTCACCCAAATATGAAAGTTATCAGGAAAACACCAAAAATGTATTGAAACTAAATTATTATTTCCTGATTCTAAATAAGATGTATATTTTGTCAAATTTAATATATATAAGTTTCAAATATTGGATTTTAAAAATCATCACTATTAAAAGGAAATAAAAGAGCATTTTTTTGCAAAATACATCTTTTATCTGAAAAAAATTAATTTCTTCTTACATTATGTATAAAAAACTCATAATATGGATTCTAAAATTATAAGTATTATATAAAGCTAAAAATTTAGTTAATACTATTCATAACTGCTTTTGAACGGCTAGTTTGGTATGTCTTGGTGCGCTTGAACTCAGTGTTGCGTGTAGTGCATGTTATTGAATTACTTTGAATAAATATCGTACTATGAAATCTTGGGGTGTTACATTGGGATTCTATCATAGGTTTTTTGTTCTGTTTCCCTTGAGATTAGAGTTTTTGGATAGTGTTCACTATTCTTGTTTGTATGTTCACCCTTGGGATACCATGTTGTATCCAGACCTGGGGCTTTGGTATTGGTGGCAAGGGAAGAAAGGGTTGATAGTGAATTTTGTTTTGTGGAGCCTTACATGTCAGAAAATTAAGGAAGTGTACTAGAAACCAATTGGGTTGTTGTAGAATTGACCCATTTTGGTATGGAAGTGGGTTGAGATTTACCTATATTTCATCATTATTTTTTCACAGACTAGTAGTCGAAATGATTTGATTTGGGTGATCATCTATTGACTCATGAAATCTGATCATTTTCTACCCATCAAAGAGGTGACTAAAGTGGATATTCTATGAGACATGAATGTATGAAATATTGTGAGACTTAATGGGGATTCTTTTGTAGTTTTTTAGGACTGGGATCCAAGGTTCACATCTAGGTTTTTTTACAGGTTTTCTGGAGGTGATGGTTTCCCAAAGTAATTTATTCACAACTTTTCATCCACAGACAAATGGAAAAATAGAGGGGGATGTCTGAGTTCTAAAGGATATTCTACAAGCTTATGTACCTGATTTTGGAGGATCTTGGGAAATGTATTTGAAATTGGTTGAGTTTTCCTATAACAATAGTTATCAATATTAGATTAGGATAGTATCTATATAATTCTTTTTTATAAGAGACCATGTATATCTCTATTGTTCTTGGTAGAGTTGGGAGAGTGATCCTTGGTTGGGATGACTATTGTTCAGGAGATTAAAAATATGGTGTGGTTGATCTGGTGGTATTTCATCATGGAACAGAGTTATCATAAAACTATGTAGATTGTGGGAATCAGTCGTAGGGGTTTGAGGTTGGTGATCAGGTATTTCTTAGAGAATCAATTCTCTTGGGACATCACCAGTTGGATAAGTTTGTTAAGTTGGCATTGAGGTTTGTGGGACCCTTTGAGATAGTTGGTTGATTGGGGCGGGTGGCCAGTTGGTCAGACTTACCATTTTTTATATCTATTCATGATGTGTTTATTATTTACTAGTTGAGTAGGTATATACCACATCATTCCCATGGGTTTATATGGGAGGATTTTGATCTTGATCCTGATAAAAAAAAATTAAGAATCAAGTTTTGATTATGATTCACGAGGATAAGGCATTGTGTGGTAAAATGATCCCCTAGTCTAGGAACTGTGGTCATGTATAAATTATAGCCATGAGATGTGGGAGTAGGATTCATTGATGAAGAAACATTGACCATCTCCTTTTATGGATCCATGATCCCAAGGGATTTCTAGTGTTAGAAAACATTTATGGTGGGGAGATTGTAATGCCCCATTACATTTCAGTCTAGTATGTTTTTAACTTTTTTTGGTTTTCCTTTTTCTATAGTAGTGTAATGCCGAGAATGAATTGAGAAAACACCAATAATGGTGAATTCAGATATTTATTATAAATTTCTTCTTAGACCTACACTTTTTTCAGCTTTATGGGAACTTAGATTCCATGTAAGTGAAGTGAACTCCATGTGATGGATGCCAGGAAGAATTTGCAGACTAGATACATGGAGCGAAGGTTTACATGTTGTGTAATAGGTACACACCATGTAATAGAAAACATATAGTTTTTAATAAAAATGGTAGGGGGTTTTTTAATGTATATGAGCCTTAGGAATTATATAACATTTAATGGAATTAGATGTTATGTAATTGTAAAGATTTTTCACTTTAAGCTGACATCTCAACTGATTTTCAATTCATTTTAATTGCATATAACCTCTCTTGACCTAGTGCTTACACTGGTCAATTTTGGGTGACTCCTTTCCATCTTTGAGCACTTTGTTTAGAGATTGATAATCATTGGGGTCAGATTTATTCTCTCTGGTTATATAATCCTTTTTTCATCATTGGTTTTGTATAATTCTATGATTTGTATTAATTTTTATCATATAGTGTTTTATATCAATCCTTCTCAGTTTCTTGTCATTCTTTATCTTTCGAAGGCTATTATCTTGGTTTCATGTCACTATTGTTGAAAGAATCTTGGATTTTATCATGTTAAGGTGGGTGTTTCTATACAATAAGTTAATTTGAAGAATTTCATGTTGTTCTTAATAATTTCCCTTAGGTTTCTCATTCATTTAAAGTGATAAATTGTTTCAAATGATTTATTAGAAAGTTAATTTAAAAAAAGGGTTTTTTGTGAAAATCAATTTTCTTGATTTGCAAATGGGTTTTCAGACCCTGAAGTACATAAAATTGGAATTGAAAATGTTATATAAAATTGTGATCAAGGTTTTGAATTGAATTTTGAAAAATGAAAATTGGGATCCTTGGGTTAATTGGAATAGATACATGAGTAGTCTTAGTGTGTGTGGTACCATTAGGAGGTAACGTTTTGTGGTATCAAATGCAATGACTTAATATATTTTCAATCCAACATATATGAATTTAGGATTTTGAGTGTATAGTATGCATTTTTCAAGAGTGTATATCTCCATACTATGTGTTTTGTCATTTTTTATTCTTTTTTATTTATAACATGATTAAATAATCATGGATTTTTTATCACAAGTATTTATATTTAAGGTTGTATCACATATATTCACAAGATATGATGTTTCATGGATATGTGTTTACTTTTATACCTCTTGAGGCATGTATAGGATTTCTTATCTTTATCACATATACTTTTAATATTTTTTGTTTGATAGTATGAATATATTTTATGAAAACCAAAGGGAAAATGATTAATAATTTGATTTATTTTATTAAAAATTATTTTTAAAACTATTTAGTTTTGAAATTTATATTTGTTTAATTCTTGATATTATACCTCGTATAGAAACTATGGTGGTATCCTACTAGGATATGGCTCACAACCTACTTATACCTTTGGGAACTTGTATATGGTTTTTTGAAGGATCCAGGTACATTGGAGAGCATCTTGTAGAATGATGACTTCCCATGTTAATGTTTCTTTTAGTTCAAGTTGGTCTAGAGGTGACTACTGGTTATGTGGGGAAATGAATTACTTTATGGTTTAGCCTCTTTGGCTTGAATTATATGTCTTTTGTGGTATGTTGTCTATTTTCACTTCATACTATTGTTGTATGTCTTGTTTTTATTATATTCAGGACTGATTTTTATTATACGTTTTTAACCCATATCATGTGAGGATCCAATTTGAGTGGATTATTAAGTTGACCCAAGTTAGTACGTTGTGACTCTATTTCTCTAGTGAAGTCAACCTATGAAAAAATTTATCAATAATTTATATAGATAGTGTCTTTTTAGGATTTTTATTGTAGGTTGATATGGTAATCTATATAATGGGTAGAGGCTAGGGTTTCAATGATTATTCTTGAATGTCATATATAGAATATGTCAGATCATATTTAGTTGATCAAGAAGTAGTTAGTGACCACACAGAGCTTGAAATGATTATTTGTTGACTAGTGATTCAATTTTATGTATGAGATGGGTGATCAGATATTTGTGAGAGTGACACCTTCATTGGGACATATGTGTATTAATAGGTAAAGAATATTTTAAGCTACGATAATTGTGATGTATGAGGTTTTTCAAAGGCTCATTAAAGTGGAATACAAGTTAGCAATCTCTTATAGATATTTTAATATACAAGATTTCATTATCATAATCCTTGTAATGTGATTAGAATCGATGAGGAAAATTTTGAGTTGGATTCAACATTCATGGAATAGTGTATTGATGTGAGAAGTCATTACATTATAATACTATCCTTTTGGTATAAGTTCAGTTGAGGTTCCCTAGACTTGCGCTCCTAAATATTATTCTAAAAAAGCATTATTTAAAAACTTTCTATGCTAAAAAGTACGTCAAAGATATAACCCCCCAAGGTTTTACAAATAAATTTGTTATATAATGAATTAAACATTGAGTCTATGCGAAACAAACACTTTGATATTTATAGGAGATAGTTATAACCTGGCCATTAGATATAATGTTTCTGCTTATGTGATTTGAATTTCGAAAAAAATGACGCACATGGTTGTGACCAGTAAGATATTTAGAGTATGATAGGATAAACATACATTTTTCGTGAATAGTAACTTACCCTTATTAATAATAGCATACCCTTATGAATAGAAATATACCCCTATTAATAGAATCCAAATCTATGTAATTATAAAAAAAATTAGGCACCTTATAAATGAGAGTGAATATTTTTAAAATTAATACTTAAGTTTTGTTATTTTTGTTTGTAATAAATATTTAATTATATTTTTAAATCAATAAATTAATTAAAATAAATTTCAAGAAATTCATTCCTAAATAAATATTTTGTTTTCCTATGATTTTAGGATAATTTTATGAGACCTCAGTTAATCTGTGAAAGTTTTATAAAATATGTTTTAAATTTAAAATATGTATTTTTCAAGAAAATAAGGATTTTATTTAAAAAATAAATTTATATTATTTAGAAAATCGTTTTTATAAAATAAAGATAATTTTTAAATTCTACACATTTAAAAATTGTTAGGGTGAAAGTTTGGGTTTTTTTCTGAAAAACTTGAATTTTTGGTGAATAGTGAAATTCAATAATTTACCTAATATGCAAAATAAATGAATTTTTGCATCATTATTGAGTCATAGATGATTTAAATGGACATTTTTTCGAACTCACGTGAACTTAAAACTATTTTGAGTCATGAGAATTAAGACTAATCATAATCTTGAGCGAAAATAATAAAATAATGGGAAATATCTCCTCTACTCAACTATAAAAGCCACCCATCACTATATCTTCTTCTCACTCCTCTAAGCCTTAAATATCCTAAATTTTATACCCCAATACTCTTTCCTAGTTCCTACCCATTTCTATGATATCTTTTGATTTCCAAAATACCAAAAACCTTTCCCTAAAGGAGGTTCTCAAGGAGGTGTATTCAAGAGATAAATCCACATCTTCTTTCTTTTAATTTCATTTCAAGTTCCATTATTTTGTAATACTATACTCCCATCATCTGTAAAAATGATCTTTATAACTCCAGTATCATCATATATACTAGAATTGTATCATGTTAATGTAATTACCATTATCAATCTTCTTACACTCTATCCCTTTTATTTTTTAAACGAAATCATCATCTGCGAGGTGCCAATTTACAACCTTTGTGGACGACAAAATATCATACTTAAACATCTACCTCATTTCTGGTCATGAAACCAGTTTCATGGTTGAACCAAAATATAATATATTTATTATATCCTATTTAATGTTCTATAACCAGTATATATACATAATATTAACACAGACAACAAAACTAGTTCAAAATATTCAAAATACCGCCTAAATAATCTAAATGATTGTCATTAATGTTTCACCTAATCAGTCATCCTTATACCATATAAAAAAAGAATTATTTGACCATTTAAGCTTATAAATATTATTTAGTATCATATAAATCTAATTCTGGATAAGTATTTTCCTTCAACATGGACTCCATTAATTATAAACCAGTGAACCGATTGTGAAAATCAAGGAAACAAACACTTCGGAACGACGAAATTCAATCATATAACTTATAAATAAGGCCATAAATGAACATAATAAAATTATTATAAAATAAATACATGTCTAATAACTTCTTAATTAATTTATGAATAAATCTAATTTCATATTATAGGACCTTATGTTCAAGATCATAACATATTTGGACATAAGGTAAGGGTTTTCTACCTGAACCTCCATTTTCTTTCAGGTTACTCTTTGTCTTTCTTAGTCATAATTAAATTATTATTTATCCTTTTTCACTCAACATAATTTATTTTTTAATGTTTTATATATGTGTACCAACCATAATACCTCATTCTTTTAAAGAGATATACATTTTTTAAAAGGATGTTTCAAAATTTCTTCCCGAAATATAGGCCCAATTCAAGGGAATTTCTCAAATTCTACCCGAAATACAAGCCTAGTTATTATGAAACAACTATATTATTTCCCTTCTGGTTTTATACATCTATTTTTCCAAAATAAATGTTATTTTAAAAGTAAAAGAGTATTAATCTCAAGAATTACTCAATGATTTTATAAGATTAATTTTGTCTATTTCAACATTCTTGTTGAATATAATGTATATTTTCCACTAATATTTTAGGATATCATCTAAAATTCTTTATTTAATGATTTATGATTATTTTGACAATGTATGTGCTATCTTCAAACCATTCACAATATTACTCTGAATGGTTAGTGTTTATGTTTGGGAAAAGTTATATACATTTCATATGTTAGTTTCAATATGAATGTATATGTCGATTATGTCAACCCATTTCATATTAAGAATTCATTAGAATTAGTATTTTAGGTGTGGGGCCCACTATAGCCCCTAGATTCATCAATTAGTCTCATTAGTCAAAGCAGATATAGACTCGACTGAGTCCTAACCCATTTTCATATTGTGTTTTGGTTTTGGCCTTAATCATTTTCATATGTCTTCACTGAGTCCTTAATGGTATATTTCATAATGTCCATCATTAGGAATTTCCCTCCTTATAAAACAATTAATTTATTTTACATGAGGTTATTTTACTAGTATAATACCCCTACTTATGCTTTATTGTGGTATTATTTATTTAGACCTTATTACTACCATATAATATTCAGGTTTATTTTTCAAGGAATGTGTTTTTAGTTATTCACCATGTATAATGCTTATGTTTATTATATCTTCTATTGTATTTCTTTCCATTACTAAGAATTTGTGTTGACCCCTTTCTTATGTTTTATTTTCCCAGGATGTGAAGAAGTGAATTATGAATGACCTACAGGGATAAAATAGGAGTTATGGATATTTTAAAAGGAATTTCTATATTGTATTTCATTTCATGTTTTAAAGATGAAATTATGTATGTATTTGGTTTTCCAAAACTGCTAAACTAATTCATTCTTTTGGGATATGATTTTTTTTAATTATTCCAATGTAACGAAATAAGGCACCAACTTTGGGAAAATGGGGTCAGGTCTTTCTAGAAGAAATCTAAACATATCCTTATTTTACATCATTTTTAAAGTATAAATATTATATATAAAAATAATAACATGAATGAAAGTTTTACTATATATTATGATCATCTGTATAATAAAGTTATTTTATGACACTTGTGAACATTCTTCCTTAATCGGACCATAGTAGACCCTCTTCTAGACTCCTCATAGGTTGTACCCATCTTTATAACAAGGGGAATGAAGAAATTTTAAAGGAGTGATATAAAAAATCATTAAGTGAAAACATATCAACATTTTATCAATGGTATGGTAATAGGAAAATGAGAAAACATGAAAAAGGGTAAAATATCTAATTTAAAATAACAAGTAACAATAAGAGTAGTCCTCAATTCATGATATAAGGATATGTAATCTCAATTGAATAATCACTATCATATAAAATGAGTGTAAGATACTAAACATGAGTTATTATCCATAATCATAGATATATGAAAAAATGTATTGCATATGTATATTAAATCATGAAATCATATACAATAAAAAATTTGATCATTTCCATGCTTCATATTTTGAAGGATTCCATACATGATCATGTTCATTCACTATCATGTAAATAAATCTATACATAATCATGCAAATTAAAAATCATGTGAACAAACATACACATGATCTTGTCCAAAATAATTACTTGATCAAAGTAATATGTTATCATGTCCATGAAAAAAAAAATTAAACATTGTTATATGTGATCATGTCGATGAAAATACATGTGTAAAAATTTCTATATGATCATGTCCATGCATAAACATGTGAAAAAAGCTATATGTGATCATGTCTGCACACCATCATGTTATATCATGAGATATGTAAAATTAACCAATTCATTAAAGGTAAATATAGAACCCAAACCATCATTATAATTATGATCCATGCATGTGTGAGCTAAGGGAATATAAATATTATCATATTTAAGAAATCATATAACAAACCATGTAAAAGAGATAGGTTTTCAAGAAAACAACCTAATATTATTTCATAAGAAATCAATATAAAAAAATTAGATGGTTTCATAAGAATATATCCCTAATGGAATAAAATAATCATTGTAATACCCTAAACCCTATTACCTAGATTCGGTGCTTTATTACATAACATTGGCATGATATAAGGAATCATGTCCTGAAAGACCGATCAGTTTAGTATTATTGGAAATAATATAGATACATAAGTTCAACATTAGAACTTTAAAGGACATACAACACTAATTTATTCCATTAGAAACATCCAAGCCTCCAATATTATGCCTGCAAGTCAGTCATAACTAACTTCTTCATATCCTGGGAAAATGAAACATAAGAAATGGGTGAGCTCAAACGCTTAGTAAGGGTAAGAATTACAATAGAAGATAACATAAACATTAGGCATGATGAATAATTCAAAACACATGCCTTTACAAATAATAAACATGAACAATTTATGGAAGGAATATGAGATGAGTAAATAATGCCATAATAAAACATAGTCATGGGTACTCTACTAGTCAAATAACCACATGAACCCTTATTATTATTTTCATAATGAGGGAATGTATAATGTCAGACATTCTGAAACATTTTGTCAAGGACTCGGCCAAGACGTCAAAAAAACGAATAAGGCCTCGGCCAAAACCATATATCAAATTGGGAAAGGCCTCATCCAATTACACATCTAATTTTCTCATGAGACCTACCAATGCACCGAGGAGCTATAGCGGGCTCCACCCGTCACATATTAAGTCCAATACATTCCTCATATGAAAAGGTTGAAACATAAAATTAACATTTGTATTAAAACCAGCATACGAAATGTCAAAACATTAACCATAAAACATGAATGGTATAAAAATAACACATCCATATTAAAACATATCACAAAACCTTCAATACAATATGAAATATTTGTATCATAATAAATCAACTTCAAATAAGTTTAAAATCAATCAAAGGATGTTAATATAGATGAAATGAAAACTATTTAAAAGAAATACTTCTTTCTATTTTGAAACCATTTAAGAGTCACATAATTATCAAAGAAAACATTTATTTTTAAAATATTCTTATAAGATTTTATGTGACGCTTTGATGATGTTATAACGTCAGAAAATAGCTGCACCCACCCTATAAGTTAAAAAGACATTCTTACCTTAATTTTGTCGAAAAGGTCATAAAGTACCTTGTTTGGAAAATTACAGAAAGATTCCTTTCAAAACATATAAGGTCAAATAAGGGTATAAATGACTTTGACCCATAGTATAGTAAATAGTAAAAATGTTTTGAAATACATTTTTAAGAAAACATGGATGTGGATGATAAAGAGGTCCTAGTAGATACTTATGTAAAAACAGTCTCGAATAATAAAGAGATTGTGAAAGTAACCCTTACCTTGTAATTTTCCTTAGTCGATGGTACGTTAACATCCTGTATAATAGTTAAAACATTGTTATTAAATTATACAAGAACTATATACTTAAATATGATGTAATATATGATCTTATAATATTACTTTGTTAATAATATTTTAGTAGTATCATCAATTCTAGTGTTAACTGATTTGTTTTCCTTTATATGCTTGGTAACATAAACCATGTTTGTTATTGATAAGATTTATTTGATTCATATAAAGAATGATATTATGTTCATAAACATTATTTTTAATCATAAAATGAAAATTATTTTGAAGGATTACGATGGGGAATGAATCTCTACGCGTTCGTGGAGACGGTAATTTGTACGTACACACGAACGAAAATATCATTATATTGCTGGTGAAATCATATGTAATTGGATGGTATATCATATATACATAATAATTAATATGTTATATTTATTATTTACAACATTTATACTCATTATTATACCCATCCAAATAATGAAGTGTTTATATAACAAACTACAGCACGACGTGGAGATGGTAATCTGTACGTACGCACGTATGGTGACTTTGTATTTATAGGATGGATAGAATAATGAATATGGTTGTAACATTTTTATAATAACATCACAGTATATAGAAGATACTGGATTTAGTATTTTATATTGGAAACAATAAAGAAAGAGGAAGTGGAAGAAGAAAATAACTTCAAAGAGGTGATGAAATATTTACCTCTTCTTCGAGTTCTTACTTTTGATTTGATCAAAAAGGCTCCATAGGGTGGATTTATGACCAAATTAAGGCCTATAGGATGAAGGGAGTAATGTTCGGAGGATATTTGGGTAGGGTTTGGCCGAGCCAAATGGCTTTGGAGGTGTTAAATTAAGATAAGGGGAAGTGCCCTTTTATAAGCAAGGTGATGGTCACTTTAGGAAAAGCTTGAAATATTAATTTATAATAAAATCATTTTTGGTTTATAATGACTCCAAAAATAATTATTTAAAGGATAATGTGGGTATGGGTCGAAAATCTCTCAACCAATCGGTTTTGGATAGGTTTAGGTCATCATATTAACCTTATCTTTTAGATTTAACTCTTAGTTAAATAGTTTGACATTTACCCTATCTCTTTGTATTTTTATATTATATGGTTAATAAACTTGCTATAACAAGCCAAGAGAATCCCATGTGGTTAATAATTAATATATATAACCTTATCTATTTCCTTCAGTTGATCCGTATATTTTTAGAAATATTATATCAATTAATAATATATTATTTGTTTTTAAAACTCAATTATGTCAATTTTTACACTATTTAGTATTTGATTTTTTTGAAAACCATAAAAACTTTATCACTTCAAATAAAATTTATTTAACCAACCCTAAAATGTTATATTAAACAATAAAATTTGTTCAATTCATCATAATTATCAATTTAAATTTATTTGGATATTTATAATATCAATTATTTTAATCTTTCATTAATAAGGTAATTACTACATGATAATTGTGTCACAAATAAATTAAATTCTTTAATTTATAAAAATTATAAATAAAATACCATTATATAGGAAATATTTTTATCTTTCTAATGAATATGTATAGTTGAATTTATCTTATGTGTAACCCTATACTAAAAATGGTTTTTTATTAAACTTTGAATTTAACTCTAATAAATTTTCTTTAAATAAAATAATAATAAATGTCCTAATCTAATCCAAGTGGAACAAAGAGGATCATATTTTATTCATAAGGTTTTTTCTCATCTAATTATACTTATCCAATAGAATTATGACATGTGTTAGGGTAATTATGATATCATTTTTACCCTTAATTACCCTATTTACTTTTAACTGTGGAAAATAAATGTCAAACGTTACTATTCACCAAAAAAATATTTTAATCTTATTGAACCACATTTTACTTATTGATATTAACTGTGTCTCTTGTATTTTTTTAAATTCAACTCATAGATGCAGTAAAATTAGGTTTTATTCGAATTTACAAATGCTCCTAGGAGGTGGGTAAAAGACGGTAAAAGTTCGATAAACTTTTTATATATCTAAACTTATAATAAAATGACTCCAATGAATTACATTAAACTTATATAGGTACCTAAAATAAATTTAAATAAAAAAATAATTATTTAAATAAAAAGTCGTTTTTAACCAATAATGCAGTATTTTTAACTATTCATCAAAAATTCACCCTAAGCTAATTTTGATATTCCAAATTCAAAAATGAAGTCCATTTTGAAAAATAAAAATTATAAAATTTATAAGTGGGTATTACTATTCATAACATCTAGTTTGATTAGTTGGGGTGTGTTAGAATCATGAAGTTGTATACAATGCAAGCTATTAAATTATTCAAAGGGAAACGTACCGTGGTAGCATGGGGTGTTACATTCTTCCCTCCTTCAAATAATTTCATCCTTGAAATTTATATAATATTACGGCACAAAAATATTCGGGTGGTTATTCATCATAAGTTCTTCTGGTTCCCACATTGCATCTTCCATCTTATGGTTTCTCCATATAAATTTTACCAGACGAGTCATCCAGTTTCACAACACTTGTTCTCTTGTATCAAGAATTTTGATAGGCACTTCACAATAAGACAGATCAGGTTCCAATTAAAATTACTCATAGGTGAGTACATGCATTGGTTTAGGCATGTATTTTCTCAATAGTGATAGATGGAACACATCGTGAACTTTGGAGAGACTTAGTGGCATTGCCAAATGGTAATCTACAGCCCCAATTCGTTCTATAATTTTAATGGTCAGATGTACTTGGGACTTAAATTACCCTTCTTACCAAATCATATAACTCTCTTCCATGGAGATACCTTGAAGAAAACATGATCTCCTACCTGAAATTCCAAATCCTTCCTTCGGTTATCAGCATAACTCTTATGCCTACTTTGAGCTGATTTGATGTGGGTTTGAATAATCTTCAATTTTTTTATTCTTTCCTCAACAAGTTCTGGGCCTACAAGTTTTCTTTCACCAACATCATCCCAACAGGTTAGTGTGCGACATCTCTTTCCAAATAATGCTCCATATGGATCCATCTAGATATATGAATAGAAGCTATTATTATAGGAAAATTCTACCAGAGGTAAATATTGATCCCACATACCTTGAAAGTCTAGTGATCAAGATATAAAAATGTATTATAAGGTTTAAATATTCTATTCTGATTGTCCATCAGTTTGAGGGTGGTAGGCAGTTCTCAAATTAAGTTCAGTATCCAGTGATTTCTGATGACTTTTCTAGAATGTTGATGTAAAATGGGGATCACGATCAGAAACAATTTATAGGGGTACTCTATGAAGTCATACAACTTAATTAATATACATTCTTACTAAATGTTCAAATGGTAAGTCTTCTCTTATAGTAAGAAAATGTGCTGACTTGGTAAGACGATAAAAAATGACCCATATTGCATCATTCCTTCTAGGAGTCATTGGTAGCCCCATGAAAAAATACATCGTAATATCATCCCATTTCCAATCAGGTATGGGAAGAGGTTTCATGACTCTACTTGGATGTTTTCTTATAGCTTTCACTTGTTGTCAAACCATACATCTTGACACAAAATCAGCAATCTCTCTTTTCATGTTGTCCCACAAAAAATTTCCTTCAAATCTCTATACAAATTGGTTCTCCCAGGGTTTATAGAAAAATTGGATCTATGAGAATTATCCAACAATTCTCTTTTTAGATCAGGAGTATTGGGAACACAATGTCTCTTCCCAAATTTCAAATTTACATCTTTATGTACGAAGTCACTCAATCTCCCATCATTTACAGCTTTAATCTTCTTTTGAAACTCCACATCATCAGTATAAGAACTCTTTATCCTTTCTAGTAAATATGGTTTTCAACCATTTGAAAAATATTGATGTTTCACCTTCCATGGTTATTCCCATATCCATATTTACTAGATCCATGAAAATAGGATCCCTTTCAACTCTCATCTTGTTCAAAATTGAATGGTCCTTTCTACTCAAAGCATATTCTACCTTATATTCCTTCCTCAGGTTGTTGTGTATAGTGAAATCATAATCCTTGAGTAGTTCAAGCCATCATCTTTTCCTCATGTTGAGTTTTTTCTGTGAGAAAATATACTTCAAACTCTTGTGATCAGTATAAATCTCACATTTTTCACCATTGAGATAGTGTCTCTATATCTTTGGAGCAAAGATTACAGCTTCTAACTCAAGATCATGAGTTGGATAGTTTCTCTCGTGAATTTTTAGTTGTCATGATTCATAGGAAATAAATCTATCATTTTGCATAAGGACACAACCAAGTCCTTTCTTTGAAGAATCGCTATAAATAACAAAACAATCATTCCTTGATGGTAGAGTTTAGATAGGATTATTAACCAATATTCTCTTCAATTATTCAAAAACTTCTTCACACTCTTTTGTCCAAAAAACTTTAACCCCTTTACATGTGAGCTTGGTTAATGGGTTATCCAACCGTGAAAAAATTCTAGACAAAACATCGATAATAACATGCTAAACCAATAAAACTGTGTACCTTAGTTATACTCATCGGTGCTGGAAATTTTTGGATTGCCTTGGTCTATTAAGGATCAGTAGAGATTCCATCCTTAGAGAAAATATTGACAGGAAAATAAATCTCCTAAATCCAGAATTCACACTTTCTAAACTTCTCATACAATTCATTTCTTATAAGAGTCTTTAGAATAATGAACAAGTGATTTTCACGATCTTTGTATCTTTTGAAGTATACCAAGATATCATCATTAAATACCACTAAAAATTAATCAATATATTCCTTGAAAACACTATTCATTATATCCATGAAGGTAGAGGGTTCATTAGTCAATCCAAAAGGAATTACTGTAAACTTGGAATGCCTGTACCTAGTTTGGAATGTTGTATTCGGAATGTCTTCCTTCTTCACACACAAATGATGATATCCATATCAAAGGTCAATATTTGAAAAATATTGAGCTCCATGAAGTTAGTCGAACAAATCATCAATATTAGGTAGGGGATACTTTTTCTTTATTTTTATAGCATTGACCTCCCTGTAGTAAATGCACAACCTCATAGATCTGTCTTTCTTATTAACAAAAAGGACATGGGCTCTCTATAGAGAAACACTAGGGTGAATAAATCCATTATTACTCAATTCCTCTAGTTGTTTATTTAATTCCACTAATTCCACAGTGTCTATTTCATAAGGGTTCTTTGATATGGGCCTTGAACTAGGAATGAGATCAATGGAAAACTAAATTTCTCTTTCTGGAGGATGTCTAGGTAAATCCTCTGGACACACATCAACACATTCTTGCACAATAGGTACATCCTCTATTCGAACATTATTTTCCTCACCCATAATTATTTCATTCTCATACTCCCCAACAATTGGATTTAGTAGAGCTACTGGGGTGAATCTAGATAAGAATCAGATGGCGACGTTTCTTCTCTAAATATAAGGTAATCTTTATCATCATTGAGAATTGTAACCTCCTTCTTCTTAAAATAAATTTTTGCATCATATTCCGAAAACCAATCTATACCAAGGATTATATCAAATTAAATCATGGTTATGATGATTAGATTAGCAGATAAATATCGTTTATATGCCTTAATGGGGACTGATTCAAAAATAATTATTGCAATGATACTTCCCTTATTAGTTTCGACTGAAAAATCCCTTGTTAAATCAAATTGTAAATATCTAATTTTCTTAGAAAACAGGGAAGATATGAAACAATTTGATGATCCGGAATCAAATAAAGAATTGAATAAACTTGAGGAAACCATTAAATTACATGCCACCATGTCTTTCGGAGCTTTAACCTCTGTAGTAGTGACCGCATAAGCTTGGACTTGATCCCTTGGCCATTTCTCAGGTAAGTTTCCCTGATTCTTAGGAAAAGAATTTTCAGAATGTCCCATATCCCTGCAATTGTAGAATTGAACATTGGTTGGTTATTTTCTTCCACTTACAATCTCTAGAAAGATGGTCTTTCTGTCCACATTTGTAGCATACTCCTTTTCATTTAAGACAGGCACCTGGGTGCTTCCTTCCAAAATTATCACAGGGTGGAAATTCAACTCTTCCATTCTTCCTTGTTTCCTTATTTCCTTTCCTATAGTGTTCAGTAGATCTCTTCTTCTCTTTCTTTGCTTTAAAGTCATAATACTTATAGAATTCATGTTCTGTCTTGATAGCACATGAGAAAATATTTTCATACAATGAGAAGGATTGTGAGACTAATGCTTGATGGAGAAAGGGGTATAACCCATCAAAGAAATGATCAATCTTAGTTCTTGGGTTACGTATATAATCTGTAGAATTCCTATCTAACCTTGTAAAGTTAACTCCATACTTTTCGATATTCTCATCCTCCTCTGTTCTCAAACTTAGAAATTTCCTTTCCATATCCGCTCGATGGTCACGAGGAAAGTATTTTTCTATGATAAGATCTTTAAACTCCCTTCATTCCATACTTGATACTTATTCATCATTATTTGGGTTTTGAATTAATGACCCCCATTGAAATAAATATCTAGTGAGGTGATAAACTGCCATGAAAACTTTTTCCATTTCGCTACTTCCCAAAGCATTGAATATTTTCTCTAAGAAATGTATCCATTGTTTAGCTACAAATGGATTTTTAGACCAATTGAATGTTGATGTTTGTTTCCTCATAAAGAGATATAACATTGATCTTCCGCGTTGTGGATCAGGGTGCTCTATATGGGTAAGGTTATTATTCATAACTAGAGTGAGTTTTCTCAGTATGGTGATAAGCTGATCAGCACCAGTTGCATCACCATCTCCGCTATAATTATCTTGAGGAGGAGGTAAATCCTTAAATTGATTACGTGCATTTATAATATTTCCATTCCTTCCAATAGGCACCATTTCTAAATAATTTCATACAGTAGATTAGTTTATAAACCACAATACATAATTCCAAACTTGTAGAACACTTAAAATAAATTGAACAGTTTATGGATATAATCCACAATCATAAAAATGTTTTCTTTGAGGAGGTATATACTAATAAATCCTTCATAATGGTTTGTAAAGAAAATGAGAATTATCCTAAGTATATCCCTCGGGAGTGTCGTAACCAAGAGTGAAACAAGGCCCGTTGTCGTGCACCAGTTCCCGTTGGAGTCTAGCTCAAAGCGTTGTTTTTGGGTTTTACCCCTAGGTACATATGTGCCAGAGCTGCCTCTACCTGCTCATATCTAGATAGGGATGTATTTCTTGTAAAACTCACAAAATCTCTACAATACCAAAATTCTAGGAAGTTCTTCTATACTAATCCACAATTTTATCTTAGGGTAATGCTCTTTAGTCATCGTTTTTCTAAATCTAGCTTCCAAGGTGTGTACTAAAATTCCTTTGATACCAACTGTAATGCCCCAACCCCAATTAACCAGATTTGGTGCCTCATTACATAACATTGTAATGATATAAGGAATCATGTCCCTAAATATTGATCAGTTTAGTATTATTGGACAAAATATACATACATATGTTCAACATTACAACTTCAAAAGAAATACAACACTAATTTATTCCATTAGAAACATCTAAGACTCCTAGATTATTCCTGAAAGTCACTCATCACTAACTTATTCATATCCTAGGAAAATGAAACATAAGAAAGGGGTGAGCTCAAACACTTAGTAAGGGTAAGCAATACAGTGGAAGATAATATAAACATTAGGCATGATGAATAATTCAAAACTCATGTCTTTACAAAGAATAAACATGAATACTTAATGGCAGAAATATGAGCTGAGTAAATAATACCATAATAAAACATAGTCATTAGTATTCTACTTGTCTAATAACCACATGAACCATCATTATTATTTTTATAATTTGGGAATTTATAATTCCGGACATTCTAAAACATTCTGTCAAGGCCTCAGCCAAGAAGTCTAAAAATGATGAAGGCCTCAACCAAAACCATATATCAAATTGTGAAATTCCTCAACCAATTCCACATATAATTTTCTCATGAGACCTACCGATGCACCGAGGAGCTATAGCGGGCTCCACCCGTCACATACTAAGTCCAATACATTACTCATACGAGAAGGTTGAAAACTAACATAAACATTCGTATTAAAACTAGCATAAAAAATGTCAATACTTTAACCATAAACCATGAATGGTATAAAAATAAAACATCCATATTCAAACATATCAATAAACCTTCAATACAATATGGAATATTTTTATCATAATAAATTAAATTCAAACAAGTTTAAAATCCATCAAAGGATGTTGACATAGATGAAATGATAACAATTTTAAATAAGTACCTCTTTCTATTTTGAAACCATTTAAGAGTCACATAATTATAAAAGAAAACATATATTTTTAAAATATTCTTATAATATTTTAAGGGAAGCTTTGATGATGTTATAATGGCGTAAAATAGCTGCACCTGCCGTATAAGTAAAAAAACATTCTTACATTAATTTTGTCAAAAATGTCATAAAGTACCTTGTTTGGAAAATGACGGAAAGATTCCTTTCAAAACATATAAGGTCAAATAAGGGTATAAATTACTTTAAAACATATTCTAGTAAATAGTAAAAAAAATTTGAAATACATTTTTAAGAAAACATTGGTGTGGATGATAAAGAGGTCTCAGTAGATATTTACATAAAAACAACCTCTGATAATAAAGAGATTGTGAAATTAAACCTTACCTTGTACTTTTCCTTAGTAAATGGTATATTAACCTCCCATATAATAGTTAAACCGTTGTTATTAAATTATACAAAAACTATATTCATAAATATGATATCATATATGATCTTATAATATTGCTTTGTTAATAATATTTTAGTAGTATCATCATTTCAGGTGTTAATTGATTCGTTTTCCTTTATATGCTTGGTTACGTAAGCCATGTTTCTTGTATATAGAATGTATTTTATTAATATATGGAATGATATTATGTTCTTAAACATTATTTTTAATCATAAAATTAAAATTATTCTTGAATGAATATGATGGGGAATGAATCTCATCGCGTTCGTGGAGACAGCAATTCATATGTACGCACGAGCGACAATATCATTATATTGATGGTGAAATAATTTGTAATTGGATGGTATATCATATATACATAATCATTAACATGTTATATTTATTATTTAAATCAGTTATACTCATTATTATACCCATCCAAATAATGAAGTGTTTGAATAACAAACTATACCACGACGTGGAGACAGTAATCCATGCGTACGCACATATGGTGACATTTTCATTTATAGGATGGATAGAATAATGAGTATGGTTGTAACATTTTTATAATAACATAAAATTATATAGAAGATACTTGAGTTATTATTTTAAAATGGAAACAACAAAGAAAGTGGAAGTGGAAGATGAAAAGAACTTGAAATAGGTGATGAAATATTTACCTCTTCTTCGGGTTCTTCCGTTTGATTTGATCAAAAGCGCTCTATGGTTGGCTTTATGACCAAAGTAAGGCCTCTAGGATGAAGGTAGGAATGTTGGTAGGATATTTGGTAAGGGGTTGGCTGAGCCAAATTGCTTTGGAGGTGTGAAATTAAGAGAAGGGGAAGTTCCCTTTTATTAGAGAGGTAAGGGTCACTTTAGGAAAAGCTTGGAATATTATTTTATAATAAAATAATTTTCGATTTATAATGGATAAAAAATAAATTATTTAATGTATAAGATGGGTTTGGGTTAAAAAACTCTCAACTAATAGGATTTAGACATGTTTAGGTCATCATATTAACCATATCTTTTAGATTTAACTCTTAGATAAATAGTTTGACATTTACCATGTCTCTTTGTATTTTTATAATATATGGTTAATAACCTTTCTATAACAAGCCAAGAGAACCTTGTGTAGTTAATTATTAATATATATAACCTTATACAAGTCCTTTTTCTAAACCTTAGATTTTTATGAATATTATATCAATTAATAATATAATATTTGTTTTAAAAACTCGATTATGTTAATTTTGACACTATTAAGTATTGTATTGTGTTGAAATCCATAAAAACATTATCACTTCGAATAAAATTTGTTTAACCGACCCAAAAATGTCATATTAAACTAGAAAATTAGTTTAATTCATCAGAAGTCTCAATTTACATTTATTTGGATATTTATAATATCAATTATTTTAATATTTCATTAATAAGTTAATTACTGCATCATAATTGTGTCATAAATAAATTAAATTATTTAATGTCTAAAAATTATAAATAAAATACCATTATGTATGAAATATTGTTATCATTCTAATTAATAATTATAGTTGAATTTATCTTATGTATAACCCTATATTAAAAATGGTTTAGTTATTGAACATCAAATTTAACTCTTTTAACTTTTCTTAAATAAAATAATAATAAATGTACTAATCTAATACAAGTTGATCAAAGAGGATCATATTTTATTATTAAGGTTATTTTTTGGTCAAATTATACTTATTAATTAGAATTATGACATGTTTTAGGGTAATTATGATATCATTTTTACCCTTAATTACCATATTTACTTTTAATCGCGGTAAATAAAAGTCAAAAGTTACTATTCACAAAAAATTATTTTCATCTAATTGAACCAAAATTTACATACTGATTTTAATAAACCTATTATAAAATGACTCCAATTAATTACATTGAACATATATAGCTATTATTTATATATTTGTTCCTAAAATAAATTTAAATAAAAAGTCGGTTTTCACCAATAATGCTATGTTTTTCACTATTCATCAAAAATTGAAAGATTTCAGAAAATACCAAAAATTCACCCTAAGATAATTTATATATTCTGAATTCAAAAATGAAGACCATTTTGAAAAAAAAAATTATAAAATTTCAAAAGGTGGGTATTACTATTCATAATGGCTAGATTGATTGGTCGCGGTGTGTTAGAATCATGAAGTTGTGTACAATGCAAGATATTGCATTATTCAAAGGGAAACGTATTGTGGAAGCTTGGGTTGTTACAATCATTACATTATATTGAAATAGATGGAAAATAAAATTTTAAGAACATTAGATGAATCCTATGAAAAATAAGAGGAAATACAACTTTTATGAAATAATTGAAAAATCCTTAAAAATATTTCAATTAAAATGAAATACTTTTATATTAATAAATATTATCCTTCAAAATCAAAAAAAAATATTTTAGAAAAAATAAATATTTTAAATATTTTATGAAAAAATTCTTTTATAATACATATAAATAATGATGATTTATTTTTTAAAAACATAAAATATTAAAATCCCTATTAAAATAAATAATTACTTTTAAAAATAAATAATTTACTATAAAAATATATAAAAACGTTTACTTTTATATTCAAAATCAATTATATTTAAAATCATTTTAATACATGGAATAGAATCTTCATAAATAATATATCTCATACAGAGAGATAAATCAAAAAAGTGTTTTTCCAAGATATTTTTACAATAATATTAAATGAAAAAAATATAGGTCATATTCAAAATATATTTTAAAAAAAACATATTAAGTGAAATGTTTTTAAAACATTTACATTTAAAAAATTTCTTCAGTAATGGATCCTTTAAAAATATATAGTAGTTTTTTATGAAATTTTTGGTGGAAGATAAAATATAAAATCATGAATGGAAAACAAATTCTATATATTAAAATACTTTTATTGACAAATTAAATTGTAAAATGGGATAATAAAACATAAATTTGAAAATATTAGAAGGTAAATATAATAAACACTAGATAAGACATAATTTAATTTTCAAATATAAAGGACAATGTTGGTGTGTGATCATACCACAATTCACTGTTTTATTTCACCCTTATACCAATGTATTAAACTGATTTTGTATTGAAATTTACATGTATAATAATAAATTTCACTCCATGTTTGATTCAATTATTTTTTGTTTAACATTGTTAAAAAAGTAAATGTTACTTGTTTTGATAATTATATTGTAGGTGGAGGTGATTTGGAGGACCTATGATGAATTCCATGAAAAATGGTCCATTCTGCACATGATCCAAGAACACCAGTAGACTAAAATGCATGCTACTACTAATCCATGAATCCAAATGGGATGAAACTTTGTGGGTTGGTCCTAAATTTAATGATCTCCATTTTAAAGTTTGAACCATAGGAAAGGTTCTACCATTTTTGGAGACCCAAATAGGTCTTTTAATCATCACTAGAAGTTATAGAGGCTATGGGAAGTTCTACTTCAACATCTTCTTCTTCCTCCCCTCCCATCGATTTCTAAACCCCTTGTGATCACCTGAGGAGGAACATGATGTAAATCCCAATCTTCATGTTTGTAATATTTGAATGATATTTTTAATTCCAGGTTGTTGTGTTGTTTTTAATCATTCTATATTCTTATTTTATTGAGTTATGTACTGGTATGTCATGCTCAATTCATATGATCGTGTTTGTGGGTACCCATTCATGTGATGTTTCACACACCATTCACCACTTCCTTTTCCCCCATTAAATAGCGGTGTTTTTGTGGTTCATATTGGTCAATTGAACTCACATAAGAACTTTCAAGGTCATGTACAATTATTTCATGGTATCACAATGAAATAACATACAAACTTGGACAACACATCGAGTTCGTGTGTTGCCTTGGTGGGTTTTGGTTATGATGTCGAACACAAATCACCCAATCATCGGCGGTGTCCGATGAATCATTGTGTGTTTTCAACTAAACCCTAGGAGGTATCCTTGTATATAATCAGTAACATTCTGGTTCTAGGTGTTACAAATCAGGTATTAAAAGATCATAACCCAATATCATGAAGCGATGAAGGATGAACATCATGAGAGTACCCCGGGTTGATCACGCTTAATTAATTCTGTTAATTTATACTTTGTTTTAACGCTTTAATTTTCTATTTTCATCTTAAATCATCAAACCACCATGTTTTACAAAATCTCAATCCCCTTCTACTTTCATAATCAAAACCCTATTTTTAAATTAATCATCTAAGGCTCCGTCGAGAGAGGACCTAGGGTTGCTGCTATACTGCAGAAATTCTAGTAAAAATTAAACAACTAATTTGACGTGCTCGACAACACGATCAAATTTTGCCATCATTTCTGGGGATCCAAGATCATTTGACTTCATTATTTCCTTTTACTTATTTATTTTACTTATTAATTAGTACTTCTTTCAATACCCCACCCCCATTTGATTGTTTTTTTTTGTTTCTGTCTTTATTTTTTGTTGTTTTTGTGTGTTTTTCCTCTCTCTCTCTCTCTTGTTCTTCTCCATCTCCCTCTCTATAATTACGTATTATAAAATTCTATTCTCTTTTCACCCTTCTTAAGTTATTTTATCCATATTCAATAAAAAACAAAGTTCACAACTTATTTGAATGACCCGATCTGAAAAAGAAAAACTGCTTGAATTTGACCTAGAAATTGAAAAAACACTTCACACACAAATCAAGGCATCTAGAGAAGGTCAATCAAGTAACACTAAGGAATACATTACAGAACCTCAAGTGTTCATAAACCAATCAAAAATTGAACCCAATCTTATCCATGAAAATATGGCTGCAAATAATTGAACCTTAAAAGAACTAACCACCCCGGATGTGGAGTACCAACCTGCGTACATCCAATATCACGAGGAAGCAGCCAAATTTGAGCTAATATCAGGCCTCATCCACCTACTTCCAAAATTTCATGGTATTTCTAGCGAGGACCCTCAAAAACATCTCAAAGATTTTAATATAGTCTGCTCTACCATGAAACCCCAAAATGTGTCTGAGGACATAATTAAATTTAGGGCCTTCCCTTTCTCTCTTGACGGTGTACCCAATGATTGGATATATTATTTTCCTACCACGATTGGGTGATGGAATGACCTTAAAAGAATCTTTTTAGAGAATTTATTCCTTGACTCCTGAACTACATGAATTAGTAAAAAAATCTGTGGAATTAGGCAATCACAAAGAGAGACCCTTCCTGAATATTGGGGAGAAATTCAAAAGACTTTGCTCAAGCTGCCCCCACCACCAGATTAGTGAACAACTATTAATCAAATACTTATATGAGGGACTTATCCCCATGGATCATAGAATGATTTATGCTACAACTAGTGGTTCCCTAGTTGATAAAACTCTTTCCGCTTCTCGTGACATAATAGCCAACATGGCTCAAAATGCACAACAATTTGATACACGAGCAATTGCACCCACTCGGGGAGTTCAAGAGGTAACTCTAATATTTAGAACAAAAGGTAGATAACAAGATTGATGAGATGTGTACCCTTCTAAGACAATTAGATCAAGCCCAAGGTAACTCACAATCTCCTCCTATTCCATTACATTGTGGTATTTGTTCTGACAATACTCATTTTTATGACCAGTTCCCACAACTTCAGGATTCAACCGAGTCTTGTGCATCTGTCTTCCTAGGGCGTCCATTCTAAAAAAACCTCCCTTCATGAAAGATCAATTCAGGCCAAATCCAAACCCCGGGTGGAAAACACAACCCCAGTACTGACAAGGAGGAAACTCAAGCTACCCCAAGCCGAATTTCTATCCACAAGGACAAGGTATGCAACCTTCTTATCCTTCATATTTTCAAAACAATCATCCTCCTACTCCAAAAACTACACCAAGCCTTGATGATATGGTGAAATAAATAGCAACCCAGAACCTCCAGTTCCAACATACCGCACAATCGGGAATTCAAGACTTACGAACTCAAGTGGGAAAATTGACCAACACCATCAATGGGATTAATATGCAAGGTTCTGGACAACTACCATCCCAACCCATTTCCAATCAGAAGGACAAAGGTAATTTATGTGCATTTACACTTCATAGTGTTAAAGAAGTTTCTCCTTATACAGATTCTACATAAAAGGTATGTCCCCCTCTTGAAAACACTATTTCTCTACACATAAAAGATTCCAATAAAGAAAAACAAATATAAAAGGGAAATCTAATTATCATTAAGTATTCCCATGAACAAACCATTCCTCTTCCTTTCCCTCAAAGACTCTCTAAATCTATGAAAAACACTGATAATGAGATTGAAAATGAAATAATGGATACATTTAAAAAAGTTCAAGTTAATATTCAATTATTGGATGCAGTCAAGAAAATTCCATGTTATGCCAAATTTCTTGAAGAAATTTGAACCCATAGACAAAGGCTGAAGGGGAATGAGAGAGTCAACTTGGGGAGGAATGTCTCATCCTTGATTCAACCAGCAATTCCAACCAAATGCAAGGATCTGAGAACATTCACAATACCATGTATCATAGGGGAGACTTCATTTTCTGATTCTATGCTAGATGTAGGTGTTTCCATTAATGTAATACCTAACTCCATGTACACTTATCTGTAGGTTGTAGAGATTCAACCAAAAAGAATTCTCATACATCTTGCTAACTGAAGTACTACACATCCAAAAGGAGTGATTGAGGATGTCCTTGTAAGAGTGAAGAATCTCATCTTCCCTGCTAATTTCTACATTCTTGAGTTGGAAGATACCTGAACCCAAGGACATGATCCTCTCATACTTGGGAGGATATTCCTCAAAACATAAAATACAATCATCAACATTCACAATGGTATGTTGTACATGGAATTAAGAGGATAAAGGGTCAGTTTTAACATCCTTGAGGCTATGAAACACCCCGTTGAAGAGCACTCCACTCTTCCTATCTATTCAATGGAAGTGTTCTCAAACTATGAACACACACAGTTCTCTCCTCAACCCAAATTCTGATTCATTTTCCTTTTCTTCACCCTTGGATGATTTGATTTTTGAGTCATGTTCTAAGTGTTGTGTGGATTCTGAAAAGTTTAAATTTTGTACATTAACTGATGATTGTGTTCATTCTAAGGTACCCATGACCATCGATGATTCTACAAATCTCATTTCAATTGATTCTCTATCTTTAGAGAATAAACATGAACAGATAGATAGTTTGATGGACCTCACTCCCCCTAAATCCCCTCCCTCAGTCCAAATACCCCCAGTGTTGGAATTAAAACTACTTTTATATAATTTCGAATATGCCTATCTTGAGGGTATTGATCAATTGCTCGTCGTTATTGCCAATAACCGCTCTCAACAGCAAGAATCAAAACTTCTTGATCTTCTGAGAGAGTGTAAAAAAGGAAAACATATGGACATTGTCTAATATTCCCGTGATTATCCCATCTATTTTTATGCACCATATACTTTTGGATGATGAGGCTAACCCTGTAAGACAATCTCAACACTGGTTAAATCCCACACTCCTTATAGTGGTAAAATTGGAAGTCAGTAAATTACTTGTTATGGTGATCATTTATCCTATATCTAATAGTAAATGGGCTAGACTAGTGAAAATTGTGCCTAAAAATAGGAATAAAAATTGTGTCAAATGAAAGGAATGAATTGGTTTTAACACATGTGCAAAACTATTGGAGAGTCTGTATTGACTACCGTCGAGTGAATCAAGACACGCGGAAGGACCATTTTCCTCTACCTTTCTTTGACCAAATGTTAGAACAATTGGCTAGTAATTCCCACTATTGTTTCTTTGATGGCTATTTGGGTTATCTCCAAATCCATATAGCCCTTGAGGATCAAGAAAAGACAGCATTTACCAATCTATTTGGCACATTTTCATACATAAGGATGCCTTTTGGTCTTTGTAATGCTCTAGGTACCTTCCAGTATTTTATGTTGAGTATATTTTCCGAGTACCTAGAAAATTGCATGGACGTTTTTATGGATGATTTCACAGGGTATGAAACTTCCTTTGATTATTTTTTGTCTCACCTAGGTTCTACCCTCCATCGTTGCATAGAAAAATATCTTGTATTAAATTATGAGAAATGTCATTTCATGGTTGAACGGGGGATAGTTCTTGGGAATGTTATTTCAAAAGAGTTAATTCAACTAGATAAATCAAAAATTGAATTAATTTAAACCCTTCCATATCCAAAATGTGTTCATGAGGTGCGATATTTCTTGGTTCCTGCTGGTTTTTACCACCGATTCATTAAAGACTTCAGTAAGATCACACTTTCCTTGTCTCAATTATTATAAAAGGATTATGAGTTTTTGTTTGATAAAAACTGTGAGGATGCATTCAATTCACTAAGGAGGAGTCTCATATCACCTCCCATCATCCAAACTACAAGGGGGATTTCCCCTTTGAACTTATGTGTGATGCCTCTAACTTTGCAGTTGGGGAAGTTTTATCACAAAGGATTGAGAAGGCTCCCCATGTCATTGTGTATGCCTCACGTACCCTTGACCCTACCCCGGAAAACTACACGACCATTGAAAAAGAAACTTCTTTATATTGTGTTTGTCTTGGAAAAATTCCGTTCATATCTTATTAGGTCAAAATCATTCTCTTTTCTGATCATTTTTCCCTTCGTTTCCTCTAAAAGAAACCTGAAGCTAAACCCCAAATCATTTGGTGGATGATCCTCCTCTAGGAGTTTGACCTTGAGATTAGAGATAAGAGACGAGTGGAAAATTTGGTAGTTGACCACATTATTTGGATTTCTCCACCATTGGAATATCATGTTGACTCACCCCTCACTATTGGATAATTCTTCCCTCATGAGACCCTTTGTGATGTTGTGGACCTTATCCCCTAGTATGTGGACATTGTGAATTTTTCTATCAACATTCAGGGTCCCCACTTATTTTATAACTTCACTATTTAAGAGAATTAAGTATGATTATCAACAGTACATTTGGGATAACCCATACTTGTGGAGAATTTTTAGTGACGAAGTAGTTTGTCGGTTTGTCCTTGGCTATGAGTTCACCTCTGTTTTGACCTTCTGCCACACCTTGGCCTATGGGGCCACTTTGGCTTTCAACGTAGAGCTCGAAAGGTTCTTAACTCAAGAATTTATTGTCCAACATTGTAATGGTATGCCCATATATTTTTCAAGTCATGTAGTTTTTGTCAATTCATAGGGAATATCTCCAAGAGGAATGAAATTCCCCCAATAACCCATGTTATTCTGTGAATTTTTTAATGCATGGGACATTGACTTCATGGGACCTTTTCCAAATTAATTTGGCTTTTAATAAATTTTGTTGGTTGTTGACTATGTATCTAAATGTGTGGAAGCAAAGGCCACTAGGACCGATGACTCTCGTGTGGTTGTTGATTTTTTGAGGTCTCATATTTTTAGTAGGTTTGGTTTACCAAGATTCATCGTTATTGATCAGGGTTCACATTTTTGCAATCACAACATGAAAATTTTGCTTCTTAAATATGGGGTTGATCATGTAGTCTCCACTACATATCACCCCCAAACTAACGAAAAAGTAGAAATCTATAATTGGGAAGTTAAACAAATCTTGGAAAAAACGGTAAAACCCAAAAGGAAAGATTGGAGTTTGCGCTTGGATGATTCACTTTGGGTGTACCGTACAAATTTTAAAACCCCAATTAGAATTTCACCATATATATTTGTGTTTGGAAAGGATTGTCACCTCAAAATGGAGGTAGAACACTGTGCATATTGGGCTGTTAAACAATGTAATATGAATCTTTCAGATGCAGGTGCACATAGGAAGCTGTAGATTCAAGAGTTGGAAGAAATTCGACATGATTCATATGAAAAATCCTAAATCTATAAATAGAATACAAAGGCTATCCATGATAGCATGATAAATCAAAGGAAGTTTCATATTTGTGAGAAGGTTCCCATGTATAATTCCAGGCTAAATCTCCACCCAGGTAAGCTTCATTCTCAATGGCTCGGTCCTTATATTTTTACTTATGTATACCCATTTAGTGCTATATAGTTTTTTCATAAGAAGAGTGGACAAAGAATTAATGTCAATGGGCAGAGGCCAAAACACTTTTATGAGGATTTTCCAAAGCATCTCATGGAGGAAATCCAACTGATAGATGCCACATATGACCCCATTTAGCAGGTTGTCCCTTCTCCCTACCTTTATTTACTTGCCTATTTATTTAAAATACCTTCATTGAGGACAATTTAACTTTTAGGTGTGGGGTAGGGTGACATTTCATAGTTAGGATTAAACAAAACAAAACAAAACAAAAAAAATTAAAAAAATGTGTTTTCATTTTTGATTTTTTTCCTTATTCGGTGTTTTTAGATAAAAATTGATCTTTAAAATAATATCCAAAATCATTTTTCATGCTTGAGTATATTGTGGGGAAAATTTCATTGTTTTTAAAAAAAATAAAATTAATGTTGATATGAAATATTTTTCTACAATTTGTATTTTCAAATCATTATTAGGTGTTTAATGGATTTTTGAAACCCATGCCTCATTATCACTAACCAATATTTTAATCCCTTATTTGATAGATATTCGACGCCCTTTATTGTATATTCTTCATTTTAATCACTTTCTTAAGAGTCTCGGGTCATGTAGAGAAACTAGAACTTTCCTTGATTCTATTTGAAGCCATAAGATTTAAGTATTCTACATTAATGATAGAGGCAATTGTTCATTGAAAAGCCCTTTGAAAATTATCCTCTATTTTCGGCCACCTTTACATTCTGTCCTTTTTAAGCCTTAGAGGCCATGAAATTCCTATTAGATAGCCACATTACATGCTAAATTATCCCTACCTACCCATCTCTTGTTTATATTCTTGTTTATTTTCATCAAGTGTGGGAGAGAGTGTGTTTTCATGGGAATTCTAGGGAGAGAATCATTGTTATGGTTTGATATAATGGATGCCTACATTTTCCTTGGGAAATGGGTTCACAAGTTGTATTGAATCATTATTTTACACATGTTTCCCTCTTTATCTTCAAAAAATCTATACAAAAAATAGTTTTGTACATTGAAAAAAATGGAGAAAAGAGGATGTTTAATCATTATTATTCATTTCATGGTTTTGACCCACAAAACTGGACAATGGGGAGAGTGATTTGGAGGAGGTACACTTTTTGAGGGGTTGAGTGTGTTTATTTTCTATGAACACTTGCTGAATTTTGACATGTTTTGTATATAAGATATTAAACACTCCTCTTCTGCCTCAGATTTTTAAACATTAAATACTACCAACCCTTGAACCTTAGAACAACCTGTTGGAAGTCCTCTTGAGTAGCACACTAGTTTATATTGGTAGAGAAATGATAATCTTGGCGAGAATATGGTAAGATCACATGAACTCTGGGAAAAGAGCATAAATCCACTTTCATATGTTCCTTGAGTGAAGAGGAAAAATTTTAAGGTGAGGTAGGTTGCGAAATGTTTCATGGATGAACAAATGAAGTTCAACAAATTTGAATGTGAGAAAATAAAAATTATAGGAAAATTGATTCTATAGAAGAGACATGATGAATTTCATTTCAAAATAATCTTGTATATTTTCACACCGTTTATTTAGGAATGGGACATGATTAGGATATTATACTTTTCCCATGAGTGAAAATGTTTAGGTGTGGGGGTGTGATCATACCACGATTCACTGTTTTATTTCACCCTTATAACAATGTATTAAATTGATTTTTTATTGAAAATTACATGTATAACATTAAATTTCACTCCATGTTTGATTAAATTATTTTTTCTTTAAAACTATTAAAAAGGTAAATGTAACTTGTTTTAATAATTATATTGTAGGTGGAGGTGATTTAAAGGACCTATGATGAATTTCATGAATCGTGAGCCATTATGGACTTGATCCAAGAACACAAGTATACTAAAACGCATGTTCCTAATAATCTGTGCATCCAAATGGGCTGAAACTTTGTGGGTTGGTCCTAAATTTAATGATATCCATTTTGGAGTTCGAACCAGAGGAAAGGTGCTGCCATTTTGGAGACCCAAAGAGGTATTTTAATCATTACTAGAATTTCTGTAGGTTGTAGGAAGTTCTACTTCAACATCTTCATCTTATTCCCCTCGCATTGATTTCAAAACCCCTTGTGATCACCCGAGGAGGAACGTGATGTAAATCCCAAGATTCATGTTTACAATATTTGAATGATCTTTTTAATTCTAGGTTGTTGTGTTTTTTTTCATCATCCCCTATTATTATTTTATTGAGTTATGTACTGGTATGTCATGATCAACTCATATGATCATGTTTGGGGTTACCCATTCATGTGTTGTTTCACACACCGTTCACCACTTCCTTTTCCCCGCTTTCAATTGTGGTGTTTGTGTGGTTTATATTGGTCAATTGAACTCACAGAAGCACTATCAATGACATGTAAATTTATGTCATGGTATCATAATGAAGTAACATACAAACCTGGATAGCACATTGAGTTCTTTGTGTGTTGCCTTGGTGGGTTTCAGTTATGATGTCAAACACAAATCACCCAATCATCGGCGGTGTCTGGTGAATCATTGTGTGTTTTCGACTGAACCCTATGTGGTATCCTAGTATAAACTCAATACCATTATGGTTCTAGGTGTTATAAACCAGGTATTAAAAGATCATAACCCAATATCATGAAGCAATGAAGGATGAACATCGTGAGAGTACCCCAATTTGATCATACTTAATTAATTCTGTTAATTTCTGCTTTGTTTTAACGCTTTCATTTTCTATTTTCATCTTGAATCATCAAACCCCCATGATTTACAAAATCTCATTCCCCTTCTACTTTTATAATCAAAACCCTATTTTTAAAGTATTTATCTAAGGCTTCGTCAAGAGATGACCTAGGGTTGCTGCTATACTGCAGAAATTCGAGTCAAAATTAAACAACTAATTTGACGCGCTCGAAAACATGATCCGTGTGAAAGTATAATATAGAAAATGTGGAGAAACCATTATCAAAGATGATGTGGATTATACAAAAAATGATATAAAACTTAAGGAAGAAATTAACCAAGAAAAAATAATTCAATTATAATTTCATTTCTTTTTTAGAGAAATATAATGTGATATGAAGTAATGTCTTCTAGGTGAAGAAATCACGTGTTGAAGAACGAAGTTCAATAAGAAGCAGCATAACTCAACGAAAGGAGTTGAGGTAACAATAACCCCTAAAACCATGGTATATTTTGTATAGAATTCCTCTCAAACATATAATGTGATATGGATTTGTAAATCCGTTAATTTTAATGAAAATTAGGAAAAAATAAATCCATATCAAATATATACAATATTAAAGGAAATAGTTGGTGAATATGAATATTATCTCAATGAAGCAAACTAGAGATGTAAAAACCCTTAGAATAGTTCCTAGTTTGTTCTACACATGAGCCTAAGATCCTAAAAAAATATTATGTTTATTATAAACATTCATAAGAAAATTTTACATTTATAATTATTTTTCTAATGTCTATTTTTTATCACAATTGTTTAATTTATTAAATAGTTTTCTCTTATGGTGGTTACTTGAGGTGGTTCGGTTGATTTATCTAAAACTTCATTGATATATCGAATATGGTCAAATGTGATGTAAAATAGATTAATAATCTACGAAATTTATGAATATTCTTTATATTATTATTTTATAATCAATATATTTATATTTTTCCTTAGGTTTTCACAAAATGGATTGAAATTAAGGATGTGTTCCTCAATATGTTCAATCAAGTTAGTTATGTTTACTGTGAAAATTAATTATTAATATCTATTATATAATGTAAAATAATGAATTACTAGAATATTAATATTGTTATAAATATCATTTATATATATTAAATGAAATTTTAAATTTATCTATGATAGTCCTTAATGGGAAAACAAAACACATTATTCAGGGAGGTGGAAGTTTGCACATACTCATGACGATGTATTCATCATTCAAGTAGTTATAGTGGAAGAAATACAAGTGATGAAAAATTAGTATAATAATTTTCATCATATTAAGAATAATTAAGTTAGTATACTTTCATCAATAGGAAACAATTTATTTGGTATAAGAATAAATAATTAAGGGAGTTTGGTTGAGAACATTACCTCTACCTTTAGATATTCTCTATATGGTAACACTTTTAGTATTCTATGACTGATATTTTTGAAATAATTGAGATTATAGGAGATAATGATAGGTTTTTAGAGTGTTTAGGAAAATTTATGTTTCATTCTATGTTTTTTGGAATGGGTGGAAAAAATTCATGGTTGTGATGTCCTTTTATATGTGATGAAATTGAGTTTTTTGTAAATACCCATTACTTTTCAATAATGCCTTGACAAAATATTCAAGGATCAAGGAAAAAAGTAGTTAATGTTGAATTATTCAGTGACATAAGGTCAATAAATCCACTACCATTCATTAAAAGTATTATTTTAGACATGATTCAAGTCTTTTACCTCAATATTTTAACATTTTACCATTTTGGGTTTTTTTCTTTGGTAACTTGTTTTAAAACAATTAGTTTATATTTTTTAAAATATATAAGGTTACCAATCTTATATAATTTTTATTTTATGAACCTCAATTAAATCCCATATAATATAATTACATTTAAAAATAATTTGACATTGTTTTTTAAATTAAAAAATTTAATATATAGAAAAGTTGTTCTGTAGAAAAATAATTATTTTCAAGATTATGTTTTTTTAACAATATATAAAATTATTACAAATTAAAATAGAGAAAATTTATTTTCATAAATATTTAAACATTATATTAAGTTCATTATATAGAATATATCAATTTATTTTATTTGATAATAAGTACACAACTTTAATGAAACAACTCTAAGAAAATATCCCCCTTACCATTATCACGGTCATTAAAATTAATTTTAGAAATCATAATTTTACACATAAAAATGAATTTGAACTTAATGTAAAATATTATCATATTTTTTTTATAATTTGAAATCAATTTTTTGTGATTTAATTTATACAGGTTATGAAAACTAATCTTCAACATAACTGAAAAAAAAATACTTTTTAAGTTGAAATATTACCTACATTTTGAAAACATTAAACATAGGTTTTATATATTGAACATAATATTTTTAATTGATTCATTTTACATTATATATACGTGTGTGTGTGTGTGTGTGTATTAATTCATTGAAAAACGTTTACGTCATTATTGTTTTATAATAGTGTCATAAATATTACAATATTAGAAAAATCATTATATTTTATCTATCCATAAAAAATAAATTATTTTAGAAAAACATTGAAAATTAATCCTTTGATGACATTAGAATTATTAATTTTAAAAAGATGTTCATTTTTTTAATAAAAATTCTAATATTAAAAATTTTATATTTTACCAGAAAATAAATAAATTAAAGGAAAAAAACGTTATTTTAAAATGCTCTATTAAAATAATACTTGATCTTAATCCCATTTTATAGTTATTTATAATTAATTAAAAACATTTTATTTACTAGTAGGTTTATTATTAGTATATTTTTCTAATAATATCCATCTAAAATGTCATTTCTCGTTTTAGTCGGTGTTGCTTGGGAAATAATATATCGAACAAAGTATTAATTTTAGGATAAATATATTAAAAAATATTAGTGTATTATATTATCCCCCATCAAATAAATTACATCCTCATGATTTTAATTATCCCATATTAATTAAAATATCTAAGGGTATTTAAAAAATATTCATGAAACAAGGTATAATTTGTAGATAAATATCAATATTAGAAACTTAGTGAACATATCTTTCATCCTCATAATAAGATTATTTGGGAAATGAAGTTCTTCTATAATAATTTTTGCTAAATAGTACTCACTATTGTTTATCATGAAACCAATAAAATAATTATTTTTCCAAGAGATCCCATATTCATCCTTGCGTTAATGGATGATAATATGTTGTTTTGAGATATGAAATTTGATTTACCCATTTTGTTGATTAATATGGATTCTATATAAAGATAGCCAATATATTTCTAAAATCACATAAAATAAATTTAAAATAAGGATATTATTATTGTAAATGATAATAATTCTATAATATTTAAACGTTATTCTTATACATTGGATATAATAATAAAGAAATCATATGTTTTTTATATTCCAATAGGTTATATTGGGTGAAAACATACATGATATATGACATCTTCAAGTATATATTGAATAATGAGTGTAAATAGAACAGCATAATTACATCAATCCATATAAATAATAGTCATTGCATAGTATTTTCCTTATTACCGTGGTCTAGGAGGTTATTGGTGTCAAATTTCATTTTAATCCCATATATTATTGCACTTATTTTCATACAACTCAAATTCATTACATCTCAAATATATAATTGTAGTGGATCCTTAGAAACAATATTAAATTTCTACATCATGTTATCTAAATTGTTCCCTTAACCATGTATTTTTTTTTTCTTGATGTCCTCCTCTACCATAGATAAAACATCTTGTAGTTCGTCTCAGAGATTATATCAGTTACCTATTTACACATTTTTTACATAGAATAAATATATTATATATTTCTATATGATCTGAATCACTCAAAAATACATGAGACTCCAATCATCTATTATTTTGGGTGTTTTATATGGTGTCCCTTACTTGGAATACACTTTTAAATAGTGTTCTAGGCCGGAGGGCTATGGGGATTTAGGTTCATCTCGCCAAATCCTAAAGGTTTTCAACTAGAAGCAAGGGTGAAACAAGGGATAGTGGGGAGAATATATCCACAGCAAAAGATACAACAATGGACTGAGTATATATATATGACAAGCAACAGAAAGATAAAGACTCATTAAACTCAAAAGAGACCCACCAATGGAGGAAGGAAATTAAACAATAATAAATAGTGGAAGAATACTTAAATAATGAAGTGTAAATAATGAAACATGACAAATATACCAATTCTATTAACTAAGAATGGGCATGCATACAATACATGTCATGCAATACAATATCTAGAAGGGTCTCTATTGGATGACCAACCAAACAATACATATATAAGCATGATGAAATAGAAATGGAAAGTTAAAGATAAACTCTAGCTGAGGAAAGACCTCAAGGTCCCATTCCAACGTCCATTACAACTCAATTTGGACCCATATCCTGAGCCCGAACCCTTACTTGAAAGTAAAATAATAAAGTATACACTCATACAGAAGGGATATTGTAGGGTGTTAGAACATGACTCAGTATAATACCACCCATGTGTTCATACCAAACATAAGTTCTTATGTAGGTGGAATACTTAATAAACAAAGAAGCACATCTGTAAGGTAAACATGAGCTTTTATGGTGCTAAGAATCCACCAGGAAGTCATCACCTTACTTGGCCAATGCTAGAATCTATGAAGAGGAAAGGATCCTTGGACCATGGCCCAAGGTATCCTAGATGTCATACTACCCAGTTGAACCCTCAGGTTCCACCTCCTTCTAATAAACCCAACACCTCATTCCCCACGACACCTCATGTCTCAAGTAAATCCCTAATGTCCTGAAGGCACGCCCAAGAAAAAGTAATTGATCCCTCATACCCATGCTAAAAATAACTCATCGTCTCAAATCCCAACATATGGAGGAACAAAGATATATATCCTCAAAAAAGTATCACCATTTAATCATATCACGACATCCTGACAAATAATGATCTCCCTCCTCCAAAAGTAATCCAGGACCACGACCTGACTATGGGGAGCCTCATCCCCCAATCAATAGCATCAATGCTATCATATGAAGGCTCCTCACCTTCCATGTGGCTTTCTAAGAGACACACCCCCAACACATTTTTATAATCCACACTACTGGGGGCCTCTACCCACATGATTGGTCAAAATCACATCATTAATGAGTCAACCTATGTGAACATGACTCCAATCGGTGCTTTGGCCATCAATGGTGAGTCGCAATAACAAAATTACTACCTAAGCCACATCCAACCTCCACCTTGTTCCCATCCTACCAAGTCACTCAAGTATGATGGACATTCCATCCAAATATCTCTTTCCTTTCCTGTAACCTTATGGAATCACCACCTCAAACAGACATCCATGATGCCCAACCAGTGATCAAATCACCCAGGTAACTCAAACCAACCTAATAAGATGACTAGGTTGCCTCATTTATCATGGACAAGCCACCCTAATTCCTCAAGCCAAGCCTGTCACTATCCCATGGATCACATTTTATGCGATAAATAACCAACAATCACATATATATAATACAATTCACTATAAATAATCAATTCAATTTAATAAAATATAATTTAACAATTTAAATAAATATAACAATTCAATTAAATATAATTGACTAAATCAATTTCAAAAAATCAATTCAATTTAAAGAAACCCCAGAAAATTATACTAAACAACCCACCTGACGTAACTACACAAGTGATCAACGATCTCTAACCTAGCCTCGCATGAGAGAATAAGGTGATGGAAAGCCCAACAACATCCTATAAGGTCATATGTTCAATTTAATATAAAAAATGAGGGTCTCACTCAATTAACCAAAGGTGCGCTAAAAGCATCACACCCAAAGCATATAAAAGAAATCAAAAAAGGTATGAAACGCATACCTTGGACTCATAGATGTAGGCACATCCAATATTAGTATCTAACTCAAAGTGGTTTGGAAAAAATTGATGATTCCATCAAGATCCCTGAAAATATTGAAAATTTGATCAAACGGATTTAGCACTCAGTGAATCAAGAGAAAAATTAAAGAGAGGCATGGGTGTGATATTCCTTACCAATACTATTTTATTACACCAGATAGATTTAAAAACGCAAAACCAATGGAGGATGTAGAGAAATTTATGAGGATAAAGGTGGAGGCTTTCCTACTGTTGTTCATGACCCATGAGAGAATGAGGAAAAAGAGGGAGAAAAATAAATATAGGGAGGGATGTTTCAATAATTTCTACCATTAATGAGGTTACACAGTTAACCTGTATGATTTTCCAAACCATACAAAAACTATACTAACATAGACCTGTAATCGGGCGTGGAAAAAAATTATTATATTCCATAAGTGTAGTCTAGTGATTAACCTTAGAAAGTCTCCCGAAGAGGAGTGCACACAAAATAGTTTGTCACTTTTTAACGTGGGTAAAAATGTAATGTTTTTAAAATAATTAAATAATAAAAATATTGAAATGAAATTGGAATTTCAAATCATTGAAAACTATGATATTAGAAGGTTGATTAGGGTAAGTTCATTTTCCCAATTGTAATGATGTCCTTGTTTAATTTAATTCAAACCACTTCTTATGAGTTGATTAAAGCGAGATTCCACAATCATTTCCTCTCACTTCCTTGGTGAAACTATGATGGTGAGAGAAAACCTTACCAAGATATCAGTTTTATCTACTCTCCTTCCATGTGAAAAATTATTTCCATGAATATCCTCGATTGACTTGGGAAATACCCGATTGGGTCTTATTTATCCCAAATAAACAAGAACATCCACCGCCCCTTTTACACGTCCTGACGATCATCAAGTAATTCATCACTAATCCCTGGTCTATTCCATCTTATATAAACCCAAAATCAGTGGAGGGAGATAATGATTATTTACCAAATAAAAAATAAATAACAACATTAAAATTCAAGAACGATCAAACTTAAAAACAAGATATGGAATAAGAAATTGGAAAAAAACATTGAAGAATAAATAAATCTCATTCAATTATGTCCGAGAACTCAAGAATTACAAAATAGAAAACCAACACTTCCTGAATCACTCAAAATTGTTACCCCATCATGGTAAGGGTAATTGAGATGAATTGGAAAAAAGAAGGAATTAAAAATATATATAAAATAAAATAAATAAAAGAGATAATGTTGAAAAATTTTCCTTCTTAGTGTCTTGGAAGGAATGGGATGGAATGAGATTCTTTGAGAGGGAGGAGCTCCCCTCTTTTTATAGGCAAAATTTGTCATCCAAAAGTTGACGTGTTGTGTCACTGACTGACTTAAAATTAAATATTAATTTAGAAAACACTTTTAAGGAAAAGTGAGAAACCACATACATTCAAGAAGGAGTACATGCCTCATAAAAGATCGCAAAGTTATTGAAACAGAATTTTAGCCTATTAGCTAATTCCCACCTAATAAGTTTCCAAGAGATAGCATGCACCTGTGTATCGGGATTATCAGTAATGAGGTCTTCAAAGAAATCCTCCAACTTATCCCATGTTTGAGAATAATCCTAATTACATATCTTCCCTTATTTAAAACCCCTTTTTAGTATAAGATTATATTTTTCAATCCATGCAAACTACTCACTATTGAAATCCACTCAAATCGACCTACCCATCATCTTGTTTTCCTTTTCGTGGGTATCATTGATATAAATAAACTTCTACACCATTTATTCTTCTGAATGAAAAATAATTTCCAAGAGTTTCTCGCTAATTGAATTCTCCACATCAGTTTTGTTTGTATCGACATCACCAGAAAATTCCATCACTCCATCAGGGTTCCCCTACATAGTACTAATAGAAACAGAAATGGTTTCCATCTCTTTTGATTTCAATTTTTTACCTGACTAAGTCACCATTGGCTTTGGAAGGTACGAGTAATATTTGCGCCCTTTGTTTTTTATCCCTATTTTCAAAATGAAATCTCCTGAGTCCCTGATATATTTTTTTCCCTTTTTCTTCCTTGCATTGTACTAGATTTTTCTATGTTTCCCGCCCATATTTTTCTCTAAAAAATATCCATAGCGATCCTCATCATCAGACCCACCTGTTGATTGGGCTGCAATGCCATTATATTGGTCATCCAAGCCATCCAGACCTACAAAATGATTACAGGTTTGGATGTTCCTCTCTCTTTGTTGCTGGTCTGTCACCCTATGACCACCAGTTTGGAAGGGTTGTCCTTATTATCCCTACTTGGAACAATAGAAATCCATTCCTGAACACGCATCAGCTGAGAATCAACACTTTGATATCCCTCCAACTCCACTGTAATACCCTGTTTAGAGACAACCTGGTCCTTCTTACCATCATTCCCCTCAACATCCTTCAAAGGTAGAACCTCATGGACTAGGAGAACCACTGAGTGAGGTACAGATTCATTATCTTGAACCTTATTTACATTTCTAGGATCCAGTGGATCCTTCTTCTGCATCGAAATTTCAACAGCCACCATATTACTAACACTGGGAGCCAAATCCATCTCTCTATCCTTCTGATTCATGTCCCCTTTCCTTGCACCACACCTGCAACCAGAAACCGGATGCCTTAAATGCCAACAAATCGAGCAAAAATCCACCCATGATTCGAAGACAACAGCCTATTTTCACTTATAATCTTCACCAATAACAACCCAAACCCAAACATGTTGTATCACTAATAAATGAAATCTTCACGCATTTTACCCTTATTTAATGTTCTTCATAAATATCTTGGCCATCTCTCCTCAAACTTTCAGTTTATTTTGTCATGTATTATGATACTTATTCTTATTTTAGTATAACAATTTATTATATCCATTCAAACTCTACAAATTACAAACCTCTAGATTAGAATGCCTTAATAACCATTAAAGTGGCCCATTCATGCATCTTATCCTTCATGAAATATTTTCCAAAACTCCTCTTGCATCCACCCACCAACGTTCACAATAATTGGGCCCACCATGAACGAGTTAGGGATCCAACACCAAAAATAGATAGACCTGTAAATAATTTTAATGGTCCAACATCTATGTTTTTTTTGAGCATCCATATGGTATATTCAACTTTCGGTCAAGAAGGATGAAATGAAACCCTGGACATGTAGCATATTAAAAAAGGAATTTCACAATTGAGATTAAAATAAAAAATGTTATGGACAAAATAATGAAATAATTTAAAATTATTAAAATCCAAAATGGGCCATTTTTATGATTAATCTTAAAATACAACCAATATTATAAAATGTGGCAATTTATCTTAAAGTAACACATTGTTGGGATTAAAAATAGTGAAATTTAATTTAAATTTATGGAAAAAACTTTCTCTCTCAATTCCTCCACACAAAGCACATGGACTCCTGGATAAGTAAACATTAAAATTAAAGCAAAAAAATCGAATCCAAAACACATACCCATGAGATCTACCAAATCCATACCAAGATACAAAAATATATCATTCCTATTCAAAAAATCATTATTTAATGTTCACTATTTAGATCATTTAATATATTTAGACCTTATTTATTATCCCATAAACACAAAACACCATCCTCAAATGAATTTTCTCTCATCTCACAATTATAAATGTTCAACAAGTATTTTCTCATCCAAACTCACGCAATAGTCACCATAGGCTTGATAAATTCCTACATATGTACCCAATGTGAGTCAATGAAATGTGTTTCTCATGAAGACATTTCAGGGATGTATTGTGGTTTCCAATTGGTAGGATTTAAATGTCAAAATATTTTAGGCTAAAAATAGAGGGATTGGCTCTTTTTGAAAAAAAAATGCAAGATTAAAATTTTCACTAAATATAGTCTCATTCTATTCCCCTTTGTTGGAAATTAAATCCATAATGAAAACCCAAGGGAAGTTAATTCCATTTGTCATTTCACCAATAAAAAGTTATTCTCACATATAGTTTTTCTTGAAATCTCCAGATAGTCAGAACTTTCTTTCTACTTTGGAAGCTCAAGAAAGTCACAACTTATTTTATCATAAAAGCTCCAGAAAGGCAAAAATTTTAACTAAACAAACTCTTTAGTAGAAGCATCATATCTTAAACATTTAATTATCCACCCAAAGTATCACCAAATTAGTTATTACACTATAAGGAATCTTCCCCCGCACTTATGTTCAAATAGATCATGCAATTTCATTTCAAGAGAAGGCTAGATAGGAAAAATTGTCTTGTAATGTGGCTAACTTAACCATTTCTTCATGGTTTCTAAGGGATATAAGGATTATTGTACAAGTTAGGCCACAATAAAAAGGATTATTTTTAAAAGGGTGCTTCAAACCAAATAAATGCATCAATCACTTAAAACACCGGTACCTCAAACCCTTGAGTTTTGATAGGAATAAATAAAATTCTTGTTAAAGAAAACACGATTTGGTTTTATCATGAAATTAGGTGAAAGTAAAGAAAATGACAAAAATAGAAAAGTTACATCATGATAAATTTATTTCAAAAATAATGAAAGTGAGATGTGGCATGGGAATTAAAAATCATAATACTTTTCATGAAATCCCAAAAGATTTGAACTTGAAACAATTTCATTTCATTATTCATTTAAGATAAATTTCATGAAATAGATTAGTTCACTCATTTACATGGGTTTCAAAAATGGAAATGATAATCATTTCATCTCAATGTCCCAAAAACACAAAAAACCTAAAAAACAAACACACAAAAAATTGAAAAAACACATTACAATATTTTTTTAAAAACATTAAAACAATCTAAAACTGAAAATACTAAAATACATAGGTTGCCTCCCAGACACTTAAATTATGTAGTGACATCAATGAATTCAAATGGATTTGACATATAATAATATTTGAAAACTAATTACAACAAGCATGTAACTGTAAAGGATTGGTACAACCTAACTTATTGGTAGTGCACTTTGAGTTAAGATCATAAGTGTTGTACACTAAAAACCTACAACCAAAAGAAGAAGAAAAAGAATAATAAATTTACTAGAATAAAATAAAATTGAAATAGAATGAGAAAAGAAGGATAGATCTTTTTTCAATCCCCCAAGTTTTCCCTAGGTTTTGACTTACTCCAGATGGGTAGTTCTAATAAGTTATCCCTAATCTGATAGTGGGTGAAGTTTCTTTCTCATGAACCAACAAAAAATATTATTTCCAGTATGCACTTGTTCATTTTTGTTAGGACTCCATGGATATAGTATACCAATTCCACCCCTATTGTAATGAGATACAACATGCATGGTGGGGTTAGGACAGTGAATGAGTCCTCTTTCTTGGTTTCCACTTTCTCAATATCTTCTTTATTCTCCAGTGGTTGCTGAATGTATGCTGCATCAATGGAAAGATAAAAGGGAAAGTCGAAGTGTAATTATATTTGAACAAAATTAAATCATGAAGTGTCAATATAAAATTCTTCCCATTCAATATCTACAACTTTTGTCTCATTTTCCTATAGAAAAGTCACTTTTGTCTCCTCTTGAACACCCTCTAATAAATGTTCAATAACTTTGAAGAGTTCTAGATTTTCCACTTCATATGAATATTATTTTTTATTGTCTTCCTCCATGGAAATTCAACTGTTATCTGAATATGAAAAAATAAAACAAGGGGAGGTAATACCCAATTCAATTTCAAAAAATAAAATGATAATTATTTCATGAAAATATTTTCTCCTTTAGTTATTTTAACTTCAATTTCTTCTTTGGTTGGTGGTGCCACTTGTAGTATAGTTTCTTTTTATAGTGGATGGTAGTCATAATCCTCCATCTTCTTTTCAAATTCCACCACTTGGGTGGTTTCTTCCTTAAATGGTGTTGGATCTTCTACATTATGAGGAAGAGTTGGAACATGAAGTTCCTTACACTCATTCCAGAAGTTATCAAGATATTTTGGATCTCCCATATGTATTTCAGCGGGAAAATATTCTTCATCAATCTCTCCCAATATTGATTGAGCCGGGATCAATGGATCTTCATTTAATTTCACAAGTCCACCATGGGTTCTTAAACTTAAAAGATATATTGGTCTACTTCTTCCACTAATTAATATGTTTCTTTTTTTGTTTTATTTATAGTTGTTGATCTTGGGATGTATGTAAATATTAAGTTATCCACTCTATTATGCTCTCTAGGTGTTGTACTATTTGACTAATTCTTTTAAATTGGGCTTTAAGATCCATTAAAACTAATCCTTCTTGGTGTTGCACCTGTGAAATCTATTTTGGTACGTCAATCATTTCATGATAAAATTCTAGAATATACTCATCGATCTCAATTAATTCTCTGGAAAATCCTCCAAAACTGGGTATTCGAGGTTCCCTTTAAGTTTAGAATGAAATCCTTATATTCATCCTCCTTAATGATTTGGATTCTAGTTCCATGAATCTACTTATCCAAGAAAGAAAAACTATACTCTATAGACCAAGGTGAGTTAGAAATTTGTTCTTTCACTTCTGGGTAAGTGTTCCATGAATTAAAGAAATAATAATTTGAAAAAAACATGGAATTTTTTTTAAAAAAAAATTGAAAAGATTCAAATATTTACAATTAGATTGTGGCACTTCCTTCCTGACAATAAAGCATGTCATGGGGAATGGAAAAATATTTTTTATATTCCCTAAATATAGTATAAAGAATAATCCTTTAATGTCACCCTAAGAGGAGTGCAAAAAAATTTGTTTTTCACTTTTTAACAAGGGTAAAAATTTAGTTTTTTTAGAATTATTCAATAATAAAATGATTTAAATGAAATTTGAAGTTCAAATGTCTAAAAATCATGATATTAAAAGGGTGATTAGATCAGGTTCAATTTCCTAATTGTAATTATATCCTTGTTCAATTTAATTCAAACCTATTATTCTTAGTTGATTAAAGTAAGATTCCGCAATCATTTCCTCTCACTTCCTTGGTGAAATTGTGATGCAGAGAGATAACCTTACCGAGATCTCAGTTTGGTCTACTCTCTATCTATTTACAAAATAGTTACAATGAATATCCTCAATTGATTTGGGAAATAACTGATCGGATCTTGTTTATTGCAAACAATCAATAATATCTCCTACCCCTTTTATACATACTAACAATCATCGAGTACTTCACGACTATTGTTTGATCTATTCTATCATATATAAACCAGAAATCAGTGAGGGATATAATGATTATTTACCAAAGTAAAAATCAACAACAGAATTAAAATTCAAGAATGATTGAACTTGATAATAAAATCTTCTATATGAAATTATAAAAAACATTGAAGAATAAATAAATTTAATTTAATTATGTCTAAGAACTCAATAATTACAAAATAGAAAACCAACCCTTTTTGAATCACTCAAAATGTTTACCCCACCATGGTAAGGGTAATCGAGATGAATAGGGAAGAACAAGGCATTATAAATTTGTTGAAAATAAAATAAATAAAATAGAGAAAGTCAAAATTTTCTCCTTCTTGGTGTCCTAGAAATAATGGAATGGAATGAGATGCTTTGAGAGGGAGGAGATCCCCTCATTTTAGAGGAAAATTTTTTCCCCCAAAGGCTGATTCATTTTATCCCCAATAAATAACCCATTCACGCATTTTACCCTTATTGAATGTGGTTCATAAATATCTTTTCTGTCTCTCCTCAAACCTGTTGTATATATTGACAAGTATTCCAAATGTTATGCCTGCTTTACTATGACAATTTATTCTGTCCATCTAGACTATCCGAATTGCAAACCTATAGATTAGAATGCCTTAATGACCATTAAAACAATGAATTCAAGCATCCTATTCTTCATTAAAGATGTTATTGAACTCCTTGTGCATCTAACCACCGAATTTCATGGTAATTGACCCCACCACGAACGAGTTAGGGAACCAACATAAAAAAAAGACATATATGTAAATAGTTTTCATGGTCCAATGTGTGACCTTTTTTGAGCTTACACATTGTCTATTTAGCTTTTTTTTAGTAAGGATTTAATGAAGACCTGGGTGTGTAGAATCCGAAAAGGAATGAATTTCAAATTTTTTATTAATATATAAAATGTTATGGCCAAAATACAGAAATAATTTAAAATTGTTAAAAATAAAAATTTGTCCATTTTATTATTAATACCAAAATACCACCAATATTATAAAATGTAGAAATATTTGTTAAAGTAACAATTTGGTGGGATTTAAAAAAATGAAATTAAATGTATTTTTATTGAAAATATTTCTCTATCAATTCTCCCACACTTAGCACTTGGAATCCCAAAAAAGTAAAAATCAAAATCAAATAAAATTAAATCAAATCCAAAACACATACCCATGAGATGTACCAAATCCATACCAAGATACAAAAATATATCAGGACTCATCAAAAACCATTATTTAAAATTCAATATTTAGGTAATTTAATATATTTACACTTAATTTATTATCCCATTTACATAAAACACCTACCTCACCTGAATTTTCTCTCATATCACAATTGTAAATGTTTAATAAGTCTTTTCACACACAAACTCACACAAGAGTCACTATAGGCTTGATAAATTCCTAAATATACTCTAAATGTGATTCAAGGACACATGTTTCTCATGGGGAAAGTTTAGGGTTATTCTGTGGATTCTGGTTGGTAGGATTTAGATGTTAAAAATTCTAAGGCTGAAAAAGGAGGGCGAGGCTCTTTTTGAAGCAAAATTGTAAGATTCTAATTTCAGTTACATATAGCCTCCTTTTCTTCCACATTGTAGAAAATTAGCTACATCATCATAAAAAATCAAGGAAATTTCATGCCAGTCAGAATTTCACCAACAAAAATGTATTCTCAAACATATTTTTTCTTGAAATCTCTGTATAGGACCAACTTTATTTCTACATTGGAAGCTCTAGAATGGAAAAATATCTTTGATCATGAAAGCTCCAGAAATGAAATTTTTTTTAAAAAAAAATTAAATCTTTAGTAAAAACATCATCTCCTAAATATTTAATTTTCCACCCAATGTATCACCAAATTAGGTAGTACACCACAAGACATCCTCCACCACACTTAAGTTCAACTGGATCATTCAATTTCACTTTAAGAGCTAGTTGGATAGGGAAAATTTGCTTATATTGTGGCTAACCTAATAGGTTTTTTATGGTTTCTAATGGATACAAGGATTAATGTATAGGGTAGGACATAATTAAGAGAATTATTTTGAAAATGGTTCTTAAAACTAAATAAATGCCACAATAATTTAAAATGCAAGTACCTAAAACCCTCAAGTTTTGATAGGACTAAATCAAAATCTAGTTAAAGAAATCGTGGTATGGTTCTCTAAAGAAATGAGGTGAATGTAAATAATATAAAAACAATCTTAAAGAAAACTTAGAGTAATTTGATTTCAAAAATAAATATAGTGATATGTGGCATGAGATTTAAAAATCGGAGTTCTTTTCCTGAAATTCAAAAAGTTTTGAACCTAAAGAATATTTATTTTTGAATTCATTTAACCTCAGATTCAAGGAATAGATTTGGTCACTCATTAAAATGGGTTTCAAAAATCTGAATGATAATCATTTCTGATCAAATTTTAAAAAACACACAAAAACTAAAAAACAAACACACAAAAATTCGAAAAACACCTTACAATATTGTTTTTGAAAAACATTAAAACCAACTAAAAATGAAAATCCTAAACTTCAAAGGTTTCTCTACCCCACACTTAAATAAAGTAGTGTCCTCAATGAATTAAAATGTAATTAACATGTAAAAATATTTGAAAACTAATTACAACATGCAAGTAACTGTAAAAGAGAGGTACAACCTGACTTTTTGCTAGTGCAACTTTGGGTTAAGCTCTTAAGGGTGGCACACTAAATGCCTAAAACCAAATTAAGAAATAAAAAAAATATATTTATTAGAATAAAATAAAATTTAAGTAGAATGATAAAAGATAGATAAATCTTGATTCAATCCCCCAAGTGGGCATCGTGTTTTGACTACCTCCAGATGGACAGTTCTAATCGGTTATCCCCAATCTAATAGTGGGTGAAGTTTGCTGCTCATGAACCAACAAAAATTATTCTTTCCAGTCTGCCTTTTTTCTTTTTGTTGAGGATTCCATGGATATAGTATACAAATTAAACCCACATTGTAATGAGATACAACATGCATGGTGGGGTAAGGAAAATGAATGAGTCTTCCTCTTTCTTGGTTTCCACTTTCACAACATGTTCTGTATTCTCCAATGCTTTCTGAAGGTATGATACATCAATAGAAAAATAACAAGGAAATTAATCATGTATTTCTATTTAAACAAAATTAAATCATGAAGTGTAAATATAAAATTCTTCCCTTTTAATATCTGCAAATTGTTTCCCATTTTCCTTTAGAAAAGCCAGTTTGATATCCTCTTGAACACCCTCTAATAAATGTTCAACATGTTCAGGGATCTCTGGATCTTCTACTTCATATGAATCTTCTTTTTCATCATCTTACTCCAAATAAATACAAATGTTATCTGAATATGAAAAATTAAAACAAGTGGAGGTAATACCAAATTCAGTTTCAACAAAATCAAATGATAATGAGTTTATGAAAAGAATATATCCCAGAGTTTTTTCGACTTCAATTTATTCTTTGTTGGGAGGTTCCACTTCTATTTGAATTTAATTAGATAGAGTTAGGTAGTTAGACTCCACCATATTCTCTTCAAATTCCACCACTTGGGTGGTTTACTACTTCAATGATGGTTGATCTTATACATTATCAGGAATAGTTGGAAAAAGTTGTTCCTCACACTCATTCGTGTATATATCAAGATATTTTTGATCTCCCATATATATTTTAGTCGTAAAATATTCTTCATAAATCTACCCCAACATTTATTGAGTTGGGATCAATGGATCATCTTTTAACATCATCAAGGCCTCTATGGGTTCTTCAACATGAAAGATATGTGGGTCTACATATTCCACCAATATTTCTGGTTCTGGTTTTTGTTCTACCTCTAGTTTTTGATCTTGGGATGATGTATAGATTTCACTATCCACACTAATGTGATCTCTAGGTGTTGCACTATTTGACTAATTATTTTTAATTGGGATTAAATATCCTTGTGAACTTATCCTTATTGGTATTGCAGCAGTGAAATATTATTTTTTTACCTTAACCATTAATTGATAAAATTATAGAAAATACTCATGGAGTTCAATTAATTATCTTGTTAAACCCTCCAACACTGGGTATTCGAGGTTCCCTTTATGGTTTTGAATGAGATCCTTGAATTCATCCTCCTTGATTATTTTTATTCGATCTCCCCAAATCTACTTAGCCAATAAAGAAACACTATAATTTATAGACCAAGGTGATTTAGAAATTTTTCTTGCTCTGGTGGGTAAGTGTTCCATGGATTAATGAAAAAACCATTTCAAAACTACACAAAAAATGTTTTTTTGTTTTTATTTAATTTTAAAAGATTTAAATATTTTAAATTAGATTTTGGTACTGCCTCTCCGAGAACACCACCATGTTTAACTCATACCTATCGTGGGGTGGGAAAAATATTTATATTCCCTAAGTGTAGTCTAGTGATTAACCCTAGGAAGTCTTGTGAAGAGGAGTGCTCAAAAATAGTTTTCCACATTTTAATGAGGGTAAAAATGTAGTGTTTTAAGAATAATTCAATAGTAAAATTATTTAAATGAAATTTGAAATTCAAATGATAGAAAACTATGATATTAGAATGGTGATTAGGGTAGGGTTGGTTTCCCCATTGTAGTTCTATCCTTGTTTGATTTAATTAAAACCTCTTCTTCTAAATTGATTAAAGTGAGATTTCACAATTGTTTCCTCTCACTTACTTGGTGAAATTGTGATGGTCAGAGAAAACCTTACCAAGATCTCAGTTTGGTCGAATCCCCTTCCATGTACAAAAGAGTTGCAATGAATATTCTAAATTGACTTGGTAAATACCCGATTGGTTCTTGTTTATCCCAAACAATCATGAACATCCACTACCCATTTTACACGTACTAACGATCATTGAGTACTTCACCACTAATCCCTAGAATAGTCTATCGTATATAAACCAGAAATTAGTGGAGAGAGATAATGATAATTTAAACACGAACAAAACAATAACAGAATAAAAATTAATTAATGATCAAACTTGATAATAAATTCTTCTATATGAAATTGAAAACAACTTTGAATAAGAAATAAATTTCATTAAATTGTGTCCAAGAAAAAATATATTACGAAATAGAAATCCAACCCTTTCGGGATCACTAAAAATGTTTACCTTACCATGGTAAGGGTAATATATATGAATGGGGAAGAATAGTGAATTTAAAATCTATGAAAAAAGAAATAAAAGAGAGAAATATGAAAATTTATCCTTCTTGGTGTCCCAGAAAGAATGGGATGGAATGAGATGCTTTGAGAGGGATGAGATCCCCTCCTTTTATAGGCAGAATTTGTCCCCCATATGTTAATGTGTTTTATCCCAAATAAATTTTCTCTTAACTCTTTTTTTATTTATTTAATGTCGTTCGTTAATATATTTTTAGTCTATCCTAAAACTTTCTGCATATGTTGACATGTATTCTGAATGTTATGCCTACTTTACTATGACAATTTATTTTGTCCAATCATACTCCCCAAATTTAAAACCTCCAGATTAGAATGCCTTAATGACCATTACAATAGGAACTTCATGCATTATAGCCTTAAATAAATATGTTCCAATACTCATTTTCTGTCCACCCATAGAATTCCACAGTAATGGATCCCACCATAAACGAGTTAGGAACCCAACACAAAAAATAGAAATATCTTTAAATAGTTTTCATGGTCCAACCTGTGACCTTTTTTGAGCTTCTATACGGTCTATTAATATTTTGTTTAAGTAGGATGAAATGAATACCTGGATATGCAGAATCTTAAAAAGAACTAATTTCACAATTTATATTAATATATAAAATATTATGGACAAAAAACAAAATAATTTAAAAATATTAAAAATCTAAAATGGGACATTTTTATTATTAAGATCAAAATAACACCAATATTATAAAATGTGGAAATTTATCTTAAAGTAACACTTTGGTGGGATTTTAAAAAATGAATTTCAATGTAAATTTATTGAAAATATTTTCTCTATCAATTCCCACACACTTAAAACTTGGACCTCTAGATAAGTAAATATAAAAATTAAACCAAATCAAATCAAATCCAAAAAACATACCCATGAGATATACCAAATCCATTCCAAGATATAAAAAGATATTGTGACCCATCAAAAACCATTATTTCAAGTACAAAATTTAGATCATTTAATATATTTCCTCTTAATTTCTTATCCCATGAACACAAAACACCTACCTCACATGAATGTTCTCTCATCTCACAATTTTAAATGTTCAATAAGGATTTTCTCATCCAAACTAATTCAAGATTCACCATTGAATTGATAAATTCCTACATCTCCATCAAATGTGAGTCAAGGACATGTGTTTCTCAGGAAAACATTTCAAGGTTGTACTATGGTTTCTGGTTGGTATGATTTAGATGATAGAAATTCTAAGTCCCAAAAAGGAGGGCTTGGATCTTTTTTGGAAAAAAAAGTGCATGATTTTAATTTTCACTCTCAAGTATAGTCTATTTCTTTTCACCTTTGTAGAAAATTAGCTACATAATCATGAAAACTCAATGAAATTTCACCCCATTTATCTTTTTACTAACAAATATTTCTTCTAAAACACAGTTTTTCTTGAAAGATCTAGAGAGGCACATCTTTATTTCTACTTTCGATGCTCTAGAAAGGCACAAGTTCTTTTATCACGGAATCTCCATAAAGGCATGAATTTAAAAAAAATGAAATCTTTAATAGAAACATTATCTCTTAAATATTTAATTTTCCACCCAAAGTACCACCAAATGAGGTAGTTCAAAACAATACATCTTCCCACACACTTAAGTTTAACTAGATCATTAAATATCACTTCACAATCAGGTTGGATAGGGAAAATTGGCTTGTAATGTGGCTAACCTAATAGGTTTTCCATGGTATCTAAGGGATACAAGTATTAATGTACATGGTAGGACAAAATAAAAATTATTATTTTGAAAAGGGGGCTTAATACCAAATAAATTCCCAAATCATTTAAAACAAAAGTACCCCAAACCCTCCAATTTTGATAGGAAAAAATCAAATTCTGGATAAAGAAATCGTGGTATTGTTCTCTCAATAAATGAGGTGAATTTAAAGAATATGACAAAAATGGTAAATAATCCTCATGGGAAAGTGATTTACAAAATAAATACTGTGAGATATGGCATGAGATTTAAAAATTGGAGTACTTTTTATGAAATTCCAAAATATTTGAACTTAAATGAAAGTCATTTAAGAATACATTTAAGATTAGTTTCATGGAATAGATTGGTTCACTCATTGAGATTGTTTTAAAATAAATTTGTTCTGGAACTTATTGGTAAGTGTTCCATGAATTAAAGAAATAATAATTTGAAAACAACATGGAAAATGTTTTTTTTATTTTGAAAAGATTTAAATATTTATATTTAAATTGTGGAATGCCTCCTCGGAAATGATGTCAAGTTTAACACATGCCTGTAGTGGGGAATGGAAAAAAATATTATATTCCCTAATTATAGTCTTGTGATTAACCCTAGGAATTCTCCCAAAGAAAAGTGCACACAAAAATGGTTTTCACTTTTTAATGATGGTAAAAATGGAGTGTTTTTAGAATAATCCAGAAAGAAAATGATTAAAATGACATTTAAAATTCAAATGAATGAAAAATATGATATTATAAGGGTGATTATTTTGGTGTTGTTTTACCAATTGTATTGTTATCCTTGTTAAATTTAATTCAAACATCTTCTTTTGAGTTGATTAAATTAAGATTCCACAATTGTTTCTTCTCACTTCCTTGGTGAAATTGTGATGGTGAGAGAAAACCTTAATAAGATCTCCATTTGGTCTAATATTCTTCCATGTGAAAAAGAGATCCAATGAATATACTAAATTGACTTGGGAAATACCCATAGGGGCATGCTTATCCCAAACAATCAAGAAGATTGACTACCCCTTGTACGTGTACTGATGATCGTCATGTACTTCACCACTAATCCCTAATCTATTCCATCTTATATAAACCAGAAATCAGTGGAGGGAGATAGTTATTAGTTACCAAATCAAAAATCTATAACAGAATTATAATATAAAAAGTTTTGAATGTGATAATAAAATATTCTATATAAAATTGAAAAAAACTTTGAAGAAGAAAGAAAATTAAATCAATTTTGTCCAAGAACTCAAGCATTATAATATCGAAAACAAACACTTCCCGAATCACTCAAAAAATTTATCCCACAATTGTAAGGGTAATTGAGATGAATTTTGAAGAATAAATAATTAAAAATATATTGAAAATAAAATAAATAAAAGATATTAAGGCAAAAATATCTTCTTTGATTCCTGGAAGGAATGGGATGGACTGAGATTGTTTGAGAGGGAGGAGCTCCCCTCTTTTTATAGTCAGAATATGTCCCCTGAATGTTGACACACTTTATCAAAAATAAATGAACTCTTAATTCATTTAACTATTCTTGAATATTGTTCAAAAATATCTTGTTCCTCTCTAATCATACTATTAGTATATTTTGACATGTATTCTGAAAGTTATGCTCATTTTACTATGACAATTTATTCTGTCCATCAAGACTATAAAAAATTTAAAGCCTCCAGATTAGAATTAATTAATGACCATTAAAATGGAAAATTAACACATCCTAGACTTCATGAAAGATGATAAAAAACTCATTGTGATTTTACCCACTTATTTTCATATTAATTGATCCCACCATGAATGAGTTAGGGACCCAACACAAAAAAATAGACATATCTTTAAACAACTTTCATGGTCCAACTTGTGACCTTTTTTTTTGGATTACATGTGGTCTAATCAGCCTTTCATCAAGAGGGATTAAATGAATCCCTAGATGTGTATAATCTTAAGAAGAATGAATTTAACAATTTGGATTAATATATAAAATTTTGTGTCCAAAATACAAAATAATTTAAAACTGTGAAAAAATTTGAAATGGGAAATTTTTATGATTAAGATAAAAATACCACCAAAATTTTAAAATGTGGAAATTTATCTTAAATTAACACTTTTATGGGATTTAAAACAATTAAATTAAATGTAAATTTATTAAATATATTTTCTCTATCAATTCACTCACACTTAGTACTTTGACACCGGGATAAGTAAACATCAAAATTAAATCAATTTAAATCAAATCCAAAACACATACACATGAGATCTAGAAATTCCAAACCAAGATACAAAAATATATCATGCCTCATAAAAAATCATTATTTGAAGTTCACTATTTAGATCATTTAATATATTTCCACTTCATTTATTATCCTATGAACTAAAAACACCTACATCACATGAATTTTCTCTCATTTCACAATTTTAAATGTTCAATAAGGATTTTCTCATCAAAACTCTCACAAGAGTCAGCATAGGCTTTATAATATTCTACATCTACACCAAATACGATTCAAGGGAACATGTTTCTCATGATGAAATTTTTGGGTTTTTCTATGGATTCTGGTTTGTAGGATTTATCTGTTAACAATTCTGAGGCCAAAAAAGGAGTCCTTGGATCTTTTTGAAGAAAAATTGGATGATTCTAATTTTCCCTCTAGTATTTTCTACTTCTCTTCCCCTTTGTAGAAAATTATCTCAATTTTCATGAAAACTCAAGAAATGTTCACGCCACTTAGCATTTCACCAACAAATTTTTTTTTTAAACAGGTATTTCTTGAATGATCTAGATATGCACAACCTTCTTTATAATTTGGAAACTCTAGAAAGACATAACGTCTTTTATCAGGAATGCTCTAGAAAGGACTACCTTTTTACAAAATAAACTCTTAAGTAGAAATATCAGTTCTTAAAATTTTAATTTTCCACTAAAAATATCACCATAGGTAGGTAGTAAACTATAAGACCTCTTCCCCCACACTTAAGTTCACCTAGATCATGCAATTTCACTTCAAGAGAAGGTTGGATATGGAAAATAGACATGTAATGTGGCTAACCTATTAGGTTTTTCGTGGTTTCTAAGGGATACATGGATTAATGTACAAGGTAGGCCATACTAAAAAGGATTATTTTGAAAATGGGGATTAAAACCAAATATATTCCTCAATAAGTTAAAACACAAGTACCTCAAACCCTCAAGTCTTGATAGGAATAAATCTCATTCTAGTTAAAGAAGGCATGGTTGGGTTATCTCAATAAATGAGGTGGATTTAAAGAATATGAAAAGAATGGTAAAGAAACCTCAAATGAATATGATTTCAAAAATAAAGATAGTGATATATGGAATGAGATTTAAAAATATGACTACTTTTCATGAAATTAAAAAAGATTTTAACTTGAAACAAAGTCATTTCAATATTCATTTAAACGCAGCTTTATGGAATATATTGGTTCACTCATTGAAATTGGTATAAAAAATGGTAATGGTAATCATTTCAGAATTTTTTTTTAAAAAACTAAAAAACAAAAACACAAAAATTTGAAAAACACATTAATTTATTTTGAAAAACAATAAAACAAACTAAATATGAAAATCCTAATCTTCAAAGGTTCCCTCCCCAACACTTAAATTATATAGCTTCATCAATTCATTAAAATTGATTCAACATGTAAGAATATTTGAAAATTAATCACGGCAAGCAAGTAACTATAAAGGAGAGGTACAACCTAACTTATTGGTAGTGCAACTTTGAGTTAGGCTCTTAATTGTTGCACACTAAAAACATACAACTAAAATAAGAAGAAAAAGAGTGATAAATTTATTCGATGAAAATAAAATTTAATTAGAATGAGAAAATATGGATAGATCTTGGTTAAATCCCCCAAGTGGGCCCCGGGTTTTGACTACCTCTAGATGGGAAGTTCTAATTGGTTATCCCCAATCTGATGGTGGGTGAAGTTTCTTGCTTATGAACCAACAAAAATTCTTCTTTCCAGTATGAATTTTTTTCTTTTTGTCGAGGACTCTATGGAAATATTACTCCAATTCCACACCAATTGTAATGAGATACAACATGCATGGTGGGGTTAGGAAAATGAACGAATCCTCCTTTTTCTTGGTTTCCACTTGCACAAAATATTCTTTATTCTCCAGTGGTTTCTAAAGGTATGCTACATCAATAAAAAAATAAAATTGAAAGCTAGAGTGTAATTATATTTTAATAAAATAGAAACATGAAGTATAAATATCAAATTCTCCCCTTTCAATATTTGAAACTTTTGTCAAATTTTCCTCAAGAAAATCCACTCTGATCTCCTCTTGAACACCCTCTAATAAATGTCCAAAAAGTTTGGGGAGCTCTAGATGTTCCACATCATATGAATTTTCTTTTTCTCAATATTCCTCCAATGAAATAAAAGTGTTATCTGAATATGAAAAACTAAAACAAGGGGAGGTAATTCCCAATTCTGTTTCAAAAAAATTAGATGATAATGAGTTCATGAAAAGATTATATCCCTATGTTTCTTCGACTTAAATTTATTCTTTGGTGGGAGGTTCCAATTTTATTTTAATTTCATTTGATAGAGGTAGGTAGTTAGAACCCTCTATCTTCTATTCAAATTCCACCACTTGGGTGGTTTCTTCCTTTAATAATGCTGGATCTTCTATATTATGAGGAATAGTTGGAACAAGTAGTTCCTCACACTCATTCCAGAAGTTATGCAGATATTTTTTATCACCTTTATGTATTTATATTGGAAAATATTATTCATCAATGTCCCCCAACATTAATTGATTTGGGATCAATTGTTCTTCTTTTAATTTCATCAATGCCTCCATGGGTATTTAAACTTGAAATATATGTTGGTCTACTTCTTCCACCAATTTTTCTAGTTTCGATTCTTGTTTTGTCTCTAGTTTTTGATCTTGGTATGTATGTACATATTCCTCTACCCACTCTATTGTGCTCTATATGTGTTGCACTATTTGACTAATTCTTTCAAAATGGGCTTCAAAATCCTTATGAACTTCTCCTTCTCGGTGTTGCACCTGAGAAATCTCATTTTGTAACTCAACCATTTCTGGATAAAATTCTAGAAAATAGTCCTAATGTTTAATTAATTCTCTGGCCAAATACTCCAACACTGGTTATTCAAGGCTCCCTTTAAGGTTTTGAATGAGATCCTTGAACTCATCCTCCTTGGTGATTTCGATTCGATCTCCCTGATTATACTTAGCCAAGAAAGAAACACAATACTATATAAACCACGGTGTGTTAGAAATTTGTCCATGAAATTGTGGGTAAGTGTTCCATGAATTAAATAAATAATCATTTGAAAAAAACATGGAAAATGACATTATTGTTTTTTAATTTGAAAGTATTCAAATATTTATAATTAGGTTGTGGCTTTGTCTCCCCAGCAATGACACCAAGTTTGATGAAATCCTATCATGGGGTGTGGTAAAATATTATTTATATTCTCTAAGTATAGTCTAGTGATTACACCTGGGATGTCTCCATAAGAGGAATGCATCCAAAATAGTTTTTCACTTTTTAATGAGGGTAAAAATTTAGTGTTTTAAGAATAATTCAATAAGAAAATGATTAAAAACTATGATATTCAAAGGGTGATTAGGTTAGGGCCGGTTTCCCGATTTTAATTATATCCTTGTTCAATTTAATTCAAACTTCTTCTTATGAGTTAATTAATGTGTGATTCTACAATAATTTTCTCTCACTTCCTTGGTGAAATTGTAATGTTGAGAGAAAACCTTACAAAGATCTCAGTTTAGTCCACTCTCCTTCTATTCACAAAAGAGTTGAAATGAATATACTCAATTAACTTGGGAAATATCTGATTTGGTCTTGTTTATACAAAAACATCAAGAACATCAACTGCCCATTTTACATGTACTAATGATTATCAAGTACTCCACCACTAAACTTTGGTCTATTTCATCATATATAAACCAGAAATTGGTAGAGGTAGATAATGATTATTTACCCAAGAAAAAATAAATAACAGAATTAAAATTCAAGAATGATTGAACTTGATAATAAAATCTTCTATTTGAAATTGAAAATAACTATTAATAAGAAATAAATTTCATTCAATTATTTCCAAAATCTCAAGCATTACAAAATATAAAACCAACCCTTCCCGAATCACCCAAAATGTTTACCCTAACATGGTAAGGGTAATCGAGATGAATATAGAAGAATAAGGAATTACAAATATATGGAAAATAAAATAAATAGAAGACTGAAATCTGAAAAATTATCCTTCTTGGTGTCCTTGAAGTAATGGGATGGAATGCGATGCTTTGAGTAGGAGGATCCCCCCTCCTTTTACATGAAAAATTGGTCTTCCAAATGTTGAGGCATTTTATACCCAATAAATGACCCCTTCACATGTTTCAACCTTATTTAATGTTGTTTATAAATATATTTTATATCTCTCCTAAAAATTTTATAGTATTTTTAAAAGTATTCAAAAATGTATTCCCGTTTTTCTATGAAAATTTATTTTTTCCAATCAGAATCTCTAAATTGAAAACCTATAGATTATAATGGATTAATGACCATTAAAACGTCCAATTAATGCATCCTAGAATTCATAAATATGTTTTCAAACTCCTTTTCCATCCACCCAAATAATTTCAATGTAATTGATCCCACCATGAATGAGTTAAGGTCCCAACACAAAAAAATAGACAGATCTATAAACCATTTTCATGGTCCAAATTGGGACCTTTTTTTGAGATTCCATATGGTCTATTCAGCTTTTAGTCATGAAGAATGAAATAAATCCCTAGATGTCTAGAATCCAAAAAATAATGAATTTCAAAAAATTTATTAATATATAAAATCTTTTGGAAAAAATACAAAAATAAATAAAAATTGTTAAAAATCCAAAATGTTCCATTTTTGTGATTAAGCTCAAAATACCACCAATATTATAAAATGTGGGAATTTATCATAAAGTAAAAATTTGGTGGGATTTAAAACCATTAAATTAAATGTAAATTTATTGATAATATTTTCTCTATCACATACCATATCCCTATGTTAAAAAAATATAGAGTTCACTGCACGACCATGCGCCTTTCCCCACATGGTTTTTCAAACCGTGTAGAAGTACAAAAAGAGGGTGTATAGTTAGCTGGGAGAGGCCACAAGGTTTTCCCCAAACGGTGTCCCTTGACCTGAAACTCCAAAATAGGCCTTATGGGATCCAAAAATCCAAGAACCCCTTCCAGAAACCTAAGGCATTATATAAACCTTTAAGTCCATCCAAATTTAGGATATTGGGTTGAGGAAACCTCAGAATTGAGTTCCGATGATCAATAAAATATAAAGTCATAACCAAGAAATAAAATATCCAAAATAGAAGATTTTTTTAACCCAATTAAAAAACCCTAGATTTTATAGTATCCCCAACATAATGTAGATAATACCTGAGCTATAAAAAACCCTGATATGGTACCGAACATACCCATCCCATAAAAAACAAATCGAACTATACCAGTCTGAAGGGTAAGGTTAAATACATCAAGGGGGGCTCCTCGCATTAAGAGTGACCTACCTTGGCCCATAACAAACAAAAATCAAATAAACATAATTTCTATAGACCAATTATTATACCCAAAATTACTCCCATGATGTATCATCACTCTCTCACCTCATCTGGTGATACAATGTCATATCAGACACCAATTACGATTTTGCATTGCCTCGATTCCCACCGTGTTCCCATGATTCAAATGGTACCCATGAGGCCCCAAATCTCATTAGATGCACAAATAAAACCCCAGTGTAACACACCTCAATATGTACTACCCCACAAAGGTTCCCAAATGCCGCACACCTCAAGGAACTGCATCTTCTCAATGCCCCAATTCCAACACACCTCAATAATCCACATACCCAATGTTTCTAAATGTAGAACCCGGTGCCACAAACCTAATATATATATGTATATATAACCAAAAACGCTTCTAACCTACTAACTAGCATCTAGCTAGTCCATATATACAACCCATGTACCTCGTGCACCCAAAATGGACATGCCTCAAGTGGCCATTAAAAAAATAGAAGGAATGCTGGTCATTCTCACAACATACATATGACTATCATTGGATCACCAACCTTCTATGACCCTGGAAGCTCTACATTTTCATCATATCTTGAAGCCTTACTTCTTTTAGCCTAATCTCCCTACAGTGCATTAGCATCTAGTATCCACTGACCCCACTGCTGGGTCCCACAGTCTCTACCGTGACTTCCATGTGTAGCTAAAACAAGACCACCATTACCTGGTACCCGTCCAGGTCTGATATTAGATCCTGGAGTCTGCACTATTCCTTGAATTCTAGATGCATGATAAGTCATCTTTCTGAACCTTTTGATATTCTAGACCTTTCTACATGCTTAGAAATCCTTTGGAAGATACTCGCACTAAGATCAGACATTCCATGACTGCCCACACTGAAAGCATACTATTAAAGTCACAATTTGAGGTGGTATTATAAATACCTTTACCTGAGAGACCTATTGGAACTCGTCTCTACCTCACTTCCTTCCATTTGAAGCATCTCCCCTAAAGTAACACGAAGCCGCTGCTCGGCTTGAGTTTGTCTTATCTGCCAAGTTTTCCCTCAACTATGAGTACTTGGTTTACCGCATCTAAGAATGAGAACATCATAAAGATGTTTAACTTCACCTAAATGACATACCATAAAACATTCTCATATCACCTCACCCTCTAGGTTTCATCACAAACCATTCCCGGTGCAAAATGAGACAACTCAGTGAACGTCGTTGCATATTTCATAACGGACATGTCACCAAACTGAAGGCTTGAGAACTCCAGATCTCATTCTACCTTCAACATCTTTGGGAAAAACGTGCTTGAAGAACCTAGCCTCAATGTCCTTCCAATCCAGTCCCTCGTGTCTTCTTTTCTACACATTTACATCCCACCAATTATTTGTCGTTCTTATGAGTATATAGGTTTTCAGTTTCTCCCTCCACCCTAGAGGTGTCTCTAGATCCTCGATGATTATCTATGTAAATTAAATCTAGTTATCAGCTATCTATGAACCACCCTCACCCTGAAACCTGGAGATTTATATGATTTAAACTCACGAGTAAGATACGCCATGGAAGGCTCTGCACCCTTGGCACCCCTATCAATCCCCTGGATGACATGTACTAGGCTCGCTCTTATATAATCATCAATCCATTACCCAAATTCTATAAGATCTAGAGACTTACCTTCCTAAACTAGAACCTATGTCTGAGAATATCCCTAAGCATGTACCTACTCTTCCTGAACCTCAAGGGTATCAACCTACTCATGATCCTATGACACTAATACATCACCTTCTTGGTGCTCCATCAGAGCCATCTAGGTGGAACCCACTGAATACTATCAACATGTTCAAACAGACTAGATATATATCACAGATAGAGAAATTGGTAACATGTTACATCCTCACCACCCTTACCCATTCTTATCATAACCATGCCACATGAAATTCCGGCCTCATGGCCTCCTTACCCCCCCCCCCCCCCCATAGAGACAAGTATCAATGTGCCCTAGTCCGTGATCATCTGGACGATCACATCACATCAAATGTATGACCTCGTCTCCCATCCTAGTGATCAAAACCACCCCATTTCATAGTACATTCCTTCTCTTATAAGAGACATGCCTATTTTATATTTCACATCATAAGAAATATATGTGTGTATATATATATCACATGACATATCACATTTTACAAAGCATACCATATGATGAAACATGCCTATTCACAATTAAAACACCTTAATATGTGTATAGTCAAAATAATAAGCATGCATAGAAAAAACATACCTTGCATCACCGAGCCAAGGCTACAAAAGATCAATCCTTTTTCTACCAGAACAAGGATTATATGCCATAATAACAACCATGACATTTCAAGTGAAACACTCAAGGTGGAAATCATATAAACTTGTAAAATGAGAAGAAACATAATGAAAATTCAAACCCATGGTAACTTGATCCATCCCTGGTACATGGGGTTACAAGAACCCAAGCAGGAGCTATGAATCTAGTTCTGACCACATCGTAATTTCCTATATACCATATCCCAAATTGTAATACCAACTAAAAATAAAAGGCATTGCCAATATCATTCATATCCATCCATACAATGCTACTAAATCCAAGTTAAGAACAAATTTGATACCACTTGTAGAGTTTCCAACCCAGAAACCACCTTCAAATAGTTCCCTATGATGAAGTGCTACTGGTCCGTAGGTGCACCTCCCCAAATTCCAATTGATGTTGACTAGTATTGAGGGTGAAATAAGGGATATTGGGGAGGATATACCCTCAGGAAAAAGAATAATAATGGTTTGAGTACATATATATAATAAGAAGAAAAAGGAAAAGGATCAGAAGACTCGAACCAGGCCCACCATTAGTAGAAGTACATTAAACAATAATCAATAGAAAAAGTATAATTAAATAAATAATCAAAAATAAAGGAACATAAAATGTACCAATTGTATGAACTAAAACTAATAATTCATATAATACATGTCATATATTACAATATAAACAAGATTCAACATTGGATTACCAAATGTACAATACATATATATTCATGATGAAACAAAAAATTGAATCTAAAATGGAAACTCCAGCTAAGGGAAGACCTCAAGGTCCCAAGAAAAAATCAATCCATCTCAACTTGGATCTAGCTCCGGAGACTGAACCGTTACATGAATGTAAAATCATAAAATCTACACACATCTTGAAGGTCCCTTGAAGGGTGTGAGAATGTGTCTTAGTAGGATACCACCCAACTATGCATACCCAAAATAAGTGCTTAAGTAGGTGTGAAATGTAATAAATAATGCAGCACATGCATAAAGTAAACACGGTCTTTCCTAGTGATCAACAGCCACCAGGAATTCATCACCTACCACAACCAATACCAAAATCTATGAAGTGGATAGGATCCTTTTCCAATGGACTAAGGTTTCCCTAATGTGAAACAACCCAGGTTCACCCTCAGTTTCCATATCCAAGTAAGAAACTTGGTATCTCATTCCTCCTAACACCTCATGTCTCAAGTAAATCACTAATGGCAGGGAGGTACGCTCACTAAAATTTTATAGTTCTATAATATACCTGCTCGAATGCACCCATCAGTTCAAATCCCAAAATCTGGAGGTATAATGACATATATCCTCAAATTAATATCACCATTTTTTTATAGCATGATGTCTTAAGGAATGGAAATTTTCATCCTCACAATGTAATCTAGGCCCACGGTCTCAATAATTTTAGCCTCATCCCCCCACTAATAGCCTCAATTCTATCACCCAAACTCTCCTCACCTTCCATATATATTTCTATGGAAAGCACACCCAAAAAAGTTTCTTAAGATACACTACCAGGGGCCTCTACCTGCATGAGTGGTCAAAACCACCTCATCACCGAGTAAACTAATTTGGACACGACTATAGTTGACACATTTTCCATCATGAGTGAGTGAAAATAACTAAATTAGTACCTAAGCCACATCCAATAGGCACCTCATTCCACCGCTCTATATCGCTCAAGTCTGGTGTCAATCCCATCCAAACATCCTAGTCCATGCCCACAACCTAGTGGCCTTGCTGCCTCAAAACAACATCTAGGATTCCAAAATGAGTATCACATCACCCATGTAACTCAATCCATGCCCAAGTAGACAAATACGTTTCCGTAATATTGATTTCCATGCCTCCTCAATTCCTCAGGCCAATCCCATCACAACCCCATGGATCACATCTTACGTGATACATCACAAGAAATCATATATATATATATATATATATATATATATAAAATACAATTGAAAATAAATAAGCAATTCAATTTAATATGATTTAATTGAACTATTTAAATTAGCATAAAAATCCTATTTAATTTAATTAACTAACTTAATTTCAAATAATCAATTTTATTTAAAGGAACCTAAGAAAATTAGAGTAAACAAACTACCTAACGTAACCAACCTAATGTTCAACAACCTATAACCCAGCCTCACACAAGTGAATAAGGTGAGGCAATGACCAACGACCTCGAACAAGGTCATACAATCAATTTAATATCAAACATGAGGGTCTCTCTAAATTAATCAAAGGTGAGGTAAAATAACCCCCCCCCCACATATAATTTTACAAATCACAAATAAAAGTAGGCACCACCTTTCTTGGTCTCATAGATATAGGCACATCCAATATTAGCCTTAAATATTAAGCGGTTTGGAAGAAATCTCTGATTTCATAGAGAAACCTCAAAATAGGTAAAATTGACTCAAACTAATTTATCACTCCAAGAGTTGAGAGAAAAATGAAACAAAGGCATGGGTATGATAAACCTTGCCGATATGGTTATATCCCACCTGTTAGATCTAAAAACGGAGAACTAATGGAGGAGGGATAATGAAACAAGTGGAGGAGTAAAATAGAGGGTTTCCTCTTAGTCTGATCAACCCACAAGAGAAGAAGGAAAAAAGTGGCATAAAAAGGAAATATAGGGAGGGGTGTTTTCATTAATTTAATCTCTTAATGGGGACACCGGGTTTTTCCACTTGGTTTTCCAAACCGTGCACAAATTGTGCAGTATACCTCAGTTAAAAACTATAGAGTTCAACACATGACTATATGCCTCACCCCACATTTTTTTTCGAAATGATGGTTGTACAATAATAGGGCACATAGTTAGCTAGGAGAGGCTTCATTGCTTTCCCCAAACAGTGTGCCTTGACCTGTAACTCCAAAATAGGCCTTAGGTCCTCCAATGCTTCTAAAACCACTCCTAAACACCCAAGTCCTTGGATAAAACCCAAATCTCATCCAAAATATAGATATTTTGTTAGGGAAACTCTCATAATAGAGTTATGATGATCAAAAAAGAAAAATCAGACCCATTAATTCAAAATTTCAAAACAGGAGAGGTTTTCGATCCGATTCAAAAACTCGTGATGTTACATTTAGAAACTAAAAATATTTCTAATTTTTATTTATAATTCATGATATATGGTTTTGAATAATGAAATTAACCCTCATTCCAACACTTATCTTATTAGGTTTTTCCTTGGGAAAATCTATACATTTTCTAGCACATCCATCGTTAACTTTGATCCTTTGGGATTCAACCATTACTTGAACTAAAAGTAGTTAACAAGATTTTAAAAAAATTAACATCATAAGAGAATTATTTTAATGTAATTACATGAAAAAATTCAACCACAACATTAATTATGCTTTTTCAGCATCATATTAGTCTATATCTCTTTTAGAGAAAAATCAATCTAGGTTAAATATATGTTAATTTAGGTTAGGTTATCTTATACATATTATATGAATTTCTTAAACTAATAAATCCTTTATAAAGGATTGTAATGATAATTTTATTAACTAAATATTATCACTTTAGTGTGACTATATATGGTTTCGGTTCTTCTCAAAACCATTAATTATCATTCTATGGTGTCTTGTTCTCAGAAAAGATTATGTATTTTAAAGGTTATGTAGAAATAAATTTTTTAATTTATAAAGTTGTTTTAAAACGTTTTTGAAGATTATGGAAGTAATTTTGAAGTGTTAAAATATTACTTGATAATTTAATTGGATGTATTTAACCTTATTTAATTATTTTAAAAGTATTTTTTGACTTTTGAAAATGATTTTTTTTAATTTTGGACGTGTTTTGATGTTTGTGGAAAAGATAATAAAAATATTTAATATTTATTTATAACCCCGTTAAACTAAAAATGTAATATTTTCATTATATTATTTACCCTTACACATGAAATTTATGTTGCTTAAGGGTATGAAATGTGTTATAAATTATGTGTATAGATAAGGTCTTTTTCTATTGTATTAAATAAGGGAAACTCCCTTTTCTCCATGTTGTATATAGGTAACCATAACCTTTAACTCTTTATGTAATGGTAAGATAAATCCACAAGTTTCATGTAAGGGTATTTTATTCCCATTTTATGTGTAATTGTTGTTTTTCTAGTGTTATATATGCGTAAAAGTTAGTTTATAAGGATTTCATAAGGGTGGCTCACTACTTTGTAATGTTAAATGAGAGTTTCCATTGAGAGTGTAAAAGTATTCATCTCCATTGGTAAGGATATCCCACTAATACGTAAGGGTATAAATGATTTTTTAATGCTCGTGTAAAGTTATTCATAACTATTCCTAACAGTAACAAGGTATTACAATTTTTTTATTAAAATTCATTCCCACTTTGTGTGAGGTTATTCTTGGATCTTGTAATGGTTAATCATTCAGGATGTCATACATAAGGGGAGTATGGTTCTTTCCTCGTTTGCATAAGGGTTGAATGACCGTTCCGAATTATTTTTAATGGATTCCAAACCAAATAATTGTAAAACCATGTTACCCTTAAATACTATGTATCTCATAATCATGGGTAATATATTTTTTAATTTTTTCATATTATCTTATACCTATTGATCTACGAACCACATGAAATTGTTTTAAATAATTTAAAGTTTAAAATAATGGAATTAAAATTTTTTTACTCCTTTTTATAAAATGAAATATTTATCGGGATTTTAAATACATCACATCAGGTTTTATATTAAATTAGAATTAGATGGGGGTAAAACTGGAAATTTGACAGAGTATTCTTTGAGAGATATATTTTAATGTAAAAGCATATTTCTTTTACTCAGTTGAGTATCTCTTATTTACTCTTGAGTTTGGTTGGTCTCTACCACACCTTATTAGATATGTAAGCCTAATTTAAATTCATCTATTGGTTCTTATGTATTAACAGGGTTGCAATATTCTTCCTCTCTCCTATATCAGATGTAGTGTGGAAACTTCATTCTTCCAAGAAGGACATCCTTTATATTTCATATTGATATAGCATGAATTATGGATCATTATTTTTTTATCATTTGAGAATATATTATTCACAAGTATAAAGTGGTTAATTAATTTGTTAATTTAAAATTGATGGGAAGGGGTGATATAACATATGTGGTACTTATATTAACGATATTACTTCTTCATGGTTGTATGATGTATATATTTTATTATATAAATGTTTCTAATACTATTAATTTGTTGTTTTTTTCTAAAATATAATTATGGGAAAAACTAACATGAGAATATAAAATCTATTAAATATGGTAATTGAGTAATCTATAAGTAAATAAAAATAAGTTGTTATGTTAATTTAGATTATGAAAGGATTACAATTGAAAGAGAAAGTAATTATCAGATGAAGATAATTAATGTTGGTTATATTTCATTCAAAAATATACATATAATTGCATGTGGTGTAATAATTTAACAATCAATGAATTAAATAGTCAAAGAATCATTTTTATCATATAGTAAAATTAATATTGTTTTTCACGAATGAAGTTATTTTGCTTCCCATTTATTGTGATGTTGATTAATTTGATGTTATGTGTAATGTATGAATTAAGTATTTGGTTGTCTTATGAGAATGACTTGTGTGGTTGTGGATGTAATTTGTGACATGGTAATACCAAGTTGATATGGGAAAGGATGGTGGTGTTTTGAATTGGTTTCATAGTATCATGGTAAATATGAAATTCTTGAAATTGAAATCCTATTAGTTTGGAAGTGGTTAGGGTTATAAAAAATTAATGTTAAATGGGATGATGATGTTTATCATGAATATATAATTATGATAATATTTGTTAAAATAGTTGGTAATTTAAATGGTTAAATGATAACTATGAAATTGATGTGTGGTAATTTTCCTAAATGATTTGGAAGATAAAAAATTGGTTTTGTAGATTGGAAATGGCATGGATTAGTGGAATGGTTTTAATGAAAAAAGACAATTCTAAAATTTTTGGAACTTGTTATTGAAGTGGTCTTGTGTTTATAATATGTGGAAGTTGTGTTTTGTGATGCATTAGTTGTGCAAGCAATATGGACATGCGATAATGGTGATGTAGAGGTTGTGGTAGTTAGGTGGTTTTCGATGTGTGATTCCATAGGTTGGGATTATATGTTAATATTATATATTATAGTTGAATTGTGATATATATATTCCCCACCCACATTGATAACCATGTTCAGACACCTCATGGTTTTGGGGGTATTTTCCACAACATCCAGATGGTGAGGAAGGATGGATAGATAACCCTCTTCCACACTCTATTCTAGGATAAGTTCTTATGAATAGGTTATGATGGTTTGTAGATATATATCACATATGGTTGGGTTAATGAGATTGATAAGGTGTCTTATAGTGGGGTTAATTCAAGGTAGGATGAGGGAAATAGGTTGATTTCCTTAATTAGTTCGATGCCCAAATAATCTGGTTACATTTGTGGTTGAGATGTTTTATGATGGACAAACTATCTTTTAGAGAGATGTGTTGTGATGGACATAGTGTCTTTAGGTGAGATGTGATGTGATGACCTAGTTTTCTTTCATAGTGATTATTATATAGAAGATATGGCAGTACCGAGACATGTGATATTAGGTTGTGATCGGGTAAGAATAGTGGGAAAGTGGTGTGGGGTACCCATTTTATTTATATGATTATTTTTATGTTATTATACTAGATTTCATTATTTTTTTATCATTACTTGAGGAGGATGATATTGGTTAGTTGGACTATTTACATTCAATTTTTTCTTTTATTTTCTCACATGTGGATTAGTAGGATATTTTCACATATGCATGAGATACATTGAGAATTATCCTACTAAGTATATATTTTATGGTCACACTATATATATAAACTATTTTCCAGGTTTACGTTAGGACTTCAGAGACTAAACTAGAAATTGCTAGCTGGGAAATTAGATCTATTGTTGAGTTATGTAATATGATTTTCCATGATGTTTTATTTGACAAGTAATTTTATATTTTTATGAAATTATATGCATTGTGGGATTTTATGGTGTTTACCGTTTTCTTTTATTATGGAGTTTTTTTACGATTGTTATCCTATCTCTTAATCAAAATTATCTTTTGAGTGTAATTCCTTCCATATGTGATATTTTTACACCCTCATCATGTGTTTCCAACCTATTTCCTACCAAAGGTAGACATAGGGGTTATTAATTATCTTCCTTCATTTTTTACCTAGGATGGGTACCTTTGTTGGGAGGGGTCTTGAAAGAGTGTTTTTAGATGTTTATTTTTCTCTTTGGGGGGTTCAGGGTTCGAATCCTAGGAGTCCGCTTTTGGGGAGAGACTATCCCCCTATATCCACCCACCTTGTTGAGTCGCCTGAACTCCTCTGGGCGGGAAAAATGGGGTGTGACCCAGCTGCTGAAGGATCGCTGTGGAAGACCATCCATGTCGGGTTGTAACCCTCCAGGACGCTCTGCCATCTCAGCTGGAAACGGCTCCTTCCCTGGCTAGGGAGCTTCCTTCGAGTGTTACCCCTTCATGGGGGATGGGGGGTTCTCTGTGTGGAGGGTTCTAAAAGGCCTCACTGTGGAATTCCCTTTTAAAAGATAAAAAAATAAACTATTCCATTCAATCTTGGTATGTGACATATGTAGGTACCAGGGTCACAATGGAATCCACCAAGCATAGGATTTTAAAAAATTTCATTGCCTAGATGATGATAATATTTTTCTCTAATGATCTGATCCTGTATATGTTCAAAGGATCTCATGTAAATTAAACAGATCACAAAAACATAAACCGAAACATAGATTTTTGAAATCCAATCCCACAGTCAACATCTGCTTTTTTACCAAAGATCATTGCATGATGGATCTGAATTTTAATCCCTCTAGACCGTCCGCACATGCTTTAAAAATCCATTGGAAAAACGATTGTTGATTTTTTGGTGCTATCGTGTAAATATGACGACACCTTCGATATCCCGACAATTACCGTATCGAGGTGCCTTCAATCCGTGAGGTAGAAGTCAATCTGAATGCTTAGATCAAAAGATTCTCTCTTTAGGAAATGAGAGATGAGATAGAGGTTCTAGAAAAAATAACAGGAATATAATTTTATCCCAATCCACTCTCTTCTATTTACAGTGTATGTATAAAATACATGATAGGGTTCCCCAACCCTCGTTTATTTACCATCCACTAAATAAATAATTATGATGAACTAAACTGCGTCAATATTATTCTTTATTTTATCAAAAAAATTAATATATATATATATATATAATATTACATGATAAAACCCAAGACCTTAACTTGTCTCATAATTCCTTCTTAATATTGAACAAACATGGAATATTAAAATAATGTACGTTCAAATAATATTTTCTCATATTTACTTAACCTTTTTAATATATTTAATAAATAAATTAAATACCATTTATTCTTTACTTGAATAATATGAATTTATCTACTTATCGATGATCAATAACTTGTACAATAGTCAGATCTCGTGGTGGGTCCCACCATGTCTGATATACCTATTCAACTGAATATAGAGGATTGTTGAATACACAAGTGTGTGTGTGACCCTCTAGGCCCTTATCTTTATAGTAGTGAATAAAATCCATAGACCAAGATTTTTGTCTAGAAACCCATCATGGACCCTAAATGGATAAGTAAAGTCATAATAATGGCGACCAACCTATGAACACACACAGTGTAGTATAATCTCATTTTCTTTAGGTACCCCATAAAACAGGACACACACTTGTGTCATCATCCATTTCTTTTTTTATTATTTATGGATCAAACCAGATGGATTTACCTTTAAAATACATTGGACAAGGATTTATAACTACCATACTGATCAATAATCCCCGAGATATATTACTTAATCTGGAAGTGACATATCCTTTCTTGACCATTCAACCAATTTCATAGAACCAATAACGCACTCAACAAAATCTACCTCACAATGATTTCATTATCATGGTTTTTTCCTTACATAAATGTATGAAATCAAATGTCATGCATTGATAATGGTATCAACTATATAGACTAGTACACATGTCTATAGATGTTAACAACCAATAACACCCAAAACATGTGCCATTTCTATTGGAAATACTTTCCTCATGATCTCACCACCAAAGATCACCATGTGTGAAATTCATGAGAAGAAGTATATATTATTATGAGCCCCCAACACCTGATAGTCAAAAATCAATTTTGATCAGTCAGTATGATGTATCTAGACCATATGAACATTATTAAGATTAACGTCATAGTATCTTGAGGTTCCCATTATATCATGGGAACAGCTATAACATCTTGATAAGAAAATTAATCTATGGACATTACCATGTCAATAGTGAACTCCTAAAAGTATACACTATAATGGTAAGCGTACAACATGTATATCTGACTATATACATGATATAGTAATCAAAATTACTTTTCTTGTTTGTTCCAAGGAACCCACTATTACAGTACTCCCACTTTCACTAGAGAAAACTTTCTAACGAACCTTGTTGGCTCTCACATGATTGAGATCATGTTTTTATTGAGTCACGGATTTAGTTGTTGGGTCTTCCATGATTCTGTTACATAGAAATTATGTTATATGAAAACTCATCTTCTTGAGTAAAACATCTCAAGAGATGTTTATATGAGTATATTCCTACTTTCCACTATCAAAAATTAACATCTTAGCTAGTAGTAGTAACAAAATTTTCATTATGATAAAACGTTGTCCGATAGGTGTATTTCCAAGAACTAGAATAAATTGTTTCATTTAAAAACTACTTTTGAGATGCATTATAACTGTTGGAGACAAAATATTGAACATAAAGGGAAGAAGGAAAAGAAGCATGCACGCTACCTCGTGAAGCCCCGACACGGAGCTCCCCCGAGCAACGCGGCCGCCACAAATCAAAGGAGGTGGGAATGCTCCGCGAACGCCCTGACGTTCGCGAGCCCGCCGCGAAGCACCGGAGGCGGTAATGCTCCGCGAGCCCCTTGATGTTCGCGACCTGCCACGAAGCACCGCAGCCCCCTTCGTGCCGCGTGAGCTCTGCTTCGTGGCTCCCCTTACCTATAAATATTGGGCTCCCCCTGAGTCCAGAGGACAAACAGTCTGACCTTTCATCTTCTCAACTCCAGAATAGCGAAGCACTCTTCTCCCTGAGAATCATGAGCTCTATGAGGTATTTTTACTTCATGAGATGCCTTCTCTTTGTCTCTTTTTGAGCCCCTCTTCCGAGATGGATGCCCTTCATAAAGCCTAAGGGAATTCGCGAAGGAAGGGGATTCCGAAGGGAACCCGGGCAGCCGCAGAGCGTTTATGCTTCGCGAAACACCCATCCTGTAAAAGTGATCCATATGCCAAGGTAGGGTCACTGTACTTTGCGAAGCACACTGCTTTACAGCACCTTGCTTCGCAAGGCACCTCTTCTTCGCGAGGAAGTGCTCCGCGAACACTATTCCACTTCGCGAAGCACCTCCCATTCACACCACTACCCCATGCTAAGGCCAAGGCACTCCACTTCGCAAAGCACACCCCTTTTCTTGGAAATTCTTCTTCCCCTGTGACCCTCCAGGTTTGCACGATGTGATTTCAAAGTCCCATGGACAACACCACTCGTAGCGTTGCTTTTCCTAAATGCTTCTTCGCATAGGCACACTAACTGCTATTTCTTCTTCACATAGCCACACTAACGTGGACCCCTCGATGGTTCGCTCTGCGACCCCCCCTTCACCATGGCCTTGTCGGTACCTTCCCTCCCCCAAGGGGCAGAGGGTACCGGTCATGTAAGTCCTAGGGGTTCGGAGTAAACCCACCTCGTCTGAGCTACAGGATGTTAAACTACCAAGAACCTCGTTGTCAACACATGACGATAAACTGTGACCCGACCCCGTGCCTCGCACACAGGGTCCCCCCAGTTCGGACCTTTTTTAAGCCACTCGTCTCCACAGGAATGGAATCACCCTTACATGGGATGATATCCTCCTTCTCTTAGTAGAGTATGTCTACAAGGGAAGGGAAAACACCTTGGTGTAAGCCCCCCCCCCCAGCCTCTCTTGTGGAAAGTAGCACCCATGCACCTCCGTACATTCCCACTGCCAAGGCCAGTGAAGGGCGCGATAGGGAATGAGGCACCTTCCATCTTTAGTCCCAAATCCCTCTACCATTGCGCTTTGCCGCACTTTGGGCCTCCATCCTGGAGTAAGTCCCAGCACCATGGGCCGCCTAATGCGTAAGCCCCTCTTTGTTTCCCACGGACGCACCCTTCGCGACGTGATCGTCAGGCCGCTGCTGCCTCTTGTTTCTCACACCGATCATGACTCGCGTGGTCTTAGAGTAAGCATCGACCATGGAAATTCCCTCATCCATCATGATGTTAAACTGTATGCCCTCATCCAGCATGATGTTAAACTATATACCCTCATCCAGCATGATGTTAAACTGTATGCCCTCATCCAGCATGATGTTAAACTATATTCCCTCATTCATCATGACGTTAAAATATATTCCCATGTCAAGCATGATGTTAAACTGTATGCCCTCGTCCAGCATGACGTTAAACTACACATACATTTGAACTACGAGGTCTTTGATCCATGTTAAGGCATGGTACGTAGGAAGCCTCCACAAGGTTCAGGCCCACCGCCCGTCATTTCTTCACATCAGTTTGCACCCTCGTCCAACATGATGTTAAACTACATTCCAGTCCAATGGAAAGCCGTTGTGACCAACCCGAACTACGAGGACTTTGATCCATGTCAAGGCACAGTACGTAGGAATCCTCCCTGAGGTTCTAGACCATCTCTCATTGGGCCAAGGTCCTTTCTTCACGTCGGTTCACTGACACCCACCATTTTCTCCTGAACTATGAGGACATTGATCCATGTCAAGGTATGGTACGTAGGAAACCTCCCTAAGATTCAATCCCACCACTAATGGACCCACGGGTTCACCTCCACGTCGTTTCGCTGACAAAAACCACCACCTGAACTAAGAGGTCTTTGATCCATGTCAAGCCATGGTACGTAGGAAGCCTTCATGAGGTTCATGCCCATCACCCGGTCGTTCCGACCACATTCACATCGGTTCATCTCCATCTTGTATGACGTTAAACTGTATTCCACATCTCATTTTAACTATGAGGACTTTGATCCGTGTCAAGGCATGGTACGTAGGAAGCCTCCCTGAGGTTAAATCCCAACAATCATTGGCCCAGAATGTCTCTTTGTCGGTGTGCCAAGCCCCCCATTTTCTCCTAAACTACGAGGACTTTGATCCATCTTAAGGCATGGTACGTAGGAAGCCTTCCTGAGGATCAAGCCCACCACCTGTTGGTCATTCCGACTTCATTCACGTCGGTCCACCAACACCTGGGCAGCCTAGTGTGTAAGCCCCACACCATTGGACCAAGGTCCACATTCATGTTGATTCACTGACGATACCCCTCGAACCAAGGTCCACATTCATGTCGGTCCTTTGGTGCACCCACACGAACTATGAGGACTTTTATCCATGTCAAGGCATGGTACGTAGGAAACCTCACGAGGTTCAAGCCCAACACCATCGGGCCAAGGTCCACCTTCACATCGGTTCACCGGCACCAACCCGAACTATAATGACTTTGATTCCCTACAACAGGGATACGTAGTAGCTCTCTTCGAGGCTCAAGACCAACTTCACTGTCACCCTTGCGATGATCCCATTTCATTCCCCCTACACTTCATTCATCCATCTATCATCCATCCTGATTCTCACCCAGGCCGCCACATCCTGGTGAGATCATGCCACTCCACTCCCCTCCACAGCGTTCGGGAAGCCGCCCATGGGCCGACATTGATATTGGCATCCCCCCTCGAGGGGAAATTCTTCAATCTGATCCACTCCAGCTAGTGTTCTTATTAGGCCGATCCATCTCCACTGGACGTTAAACTTGCGGAATACCCTGTGTTAAACATAGGAAGCTGAGGAAAACCTCAGATACATGCCTATGACATATGATTCCCCACACTCGATGTGGGATGCCTCAGGATTCCACGCCCTTGAGAAGCCCTATAATAACGGACAAAAGAACGACACACCAATTCCCCAGCATTCATACACATTACTAATGCCTCGACGTGACTATTCCCCCGACTGAAAGTTGCTGCCCTGACCGGACCCTTTGGAATGTCCTGACAGAATTAGTGTAATTAACCGGCATCCATGGAAACATGGCACTGGGAAGAGTTTCACAAACAACGTATTAAATCTATGAGGGAGACCCGGACTAGGTGACGAGTTCCGGGGAGGAATCCACGGAAGGAAGAACCGACATCCCATCATCCCGATTTCGATCAAGGAGCAGACATCCCTGAATAAGGAGAAGATGTCGCCCGCCTTTGGGAAGCAGGAATGTGTAGAGACCCGAAGCTTATCCTACATGGACATTGCATTACTTTTTCGGAATACTTAGTACATAACAAAAACACACACACAAGGACCATAATAGTTTAGTGTCTTTGGAAACTCGGAACGTAATCTTCTAATCGTGGTGAAAGATCCTCAATATCTCCCATAAAGATCTTCCCTTATTTTTTTTACCTAAAACCATTCTTTATATCCTGGGGAAAAGAAAACATAAAAGGGTGAGCTCAAATGCTCAGTAAGGGTAAACAAAAGAAAATCAATCACATCATATTCATAATAACATAACTTTTGGAAATCTTAACCTGCAAAAGAGAGCATAATTTCATAACATGGGATAAATCATAGCAGTGAAATGAAATCCCAATAAGCATAACTTAAAACATGAAACTTTGTGGCATACACACATAATCATAGATAATCATTTCTTGTTAGTCATGACTCATTGCCAAGACTATCTTAGTGGACAAAGTCCCTTTCTGAATCGAGTCACCCTCGTTTTAGTCCTGTTTCACTGAACCGGTATAACCTACCATTCCAGCCATGTCTATCTCATGAGATATAAAATCTTTACCCAATGCATTGGAGGGAGATATAGGTCCCACCCATCTCATAATGATACCATTCTTATGTGTGCCACAAAATCATAAATCATACATCATTGCATAACCCATGTAATAAAAATGGGATTCTTAAACAACATAACATCATAAAACAATTCATATAAGATAAAGGAATTCATAAAAATATTTCCATCACAACATAATCAAATCAATGTAATAATAGAGATAAAAACATAACCCTTTATTATCTTAGATGGAAAATAATTTTGATAAAACACTTGAAATGAATTCTTGAGGGAAATATCCTTTCTTCTTCAAAATCAATTTCTTTTCACAAAACGTCATGCAATTTTAAAAGAAAGAGATTTTATTGAAAATAGTCCTGAAATATTTTGGAGGAAGCTACATGAAAATAAAATCGTAAAAAATCCATTCTTGCCGTATAAGTTAAAAAAACATTCTTTGTACTTTTGTCGAAAAAGTCAAAAAGTACCGCGTACGAAAAAGGACAAAAGATTCCTTTCATATCTTTTACTAAAAACTCACCAAAGGGTAAAAATGGATTTAAACAATTGTAGGTGGATGGAAATAACATTCCATATTGAGGAAACATAGATGTGGATGATAAAATACACCCCAGTAAATACCAACGTATAAACAATCTCGGATAAAAATGAGATTGTGATATTTCCTTTACCTTAGGTCCGACTTGCTTTGTGAGTGTCCGAACCTCCTGTATATGATTTAAATCATGTTATTGACTTATTCCAGAATCATATTCATTGTTATTATATCATATATGGTCCATTTATGACTTTATATTACCCGTTCTTTTGTAAATTCATGTTAAAGTAGCGTTTTGGGTAAAATCGTCTCATTTGTCGTTCGTGTTTTTAACTTGTAATTATTCATATGATTACTTAGATCATGATTACTTAATTCCAGAATATAAAACATGATTTATATATATATATATTCATAATACACATATATAATAAATCAGTAAATGGAAAGAAATACACCGTTCATGGAGACGGTAGTCCGTACGTACGCATGAACGCTGTTTTCGTTTCCTTATTGAATTGAATGGAATTAAGTATATGACATACATATAAATATAAATAATTCCAGTATAATTATTAGGTCATATATTGCATTATTACTTATTATATATACTTTATAATCATTCATGAATGGTTAGTCATTGAGAATGAATCTCATCGCGTCGTGGAGACGGTAGTCCGTACGTACGCACGAGCGATGATATCGTTCCCATGGTCGTGGAATTGTGTTGAAGTGTATGTATACTATTTCAGTATCAATATCACTTTATAATAATCATATATAATTACTCATTACACCTTTATACCCATCCAATTAATGTGGTGGCGGAAAATAGATTACACCACGGCGTGGAGACGGTATTCCGTACGTATGCACGTGCGGTGATTTCCTTTTTTCCGTAGGATGGATAGAAGGTGAATTAGGGTTTTTTCATATTTATAATAACATATCAGTATGTAAGTAATACTGATGTTATTACTTTATAATGAAACAACTAAAGAAGAAGAAGTTGAAGAAGAAAGAAATTGAAAAGATCGGTAATGGATATTACCTCTTCTTTGGAACGCCTCTTTGAATCCTCCACTTAGGGAACTAAGATTGGTCTTTGAAGAAGACCAGGACCTCTTGGATTATTCTAGGGAAGTGGAGAGGAGAAAATGGTAGGTTTTGGCCGAGCTTGAGTGCTCAAATTGGTGTGAGGAGGAGGGGGAGGAGGTGCCCTTTTATAAGGGAGGAGAGGGGCACCTTAGGAATATCTCAAAATATTATTTTATATTAAAGTCAAAATCGGTTTATAATGGTTCCAAAGGGTATTATTTAGAAGCTAAAGTGGGGATGGGTCGAAATCCTATCATCCAATAGGATTTAGACAGGTTTAGGGTATTCTTTTAACCTTATCAATTAGATTTAACTCTAAGTTAAATAATTTAACTTTTACCGTGTCTTTTTGTTTTCTTACACTATATAGTTAATACACTTACTATAACATGCCAAACGAACCCCAAATTATTTATTATTAATATATATATCCTTATCTAAGTCATTTGGCCGAACCTTAGATTTTTAGGAATAAAATAACAATTAATAATATAATATTTGATTTAAAAACTATTTTGTGTCAATTTTGACACTATTGGATATATGACTTTTGTGAAAGTCATAACAGAATTATATGTTCTAACCAAGTTTATTAAATCAACACTAATATATAATAGTAACCTAGAAAATTAGTTTAATTCATAAAAAGTCTCAAATTATATTTATTTTGGTGTTTATAACATCAATTATGTCAATATTTCATTAATAAGATAATTACTGCATCATCTTTGTGTCATAAATAAATTAAATTATTTGATGTCTCAAAATTACAAATAAAATACCCTCATGTAGGAAATCGTTTTATCTTTCTAATGAATATTTATAGTCGAATTTATCTTATGTATAACCCCATATTAAAAATTATTTACTTATTAAACTTTGATTTTAACTATTTTAACCCTTCTTTAAATAAATTAATAATAAATGTCCTAATCTAACCCAAGTGGGCCTAAATGGTCATATTTTATTCCTAAGTTTGTTTTTGGTCGAATTACACTTATCCAATAGAATTAGGACATGTGTTAGGGTAATATCAATATCATTCTTACCCTTAATTACCCTATTTACTTTTAACCGTGGTAAATAAAAGTAAAAAGTTACTATTCACCAAAAATTATTTTCATCTCATTGAACCACATTTTACTTACAGACATCAACCGTGTCTCTCGGATTTTTGAAATTCCATTCACATAAGCGGTAAAATTAATTTTTATGAAAAATTCAGTTTTTAACTACCACTTAGTAGTTTCACTATTCATCAAAAATTGATGTTTTTCAGAAAAATGCCAAAATTTCATCCTAAGCTATATTTCATATTATGAATTCAAAAATGAAGTCTATTTTACCAAATTCATAACATAGAAGTTTCATTAATTAATTTTATAATTAAATCCCGCTGTTAAAACAAATAGTGTGTTTTTAAGAAACAATATCTATCAAAAGATTGACACTTGATTATGTCTGGTTTAAATGTGAAATTACATTCAATGACCAACATTGTATTAAATTGTAAAAATATATTCTAAATATACTTTAAAACCACTCAAATTAATAATTTATCACTATTAATTATTTCGATTAAAAAAGTTTTTTTTAATTATAATTTAGTAATTTTCACTATTCATCAGAATATGAAAGTTATCCGAAAAGTACCAAAATTTCACCTTAGGCTAAATTCGATACTCCGAATCCAAAAATGAAGTCCATTTTGAGAGCTAAAATTTCTAAAATTTAAAAAGTGGTTATTACTATTCATAACGGCTAGTTTTAATAATATTTTAATAGCATATCGTTGTTTTGTGAAACTGAGTATTGCGTACTACACACGCTATCGAGGAAGGTTGTGATTGCGTGTAATGCAAGGCAAGTCAAAGATGCGTGTTGTGAAAGCTCCTTTTGGTGTAGCGTACAACACAAGACATTAATAAAATTAAAAAGAATATTTTTCATAAAATCTCGGGTTGTTACATTCTACCCCCCTTAAAATGAATTCCGCCCTCGAAATTCGTCGAGGTTATAAATGGTTTACTATTCGAAAGTTTATTTAATAGAAACCCACATCGTAAAAAGGAATATCAAAACCAATCATTAAAAACAAAAGTATGAAACGTAACGGTTACCCAAATAAACTAATCACTGGGTTTCCACATAGGTGAAAATATGGATATGGAAGAGAAATCTAACCATCATGTTCTGATGGAGAGTGGTAGAGAACATGGCTATGGAAAATCCAGTAATCACAAAGACATAAATTTGTGACGATCTAAGGTACCATCTGATTCATCAAATATAAGATCACTAGGACAACATTTTTGGTTTTCAAGATCGTTTCCCTAAATTTAAAGAAATTGAATTAGAATAAATACTTACTTTATGTTGGTACAACCTCACTGTTGTTCGTGCCTTTAACAATTTCCACTTCATCTCTTAAATAAATGAAGTTGAATTTTTTATTCGTGAAGTGTTAGCAGATCATGTGATAGAATGATGGTTCATTCCATCTGTCTCAAAAGGTTAGCAAAATTTATATACATAAGTCGATCTATAGTGAGATTAATCATATATGGTTCCTAAAATGGACTTATACTTTATATATCATACTGCTTAATATAATAAAACTAGTTTCTACTAAATAGGGACTTCCTGTAGGCCAGTGGTAGGCGATAAAGGCCAGTCGCACTTCGGTTGTGGGTTTGATTCCCACAGCCTTGTCCGACGCGATGGGTTGTCGCCCGTTCTGCAGGTTATCCTTTTTCTAAAACTATATTATTATAACATCCCATCGAAAAAAAACTTCTATCCTTAAACAATACTAACTTATGTCCAACATAATCCATTCCAATCTTTAGGCTTATCCATAATACTGCAGTCCACTCTCATAACATAGTGAAAACGATTACCAGAGATTTAACACCATCGTCGATCCCCATATATCATAAGATATGTTTTGTTGGTAACATTCCAAACATTCAAAGTCCTTAATCATGTATTCTCTTGAATACCTTAGTGAAAACATGAATGCAGTTAAAAGTTAACACTTTCCACAGACCAAAATCCTCAAAATTCTATATACTCAAATCATGATATCACTTAGTCCTTATATCAATCATGAGCTCATGAATACTGTTAAACATTTAATTTTCTCCTTATCCCTTCATTATGCGCATATCATCTACATTCCAAAAATATCTGAATAACCTTTCATGGATACTTGTAACATTAATAAAACACTTTTAAAACTCAAGGAAAGACAACAATGTAACAATCCTTAGATGTCTCTTTATTCCATAGTACCATGAGATTTCTTATACAACATTACACATGATAAACATGTAATCATTTCACTACATTCTTAAACCATTAACCGAGCTTCAACAATTCTTTCATCTCACATATCATTTGTAGTCTCTTCATCATCATCCACATAAATACTACCCATACGACCATACTGATTCTCTTCATGAGTCTTTCCCTTAGGGCATTGGTTTTCATAATGCCCATACATTCCACATTTAAAACAATTAACCATTTTTGATGTCGTAGCAATACCATTATCCTCATCCATGGTGTTAACTGAACCTTTTCCTTTGCACTTACTTTCTTTGTGTCCTCCTTTTCCACACCCAAAGCATCTTCCAGTTCCCTTGAAACATTCTCCTTGATGCCTCTTCCCACATGATTTACATAGGGGAAATTGAACTTTCTTTCCTCTATGATCATCATGAAACTCCATCTTTCTCTTATTAGCCGAGTCAGGAAACTTACCAAATTTTACTTTATAGATCATATTATGAGATTGCTGATTCGGCATAATAATGATGTTTGGACTTCCAAATCCCATTTCATTTGGTTGCTCATAAAGAATATCATTCCATTGTCCATCATATCCTCCATTATCGTGAATCATCTTGTTTCCAGCCATTTTCTAAAACCCAAAAAGAATAGTGTGAGAGGCAAAATAATGCTAAGGAAAACAACATAGTAAAGGGGGAGTACCCTTAATATATAACATCTTAGGTTAAATTCTATGATCGTTAGCGTAATTCTAGTACTATAACCTCTACGTATACTTAACCTTAGGGACATCCCTAGACATACCTTAGAAATATCTCTAGGGATCTCACTAATGTTTTTGCGTCCTAGTTTCCAAAGGTTGACTAAACCTTTCCTCTGATACCAACTGTAGAGACCCGAAGCTTATCGTACATGGACATTACATTACTTTTGCAGAATACTTAGTACATAACAAAAACACACACACAAGGACCGTAATAGTTTAGTGTCTTTGGAAACTCGGAACGTAATCTTCTAATCGTGGTGAAAGATCCTCAATATCTCCCATAAATATCTTCCCTTCTTTTTTTACCTAAAACCATTCTTTATATCCTAGGGAAAAGAAAACATAAAAGGGTGAGCTCAAATGCTCAGTAAGGGTAAACAAAAGAAAATCAATCACATCATATTCATAAGAACATAACTTTTGGAAATATTAACCTGCAAAAGAGAGTATAATTTTATAACATGGGATAAATCATAGCAGTGAAATGAAATCCCAATAAGCATAACTTAAAACATGAAACTTTGTGGCATACACACATAATCATATAGAATCATTTCTTGTTAGTCATGACTCATTGCCAAGACTATCTTAGTGGACAAAGTCCCTTTCTGAATCGAGTCACCCTCGTTTCAGTCCTGTTTCACTGAACCGGTATAACCTACCATTCCAGCCATGTCTATCTCATGAGATATAAAATCTTTACCCAATGCATTGGAGGTAGATATAGGTCCCACCCATCTCATAATGATACCATTCTTATGTGTGCCACAAAATCATAAATCATACATCATTGCATAACCCATGTAATAAAAATGGGATTCTTAAACAACATGACATCATAAAACAATTCATATAAGATAAAGAAATTCATAAAAATATTTCCATCACAGCATAATCAAATCAATTTAATAATAGAGATAAAAACATAACCCTTTATTATCTTAGATGGGAAATAATTTTGATAAAACACTTGAAATGAATTCTTGAGGGAAATATCCTTTCTTCTTCAAAATCAATTTATTTTCACAAAACGTCATGCAATTTTAAAAGAAAGAGATTTTATTGAAAATAGTCATGAAATATTTTGGAGGAAGCTACATGAAAATAAAATCGTAAAAAATCCGTTCTTGCCGTATAAGTTAAAAAAAACATTCTTTGTACTTTTGTCAAAAAAGTCAAAAAAGTACCTCGTACGAAAAACGACAAAAGATTCTTTTCATATCTTTTACTAAAAACTCACCAAAGGGTAAAAATGGATTTAAACAATTGTAGGTGGATGGAAATAACATTACATATTGAGGAAACATAGATGTGGATGATAAAATACACCCCAGTAAATACCAACGTATAAACAATCTCGGATAAAAATGAGATTGTGATATTTCCCTTACCTTAGGTCCGACTTGCTTTGTGAGTGTCCGAAACTCCTGTATATGATTTAAATCATGTTATTGACTTATTCCAGAATCATATTCATTGTTATTATATCATAGATGGTCCACTTATGACTTTATATTACCCGTTCTTTTGTAAATTCATGTTAAAGTAGCGTTTTGGGTAAAATCGTCTCATTTGTCGTTCGTGTTTTTAACTTGTAATTATTCATATGATTACTTAGATCATGATTAATTAATTCCAGAATATAAAACATGATTTATATATATATATTCATAATACACATATATAATAAATCAGTAAATGGAAAGAAATACACCGTTCATGGAGATGGTAGTCCGTACGTACGCATGAACGCTGTTTTCGTTTCCTTATTGAATTGAATGGAATTAAGTAGATGACATACATATAAATATAAATAATTCCAGTATCATTATTAGGTCATATATTGCATTATTACTTATTATATATACTTTATAATCATTCATGAATGGTTAGTCACTGAGAATGAATCTCATCGCGTCGTGGAGACGGTAGTCCGTACGTACGCACGAGCGATGATATCGTTCCCATGGTCGTGGAATTGTGTTGAAGTGTACGTATACTATTTTAGTATCAATATAACTTTATAATAATAATATATAGTTACTCATTACACCTTTATACCCATCCAATTCATGTGGTGGTGGAAAATAGATTACACCACGGTGTGGAGACGGTATTCCGTACGTACGCACGCGCGGTGATTTCCTTTTTTCCGTAGGATGGATAGAAGGTGAATTAGGGTTGTTTCATATTTATAATAACATATCAGTATGTAAGTAATACTGATGTTATTACTTTATAATGAAACAACTAAAGAAGAAGAAGTTGAAGAAGAAAGAAATTGAAAAGATCGGTAATGGATATTACCTCTTCTTTGGAACGCCTCTTTGAATCCTCCACTTAGGGAACTAAGATTGGTCTTTGAAGAAGCCCAGGACCTCTAGGATTATTCTAGGGAAGTGGAGAGGAGAAAATGGCAGGGGTTGGCCGAGCTTGAATGCTAAAATTGGTGTGAGGAGGAGGGGGAGGAGGTGCCCTTTTATAAGGGAGGAGAGGGGCACCTTAGGAATATCTCAAAATATTATTTTATATTAAAGTCAAAATCGGTTTATAATGGTTCCAAAGGGTCTTATTTCGAAGCTAAAGTGGGGATGGGTCGAAATCCTATCATCCAATAGGATTTAGACAAGTTTAGGGTATTATTTTAACCTTATCAATTAGATTTAACTCTAAGTTAAATAATTAACTTTTACCGTGTCTTTTTGTTTTCTTACACTATATGGTTAATACACTTACTATAACATGCCAAAAGAACCCCAAATTATTTATTATTAATATAAATATCCTTATCTAAGTCATTTTGCCGAACCTTAGATTTTTAGGAATAAAATAACAATTAATAATATAATATTTGATTTAAAAACTATTTTGTGTCAATTTTGACACTATTTGATATATGATTTTTGTGAAAGTCATAACAGAATTATATGTTCGAACCAAGTTGATTAAATCAACACTAATATATCATAGTAACCTAAAAAATAGTGTAATTTATAAAAAGTCTCAAATTACATTTATTTTGGTGTTTATAACATCAATTATGTCAATATTTCATTAATAAGATAATTACTGCATCATCTTTGTGTCATAAATAAATTAAATTATTTGATGTCTAAAAATTACAAATAAAATACCATCAAGTAGGAAATCTTTTTAGATTTCGAATTAATATTTATAGTCGAATTTATCTTATGTATAACCCCATATTAAAAATGATTTACTTATTAAACTTTGATTTTAACTATTTTAACCCTTCTTTAAATAAATTAATAATAAATGTCCTAATCTAACCCAAGTGGTCCTAAATGGTCATATTTTATTCCTAAGTTTGTTTTTGGTCGAATTAAACTTATCCAATAGAATTAAAACATGTGTTAGGGTAATATCAATATCATTCTTACCCTTAATTACCCTATTTACTTTTAACCGTGGTAAATAAAAGTAAAAAGTTACTATTCACCAAAAATTATTTTCATCTCATTGAACCACATTTTACTTACAGACATCAACCGTGTCTCTCGTATTTTTGAAATTCCATTCACAGAAGCGGTAAAATTAAGTTTTATGAAAAATTCATTTTTTAACTACCACTTAGTAGTTTCACTATTCATCAAAAATTGATGTTTTTCAGAAAAATGCCAAAATTTCATCCTAAGCTATATTTCATATTCCGAATTCAAAAATGAAGTCTATTTTACCAAATTCATAACATAGAAGTTGCATTAATTAATTTTATAATTAAATCACGCTGTTAAAACAAATAGCGTGTTTTTAAGAAACAATATCTATCAAAAGATTGACACTTGATTATGTCTGGTTTAAATGTGAAATTACATTCAATGACCAACATTGTATTAAATTGTAAAAATATATTCTAAATATACTTTAAAACCACTCAAATTAATAATTTATCACTATTAATTATTTCGATTAAAAACGTTGTTTTTAATTATAATTTAGTAATTTTCACTATTCATCAGAATATGAAAGTTATCCGAAAAGTACCAAAATTTCACCTTAGGCTAAATTCGATACTCCGAATCAAAAAATGAAGTCCATTTTGAGATCTAAAATTTCTAAAATTTAAAAAGTGGTTATTACTATTCATAACAGCTAGTTTTAATAATATTTTAATAGCATATCGTTGTTTCGTGAAACTGAGTATTGCGTACTACACACGCTATCGAGGAAGGTTGTGATTGCGTGTAATGCAAGGCAAGTCAAAGATGTGTGTTGTTCAAGCTCCTTTTGGTGTAGCGTACAACACAAGACATTAATAAAATTAAAAAGAATATTTTTCATAAAATCTCGGGCTGTTACAGAATGCGGGGCAACACATAAAATCCGCACCTATCGCGCCCAGATGGACGGACGTGCACGCCTCGGAGAAAGCTTTGGAAATAGAAATTGTGAACCCAATGTGAAATTATTCTTTTCAATATGGAGATTAGTAGCGTTCGAGACATTTGTAGATTGACGTGTCACCGGATCAAGATATTCGGCATCGGGTCCCGCCAAGAAAATAGCGGGCCTGTCGTGAAACTCACCAGAAGTTGGGGAAGTAGAATGTGGGGCATTCCGTTCTGCAACGTTGTCGGCGTGGATCCCTCTTACCAGCCACGGAGGACGGAATGACGCTAGGGAACTGGTTGTCAATTCTTTTCCTTGCAGTACTGATGAGTTGATCTCCCTGCTTCCCAAGAAGCAGGTTGCTGCTATGGAGACACAAACACCGCCTGCTCGCCTACGCAGGGGTGGGGGGAACACTAGCACAACCGCTCTGTGTGGTTCCACTACCATCACGATGGCCTCTACATCCGTGAATATGGGACTCCCACGTCCCTTATTCCCATCATAGATCATCCAATGAAGGGTGATCAACAACCTTTTACATAGATATGAGGAGGAAGGGGTCATCCCAACTCGGGATATGGCCCGCCTGGACCTGGAGACATCTAGTCCCCGCCGTCAACGCCGCCCTCAAAGGCCGCACAGGGAGCCCCTGCTCCCCACCCCAACGTTCAATCATTTCGGGAGCCTGTCCCCGAAATGCCTAGACGACTCCTCTCCTTACGCTGATGAGTCGGGTGATGTCCGGTTCAGCCCGGTCAGAGTCCCAATCCAAGAGCTTCGAGAAAGGGCCCTCATTTGGCCGCGTCAGCGCCGCTGTCCGGCTTTACTAGAGGAGCAGGTAGGCTATGCCCCTGCACCACATGTGCCAGATCATCTGACCCGACGCCAGCATCGGGCCCAAGATGAGGACGCCCATTAAGGGGTGTCGACGTCAATAGCTATTATGGCCCGAGCCACCGATGACGTGCATTACGGAGTCCCTGCATACACTGAGCAGGGGAACTCCTTCACCCGACCAGGACTGAGGCCCCAACCGCCCCATGGGCAGGTTGGATTGGCCCTCGGGGTCGCAGGCCCAAGCGGTGATCACCGCGAACCAATCCACGGTGACGTCACTCCATACAGAGGTCCTCACCATACCACCATTCCATAGAGCGTGGGCCTTCCCTGCTCTGAAGCTCATCATGGAGGGATGCCTCGTGCTACCCCCATCCCGAATGAAGACTTGTCTCGTGGCAGTGATGCTCGGCGCGGAGGTCTCTCCCGCGCCCACCACACTGGGAATGGAGTTCCTCCTACTTTCCCCGACCTTCGATGTGAAAGTATTACCCATAAGGTCCCTCTCCAGTGTAGGGATCCTCCCTATGTCCTATTTGCAACTAGAGAAGGTCCTCCTCGCCCCGGCAACTCGAGGGGTTAAGGTCAGCCTCGCTCCACCCGCACCAAGCATGGAGGTCCTCCCCATGCTCCTGCCAGTTCCAACAGAGGTTCTGCCCACATGGGTGCTATCAATGGAGGTCCTACCCATGTACCCATTGAAAATTTACCTGGTTCCCCTCACACCCCGGCTGTCTCAAGCGGGAGTCCTCTCCGCCATGGCGCCAGTGCCGTTCCGAGACTACATGTCGAGAATCAACCTTGTCTCGAAGGGACATCTAGGGGCAAGAGAGCAGGTCGTCACTGCCACAAGAAGAGTCCTGGGAAGGCCCGAGTGGAGGTCAAACCAGCCTGCTTCTCAGACTCTAAAGCAGAATGTGACTCAGCAATGGAACATTCTCCCCGCTCCTCCGTGTCAAGGACTGGGGCAGGAACAAGGCGTGTTAGTCTCATTCTTCCAGAATGCGAAGTCCACTGGATTCCCTACTCTCTCCGTAGGTACATCCAGGAGGAAGAAATTGTGGAAATCCCATGGGTTTTGACCATGAAATCACCACCATCATCACCAAAAGCACCCTCTGCCTCTACCAGAGATCACGGAGAGATATTTTGGGGACCAACGATGGTAGATCAATGGCGTGACCCATCGCCGGTGACCGTAGTTCCTGTGCCAAAAGATGTGGATATCATCCCATCGTATCATGACATTATGGTCAGGTCACCTCACTCCTCAAAGGATGGCTTGGAATTCAGTGACCAGTCAGCTCGTTCACCGTATTCTCTGCCGCCCAGTATACTATCCTGGCGGTCTGCCTCGGTACTGCTATCGGTCCCTCAGCCGCCCCCGATTGACGAGTGGGGAAATACGGGGCCAGACCCTGAATCCGAGCCCAGGAGCTTCTAGAACATTCTCGCAGTGGATCAATTCCCAGAGAAGTTCTGGCCGACGGCAGCGCCAAACTTTTGCGCACTCGAGTCCCTCACCCCGGGGGAAGTTGAGTGCTTTTGCCAAACCCTATGGGCGACACACTTTCGCCTTCATTATGAGCGGATAGTGTACCCCAGGAGCGAAGATCACTTTGAGGAAATCAGCGAGCAATGCTACCTGATCGATTTGGCCGCACTCCTTGTGGCCCAATGCCCTGAGTCACTAGGCCGCCAAAGCACCCTTCAACGAAAATGCATTCAGAGTCTCAAAGTACTCCGCAGAATCATTAGGGAAGCTTCCCCCCATGTGAAATTCCACATATGGGGACAGTATGCCGCCCTCCTCTTCAGTCCTATCTGATGGAAACCTGATTCGTTATGCAACATTGAGGAAATGCCCCCAAGAGGGGTCGCGGTCCACATGGCTGACGTAGTGGACAAGGAGGACGAGCTTGAATTTCTCGATGGAGACTTACCCCCTGAGGGTGTACCACCACTGCTGGACCCATCAGGGAGGATTACCTGTAAGCAGAGGAACCTTCTAGGCCTCCTTGTAACCACCGAGTCGCTGGTACTAAGTTGGATGATCGGTAAGGGTAAGGAGCACGTCATAACTATCAAGCACTCTGACCCGTCCACCTCTGTACAGAAGACGGACGAAGATCCCGAGAATGCCACGTTGCTCCAGCAGCTTGCTGAGCAGAAGAGGTTGGTTGAAAAAATCCTGGACGAGCACGCTGCAGAGAGGCGACCCGACTATGGTAATCCCAAGCCAGGGCAGCAGGGACAGGAACAATTTCCCCCCGGTGAGATGCCTCTGGGAAACCCTGATCACGCTACTTCAGCAGATAGGGCAGAAGCCATAAATCACGGAAATAGGGCGTGATACGTCTCTCCAAACCCTCCTGAATGGTGGGGGAATCTGAGGAATCTAGCCCGGGTTCCCCCAGCCACCCCATAGGACAATCTGCCAGTCGCTCCACGAGCTGCTGAAGCCATCTACCGTGTCGAAGAACCCGGAAATGCACTTGTGATTAGGGATCCCCGCCCAGACAGGGACCCCCACCAGGATGATCTTATAGTAGCACTCATCGCCCGCCTCAAACCATTGGAAACGCGGCAGGTGGTAGTCCCACCAGATGGAAATCTATATCCCCCGTGGGTGGATGATATGCCTGCACCCCTGCATTTTGGGAACCCCACTTTTTTCCCTTCAACGTGATAGGGGACCCGCCGCAGCACTTGGCCCATTTTTCTTCTAGGTGTGGCCCCATGCTGGGGACCCAGGCCCAGAAAGAAGCCGCCAAACTCTGATGTTTCATGCAGACATTGGAGGGCCCCACATTCGTCTGGTAGAGCCCACTTCCTATCAGATCGGTGACCGGATGGGAGGATCTCCACTGGCAGTTCCTATACCAGTTCTGATCTACCACGCGAAAGACCAGCATCGCAGACCTCTTCAAGTGAAAACAAAGGCCTGATGAGTGAGTTGTGGATTTCATCGCCCGATGGAAAGGGCTTACATACTCCCTCGACATGCCGCTGACTCAGGAGAAATTAATGACGATGTGTGTAGGGAATGTTAAAACAGAGCTGGTCCCTTCCCTGATCACCCAGAACTACCCTGGAGGGTTCCGGGATTTCTCAAATAAGGATCAGCACCTCGAGGAGGCTCTGCAACAGGATAGTCAGGCACGTCTGTTGCCCCCTGTGATCCCATCCAGGAGGGCTTCCAGAGACGAACCTGCCACGGTGGCTCAAATAGAAGCCCCCAATCAGCTAGAATTACTGTCAGCAGCACCGACCCCACAACCCCGCAAAGGTCCTCCCCCTCAAGCGCAGGCTCCTGCCCAGCAGCGACCGCCTCAGAATCGACAGGTGCCCCCATGCAATGCGCCACCACTACCTAGGAGAGACAATTAGGCACCGCCTCCTCGGCAGGCCCCTCTGTCCCCTCGTCAGGGCCAGGCTCCCAGGGCCCCCTATCTGAAAATAAGGTACCAGACTTACTCGTTCAATGAGAATCAGGTCCCTGCCTACTTACGAAGTTATCTGGAGCAAGGGATTGTGTGCTTACCTGAGTGTAGAAGGCTGATAGAGGCGAATCTCACCGATCACCCCAACTACTGTCCCTATCATCGGATTCTGGGTCACACCCTCAAGAAATGCTATGTGTTTAAAGACTGGCTTCAAGACCAGGTCGACAACAACATAGTTAGGTTGGGCCCAGCCCCGACACAAGTAGTGGGTGTCTTCATAAGGTCAGAGATCGGTAGAGACATCGAAGGAGAGTGGCAGCCGATTCCCAGCCGTGGGTCCCAGAAATACGACCACTGGATGGCTCGAAAAACCATCTCTCATTCCCATGGTATCATTTGGGCACGCCTGAATCAGCCGGAGCCTTCGGAGGAAGTATCTGGTACCTCGCATCGTCATCACAGCCAACCTCTTCCCAAAAGGGCAACCAGTGACGGCGCAAGAAGAAGCAACGTGCTCCACCACTGCCATCATCATACCGCACTCTTGGTGACTTTATGCCCCCTGAAATGGGGATTAATCCCAGAATACACCCGATGGTGGATGATTCGTCAAGAAATAGCCCGGGGTATGCTTCGGTTAATACTGTGGAGCTGGTAAAGCCCTATATGACTCCCGACTAGGGGGAACACCGGGCGAACTTCCCCAACGTCCCTAGCCGATGTCAATGTCAGTGGAACCGCAACCACACAGGTCATTGAGGCATGTCAGTGGGCACTTTCAGTCAGGTCGTGCATGCTACTGAAACCAGACAGCAGGCTCAGTATAGAGCACAGCATGCGCAACCTCATCTGATGCCCACAGATCTACCTCCACCGTCGTTTGTGATACTAGATCAGGCAGAGCTGCCTCGTCTGTATCACGGTCAGTCTTTCCTGACTTCAGGCCAATCTCCGTTGTCTGGTCCTAATCTGGCAGCTACTCTCCAGGCCTCAACTATTAGGCAGCAAGATGTACTCAGTACTAGCCAGCCGCTGGTTCAATCAGCAGGACCCGCTATGCCACCAACTGTAGAACGACCTCCTGTAAGCAGAGGCTCACGTTTGGCACGAAAGTATGATGTCCTGAATCACCTGGACGGAATTCCAGCAAGGCTTTCTATCCTTGAGGCCCTTCTCCTATCATCTGAAATGCATGAAGCACTTGACGAGGCCCTAAGGATCCCCCTTCAGTTTGAGACCAAAGTAGCAGCTACGGAAGACTTCCACGCTAAGGTGATTGAGAACGCTGAATGCCAGGAAGTTATCTCGTTCTTCGGGGAAGATGAAGACCCTACCATACATGGGAATATTCTCCCACTTTATGTCACTAGCCAGTTCAATGGCATGGAAGTCCGCCGCTGTCTTGTTGACACGGGATCTGGAATTAACCATACTCCCGACTCAGACACTGTGAAAACTGGGTTTGTCTAAGGATGATTTAACTCCCTCCAACCTCATAATCCATGGATATGACAGGACCGAGCAATCCCCAGTCAGCGAGATCCGCCTAAAGACCCAGTTTGGTGGCCTAATTTCTAGCACCGAGTTCATGGTTATCTCCCAGGACACCGCCTACAACGCATTGATGGGCAGGCCATGGCTCAATCTGTATGCAGTGGTCCCTTCGTCGTATCACCAATGCATCAAATACTCCCTCAATGGTCGAGTAGGAATGCTTCAAAGAGATGCGTCTCCTTTCACCTCTTGTGAAGCCCGATATCTAGACGCCAACTATTACAAGAGAAAGGATAAGAAAATCCTAGCAAGTGAGGATGAACCTGCCCCAGTCACAAGTGATCCCTGGGTAGGCCTGGAAGACGCCTACATCTTCCCGATCCATCGATTGGAGGCCACGACCCCCGAAATGGGGTAGTGTTTTGTTGTTTTAGGTACGAAAGGAAGACATGTTCCCATGTCCAAGCGACGGCGGAAAATCACCTCGTACTCCTACACCAACTAGTCTCAGGTGATCTTGGAACCTCCTACCCCTATGCGGTATCAGAATGCCAGGCTTATGACAACGGCAGTACGTCATACATGTCTCTTTCGCCGGGCTAGAATCAACCGACTCAAGCCGACGCGTCACCAATGCTTTGATGTCATCAAACATGGCCCCTTAGGCTAAAGTCCAGATGGGATAGAATTGACTGCCTTCATTACTATGGTCTCAGCGGCTCATGGGTCTCCTGATATGATGACCACTGCTACCCAGGCTGACACCAGCTGCCCGTCAGGTTTTGATAGCTCAGAAGCAGCTCCCCCTGCGGGAAATCCCTCCATGGGTGGAGAAGAAGATCTGGAGGATGCTCCCCCCCACCTTTGAAGAAGGAATCTCTACCACGGTTGATGAACTGGTACAGGTGAACCTTAGTAGCGAGGCAGATCTAATACCCACATTGATCAGTGCAACCATGTCTCCTGAGGAGCAGCAGCGGTACGTAGACTTTCTCAATCAGCACCGTGATGTGTTTGCCTGGAGTTATGATGGATGCTAGGACTAGATCCTTGGGTATCCGTTCACCACCTTGGTCTCCCGACAAACCATCGTGGGTTTAAGCAGTCTCCCATTAAGCTGCACCATTCTCATGGTGCCATGGTTGAGGCCGAAGTTGACAAGCTTATCAAAGCCAGCTTCGTCAAGGAAATCCAGTACCCCAAGTGGCTTGCCAACATTGTTCTAGTCAGGAAGAAGAACGCGAATATTAGAGTCTTCATCGACTTCCACGATCTCAATTGCCACTTCCCAAAGGATGATTTTCTCCTTCCGGTGACCGAGTTATTGATTGATGCCATGGCCGGGTTCCAAGCCCTCTATTTCATGGATGTGTATTCCGGGTACAACCATATCCGGATGGCCCCTGAGGATGAGTATTTCACTTCCTTCAGGGCTCCCCAAGGTACTTTTTGTTACTAGGTTATGCCCTTCGGCCTGAAAAATGTATGTTCCACTTATCAGCAGGCCATGCATCGCATATTCAAGCTGATTCTCGGGATGCTAGTGGAATGCTACGTGGATGATCTAGTGGTCAAATCTCGCCAGCGCCAGGACTATCTCAAAGACCTTGAGAAAGTGTTCGGTTTCCTCCGTTCCTGCCACCTGAAGATGAACTCATTAAAGTGTGCCTTCGGGGTCACCTCCAGGAAGTTTATTTGCTTTGTTGTTAGATACCGGGGAATTGAGATCGACACAGAGAAGATCAAGACCATCATCCAAATGCCTCCCCCAAGCAATATTCAGGAACTTTGAGGTCTCCAAGGATACTTAGCCTATATACGCTGATTCATTGCGAATATGGCCGGAAAGTGTAAGCCCTTTTCCTGGCTCATGATGAAAGGCGCCGCCTACGAGTGGGATGAAGAGTGTCGGACTGCCTTCGGGGAAATCAAGTAGTATCTGCTCCAACCATCGGTTTTGATGCCAACCATCTCCATAAATCCATTGGTTCTTTACATGTCCGCCCTATAATGGTCCCTCGGTGCACTTATCACCTAGAAGAACAACGAGGGTATGGAGAACAGTCTCTACTATCTCAGCTGCATGCTTATCGATACGGAGATCAGATACTCCTCTATCGAAAAGAGCTGCCTTGCACTCGTGTTTGCCGTACAGAAGTTGCGGCATTACCCACAGCACCATGAGGTACAGTTGGTCTCTTGGGTAGACCCACTGAAGTACATCTTGAACCTCCCCATATTGACTGGCCAACTAGCGCGGTGGGCGGTGATCCTCCAGCAGTTCGATATCAGGTTCGTGCCTTAGAAGGCCATCAAGGGACAGGCATTGGAAGACTTTTTAGCTGCCCATCCAACCTCCATGGATCAATCCCTGGACCTGGATTTTCCTGATGAGGAGATCCTCTCAATCGATCATGCCGTATCATGTTGGAAAATGCACTTTGATGGTGCCTCCCAGAGCCCCACCGGTAGAAGGCTCAATGATCGTAAGCTCAACATAGTGGGTCTAGGTATCGTCTTCATCACCCCGACACAAGACGTCCTACCATACTCATTCCTATTATCAAAAGGCTGCACCAACGAGGCAGAGTACCAGGTTCTCATCACCGGCCTCCAGTTGGCCCTCGAGATCGATGTGCCCCATCTACATGTGAAAGGAGATTCTGAGCTGGTAATCAAGCAGGTCAATGGAGACTATGTCATCAGGAAGCCGTAGCTTGTGTCATTGCTGGAGTGCTCCCTCCTTCTAATGGCCCAATTCTCTTCTCGACCAGAGGTTACCCATGCCCCTCAGTCACAGAATGGTTGGGCTGACACTTTGGCTGGCTTAGCTGCGTCACTCGCAGAACCCAAGCAAGATGATTTGATCATACATGTGGCACACCGAAGAGTCATTGCCCCCATCACCCCAGAGGTCAATGACGTCCTGTGATTAAGTCGTCTTACCACCGGACCTTCTACGTCAGGGTTCCCAGGTTCTTCAGACACGGTGGTTGAGGCCACTCCCGACTGGAGGGAACCTTTTGTCGAGTATCTTTAAAATGGTTTCCTCCTAGACGATCGGGCATATCACGAGTGAATCTGATGCCACGCGCTATAATTTACCATCCAGAGTGGTCCCAGTCTTGAGCAGATCCTCTATAAGCAGAGATTCGATGGTTTTCTCCTCTGTTTCATTCAAGAAGTTGAGATTTCTTAGGTTATTTAAGAGGTTCACGCTGGTTCCTTTGGTGCCCACCAAGTTGGGCCAAAGTTGTCCCATAAAATCCGAAGGTTGGGGTTCTTCTGGACCTCTATCATCCTTGATTGTATCAGGTTTTCCAAGAGATTCCACACGTTCCAAGTTCATGCCATCTTCCTGCATCGGCCGCCAGAGCCTCTCCACTCCACCAAGTATTCTTGGCCATTTGCAGTGTGGGGACTCGATGTAGTGGGACCATATCCACCAGTGACAGCTCACTAGTGTAGGTTTATCCTAACTGCTACAGATTTGTTCTCCAAGTGGGCAGAGGCAGTTCCACTCAAAGTGGTCAAGGCCCGTTCCAACGTTGACTTTGTGAGCTCCAATATCATCCACCGGTTTGGGGTCCCTCATGCTGTCCTCATCGATAACGGCGCCAACTTATGAGCAGTTGAGATAAAGAAATTTTACGCCAAGTAAAATATCCATTCGAACTATACCTCTCGTTATCATGCACATGCAAATGGATAGATCGAGGAGTTCAACAAAACCCTCTCTAACATTCTGCAGAAAATGGTTTGTCAGAACAAGAAAGGTTGGTCGGAAAATCTCCCCAATGCCCTCTGGGCTTATCAGATGACGACTCAAAATTCCACCTAGGTGACCCCATATTCCCTGGTGTATGGGGCTGAGGTCGTCCTACCCATTGAGATCCAGCTGCCATCATTATGCACGGTAGTCTATGACCAGCAGGCGCCAGATAAGGTAGCCAAAATCCATCTAGCTAAATTGGAAGCACTGGACAGGAACAGGCTTCGTGCCCTGCACAATCTGAAAAGGCATCAGAATAAGATAGCCAGAGCCTTCAATAAGAAGGTTTGCCTTCTCTCTTTTCTGCAGGGCGACCATGTGTTGGCCCTTCGAGTGCCAATGATTCTCAGTAGGAAACCGCCCAAGGTAGAGCCCAAATGGGAAGGACCTTACGTCATCCATAAGGTTTACCCTAACGGAGCACACTCCTTAGTGACCATGAATGGTGAGCACATAAATCCTCCCACCAATGCCAAGTTCCTCAAGCAGTACTTTTCCTAAGCCCCTTGGTCCTGCACAACCTTAAACTGTATGGTCCTGCATGACCCTAAACTGCACGTTACGGTCCTGCATGACCCTAAACTGCACCATCGTCCTGCATGACATTGAAACTGGGATATCACCCTGCAAGATGATAAACTACAAAATGGTCCGAGCTCTATGACCTTAAACTAAGATTTCCCCCATCCTTACTGTAAGACGTTACACTGCAAGCCAGTCAGGCCTTCCTAACCGAGGCTTAGCCTCATGCCCCTTGTCCTCTTCGGGACCCTAGCCCCCGTCCTTACTGTAAGATGTTAAACTGAAATCCAGTCAGGCCTTCCTGACCGAGGCTTAGCATCAGGCCCCTTGGCCTCTTCGGGCACCTAGCCCCCGTCCTTACTGTAAGACGTTAAACTGAAAGCCAGTCAGGCCTTCCTGACCGAGTCTTAGCCTTAGTCCCCTTGGTCTCTTCGGGCCCCTAGACCCCATACTTACTGTAAGACGTTAAACTGTAAGCCGGTCAGGTCTCCCTGACCGAGGCTCGGCCTCAGCCACTTGGCCTTCGTCAACTCAGACTCTCTTGTGAGATTGTACAGTGTGGTGTGGGATACGTCCTCATTCATGTCGGGTTACCCACCATACCGTACATATACCCAAATGAGATGCATCTCTCGTACAACACGACATTAAACTGCACCTCAAGAACTGTGTATGGCTTGATTCCCATCCTAATGGGATACGTAGGAACGCTCGGATGCCTCGTCTTGAGACCAGCCCCGAGCACTTCTCTGTCACTGTCCCCCTGGGTATAGTTTCCTCGGAGGATCCTTGCATAACGAGGAGTAGGCTTTCTTAGCCCCACTCATACAAGTATTATAATGGTCACACCATGTGCCCAACCTCATTCTTCTATCCTCCCACGTCCTCACCACATGACGTTAAACTGCATGGGCTTCAAGAACTATGTATCGCTTGATTCCCATCTTAATGGGATACGTAGGAATGCCAAGACATTTCGTCTATTGGCCCAACCCAAAATCCAAAATCTTCCCCTCCAATCAAGACATATGGAAGGATGCACACTTTTTCTCCAACTCACGTTGAGCAAGCCTCGACCCGACTGCACGTCCCCCCTGGAGATGATCGCCGATGGAGACAGTTATGCTTCACCCACTCCTTGACTGGGATTCCATCACTTTCCTCACCTAGAGGGACCCCCAAGAACGGCTTGGATACCATGCCCAAGGGATCTCCTATCGATACGGGCCAACGCCTCCGAGGGTTTCCGAGAAACAAGCTGATACAAGTCCCGCGTTGTGAATTTGGTCAACGGTTGATGCTCATTTGTTGCTCCCATATCAGGTCACCATAGGGACGCTGTGTTTCGAACATGGTCAATAGTGTCCTAGATCTTCGGTTCCACCCCAAGATGTCCCAAACATCAAGTGCAGTGATTCGTTCTGCCCCATCCAGAAGCGACAAACTTCCCTCCGGGTGGCGCCAACGGTCGGTCCCACGGCCCCAATTCTTTTATAAGGGATGTACGACGTGGTATAGGATTATGTACTCTTTCACTCTGGGTTACTTTCCATGTAATACACATCCCCAGATGAGATACATTTTTCTCTTTCCCCGTCCTCATTGTAATACATTAAACTTCAAATTGGTCAGGCCTCCCTGACCGATGCCTAACCTCAGGCCCCTTGGCCTTTTCGGGCCCACGGTCCCCATCCATGCTACAAGATGTTAAACTGCAAGTTATTCAAGCCATTCTGACCGAGGCCCAACCTCAGGACTCCCTCACCGGGGCCTAGCCTCAGTCCCCTTGGCCTTCTCGGGCCCTAGCCCAAGTTCTTACCCTGAGTGTATGGTGTGGTGATGGATTATGTTTACATTAACGTCGGTTTGTTCACCGTACCATACACCTCCTCGGTCCAGGGACTCATATTCCCCGACCATCTTCCTCACTACAAGACGTTAAACTGCAAGTAGGCCAGGCCTCCCTGACCAGAACCCAACTATCAGGCCCCTTGGCCTTTTCAGTCCCCCCTGGCCCAGGTTCTCTACTACAGGACTGTGCGGTGTGGTGAGGGATTTTGTCCACATTCACGTCAAGCTACTCACCGCATCGTACAAATCCCCATTAGGGTATCCTGCCCCCTGGGTACCTTCTAGAACTACGTGTGGCTTGATTCACGTCCTTACGGGATACGTAGGATCACCTGAATGTCTAGGCTTCGGGTCCATCCCCATCTCTTGGGAATCTCCATCCCATCTTGGATCCTTGGCCTACCCTTCCTCCATGAGGGGAGTATATGGTAAGGTATGGGATTATGTCCGCATTCACGTCGGTCTTGTAATGACCATGCCATGTACCTCTCCCTCCCGAGCTCTTTCGTCGACCCTTTTTAGCGGTTCACCAATGTGCCTAAGGGTACTCTAGTTTATTACCTGGAATGTCAGACTTTACTCGGACACGTCCGCACCTGCTTTTCAGGCTTTGTGTATCCCTTCATCAGGGCTTCCACCATCTCTCATACCCAGAGGGACCACCAAGAATGGCTTGGATACTACACCTAAGGGATCTCTAACTAATACGGGCCAACGCCCCCGAGGGTTTTGGACAAAAAATCGATAAATCCTGCGTTGCGAATATGGTCAGCGGTCGATGCTCATTTGTTGTTCCCACTTCAGTATAATGTGATATGAAGACTGTTTTTTCCTCCACAATCAAAAGTTATCCTCCATCACCATGCCAACCCCATTAATCCCAAAGTGTCGGGTACACGATTCACACCCTTCTTCACTTCATCATGTCCAAGTAGAGTCTTGAAACTCTAGATACTATTCCTCAATGCGCATCTGCACGTTAGGGGGAAAAAGCCCTGTTAAAGGTTTCCTTCAGGGCACTTCACCGACTTCCCTTAAGTGGACGTCCCAGGTATTGCGATAAGGATCTTCCCCCCTTGTTTCCCACACCGAGTTTAACTCACGTGGGCTTAGGGATCGGGTCGAGGTCTGCGCTACCTAGGAAGTTGTCATCCATCCCTAGTCTGAGCTCTAAGACCACAAACTAAGATCTCCAAAGAACTATGTCTGTCTTGATTCCCATCCTCATGGGATACGTAGGAATGCCCAGACCTCCTGTCTTTGGGTCCAGCTTGAGTTCAGTGTCCTGCCTTCGGGACCCTGACTACAGGACTGCGTGGTGTGATGAGGGATCATGTCCCCATCCACATCGGTTATGTCGCATGACACCATAAAAATTCCCCACCTAGCATCGTCTCTGCTACGTCTGTGCTGCATGATGTTAAAATGCATGCTTGGTCCTATCACACGACCCTAAACTGTGACATTATCGTCCTGGACGCACGACGAAAAACGAAACTACATTGTGATGACCTCGTTGTAGAGGACATCATGTTGGGTATTGGTCACGTGTCGTATAATGACCCATAATTTACATACATTGTTATTACTTCATAATTGAAGCACACTTATTACAACATATAACAAAACCAAGAAAGGACCGTATAGGTATAGTGTCTTTAGAAACTGGGAAACATAAAAAACTGGTTCATAAAGCATCTACTTTGCCTCCCATTTATTTCATCATATCTAGAGTCCCTTTTGGTATATTCTACTTAATAACCTTCTTCTTGACCTGGGGAAATAAAACATACAAAAGGGTGAGATCAAATGCTCAGTAAGGGTAAACAAAAGAAATATCAATCACATCATATACATAAGCACATAACTTTTGGAAATCTTAACCTGCAAAGGAGATCATAATTTCATAACATGGGATAAATCATAGTAGTGAAATGTAATCCCAATAATCATAAATTAAAACATGAAACTTTGTGGAATACACACATAATCATATAGAATCATTTCTTATTAGTCAAGACTCATTTCCAAGACTATCTTAGTGGACAAATTCTATTTCTAAACTGAGTTCACTCCTTGTTTCAGTCCTGTTTCACTGAACCAGTATAACCTACCGTTCCATCCATGTCTATCTCATGATATATAAAATCTTTACCCAATGTATTGGAGGGAGATATAGGTCCCACCCATCTCATAATTATACCATTCTTATGTGTGCCACAAATTCATAAATCATACATCATTGCATAACCCATGTAATAAAAATGGGGTTCTTAAACATTGTGACATCATAAAACAATTCATATAAGATAAAGGAATTCATAAAAATAATTACATCACAACATAATCAAATAAATGTAATAATAGGGATAAAAACAGAACCCTTTTATTATCTTAGATGGAAAATAATTTTGATAAAACACTTGAACTCCATTCTTGAGGAAAATATCCTTTCTACTTCAAAAACATTTTCCTTTCTTAACATGTCATACAATTTTAAACTAAAAAAAGTTGATTTAAAATAAACTTGAAAATTTTTAAAGGAAGCTTCTTTGAAATAATGTTTTTAAAATCCATTCATGCCGTATAAGTTAAAAAAACATTCTTCGTGCTTTTGTCGGAAAAGTCAAAAAGTACCTCGTACGAAATACGACAAAAGATTCCTTTCATATCCTTTACTAAAAACTCGCCAAAGGGTAAAATTGGATTTAAAAAATTGTAGGTGGATGGAAATAATATTACATATTGAGGAAACATGGATGTGGATGACAAAATACACCCTAGTAAATACTAAAGTATATACAATCTTAGATAAAAATGAGATTGTGATATTTCCCTTACCTTAGGTCTGATATGCTTTGTACGTGTCCGAACCTCCCGTATAATAATTTAAATAATGTTATTGACTTATTACAGAATCATACTTATTTTTATGATATCATATATGGTCATATTATTAGCTTCTTAGTAGTAATATTTCATTGCTACTTGTTATTCGGGTGTTTATAACTTTTTGTTCTTATGCGTGTTTTGTCGAATAAATTATTATTCTTCTCTTTAGGTTATAGGTACCTCATTTACAGAATGTTATTAGTGTAATATATATCATATTAATTCATTCAATTAATTTATATAATCATTATGAAATGAAGATCATGTAGAACGAGTCGCATCACATCGTGGAGATGGTATTCCGTACGTACGCACGAGTGATGATATCGTTCCTATGATCATGGAATTGTATTGGAGTGTATGTATACTATTTCAGAATTGTTATCAATTTATAATAGTCATATATAGTCATTATTTACACCATTATACCTATCCAAGTAAGGTGGTGGTGGAAAATAGATTACACCACGGCATGGAGACGGTATTCCGTACGTACGCACGCGCGGTGATTTTTTTTTCATAGGATGGATAGATGGTGAAATAGGTTTTTTTCATACTTATAATAACATATCAGTATATGAGTGATACTGATGTTATTACTTTATAATGAAACAACTAAATAAGAAGAAGTTGAAGAAGAAATAAAAATGAAAGAATCGGTAACAGACATTACCTCTACTTTGAAGTGCTTCTTTGAGACCTCCTTTTAGGGCACTAAAATAGGTCTTTGAAGAAGACCAGAACATCTAGGATGTCTCTAGGGAAGTGGAGAGGATAAATTGTCAGGGGTTGGAAGAGCTTGAAGGCTCAAAGTGGTGTGAGGAATAGGGGGAGGAGGTGCCCTTTTATAAGGGAGGAGAGGGGCTCCTTTGGAAAAAATAAAAATATTATTTTATTATAAAATCAAGTTCAGTTTTAAATAGATCCAAATTGATTTATTTCGAAGCTAAGGTTGGGATGGGTCTAAATCCTCTCATCCAATATAATTTAGACAAGTTTAGGTTCCTATTTTAACCTTATCATTTAGATTTAACATTAAGTTAAATAATTTTACTTTTACCATGTCTTCTTGTGTTCTTATACTATAAGGTTAATAAACTTACTATAAGCAGCCAAACGAACCCCAAGTTGATTATTATTAATATATATAACCTTATCTAAGTCATTTTTCCAAACCTAATATTTTTAAGAATAAAATAACAGTTAATAATATAATATTTTGTTTAAAAACTATTTTATGTCAATTTTGACACTATTTAGTAATTAATTTTTGTGAAAGTCATAACAGAATGATTAATTCGAACAAAGTTAATTAAATAAATACTAACATGTCATATTAATCTATAAAATTAGTGTAATTCATAAAAACTCTCAAATTACATTTATTTTGGTGTTTATAACATCAATTATGTCAATATTTCATTAATAACATAATTATTGCATCATCTTTGTGTCATAAATAAATTAAATTATTTAATGTCTAAAAATTACAAATAAAATACCATTATGTAGGAAAGCCTTTTAGATTTCTAATGAATATTTATAGTAGAATTTATCTTATTTATAACCCCATATTAAAAATTATTTACTTATTAAACTTTGATTTTAACTATTTTAACCCTTCTTTATATAAATTAATAATAAATGTCCTAATATAATCCAAGTGGGTCTAAATGGTCATATTTTATTCATAAGGTTGTTTTTGGTCGAATTACACTTGTCCAATAGAATTAGTACATGTGTAAGGGTAATAATAATATCATTTTTACCCTTAATTACCCTATTTATTTTTAACCGTGGTAAAAAAAGTAAAAAGTTACTATTCACCAAAAAAATTATTTTCATCTCATTGAACCACATTTTACTTACTGACATCAACCGTGTCTCTCGGATTTTCGAAATTCCACTCACAGAATCGGTAAAATTATGTTTTATGAAACATTCAGTTTTTTAACTTCCACTTAGTGGTTTCACTATTCATCAAAAATTGAAAGTTTTCATAAAAATACGAAAATTTCACCCTAGGCTAATTTCGATATTCCGAATCCAAAAATGAAGTCCATTTTGAAAAATAAAATTTATAAAATTTCAAAAAGTTGTTATTACTATTCATAATGGCTAGTTTTAATAATATTTTAATAGCATATCATTGTTTAGTGAAACTCGGTATTGCGTACGACGCAAGCTATCAAGGAAGGTTGCGATTTCGTGTAAAGTAAGCCAAGCAAGTGTTGTGTGTAGAAAAATATTCCTTTGATGATTTATATAACATAAAATTCTCGGGTGTTACATTCTACCCCCCTTAAAATGAATTTCGCCCTCAAAATTCCTCACTTTGTAACAAATAGATGGGGATATCTCTCCCTCATCATATCCTCAAGCTCCCATGTAGCTTCTTCTAATTGGTGGTTCCTCCATAAAACTTTCACCAATCGAGTGGTCTTGTTTCGTAGGACTTTTTCTCTACGATCCAGAATCTCTATCGATTGTTCTTCATAAGAAAGATCTTGCTCCAGCAGTACAACTTCTGAGCTGAGTACATGTGAAGGATCAGGTATGTACTTTCTCAAGAGAGATACATGGAACACATAGTGAACTTGAGAGAGATTCGGTGGAAGCGCCAATCGGTAAGCTACCTTCCCAACACGATCCAGTATTTCGGAAGGACCGATATATCTAGGGCTCAACTTCCCCTTCTTTCCAAATCTCATAACCCTCTTCCAGGGAGATATTCGTAAGAACACTTTATCACCCACTTCAAACTCTAGGTCTTTTCTTCGGTTTTCGGAATAACTTTTCTGTCGACTCTGAGCTGATCTTATGTGTTGTTGAATAGATCTGACATTTTCTTCCATTTCATCAATGAGATCAAGTCCTAATGGCTTCCATTCCCCAACTTCATCCCAGCAAGTTGGAGTCCTACATTTCTTTCCATAGAGAGCTTCATAAGGAGCCATCTGAATACTAGAGTGAAAGCTATTATTATAAGAAAATTCCACCAAAGGTAGGTGTTGATCCCAACCACCTTTGAAATCCATAGAGAAAGCTCTCAACATATCTTCTAGAGTTTGAATTGTTCTCTTAGACTGACCGTCTGTCTGAGGATGATAAGTAGTGCTGAAACTCAACTATGTATCCAGAGTAGGCTGAAGACTTCTCTAGAACTTCGAGGTAAATACCAGATCCCAATCAGATATAATAGAAAGTGTTACTCCATGCAATCTTACCACTTCCATTACATATATCCTGGCAAGATGATCTAGAGAGAAATCCTCACTAATAGAAATGAAGTGTGCAGACTTTGTAAGACGATCAACTATGACCCAGATAGCATTATTGCCTTTGGATGTTTTAGAAAGTCCTGTGACAAAGTCCATAGTGATGTTTTCCCATTTCCATTCGGATATGGGTAATGGTTGTAACATCCCCTTAGACTTCTGTCTCTCAGCTTTAACTTGTTGACAAACCAAGCATCGAGAGACATATTCAGCAACATCTCTTTTCATGCCATCCCACCAGAAGTACTCTTTCAGGTCCCTATACATCTTCGTGCTTCCAGGATGAATAGAGAATGAAGAACTATGAGCATCATCCAGCAACTCCTTCTTTAATTCGGGGATGGGAGGAACACAAACCCGATTCCTGGACTTTATTATCCCATCACAATCAAGGTTGAATTCAGGAACATTTCTCACCTTCTATTGTAACTCGACATCTTCTTTTTGTGCCTCTTAAATCTTTACATGTATAGATGGTTGAACATTCATTTGAGAAAGATACGATTTTTCCCCTTTCATTATAATTCCAAGATCCATCCTTTGTAAATACATAAATATTGCATCTTTTTTGATCCTCATCATGGATAAACTAGCATAGTCTTGTCGACTTAATGCATCTGCCACCTTGTTTTCTTTCCCATTGTGCTAATCGATTGAGCAGTTGTAATCCTTAATCATCTCCAACCATCTTCTTTGGCGCATATTCAGCTCCTTTTGTGTGAAAATATACTTTAAACTTTTATGATCAGTATAAATATCACACCTTTCACCATAAAGGTAATGCCTCCAAATCTTTAATGCAAAGATTACTGTAGCTAACTCCAAATCATGAGTTGGATAATTTTGCTCATTTATTTTCAACTGTTGTGAGGCATAAGATATCACCATATCATTTTGCATAAGAACACACCCCAATCCCTTCTTGGATGCATCACTTTAAATCACAAACCTTTCTCCACTACAAGGTAGTGTGAGCACAGGTGCACTGGATAACCTTCTTTTCAACTCCTTGAAATTCTCTTCGCATTCCTCCGTCCAAACAAACTTAACTCCTTTCCGAGTCAACTTGGTGAGTGGATTAGATAATCGTGAAAAATCTTTCACAAAACGTCGATAATATCCAGCCAAACCAAGAAAACTTCAGATCTCGGTTACTGTTGTTGGTCTCGACCATCTTTCGATAACCTCTATTTTTGTTGGATCTACAGATATCCCCTCTTTTGAGATTATGTGACCCAAAAATGCACCTTTTTGAAGCCAAAATTCACACTTGGTAAATTTGGCATAAAGCTTCTCCTTTCTCAGGGTCTTCATTATAATTCTAAAGTGATCTTCATGTTCTTCCTTTCTCTTTGAATAGACAAGAATATCGTCTATAAAGACTAACACAAACTGATCAAGATAGTCTCTAAAGACTCTATTCATTAGATCCATGAATATAGCAGGGGAATTAGTAAGACCAAATGGCATCACTATAAATTCATAGTGTCCATACCTTGTATGGAAAGTCATCTTTGGTATATCCTCCCTTTTGACCCTTAATTGATGATACCCTGAATGAAGATCAATCTTGGAAAAGTATTGAGCTCCGTGTAGTTGGTCAAATAGGTCATCAATGCGTGGGAGAGGATATTTGTTCTTGATAGTGATCTTGTTAAGTTCTCGATAATCAATGCAGAGTCTCATTGATCCATCTTTCTTCTTAACAAACAGAACAGGTGCTCCCCAAGGTGACGCACTAGGGCGTATGAACCCCTTATCAAGATTCTCTTGGAGTTGCTTCTTCAATTCCTGCAACTCAATTGGGGCCATTCTATAAGGTTTCTTTGAAATAGGCAAACCACCCGGTACGAGTTCTATTGAAAACTCAACTACACGATTCGGTGGAAGACCCGATAATTCCTCCGGAAAGACATCATCAAACTCTCGTACAATGGGCATATTCTTAATCGTGAGTTTCTCACCAACCATTTGAGATAAATAACCTTCATTTAGTGGAATCAATACCCATAAAATGGAAGAAATTTCTACTTGAAGGTTATGTTCATGCTTGCATCGATAGACGATCATAGATTGATCTGGAATATGAAATGTGACTTCCCTTCTTTGGAAATTGATATGATCTCCATGTAGAGAAATCCAATCCATGCCAAGAATCACATCAAATTCCACTATAGGAAGGATCACAAGATTTTCAGGAAGCACTTTCCCAAAAACTTCAATTGGAGAAGAATTATAAACTTTTGATGTGACTGTTGTGCCATTAGGTGTTGTCACAGCTAACTCAACATCTAATTGTTGAGGTAATACAGTGATACACTTAGAAAATTCTTCAGAAATAAAGGAGTGGGTGGATCTAGAATCAAATAAAACATTTTCTACTTTAGAGTGGATGGTAAGTGTACCTTTCACCACATTGTTATCGTACTCCACATCGCTGATAGAAATTGCATGTGACTTTACTTTGTATTTAGCCTTAAGAGTTTTTTGACGTCGACCATCATCATCAACCCTTGGATTAGGGCATTTATTGGCATAATTTCCCATCTCCTTACACTTGAAACATTGAAGTGTAGTAGGTTCATTCTGTGTATCCCTTCCTTTATTTGCATCGTTAGACATCTTCTTCCCATCATCGCAGCATTCAAATGCCTGATGACCTTCCTTTCCACATTTGAAACATTTACTTGTCCCTTTAATACAACTCCCTACATGTTTCTTTCCACACATTGAGCATAAGGGAAATCTCATCTTCTTTTCAGTGTTCTCTTAAGAATTTCCTTTGAATTCCATTTTCCTCTTCTTATCAAATCCATATGACTGATGGGTTGCTCCAATCTCCATCTCAACTTTGAGAGTATATCGAACGATTTCCTCATAGCTATTGAAGTCCCTTATGGCTAATGCCCTTCGAATACTTGGTTTTAAGCCACTAAATAATCGATCAATATTACTCTCAGGTTGGATAATAATACCAGAAGCGTACCTTGCAAGTCTTGTAAAATTTACTTCATAAGTACCAACATATTCATCATCCTTTTGCTTCAGTTCAAGAAAATCTTTCTCCATCTTTGTTCGGAGAATACGAGGGAAGTACTTATTGAAAAATAAGTTCTTGAACTCGTCCCATTCCATGGACTCAATTTCATCCCTTTGCCTTGTATTCTTAATAAGATTCCACCATTGATCAGCATCACCTTCCAAACGATACACTGCTAAGATGACTTTATCATACTTAGAACATTGAAGAACTGAAAATATCTTTTCAGTAGTAATAATCCAGTGTTCAGCAACTAATGGATCAGTAGACCCTCTGAATGAAGGCGGACGTTGTCTCATGAAGGATTCAACAGAATGTTGCTCCTTCCATTGCTCGTTTGGAAGTCTTGCATGATTCATAGCTTGAGAAAGTTGTGTGAGCATGGCTACAAGATTTTTCATTCCATCTCCCATAACGTTTGGTTGCTCAGGGGGGACAATCATTGCATTGCCCGTCGCATTCCGCATTAACACGGTTCCTTCGGGTTCCATCCATTGACTAAAACCAAGAAGAATAGTGTGAGCAACACTAATTATAATAGGAAAACCACATAATCAAGAATAAAATTTCACACTTAAAGACTTATTCTAGGTTATTCATGGCCATTTCTAAAACACTAAGATTGTGTTCTATGATTAGACTTATCCTTAGGATTCTTACTAAGGCTTTCACATCCTAGTTTCCAAAGGTTGATTATACCTTTCCTCTGATACCAACTATAATGACCCATACTTTACATACATTGTTATTACTTCAGAATTGAAGCACACTTATTACAACATATAACAAAATCAAGAAAGGACCGTATAGGTATAGTGTCTTTAGAAACTGGGAAACATAAACAACTGGTTCATAAAGAATCTACTTTGCCTCCCATTTATTTCATCATATCTAGAGTCCCTTTTTGGAATATTCTACTTAATAACCTTCTTCCTGACCTGGGGAAATAAAACATACAAAAGGGTGAGCTCAAATGCTCAGTAAGGGTAAACAAAATAAATATCAATCACATCATATACATAAGCACATAACTTTTGGAAATCTTAACCTGCAAAAGAGATCATAATTTCATAACATGGGATAAATCATAGTAGTGAAATGTAATCCCAATAATCATAACTTAAAACATGAAACTTTGTGGCATACAAAAATAATCATAGAGAATCATTTCTTATTAGTCAAGACTCATTTCCAAGACTATCTTAGTGGACAAAGTCCATTTCTGAACCAAGTTCACTCCTCGTTTCAGTCATGTTTCACTGAACCGGTATAACCTACCGTTCCAGCCAGGTCTATCTCATGAGATATAAAATCTTTACCCAATGAATTGGAGGGAGATATAGGTCCCACCCATCTCATAATGATACTATTATTATGTGTGCCAGAAATTCATAAATCATACATCATTGCATAACCCATGTAATAAAAATGGGATTCTTAAACATCGTGACATCATAAAACAATTCATATAAGATAAAGGAATTCATAAAAATAATTCCATCACAACATAATCAAATCAATGTAATAATAGGGATAAAAACAGAACCCTTTTATTATCTTATATGGAAAATAATTTTGATAAAACACTTAAACTCCATTCTTGAGGAAAATATCCTTTTTACTTCAAAAACATTTTCCTTTCTTAACATGTCATACAATTTTAAACTAAAAAAAGTTGATTAAAAATAAACTTGAAAATTTGTAAAGGAAGATTCTTGGAAATAATGTTTTAAAAATCCATTTATGCCGTATAAGTTTAAAAAAACATTCTTCGTACTTTTTTCGGAAAAGTCAAAAAGTACCTCGTACGAAAAACGACAAAAGATTCCTTTCATATCCTTTACTAAAAACTCACCGAAGGGTAAAATTGGATTTAAACAATTTTAGGTGGATGTAAATAATATTACATATTGAGGAAACATGGATGTGGATGATAAAATACACCCCAGTAAATACTAAAGTATAAACAATCTCGGATAAAAATGAGATTGTGATATTTCCCTTACCTTAGGTCCGATATGCTTTGTACGTGTCTAAACCTCCTATATAATGATTTAAATAATGTTATTGACTTATTCCAGAATCATAATTATTTTTATGATATCATATATGGTCATATTATTAGCTTCTTAGTAGTAATATTTCATTGCTACTTGTTATTCGGGTGTTTATAACTTTTTGTTCTTATGCGTGTTTTGTCGAATAAATTCTTATTCTTCTCTTTAGGTTATAGATACCTCATTTCCCGAATGGTATTAGTGTAATATATATCATATTCATTCATTCAATTCATTTATATAATCATTATTAAATGAAGATCATGTAGAACGAGTCGCATCACATTGTGGAGACGGTATTCCGTACGCACCCACGAGTGATGATATCGTTCCTATGATCTTGGAATTGTATTGGAGTGTATTTATACTATTTCAGAATCAGTATCACTTTATAATAGTCATATATAGTCATTATTTACACCATTATACCCATCCAAGTAAGGTGGTGGTGGAAAATAGATTACACCACGGCGTGGAGATGGTATTCCGTACGTACGCACGCGCGGTGATTTCTTTTTCCATAGGATGGATGTGGGTGAAATAGGGTTGTTTCATACTTATAATAACATATCATTATATGATTGATACTGATGTTATTACTTTATAATGAAACAACTAAATAAGAATAAGTGGAAGAAGAAATAAAGATGAAAGAATCGGTAACGGACATTACCTCTTCTTTGAAGTGCTTCTTTGAGACCTCCTTTTAGGGCACTAAAATAGGTCTTTGAAGAAGACCAGAACCTCTAGGATGTCTCTAGGGAAGTGTAGAGGAGAAATTTTCAGGGTTTGGCCGAGCTTGAAGGCTCAAAGTGGTGTGAGGAAGAGGGGGAGGAGGTGCCCTTTTATAAGGGAGGAGAGGGGCTCCTTTGGAAAAAACTAAAAATATTATTTTATTATAAAGTCAAATTCGGTTTTAAATAGCTCCAAATTGAATTATTTCTAAGATAAGGTGAGTATGGGTCGAAATAATCTCATCCAATATAATTTAGACAAGTTTAGGTTCCTATTTTAACCTTATCATTTAAATTTAACATTAACTTATATAATTTAACTTTTACCGTGTCTTCTTGTGTTCTTATACTATAAGGTTAATAAACTTACTATAAGCAGACAAACGAATCCCAAGTTGTTTATTATTAATATATATAACCTTATCTAAGTCATTTGGCTGAGCCATATATTTTTAAGAATAAAATAACAATTACTAATATAATATTTGTTTTAAAAACTATTTTATGTCAATTTTGATACTATTTAGTAATTAATTTTTGTGAAAGTCATAACAGAATGATTAGTTCGAAAAAAGTTAATTAAATCAATACTAACATGTCATATTAATCTATAAAATTAGTGGAATTAATAAAAAGTCTCAAATTACATTTATTTTGGTGTTTATAACATCAATTATGTTAATATTTCATTAATAAGATAATTATTGTATCATCTTTGTGTCATAAATAAATTAAATTATTTAATGTCTAAAAATTACAAAAAAATACCATTATGTAGGAAATCTTTTTAGCTTTATAATTAATATTTATAGTCGAATTTATCTTATGTATAACCCCATATTAAAAATGCTTTACTTATTAAACTTTGATTTTAACTATTTTAACCCTTCTTTAAATAAATTAATAATAAATGTCCTAATCTAATCCAAGTGGGCCTAAATGGTCATATTTTATTCCTAAGGTTGTTTTTGGTCGAATTAAACTTGTCAAATAGAATTAGGACATGTTTTATGGTAATAATAATATCATTTTTACCCATAATTACCCTATTTATTTTTAACCGTGGTAAAAAAGTGTAAAAAGTTACTATTCACCAAAAAATTATTTTCATCTCATTGAACCACATTTTACTTACTGACATCAACCGTGTCTCTCGGATTTTCGAAATTCCACTCACAGAAGCGGTAAAATTAAGTTTTATGAAAAATTCAGTTTTTTAACTACCACTTAGTGGTTTCACTATTCATCAAAAATTGAAATTTTTCAGAAAAATACAAAAATTTCACCCTAGGCTAATTTTGATATTCCAAATCCAAAAATGAAGTCCATTTTGAAAAATAAAATTTATAAAATTTCAAAAATTGGTTATTACTATTCATAACGGCTAGTTTTAATAATATTTTAATGGCATATCATTGTTTAGTGAAACTCGGTATTGCGTACGATGCAAGCTATCAAAGAAGGTTTCGATTTCGTGTAAAGCAAGACAAGAAAGTGTTGTGTGTAGAAAAAGATTCCTTTGATGATTTATATAACATAAAAGTCTCGGGTGTTACATATCGTGCCATTTTTCAATGCCTATCACGGCTTGATTCTTGTGGAGACACCAGGTCTTGATACCTTAGGTCTGTCACTTCACAAAAAAAACCACTCACATTAATGGACAAACAAGATTTATCAAATTCTTCTTCTTTTGGTGCAAGGGTTGTGCCCGCACTTCCCCTTTTTCCCTGGCACTGGTACCTTACCGTGCCACCCTTCAGAACTATGTATGGCTTGATTCCCATCCTCATGGGATACGTAGGAGCGCCTGGGCACTTCCCCGCATGCCCAGCCTAACTTTCATGTTCGGTCCCTCGACTCGAGCACTCCCCAGAGAACGCATGGTAAGTAGGTCTTATGTTCTCATCCACGTCAGGTTTTCGTAAATACCTGTCACGTGCCTTCTGTGTTTCCTCCCACCCATGTTCTTAATTCTACGACCCTAAACTAAGATCTCTCTATGGTAAAGGACTTTCCTCCCTCTATCTAATACATCTCGTTGTCGTATTCATATGCGTTTTGACAAAGAGCCCGAAGTGTGGGATTTTCATGCGGACATTCCCCTCGTCCCATGACCAAGCTTTGTGCGCTCGCTGTTTGGATCCTCATCCTCTTCCACATCCAAAAGGACCCTCAGAAGACATGTATTCTAGGATTAAGGTCTCTCCATGAATACTGGACCTAAGGTACCTCCGATCATTTCGGTCCAACGTCCCTACGGATCTCTGACAACATTTGTGACATGGTCCCGTGTTTCAAACATGGTCAATGGTCGACCCTCATTTGTTTGTCCCCATTCTAGGATAACACGATATGGATGTTGTGTTTCTGCAACGGTTAACAATTATCCTCTATCATCACACCGTCGTCGTTGTGATCCAAGTCTCGAGCGTCATGATTCACACATTTCCACTTCCTCATGTTCAAGTGGAATTCCGACATACTCGGCTCTATCTCTTCTCGCATCTAGGTGCGCCACATGGTCGTGTTTGTATCATGGGGATAGTATTCACTGAGTGTCCCCTCACCCTAACCTTCCCCTTTCTGTGTCGAGAAAGTCCCACCACTACTTCTTGTTTCCCACATCGAGCATGACTCATGTGGGCTTAGTAGTTTTGGCAGGATGTGTACCAACACGGCCAGGATTCTCATCATCCCCTGAGAACTGTGTATGGCTTGATTCTCATCTTCATGGGGTATGTAGCAACATCCGAACACTCTAATTCGGGCCCATCCTAATTCTCACTCTTGGTCCCTCGACCTGATGAGTTTCCTCCGGGGGTATGTGGTGTGATTTGGACTTCAAGTCCTCATTCACGTTGGTTTTCACAACTACCACACCAAAAGCTCCATGGGCTCCTCCCTTTCACTCCACGTCCTATCGTATGACGTTAAACTGCGGGATCCCATATTTCCTCAATGCATGACACTAAATTGCGTTTCTACCCTGAACAAATTCAGGATGCCCCATGTTAATCATGGGGGGCACCAGAGCCTCTGTCAGAGAGATTTTCACTTGTCAGTGTTGGTCTATGACTACATTATGCTTCCAGAACTATGTGTGGCTTGATTCCCATCCTCGTGGGATACATAGGGACACCCTGGTATTTTTCTTAGGTTCCAGCCCACAAGAATCATTAATCATGTTCTTCCCCTTTCCGGCCCCCTGGCTGGACCCCTCGTAGAGGACCATGTAACTATGACTATGCCCTGAACAAGTTCAGGATGCCCCAAGATCCCATGGGGAAGTGACAGAACCCCTCACTAGAGAGGCCCCGTCTGAAATAAGGAATGGTCCATGATCAAACCGATGCGCCCATCTAGCGTACTCCCACCACGGTGGCGTAATTTCACGAGTGTTGGATTCTGTTCAAACAAACCCTCACTCCACATTCCACACTTTGTGTGCCCCTTATTCAGACCCCCGTCCTCTTTCATGTCTAGAGTAACCCCCTAACAGTATAGATGTTCAGCCTATGGCCCGCCCACTGTCCTGGGACAATGTTCCGGAAAACTAACAAATGACATTTTGAGTCTGGTCCCGTGTTTCGAACATGGTCAATGGTCGACCCACTTTTGTTATCTCCATTTCAGGATAATTCAATATGGATGCTACTTTTCCTCCATGGTCAATAGCTATCCTCCATTGTCACGCCACCCCCATAGAGTTCCAGATTTTGGGTATCGTGATTCACACCTCCCACTTCCCTCTGTTTGTATTGATTCTAATGCCCCTGGTGTTACCCCACTCGTGTACTAGAGTAGGGTGGGAAAAGCAGTTCGACTGTTCAGAGAACCATGCTCTCCAGCCGTGACCCCTCTCTCTTTTAGGATTCCCCCAAATGGTGATTGATGTCCCATGCCGATCCCCTCACACCTTCCGTTGTTTTACACTCTCGTACAGGAGCCCCTATTATCTCTTGTTTCCTGCACCGAGCATGGCTCAAGCATGCTTAGAGATTTATTTGACTATCTCCTCAATACGATCGAGATACAATGGACCCCAATTAATGTGTTTTCCACAGTCGTTTCCTCATAACACGGTCCGCCTCGCCCTCCTCATCCTCGTTGGACCCCATTCTTAGGGGTGGCATTTTTTGACCCTAGAAAATTCGTTCCTAAAATTTTCCAAATGCTTCCATACACGAACCAAGATCGTAGTCCATTTCGCAAGCTTCGATTTGGTAGGTCGTAGGTCCTGAACAGAGCTACGGATTAGGAGTTATGGACATTTGAAGTTGGGATGGAAAACTGGTCCGCGAAGCCCCTTCGTAAAGCCCCCTCCGTGATCGCGGAGCGCCGCCGCGAAGCAATGAGGCAAGAGGCTCTGCGAACCCATCTGACATTCGCGACGCGCCGTGAAGACCCACCGCGAAGCAGAGGAGGCGGTAACTTTCTGCGAACCCGGTAGACCTTCGCGACCCGCCGCGAAGCACCGAAGTCCCCTTCGTGCCGCGTGAGCTCTGCTTCGCGGCGCCCCCTGCCTATAAATACCCAGCTCACCCCCCTTCTCCGGACGGATGGCCACAACCACTTTACCCATTGGGCGGCCAATCTCCCGGTCTGCGGAGCTCCGCATTGTGGCTCCGCGAGGCCATGCTCCACGAGCAGCTTCCTTCGCGTTGCTGCTCCGCGAGACGAGGGTCTATGAGTCCATGCTCCACGAGCCAATGCTCTGCAATGCTACTCTGTGAGACCATACTCTGTGAGTCCATGCTTCGTGAGCTAATGCTCTGCGATGATGCTCCGCGAGACTTTTCTCCACGAGCCTCCCTTGCTCCGCAAGAGGCCCATGCTCCGCGAGATCCCTCTCCTCCGCAAGACTTTACTCCACGAGCTGCCCTTGCTCCGCAAGAGTACCATGCTTTGTGAGAGCCCTTTTCTCCATGAGACCCCTTTGCTCTGTGAGAGACCATTTCTCCACGAGGTCGTGCTCCGCAAAGCTACTTCGTGAAGACCTATCCTTTGCGAGGCTCATACTTTCTCGCCCACCGTTCCATACCGTGGGGGTTGCGCCCTCACACCCCCGCTCGAGGTCAGTGTCGGACTACGGTCCCTGCCCTCTGGGCCGGTCCCTTCACTGCCGTCACAGACCCCCATGAAAAATGGAGAGTTGCACCGCGAACTTTTCGGGTCGGGATGTCGGGATTTTCCATTGCGCCCTTATGCACAGCCTCCTTCCACTTATGGAATACCAGAATTTGAGAGACTCCTCTACACCCCATGAAGAACCTTGAGTCGACATATTCCTCTCAGTCCCTTTCACATGTCGTGAGTTGAGATCCTCATCATCAATTCCCCAAGTACCTTGAGCCGGACCATCAATCAGGCAACTCTTCCAAACCCCATCACTTGGCTCCAATGCCAGGTTGAACCAGAAAGGGCAGCCCTTACATAAGACCCAACACCATCCATTCCCAGGTGCATTATGCTAATAGTCTTCTCTACATGACTATAAATTGTAGTGCTCCCCATCTAACAAATGATAGGATGCCTCTCGCCCTATACAAGAGATACCTCTTTCTCCAAGCAAGAGATGCCTTATGCTTCAAGCATAAGATGCCAATAGTCCTACCTACAAGACTCTAAACTGTAGTACACCCTACGTTCCAAATATAAGATGCCTCTTGCTCCAAATAATAGATGCATTATGCTCCCATCATGAGATGCTAACAATCCTATCTACATGACTATAAACTATAGTACTCCCTATCCAACAAATGATAGGATTCCTCTTGCTCCAAACAAGAGATACCTTATGCTCCAAGCATAAGACGCCTAATAAACTTATCTACATGACTTTAAACTTTAGTAATCCCTTTGTTCCAAACATAGGATGACTCTTTCCCTACACGAGAGATGCCTTATGCTCCAAACATGAGATGCCAAGAGTCCTCTCTACATGACTATAAACTGTAGTACTCCCGATCTAACAAATAATAGGATGCCTCTTGCCCTATCCGAGAGATTCCTTATGCTCCAAGCGTAAGATGCCAATATTCCTACCTACAAGACTCTAAACTATAGTACACCCTATGTTCCAAATATAGGATGCATCTTGCTCCAAATAAGAGATTCCTTATGCTCCCATCATGAGATGCTAACAGTCCTCTCTACATGACTATAAACCGTAGTACTCCCTGTCTAACAAATGATGGGATGCCTCTCGCCCTATACGAGAGACGCCTCTTACTCCAAGAAAGAGATGCCTTATGCTTCAAGCATAAGATGTCATTAGTCCTACCTACATGACTCTAAAATGCAGTAATCCCTATGTTCTAAACATAGGATGTCTCTTGCACTAAATAAGAGATGCCTTATGCTCCAAGCATAACACGCCTAATGCCATGATTACAATGGAATGATTCCAACGCCCCTTGGCATTATCCCGCTTGTGTCGTAGCGCATAGTTGAAGGCCTCAATCCATCAGTGGGTTGGAATGCCCTCATGGCCAGACATGAGGAAGAAATTACGAGCAGCTTCCTAGTGTAAGCCCCATTCACCTTTGTCGCTCCATAGCGGCACCCGGGCAGCTTCCTAGCGTAAGCCCCATTCACCGGTGCCGCTCCATAGCGGCACCCGGGCAGCTTCCTCACGTAAGCCCCATTCACCGGTGCCGCTCCATAGCGGCACCCGGGTAGCTTCCTTGCGTAATCCCTATTCACCTGTGTCGCTCTATAGCGGCACCCGGGCAGCTTCGTCACGTAATCCTCATTCACCATTGCCACTCCATAGCGGCACCCGGGTAGCTTCCTCGCGTAAGCCCCATTCACCAGTGTCGCTCCATAGCGGCACCCGGGCAGCTTCCAAGTGTAAGCCCCATTCACTAGTGCTGCTCCTTAGCGGCACCTGGGAAGCTTCCTTGCATAAGCCCCATTCACCATTGCAGCTCCTTAGCGGCACCCGGGCAGCTTCCTAGCGTAAGCCCCATTCACCAGTGTCGCTCCTTAACGGCACCCGGGTAGCTTCCTAGCGTAATCCCCATTCACGAGTGCCGCTACTTAGCGGCACCTGGGCAGCTACCTAGCGCAAGCCCCGTTCACCATTTTCGCTCCATAGCGGCACCCGGGCATCTTCCTTGCATAAGCCCCATCCACTATTGTGATCCCAATCAGCAGTAAGCCGTTGTGATCCCATTCAGTGGTAATCCCTTGACATACTGATCCAACGGTAAGCTGTTGTGATCCTATACAGTTGTAAGTCGTTGACATCCTTATCCAGCGGTAAGACGTTGTGATCCCATTCAGCGGTAAGTCGTTGACATCCTGATCCAGCGGTAATCCGTTGTGATCCCATTCAGCGGTAAGCCGTTGACATCCTGATCTAGCGGTAAGCCGTTGTGATCCTATTCAGCTGTAAGCCATTGACATCCTCATCCAGCGGTAAGCCGTTGTGATCCCATTCAGTGGTAAGCCATTGACATCCTGATCTAGCAGTAAGCCGTTGTGATCCCATTCAGAGGTAATCCGTTGACATCCTAATCCAGCGGTAAGCCGTTGTGATCCTATTCATTGGTAAGTCATTGACATCCTCATCCAGTGGTAAGCCGTTGTGACCCCATTCAGTGGTAAGCCGTTGTGAACCAATCCAGCGGTAAGCCATTGAAACCCCTAATCAGCGGTAAGCCGTCATCAGGAGAACTACACGGACTTTGATTCCCTTCCATGGGGATACGTAGGAAGCCTCTTCAAGGATCAATCCCAAAACCATCATCTTCATTTTCTTTGGGCCTCCATCCTTGAGTAAGTCCTAGCACCATGGGCCGCCTAACGCGTAAGCCCCTCTTCGCTTCTCACGGACGCACCCTTCACGACGTGATCGTCAGGTCTCTACTACCTCTTGTTTCTCACACCGAGCACGACTCACGTGGGCTTAGAGTAAGAATTGTCCATGACAATACCTCATCCAGCATGACGTTAAACTGTATGCCCTCGTCCAGCATGACGTTAAACTATACATCCATGTTCCGCATGACGTTAAACTGCACATCCCAAACTATGAGGACTTTGATCCATATCAAGGCATGGTACGTTGGAAGCCTCCATGAGGTTCAATCCCACTGCCCATAATTTCTTCAAGTTAGGTTCCACCCTCGTCCAACATGACGTTAAACTGAATTTCAGTCCAACGGCAAGCCGTTGTGACCAACCCGAACTACGAGGTCTTTGAACCATGTCAAGGCATGGTACGTTGGAAGCCTCCCTGAGGTTCAAGACCATCTCCCATCGGACCAATGTCCTTTCCTCATGTCGGTTTGCCAACACCCACCATTTTCTCCCGAACTACGAGGACTTTGATCCATGTCAAGGCATGGTACGTAGGAAGCCTCCCTGAGGTTCAATCCCACCACCAGTGGACCCACGGGTTCACCTCCACGTCAGTTGGCTGACGAAAACCACCACCTGAACTACGAGGCCTTTGATCCATGTTAAGGCATGGTACATAGAAATCCTTCATGAGGTTCAGACCCATCACCCAGTCATTCTGACCCCATTCACATAGGTTCTCCCCCATCCTTCATGACGTTAAACTGTATTCCACATCACATTTGAACTACGAGGACTTTGATCTGTGTCAAGGCATGCTACGTAGGAAGCCTCCCTGAGGTTCAAGCCCAACAATCATTGGCCCAGACCGTCTCCTTGTCGGTGTGCCAAGCCCCCATTTTCTACCAAACTATGAGGACTTTGATCCATGTTAAGGCATAGTACATAAGAATCCTTCCTAAGGTTCAAGCCCACCACCTTTTGGTCATTCCGACTTTATTCTCGTCGGTCCACCAACACCTGGGAAGCCTAGTGTGTAAGCCCCACACCATCGGAACAAGGTCCACATTCACGTCGGTTCGCTGATGACACCCATCAGACCAAGGTCCACATTCACGTCGGTCCTCCGGCGCACCCACCCGAACTATGAGGACTTTGATCCATGTCAAGGCATGGTACATAGGAAACCTCACGAGGTTCAAGCCCAACACCATCGGGCCAAAGTCCACCTTCACGTCGGTTCACCGACACCAACCCGAACTACGCAGACTTTGATTCCCTGCCACGGGGATACGTAGGGGGTCTCTTCGAGGCTCAAGACCAACTTCATTGTCGCCCTTGCGATGATCCCATTTCATTCCCCCTCCACTTCATTCATCCATTTATCATCCATCCTTCCACTCCCCTCCACAATTCCCGGGAAGCTGCCCATGGGCCGGCACCAATATCGGTGTCCCCCCCTCGAGGGGAAATTCCTCAATCTGATCCACACCAGCTAGTGTTCTGATCAGGCTGATCCGTCTCTGCTGGATGTTAAACTTGCGGCATACCCTGTGTTAAACATATGAAGCTGAGGAAAACCTCAGATACATGCCTATGACATATGATTCCCCGCGTTCGATGTGGGATGCATCGGGCTTCCATGCCCTCGAGAAGCCCTATAATAAGGGACAAAAGATAGACACACCAATTCCCCAGCGTTCAGACACGTTACTGATGCCTCGACGTGACTACTCCCCCGACTGAAGGTTGCTGCCCTGACCGGACCCTTTGGAATGTCCTGATAGAAGCAGTGTAATTAACCGGCGTCCATGGAAACATGGCACTGGGAAGAGTTTCACGAACAACGTATTAAATCTATGAGGGAGACCCGGACAAGGTGATGAGTTCTGAGGAGGAATCCACAGAAGGAAGAACCGACATCCCATCATCCCGGTTTCAATCAAGGAGCATACATCCCTGAATAAGGAGTGGATGTCGCCCACCTTTCAAAAGCGGGAATGCAGGGAAACACAAGAAAGTCGCGCCTATCGCGCCCTGGCAGACGGACACGCGCGCCCCGACGAAAGCATCGAAAACAATAACCTGAAACATACTTGGTATTTATGGTATGGTGACCACTATCTTTTATGATCTTCGATATCTCATCACCTTAGTGTGACTATAATACTATATAAAATTGATCCAAAGGACAACAAGTCTATGTCCCACCAAAACTAGTATCCTTTCATCTCCACTTACTAGATTTGTATCTTTTATAATTTATAATGTACAATAAGATTTTTCTGACTTCATCACATAAATTACTCATGGATATTACATATATTTTCTATCTATGAAGTTTATGTTGATAATATAATATTTCATACATATTATGGAATATGTGATTGATCCATCACCAAATCATTGGAACTCAACTCACCACATAATATTCTTTTATGCATTTGATTGTATAATTTGTGAGATTTTTCCATATGAAACTAGAAATGATTCTTCTCATGAATTGTTCCAACATGTATTTTTCAATACTGTGTCACTATATGTACGATGGTCTTGGTCCAAGAAACTGTTATATCTTCCTCCATAGATCCTTTTCTTTGGAACTTAGGTTGCTACTTTATGTCAATCCCTGGAGAATTAATTTCATTCTAGTATTCACTTACTATAAGATCAATATTAGTTTTCATATGTTGCCGAACATATTTTAAATTGGAAAACAATGGCGCTCACCCTAACCTCTAGTAGAAATATAGAAAAGATTCATTTCAAATAAATACTCTATGACCCTGTTTCTTACATCAATCCTAAATTTTATTTCATTAATGTGTATCCTTTATTAGCATTTTGTTTCATGACCATATCTTTCTGGTTTCACTGTATAGACACCTTCTACGATTCGGGGTTATGACATCCAATTCTCAATAAAACGATAATATATATTAACTATTATAAGTAAAATTTCAAATAGATTTAGGAATAAAGACGTGGTATAACCAATTTTTCCTTATTGGTACCACACTTGTACCAACTAGGTATCATTTCACTTGAATACACTCCACAATATCCAAAATAACAAGACTCTTTTCACATGGATACATGGAATCCATTTTTTAATTTTAATTGGTCTTTTCAATCGTAGCTAATTACCAAGAACTACTTAATTTTAGTAATTATTATGCGTCATAAACAATGGATCACCAACCATAGTGAATACAAAACCATCACTACAATTTTTACCTTCCTACATAGTATGTGTCTCTAGAACATTTCTTTTCCACATACACTTGTGTAACTTGTTCCTATTACAACTACATGTGCATCTCAAGCATTGACTAAACCCTAGTTAATTTTGATCCCACTATCTCTAATAGATATGGGTACCCTTATATAGAAATCTAGTCTATTACTCGACTACCAATTTTCTCTCTTAGGGATTTATGTAAAATCCTATGAAACCATTAGGATAATTACTAAGATGCACAATGTATATTTCTTGATTCAAGTTTTTTTATATCCTAAAAATTGTTTGCATAAAAACACATGTCCTATGAATTAATGGATTTCTATTATACTATGACTCATATGATATCTATTTTTCATTAGAGTTGGCATATTAGTTATGATATTTCACTGTTATTTGCAAAGAAAATATTGAAATATGATAGATGTTTCTATAAGTTGCAACATTGGAACTCCTTACATCATGACTCTAATGTATAAAATGTGTGTTTAGGAATTGCACCATGCTATTTTTTTAAATCAATACTAACATGTAAGACTTATCATTGACCCTATTTATAAACATCAATGTCATGATATAGATAAGCTAATGTGAATTTAGAAAAAACTCCAGACTAAATTATCATGATCAATGAAGGCTTTGTCAGGATATAATTTGGCATGCTGACCCGAAGTAACTCATATAGTCTGACCATGCATATACTTCACTATCACATTCCATAATCACATAAAGGAATCTTATGAAGTATCTTTAACACTAGCTTAGTGTTGGAATAGTTCATGCTCTCCTATTGAACTAATTCCGAAAGGGTTGTAGTGTACCTTTATTTCTAAATCATTCTTTGAACAAACAAAATATGTCAGTAATACTAAATAATTTTAGCTATACCGAGTCTAAATACCAAACTGGGTATATTTTTGACATCAACTTTCAGTTTTTCTAGAAAAATAATTATCTTCCCATAACTGGGTATATAAGTCTTACAATTTTATATTCACCATGTGTTTCCTATGATTCAAATATCACTGATATATTTTTTGAGTATAATACACCACAAAAAACATTCATTTGTGAACCTAGAATAGAGTCTCATAGTTTCCAAAGAACACATCACATAATTTTTTTGGGTTATACTCTATAATAGTTCGACTTTAATCATTAACTTGGAAGTGAGAAATTATGAATTTCTCACCGCTGACTTAGGAATCACCCTTTCTTAGACTCCTAGAGAATATACATGAATTCTTGTAACATTTCTATACTTACTTGATTATTGTATTCAAATACACATATTTGATGGAAATATTTTATTTAATACCCATGTAGTATATCAGAAACATTAAATTGATGAATATACCTGAAGTATAAGTGGATAAATACTTCTTTAATTTTCTTTTAACTTCTAGAGATTTTATTTCGTGTTATGAATTGAAAATAACCCCGTGTAGAATAACCAATTACATTTAATTGAAGGATGTAGTAAATGTTTCTTTGGCATTACACTTTCCATTGGCCTTTTTTATTTTCCTTTCAATTTTTTCTCTATAATAATTAATGATTAATCATTCTTTTATATTATTATTTAAATGGAGAACCTTAAAAAAATAGGTAATGAAGGATTTACTCCATCTTTTTCATTTGTAAACTTAAATGAAACTGGAGTAATTAGCCATAAATGAGAATGGATTGTTTTGAGATATCATGAACTTCCTTTACCCAAAGCTAGTATAATTATCAAATTCATATATTACTTCACTTTTTCCTTGTAAACTCCACATAGATGAGACTAGATGTGTAATCATCCACGTCGCGATGTTGTAGACACAAAAAACATTGGACGTTGGTGATAGAATTATTACATAACCATCATATGCTAGATAAACGTGTCTCATGTAAACAATCTTACACCCTTGCATCTTCACGTAGTTTTTAATAGGTTTTCAGACACTGACTCCTTGAATTTTGGATGTCAAAGTAATGTGTGAAAGATCTTTTACTAAACTTCAAAATTCATGATTATTTGGAAACTTTATTTTTCCAATGGTTATCATTGTTTATCTTTTGGTATTTCATTCCATTTACTACAAAAAAAAACTTACAAATTGAACTGATATATTGATTACCAATTAATTTAATCATTAAATGTCTCCCACTATTTTATTGAATTGTAGGAACCCTGTGTACTAGAATTGGAATAATCTATCTCTTGAGTATTATAGTGGAAAAGATCCTTGAACCTCCCCGCATAGTATGCATGATTTGGTTACGCTACTACTCAGAGAGTTTAAGGTAGACATTTCACTTGTCATCCACATTAATTGATGGTTGCATGATTTGTTGAGTGAAGTCTCAGCTTCTAAAATCATTACTTGGTTTACTCAATGATTTCTTATTAAATGATATCAAATTATCTTTAGCTAATAATTACTACCACAATAGTTATTTCAACTCACCACTCTCATAAAAACTTCACTATAGTAAGAGGCACCCTCAATTTCATTTGACGAACACCCCAAATACCCAGTTTTGTCCAAATTTGAATGATGAAAGATGGTTAAGTCTTAATATTGATTTGGGGTTTTTTTTTATTTTTATCTCAATGAATGAAATTCATTTCTATTAATCACGTTCATCTATGTTGTCTAACTTTCAGTAGAACATTAACATAAAAACATTCATCACTTCTTTACGCATTTTATTATTTATTATTTAATGTATTTTATAAAATGCACAAAACAGAAAATAAATCCACAAAGGCAATAAAATACCTCACTCATCCTGAGCATCTTAAATGACCTAGGGGAATCATACCTAAGTCATCGCTTAACTCTGGATATAGCTCATCTATGTCAACTTCTCATTTGGAGTATCGTCTCATCTTAGCAAGGTCCATGTCACGTCTGGAGTACTGTGTCATTTTGGCAGGGTCGATGTCAAGTCTTGAAGTACTGCCTCATGTTGGAAGGATCCACGTATTACAATTTCTTCATCTAATGTACAAACATACTCATGCATAGGTAAATGGAACTAGGGGTGAAATGCACATGAGATGAATTTGGGCGTGTATGTCCTTATACATTTTCACTGATAATAGATGATTCAAAAACCGTCTAAATTAATTAATTATTTTCCAAACATCGCATGCAGTTAAATAATTAGTTAATGAAATGGTGGACAGACATATGTCGGTGATCAGGACTAGTAAGCCGGTAAAATTAAAAACCTGAAAAAATTTAAATTGAAATAATTTAAGTATGAAGGATATTAAATAAATTAAATGAATAAAAAATTCAAATAATTTATTTTATTCACATTCGGTCAATACATTAATTTAATATTTATACCTAAAAATAAATTAACTAATTAGTTTAATTTAACACTAAAATTTAATCAAGTTTATCCTAAGTATTGAAATTATTATTATTATTTTAAACCAAAATTAATATTTTAATTAATTTAATTTTATTAATTTAATTTAATTAACCCAGGTCCCGAAACATGGCACAAAGCGTGTGAGGGTTAGGTCAAACTCAGACACACTCATTCCTGACCATGGAAAACTCGTACAAGGCTATTCTAGTTTAGAAAGATCCGCCCCGACCCATACGGGGTAGGGGAGACCCTTCAAGCCCTATTTCGGGGGAAATCGTGTCAGGAAGAACCAGTTAGAGGGTTCCTCATGGTGTTTTGAGGCTTGATCCACCTAATCTGTGAAGGTGGGGAAGCAACCAATAGGTGGTGGCCTTGCTCCAGGATGGTGGAGGAGACCCACGAGAAATGACTCCAGAATGGGCAGGACTCGCCAGTGTCTACGCTTGACGGCGTGGGAGAACTCTATCTAAACTTCAGGGGGCCACATCCTCTTGCTCGACAGCGGATGGTGACACGATGGTGGCACGGACTTCTCAATCGAGACCACAGGAGGAGCTCTGTCCACCTTCCCGAAGAGGTTGAGGTCCGCTACCCCATCCAGATATGAGTGGGAGATGCTAGAAGAGGGAGCTTGCTCGAGATGAGGGCGACGACCAATGGAGGCTCAATAGCCAGCCGAAGATGGCGGGGTGGTCGTGCTTGAGGTAGCGGAGGAGTGCTGGTCTGGTGCACACTGATAGAGGGTTGGTCTGGCGGCCTCTCCCCATATAAGGAGGATGAGTCGGTGGAGCAAGCCGGCGAAGGAGGCTTGTCGTCCAGCAGGTGTGGCGCTGCAGGAAATGCCGCTAGGGAGGAGTGAGGACTCCCGACAGGAGGGGCCGCAGCTGACTATCGTCTGAGGCTATCGATTTGTTGGCAGATGGCTTGGGGAGGCGATGGCTGGCCCTGTGGGGTGGAACACCAAGCGCAGTAGGGAGGAGCTGACGACCTGGTGGCTTCGATAGGGTGGTCATGTAGTCGGTGGGTAGTGGAGAAAGGGGGCTGATTGACCCTCTTTCTTCTGACCATTTTTTAGTTTTTTTTGAAGACTTTGAAAACAGGAGTCTCCTAGTGACCCACTTTCACAAGTTTGTTTTTGAATTTTTCCACACAAAATTTTCAAAGTCTCATCAATAGCCTTATTATTATTATTATTATTATTATAAAAATATAATAATTAATAGATAAATTAATAATAATAATTTTTATAAAAAATAATAATACTAATTATGATTATTGAAATGCATAAAATGGTGGAATCAACCATTACAGTCACCGATCGGAGCGATTCTAATGATCAGAATGTGACCAGAAAATTAAAAACACTGAAATTTCCACCATTTAAATAAGAGAGAAAACTCATCAAATTTTAAGACCTGGTAACCATAAAACAATCCTTATTAAAAATTCAGATGGCTATAACTTGGATGTCGGAAATCGGATTGATGCGTGGTATATGCCGTTGGAACTGAAATTTAATCATGTACCCAATTTAAAGAAAATTTAATTTTCTTCACTTAGATAATTTACGCGACTCACTCTGATGCCAATCGTAGGTATCAAGGTCACAACAGAAGCTGGTGATCCTAGAATTTTAAAATTTTCATCATCGATAAGACTAGACCTATCGTCTCCGACGATCCGAACCCTGATATGAGTTGAGAATCTCACATAAATTAAACAGAGCACGAAAAAAAATTAAAAAAAAAATACATCTTTAAGATTTGAAGTTGTGGTCGAAATCCTCTTGTCACCAGCAATCATTGAATGAAGGATCCTATGTCAAATCCCACTATATTATCCACACTCACTTCAAAAATCCACTGAAGCATTGATCGGCAAATTCTGGGTGCTAGTGAAAATCCGACGATGGCATCAACTTCCCGAAGATCACTGATCGATGCGCCTTCATTACATGGGGTAGAATCTTATCCAAATGCCTAGATTGAGAGATTATCGCTCTATGAAGTGGGAGAGGAGAGAGATACTTTTGAGAAAATGATAAGAATATAATTTGATCCCAATACACTCCCCTCTATTTATAGTGGTTGTACAAAATACCTGGTAGGGTTCCCCCACCCCCCCTTTTTTGACGTCTAATAAATAAATAATTATGAAGAACTAAACGACATCAATTTTATTTATTATTTTATCACATACCTGTAATATATATAAAATATATTACATGATAAAACTAAAGTCATTAACTCACCTCCTAATTGCTGCATAATATTTAATGGACTTGGAATATTAAAATAATGTTCGTTCAAATAATATTTTCTCATTTTTACTTAACTTGTAAACACTTTTAACAAATAAGTTCAATACTAATTATTCTTTACTTGAAGGATATAAATTTATTTATTTATCACTGATCGATAACTTGAACAACACTCAAACCATATGGTGAGGCCCAATATTTTCGATATACATATTCAACTGAACATGGAAGATTCATGAATATGTTATTGTGTGTGTGACCCTCTAGGCCCATATATTGACAGTAGTGAATAAAATCCATTGAACAAGAGCAAATTGTAGAAACCTTTCAAGGCCCCTAAAGAGATAAGGAAGGTCATAGAGATGAAAACCATCATATGAACATGCAATCTGGACTATAATTACTTTGTGTTTATATATTTCATAAAGTAGGATGCACACTTTTTCATCACCCTTTTCTTAATTTATTATTTGTTGATCTAGCTAGATGGATTTACCTTTCCACTACCTTGGACAAGAATTTATAAAGGCACTACTATCCTGATCTGCAAGGCCCAAGCTATATTAACACCATAACTCATCAGTGACAAATCCATTATTAACTATTCAAACAATGTCATACCACTAATGATGCACCCAACACAAGATACCTCACCACGATTTCATTATCCTGTTTTTCCCTTTTAATAAAGTATGTGATCAAATGAAACACAATGATTATGACCTCAAGTCAGGGGACCAATACCCATGTCCGTTGATTGGAACAACCAGTTATATCCAAATCATGTGGTGTTCCTATTAGAATTTATGTCCTCATGACCTGACTACTAGGGATTAACAAGTGTTGAGTTAATGAGAAGAAGTCTCAATGATTATGACCCCCATCACCTAATATTCAAAAATCAACTTTGTCTAGTAAGTATGATGTATCTAGACAATATGACCTTTGTTTAATTTTAATTTCATAGTATCTCGATGTTCTCATTATAGCATGGGAACTGAAAATACCTTTTGATATGATAATTAATCTATGAATATTACAATTTCAATAGTGGAAACAAAAATTATACACTATAATTCGATGTTTTGATCATGTATACCTAATTGTATAAAAGATATGAAAATTGAATTTACCATTCATGTTGGGTATAGGAACCCACAATTACAAGAACATAGGCCAATTCGACCAGCTAGAAGATGGGATTTTAGGGCCCCCACTTATTTGATGCATGAACTCCAAGGATACCGAATGACTATGTGAGGTGATGGATCTTGTTTTGTAGAAACCCGGGAGAGGTCATGAATCATGATTGGTGGAACTTACTATTGAACATGATGGTTTTGAGAAGTTAAAGAATTTATTAAATGAATCAATATATTTTATGTGTATCTTACTCACTATTCCCATGTCGTGGTTTCTAATAAACTATTATTGTTGGGATAATTAATGGTACAACCTAAAAAGAATGAGTAAAATGGTTATTAAATAGAACGATCTATATTTTTAAAACATTGTTGAGACTTTAATGTGTTTTGTATTTTCTTATTATAGACTGATTATTAATGAATAAAATATTCATTATTTACTTGAATACAAAAAATGTAAATAAGTTTTCCTAATACTGAAATTTTCGAAGAAGAATTCTTTTTGTTTTTTTAAATGAGTAACTGATGAATTTAGAAAACAATTATGTATCATGTTACCTTGAGTAGATTTAATATTAACTTACTAAAATGACTATTTCAACAACCATGCTTAGGTTTCATTTATTTTAATATTCCTTTCATGTCGCTCCATTTTAAATTTATCTAAAGCATGTGTTTTGGAAATATAGTAAAACACAGTGTTGGAAATTTGGATTCATAAATTTATAAACAATTACCATATTGATTATTGATTATTCATTTAAATTTGAAAACATTGGCAAGATGAAACTTGATCCTTATTTTGTGAATGATTTTAGCTCTTTAGTATTATTATAATAAAATGATACAAGTATGTGTTAGGATAGAAATTATTGTTACATTTGTTTCAAAATTTTGAAAAACTCTAGGCATTCTTAGTGAAAACTATTAACAGTTTGATGGATTTCCAAAACAACAAATACAAATCATTTACCAAGAATAGTAAAAAATATTATCTTATATTATTTATGTTATTGAACATCATAATTTAAATTTAATGTTGTTTGTTTCCTTCCTGCTCATAATATGTTGCTTACACGTTTTGGAATTTTTTTATAAGGCAAGTCTTTATTTATTTTAAATTCTTGGAAAATTATAAGTAGGCTTTATGTTAACATGTTAAGAGTCAGATATGTTTAAAGGATTGAACTTATTATTTATAATACTTATAAGAATTTTTAGTGTTGGAATAACTAATCCACACATGTTAATTCATGGGTAACCGACTATGGGGATGATTACTAATATGAAGATAATTAGTATGGTATCTATGGAATTTCTAGTATGTGAGTCATGAGAATGTATAATGTTTAATATTTTTTATCTAGAATATCAAATAATACAATTTACTAATCATGTTGTTTTTAAATATAGATGAAATATCATGTTTCCTTTATTTTAGTATATAAGCATGTTTCCCTAATAAATAAAAAGTTCAAAGAATGTTTAGTTCAAGAATGATAAACACAGAACATATTGATACAACATGTGAAATTTTAAATCAATTATCTAAGGGCATGTTTTATTTTGATAATTCTAAAAAAATGAAATGGGTTACATAAATTGGTCATAAGAAACTGGAATGTAAAAATTTTCCAATGAAGTCGTATGTGTGTTTCCCAAATAGCATGAAGAACTTAAAATTTATTGTTTAAGCATGTTAATCATTATTCCTGAGATGATTCATGTGTTGTTTGTAACGATGCAAAGTTTTTCAATGGAAATTCCCTTCTTATAATTATGTCATAAAATAACATGAAAACACAACATAATGAACTACTAAGTGATAAGTGACCTTTAAACATAAGTTTGTCACTTCTATGTTTTTAATTTTGAAAATCCGACATACACGGTTGTGTTCAAGATGATTTTTGGAGTCTAATAAAACAAAAATAATATTTGGTGAATAGTGACATACACTTATGAATAGTAACATACCCTTATGAATAGTAATATGACCCTTATGAATAGTAAATCATCCAACATAAGAGTAACATTACCTATGAATAATTAAATAAAATTTAGACATCTTAAAAGGTGACAATTTGACCTTAGTAAACGTTTTGGTATTTTGTAAGTCATAAATAAATAATTATAATTAATTAATTAATTTAAAAAAAAAATTATTTCTCTAAAATGTATTCATAAATTATTGAATCAATGTCTTATATTTTTTAGATAATTTTATAAGACCCTACGTAAATTTTGAAAGCACTATAAAATCAATTTTAATTTTAAAAACTGTTTTTTAAAGTAAATTATGGTTTTAATTAAATATTAAATTAATAGTATTTAGCAAATTATCTTTGAAAAATGGACTTCATTTTTTGATTCTACACATCGAAAAATGGTTGGGGTAAATTTTTGGGATTTTTATGAGATACTTGAATTTTTGATGAATAGTGAAATACTGTAATTTACAAAATAAGTTAAATAAGCTAATTATAGGGTCATATGTGATGTTATGATGATTTAAGCCCACTTGGTTCGGGATTAAATTTTAAAATTACTATTCTTGGTCGTTAAAGACTCACTATTCCTTGTCTTAGGGGAAATTAATAAACTAATGAATTTTATATTAAGGAAACCCCTATCCCCTCCACTATAAAGCCACCCTTCACACCCTCATTTCCTCACACCTCTCAAGATCCAAGCCTTCTATAAACTCTACCCAAAAACCTTTCCTAGCCCCTCCCCCACATCCGAGAGCTACTGGTATCATCAAAAGAACAAGATTAGGCCATTAAGGAGGTTCTCAAGAGAAGGATTCAAGAGGTAATTTCCCTCCCTCTTCTCCTTTAATTTCCTTCTAAGTTCAAGTTCATTTCTTGATCTCTCCCCACCTATCTTCATCAAAATTGTATTTTAACTCCAGTAATATAAATATAATTTTATTTTATTATTCTAATGGGATATTATATCATCCAACCCCCTTCCCTCTTCCTTTTATTTTATTAAAGAGAACGTTGTTCGTGAGGTGTTAATTTTTCACCTTCAAGAACAACATGCCTTCTTCTTCCATTTCTACCTTTAGATCTGGTCATGAAACCATTTTTATGGTTGAACCATAATATGTTATATTTATTATGTTCTATTTAATGTTTTTAAAATAACCTATGTCCATATTACTAAGTGAAAAGTTAAAACAAGTTCGTTGTGATCCAAAAACCGCTCAAATTAACCCAAATAATCATCATTTAATTCTTATCTAATGATTAATCCACAAGGATATAATATAATTCATTATAAAATAATTCAAGCTCCTGTAATATCATTAATACAAGTAATATCATTTCTAGATGTTTACCCTTGTTCTACCCAAACTTCAATTTAAGAATACAAGTGAACCACCCAAGAAAAACCATAAAAACGAACATACCTGAACAATGTTTTTAAACTCTATAAGTCATCAAAAGGAACATAATATGACATAATGAAACCAAAATTAACCATATTAATGTAAAAATGGTTCTGTATTTCTAATTAATGAATGTAATGTCATTATAGAGGACATTAAAGAGAAGGGAGCATTCAGGTACAAGGTAAGGGGAAATTCTCGAACCCAAATTTCATCCTTCGGGTTCTCCCTATTTCACTCCATTTTTGATATGGTTACTCCTTAAAGATCAATTTTTCATAATTATCTTACCTTTTCTAGGATATAAATTATTTCTACTAATGTTTATGTTAGTCAAAATGTTTTCCAAAAGAACTCTTCTTTTGGGAACTCAATTTTTACCTCTCATTCATGGTTGATGGTTATTGTATTAAGTATGTTGTTCCCTATTTCTTTTGGGAACCCAAAGATTATGAATGTATTATTATGAGATGAAACCCATTACTTTACATGGGATAGTTATGTTCACTTTTGATATGTGTTCTATGTGGCAATCATGGTAATGATAATGTTATGATGTGACGGGTGCGCCCGAAATTATATAGCGCAATATGAATGTTTCAAAGTGATGGGTGTGCCTGAAATTATACAGCGCTCCAATGAATTGGGTAAAGTGATGAATCTCATGAGTAAATGTGAAATGATGTGTGAACAATATTCTATCTTGGTTCACATGTATGTATGGTAGTTAACCACTAAGACATGATGTTTCATTTTTATGCATTGCCACATTTCAAGTCTTTTAGTTATGCTCCTCTCATGTTCATGAACATTTGTCTATGTTATGATTATGCTCACCCCATGCTATATTGTTCTTATATATCCTCTTAAAGGGATTCTAGATCACCCCTTTTGATGTATATCTTCAGGTGGATACGTGTACTAAGGAGAGGACAAGTTCCAATAAGAAGCTGGAGAAGAAGAAATTAAATAAATGTTTATGCTTGATATAGTATTTGTTACGTGTGGTCCTAGTTTTCCCAAGACACTAAACCTTTGTATCCTCTATGTGTAATACTATTATGTTTTTTATCTTTGAAATGATGTAATTTTAATGTAAGAAAAGTCTGTGATGCTATAGTTGGTATCAGAGGCAAGGTTTAGTTGATATGAGAATTAGGATTAGTGAACCCTAGGGAAAACCTACAGAATGAGACTAAGTACAAATATGCACAAAAGAATATTTACTTAGGGATCCCATAAGTTATGTTTTTGGTATAAATTGTTTAAATGAATATGTTATTCATGAATTGTTTACTTATGTTTTTCTAACCTTTTTTATTTTAGAAAATGGTGGGAACGAGGAGAAATCAAGCCAACAACTCATGTGAGGGACAATGAAACGATTGCCCGAATGACATCCCCAATGATTTGGGAGGTGGAGTTAAAAACTTCATGGCGATGCTTACCCAATTATATCAGGTTATGAATAATAACCATAATAATGGGGAACATCCTCCTTCACCAAAGAGGGAGTAACTAGCTATAGAATGTTTTATGCAGTAACGACCACCAACGTTTCATGGATCTTCTGATCAACTAGTTGCGGAACAGTGGGTCAACTCCATGGAGAAGATCTTTTCTATGCTTCACTGTTCTGAGACGGAGAAGGTGACTCTAACCGTTTATCATCTAGATGGAGAAGCCGATCAATGGTGGGCTCTGATTAAGAACCCCAAGCCATGGGAGGAAATTCAAGAGATGGAATGGGAATACTTTAAGGTAATGTTTCTTAATAAGTATTTCCCACGAACTCTGCACACAAATATGGAGAGAGAATTCATAGAGCTCAAGAAAAAAGAAGGAGAATCTGTCACAACTTATGAAGAGAATTTCACAAGGCTCTCAAGGTATGCTTCAGGTTTTTTATCAACAATGATAGAAAAATTGATTGATTCTTTAGTGGATTAAAACCACACCTTCGAAAGGCTCTTGAAATTCGAGACTTTGGGAGTTATGAAGAAGTTGTTCAGTGTGCTCTAAAAGTGGAGATGGATTTTGTAGAATGGTCCCATGGATATGGTGATAAGAAAAGATAGATGGAGTTTCAAGCTGGTGGATATAATGAAAAAGGTGGGAAGAAAAATCCACGACCCACATGCCAAAAATGTGGGAAGTTGCACAATGGTAACTGCCTCAATGGTACGGGGAAATTCTTCAAGTGTGGGAAAGAAGGAAACCATGTTCAAGAGTGTCGAAAAGACACGAAAAGGAAGGAGAATGTAGTCGATGAAAGGAGAGAACCCCTCATGGTATAATGCTACAACTGTAGGGAGCTAGGGCACTATGAAAACCAGTGCACCAAACCTCGAGTTCTCATGGGTAATCAGTGTCACCAAATCCAAAGGAACAAGGGAAGGATTATGCCATCACTACTGTGGAGGTGGAGCATAATAATAAAGTCATACAAGGTACACTTCCTATTAACTCAATAATGGAAAAAGTCTTATTTGATTATGGTTCTATGCGTTCCTTTATATCTTGCAAGTTTGCTAGAACTATAGAATCAAAACCCCGAAACCTTGAAGTAGAGATATCTACAAAAATACCAAGTGGTGCAATCATTGCAACCCAATTGTTTGACTCTTCTCCTGTTGGCGTATGTGGGAGGATTCTTCCAGAAAATCTCGTAATACTTCCCTTGGTGGAATTCGACGCTATAATGGGAATGGACTGACTCTCGTTATATAGAGCGCATATCAACTGTATGTAAAAGGAAATATCTTTCCATATTCTAAACCATCCCATGCTCCTCTATAAATGCAGGAAGATCATGAATCTCCTTTGAAAAATCCTTCAATGGTATGGGTGTTGATTCCCTATGAAGAAGCATACCTCTCCCAAATGGTTGAGTCGAAGGAAAGTTCCAACCTTGAGGAAATTCCCATCACGAGGGAATACGGTGATGTATTTCCCAAAGAGTTACCCGGAATTCCCCCGGATCGTGAGGCAGAGTTCTCAATTGAACTCATACCCGGAGCTACTCCTATCTCGAAGTGCCCCTATAGGATGGCTCCTATCGAACTGAAGGAGTTAAAGAAGTAGCTGCAAGAGCATCTGGACAAAGGGTTCATATGCCCTAGTCCATCACCTTGGGGTGCACCAGTGCTCTTTGTGAAGAAGAATGATGGAACAATGCGGTTGTGTATCGATTATCGGGAACTCAACAAGATCACCATAAATAAAAAGTATCATCTCCCTAGGATTGATGACCTATTCGATCAGTTAAGAGAAGCTCAATACTTCTCAAAGGTGCATCTTCGTTCTGGATATCATCAGGTAAATTTAACGAAGGAAGATATTCATAAGACTACCTTCCGTACAAGGTATGGGCACTATGAGTTTTTGGTGATGCCCTTTGGACTTACTAATTCCCCTAAAATCTTCATGGATTTGATGAATAGAGTCTTTAGACATTACCTCGAAAAATATTTGGTAGTGTTTATTGATGATATTATCATCTACTCCAATATCAAGGAGGAACATGAAGAACATCTAAGACTTGTGTTGGCGACATTGAGAAAGGAGCAGTTGTACGCCAATTTCAGAAAGTGTGACTTTTGGATGAATCAAGTCACGTTCTTGGGACATGTGATCATAAGTGAGGGAATTTCTGTGGATCCTTCAAAGACAAAGGCGATTGAGGAATGGCCCAGGCCCTCCAGTGTCAATGAAATCCGTAGTTTTCTTGGATTAGCTGGGTACTACGGACGTTTTGTGAGAAACTTCTCACGATTGTCAAGACTGCTAACTAAGTTTACAAGGAAAGGGGTAAAGTATGTCTGGATGGAAGAATGTGGGGGAAGCTTCAAGGAGCTAGAGAGAAGGATGATCACTGCACCTGTACTCACACTACTAAAAAGTGGAGAAAGTTTTTTGATATACAGTGATTCTTCAAAGAAAGGCTTGGGTTGTGTACTCATGAAAAATGATAATGTGATAGCCTACACCTCACGACAGTTGAAGATCCATTAGGAGAACTACCCGACACATGATCTAGAGCTGGCAGCCGTGATTTTTGCCTTGAAAATCTGGAGGCACTACATTTATGGCGATAAGTGTGACATATACACTGACCACAAGAGCCTAAAGTATATATTCACACAAAAGGAGATCAACATGCGTCAAAGGATATGGTTATAGATAATCATGGATTACGATTGCTCTATTCACTATCATCCTAGAAAGGCGAACAAGATAGTTGATGCTCTAAGAAGAAAATAACCTGCTACTCTATCCATGTTGCGGATTGAGAAAGACCCTATCTTCTTGGATATCAAAAGAATGGATTTGGAAATCATAAGGGCAGGGGATACATCTTACCTTACCCAAATGTTTGCGCAACCATCTATCCAAGATAAGATTAAGGAAGCACAAAGGGATGATGTGGAGATACAAAAGAGGGTGAATGCAGTAAAGGAATGTAAGCTGCAAGAGTTCCATATTGACAATGATGGTGTGATTTGGTTTGGAATGCGGCTTTGTGTACCTTTAACACATGGGATAAAGAAGGAGCTATTGGATAATGCACATAGCTCAACTTTCTTTATCCATCCTGGGAGTACCAAGATGTACTGTGATCTATGAGAACACTTCTGGTGGGATAACATGAAGAATGAGATTGCGGAATATATATCAAGGTGCTTGGTATGTCAGCAAGTTAAAGCTGAGCGACAAAAGTCCAAGGGTATGATGCAACCATTGCCTATACCCATGTGGAAATGGGAAAATGTTACTATGGACTTTGTCACAGGTCTCCCAAAGACGTCAAAGGTAAATAATGCCATATGGGTTGTGGTTGACCAACTCACCATGACTGCCCATTTTATCGCTATTTGGGAAGACCTCTCACTTGAACAGCTTAGAACATTATATGTGAAGTGGTGAGATTTCACGGTGTTCCACTCTCAATTCTCTCTGACCGTGATCCAAGGTTCGCATCTATGTTCTGGAGGAGCCTTCAACATGCTTTGAGTACTGAATTAAATTTTAGCATGACCTATCACCCCCAAACTGATGGCCAGTCTGAAAGAACTATTCAGATGCTTGAAGATATGCTAAGAGCCTTCTCTCTTGAATTCAACGGTGGTTAGGATCAACATCTCCCATTGGTTGAGTTCTCATACAACAATATATTCTACTTGAGTATTCAGATGGCTCCGTATGAAGCTCTTTATTGGAAGCGATGTAGAACTCCAACCTGTTGGGATAAAGTTGGAGAAAGAAATCTACTTGGGCCCGATCTTATTCAAGAGATGACAGAGAAGGTTCAAGTCATCTAGAAACATGTCAAAGCTGCTCAAAGTCAGAAAAAGATCTCTGATGACAACCGTCGAAGGGACTTGGAGTTCGACATTGGAGATAAAGTCTTCCTTCGAATATCTCCATGGAAGAGAGTCATGCAATTCGGGAATAAAGGGAAGATAAGTCCAAGGTATATTGGCCCCTTTGAGATCCGAGACCGCATAGGAGATGCGGCCTATCGTCTAGAAATTCCACAGAATATGGCTCAAGTTCATGATGTGTTTCATGTATCGCTACCGAGGAAGTACATACTAGACACCTCACATGTACTAAACTCAGAGGTGGTGCAGCTGGATGATGATCTCTCCCATGAGGAGCATCCAGTAAAGATTCTGGATCGGAGAGATAAGGTTCTATGCAACAAGACAACCCATCTTTTCAAATTGTTGTGGAGGAAACATAAGTTTGATGAAGCAACCTGGGAACCAGAAGAGTCAATGAAGGAGAAGTACCCTCACCTGTTTGAGTAAAGTGAAATTTTGGGGGCGAAATTTTTCTTAAGGGGGGAAGAATGTAATGACCAAAAGTTTTTCAATGGAAATTACATTCTTATAATTATGTCATAAAATAACATAAAAACACAACATAATGAACTGCTAAGTGATAAGTGACCTTTAAACATAAGTTTGTCACTTCTATGTTTTGAATTTTGAAAATCCGACATACACGGTTGTGTTCAAGATGATTTTTGGAGTCTAATAAAACAAATTTTTTTTGGTGAATAGTGACCTACCATTATGAATAGTGACCTACCCTTATGAATAGTAACATACCCTTATGAATGGTAATATGAACCTTATGAATAGTAAATCATCCAACATAAGAGTAACATTACCTATGACTAATTAAATAAAATTTAGACATCTTAGAAGGTGACAATTTGACCTTAGTAAACGTTTTGGTATTTTGTAAGTCATAAATAAATAATTAAAATTAATTAATCAATTTAAAAGAATATTTGTTTCCCTAAATTGTATTCATAAATTATTTAATCAATGTCTTATAGATTTTATATAATTTTAAAAGACCCTATGTAATTTTTGAAAGCACTATAAAATCAGTTTTAATTTTAAAAACTATTTTTAAAGTAAATTATGGTTTTAATGAAATATTAAAATAATAGTATTTAGAAAATTATTTTTGGAAAATGGGATTTATTTTTGGATTCTACACGTCGAAAAATGGTTGGGGTAAATTTTGGGGATTTTTATGAGATACTTGAATTTTTGATGAATAGTGAAATACCGTAATTTACAAAATAAGCTAAATAAGATAATTATAGGGTCATATGTGATGTTATGATGATGTAAGCCCACTTGGTTCGATATTAAATTATAAAATTACTATTATTGGTCGTTAAAGACTCTCTATTCCTTGTCTTAGAGGAAATTAATAAACTAATGAATTTTATATTAAGGAAACCCCTCTCCCCTCCACTATAAAAGCCACCCTTCACACCCTCATTTCCTCACACATATCAAGATCCAAGAATTCTATAAACTCTACCCAAACAACTTCCCTACCCCCTCCTCTATGTCCAAGAGCTTATGGTCTCCTCAAAATTCCAATATTAGGCCCTTAAGGAGGTTCTCAAGAGAAGGATTAAAGAGGTAATTTCCCTCCCTCTTCTCCTATAATTTCCTTTCAAGTTGAAGTTCATTTCTTGATATCTCCCCATAAATCTTCATCTAAATTGTATTGTAACTCCAGTATTATACATATAATGTTATTTTATGATTATAATGGGATATTATATCATCTATCCCCCTTTACCTCTTCCTTTTATTTTGATTAAAGAGAACGTTGTTCGTGAGGTGTTAATTTTTCACCTTCAAGAACAACATGCCTTCTTCTTCGATTTCTACCCTCAGATCTGGTCATGAAACCATTTTTATGGTTGAACCAGAATATGTTATATGTATTATTTTCTATTTAAAGTTCTGGAAATAACCTATGACCATATTACTAAGTGAAAAGTTAAAACAAGTTCGTTGTGATCCAAAAACTGCTCAAATTAAACCAAATAATCACCATTTAATTCTTATATAATGATTCATCCACATGGATATAATATAATTAATTATAAAATAATTCAAGATCCTGTAATATAATTAATAACATGTAATATAATTTCTGGATGTTTACCCATGTTTTACCCGAACTTCAATTTAAGAATACAAGTGACCAGAATGAACCATATTAATGTACACATGGTTCTGGATTTCTAATTAATGAATATAATGTCATTATACAGGACATTAAAGAGAAGGAAGAATTCGGGTACAAGGTAAGGGGAAATTCTCGAACCCAACATTCATCCTTCGGGTTCTCCCTCTTTCAATCCATTTTTGATATGGTTACTCCTTAAAGATCATTTTTTCATAATTATCTTACCTTTTATGGGACATACATGTTTTCTACTAAATTTTATGTTAATAAAAATGTTTCCCAAAAGAACTCTTCTTTTGAGAACTCAACTGTTACCTCTCATTCATGGTTGATGGTTCTTGTATTAAGTATGTTGTTCCCTATTTCTTTTGGGAATCCAAAGCTTATGAATGTATTATTATGAGATGAAACCCATTCCTTTACATGGGTTAGTTATGTTCACTTTTGATATGTGTTCTATGTCGAAATCATGATAATGATAATGTTATGATGTGACGGGTGCGCCCAGAATTATATAGCACAATATGAATGTTTCAAAGTGACGGGTGCACCCGGAATTATACAGCGCTCCAATGCATTGGTTAAAGTGATGAATCTCATGAGTAAATGTGAAATGATGTGTGAAAAAGATGCTAGCTTGGTTCAAAAGATTGTGTGGTAGTTATCCACTAATACATGATGTTTCATTTTTATGCATTGCCACATTTCAAGTCTTTTAGTTATGCTCCTCTCATGTTCATGAACTTTTTTCTCTGTCATGATATGCTCACCCAATGATATATTGTTCTTATCTATCCTTTTACTGGGATTCTATCAAACCCCTTTTTATGTATATCCTCAAGTGGATACATGTACTAAGGAGAGGACAAGGGACAATAAGAAGCTAGAGAAGAATAAATTAAATAAATGTTTATGCTTGATATTGTATTTGTTATGTGTGGTCCTAGTTTTCACAAGACACTAAACCGCTGGATCCTCTATGTGTAATACTATTATGTTTTTTATCTTTGAAATGATGTAATTGTAATGTAAGAAAAGTCCAGGATGCTATATTGTTTCTATCTTTAAATTGTATTCATGACAGATATATTAAAATCCAGGATTGATGTTTACCTAGAAACAACTTGGAAATGTTGAGTGTTGTTTTTTGTTTCATTTTTTATTAATTGTTTCATTGAAGTATTTTTATGCCTGAATCAAATCACTATATTATTATAAATTTACATTTAATGGTTTTTAAGAATATTTTTCATAATTATTTTAATATGTTATTCCTTTACACTTCTTAACATGGAAAAACTGTTTGATTTTAGGGATGATGTCTCTTACTATTAGGAACATGTATCCTACTTTGATTGGGTGTTTTTCTATTTTTGTATTTATGGAGTTACACAACTCCTATAAAATTTCAATCTAAAAAATTGAGTAATATTTTTTTTATTGTCTGGAAATTAATGAAGGTGACCTTTCTTTCCGCACCTATATTATTATGCAATAAGTAATTAATGTGTTCGAAAACTATCAAGTTAGTTGTTTTTTTTGTGATTAATATTATATTTGTAACATTTTTTATAGTATCAAGAATATGAAGAGTAGTAAAATATTTCCCAAATCAAGATGTGTTATATTATAAAACTTTTTAAAACTAGGAGGGTGAGTCAGTACAGCCCAAATCAGAAAATATCAAGGTGCATTGGATGAGTTCCATTGATGTGTATGCTTGCGGTATCACGTTCTATATTAATATGAGTTCATTTTTGTGGTTGATAAATTTTTTGTTAAACTTTTGGAAGTAATGGAATTCACCTATGGAAAATTTAAAATGGAATATTAAATCCCTTGAATTGTTTTTTCATGGGTGCATTGAAGTTAATTAATGTTTTGTTTTAAAATCATGGAATATTTTCAGTTGGATTAGGTTGATTATTCTAGTCTCATGTCTTGTTTTTGTATAATTTAATATGTTAAATTTAGTTATAAAATTTTCATTTTATGTTTTTATATGATTTTGGAACCATTATTATGTGATAATTTGATATCAACTTGACTGAAATGGGGCGAGAACATATATACATCTAATAAAATAGTTTCCAAAAAATATATGGTTTTTCTGAGAATAACCATGAAAATAAATGAAGTTCATGTTATGAAATCCCATTTTTTTAAAATAAAATGAAATATGTGAAGTGTGGTTGTCATGTGTGATTGTGATATTTGTTGATTAAGATGAGTGGTGGATGTGAAGCATTGTTTTTATATGTAGTAGTTGTGATGATGAAGTGTTTTTTATGTGTGGTTTCAATATGAGGTGATTTTGATTAAGAAGTTGTTTTGATGTGTGGTAGTGCTTTTGGACTGTGGATTTATTGGCATGTAGCAGGGGATGAGAAAATGATTTGTTTGTGTTTAGCCATCTTCTACTAATTTCCTGGTAGTAATGGAATTAAATAATAATGATGAAACTAGAATTCCTAGTGAGCTGAAATGAAATGGTTTGAAAAAGGATAATTGAAATATTGAATTAATATTGGATGTTTGGTTAAAGTGGTTTTCGATTAATATGAAATGGTTAGGTTTTAGAAATTAAATTTATTCATAATGTGAATGTTTCTATCAACATGCTTTTAACATTAACATGTATTAATATGAAATTTTGTGACATATTTCAAGGACTTAATGAAACATTTCTATAGAATTTTTGGGTTTAACCTCTTTAACTGGCATAAAGTGATGGATTATTGTAAATAAAATATTTATGTTTGTTAAAATATTGTTACAAAAACATGATATTCTACGTTGTTAATGACACTTTATGCATGATAAATTTTGATTATTATGAATTTAAATTTAATGGAATGATAAATAATGATAAAGCATATATATATATATATATATATAAATAAATAAATATATATATATCATAGTATGGATTTCCGATGTGATGTTTTTAAAGTGAAATATATAAAAATATTTTATCTTATTTGATGTTTTATGCATTTTGTTTAAACTAATGTGAAGTAATTGTTTTGGAAGGTTTCCCCTTCCATTGTGTTTTTGTAGTTGTTTGATTGTTATGTATTACTTGTTGGTCTTGTTATAACTATCAACGTGACCTTGAAATTATTTTGGAGGTATCACCCCAAGATATTGTTTTTAGTGTTTTTGTTGTGTTCCACAATATAATGAGCTCTTTGAGAGGTATGTCACAATGTGATTAATTTGTTGCCCATATTTTCCCTCTTTTCCGATTCTATTTTAATTTAAAAGGATATTAATTTTTTGAGAAGTATCTGATGTAAGGGCATATGTCTTCCAAAACAAATCCTTTATTAATATAGGATGTGTAGTGATTCAAGAGTAATTTCAAATATTTTGTATGTTTTTTTAAAATACTTTTTTTTAATTATAATGTTGTTTAGAAATGATTTTGAAATTTATGGTAGTAATTTAAAGGTGTTAAATGTATAATTGAGGAGTCCAGTAGTTGTTTTAAGTGTGATTAAAATATTTTAAATGTGTTTTTAGAGTTTTAAAAATTATTTAATTAATTTTGGAATACATTTCAAAATTTTTAAAATGGTAATAAACACTTTTCATATATATTTATAATCTAGTTTAATTGAAAATTTATTATTTACAATATAATATTTGCCCATATGAATGGAATTGAAGATGCGTAAGGGTAAGGAATATATTAAAATGGTTGTGTATAGGTTAGGTCCATTTTCCTTATGTTTCATAAGTGAAACACTCTTTTCTCATTATTGTGTAAAGGTAACCATAACCATTCATTCTGCACATAAAGGTTATCTAAATTCGATATGAATTGTTTAAGGTTAATTCTTGTTGTTATTGTTTTGTGTAAGGGAAATATTGAGTTTATAAGGCTTGAAAAAAGGTAGTTCACTGTATTATAATGGTAAACAATACTTTTCAAGGATTTTGTAAATGTAGTTATCTCATAATGTTAGGTTGTCTTACCAGAGAAAAAGGAAACAACTGAATTTTCAATGCTCATGTAAGGGCAATCATCACTGTACATAAGGGTAAGAGGGCATTCCCATGAACTATATAAAGGCCTAACCCAACCTATCTAAGGATATTGTTTACTATTGTAAAGGTAAATCATTTAGGTTGTTTTGTGAATGGGAACTCATGTAAGGGTACTCTAGCGATTTCTTAGTTTTATAAGGACCAAATGGATTTTATTAATCTTATGTAATGTATTCTAGATACGTAATGGTAAAACCATACTAACCTTATGTAGCATGTATCTCCTTCTATGGGTAATGATTTTTAACCAGTTTCTATATTTTCTTCCTCTTTTTGATTTGAAAACTATGTGATCTACTTTTAATAGTTTTTAAATCCAAAAAAAATTGAATTAAATCCTTTTGACTAGTTTTTATTATAAAATAATATATAAATATTTTAAATTAATCCCATTATGTTTTAAGTCAAATTTGAGTTATATGGGGTATAATTTAAATTTGATAGAGTATCTAAGGATTGATATATTTTAATGTTATGATGGGGTTTATTTCTCTCGATGGAGTCTCTCTTTGTTCCACCCATGTTTGGGTCATCCAAACATCACCATCTAAGATGTGAATTCCTACTACATATTCACCAGAAGATTCTTCTATGTTTCTTGGGCTTCTATCAACTTACCCTCACCTCTATTTACAATAGTGTTAAAGCATCATTCATCAAGGAATGTGGTTCTTCATATTTTTTATAGTTGTAACATCTCAGATATATCATGATTCTATTTATTCTTTTGTCTATTTTCATTCACTTAATTAGTGAAGATAATTAATTTTTTAATTGAAAATTTTTGGGGAATGGGAGATATCACATGTGATTTATTTATTTTTATGTCATTTTTTCTCCATGATTGTGTTCTTGATATTTTTATGGAATTTTTTTTTGTTCCTGTGAATACGTTTTTTGTTTTCTACTATATATTTTTTGGATAACCTCTTGTGAGAATAGTAAAGCCCTTAAATATGGTTGTAGAGTTTTTTATGTGTAAATAAAAAGATGTTGGTGTGTTAATTTAGATAATTGAATGATTATCCAATAAAGGGAATGTGATTATCATATGAAGTTAATTAACGTTGATAAAAAAATTTAGAATAAAAATATCTAATTGCTTTTCATGTTATAATGTGTTAATATAAAAAATTAACGAAATAATGATAAATTAATATCAAAAAAAGAAATTTATATTTTTTTAATAAATAAAATATTTTGTTTCCCATTACATGTAAATTTGATTAATTTTATGGTATGTGTAATAGATGGAGTTATATGTGTGGTTATTTTCTGAGAATGGATTGTGGGGCTATGGTAGTGATGAGTGATGCGGGAATGCCACGTTTATATGAGAATGGATGGTGGTGTTATGAATCACCTTGGTAGATTCCCGATAGCTATAAAATTATAAAAATAGAAATCCAGTTAACATGGATATTGTTTGGTATGGAAATAATTAATTCTAATTTGGATGATGAGGTTTAACCTGAATATATATAATGATTATAATGGATGTGAAAACAGGTTATAATTGAAATAGTCAAATGAGAACCATGAAATTGCAGTGCGATAATTGGAATAAATGATTATAAAGATAAATGAATAGGTTGTGTTGAAATGACATTGAATTTCATAGTGTAAATTTTTATTGAAAGCTCTATAATTCTAGACATTTGGGATCTTGTAATTGAAGTGGGCTTGAGTGGACTGTGTGTGGTGATTTTGTGGTGTGTTGGTTTAGTTTTAGTAGTGATGTTAACATGTGATTGTTTTGATGTGAATTTTTTGTAGTTAAGTTATTTTTTTATTGAACCCCAAGGATGGGATTATGAGTAGCTATTATAAATTTTATTTTCATTATGATTCCTATATGAAACCTACATGTTTCAAGAACCATGTGTCGAGACCCAAATGTTTTGGGGTTGTTTTCCCATTATCTAGACTATAAGAAATGATTTTTGGAAACACTATCTTCTCCACTCTATCATAAAGTTGAGGGACTTACACATGGTATTTTATGGATTAAATTTAGAGTTAAATTATGATTAGGTTGATTAGATAGATGAGGTGGATTACAGTGTGTTCATTCACTATAGTATGAATTCATGAGGACGATTTCCTTCATGCTTATGACACCCTAGTACTCTAGTTACGATAGTAGTTGAGATGTGATGTAATGGCCTAGGTGCCTTTGGGTGAGGTGTAATATGATTTTCCATGTGTCTTCAGGTGAGATGTGATATGATTACACCAGTGTCTTTGGGTAGGATTATTATTGAAAATAGATGAGAGATTTCAAATAAATTCAATTTGGGGCATGATAGTATAGCTACAGTGGTAAAGTGGTGTATGGAACCCTTTTTATCGATATGTTTCTTAATATGTTACTATATTAGAAAATGTTATTTGGTGAGTGTGCCTCGTTGAGGAAGGAATTAGTCTGGTCACTTGTTTTGGTGTTTTTGGTGCTATTGTTTTCATATTGGTGTGTTAGAATGATCTTTTCACATGTTCACGAGAAACTTTTCATATTATACTTCTTAGTATACATGATATTATCACCCTACGCATATATAAAATATTTCATAGTTCTATAGGATAACTTCTTGGACCAATTTGGACATTACTATCTTTTGTGTTGAAGATTTATTTAGTTGTATTTATAGTATTATCATTAATGTTTTACATAGATGCATTCATTATATTGAAAAAAATACATACATTGTGGGATATGTTTTTTTTTACAAATTTCTTATATTATTGAGTTAGTTAGTGGTTGATATTCTTTCTCCCAATCTTACTTATCTTTTGAGGGTAATTCCAACCTTATGTAACATTATTACACTAATGGTTCTTATTTTACCCAAAGGCCTACTAAAGGAATAAATAATGTGTCATTATTTGTAATATCCTATCCCAGGTTCCACACACTGTTCCCTAAATTGGTTGGTTACATGACCTCAATCGTGCCTCCCTATACACCAGATGTTGTCGAATAGCTATAAGGGTCTAATTTCAAAGCTGGGGAGACTATACCCCATTTATCAAAGTATCTCAATATAGGAAATAAATAATAATAACCATCATATATAACATAACTAGGAAAATACTAGTATTGCAAGATAACCAAAACTAGAAATACATTATCAAAACTAAACCGTAGACGTACCTTCCTAATGTATTTTCATAGTGTAAAAATGAAAACCCAAAAGTAAAGACACTATCTACTCCCAAGAAGGTCTCTAACCACATCTGCTTCCCTTATCTATGCTCTATCGCAAATCAACCATCTAACACTGTGCCTTTTCCCTTATCATAACTGGAAAACAAGAAGTCTATTCAGGTACCAGGCAGATAGGCCGAGTAGGGTGTAAGTATAACTCAGTAGGTCAGCGCCAATGAAAAATAAAACAATATCCAGTATATTGCTGTGTATGTAGTTTTATAAAGAATAAAATACAAGAAATAGACTAAATAGTTTACATGTATTCGATTACTATTTATTTAACCACATAAACCCTCGGGTTCCCTATGACACCCAAACCCCAATACCTACTTTGGCTCATCTTAGAGTCTGAACTATCCCAAAGGAATACCATATATCTAAATTCCATTTTTACCAATCATTATCTCATTTCATATCATTCCTAATTGGAACCATAGTCCAATGCCAACTCATGGGTGTAGAACATCGTGTCTAACACCCCATGGGTATTTGGAGCCTTAGCCCATGGCCCAGAAATCTACATAACATGGGTATTTGGAGCCTCATTCCCTATCCCATGCTCACTATCTCATATGGGTAATTGGATCCTCAGTCTCTATCCCACACACACTTTACACATATGGGCATTTGGAGTCACAATCCATGTCCCACACACATTTAACATATATGGGTATTGAGATCCTTAGTCCATGACCCACAAACATTTAACATGTTTATAATAATATCACAATTTCACATGAGTCACAATATCACATTAATCAATTATTCAATTAATTAGTCAAATTCAATAATTTAATAATCACATCAATCCATTAATTAATCCAATAATTAATTAATCATGATAATCCATTAAATTAATATGCCCATTAATTGATTACATCGATTACATTAATTAAATAAACAATTAATTAATCAATTTTTTCAATTTCACAATCACAACAACATCCCATAATTAATTCAACAATTAATTAATCAATTCCCGCATTAACAATATCCCCAATTTCACAATTACTCAATTAATTAATCTACCAAATTAATTAATCTACCAAATTAATTAATTCAAATTTAGGAACTCAATTTTTAATCATACAAACTAATTTCTAAAATTAAATACATATAATTAAAATAAAGATGTTGGAATTTGAGTAGTATTACACTTATATCAAAACCTATGAAGAATGATCTCCAACAAAAAACCTAATTTATGTAAGCTGGTAAAATAAACAATAATAGAAGAGATTAAAACCAAAACCTAGGATCATGATAAACTTCCAAACCCAAAACTATCAAAGGTTCAATCTATTTTTTAGAGGGATGAAATAAAGGGAACTAAAAAAAAGTTTTTACCAGGCATCCAACACCAATTTGTAATGATCAAATTTGGAGAAATCACTCAAATCCTCTAAGAGCCACTATAGGGTCAGAGGAGGAACACTACATGAAGGAAAATAATCCAAAATGAACCACACGACACTTTTTAATCTTCTACTCAGAGAATTACATGGTGTTTAATTCCATTACTTGTCGTGTAATTATTTTTAATGTTTTATGTTCAAAAACCAATCGCCTCAGGTGATTTTATCCCAATTAAACTATTACAAGATGTGTAATATCAGTACATGGTGTGTAATTTATTTTGCATAATGTTTTTACCCCAAAAATATTTTTCATAAAATATCTGGAAACCTCCAAATTCTTAAAATCCAAAACCAAACACTTTCCAAACATAGAATAGTGGAGAAAACTAAAAAGGGATATACATAGAAAGAGAACAATATCTTATAATATTCCCACAACATAATATCTCATCTTCAATATGTACTCCCAATCATCTATATGACATTGAGGTAAGAAGATTAGTAAATAGAGATGGAGTATCCACTTCTCTCTCCCATATTTCCTATTAAACATGCCCATGTTTCCACAATATATGAAATATCGGTACAATATTTCCTCACAACACTTTATCAATACAATCCAACACACATATCACATTATCCTCAAAGGAAACATCAATCTCAAGCTCAAAATCATCCACATCAATCACATCAGAAGGGTTAGAGTGATACTGCCCATGTTGTGACATATGGAAAATGTCAAGCACAACACTATATCTCTATGGAAGAGCCAATCAGTACAACACTGGCTCAATTCTCTCCATAATATCAATATGTCCAACATACCTGGGAACCAACTTTCCCAACCTACATATCCTATGGTGAAACAATATTGGTGACACCCGTAAGAATAAAAGTCACCCTCTATAAACTCTAGGCTTTGTAGATTTCAATTTTCATATGATTTTTATCTATTATGAGTTGTACACATATGCTTCCGAATAATATGAACCTGGTCTGATGTCTCCGGCATAAGAATTTGTCCCCATAGTCAATATCATCTGCCTCCATCTAGCATAGAGATGATCAGCATGGTCTACCATAAAGTTCCTCATATATTTCCATCTATATCATCGCCTGATATATATTGTTATATGATAATTAAAAAAAATCTATGTATTCTCCCTTGACCCACTAATGTCAAAAACACATGCTCGATGCATATCCTCAAGCACCTATATAGTATGCTCTGACTTCTGATCTGTAAATGGGTTGAATTTTTTTACTTAGTAAAAACTATGTACCAAGTGCCTTATATAATCCCTTTTATAAGAGAAGAGTAAAACAAAAGTCATGATATAAAAAAATAGTTTGTGGCACCCCATGCAGACAGTCTATTTCCTAAACATACATATCTCCCTATTGCTCTACTAAGAGAGTCTCCCATATAGTCGATATATGAGCTATCCTGGCAAAATGGCCCATAATCACACAAATATTTTCATTCATTATTGGTTTCCTCAAGAGACACACCAAAAAATCCATAGCTACGTCATCCCAATTCCTATTCAAAATGGTAAACATCTGTAGAAAACCACCTTGTCATTGATGCTCTGCCATCACATGATGATAGGTATAGTATTAGGTCATGAACACTACCATATACTTTTTCATAAATGACCACAAAAAAATTCATCATAGTACACGATATATTTTTGCGAAACTTGGATGCACTATCCACTTTGAGGCATTAAATTCATGCATAAAATCCCCCCCGTATACTCGTAGGCACACCAACTCAATCCATGACATAGATTATTTCATCCTCATATATGGTCTAATCTTAAGGTGAATCCCAATATTCAAGTATTTACCTTAGTGATAAACATTCCATATCCACATACTATCTGTATCTAATCTTCTTTAAAAGTGTAGACTCTACTAAAACTGATATGAGAGTCATCTACCCCTGACTCTCCTAAACCACAACATGCATCTCAACCTGAAAGGTCATAATCTTCCACTCAGTACTATTCTCTTCAACTACATGAGTATAAGTTTTTTTCTTAGAGAATTAGAAACACTATTTCCCTTTCTAGGTATATTGGATAGGTCAAAATAAAATAACCGCATATACTCAACCCACCTCCACTAATGGAGATTTAGATCTTGATATGAAAATATATACCTCAATCTCTTGTGTTATGTATGCACAATAAAATTTCCCATCAATAGATAATACAACCAACACTTCAAATCATAAACCACTATAGCTAAATTGATGTCATGGGTAGGGTATTTTAGTTCATGTGGCCTTAATAGTTGAGACCCATACAACACAAATTGATCTCCATGCATCTTTAATGCTCCATGTTTGATCCAATAAGAATAAAAAAACATTGTATAATCCACACATGACTCAGGTATGATCAATATTTGTGCCAATTTGAAACCCATATTCATATCCAGGACGGAATTCTCACATGCTTCCATCCATTAAAACTTTATCCCCATCATGGAAGATCCCGATATTGGGTTTTCTAATCAGGAAAATCCTTTATCAACCTCTGATAATATCTTGCTAACCCTAGGAATATACCGATATCAAAAAAATTATTGGGATACTACTAAGATATATCTTCCTTAACCTTCTTTGGTCCATTGACACATATTCCTTTTAGATTATATAACCCAAGAAGTGTACCTAATCAATCCAAAACTGACACTTAGATAGATTGGAATTTACCAAAGTTGTTGGGAATGATCATCATGGGTCTTAGAGTAAGCAATAATTTAATCAACAAACACAACCACATACTGATCTAGGAATGGATGAAAGATTTTGTTCATCATGTCTATAAACACTATTAGTGCATTTGTCAACCCAAAAGAAATTACGATGATCTCATAAAGTCCATATCTGATCTTGAAAGAAGTCCTCATTATATCAGAAGTTTGAACTCTCAAATGATGTGGCCCAAATCTCAATTAAATCTTCAATAATACACAATATCCCCTCAATTGGTCCAAAATATCATCGATACATGGAAGAAAATGCTAGTTCTTTACAGTCATCCTATTCAACTTTCGTTAACTGACACATTAGTGAAGACTGCCTTTAGCCTTCTTAGAAAAAAAACTGAAGAACACCAAGGAAACATACTCAGGGAGATAAAACACATGTCATACAAATCTTCTAATAGTGTTTTAATATAACACCCTTTAATTTTTTGAATTATTGTTTTTCAAATTAATTTATCATTTTTGATATTTCTGATTTTACGCAATAATGAAGATAGTTTATTTTATATTAAAGCACCATGTTTGGATTGAGTTATAAATAACACCAACATAATCAGGCACAACATGCAATATAAAATTTAGATTCATTTACATAGAACATTGAGGTTAGATTTCGTTACATAGAATAATGAATTTCTTCGATATCTTTCGTAGCATGCAAGATCGAGGTTTACAAACCAATAATAAATTATTAAAATATGATTATTTAATATAATATGATATCGGTTAGACGTTAAATTATAGGCTAGGAATAATATTAAAATATTTATAAAAATATATGGTTTACACAATATAATATGAATCCAAAGGTTACCAATAAATTATAAATGAATATGAAAACCAATTGAATATAAAAGGAAATATATTTTTTAAAAGTCACAAAGCTATTTCAACCAAATAAATTAAATTAAATGCAATTATTGAGTGATGTTAATGTAATATATATGTTATATATTACATAAAAATATTTTTTATCTTTATTTAAAAGACTTTATAAACATAATATAAGAACCAACCCAATTTCATGCTTAAAAACATAAATTTTTATAAATGTAATTTTATAACCTTTTAATGGAGAACCAATTTTAAATCCAAATTTAAGAACTTTTATAGGTATTATATGTCAAAATAAACGTCATATTTTAATGATAAACATAAAAATTAGGCTAGGATGATTTTTCTGCATTTTTAGGTGAGGTTTCAATTTTTAATGAATAGTTAAAAAAATACTAAATTTTATTTTAAAAATACGTTTCCTTATAATTTATTTATAAGGATATATTATAATTTAAATTGGTTTAAAATTTTAATTTGATAATATTTTTTATAAATTAATATAATGTAGGTAATTGATATCAATTTCAGTTTTAAATAGGGTATAAAATGCTGCAATCCTTTGAAGGTTTTTACTTTAGAAACTTGCATTGTCGACCTGACTGTGGGATTGATTTTAAATTAATTTATTCCAATTATATGATTGGGATTTGAAAAAATGGATTAAATACATGTAATTATAATAATTTATAATTTTTAATATATTTATCTTTGTTTTTTCCCAAAAATATTACTGAAAGTGATGGAGATTAATTATAAGAGTTAAAAGAAAAATTAGGTTAATAAAGCACTAAACCATAAATTTAAGACCCAAAACGACATTAAAAATTGTCAAACACCCTTTTTATGGACGTTTTTAGGCCATAAACCTTATAATATTGAGTTTTGATGGTTTGGTATGACTTTGTTTGGGGACAAAATGTGGGTACACCTAACTTGTTTCCAAAAATGCCAAGTGTGTACTTTCCCTTCCATATAAAAGGCCTACACCTCTCCCACTTCTTCACACATCTCAAATAATTTAGGATCATCCATGATCATTCAAATATATATCAAAAAATTTCTCCATTACTATTAGAAGCCTTCCCTTGAATATAAAGTAATCCAAGGAAGCCTTTTGGCACAATCTAAATAAAGTTACCCAATTAAGAGGCAATGTCATCTCTCAAGATCATTTAGTTTATTTTATTTCCTCACACCCTAAACCCTCTTTATTACATTATTTTATAACCAAAATAGTATACTAAATATACTAGGATGTTTTTATGCTAATTTTTTACCTAAAATTACACACACCTCCAGCAAATGGGTGATGAACATATTATTTACATGTGCCGCGAACAGCTGCCTCACAAAACGGTGATTGTTTATTTTTCCTTTACCGACTCTCATAATGGGAATTATGATGGAAAATATATTTATATATGATATATGTTATATATATTATGTATTTAATGTTATTTAATTCTTTTAAAACTGATGTCATTATACTTTCCATTTTCTGTTAATATAATAACTTCGTTTGAGGAAGTGTGGACTACCACCCCCTCAAAGAAATATGATTTATTAATACACAACATAAAATGTATTAATTATAGGTTTAGTGAATATATATGATATATATATATATATATTATAATAAATCTATAGTAATAATGATATATATATATATATTCCTTTTAGTTTCTTCCAACATGATAATTAATCAGAAATTGCGTTCATGCGTACGTACGACTTACCGTCTCCATGAATGGTGTATTCCATTTCATAATTATATATTCAATTGATTATTATAATAAAAATATAATTAATATAAATTATATTTAATTAATTTTTTATTATTTATAAGTCATAATATATTGAAGTTCTTTGTACCAATCCTTTTTTCCTTCACAATCTATATAATCTGACTCCAAAGGGGGTCAACCTGAATAGAGGTGATGCCCTCGGACTTCATTAATTTAGGACTCCCTAGGTCCCTCGGGGCCAAGGCCGCTTTCTTGGTTCATGGCCCTTTTCACGTCGTTCTAAATAAAAATTTAGTTTGACGATGATAAATAAAGAGGATATTACCCGAAATGAAACTTTAACATAGAGTTGTTAACAATAGGGTAATATAAAGACATAATAAAATAATATGTTGTATTATAAGTAATATTATGGTTCTTTTATAGATTTATACTAATTTTTTAATTATTATACAAGACTTTTGGATAAGTACGATGAGATTCAATACACAAGGTACGGGGATTTCATCTCACTTTTTGTTTCCATGAGATACAAGATTTATTCACCACCCCTTCCTTTTATGTGGTGTGTATACTTCACATTGATTTATTCAGTTATTATTATAATTAAATTTATATTTATCTAAAATATATTATATTATCTTTATTTCATGGGGTTAATGTTTCGAAATCTACCAAATCAATCAGACAGTTTTGTCTCGACTTGCATTCTTTGAGATACATGTTTTATTATGTATAAATTTTATTCTTGGGGTGTATATACTTCCATTGACATGTTATATGATGAATAATATTAATTTCATTATATTCTAGGATTCATGAATTTTCATTTTCTTAAATAACGAGTATGGCTTGATGTTACCAAGTGGTAAGTGTTTATTGAATCAATTTCATCACCTTTTCGGAATTGCATATGTTTATGCTTCCTTTGATGAAATATTATGATACATATCTTAAAAAAACACATTAATTTTATTATACAATATTTATTCATGATACATTCTTGTATTGTCACCATTTTTATACTCTTTGGTACCTAATATAGTTAAGAAATAGTTTTTATGAAATCCCAACTTTTCCCAATATTTAGTTGGAAATCGGTGTTCCTTAAAAAAATGTTTTCTAAAATGAGTTTCCAAGAATATTCTGCTATTCTCTTAAAATATTTAAAATAAATTTTTACTATATTTTCCTTTTACTAATTTTTTTAAAGGAATCTTATTTTCTCATTCTTAATGAGAAATGTTTTCTAATTTTTTATAGCATAAAAGGAATTTTTATTTTTACCTTATATGACATGTATAGATTTACCCACCATAAATTATTTTAAGATTTATTTTCATGTTTTAAAAGGTAAATTTTTATGATTTTTTGAATATATTTTCTAGGAAATGGTTTTCAATAGGTTTTCAAGATTATGTTACATGTTTTTAATGAAAATTGTTTTTAAAATGTTTTATGTTTTAAAGGCGATTAAAAAAAAAGAAATGATATTTACCTCAATAAATGTTTTCAAACTATCTTTCAATGTCATTTTCCATCTAAGATACTATCCTTTTATGTTACTCACACCCTTCAAGGAAATCATCCAAACGTTCCATTAACACACTTTCTAAAATGGTTAGGTTTTTATGCAATGATACTTAAGACACCCATTTCAATTCCATGGGTTTATTATTTTGAAACCCCATATTTTCACGGTTATGATTTTAGGAAGTGATTATGAAACCTATATATTTTCATGGGTTATGATTTTATGTTTATAAATCCCATCTATTTTTATGGGTCATTATAAGATAAATTTTTTATTATCTTGTGGCATATGTTTGAATGATTTTATTATGAGATGGGTGGGACCTACACCTCCTTCAAGTAAATTGGATAATGATAAGTTTTATATGAGATCAAAGGGTACACAAGTTATAGTCCACGCTTAAAAAAAATAATGTACATGGGTTGTATCCTAATCTAGAATACAATATGGTAATTTTTTAAAAAAAAATATAGATTCATTAATTTTGAAGATCAGAGGACGTACAAAATCCAAGACATGAAGGAAAATGGTCCATCCTGAGCTGGTTAAAATCATAGGGGCCTGAGGCTACCAGCTGATGGGAAGTATTGTTTCCTTCCCTTTTAGTAAAGGAGAATGTGCAGAATGAGAAGCCTTGATGGAGAGAAAGGATTCTCGTGATGAGGGATCTAAATGACTGGAGGCCGTCATCATTGAAATTGATAGCATAGATAATGGTGCGACAGTCTAATTCGAGGTTGATTTTATCCCATCCGCGATCCTTAGAGAGAATCATACCTGTAAGGATGGTAGTTTCCTCGGCCATAAAAGTATCCCAAAAATCGTGTTGTGATTCATGTTTTCCTGCAATGATGTTCCCCTGATGGTTCCGGACCAGAATGTCGAGGGAGATAGGCCCATCCTTGGGGAGAGATGCACCCACATTAATATTAAAAATCCCTTCTCATGGAATAAACTATTGAGAGGAAAAAGATGGGGTTCAAAAGGGATTATTTTTTCCATTGTGGTGCTTCCAGCCCTCAATCCACAACAAGGCCCGTTCAATCGAAAATTTGGGGGATATGCGATCGTGGTTAAAAACTGCCTCATTGAGACAGACCCAAATGGTCCAGACAAGGGTGAAAAGTGAACCCACCTTATCCGATGAGAAGGAGGAGCACCAACGCATCAGGAAAGATGGGAGGTCAGAGGCCATTTCCAACAAAGTGTTTGAAGTAGAGCCCCATTTTTTTTCCAAATTTCCTTAGTCCCTAGGCACTGGATGATGTCATGCAAGGGAGATTCTAGGACGTTTGGTCAGAAAGGGAAAGAATCGTCACTGTAAATATGTCGGAAGATGAGAAGGCTCATGGTAGGAAGGGTGACCGTGCACACATGACACCAAAAGTGGTGGATTTTTTGGGGGATGTTGGGTTTCCAAATTTACTTCCAGGGTCCCCCATCCCAATCGACTGATTGATTACCAATGGTAATCCGATATATGGATTTCATCATGTAGGCTCCTGAAAGGTCGTTGATCCAAAAGAGATGATCGGGGCCTATGTCTGGGAACCATGGGTACTCAGGATAATTCTTTTGTGTCTTTCATTGAACCATGCATGAATATTCTCCAAACACCATCTTGGACCCTGGTCGGAAAATAGGCACCTGACAGTTGCATCTTCAAAACCTGGTCGGGCGGGGGATGAGGCCTGCACACCTTCCTCATCAATCATCCAGGGATCGGTCCAAATGCTAATAGTTTGGCCATTCCCAATCCTCGAGCCCATCCCTTTTTCCAGGAGACTTCAGGCCCCCAAAATGCTTCTCTATAGGAAGCTTGGATGGGGGCCAAGAGAGGAGATGTGGAAGTCCTTATGGGAAAAGTATTTGGCTCAAATAACGTGCGCACAGAGAGATGATGGATAGTTAATTAGGCACCAACCTTTCTTAACCAGTAGTGCATCATTGAAATAAAAGAGATTCCGGAATCCCATACATCCCTCAGCCTTGGGTTTGCACAGTTTCTCCCAGGCAATCTAGTGGGTTCTATTCCTTCCACCATTCTTCCCACACCAGAAGTTGGCTGTGCGTGTGTGGATATGATTGAAGACGGCCTCCATAAGCTTAAACAGGGACATAAAATAGCTGAGGATAGACTGGATGATGGCTTTAACGAGGATCTCCTTACCGTTTTTGGAAATTTTCTTTGGGGTCCAGCCTTGAATTTTCTTCTCAATCCTGTCCATCAAGGAAGAAAGGATTTCTTTTTTGGAGCATCCAATAACCGTGGGGAGCCCGAGATACTTCTGGTGTTTCTTGACCAAATGGATACCTACAGATTCATAGATTTCTTCTTTCTGGGAATAAGGTACTCCTGTGCTGATGGAGATTTCCGACTTACCATAATTGATTGACTTGCCGGACGCCCTCTCGTACTATTAGATCACATGTATGATTACCCGACATTCATTAGTGGTTGATCTGGAAAAAAGGATGCAGTTGATGGTGAATAAGAGATGTGAAACTGGTGGTATTACACAACAAACCTTTTCCCCATGTATAGAGTTAGAGGATGAAGCCCTGGAAATAAGGTTAGAAAAAACATCAACCACCAAGATAAAGAGAAAGGGGGAGAGAGGATCTCCCTGGAAAAGGCCCCGGGATGGGGAAAATCCTCAGGTTAGCTCCCCATTGACCTTGATTAGGAAGGAGATAGTTGAGACACAGTGCATGACCATATCTAACCATTTAGAGCAGAATCCCATTTTCAGCATTACAACTCCGAGGAAGTGTCATTCCACTTTATCATATGCCTTAGTCATATCCAGTTTCCTGGCCATGGTTCCTCTTTTCGCGGTGGAGCGTGTTTTCATAGAGTGGAACACTTCATAGACCACAATTACATTATTAGTGATCAGTCTCTTGGCCATGAAAACACTGGTTTCCCGAGATGATGTCAGGTAACTAAGGACGCAACTGATTAACTAGGATTTTTGAGAAACTTTTGTAAGATACATTACATAGGATAATAGGTCTAAAGCCAAGGACTGCCAGAGGTTTCTTTATTTTGGGAATGAGGATGAGGACAGTTTCATTAATGGCTGAAATTCTTGTTTTACTGGACAAAATATTCCTCATCATATTGTAGATGCCGGGACCGATAATGTGCCAGTATTGTTTGAAGAAGAGGGCATGGAACCCGTCCGGGCTCAGGGCCTTAGTGGGGTGAATATGTTTCAGAGCCAGAAATATCTCCTCATCCATCACATCTTTGGTAAGTTTCCGATTGATCTCATCGGTGATCATAGGTTTAATGCAATTCTCCACTTTAGCAGAAATGAGGGGAGTTCCTGTAGAGAAGATGTTCTGGAAGTAACAGGTCAAATCTTCATGTATTCCAATGGTGTCAGAGACTTTTCTACCATCTGGTTGAGAGAAGCAAGTAATAGAATTCTTCCGGCCCCTAGATGATGATTTCTGGTAAAAATACTATGAATTAGTGTCCCCTTTGGTTATGTGGGTGTCCTGCGCCCACATATCCCAGAAGCGATCATACCTCTTCCCATGGGTGGTTGTAGTCCAATCTAAAAGTGAGAGCGTACACGAGTTATTATCCCAAGCCCAAAGCAGGTACACAAGTCATAGCCTGCGTCTAACATGTAATAATAGTCTTGGTAGGTAGCCTTGATATAATATTTTTGAATATTTTATGTATGTAATAATGCCTATGACTTATTCCACAGTTATGATTTCATGGCTCATGATATTTATTTCCTTATGATTTATGTCTTATGAACTGCCATGATTTATCCTATAAATCATGTTTTTGATCTTTTATAGGCAAGATATGATCATCTAATGTTATTATAACATTCTTATTTTCCTATTTTCATGCTTATGATTACATATCTACCTTTTTTAGCCTTACTAAGCAACTAATATCACCCTTTTTATGTTCACTTCCCTAGGTCATGAAGAAATATTTCATGTATGATATTTTAGTAGGGTTGTTCATTTTGGAAAACCAAGTGGGAGAAAATGTAGCTCTCTTATGTACCAATTATTACTTTTCCATTTTTACAAAGGCACTAAACTAATATAAGTTTTTAAATGGTTGTGGGTGAAGCCCCCTTTATTGAACATAAAAAAGATATAACCTCTATTAGAACATAGAGAGAAAAAATCCATAATAAGAAGGGAAAAATACCTTAAAAATGTCAAGAAGACCCTATAAGTCCAAAAGAAGATAACATCTAAGAGGGAACCAGAAATCCTCATCACCCCTCACCAAAAAAAAAACAATAGTGAGGTAAGTAAAAAAAATGTGTCACCCCCTATTATAAGAATTTTCACCATTCTGGAAGCACAACGTGGAAGAGAACCTCTCTAACCAACATAGAAATTTGGAGGATAGAAAGATGAAACATGTTAGTACACCCTTCTCTATTTCGAGTTGCCCACCCAAATAAGTATAAAATAAACTCTTAGTAATATCAAACTGATGAAATGTAATATTATAGTAAAAAACACTAAGAAAATTTCATGGAAAGGTACCCATCCATCCATCAAAATGATGACTCATGGATGAATGATGGGTTTCATCACACCCATCCCTATTTTGAGGTTACCCACCCTATGGAACCTATAAAATGATACACCACTTCTAAATTAAATAAGGAAAAAACATTACTGCAATGAAATTTGTTACCAAGAACATTCAGAACAAAGAAGACCAAAGAAAAATATGATGAAAATCATGTGAAACACTTTTGAGCAGTAGAAAACAAGAATAAATCACACTAGAAGGAAAAAATAGATAAAAAACAACCCTCTTGAGCACCATCATCCCAATTAGAAAAATAATATCAAGATCCACACCCAAAATCCAATAAATAACCATCCATAGGTAGAACTAGCCTAATCCTTGGCCACGACATAAACATCATGCATCCCAACCGCCGTTCAAGACATTAAAACCTCTGACCCAGAAACAAAAAGCCACACGAGCGCCTTAACCATGATATCAAGCTCACTAAAACACCATAAACTGCTGCTCAACCATATTCGGCATCGGAAAATCAAACACCACAACCATACCACCACCTACCACCACCCACGGGAGAGAAATCGTTTGACGCCTATAAGCGATCATACCTTTTCCTCCCATAGAACGACCAACACCGGATTAAATATATGATTCATATTGAGGGAGATCAAATCTAGAATAGATCCAAGTGTGAAGATGGACGTTAAGGCCGCACTTGAATTCAATGATGATAGATGAACGAAATGAGAAAATTAAAGAGAGGGAGATGTATTCAAAGAAGATTTGTGAGAAGCCACCCCAAAGAATAAGATCCAAAAAATAGGTGCGGCCATATGGCATGAACTAGCTCAAAACCTAGGAGAGTGAAATGAATTCCCAAGTGAATACGGTTCCATCATGTAAAAAACTCACTAATCTAATAAACTAATATGGTCTCGAGGCTTCCGTTTGTAATTTATTTTAAGTATTCTATAATTTTTATGTACTGTTAAGGTATTTAAATACCAGGTCACTATAACTGGTATCATAGAAAACTTCAAGTTATCCTTTGGAATCAAGGATGAAAAAATCATAGTTAGAACCTTAAAGAAATTTCTACAGATAAGTATAAGCATAAGGAACTGTATAGGAAAATGTACCAGAATTTTGGTATATGATAGAGTATGTGGTTTCATAAAAATACATCCCTATCTGGATAGTACAAGTGGATGTGTCTCTGGAATAGATGAAACTAAGGGAAAAGACTCTGAAAATATGTTCTGGGCCTGACTTGGGGTAATCAAATAAATGAAAATGGGCCTTGTTCCACACCTGGTTTGGCACTCCTTGGTGATATTCTTAGGGAATTTTTAAAACTCTTCACAAACCATCATGATGGTTTTAAACATAATTTTTCTATAAATAAACTAGGATAAACCTAGGGTGTCATATATTAAAGAATGTTTCATTATTTTGACATCATATAAGAAATTAATTTCATGACAATGTGGTTTTTTGCTGTGATAATAAACTCTCCCACTATACATTTTGTTTTATTAATGGCGAGAACCAGATGGATCTTGATTAATATTGAATGCGATGGAGGATTTGTTGATGATATGTCAGGTGGGATGATCATTGATGTAGATGATGTTGTGGTCATTCCTAATCAGTTTTCACGGAACATGATTAACAACATGTACCTTATCCAACTGCTGGACTCACCAAGGAAGAGATATAAAAAGTTCGCTGAGAGTTTGGGTAATGGAGACCATGGAGGAAAGAAGATTTATTTTCCTTTGTGTCAAAAATATGGAAAGAATCAACTAAGTGTATGTTTTAGAATAACAAGAAGATGTTTCGACTATTGAATAGAATGACACAAAAAAGTGATTGGAAGGGAAAAATGAAGAGTTTGGTTAACAAAATTAATGATAATATTGTCCTCTCTAATGCATCATCGATGTTTATGTGTTTTAAGGGAGGAATAAATGGTCATTATGTAACTCAATGTCCCAAGAGGAAATATCAATGAGAGAATCATCATGGAGGTGTGATTAATGGTTATATTTCCGATGATAATGATACTATAGATGAAATGTGAAATGAAATAGGTATTAGTTAGAATGATTAAGTGGTATTATTATGGATTATATATGACATAGAATAATCAATGTTTTTATGTTTTTGGGATTTAGGAAATATATTATATAAATTTTGAAATAAACAAGGGTTTTCTAGTTTATGTTTTTCTCTAAATATTTGAATGATTATGTTGAATTTTTCTAATAGACATGAAGGGTGATTTAATAACAAGGCGGTATTTTTTACCAAGGTAAGATAATCCTTAATATTATATTTATGTTCAGATAATTTTGATTTTCTAAAATATGTAGGGTATGAACATGTAAATAATATTGTATTGATTACCTCATGACTAATAAAGGATATGTTGACGTAGTAGTCTATGTTATCATGGATGAAATTTAAAGCATCTTGTATTTATGGAATATATCTTGTAAAACATAGAACAAGGAAGAATTTATATTTTCCAATAGTATTTATGATTATTCAGGTTATCACCATGTTTTAATAGAATTTATGATTAGGTTATTCACGTTCTTGAAAGGTGACAACCAAGAGCTACTTTTTGATATATAGGGGAATCAATTTTAAGCTAATTTTATAACTTTCTTTATAATGTTTGGGATTTTCATCTTTTTCAAGGGTTATAAGGATAACCATTCATGAAATGTTTATGTTATACTTAGAAGGAAGTATTTATGCACTGAGTTTTTATTGAAAAACTTATTTAAAAGGATATTTAGAGATTAACCTTATTTTAAGGATTTTTATCTTATTTATTTTGGAAATTATATTATGGTTATTTTAGAAAGGGAAATCATGTATCTCAGGAGACAACCAATCAAGTCCACTAAGGCCAAGGGTCCTTAACACATGATTGAAGGAAAATAAGGGTTTCACGGATACCACTGGACTACACAGTGTTTTTGTTAATGTATAATTAATTTTGACGAATAAATATTTTTGATGAATCAGTAGTGTTAATTTTTATGTTTACATATTAAGTAATATTGATTTTGAATTGAAAAATAGTTATAATTTTCATTATTTTATGGGCCTTAATATATTTTAAAATTTATTTTAGTACTTCATGCATCAAAGTTAATTTCTGATAATCCATTTCTTGAAGTAATGGATGAATTATAAATTGATTAAAGCACAACCAAAGAATGAATTTTTGTAAATATATCAATTAATTATATTTCAATATATTATTGTTCAACAAAATAATTACTTAACGTTAGGATAATGATCAAAATAAAATGTCTTTTCCTAATACCTTAATTTTTTTCGAACCAATGGCCTTTTAAATCATCACATACTAATGAATTTAAGGAACTGAACTTCTATTTGATAATTCATTTGTTTTTGATTGAAGACCTCAGTAACTCCATATAAATATTTATTATTTTCATCCATGTCCTATATTCACTCCAAACCTATGTTCTCCTATGTGGAAACCTAGTTATATGTTACTTTGGGTAACCGTTGTGGTTCCAACATTCCTTTTTTAAGGGAAGTTTTAGTATCCATTTTTGAGATGTGGGTTTCTACGAATGAATATTTAAAGTATTAAAATATTGATAGCCCAAATGAATTTTGAGTATAAAATTAAACATAAGGAGGTATAATGTAACACCTTGAGATTTTGTGAATTATTATTTTTTGAATTAATTTAACCAATTTGATATTTTGAATTTTAAATAACACTAAAGATTGTTTATTTTGTATTAAGTCACTATGTTTGGATTTCATTATAAGAAACACCAAAATAAACATGAAAAAATGCAATATAAACTTATCTTTCTCTACACAGAACTCCGAGGTTATCTTTTATTACATGCAACAATGACTTTTCTCGATGGCTTGTGTAACACGCTAGACCGAGGTTTACTGAACAATAACATATTATTAAAATATGATTATTTAATATAATAATATATAAACTGGACATCAAATTAGTGGTTACAAAAATTAATAAAACACTTTATGAAAATATATGGTTTACATAATATAATATGAATTCATAAGTTACCAAATAATTATAAATGAATATGAAAATCGATTGAATATAAAAAGAAATATTATTATTTTTATGGTCACAATGATTTTTTACCCTAATAATTAAATTAAATACAATAATTGAGGAATATTAATGTAATTTATATTTTATATATTAAATAAAATATCTTTTATATTCATTCCATATATTTAATAGACATAATATATGAATAAACCCAATTTTATGCTTAAATACATATATTTTTTTTAAATCCAGTTTTACCGCCTTTTAATGGAGAAACCATTTTAAATCCCAAACATAGAACTTTTATAGACTTAATATATTAAAATAATATTAATATTTTAAATAAAAACATAAAAATTAGGTTAGAATATTTTATATTTTTCTATAAGGTTTCATTTTTCAATGAATAGTTAAAAATGATAAATTTTAGTTCAAATCATGGGTTTTATCTAATATATTTATAAAATAAAAGTATATTTTAAATAGATTTGAAATTTAAATTAGATAATATTTTTATTAATTAATAAAATTTAGGTAATTAAGATCAATTTCAATTTTAAATTTGGTATAAAAACATAACAAACGTTTGAAATGTTTTAGTTTAAAAACCCACATTGTCGACCCGAATGTGAGTTTAATTTTAAATTAATTTCTTCCACTTATCTGATTTTTATTGAGAAAAATGGATTTTATATTTGGAATAATAAAAATTTATAATTTCTAATAAGGTTATCTTTGTTTTGGAACAAAAATATTAGTTAAAGTGATTAAGATTAATTACAATAGTTAAGAGAAAAATTAGGTTAATAAAGTACCAAAAGTTAAATTTGAGATCCAAAACGACCTAGAAACCTGAAAAAACCCATTTTATGACTATTATTTTTCCATAAAACACACCTTATTGAGTTTTGTTTTGTTTTTTATGACTTATTTTAGGTTAAAACATGGGTACAACAAACTTGTTTATGAAAATGCTAAGATTGTCATTTCCCTTCCCTATAAAAGGCCACCACCTCTCCCTCATCTTCACACTTCTAAAACAACTTAGGATAGGCCAATATCTACCCAATAAAATTATATTCATCCATAAATTCCTCATATAATACTCCCATTAGGAATAAATGAATCCATGGAATCCTTTTGGCACAAACCAAAAGGAGTTACCCGATTAAGAGGAAACATCTTCTCTCAAGCTCTTTTATTTCATTTTCTTTATCCACACCTCCAATCTCTTTATTCAATGTATTTATAATGAAACAAGTATCTTAAATATACTATGCTGTTTTTATGCTAATTTTTTCACTTATAACACCTCTATTTAATGGGTAATGAACATATTGTTTACATGTGTGACGAACTACCACCTCACGAATTGATGATTGTTCATTTTCCAATTTCTGTATGTCATGGTGGACATTATGATGGGAAAAATATTTATATATTTTATATATTATATTTATTATGTATTTAATCTTATTTTATTATTTTAAAACACATTTCTTTACAATTTTAATTATGTGTTAATAGGATAATTTCGTTTGAGGAAGTGTAGACTACCTCCCCCTCAAAATGATGTGATTCATTCACACACTACATGGAATGTATTAAGGATGGGTTTAGTGAATATAGTATATATATATATATGATATAATAAACCTAATTTAATAATTATATAATAAACCTAATTTAATAATGATACATATACACATATATATATATATACATATATTTATTTTACTTTATTTCTTTGAAAATGAAAATTAAACTGAAATAGTGTTCACACGTACGTACCACTTACCATCTCCATGAACGGTGTATTTTAGTTCATACATATTATTATATGTATTATTATAATACAAATATACTGAATATAAATTATATTTATATCAAGGTTTACATTATGGAAATCATGTTATAATTATAAGGACCAAAGATATAATAAATTAAAACACGAACGAAAAACAAAGCGATTATTACCCAAAGTGAAACCTTAACCTAGAATTATTAACAAGTGGGTAGTATAAAGACCTAATCAGACCATATATGGTATTAAAAGTAATATTATGGTTCTTTTATAGAGTTATTGTAAATTTATATTAACTATATAGGATATTTTAATGAGTATTACGAAAGTCAAGACACAAGGTAAGGGGATTTCATCTCACTTTTGGTTTTTATAAGTTACAAGTTTTATCCACCACCAATTACTTTTATATGGTGTGTAGAATTACCAAGAAAGTATTCAATGATTACTATAAATAAATTTATAGTTATTTAAATATCCATTCTATGATATCCATTTCATGGGGTTAATGTTTCAGAGGCTACCAAATCGGTACGACTGTTTTGTATCAACATTCCCTTTTTGAGACACATGTATTATTATGAACATATATTTTCCCTTGAGGTTTACACACTTACATTAAAATTTTATATCATTAATATTATTATTTTAATGAAATCATAAGCTACATTTAATTTTATTTTCTAAAATAAGGTCTATGTTTAAAATTTTCCAAGTGGTAAGAGTTTATTGAAACTATCTCATCACTTTTCGAGATTGTTTTTGATTATACTTACTTTAATGAAATATTATGATCCATATATTAAGAAAACTCATTAATTTTATTCTCATCTAGTTATTAATGATATATTCATGCATTGGGACCATTTTTCAACTCTTTGGTATATAATATAGTTAAGAAACTGTTTTTAAGAAATCCCAACTTTACCCTCTCTTTGGTCAGAAATCCATGTTCCTTAAAAAAATATTTTATAAAAAGAGTTTCCAAGAATATTATACAATTATAATAAAATATTTAAAAGAAAGTTTTACCCTTTTTTTTCTTTTACCAATATTTTCAAAGCAATCTTTTTGTCATATTCGAAATGAGGCACTTTTTCTAACATTTTTTTGTGCAAAAGGAATGTTCTTTTTACATTATACAAAATGTATGGATTAACAAAACATCAATTATTTGAAGATATATTTTCATGTTTCAAAGATTAATTTTTAAGAAACTATTTTTATAAGATATTTTCAAGGAACATGTTTTCAAAATATTTTCAAGCATCTCTTATAAGTTTTTAAAGAAAATTATTTTCAAATGATTTTATGTATTAAAAATCATTTTTAAAGAAGAAAATATAAATACATTAAGAAATGTTTCCAAAATATCCTTCCAAGTTATTTTATATATAAGATAAAATCTGTTGATGTTAATAATTCCCTTTTAGGAAGTGATCCAAATGTCTTATTCATATTCTTTCGGGAATGGTTTATGTTTTTATGGACTTATGTTTTAGAAACCCATTTTAAATCGATGGGTTTTATGCTTTTGAAACCCACTTCTTCTAACAGGTAATGATTTAATTACGTAGTTATGAAACCTATATCTTTTCATGGGTTATTATTTTATGTTTATAAATCCTACCTATTTTTATGGATCATGATATGATGAATGTTTCATTATCTTGTGGCTGATGTATAAATGATTTTATTATGCGATGGGAATGACCTATATCTCCCTCCAATGCATTCAGAAATGATATGTTGTATATGATCTCAATGGGTACACATGTTATATCCCATTCATGAAAATAATAAGTTACTTGGGTTGTATCCTAATATCGGATACAAGAATGTACATGTGTTGTATCCCAAGACAAAAAAAAGATGGTGGATTGGTTGTAGCCCAAGAAAAAAGTAAGAGGGTACATGGGTTATTAACCCAAGATCAAAGTAACTACAAGGGTTATAGCCCAAACCTAACATGTTATAAAGGTATTAGTAGGTAGACTTGACATAATATTTTCTATACATATATAAATACAAAAAATTCTATGTCTTATTCCTATATTATGATTTCATGGATAGTGATGTCTATTTAATTATGATTCATGTTTTATGAACTACCATGATTTATCTCATAACTCATGTTTATGATCTTTGATCTATTGGGTATGGTCTTCTAATGTTATTATAACATTCTTATACCCCTATGTTCATGTTTATTATTACATATATCCCATTTTTACCCTTGCTGGTCAACTAAGTTCACCCATTTTTATGTTTACTTCCATAGGTTATAAAGATATATTTCACGTATGATATGTCTAATAGGGGTTCTAGTCTTAGATAACCTAGTGGGAGAAAATGTAGCTCTCTTATGTAGCAGTGTTTACATTTCCATGTTTCCAAAGACACTAAACTAATTTAGTTTTTGGGAATCTATTTGTAAAATGTTTTTAAGTAATCCTCAAGAGTTATGTAATGTTAATGTTTTTCAAGACTAGGTTGATATACTTAATCTCTTGAATCAGTGTTAGTGACATTATGTACAGTGGAATATAAATTGGATTATCCCTTGACATGAGATCAATTATAAATTCCACATATCTATTAGGTGGAATCCCTAAGGAAAATTCATGAAACACATCCTGAAACCTATCCACTACAGGTGGAAATACACCATGATTTACTCCTCCATAATCCTGAAACATACTTGAAATCTTTATGGTGATCTCCTCTATTTGCTGTTGAACTGGCCCTGTACAGCCCGCCTCAATGTCCCACTCTCCATGGTGAATTTATTTTACACCATTAGGAGACATATAAGTCAATATACTATGGAAATAATCAATGTGGGATTGGTATACTACTATATATCAGATTCCCAAAAGTATTTCAAAGACCGACTTATCAAGAATATAAAGATCCCATATATAACGATACTCCCCAACCCCTAGAGAAAACCCTTTGCATAGGAAGATTCCTTTCAATCGTAATCCAAATGAAATATCTGTTATCAACACCCTACTCATGAAATCCACCTCCATACTCAAACCATTCCAAAGAATTATAGAAATAAAGGAATGGGACGCACCGTATCAAATAAATAATTAGATAATGTAGAAGTTACAAGAATAATACCACTCTCTATCGATGGTCCAACCACATTGTTTAAAAGTGTAGGATGAATGGAATGTAACTTTCTTACCCATCATCCTTATTATATAGTCTATGTCTCCTGAGCTACACCACTCCACTGATACAGATGATCTTTCCCTGAATCTCCACGTATACTGCATCTACCTCTACATCCTATGGAACTATAACTGCTAGAATAATAAGATGTAAAAGATACACTTCCTGCACTATAGTTCTATAAAGCTCCTCCATCATTACCCATATGTTGTGGGTTCATACATAACAACTATATATTTCCTATTTTACCATAGGTGGGACACTCCACTGGTGGCTAGGGACAATGTTTATGAATGTGGCCAAGTATACTGCCCTGGTGGAAAAGAATATGGGTAAATCCTGAGTAACTGATCCTTCCACCTGGCCACTTGTCCTTCTATCCCCCAGCCAAAAATTCTCATAGAGACATTTTCTACCCTCAAAAGATATGACTTCTAATCATCTAGCAGAAACTATCTATCTGAAGTGGAAGCCTGTTTTTGGTCCCCCTCAACTTTGAGAGCCTTATCCACCACCTCAGACAACTTCTTTAACCAAAGGAGGTTTACTTGGGACTTAATCACACATTTAAAACCATCCTAAAAATTCCAAAGGTCTCTCATCCCATTCTTATTCTAGAGTAAATAACCACAAGTACATAAAGCAACCAACATAGTCCCTTAAATACATTCTCCCCTGACTCATCCTTATAATCTCAAATCCTCTCTTATACCTCAGCTTCACTAAATAGAAGTCGTATGGGAACTTATACAAGGATCCCTTCCATGAAATCTAATATGCCTGCCCTATTCAGGTCTGAACATACAATCAGTGCTTTGATGGTCCTTGAAGCATGTAACTAGTAACATGACCCTTTTTTGAGTAGGAGTCTCAAAGTGGTCAAGTATAGTCTAGATAGAATCAATCTATAACTCTTTATCCTCTAGTCCTCCCTTTTTAGTAAAAGTAAGAGGGTGATGTAACAGAAACTCCCATGTTAGGTTAGTTAGGATTTTCACAAACCCCCTGGGTCACTTTTCATAAAATACATGAAGAAAGAAATGTTATCTCAAAACTACTCTCTGACTTCCTCAAATGTCACTATTGGAGCTTCAGATTCCACTGTTGGTATATCATCTCCAACTATACCCACATGTTATCCCCTCAATAGGGATCCCCATGGAGGAATATATCTAAAATTTCAAACACATACCTTTGGGAACCTAACACAATAGTAACAAATTTCTGGGAAATCATAATAATACATAATAATTCATTTCCCCCTTTACCTGCCACATGGTTAGAACCAAGGCAGTATCTCTACCCTTAACTGTCCTACTTCAAGTTCATTGTTAAGAAAGGGTAAAATTAATATCATTATTCGATTTTCAAATTAAGGACCAATTTATTTACCTTTTTTTTCATCGTCTCACTATTTTCAATTTCATATTACACCCCATTTTCTATTCAATTTTAAAAGAATGTAAAAGTAGTTCTTGTTCAACAACTTACAAAAAACCCAATTTGTGTGTGTTCCTAAGAGTATGCATGTCAAAAAATATTCTGGAGTGCCTGTAATGATGCATAAAATCTCAACTCTCATTCCATTACATGCAATAAGTGAAATCCCATAAAATCTTATAATGAATAATCATATCACACAATAAGTGCATCAACCAAGGTGAAATATCATCAATTGTAACAACACATATCAACAATAGAAATCCAACCATGGGTACTTGGATTTTAACGTCATACATGGGGTAGATACTCCCATGCGTGAGATCTTAACCAAGACTTAACTCATCCTACTCTCCAATCTACCTTCCACAAATATTAAGACAAAAGACAAATAAAAGAAAATAAAACATGCTCTGATAACACTTTGTAATGTCTTGAACTATGTGCCACACATCAGTTCCCTAATCCGGTTAGTCAAAAGACCTCCAGCATGCATCACCGTACGTCAGAGGCTACTAACAACGATCGAGGGTAAAATGTAGATAGTCGGGATACTATACCCTCTTTATCAAAGTATCTCAGAAGTAGAAATAAATAAGAATAATAAATAGATATAACATAACCAGGAAAATACCAGTATTACAAGATGAAAAAAGTTGTAAATATAATAACAAAACTAAATAGTAGACATGCCATGCAAAAGTATGTGCCAAGTGTTAAAATGAAAAACCAAAAGTAAATACATCATTAACTCCCAAGAGGCTATCGTACCATGTCTAGTCCCCTCATCCATCCAGGTCCCTAATTATCCATATAATAAATAATCTTTTCCCTTATCATGTCTTGAAAATATGAAGTCTATTTGGGTACTAATCAGGCAGCTCAAGTATGATGTGTGTATGACTCAGTAGGCCACATATAATGGCATATAAAATAATATCCAGTCTATAGTAGTGTATGTAGTTGTATATATAATAAAAACAAAAAAAATAAAGTACACAATTTACATTTATTCAATTAATCTTTATTTAACCACATAAACCCTCAAGTTCACTCGGACACTCAAACCTCAATACATACTTCAACTCAAGTTAGAGTCTGAACTATCCCAATGGAATACCACATATCTTAATTCCATTATTAAAATTCATTATATCATTTCACATCATCACCAATTGTAACCCTATTACAATGCCAACTCATGGGTAAATAATGTTGTGTCTAACACCCCGTGGGTATTTAGAGCCTCCGTCCCTATCCAAAACCTCAATATCACATGGGTATTTGGAGCCTTAGTACCTATCCCATACTCACTATCTCTTATGGGTATTCAGAGAATTTTTCCCTCTCCTACACACATTTAATATATGTGTGTATTTGGAGCCTCACTCCCTGTCCCACACACATTTAACACATATGGGTATTTAGAGATTTATTACCCATCCCACACACATTCAACACATATATAAAAATATCACAATTACACATGTGTCACAATATCACATTAAATAAATCATCAATCAAATAATTAAAATCAACAATTACATAATCACTTAAATCCATTAATTAATTAAATATTTTTTAATCATAATAATAACTTTAATTGATCCAACCATTAATTGATTACATAAATTCCATTAATTTATTAAATAATTAAGCAAACAATTCAATAAATTCCCCAATCATAATAATATACTTTAATTTATTCAATAATTAATTAATCAATACCCATAATCTCAATATCCCCAATTCCCCAATTGCATTATTAATTAGTCTATGAAAATAATTAATTCAAATTTTGGAACTCAATTGCTAATAATCCAAAACCAATTCTATAATTACTTAAACATAATTGAAGTTAAGACTTTGGGGTTTGAGTAATAGACCACCTACCTCAAAATTTATGAAGAACACTCACCAATAGAAATCCCCAATTGATGTTAGATAGTAAAATAAAAAATTACAGATGAGAACCAGAGAAAAACCTAGGATAAAGATCAACCCACAAACCCACAACTATCAAAAGATCTACTGATTCATCAGAAGAAGGAAGAACAGAAGGTAACAGAATAAAAGAGGGCTTGCCAGGAATCCAACACCAATATTAAATGATCAAATATGGTTAAATCAATTCAAATTGGATAAGATTATCCCTAGTATTAGAGGAATAAGAGTTCAGGAAGGAAAATAAACCAAAATGAACCACACTAAACTTTTTAATTTGATTCTAAGAGAATTAAATGATGTTAAATTCTGTTACTTGTTGGGTAATTATATTTAATGGTTTATACTAAAAAAATAATCACTTCAGGTGATTTTAAATGATGTTTAATATCATTTCATAGTGTTTAAACTTTCTACAATCAGGTTTTCATCTAAAAAACTATTTTTCATAAAAGATACATCCACCTCCAATGAATTCCAAACAAAAATCAAACACTTTCCAAATCTAAAACAAATGAGAAAACTCATAAGTGATATACTTGGAAAGATAAAAGTATCCTATAATATCTTTATTACATTATTTCCAAATTAGGATGAGTACATTTTGATGAAAGGGGTCATGATAATCTAACTGGTTGTGTAGGATTAGGCCCCCTCATTGTGCATTGGTTAAAGATAATTTTAACACTAAACTATACTTTTTCATGTGAATACCACTAAGTGTTTCTATACCAAAAATGTATATACATTGATAAAACCATTCATGGATGTAATTTATAGGAAAACCATATACTAAAAAAATACTAAAATTTATGTTTGTTATCCAATACATAGACTTATCCATAGGTTTTTCACAAATTTTTTGTAATCTTAATCCTAAAAAGTAAATAAATTAATACCCAAATATAATTATTCTCAACTCTAGTAGAAACACAGGCTCCTTATACCCACGCTCCTAGATCTAGTTCTAAAAAAACATTTAATTTTTTTTAATACAATGTGATATGGAACAAGATAAACATATGATTATTTTACTAATTTTTTTAGAGTTTAAATTTTGTCTGTCAAACAAATCCTATAATAACATTAAAAAATGGGTTAATGTCTTTTAGAAGAAACTATATAATCAACTAATTTTATGACACATTAGAACATAAGTCCTTAATTAAATAACACTAATCATACTTTTAGACACCTACTAGGTTATACATAACTTCATAACATGGGGAATGGAAACATAATAGATGAGTGATATCTAATGATGTGTAAGGGAAAAATAGTAATATTTCACCAGGGGTTAAATAAAAAGAATATGAGAGAACAAAAACATAGGAAAAATATATTTTTAAAAATAACAAGGAACAATAATATTTTTCCCTAAGTTATTATAGAAGGAAATTTCATGTTAATTGAAAAACTATATACCAATGCATAATAGTGTGGGATGATAAAACTGAGGCATATGGAAAAAAATTAAGATTATACCATATAAATGGGAAATAAGTTTAGTAAATAATAACAATGTGAAAAAATAAAAATGAAATCATGTTTATGTTCAATCTTTTGAATAAAGAAATACATGATCATGTCCACACACCATCTTGTAAAAAACGATATACACGATAATGTCTATTTATAGGCATATGAGTAATTCTATAAGAGATCACTTCCATTCACATTCATCTAAATAGATCGATACACGGTCATGTCCAAGAAAAGAAATATAAAATAAGATATACACAATCATGTAGACATAGTCATTTGAATAAATATACATGTGATCATGTCCACACACTATCATATAAACAAAGCTATATATAATCATGTCCACACACTATTATATTGTATCATGATATATAAAAACATAAATAATACATTTTAGGTCTATATAGGAACCCAACCATCATAAATATGATCATCCATACAAATGTGAACCAAGGACACATAAAAAAAATCATATTTAGAACATTACATAATTAAAAAATCGATAATATATTGGTATTCAGGAAATATCCCAATAATTTTTTATAATCCATATAAGACCAAGAAGGTGTTTATTTTCATAAGAAAATATATCAAGAAAAAAAAAATTCTAAGTACATTAACATAGTTTAAAAACACATCTTTATGATTGTTGTATGGATTAGTTAAAAAATAATAGGCAATACCCCATTTAGGTAGGGCTTCAAAACTACTCATAAATAAATTATTAGAAGTTAAATACTTTTATCTTAATAAATATTATTATTTAAAACCAATTTTTTTTAATAAAAACATTTTATAAGTGAAATAGTCTTTTTAAAACATTGTTTGAGAAGTCATAGTAATTCCTAAAAATCATTTCAAAAAAAAAACATAGGCTTTTAAGATCACAATTAAAAACATTAATTACACTAAAAAATAAAAAATTTAATTTGAAAAAATATAAACAAAGTTTATTTTCCATTTCAATATACATAATTGTTAAAATAATTTTTAAATTCATTTTAATTCATGCAAATTGATGTTCATAAAGATGAATTCTTATACAGTGATATAAATCATAAAAGAGTTTTTCCATTTTTGTACCGTACTCCTAAAATATGAAGACATATCACATTGAAGTTTAATTTTCAAAAAGGAAAAGTGAAAAACTTTTACAAATTTATATTTATTTATAATGTTAAATATTGTTTCCTGGAAATGTATATTATAGTTTTTATAAGATGGTTTGAGATTAATATAAATATTATGAAAATGAAGAGAAACCATTTTCAAAACATTAAAATAATTTTCTAGATTTTTTTTATAAAAAGTGATAATAAAAATAATCATTAATAATTTAAGAAGGAAAATATTAATTTCATAGGATATAAAACATAATTAGGTTACCAAATATAAATTTTAACAATGGAGGTTAAGGGAAATATAAACATGGTGTAGAACTGTATTTAAAGAGTATATAATTATTATCTTAGTGATATAAATTTTTAGGAATAAACTAATAACTATAGAATTATTGAATTAAAAATTTATTTCCCTAGATATGAAGATAAATTACCAAAAATGAAAATATTAAGGTGTAAGAAACCAATCAAGGAAGTTAGATACTCAAGAAGAAGTATTGTAACTCAATGTAAGAAGTTTATTTAACAAGGACCCATAATACTTTGGTATCTTTTGAATCGAAAGTCCATGAAAGAGTGAATGTGAGATGGATTCATAAATTTCATAACATAAATTAAAATTATGAAAAATATAAATTCATGCCCTATACATACAATAAAAACTAAAACCATTTTGGAATACAAGTAAAATCTAAATGAAGAAAAATATAGATGCAATAAAACCCTTGCATTAGTTCCTGATTCACTATACAGATTTACCAAAATTATTGAACAATCATATAAAGCTTATTAAAAAAATAGGAAATTTTTCCATCTATATTTCATTTTATATATTTTATTTATTATTATATGTTATTTACTTATTATGTAGGTTTCTTTTATGGTTGATACATAAGATGGTTCAGTCAATCTCATTTGAAAATTCATCGGTATATTGATCAGGATTTTTCTTATAAAATAGTTTCATATTATCTAGAGTTATGTAGTTTTATTTATTTAACTATCATATTATCGAAAAATATATATATTTATATAGGTTCTACTAATATGGATTAAAAACAAGAATGGTCTCTTGATATATTCATTTAAGCCAGATATGCTTAAAATGAAATTTTAATCTCAATATCACATATAAAATGTAAAACAATATTAATAAATAATATTAATAATGTAATAAATATATATTATTTTCATTAAATAATTTTTTACTATATTATACATTATTAATTAATGGAAAAATAGAAATATCCATTCATGGAGATGGTGGTCTGAACGCAAACATGACAATATCTTTTATTTTCAAAAGGTTTTAGAAGAGGTTTAAAAGTGTTGTTACATTAGTATTATAATATTTTATAGTATTATTAATACTAATGTTACAGTATTTTCCAATAAGGAAAATATTTTATTGGGTAAAAAATTAATGATTGAAGGTATTTTGATTGAGAACATTGCCTCTCTCTTTGAATGGTATCCCACATGTAACACATTAAAGCTTCATAGCACGGAATTTTTGAAAGAAAAATCATTATATGAAATAGGTAGTGATTTTTGGAGATACTTAGATAGATTTTAGGTCAGCATAATCATTTTTAATGTGTATATAAAAGTGTGAGAATTTATTTCCATTTATATGTGAAGAAAATTCCATTTTTGTTAATACCTATTAATTATTTAACATTGGAAGGACTCAATTCAATGGTTAAAAACTCCAATGCTTCTAACTTTTTCAATGTTATATAATAAAAGGTAATGAAAGACTCTACCATTCATATTAAAACAAGTTTTATAATCATTTCCTATCTTTCACAACTAGTGTTTTATATTTTACAATTTCATTTTTCCAATTGTAACTAGTTTTTACTCAACTAATTTATATTCTATAAAATCTATTAGGAATCCAATCTAAAAAATTTAATATTTTACGAACATGGATTTGTTATTAGTATACTGAAATTAATTTACAATAAAATATAAAATTTAGGTTTAAATTAAAAAAATTTCAAATATGGGAACAATTTATTGTACATATAACATTATTTTAACCATAAATTACACATAATATTATATGAAATTAATTACCAATTAAAATAGATATGATATATTTTTATATACGTTTAAACATCATATCAAATTAATTATTTGATGTGTATTAAAATTAAATTTTAGATAAATATTACACAACATTAATAAAAAGATTCATTGAAAATAAACCTTTCACTAGTATTATGGTTATTAAATTTAATCATTATAATCATAATTTTAGTAGTAAAATTTAAATTTAACTTATTAAATAATATGAACATTTTAACATAAAATATGAGTTAAATTTTATTATATTTAATTTTTATTATTATTGAAAAATATTTTTTAATATAAGAAAATAAATACATTTTTAGTGTAAAATATTACGAAAGTATCCAAAATGATAGACATACTTTTCATATATTTAGAATATTATTTTAAAATTACTCATTTTACACGATAAATATATATTTTTTTAAAAAAAATAGTTCAAAACAGTGTTAATTAATTCTAATATTATTATAATTCCATAAAAGTTATCATATTACCAGAATCAGTATTTTTCACTATTCTCTAAAAAATAAGTTATTGTTGAAAAATATCAAAAATTTATCCTAAGATAATATCTGAATGATGGATCAAAAAATTAATTTTATTTTTTATAATAGTATTCTAAAATTTATAAATTTGTTAATAGATAATATATTTTATAAAAAAAAACATATGTTTTTGAAAAATTCCATTTAAGAACATCAAGTCTTCATAATCCTATTTTCTATGAATTGATAAAGGTTAAGAATCTATATATTTACTATATCATTTTTTATTATTATATTTTACTAATAATATTGACATAATATTTTATGGTTCATTTTAGTTTGATTTTTTATTTTAAACAAGCAATCCAACATATTATAAATTAAGGTAAAAATATATTAAAAAATCATGGGGTGTTACAATATTGGAATGAAATGTATATCCAAGAGAATTTATAGGGGATATATTCTAATATTTAGTTTCATTGCTACATAGTTTCACAATTAATGATTGATTAATATCTATGATACAACTTAAGGATACAATACTATATATGGGGGGGGGGGGTGTAACACCCTACCTCTATAATAGACATGATTTCAATATAAATGTTTAGATTCCTAATATATTTATGTTGTATTAAGTGATTAAATGTGTTGGATTAGGATATTGTATCCATTTGGGAGAATAGACCATGTTTCAAGACATCTATCCACTGAATGATTACACCAGGTACTCATTGGACTAGTACATGGTACCTAATAGAGGTGGAAGAGGTGCCAATAACTATAAGTGGGTTTCCAAGTAGTTTCTGGTTAGGGGGAGGGTAATCAATTGCCACTCAGTACCATATAGGTGGATTGAAATTACATTATGGTATCCTAGCTATTTTTTAAATTTTAAAATTAATCATGTAAATATTTTAATTTTTTTAATGAGAGTTTTTTTCTCATCTGTCTCTCGTAGAAATCAAGAACCCCCCCTTATTTTTATCAAATTACTTTTATATACATGGTAGTTTTTGTTCATTGATGATTATATCTGGTAGAATAAAATTGTAGAATGATTCCACATGTAATTCCTTGACCCGAATTCCATCTATTTTTCATTTCTAAAATCATTTTCTATTCATCATCGATTATGCCCAAATCCATGGATTTTTATAAATTTCTCAATTTTCACTATATGAAGATGAATGATTTGTTGGTTTCTTATAATAATGATCCTTCTAGGCCCATATAGTTAATCCATTATTTTCTCTTCATTATTTTCACATGTATCTTATTTTTTTTGAAATATAGATAATTCTAAATTGTTGTGTATTCCCAAAAACCAAAAAAAACAATTTTACTCAAATTCAAATGATATGTGTTGTGCCAGAGAGGGACATGAGTGGTCTAAGATAGGTTTGTTTTGATAGAGATATTAATTTAAAACCATATTTTATATGAAATTGATATTGAAACCATGACATTATACTTGATATGGGTGCCTATGTTGGGTAATTAATCCTTAGATCGGTGTATGGTGTCCAGATATAGTCATTTTTAATATTTGGTGTGAGGATGTGCTAAAAGAGGTCTTAGTGGGCCCATTAACATTATTTTTAATTAGTTAAATAATAATAAATATTTTTTTAAATATTAACAAATTCGATTGTAACTACATGCCCAATACACACTATAAGGGGAGGTGAATTAGTGTGTTTAATTCCCCTTGCCTTTCTATAGTCCATGTTTTCATGTTAGCAAGAACACCTTAAACTTCTGAATCAATAAGACTACCAAATATTAAAATATTGAATTTCAATTTAAGTACATAAAAATTTTACACGATTAAATATAAAGATCTAATCCATGTAGCGTATGATGACATTGTGTTGACATAACATGGAATGCCACTACTCACTGTATGTGTCAAAAGAGTTTAAAAATGACACACTATAATTGCTTTAGAATCATTTCCTTCTTTTCTCATTCCACACAACATTGAGAAAAGGAATAAAAAAATAATATTATATGATGATCACTTAGAAATAGTTCATTAAAGTAGAAAAACACCATTCTATGAAGGGTGGTGTCAAAGAAATTATCTTCCCTCTTTAAACCCTTCTCTCTAATGAAATTCTTATTAGTAAAGTATCCCTTCTCTATATCTTTCTAATATTACTAGAATATTTATATTGAAGCATTTTTCCCAACCATTTCTTCATCTCCAATTTATATATATAAATATATACCTATTTAAAAAACACATTAATATTATTTAAATAAAATTTTGATATCACCCATTATCTACATCTACTTCATTTTAAATAACTCCCCAAGATTCTTAACCTTTTCCTCTATATAGTCTTCCAAAATTATCATGGTTTATTTTCTTTAAATATGTAAAAAATATAAAGATTTTATTTCATCATTACCTTCAATAATTGAATGATTCCATTTATTATAGTGGGAACCATCCAAGAAAATCTATATTGACTATCGTATTTTGAAATTGATAATATATATTATAATCATGGGTTCACTTTATTATCATTAATATTTTATTATTTAAAATTTTTATCATAATATTTGGTTGTTCGATTGACTATTTAAGAATAAATGTTATAGATTTACCCAATACCAAATATTATCCTCAAATTTCAAAGGAAAGAAACTTTACAAATTTCCTATTCTCATGGAAATTACCCTCAAATATTTCCCATTTTACATAAAATGACTCTTTTATATCACCACTATTTCAGAACAATTTCTCTTAATAAAGGCCCCTCATTACTAATATGTATCATATTTAATGTTCTAGGAAATTGGAAATTCTACAACTCGTTAGTTTTAAAAATAACTTATTAGATAATTGTGAATTTTCTTTCCTTGTGATTCCACCATTATGTATGAGTCCCCATACACATTTTTCTTGCATTGGTTACCCTTATATCTTCAGTCAATGTTATAATTATGTATGAGAGATTTTCTAATTTCTGAAATATGGTCACCACCAAGGTAAACCCTATATATTTGAAATATTTACCTTAGTTATCATGTTAATAAACATTATATATATAGGTATCTTTATTCATTTTCCAAATTTCATATAAAATTTAACATCTCGATCACAACATTATGTGATAATTCCATAATTTCAATTTTATTTAATTCTAGAACACCAAAACTTCTATATATATGATTATAATTCAAATTCTTGATAAACTCATGTTTTATATAATATATAAAACAATTCTACAAGAACTAATTGTAGACTACCAGCCCTTTATAAGTTAGAACATTTATATTGACTTATGGAATAACAAAAAATTCTAATATTCTAATTGATAAAAATTAATACATGAAATCCCCTTCTTCCTATATTCTTAGCCTTATTTTATTAATTCTCCATGTACTCCACCATATTTCAATTTTTAATATTTCCATACATTCACTCCCTATTGATGACACTCCCCCAGTAATTATTCCTCACCTTTGATAATAAAATTTAATGTGGGTTCTATTTTACGGATCAACTCATGTTTGAAGAATCATGAAAATTACACAATGTAAAAAACATATCAATGTTATATTAATTTTTTTTAAATCCTATGTGTGTTAAATATTAGTATTGGAAACAAAATAAAGAGTTAATTCATACATTAGTTTCAATATTTTCTTCTCACACATTCAATTTACTTTAAATTTTATATTCATTATGTCTCCCTTATCTTGTTACACCATAACAATTATGAATAAGAGAAAAAGAAAACAATATTCATGTAATGAATTTTTTTAATAGAGAGAGAAGTGTTTTTTAACCTCATCAATTTTAAGGGTGTGTTTGAACTATAAGGTTCAATTGATATTTTACAAATACCATGGTGTATACTGTCTTAGTGAAGATGTGTTCCATTTTATGATTAATACAAACTCGATCCATTTTTATAATTCATTTATCTTTCTTAATCTTAATTAAAGGGTATCATATTTCAACATATTTTGTTAATGAAGAATATATCATATTATTTGTAAGATAAACCACAATTTTCTTATCAAAATGGACTACCATAGGAAAATTTAAATCATCCCTAAGATCCTCTAATTTCTTTTTCATTCATTCTCATCATGTACATTGTTTTTTTAAATATACTTCATTTTGGTTGTATTAAGGAAATTATAACTTACTTTATTCTAATAAATATAATTCATTTGATTCTAGAAAATATGCCTCCTACAATCATGGACTTTATATCTACAATGCATGTATAGAAATATATATCCAAGTATTTATAAACAACATTATCATTCTATACACCATATAACAAACCTTAATCATGTTTTCCTTGATTGTACCACATGATTAATTTCACTAAAAATAGATATTAATCCTTTATACTTAATTGAAAGTGGGAATCCAAGGTTTAAAGGAAAACATAGATTCAAATTTCTTGGAGATACAATAATATTCCAATCAAATTGTTATAAAGCGTTAGAAAACCAATCTTTCTACCCATTGTTTAAAAAGCTTTATTCCAATAATAATTGTGTTTGAAATCATTTTCACGACATTAATTGTAAAAAATACCTTCATATATTATTTTTTATAGGAATAAAATATATACCCTCCTTTTTGAAAAACATACAACACAAGGAAAAATTATAGAGCTTTGATCATTATCATTTAAAACTATGATTTCATTAAAAATGAACATTCATCCATCAATTTCATTTTAATTTCTCTTAATATAATTTAATTAATAAGAAAGAGAATCATGATATATATTTATTAAGTTTATTTCATTTTAATATTGTGATCAAATCCCCATCTTTTGAATTCTACACTTTTTAAAAAAGTGTCCAATATTTCATACTAGGCCCATGATTATTTTTTCAAGACACACATGAATTTTTTAACCCATATAAATTTGATTCATAATAACCAATTATGAAACTTATGGATTGTGTAATGTATAATTTTTAAATTAAAAATCAATTTAAAAATTTCATCTTTACTCCCATCTTGTAGGTTTTCAATTTCTTCAAGATATCCACAACTGGATATAGTCTAATCAACTTAATTATATCCACTAGTGTGAAGGTCTATTCCACATAAATTCCTTCAATATGTATATATACCTTATACACCTACCAGAACTTATATTAGATCAAATTTTCATATTAGTTATATTTATTTGTGAACACCCCATTTATTCTTAATATATTTTAATATGTTATACTATTCATAAGCTCATAAATATGATTTATCACTATTTCATCTAACTCCTAATTCCTAGCCTTAACCAATGATCTATATTTTTAAACTTCATTTATTAAATTAATCTCCAATTGATTCAATAAAATCAAGTGCTCTGTTGTTCACATACTCCATTGTTTTTTTGGAGAATCTTTTCCACCAATAATATTGTTTAAATCAATCAAGGATCATATCTTTCTATGTGGAGTAAATGGTAAAGAATTTTTAGAAACTTTTTCAAAAACAGATTTAGTCTTAGAATCTTTATCATCTGTCTGATTGTGTACTAGCTAGTGTTTTTATCTATTTTTTATTATTTATCACTAACCTCACTAATGTCTAAATTAATAGGATTTTCACATATTTATCTTCAAAATATTTAACAATAATTTTTTCCAAAATATTTATCAATATCATATTATGACACTTATAGGCCTTTCTCTTGATACATTAACATAAAAATATTCATTAATCTACCAAATCACAATATTTACCTCAGTTCCATTCCTTATTTGGGATATTAAACTTGAGACAAAGACTTTAAACTATTTATAAATCATCTTTAATCCACTTACCATATTATATGAAGTATGTTTCTCTCTAGTTGTTAGAAAATAATTATTTTTCATGTTAAATTATAATTTCATGACTACCATAAAATAGTGACATGTTTTGACACAATTGACAAATAATTCCCTATCCATGTTATTAATAATTCATTTTCACCATTATATAACAATATTCTATTATGGTTATGTTACTCATGATAATTTATGTTTCATTCCCTGATTATATATGAAAATTTTAACCACATGAGAGGTGTACTCACACCATTATTGAATCATATATTTTTTTTGTCTTTCTCTCATTTTTATTTAAATATATTCTATAAAAATGATTAATTCAATCCATAAATTTGGTATTTTCCTATATAAATTGAATACATATTTTGTTTGGATTGAATAACTCAAGAATGGGTAGGGGAATTAAGTTCCTAATAAAATTTATGTTTAAAACATAAATACCCAATTTTATAAAAATTACATGTTAATACAAATACTAGAAACATATACGTTATATCTTTAAAATAATTTCTTATAAGAAGGATTAAGGGTGAAGTAAAGTAATTTAACATTTGAAACTAAGTTACTTGTTAAAGTCTTTAAGACTGATGATCAGAGAATTATTTTTATTACAGTTTTGAAAATTGAAATTGAATTATAGTTAAAATTTAAAAAACATAACAAAATACATAGTGTAAATAAATCAAGTGGTTCAGGTTCAAGTTGAGAATTAATCCCCTCAACTTGGATATCACATTCTTCCAATAAGTGTATTATAAAAGTTAACTAATCCACAACATAGATAGTTCATTATAACTAATAGAGGACAAGGATATCTAGGAAAAAAAATCATATTCCATAGTTATACATGGGATTAGAGACAACACTAGGTCACATAATACCTCTTTTAATGTTATTTGTGGGTATAAAATAAAATATTTTTGAGAGAATATGTCAAACACACTCCAGTTTAATCATAGGATAAAGTATGTATAGATAAACAAAGTACATAAAAAAACTTCTCAAAAGTAAGGCATGAAATGAATATATAAATGAGTAGATAGATTAAAATTATGATGTAGCTCAATATATGATGATAAAGATATTATAATACATTGAGTTTGTCTTTGGAAGGACCTCAAAAAATATTCTCAGAATGTAAAAAAACAGTTTGTTATAGATGGAACTCTTGTAGAGGTCCTATATTATTTACTATGTTTCATCTAATGTTTTTAGTACTCCATAATCACCCTAATACCCATTACTTAATAAGTCTATTTATAGATACATTCCTCATAAGTATCCATTTAAGAGTAATATTCCCCCATTAAATGAACTGAAGATCTATTTAATGAGTCAAAAACATTCCCTTGAAAATTTTAAATGATCTGTTAATATGTTAGATATGGTAATATCTCTTCACTTGATAAACTGCTATATGAAATCATGGTAACTTGATATGGTCAATTGACGCAACAAGGTGAAGTAGTCAGTTCATTAATTATTGTGGTTAATAAATTTGAGGATGTGTTATGTTGATAAATTTATGCGATAAGATTGTTATTTATGTGGTAACTAAATTAAAAGAATAAAATATCATTAGTATTATACTTTATGAAAATTTAAAAAAACATTATAAGTATTAGGTGGTTTATTTACATGTTAGGTAGTATCTTTTATTCAGTAAGGTGGTTTCCAACATGGGGTAAGGTGGTTCACTTCATGTAGTAAGGTTATGTAATCTCCATAGAATGCTTGTTCTTGTTTCATGGTAAGTTGGGGCTTCAACATGAATCCATCTTATCAAATAGATGGATTTTGATCAGTTATCTCATGGTAAGAAGTTTTTTATCATATGGTAAGGTGAAATGTAATATGTGGTATGGTGATATGGTCACATGACCATCACACCATAATGTTTCACATTAAGCTCTATACTTATCCATTTCCTATTACCAAACACAAAACATGATAATAAATGGATAAATATTATTTGGGATCATTTAAATAAGAAAGTGTTGGTCAGAGACAATAACCTCCCCCTTTTTATGATCCCAAATCATGACATGTAAATTGAATTAAATTTTATTACTTAATTTTTTTAAATGATTGAAATGACTATATTAAGTTTCTAAAATCAAGAAAATAATTCCAACTGAATTCAATGAATTTTATTTTATCTCATTTACTCACCTTTAACATATTCTCCCCCTTTTGATATTTTCAAAATGAAATAGAACAATAAAAAATTTAAAATAAATATAATAAAATACATATTTATATTAATATGGAAAAATATATTACAATAGAAGATTAAAAAAAATACAAAAAATAAATATCATAAATCCAAAACTGAATCTGAGCGAGGTCCATATTGTATATCTATAGAAAGGATAGGATCATTTCGTTTGAATGTAGAGGCATGTGGAGAAGTATTCTTTGGTGTATATGAATATGAAGTGGATCCAATAACTACACACATGGAAACTAGTATAAATAGAAAAAAGTCTTTGGTAGGAGTGAGGCCATAATGATTGATTTTAGAGGAGGTTTTATGTTGAGTTAGAGGAATCAAAAATAGAGCTAATACATCAATCTGTTAGTTATAAAGGTAAGGTTCCTTCAACTAGTTAAAACCACAAACAATTTAAGATCCATGTTCTAATTATTAAATGAAATCATCTTGATTTTTCATAAATGATTCCAAAATAGGATTCTTAGATTTAATATTCTTAGCTTGAGACTTAAAATATTTAGTTTGTAGAGGAATCATCAAATCTAAAGTAAGAGTTATAAATATCCCTTTCAAATATGACTGAGTAAAGATCATTCTTAGATGATAATAAATATCAATTTTGATTGTTTCTTAGTCATGAAGGGATTATTTGGAATTATTATGAACCAATGTGAGGGTCTTAGTCGTTGGTTCTGACACCGATCATACAATTATTTAGAAAAATTGTTGAATTATCCAAAAAAATAGGCACTCATATTGAATGATTTTTTTCTCTTATCCTCATCAACTGAAGGAGAATAAGACATTGGAGTAGGCTAAAACAGAACATTCATGAATCTTTGGTATAACAGAATCATCATATCCAATAGACCAAATTGAAGAAGACATGTTCGAGCTCTCATATCATTAATATCATTTTTTCATGAATTCTATTCAGAAATTAAATCTGGGATGGAGACGATTAATGTCCATGGTAAGAATTTCATAAATATACTCTTATATAACTTTATAAATAGTTTGAATGTTATAAAAAAAAATTGGAGTATCCCTAAAATATCTGATTTAAGAACAACCAAGTCATATTTAGTAATAAATGATGATGATGGAATAGAAAGTGAAGGAATAGAAGGATATGGATTACCTATTGAATAACTACCACATAACCCATATAAATGCTCCATAAAACTATGCCCCATAGTGTGATCGTAAAATGTGGGAAAAAATCAACTATATCATTATTAGAATCATAAATACTTTCCTCATGATCAAAAAAATTTTAGGTTTCAATACGCTTAAAAATATCAGCATTAGCAGTAAAAAATTCTTCCATGGTTATTTCAATAAAAAGAGAGAAATGTCCACCATTTCCTGGGGGACTGCCTCCATGGTCTTTATCATCTAAAAATAGGATAAAATAAACCCAATTCAAAAGGTCAAGGTGACTAGTCCTTTGGAGAAGATGCTTCTCTGATAGGTTGTATAGGGGTACTCCATATAACAGGATATCCCCATGATCTATACTTATCCTTATCAGACCCAATATATTTTTCCTACTTTTTATCATCTAAAAAAACTAACTAAGAATATACATTAAGAGAAACATCCAATGTTTCCACTTCTTCCTATTTTTTAGAAACTTCTTCTTATTTACTTTATTCATCTTCTTCATCAACAAATTCCTTTTATTTTTCATTTAGAGAAACACATCAACACAGTACTCCACAATTTCATCAGGTTCAGGACCTAGATCTACAATATTCCTTACTCTAAATGGTCATTGATCGGGACTAAACTATTCATAAAATTTATCAGGGTTAGCTACCCATTCTTGTTTCCATGGTTTCCAGTTAACATTCATCTGCATAAAAATATTTTGAGTAAGATAAAATCTATTAGAATAGGTTATTTTATCCACTCATTAAGGAATTATTTATTCGTACTCTAGGTATGTAGAAATTAATTTCAAATATGGTTAGGAGTTAAAACTTGAAATTTTCTAAAAAATATCAAATATATGCCTCATAAAAAAGTGAAACAAAATTATCAGAACACCATTTTCATTAAAAAAATTAAAAATAGATCTCAATGCCTCAATACTATAGTATCCACTCCTCAGGAAAATAAACTAATGAATAAACATAATTAGGATATTTTATTCACAACTCATCTAAAAAATAGAGGGTATTCTAGGAGATCTATTCAGATTGATCTCATATAAGGCATTGTAAAACTCGTTGTTCATTTGATTAACATGATTATAGATTTGATAATCTTAATAAAATCCACTATGTGACATGCCCAAACATTTTTCCACACACTTTGATGAGAATTTGGAATCTTCCCCATTAAATATTAATTTTTCTTTATAACTATTTTCTCTAGGAAATAACTCAATATTATCATTAAATTCCTTAACAAGGTTCAAATAGAACGTTCTAAATTTTTTTTAAACCGTTCATTCCAACCATGTTTCAGAATTTCCTACCAAACTGGTGATCATATCTTCTTTAACCATTGAGGATTGACTTATTTTTTCACTAAAATGAGACAATTAATGATATGTGGGTTCTCTGAATCTACTGAAGAAATCGATATGGAACTCATCTTCTTTGAATTATTTGATGTAGGTGACTAAACTAGAAACTAATTTTCCAACATACACTTCATCCTTGACAATATAATTTGATTTGAAATATCTGATGGTTTGAAAATGGGAGGTAAAATAGTGTGGTTTGAGATCAGAGAGTGAGAGGTTTTAGAAGATACAAAAAATACACAAAAGAAGATTCTAAAATAATATATGATATCTGGAGAAAATATAGGTTCTAGTTCAAATTTAGATTCTAATTGTTAATTTAAATCATTTAGGGATTAAAATAATAATAAACATAAAATAAATACTAAAATAATATTTTCAAAAATAATTAAATTTAAAAATTGACATTATAAGTCTGATTTCCATGGATTTTTAAATATTATAAGCACAAAAAAATGCTAACCATAACTTATGTTAGGTTTTCAAACCATAAAAATGATAATTTCATGATAAATACATATTAACCATGTGAATATATATTCAAGGTAACCATAGTGACTGTGTAAGAATAGATGATATGATAAAAAGTTTTGATGGTAGTCATGATGACCATATGAATCAATGAAAACTCATGGTTAGGATTTTGACCATGTGAATTGAACATCATGGTTATATTCAGATAAAATCTAATAATAAAAGTCAAATAAATTTTAATTATAAACTAATAAATAAAATGTTAAACATAATTCCAAATTCCTAATTAATTTTTGATATAATTAAATCTCTCAAAATTCGATAGATTTGTGAATATATAAGAAAACTAATTTTATATCAACTTTATATTAAAGATCTCATAGAAATTGATGTCTTATATCAATATGGGTTGTTCTAGAATGAGATAAAGGATTATTATAAATATTATTTTCACTTGTATTATCACAATATATAGGGACATATTTGAATTGATATCCATAATCAGGAAATGTGCGTTTCCTCCATAGAATCATTCCATAAAACTTTCTGTATCTATATACTCAACCTCAATAGTGGATAATTCAACAAAGTTCTACTTCTTACTACAAGACACATTCAAAAAAAGAGACCTGTTCATGAAGTGATTTTTATACCTAACATATAACAACCAAAATATATATCTGAATAACCAACCAAATCAAATTCATTTCAACTCAAGTAAAATAGCCTCATGTTTGTTGTATTCTTGAGGCATTTAAAATTATTTTTACTTTTAATAAATGTGATTATTTTGGTTTTTCTTGATAATGACCACACATACATACACTAAAAATAAAACATAGTCGACTATTAGATAAGTATAATAAGATTAAAATCATACCTTTATAAGTTGTCTGATTAACTAATTTCTTAGTTTAATCAAGAACCAACATGTATTTAGCACTCAGGGGATTATAATAACCATCAATATTATCTATATCAAAAATATATTTGATATTTTGGGTAATTTATTTGATTTTAGATAATCAGGTCCATATTTTCGAAAAATTTAAATGTTCAGAAAAAATTTAAGGTCAACCATTAAACTCATATAAAATATAAGTTACATCAATTTTGAAAATTCAAAACGCAAATAATTTCTTGAAGATTGAAAACTAATATCAACAACATATATTTATACAACTAAAACAAAAATTTATGTCCTTTTAATAGATAATTTAAGGTTATATATACCTTTTCTAAAACCTTTAGAAATTATAAATGAGTTGAGCCTATCATACCATGCTCTAGGAGGTTATTTTATCCAATAAAAATATTTATTTATTTTAGAAACCCAATTTTGAAAATGAATACTTTCAAATCACGGGGGTTGTTCACGAAAAACAACCTCAAAAATATAACCATTTATTAATTCACTGTAAACATCCATTTCAAATAGTTTTAAATCTACATGTGTTTTATAGACAAGAAACATTCTAATGGATTTAGTTCTATATACCAATGAAATTTTTTCCTCAAAGTCAGTTTTTTTGACTGTATCCTTATGCAATCAATCAATGTTTATTTCTAAATATAGTTCCCAACTCATCAACCATGTCTCTAAACACCCGTTTAGTTCCAATTGTTATATAGTCTTTAGGTCAATCAACTAGTTCCAAGACATTATTCTCTCCAATTTGGTTATGTTCTTATTGTATTTACATTACCAAAAAATCATCATTAATTGCATCATTTATGTTATTTAGTTTAATATATGATAGGAATTATTGATGTTCAACCAAATTCCTATGTGAATATTTTGTTTGTGTTCCAATATTTAGTTCTCAAACTAAAATATTTAAGGTATGATATCCATTAGTATTAAAAGTTCTAGGAATGGAAGAGATGGATATCACATCATTCACTATAGGTATAGGTTCAGGTTATTCATCAATATTGGATGATTTTTGTAGAGAAGGTATAATAGAATTTTCATTAGGTTTATCATTTAATTCCATACTAGAAAGGCCATCCTAAAGATTTAATAAAGAGGTATAAGGCTCTTAATGACCTATTTCCTAAAATTTGAAAAGTTAATTTCTTCCAAAATCCATGTCCTTTTTTTAAATATCCTATATGATTATTGGTTTCTAAATACCCTAGGAAAATTCATTCATCACACTTAGAAAAAAAATTTCAATATGTTCTTTATAAATACGAACAAATACATTTCAACCAAAAATTATATAGTAATTAACCTTTGGTTTTCATCCAATAAATAATTTATAAGGGGTCCTTTTGAAGAGAAATCTAATTAAAACTTTATTTATTTTATAATAGGTTGTATTCATTTCTTCTTTCTGAATGTAAATAGGTAAAAAATACTCATTGAGCGTGGTCTAAGTGACTTATAGAAGGGTGTTGTTCTATATTTCCATAACTCCATTCTACTATGGGGTTATGGAAGCAAAAGTGTTATGATTATAGAAATTTTTTGAGCATAATTATTCGAAATAATTATTTTCAAACTCATGCCGGTGATCACTTCTTTAATATTAATTATAATTCCATTAATATTCTCAACAGATTTAGAATAATTATCAAAATAGGAATATAGTTAACTTTTTTGAGCTAGATAGAATACCCAAATTTATATAGAAATTTCATCTACTAGGATATAAAATTGGCAATTATAATTTATAATAGAAACTCATTAAGGTCCAACCAATTCGATGTAATCAAACTATTGGGGTTGAGAAGTTGAAAATTATTTCTTTGGTTTGTTTTTTTTTTCATTTTTTGACATTGGTGAAAGACATTATCATATAACAATTATAGTATTGGAAGATCCTTGACTATCCCATTCTTAGAAATATTTCTATGCATGTGAATATTTTAATGGCCTAGTCTCATATTCCATAGGAAACAAACTTTGTGAAAGTTACTTAGATAAGATTTTTTTTGAAAAATCAATTAATCTAAACATAAAACTTAAATATTATTGATTCTTAAATTTGTAAAATCTATATTTTTTAAATAGAAAACTTTATAGGAATTTATATGAACTTTAAAAATGAAACTTTCATAACATAATTAAGAAATTATTGGATGATTATATTTCAATACATCTAAAAATAATGCATTGAAAATTAAAATAATACTGGAATCACCAATTTTTCCAAGACCAATTATCTTCCCTTTTTAATTGTCACTGAAAGTGAAATTTTTTACATTCATTAGGTTCTTGAAAAATTGGTAACACCCAGTCATGTTTCTAGAGCATCCACTATCTAGATACTGAAGGTTTTTATTGAAACATTTCAAGAAGGATTCCTAAAAAATATACTTAAACTGAAAATAAATTAAGTAACTATATTTTCATGTGTCTAAAATGTTAGAAACAAATTTTTTTTGGAATAAACTATTGTTTGATTTATTCTATATAAAAATCTCTTAAAATTGATCAAATAAAAACCACTTGTTATCCAATAGAATATAAATGATTAATATAACTAGTAAAACTATATATATAAATAAATTTATTTTTAATAATCCTTCTCTATCGAGGATGATATCATGTTCCAATAATATATTAAGGATAAATTTTATTTACAATCATCTAGGTATGATTTTTTATTCCTTTCATAAATCTAGCTAGATTTTTCTTTAAATTTTCTTTTGAAAAATTCATATCAATATTTTCTTTTATCAACTGATCATCTTCATCCTTCTATAAAGAAAGATCTATTTTATAGTGAGCAGACATAGAATTATACTTCTCTAAACATTTTTATGTTTCTTTTAAACCATTAAATTTGATCTCCAACATATTATTTTATTCCAAAATTTCTTTAGTAAAAACATTTTCATCATTATTTCCAGTCTCATAAAGGTTTGACTTGGGATCAAAATATTCCTAAAAAAAATCAATATGTCTGATGTGTTTTTTGTAGAATAGATATTGGATTTATCATTTATATCCCCTCTACTTGATTTTCAGTCACTTGAACTATCTTTTGACAAACCCTATGTTTCTTTCATATATTTATTATATATTTTTTCCACATCCTCTTAGTTTTTATTATCATTTATCTTATGATATTAATTTAAAATGTAATTTTATCTTATTTTCCTAGAAAACTATTTCGTTGGTTGAATAATCCTTTTTCCAATATTTTCTCCAATTTGTATTTTAAAAAATTCATATATAGTAAGGTTTCCTAAAGAAAATCATATTTTTGTGGAGATATTTGAAATGCCTGGCAGGAAATTCCATTTTCTCACCATTGTATGTAGGTGACTAATCCCAAAATGATCTTTAAACTTTGATCTTATATTTTTTGGAAGCATTAGTTTTGAAAGATATATTTATTTGGTTCATCCAATTCTTATTTATTTATATAAATTTATTCTTCATACATCATTATATTTATAATTAGTTACTTTATTGGAAGTGTACTAATATCATATGCTTCTCTTACTGATATAGATATTACCCACCATATTTATGGCATGAACCTGAGAAGTTACATGAATTGATCTTTTTTAGTGATTTTATCTTCTAGTGCATGCATAATAGTCACTATATCATTTAACATGAGAAATATTTCATAAATAAACCCATTAGGCTTCATATTAAGTGTATTATATTTAATAGTGTAGGTGTTTAAGCATATTTATTTAAAAATTAAATATTTTTTTATGGTAAATAGCAAGTGTATCCCAAAATTAATATGTAGTATCATATGTAGATATTCGTTAAAATTAATCTTAACATGATTTAAAATATAAAAAATTATTAGATTTTCAATTATTTTCATATGATGATTTATATAATCACTTCGTATAGTTTTAGTAGTTTTAGGTTGTTCTTATTTATCATCTTTCTCTATCCAAATATCAAAAACCATTATCACTAAATTTATTTTCATTTTATTTATCCATTATGAGTAGTTATTTCTATTAAAATAAGTAAGCCAATTAGTGGTAGTTCCTTCTTGTATATTAATATCCATAATAAATTAAATTTATAAATTGTATAAATTCAATATCTTTAAACTATAAGGGAATCATAGTCAAATAGTAGTTTAGAAACACCTCCAATACCAAATGTTGGTCAGAGTGAGTAAGTTAGGGGGTGAATTGTGCTACTAATAAAGTTAAATTTAAAACATAAATCCCAAATTTAATGATAACACCTAGTTAATCAAAATAGTATAAATATACAATTTTTTTCATTCTAATAATTTCTCAGAAGTTGAATTAATTACTAGTTAAAATAAATTATCTTTTTGAATTGTGTTACTTGATCTGCACTTTATAAAAAAAATCAATGTTAACTATCCAAGTAATATTTTTTTTACAGTCTTGAAAATAGAAATAAAATAGTAGTTAAAAGAATGAAGACATAACAAAATACACATTAGAATTTAAATATGGGGCTCAGTCTCAATCTGAGACTTAATCACCTCCACTTGTAAATCACTTATTTTCGAGCGGTTTTTTATAAAGCTAAATAGTTCCATAACCTAGATTGGGATTTTCAATTAATATCACACAAGGATAGCAAGGGGAAAATCCTCTAGCATGGCTCTATGTGGGATTTAAAATAGTACTAGGTCACAAAGGACCTCTTCCATATTAATTCATGAGAATATAATAAAATAGATTTTAGATAATGTGTCAGGCATACTCTAGTTTAAGAATACAATACAATTGATAATGATAAACAAAGTACATTGACACATAACACAAATGAAAAAGATAAAATTTAAAGAGAAAGAGACAAATAGATATAAAGTATGATACAACTCGATCTGTGATTCTTCATTTGTTCTTGGAGTCCTTGAGTTTGTCTTTGGATGAATCTTGAATAACATTTTCTATTTGTTTAGAAAAAATAATGTTGAATAAGGTGCTCTCATAGAAATCCTAAATTATTATATATGAATCATCCAATGTTTTTAGTAGTGAATCATCACCTGTATCCCCAAAATTGAATAAATATATTTAAAGATATATCCATTAGATATAGAAATTGGAGAATAATCATCCTTCATTAAATGCATTGACACTTTATTAAATTTCTTAAAAACTAGTCATTTAATATTTTAGGTGATACACTATAAAGTTTTACATGGTAAGATATATTCACTTGAAGTATGGTCAGCTGAACTCACAGAAACATGACATAGTCAACTAATGCAGTAAGGTGACATAGTATTTTCATCACTTCATATGGTTAGCTCTTTCGCACATATGGGAAGTTGATGAATTTATGTGGTAATACTTATTTGTGTGGTCACTATATTAGAAGAATAAAATACTATCAGTATATTACTTTATTAATAATTAAACATACTTTAACAAGGTATGGTGATTTCTGCAAGCGGTAGGTAGTTTTCTTCATGCAATAAGGGGGTTTCCTTCATATGGTCAGGTTTTTTCCTTCATGTGGTAAGGAATACTGATTTTCATAGTATGTGGGTTCTTATCATATGGTTAAATGAGTCTTCAATGTATGATCTCTTTATAAATTAGACAAAAATTGATCATCATTATCACGGTAAGATGTTTGTGTGCATATGGTATGGTGAAACATAACGTGCGATATGGGGATATGGTCACTTGACCTTCACATGATAAGGTGTCATGGTAAGCTCTATATGTACCATTTTTTCAAAACAAAAATAGTAAACTATTTATAAATAAAAAAACCTTTAATTACAAGATAAACATGATTTGAGATCTTTAATATAAGGAGGTTCTGATATAGGAAAACATATACCATTCATCAATATTAATCAATGAAAAAAATGAATATTTCTATCTATATAGCTAAGGAACCTTCAGGGATCCACACACATCAGTGTGTATCAGATCTATAAAATTTTAAAACATTTTTTTTGGTTGGTAGGGTTTTCTAATGAATTTCACCTTAGAAAAGTGTTAAAAGTCCTCTCTTGACATCATTTTAGATTTTGAATGGTAGTTCACCTTTCAAAATTGATATATTTTCCATGATTTGTTAATTAATACATCTAATCTTTTAATTCCAATGTTTATTTTAGTATTTTAACATATGGAGAGAAGTTATCTCTTTGAAGTAAATATAGTACATATTATTATTATTTATTCATCCTTCAATAATGAGCTTCAAAATTTTCCCATGATAAGAAATCCATTCATATTAAATGTGAAATCATTTAAAAAGTCACAATGTAGAATAAAATTCAGTAATATATGTTAATGAACATCCTAATAATGGAATTTATATAGTAAATCTACACCAAAACGTGGCCTTCCACTTCCATTAATTTAGAATATGTTGTTACTAGTGGATCTAATCATTCCATCAATATATTCCTTCAAATTAATTAATTTATTTATGGGATTATTTATTTGGGAAGACACTATCTATCATTAATATATGTGCTGATGTTTTTAGTTACATTGTGATCAATTTTTTCCTAATATTATTCTCAATTTTTCTATTTTCCTTCCAATAAATTCATGGTTACGTTTACACCCAAGGTTGTATCTACTCATTCACCTCAATATAGGTTTGGATATAATACTTCTCTTTATCAAAGGATAAAAATTATGTTCAAGGGATTTTCATTGGGTTTTTAATCATTATTGTCTCATGGTTTGTATTAGAGTAGTTTGAATGTCTTTATTGACAATAATTTACAAGACTTAACCAATGAACGAGAATATATAACAATATTACAAAAAACTATTATGTGTTCCTTTTATAGGATATGTTCTAATATTTTATTATTAATTTCATGGAGATCTAGCACTCATGTATTAAATTTTCTCCTTGGACCATGACACTGTATGACCAAGATAGACATATGATTAGAATTTCATCAATAGAAATATTTTTCTATTTCCTACGTTATGTATATTTTTAGCTTATCAGAACCTTACTAATTTTTGATGTGTCCCTAGTGAAAATGAGATATTATAAAAGTTTTTTCTCCCCACTATCCTTTATAGTAACTATCTATATTGTGGATTTCATGACTTCACAAGTCAGACTACTCTTTCCCAAAATCATAGTAATTTACCCATTTATGATTTTCATAATAGGCCTTCTATATATTGTAACTTTTTATATCATGTCTATATAAATGAAAATTCTGAAACAAAACTTCTTTTAAGAACCATCATCTTTTAAACGAGTATCAATCTAAATTTTAAAATGTCACAACTTCTTCAAGAGAGCTTGAGCTCTCAATCTTCTATATTTCATCATAGTATTATGGTCATCTACCATTTGTTTTCATATAATTCATTCTCTATCATGATTTCAACATCTTATTGAGAATATTGTTGAGAAACCTCTATCTTTTACCACTGTATTTGTGAGAGGTTAATTTCATATTCGAGTTGAAAAACATATTCTTATGATGTATTTGGTGGACCACATATCATTGGGATTTTCTTATATTAAATATCTCACTGTTCAAGTTCTCCTTCATGTTCACCTTCGTGACCAATCAATTTTTTATATTGGTCTTCTACCTCAATTTTAGATTTTTTTGTTTATTTACATCATATAATAATTTATATATGATAATAATTCAAAATAATTATCTTTAAGATGAATTTTATAATATTATTACCCATTACATAAATATTGTTTCTATTAGAAATGCTTTTCAATGTGATTAAACACTTTAATGTTTTATATCTAGGGAAACATTCACTAATATATTGATGAAATTTCATCCTTAACGCTATTGAATGATTTTTTGGGTATATTGTTATAATTTTACCCACCTTTTAATAATAAAATAAATTGTATGGTGTATTTCCTTAAAATATTAATTTTTCTTTCATTATTTTTTTGCAAAAAGTTATGGGAATTCATCATTTAAATCATTTTCATTTCATCTAAACTAATAATAATCTATATTCTCCATAGATTAGAAAATATATTTTAATGAATGCTTGGAAGTTCATTATTATTTAAAAAATTCATAATTCACTAGATTTCTATAAATATCATCAAGAGACATATCTATGATGTATTTCTCTTCAAAGGTTGACACCATGACATTATACAGTGGTGTTAATCATCTTATAATTTTTTTCATAATTTAAAAATCTGTTACTTGATCACTATGTCCATGAATGGATCACATGGATCAATGGTATAGTTACTAAACCAATAAATATGACCATTCAGTCACTTATTCCAATAATCTATTTTGTTAAAAAAAACATGAAAATTTTCTTTATTTACCTTGTAGTTTCCACAAAAAATATTTTTCAGTTTTTTCCAAATAGATTTTGCTAATGTTTAGCTCATCACAAGTTCGGTCCTAATGATATTGGATGAATGGTCAAGAGGTGGGGGAACCAACCCATTAAAACAATTTTACAAACTTATCCATGTTAAGATAATGCATCATAAACATAAAGGTAAATAACCATAGTGACTCTCATTGTAGTAGAGATCTAAATGAACCTACATTACTTTTTACCCCAATCAGGAACAAAGTGGTATAGAATCCAATATAGTTGACACTATGACTTTTGGAGGGTGATCAAATCCTTTTTAAATCTACCTTTTAAAACTATGGATACACAATCCAATATGAAAACCTTTTCCACACATGGTGTCTTAAACCAACCACCCCAACTTTTTATCACGTAGTGGAAGAGTCTAAAAGATACCTTTTGGATTTAGGGTTGAAACCAAAAAATCCTTTTTAAGTGATCTGGGGAACATGTGAATCCCTATCCTTTTTCACTCTTGGTAGAGGATGAATTATCATTCCATTTGAACATCTAGTGGAAGAACTAATAGGAAGACTATTCTTTGGGAGTCATGACCAATTATACTATATTTTAATGGGTAGTATAACCTAGGAGAATGATGCACAAAAAATGAGTATAATGGAATAAAACCTAATAAATATATAGAAAATTTAGTATAAGAGTGCTGAGGTAGTAATGCTATCTCTAGAAATGTGGGATCAAAAAATTTTACTTCAGTTGAGAGAAGTAGTTGATTTCCAATGTATGTATCAATTTTTTAGTTGAAGAATATCCTCAACCATGTGTCTTGATCTAGAAATATATAACTCATTATACATATTTCTTCTTTACACAACATAGTATAAGAACGAATTCCATTTTATCTCATCCATCCCCTAGAAACATATTTTTTCTTCATTGAATGTACATGAAATACATACACATGTGGGTAACTACAATAATTTATAATATTGAAAACATTTTTATAGTGAAAAAATAATATAATAATTAATAAAATACCAAAAAAATAAACCTTAAAGTCCCTTGGATAGATCCCATAATGTACATAAAATGATCTTTTTAAATTCCAACAATATTAAATTTTGAACTCATGTACCCCATGAAACACAAGTAAGACTTTAACCCAGTTTATGATCATTTGATCCTATATTGAAATCATCCAAATAAAATTAATTAGTATTTAAATAATTAATAATTAGTTAAGGTATAATTAAAAATTGATAAAAATTTAAAATATACATGTAGTAATTCAAAATCAATAAGTGAAAATAAAATTTTGAAATATTTGTGTTAAAAATGATAAAGTAATTAATTGATCCTAGGAATGTTTTATGGTTTGTTCAACATAATTCCCAATTTCAAATTATGGCCCCTTTATTTATTTTCTTACAATCACTTAATTTTTTCATGTAGTCACTATACTTTTTCATGGCATCTAATCATTTTGATTTCTCTAGCCACTTCATTTTTATTCATGCAGAAACTTCACTTTTTATTATAATGTTAGTTTATTTTTGTTTAGGTAGTCACATAATTTCAACTATTACGGTTACATAATTTTTTCCATTAGGTAACTTAATTTTTTTTCATGGGAAAATTTCTATATATTATAAAATTTTTACTTACGATCACATCTCTCAAGGAAACTTACAAAATTTTTCAAGTTTTTACTCACACTCACTTCACTTATGGTCACTTCCAGACATTGTAAAATTTTCAATCATGGTCACGTTAGTCAAGGTAACTTCAAGAAATTGAATTTTTTTAGTCAAGGTCACTTCACAACATCATTTTACCAGGTCACATCGCAAGGTCACCTTATAGGGTCACATTAAAGGGTCACTTAATAAGGTAACTTATTAGGGTCACTTCACAAGTTTACTTGACAATGTCACTAGGCAAGGTATCTTTTATGTTTTTTATATAGGTCATTAGAATAAAAATTATTGATTAAAAAAAATATAAAATAAAAACTCATATTATTATTTATTCTTCTCCAATATTAATACATTATATTGTAATTATCAAAACAAAAATTAATAGAGTGGCTCAAGATGAAACTCAATATTCTCCCCCTTTTCATAGAAAAAATAAAATATATAATCGAATATTTTTATCCATTTTTTAAATTGATCAAAAATATTTATCCTGTTAGTTAATCAAAGAGATTAATACTAAAATTTATCAACAAAATTAAAATTGAACATGGAAATATCCCTTTAAATGATTAATAGGAATACAACTATTCCTTATAATATTATCATTGTACACATGATTAGGTTGATCATAAATTCATTCATTTTAATTAAATACATGCCTTTAAAATCCATGAAAATATTTCAATATTTTAACAAAATGAATTAATTATTGGAAATGATTTAAAGGATAAAAAATATTTATGCGCATTCCAGTGATCTGATACAATAAAACAGTTGCAATATGGACACATTCTAAATGGAATAAATTTAAAGATTTATTTTAAATACATGCCAAAAAAACATCAAAAATATATTTTATGATTAAATATCGACCATGGAAAATTAAAATTTGATTTTATCAAATTTAACAGGTTCTATGGGTTTAGTAAAATTTTTAACATATTAATCTTTTATTGAAATAGGTTCTAAAATAATATTACCTTTTTATAACATGATCTGTAAGAATGTGATACTTGGAATCATTGTTTTGAGTCTGATAATGATATATAGTTTTTTAGTGATATATATTTAATAAATATTATCACAACAAATTGGGATTTTTTCAAATTTTAAACAAAAGTCCTAAAGAATTTTTAATCCATAACGATTTTGGACAACAATAATAAAAAACAATATTATCACTCTCCCAAATTGATAAATACACTACATTATTATTCGTAGAACACCAATAAAAATAACATTTTACCAATAAAGTGAAAAATACATATTATTCTTTCTATATCAATTTTAAATAACTAAAATATGAATATAAAAATTTAGTTAGTTCAAAATTTTTATGTGTAGGATAAAATAATCACATATTCACATATCCTTGAACAAACTTAGTTAATATTTTATCATTAATTAAATGACTATTCAGAATTATATTAGAATCTAGAGAATAAATTTATTAAAAAAATAGAATTTCATCTATATGTTTTGAAATAAATAATGTTTCCTATCAGACCTATAATCATCTAATTATCAATATAATTTCCATTTTCATAAAAATATATCTTAAAAGAAATACACATTAGACTATTTTATCTTTTACAATCAGTAAGAAAAAATATTTTAATTAATTATTTTTAATATTTTATTTTATTAATAATTATACCATATTTTTTTGAATTAATTCAAATACATATTAGATGTTATGTTCTCCTATAAGGCTCTTGTCAAATTTTGAAAAAATTAACATTAGAAATTCATTTTAAATAACAACACTTATAGAAGAAATGATAATATAATCAATATATATTTGGACTATCAAAATATCTTTTGAAGATATTTTGAAGAATAATATTGGATCAATATATATCTTTTTAAAACAATTGTTTAAAAGAAATAAATTCAACCTCGCATACCATGTTCAAGGAGCATGTTTTTTACCATGAAGAGATTTTAGAAGTTTCAAAAATATGGTTTGATTTAGATTCATTCTCAAAACCAAGAAGATAATTTACCTAAACACTTCTAGAAGTAGATAAATTCACAATGAGAATCACATGATAAAATAAATATTATATATTCAAATTGATAAACTAGAGAAATATATTCTTCAAAATCAATTCATTATTTCAAATTATATCAATGATCCACTGATGTAAAATTGTTTCTAATTATTAGAAGAGACTAAAATATTTTTTATCTAATAAAAAATTTTATTCCAAGAATGTTTTTATCCATAGGGGTTCAAATAAGGTATATAATTTATTGCAATCAAATTTATTTTATTCTTCATGCTTTTCTATAATATAATTTTAATAAAAAAACATCATCAATTTTTTGTTTCCCAAAATTAAAAATAAAATCTTGATAAGAAGAAATATTTCTTAATAAACATCTATTACTAACACTATAAGTTATATATATAGTTTCTTTTTCAATAATATGATATTTATATACATTTAATGTCTATTCATGAGAATTAATATTCCTTCAATAGTTTAATCTAACATTGAATTTTCATGGTAAAAAATATTCAAATATCTTAATTATTCTTCAAACAAATATTAAGTATGTGTTATATCATTTAAAGTTTTTTAATAAAATTTAAAATTGATAAATTATTCACCTAAAATTTTTCTTTTATTATAAATTCTATATTATATACATGAATTGAAATTGAATTGAAAAATCATTTTATCACATTTTGAATGAAATTTTAATAGTCAATCATTGGTACTATAATTATGAACTTTTCATACATACACTATAAACTAACCATTTCTAGGCTTCATATATTTCCATTTTTCATAATGATACTTATTTAAAATGGAATAAAGTAAAAATATATTAGAAACACGATAAGTTGAGTTAACAACTTTAGCCCAATTCATTATGCAAAGAGTACTCAGTTAAAATATTCATGGCCATTTTTTTGTAAATCCTTCTGTTTCATTTCTACCACATGATTTTTTGTGTGTTGTAATAAGTGATGAAAACTCTGACTATTCCAATTTTATTCTAATAACTTATCAAACTCTATATTTGAAAACTCACCATCCATGTCACTTCTAATTGATAAAAGCAGATATTGTTTTTCATTTTTAACCAATTTTTTATTAGAAATAAATTTATACAATGTATAAAATATATGTGTAAGAATATAAGTCTGGGTAAATCTATTATAGTCATCTATAATAAAAAACACATACCTTTAAACTTAATTTTTATGATTTTTAATTAGATTAAAAATGTCAAAATTTAAAATTTGTAGTAGTCTAAAAGTTTGTACCTCTTGGACATACACAAGTTACTATTTTTTTCTTAACTTTTAACCATGAATCACATACATATATACTCTCTAACTTCAAATTAGGTTGATACAACACTTTTTAACTATTCAAAAGATTATGTAACAACCTGAAACTTTTATGGACTAATCATCTATTTCATAAAAAATTTTAATATTACACAACATTTAAAAAATGACATTCTTTGCTAACAACTAAAAAAATATTTAAATATAAATTTTCATATATTTTATCATGAAAAAGATAAATTATTTTTTAAAAGAATCTATTTTTTCATTTTGATATTTTAAATGAAAATATTCATCTTAATACATGAGATACTATTGAGATTATGTAACAAAAATTGAAAAAATAACCATTGAAATAAAAAATGAATTAGAAATTATAAATTCTCCAAAACCTTTTTATCTTACCATCGTATTATCACTGGAAATAATACTAACACAATAAAATTTATTAATGGAGGTAAATTTAGAAATATACCCAGCTATAGATTGTGAACATCACTATCCATGCACCACACATACTTTTTGATGATTCAATTACTAGTTTCATGTGAAAGAATATTTAAGTTTTATTTGGTACCCATATAAATTTTGTTTAAGTTTTGATGGAAAATTAATGCTCATGAATCCAGAATAATTTGAAATATGTGTTTATAGGTAAAATAGATGGAAAATATTTTTAGCTAATATCCTTAGTTTGATAAAGGGACTGTGTTAATCATAATGAAAATTAATTTCCATAAATGATTTTATGGAGAGATGTAAACAATATAATATTTTAAACATTTCCATTTGAACAATTAGCAAATAATGTATTATAAAAGTTTGGAATTTTATTATTATAATATTTTCTGGTCTTTGATATATGAAATTTTCGCACGGTTACCATCTTATCACAACCTTCCCTACCATGAAAAAATAAAAACATATCAGTTTATAACATTTCAAATTCATTTATAATCCTATATTTTTCTTATAAAACAAACTCAAACATTATTATAAGAGCCTCTTTCCATGTTTATAGATAATAGTTTTGTTTGAGATTTTCAAGTTGACCACTTTTAATATCTATATATAATTTATCATTTGTTCTCGAAGGAATGTGTTTCTATTTTTAATTTTTATCAAGAAAAATATTATCTTTACACAAATTATTTTTCAAAAATAAAGTTATTTTATTAAAATATTTATTGTGTCAATCAGTATCTTCATATAACTTATATCATCCCAACTTTTTTATTACAAAACATTTCATTACATTGAAAAAAATGAAGGATATTTTAATATTTAGTCTCATGGAAATAAGTAATATAGTACATGAAAATAAATAAAAAATTCTAATAATCCACTTAAAAGGATTATTCATGGGTGAAAAATAATTTCATTTACTACATATCATATCTTGAGGATATACAAAAAAGGAAAGGGATGAACATGAGACCCAGTAAGGGAATAAGAAAGGGAAACAATATATGTGTGGTCATACGGAATATCAATAAGAACTTGATGGATATTAGTATGGAATGAGAAAGTGGAAATGAGACATATTATAATAAAAATAAAATGCCTCATAACATGTAAATATTTATACTGCATTTCAATGATTCATTCATATGAATATGACCATGATTTGTTACTAAGGTGTAATAAATGAAAATTACCAAGGTTATTCACCATTATTTCTACTGCATCATTTTCCCCAAGAAAAGGGAATTTGGTTTTATTATGTTTAAATAGAAAAATAAAATAAATATTTTTAAAATATAGGTGAATAACCCTAGGAAAAAAAGTTTTGGGTATTCAAAAAAATAAAATAGAATAAAATTTATTAGGTAGATTAAGAAAATTTAGTAGAAAATTTGGTAGCATAATGGGTATAAAATATGGTTTTAGAAAAGGGTAAAATTAGATAGGAAAAGACTATCTCATTGACAAAAAATAATTTGGAAGTAATTTTATGATAAAAACTGTAATAAAAGAGAGAATCCATAATATTTATAAGGCATATATATAACGAAATTCTAAAATTTAAGAGAAAGAACGGATAATTCCCTATCATTAAAGAGTTACTCCTAAATCATGAGGATTAGGACGATAGTGGATTATGGGAAGCTTAGGGGACTCCATTGGAGGAAAACCACCTAAAATTTATTGATCGTGTATTGTGAGTGAAGGGGAGTGGTGAAATGGGTGGGTATTTATAACAAAATTAAGGGATTGTTTTTATAATTTCCAAATATAGGTCCTATAAATCTAGGTTGTGGAAAATAAAAAACCATTGTATTGCTCATGACTTTTACCATATTTTTGGACATTTAGGACAAACGTTATTCTATTTTAATCCACCAGATCCAAAATACAGTTTTAATACTTATTTTGTATTTGAAAAATAATGTTTCTAGAAAGTAATGTTTTTGAATTAAAAGTTTCAATTTTATACTTTGGAAAGTCACTTATTGGTTTTCAAAATTGATTAATATAAATTAAAGTATTTAATATTTTTAAAATAATAAATTTTAGGTCATGTGTTTTGGTTAATTTATTATTACATTATTATAAATTAAATATGATGTAATTAAAAAAACATAAAACCAAAAGTTGTATTTTTACTAATCACAAAAAATAAATAATGTGAGAAATATCATAAATTTACCCTAAAATAATTTTGAAATGAGGATTTCAAATATGATTTTTATTTTATAAGAACATTTCCCTAAATATGATAATTTTTACTTTTAAATATAAAAAACCTTATTTATTAAAAAAATAGTAGGTTAAAGGTGCAATCAAATTTATGACACCTAAAAATTAATAAGACATAAAAAACTAATTTATAATTTATATTTAAATAAAAGTGTTTTAAATATACTATTTTATTAAAATAATTATTATTCATATTATGTTATTTTATTCAAAAAATTTATATCTTTTCTGAAAAGTGTGATTTGTGTCTGAAAAATCAATTTATCAATTTCGTCTCAATTAAACGTATATTACATAAAGGAAAACTATTATTAAAATGGAATTTAGGGAATAAAAATTTTATTTATAAAATGTAATTAATCATTATGTAACTATGATCTGGGCATATAACCCCTAATAACACCCACGTATACCCAAAGGGTAAGATGTGTAATGGAGGTATTTATATGTCATGGCTCAATTGAAATGGACCAAGAGGTAACTTCAACTAACTTGAAATGTACCATAGGTAATTTCATTTATGATTCACTTGTTGAAGCTTGGATTGGTCTTGGTTAATGTCAGACCCCAATGATGCTACCTCTGTCCCAAATTCTAAAAATAGGACTTCATATGACATAAAAGTACTGGTTGAGGTCGTCACTTATCCTTTCTAAATTAATTATCCTTTGTTATCATTACTTAGAGAAAATAATTATATCTTTAATATTATTACCAAAAGGTATAGTTCTCAATGTTAATATTTTTTAGTTGTTATATAGTCTAATATTCATATTTGATCAACAGTCCTATAGTGATCAAATACCAAAAGTCACATTTCCCTTTATATTCTATACATACCACTTCATTATTTCACTAAATATTAACTATAATTTCCTCCCAATTTTATATAATTTAAATTTCTAATATGTTTATTGGTTTAATAATATTTAGTTTTTTTCTGTTTTGTTTCCCATGAGGAATATGGTTCTAATAGATTAGAGCGATCAATATTTTCCCATTTTTTTATTTTTTATTTCATATTTTGTTGTTATTTTTAATGTTTCTAATTTTAATTATTTTCTAATCATGATAAATTATTGATCATTATTAAAGAGATATCATTTTTTGAGTATAATATAATATAACACACATTTATTAGTTTAAAAAAATTTAACAAACATTTACTCAGGAAACAAATATCATTTAAAAAACATGGGTTCTTACATTCACCCCCCTTTATAAATTTCAACCTGAAGTTTCAACTCATATTCATTGTTGTGAAAAGGTGAGGTTAATTCTTATTAAATTTTTTATATAGTTCCCATGAATACTCTTAAAACTTATGATTTCACTATAACAATTAGACAAGGTGTGTTGTCTTATTGTGTATAACTTTGTCTCTATGGTCCAAGATCTCCACCAGCTGCTCCTTAGAAGAGATTTCATGATCCAATTATACCCTGTAAAAATTCAGTACATGTGATTGATCTGGTATGTACTTCCTCAAAAATTGATACAAGTAATATGTCATGAACATGAGTTATATTTGGTGGAAGTGCTCTTCATTATGCCATTTCTCATATGTGATCAAGGATTTCATTAGGACTAATATACCTTAGGCTGAAATTCCATTTCCCTCCAAAGCACATGACTCTCATTTATAGTGATATTCAATGTAAAACATTTTCACAAACATCAAAATGCAATTACATTCAATTTTTTTCTACATACATGTTTTTCTAACTCAAAGAAGTTTTTATATGTTATTGGATTAGATGAACCTTTTCAATATTGTCTTTTAAAATATTAGGCCCAAAAATATTTCTATCACCAAATTCATTCGAACAAGTAAGAGTTATATATAAATTTTCATATAGTGATTCATAGGGTTCCATTTGAATTCTTGAGTGGAAGAAGTTTTTGATTGAGAAATAACCTATTGGGAGGTGTTTATCTAATCCACCAATAAATTCCATTGACCAGGTTGTCATGATTATAATTTAGTGTCTGAAAAATCCTTTCATATTGGCCATTAGTTTTGGGCTAATAGTCCTGACTGATATTCAATTAAGTATTCAGGTAATGTTTAAGACTTATTCAGAATTTTGTTGTGAAACTTAGATCATGATAAAAAAATATATAACGTTGTTCCCTATGAAGTCTCACAACTTCATTTATATATATCATGGAATGTTATTCAGAGATAAATCTTCCCAAATAGTGATAAAATTGGAAGTCTGGGTGCGTCGATCCCTAATAACCCATCTTGATTTTTTCCTTTTCATGTCCTTGGGATATTTGTGACAAAGTGCATAGTGATATTTTCCCACTTACAAGTCGGTATGTTTAGTGGTTATAATACCCTTTTAGAAAGTTCTTTCTCCTCCTTCACTTGTTGACCCACCAAGAACCTTGTAGTGTAGTTGACAATGTCCCTATTCATAATATCCCACCAATAATTATCAGGAATGTCCCTATATATTTTAGTGATTCTGGGAGGTATAGAGAATGCAGAGGATTGAGATTTGTCCATCATATCATTATTTATTTCTAGGATAGATGGAACAAATAGCCCTATATTAAATTTCATTATACCTTCTTGATCAATCTTGAACTTAGGATACTTCCCATTCTTCACATCCTTTATATTATTTTGTAACAAAGGATATTCTCTTTTAGATTTCGTGGTATTCTGTAAAAATGATGGTTGAGAGATAATTTGGGATACAATTTATGATGTCATGTCCCTTATTTTTACCAATACCAATATTACTAGATCATTGATTGACCGACCTCCTTGAAACCTCATCATTGATTGAATTACAGGGTGTTTTATACTTTATTCATTAGTGACTTTGTTTGCTCTTTTAGGGTGACAATGAATTGAAATTTCCAAATCATTAAGAAGTTACAACCATCTACTTTGTCTCAAGTTTATTTAATTTTGTGTGAATATATAATTCAAACATTGGTGATTTGTGTATATTTCACATTTCTCCCCATAAAGATAATGCCTCCATATTTTAAGGAAAACATAAGCGCAACTACCTACATGTTATGAAAAATATAATTATTACAATGATTATTTAACTATAAAGATTCATAAGAAATCAAATTATAATTTTGTATGAGAATTCACCTAACCCCTTTCATAGATTCATCAATATAAATAATAAATCCTTCTCCAATAGAGGGTAAAGTTAACATAGGTTCTGTAACTAATATCTTATTTAGCTCTTAAAAACATTCTTAAACCTCATTTTATAGAAACAATTATCTGTATTTTCAATTATATATGTGGTATTTGATATTGGATTATATCAATGCATGAAACCAGTGGAGATATCTACCTTTATTTCTAGGGAGGTCTAGGTAATTCCTTAGGAAATATGCCAACATATTCCTGAATTATGGGGACATTTTGTATCCTTGTACTTTAATTTACTTCTCCCCCTCCATTGATCATCTTCATAAAGAAGTATAATGGAGTTTCTTCTAGAAAAAACATTATTCGGGATATCTCTCCTTTGAAAATAAATATAGGCATTCCATTCAAGACTACTGAGATTTCCTTTCTTATACAGTTGATCATAGAATTATACGTTGAGAGAGAGTCCATCCCTAGTACAATGTCGAATTCCACCATGGGAATGATTACTATATTTTTGATGATATTTTTCTATAAAAATTATATACTAGAGTTTTTATACACTGTTGGAACTTGTATAACCCCTATAGGATTCTTGACTGAAAATGATATTTCTATAAGCTCAGGGATTGATTCTCTAATCTTTTCAAACATAGATGAAATAAATGAATGTGTAGAACTAGAATCAAAGTAGTTGATACATTTGAGAGTACAAAAAGTGTACCTTCCACCACATCATTTCAAGCCTCTACTTCAGTAGTCATGATATAAAATTCCAGACCATTTTCCCTTGGACTATGCTAAGGTTGATGGTGATTTCCCTTGATTATCTTTTGATTTAAATAGTGATTTGAAATGTACTCAAGCTATCCACACATGTAGTATTGAATTTTTGGTAAGGCCTACACCATCATCCCTTTTTCTTTAGTGTTGAGAAGTTTTGGCTTCACCTCACCATGATAGTTCCAAGATATATGGCTATATCTTCCAAACATATCGCATTTTACAATTCTAAGACATAAATCTGACGACTACTTCATCCCAGATTTTTTTTCATGTGTGAAGTTTCACTTTAATTACACCTCTCCACTATCAAAATTCTTCCATGTGGTTGGATCTATTTAAATTTTATTTTCATTCGACCAATGTGTCAACTGGGTTTCTCCAATCATCAATTCCAGCTTCATATCACTCTACACTATCACCTCATAGGTTCCATAGTCCTGATTTTCAAAATAACTCCAAAGTTGGGGTCTCCGTTTTCTAAAGAATCTATCAACCTTTCCCATGGGGTCTATAAAAAATATAGTGGTATATCAAGAATTTATTGTAATTTTCAGCTCATAGATTCCCAGTAAATCAATTCCCTTCACCTTCATCTTGAATAATTCCATCTCTAATTTTTTTACATCAAACGGGGAGAATATTTATTGGAAGATATTCTAATAAACTATTCCCACTCCATTGAATCCATATCCCTTCTTGGATTCATTTTTTCAATCAGTTTCCACCACTAATCCACTTCTCATACTAATAATTCTAGGGTTACTATAACTTCCCGAACCTAGATACCTAGAATCAGTGCATTATTACATGACATTGGGATGATCAAATAGATCAAGTCTCAAAAGAACGATTAGTTTAGTAGCCTTGGAAGTAATATATAAATACATAAGTTTTACATTACATTATGAAATGAAAAAACAACAACATTGTGTCCACTTTTAACACCCTCATATCCCTTAGCCTATTATTGTCGGTTAATTGTAATATACTTTTTCACATCCTGGGAAAAATAAAACATAGAAAGGGGTGAGATCGGTTTCTCAGTAAGGATAACAATTGTGACCCAAACTTTTCATATGTTACTATTACATCATTTCAAAGGTAAAAACCCTAATAGTATTATACATAGTGGATCTAACAGTTTAGTTTCATGGGAAAACCAGGACCATACATATCAATTACAACATCGAGCATAAACATTTATAAAATTTATTCTTCTCCAGACTCTTAATGGAACTTGACCTCTCCTTAGTACATGTAGTCTCCTAAGGATATACATCAAAAAGGGGTGAGCTAGAAGCTTAGTAAGGGGAAACATAAGAATAATATAGCATGGGGTGAGCATAATCATAACATAGGAAAAAGATCATTAACATAAGAGGAAGCATAAATATAAGACTTGAAATGTGGCAATGCATAAAAATGAAACATCATGTCTTAGTGGTTAACTACCACACATAATTGTGAAAAAAGCTATCATCTTTTTCACATATAATTTCACATTTATTCATGTGATTCATCACTTTAACCAATGCATTAGAGCGCTATATAATTCCAGGTGCACCCGTCACAGTTAAACATTCATATTGCGCTATATAATTCCGGGCGCACCCGTTACATCATAACATTATCATTTATCATGAATTCCACAATGAACATATAATAAAAATGAACACAACTAACCCATAAAATGTAATTGGTTTCATCTCACAGGAACACATTCATAAAACTCAGTTCCCCAAAATAAATAGGGAATAACATACATGTTATAGGAACCGTCAATCTTGAATGAGAAGATAAAGGTGTGTTCTTAAATGAAGAGTTCTTTTGGAAAATATTTGGTTTGACATAAATACTAGTGAAAAACATATATATCCCAGAAATGGAAATAAAATGATGAAAAAAAATATTTTTAAGGAGTAACCATATCAAAAATGTTTGAAAGAGGGAGAACCCGAAGGATGAAAGTTTGGTTCGTGAATTTCCCCTTACCTTATATCTGAACGCTTCCTTCTCATTAATGTCCTGTATAATGACATTATATTCATTAATTAAAAAGTACAGAACCTTTTATACATGAATAGGGTTAATGTTGGTTTCATTATGATATTTTATGGGCCTTTTGACATGTTATAAATTTTAAAAACATTGTTCATGAATGTTTGTTTTTATGGTTTTCTTGAGCGTTTCACATGTATTCATAAATTGATGTTCGAGTAGAACATGGGTAAAAATAAAGAACTAATATTACATGTTATTAATGATATTCTTGGATTTTAAATGATCTTATAATGAATTATGTTATATACCTTGTGGATGAATCATTAGATAGGAATTTAATGATGATTGTTTGGGTTAATTTGGGCGGTTTTTCGACCACAACGAACTTGTTTTTATGTATCATTTAGTATTATGAACATAAGTTAGTTCCATAACATTAAGTAGGACATAATACACATATAGTATTCTAGTTAAACCATAAAAATTGATTAATGACCAGATCTAATGGTAGAAATGGAAAAAGAAAACATGTTGTTCTTGAAGGTGACATATTAACACCTCACAGACAACATTTTCTTTTATAAAAAAAAGAGGAGAAAGGTGGTTGGATGATATAATATCTCATTAGTATCATAATATTATAGTATATTTATAATAATGGAGTTACCAAAAAATTTGAAAAAAATTACAGGTTGGGAGATAATAAGAAAAGGACTTCAATTGAATGGAATTTAAAGGAAAAGAAGGAGACAAATAACCTCTTGAATCCTCCTCTTGAGATCCTACTTAAGGAGACTAATCGTGGAATTTTGATAAAAACAGAAGCTCTTGGACATGGGGGAGGGGGTAGAGAACATTATTGGGAATATTTTAGACAAGGATTGATTCTTGAGAGGTGTGAGGGAATGAGAGAGTGAAGGGTTGTATTTATAGTGGAGGGGAGATGGGTTATCTTAATATAAAATTAATTAATTTATTATTTCTTCAAAAGAAAAGGAACAACGAGTATTACATGATTAAGAATAGTAATTTTATAATTTAATCTTAAATCAAGTGGTATTACATCAGTAGAAAATCATACATGACTATATAATTAACTTATTTAGCTTATTTTCTAAATATGGAGTTTCATTATTCATAAAAAAATCATGTATTTTAGAAAAATCCCAAAATTTCACCCTAACCATTTTTCAATGCGTATAATCCAAAAATAAATTCCATTTTTTAAAAATAATTTTCTAAATATGAATAATTTAATATTCAATTAAAATCATAATTTACTTGAAAAATACATTTTTTAAAATTAAAACTGATTTTATAATGCTTTCAAAAATTACGGGTCTTAGAAAATTAACTAAAAACTAGAGGAAAAATATTTTTTAATTTATGAACACATTTTAAGAAAATAAAATTTCTTTTAAATTAATTAATTAATTATAATTAATTATTTATGACTTACAAAAATACCAAAACGTTTACTATGGTCAAATTGTCACTTTCTACGATGCCTAAATTTTATTTAATTATTAATGTGTAAGGTTACTCTAATTTTGGATGATTTACTATTCATAAGGGTCACACTACTATTTATAAGGGTATGTTACTATTCATAAGGGTTGGTTACTATTCACTAAAAATTAGGTTTTTCTTATTGGACCCCAAAAATCAGTATGAACACAACTGTGTATGTTGGATTTTCAAAATTACCAACATAGAAGTGACAAACTTATGTTTAAAGGTCACTTAGCACTTAGTAGTTCATTATGTTGTGTTTTCATTTTATTTTATGTCATATTTATAAGATGGGAATTTCCATTGAAAACTTTGGGTCATTATATTCTTCCCCCCCTTATGAAATCTCGCCCCTGAAATTTCACTTCACAAAAATAGGTGAGGGTACTTATCCTTCATCACCTCCTCTGGTTCCCAAGAAGATTCTTCAAACTTATGGTTCTTCCACAAAAATTTGACAAGTTGGGTTTTCTTGTTGGGTAGAACTTTATCTCTTCGGTCCAAAAACTCTACTGGTTTCTCCTCGTAGGAGAGATCATCTTCTAGATGTACAACCTTTGAGTTTAGTACATGTTGGAGGTCTGGTATGTAATTTACGATAAGTGATACGTGAAACACATCATGAACTTTTTCCATATTTGGTGAAAGTGAAAGATGATAGGCCATGGCTCTTATGCAGTCAAGGATTTCAAAGGGGTCAATGTACCTTGGGATTAACTTTGATTTCTTTTCAAATCACATGACTCTCTTCCATGGTGATATTTGAAGGAAGACTTTATCTCAAACTTCGAACTCCAAGTCCCTTCGACGGTTGTCAGCATAGCTCTTTTGCTGACTCTGAGCAACTTTGATGTGTTTCAGGATAACATGAACTTTCTCTATTATCTCTTGCACAAGATCGGGTCCAAGTAGCTTTCTTTATCCAACTTCACCACAACATGTTGGAGTTATACATTGCTTTCCATACAGAGCTTCATATGGAGCCATATAAATACTCGATTATAAGTTATTTTTGTATGAGAACTCAACTAATGGGAGATGCAGATCCCATCCACCTTTGAATTATAGAGAGCATGCTCTTAGAATATCTTCAAGAGTTTGAATAGTCCTTTCAGATTGGCCATTGGTTTGGGGGTGATAGGCCATGCTGAAATTTAATTCAGTTCTCAAAGCATGTTGAAGGCTCCTCCATAATTTAGATATGAACCTTGGATCACGGTTAGAGACAATTGAGAGTGGAACACCATACAATATCACCACTTCCTTCACATTTATCTTTTCAATTTGTTCAAGAAAGAGATCTTCCCAAATAGTGATGAAATGGACAGTCTTGGTGAGTCGGTCAACCAAAACCCTTATCACATTATTTCCCTTCGACGTATTTGGGAGTCCTATGAAAAAGTCTAGAGTAACATTCTCCCATTTCCACATGGGTATAGGCAATGAATGAATCAACCATTTGGACTTTTTTCACTCTACTTTAACTTGCTGACCTACCAAGAAACTTGTGATATATTTTTCGATCTCCTTCTTCATATTATCCCACCAAAAGTTTTATCATAGATCACGGTACATATTGGTACTCCCAGGATGGATATATAATGTTGAGCTATGTGCATTGTCCAATAACTCATTCTTTATCCCGGGCGATGAAGAAACACAAAGCCATGTTCTGAACTGAATCACACCATTATCATCGATATTGAACTCATGAAACTTTCCTTACTTGAATGTATTCACCCTCTTTTGTATCTACACATCATCCCTCTATGCTACTTTAATATTCCCTTGGATGGATCATTGTGAAATCATTTGGGCAAGCTAGGATGTATCCCATGCCCTTATGATTTCTAAATCCATTCTTTGCATATCTAAGAAGATAAGGTCTTTCTCAATCCATAACATGGATAGAGTAGTAGGTTCTTTTCTGCTTAGAGAATCAGCTACCTTGTTCGCCTTTCTAGGATAGTAGTGAATAGAGCAATCATAGTCCTTGATTATCTCTAACCACCTCCTTTGAAGATTGTTGAGATCCTTTTGTGGGAATATATACATTATGCTCTTGTGGTCAGTGTATATGTCACAATTCTCACCATAAAGGTAGTGCCACCATATTTTAAAGGAACATATCATTGTTGCCAACTCTATATGAAGCATCGGGTAGTTCTGATTACATATCTTCAAATGTCGTGAGGCGTAGGTTATCACATTATCATTTTTCATGAGTACACAACCGATGACATTCTTTGAAGCATTACTATATATCACAAAAAATTATATACTTTTTGGTAGTTTGAGTATAGATGTAGTGATCAACATTCTCTTTAGCTGCTTGAAGCTTCCCTCACATTCTTCCGTCTAGAAATAATTAACCCCTTTCCTTGTTAACTTAGTTAGTGGGCTTGACAATCATGGGAAGTTTCTCAGAAAATGTTAGTAGTACCCAGCTAATCCAAGAAAACTACAGATTTCGGTGACACTAGAGGGCTTGGTCCATTCATAAATCACCTTTGTTTTTCAAGGATCCATAGAAATTCCCTCACTTGTGATCACATTTCCCATGCAATTGACTTGCTTTATCCAAAAGTCACACTTCCTGAACTTGGAATACAAATTCTCCTTTCTAAATGTCTCCAACACAGTCTTAGATGTTCTTTATGTTTTTCCTTACTCTTGGTGTAGATGAGAATATCATAAATAAACACTACCACAAATTTGTTTTGGTAACGTCTAAAGAATCTATTCATCAAATCCATAAAGATTTCAGGGGAATTAGTAAGTCCTAAGGGCATAATCAGAAACTCATAGTGCCCATACCTTGTACAGAAGGTAGTTTTCTGAATATATTCCTTCTTCACCTTTAGCTGATGCTATCCAGAATGAAGATCCACCTTTGAGAAGTATTGAGATCGTTTTAACTGGCCGAACAAGTCATCAATCCTTGGAAAAGAATACTTGTTCTTTATGGTGATCTTGTTGAGTTCCAAATAGTTGGTACACAGCTGCATTGTTCCATCCTTCTTATTCACAAAGAGCACTGGTGCACCCCAAGGTGATGCACTTGGGCGTACGGACCCTTTTTCCAGATTCTCTTATAGCTTCTTCTTTAACTCCTCCAGATCGATAGGAGCCTTCCTATAAGGACAATTTGATATAGGATTTTCTCTGAGTATGAGTTCTATTGAGAACTCTACCTCATTATTTGGGGGAATTCTGGGTAACTCTTTGGGAAATACATCACCGTATTCCCTCACGATGGGCATTTATTCAAGGTTGGCACTTTCCTCTGACTCAACCATTTGGGAGAGGTATACTTCTTCATAGGTAATCCAAAATCACTCCATTTAAGAATTTTTCAATGGAAATTAATGATATTTTTTGAATTTGAAGAGAAACATGGGATGGTTCGGAATATGAAAAGATATTTCTTTTTCCAAATAGTTGATATGTTCTCTACATAACGAGAGCCAATTAATTCTCATTATAGCATAGAATTCCACAAAGGGAAGTATTACAAGATTCTCTAGAAGAATCTTACCACATACACCAATAGGAGAAGAGTCAAACACTTGGGTTGAAATGATTGCACCACTTGTTTTTTTTACAGATATCTCTACTTCAAGGTTTTAGGGTGTCGATTCTATAGTTCTAAAAAACTTGCAAGCTATAATGGAATTCATAGAACTATAATAAAATAATCCTTTTGAAATTATTGAGTGAATAGGAAGTATACCTTGTACGAATTCATTTTCTTGATTCCCTTCCACAGTAGTGATGGTATAAGACTTCCCTTATTCCTTTGGCTTTGGTGGCTACTGATGCTAATTACCCTCAAGAACTCGAGGTTTAGTGCACTAGCTTCCAGAGTGCCCTAGCTCCCTATAGTTTTAGCATTTATCCAGGGGTGGTTCTCTTATTTCTTTGGCTACATTCTCCTTCCTTTTCTAGTATTTTCGAAACTCTTGATAATGTTGTCCTTCTTTCACACACTTGAAGCACTTCCTCATCCCATAAAAGAATTTCCCATGGTGAAACTTCCCACATTTTTGGAATGCAGATCATTGAGTTTTCCTCCCACATTTTTCATTAGATCCACTAGCTTGAAACTCCATATTTCTATTCTAATCACCAAAGCCATGGGACCATTCTATAAACTCCATATCCACTTTGAGAGAAAATCGAAAAACTTCTTCATAACTCCCAAAGTCTCGAATTGCAAGAGGCTTTCGAAGGTGTGGTTTTAATCCACTAAAGAATCTATCAATTTTTCTATCATTTCTGATAAAAAAACCCAAAGAGTACCATGCATGACTTGTGAAATTCACTTTGTAGGTTGTGATAGATTAACCTTCTTTTTTCTTGAGCTCTATGAATTTTCTATCCATCTTTGTTCGAAGAGTTCTTGGGAAATACATGTTAAGAAACATTATCTTAAAGTCTTCCCATTCCATCTCTTCAATTTCCTCCCTTGGCTTGATGTTCTTAATCAAATCCCACCATTGATCATCCTCTCCATCTAGATGATAAACGACTAGTGTCACCTTCTCCATTTTAGAACAGTGAATAATAGAAAAGTTCTTATCCATAGAGTTGACACACTGTTCCACAACCAATGGATCAGAAGATCCACTAAACATTGGTGTTTGTTTCCTCATAAAACATTTGATAGCCAGTTTCTCCCTCTTTGGTGAAGGATGATGTTACCCATTATTATGGTTATTTTTCATAACCAAATATAGTTGGGTAAGAATCACTATGAAGTTCTTAACTCCACCTCCCAAATCATTGGGGACGTCTTTCGGGTAATCATTGCATTGGACCTCACACAAGTTGTTGGCCTGGTTTTTCCTGGTTCCCACCATTTTATAAAATAGAAAAGGATAGAACAAAACATAAGTTAGCAAGTCATGAATAACATATTTATTTAAACAAGTTATACTAAAATCATAACATATGGGATCCCTATGTAAAAATTCTTGTGTGCATATTTGTACTTAGTCTCATGTTAGAGGTTTTATCGAGGGTTCACTAACCCAAGTTCCCAAATTAACTAAACATTTCTTCTAATACTAACTATAGTGAACCAACCCTTTCATAAATTACTATTACATCATTTTAAAGATAAAAAACACAATAGTATTACACATAGAGGATCCATCAGTTTATTTTCATTTGAAAACTAAGACCATACATAACAATTACAACATCGAGCATAAACATTTATTCAATTTCGTCTTCTCTAGCTTCTTACTAGCACTTGACCTCTCCTTAGTACATATAATCACCTAAGGATATACATCAAAATGGGTGATCTAGAGACCCAGTAAGGGGACAGATAAGAACAACATAGCATGGGGTGAGAGTAATCAAATCAAAGGAAAATGATCATGAATATAAGAGGAAGCATAAATATATGGCATGAAATGTGGTAATGCATAAAAATGAAACATCATGTCTTAGTGGTTAACTACCGCACATACTTGTGAAAAAATATAGAATCTTGTTCACACATAATTTCACATTTACTCATGATATTAATCACTTTATCCAATGCATTGGAGCGTTGTATAGTTTCAGGTGCACCCGTCACATTGAAACATTCATATTGCGCTATATAATTCCAGGCGCACCCGTCACATCATAAAATTATCAATTATGAGGCATGACACAATGAACATATAAAAAATGAACCTAAATAACCCATGAAAAGGAATGGGTTTTCATCTCATAGTAACACATTCATAAACATTGGGTTCCCAAAATAAAGAGTGAATAACATAAAAGTTACAAGAACCGTCAATCTTGAATGAAAAGTAAAAGGTATGTTCTTAAAAGTAGAGTTCTTTTGGAAAACATTTTCTTTGACATAAATACCAGTGAAAAACATTTATATCCCATAAAAGGAAAGAAAATGATGAAAAAATATTTTTAAGGAGTAACCATATAAAAAAGGAGTGAAAGAGGGAGAACCTGAAAGATGAAAGTTGGGTTCGCGAATTTCACCTTACGTTATATTTGAATGCTTCATTCTATTTAATGTCCTATATAATGACATTATATTAATTAATTAGAAATTACAGAACATTTTATACTTTAATAGGGTTAATTTTCGTTTAATTATGTTATTTTATGGGCCTTTTGATAAGTTATAGGGTTTAAAAACATTGTTCGAGAATGTTCATTTTTATGGTTTTCTTGAGCGTTTCACGTGTATTCATAAATTGATGTTCGGGTAGAACATGGGTAAACTTCCAGAACTGATATTACATGTTATTAATTATATTATAGGATTTTAAATTATATTTTAATTAATTATGTTATATACCATGTGATGATTCATTAGATTTTAATTTAATGATGACTGTTTGGGTTAATTTGGGCGGTTTCTCTACCACAATGAACTTGTTTTGATTAATAATTTAGTAATATGAACATATGTTAGATAAAAAACATTAAATAGGAAATAATAAATATAAAATATTCTGTTTCAACCATAAAAATGTTTTCATGACCTGATCTAAAGGTATAAATGGAAAAGAAAACATGTCATTCTTGAAGGTGATATATTAACACCTCAAGAACAACATTTTCTTTTATAAAATAAAAAGAAGTTGAGAAAGGGGGATGGATAATATAATATCCCATTCGTATCATAAAATTAAATTATATGTATATTAATAGAGTTAAAAAAACATTTGAAAAAATATAGGTTGAGATAGAATAAGAAAAGAACTTGAAATTCAAAGGAATTTAAAGGAAAAGAAGGAGAGAAATTACCTCTTGAATCATCCTCTTGAGATCCTCCTTAAGGGGCCTAATCTTGGTCTTTTGATGAGACCAGAAGCTCTGGGACGTGGGTGAGGGGATAAGGCATATTTTTGAGACGATTTTAGACAAGGCTTGAAGCTTGAGAGGTGTGAGGGATTGAGGGAGTGAAGGGTGGTATTTATAGTGGAGGATAGAGGGGTTTTCTTAATATAAAATTTATTAATTTATTATTTCTCCACAAGACAAGGAATAGTGAGTCTTCCATGACCAAGAATAGTAATTTTATAATGTAATCCCCAAACAAGTGGTCTTACATCAGCAGAACACAATACATGACTCTATAATTAACTTATTTGGCTTATTTTGAAAATTATGGTATTTCACTATTTATCAAAATTTCAAGTATTTCAGAAAAATACCAAAATTTCACCCCTACCATTTTTCGATGTGTAGAATCAAAAAATGAAGCCCATTTTTAAAAAATAATTTTCTAAATATGATTAATTTAATAGTTAATTAAAATCAAAATTTACTTGAAAAATATAGTTTTTAAAATTAAAACGGATTTTATAATGCTTTCAAAAATTACATAGGGTCTTAAAAAATTATATAAGAAATATAATACAAAGATTTTTTAATTTATGAACACATTTTAAGAAAAGAAATTTTCTTTTAAATTAATTAATTTATTATAATTAATTATTTATGACTTACAAAAATACCAAAACATTTACTATGGGCAAATTGTCACTCTCTAAGATGCTTAAATTTCATTTAATTATTCATGGGTAAGGTTAATATTATTTTGGATGATTTAATATTCATAAGGTTCGTACTACTATCCATAAGGGTATGTTACTATTCATAAGGGTATGCTACTATTCACCAAACATTATGTTTTTCTTATTGGACCCAAACAATCATCTTGAACACAATCGTGTATGTCGGATTTTAAAAATCCCAAACACATAAGTGACAAAATTATGTTTAAATGTCACTTAGCACTTATTAATTCATTATGACGTGTTTTCATGTGATTTTATGACATATTTATTAGAAGGGAATTTCCATTGAAAAACATCGGGTCATTACAATAACAATATAGCAAAAACTATCATAAATAAGCATGAACATTTAAGGAAATGTACAAGACTAAAAATAATCACATGTAATATCAATATCCAATTTCATAATGATGGAATGCAAAATTCTGGACATCAGAACCACATAGTCAAAGAATCACGCCAAGACTAAAAATAAGATTTTTTTCAAGGCCTTGTTCCAAGACACTTGTTTTTCTGAAGAGACATACTGATGCATTGAGGAGCTATAGCGGGCTCCACCCATTTCTTACTATGTCCAATACATTCCTCATATGAAAAGGTTGATCCATAAACTAAATATTCGTATTAAAACTAGCATAGGAAATGTTAATACGTTCAACATAAATCATGAATGGTATAAAAATAACACACCCACGGTCAAAAATATCAAAAAACCTTCAATATAATATGAAATATTTTATCAAAATAAATTAACTTCAAAAAAGTGTAAAATCCATCAAAGGATATTGGCATAAATTAAATCAAAACCATTTGAGATAAATAACTCTTTAAATTTTGAAATCATTTACAAGTCAAGTAATTATAAAAGAGAACATTTATTTTTAAAATATTATTATAAGATTGTATGGGAAGATTTGAAGGTGTTATAATGGTGGAAAATAACCGCACCCACCGTATAAGTTAAAAAACATTCTTTCCTTAATTTGTCGAGAAGGTCATAATGTACATTGTTTGGAAAGTGACGGAACGATTCCTTTCAATTTTTTTTATAAAATTTCAAAAAAGGATATAAATTACTTTAACCCATAGTCTAGGAAATAGTGAAAATGTTTTAATATACAGAAACACAAATGTGGATGATAAATAAGTCCCTGTAGAAACTTATGTAAAAACAACCTCAGATAATGAAAAGATTGTATAACTAGCCTTTAACTTGTAATTTTCCTTGTTCTAGGGTATGTTAACCTCTGGTATAATAGTAAAATAAATTTTATTAAATTATACAACAACCGCATACATAAATATGATATCATATATGATCTTCTAATATTGCATTGTTAATGATATTTCAATAGTATCATTGTTTCAGGTGTTAACTGATTCGTTTTACTTTATATGTTTTGTTACGTAAGTCATGTTTGATATGGATAGTATGTATTTAATTCATAAAAATAATTATATTAAGTTCTCAAACATTAGTTTTTAATCATAAAATGAAAATCATTCTCGAATGGTTACAATGGGGAATGAATCTCATCACGTTCGTGGAGATGGTATTCCGTACGTACGCACGAGCGACAATATCATTCTATTAATTGAGAAATAGTATGTGATTGGATGGTATATCGTATACAAAAAATCATTAAAATGTTATATTTTTTATTTAAATAAATTATACACATTATTATACCCATCCAAATAATGAAGTGTTGAATAACAAACTACACCACGACATGTAGACGATAAGCTATACGTACAAACGTATGGTGACTTCGTCATTCAAAGGATGGATTGAATAATGAATATGGTTGTAGCATATTTATAATAAAATCACAGTATGTATAAGGTATTGGAGTAATTATTTTGTTATGGAAACAACAAATAAAGATGAAGTGGAAGAAGAAAAGAACATTGAAAGAGTTGATGAAATTATTACATCTTTTTATGGTGCTTTCATTTGATTTGATCAAAAGGGATCCTCAGTTTGGATTCTGATCAATGTAAGGCATCTAGGTTTAAGTGATGGTATTTGGGAGGATATTTTAGTAGGTTTTGGATGAACCAAATGGATTTGGTGGTAGTAAATTAAGAGAAGGGGAAGTAACCTTTTATAATAGTGGTGAGGGTCACTTTAGAAAAAACTTGAAATATTATTTTATTATAAAATAATTTTCGGTTTATAATTGCACCAAAAGTGTTTATTTTGAGGCTAAGGTGGGGCATGGTCTATATCCTCTCAACCAATAGGTTTTATACTAGTTTATGTCACCATATTAACCTTATTTTTTAGATTCAACTGTTTGTTAAATAGTTTAAGTTTTACCATGTATTCTTGTGTTATTATAATAAATGGTTAATAAACATACTATAAAAAGACAAGAGAATAACAAGTGGTTAATTATTGAAATTTATAACCTTATATTAGTCCTTTGGACAAACCTTATATTTTTAGAAATATTATATCAATTAATAATATAGTATTTGTTTTAAAAACTCATTTATGTCAACTTGTACACTATTTAGTATTTGGTTTTTGTAAAAGTCAAAAAAATTTGATTACTTAAAAAAAAATTTAAATCAACCCTAAAATGTCACATTAACCTATAAAATTCATGAAAGTCATCAAAAGTCTTTATTTACATTTATTTTGATATTTATAATATCAATTATTTTAATAATTCAATAATAAGGTAATTACTACATCATCATCGTGTCATCAATAAATTTAATTATTTAAGGTCTAAATATTATAAATAAAATACCAAGATGTATTAAATAGTTTTATATTTTTAATGAATATTTATAGTTTAATTTATCTTATGTATACCCCTATATTAAAAATGTTTTATTTATTGAAGATTGAATTTAGCACTTTTAACTCTTCTTGAAAAATAATAATAATAAATGTCCTAATCTAATCCAAGTGGACCAAAAGGATAATATTTTATCCCTGAGTTTTCTTTTTATTGAAATAAACTTATCCAATAGAATTAGAACATGTTTTAGGGTAATTATAATATCATTTTTACCTTTAATTACCCTATTTACTTTTAATCGTGGTAAATAAAATTCAAAAGTTATATGCACCAAAAATTATTTTTGTCCTATTAAACCACATTTTACTTACTAATGTCAACTGTTTCTCTTAGATTTTTAAAAATCAATTAACAAAAGTGGTAAAATTAGGTTTTAGGCAAATTTACAAATGTTTCGAGAAGGTGGGTAAAAGACGGTAACAACTTCAATAAAATTTTATATATCAAATCTTATTATTTAATGACATCAATGAATTATATTGGAATAACATAGGTGTTATGTATATATTTAGACCTACAATAAATTTGAATAAAACAAATATTTATTTAAATAAAATGATTGTTTTAAATTATAAGAGAGTGTTTTTTTCACTATTCATGAAAAATTAAAAGTTTTCGGAAAAATACCAAAACTTTACCCTAAGATAAATTTGATATTTCAAATACAAAAATGAATTCCATTTTGAAAAATAAAATTTATAAAATTTCAAAAATATTTATTAATATTCATAACTTCTAGTTTGATTGGTCATGGTATGCTAGAACTTGATGCTGCGTACAATGCAAGCTGTTGAATTATTCAATGAGAAATATACCATGGAAGCTTGGGGTGTTACATTCTTCCCTTATTAAAATAATTTTGTCCTCAAAATTTCTATAATACTACTGCATAAAAAGATTCAGGTGGTTCTTCATCATAGGTTTCTTGGGTTCCCACGTTGCATCTTCCATCTTATGGGTTTTCCATAGAACTTTTACCAGATGTATCGTTTAGTTTCCCAAAACTTGTTTTCTGGTGTCAAGAATCTTGAGAGGATCTTCACAATAAGATATATTAGGGTCCAGTTCTATTTCTTCATTAGTGAGTACTTGTATTGGGTCGGGCATGTATTTTCCCAATAGTGATATGTGGAATACATCATTATATTTGGAGAGACTTGGAGGAATTTCCAAATGGTAATCTACAACTCCAATTCATTCTATAATTTTGAATGGTCCAATGTAACTTGGACTTAATTTACCCTTCTTACTGGAATGTACAACACCCTTACATGGAGATACCTTTAAGAAAACATGATCTCCTACTTGAAATTCCAAATCCTTCCTTTAGTTATTAGCATAGCTGTTTTTACAACTTTAAGATGCTTTGATGTGGGTTTGTATAATCTTCACATTTCCACTGTTTCCTCAACATGTTATAGGCCTATGATTTTTCTTTCACTAACATCATCCAAACAAGTTGGTGTGCGAAAAATCTTTCCACATAACGCTTCATATGGTATCATCTGAATACCTAAAAGGAAGCTATTGTTATAAGAAAATTCTAGCAGAGTTAAATATTGATCCCACATACCTTGGAAGTCAAGTGAGAAATATATCAACATGTCTTATAAGGATTGAATAATATGTTCTGATTTTCCTTCATTTTGAGGGTTGTTGGTTATGCTAAAAATAAGTTCAATATCCAAGGAAATCTGAATACATTTCCCAAATCTCGATGTAAAATTGGGATCACAATCATAAACTATTTATAGGGGTACTCCATGAAGTCTTACAACTTCATTAATATATAGTCTTTCTAAACATTCAAGTGGAAAATCTTCTCTTATAGCAAGAAAATGTGCCAACTTTTTAAGAATATCAAAAAAGACACATATGGAATCATTCTTTCTAGGAGTCTTTGGTAGTCCCATGAAAAAGTCCATCACAATTTCACCCCATTTCCAATCAGGTATGGGAAGAGGTTGCATGACTCCTCTAGGATATTGTCTTCCAGCCTTAACATGTTGACAAACAATACATCTTTACACATAATCTGCAGTCTCCCTCATCATGTTGTCCACCAAAAATTTACCTTCAAATCTCTATACATCATTGTGACACCAGGGTGTATAGAGAAGTTATAGCTATAAGAATCATCCAAAAATTCACTTTTTAGATCAGGTATACTGGGAACACAAAGCCTCCTCCCAAATTTTAAGATTCCATATTCATATACGAAGTCAAACAATCTTCAATCATTCACAGCTTTAATTTTCATTTGAAACTCCTCATCAACAGTCTGAGGAATTTTTATCCTTTCTAGTAAAGATGTTTTGGCAACCATTTGAAATAGTATTGATGTTTCAACTTCCATGATTATTAGTATATCCATTTTTTAAAGTTCTATGAACATAGGATCCCTTTCAACTCTCATATTATTCAAAACACCATGATCCTTTTTACTCAAATAATCTCCCACCTTATTTTAGTTCCCTGGGTGGTAGTGTATAGTGCAATCATAATATTTGAGTAGTATAAGCCATCATATTTTCCTCATGTTGAGTTCTTTCTATGAGAAAATGTACTTCAAACTCTTGTGATCAGTATATATCTCACATTTTTCACCATAGAGATAGTGTCTCCATATCTTCAAAGCAATGATTACATCTTCTAACTCAAGATCATGAGTGGGATTATTTTTTTCATTAATGATTACCTACTGTGATGCATATGTAATAACCCTATCATTCTGCATAAGGACACAACCCATTTCTTTCTTGGAAGCATCGATATAAATAAAAAACCCATCATTATCCAATGGTAGAGTCAATATAAGAACATTGACTAATATTTTCATCAATTCTTCAAAACACATTCATAATCTTCTGTACAATGAAAATTAACCCATTTTTGTGTGAGTTTGGTTAATGGGTTAGCCAATTGGGAAAAATACTATACAAAACACTGATAATAACCTGCTAACCCCATAAAACTACATACCTCGTTTATATTCGTCTATACTGGTCATTCTTGGATTGCCTTTTTCTTTTAAGTATCAAAAAAGATTCTATCCTTAGAGACAAGATGGATAATAAAAGTAATCTCTTGAAGCCATAATTCACACTTTCTAAACATACCATATAATTCATTTATTATTAGAGTCTTTAGAATAGTGTGCAAGTGATTTTCATTATCTTTGTAGCTTTTGGAGTATACCAAGATATCATCAATAAATACCACTACAAATTCATCAATATATTATTTGAAAACCCTATTAATTATATCCATGAAGACAGAGGGTGAATTAGTTAGTACGAAAGGAATTAATGTAAAATCATAATGCCCATACCTGGTATGGAATGATGTCTTCAAAATGTCTTACTTCTTCACACAAAACTAATGATATCCAGATCAAAGGTCAATCATTGAAAAATATTGAGCTCCATGAAGTTGATTGAATAAATCATCAATGAGAGGTAGGGTATTCTTGTTCTTTATTGTTATAGCATTAATCTCTCTATAGTCAATGCACAACCACATAGATCCATATTTCTTCATTAAAAAAAGGAAATGGGCTCCCCATGGGGAAACACTAGAGAGAATAAATCATTTATTACTCAATTACTCTAGTTTCTTATTTAGTTCCACTAATTCCACAGTGACTATACTATAAGAGGCCTTTGATATGGGCCTTGAACCAAGAATAAAATCAATGCAAAACCCAATTTATCGTTTTGGAGGAAGTATAGGTAAATCCTCTGGAAGCACATCAACATATTCTTTTACAATAGGTGCGTCCTCTATTTGAACATTCCTTTCCTCACCCATAGTAATTTGACTCTCTTCCTCCCTAATAATTGAATTTAGTATAGATACTGGTGGTGGATCAAGATAAGAATTAGATGGTGATGTTTCCGCTCTAAAGATAAGGTATTCTTTATCATCATCAAAAAATGTAACCTATTTCTTCTTATAATAAATTTTCACATCATCATCCAAATGGAAATCCATTCCAAGGATTATATCAAATTCAACAACGGGAATGAAAATGAGATCAGCAGATAAAGCACATTTATATGCCCAAATGGGAACTAATTCACAAAACATTGTTGCAATGATACTTCCCTTAGGATTTTTTATTGACATATTCCTTGTTAAATCAAATTGGAAATGTATAATTTTCATAGAAAACTAGGAAGATATGAAATAATACGATGATCCAGAATCAAATAAATAATTTGGTAAATTTGAGGAAACCATTAAATTACATGCCACCACATAATTCAAAGCTTCAACCTCAGTACTAGTGAAAGCGTAAGATTGCCCTTGATCCCTTATCATTTCCTGATGTAATTTTTCTTGGCACTTAGGACATTTATTTTCATAATTCCTAAATCTCTCTAAAATTTTAGCATTTAAAATTGACAGCCTATTTCTTTTCCTTTCAATCACGAGATTGGTGGCATTTTTAGCACACTTTTAATAGACTCCTATTCCTTTCAAGAAAGTACTATGGTGTTTCTTCCAACATTTAATGCAGGATGGAAATTAAACTTTTCCCTTATTCCCCTTATTTTCATTTCTAGAGTGTTTATAAGATATATTCTTCACTTATTTTTCTTTAAAGTTTAAAGACTTAGAGAATTAATTTTTTTCTTGATAGCACATGAGACAATATCTTCATATGATGAGAATGGTTGTGAGACTAATGCACAACAGAGAAATAATTTTCACCCATCAAATAATCAATCAATATTACTCCTTGGATTATGTATATAATATGCCGCATGCCTTGTTATCCTTGAAAAGTAAGCCTCATACTTTACAACATTCTCATCCTCCTTTTTCCTTAGACTCTGAAATTGTCTGTCCATATATTCTCGATGGTCATGAGGAAATTATTTTTCTAAAAAAACCTCGTTAGACTCCATCTATTCCATATTTTACACTTTTTCATCCTTCATTTTGTTATGAATTAATGACCACCATTGATCTGCATCTCCCATGAGCCGATAAACCACCATGAGAACTTTTTCCCTTTCGCTACTACCCAAAGCATGAAATATTTTCTCTAAGTCACTTATTTATTTCTCAGCTACAAATGGATTTGTAGTCCCATTGAATGATAGTGGTTATTTCCTTATGAAACAGTCTAATATTGATCCCCCATGTTGTGGATTGGGGTGCTCTATATGAGTATGGTAATTATTCATTACTTGAGTGAGTTGTCCCATAATGGTTATAAGTTCTTCAAAAATGATTGCATCATGAACTCTAATATAATTATCTTGAGTATGAGGGAAATCCCTACATGGATTACGTGCATTGATATGGTTTCCATTCCTTCCACTTGGTTCCATTTCTAAATAATGGAATACACTAGATTAGTTTATGAATCACAATACATAATTCCAAACTATTAAAATGTCAAACATAAATTGGAATGATTATTCATATAATCAATAATCATAATTTTTTTGAGGAGGTATTTTCTCATAAATCCTCTGTAATGGTCTATAAAGAAACTGTGAATTATCCTAAGCATATCCCCCGGGAGTTTCGTAACCAAGAGTGCAGCAAGGCCCGTTATTGTGTACCATGATACCCTGGGTGAAGCCTGAAAATCCTTGTCAGAGTATTCACTCTAGTACATCTATTCCAGAGCCACCTCAACCTACTTGTATCCAGAGAGGGATGTATTTCTTGTAAAATTTACAAAAATCTCGACATTACTAATATTCTAGGAAGTTTATTTCTATTAATCATCAAAGTATATCTTAGGGTAATGTTTTCTAATATGAATTTTTGTAAATCTATTTTCCAAGGTTTTTACTAAACTTACTCTGATACCAACTGTAATGCCCCAACCCTAGTTACCTAGATCTGGTGAATTATTACATAATGTTGGCATGATCACCAAATATCAAGTCTCAAAAGACCGATTAGTTTAGTAGCCTTGTAATACTAGATACATACATAAGTTTTACATTACATTACGAAATGAAAAAACAAAATAAAAAATGTGTCCCCTTTAAACACACTCATATACCTTATCCTATTTTTGTTGGTTAATCTTAATATACTATTTTGTATCTTGGGAAAAATAAAACAAAGAAAGGGGTGAGCTCAAATACACAATAAAGATAAAAATATAGCAGAAATTATCATAAATAATCATAAACATTTAAGGAAATATACAAGACTAAAACACAAGCCTTTTAAAAATAAAATTCATAATAATATTGCAAAAATATATCAAATAAATCCATTTACTTATTCACATGGATTTTCTTCTAGTCGTATAATCATATGTAATATCAATATCCAATTTTATATTGATGGAATGAAAAATTCCAAACATCATAACCACATAGTCAAGGCCTTGTGCGAAGAATACAAATAAGATTTTTCAAGGCCTTTTGACAAGACACTAGTTTGTCTCATGAGACCTACCGATTCCTCGAGGCGCTATAGCTGGCTCCACCTATCACTTACTAAGTCCAATGCATTCCTCATATGAAAAGGTTGAAACATAACAAAAAAATTCATATTAAAACTTCCATACAAAATGTTAATATTTTAACCATAAAACATGAATGGTATAAAAAACACATCCACAGTAAAACATATCACAAAACATTCAATATAATATGGAAGATTGTATCATAACAAATCAACTTTAAACAAATGTAAAATCCATGAAAGGATGCTTACATATATGAAATCAAAACCATTTGAGACAAATATCTCTTTCTATTTTGAAATCATTTAAAATTCACATAATTATAAAATAAAATAAAAATTAAAAATTTTCTTATAAGCTTGTAATTGAAGATTTTAAGGTGTTATAAGGGCTTAAAATAGCCACACCCACCATATAAGTTAAAAAACATTATTTCCTTAAATTGTCGAAATGGTTACAAAGTACCTTGTTTGGAAAGCGACAGAAAGATTCATTTCCATTTTTTTAAAAAGTCTAACAAGGGTATAAATGAATTTAAACCATAATATAGAAAATAGTGAAAATGTTTTGAAATACAAAAACATGGATTTGGAAGATAAATAAGTCCCAGTAGATACTTATGTAAAAACAACCTCGAATAATGAAGAGATTCTAGAATTTACCCTTACATTGTACATTTCCTTGGTCAAGGATATGATAACCTCCAGTATTATAGTTAAATAATTGTTATTAAATTATACAAGAACCACATACATAATTATGATATCATATAGGATCTTATAATATTGTTTTGTTAATGATATTTCAGCAGTATAATTGTTTCAGGTGTTAACTGATTCATTTTCCTTTATATGTTTTGTTACAAAAGTAATGTTTATTATGGATAGGATGTATTTTATTAATATAAATAATGATATTAATTTCATAAACATTTTTTTTAATCATAAATTTAAAATTATTCTTGAATTATTTCTATGGGGAATGAATATCATCTCATTCGTTCAGACGGTAATCCATACATATGCACGAGCGAAAATATCATTCTATTGATGGTGAAATCGTATGTGATTGGATGGTATATCTAATATACAGAATCATTAACATGTTATATTTATTATTTATGTCAATTATACTCATTATTATACCCATCCAAATATTGAAGTGTTGAAAAACAACTACACCATGATGTGGATACGGTAATACGTACGCATGCATGTATGGTGAATTTTTCAATAATAGGATGGATAGAATAATGAACAGGTTGCAGCATATTTATAATAACATCATAGTTTGTATAAGGTAATGGAGGTATTATTTTGGTGTGGAAACAACAATGAAATAGGAAGTAGAAGAAGAAAATAGCTTTGAAAGAGGTGACGAAATTACTACCTCTTCTTCTAGTGCTTCCTTTTGATTTGATCAAAAGGGATCCTTAGGTTGGATCATGATCAAAGGAAAGCCACTAAGTTGAAGTGATAGTAGTTGGGAGGATATTGGAGTTGGGTTTGGCTGATCCAAAGGGCCTTGGAGGTGTGAAATTTGTAGAAGGGGATACACCCTTTTATAAGATAGGTGAAGGTCACATTAGGAAAATATTAAAATATTATTTTATTATAAAATAATTATCGGCTTATAATGGCTCCAAAAGGATTTATTTAGAGGATAAGGAGGGTATGGGTCAAATATTTTTCAAAAAATAGGTTTTAGAAACGTTTAGGTCACCATATTAACCTTATATTTTAGATTTAACTCTTAGTTAAATAGTTTAACTTTTACTACGTATTCTTGTATTATTATAATAAATGGTTAATAAACTTACTATAAAATCCAAGATAACCCCAAGTTGATAATTGTTTACATATATAACCTTATATAACTCTTTTGTATAAATATAATATCTTTATAAATGTTATATCAATTAATAATATAGTATTTTTTTTAAAAACTCATTTATGTCAATTTTGATACTATTTAGTGTTTTTTTTAAATTCAAAAAAATTTATTACATAAAAATAAATAAATTAAATCAACCCTAAAATGTCATATTAACCTATAAAATTCGTGTAATGTATCAAAATTCTCAATTTAAATTTATTTTTATATTTATAATATCAATTATTTTAATATTTCATTAATCATGAAATTACTACATCATCATTGTGTCCTAAATAAATCTAATTATTTAAAGCCTAAAAATTATGAATAAAATACCATGATGTAGGAAATAATTCTATCTTTCTAATGAATATTTATAGTTATATTTGTCGAATGTATAACCCTATATTAAAATTGTTTTTTTATTAAACATTGAATTTAACACTTTTTACTATTCTTTAAATAAAATAATAATAAATATCCTAATATAATCCAATTGAAAAAGAGGATCATATTTAATTCATAAGGATAATTTTGGTATAAATACACTTATCCCATAGAATTATGACATGTTTTAGGGTAAATATAATATCTTATTTTTCTTTAATTACCATATTTACTTTTAACCGTGGGAAAAAAATTCAAATGTTACTATTCACCAAAAATAATTTTCATCCTATTCAACCACATTTTACTTAATAATTTCAACCATGTCTCTCATATTTTTAAAATTCAATTCACATAATAAGTAAAATTATGTTTTATGCAAATTTTCATATGTTCCTAGAATGTGAGTAAGAGACGGTAAAAAGTTCAATAAAATTTTATATATCTAATATTATTATAAAACTACTTCAATGAATTATATTAGGCTAATAAAGGTATTATTTATCTAAATTGAACTAAAATAAATTTAAATAAAATAAATAATTATTTAAATAAAAAGTTGTTTTTAAATAATAACATAGTGTTTTTCACTATTCATAAAAAATTAAAAGTTTTCAGAAAAATACCAAAAATACACCCTAAATTAATTTTTATATTAAAAATCTAAAAAGGAAGTCCATTTTGAAAAATAAAATTTATAAATTTACAAAAAGTGGGTATTACTATTCATAACAACTAGTTTGATTGGTCATGGTGTACGAGAATTCGAAGTTGCATACAATGCAAGCAATTGTATTATTAAAAGAGAAACGTAATGTGGAAGCTTGGGGTGTTACTGTTATTTTCTCTTGATATGAACAATAGAGTACATAAAATATCTTTTCAATAGAGATAATTCATTTTTTATATTATTTGATCTGTAGATTCACTAAAAGAATGTGGTCATTCAAGAATGAATGAATCAATGGAAATTTGTTCCGTTCTAGGTGAATCTGGCCACTTAACTTGATTCAAGTTATTATTCATAACTTAATATAGTTGATTCATCATTATAATGATGTTTTCCATTCAAAATTCCATCATTGGTTCATCATCCATCACGTGTTGCACTCATCATTTAAGTGTTTCCTCCTATTTCCCTCTATTTTTCTAAATGAACAAATCCTTAGTGAGAAACAAGATTCTTTTAAGAATATTGTAATTCAAAATGAATTTTGTGTCTAAGAACATCATGCCTATATATGTAATTCTTTAATAAAAATTAATTTTTTTATATATGCTCCATAATGTTTCATAATAATCTTGTTATTAACCAAAAAATAGACCACATGAGTGTCAAACCATGAGTGCAGTAAGGCTAATTTTATGACCCTAGATCCCAATTGATTCTATATCAATGTGGGATTTTTGGGTGTTACCCCTAGAAACATATATTCCAATTTTATATCTATTTATTCATATCAGATAGAAATTTTATTACTTGAAAACAACCTATATAATACTTCATCAACATACTAGGATGTTTTCATATATTTAAACATTTCACTATTGTTAATACTAATATTTTATATTCATAATGCACTAAAATAAATAAACCCCCATTTTATACCCACTACGGAATATAGATTATTTTATTAAATAAATATTTTGTTACATTGAACAAAATGAAGGATCTATTAAAGGTTGGTTTCTTGGAAATCTGGAAAATAGTACATAAGAAAACCCAAACATTCTTATAATCCACTTGAAATTATTCTTAATGGGTTCATCCTATATACATTTACTACCTCTCATATCTTCGGGACATACATAAAAGTAAAGCGGTGATATTGAGGCCCAGTAATGGAATAAGTTAGGGAAACAATTTACAAGTGATCATGAGGAATATCAATAAGCACATTAGGAATATCCATATAGAATGATCAAGAGAATATAAGGAATATCCTAATAAAAAATACATGAATAATAACATGTGAATTTGGATACAAAATTTAAATGATATATTCATAATAATATCACTATGGTTTTTCAATAAGGTTCCATGAATGTAAATTACCATGGTTATTTGACAAAGTATCATAAAAATTTCGTCACTAGAGATTAATTTCTTTACCCAATGAAATATTGCACTATATGATCACACCCTTCATATAATTTAATTAATGGGAGAAACATATATCAAAATAAATCATTTCATTAATAACTTGTGGAGAATAATTAATGGGTTTCACATCAAAATTGTGATGTTTCAAAAGTTCCTAAAGAAGCGATCATTATGTCATTTTTAGCACTTTAAAAGGGAATGCTGGTTTCTTATGTGTAAATAGATTAATAAGATAAATCATTTTAACGTTTAGGTGAATACCCCTAAAAAATATATATGGTTATTCCAAAATAGAAAATAGAAAATAATTTCTTATACTGAGAGAGAAATTTGAGAAGGAAATTTTGTAGCATGATGTGTATAAAACATGGTTTTAGAAATGGGTAAATTAATAGGGTAAAAGAGTATCCCATTTATGAAACATAATTTATAAGTAAGGGTATGATAAAAATGGTAATAAGAGATATTAATCATGTCATTTAGAATACGCATATAAAAATAGATTCTTTAATTGAAGATAAATGGATGATAACTCCCTTACTATGAAGGGTTACTCATAAATAATGAGGATTGAGACCTGGGGGGATTTTCAAAACCTTGGAGGGACTCCTTAAGAGTCAAACTCAATAGAAAATCATGGATGATGGAATGAATGAGTATGGGAGAGGTGAAATTTGGGGGTATTTATAGTAGTGGTAGATGATTTTTTTAATAATTTCCAAAGATGGGCCTTGGAAATCTATGTTGTTGAAAATAAAAAACAAATTTCTTACCCATGGTTTTCATATAATTTTGGAATTTTGGGAAATATTTTTTATTTATATAATAAACCAGAAGTAAATATAAATTCTTAGCACTTTTGGAATGGGAAAATAGTTTTTCCACAAAGTAATGTTTTGAAGATAAAGATTCTATTTTTAACATTGGAAAGTCACTTATATATTTTATAAATTTATTAAAATATATTAAAATAATTAATATTAATAAAATAATATATTTTAGGCCTTTTTTTTGTTTAATTAAATATTTCATCATCATGACATAAATATGGGGTCATTAGACATACCAAAAACTGGAAACTGTTTTTTACTAATCACAAAAAAATTAATGTATTTTTATAAAATTATTATAAAAACACCCTAAACTAATTTATAAATTCTAATTTAAAACATGATGTTTATTTAATTTTAATAGTTATTAAAACATGGGAATTTTAACTTTTAAATTTAAAAATACTTGTTAATTTTAAAAAACTAGCAGGTTGTAAGGCACAATGAAATATCTGACACTTTAAAATTTCTATGCCAATTTGTTTATCATTTATATTTAAATAATTTTCTTTAACAATTTTCTTTTTTGAAAATATTATTCAAAATAAATTATTATATTATAAATAATTATATATTTTCTTAAAAGTACAATTTGTGTTTGAAAAATCAATTTATAAAATTCTCCTCAATTAAACATATATTTTATTAATCAAAACTATACTTAAAATATAATTTATGGAATAAGAATTTTATTTATACAATGGAATCAAAATTTAAGTAGCTAAGGCATGGAAATGTGACCACTTATAACACCCATGTATTCCCTAAGGGAAAGGTGTGCGGTTGTGGTATTTTACTGTGGTGTCTCAATTATCATTGACTGAGTGGTAATATCCCTTAACATGAAATTCTCTTGTAGGATATTTCATTAGAGCTTCACTTATTCAAGATAATATCTATCTTGGTAAATGTAAAGCCACAATAACTCTATCTCCCTCCGATGTTAGAAAAAATGGGTTTAATATGACATAACTCTACAAGTAGAGGTCATCACTTCTCTTTTATGCATTAATTATATTTTTTTATGACTACTAATAAACACTAATAATAATATCAATTTTTTTACCAAAGGGTATATTTCTCAACGGTCAAATTTACCAATGGTTTTATTGACTAATCTTCATATTTGACTAAATGTCCTATAAATAGTCAAATCCCCTCTGTCACATTTTCTTTTATACTCTATAAATACTACTTTATTATTTCACTAAAAATTCATAATAATTTCCTCCTAAGGTTCTATATTTTCATTTTATAATATTCATATTAGTTTACTAATATTTTATTTTATTTTTATAGTATTTTCCATGGGGTAGATGATTATATCATATTTGAGCGATCAGTATTTCCCCATTTTGGGTTTTTCTATTTTACATTATAGTCTAATTGTAATGTTAGGTATTTTAACAGGTTTCTTAGACAACTAAATTATTCATCATTGTTAAAGAGATATATTTTTTTTGTGTATAATATAATATAACATAAATTTTATCAGGAAAAAAATATAATTTAAAAAACATGGGTCCTTACATAACTTATCCACAAAAAAATTAGATTAAGAAGAGGAAAAGTGATAAGATCCACATGCTAGTTTTCTAAAAGACATCAAACAAATGTTTTTATGATACTTTTCTTGCAAAAAAATTCTTTAATTATATATGAATTATATTTTTATCTACAACCAACTATCATTGATTTCCTATCATTTTTTGATCTCTCTCTTTCTTATCATTCACGACTCTTGGGATGTTATCTTTAATGTACCCTCATTCTCCTCACTAATAAAATATAACTTGTTCACCATAACTACCATTTACACTTAATTTATCTTAATAATAAACTATTTTTTTCCATCATGAGTATCCTTTATTTCTTTTATATTGGGAAACATTTACAACCTAGTCACTTTTTATAAATTTTTCATTCAGAATTAGAAGAGTGAGTGGTAACATGTAATTTTCAATTGTAGGAAATACCCATATTTTTCAAATTTTCCTCTTAATAATTATTTTTCAATTCTAACTCATATTTTAGTATAGATAAAATAAAATCATCAAAACTATATTCATTGGAATTTTTACATTCATAAATATATTCCTTTTTTAAAACAACATTTATTTTGGTAAAGCTCTTTTAACCCATTATACCAAAATAAAATTTCCACAATTTCTCCCAAAGCACTCAGGGAATTTACAATAATGTTAAATGTATGTAATTTTTGGAATAAAAATATCTTTTATACAATTATTAATCCCTAATACTAAGCCCTTATAAATCATAATTTTGTTATTGTAAGTGTATCTAATCCTAGATGATTAACTTGTAGTATTTTCCAAATTTTATGTGTTGTTTTTCATATATAAATATGATTATACACATTCTTAATAATATCAAAATATATATTATTCATTAACTTGTAATTTATCAAATTCAATACCAAATAATTAAAAACCAATATTTTAGGACCCACTTCAAGAATCTTGGATGGTTTCACTATGTTATTTCCATTATCATTGCTCAAGTGTTTATAAAAAGTATCTAGATGATACTTCTAGTTTATGTAATCAGTTCTATAAAAGAGTTGAGACCATTAAAGTGTCTAACCATAATTCTCAATCATTCCTACCATATTAAATTACATATTTCCCATATTTATGTAAGACTAAATTTTATTATAATGAATAGTAAAAAAATAATCCCCAACATGGGAACCCCATTAATTAAAATTATCAGGGACAAGTGATAATAAGAAAATGGTTGGGGGTGGTTGAATTGGAATTTTAAAATAATTTTAACCTCTTATGAAAGTAGTGTTAATTTCATGGAAAAATTAATATAAGTGAACATAATTATTTCTATATTAGTTTTGATCTAAATGATACTACTCAACTTTACACCCCTCTCATGAACTAAGAGAGATGAAACACACTATATAATTGACTATCTAAATTATGAAGATAATTAAAAACCATTTAAAACTAACTTTTTAACCCCTGTAGGAACAATGTAATTATATGACCTTTTTAATTAATTTTTGATTGACTCGACCACCATTCTTTTTACAAACCTAGTACCACAAGCTAGGATATTACTTTTGAGTTTATGGTAAAACCCCAATATACCTTTTCAAATACTTTAATTCATAACCCTAGAAAAAGTATTTTTCTATTATAGAAGACCCTAAATTAGACCCCCTTTTGCACACCTAGTGGCACAACTTAAAGATCAACTTCTTTGGAGTGACGCAACACACTATCCAAAATTTTAGTATTACCCTTTGTAATTACACACATAATTTGTTTTGAAATAATTAAAAAATAGATAGAAATTTTAGGATATATTTGTAAAGGAATCCATTTTTACTCCAAGAAAAAGGTTAAATGATTTTACTTTAGCATAGAGTAGTAGTTGATCCCTATAGTATACAGAAATTTAAGAGCTCATGAATACCCTCAACCTTTTGAATTTATCTAGATCTTTCTAACTTCTTATATTGAGTAATTCTATGTAGAATAGACTCAAATTATGATTTCAGTTTCATTTCATCATTCCCAAATTAGTTTATGGTTTCTTCATTATAAGTGCCTGAAAAATACACCCATATGGGACACTTTGATAATTTTTAATATTAAAATCATTTTTATAGTGATACATTTTATGAATAATTAATAATGTATAAAAAAAATAATCAGTATTAAATCCCCTTGGATAACTCCCATAAATTATTTGAGCTAAAAAATTCAATTTATAACTAAATTAAATTCAAAACTGATATTGTCCCTAGAGACCAACATGATACTTAAACCAATGTAATGATATTTGATACTATATAAAATTCATCCAAATAAAATTACTTTTTTTTATTTAATTAAATAATGTGTATTTATGGGATAATTAAATAATGATAAACATGTGAAATGAAAATGTAGTAATTCAAAAAAATATGTATAAATAAAAAAGAGCATGTTTTGTACTAATAATTGAAAATATAATTATGTAAAAATAGTTAGGTCATAAAGAAGGTTCAATACCTTTTCAAATTTAAACTTGTGGTCACTTAATTTTTCTTCTTGAAGTCACTTTATTTTTGTTCATATAGTCAATTAATTTTTATTCATGTACTCACTTAATTGTTTTTCATAAGGTTATATATATTTTATCCAGATGGACACTTCATTATTGTTCATGCAGTTACGTAATTTTTGTTCATACCCTTAGTTTTGCTACTTTGTTAGCTTCCACACTTCATCGAATTACCACTCATGGTCACTTAACTCAATTTCACATCTATACATTGTCAAATTTTCATTCATAGGAACTGAAGGTATCTTGTAGATATTTTCAAATTTTCATTCAATGTTACTTCACACAAAGTCACTTCAATACATTGTAAAACATTCACTCATGGTTATTAATAAGGTCATATCACTTGTTCTCTTCATAAGGACACTACACAAGTCCTTTTCATAAGGTCACATCACAAGGTCACATGATATGGTAACTTTACAAGGTCACTATTCATGGTCACTTCATGCGGTTACATAATAATGCCATCTGGAAAGTTTACATAACAAGTTACCATCCTGGATATATCAATTTTTCAATAGCATTATAATAATTGAGTACAAAAATATAAAATTATAATTAATTATATGATTTATTTTTCTAAAACATTAATTCATGACATTTTAATTATTAAAACATTAATTTACATAGTGGATCAAGGGTCCACAAAATATCACCTTTATATATATTTGGTTTTTCATGTAACAAGATATTAAATGTTTTGTTTTTTTTCATCAACATCCATGAGATTTTTAACCAATTCATTGATTAAAATTTACATTATATTCTTATTGTCTTCCACTAAATATTATACTAATATTTTCAGGAACACCTTAAACATATCAATATACATGAAAAGAAACTAAATACATAAATAATTTAATTATAGGAAGATGATGAATTTACATGGTTCACTACAATGGTATAAATTATTAAGAATAAACCAATAACGTGTTTATGTTCATATGGATAACACTACACACAATATGTGTTAAAAAATATTTTAAAGGACACACATTCTTTTTTAATTAACCATTTTCTTCTTATATATCTATTAGATAATTTTTGAGAAGTAATACATGCATAAAGTGATATAATTATTTCTCACTATGATTCATTATAGTATAAAAACTCCATTCCAAAAAATGTTTTTTCAATAAACTAATTTTAGATCTTATAATACCGATTTTCAAGAAAATGTTGTTAAAAATATTTTAACTTATCTAAATATTTAATTGATTCCATGATTTTTTAGACTTCTAAAAATTTAATCACCCTTTTTCTACTACTTATGTTTGTATGAATATAATATATAATCCTCTCTAATATGGTTTGATAATATTTTATACAATAATTTCTTCCATATAGTATTCTCAATATTTTATTTAAAACAATCCCCCATGATCTATGTTTCCTTTAATTGTCAACAACTACAATTGATTCTCTACCATTACTTCCTCCAATTCATCATATAATGACATGGTTTATTTTCATTAAACTTCCACAACATTTGAAATATTTTACTTAAATATAATAATTAATCATATAAAGATTATATAAATTATGGTGTGAAAACATCCTTCATATGGTATATTTTTAATCTTATATTATGATTTATTGTGTATTTTATAATATGAAATAAACTAAATTATTGATTATATTTATGATTTCCATTGTGTATCATAATCCATGGTTTCCCGAATAGTAATTTCTAAAAGATTCTTATATATTCACTAAGTAATTTAGTTTCAACTAAAATAGAAAAGGAAGAAATATTTACATGTCAAATCCATTTCAATGAAATTACATTTATTTTTTTACAAACTATATCTAGAAATAACTCTTGTGTATCATATGTTTTGTCCCATAATTGATTATTTTATATTGGTCATGGTTAGTTATATATATAAAAATGAATATTAAAGGAAATTTCAAATTCTTGAACTTGTTACCACTATGAATCATTTTTTATCTTTATATATTTTCCTAATTTGTGACATAACCATTATGTATTAGTCAGTGTGTGGAAATTATTACTTTTCATAAATAGGCACAATACTGCTTACCATAATATATTTATTCCATGTCACTGTTCTATATTGAAAATTATAAAATTTATGAAATCTTCTAACCAACATAACAACCCATATGTATTCGAAATATAAACCTAATATATCGTGTTGATGACCTTTATATTTATAGAGAGATTCATGCCTTTTTCTTGATTTTGGGTAAATTTAATCTTACAAACCACCACATAATTATTTACATCAATTCATAACATCTAATTTACTTCTATAACTTCCAAAAATATTGAAATAAAATTATTAACCAACATCAAAATAATGTGATTATTTCATAAATATATCTATATATTCATTTAGAATGTATTATATAACACCAAAACACCTGGATTTATAATGTTTAGAACCATATTTGGAATAAAAAATACATCCAAGCATCATAATAAAAAAAATCCATCATTATAAACTATGGTTGAAATGTTGGAACCATGGCCATTAATTAAAAGTATTGGAGTATGGTTTGTGTTTGTTTTCAATACTTATTGGAAGTTCATAATGTTTTCTAGTACATTGGTTATACACTATAAGTAGATAACAGTATTGAAGGTGGTGTTATTTCCCAGTGTTTTCTAATTTTCTGGGCCTGAAATTCAGAAAATGAAGACATTTGCTTTTGACCGAAGGAGATGCTTGAGAAAAAAAGTGGTTCATGAAATAGGTTGATCATGCATGAAAAATGGCATAGTGCATGAAAAACAGCATGCTTCACGAAATAGTAGAGAAATATTTTTCGCGCAAGAGGTGTTTCAGAATCAGAGCTTCGAAAAATGCAAAAAGCATGGGGTGCATGAAAAACACGGAGATGTGCACGGAAAATGGTTCTTGTGAGAAATGTATTACGTGCCGAATGATAGGTTTATCCCACCATGATGGGTTTTGCACGCAAGGTTCGGCGATGCCTATAAATAAAGGCGACCCCCTTATTTTGTACGATAGAAGACTTAGAGAATATCCAAGTACTGATGCGTGTAAAAGGTTCACGTAAAAGGAGTTTCGCGAAAAATTCTGAGTTGCGCAAAAAATTTCGAGTTGTACGACAAAATATGTCTTGAGCGAAAAAATTCCTTGTTGCGTGGAAAAGTAAAAGTTTCATAAAAAAGAGAATTTATGCGTAAAACTTGAGGTTGTGCGTAAAACTTGATGTTGCGTGAAAAATGCAGAGCTGCGCGTAAAAGTTGAGGCTGCGTGTACAAGTTCCAGTTGCGCAAAAAGGGTGCTGTTGTGCGAAATATTTTTCCGTGTGAAAGGAAAATATTGCGCGCAAAAGTGAGGTCTTATGCAAAAAGGGTAGGTGTTGTGCACAATTGTTAGTGAAAACTGTTTGCACGTTCTGATTATCCAGTTCAGTGGTTCTATGCGTTTAAGAGAATCAATTCTGGACTTCGATGCAGGCAGAGTCTCATGCTAAGAATAGGTAAAGACTTCAATTTGAATATATTGAAGAGACCTTCATGTCTATAAATTGATTGGGACTTCACCAAAGGCTGTGTGCCTGGGGAGTCAACGAGAGTGACCCAAGGAACACAATGAGCTATCCATGAACTTCTGTAAAGGTAGTGAGCCCGGAACCGAGTGACTATGACCAAAACATGTAATCCATAAACTAGTGAAGATTAGTGGATTTTGGTATGACCGACATACTGTCGGTATATGCTCCTTGGACATTGCCCTTTGTGGTGAACCAAGTAAAAGAGCTGTGTCAACTTCTTACTTTCAATTGTTTGATAGATCTAACAAGTTCCTACAAATGTGGGAACAAGATCCATGACTTTGAAAAGAAAATTTGACACCCTGATTCACCCCTCCCCTCTCAGGGTGTTCCAGGTTCCTTCATGAAAATATATGGATATCGATATGAATCAATAAATCACTCTTTTTAATAACTTCTTATTAATTCTGTGGTTCCAAATATATATTGAATATATTAATAGTGATATCTCATCCAACATTTTTGTGTTGTGTTTTCTTATCCACTTGATATAGTCCAGTTATCCATTATTCACCATGAGGTGAATGAAATTGTGGAATATCATTCAAATAAAGAGATTACATTAATTCTAGATAATAAAAATATAGTCATAGTCTCAGTGTTGTATTATATATAATGATACTTATAATAATGGAGAACTATTCATGTATGAAATTTTTTTTAGTTGTAAAAAAATATCCTAGGAAGGATCACTAGTGGTACATCATCTTTAAGGATGTATATTCTCAACAGTGCATCGAACATCAATATATTATATTTTGTGGGATATTTTCCACCGTTTGAATTAATTCTTGTTTGGAATCATCCACCCAATGTGCCTATCGATGGTATCCTATAATCCTATGAATAGATTTTGAAGTGTATCATTTATCTTGAGATGGGGATGTCTTATTAACCATTGGTATTGGTTTGGTGATGGTTCACATAGTGAAATGGTGTCTCATAGTGATATACCTATCACTAAGTGGTACTCAATAGTGATATCTTGTTCCAAATTATTGTTATAGGAGTATTTATTTATCTTTCATACTCAAAGTGTGTTCTAAGAGTTGGTATACCATAATATTCAGGCCCTATTTGAATTAATTATAGTCACACATGATTTAGTGGGATCACCCAATATGGTGACATGCCAAATTATTCATTTCATTATTTATAAATACCTATCAAGCATGAACATATATTTAATAGAATAGTTAGGAATATCATTGGTGGTGACCAATTGTGTAAACTCACAACCAACTCAGGCACCCCAGTACCTGAGAAAAAAATCATGTTTCCTAACATGGAAAAGGGAAAGGGCCTCACTACCTCAGATTTTGAGCCGATAAAGGTTGTTATGAGTGGGGAGATTGGACTGGGGAATGTCTCCAGATTAGTTTTGTTGATGTTCACAATAATTTACTTATATTTTGATTCAAATATATATGATTAAATCTTGGGATATCTTTGTTATGTTTTATGAAATAAATTACTTTCGTAATTTTTCATTTCTATTCATAATGATATTTATATTTACTTTTGACTGTGATTTATATTTGAAATTTGTTATTTATACTTTGTAATATTGTGATAAATATTCCCCAAATATTCTTTATGTTGTGTTTTATAAGTTCTTTATACCATAGAATATAATCACCACAACTATTTATATAAATCCTCACCACCTTTCTATAACCACTAACTCATGGGGAGGAAATATTAATGTATGTAGTAAACTAGTTTTGTGATAGTGGATGTAGACAAGACTAGGGATATAATAGTTGTGTGCTATTTCATAATATTTTTCTTATATTAGGTATTATATTATCATATTTTGTACCTTGATTCATTATTTCATTATTTCATTATTTTAGTTTCATATTACATTTCTACATCTCTAAGAACATGGGAAACATTAATTTCAACTTATTCCAATATTATGATAACTTACATTAAAATTACATTATCTTATTATAATGGGATCCCATAAATATTATATTCGATAGAATTATATTAGTTAATTATCAAATCCATATCACATTCTTTATATTTATAATGTGTAGATAAATAAAATATTTTTTTTTTCAAATAATCGTCTTTAGAAGAAAAAAGTTTAAAGTTAAATATCTTTTAAGACATCATATATTTTTATGGTTGGAAAAAATTCACGAAAACATCATTAAAATATGTCACAAATCTTTCTAAATTAAAAAGTTTTATTCCAATAAATTTGTTGAATTTTGTGTGGTTTATTACACTATGACCACCATAATTAATCATATCCACATTGAGATCATTTTTTTAGAGTTTTTGATAATTCATTGTGAAGGATGTTTCTTTTACATATCCAAATATTTTTAAATTAATAACATTAAATTGAAAAGGGAAAATTTAATTCATTTTGGAAAATATTAATAAAATATAATCAAACTCAAAGTGTCCTTAATAATCATTTTTTATTGGTAGAAATATTCGAAACATCAATTCCTCCAATACATAGATATTTTGATAAAATAATATACCATAACATTTATATTATCTATTTTATCTCCCAAATTATCTAATTCAATATCATTAATTTAATTTTTTTATTGATTCATTATATAGCCTCTCATAACACAGGTTCAAAATTTCATCCCTATAGTAACCTCCTTACTTGAAGTTTTGGTTTTATTTTTTTGGTATATGAACTTATATGTGTGATAAAACATATAAATAATAATGAAACATAAAAATTCTAATTAAACAATGTTTTTTTGGAATCATTGTAATAAATAGTAAGTCTATAATCTCTAATGAATATTGATATATTTCTCCCACAATTTATGTCAATAAATAAATAATGATGATATTCCTATATTTATTGCTAAAATATTACCTAAATGAGGCATGGCATATGATAAATTTGAAGTAGATGAGGATAAATAAGAAAAAAATTAGAACCTATTAATCAAGAAAATGGAAAAAATAATTCACTAAAAATGTGGGGTAGGATGAAAACAGATATTAGAAATGTCCAATTGACAATGTTATTGAAATTTAAAACCTTGAGGAATAATGTACTTTAAATTTTGATCAATTGATGTATTATAATTTGACTATTGAAAGATAGATCGAGCTAATATAGGATCACTATGAATTTTTTGAAGATGATACATGGTCAACTATGTTTTCCCTATTTTGATACATCACTTGAGGATGTTCCCCACGTGTAAAAACAAATTAGGCTGTTTATTTCTAAGTCAAACAACTAATATTTTTTAAGATTTAAATATTTATTAATGTTCATTTTATATTCTATAACAATACTAACTCCAATAACCAAAATATCGTTCTTTAATTATTAAATTTTGACTAGATACAAATAAATGAATTTAAAATGAGATAATAGTACAATATTCTTGATGACTCAAAGACACACATGATAGTCATTTTACATTGAAAATATATAATATATAGTATAAAATAATTCATGTATACTAGAAATTATTCATAATATGATTCTCCATATCATGAGGAAAACAATGAAAATAAAAGGGTGATCTAAAATTCTCTATAAGGGTTACATATAATGTAGTTTAATACGAGTAAATTAGGCATAATCATTACAGTATGATAAATAACTGTAAATACAATCCATTTAATCAATAAGTTGAGCACAAAATGAATTAATGGATAAAATAAATGTTGCAATATCATTGATAATAATAATAAAAATAAAGCAAATGAATACTATTGGGCATCATTTCCTTAGAAATCATGACATCTCTACCTTCATGAACTTGCACCAAAACATTTTGAAACTATTGGTAAAGACCAATTTAATTTGGCCAACGAATTTCTCTCATGAGACTCATAAATGCATCAAGGGATATATATAGTTTGAGGTGCCATACATCATTACATTTCCATTTAAGTTCTCATATATTAAATGATGGAATAAATTCATGAATAATATTCCTTATGAATAAATATCAATATTGATTAAATAATACAGATTAATAACAAATCCCCTCACCAATAAAAATGTTTCCAACCTTAAAACCTATATGCAGAAATGGAATATGATTTAGGAAATAATATTTTCCAGGATAAAATTAATATAGATATTTTTTAAAAATTTGTTTTCAAATCAATAATTTTCATAAATACATTATAGGGTAATTATATATACCACATATATCAAATTGGGGGAATAATATTAAAATATTCTTCAATAAAAGAAAATTAATATAGAATCACCATACCTAATATATCCCTTTAGTTGTATGTGATTTATCATTAAATATAGTATATTCTGATTCAGTGTAACTACATAAAAAACAATACACATATCTATAATATCTTATGTGATTCATTTATAACATTTTATTACTAATTTGTTAAAAATAATTTAAGACTATCTTTATTTTGGGTCTTAACTAATTTATTTGCAGGCATGTTTTAATTCAGTGGTTAAGGTACTTTTACTTTTATTATGTATCCACCATCTCTAGAGTGTTATTAATGGTATAAATATCATTTAAATTAAAAAAAATATATATTTATATTAATTCATAAAATATATATATAGAAAAATGAATTAAACTATTGATGGAGGTGGCAGGCCATACATACACATGAATGTTGATTTAACTTTTCAATGATTGGAATTATAGAAATATTAATAAAAATTAATCCTTATGATATCATATATATAACCCGTATTCAGTAAATCTCTCTTTATTACCATCCTTATAAATATTAAAAAAATAGTGGATCACATCACTTCATAGAGGTGGTAGTGCACATGAACACACCAATGACGTTATCATTTTTCTTACAGATTTGAAGGTAAGAAGGTATAATGATATTATAGATATAAAAGTATTTTTACATAATAAATATCATATATTCATTATTTACATATTTATATCCATCCAAGTCAAATGGTGTGGAAAAATGAACTATACCACTATGTGGATATATTATGTCATACATATACACAAGCGATGTTTTTTAAATTTTGTAGGATGGAAAATAGACGGAATATATTATTCCATCAATCATAATAAAATATTATTATATTTATGATAATTTATTAATTAACATTGTTTGTTTTAAATAATTTAATAAGAAATATAAGAAGAAATAATATTAAAGGACTCGGTAAATATGATAACTTATTCTACGATAGAATTTATATAAATATCATAATATGGGACTTAGACAAGGTCTATTGGAATGAACATGACCAATATAAACTATAAAATAGTGTTGAGAAGAGAATGTTTCCATTTTCTTTTGAGCTAGATGTTTCAAAGTGGTGTGAATAATTGAGATAAGTGGTTTTCTTTTATAAGTGATGAGGTAATAAAGTAATATAAATTATTTTTAAGGAAAAATGGCTACATGTTGATATTTTTAGAAGAAAATATGAGGATAATTCTAAATAATATAATAAAATAAAATTTGAAATTTATATTTTTTTTTTCACACATATCTTTTAGTTTTAACCCCTTATTAACCCTTTTGACAATTTCTTTAATATTTATGCTTTCTACCCCTTAAGGGGTAATAATGTTACAATAAAATATAAAAAGTCCCATAAATAGACCATGTATGATATTTAAAACATTATATAATTCATTTTTGAAAATATAATATTTTTATAAATTTTTAATCATTTAATAAAATTTTATTTATTAGAAAACATCATTAATGTGTTTTATGAAACTATTCACTTAATTTTGATAAAAAATGAGTCAATACAAATAGTGATTAGTAATATAATACTTTAATAATTCCATAAAATTTTATATAGATGTAGAAACATTATGGTACACATTAATTTATTTAAATTTTTCTATTTTTAGTAGTCTTAAAACCCTTTGTTTTAATTTTCTAATAATTACATAAATGTTGTGTCTATGTTGTGAAAGACTTTAAGGTAATTATTTCTTTACTAAATTTTGAAAATAAATTACAATGATGAAAGAAATCATTTATCTATGAAATGGATATTTATAAATAATCATATTATATGTTTATCCAGAAGTATATAGTTGAATGTTAATAGAACCAAGGGAATTCCATTTTTGACTTTTCTTTATATAAAATAATATAAAGGGTCAAAAACATGGTCAAATAGAAATAAAGGAAATATATTCAATTTTTTTTTCATTATGGATGATATATAATTATTTAATAAAATTATGGGACGCTTTGGGTCATTATTTAGTCCTTATTATTTTTTATTTAACTTTAATTAACCTATTTACCCTACATCATTGTAACAAAATTACTAAAGTAACTCTTTATAATGTCCAAATATAATTGAGAAATATTAATAATATTTTTAATTAATGATCAAGAATATGTAATCCATTTTTATGATTTAATTTCTTGAAGATGCAGAAAAATGTTTTATATAACTGTGTAAAATGCACCAACATACAGTTTTCAGAATAAAGATTTTTGAAGCCCAAAAATATACATATAACAAAATTAAGCATAATTATGATTAAAATGATATTAATTTAATTATATATAAATAATTAATTTTTTCATAATTTTATATAAAATTTTATTTTTCATGATTATTTTTAGTGAAATGAAAATGATAGTTTTAGAGAAATTTAAAATTTTCACTATTCACTAAAAATTAATATGTTCAGAAAAATATGAAAATTCCACCCTAGGACAATTTTTTATGATAATTTAAAAATGATATTAGTTTTTTAAAATAATTTTTTTATAAATTTAACAAATTAATTATAATATTTGATCATAGAAGCATTAAAAATCACTCTTGAAGAAAATGTAATTCTGGAGACTAAAAATAATTTACAAAAAAAATGATTTATTTTTTACAAAGTATTAAAAAATTAAATTTTATGGGGTAGACCCTTTATAAGTATTTCATAATATGGTTATTACTATTTATACCCCCTAATTTAATTTGTAGTTTATAATGGCCATATTTTAATAATAATATATTGGGGTTCCTTTAGGAACCGTGTTATGTGACATATACACTATGATACATAGTATTATTTTAAAATATAAGGGTGTTACATTCTACTAAATTCAATAAACTACATCCTTTCAATTTTAACTTGTGATCAATAATAAAGGGTCCATCATTTAAAAAATCCATTGTAGAAAACCCACATTTTAAAAGGTGTTAATTAAACATCATATCTAAATTCGGAAATTGAAAAAAAGTGTCATCACAAAAATAGGTTTTAAAATAGTTTACCATTAGCGAGACGTAAAATTATTGACAAGAAAATGAAAAACAACATCAAAGGAATAATATAGAGTGATATATAACATGGTCAAGAAGAAATTAATGACTGTAGAATAATAAATCTATGATGGTTGAAAAGAACATCAATTCATTGGGAATGGATACAATAGGAAGAATATTAGGGTTAATGATCATTTTTCAATATATAAGGAGTTCCATTACCATATGGACAAATTAAAGAAGAAAATTTTAATACCTTACAAGTAGCATATCATCCTTTAATCAATTTCCACAATAATATCATTTTTTCATCCAAGGAATGAGCATTGAAGATGAATGTTTATTTATGAATGTTGCACTAAAATAAAATTCTAACAGATCATAAAATCAAAATAATAATCGAAAGTTATTCCTCTTATATTTAATGGAACCCTAACGATTAGAATAATGTATGATAATACCAGAAATGATTGATCCTTCATATGAATAAATAAAAAAATAATCTCCAAAATTAGGGAAAAATACCAAAGGATTTACATAGATTATTTCTTAAACAATTGACCACATATCCCAAATAACCTTAATAACCTCAATATGAAATACGGTTTTAACCTAAAAGGTTATCTCCTCAATTACATAATATATCTCCAAAAAGTAATATCATTATTCCCTAATAATCCTTTATATTTAACCTACATGTTATATATATATTCCCAACACATAAAATAGCTCTTGAAATTTCATAAAACACATCAAAAATATAAATATTAAAAAACAATAAATATTATAATTTTTTTCAAAATTAAACACAATATTTATCCATAAAACCATTAATGTAAAAAAATATTGTTATACTAACTAGGTCGTCACATAAACCAGTGACAGGTGCCACACCATTGTGACCTTTTGGTTATGGGTTTAGGGTTCAAAAAATTTTCATATGTGATAGGTTCTCACCTTGATTATTGGTTTCATTTTATTAATCTATAACATTCCCAGAAATATGATTTACATCATTAAAAATAACATGACTCATAAAATAATTTTTTTAACTATTATGTTTTCATATATAATGTATTCCCAACATTTGATAATTTTTATTTCCTCATTACCATAATCAAGTAGTCTTAAAAAATCAAATTAACATTCCATGTTTTAAATAACATTAATATTATGTCAAAAAATATAAAATCTTTATTCGTCAAATAAAATTATTAGTAAATCATATAATAAACCACAGGGTTTTTTCCCACAAATGTTTCAAAAAAATTTCTTAGTCATATTAAACTTCCATAAAACATAAAAAAGGATATATATTCAATTATAAATATGATTCAACTAAGAATTATCATCCCTATAAACCTTAGGTTTATCCCAATATCAAACATGCATTATTTTTTATATATCCCTCTATAATATGTCATTCAAAAATAATATCTTCTCACCAAATTACATTTCTATGTTTACAAAACCATTGAATATATGTTTTAAAATACATAAAGAAAACCAATTGTGGAAAATTCATTAGATGTGTCCGGATTCTTATATCAATAATATCATTGACATAATACTTATGGACACCTATGAATCAGCTTAATGATGATTTTTCTAGTGTTACAAAGCTAAATCATCTAAAACATTACCTCAAAGTTTGGTGTAGTAATAAATATAAACAAATGGACAAGGACATATCCAACCTTGAATATGAACTTATGCAAATTCAAACCTCATCCACTAATTCTGATTTCTCTATAGACCCCCAGACTGAGATCAACACTTCCATGAAACTTAATTCTCTTCTTACTCTGAAACATAACATACGAAAACGAACTTTTAAAACTAAGTGGCTTGCTGATGGTGATCATAATACTAAGTTTTACAATTCTCTTCAACATATCAGAAAGGTCTGTAGACACCAATGTTTCCTTAGGGATAATGATATTCTCATTAATTTAGAGGGGGACATTTCAAATCCGGTGGTATTATACTTTTACAATATTTTCAATGGCCCACTTATCAATAAAGACCTCATTCCAAAAGTCATTCCAGTTATGGTGAATAAGGAAGATAATGTGAATCTTCTCAACATTCCTCTTGACCATGAATTAAAAGACACTATTTTCAGTCTCAATCCTAATAGTTCTGTAGGCCCTGATGGTTTCAATAATGGTGTTTATCAACAATACTCGGAGATTATTCACACGGACGTCTGCAAGCTGGTTAAATCCTTTTTCTCTAATGGCGATCTTCCTCATGGCCTAAATTCATAGTTCCTCACTTTAATTCCAAAGGTATATAACGCCTATGGACTTCATCTTTTCTGCCTTATTGATCTTATTAATTATATTTACAAAATCATCACAAAACTGCTTGCTAATAGGCTTTTTGTGTTATGTAATAAAATTGTTTCTTGGAATCAATTTGGTTTCATTAAAGGGAGGTCTATACAGGATTGTATATGCCTTGCCTCTGAATCTTCCAACACTCTTAAAAAATCTGCCAGAGGATGCAACATTGCCATTAATCATGATATTTGGAAAGCTTTTGATACCATTGACCGAGGCTTTATCTTTAAAGTGATTCAGTCTTATGGTTTTAATAACTCTTTCATCTATAGGAGTTATTCCTTATTCAAGTTGGATTTCATATCGGTTGTGGTCAATGGTTCCCCTAATGGTTACTTTAAATGTGCCAAGGGAGTTAGACAAGGTGACCCCCTATCTGCTATTCTTTTTACTATTGCGGAGGATTATCTTAGTAGACTTCTCACTTGCCTTGTCGAGAAAAACAAGCTTAAACCAATTCAGGCTGCTAGAAATCTATATGTTCCCACACATATACTTTATGCGTATGATATCATTTTATTTTTTAAAGGTGACAAAACGAATATACAAGTCTTATAAAATACCTTATCTCACTATGAAGAAATCTATGGCCAGTCTATAAACAGGAAAAAATCCTATGTTTTCTTTGGGAAAAATTTCTATTCATCTAGAAAAAACTATATTATTAATAGTATAGGAGTCAAAGCAGGATCCTTCCCCTTCACCTACATTTGAGTTCCTATCTTTTGGGGTCGGTCCAAATCTATGCACTTTTCCAACATAGTTGATCAAGTCATAAGGTAATTATCCTCCTGGAAGGGTAAGTCCCTATTTATGGCTGGCAGGATAAGTCTGGTGAAGTCTACTATTATTTCTAAGATGGTCTATTCTCTGATGATCAAAAAATGGTCTACTGGTCTTCAAAAGAAAAATTAATTTTAAAATTAATTTTTTTTGATAGGTATAATTCTTGAAATGAAGATAATTACCATTCCCTGGGATACCTGTTGTAAACCTTTTGAGAAGGGTGGTCTTGGAATAAAAAATCTCCATCTTTTTAATGACACTCTTCAAGCAAGACTTACTTGGAGGATTATCCACAGCACCTCAGACTCCACTGACATCCTTAAAAAAGATTTCTTTTGAAGTTAAAGTGGTGCAACTTGAACTATATTAATTCTTCTATATGGCCTTTAATTAAGCAATATTTTTTTAACATTATGAATAATTCTCGATGGATGGTTAGTATGGGCTTGTCTCAAAATTTTTGGCTGGATAAATGGTCCCGCTCCCCCTAATTTCTATGATCTCTCCTAACTCTCTTCCGGTTAATACCACCCTTTCTATAAAAGAGGTTATAAAATCTAGTATCGTCAATTTTCCTGATAACATCATTCATGTGATTGATAATTATGTATTTGCAGATTTTGAAGATTTTTTTATTTGAGAACCCTCCCACAATGGTATTCTTGATTCTAAAATTTATTATAATTACAATTTCTCAAACTCTACTATTGACTATAGTTGGCTAAAACGTTTTGATAATCCCTAGATTAATCCCTCAAGACTTATTCAAGTTTGGGGCCCTACCTATAATTGTGTTCCCACTGAGGATTGCCTACAATATTTTGGGGTTTAACTTTTCTATAAATGTTTTTTTTTATCATCAACATAGAGAGAATACTAATCATCTATTCTTATCATGTGCTACATCATCTGCTCTTTGGAATTATATTACTGACATTTTTGACTACAGATGGATCCGCAACGATAAAATCAATTTGCAATTAAGACGTTGTGTGGATTTTTAGTTCTCTAAACAAATCAAGAACCTTTTACTCACTACTGTTGCTGAACATCTCCATGTAATATGGTATGATAGAAATGATATTATTCATAAAAATTACCCATTCAAGATTAACGCAGGTAAGATGTGAATTTTCATTGCTATTAGAGAGGCTTCCTTGATCCAGAAATCACATTGTAACAACAATGTTGGTGATTTCTATATCCTTCATTGTCTTCAGATTGATGGTCTATACAAACAGTCGAGGTCTGGAAAACCCCACTTCCAGGATGGATCAAAGTGAATGTGGATGGTGCTTCCAAAGGCAACCCGGGTCGCACGGGATGTGGGGCTATCTTTAGAGACTACTATGGTCAGTGTCTTGGGTGTTTCTTTGGCAGCTGTGGTACAACTTCGTCTCTGGAGGCGGAAATGATGGGTGTGACACATGCCATTAAATTTTCCAAAAAAAGGCCTGGAATAGTATTTGGATTGAAAGTGACTCATCCAATATTGTTCTATCGTTCATGCTATTTGGGATGGTATAGTGAACCTTTCTTGTCCACTGAACACTCGCTGGATAAGATGACTTGATTCTCTTATGAGTTATAATTTCATTGCCATGCATTCCTTTTGAGAAGCTAACATGGTTGCTGATGGTCTTGCTAACAAAGGAATCAACCAGGGAATCACTTAGAAGGATGACTTGCCGGTTGAGCTTCTTCCACTTTATGATAAAGATTGTAATAATATTCCTTATTTCAGACTCTTATAGTTTGATTTTCTTTTTTAATAAAATGTGTCACAGACTTGTTTAAACAAAAAATAATCATAAAAAATAATTTTAAATACTAATAAAAAAACATTAATCCTTACACTTTAATTATTTCCGTTGAAAGGTCCTTCTTTTTCTAATAGATAACCATTCCATTAGGAAATTGACTCCTAGAATGACCATATTCTCCACACATAATACATTAAATTATAAAAGGTCCCATTTGATATAATTTTTTCCCTTCCATCAAACACTTCATTTTACCGAAAAATTCACTGATTTGTACCCTTATTTTTCCCGCATAAATTTTTTTCCCATTCCATTGATACATGCGACAAGGTGTCACATTCCAAATTTATGACATGATGGAAATTGGTCCACATTTTAACTATGGTCTCCAATAACTATGATGTTAGAGAAAATAATCCTTATGTTCATTACTGATTCTGAGAGTTGGTTAAGATGAATGTTTTTAATCAAATATTGTGATATTTGAATTGGTATAATCACAATTTCTCTCAGTCTAGTAATCATACCATATTATTTATCATAATCACCTAATTTTCCATTATATTTGTCACAAATCGACCTGGGTTAACCCTAAACCAGTCGCCCGAGCTGACCCGTGGCATGGATCGAGGAGTGTTTCTGATCCCTGCGGGCTGGCAACTAGTGACGGGCATCAAAACTAAACAGGTGGGAAAAATTTGTCCCATAAAAGGAATACAAATAAACTAATAAAAACTAAACGAAGAGAAATAAAACTTGCAGAGAAAAGAAAACAAGACTACACATACCTCCATGTGACCTCTTGGTCACCTCCAAAAGCTAACAGTCTATCTCGCATGGGAAGACAAAACAAGAACCTGAGCTAAATAGCTGAACCTGTATCTAAAACGGTAAGATAGATGTGAGAATTAAAATATTCAGTAAGAATTCCAAAAGTGAACCACAGAATCCATGCATTTTCCAATCCCAAAACAGCCAAAAAATACTAGTTTGAACTACAATTATAAAAATAAGGTGTTCATATTTACACTGCATTTTAAAAACTAACAATCACAATTTTGTTTCCCTTACAATTAAAAAACAAGAAAAAGAAAAGAAAGAGGGGATCACACAAATTTTCCAAAATAGCTAATTTTAATTTAATTTGAAAACCAACCTTACACACAAAACATTTCTAAGAAAATACCAAAACCAAGTTCAAGGGTATGATTCCACACACAGCAAGGGAAATCGTACTAATAGTTCTTGTATTAAAGGATCACAGAAAACCTAGGAACTTCAAGGAAGACCAGACCGTACTATACATGTGACTCATTCTGAAGGCATGCCTACTCTCGAGGATGTCATAACGCCCTAACTCCTGGTGTTTCCCTACATGGCCTAACAGAGGGTCCCAATCCCCTAGCAAAGTATAATCCATACTAGGGGCCACTAGCCAGTGTGTAGTGTAAACTAGTGTAACAATCGTTCTCAGTAAACCCCCTTACTATGCTAAGTTTCTATGATATGTTAACAAAAAGGTGTGCCACACATTCAAATAACAAGACATACTTATATAATCTAGCATGTGACACAAACCAGCACCACCCCGACCAAATCAAGGTTAGTCTTATGCCTTAAAATAAATATTCTCAAAAGGAGGCCCATACCGAGGATCCTCATATCACATGATTGACAGACGAGGCAAAGGGCCTTACCAAAGAGTGGTTTTCCCAAAAGCATAGCTTCAAAGATGCCAAATAGACCACATACAATTCACAAACATCAAAACATTTGTAAACATCCAATCTAAAATTCCAAACAGGCCTTTAGGTTTACCTCATCAACTATTTACCAAAACATTTTGGAATATTTCCCAAACAGTAATAAACATAATTTTGTACAAATATGGTCAGATGGACCAAAATGTGCCAAAATACTTTCACGAAAACAAGCATTTACCAAAACACACACTACCAAAACATGGAAAAACAATAATCATTTACAAACCATTTTTGAAACAATTATCAACACCAAAACATGTTTGAAATCCAATGGTTAAACTATAAAGAACCCATTATAACCATGTTTTCCAAAAAACATAAAGCAACACAAACATTTCACTATTCATTCAAAAAAAAATCAAAAAGTTCATTAAAAAAACTATATTATCAAATCAGAATAATTACACAAACAATAAGACAATGTAACAAACTACTTTTTAACAAGCCCAAAAGAAAACTTGAAAACACTATAGCAGGTTGGCCAATTATTTTTCAAAGATACTAATCTAGTAAAATAATTTATTAAAAATAAGAAATAATTAAATGAACTTACTTTTAAAAGGGAAAATGCGAATTCACCTACCTCAAGGAAGAACCGAGTCATGTCAAACACTTTGGACGTTGACAGAAAGGGCGGCGACCAATTGAAATCGGCCCGCGCTCGTACACACATACCTATATATATACATATTTCCATAATCCAATGCACGTATTCCCTGCACCATGAGGGAATATGTACGTAGAGGACACACACACAGATATATATATATATATATATATATATATATATTATATAGACATACCTTAGGTGTATGTGAGCGCATCCTTGGTCGTTAATCATAAATTCACTATAACAACAAAAGATACCCAAAAATAAGGTGGCAAGGACCAACAGACATTTAACTAAATTATTATGAAACCATAAACACTATATCTAACCGTTTTAATAATCCAAGCCACCATTTGAAAAAAAACACTTTTACAAATACTAGGGTCCTTAATCACCAAGTTTTCAGGGAAAAACTAACCCAATACATACTTCAAATAAATTTACAAAAAAAAATCGAATGGGGAAAACCTCACTAAACCATCCAAATTTCACAAAGCCACCCATAAACAAGTTTAAAAACTTTAATAAGAAGCCTTTAAGGTAAACCCTCACCGAAAACATTTAGCAAAACCATTTCAACAATAACTTCACTTATCCAGATTCGATTCTATAGAAAAAAACACGTACATGAATGGAAGGACTTGACAAAACCTATTTTTAGAAAGTTAAACCAAGAATAAATCATTACCATAATCTAACTAAGATTATAATAATAGTGCGAAACATAAATAGAGATTTAATTATGAAAACCCAAGAATTAAATGTATTAAAAACAAAGGGAATCAAGGGAAAGGAAAAATGTACCAAAACCTGTGCGAACACAACGGTGTTTAAGTGGAAGGAGGAACTGAGTCTCGTGGTCCCTTCTCACAACCACAGGGGAGATGCGCATCGGAGAAGAGGCGACTAGGCTAGTCGCGCACAATCATGGATTCTGTGAAGGAGGTGTGCAATGTAAGGGAGGACTAATAGAGGAGAGTCGGCTTACAATGGGAAAATTTTCTATCGGAGGATCCACACACACCGGTGTAGTTGGTGGAAGGAGTCATGGGCTTTGGGAGGGTTAGTCGGGGGAGCCGTGCACTCCAAGGAGAAGGCCCGCCGGAGCAGTGGTTCATGCCGAAGAAGGAAAGCTGGCTGTGAGTTGGAAGGCCGACCGGCTGGAGGGGAAGGGGTCGAACATGGGTGCCGGCGCAGATGTTGGACGCACAGGAGGGGGAGTCTCAAAGGCCAAGGGTTTGAGCGTATAAGGGAAATAGGAAGGGGAGGAAGTGTTGGAGAGGAAAAATGCCGAGGAAGGAGGCCTCTAGGAAGGGGGTGGTGGCGTCGCATAGGCTGATCAGGGAGGGCAAGGGCATGGGCTGGAGGGGGGCTGATGGTGTGGAAAATAGAAGGGAAAAGGGGGGTGGCTAGCACAGGTCACAGGAAAGGGGGGGGGGCAGGAAAGGGTAGTTCGAGGGATTAAAAAAACATAATAATAATAGTAATAATAATAATAATAATAATAATAATAATAATAATAATAAAACTAATAAATATTAATAAAACACATAATAATTTTTATCATTTCTTATCCATTTTATTTTGAGTAATAATATTAATAATATCAATGTTATAATAATAATATTAGTAATAATATTAATAGAAAAATATAATAAAAATATTTATAGCAACAAAGGAAATTAATGACAAACTTAATGATAATTAAGGTGATAATTTTATTATGTTTCATTAATAATTATATTTATAAAAATTTAATAATAATAGTATTATTACTAGATAAAATAATAATAAAATTACCATTTGTGTGAACATATTCTCATTATTATAATTTAAATAATAGCCTTGTTTTATCGATATAATGTTTTATTTAACTTTTTTTTTTCAATTAACTTAATTTATTTAGTTAATTTATTATTTATTTGAAGTGTCGACCCACCGTGCAATCACTAGGACCAAATGCATGGTTGCCGCTAACGGTGCGGTGACCGTACACTGGCCCAAGACCCACCAAAAACATCAAACTTCGAAAATTTCGAACCGGGACCCAACTAAACCTCGTCCAAATGACGTGGGACCGAGTAAAAAATAAAAATAAAATAAAATAAATAGGAATCTAAGGTTGGGTGTGACAATTATCCCCACCACTAAAACTTTCTGCCCCCAGAAAGTCATCAAGCCAACAATTTACACAACTAGTGTCCATGCCCAGACAAATCCAGAGGAAAACAAGAGACTGAGATTAACTATTCCCAACAAACGTCACACCCAACCAAGTCAAGAACGACCACGACCCGATATTGGTGGGAGAACATGAGAGGGTTCTCCCCACCATAAGAATTCACTAACACAAAAACCCTTGAAAACTAAACACACCACCCTCCAGGGGGGTCCAACGCGAGAACTCCCAAACCAAACTTGTTCATTTTCCCTACATGGACCAAATAACACACCTGAGCCTTTTTTGGAAAACTTGATATAAAACAACCCAGAAAATTAAGGATGAAGAATTAACTCACCACCTCCCATCAATTTCATGAAACGAACATCCCCCTGAAAAACACAGCTGATACCAAAACAAAATCAGAACCGGTTCATTCATTCATAGCCCACACAATTTAAAGAGACCGAACAATTTAAAAACCACATTGAGAGAAGAAAACAATGCTTGGATTGTGGGAGAGTGTGCTCATCATTCCACCACAATAAGGATGATATTATGAGAATAGAACCAGGAAATTTTGGATATTTCCATTCTAAATATGAAAACATTATTCGGATTGAGGTTCCACACACCCCCGGCAACTCCTGACTGTGCGTGTGCTTCACCCCAAGACTATGGCTGGGGATCTGATGGCTGAAGCATCTCTTGCCTCACAGTTAATCATTTGCATCCTCTGGTCCCTAAATCCTTCCTCCCGAATGATGCTTCTTTCAGAACTCTTCCCGGTGGCTGGAACAGTTGTACAGTAGGAAGACTTCGGAGGGATGCGACAATGCGGCTTAGAATGCCTGAATCGACCAAACTAGTGGTATGCAAGAGAATGGTCCCACAAACTGGGAGTCAGTACAGACAAAGATCCTTGCCAGACGGGAAATATTTGCAAGAGCCTACCCCCACCAACTACACCTGAGACTTTAATGACAATGAGACATCCAACCTTTACCAGTCCAGAACTAAACCCTCTAATAACTTTGGGACAGTACAAACCTTAACTACCTTGGGAGTTCCCAATAACCCGAAGACACACTATCTTCCCAAACTATAAAACAACCTTTAACAGATTTTGATTACCTCGATAAGCAGACAACACACAGAAAGAATTAAGAATTGGGCATCACTCATTAACAACTTTTGGAGGCTTTCTGGGCTGCCTACTCATAACAACATGAAAAACACCATAGAAACTAGAATCATGCCAAAACCCAATAAAAGAAACAACACAAGACAAGGGAAATAGGCCTATAATCCAAACATATAAAAATACAAGCATAAATCACTTTTCAAAAACAATTATTTCTTTAAAATTTTAAAACTCACCTATGGAACCTTATGATCGGTCACATGTGCGTTCATTCAATCTCACTTGCATCATCTGCGAACAAGTGCCCCCATGCACTCTCCGCACATACCCATGCACATATGAACCTCCATAAAGAATGAAAAGGTTAAAAATCTCATTCCCTAATCAAACCCAAACACACACTAAAATTTTCTAAATCAAAACACTTGCTCTTCAAAAAAACCCACATTACTTATTTCAAAAACAATTTAGAATAAACCCATTTTTCATTTCGAGATAACATTCATTTTCAACACACACTCACATAAACCAAGTTCAAAATGAAACACAACCAACTATAAACAATCGGAATGAGGAACTAGTGTCTGTGCCTAACCTGGTGATATGGTGGTGAGCCATGCCCAAGTAAGGCATAACAGTAAGAGGACCCTAAACCGGGAACTTGGACTCCACCTGGGTCACCACCCCTTGTGGGGCCGCAACATGAACCGATTCACCCCCATTTCATCCCTTAATCCAAAAAAACCAAAGAAAAAAGACTCAAATCCCGAACTACCCATGGTAACTCAGGTCTCGTTGCGAGCGGTGGTGATCAGGCCCTAGCTAGTAACCTGCCTCCTGAACTCCGACAGTCCTAATATACTTCTACTGGATACCCCAAATAATAAGGGCCACCCTTTTATACCATTGTTTAATGAACTAACCTGGGTTGACCCTGAACCGGTCACCCGATCTGGCCCACGGCATGGCCCGAGGGGCGTTCCCGATCCCCACAGGCTGGCAACTAGTGCCGGACATCAAAACTAAACAGGTGGGAATGATTTGGCTCATCAAAGAAAGAAAAATAAATTAATAAAGACTAAAAAAAGAGAAATAAAACTATCATTGGAAAGAAATCAAGACTGTACATATCTTCATGTGACCTCTGGGTCACCTCCAACAACTAACAGTCTATCTCGCACAAGAAGATTAAATAAGAACCTGAACCAAATAGATGAACCTGCATATGAAAAGGTAAGATAGGAATGAGGATTAAAATTCTCAGTAGGAATGCCAAAAGTGAACAACCAAATCCATGCTTTTTCCATTCCCAAAAAAATCCCAAAAATACTAGTTTGAACTATAGTTATAAAAATAAGGTTTTCATATTTACACTACATTTCAAAAACTGACAATCACAATTCCATTGCCATTATAATTCAAAAACAAGGAAAAGAAAAAAAGAGGGGATCAAATAATCTTTTCCAAAATAGCTACTTTGAAGTTCATTTTAAAACCAAACTTACACAATAAACTTTTCCAAGAAAACACCAAAACCATGTTTAAGGGTATGATTGCACACACATCAAGGGAAATGATACTAATAGTGCTGATATCAATGGATCACGGAAAACCTAAGAACTCAGAGGAAGACCCGAACGTACAATACATGTGTCTCATCCTGAAGGCATGCCTACTCTCGATGATGTTATAACACCATAATGCCCGGTGTTTCCCTACATGGCCAAACTGAGGGGCCCAATCCCCTAGCAGAGTATAATCGATACTAGGGGCCAATATCCACTACTTAGTTTAAACTAGTTCAGAAATCGTTCTCTGTAAAACCCCTTGCAATGCTAAGTTTCTGTTCTATGTTCACAAAGAGGTGTTCCACACATTCAAATAATAATCCATACATATATAATCCAGCATGCGACACAAACCGGCACCACCCCGACCACCTGAAGGTTAGTCTCATGCCTTAAAATAAATATTCTCAAAAGGAGGCCCAGACCGAGGACCCTCCTATCACAAGATCAAAAGACAAGGCAAAAGGCCTAACCAAAGTGGAGTTTTCCCAAACACACAGTTTCAAAGATGCCAAATGGGCCACATATAATTCACACACATCAACAATTTTGTAAAAATATAATCTAGAATGCAAAATGGGCCTTTAGGTTTTCCTCATCAACAATTTACCAAAACATTTATAAATGTTTCCAAAACTGTAATAAACCTCATTTCTTACAAATATGGTCAGACGTACCAAAACGTGCCAATATCCTCTCACAAAAACCTGCATTTAAGAAAAACCACATTTACAAAAACATGCCAAAACAATAAACATTTACGAACCATTTTTGAAACAATGCTAAACACCAAAACATGTTTCGAACCCAATGGTTAAACCGTAAAGATCCCATTAAATCCATGTTTTACAAAACACTTAAAGCAACACAAATAGTTCACTAGTCATTCCATAAAAAAATCAAATAGTTCGTTAAAAAAACTATATTAATAAATAAGACTAATTACATAATCTAGAATATAATGTAACAAACTACTTTTTAACAAGCCCAAAAGAAAACTTGAAAACACCATAGCAGGTTGGCCAATTATTTTTCAAAGATACTAATCTAGTAAAATACATTATTAAAAACATGCAAGAATTAAATAGACTTATTTTAAAAATTTAATATCCATATTCTCCTACCTCAAGGAAGAATCAGGTCATGTCGAACACTTTGGAACTTGACAGAAAGGGCGGTGACCACTTGAAATCGGCACGCGCTCGCACACACACACACACATACATATATATATACATATATCCATAATCCAATGCACATATTACACACACCATGAGGGAATACGTACTTGGTGGACATATATATATTATATATATACATACCTTAGGTGTATGCATGTGTGTCCTCAGTCGTTGACCATAAATTCACTATAACAACAAAAGATACCCAAAAATAAGGCAGAAAGGACCAACATACACCTAAATAAATTATTAAGAAGCCATAAAAACTATACACAACTGCTTTTAATAATCCAAGACACTGTTTGAAAACAAAACACTTTTACAAATCCAAAGGTCCTTAATCACCATGTTTTCAGGGGAAACCTAATTTGAAACCCCAAGACATACTTCAAATAAATTTACAAAAATATTTCAAATGCGGACAACCTCACTAAACCATTCAAATTTTACAAATATACCCAATAAAAAGTTTAAAAACTTTAATAAGAATCCTATAAAGGTAAACCCCCACCAAAAAAATTTAACAAAACCATTTCCACAACAAATTCACTTATCTAGATTCAATCACAAAGACACAAACATGTGCATTAATGGAAGGACATGCCAAAAACTATTTTTAGCAAGTTAACCCAACAATAAATCACTACCATAATCTAACTAAGATTATAATAATAGTGTGAAACATAATCAGGGACTTAATTAGGAAAACCCAAGAATTAAATAGATTAAAAACAATGGGAATAAAAGGATAGGAAACATGTACCACAACATGTGCGAAGGCAATGATGTTTCAGTGGAAGGAGAAACCAAGTCTCGCAGTCCCTTCACAGACCTACAGGGGAGCTGCGCATTGGAGAAGAGGCGACTAGGCTGGTTGCGCTCAATCAGGGAGTCTACGAAGGATGTGCTCCATGTAACATAGGACTGACAGAGGAGACTCGACTACCAGTGGGAAAATTGGCTGTCGGAGGATCCACACACACCAGTGTAGTTGGTAGAAGGAGTCGCGGGCTTTGGGAGTGTCAGTCAGGGGAGCCACGCACACCAAGGAGGAGGCCCTCCAGAGTAGGGGTTCGCGCCGAAGAAGGAAAGCAGGCTGCGAGCTGGAAGGATGATCGGCCGGAGGGGAAGGGGTCAGACGAGGGTGCCAGTGTGGATACTGGAGGCATGAGAGGGGGAGTCCTGAAGGCCAAGGGTTTGAGCGCGTAGGGGAAACAGGAAGGGGAGGCGGTTCCAGAGAGGAAAAACGTTGGGGAAGGAGGCCTCAGGAAGGGGGGGTGGCGACGTCGTGCAGGTCGAACTGGGAGGGCAAGGGCCTAGGCAGGAGGGGGGCTCGTGGCGTGGAAAAGAGAAGGGGAATGGGGGGGGGGTGCAGGAAAGGGTAATTCTAGGGTTAGAAAAACATAATAATAATAACATAATAATAATAATATAATAATAATAAAACTAATAAATATTAATAAAAATAAAAATAATTATTATCATTTCTTATCCATTTTATTTTGAGTAATAATAATAATAATATCAATGTTACAATAATAATATTATTAATAATATTAATTGGAAAAGATAATAAAAATATTTATAACATCAAAAGAAATTCAAGAAAAATTTAATGATAATTAAGGTGATAATTGTATTAAGTTTCATTAATAATTATATTTATAACAATTTAATAATAATAGTTTTATTAATAGATTAAATAATAATAAATTTACCATTTGCACGAACATATTCTCATCATTATAATTTAAATATTAACCTTGTTTTGTCGATATAATGTTTTATTTATCTTTTTTTAATCAACTTAATTTATTTAGTTAATTTATTATTTATTTAAAGTGTCGTGCCACCATGTATTCACCAGGACAAAACGCATGGTCACCGCTAATGGTGCGGTGACCATACACCATCCCAAGACCCACCAAAAACATCAAACCTCAAAAATTTCAAACTAGGACCCAACCAAACTTTTCTAAATGACGCGGGACTGAGTAAAGAATAAAAATAAAAAAAAAATAGGTGTCCGAGGTCAGGGTGTGAAAATATTCAATGTGATCTTGGTTTATTCTAATTACACTTACCGACTAAAATAAAAAACAATAGTTTCATCAACTATAATCCTAATTGGAAATCATGAAATATCATTCTAAAGGTGTGTAAATCATTACATGTGTTTTTTATCTATGGAACCTTTTGTTTAACCTAGGTTATCATGGTTTATTATCCATTTATGTCCATCATAATGGTTCATAATGAAAATTTGAGTTAACCCAATAATATCATCTGAGAGTGTCAAACCAAGGGCATAGTATGGGTACCCTCACCGTGAAAAAGAATTATGACCAAGATATACTCAACGAGTCCTTTTTAGGGTTATTTACCTCTGATGCATCCATGTCAAAACCATTTCCAATTATAATATTAATACCTGGATGTATTTCATGAAAAAAATTAATATCTATATTACCAGAATTTTTTGGATTGTATATTATACTTATAATTAAACTAAAATTCATCCATGGTGTTATTTTCTCTAATACATGATCTTGTATATCAAGTTAGGATTTTAATAATATTTCTCTGATGCCTACTGTAACAAACATGTCTCAATTTTCCTATAAATTGTTTCATCCTTATTAAGTTGGAAGTAAATACAATTAATCACATCCCAAATGACCAAATAGTTAAATTTTAATTAATAAACATATTTAAACATGATTCACATATTACATTATAAATATTAAATACATTTCCTAAAATAGTTATTGCATCCTCAATATTATTTGTAATATAATTTTTCATATCCTTGGGAAAAGAAAAAAACATCAGGGTGAGATAATATACTTAGTAAGAATTAAATATAGTGGAATCAATAATGGGTAAAAAAGTAATAATAAAAATTTCAATGTAAATAACTAGAAATAAATTCTATTTAATCAATATCATGACCACAAAAAGAATCAATTGATAATATCAATATAGTAATCTCATGGATAACAAAAAACCGAATTAATAATAAAGGAAATGAATAATATTGGACATAATGATCTTAAAAATCATGATATTTATATCATAATGACCTTGTACTAAAAATGTTCTAAACTATAGGAAAACACATATTTAATTTGGAAAACTGATTTGTTTCATGAGACATGTTGATGCATCAATGGCCCATCTTATTCTGGGCCACACCACCACTTCATGTCCAATTAATTCCATATAAATTTAATGATTCATTTAATTCCTAAACAACATTACTTATAAAAATATCAATATTGATTAATGGGTTCATATTAATCCGTAATTCTAAATTCAATTAAATAATTTTCAATGTAAAACAATATATGTAGAAATTATATGTAGTTTAGGAAATAAGAATATACATGATATAATTAATATGTATCTTTAATAAAAATGCGAGGTTCAACAAATAATGATGATAAATATATCTGATTGGAAGTATATACAACATATAAATTAAATTAGATTCATAATATTAAAATATGCCTCAATGAAAGGAAACTGAGATGAGATCCATTTACCACATGTTTCCTTTTAGTTGAAGGTGATTTATCATCATGTATGATAAATTTATATTTATTATAATTAAATTAAAAAAACACATATAGATATATAATATTATATATGATGAATTTATAAAATTGTATCACCCATTTGTTAATAATCATTTTTTATTATCATTATTTTAGGTTTTAAGTTCTTCATTTTTTATATAGGTATTGATTCATTTTTATGGTACTTTTATATTTATTATGGTTACATAGTATATTTAATTTTATTAATATAATAAATATAATATATATTAAATATTTATATATATATAGATTCATCCATAAAAGATAGTGATAAACTAATGAATTATAGCATTCATCGAGACAATAGATCGTACCTACAATTGAACATTGTTCACACTTTTCATTAATGGAATAAAGGGAAGATGAATAATAAATAATATTTATTATACCATATATATATATAATATCCATTAAATATATCTTCATTACCTTACACATATATCAAAAATGAAAAATGGATCACATCATTGCGTGAAGGTTGTTGACCATATGTACACACATGCGATATTATCATTTTACAAAGGATTGGAAGGTAAGAAACTATATGTGAGATATTGTTATAGAAATTTTTTTAATTCATAAATACCATTTATAATAAATATATCCATTTTTTTAGTCTTCCAAATTAAATGGTGATGAAAATGTAATTACACATCTATGTTGAGATGGTAATTCATACATATACAAAAGTGAAGCTTTCTCTTTTCGTATTATGAAAAAGAGATGGAATATGGTTTTAAAATAATAAAAATAAATTACAATTATATTTATTATGAGGTAAGTTTTTCTTATTATGTGTAAAACACATTGAAATTAATTATAAGAATAAATAATCTTGAAGGACTCAGTAAATATGATTACCTCTTCTTATATAGAATTCATTTGGATATATTATTAAGAGCCCTCGGGGTGGACTTTCGTAATGTAAAGAACATATAAAACATGGGTAAGTATATATATAAGATAATTGGTAAGGTTTTGGTTGAGCTATATGGATACAGGTGGTGTGAATAATTGAGATAATTGGTTTACTTTTACAAGTTTAGGGAAATACTTTTTTTTGACTATTGTAAAGTATTAAATTAATATAAACTATTTCTCCTTCCAAAATTTATCTAAATTAATATAATTCAAATATAATATGATAATAATTGAAAATACTCCCATAAAATATTTTCTTTACATTTTATGGGTATTGTTTTCACTTATCTTCTAGTTTTAATCCCCATTAACCGTTTTGACAATTACTATAATATTAATGTTTTACACCCTTTAAGGGTTAATAATGTTACTATGAAATGAAACACGATACATAAATGGAATATGGTGTATGTTTGAAACAATATATAATTTATTTTTCATAATTTATTCTTTTTATGAATTCAAAATAATTTAATAAAATATTATTTATTATAAAATATCATTAATGTCCTTTTTGACACTATTCATTTAATTTGACTTTAAATGCTCCAGAAAAAATGTGAAATTATAATATAATAATTTAATAATTCCATTTGATTTCATACAGATCTATAAATTTAGTTGGGCACATTAATTATATAATAGATTATTAGTTTTGGTATTTTTATTATCTTTTTTTAATTTCAACCAAATAAATAAATATGGTGTTGGTTTTGCGCAACTATTTAACATATTTATTTATTTACTAAAAATTAAAAAATGAACTAACCTAAAAAATAATAAATTGTATTTCAATTAAATATTTATATCCAAATTTATTATATAATTATCCATATTTCAAGAATTTAAAGATAAGAAAATAAAGAGAATGAAATTTTTTATATTTCATTTTATAAAATAATATAAAGGGAAAAAATCATGGTCAAATGGAAAAAAGGAAATATATATGAATTTTGGAAGATTATGGATGATATATACTCATAAAATAAAATAATTTAAAGTTTTAGGGTCATTCACTATTCTTAATTATTTTATTGTTATCCTTAATTACTTTATTTAACCTTTACCATGGTAACAAAATCACTACATTTACTATTTATAATGTATAAAAATAACTCGGAACTATTTACAAAAATTAGACCCATTGATTCTATTTAGGGTATCCATTTTCATATATTAAATTTCTATATGTGTAGGAAACTAATTTTAATACAAATGTGTGAAAAGAAAAGAAAATGTGTTTTTAGAAAAATGCATTTTAAGCCCAAAATGTAATTATACCACATTCTTCAATAAAGATGATTCAAATAATTTTATTTATAATTTATCCAATTAAATAATTATTTTTTACTTTCAGTTATAATTAAATTAATATTGGGTCTTTTTGGTTATAAGAAAATGAGACTTAAAAAACGTTATTTTTAACTATTCACCAAAAAAATCATTATTTACAGAAAAATTAGAAAATTTTAATCTAGGAATATTAAGATATTGTGATTTAAAAAATGATATTTTTTATAAATTAAAATTTATATATATTTCAGAAGTTAATTATTATATTTTCTCATGAAAGTAATAAAAATATTTTTTAAGAAAATATATTTCTGAACCATAAAATTACACTACTAAAAAATTCATTACTTTTTTCCAAATAATAAATCAACTAATTTCTATTGGGTAGTTACATTATATTAATATATATATATTTAATAATTTTGTTAATAAAATTCATACCCTTGAATTCATCTGTAAGGTTATAACAACCATTTCTAAATAATAATATTTTGTAGTTTGTTTATGTAGTACCCTTGGAAAAATGAATTTTAAGAGGTGAAAAATTACAAACCATCTTAACAGGGTGATCCTTTAGTTTTAGGATCCTTAATTATTATAAATACATATTTTTATGTTCTAGGAATTGATTAGTGTTAATATGGATAACTTAAATGGAATCTTTATAGGGTGTGTGTGAGTGAGGATGGAGAAAATTGAATGAACATGTGTTGGCATATAAGGACAATCATTAGTCATATAAGTGAACCAGGTAGGTAATAGATTGTGGTATATTTGGAAGGAAACCAAGGTATTAGAGGATACATTTGGGATTGTATTACAAAGTTTAGGTCCAATGGAGGTTGAATCATGAAACATAGTATCAGATCCATTACCTTGTCGGGAGTGTAGAGGCATTGACTTCTATTGAGGTGTAGGGTCCACAACAAGGGATTAGTTATTTAAAGGGATGGATAGTGTAATTACCCAAGAAAACTGATACTTAAAAAAGGCTAAATGTTATTACCCTTGTCAATTATGTGAACCTTTCTGTTAGGGTGTATTTCTCATAAGAACTCAACGGTAATGCATTCTTTCCCTGGAGGAGTATCGAGATGGGTAACAAGCTATTATTTTTCCAAGGTGCATGTGAGTGAGGAGAAAACAGACTAATAGATCTTGTGTTGGTGTATGGAGATAATCATTATTCAGATTTAGTTAGGGGAAAGCAATTTGAAAGTACATGTGTTAATCGGTGGAGATAATCATTAATTAGATAAGTGGCCCTCGTGGGTAATAACCTCTAGTGTGATGGGAAGGAAGCTAAGGTATTACTGGAGACTAGTGGGGTCAGATAACCAGGTTCATGGCCAGAGGAGGTTGGGTCATGACATTTTGTCTCGTTGTTTCATGTCATATATGCTAGAAAAATATTTTTATTTTAAAATATTAGGGTGTCACATATTCAGTTTGGATTCAATTTCATTCCATTATTTTCCACTTATTTTTTCTTATTTATTATTTGACTAATATCTCTTAATTTTTTTATATTTTTATTAAAAATAACGGGCAAGAAGTAACCAATACATTTAACGATCATTAGTAAAATACTATAATTTTCCCCTCTTACTTAATTAAATTTTATATATTATCTTTTTTTTTCTATCAATTTTTTTAATTACTAAAAATATTAATTTAAATAATAAGAAAATATAATTTTAAATTTTCAAAAATAAAAATGAATATTCAAAATAGTATTTCATTTCATACACATACTTTTCTTCATATTTATAAATAGATTTTGTTTCTATATTTCTAAATAATTATAATATGTTGTCATGTTTTTAGATTCAACTCGATTAAGGATAAGATATCTTGCATTTTTATAGTTAACAGTCTATAATATTTTTTATAATAAAAAATGGTGATATTGTAAAGCATGGATACCACACTTTTCATTTCTGTTTTAATAAACTAAAATGATTCTTTATGTTTAGGATGTTTTTACATATTTCTTAAGGATAAAATATACATACTATGTTTAAAACATGAGTTTATATTCCCAAAACCTATGTGTTTTTAATAATATACCAATTTTATTAATATTTATATTATTTTTTTTGAATTTTTTTATCTAATACATATTTTTTTAGATGTATATAATATCATTTAATACCAAAAAAGATTTCATATAATCAGTCAAACACAAATTATAAATTTAATGTAATTATGTTTTATTTATAATATAAAAGATTTATTTTTTAATGGTTAAATATTTTTATTTAACAATATTTAATATATAGATATATTTTTAAAAAATTTTTAGTTATTAGATATATTTTGAAATATTATTTATGATGATTCAATGGGTTTATATAGATATTTTTCTTTATGATAATATTATAAATTATTATTGAAGGGTATGAAATAGGAATGTGTGTTTTCATTTTAAAATAAATAATCTTTTGATCAAGAACTATATAAAATTTACTATTTTAGATGTTTTTTTAAAATATAAACCACTAATAATTATGGATTGTTCTTAACAAAATAAATTCAAGATTTTAGTTCATCATTTCAAAAATGGATGAAATGTATTTTGTAAAATATTTATTATGAAAAACAAGATACGATAGTAAGAAGTAAATTTTATTTATTAAAAAAAAATTATATCAATTATCATAAATAAATATAAATAATATTTATATTTACATTGATTTTATAGTGCTTATATTATTAATTTTAAAAATAAATATTTAAATTCAATGTTTTTATACGTTAAGTCAAATATTTCTATTCAAATTATTTTTTAAATTGATATCAAAATATAATTGAATTATACTAATCATTATTATATAAGTATAAATAATGTATTGGAAAAATATTTAAATATGAATAATTTGAAAGAATATTTATTGAAAAAAAGTATTTAATATATTTTTTATCTCATAATTTCATTTGATCCGAGGCTTGGTAATAATTTTAATTTTTTTTTAAAAAATAGAGTTCCAATTGTAGTAGATCTTTATAGCCTGTTATTATATGTGTGTAATGAATGTTATAAAACACATAATATAGGTATGGAATTTTAAAAATACTTAAAATATATAAGATAATAATTTTAAAAGTCAAGAGGTGAATTTGAACTCATAAGAGATTATTTTAAATAGTTAAACTCCTTTATAAAATAGGACTTTGAGATGAAATGGAAATTTACTACATAATATTATATTTTTATTAAAAATGATAAATAAATCATAAAATTCTATGGAAAATATCATAAATCAAAATGTACTAAAAATATCATATAAATATTTTCCAATTATATAAATTGTTTTTTCCAAAATAAATGTAAAAATGATTACACAAAGACAAAAAAATATTGTGCAACATTGGAAAATTTATTAATTATGATTTAGAGACCATATTGAGAAATGATAAGCCTATATATGTAATTAGATGGTAAATATGATTATCTATAAATTTAATAAATATGAAAAAAAATTCAAAATTTTCAGTATATTTCTAAACTCCAATTATATGATTAACCTTTAAAATAAACATAAATGGATTTTTTATTTAAAAAATAAATATATTTTAATAAAAAATGAAAAAATATATCTTTAGTTATATGTGTATGAGTAATTATTAATCATATATTCTATTATTCATTTATCATATACATTTCACTAAAACTAATACTCCTTAACACTTTTGGATTGAATATTTTCCCAAATACCACTAAATATTATTTATAAAAAGATCCTCAATTTTTCATTTTAAAAGGATTTGATCTATCTAAAATTACCTTCTATAATGGAATTAGATTCAATTGAATGGGAGAAATTAATGAACAAAGTAATATTTCTAAGGAAACTTTTTTTCTTTCTTATGTTGGACTATTTTCTCTCACATAATGTTTAAGACATCTATTATTATTTATATCATGTTTCAATTTCAATTTTACAAAAAAAATTTTGACCAATTAATTATGAGATTTTATTTATTACTATAACAACTAGGCCACATAGGCACCCATGTTTTCACATATATATGTGTTATTTCCACCTTGTGGTCCACACACATGCCAGAATGGGTCGTCAAACTAGTAAATTTACCCATAGGACAACACATGTTATTTGTAGTGTTATTTTTACCAACTCACAAACACAGAGAAACTTTGTATGAGTACACCCATCCTGATCACTATTCCAGGTCAAACCTCTTTAACTGTGGAGTTTTAATAATGCAAGATCCTAAAAAGAAAGGTGCACCTTTCTAAAAGGAGTTGTAATAGTTATTCTTTTAACCCATTAACATTGGGGGAGGGGTTAGATTCAACATGCTATAGAGAAAAAATTCCTCATTGTATACCCTACACTAAAACCTAGGCAATTACACCACACTTCAAGTTGAGTTTTTCCCCTGATACTAATTTAAGTACTTGGGGGTGAATGCACCCAATTCTCCCTACAGACACATGTTATCACCTAACTATATTTTTCTATATTGCCACAATATTTGGATTAGTGTAACGGTTTATCCCCATAATACCTTCTCTCACCAATTTATAATTAGTAAGGAGATATCCTCAAAATATACATCTTGATCCAACTCATCATCCATTCTATTAATAACCTATACAGGATGGGGAATTTACCCATGATTTTGAGTAATTTGGAATAAATCATGACCGAATTGATAAATTAGGGGAAGGTCTAGAAGGTACACCATTTTCCTTACCCCTTCAATGATCATAAAGGGCACAAAAACTACTATTCTACTTTTCCCTACTTTTTTTTAAAATCTATTGTCCTAACCAATGTGACTCTCACAAGAAACCCTATCACCAGTAGCGAAATCCAATGGACATCTCTGCCAGTCTAAATTCAATCAATTTCTACTACAAGTGTTAAAAATTGAATTCTTTATCTTCTACACCCTCTCTAAGGTCTCCTACACCATACTAATCCCAATAATGGATGCCTCACTAACATCATTCCAAGACATCAGTGAGCTGTATAACCATCAATAGAGAGCCTCATAAGGTAAAATCTATATAAAATCTTGGAAACTGTTTCTATAATTTAAATACATCATGGCTTGGTTAATATACCATTCTCCATCAATGTCAAGAAAAAAATCTCAAATTATATCATTTTGTATGCGAATCGTTCTCTCTGACTTCTCATCAGTATGAGGATGGTATATTGTGCTTAATCTTTGATTTACCCACAGAGATTTCCCCAATTCCTTCATAAAAAGAAATTTCAAGTATGTTTCCATATCATACTCCATTCCAAAATGAGATTAATTTAATAATATGATCTCATAGACACACAATTTCCACTACACGTCCACCAAGTGAGTCTCTTAGATTTGTAAGAAGTGAGTCTCCATTGTGAGTAAATCAAAAATATCTACATTGCATTATAAGTCATAATGGTCTTGGAAAAACCCATCACAATGTATTTCATGACATCCTCCCTATTAAACATGGTAAATTTAATGGGATGGAAAAAACCACATGGTCACAAATTCCTATTATTCACCCTGTGGAAGGAAAGGAATCATTAAAAAATCCCAGTGAAGTCCCTCTTCAACCATTTCCACAATAACTATCATCCTTAAGTCATGGTATATCTCTGTCACACCTGGATGTACCACTCATCTAGAGGTATATAAATCCCTAATGAATTCATATATAATATAATCAGTTTATAATACTCTCCCATGCATAAGGATAACATCACAATCACCTCACGACCACCTGAGTATCGGGTCACCTCTAAATATATGTTCCTATATCACAACACATTATAGTTCAACCTCATATATAATATTTAACTGTTCTATAAAATAATATGTGACCCAAAATGGAAGACAATTCATTAATCCCCAATCCTTATAAGCATCCATCCTCTCGTCAACAAACAAGATCATCACGTGCCACTGCTAATCAAAAGGCCACTCACAATGCTTCTGAGATACCTTTGCGTTATACATAACATAATCTGTTAAGAAATTACATTTCCAAGGACCATATTCCATCCTGATATCAAATATTTATATATAATCCACATAATTACTCTTACTTATGTTTTATCCCACTATGTGATGATATAAGAATGGATAATGTCGACAATGTATAAAATAAACCCCTCACCAAAGGGATGATGTCACCAATAATTTAGAGTTTGAAACATGGATATAAGATCCAATGAATGGGTAGGGTTGTTCCACTCATGGGGTTATGGTTAATGTGGCCTTTAATCTACTACATGTACCCCCAAAACCAGTTCTATTGAAAAAAACTCCCGATGGATCAAAATACATGAGATATCTGATTCCTATTCTAGGGAGTATCAGTACATGATTTATAGTCAATGTCAACTTCAGTTCATGAAATTCCTCTTCACACTTGTTCGAACAATTGAAAATTATTACATTATTCATTATCATATTAATAGGTGCTGATAAACAAGATAATTACAAGATAAATAAACTTGAATATTCTTTTAAATCTATGATTCTATTGATATAGAACATTTTTTAGGCTGTATCCATGGAATAACTACCTCAAATTCTCAAATTCCATGAATATAACTATGTTATAAATCACATTCCCAAAGAGTTTTACCTCCAGATCCAAAAGATACACTTTAACATATTCTAGTAAATATCATGATCATGAATCATCCTTAGGAATATATCTATATGTCTGATATGCTATTATGGTTTTGGGGAGTAAGTGATGAAGTGGTCAACAAACACCATGAAGAATGCGATTATGTATGGATGAAATATCTTTTTCATGAGGTAAAGGAACACTGTTGGTGAATTTTCCAAACCAAAATCCATTCCCATATATTAAACTAAATCATATCTTCTCTAAAATTCCATCTGCTGGATGTCCCACCCACTAACCCTCAGTTGGTGGTACCTCGATCAAAGATCAATTTTGGAGAACCATCAGGCTCCACATAACTAATCGAAAAGGTCACAGATCCTTGGAAAGGGTTATCTATTCTTCAATATCATCTTGTTTAACTTTTGATAATCAATTCATAGTCAATGAATACCATATTCCTTATGGATAAACAACACTTGTGCACCCAATGCTAAAGTACTCATCCAGATAAAGATATTTTTCTCCATATCATCTTGGTTTAATTTGAGAACTATCAGCTTGAATGGAGATGTATAATATGAGGGTAACAAAATATGGTATACACCTAGTATAATCTCTATATCAATGCCAAATCCTCTATCATGAGTAATTATTGTGAATAAATATATAAATAAATCCCCATAGAGATGAAAAATTATTATAAAAGTAGAGGGAGTTACTGGTGATCCTACAAAATGATCAATTCTCTCTATAAATGTCATTATTTTATTGATATGACTCAAGTATACTATTACACTTATTGATCCCAATACCCTTTACCCAATCCTAACCAACCACACTCACTTCATTTAATTAAATAATTCGCATATCCAATTACATTTAATGTTAGTTGGGAAGCTTGTTGTCTTGTCAAAATTGAGAATCATATCGAAGGTCATCATCTCTAGTATAAGGAAGTCCCAAAAAATTCCATATTTAGTGGAAACTATAGGATATTCCAAAAGTCCCCAAGGTGGTATACTTTCATAACCAAAGTTATATCAAGGTAAAGTAACAAAGAGGACAACTTGAGATAAAAGTCAAGTAAAACAACTACATGTATAGATTTAAAGTAATTGGAAGAACTAATATCAAACAAGGAAGTATATAAAGTATACATGATCAAATATATAATGTGAACAGTGCATGGTTCTTCCCCACCATTTACTTGAGTCTGATCCAATACATTGGCACAACCCACTTTAGACCTATGACCCTATCCATTATCATTTTGAATGGCCTAATTCAACATCATTTGAGTCTACTATTGAGGACCTCAGCTAGATCGTCAGTTCCATGACCATGTATGCCTCGACCCTCTCTTAAAGAATGACCTCATATCATGGAAAACAATTACTATAGACACCCCATATTTATATATTTTTGACACATGATCTAATTTTATATATAGAATATTTATTAATTATAAATATTACCAGAGTTGAAACACTTAGTTCTAATCCCAAGGGAACTGAAAAAGTCGATCCATACTCCACTGGTATACCACTACCCTAATATATGTTCCCATACATCCACCTCTTATAAACAGAGGTGAGATTCATGGATTTAATAGGAGCTACAATCAAATAAGCACTTAAGGGTAAATAAAGAAAAACCAATCGACCCTTCTCTATGATCTCCAGGATGGTGAAGGCCCCACGTAGATCCTATGGGTATGATGGTATTTAATTGATCTAGAAAACCTATCTAAAGTTAGTAAAAAAAAAATCAATATTTTCATCCTTCTAAACTTCATTTAAATCCATAAGAGTTGAAAAGAGAAGCTTCAGAGTAAAATTATTGGAGAATTCATACACTATCATGGAACCCTTCAATCCTTCATGAAATCCTATTCTTGAACATGATCCCATTTATCAAGATAGTACTCTATGAAGAACGGGTCTATGAAGGCCTCCCAAGTGAGTCCCTCACATTAAAAATATTATCCTATGACTCCCCAAATTCCTAGTGGGTCCCTTCAGTATGAATGATAATAATTTAAACTTCCATACTTCCATCATTTTGATGAGTCTGAAATCATAACTGATGATATCCACCCATGTCATTACATCTTGTGGTACAGAAATTCTCAATAAGTATGGAAGATGATGGAGATGAAAATACCTAGTGTAGTTCAACCTAGATCTTAACAAAAGGACTCCAAGATTCATTGGGCCTACAACCTGTACCACTGAAGTGGGTGTGGGGGAATTCTTTGTCACACTCTCATGTATAATAGGTGGAGGAACATGGGTGTTTGGAGAACCCCGACCAATGTCACTTGTCGGTCACATAAATCATCTATGAGGTGGAATATTATGTAATATTGAGGTAATATAATGGCCCTATACTTTTAGAAATATTATTACATGACTTTAAGCATAATTATTCATTAAATAAGAACCAAGTATCTTAAATTATAGTTTCTTTAGAAGATTAGGTACATAAAACCGAGAACATGGAAATATAATAAAATATATTTATATAAATAATACATAATGAGATCATACTTCTTTTGAGATCTTACATATGCATAGGATAACCTGGGTAATACATGATCAAAGGGATGAGCTAACAATCCCATTAAGGTAATACACAAAAAAATAAAGCATAACACATGTTTTAGAAGACATAATATGATATCATATAAAGGCATGAAACATAAGTAATCATATGGAAGAATATTTTATAGAAAATGGGATAATATAATCATGGAAACATAGTAATTTGGAGGAAACATATATTATGACATTAATGTGATTCAAGGATAACTACCAAGACTATATCTCATGGTGAAAAAATTCCCATAAAGGAATCTGGTTTACTCCTTGTCCCAAAATGATGTCTCGTGAGACTATATGTTACCCAATTAATTGGAGAAATATTCGAGATAAACCATAAAAACATGTTCATTCATATGTTTTACACATAAATAATCAAACATAAAGAATAAACTATGGGATACCAATGGAAAGAAATGGTTATCGTAATCATGTCACAAGGCATAACCAAGAGAAATATCATAATAGAGGCAATGAAAAAATGTATCATAAATGGGATTTAATAAGGTAAAATTGTCTTATATCCGGATAAATGATGTCTAATGGAAGTGAAAACATGTAAAAATTGTTCTTATGAAAATTTATAAATTAGCCAATTTAGTATGGTTTAAGGGAAAATATCAAGGAGTCTTTAAAATAGACAAATGAATAGTTGTTTGTATAAAACCATAATTAAAAATAGGTAGTTTTTAATGATTAAGGGTGGTTTTATAAAAATATTGGAGTCTTAAAATATATTGTGGATTGTATATGAAAATGGGGAAGAAATTTGAATGATCCCTTTAATAAGACTTTCTTATCCAAAAGAATTGAGAAGAGAACCTTATAAAATATTTATTTCCCCATCAAAGAAAGAAGAATTGATAAAGGTAAATTTGATTGGAACATAAAAAAATTGAATTTATTATAAGTTAATAATAATAATTAATAATTAAATTGGGATAATGATATATATAGCGTAACTTGATGGAATAAATGACAGTTTAGAGATAATCCCCGACCTTAGGTCTGAAAGTGTTCTTTACTTGAACTTAATATCTTGGATAATCAAATTCGATCCATTAATTAAATAATTAAGAACTTATTCTCCATTTTTTTATTTATTATAATTCTACTAAGTTCATTTGTGGAATTTTTTATGAGCTATAATGTTTAATTTCATCGTTCTAGGAGTGTTCCTTACATGGGTTTTTATTAGTTCCCTTGAGTTTAATTGTGGGAGTTATTGTAAAATGAAATAAAAACACTAGAAGTGAAATTATATGATATTGATGCACCTTTAAGATTTTAAATTTTCCTATACATCATTTTTTCAGATATGAGAATTATTCATTAGATAAAATTTTAATGATGAATGTTAGTTTGTTTTGGTAAATTTCCTATTATCACAAACTAATTTTGTTTTATTATTTAATATTATGTATATATTTTAGTTTTAAAGAATAAAATAAGTTGTAAAATATTTTTTAAAATATGTTTTAACCATTATAATGGTTTTATGACTATCCGTGAATGCTTTAATAGAAAAAAAATCATTATAAATGAAGGTGGTGATTTGACACATCACGAATGATGTTATCATTTTTATGATAAAAAGTGGAGAGAAGATAATTGATTATGGATATCCAATTAACATACTAAAATTATAGTATATATACAATATTGCGGTTATAATTATATTTTTGATATTTGAGGTGAGATGATGATATAAAATGAATGTAAATTAAAAGAGAAAAGGGGAGGGTTTTACCTCTACAGGGTCGTCTCCTTAAGAGGCTCCTTAGGGAACATGGAAATGGTATTTCATAGAGACCATAATGACTATGAAGTATGAAAGATGTTTTGGAGAAACAATGGACATAATATATAGAATTATCCAAGTATTATAAGGTTTTAAGAGAATATGTGGTGATGGGTGGAATATATAGTGGGAGAAGAGGGGTGTTTTTCATTATTTTATTCATTTTATTATTATTTTTGCTAAATACTATTAATATTATTGATTACTATGACTAATTATAGTAACTAGTCAATTTTATTTTAAAATAACGTGTTATAAGATCATTAATGAACCAAAAATTGATATATTTGTCTTACAATGTAAAATAACACAAATAACACTATTTCACTATTCCGCAAAAAATCAACTATTTTAGAAAATTCCAAAAAATTCAACATAACCATTTTTCAATGTTAAGAATCAAAAAATAGACTCATTTTAATGAATATAATTTTCTAAATATTTTAATATTATTTTTTTCTTAAAATTATCACTTATTCGAAAAATACTAATTTCAAAATAATGACATATTTTATGACACTTTGAAAAATTAATTAAGGTCTCATAAAAATATATTATATTAATAAGAAAACCAAATATTAATTTTAGAATCCATTTTTTGAAAATAAATTTTTTTTAAACCATTTAATTATTTATAAAATTGTAAATAAACATTTATATGTCAAAAATTACATATAATTAATTTATCATTTTTAAACATTTATTTACATATTCCATGATATATATATTATTTTATTAATTTGTAAGATACCTAAAATTTATTTATAATTTCATTGATGAGATTACTATTCTATTGGCTAGTTAACTATTTTTGATGGTTACATTACTATTCCAATAGTCATGTTGCTATTCAATCGGTATAGGTTTTTTAAATTATAGAAATATATATTATTTCATTAACTATTAATTTATAATGTCTGTATTGAGTTCTCTATGTGTTTTTTTTGCGATTTATACTATATATAAAATTATAAGAAGGTAATTTCCATTGATAATATTCTTGGTCATTACAGGTAAGCATTAGAACATAAGCTGTTATATCCTATCCAGTCTAAAGGATCACACAAAGATAATTACCAAAGTTTACACATATCTCATGATATAACTCTCCACGAAATAAAAAAATAATATTCTCTATAAATTAGTCACAATCATCATATATATACTAAAACATACAAAATAACCAGTTCAAATAATTAATGCCAATGAGGAAATGCCATACAAGATACAACATATTTATAAAATATAAAAAAATCAAGGAAATAAATTTAAGAAATTATATATAGTAGAAACATAGGTATATATTTTGAATGTGATCCTACATGCCTAATCATAATTCATGAACACTCTAGAAATAAAACAATTATCAACAATCTCACCAATGGTATCTTAAAGGTTTGTTACGCATGTACTGGAAAGGAATATGGATTCACACCTACATAAGTCTCACAAAAATATATCATTTCTTCACTTTCCTGGGTTAGTCCAATAAAAAATGATGAAATTATGATATGATACTATTTTTTGTTTCATAAACATGACCCACTAGGGCTAAACTGAAGTGCCACATGACATCATCTATGCCTCCCCATATGCATGAGTCTCTCTACCAGTAGTGAGGTTCTAATTCCATCAATTGGAATACTATACCCTTACTATCAAACCATTAACAAATATTAATTTAACATAATATAAAACAAATAAATCAATCATATAAAACATGTATAAACTATAAATATGGGATTCCATTCATACAATAAAAAACAGGCTCCCGAAGTGGAAATCCAATGTAGAGTGTAATGAAAGATGGTAAATTAAAAAATTAAAAATTTTGGAGTACTTTAGAGTCTAACATGATACACTAAAATTATAATCTAGTCATCCATCATCCATGAGACATTTATATTATTTGGATCCCTATACCTAATTTATACTCACACATCAGAATTCTCATACTGGGTGTGAGGAGTAAAACCTAGTATGACAGCACCAATGCATTCTTATATGATATGTTCATGTAAAAAGTGTATTTAATAAAAAAAATAAAAGTGAAATCTAATAAATAATCCAAAACAGAGACCTCGGGTGCTAAAATAGCCACCATGGGACCCAACCATACCAACATCGGTTCCAAGTTATAAGGAATGTCTAGATACTGGGAGTATTCAAGTTCTAGATAAGAATCTAGTAATTTTACTGCTAATTATCATTTATATGTACAAATGGAAAAATACTCGGTTTTATTTGATTCAGGTATCCGAATCCACTAGTCATTGAGTGATCATTCTACATGGAATCCACTACTCATTGAGTAACATGATCCTTATCATTGACTAAGTATTTAGAGTATCACTTGACATCAAGCCAAAATCTTCATATCCCTGTCCATTGATTATGTCCACCATCACCATCATGAAAAATTGTGCACACCACCCCTATAATGTATAGACATTTCATGGTAGTACGGATTATTTTGGAAACAATATGAATACCCCAATAGCACACATAATAAGGTAAAATATACAAGATAGAATAACATGTCATCATGAGTAGAAGTACAAAAAAAACAATACATGTGATTATTAGTGAAAGTGAAGAGATACAACAAAAATATACTCAACAGATTTACCTTGGAGACAACCACCTTTACCTATAAATGTAGTAAATTCATGAATAACTAATCACTTTGAATCAAAAACCACTCCCCCACCCCTCATAGCTTTCATAGTGTAGGAGATGTTGGTGTTCAATTTAAGGCCCCAATGATGAGGTATCCATCGAACCCATCGCTTTGCCTAATACTGGGAGAAATAAACAAGCCGTGAGCCACATATAGTGATCTATGATTTGAGGATCCCCCAACAAACTTACAAATATGGAAAAAAATTAAAATTATTAATTGTTTTTAATAGAGACTAATTTGGGTAGATGTGTATCCCTTATTTCATGCATCATTTATCCCTTTCCACATACACTAACAACCCGACACGAATATGAGAGCTCTGATTTCAAGTTCTATTCCTGAGGTCCAAAAACCATGAATATATCTATTTAAAAATTAAATATTCTTGATATTAACATAACACAATCCCGTGAAATACCTGATGCCTTTCCACAACAAATTCACAAAATATTCTGAAAAACATTTACTTGGAGGCCTCCACCTGTGATTTGCTACAATAGTGAAATATGGTGGAAAGACTAAAAATGATATTCTTAATGTTTTCAAAAATAGTAAGGGAATATTTCCCTACTCACCAAACCAAGAATTTATAATTTTTTGGGATCTCATTACACTAGAGAACATCACCCCATGCATCATGGAGGGTAGACACTGCAATGAGTTTTTATTGTACTTTCCTAAAAAAGTTCCCAAAGACGATGCTATAAAAACACAGTTTTCTGTATCCAAAATGGAGAAAATGATCTAAAACAATTCCCAGTGATATCCATCTAGAACCGCATTAATAAACCTTAGATACTCACTTTCCAGCCTGATGGTGATGAACGGTGAACGGAAGCCTAGGATAATATGTTCGGTTCCCACAGAATTGGGATGCCAGAAAGAAATATCTACCTTGACCACTATCTAAAGAGTATTCCATTGAAGACACTCGACATGAGGATGAATCATGAGTCGAACAGAGGAGACCATACCAATCCGACTCCCCAAATCAACCACATATTTGATCTATATTTAATTTTCCATAAATTCTTCCCCACAATAGCCTCCCAAACTAGTTTCCCCTGAAATTTATATATATTAACCAAAAATATTTTTATGTTGATACCAAATTCAAAAAATAAACTTTCCAATATATCCCAAGAATCCTAGTGATATTTTCCATCCATTTTAGCATTTTATATGAATGAATCCACAATATTCTCAATTCTAGAAATGACAAATTTTTGTGGTTTAATAATGGGAAGCCCATATATATGAAATGAAAAAAGTATATGGTTCACTAGGGTAATTAACCCTACAATGTACAAGAATTAGTTTTTTTAATTGATAATACGCCCCATGAATCTAGGAAATACTTTATCAAAATGTTGAATTATATGTTTCCTTAGAATTATTGTAAAACTATGATAATCCAACAAAAAATTTCCCATTTTCATATCAAGGCTAGTCTCTAATATCCCACCCTGTTGTTCAGACATTTTCCCCAAATATATATGTTGGTATTTGAATGATTATTTTTTCCCACTCCATTTGAAATAGCCTTAAAGAATACCATTGATACACCCAAATTGATCTCTTTATCGCATTAATAGAAAGAATAGTTTCATCCACAAACATTAGGTAAGAAATTCCCAATGAATGATCTCTACAGTGAAACTAAAGAATGATTCCATGTGATATAATTTTGTTAATGTATAAACTGAGTGTATCTTGGGTGAGTATGAAGAGAGTGGGTGATAGTGGACCCCCTTCCAAATACACTGAATATTCATGAAAAAACCAAAGTATTTTCCCATAAATGAAGAAGAAATTTTTGAATAATTAAAATAAAGAAACAATATATCATAAAACCAAGTAGAAAATAGAATTCTAGTTAAAAAATGATAATAAAACTCTATTCAAGTATTTCATAAGATTTGTATAGTTTTATCATGATCACAATATTATGTCTGATCGGCTTCTGGTTAATATCCATGATAATCTCCTGAGAAAGTCCTAGAGCTCCTTGTATCAAATTCCATTTAATAAATCGTTGTTACTATTCTAAAGCCCACCTAGGACGAAACATGAATATATATTTTTAAATAATAGAAGAAAAAATATTATAAGGAAAATGGAACAGGTAGATAGGCCTACACTACCGTAGGGATTGAGGATCCCTCATATATTGGACCAAAACTAGTGTAGATGCACATGCAACATGGGGAAGAGAACCACCACATAAGAAGTCATGGACTAAATGGACAAACTCCCCCATAACCAATCCCTAAGAGGCCCTATAAAATGAACATGGGAAACCTTCTGGACCTGGTGAACTTTTTGAGTTAAGAGACCAAACTGCCTCTTGTGTCTCTTTCTCCTTAGGTATATACAGTAGGTGCTCATTTTCCCTCTCAAAACCCATCGCATGAATGGATTTTAAGATCTCTGAAAGAGTACTATGATAGACACCTAAATTTTTTATTCAAGGACAACATGAATAATCTTGAAGTAGACATCACCCATGTGTCCCACCACTACCCGATTATCCAAGTAAGTTCCAATATCCAAGAGAATTTTGGGTCTACCCATACATTGTATATCCTTAATACATTCATGCAATAATCCCAAATTTCATTCATGTTGCCTCAACCATTTGATTCTTTATTTCTCATGATCTATTAATTATTATTTCGAGATAAGATCTAGAATAATAATCTTCCTGTAAATAAGCTCCCCCAAAAGTGGATCATTCTAGTAATTATATAGACTTAATTAAATCCTTTTAAATTCATTTATAATCTTCTAAAAATAATAAACCCTTTAAGGACTTCTCCTTATCCAGGAAATAAGATCACTTCTTAGGTGCATAACAGTGTTTTGCAGGATAGTTAATGCATTCTCTTGAGAAGGCCTATTCTATGATTCTCTTATAGTGTGGATAAACCACGTATCCTATTTCCATAAATGGGAGAAATGGAAATGATCACTCCTATCAATTCTAGGGTCCAAATCAATGACAAGGGGAGAGTGATCCAATAGGATGTTAAGAAGATGAGAAAAATTAGAATCAGGGAAGGATGAAATAGCATTAAAGATTGTGAGAAAGTGATATAGAAGGAACATGTCCAATTTATACCTCTTTGGTTGTTACACCATATTAAGTCATCACATAGATAAGACATATTCAAATTCCATAATTTTCCAGGAAAGAGGTGAATTCATTACTTTCCCGGTGAGGGAAGTCCTCTCCTATTTTCATTACACTTGGATCCACAATAATTTTGAAGTCACCAACAACAAACCAAGGGTTGTTCCCCAGGGAAAATCTCCAATAGAATTATAAATATTCACCCATGCCTTAGAATCACATTTAATATATAATATGAAAATAATAAAGCTATGGGTTCTTGAATATATTTTTTCTGTTACTCCAGAATAGCCAAACACGATCATGTTGAGGGTTAGATTGATGAAAATTACACACCAGTATTTTAGCTAAGTAATCATCCATCTTCGAAGGACTTTGCTTCGATTCCAAAATATCCATAAGATTCACATGATTAATATAAAATTAATTTGAAATTAAATATGTTTTAACCCAGGTTCCATGTTCATGAACTACCACAAATGTGGGGTTTTATAGTGCCACCCTTTAGCAGTGCTTTTTTTATTAGCGCTGATAAACAAGATTCTTTATTACTACTTTTTATTAGAAATATTAAAGGTTATATTTCAAAACAAACATTAAAAATAATTCATAAATATATTTATATTGATATAAATATTATATATATATATATTTTAATATGTTTTATATGTGTATAATGAAACATTTATATTCAATATATTAGATATTTAGTGAAAATGGATTAAAAATATTTTAGAAAATATTATTAATTAATAATATGCTAATTATAATTGACTAATAATTATTTTATAACAATTTGAAGACACAAAAAATTAAAAAATTAATAAAAGATCTAAAATAAGTTGAAAGGATAACTCAAACTTCAAACAACCATAACTTTTGATTCAGGTGTCCCTTTGACCTCTATAACATATTAGATCAAAGCCTGCGGTGAGATCTATGGATTGTCGAAAAAAGGGAACATTCTGTCACATTTTTCAAAGCAAAAAATCCTATATTTTTTCCATAACTGAGTTTTAAGTCAGGATACACTAACTTTTAACATTCTATGGAGTCTTAGCCTTGTTTTATGGGGTCTTTTTCTCGTTTTTAGTGGGTACTGAATTTATTCCAAGGGATTACATTTATATTCATATTTTGGATTTGATGTTTTATAATTTTTCACAATGTAATGTTATTTATAATAAAATATATAATAATATATACATATTTTTTATATATTCACACAAAAAAAATCTAATTTTACAAATAAATAATTAAACATATTTACATATAAAGTATATTTCTCAATATATAATCCTTATAATATCAATTTTATTTGAAATACAAATATATGTATATTTATATACCTATTTAATGTGTTTGTGTATTAATGTGTGCCTATATTTAAAAATTGATATATATTATCTATATATTATAACATATGAATATACATATGAATATACATATGGATATATTATATTTGTAAATATATACAAATATATATAATTATACTTACAGGCACACACACAGACAGATATATATATATATTATATAAGTGTATGTATGTTGTATATATGTATGTATTTATTTATTTATAAACACAAAAAAATTATAAATGTATTTAACTAATATTATAAATATATATTAATATACGAATAAATATTCAGATATAAAATATAAGTAAATATATACATATAAAATAGATATAAATATATATTAATATACGAATGAATCAATATATATTAACATAATGATATATATATATATTAATATAAATATATATAAATATACAAATAAAAATAATGAAATAAATATATAAATAAATAGATATATTAATAAATAGAGAAAAAAGAAACATGGAGGAGTGGAAAAGGGTCCAAGAGCGCAGGGGAGAGGTCTCGAGTTCGAATCCTTGGTGAGGTAGAGGTGCGCAGCCATGTGCAGGGTGGAGCTAGCGTGCATTTGAGTGAAGGGTGAGGGCAAAACACTATTAAAGTGGGGGGGGGGGGGGGGGGGGGTGGGGGGGTGCCGGTGGGGGCTAGCACTGTTAATGTGTGTGGGGGGGGGGTAAGCACAGTTAAAATATGGCTCCAATTTAAATATATTTTAATTTTTTTACTTTTATCAGAGCTAAAAAAGCGCTAATAAATTACCCTTTTATCAACACTTTTTTTAGCACTGATAAAAGATATATTTTATTAGTGATTTTTTAGTGGTGATAAAAGGGGACTTTAACATCATTTTTTTCACTGATGATAAATGGGAACCCTTTTATCTTTACCGTTATTAACAACACTTTTCTTGCACTCGTAAAAGTGATTTCTAGTGCTTTAAAAATTACTATCTGTAGTAGTGATGAGAATTTCTAAGAGAAATGAAATAATTGAAATGCTATCATCTTTATGGGAGGGGAGGAATGATGGACCCATTCTCTCCTTTAAAGCACTCTCTATTTGGGTGCTTCTCCTACGGTTCCTTCTGGAAACAGTGGAACGTGTCCCGCTTTCCTCATGTTGGTCACCTCGTTTTCCCAAATTTTACTTTATACATATTCTATGCTCATGATGGATCATATACTAATATTTTAGGGCTTACATTTTTTCCCTCCATTCACTATGTGTGGTTGTTCTAATTGAGGTCCTCTTCGACCTCCACCGCTACTCTTGTTGCTGGGCATTTCATGCAATACCCTATCTTTGGTTAGACTTAAAGGATCTTAGATGGCTTGGGATGGTATCAGTGGTGCACTCAGCCATCCATAAGAGAGAGATTCAAAATAAAAAAGTATTGAATTGATTATCTAATATTAACCATCATGAACAAAAGAGGCACACTCAACTAAGAATATATATCCATAGCGACCAAAATAGCAACACAATTCTTTAAGTGTAAATGTATACTCCCTACATGTATTGATGCACTATGACTATGGTGTTGGAAAAAACTTGAGGGGATCGATTAACTAGGTTGAGGAAGCACAGAAATATAATGAGGCGCCTAATATAGAACAGTTTTAGTACGCTAAGGGCCCACATCATTGAGGAGGATAGACAACCTGAAAATCAAATTAATTCATGTATTTTCTTTATATTCTTCTTTTTTGATTCCATATGTTTTATATAATAATATATTTATTCAATTTTTAACACCCTACTAAATATTATATATCTTACCTATATTTTTTAATTATTTTAAAAGGTTTATGGATGTGTGGGAATGTTGATGGAATCATGATATAATGACTAATCTTTATTGAATAATGTGAAAAGAATGTGTCTTATAAAAGAAATTGATTCTTATTAGGTTTATATTATTTTTATTTATGTGACATATTATTATGGTTTAAGTGTCTTAAATATCAATAAATGTAAACCTAATTCATTTATGAATGTGAATATTGTAATATTTAAATAAAGTTTTTAATTATGGGGTATTTTTCTAGTTTTTTACAAATGGGCCTAATGACTTAATAAATTCTTGAGAAATATATGAACTTATAGGTGTATTTATAGATTCCCACAAAAAGGTCATTAGAATATAAAAATTATTCCATAAGAGCAGGCATAGGATAATTCTTATCCTATCCACACTAATATGGTCAACACCATATGTACACTATATTATAGGCAGGGTAAAATCTTCATGGAATTTATAATAAACATCTAATGGGATACAATTATACGGTAGTTTAGTGTCAAAAAGGAGATTTTATATTGTTTCTAGTGGAACTATTCAAATTTTATTTTTCATTAATGGATCCAAAAATTCAGTGGGACCTCATGAAATTATAAATACACCTCCAAAGGGGGTGTAAAAGATCAAAATTATGATGAATCTCAGAAAATATCTATAAAAGTTATACTATAATTATTTTATTCATATTTTGTTATTTTTTATTCTTCAACACATTTTAAAACTTCTCTATCTATTTTATAATATGATTAATATGATATTTACGGGATATTATAGGTTCTAATTTAAATTTATTGTATCACACTAGTCCTAAACCCTTTTATTTTTTTACTTTCATTGGTGGTCACTTCCGCTAATATGCGGGATTGAGTTTCTCTCAATAAGAAATAAAAATAATGTGAATCTATTTAATTTGGATTGGTTAGCTACCAATAAATCAAAGGTACTAAAGGAACTGTAAAACAATTTAGTATAGGATATGTAGAAACTGATGTGTTAAAGTTTTTTTATCTAAATATTTTAATAAATTTATATTGCCATCTTATTTTTTGTTTCATATTATTTTGATTTATTTAATTCCCTCCTTTTTAACATAATTTATATTTTGATTAAATATCATAGAATATTTGTTAATATAATATCACCCCTCTTACTATCCTTAATGGGAACATACAGACTATTTATAATAAAATTAACGTAAAATAAATATGTCCTCTAATTTTTATTTATTTATTATCATACCATCTAGTTAAAAAATCATAAAAAGTATAGATTTTAAAAATCACGTAAAAATTTCATTAAATTAAAATAATATTCCAAAATTTTTGTTTAATCACATAATAAATAAAATAATATTTTTGAGATTATTTTACATTTTTAAACTAAAAAAACAATAATTGTTTTAATAATGATTAAATAATCAATTATTCATCCCCTATAATTAACATAAAGATTATCCAAAAAAATCCATTAAAAATATCTAAAATGAATTTATATGTTTTATCAATTTTGGGGAAAAAATTAAATATTTAAATGTGATAAGAGTAAATTTAATTTTTCCTAATTAAATTAATTTAATTTCAATTAACTCTACACACTTTAAGTATTTACCCACCTTTCAAGTTTAATGTATTCAAACTCTATATATATGTAGAAGAAATAAATTGATTGATATTCTATTTAATTGAACAAATTATTTGACTATTTTTATACCTTATCAATCAATTTTAAACACACACTTGACACACATTTTTTATTTTCTACTCTTTATTAACATTTTTAATCACTGGAATAACAAAAATGAAATTCTTATTCCACACCAAATATTTCCCCAAACAATAATTAGAATAGTAATTGAACAAAAAACTAGGGTTGGGTAACATAATTCATTCCATACATTATTCAAATTAATCCAAACTGAGAAATATAAATATAATCACACCTTTATTAATCATAATATTGAGGGTATGATTATCTTGTGAATTATTGAATATGAAAATATTTTTGAAATTATTATTATTTTCACTTTTCTTCTTTAAATTTATGTCTTTTTTAGAGAAATTGTTATTATTATTGATATAACTTTTTTTATTTCTCAAAATGACTAAATTGAAGTCAATATTTTTAATATTTGGTTTTCAATTCTTGATACTACCCTCAAACAATATTACCAATTCAATTTTTCCACTTTGTAAGATTTTATATACAACTGTCACAATTTTTGTATAAGAATGTCCTAAATTCTAGAATTTTAATCCAAGTAATTCATGAAATGATGAAGCATTACCAATATTTTAATTTAATTAGATTTTAATTTTCATATCTCTCTATCAAGTAATAAATTTTATCATATTTAATTTATCATTCGATAGTAATGAAGTCCCCAAAAATGGTTTTATGTTATGTACCTAAAACCTACACACCACACTCATCCAATACTTTCTCTTTGTCCAATAATAATGATGTGTATATAATTTGAAAATATTCACTTATTTATAAGATAAAAAGATAAAATAAATATAACGTAAAATTCTACCCATTACCATGATATAATAATTTTCAATGTATTTTTGGAGTCTATTATATTGGTTATCAAGTCATATAACAACACACTACATTGAAAATAGTGGATGATTATAAAATGGGGAGTAAGTGAATTATATTATTAATTAATATATATATAGAGTAAAATAAAAACCCATTATTTTTAGGTAGTATATCATCAAAATCTTATTTTACCATCTACAATAGGATTTTAATTCTATCATCTATTAATGCACTTCCATATATCATTTCACTAAATATTTATTTATTTAGTATTATAGTTCATAAATGGATTGAATCTATTTTTAGGAATTTTTGTCTTTGTATATTTTGTGGTGGTTACGTTATACCTTATTTGGTCCCAATGTATTGCAGTATTCCTTTTTTTCTCTTATTATATCTACCTACATTAAAGTTTAGAAAAAAAAATTTCACCTTTATATAATTTCATATTTTTACTAATTTCAACTTTTGAAATTATTTTTTTCCCAACATTCATGTTGAATGATATTTTTCACTTATAAACATCAATAATTACTCCTTTAGTGCCCAAAAGTATACGCCCATGAATTATGAACACTTCCATATGACAATACATATAAAGGATTTTAATCTTTTTATGGAGATAAAAATTTCTCATTTTGATTAATAAACCACAAATTCTAAAAACTATCTTGGTGATGGATCTTTCATCAAGGTGGTGTGGATCTTATATAGGGTTTATTTAACCAATTTTTAGGGTGTAGAATAGAGAATATGGATTAATGTTTACACATCCTTAGAGTGATTGATTCATTCAAATTATTCTTTTCAACTTAGTTGGAATGATATTATTAAACACATATAGAATGATTATTTAGGTGGAATTGACTTCTACAAGACTACACTGTATCAATAGTTTGTGATACAATCAATGTTTCCCAGTTACTTATTAATTGAGATAATTATTTTAAGGAAATTGTTATATGATGGAATATTTATCGAAGATTCTATATCTGGAATTTCTATATACTGCAACATGAGTTTATTTCAAAATTTATAGTAACCCTAAACCTTGGTGGTTCAGTGGGGCCTCTATAGGGATATAATTTCTAGAATGTATTTTTTAATATATAGTGTTTTTTTCAATTTTTAGATTTTTTCCATCTTATCTCTCTCTAATTTTAGGGTATCGTCATTTATGTGCATAGTGGTGGGTGTTTGTTTGTTTTGTTATTTAATTATTGTACCACAATTATGTGTCCCAAACAAATTATATATTTTAAAATATATTATTATTATATCATTTTTTGAAAAAATATATTTGAATTTTTGAATTTTTTTATTTTTGGGGTGATGCATGATCGATGCATGTCCCTATAAATCATTACTGGTAATCATGTAATTTCTTAGATTGAGGTAGAGTTTTTTTTATGGATCATGCATAGTGTCACTAATCATTCAAGGAAATTGTTCATTTTGTTGTTCTTAATCAATAAATTATTTTTCATGTCCTTTATTTTCAAGATCAATTATATTTTATTTATTAAATTTCATAATTATATATTTATATATTTATTATAATACTCTAATTTATGGAATGTGTAATTTCAAAAGTTTGATGTATATATATTCTTTCCCAAAGAAACATGTTTCATTTTTTATAATTAATCAAAAAATATTTGGGAAATAAATTATAAAATAAGCGAATCAAATTAATAATAATTTATTAAATCATAATGGAAAATTAAAAAAACATTATTCATAAAACTATATAAAACATAATGTAGATTATTACATAGAAAGAATAACTATTTATATTAGAATTGAATAAACTAAAATAGGATAATAAATAGAAAATAATAAAATTTTTATAACTAGGATATCCTTGGGATCTTTTTCACCCTTGAGAACCATTTTCTGTAGAATGAAAGCTATCATATGACAAAAATTCAAAGGTTAAACAAGGTTAAAAAATAAAAAAATGAAAACTATATGAACGTGAATTATATTTTGTTATTTTTGTATTAAATTATATTTATGATATAATGGGGGTAATATATGGATTATATAACAAGTATAAAAGGGTATATAACAATTGGATATAATTTTAGTAAAATTGCTACGAGTTTTTAATTACTTATATGTAATTAATATAAATGATGTTTATTCATATGTTAAAAAATTTAAAATTTATATAGTAAATATTTTATCCAAATTAAATTAATATATTTTTAATATAATTTTCTGATACTAATTTACTCGAGAAAATAACTTTGATTCCAAAAAAAATATTTTTACAAAACACATATTTTTATAAAATTTATTTCATTTTGACATTGATATAAAAACAAATTTATTTTTAAAATTAAAGATTTTTTAATAAAATAAGGTAATAATATCCAAGAAATAATTATGTAACTATAAGGAATACTAATTTAATTTTACATGTATTAATAATTATTTTTGTTTTTTAAAATATTTTCAATAAATATTATATGTATTTATTTAAAAGTTAAATTTCTAATATTTGAAATATGTAATTTATTTAAATGAATTATTTATATATAGAAAAAATAAATCAAAATAAATCATTTATTAATTAGTAGTTTCTAATAATGATAAATTCGTTTATTATTAAGAAATTTATTATTCAAGGATCAATTTTATCTATATGTTGTGAATTTTTATTATATTAAATTTAAATAATATCAATTAAAGAATTAATTTAATAAAATTAGATATACATATATATTCAAACAAATTTAAAATCATCTAAATATTATTACTTGGTGATAAATAATTATATATTAATTTTTTTACATAAAAATAGATTTTAAGAAAAGTAGTTTTTCTCTATTATGCATTCCTATATTAAAATTAAATTTTATGTCTTATATAAATTTAGTCCAATAACAAGTGTTAAATATATATGAAATAATAAAATCTGAATATGATAATAACACTAATTTCAATTTAGTGATTAAAAGAAGATATTGTGGTTACTATAAGATATAATGGTTAATGTAAAATCTAGTAAACTTTTTAATTAAGGAGTAAAGAATAAAATAACATAATAATTATCTATAAATATTTATATGATGAAATTATTTACCTAACATTAAATTATCTATATATATTTTAATTAATTTTTACTTTATATGAGAAATTACAGATCATTTTCATTAAAGAATACATATTTCTGAAAATTCCACTCAAGGTCACCTAAAATCAGACATCTACTCTCACCAATTCATCCCACAACATTCCATTTTATAAAATCTAACATCTTAACTAATTAATATTTAACAATAATATCCCTATTTTTTTATTCTCTAGTCCCAATATGGAATCCTAAATCCCTCATTTCCAAGAGTACCTCTTAGTGAAATATCTAGTATTCAACGTAAGTGTTCTCATATCCTTAATAATTATTCTTTATCATTATCATCCAAAGAATCATAAATATTATTTATAAATAAATAATATTATTTTAAATCATTATTCTTATGTAAATGTTATATTATTAATATAAAATAAAATTTTATACTTATTTAATAAGTATAATGTGTTTTTTGTTTGGGATTGTTTGACCACCTATATAAATTATGTTACAGTATTTGCATAAAAAATTACTAAGAAAACTAAAATAATAGTAATATTATTTAATAATTAATAATTTAATATTTATTCATAATTCTATAATGTTAATGTGCAAAATTTTATTCACTAATAAATTAATTTTTTGTGATAATTCCTTAATAACTGCAGAAGTTGTTCTTAAGGGTTTCATGTGAAGCATAAAAATAATTTCCAGGAAATTAAAATGGGAATTTATAAATACATATATATAATTTACACTAAATCACTATTTAAATTATGGGGGTGATGAGACTAAGATCAGGGATCTTGGATCATAATCACAAACCAAATCATGAATGGAAAAAATGAAACAATTAACACCATAATAATGATTTTTTTAATATAGAATTTATATGTGGGTAATAAGTAACATTAAATGAATGTAATAAAATAAAATAAATATGGATTTAATTTTTATATATTTTAATAATAATTCTAAATTTATTATATTGGTATTTAGAGTGTGTCTGACCAAACTGGTGTCTTGGGTATATATGTTTGTTAACTCATTCTTCTATCATTAAGTTATAATCATTCCTCTTGAAATTCAACCTTATAAATTGGTTACATGTTATTTTATGATTGTTTTATATTTTAATAACTCTGATGTTATTATATTTTCATTTATTTTTCATGATCCAATTTTTTGTTGATTCTTACATTTTAAAATATTTCATTATATGGCGTTTTTTTGATTCAATCTTCATTCATTAGGTTATAGTCTTTATTCATTAAATATTTTCATCCGTTTTATGTTTATTATATCTTATTCTTTAATTATACCTAATTTCATCATTATATTTTTAGGAACTAAACATCATTCTCATAATCTTATTTTTATATTGTTCATACATAAAAAACGTTTATGTCCATAAGGATATTTTCCCTCAATTTCCCATCATAGAGGAATCATAAATATTTGATAACAGTTTTCATTTATATGGTATAAATAACACAAATTTGATATATTTTATCTTAAGTTCATTTTAATTAATTCTATTTAATTATCATTTTGATGTTATCCCTTTCATTTTTAATTACTATATTAATTGACAATGTTATGAGGGATTTTGATTATCCATTTTTCATTTCATGAGGCCCCAATCCTTATACGATAATAATGTATATCTAGGTAAATTATATTCTATCATTTATTTATTTCATAATCTATTTTTTATTTTTATTGGGTGAAATTATAGTTTCATGTAAGAATATTCTATGCTATATTTATATATTAAAAAAATATAACATTTATAAAAATAATTCTCAACTCTCTATTAGATCACTCCTCCCTATATCCATAATATTATTATAATAATATTTTTTATTTTATTAATTTCATACACAAATATTGTTTATCTTCTCTACTATTTTTATTTCTCTATATAACTTTAAAAAGTAAATTTTTTATATCTCTTTCATTTGTGTGTTTGTTTTTTCTAAAAATACTTAATGTAATTATAAAGGAATATAATTTAACTTACATATATTTTTTATCTTTTAATCATAATTTAATTTTAAAAAAAATTAAATTTTTTTCATGGTTCTAATATTGGGCATTCTAAAAAAAATCTTCAAAAAGTTTATTGTTATTTTTCCCAAAAATGATTTTTGCAAGTGACATGTAACTTTATATTTTAAAAATAATTTTAAATTTTTTTTTATAAAAAATATTTCCATGATTTTTCTTTCATCATCCCCTCAATATTAAAATGATCAATATCTTATGCTCTTGTGTTTCAACAATCACTATATTAAGGATCCTATGATATTCTTATTAATTTAAACTTATACACAATCATTTGATAATGTTATGTAACCAATATTATTTCCTAATGTTTATCACTACAAGATATATGATTGAATTAAGGTGAAGCATATAATTATGGATTATCATTAGATTATTGGTTGGCCTGATATAGGAATATAATTAATTGGGTGATGCTTTATATCTCATGATATTATGATGTTGTGTACGGATCTGATTACAATTATTAATTTTCACAAGTCAGTTTATAGATATGATTAGAGTTTATTATGTTCACAAAAAATATGTGTGTACATTATTACAGTTAGTTGTGATCACAACTCTTTTAGTTAAAAATTATTAGTGTTATCTGTGTGTCAAAAACATTATGCACGAACCTTATTATAATTAGATATGTTAACAATATCATGAATTCTTATTCATATTTTTATTAGTTCCCCATCAATCACGATTATTGTTTTTTATTTAAAAACTCTCATTATATGGCATTTTTTTTCATTATTGATTGTCCTTTTGTGGTTATATTCCCTTTTTATGCCTTATTGTAAAAATCTTATAATTCTACACTACTTTTTATAATATATTTCACACATATCAATGTTTTCTCCATGGAATATGATCTAGCACATTATGTCTTATTGATATGTTTTTTCCTTAATGAATAGTTTATATCACTGCATTATATATTTTCCATTTCCCTATGAAATTTCATATAGGAAACACTTCTAATAGGAAGTCATGTGTGAACAATTTTTTTATGGAATGTTTCATAAATAATGAAAAATAATAAATTTTTATATCTAATATTCAATTAAACTAGTCCTTTGTTTTCTTTAAGTGTTTTCATCATTGAAATTATATATAACATAATGTAAAAAAGAATAGGTTATTCTCAATTAACATCAGAGTATTTCCATAAACTACGTGTTCTTAACATTGTATTTGGTTATGTAGGTCCAAGGGTGAATTTGTTGGTACGATGGTAGGGGAAGTTCCTTATGGATTTTTTTAATCATTAGATCTATTTTTTTTCAAATGAAGAAACCTAATGTTTTGTAATGAATAATGGTATGGATACCATTTTACATTCAAAGGAGAGAATACATCATATTGGAAATAGAATTTAGAATGATACCTATATCTTTGGGTAAATAAGAAAGGAGTATTTTCCATTAAAAGGACATGAAAAAGGACATTTCTCATCATATTATTTGAGTGATGTTCCTTAATAAATACATATTTACTTAAGTGGTGAGTTTTTCTACAACAATTAAAAAAATTTTCCCATTAGGGTAAATAATATGAGGAGATTGAGGAAATGTGATTGTAAAAGTAAAAGATATTTATTTTATACTAGATAACATATCCTAGTAGTTTTTCATTTTAAGAATGATTAAAATCAGAACAAGACACTTTTGAATTATTTATTGATAAATCATAATTAGATTAGAATTAATTTTTATAATAAATGAAGAGATATGGTGGCGATTATGACATTATTTTAGATAATCATATGACTTTTTCTGGGTGTATAACATCTACGAGAATATATGAAATTAAGGAATTTCATGTGTCTTTATAAGGATCTAATATGAACTTTGAGAAAATTTATGAAATTGGAGTATTTTCAATCATTTTTCTATATATCATAAGAAATGGTTTAATTTTTATGACTTACTATGTCATATGAAATGATGTTTCTACTAAGTGTATGAATTTAATGCTGAGTGTAAAACATTAAGATTCAATGTCATATTTTATGCAATATATTAATTTTAATTCATTATATAATTCTACAAAATTTTAAAAACGGTTATTAAAAAGATGAAATTATTTTTGAGGAGGTAGGAGATGTTTTTTATTGTTCTATACATCTTGACTATTTTTAAAAACCCATAATTGAAGCATGAGAATGTAAATGAATCAGATTAAATGGATACAGAAGTGTATACATCAATAACAGATATGTTATTGGGTTCATGGTTTCTCTCAGATAGAAAGATATGGTTCCTCCTCAATAAATGTATATATATTATATACGTATATATACATGAATATTAATGTTCAATGTTTGTGGATATTATATTTTGATGTTAATACATTTAGGTTACTATAGTTAAATTTTGAATCCATATTCATCTATGTGTAGGAAATAATTAGAGATCCTGCTCTATGAAACAGTTGTCCTTGAATAAAAAAAGATACAAAACTGTGTGAGTTAGTTGATAAAGGAGTTCAAAGGATATGAGTTAGTGTATTCTTTCAAGAATAATTTTGAGTATTTTTATTTATGTAAATATTATAAAACCCTTAAAAAACTTCTGGTTTTGGAATGTATAGTATAAATAAATGAATCCCTTGAGAAAATAAGGAGTGACATACTTCATAAAATATATATCAAAAAGATGAAAATTGTGTTATTAATTTTGGATCAAGTGTGTGAGGAACCTCTGAAAGAAGTATCACGATATACCTTTGCATGTAGAAATGAAAAGGGAGTGGGTTATCCAAGATAGGAATATATTATTGAGGCAGAGGTGGAGTAGTCAAGAATGTGTTAAATATTGACAACCTATGTTTTTTTTCATGAATATATAGATTACTAGAATAAAATAAATATAAAAATAGGAGGATTATATTGGACTATACTCAAGATAATAAAATCTATTTGATAAATCATTATAAAAGAACTAAGTTAAGGACTCTATAAATAATAATATATTGAGTATTTATGTGTATTAATGTTCTTATAACAATTGATGGTGGTTGATTACCAAGGGGATCTAATGAATATATAGTGCCTATCGATGAACTTATTTTGAAATGAGTATTCCATAATACTAGTTTTGATCAAGATTGTTTTCTTTGAAACTATTGATGTAGTTTCCATGAGCATCCCAATGTTCTAGTGTTTTCATGTAGGAAAAACCACTTCATGTATAAAAAGTATTTCATTCCTATTTATGGATCCAATATGATATGGATAGTAATAATTTGGTATGTGGAACATCAATTTTACTCATATCTATAGATTTTAGTGCTAAACTAGTAGTTGTAACACTGTAGGAATAGTTTTTTGCGTGTGAAGCACTATAGGATAGGATAAATCACCCCGACTACTTGTAATTGATAAATATAATATTATCAGAGGATCCATGATTGGGGGGGGGGTCTAACTAATCACTCTAAGTATTAGTTTATCCATATAGAGTTTCATCTAGTTTAAAACATCCAAGTGTTTTATTTTATTTTCCTCAACTGCACTACATGTGGGAGTAATTTTTAAAGGTGAATATTAAAGATCTCCATATCCAAACCATTGAAAATATATTTTATCAAAATAAGGATTTAAATTTTAATGGTTAAAATAATTGGTAAATTTTGGTCATCCGTGTTTCAGCTTACCCGTCACGGTGACAATATGATCCTCCAAAAGCCTCAAATTGAATCAATGCATATGTTTTAATTTAATTGGATATATATATATATATCAATACTTATATCAATATATAAGGTATCTCATATTGAATATAGTAGTTTATTAATTGTTTTCATCACTAAAATATAAGAATTTTATATTTTAAGAGTTCATATAAGTGCATAATATGGAAAATTATGATTCCTTCCTTATTAAGTTTGAATTATAAATTTTATCCAAGATAATAAAAAATTGAAAGAATGGAGAATACATACTAGATGAAGGTACTCATAGTGGCATGTTCATTGATAAATACGTTCAATAATATTCTTCTAGTGAATCTAGGTCAACCTATCATGAAAAAGAATTTTATAAATAAATCAGTTATTTATATTTTGAAACTAATGATTAATTGATTAAAATATCTATTTAAGTTTTTTTCATACATTTATTATTATATTACAGTGATACAATATGTGAATTCACATCTACCATAAACATTTGATATAATGGAAGTGGCATTATCAAATATGGGTATGTTTTTTTTAACACTCTCAAAAATACTATTAATGTTAAGAATAGAATATCACAATTTTAATATAAATAATTCCCAATGCAAGATGAAATTAGTGATGGTAGTGAGAAATATTTTAATAATAATTTTTTTATAGAATGAACCATTTTTTGGGAAAACAAAAATATAGTATCTGTGGATGTCCATACATCTAAAGTGGAAGTTAAATAATCCATGAAGAAATATATTACAAATTGTATAAAAGAGAAAAAACAAAGTGCAAGAGGATAAAATTTAGAATCTGAATATAGGTATTTCAAGATATGATGATTCTCTTAAAGAGCCTAAATTTTCTCTCTACATGAACTGTCTATATCTATATTTTCAACTGAGATATCTAGAAACAATCCGTAAATATTCTTCAAAATTTGTTGTAGAAATAAATATGGAAACTATATGTGTTAAAAATGGAATTTTCGAATCATATAAGACTTGAATGTTTGGAAATAAGTGATTGACACAATTTTATGATCAACCCACTACAAAATCCATGCAATTGGTATCTCACTATCAAACTAAAATTAGTTATCTCTGAATAGTTTTTACTAAAAAGTGGCATTAATAATTTTGAAAATAATACAAATTACTTAGATAAAAAATGATAATAAATACACCAATATATCAAGGATGGATGTAGGTATGTACAACATATGTTTTTCCTCAAAAATTACCATAAAAGATGGTATTATATCCTAAAAATAACAAGCATGTAAATATATAAATACTTCATACATAAGAAGAAGAACACGATTCATTAGGATATATTAGTGATTTGGGAATAAGGATATCGATTTCTAGTAGATTATGTCAGTTTGTAGAACTGTTTGAACCACAAAAAGGGGATAAAAGATGATTTTATAGGATAACCTACCATGAACATGAATATTTCATAGAGAAGGAATAATTAGTTAAAGAATTGTATATTCAATAACTTAAATACATCATTAATTTATTTAAAAATATTCATCCACTTTTATGTTGTTTTTTGGTATTAACTGGCAAATTTAATTTCTTATACATAATATAATAAATTTTCCAATTAATAGAGAAAATAGGTAAAGATAAAAATAAATTCTGGATTGGGAAACTATCAAATGAAAAATGTGACAAAGTATACCCCATAAGGTAGAAAAGAAATATGATACTTATATATATACTATAAAAAAATATAATTATACTAAAGTTCTCTAAAAATAAAGGTGAATGGTATAAGGGGGAAATCCAAAATAAAATCTATCCAAGAGAGGTAATGTAGGATTGAATTATTTATTGAAAATCGTATTTAAATTTTTGAGTGGCTGTCTAAAATAGATATATTAATATTTGATGATTTTTTGGATGGTTCAATATTTATGGGAAGATTCATAAAAAATGAATAAAATGGATAGAATAATAATAAATTTTAGCATATACCTTATGTTTTGTTTATCATAACGCCTAATTAGTTGGATGATGTTTGGGAGATGGAGCAAGATGAGAAAACCCAATGAGAAGTTTTTGCTGAAGTGAAGAATCACATGTCTTTTAGAATGAAAAATGAAATCAACATAGAAACCATGCTTCCCAAAATATAAAAAACATAGATAATCAATAAGGATGAAATGTTGAAGTAAACTAGACATTTTGGAGCATCATGGATGTAAAGACCCGTAAAATTCAAGGGAATTTTTTTCTTAATTTTCTTTAGAATTTTACAAGAGCGCGGTTTCAGACGGCACCTGATTCCGAGGCCCGGAGTGCCCGGAATTAATTTCCGAAGTTTGGCTCGGGTACGTTCAGTGAACGAACGAGCGGGAATTCTTAACTTTTGATCCGGTGCTCGGAATTGAAATCCGAGGGCACCGATGAACTCGCAGCGCCGATTTTCACTTAATGAGACCTTTTCGGGAGTTGCGTTTGTTGCGGGTTGAAAGTTACGTTTTGGGGTTTTTAGTTTGAGTTAAATAAAATTGTGAAGAACAATTTTATTACAACAAGTTAAAACCTATCAAAGGAGGTTGGAAGTGGGACCCACACCCACTTAAACCTCCCTTGGGAGGATTAAGTGTGGTGGGGGCCCACACGAACCCCTAACCTTTTCAAATTCTCTCAAAACCTCCCCTTTAACTCATTTCATTAAATGTTGTCAACTTGAGTTACTTAATTAAATAAGGGAGTTAAAACCCTTTTTGAATTTCAAACCTTTGAAAATTCTTGTGGTTAAGTTATGTAATAATATAAGTTTAAGCTTATATTATTCTAGGAGTTTCTTTTAACACCTTGGGAGGATATCTTGAGAGCTTTGGAAGTTCTTCTTCTTCTTCTTCAACTCAACGAAGAACGCGAAGAACGTCGTTCTTCAACGAAGAACTTCTCCGCCGAAGAACACGATCCATCCGCGACGCCGTATCCGCGACGCGACGTACTTCTTCCGCGTCATCTCTTCCGCGACGGTTTTCCGCGACGAACGCCTTCGATAACGACTCTTCCTCCGACGTCAAAAGGAATCGACACCGATATTCCACGACTCCGTCAACGGTGCGACTATCGAGGTAAGGGTTCTTGAGTTCGTTGTTTCCTTTTTATTTGACCTTTCCTCGAGACTTGACGTAGAACGCTCAAGTTCCGACGAAGAACGCCGCTCCGCTCTTCTTCGTCTTCGGTGTCAACGAGAGAGAACACCGCACCTTCCTCGGACTACCTTCGTCGGCATACAAGGATTCGCCAACGACGTGCCTCATCGGACGTATCTCTTCGTCAACGGAATTGACGAACGACTACCGCGACGCCCGATCTCCGCGACGTCGACTTCCGCGGACATAGTCAAAATCCTCGAACTTATAACCCGAGGTAGGGGTTGTTGTTAAATTCCTTTAATTATTCCATTTCTTGCTCATGGATCGCATGTCTACGTGTGGCTTGAAATATTTTTATTAAAGTGTTATAGTTAACGCGAGGGGGGCCGGACCGCATACACGGCCGAACCCCCCCTCCATCGTTCATGTTTATTTTACGGAAGAAAGCAAGTGGCGTGGTGCCGTCGCACCACGCGGATGAATGTGCTTATATTTTACGCGGCGCCGTCGCGCTACGCCAAGGAAAAATCTTCAAGAACGCGACGCCGTCGCGCCACGTTGAAAGGATTCATGGCACGGCGAAAGGGGCGCGGTGCCGGCGCACCGCGCCGGACGACGAACGCCGCGGCCGGTTCCGGGCCGCGGCGGGACGAAGAGACCGCGGCCGGTTCCGGGCCGCGGCGGAAGAGAAGACCGGCGGCCGGGCCGCCGGCGTCGGAAGCCGAAGAAGGGGACCGGAAATTCCGGTCCCGTTTGAGAAAACCGGCCGGCCAGCTGGCCGGCCGGATGTCTTAAAACCGGGGAATTTAATTCCCCGGCCACCTCTTAAAACCCCCATCTTTAAGAGGGGGGCGGTCCATGAAAGGGGGGGCAGCAGCCCCCCGGTTTGATCCTCCAAAACCGGCCCCCCACGTGGGGCCGATTTGATACCCAGGCGCGGCACAAAGGCCGCGCCACCATGTACAAGCGGGGGGGGGGGGGGGGCTTTGCCCCCCGTTCCCTTTCAATCAAGCCCCCCACGTGGGGGGGGGCAGTTTGTAAAAACAAAGGGGCGCGGCTATATGCCGCGCCGACACCCAGGAACCGCGGGGCTTAGCCCCCGCGTGCGCAGCCTCGCCCGGCCCGCCGCCGCCGCCGCCGCGGCCCGCCGCCGCCGCCGCCGCCGCCGCCGCGCCGCCGCCCGCCGCTGCCGCGCCGCCGCCCGCCGCCGCCGCCGCCGCCGCGCCGCCGCCCGCCGCTGCCGCGCCGCCGCCCGCCGCCGCCGGCCGCCGGCCACCGCGCCGCCAGGGGGGGGGGGGGGGTCGGGCCGGGTCGGCCCGGACCCGGACCCCCCCGTTTCGAACCAGAATTAGTTTTTGGCTCATAACTTGAGCCTCGGACCTCCGAATGACGAACCGTCTGCGGCAATGCGATCCTTGGATCGAGACGGTCGTTTCGGTATATCGCACTCAAGGTTTCGGATTACTTTGAGTTCGGCCGGGTTGGTTCGTTCACGAAACCAACCGGGCCTTCGGAGCGGAAACGCTCATATCTTGAGCCACGAACGTCCGATTGACGCGCCGTCAGTCCGCGTTGAGTTCCTCTTAATGAGACGGAACTTTTGACATACTCCGCCCGAGTTTTGGATGCAGTCGGAGTATGGCCGGGTTGGATTGTACCCGAAATCCAACCGGGCCCCTGGAACGGGGAAAGCTGATATCTTTCAGACAGGACGTCCGCTTGACGAGCCGTCAGCGGCGTTGGTGGTTACGTTGAGTAACGGTCCCTTTGAGTATACCCTATGGGAGTTCGGGGTACAGATGAGTTACGGCCGGGATTGGTTCGCACTCGAAACCAACCGGGCCCCTGGGACGAAAAGGGTAATAACTCACAGACCGGGCGGTCCGATCGACGCGCCGTCTGTTGTGTTGAGAACCCCTGTGACGAGACGGACTTTTGAGATACTTCTTTGCGGGGACTTTGTGATACTTGGAGTATCGACCAGTAGCTCGTGGAGCGGACCCTCCCGGAGACGAGCGTGCAGAGTACGGAGGACCGTGTAGCCGGCTGAGACCTGACGACTGCTTGACCGACTCGACTTGGAGTGAGTCGACTAGCCCAGTGGACGGAGCGCCCAGTAGTTGGTAGCAGACCCACGGCGGACGGAGCGCCTGTTAGTTTGGCAGCAAACCCGCGGTACTCGACAGGAGGAGTACCTCAGTAGGCTATCTGGGTAGCGCCCGGTATTTGGCGACAGACCCTCAGCGGACGGAGCGCCAGGTAGTTGGCCGCAAACCCGCAGTACTCGACAGGAGGAGTACTTCAGCAGTCCTAGGTTAGTGAGCAGTACCTCGGAGTCGTGACAGGACCACTGCACACTCCAGAGACGGAGCTCTTCAGCAGTTACGGTTTCGATAATGAAAATCCTGGTTTGAGCTGAGACTTTTGACCTTGTGTTTACTTCATGTTTGAGATGGGTCACTTGCTAACTTGGGTATATGTATGGGCATATACCCGGGTAGTGGTTATCCGTCGTTTTCATAATTCTTGTGTTTCCTCATGATTGAGATGGGTTACTTGATAACTTAGGTATATGTATGGGCATATACCTAAGTAGAGTTTATTTGTTGAGATCTTCTTGTGGTTATCCTTGTTGGTTTTAGTGAGACCTTGAGGGTCTCGGGGTCCCTACTGAGTATCGTTATACTCACCCCTGCACGGGCTATTCCCGCACCTCGTTGTGTTGGTTGCAGACGACGGACAGTGCTGACAGAAGCCGAAGGTTCAAGGACTTGACGGTACCTGGAGGTGGACTATACGACGAGGCGGTACCCGGAGGTGGACCACTGGGCGGGACATACTCGGAGCGGATGGCGGGACCCGGAGAGCAGAGGAGCTATCTGTACCCACCCTTCAGGTGGGATTTCCAGTGGACATCTCAGCGTAGCAGCTTTACTATTCAGTCACTGTTTTCCCTTTCGAGTTGTACTTTACAGTTGGGCTTGTATTTCCGGCCCCTTTTTACTTTTCAGCTCTTCTTTTTGTACTTAGTGTTTTACTTCCGCTTGTACTCTGTTGTGCTTGTTTTCTTTATAAAGGCAATGCCTTCCCAGTTATCGGGATTTTTACGCCTTTGGTGCTAGTCGCCAACCCCTGGCCTATGGAAGGCGGGCTTGGGGTAGTCACGGCACGGGCCCCGAGGACGGGTCGTGACAATGGAGGGGGAGTATATATATGTTTATAAATATATCTATATTTTTGTTCTCCAACTTTTGTATTTATATATATCCAAATATATCCTTTATTTTATGGTTAAATTAACTAATGTTAATTTATGGTGATTAAATTTGAAAAACATCCATCGATAGAGTACTCCCAAAATTGTTGTAGCTATAAGAGATCAAGTAATTCTTATAGAATAAGAAAATATTCACCAAACCATCTATAAATTGGAAGTTGAGTTGTTATATTAATTCTATAATGACTGTTTTTATGCAGTTTGGGATCTCCCTAAATGTTATGGTTTCCTAATAAACCTACATGGGATTTAGAATCAATATCATATAGTGTAGGATCTCTTCGTATAGTAGAAAAAAATGTTGAACATTAGTTTCTTGATTACTGTATAATGTGGTACAATATAATCCTATATTAGTGGTAATATAAAATTTTAATAGAATATCAAGCTGTGTATCTATCCCTTCGATCCCGTAGGAATCCATGAAATTTATGGTGGACCTCATAGATTTAAGGTGGGGGGGGGGGGTTCTTTTAATCTCATGGAGTGAAAACAATGAAAGGATAGTCAAGTTAATCTACTAATATATGGAAGGTACATCTTTATTGTGGCCAAAGCTAGACCTAATAAATTCTCATATGAGGGGTGGTTATAGAACACCATAGATATGAAATTATGGATAAGTGACAACAGAAGATGGTAAGAATGTGGGGAGGGGTTGTTTCAAATATATTGCCTAGGGGACGCTTTTCCAAACCTAAATCCCTCTAAGACTTAGGTAAGTGTAGTCTAATGAATTTTATACCTATGGATGTTCAGTTTTTGTAATATGTATAACATCCTTCCCACACAAAGCTCCATGATCCAAGCACCACAATACCCCCTAGCATCATGACGAGCCACTAAAAAAATGAGATTCTTTACCTTTACTTATGTCTCAGAATACCACATCTGCAAAAGGACCCATGTACCAAAGTAGGGGGTGAGTAATAATACTCAGTTGGTTTTCTCCAAATTACTTCCTTATACATTAAACCAGGATTCAACCCTTATCACATTTATATGAAGTATTTTATATAAAACATAAAATAGTGCACCAATTTCTAGTAAGAAAAACACACCCTTACCAATCCATTTTCACCCAAATACACACAATGCAAGGGAAATCCAAAAAACAAGCTTTAATCAATTTTACAATCAAATTTTATCACAAATATTTCATCTTTATTAGCCACATGAACAATAAAAAATAGTCATAAAGTTTCACACTCAACCTAGTGTAACAATCACGGTGCAAGATCCCATCCAAGATGGTTCACTCATTTCCAAACATAGTGGTACTTCATGCCCACTTAAATTTGATAGAGACCCTTACATCCACTATCAATACTCTTTTAATAGTCATACTCCCCAGAAACTTCACACCACTACCAACACATTCATAATATTCTTAATCCAATAATTAGAATATATACTCACTCAATCCACAACAATATGAAAACAACTATTTTACTACCAAGCAATCCCTAAGGAATTCTTCCATTCCATATCACATTTCAATAAGGAAACATATTTTATTGAAAACCATTTTTACAAACCAATTTAATAAATCAAACCAACCTAAAAATTTTAAAACCAAAATTTTAAAATATGATAAGAAAGAAAATTTCACCATAATAACTCATTTCCCATAAAAATCCGCAAAGCATCACAAAATGGGTGTCGACCAAGATTCACATATCACAAAAATTATCAATTTCAAGAAAAACCCATTAATTTGAAATAAGATCCTTCTATTTCTATCAAATGGAGTAGAGAGAGAAGCCATCTACCTTAGGGTTCATGATAAATTTACCCCCACACAACCACACACCAAATCCGGGTAAAAATTCTATAAAAACTCCTTAAATCCATTTCCCTAAAATCAATAAACCTAAATCTCAATAATTTAGGCAACCAAAACCATATATCTATGTGAGACAGGTGATGATACAAAAAACCAAGAGAGAGGGAGAACTATATACATGATTAAAACATAGAAATATCTAATAGAGAAGGCTTACTATAAGGGAATCACTTTCACCACACCTTGAAAACTCTTAGAATTGCTTCCAAAATTTGTGGGATTGTAACGACCCAAAATATTGAATAATTTTTACTTTCCTAAAAAATCAATGAATACTACATCATAATCAATAAAAATATAAATGTATAAATGAAATGTGACCATCGGGTTTTGACCATTATATGACAGTTGGTTAATATGACTATTGAAACAAAAATAATTTTTAACGTTATAATTATTGTTTAAAAAAAGAAATGATAATGGATAATTAATGCAGAAAAAAGAGTTGATAACCTTATCTAGTAGACTCAGTCCATATGTAACCCATTTGTTAGACCTTGGGAATAAGGAAACATCACTAGGTTTTTCTCTGGACCAAGCCCAAGCCGAGCTTCAACACGTTAATGTTAAACGTAATCTCCTTCGAGAGAAGTTCAAATTAGTTGACATTAGAACTCATGCAATGTTATTCGATCCAACCCAAGATTCCATAAACATTTCAAACTTTAATATTGGGCCATATGGATGTTTTATAAAGGGTTATGTTATGATTCCTTAGTTATGTTTTTCAATCCCTTTGTATAAACAAATTGTCATTTCATCATTTCTGTTTTAAGAATAGTATTTCTTAAAAATAGAGATTGAATTTGATAAAATGATGTTCAAGTAAAAATTATAATTTTATTAATATATTAAAACAAATATTCATTAATAATGTTTATTAAAATTAAATAGTGTTATAAAAACCCTCTTTTTTATTTATATATGATAAAATAATTTTATTTTTTTCAAGTGTCAAAAATTTTACTATGAATGTCACTATGCATTTTTTGTCCGCTATTGTTTTTAATAATAAAGTAATTTTATAGTTAAATTTTAAATTTCTCATGTATATATATTTATTAAGATAATATAAATTTCATTTTTAAATTCTGAATGTTGATATTAGGTTACGATGAATTTATGATATTTTTATAAAATACTTTGTTTTTTCAGTGAATAGTAAAGATACAGTTTTGAGTTTTTTGGTATGTTTAATGACATCAATAGAAAAGTAATAATTATGTAATGATAATGGTATAATATTGAGGAATAAAATATGATATGATTTTCCCATGTGTCTAATACCATGGGCAATCCCATTTCTTTGCGAAGACCATTGAGGAGGTGTTCTTCAAAATTAATAAAAAGCATCGTGTGTTTTACTATGAATACCCACCCATTTCTTCGTTTATCTTCATTATAAGTTAGTACACAACAATTTTCTACTTTTTCTAACTCCCAATTAGTCCTCTCATGGTTTCATCAAGCCCTATGGGTCCCGATTATAGATTTTTAGAAGTTACTCTTCAAGGTAAGGGAATTCTTATCTTCTCTTTTTTCCTTTCAAGTTCTCTTTTAGGTGGTATGTATTTACAATTTTCATACCATGTTTTTATTTCCATTTTATTATTTACCTATAATGTATTATGATTCATTTATGTGTGGGTTACCCCTATCCCCTCTTTTTTTTAATTTTTTATAAAACTATGTTTTACACTCATTATGCTCTAGGATTTTCGTCTTAAAGTCTCTCTCTTTTTTCTCAAGAAATTATATTATTTTATTAATGTGAATACCCAAACCTATTTAATTTATAGGGGTTTTCATAAAGACATAAAAAATTTATTTTATTTTGTAATTAGCATACAAAAAAACCTCATTCCCTTTCTATGGGTTATAAATGACATAATGATCATGTTTTTAAGAACTTTTAAAAACACCATGATTTTGATATGAAAACCATTTCTTTTATTCTATTTTGGGTTATTTTTGAAATGTTTGACTATGAAATATGTTTATAAAATGTAAATAAATACATATTAATTGTGATTGTTTATAGATCTCTAATTCATGGTGTAAATAAACTAATCTCAAGAGGTGATATGTTTACGACACCTTGGTGAATAACCTTGGAAATGTTAATGACATGTTGGGGATGGACCTTGGTTATATGATTATGAATGTATAAATTAAATGTTGTATCCACATATTCTAGTTATTATTAATCTTATTATGGTTATTATATCCCTCTTTATCATTTATTCATGTTATTCCTCATGTTATTATAGATATCCCTTAAGTTCACATGTAAATTATTTCTCTTGTTTTTCCCTAACTATGAATTCTGCTCACCCTTTCCATTGATTTATGTCCATAGTTTATGATTTGGAGTAATTGTAATTAGGATGAACAAATTAATAATACTTACATGTGTATTGGAAAATTTTATATGTTTTCAAGTATTATGTACCTTTTTTTCCTGACACTAAGGTTTTAAGATCCTCTATTTGTAAAATGTAATGAAATGTTATGTAATAAAAGGTAGGATTCCAGAGTTTGTATCAAAGGATAGTTTAGTTATTTTTGGAAATTAGGATATTAGAATCTTAGGAAGAACCCTATAAAAAATTTTAAATATAGGAAAAATTCTTTGTATTTTGGTGAAATATTATATAAGTGGTTTCCAAATAGTAAAGTCCCTTTCTAGATAAAAACAAGTGGATGTGGATCTGGAATAGATGTACATAACGGTAAAACCTGAAAAAAACTAATTTACACTAGGCTCAAATGGGAAATGTTGAACAACAATGAACTTTGATGCACTGCTGTTTTTACCCTCCTATGGGATATGTTTAGTTAATCACAAGATGTTTATGAACCATTATGATTGATTTATAGAAAATGAAATTATTGATTATGAATAATATGTTTAAGCATGATATTTTAAGTCATAAACAAATACTTTAGAGTTATGATATTCTTAAATGAAACTAGCTTCTCACGGTGGTTTCTTATATTGGGAAATGGAAGGAAATAGGAGGAACTCTGAAAATGATAATGGTAGTCGATCAGGAACTGAAGACCCTCTGATGGAAGTCAGAATGAAAGCATTGATGAGAATGACGAACAAAATGACTCAAGTTATAGGTAATAACTTGAATCAATATGAGAAAATTATTTTACCAAGAAGGGAACAACATTATGTTTATTCTGTTATGTGTCAATTACAACCAACATTCTGGGGATCTATCGACCCATTGATTTTGGAATAGGGGATAAGATCTGTACAAAAGATGTTTTCTATACATCATAGTTCTGAACAAGTGAAAGTCACCATGGATGTTTAACATTGAGAGGGAGAAGCTGCTCAATGGTGGGAACTGATGAAAAATAAGTGTCCAAGAGGGTTTATTTAAGCCCTGGATTGGGATGAGTTTAGAGGGATCAGGTTAAATAAGTATTTCCCCCATTCAATGAGAATGAAAATAGAGAAGGACTTGCTCGAGCTAAAGTACAAGGAGAATGAATCTGTGGGAATCTATGAGATGAAATTCAAAAGGAATTAATGTTACACCTCTATCTTTGTAATGGATTTTAATGGTAAGGATGATAGATTCTCTAGTGGACTAAGAGCTCATGTACAGAAAAATCCAGCCAATTGAGACTGTTATAGCTATGTAGAGAATGTACGAAGTGATACGAAAGTCAAAATTGAGTTTGTTAAGACACAATTGACCCATAAATATAATGGAAAAAAGAGATCAATGGAGCTAAGATTAGGGAGGATCTCTGAGCATGGAATTGGTGGAATGAAAATGAAACTTCCCACATATACTAAATGTGGTAATAAGAATTCAGGGAAATTCCTTCTTGGGTGTGGGATGTGTTACATGTGTGGAAGAGATGGCCATATCATTCCGAATTGTCAAAGTGAGGTGAGGCATCAACTTCCCACCAATAACAATAAATGTAAGATGGTTTATTCCCTACCTAAATCCCAATTCTTCAAGTGTGGAATACATGGGTACTTTTTCAATCACTGTTTGAATCCAAGGGTAGTGGAAGTTAATCACCATCTACCTCATCATTGGACAAGGGATCAAGGTTGTTCTTTTTTTATCATGATGTTTGAAGTTGAAGCTATAAATGATGTGGCGGTAGGTACTATTGTTGTTCTCTAAATGAAAGAAAGTACTTTTTTTGATTATGGTTATATGCGTTCCTTTAATTCCTCCATGTTATAAAATAATATAGAATCAACTCCTGAACCCCTAAAAGAAAATTTATCAGTCAATACTCATGGAGGGATTATCTGAACACCAAAAGTGTTTAGAAACTCTAGTGTTCACTTTAGCGAGAACAATCTCATCGAAAATCTAGAAGTCATTCAGATGTTGGAATTCTAAATTATACTATGGATAGAATGGATATCAATGTATAATTATAGGATCAAATATAGAAGAAATGAACTCTCAGTAGTCTTGAATAGAAGACCAACAATTATCTTGCAAGGAGAGATATCTAAACCTGATCTCTGTCTGGAATAACATCCTATACCCTTATTTATGGAGTTTACTGGTAACGAAGAAGAAGGAAATGAGTGTATAAGGATAGATAATGTTCCCATTATTCAAGAATACATTGACGTATTTCCTAAGAAGATACTTGGACCTCCCCCAGAAATAGAGGTAGAGTTCTCTATTGAACTCATTCCTGGTTCCAGGCCGATTTCCAAAACCCCATATAAAATAGTGAATGTAGAGACGGAGGAATTAATGAAGAAACTCCAAGATCTTTTAGAGAAGGGGTTTGTCTAGACACGTGTGTCTCCTTGGGTGGCACCTATTCTATTTGTGAAGATTAAGGATGGATTAATGTGGTTATGCATAGATTATAAGGAATTGGATAGGATCACAGTAAATAATAAATACCCTCTTCCAAGAATTGATGACTTATTTGACCAACTTTGAGGAGATCATTTCTTCTCCATGATAGATATTGGATCTGGTTATCATCAATTGATAATGAAGAAACAAGATATTACAAAAAGTCATTCTCATCAAGATATATATGAATTATGAGTTTTTTGTTATGACCTTAGGATTGAATAATGCACCTTCTATTTATATGGATTTGAGGAATATAGTCTTTAAAAAATACCTTGATAATTTTTTGGTAGTTTTTATTGATGATATTTTTAAATATTCTAAAAGTCATGAGGAGGATACGGATCATCTAATAGTTGTATTGAAAAATCTAAGGATGGAGAGGTTATTAGGAAAGTTTACCAAGTGTGATTTTGGTTTCAGTAAGTTGCTTTCTTAGGCCATATTATAACCAGTGAAGGAATATCAGTTGACCTTGAAGAGGTAAAGTTTTTAGAGGAGTGGCCACATCCTAAAATAGTAACTGATATTCATAGTTTCCTTTGATTAGCTGGATACTATAGGAGGTTTGTGAAAAACTTTTCATGACTTTATAATCCATTAACCAAGTTAACTCAAATAGGGGTTATGTTAATCTGAAAAAATGAGTATAAAGAATGTTTACGAGATATGAAAAATATATTGGTTACTGTAACCATGTTAACTATACCCTCAATCAGAGAAATATTCATTATTTTTAGTGATACATCTCTAAAATATCTTGGTTGCATCCTCATGTAAACTGAAAAGGTAATTTTCGTATGTATCCCGACAGCTAAATACTCATGTGAAGAATTATATTATGCATGATCTTGAGCTAGCTATAGTTTTTTTTATTTGAAGACATAGATGTAATATCATTCTGGGGAGAAGTGTGATATATAAACAGAACATCAAAGTTTGAAATATATTTTCACGCAAAAGGAATTGAACATGAGATAGAGGAGTTGGTTAGAACTTCATAAATACTATGATTGTTCAATTCATTATCATTGTGGAAGATAAAACAATGTTTCTGATGCATTGAGTAGGAAAGACCATGTTATTCTAGAAATGATTAGGATCCAAGAAGATCCCTTAATCAATGACCTAGTAAAACTGGACATGATAATTGTAAGGTAAAAGGACATCATCAACTCTATCTCAAATAAGTTTTCAACTTTTATTACTAGAGAATATCATGAAAGAAAAAAAAATATATCCTTTGTTAAGAAGTTGTTTGAGGATATGAATGATGAGAAGTATCCCAAGTTCAATGTTGATCAAAAAGGTGTACTGAAATTTTGTATAAGACTTTGTCTTCAATTAATTCCAAAAAAGAAGGAGTTTATGGATGATGCTAACATATCTATATTCTCTATAAATATTAGAAGCATTGAAAAGTATAGGGATCTTCATGATCATTTTTGGTGGGATAGCATGAAATGGGAGGCTTCTGACTATACTACAAGGTACCTTGTGTGTCAGCAAGTGAAAATAGAGAAACAACTTCCTAAAGGGATATTAAAATCACAACTCGTACCAGCATGGACGTGGGAAAATATCACTATGGGATTTTTCAACGGTCTCCCCAGAAAATCCAAAGGAAACAAAGTGATATGGGTTATAGTGGACCGTCTCACCATAAATGCCCATTTTATCACTACTCGAGAAGATTTGTATCTTGATCAACATTCCTGGATTTACATGAAGGAAGTGGTAAGGCTGTATGGAGTTCAACATTCTATCATATCTGATCATGATCCAAGTTTCACATCAAAATTCTAGAGAATTATTCAACATGCGTTTTGTACCAAATTTAATTTTATTACAACCAATCACCCCATCACTGATTTCCAATCTAAATGGACTATTTAGACACTCAAGCACATACTAAGAAAATCCTCAATGGAATTTTAAGGTGGATGGGATCAAAATATCCCATTAGTTAAGTTCTCTTACAAAACAAACATCCACTTGAGAATTCAAATAGAACCCTATAAAGATTTATATGGGAAGTGATGTATAACTCTTACTTTTTGGGATGAATATGGTGAGAGAAAGCCTCTTGGGACTAATCTTGTGCAAGAGATGATTGAAAAGGATCAAGTCATCCAAGAACACGTCAAGGATGACTAGAGTTGGTAGAAGAGCTATGATAAAAACCATAAAAGGTACTTGTAGTTTGATGTTGGTGATAAGTACTTCCTTCAATTTTCTCTTTGGAAGAGAGTCATGAGGTTTGGGAAGATAGGGAAGCTCATACCTAGGTACATTGGCCCCTATGAAATCATTGACCACATAAGAGCAGTGGCCTATTGTATTGTACTTTCTCAAAATCAAGATAAAGATAATGATGTATTCCATGCATCCATCTTGAGGGAGAACATACCTAACCTTTCACATTTACTAAATCTAGAGGTGGTACAACTGGAACATGACCTATCTTATGAGGAGTATCCAGTGGAGATATTGGATTATAGAGACAATGTTATACGCAATAAGACTACCCACCTTTTTGAAGAGTTTCTGAGTACCCAAAAATGTGAAGAAGCTATGTGGGAACTAGAAGAGACTATGAGATAGAAGTACCCACTCCTTTTCTCTTCTAGGGTTATGAGTTGAAAATTTTGGGAATAAATTTTTTTAGGGAGGGAGAATGTAACGACCCAAAATTTTGAATTATATGTTGTTTCCTAAAATTTTATGTTTACTACATCATAATCAATAAAAATATATAAGTATAAATGAAATTTGACCATTGGGTTTTGACCGCTATATGACCATTTGTTAATATGACTATCAGAAATAATAATATTTTTAACATTATTATTAATGATTATAAATAGAAATGATAACAGATAATTAATATAGAATAAATATTTATTGGTATTATGATATATAATCATGCTATAAGAATCCCATTTGTCAATGCTTGGAAGGAGGTAACATCACTAGGCTTCACTCTAGACCAAGACAAAGTTGAGATTCAACAGGTTAAGCTTGAACAAAAACACCTTCATGAGAAGTTCAAGTTAGCGGAGATTACCACTCAGGCGATGTTATTCGAGCTACCCCCAGAGTCCATCACCATCGCGGACCAAACACTTAGGTAATATGTAGGTTTTATAAGGGGTTATGTAATAAATCCTTATTTACTTTGTGAAATCCCTTGGTTTAAATAAATATGTTATTTCATCATTTCAGTTTTAAGAATAGTTTTTCTTAAAAATTGAGATGGAATTTGTTCAAATGATTTTTCATGTAAATTTTTTTACTTTTATTAATATATTAAAATGATTATTTATTAATTATCTTTATTATAAATAAATAAGGTTATAAAAACACTCCTTTTTATTTATAAATGATAATTTTTTTTCATGTGTCGAATATTTTACAATGCATGCCAGTATGCATTTTTTGTCCGCTATGTTTTTAATAATAAAGTATTTTTATAGCTAAAAGTTAAATTTATAATTGTAGATATTTACTAATAAAAAATAAATACCTTTTTTGAATTCAGAATGTCTATATTAGGATATGATGAATTTATGATATTTTTATAAAATACTGTGTTTTTCAGTGAATAGTACAAAAATAGTTTTGAGATTTCAGTATCTTTAATGAAATAATTAGTAATTTAATAATTATGGTTGAATATTGAGGTATCAAATATGATATGAGGTGTCCTGAGTGGATAATATCATGTTAAATCCCATGGTTTTTCAAATACCTCTAATGAGATGTCCTTTGAAATTAATAAACAAACGCCCTTTATTTTACTATAAATAACCACTCATTACTTCATTTCTTATCATTATATGCTCGTCCTCTATGACGTTATACTATTTATACCACCTAAGGAGTCCTCCCAATGTGTAATCAAGCCCTCAATGTCCAGATTCTAATGTTTTAGAAGTTACTCGTCAAGGTAAGGAAATTCTCAACTTCTCTTTTCCTTTCAAGTTCTCTTTTCTGTGGTATGTATTTCAAATTTTCTTACCATATTCTTATTTTTATTTTATTCTACCACTATAATATATTATTTGTCTTTTATGAATAGGTCCCCTCTATACCCTCTCATTTTAATGTTTTATAAAACAATGTTTCATAACTGTTATGATGTATAATTTTGGTCTCAAAATCTATCTCTTTTTCTAAAGAAATTATTTAATTTTCATTATTTAAATACATAAACCTATTTCATTTATATAGGAGTTCATCAAGAAAAAAAATTATTTATTTTATTTTGGCATTGACATTCATAATACCCTCATTCCCTTTCTATTGGTTATGAAAACATAATGATCAGATTTTAAGCACTTTTTAAAAATGATATGATTTTTATATAAGAGCCATTTATTTTATTCTATTTTGGGATATTTATGAAATGTTTGATTATGATCTATGTGGATAAAATTAAAATAAGGAAATATTAAGTGTGCACCTAGAGATCGCTCCAATGCATTGGGTATAGAAATTAATCTCTAGATATGACAAGTTTTACGATACCTTGGTGAATATACTTGGTAATATTTATAACACCTTGGGGTTGGACCATGGTGATATGCTTATGGATGTCTAAATTAAATGCTTTATCCAAATTTTCATGTCATTATTCATGTTTTTATGACTATGATATTCCTATTTGTCATTAATTTATGATATTCCTCATCTTCTTATAGTCATATTTCAAGCTCACATGTAAACTATTTCCCTCATTTTTCCCTTATTAGGTATTTTTCTCACCCTTTAATTTGATGTATATACCCATGTTTTGGGTTGGAAAAATTTTACTGAGTATGAAAAAATTATGAATCCTTTAAATTGGATTGGAATAATTGTATATGTTTTTATGTACTATGTTCCATATTTCTAAGACACTAACCTTTAAATATCTTCTGTTTACAAAAAGTAATGAATCATTATGTAATAAAAATGAGGGATACCATAGTTGGTATCGAAGGATTGTTTGGTTATTTTTGGAAACTAGGATATAAAATCTCTATAAATAATCTTATATAAAAGTCTAAATATATGAAAACTTTCTATTATTTTGGTGAAATATTATGTATGTGGTTTTGAAATAAATAATTCCCTATCTAGATACGAATAATTGGATGTGGCTCATGCACATATTTACCTAGGGGTACCAAAAACACCATTTTGAGATAGACTTGCACTATGGGTTTAACACTTCATGGAATATGTTTAGTTAATTATATGCTTTTTATGAACCATTATAAAGTTTTTATAGAAACTTTATTAGTAGATTATGAAAAATGTGTTTAATCATAAATTTTTAAGACATAAAAAATACTTTAGAGTTATAAAATTCTTAAATGAAATAAGTTTCTCACTATGGTTTTCATATTTTAGAAAATAGAGGGAAATTGGAGAAACTGTGCCAAGGGAAACCACAATAGACCATGTGCTGATGACCCTAAAATGGGAATCAAAATGGAAGATTTCATGAGAATGATGAATCAAATGACTCAAGTTATGGGAAATAACATGAATCAAAACAAGATAGAAATTTAATTAAGAAGGGAAAAACATTCTTTTGAGTCCTTTATGCATCATTGACCACCAAAATTTAGTGGATCTACCAACCCATTGATAGAGGAACCTCATATAAGCTACATAGAAAAGTTATTTTCCGTATTTCGTAGATCTAAATAAAAGAAAGTCACCTTAGATATTTATCACTTAGAGGGAGAAGATGATTAGTCATGGGAACAGATTGAAAACATGATACCTTGAGGGTATATTGAATATATAGATTGGGAAGAGTTTATATGGATCTTCCTCAGTAAGTATTTACATCTTTCGATGAGAATGAAAATGGAGATGGAATTTATCATGCTTAAGTAGAAGGAGAATAAATCTGTGGGTAGCTATGAGATGAATATCACAAGTATTTCACATTACACAAATAGCTTTGTCATGGATCCTAAAGGTAAGGTTGATAGATTCTTAAATGTAATAACACCTCATCTAGGGAAGAATATATCCAATCAAGACTATGAATTCTATGAGGAGATCATATGAAGTTCTGTGAAATTAAAATTTGAATTTAGTGAAACATTGTTGTCCCATAAATCCAATGAAAAGAGGAGATAAATGAAGCCAAGCGTGGGGAAGATCATTGATCATGGATGAGATGGAAGAAAGTACAACTTACCACGTTTAATAAATATGGGAATAAGAATTTAGGGAACTTTCTTCTCAAGAGAGGTAAGTGTTACAAGTTTGGAAGAGATGAACATATAAATTGGAATTGTTATAGTGAGGGGAAGCCTAAACTTCCCAACACTAATGATGAAGGGGAGATGGTTTAGGCCCTACCTGAAGTCCAATGCTTTAAGTGTGTATATCTTGGGATATTTCCCAATCACTATCCGAATATGAGGGCAGTGGAGGGGAATCACCATCATACTAATCATAGTCAATAAGAGTAAGGTTGTGCTTCTTCTATCTTGATGGCTGAAGTTGAAGCTCCAAATTAAGTGGTGGTAGGTAATATTATTATTCTCTCAAAGTTATCAAGTACTTTGTTTGATTAGGGTTCTAAGTATTCATTCATTTCCTCCATGTTTTCAAAGAATATAGAATCAATTCTTGAACCCCTAAATGTAGAGTTATCAGTCAAGACTCTGGGAGGTATTATCTGAGAATCTATGGTGTTTAGAAACACTAGTAATTACATTAGAGAGAATAATCTTATCTCAAATAAAGTAGTCATTTCCATGTTGGAATTCGACATTATACTAGGGATGGATTGTGTCTCAATGTATAATGATAATATCAAATGAAGAAACAAGGAAGTCATAGTAGTCTTGAAAGGACAACCTATAGTTTTCTTCTAAGGGGAGATATCTCATCCTAATCTTTGTCTAGAAGAACCTCCAATAGCTTTCTTTATGGATTTGATCGGTGAAGAAGAAGGAAACGATATTTCAAAGATATAGAATTTTCCCATCATTCAGGAACGAATTAAAATAATTCCTACAAATTTAATTGGACCTCCTCCAGAAAGAGGGGTAGAGTTCTCAATTTAACTCATGACTAGTTCCAAGATGATTTCAAAAACCCCATCTAGAATGGAAAATGTGGAGCTTGAGGAATTAAAGAAGAAACTCCATGATCTTTTGGAGAAGTGGTTTATCTGGCCAATTGTGTCTCCTTGGGGAGAACCTATTATATTTATAAAGAAGACAGATGGATCAATTTGTTTATTCATTGATTATAGAGAACTGGACAAGATCACAGTAAAGAACAAAAAACCTCTCCCAAGAATTGATGACTTATTTGGATAGCTTTGTGAGGCTTAGTTCTTCTCCAAGATTGATCTTTGATCTGGTTATCATCAATTGAGGTTGAACAAAGACGACATTTAAAACACTAACTTCCATTAAAGATATGGGAAATACGAGTTTGTTGTTATTCCCTTCAGATTGACTAATTTACCTACTGTTTTTATGGATATAATGAATAGAGTCATTAAGGACTTCCGTGATAATTTTGTGATAGTTATTATTGATGATAATTTGATATATTTGGAAAATCACATGGATCATGAGTACTATATAAGGGTTATTTTAGAAAATCATAGGAATGATAGGTTATTCGGAATGTTTAAAATGTGTGAGTTTTGGTTACAAAAAGGGGCTTTCTTGGGGAATATTGTAAAGAGTGAAGGAATGTCAGTTGACCCTCCAAAGACAATGGTTGTAGAGTAGTGGGATTATTATACAAAAGTAATTGAGATTAATAGTTTCCTTGGATTAGTAGGATATTATATGAGGTTTGTGAAAAATTATTCATGAATTTATAATCAATTAAGCAAGATAACTTTGAAAGGGTTCAAGTTCATCCAGACAAAGGAGTGAGAAGAATGATTCCAATAGCTGAAGAAGCGATTGGTTATTACACCCATGTTTACTCTATCCTTAATCTGAGAAGGTTAATTTATTTTTAGTGATGCATCTTTTAAAGGGATTGGGTGTGTCCTCATTCAAAATGATAAGGTAATTTCTTATGCATCCTAGAAACTAAAGAGTCACGAGTAGAATTATCCTACAGATGATCTTGAGATGGCTATAGTTGTTTGTGATCTAAAGATATGTAGCCACTATCTTTATGGGGAAATGTGTGATATAAACATGGAACATCAAAGTTTTATGTATATTCTCACACAAAAGGAATTTAATTTGAGGAAGAGTATATGGTTTGATCTTATTAAAGAATATTATTGTTCAATTAATTATCATCCTGGAAGAGAAAAAAACATTGTTGATTCATTAAGTAGGAAAGAACTTGTTGTTCTAGAAATGATGAGGATCCAAGGATATCCCTTAATCAAAGACCAAGTAAACCGGGCATGGGAATTTTAAGGTAAGGTACATCATTAAACTTATCCCATATTATTTCCCAACCATCATTACTAGAGAAGATCAAGAAAGCTAAAAAAAGATCCTTTTTTACAGAAGATGTTTGAGTCTGTGAAGGATGGGAAGTTTCCCATGTTCAATATAGATCAAGAAGGTGTACTAAAATTTATAACAAGACTATGTATTCCATCCATTCCAGAAATAAATAACGAGCTGATAGATGATTCTCATATCTCTACATTCTCTATACATCATGTAAGCCCTAAACTATATAGGGACCTTTGTAATCATTATTTATGGGATAACATGAAAAGAGATATTGTTGACTACACTACAAGGAGCCTAGAGTTTCAGCAAGTGAAGGCAAAGTGACAACTTCATAAAGGGATATTACAACCACTACACATAACAGTATGGAACTGGTAAAATGTCACTATGGAATTTATCACTGGTCTCCCAAGAACATCCCATTGAAATAATGCGATATGGGGTATAGTGGACCTTCTCAGCAAGACTACCAATTTTATCTCTATTTGGGAAGATTTTTCTCTAGATAAACTTTCCAGGATTTGTGTGAAGAAAGAGGTAAGGTTGCATGGAGTTCCACTCTCTATCATGTCTAATAATGATCTAAGGTTCACATTAAAATCCTATATAATTCTTCAACATGCTCGGTGTACCTAATTGAATTTTTGTACAGCCTATCACCCCCAAACTGATGGCCAGTCTAAAAGGACTAATCAAACACATGAGGAAATACTAAGAACATGTTCAATGGAATTTAAAAGTGTATGGGATCAACATCTCCCATTATTTGAGTTCTATTACAACAATAGATTCCACTCTATAATTCAAATGTAACCCTATAAAGATCTATATAAGAAGTGATTTATAACTCATACTTGTTGGAATGAAGCTGGTGAGAAAAGGATTATTGTTCCTGATCTTGTGTAAGAGATGACTAAAAAGGTTAAATCCATACAACAACACATTGAGGCTGCTCAGAGTCAGCAGAAGAGCTATGCAGAAAACTATCGAAGTGACATGTAGTTTGATGTTGGTGATAAGGACTTCCTTTAAATTTCTCCATGGAAGTGAGTCATCAGGATTGGGAACAAAGAGAAGCTCTTCCCTAGGTACATTGGCCCATATGAAATCCTTGATCACGTAGAAGCAGCGGCCTATCATCTTACACTTCCTAAAAATCTATCAGAACTTCTTGATGTATTCCATGTATCCTTCTTGAAGAAGTATATACCTGACCCTTAACATGCACTAAATCTAGAGGTGGTCCAACTATAAAATGAAATATCTTTTGAGGTGCAACCGGTGGGTATTATTGATCGTAGAGATAAGGTTCTATGATATAGGACTAACAACCTTGTTAAAGTGATATGGAGAAACCAAAAAGAAGAAGAAGCCAAGTGGGAACCACAGGAGACTATGAGACAGAAGTACCCCCAACTTTTCTATTGTTAGGGTACACGATGAAATTTTGGGGATGAATTTTTTTAATGGGTGGAAGAATTTAACAACCCAAACTTTTGAATAATATGTTGTTTCTAGAAGAAGTATGTTTACTAAATCATAATCATTAAAAATATATAAGTATAAATGAAATGTGAGAATTGTGTTTAACCGTTATATGACCATTGGTTTATATGACAATTGGAAACAATAATAATTTTTTTTATAATTATTGTTTATAAATAGAAATGATAATGGATAATTAATGGGGAAAGAATATTCAATGGAATCATTCAGTAGACTCAAGCCATACAAAGCCCATTTTTCAGAGCTTGAGAAGGAGGTAGCATCACTAGACTTCACTCTTGACCAATCGTAATCCGAGCTTCAACACGTTAAGCTTGAAAGTAATCTCTTTCAAGAGAAGTTCGAGTTAGTGGAGATTACAACTTAGGTGATGTTTTCATAGCCACCCAAGAGTCCACCACTATCACATAACTTACTCTTAGGTACTATGCAGCTATTATAAGGGGTTATGTATCGAGGACATAGTTACTTTGTCTGATCCCTTTGTATAAATAAAATTTCCATTTCATCATTTCCATTTTAAGAATAGTTGTTCTTAAAAATTGAGATGGAATTTGATAAAATAATTTTTCCAGGTAAAAAATGTACTTATTTTACTATATTAAAATAAGTAGTTATTAATAATATTAATTATAATTAAATATTTTTTTATAGAAAATTCTTTTTATTTACCAATGGTAAAACAATTTTATTTTTTTCAAGTGTCGAAACTTTTATTATGCATGTCACTATTAATTTTCTGTCTGCTATTATTTTTAATAATATTATATATTTATAGTTAAAAGTTATATGTATCATATGTAGATATTTATTAAGATAAAATAAATTTCAATTTTGAATCAATAATATCGATATTATGTTACGGTGAATTTATTATATTTTTTATAAAATATATTTTTCCAATAAATAGTACAAATACCGTTTTTAGTTTTTAGTATGTTTAATTACATCATTATTGATGTAATAATCGTGTAATAATAATGAAATAATGTTGTTAGACTCTTGAGGAATAAAATATTATATGAAGTGTCCCGTGTGTCCAATACTATGGGAAAATATCTTGGTAAAGATCACGGTTTTGCAAATACCACTAATGAGGTATCCTTTGAAATAAATAAAAAGCTCCCTCTTTTTTAATACAAATACCCACTCATTCCTTAATTTTATATTCATTCTGATTTCAATCTCCAAAAAATTATTCTAATTCTACTTCCCAAGGAGTCCTCCCAAGGAGTCCTCCCAAGGTGTCCTCAAGCCCTCATGGTCTTGATCTTAGAGTTTTAGAAGTTACTATTCAAGGTAAGGGAATTCCCAACATCTCTTTTCCTTTCATGTTCTCTTTTTATAATGTATATATTTTAAATTTTCATACATTGTTCTTATTTATGTTTTATTCTGTCCCTCTAAATTATTATGAGTCTTTTATTAATGGGTGACCCATTTCCCCTCTCTTTTTAGTGTATAATAAAACTATATTTCATACTCGTTATGTTATAGAAATTTCATCTCAACATATCTCTCTTTTTTCTCAAGAAATTCTTTTATTTTATTTATTTGAATAAAAACCTCCTTTATTATCTAGGGGTATTAATAAATACATAAAAATGATTTATTTTATTCTGGAATTCACATTCATAAAACCTTTATTCCCTTTCCGGGGGTTATAAATGATATAATGATAATGTTTTTAAGAAATTAAAAACTCCATGATTTTGATATGATACCCATTTCTTTTATTCTATTTTGGGTGATTTATGAAATTTTTGATAATGATATTTGTGGATCACATTAAAATAAATATATATTAAGGGTGTTTCATGATATTGATCCAATGCATTGGGTAATGAAATTAATCTCTAGAAATTTCAAGTTTTACGACACCTTGGTGAGTTTCCTTGGAAATGATTTATGACACCTTGGGGATGGACCTTGGTGATATTATTATGAATGTCTAAATTAAATGTTGTAAATTTTTTTTAATTTTATGATTCTTGTTATTGTGATTATGATATGCCTCTTTATCATTCATTTATGATATTACTCATGTTCTTATAAATTTCTCTCAAGTTCACATGTAAACTGTTTCTATTGTTTTCCACTTACTTGTCATTCTGCTCCCCATTTCCTTTGATGTATGTCCCCAGGTTATGAGTTAGAGTAATTTTAGTTAGTATGAACAATTGAAGAATCATTTCAATTGGATTGGAATAATTTTAAACATTTTCATGTGTTATGTACGTTATTTCCAAGATACTAAACTTTAAATATCATATATTTGTAAAAAGTATGGAAACGTTATGTAATAAAATATCAGGATGACCTAGGGAGATACCCTCCAACCATTGAGAAAAAGAAATCCATAGTAATATTTTTATCATATAATATTGGAGGAGATTTTAGAAAATCTGGAGTGGTCGCATATTTTAAAAACAACATTTTAATGTCATGCACAGTTAGCTCACACGGTTAAGAAAACCCTGCGCTAACCATGTGCATGCTACTGCCTCAACAGGGACCCCTCGTGGTTTTATCGCATGGTTAAAAAAGTTGTGTTCAAACCATGTAAAGAGCACTGCCTCCACGTGGACATTTTCTTGGAGATACTGAATGGATTCCCATAACCGTGCTCAAACTTTTCTCCATTAGAAAAGCCCCAAAACCAATCTGCAACCTTCCCAAACTCTCCCAAAAATTAGTAAACCACTCTAAATACATAAAAATGGATAAAAATGGGTTAAATACCTAAAAAATTGGTTATATTCTCTAAACCATTGGAATTTACATCCTTAGAAAGTAGAGAAACTTCTCTTTTTCCAAAAGAGCTCAGGCCATTGCTCAACCATCTCTATCTCCCACTCTCTAGTCTTCTCTTAATTCCTACCGTGCTGCTAGAAATACTGAACTACACATATTGTTTTACCACACAATTTATTCTCTTGCTTATCCAAAATCTGCACTGGCACATGCAACAATGGAGCATTCTACTCTAGCTCCACATGATCCCATCAAATCACATGGTTAGGATCTAGCTGGTACTTCTTCGACTAAAAAACATGGAATAAATTATGCTCCACATTAAACTGTGGTGGAAAATAAAAATGATAAGACACCTCTCTAACCCACTCAAGTATCCAAAAGTTCAAATATACATGTTTCTAATTCTTTCTCTAGGGAGTGCGTCTATCTATCGAGGAAAAGGTGATTATTTCCCCACATTCCTAATTTCCAAAGGTGGGAGACATCTGTCACTTGTTCAAGGATGTTTTCTCCTTGATTGAAATGGGATTATGGGTTATCGGTTCCTCCTTCCGCGGATTCTGCCTCAGAACTCATTACCTAGTTCGGGTTTCCCATAAATATTAAGACATCTTCGTGAATCTCCTTCCTGGTTCCATATCATTGTGGATGCTGGTTAATTACAATTCTTCTGTCTAGAATTTCCAAGGGGTCTTGATAGGGTAGCCACCTTCAGTCATAGTAGACGGTAACATCAAGCATGTCAGGGAACATCTGGATGTGTGGACTTTGGGGAACCTATATTCTTCCTCATAAGAGGGAATCTGAAGGGCACATAACCTGAGGCATCCCATGTTAGTCAGAAGTTATCTTATACCAAATGCATGTCTCTGAGGTTTTCCTTATCATCTCATGTTTAACATGGGGTATGCCGCAAGTTTAACATATAGCAGAGATGGTTACGCCAAAGGCGTGTCTTCCGAGGTTTTCCTCAGGCATCTCATGTTTAACACGAGGTAGGCCATGAGATTAATGTCTTGCGAAGATGATATGATAGTGATCAGAACATCCCATAGAGACGTATCATATTGGTACATCCATTGGAGGGAGCACCTGGAGTGTTAACTGGGTGGATGGATCAGAACACTCAATAAGATCAGACCCCTGATGGTGTGTCCCATAATGGGAAGATGTCACACCGTGAAGGCTGATCTAGACACCACTAAGGGCAGATCATGGAGTGTGCACCCCAAAATGGGGGAACACTAAGGTTTACCATTTTTTGGGATTTAACCTCATGGAGGTTTCCTGCGTACCCTGTGTAGACGACATGGATCAAAACCCGCATTGTTCGAAGGGGTGATGAATCGAGGTGTACACAAAGCACACCAACCAGAATACATGTTGGGGCTTACACATAGAAAACATCCCAAGTACTTATAGGAGTAGTGAGGAGATGGATGACATGATCCCACAAGGATGTGGTGTCCCGGGTAAGAATCAAGATGGATAATATAGAGTTTAATGAAGAGGAGGGAGAATAATATGGAACCGATGGGAGGGAAATAGTGATATCAGGATTGAGCCTTGAAGAGACTTCCTACGTATCCCCATGTAAGGGAATCAAAGTCTGTGTAGTTTAGTGGGACGATGGGACTCCTAATGAGATGATCTGTGAGAATCTATGCATGGATGGGATCTGGAGGAAATAGAACCTCCAGGTTGGGTGATGATCTTCCCAAAACACATAGGATTGAGGGATAGATCAAGATGATACATGACTGATGGTCTTTAACCTTAGGTAGTCTTCCTATGTATCCCCATGGTAGGTAATCAGTGTCCATGTAGTTCATCTGACGATGACTTACCATCGATTGGGGACTTCAATGGAATACCACCGAATGGGGTTGACAATGGCTTGCCGCTAAATGGGGTTGACAACTGCTTATTGTTAAATGGTGTTTAACCTCTGGGAGGCTTCCTACAAACCTTTCCATGGAAAGGATCAAATCCCACGTAGTTCAAATTGGAAAAGTTTAACGTCTTGTGGGGTGAGGATGGAAAGACATGAAGTGGTCAGGATTGTTTGGTGAACCGACATGAAGGGGTTCGAGACCAGTTAGTGTTGGGATTGATACTTTGAGAGGCTTCCTACATACCATGTCTAAGAGACAAGGATCAAATTCCTCATAGTTCGGAAGGGGTTTGTGAACTGATGTGAAGATGGCTGGGACCAATGGATGGTGGGCTTGAACCTCAGGGAGGCTTCCTATATACCTTGCCTTAGTAATGATCAAATCCCACATAGTTCAAGATGGTTTTGTGCACCGACGTGAAGGGGGTCGAGACCAATAGGTGTTGGGCTAGAACCTCAAGAAGGCATCCTACATACCTTTCCTTGGAGAAAAGGATTAAATTACTTGTTTTTAGGAAGGGTTTGGTGAAACGATGTGAAGATGGTCGGGACCAATGGATGGTGGGATTGAACCTCAGGGAGGCTTCCTACATGCCTTGCCTTGGCAAGGATCAAAGTCCATGTATTTTGGGATAGTTTTGTGGACCGATGTGAAGTTGGATGGGACCGACAGGTGTTGGGCTTGAACCTCAGGGAGGCTTCATACATACCTTTCCTTGGAAAGGATCAAAGTTCATGTTGTTCAAGATGGTGTTTGGGGCTTACACTCTAGGCTTCCCAGGGTAAGATGTAATGGTATCTTTTTACTCTAAGATCACATGAGTCATGCTCGGTGTGAGAAACAAGAGGCAACAACAGACCTGACGATCATGGCACAATGGTGCATCCATGAAGGGTGGTGAATGGGGATTACATAATGAAGCTTCCTAGGTGTCGCTATAGAGTGCCAATGGTGAATGGGGATTACACATGGAAGCTACCTAGGTGCTTATGTGCAGTGGAAAAGGTGAATGGGGCTTCCGCATGGAAGCTGCTCGAGTGCTGCTATGGAGCGACAATGGTGAATGGGGATTACACAAGGAAGCTACCCAGGTGTCACTATGAAGTGACAATGGTGAATGGGGAATATGCAAGGAAGTTTCCTAGGTGCCTCTATGAAGTGACAACGGTGAATGGGGCTTACAAAATAAAGTTTTCTGGGTGCCGCTATGGAGCAGAAATTGTGAATGGGGCTTACGCAATGAAGCTGGTTGGGTGCCGCTATAGAGCGACAATGGTGAATGGATATTACACAATGAAGCTTCCCATGAACTTCTATGGAGAAACAATAGTCGATGGAGATTATTCATGGAAGCTGCCCGTAATGTCTTCCTTATGTCTGGCTATGAGGGAATTCCAACTCACTGGTGGGTTGAGGCCTTCACCAATGCGCTAGTGCACAAGAGGGGTAATTCCAAGGGCGTTGGAATCAATCTGAATAAAGTGATAGGAAGAGTTTAAATCACATGCCTGACATTAATAATGCAGTGAGGGTGGCATGAAGATGGAGGATAACTGTTGGCCATGTTTGAAACACAAAATCCATATCACATAAGCCTGAAAAAGGAACAAACAAATGAGGGTCGACTGTTGACCATGTTCGAAACAAAGGACCTGACTCGATGTGTTTTCCAAAGTCTTTCGAGGCATTGGCCCAGAATGGTAGGTGAGCTGAGGCGACATAGTACTAGGCCATTAGGGGGACCATTTAGACATGAAATAAAATGATTATCCGAATTAAGGACACATGAAGCACGAGGTGTAGTGATGGAATGCTCAAAAGGTTTTCAATGCTATTGAAATTAAGCCACCATAATCATGGAATGAGGCATCTTGTGCTTAACACATAATGAATCTCTTATTTGGAACAAGAGGAATCCTATTATTGAATGATATGGAATTATACTATTTAAAGTCATGTAGAGAGGAATATTGGCATATTATGCTTGGAGCACAAGGCATATCTTGTTTGGGGTAAGAGGCATCCTATATTTGGCACATAAGGAGTACTACGATTTATAGTCACGTGGAGAGGAATTTTGGCATCTTTTGCTTGGTGCATAAGGAATTTCCCATTTGGAGTAAGAGGCATCCTATTATTTCAATATAGGGAGTATTAAAGTGTATAGTCATGTACAGATGACTATTGGTATCTTATGCATGTCGCATAAGGCATCTCTTTTTTGGAGTAAGAGGCATCCTATGATTGTTACATAGGGAGTAATATAGTTTATAGACTTGTTGAGAAAATTATTAGGCATGAGGTGCCTAGAAATGGTTGGTGTTGGGAATTGTGCAAGAGAGGCCCTTTTTGGTTCAACATGTTATAAAAGTCAGATGATGGTGTTTGGATGAGTTTTCTGAGAAATGGTTCAACTCAAGGTACTCAGGGAATTGATGATGAGAATCTCAACTCACAACAAGGGAAACAAACCAGGAGGTATATATCGACTCAAGGAATGCTACTCACAGAGCATGGAATTGTGTAGCATAGGGGCTCACAGAGTGAAGCAGCTCATGGAGAAAAGGGGATCTCCAAGAAAAGCATCTCACAGAGAAAAGAGTGTTGTGAAGAAAAGAGTCTCACAGAGAAAAGCCTCTTGAGGAGTAAAGCGTCTCGCAAAGTGAAGTGTCTCACGAAGCCCTTTATGAAGGAAATCACTTCACGGAGCTGGCAGGCTCTGCGAAATGGGAGATCGACCTCCCTAGGGGTGAAATGACCATCCATATGAAGGGGGTGAGATGAGTATTTATAGGCAATAGAGGTCAGTGGAGAGTTCCATGAAGAAAAAATGCATGTCGTGAAGCACAAATGCACGCTGCAAAGCAAATCACGCTTAGCAACCGGATGGAGTTCCCTAATGTTTCTCATAATCACGGATTTGACCATCATCGAGCTTTACGATGCTCACGAAGGTTCTTGTCATGTTCACTCAAGTTTCTCATAGTCATGGAGCCGATCGTCATTGACCTTCTCGGCACTCACGGAGGCTCCGGTCAAGCTCCTCTGCTCTGCGATTGTAATGACAAAATGTTTTCAATGGATATTCCCTTCTCATAAGTATATCATAAAATCATATTAAAACACAATAAAATGAACTACTAAGTGCTAAGTGACCTTTAAACATAAGTTTGTCACTTCTGTGTTTAGAATTTTGAAAATCCGGCATACACTGTTGTAATCAGTATGTTATTTAGAGTTCGATAAAGAAAACATAATTTTTGGTGATTATTAACCTACCCTAATGAATAGTAACATACCCTTATGAATATTGATATACCCTAATGAATAGTAACCTCACCTATGATAGTATAAAAATAATATTCATGTTGGAAGTACGATATACCTATATTTTAGAATAGGTTAATGAATGTTTTAAAACTGGTTTTGATAATAAATTATTATTTTAATTAAATATTAAAATAATTATATTTAATTTTTTTTTTAAAAACGGACTTCATTTTTTGATTCTACATGTCCAAAATTGGTTAGGGTGAATTTTTTGGATTTTTCTGAAATACTTGAATATTTGAAGAATAGTAGAATCCGATAATTCACAATAAATGATAAATAATGGATTAATTGAATCATTGATGATTTTCAACTGATTTTGTCCCACTTGGTTTGGTATCACATGATAAAATCACTCTTATTGGTCATGGAATACTTACTATTCCTTTTATTGGGAAGAAATAATAAATTAATGATTATAATATTATGAAATCCCTTCTCTCCTCCTCTTTAAAAATCCCCCTTCACTCCCTCTTCTCTTCACTACTCTAAAGCCTTGTGCCTTGCCATTATTCTGACCAAATATCTCCCCAAGGTACTCCCCCACGTCCAAAATCTATCAGCCTCCTCAAAATACGAAAACCTCTCCCCTTAAGAGGTTGTCAAAGGAGGAAGTCTCAAGAGGTAAATTCCTCTTTCCAATTCCTTCATTTCTTTTAAGTTCTCTTTCTTTTGGTTTCTTACCTCACCTCCCTTCACCATAATATTATGTTAAATACAGTAACATAAATTTACTAGAATATTTTCATGCTAATTGTATATTTCATTATATTCTCTTTTTTCTCCACCCTTTTATTTGAATGAAATGAAAGGACCGTTTGAGATGTGCTAATTTAGCACATTCAAGGAGAACAGTTTGTCAATTTTTATTATTATATTAAATTATATTCATGACACCATTTGCGTTATGGTTGAACCAGATTATTATATATGTAATATATCCTATTTTTGGTTCTTTAATACTTTTTTACAAATGGAATTAAGTTATAAAGAAAAACACATTCTTTGTATTCAAATCCACCGATTAAAAAAACTGTTTTCTCTAAGGTTATATATATTATAATTCGAATTCACTCTAAGAAACCTAATTAAAATTAAAACCATATAATCTCCGGGATATGAACTAAATGATATAACTTAAATTCTGTAAAACCACTTTCATCTTGCATATAATCCAAACTTTAATATAAGTGAACCGATCTTTTAAAGCCATGTAAACAAACGAGCCCGAACAATGGAATTGAACCTTGTAACTAATAAAAAAGGATTTGAATGAACTAAAAAGGGTTATAATAAATAAATTACATATATAAGAGGTTCTGGACTTATTAAATAGAAAGCCTAATTTTTTTATTCAGGTATTTAATAGCAGGTGGAGAACACCAAGAGATTTAAGGTAAGCGATCCTCTCTGTTTCACTCTTAATCAAGATTGTTCTCTATGCTATGCCTTTTTTTGTGTAATACCAAGTGATGGTGTACATTTTCTCACCTCACAAATAATTCCCTATTGATTTATAAGTGATAAGAAACCCCTTTTCTCTCTCATCAGTCCTCCTTAGTTACACCCGACACCATGCCGATAAAACTGTAACGAATTCTACCCGAACCTTCTTTGTTCTTTCAGGTTGCCTTATCTTGCTCTCAAAATGGTGTTATCATATCTATTTATGTGAATGTTCTGGATTCTGGTTAGTTATACAAGATTCTTATATCAATACCCTTTCATCACTTTCTTTCGGGGATATACATGTTTTTAAAAGATTCCCTTTTTTGAACTTTCCGAAAAGCAAAACTATTTTAGGGGAAAATCCCGAATTGTTACCAAATTTTCAAGAGCACTATATCCTCTATTTTAAGGAATAATTGTATTTATAAAATCATTCATTTATTATTAAAACTTTCTTGGTTAAATTCTGGTTTTAGATAAATGATTTTCCTCTTTTCTATTTGAAAATCTCTATAGCATTTTCCTTAAAACCGCACAAAAATGTTTTAATGCTAATGTTTATAAAATACATTTCTCATATGTTGTCACTTATGATTGAAACCACTTACCATGTCATATTCCTATTTTACCCTATGAACGTCCATTTATTTTCCAATTCTTTTGTTACATGGACAATTTCTTGATACGCCCATTGGTTATCATTTATGTCATGATTATGGTACCCAATTCATTCCATGGGTACCCTTATATTTATGCATGGTTGATTATGTATGATTGTATATGTGGTAAGAATATTTATTTGGAAAGCATATTCATGAAAATTTTGAGATGGGTGCACCTAGATAACACTCCAATGCATTAGGTAAGGTTAAGTCTCATGAGATGCGATGTGAAACAGGATTGGAGGTTAGCCTTGACCTGTAATGAAATGGGAAATGGGATTCACAGTTAGCCTTGACCCGTACTAAAGAAATGTGTTATGATTCTTTCACATTTATATGATTCCATGTTTATATGATCCCATGCTTATATTAAATTATTTTATGAGTTTCATTCTTTAGATATCATTATGTCATCCTCCTAACTCATGTGCTTAAGATATATCCTTATGTTCATTCCCTTACTGGGATTTTTAGCTCATACCTTTGTTCATGAGCTACCCAGGGTACCCTATGTAGATGTAAGGGCTCAAAGGATTTTAGAATCTATTTATGAAGATTAAATAAAGAAGTATTTTTTTTATCCCCATGTTTTATGTTTTATGTACCTAGTCTTCCATGACACTATACATAGTGATCCTTGGCTTGTACCCTGATGATTAATTATGCTTAAAATCATGAAATGTTATATTTAAAAGGATCGGGTCGCTATAGTTGGTATCAGAGGATGGTCTTGTTATTTTTGGAGATTATGAATATAGCACCTTAGTGAGAACTTTAAGGATGAAACTAAGTATAAGAAAACATTCCAGAATTTTGGTGAGTATTGAGTAAATGGTTTATCAAGAAAATACATCCCTGTCTAGATACGAGCAGGTAGAGGAGGATATCGCACAGATGTATCTAGGTGTAAAACCCAAAAACACTGCTTTCATCTAGACTCGAACGAGAACTGGTGCACGAAAACGGGCCTTGATGCACTCTTGGTTACAACACTCCTACGGGATATGATTTTGTATATTCACGAGATTAGTACAAACCATTATTAATTTACAAAAATAGTCCCATAAGAAAATAAGTGAAGAAATAGATTGAGGATAAACTAGATATAAAACTAAGTAATCATAATTCAGGATATACTTATTCTTTATAAGTTTATAGTTTTATGTTCAGAGATTCCTTTTTATGCACAATAGCTGAGTATTCAAGACCTCTAATTATACGTTCTTTTTTGTAGTTAATGGTGAGAAATATAAGAACACGTTCCAACAACCAATGTGATAGGAAATGTGATGATTTCCCTAATGATATTCCTGATGTAAAAGAAGCGGGTACTCAAAAAATTATTGAATTACTTGCTCAGCTAGCTCGAGTTATGAATAATAACTTGAATTAGGGGGAACTACCTCCTCCAAGGGAAGAGCACGTTTCCATAGAATCCTTCATGCGGCAAAGGCCTCCCATGTTTATCCGGTAATTTCATTTTCTATAGGATGGATAGAAGGTGAAATAGGTTTGTTTCATATTTATAATAACATATCATTATATAATTAATACTGATGTTATTACATTACAATGAAATAACTAATGAAGAGGAATTAGAAGAAGAAAGAAACTTGAAAGAATCAGTGACATATATTACCTGTTCTTCGACACGCCTCTTTGAAACCTCCTCTTAGGGCACTAAAATTGGTCTTTGAAGAAGAACAGTACCTCTAGTATGTTTCTAGGGAGGTTGACAAAGGAAATGGGCAGGGTTTTGCCAAGCTTGAAGGCTCAAAGTGGTGTGAGGAGGAGAGGGAGGAGGTTCCCTTTTATAAGGGAGGATAGGGGCACCTTTGGAAAGTGTGAAAATATTATTTTATTATAAACGTATCTTCGGTTTCAAAAGGTCCAAAAATAATTAAAGATGAATAAAGGATGACTCGTAGTCTTAATAAATCATCCAATCAGAATTTGACATGTTTTGGAAAATATTTTAATCATTATAATCTTATTTATTTAAATCATTTATTAACGAGGTAAATACTGCATCATTATTGTGTCATAAATAATTTAATTTATTTTATTTCTGAAAATTATATAAAAAATATCATCATGTATGAAATATTTTTAGCTTTCTAATGAATATTTACAGTCTAAAATATAATTTATATAACCCCTTATAAAAATGAATTACTAAAAGATTTTTGTTAATGTCAATTTTGTCTTTACATTAAATTAATTAATCCAAATTGTCATTATCACTACCAAGTGGCTCAATGGGGTCCCAAAATAGACCCAAGGATGCCCAAGGTCGACCACTACTCATCCAATTATGTTAGGACAAGTTTCAATGTAATTTTGAATTATTATAATATTTTTTTAACCTTGAATTACCCTATTTACCTTTAACCACAGTAAATAAAAATTACCGTAGTTACTATTCATAATATAAAACAAATTAACCTATTAACATAATTTGGACCCATTGATTCCAAATATGGAATCCATTTTTTCAAAATTCAAAACACATAAGTTGCTGTAGTTAATTTAAAATTAATCCTGTTGTTAAGAAAACAGGTTTTAAAAGTTAAAACATTGCCAAAGATTGAAATGTTTTTACCTATGAATTCAATGTAAAATTAATATTAATGACATAAATTATATTAAATGGTAAAAATATATTCTATTTATACATTAAAACCATTAAATATTATAACTTAACCATATAAATAATTGCGATTAAAAAATTTGTTTTTAAATAAAATATAGCGTGTTTTTACTATTCATGGAAATATGAAAGTTACTAGAATAATATGAAAATTTATCCAAAGTAAATTTTTATTTCCTGATTCCAAAGAAGAATTTTATTTTTTCAAATTGAACTTATAAACATGTCAAAAACTATATTTAAAATGGGTACGCCATCAAATGGCGGTAAAACTGCATTTTTTGGAAAATACTTCTTTTATCCGAAAAACTAATTTTGTTTTCATAACTCATTCTAGAAAATGTGTAAGATGAATTATAATGTTATAAAATTAAAAATTAATTTTATACTATTCATAATGGCTAGTCTATAATATTATAATAATATATCATTGTTTAGTGAAACTCGGTATTGCGTACTACACATGCTATCGAGGAAGGTCGTGATTGCGTGTAATGTAAGCCAAGTCAGGGTTGCGTATAGTGCAAGTTAATACGGTGTTTCATATAGCGCAAGATAACCTTGGTGTAGCATACAACAGAAGACATCAATTAAATTAAAAAGAATATTTTTCATAAAATATCAGGGTGTTACATTCTATCCCCCTTAAAATGAATTTTTACCTCAAAATTCATCGGGGTTATCAATTGATTACTACTGGAATTTTTTGTTCGTAAAACCCCACATCGTAAAAGGAATACTAAAAATTAATTTTAAAAAGTGAAGTATGAAACATAATGGTTACCCAAATTAACTCATCACTAGGTTTCCACATAGGGGAACATAGGTGAAAATATGGATATGGAAGAGAAATCTAACCATCAAGTTCTGATGGAGAGTGGTAGAGAATATGGCTATGAAAAAGCCAAAAATCACAAAGCCATAAATTTGTGATGATCTAAGGTAGCATCTGATTCATCAGATATAAGGGCACTAGGACAACATTTTTGGTTTTCAAGATCATTTTCCTAAAGTTGATGAATTTGAATTAGAAGAAATACTTACTTTATTTCAATATAATCTCACCGTTGTTCGTGCCTTGAAAAATTTCCACTTTATATCTTAAAGAAATGAAGTTGAATTTGTCATTCGTGAAGTGTTAGTAGATCATGCGATAGAATAATGGGTCATTCCATCTGTCTCAATCAAAAGGTTAGCAATAGTTATATACATAAGTCCATCTATCGTATATCATTCCAAAAATGGACTTATACTTCATCTATCATACATCTTAAAAAAATAAAACTAGTTTATACTAACCATGGACTTTTTGTAGGCCAGTGGTAGGTGATAAAGGCCTGTCTCACTTCGGTTGTGGGTTTGATTCCCGCAACCTTGTCCGACTTGACGGGTTGTTTCCCATCCTACAAGTTGTCCTTTTTCTAAAACTATACTATCATAACATTTCAGAAATAAAAACAAAAAGTTATAGCCTTAAGCAATACTATATGATGTCCATTTCAACCTTTAGGCTTATCAAATATACTTCTATTTGATTACTAGATATTTCATCTACCAAGCATGTGAATTGATTCATTAATCCCCCATATATCATAAGATATATCTTGTTGTTGGTCACATTCCAATCATGTGAATACCTTAATCATGTATTATCTTGAATCATGAATTACCATAGAACCTTAGTGAGAACATGAGTGCTGTCAAAAGTTAAATATTTCCACATACCAAAATCCCAAAAATTCTATATACTCAAACCGTGATATCACTTAGTCGATGTATCAATCATGAGCTCATGAAGTCTATCAAACAATTTATTTTATCCTTATCCCTTTATTATGCGTGTATCATCTCTTTTCCAAATTATTTGAATTACTTTTCATGGTTACCGGTACCATACAAAATATAATTTCAAAAATATAATGAAAAACAATAGTGTAGCAATCCTTAGATGTCTCATTATTCCATAGTACAATGAGATTACTTATACAACATTACTCTTGATAAAAATGTAATCATTCAACTACCACATTGTCAAACTCAACAATGCCAGTAGTGATCGCATGTGACTTCCCTTTGTCCTTTTCCTTAAGAGGTTACTCACGTCGATCATCATTAACCCTTGGATTAGGGCATTGATTAGCATAATCCCCCATTTCCTTGCACTTGAAGCATTGATGTGTTGGTGGAGCGTTCTCTGTAGTCTTTTCTCTATTCACAACATTAGCTACCTTTTTCCCATTACTTCGACACTCAACTTCTCAATAACCATCTTATCCACACTTGAAACATTTTCTAGTAGCTTTTAGACAATATCCAACATGCTTCTTTCCACACTTTGAGCATAAAGTAACATTCATCTTCTTTTCACCATTGTTCTGAGATTTTTCCTTGAACTCCATATTTCGTTTCATGTAAAAACCATGAGATGGATATGTAACAAAAATTTACAGTTCTACCTTGATATCACAACACACAATTTCTTCATAGCTACTAAAGTCTCTTATAGATAATTCCCCTTGAAGACTTGGTTTTAATGCACTGAAGAATCGATCAACTTTACTTTCAGGTTAAATGATAAATCCATATGCATACCTTCAAAGCCTTGTAAAATTCGCCTCGTATATACCAACATATTCATCATCCTTTTTTCTTAATTTCAAGAAACTCCTTCTCCATATTTGTTCGAAGAATACGATGGAAGTACTTATTGAAAAATAAGTTCTTGAACTCGTCCCATTCCAAGGACTCAATTTCATTTCTTTGCCTCGTATTCTTGATAAGATTCCACCATTGATCAGGATCACATTCCAAATGATATACTACTAAGATGAATTTATCATTCTCAGAACATTGTAGAACTGAAAATATCTTTTCAGTGGTACTGATCCATTGTTCAGCCATTAATGGATCAGAAGACCCGCTGAATGAAGGTGGACGCTCCCTCATGAATGATTCAACAGAATGTTGCTCCTTTTTCTGCTCATTTGGAAGTCCAGAATGATTCATAGCTTGTATAAGTATAAAAACAGGATTGTGCACTCCATCTCCTATAGAGTTGGTTTGTTCAGGAGGAAAATCATTGCATCTTCCATTACATTGATCAACACAGTTCCTTCGGGTTCCATCCATCATCTAAAACCCAAAAAGAATATTGTGAGGGAAACATCATGATAGGGAAAACAACATAATAAAGGGGGAGTACCTTCCATATCTAACATCCTAGGTTTAATTCTAATATCGTTACCATAATTCTAACACTATAACCTATACTTATACTTAACCTTAGTGATATCCCTAGACCTACCTTAGAAATATCTCTAGGGATCACACTAAAGTTCTCGCATCCTAGTTTCCAAAGGTTGACTAAACCATTCCTCTGATACCAACTGTAGAGACCCAAATCCTGACGTACATGGACATTACATTACTTTTTCTGAATACTTAATACATAACAAAAATAGAAACCAAAGAACCATAATAGTTTAGCGTCTTTGGAAACTTAGAATATAAACTTATAATCATGTTGAAAGATCTTAAACATCTCCCATAACGATCTTCCCCTTTTTGTTTTCATACCTAAAACCTTTCTTTATATCCTGGGGAAAAAACATAAAAAGGTTGAGCTCAAATGCTCAGTAAGGGGAAATATAGAGAACATAAAACAATTCATAAACATTTGAAAGAAAAAACTTGAACATGAAATTTAAACATCAAAATCATGAGCAAAGACATAAATCGTGGAAGTACGTAAGGAATATATCATAATGGAACATAAAACATGATAAAATATAATGGGAATAAAACATGTAATTTTGGAAACCATTCAGCACATGTTATGATTTCCATAGTAGCCAAGGCATTGCTTCCAAGACCATCTTAGTGGACAAAGTCCCTTTCTGAATCGAGTGTACTCCTCATTTCAGTCTTGTAACACTGAACCAGATTAACTTATCGTTCAAGACATGTCTATCTGATGAGTTATAAATCATTACCCAATGCATTGGAGAGATATATAGGTCCCACTCATCTCATATTGAAATCATTCTTACGTGTGCCACAATATAAACATAAATCATTCATCATAACCCAAAGAATAAAATGGGTTTCATAAACATCATCCCATCATAAAATAATCCATATAAAACAATTGGATATCATTTCATCATAAGAACAGTGGAATCATGTAAATCACAGAGACATTATACTTGAAATATACACATATGAAATTATTTCATCTTGTATGGAAAACTGTTTTGATAAAACCCTTGAAATGAATTCTTGAAGAAAATATCCTTTCTTCTTCAAAATCATTTTCTTTTCACAAAATGCCTTGCACTTTTAAAATAAAAGTATTTTTTTGAAAATAGTCATAAAATCTTATAAATTAAGCTTCATGAAAATGAGGTGTTATGAAATCGTAAAAATCTGTTCACGGCGTATAAGTTAAAAATAACATTCTTCTCATACTTTTGTCAGAAAAGTCAAAAAGTAATTCATATGGTAAAAAAAAGATTCAATATATACCATGTAGTAAAAGTCAAAAATGGGTAAAAAGGACTTTAAACATACATGAAAATATTTTTGTAAAACTTGTACATGGATGATAAATATAACCCTAGTAAATACTTACGTATAAGCAATCTCGGATAGAAAACAATTGAGATTGCAACATTATCCCTTACCTTAAGTCTGATATGCTTCGTACGTATCCAAAACTCTTGTATACTGTTTTAAATAATGTCATTGAGTTATTAAATAATCATATTTACTGTTATGATATCATATATGGTTCACTTATGACTTTATATTACCTGTTCTTTTGTAAATTCATGTTAAAGTAGTGTTTTGGGTAAAATCGTTTCATTTATCATCCGTGTTTTGACTTGTAATTATTAATATGATTACTCAGATCATGATTACTTAATTAATTAATTTAAAACATGATTTATATATAATATATATTCAGAATATATATATATATAATAGATTGATAAAGGGAGAGAAATACACCGTTCATGGAGACGGTAGGTCGTACATACACATGAACGCTATTTTCGTTTCCTTATTGAAATGAATGGAATTAATTAGATGACATAAATATATATATATACATAAATCCAATAGCATTATTATGTCATATATTTTATGATTACTTATTATATATACTTTACAATCATTCTTGAATTGTTATCATGGAAAATGAATCTCATTGCGTCGTGGAGACGGTAATCCGTACATATGCACGAGCGATGATATCATTCCCATATTTATTGAATGGAATTAGAGTGTATGATATAACATATTAGAATTAGTATGATATTATAATAACCATATATAGTTATTCTTTACACCATTATACCCATCCAAGTAAGGTGGTGGTGGAAAAACAGATTACACCACGGCGTGGAGACGGTATTCCGTACGTACGCACGCACAGTGATTTTGTTTTCCGTAGGATGGATAGAAGGTGATATAGGGATGTTTCATATTTATAATAACATATCAGTATATAATTAATACTGATGTTATTACTTTATAATTAAATAACTAATTAAGAGGAAGTAGAAGAAGAATGAAACTTGAAGGAATCGGTAACAGATATTACCTCTTCTTTGACACGCCTCTTTGAAACCTCCTCTTAGGGCACTAAATATGGTCTTTGAAGAGGACCAGGACCTCTAGTATGTTGATAATGAGGTTGAGAAGGGAAATGGGTAGGGGTTGGTCGATATTGAAGGCTCAATGTGGTGTGAGGAGGAGAGGTAGGAGGTTCCCTTTTATAAGGGAGGAGAGGGGCACCTTTGGAAAGTGTGAAAATATTATTTTATTATAAACTTATCTGCAGTTTCAAAAGGTCCAAAAATCATTAAAGATGAAGATAAGATGACTCCTGGTAGAAATAAAATCATCCAATCAGAATTTGAAATGTTTTGGAAAATATTTTAGTCATTATAATCTTATTTATTTAAATCATTTATTAATGAGGTAAATACTGCATCATTATTGTGTCATAAATAATTTAATTTATTTGATGTCTAAAAATTATAAAAAACATATCTTCATGTAGGAAATATTTTTTTATTTCCAATGAATATTTATAATCTAAAATATATTTTATATAACCCCTTATAAAAATTAATTACTAAAATATTTTTGTTAATGTCAATTTTGTCTTTACATTAAATTAATTAATCCAAATTGTCATTATCACTACCATGTGGCTCAATGGGGTCCCACAACCGAACCAAAGATTCCCATGGTCGGCCACTAATCGAAAAATATGTTTAGGACAAGTTTCAAGGTAATTTAGAATTATTATAATATTATTTTATCTTTGAATTACCCTGTTTACCTTTAACCGCAGTAAATAAAAATTACCGTAGTTACTATTCATAATATCAAAAAAGAAAGTAACCTATTAACATAATTTGGAACCAATGATTACAAATATGGAACCAATTTTTCAAAATTCAAAACATAGAAGTTGCAATAATTTATTTAAAATTAATCCCATTGTTAGGCAAACGGGTTTTAAAATTTAAAACATTGCCAAAGATTGAAATGTTTTTATCTATGAATTCAATGTAAAATTAATGTTAATGAAATACATTATATTAAAAGATAAAATATATTCTATTTATACTTTTAAACCATTAAATATTATAATTTAACAATATAAATTATTGCGATGAAAAAATTTGTTTTAAATTAAAATATAACATGTCTTTACTATTCATCAAAATATGAAAGTTACCAGAATAATATGAAATATTTATCCAAAGTATATTTTTATTTCTGTATTCAAACGAAGAATTTTATTTTGTCAAATTGAACTTATAAACATGTCAAAACTATATTTATAATGGGTGTGCCATCAAAAGGCGGTAAAACTACATTTTTTGAAAAATACTTCTTATATCCAAAAAACTGATTTTGTTTTCATACCTCATTCAAGAAAATCTGTAAGATGAATTATAATGTTATAAAATTCATAATTCAGTTAATACTATTCATAATAGCTAGTTTATAATATTATAATAATATATCATTGTTTAGTGAAACTTGGTATTGCGCACTACACACGGAATCGAGGAAGGTCGCGATTGCGTGTAATGCAAGCCAAGTCAGGGTTGCGTATACTACAAACTAATATGGTGTTGCGTATAGCGCAAGATAATATTGGTGTAGCGTAAAAAAGAAGACATAAATGAATTAAAAAGAATATTTTTCATAAAATCTCAGGGTGTTACACCGCACCTCCACCTGAAGACGTTGCCACGTGGGGATGCCGCCACCGCCTGGAGACGCCGCGCTGCCGCCTGGACCTCGCCAGACCGCCGAAAAAAACAACCCCCAAGAACCCGCAACTTTCACCGGACGATTGCGGACACCACAAAGCTCAGATTTCGAGTTCGAAACAAGCGTTGAAAATCTCAGAATATGTACTATGAAAATAGGGGCCTCGCTCAACAATTCGACAGTAATTCGACATGTAAATTTGTGTTTGAAGTTAAGTATGGGAATTAAAATACAAAACGCATCCTCCTACCTGTTAGGGCATTGCCCGATGCTTCACGTAGGGTCCGCCACTGCGCCGCTGCCTTGCCGGAGGGGAGGAGGGGAGGAGGAGATTCCTCATTCGTTGTTGGGAGCTATTGGCAGAGAAAAAGGGGGAGAGGAGAGGGGTGGGTTAATTGTTTAAATAGAAAGCACTTAACCACCCGCCCATCAACCCGAACCCGAACTTTCGACGACATCAAGATTAATCCCCCTATAGGGTAAATGCCACATTTTGAGCGTAATGGAGGTATCAAAATTTTAATCTGAGGTCCCATTCAAAAGTTATAAAATTTAACGACCGAGGCCGCTAAATTATGAAAACGCCCTTGGCGGCGTTTTTCACAGAAGGCCTGCGCCCATGAAAGTTACACCCCTCCTAGGGTAAATGGAACATTTCGGACTCAATGGTGCCCTCGTTTTCCAATCCGAGCCACCATTTAAGAGATACTTGTGTTAAGCCGTTAAACAAATAAATTAAATATTTAATTTATCCGTTTCACATTCCGATAGTGAGCGAGGGGTCCAAATATCCCACACTGACATGCCTTATGTTGTTCCTAGGGTAAACACCCCATTCCAGACCCATCTGTGCACTCAGATCTCTGATCCGAAACTCTGTTTAGGAGTTATATCATTTATTTGGCGTTGCCAATGTGAACGCATTGAAAACATAATTCCGGCCACACTGGGGATCAGAATTGCACGCCGTCTGAAGGCGCTGCTCTGAAATAATATCAAGAATATTCCAAATTATCTTATAGAAAAAACTAGGTTATTACAATATATTATTGGAACTAGAGAGAATGTTTTGAGAAATCAGAAAACTTGACTGGTAAAAGTTATTTGGAGGAACCAAAAAATGGAAGAAGCAATGTGAGAAACAAAAAGTCTTATTGAGAAGTACCACCCTCATCTTCTTAGGAGGAAATATTCATGAAGCATTTTGAGGATGATATTTTCATGTGAGGGAATAATATAAATTCCTAAGACATTTCGATATGCATCTTTTTAAATATATAGCTTACCATAATATGCTATTAAATATTAACAAGACCATTAGGAATAGTAATGTGAAAATTAAAATAATAACCTCTCATATGAAATTATAAATAAAATTTATGTATCTCATAAATGAAAATATGATATAATAATATCATATAATAAGTAAATAAATGTTTAAAAATGAAAAATTATGTGTTGGTATTTTTAGTAGACGTAAATGTTTATTTATAATTTTATAATTAATATAATTATTTAAAAAAATTATTTTCATAAAATATTCATATATATTATTATTTTTTATCTTATTTTTAGATGATCATTTTTGGACACCTAAATTAATCATTCAATGTTTTCTAAAATCAATTATAACATTAAAATCAATATTTTTTGAACAAATAATTATTTTAATTAAAAATAAAATGTATCATATTTAGAATATTATTTTCAAAAAATAGGGTCCATTTGTAGGATATTCAAATTAATAAATGGTTATCATAATTTATTTTGGAAATTCTCTAAAAAGTTTGAATTTTTCGTGAATACTGAAATATGGTTATTTTTTATGTTAGCTAAATACATGATTTTTTGAGTCATGGACAATGTATGGTTGATCTGAGAAATATTGGTTCTAATTCTCATGTAGTATTTATTATACTTATTTATAAGAGTCAACAATATTTATAGTCTTGAGGCAAAATAATAAACTAATGAATAAAATAATCAAAAAAATACTCAAATCCTCCTCTATAAATACCACCCCTCACTACCCCTTCTCCCCACACCTTTTAAGCCTTATATATTGATTATATTTTTCCCACTTCATCTCTAAAACCCTTTCCACATGTCATGTTCATGCATGTCTCAACAAATTCCAATCCCATGTTCCTTAAGGAGGTTACCAAGGATAATATATACTACATGTAAAATCCTCTTTCATTCTCTTCTAATTTCATTTTATTTTTTTTAATTTCTTATCCTCTCCTTACCTACTATATAAATAATTATGATAACTCCAATATCTTATATAAACTAAAATTTTGTTATGTTAATTGAATATCCATTAAAAACCCCTTCTCCTCTCTTTTTTATTTTAAAAATGAAAACATCATCTGTGATGTGTTAATTTACTGCTATCATGGAAGATGCATTTTCATTTTCCATTACCGTCTTCAAGGCTGGTCATAAAAACATTATTGTGGTTAAACCGTACTGTATTATAAATATTATAATTTATAATGTTATGGAACCAATATTGAATTATTATATTAAATAAAATGATATATTTTCAGGATGTTCGTAAAAACTCTCGAAAACAAATTAAATCATTTTAATTAACATTTCCTCTAATCAATCATTATCATACCATATAACCTAATGATATATATGATTATTTAAAAAAATTATGTTCATTAATAACATACAATTTTAATTATGGTAAACTAATCACATTTTATATGAACCTACATACTTGTATACAAGCGATTCGATCATGAAACACCATGAAAATGAACACTATTGGAATGCATAAATTGAATATTATACCTCATAAAAATGGAAATACATGAACATAATAAAATTATAATATTAGACTCCTCATGTTTTAATAATGTTTTAATGATCAGAAATCCTATACATCCTGAAAATCCTGTTACTCCGATTTAATCTAGCTCAATCATGTGTAGATATGGTTGGTTTGTTTATGCTTTAAATAAACTTACCCAAGTTCAAAATTCATATAAATCATGTTTGATTATTGTAAACTATATTTAATTTGTTTCATAATGAATTTATTTTATGAATGATCAAGTCTAATTAATTCTGTGAATGTTACTGCTTAAGTACGTATATAAATATTTGGCTAAGTATGAGAAACAGTGAGTCTACCACTGGTTCTGGTTTTCTAGAAAAGGACCCAGACACCGTGACCCAAACACTATGACCTAGAAACTATGACCCAGACACCATGACCTTGAAAATGTGACCCAGACACCCTTACCCAGACACCGTGACCCAGACATCGTGACCTAGTCACCGTGACCCAGACACAGTGACCCAGACACCGTGACCTAGACCCCATGACCCAGACCCCGTGACCCAGACACCGTGACTAGAAACCAAAACCAGTTTCAGATATCATGATGTCTGTAACACCATTCCTTACTACCATCACTAAATCACCATTAAATATTTGGAACAGGACCAAACTCCATGATCATATCACTACATCTGTGCTACCAGTTCCTGATCTCAAAACAATTATGCCATCATGACTTTCTCACTGCTCAAAGGAAAATAAAAAGACACTGTTTCCTAGTGACATCATTTACAAGTGATACAATTTTTAAATAGACAGGGACTCCATTATTTAATCTATTTTTTCATCTTTAATATAACTTCTAATAGTCCTATTTGTGTCATTTAAAGTAACTGACATAATTAATGATTCTTTTTCGACATGTCAACAATTAGTAAGTGGAATGTGGTGTAGAATACATGGATCATGTTGGATCCAACGTGTGCACCTGCAATTAATAAGGAAGATAAGATGAGATAGAAATAATATAAAAATCAATATAACAACACACACATGAACATTTTTTGGAAGAAAACCGATACAAGCAATAAGATACATTTGAAGAACACATGAATCATTATCGAATAAAAATGATGGAATACCATAGATCAGACCCAAAAAAATCTTCTCTATACCAACTCAATGATTTATGCAAGCTATTATCTGACTAAAATGTAGAGAACCCGACTTACGAAACTCTTTTTATCATAAGAGGACTTGATACTTTCATTTTCTTCATCCTACATGTCCATAGTTTCAAAGAATAACACTCAGAGAACTTATAACCCTTTTCTCATCATCTTTGATCTGTTGTGTATTGTTTTAGTTTTGAAGAAGTGTGTGTGTGTGTCTGTATTAATAACACACATTTTCTCATCAATTAAACATAAGTATACAATATATCCTTCCTCTTATATATTTTTACACTTGTTTACTCCCATAGATAAGTGTGGAATAGGTCCTTGTGTGGCTTGGTAGTTTATACCGATGAAGAACTATGGAAGAGGTTGTGTGACCTTGACAGTCCGATGTACTGCTGTTTACCCCTATCCTGGGTGTGGATCAATGTTTATTAATATAAACTGCTTGGTGGTAGGTGATCACCAAGGATGTGGATTAGGTCTCAGCTTGAGACTAATCCACTTGTTTTATCTATTGTGTTGTTTAATTCAGTCTTTCTCTGTTTTATGATATAATTCAGAAATCACTAGATTTTACTTAGATAGTTAATCTTGGATAAAATTTATAATTGTTTTACCTTATTATAATAGATTAAAAAGTAGTATCAATAACTCATACTTATATTACTGAGAATTAATAAATATTTTTAGAGGTTATTTGAATAAATATTTCTTTATATCTGTATTACCTTGATTGACTAGGATGGATTCATTTTTATTAGGAAATATTTTAGGAAAACCTTTCAACAATTTTTTTACAGATACTCAATTCACCCGCGCCCCTTGATTACTCTACTCCAACCAACAGTTGGTATAAATTGAGTTTTATTCCTGTTAAGACTCTATTTTTAAATCTATTCAACAGTGATTTTAGTTGTACATTAAATATCTGTAAAATTCAGTTAATTCAAAATTTCTAAATCTTTCAAATTATTTATTTATTATGGATAATAGACTGGACGGGGTGAAAAAAACGAGACCACCATTCTTTAATGGAACTAAATATTACCAATAAGAAATTAAAATCAAAATGCATTAAAAAATTATGGGCTTTGAAATTTGGTATTCAATTATAGATGAGTAACGATTCCTACTACTTATAGAATTACTTGGGATGGCCCAAATAAAGATTCCTATAATAAAAATTGCAAATCCATGAAGGTTTTATATTTCTCTTTACGAGGTGAGGAATTTAAGAGAATATCTGCATGTAAAACTGCCCATGAAATTTTGGATACCTTGTCTGTTTCACACGAATTAACTTCTAGTGTGAAAGAAATGAGACTCAATACTTATACTATTAAATATAAAAACATTAAAATGAATCTTGATGAGCCTATTTATGAAATGTATCTTAGGTTTAATGAAATTGTCAACATAATGATTTCTCTTGGAAGAGAAGTTACTTCTAAAGAACAAATCTAGAGGATTTTTAGATGCCTACATGATAGATGGAGAGGAACCTCTGTCTCTATTAGGGAGTCATGTGACATCATAAAATTACCTGTCAAATAACTCATTGGGAAACTAATGATTTATGAAGAGGAGTTGAAAGTAAATAAGGAATATGAGGATGAACCCAAAAGAAAATCTACTGCATTCAAGACTACAACATCTAAACATAAATAAAAATAGAAATAGTAAGTCTCTGTATAAAGTTCCAGCAAGGAAAAATCATCACCTGACATGGATGAAGGGATGAATCAATTATCCAGAAGGTTTAAGAAATTTTACAAGAAGAGATTTTTTTCCAAAAATCCTAACATCAAAGGAAGATATGATCAAAAGGGGAGTTAGAAGAAAGATTGGAAAAGAAGTGCCAATTATGATGACATAGTATGCTATAAATTTAAGATAAAAGGAAATATAATTTTTAACTATCCCATGTTGATGTATAAAAACAAATATGATGACAGATATAATAAGTATAAAAATTCAATGAAGTTAACATGGAGTGCTTCTGAGGACAGTTCAAGAGGCTCAGAATATTCACACGATGAAGAAGCTATCAAATCCAATAAGTGTTTTATGATAAGAAAATTTTATGTAACACTGGAATCTCTTATACACAATTCCTATTATTCTGGAGATGAAAGTGATTCTGAAAATATATCTAATGAAGAAATGTCTGAGTACTATAATATGATTGAAAAGAAATGTAATGAACTAAAAGATAAATAATAGTCTTTAAATAATCATCATGATCTTAACTCAACTGTTAAATATGAAAATACTGTAGAAGGAGAGAAAAATGTTCAATTACTCAAAGAAGATAATGAACTAAAGCTATCTAATGAACAATTGTAAAAGGACCTTGAAAGGTTTACTATTGATAAAGATACCTTAGTACAAATTCTAGGTAAACAGATTTCCCCTAAATACACTGCTGGTATTGGCTATCAACCTGGTAAAAGAAATTTTGGAAGAACCAATTTTATTTCTAAATCTAGGATATACAACATTACTCCTTGTTCAGTAACACATTCTTCCATTTCAAATTATGATACACTCTCTACTATTTCAAGCTTTTCTGGACCAAATAGAGTTTATTTTTCTAGAACCTTACATAATTCTTATAATAAACCTATGAGGAAAATGTGGCTTCCTAAATCACTAGTCACTATCATTACTGGACCCAAACAAATATGGGTACCAAAGTACCCTTTTATTTTACTATTTTTTTTGGAAAATTGTTTAAAGATATCCTATAAAATCTTATGGTACTTGGAAAATGAGAGTTAAAGACACATGATAGGAGACTATTAATTATTCAAGATCTTAATAAAAATTTATAGCGGAAATGTAACCTTTGGTGATAATGCCAAAGGAAAAATCATTTGCCTTGGCCAAATTAGAAACTCTAACCCAATCTTAAATGAAAAAGCACTTTTTATTGATGGATTTAAATATAATCTACTTAGTATTTCATATTAATGTGATGAATAATTTTATGTAAAATTTGAAAATGATGCTTGCAAAGTTTTTAATTCTAAAAATGAATTAGTATTTTCTACATTGAAAAATGAAAATGTATACTCTGTTAACATAGATTCTTTAGTTTCTAAAAATGCTTCATGTTTAAGTGTATTTCACAAAGAGTATTCGTTTTGGTAGAGAAGATTAGGACACAGTAATATTCAATCCCTTAGAAATCTAACTAGAAAAAGTTTAGCCAATGACCTACACAGACATGAGTTTCTAATTGGCAATGTGTGTAATCCTTTTCAAAAGAGAAAGAAACACAAAATTTCCTTCACACCAACAAAATTAGGGTCAACTTCTCAACCTCTTGAATTGGATCACATAGATTTTTTTGGACCATCTAGAGTTTCTATTATAAATGGGAGGCACTGTGTTTATATTCTTGTGGATGACTTCCCTAGATATACTTGGACTTTATTTTTGACTCACAAAAGTGAATCCTTCTCTCATTAAACCAAATATAAAAAACTGTAGAATATTTTAGTGGAATTATAATTAAATCCTTAAGAATTGATCATGGATGTAAGTATGAAAATCAAGATTTTTAATCATTCTTCTCACAAAATGGATATAGTCATAACCTCTCTTCCCCTATACCTCCTAAAAAAATGGAGTTGTAGAATGAAGAAATAGAACCTTGAAATTAATTTCCTGAACCATGCCTAGTGAATATGTCTTACCTATTTAATTTTGGGTTGATGCTGTAAATACAGAATGCTATATCATGAATAGAGTGTTGATTAGACCCATTCATAAAAGAAAACTATATGAGTTATGGAACAATGGAAAACCCAAAGTTAGCTACTTCAATGTTTTTGGTTGCAAAGTTTATATCCTTCGTACTAAGGACAATCATTCCAAGTTTTCATCCAAGAGTGATGAAAGAATGTTTATGGATATTCAATTTATAGTAATGACTATAAAGTGTTTAAAAAAATAAATAAATGCGTGGGAGAATCTATCCATGACAAGTTTAATGAGAAAGATCCACATGAGGAAAAGGCCACTGTAGATCACCTAGAGGATGATATGTCAAATCTGGACATCAATGTTAAACCCTCTAACCATCCTGTAAAAGGATCTGTGAAAACATCTAGTTCTGGAAATTCTCCGGATTCAAGTCAAATGAACCCAACCTGTTGATGAACCTGAAATCACTATTCCATCTATTTCTACAAAATTTAGAACCCTTAAGAACCATCCTTTAGATAACGTTGTAGGATATTTAGATGAATAAACTCAAACTATAGATTTTGTTAGAAATCAAGTTTAACAAAAAGTTTTCATGTGAAAACTTCAAGGTAAAAACATTAATGATTCTATCAATGATGAGTTTTGGGTGATGGTTACATAAGAAGAACTTTATCAGTTTGAAAGGAAAAATGTTTGGAAACTTTTTTATAGACCCGAAGACACATTTACCATTGGCACTATGTGGGTGTTTAGAAATAAGGTAGATGAAGCTTGTAATATAGTTAGAAACTAGACTAGATTTTTTTTGGAAGGCTATAGTTAAAAAGATGTAATTTAATATGAGGAGACCTTGTAACCATTATCTAGACATAAAGCCATAAGAATCTTTCTTGGTTATGCTACACATCTTAATTTCAAACTATTTCAAAAGGATGTTTAGAGTGAATCCCTAAATGAACATATATATGAGGATATATTTTTTGAAAAACCCCATTGTTTCTCAAATACTTACTTTAGAATTCATGTTTTCAAATTATCAAAAGAATTGCATTGTTTAAAACAAGCTCCTTGAGCTTGGTATGATTGATTAAGCAAATTTCTTATTTCCAAATGTTTTACAAAAGCAATAGCTGATCCTACACTTTTTATAATAATAATTTCTAATGATGTTTTAGTAGTTCTAATTTATGTAGATGATTTTATGTTTGGATCTTCAAAAAAATAATTTATGTATTGAATTTTCTAAAATTATAGAAAAAGAAGTTTAAATGAGTCAAATGGGTGAACAAAAATTCATTCTTGGATTTAAAATCTTTCAAAAATAATGATGGTATTATATTAAACCAATTCAAATAATCTAATGATATTCTAAAATGTTTAGGCTTAGATAACAATAAATGTAGTGATACTCCAATGAGTAATACTTGTAGGATGGATCCTGACGAGTATAGGAAATCTGTTGATCAAACCACTTATAGAGGAATGACTAGAAGCTTACTCTACATAATTGATAGCAGACATGGAATTATGTTTAGTGTATGAATGTGTGTTTTCTTCAAGAAAACCCTGAGGAATATCATTTAAGTGATGTTAAAAGGATTTTCAAATACATCCAACAAACACCCAATCTAGGAATGTTCAATCCCATAGAACCATCATTCGAGTTATTAAGTTATTCTAATGCTGATTTTGGTGGTTGTATGTTAGTTATAAAGAGAACCTATGTAACATGTCAGTTTTTAGGCAATATTCTAGTATAATGGTGTAGTAATAAACAAAAATTGATTGCATTATCTACTACCGAAGATGAATACACTACTGCTGGTAGTTATTGTGCACAAATTTTGTGCACGAAATACACATGAAAAGATTATGGATATAAATTCAGAAGTGTACATATAAGTTTTGAAAATAAAAGTGCTATTAAAATCTGAAGAAATCTTGTTTTACACTCACGGGAAAAAAATATTGATGTAATACATCACTTTTTGAGAGACTGTTATCAAAAAGGTGATATCACTTTGAAATTACTAAGAACCGAATATTAGCTTGCCTATATATTGACCAAACCATTAAATTTTGAAAGGATATATTACATCGTACTTGAATTAGGAATGATAATTCTTAAGTAGAAAGAAATTTTTTTCACAACTTATTGTTTCATAGTTAACGGTTTCACAAGTCACTGTCTTAAGATTACTGTCTAATGCTCACAGTTCTACAAGTTTCTGTTTTAGGTTTACGGTCTCACAGTTACTATCTCTCGGTTACATTGTTGCACTTACTATCTCAAGTATTACGACCACACCAAGTAAAGACACACGGTAAAGGTGACACAGTGAAAACCTATTTTGGTATCACTATGACAACCTATTCCAGTCTCACCGTAAAGACACTTTTTCGTGTTATTTTTATTTTATTACCCAGATCTATGTGTTTATTATTTTACTATATTAATCCTACTCTTTTCAATTTTCAACACTTGAAATCCCTAATTTATAAAAGCCAAATTTCATTCACTATCTTCTTCAATCGATATTTCTTCTATCAAACCCCAAACCTGTCTCTCTCCAACCGCAATACCCTTTCAATCATTCATCTCCCTCTCTCTCTCTCAAACCTCTTGTTGAATTCCCAGAATGAAGTTCCCATCTTCTTCAACTCCTAGGAAGTTCAGATCTAAGAATAAAGTGAAAAGAGCACCGAAGGTGGTTCCTGAAGGACCACTAAACCCAAACCTTGCTGACAGAACAGTGGTTCCAGAAAAGGAAATCATCCCTAAATGGTTGCTATGATGTAAGAAATTAGTGATTAAAGTACTAAAACTGCAGGGATGGATTTACTGGTTGACAAAGGACAGAAGGCTGATTTATCCAAAGCTTATTTCTCAATTCTATCCATTTGCCCAGTTCTCATTTGATACCGAAGATGGTTTTGTTGTGAGAGTATGGATTAATAGAAAATGATGCACCTTTTCCTCAAGGTTATGAGATTATTTCCTTGGGGTACCATATGAGGGAATTTTTGAGTACTACTAGAGAGTTACTCATCATCATAGTGATATCTTCGTTTTAGAAGAGTCTTTGGGAAGCATGAATATGAACAAAATGAAGAGACGAGTTATTATTAAAAAGTTAGATGGTGAAACCAGATTGCTGTTTATATTTATTCATAATCTTATTAGTATGAGGAAATGTGATTTTTCTACCCTTAGGTACCATGATTTATTTTCGATACATCTTATGAAGAATGGATAGAAGATTAACATGTACAAGTATGTTATTCTTCATATGTGTGAGTTGATTAAGACTACCTCAAATTCTACCTCATTGTTTTACACAAGGTTAATATCTACTATGCTATAAAGGAATGGTTGGACTGAATGAAGAAGTCATCAATGACTGTGAATTTTGTATCTCAAAGGTTACAGTAAAAATAATGAAAATAATTTGGAATCCATGGAGAAAGGCCTGGGTGGAGGATAATGAAAGGGTATATGAATAGTTTAATATGGTTGATCATCCATCAAAACCTATGAACATTTCTGATCCGAGTTTGAACCAGATGAAATTTGTGACTATCCTTTTGAAGAGGAAGAAGAAGCAGTTGTTGCACCTATAGAAGAAATTGTCATGGATAAGAAAGACAATGGACCTTTTCCACAAGATAAATTTGAGATGGAAGCACATGTTCTTGAATGAAATATTGATTTAGATGAAAAACCTACTTCTAGAAAATAATTTTCTGGGAATGTAAGAGAAGATGTTTTTCATTAGGATCCTTTAGAAGAATAATTATCTCTTGGGAAATATGTTGTGGTTAAAGAACTTTTGGAATCATAAGGAAATTCTAATGTTATCCTATGTTCTGAGGAAAGAATGGAACAAGCCTTCCCACTGGCTAGAAAAAGAAATGGATAAAAGTATTGGAGATGATATTTCATAACCAAATCACGGAATTGAATCACTTAGTCATGGGAGAGATGCACATGTTGAGGGGGAGAAACACCCTAGTCTAGACAATGATGAAGTTCCAAATCCTATTGAACAAAGAACTATGGATACATGATATAAGTTCCCTAGATACAATGAATTGAATGATTCTTAGGAAGCCTTGGTTAGTGGTGTAGACCTGTATACAATATTTCAATTGAAACCAGTCTATGATCTTGAAATAATCTCTACCACGGAACCTGATCCTATCTCAGCTATTATTCCCAAACCTTCACAAGAACATTCTTCTTTCGTGAGTCAGAGTGATTTGAAAGCCTTCAGAGATAGTTTATTGTATTGAGTTGAAAATATTAGGAAAACAAAACCTTCTCCTATAACAAACCTATGTTAAAGAGATGTCTCCTTATTGTTAGAGAAGATTATATGGAAGATTCTGAAAAAAAATGCCTCATGAAATTCAAGTGGTCAGAATTGAGAAAAAACAACTAAGTGCTAAAGTGATGTCTCTCAGAGATATGGTTGAAGATCTTCAAAAAGTATTACAATCCGGACATGTTCCTATTGCTCATCCTATTGAGGATATTAGTGGTAAGATTGTACAATAATATACCTATTTGATTCAACTGAACTTGACATCATTAGTTGAGAAAGTGGATAAGAGAAACAAGAAGATAGTTCAAGAGATGCATGAGCTTGTTATTGGTCTCAAAAAACTGACCGATGAGTATAGGGGATGTCTACAGAAAGTTCTCAATAAACTTAAGTCCCTTACTTCAGTTGTTACAGCCACTAGTACCTCTGTATAGTCATCTCAAACCTCCATTGACAGTGATCTTCTCAGAACTACTTTTAAATAGGAACTTCAACTAGTGTTAAGTGAATTTGAAAAAGAGACTCTATCTACGATTTTCATGAATAGTGATAGGGTACTTGATTTGGTAAGGATTCACTCAAATATTGCAAATGATGATTAGGAAGAAATTACTAAGAAAGAGGATTTATACAATAATAGGATTTTCCCTAAGAAAGATATGACCAATCATTTCAAGTATCATGCAGATAATTTGAAAACCCCTCCAGTCACTCAAGCCTTCAACACTCATGTTTAAAAGAAAAAAGATTTATATCTTTTATTAGACAAGTTCATGGAGAAAAAATATGGCTATTAGAAAGCAATGAATTATGGTGGTGACATTATTACTGAATTCATTTTGTTGTTGAAGCTTTGTTTTCATGTGCAGAGCACTGTTATTGTGGCACCTACATCTGCACCCTTACATCCTGGATTACCTCATTTCTCATCCACTTTCATTCCATCATATTCAATGTATGTATCTAAATCTCTGAGTCAGATCATACCCATTATCCTTGAACAAACTTATCCTCAGTCTTCCACAAAACATAATTTGGAACCATCTATTTTTGAAAGACTCACTCTCCATTATATGTAAGTTGGCTCACACCCTTCTTCAACTTCAACTTCTGCTCCTATGTATCTCTCTGATGCTACTGCCAAGGGAAAAGAAAAGACAACAAGTGCTTAAGAACAGTGAAAATTGTATTTTGATAGGGATATTTTGAATTTTTACTTCTTGTACTGCCACATATTTTTCATCTAATGCAATGTTAACTATTTCTCTCTATTCTCTTATTTATTTTCATCCTCTTTTTCTAGTATTTTTTTTGATAATACCAATAGAGGGAGAAAAGAACACTATGAAAAGACATGATTTGTGATCATCAAAAGGGGATTATTGTTTGATTCCTCGTGTTTTAATCATGTTTTAATGATCACTAATACTATACATCCTGCAAATCCTGTTACTCATAATTAATCTATCTCTAATCATGTGTAGAGATGGTTGGTTTCTTAATGCTTTAAATAAAATTACCCTAGATCTTAATTCTTATAAATCATGTTTGATTATTATAAACAATATTTAATTTGTTTTATAACTAATTTCTTTTTTGAATGATCATGTCTAATTAATTATGGGAATTTCACTGCTTAAGTCTGTATATAGATATTTGGATATGTTTGAGAAATGGTGAGTCTGCCACCGGTTCTAGTTTTCTAGAAAAGGACCAAAACACCGTGACCGTGACACCATGACCCAGACACTGTGACGCAGACATCGTGACACAAAAACTGTGACCCAGACACTATGACAGAGACACTATGACCCAGACAACGTGACCCAAACACTGTGACCCTGAAATCGTGAGCTAGACACCCTGACCTAGACACCGTGACCCAGACACCGTGATCTAAACACTATGACCTGTCACCGTAACCAGTTTCAGATCTCATGATGTCTGTAACACTGGTTCCTTGCTACCAGCACTAAAACACCATTTTAATTTTGGAAAAGGACCAGACACCGAGATCCTAACACCACATCTGTGCTACATTTTCCTGATCTAAATACAATCATGCCATCTTGAATGTCTCATCGCTCATAGGAAAAGAAGAAGACACATTTTCATGGTGAGACCGTTTCCAAGTGATACTATCTCTAAACAGATTGTGACACCATTATTTAATCTGTTTTTTCATTTTAAATTTAATTTCAAATTGTCATATTTGAGTCATTTAAAGGAACTGACATAATAAATGCTTCTTTGCTGACAAGTCACCTAATATTACAAGGTATGAGGTGTAGAATACATGCATCCTTTCAGCTCCAATGTGTGCACCCACTATTAATAAGGAAGATAAGACAAGATGAAATTAATATAAATAGTAGTAGAATAGAAGATGCATGAGCATTTTTTTTTGAAGAAAACCAATTCATGCAACAAGAGACATCTGATGAACACACAAAGCATTATCAATTCAAAAGGTTGGAATACCATAGATTGGAGCCAAAAAATATTTGATATAAAAACTCCATGAAGAACGTGAGCTAGTATCTAACTAGAAGCCAGAGAATTAGACTTATTATACTATATTTCTCACAAGAGGACTCGATACTTTCATATGCTTTATCCTACCAGTCCAACGTTTCATAGAATAACACTCAGATCACTTCTAACCTTTTTCTCATCACCTTTTCTCTGTTGTGTATTGTTTTATATTCCATGTAGTTTCTGTGTGTCTTTATTAAAAGACACACTATCTCCTACATTAAACTAAAGGATACAAGATATCCTTCCTCTAATATCTTTTCACATTTGTTTACTCCCACAGATAAGTGTGGCAGAGGTCCTTGTGTGACCTAGGAGTTTATACACACAAAGAACTGTGGAAGAGGTTGTGTGACCTAGACAGTCCTATGTACTATTTTTACCCTGATCCAGGGTGTGGATCAAAGATTATTAATATAAAATTCTTGATGGAAGGTGATCAACAAGTGGAGTGGATTAGTTCTCATCTTGAGACCGATACACTTGTTTTATCTGTTGTTTTGTTTAATTTACTTTTTCTCTGTTTTACTATATAATTCAGATATCACAAGATTTTACTTTTATAGTTAATCATGGATAGAATTTATAATTGTTTAACATTATTATAATATGTTAAAAAGTTTTATCAATAACTCATACTGATATTACTGAATATTATTCAATCTTTTGAGAGGTTATTTTAATAGTCAAACTTTTATAACGATATTACCTTGATTGACTAGGCTGTATTCATTTTTATTAGGGAGAATTTTAAGAAACACTTTCCATAGAAAATTTTATAGATACTTAATTAACCCCCCCCACCCTCTTGAGTACTCTACTCCAACCAAAAAATTCTAAATCAAATACATTTTTGAAAGTTTATTATTTATGCAATTAATAATCCTAATTTGATTATCTAGGTCATTAATTACAAGTGAAGAACACATTACAACCTAAGGTAATTGACTCTTTCCCAATATATATTTCATTGTTACATACATGGTATTGTACACATAATAATTTTTATATGGTGTATCTACTACCCATTGAGATCAATTTTCTTTTGAAATTATATTTCTATTAAATATCCATATTTCTTGTATCATGGATATGATTATTATCTATATTTTAAACCATTTCTACATACAATGTTTTCTTTTATTGTTTATTTAACTAGGGAAATATTGATAAATCAATATCTTCTAGTCAATAAAGATATTTTGATAAGTCATATTTTTCATAAATTTAAAATATTTATCAGTAATGATTGGATTTGAAGTGATGGGTGGGGTTAGACATTATATAGCCCCTCGATGCATCGATAGGTATCAAGGGCCTTCTAGTCATCAAAGGCCTTCGAGCCATAGGGAATTTGGGACATATAGACCATGGAGTTGCCCAGTTCACACAGAACTGACCCCATAAGAGGATCAAATAAACAAGAGTAGAATGCACCAAAAGCAGAGCTAAACAGATTGGAAGAATGAGAGGGTATGGTAGCCACCATTGTAACAAGGCACCATGCCGCTTTGTACAGGGAAATGCTAGCCGATCAACAATGAAAGGTGGGGAGATAGGTGATCAATTTTGTAGAAGCTGTGGAGGGGATGTTCTAGTGGGTTGGGCCTACCAGTCATGTAATGGGCATGGTATGCCTCTAGGCCTTCAGGTCATGTATTGCGGGTCAGTCGGGCCTTATGCCTTGGGCTCTACGGGTCATGTACGGGTTCCCCGTCAACCCTTAAAAGGGGGATTATCCTTAATAAAATAAAAAATAAGGCCTTCGGGCGATTCATGCTTCAAGATAGATACATGACATTCAATAATTAAGAATTTTATTAATTCAGTATTCAACAAATACATTCCATGATATTTTCAAATTGACAAAATCTATGGATTTATTTTTGTTGTCAATTTATTGATGGAATGAGTCTTTTAGTTATTTACCATTCCATATTATTTTTTACATAAGAAATTTTCTTAACTTAATGTTGACTCATTTAACCCTTATTATGTTTTTCATCTCACCCTTATAATTTCTTTCCTTCCTCAGGTCATGAATATGGAATATTTGAATTAGTTTCAAAGAGGTAGTTTATTTTCCATTGTTATGTTCTACGAATAATTAACAATGTAATAAGGGAACCGTCTATATATTTTGTTCTTCAATACTAGCAAACTATTTGATTATTGGTGATGTGAGCTCTTTTATATATTCCATTATAATAAAAATACCTCTGAATATGGGCTAATGGTGTCAATGTTGTTACACTATCTCATCAAGAAAAAAACCAAGAATCAAGAGACTTATGAATCTAATTGATCTTCCCTAAAAACATGACCCTTATTCCTAGAAGACTCCATATTCTACATATCTTGATATACAAAGGCATGTGAAATGCCTATTTGGACCCTCATAGGCAAATATGAACCCCCTTGGAAAATCCATTTCCCATATACCCTCTCTAGGGGTTTTACAAATATATATCAGGAATCACATGTAGTAGTCAACCACCCATGCATAGAATACAATTATCACTGTCATCCATTTACTATAGAATTCCCCTAGTGAAAAATCTCACATAAATTTTAATATAATTAAATCTAATTATGATGACTTATATTTTGTTAAATCGTGATCATATGATTTGGTTAAATAAAATGTCACTAATAACATATGAATAAAAATAATATAGGTTGTATATAGAAACATTAAGTATCCAAACATATATCAAAGAAAAAACAAGTATTAAGAAATCCAATTATTGAAGTAATCCCCCAAGGGTCCATCATAAAGGTATCAAATACCTATACCAACCCACATGGATTCACTATACATATGTTTCTTTAAAGGATTGGATATTTGTAACCAGAGAGCCAAAAACTATGATATACACATTACCTTTCATTATTGGAATAAGATACAATTATTTATCTAAGTATAATATCACCAACATGTTAAATAAGAAAACACATATATGTTTTTGTTGATAAAATATGTTACATAACCCTTTATCATCAACGAAATAAGTCACGTACAATGACACAAATTTCAAATGAATCCTATATAGAACATATGATCTCTGTACACAATCATGCTACTACTATTGGACAAGAGTTAAAAACCACACATAAAAATCTCAAATATTCATATCATACATAAATTATTATGTCAATATTAAAATATAAAACTATCAAAATAAATTACATATCCCTTGTAAGGTGGACCTCCCATTGAGAAATGTGTTCCCAACACATCATTGAGACGTCAAAGACAAATACTAACATGTCCCAACCCCCTATATAACATACCTTAAATAGTTAGTCAAATAAAAAACTCTTATACCACATTGTAACATCCCTCATTTACTAACCACTAAATTGAGTCCCAGCTAGATAACATCACTTGAGCTTAGGAGTTCCTTCCTTCATGCTAGAGGTTTCTAGGTAGCAGTGAGGATCTATGGTTTTATTGTGAAAAGACTATACACTTATACGATTGCATCATAATAATATAAATATATAAAAACATACAAAAAAATAATTAGGGTATTAAAATTAAATAAAACATTTTAATTGTATAAAAAATATAAATGGTTTTATAAAATCATACATCCAAAATGATAACCCAAAAATCTGATAACATACAAAAAAATAAAAAAATGAAATAGAATATAGACATGGATTTAATTAAATAACTAAGCTATAACATGATTAGATAATCTATTCTCCTTTATGTTATTTTAGAAAAATCAACATCTCATTAAGTTGTCAATATAATAGATGACATATGGTCAACAAGAACATCATTGTTCCCATGTAGGGGATGAGAAATAAATCTTAGTTCAACACTGCATTAGTTTTTGTAATTTAAACAATAAGGTCATGTGTGGTTGATGTGATATTCTCATAATATTTATCTAAACAGTCATACAACATGAAAATAAATCATAATAAAACATGGGTACTATGGTGAAACATGTGTTCAATCATACTTACTTTTGCTAGTTATAGATTCCATGAGAATGTCACAAAACCACCACGGGGGAAACCATTTCCTGGCATTGAATCAGTTTATAATAATTCTTTATGAACATGAAGGATAATATACCAAATCAAGAATAATATATCCTATCATCATAGATATGGAAGAATACTCTCCCCACACTGGAATCATAAAACATATCATCATTAATTAATATGAAAACAATCCATACCCTACAAACATATCATGTAATCAATTTTATTGGGATATCATTACTCCACTCACATGAAACATATCACATCATCACAAAAAAGAGTGAATACTAGCTTCCGTCCTAGGAAATAAATCATATCATATGGAACATGGTGGAATACCATTCTCATCTTAGAATCATATATCAAATCCCCATGTGCCCTAGGCATAATTTATCCCCCCATAGAATATTACCTCATATCATAATGTACCTAGGGGAATACCTACTCCATTTAGAAAAAATACATCACATAATCTATTTCGTAAGTGTATACACAATCCTTTTTTAAAATCATATATCATACCATAAGGTACTAGAAGTTATAAAAACTCACTATTTGGTGTCATATGTCTTATTATTAGGAACCAGGGAATAGAATGATCCCTACATATATTTATATAGCATATTATCATATACCCATGGGCATACCTACTTCCCACTTGGTATCACATATCATATCTATTTGAGGGGAATGAATCCACACCTTGAATCACATATCACGTTTTTGAAAACAAAATCCCACCCAGAATATGATATCTCCTTTGGGAAAAATAAGCACCACCTAGAGTATAATATAATGTCAGTGATAATGTGGACCCACCCAAAATATCATACATATATGTACTCACACAATTAGACCCATGGTATGTTCCCAAATCAATCAACACTCTAGGGAGGTCACACTTCATCACCCCTGAGCCAACACTCTCACTCTAGATTGGACCAAAATTTATATCTTATCTGGTGTCCATAACTATAAAAATTTATGCATCAAAAATTGGGTCACTATATTACATCTAAGGATATTATTAGCATAATACAAGGTTGATAGTTACTCAAGGACTTGCTCATAGAAAAATGCATTCATATGAATTAATCTAGCCAAATAATATAATCTCTTCAAGGATATCATAGTCACACATGAACCCCACATCAAATCCACTGACATCCACATCTCATAATTAAAGGAATACAATGAGGCCATCAATTTTTTTAGTCTCCACCCATCAATTAAAATCCATATATAATTCCCAAAGTGTTCTCTTGGCCCATACATCCTTTCAATATCCATGCCTAGAATCTTGTCTACACAGTCACCAATGTTATGAAACCAAAAATATTTCATTATAAATTGGTACCATCTTTTTTCTATCTAGAATAACAGACCTTATAATTCTTCTTCCAAGTCATTAAATTATAATCATGAACCACACATATGTCTCATTCCACAACTGCCTTATTTGAATTATATGCTCATCACCTAAGGAAAATTCACTCATAATTTCTCATCAACCCCCAAATAATCTTTATAATATAATTTTATTGAAATTAGGGAAAAAAACAATTTTATAAATTGAATTATAGTCAAAATGGACTATTATATTGGCCTATTTTTTCTCTATGGAATGGAAGCACACATGACCATTCTAGGGGGAAATTAAATATTTTGTACCATGTGTACACAGTCTATACATCCAACAACCCACTCTTGGAATATACCTCTTTCAATAATTTCATGAAAATCTAAAATACATGACATGTATCAAAGGGAAAAATGGTGTGTTAGACACATGGATTATAGAGTCATATTCCTTTTCAAAACTCATGTCTTGCAACCTGACATGGTGCATAAATTAACATGATGTATACTACAAATGGGGCATCTATCCCAATATTTAGTCACACAAATATCCATAAGATAAATCTCCTATAGAACAGATCTATATTGAAACTAAAAAATGTTTAAATTTCCTTAAAACATAAACTCACCATGAAACTATTTAATAATTAGTCATAAAATATATGTGTGAGATCTAGATTTCTTGATGAAAAACAGTTAGGAACCACCGAAATCTCTTATTTGATAAAAAATCTCCCCTTCTGGGCATGAATACATCCCCAATAAATCAAATCTAAAAATATGAATTTAAAATTAATTTTAAAACAAGGATATTAATAAAATAAAAAAATCAATCCTACCTCATGACAATTTATTGAAGCTCCGTGATTAAACACAAATAATATACACTCCATGGTCGCAACCTTCCAATTTATCTCTGATCATCCCCCTAGTTGATGAATCTAGTACCCTCTACCTATTTTTGTTATCACTGATGGTGTGGTGTATGAGGTAATCTACTTCCCTTTAATGAAAATCTATGGAAAGATTATGGATTGGGGAGAATAAAAAACCAGAGTAAATAATAAAATAAATACCAAATTAAAAAACTCAATTAAAACCTTGATATGATAAAATATTTGATCCTAAATTGTTTAATATATATTATTATAAAATAAAATAAGAAGCTAATATTTCCATATGAATATTCTAATAGGATATATCATCATTTAAAAATTCAATAATCATAAATAATTATTTACGAATGTTTATCTATCACAAAAAATATATCTGACTCTAAATATCAATAATTTAAAAAATAAAGATAAACATCATATCCCGAAATCAATGGTATAGTAAAAGAAATTCCAATGTAATTTTATTAAGAAGATTTCCATTTTCCCCTTTATTTGAAATTGGGGTTTCGATATCCTCATGATCAATCACAATATATTTGAAGCATTTATAAAAGTCCAAGAAAATACCCATGATATTTCATATTACTCAGTATCTTGATTTGAAACATGATTAATGAAGAATTCCTTACTCTAGGACCAAAATTTAATGTTTTACATGATTTTAAACACTATCCATGGCACATTTCATTATATAAAATTATATATTACCCCACCATAAATACTCATTAAATGATCTTGAACATTTTTAAATAAATTGATATTAGCATTCAATACTTTTCTAATATGTGTTTTTTTGAGATATTCTTTATGGAACTCTATATCCCCAACCGCAAACTCATGAAGAAAATGGTGTATATATGCCATTGATTTTTAAGAACTTTGTTTTATCACCAACCCTTTATGAATCAAATAAATCTTTTCCAAAATTCTACATGAATTTCATAGATAATAATTAACTATCATCCTTATCAACCCAATATAGAGGTGATCTATATGGATGACCATAAATAGATTTAAATAAATCTATTTTGACTAATTATTTGTATTTGTGTTAGAAGATAATTTATTTAGTGAAAAATCTAGTCTCCTCTATTCCTAATTCCCCTAAGGAAAATTATGATGCACTCATCTTCACTAAACACACCCCTAAAGAGAATGAGCAGTCAGGCACTATGAACTGCCTCACCCCTTCCATCACTTAGTCTGACACCTCATCGAAAAAAGGGGATCAAGACTCTGTCTAGAATGCTACAAAGTCGGCCTCTTGTGACTTTGTTACAGGTTCAAAACCTGTAACTTTGTCTACCCATAGTCTGGAGACTAATAGTATCCTCCTTCCCCCAATACCGAAGGTAAAGGTGGGGGATTCTTCCTAGGATATTTCTCTTCCTTTAAAGAATCTGGACAAAACTTACATTCCTTGCAATGAGATCTCTCCTAGACAAACTAGAGGGATGAGTTATAGAAATAAAATAAAGGGGATGCAACCCCAAAAAATATTTCTTAATGCATATTTTATTTTGGAACTATCAGGGTATTGTAGACCCTACCACCCTTAATGTTTTAAAAATACTTATTAGTGCTCATCGCCCTAAATTCCTTGCTATTGTTGAACCGAAAGTTAACTTTTCTATCAGATTTCTGCACCTCTGTAATCTTGGTTTCTCTTTTTTAGGTGCCTGTAACAAGGATAATGTTGTGTAAACCCTCTAGATTTTATATCACTCATCTCTTCAAAATTTGAAAATATTGAGAGTTACTGATCAATCTATGACATGTGACTATTTCTTGGATCACACTCAAATTTTCAATACTTTGTTCTATGCTAAAAAAAAATTTCTTGATAGAATACCCCTTTGGAATTAACTCAATCATCTTAACACCAAAATATAGGACCCCTGGATTTTGGTTGGGGACTTTAATTCCATTCCTTCCCCATAGAAAATCTTGGTTACTCTTACTCCAACATCTCTTTAAAAGAGTTTAAAGCCTCCATAGAGCCAACAATATGATTGAAGTGAATCTCACTGGTTCCAAATTCACTTGGTTTAGACATCATTACAATAGGGTTGTATCTAGTAGATTTTGTAGAGATTTTACCAATGATGCAACTCTTGTTAAATGAGATTACATTTCGAGTATCTCTCTACCTAAACTTGCTTCAGACCACCATCATATTTTGGTCAGTATCCCTCAATCCAATAAAAGAACCTTTCTTTCATTTAAGTTTTATATGGCTTGGTCCACTAACATTGATTGTTTTCCTCTAATTAAAAAATCTTGGGAAAACATGGGGAATCAAAACGATCCCTTTTCTTGCACCACTCAATTAAAGAATCTTAAACTTATTCTAAAAAATTGGTGTAAAACCAAATCTGATTCAATTGATAAAGAAATTCAACACTTTGAAAAAGATCTTTCTCGACTTCAAAATAACAACTCTACCTCTAGATTCACTCATGATATCCAAAATGAAATTAATATATCTACTAAAATAATATCTTTTCTCAACTTCAACGACAATATAAAAAAGCATATTTTTAAAGACAAATGGCTCAATGATGGAGATAGAAACACAAAATTCTACAACTCCCTTCAAAGAGATGGAAAAGATAACATGCCCCTATGATATTTAAGTGAGGGTGGAAGCCACATTTACTCAGATGAAGGGATTGATAATCATGTTGTGTCTTATTTCAGTAACACTTTCAATGTTCCTGATATCAATAAATATCTTTTGCCTAATGTCATTCCGAACATAGTTACAATTGAGGATAACTATTTACTTAACTGTATTCATCATGACTTTGAAATCAAGGACACTGTGTTTGGTCTTAAACTGGATAGTTCCCCCAGGCCAGATGGATTTAATAATGGTTTTTATCAAAAACATTGGGATGTCATTCAAAAGGTTTTCTGTAGTTTGGTGAAAACTGTTTTTGACAAAGGAATTCTTCCTCATGGTTTAAACTCTTAGTTCATTACTCTTATTCCCAAAGTTGACAATGCTGATGAAATCCATCTATTCAGACCCCTTTCCCTTTTAGATTCTCTATTTAAAATCATTACTAATATTACTGCTAATAGAATCTCTGCCATTAGTAACAAAATTGTCACTTGGAATCAGTTTGGTTTTATCAAAGACAGATCCATATAGGATTGTATTTGTCTAGCCTCTAAATCATCCAATTTGTTGAATCAAAACTCTAGAGGAGGGAATGTTGTGATAAAACTTGATATCACTAAATCTTTTGATACCATTGACTGGAACTTTATCTTTAAAGTCCTTTCTAGCTTTGGTTTTAATGAAATATTTCTCAATATAATTCAAACTATTTTCAACCCATCTCGTATTTCTATTCTAGTTAATGGTGCACCAAGAGGTTACTTTAATTGTAAGAAGGGTGTCAGATAGGGTGAACCTCTTTTTTCTATCATTTTCTCCATTGTAGAGGATTATCTGAGTAGATTGATTACTCTAGCCGTTGACCAAGGCAAGATCAATCTGATGCTTGCCTCAAGGAATTTAAATGCCCCATCTCATCTTCTTTATGCCGATGATATTATTCTATTACTTCAGGGAGATAAGAAAAACATTAATAAATTTAAATCTTTAATTACACATTATGAAGATGTGTCTGGCCAATGTGTCAATTCGAATTAATCCTTTATCTACTTTGGAAAAAGATTTCATCTTAATCGAAAAGGTTATATAATTGATTCTTTAGGATTAAAAGAGGGTTTCCTACCCTCTTCTTATCTTGGTTTCCCCATCTTCTGGGGCCGGCCTAAAGCTTTATATTTCAATCACATTGTTGATCAAATTCATAGAAAACTTTATTACTGGAAGGTAAATACTCTCTCAATGGCAGGAAGAGTTTGTCCTGTCAAATTCACCATTGTCTCAAAGATGGTTTATTCTATGATGGTTTACAAATGGCCTCCATGTATAAACAAAACTTTTGAATATTTCTATAAGGAACTTTATTTGGAGTGGAAGTACTCTTGAGAGAAAACTAGTCACTGTCCCCTGGTCTACCTGTTTTAAACCTATTGAGCAAGGAGGCATTGGCATTAAGAATCTTAAAACTTTTAATGAAGATCTCCAAGCCAGACTCACATGGTATCTTAAAAAAAATAAATCTCACTCAATGGGTTTTATTAGGACTCGCTTTATTGATAAGCTTAAGGCTCGTAAGATTCATTATATGACGTCTTCTATTCTTCCTTCTATCAAATCTACTTTTTCCTCCATTTTAGCCAATTCCAAATGGATTGTCAGTAAGGAATCTACTTTAAACTTTCGGATGGACAACTGGACTCGCTCCCCCTTATTTCTAATATGACCAATACTTGCACTCATGTCCCCAATAATTGCACCATTAGAGAAATGATCAATGTGAAAAGTCTTGATTTAGCTGATAATATCAAATAGGTGGTGGATGATTATTTCTTCACTACGAATGATGATCATCTAGTTTGGGAACCTTCTAAAAATGGCATGCTTGATTCTAAGAGCTACTACAAATAATGATTTTCCAATTTTGATGAAAATATATGCTGGATAAACAACTTTAAAAAATCTTGGATAAAACCATCTCGTTTCACTCTTATTTGGAGAATAGTGCACCAAAAAATTCCCACTAATTACTGTCTTCAATCCTATGGTTTTAATCTTTTCTCTAAATGAAGAACGTGTAATCAGCATCAGGAATACATAAATCATCTTTTTTTATTCGGTGACACTGCTACTGCTCTTTGGCATTACATTTTTGATCTTTTTGAGTGCATATGGCTTTTGGACAGTTTCATTTTTTCTCAACTTAAAAGGACAGTAGAGTTCCAGAGATCTCTGCAGATTAGAAACTTATTTCTCATTACTGTTGTAGAGCTCCTCCATGTCCTTTGGTATGGTAGAAATTATTAAATTTCTAACAATAATTTATTTAGAGTAAATATAGGTAAAACCGAGATTCTTATTTCCATTAAAGAGGCTTCTTTGATCTAAAAGAATCATTGCGACAACTCTGTCAAAGATCTTGAGACTCTTCGCCGTATTGGAGTTCAGGGTATCTATCCAAATCCGAACTACACTATTACAGTTTTTTGGCAAGCTCCTCCTCCAGGATGGATCAAAGTCAATGCTGACAGAGCCTCAAAGGGAAACGAAGGCCTTTCGGGATTTGGTGGTGTCTTTTGAGACCATCTTGATCAGATCAATGGATGTTTCTATGGAAGCTGTGGCATTGCATTGGCCTTAGAGGTGGAAATGATGGGTGGCATCCATGTCGTCTCTTTTGACAAGAAATTCGACTAGAGAAACATTTGGATAGAAAGTGACTCGACCACCATTGCACAAGCCATCTAGTGTGGTGTTACTCACCTTTCATGGTCCCTCACCCCCACATGGATGGACTGACTTCACTCTCTTAGAAGCCTCAATTTCATTATCACGCACACTTATCGCGAAGCCAACAAGATCGATGATGGTCTCTCCAAAAAGGGAGTTCCTCATAATGTAATCTGGAGGGATGAACTCCCTCCTGATCTTATCCCATTATTTATTAGAGATACAAAAATTTCCTTCTTTTCCTCTTATGTAATCTTTTTTTGTACTCTCTTTTGATTTAATAAATCTCAGTGTTCTGGTCATTGACCAGTACACAACCTTAAAAAAACAATTAGTGACAAATTATTCTCCCTTAAACCACTAAAATGAAACATATGGTCACAAATAGTATATTTGTGAATTCGAATATCTCACACCCATTAACTATTATTATTATATATTATTTTTTATTCTAATCACTCACTGTGATCCTATAAATTTATTAATAGCCACAATAGCCGATATGTAAAAAGAGGTTCTTGATCTTAAATAATAGTATAAGGTGCTCTTTATAGCATCATAATTACCTAAATATAAAACTTTCTATGAAACGCTACTTTTACACACTACTTAATTAGGACAAAATGGCTTGAGTTACTCAATAGATCAACAATGAAACAAATTTCATTCTTCCCCAAAAATTTTCAAGTAATTTTTTTATTGGACCGAAGATGTGTTATCTCACATCCAAACATGGGGTAGAGATCCCAATAATCTAGTAGAAGTTTAGTGGTTATCTTTAAATTTTATCCATGCGAATCAATGACTCACTGACATAGAAATTCCATGCATTAAAACGAAACACTAATATAGAGGCCCGAGAACATATATCATATTAGTGTTAGCATGGTGACCAACAAAAATGAAATGATGACCATCCAACATAACCTAATGCCATATATATTTTTCTAGAAGAAATATATTCCTAAATTATATATCCCTATCTAAAGACAATGAATATTAAGATATGGTCTAGCCAACATTTAGAATTTCAATAATATGTTTAAATTTTGAATCAAACATTTCATTTTTTTGAATTTGACCATACATGTAGGGAATACATAAACAATAATTTATAAAATATTATTGTTATGTTCCTCCAAATCTAGATACATTTTAATAGAATTCTTATCAACCTCTACTCTTACTAAAACTATATAACCAATTATATTGTAAATTTCCATCTAATAGAATTAGAAACCACATTTCCTTTACCATATATATAATCTAGATTAGTGTTAATGTTCTTAAGATAGTATACCAGTCATATTATCTAGATATTCTGACAATTATTATAGAAAATATCTTTTAGACTCTTAAAATTTGTAAACACTATACGTATATCATGTAATTTGAAGTGTTAGTTTGGTAATTCATCTCTATAGGGTATAATTATAAAGTTTTCATCAATACCATATGACCATAAACTTATAAAAAACCACCCTAACCCATTCCCGGGGAATCAAAATACAAATTATAACAATCAACTTGTTCACAATGGATTAGGTTTGGAACATATTTGAATATAGTTTTCAGCTCAATAAATGATATTTGGAATTATCCTATCCATCCAAATTTCACCACATTTCATGTAAAATAATTATAGGTATATTAATATATATAAAAATGGTAAATAAAATTCTTATAATTTCCAATTATTTTCAAGAAACATATAATTTCAAATAAATTCTTAGGTTTTCTAATGGACATAATAGATTAAATCATGTCGAGTTCCACCAAAATTCTTAATATTGGAATATCATGACTTTGTAACTTAGATTATGAAATATATAAAATTATTTTAGACAACATCACAATGACTATTGACTATTAATCATTCAACAAACAATCACAATATTCACATTATGGCCCTTATCTTGGAATGATATAGGTTATCAACTTCCAACGAGACAACAAAAGTTTCTTGGTAATAATAGAAGATATTTTCTATAAGAAACATCATGATCATAAGAGCAATTATGAACCCAAGGGAATCATGAGATATTTAGAGTTACCATACCTTAACATGATTGTAGTGTTATGAATATCTCAGTATTTCAACAATAATTAAAGATCCCACACCTCAGAAGGAATTTAAAAAATCACTTTAAAGCTTCAACTAAATAAATAAGACCATCAATTTGAGAAAATTGGTATTTATTTTTGATAGTCACATGGTAATGATTTCAATAGTCAATTAATAGTTAATATTTTTCATTAAAATTTATTATAAATAAAACTATATCTATCCATGGTGAAAAAATAAGGTGAACTAAACTCTTTCTCTCCCGTTATTTTAGTTGTAAATTCATTTCCATTAACTCATCTAAGGAATATAATACAAATTCAATGAAATTTTACTTGTTCTATATATACAATAAAATAAATATTTTTTCTCTAACTCCTATATAAATATCATGAAAAAATTAGGAATGAACTTTTTATACTTATTAGTGACCATTGGTATTTGATTACAAACAATCCCTTCTCTATAGTCATTATATATTATCTATAATGGATAAGATAAAATTTGAATTTATTTAAGAATATGCACTATAAAACACCATCTTAGAACCGTGTTTCATAAGAATATGTGATAATTTACATGAAGTGAAATAAAAAAAGTCCATTCAATGATAAATAAATATGATATTAGGAGCTAATCATCTCAACCATGACATGGATCAGGTTGATGATTTTTATATCAATAATAAGTAAATACCATATAACATAAAAATTATTGATTAGTGCATGATAATAAATGTAATTCAATCCCCGCTCCACCATTTACCCAATGAAGTATTTATATTATTAATTCAAAACATTGTCATCACCAAAAAATTCAACTGATTGGGTTCTATGGTTTATATAAATAATTTTTGGAAACTATATTAAAGAAATATAGATCCATATAATATGAAATAATTAAAATAAATTTTACTATTGCTTGACCAAATTTTAACACTACACGTGTATGATCTACCACATAAAAAATCCTAGAGTCTATAATACTCTAATAATTACTACTAGATTGAGATTCTCCATAAAATTTTCATTATCTATCCATTTTCAAAGAACATGTCACTTATCCCATAGGTAAATCTAAATTCATCTGAACGACTAGTAAAAATAGAATGAGCACTACTAAATAGAGATAAAGTAAATTTAAAAGAATATTATAGGGGACCTAGCCACCCACAATGATAGACAACCTATTGAGGGAATGAAAAAACATAATTTGAGTAGTTGGGGTTTAAAAATTAAAATTATATTTGGCATATTTATAAATATAGAATATTATAAGTATGGTTATATGGTTATTGAAAACTTTTACTTCTTCATTATCAAGATTAATTTTGTTTTTTTTGTAACTAGATGAATAAAATTAGATTCAACCAGATTTAACTGAATAACTTTCCATATATATTAATCATTCCATATCTGTACCACTAATCATAATTTTATTGACCACATCCAAATATGAGGGTATAACAACAGATGGACTACGGGTTGGATATCTAGATGTAATACCATCTAAAACTGGTAACATATGAGATCTATTTGAAACTATCTTAGAATAAAAATTTACAAGAATAGAAAAATTAGTTTCATATTCCAGGACTGGGTGATACACTTCATGAAGAGTCATGAACTCTCTGACCATAACTATCATCAAGGATTAAAAATAAAATTATACATTGAACATATCCTTGAATACTATATGGGTGAAGTATTCATATATCTTGGACCAAACAACTGATGGTAAAAAATTAAAATATTATCCTTCTAACTTATATATTGGGATACTTTCGTTGGAAGCCTCACGTGTTTAAAAAAATCAACGATTCACAAGATTTTCTCCAAACACTCCAATGTTTCCTGAGGCCATTAATCACTATTAAAGGTGGTCTGATTCTAACTATTGAATTATCAATCATGGTCCATATTTCATATTGTATTATACACACCTTTCTGACCAATGTTCAAGACGGAATTTCTAATTAAATGGATCAATATTTTTTCATTTTGAGGGTTTTTATAGAATCATGATTTGCGGATAGATTTTTCTTAAATGTTTCTTCAATCCCAGAAACCCTAATGTAATCTATGAGAATAAAATAACAATTTTTACATGGTATATGTCCCATTGATAATAACCGTATACTATATATTTTCCACCCATATGAATATAAAAATTTACAAACTCTGAAAAAATAAATGAAACCCACATATAAAATATAAAATCATTTTTTCTAATTAATTATTATAGAAACACATAAATACCAAGTTTTAATAAAAATAACACAACTCGACTATCAATGTAAACTATATATTTTCATAAGAAAGAGTTATCTCAAAAAAATATTACAACCATCCTATTGGGTCTCCATAGTCTAGTATATTATATTCATTTTCTTCTAAAATATTAAGAGATATTTAACACCCTTTTGTAACAAACTGATTAGTGCTATCTAAAAATAAATCCTATGATAATCATAAATCTAGTATAAAAAACTTTCTCAATCACCATAAGTTAGATATAATTTTTTAAAGTGGTAGACATACATTTTGTGAATGATTTAACCCCCGTAATCGATAAAACATGACATTAGACTAATATGAAAAACATTATATAAATTTTCAACATATTTTATATCTAGTTCAAAAGCTTTATAATTTATAGTCTATAAATCAAACCATATGATAAATAATCACAAAATAAAATAGAAATTATCCTCAAAAATAATTTTCAGAGAAGTAATTATATCATATAAGATATATCAAAAAAATAATAGAAAAAATTGAAAGGAGAATTATTAAGTGGGTATTTTATAATACATTCCAAAAGAAAAAACATGTCATAAAATCAATAGAAACCAATCTATGTAAATCAATATCACTAACTAATCATCCCTAAAATCAAAAAAGTGAAGGAATCCATGGAACATCCCCCAAAGGAAGAAAATCATTTCCAATTTCTAGTATGATGTAAACCAATTTCTATATACACACAAGAGTGTGGGTTTATAATGTGTTAGCACATACCCAATAGGATTCCCCCATGAATTTTTGAATTTACATTAAAAAAATTCATAATGATAGTACAAAATTAATTTATAATATAATTATGTTATGTGTTAGGACAAATAGGTGCCTGTATACCCTGAGAGGGGGGTGAATCATGGTATCGATATTATTTTCTACATTCTTCTTGCCCCACTAGATTTTGACCTCTTTATCACAAGGGTCACTATTTTGAAATTGTGTGTTTATTATGATCACTTATTTTCTTATTTATATGATGATGATTCTTTAGAAGAAATACTAGAAGGAAAGTAGGAAGACATAAAGATTTTTACTTGGTTCACCCTCACAAGGCTATGTCGAAGGAGAATACAATGACAATGTGCCGATTTACCAAATCCACTAAATCCCACATCTAATAATGTTTGGGATAGATCACTTCTATGCCCAAGATCACTACCTTTACAATGTTTAGGGTCAGATCAATGATTTCCCAAGGGTCACTCTCTATTTCTCTCTCACTGGCTCACTTCCTGTAGAAAGGATAACCTTCTTCCTCTACCACTGCTCGCTACACTTTCAAGGGATCCACTCACAGTTTATAGACCTATAGGTCTCTTTAATATCACTAATTAATTCATACTCCACTATATGTAGATGAACTATTTAAGTCCAAATTTCATCCACTGATGAATACCCCTTTTCCCCTGACCAATGGGAAACAACCTTTGGGATATACCTTCGCCAAGAACCCTACATTGCGAAGCTCCCAATTTTGCGAAGTTCAAACAAGCCTTCGCGAAGTCCCTACCTCTTTGAGAAGAACACACCTTCACAAAGCTCACTACCTCATGGAGCACATTACTTCAAAGATGTCAAGCCGTCATGAAGCAACTTCCCTCATGAAGCTCACTGTGGAAATGCAGAACACACCTCTTTGGCAGATCTAGATTAGCCGATGTGAAGCCCTTTCATTCATGAAGCACACAGCCTCCATGAACCTCCTTCGTGGTTTGATAGGAACAAAGTTTTCTTGAAAAAACACTCTATTTCTATCGAGGGGTCCGAGGTCTATTTATAGGAGATTCAAATGACCCTCAAACCTTCTTGCGTGAAGTCTATGCCACGTCATCTCAAATCATAAAGCTCTAAAATTTCATCCAAAATTCTATCTATATAATGAAGCACCAAAAAAATTTCAGATCACAAAGCTCATTGTAATCACAGATCATTCCATCAATTCCTTCTCGCCTTTTCCACAAATCTCCTTTTGTTATTCCCTTCTCCACCACAATGCTCTTCAACGCTTCTGTTCGCAAATCTCATCGTAATCGCAAAGAAAACTATCAACATTCTTCATATCTTCGCGAAATCCATATAAAGAGACCCACCTTCATTAAACTCATGACCTTCCCCATATTTTGCTGATATCTTCAAGGAAATTAATATTTTTCAATGCTAAGCAAACTCCAAATTCTGGACCCCAAAAATTTGGCATACACTGGAAAATGGTGCCACCTTGCATCTGATCTTATATACTGCCTACAGATCATCCATTACTTTTTCATGGTTATTGGTTAAAATGGAAAATCAAAAACATATCTGGAACTTTAAATTCACCATGGAAACCTACATTTTCAATAAACACAATCAACCCAAAAATGCCGCAATATTACCTTGAGGGATTTTTTCCCAACAATCTCCCCCTTTGGGTTTGCTGAAAAATCTTCTTAGAATGATTTCCTGCACTTTGATACATCATTGAGTCTCCTTCAATCATCTACCACTATTATCCTCTTTCGATTATAATAGAAACAAAAGATACACTCACCACATACTCTAAGACCACACGAGCAATTCTTGACATGAGAACAAGAATAGTATGAAAAGTTTATCAATTAATCAATTAATTTCAGACACCAAATGTTGACACCAAACTAGTACCAATTGCTAAACTGATACCAATTGTTGATCCCTAGAAACCGTCCCACACCATTACAACACCACTCTTATACTTTTATCATGATCCTCAGTTGTCGTGATATGAATGCTTTGATCGATCACTTCTAGCATCGTCAGATTTAAAGCTCCCCCTATCTCATTTCTCTCCCCCTATCTTGATACTCCACCTATCATCTTCTCCCCGTGTCTTTGACTAAGACATTTTCTCCCTTCTTTAGACATAGTTTCTCCCCCTTGGGGAGTCCTTATTTATCCCCCTTTGTCAACGAACCCAAAGGTCTTTTGTGGTCAGAAACATTGGAAAGAACAAAGATTAACACCATAGAGAAAAACACATCATACCTCGAGGAGGGGGTCCCATATCCACACTTTTTAATGTGTGGGGAGTCGACTAGACTCCTAGAGCCAGTCGATGTCTCTCAAATGATTCCTTGGGTAAGGCCTTTGTCAGAATGTCTACAACCTATAGTTCTGTAGGCACATACTCCAACTTCACGATTCCCTGCTCAACCTTCTCCTAAATAAATTGAGACTTTATATAAATGCGATTTTTCCTAGAGTGATAAATGGGATTTTTCTGATATTTATATAACTTTAGTTGTCGGAATTAATTCCGATTGGAGACTTCACTTCTATTCCCATATCATCAAGATGCTGCTTCATCCATAATAACAATGTTCATGCTTGAATGGCTACAATATACTCAGCTTCTACGGTGCTCAAAAAATTAAATATTTATTCTTACTTAGACAAGAGATACACAAACCACCAAGATAGAAAGCACCTCTTGACGTTGATTTCCTGTCATCCACTAAACATGCCCATTATGCATCAGTATATTCCAATAACTATGACTGTGATTTGTGACTATATATCATGCTCGAATCCACCGTTCCCTTGATATAATGAAATATTATTTAACTAAAATAAAGTGTATTTCCTTGGTATTACTTTGATATCACGATTCTTGGAATGTGTCGAAAACAACATCAGGTCTCATCGCTATTAGGTACAATAAACTACCAATAATCTCCCTGTATTCTGTGATATTAACTGCCTTGCCATTATCAACATTCGATAATTTCATCTGGGATGCAACTTGAGACTTCATCTCCTTGGAATTTCCCATTCCAAATCTTCTAATAACCACCTTGGAATATGTGTATTTAGAAATGAATGTTCCATTCCTTCCTTTTGTCACCTATAAACCAAGGAAAAATGTCATCTCACCAATCATAGACATTTTGGTCTCATGTTTCAGGAATTTGGAAAACTGTATCCACTATGCTTCATATGATTCTCCAAATATTATGTCATTTACATAAACAAACACCATCATCCTTTGATTATTTTTGTTGTTGAAATAGAGATTGTAATCAACTCCACCACACTGGAAACGAAGTTTCTGTATATACTGATCATGCCTTGAGTACCTTGTTCTTGGTGCTTGTTTCAGCCAATATAATTCCATCTTCAGCTGAATAACCTTGTTCTTATCCTCATGAATGAGAAAACCATTTTGCGTCTTGATATATAATTCCCACAAAACCCCATCAGGAATTCAGATTTTACATCCATCTAGAACACTTTGAACTTCAGTTTCACTACAATGGCTTGGAATAATCTAATTGTCTCCTGCCTTGAAACCTGTGAAAATGTTTCAAAAACATCTATACCTTCTATATGGTAGTATCCTTTTCACAGTAGTTATGATTTTTTTTGAATCACCATTTCATCTTCATTCATCTTGTTGAGAAAGACCCATTTAGTCCCGATGACATTCTTATCTACTGGCCTCGAAATAATCTCCCATGTCTAATTATTCTCAATCTGATATAGATTTCCATTCATAACATGAACCCATTTTTCATATTCATCAGAATCATAAAAACATTTAGGCTCTACTTGAGATAGGAAATATGTCTGTAATTGTGATTTCATTCTTCTTGTTTGAACTAAAGATGACTGATCACCAATGATATTCTGCCTGTCAATTTCTTCTCAACTCCTTGGATTCTTCACAGATATAGACTTGAATTGTTCTTATTCATCATCTATATCTTCTTCTAAATCATCATCTTCCACTTTTACTCCCCCTGAGTCTCTTGCATCTGATTAGGAGATAGAGATCTCCCCCTATGATGTGCAACTCTTGCTATTATTTAGGCCAATTTTTTGACCCACAATTATTCTCCTTCTCCTCTCTCAAGTAGACCTATAACATTAACTCTTTAATGGAATTATACTAGATTCTTTTTTCATCACTGGTTAATTATTTTAATCAGTTGACATTCTGGATCACATCACATCACTAATTATCATCTTTTGATTCCACTTTCCCTTGGACCGTGTCTCCTATTGAACCTGAAACACTTCAATCACCAATTAATAACATTTATATACATAGGGAGATGGGAATTTTTGGAATCCTCAAGATGAGGATTGTGGTTTATCCTAATGGGTCAACACTTTGATTATTTTTTGCAGAGCATCGCATTCCTTCCTTGCTTCTTCTAGCTGCTTATCCAACTTTAACTAATCTTGCCATATGACTAAGCATTCATTACCCACATGGTGAGTATTTTTCTGGTTTGTAGATTCTATATGTCTGGCCTTTCTCACCATTTGAGATTTATACCCACTAGTACACATTTCCTTCTTTGATGTTCCATAAAAATTCCATTTCCATTAATTCATTCTCTAAGCAGGAATATCTCTTCCTTTCTATACTTCTCATCGTGGCTAATGAAATTGGAGTTTTTCAATGAATTATTTGTTTATTTTTATTTTATCATATTTCTTAGTCACCACAGTATTTTTCATTAGTGGTAGGTCCTGCATTAAACATATATCCTTCTTACTCACAACTATAGCATTTCCTCTTTTTTTCTTCCAGATTTGTTCATGTTCTTTCTTAGAGAGTTGTTGTGAGTGTGACAGAGGAGGCGACTGATACACCATTTTTTTAGATCTATGTGATTCCCCTAAGGCTCTAAGACTATTCTTCAACACACCACATTGTCTACAAGTGTAGAATTTCTCATTATGCATCACTAGATTTGACAATATCTTTTCATGTCCCTTTTCCTTTCCTGCTTTCTTCTTACTGCAATGTCTTCCCAAATGTCCATAATCAGAACATATAAAAGATCTCCCATCAACGGAACACATCATTTTATAATCTCTATGTCGATATGCTAATGCAACTTGAGTTATTTCTCTGATATTGAACTCATGAGCTTTCGGACACATACTCATGTTGTGTCCCATTATTCCATAGTAATATAATCTAATGAATGCTTTCCACTAAGAGACTATTCTTTCTAATATCTCATGATACATCTTCTTATTCTCAGATTTAGTAATGTTTCTATTTTCAAAGCCTGAAATGTATTCCTGAGTCTCCGAACTGAATCTGTATGTATGACCAAGAATACCGCAGAAATAGAAGATGCTATCATTGATTCCTATAATAGCCTATTTAGGTATATCACCAGCACCTATAAAGTTTTATTATCTCTAGATATTTTCACTTCTCTTTTACAATCACACATAGGAGAGGGATCATTATATCCAATTCCAGATTTTCCCAAAATGGATGGCCTTTGGGATGATATAATCCTTTAATGCTTCTCCTTTGAAGTAGCATATTTGGCTTTCATTTCATCATCACCCGCTGAAGGATAATAAAATAGTAAGTGTAAGGTATCCTTCAATATGGGCTTCTCTTTGGAATTATTTTTCTCTATTTCTTTCTTGACTAACTCTAGATATTCCTCCTATTGCAGAATCTTCTTATATCTTGATTCAAGTGGATCATTTAGTTATCTACTATGATTCTTTCCACTACTCATCTCATATTCCAATTCTCATGTGATATTATCTACTAGATCACATTGCTCTTTTGTTTTCAATTTTTATTGAGCAACATAATCATAGACAAATGAATTCTCTTATTGTAGACATTGATTCTTCTGAACTAATTCAGATAGCTATGTAACAAGATAATCATTTCTGGACTATAGATTCTGAATTTCATCTAAGTTCAGATTCTTTACCTTGACATAAGCTTTATGATTTTCTCTCATTATTGAAATTTTTTTTAGTTATTCAGATTTAGAATCAATATTCTCCCTGAGATTAGTGTCCATGTCCATAAACCTTTGATTTAATAATCTTATCTTGTTTACCTCAATTTCCATTTCTTGGATCTGGATATCTTTAGATTTAGTCTTTTCATCCAATTTCTGAACCAATTACCTTGTTTTATGGGTAACTTTCACTTTTCATCTTCTGGGAGTTTCTTCATCATCAGTAGTTCCAAAATCACTTGGAATATTAGGTTCTTCACTCATTACTTCTGCATCATTAAATGAGTAAGTATTTTCATTATAAGTTTTATCCAAATCATTATTCTTATCACTACTTGATTCCTTCAACTGAATCACACTCTTTATGTTGACACTCCCACACTGGGGAATTTCACAAGACTTATTCTTTTTCTTTGAAGTTATTCCCTTTACCTTGGCACACCAAAATAGTAGTAGACTGAATCTTTAGCTTGATAAGTTGACTAAACCAAGTCAAAGCAAAAATATTTGATAAAAGAAACCTTCCCTATTATACAAATTGTTAGGACCAATAAAGGCCAATATACCCTAAGAGGGGGGGGGGGTGAATCAGGGTATGGATATTCATTTTTATATTCTTCCTCCCCACAATCTAGACCTCTTTATCACGATGGTCACTTTGTTTTCACTTGTGTGTTTTTTATAATCACTTATTTTATCTTTATCTAATGATGATTATTTAGATGAAATGAAAGAAGGAATGCAAGAAGACACAAATATTTGGAATTGGTTCACCCTCACTGGGCTACGTCCAAGGAGCATACAATGACAATGTGCTGATGTACCAAATTCACTAAAGCTCATTGGCAATAGTTTTCAGGCTTGATTACTTCTATGCACAAGATTACTACCATTACAATGTATAGGGTTAGCTCACTACATTCCTAAGGGTCACTCCCAATTTATCTCTCATTGGCTCAATACCTGTAGAAAGGATAACCTTCTTCCTCTTCCTCTGCTCACTACACTTGTAAGAGATCCACTCAAAGTTTATAGACCTACAGGACTCTTCATTATCACTTATAAATGCATCCTCCACTATATGTAGATTCTCTGTTGAAGTACAAATTTCCTCCACTTATGAATAACCCTTTTCCCCTAACCACTGGGCAACAAACTTTGTGAAGTACCTTCATAAAGAACCCTACTTCACAAATCTCTCAATTTCGCAAAGAACAAACAAGCCTTCGTGAAGTCACTATCTCTTTGTGAAGAACACACCTTCACAGAGCTCACTACCTCACAAAGAATACTATTTCACATAGCTCAAGCCGTCGTAAAGAAACTTACTTTGTAAATCTAACAAATACAATGCAGAACACACCTCTTCCGCGGAACTAGATTAGCCGCCACGAAGATCTTTCTTTTACGAAGCACACAACCACTACAAACCTCCTTCACAATTCGAGAGCAACACTTATTTCTTGGGAAAACTCTCTACTTCTCTCAAGGTTTTCTAGTTTTATTTATATGTTATTCCACCGAATCTCAAACGTTCAGCGTGAAGTCAGCACTACGTCATCTTAGATAGAGAATCTCTGAAATTTCCATTGAAATTATCTCTATATCACAAGGAACTATGACAATTTTCCGATCACAGAGCTCTTCGTAATCGTAGAGAGTTCCATAAATTCCTTCATGCCTTCACCCTGATCTTTTGTAATGCCTCTAGATCATCCATTCCTTTGTCATGGTTCATTGTCAACCTGGATTTTCAACAACATCTATGGAACTTTACAATTCACCATGGAGACGAGCTTTGTCAACAAACAAAATCAACCCCAAAATGTGGCAATGTTACCTTGAGGTATTTTTTCCCAACATTATGTGAGGTTGATAGAGAAGAATAGAAAAAAATTACATTTCCTTACCACTTTAATAAATACCTTATTTTGATAAATATATAAACATAAATTGTTAAAGTAGGAATAATAGTTACAAAAATATACATTATAATTTAAAACATGACATGTGATAAATATCTTGAGTCTTTGGTATATCCTTGTACTTGGAAAATCATGCACATCATTTATCCTATGATGTGATCCTAATAGTGACAGACTGGGAGTTACTCTCACTAGCCACATTAGGCAACGACCCCCACCCAAGGAATCAACAAAACTTGTGTACATGGGTCATAATGTTGTAATAAACGAGTATAAGACACTTAACTAAATTAAAAAAAAACTAACAAATCTTCCCCATAAAATTAAAATCAATTATGAAGTACCCTAGTATTTAAGAATGAATTTTTTTTGGTAACGGGTTCAATATGTGTTTTTTTAAAATTCTTTATGAGTTAATATGAAGTGGTTATTCTTGGATAATTATTTTGGATTCACTTGATGCCATTATATGTCATTCATGAGAAATTAATTATGTAAAATGGGATGATAGATTGAATTGTTATTTAATTTCAAAAAAATATATTGAAAAAACAATATAAATGTCAAAAAGTTTACAACATGTTGGAGAGTGGATTAAAATTTATATTCAAATGGAAGAATGAGGAATACCTAATACAGTGCATATCATTACTAAAGGATACTAAGTTACAACTTTTCAGTGAAGGTGAATTGGGTGAGCTAAATATATTTGATATTGGATATATGTTTTTAATATTGTATTTAAATATATGACCAAATGTCATAGGGAAACCAATGGAATAATTTTCCACAACTTATTTTGGAATGAAAAATGACCTCTTATTTCCCAAGAGTGGATGGTTTATGAGTGGGATATTAGTAGGCTTGAATGAGGGCGTGAAATAAATAATGCATGTGTTTGGGTTAGGGTTCCAGTGGGCTATTGTGTGTCAGCGTAGCTCATGAGGCATGTGTGTGTGTGTTGTGGGTGCTGATCTCATGGTTCCAGCTCGAGCATGATGATCACAGATTGAAATAAAAGGCAGTGTCTAGATATTTAAATGTATTATGTGGGATTAAATGGCACTCTACATTTTATCAATGTCACTTTTAAGATGTTGATATATTAGAACCTCGTGAGAAAACATTCTTACCCATGTGACCTTTATAGGCAATTGTCTCCTACCATTGAAAATACAATAGTTTTTTACGTTGGTTCTTCATCCATTTATAAGCTGCAAATATCATGAAATCCATGAGTACTGTATTGAAAAAACTCCAGAGATCATTTTTATATATTCTACTATGTTTTTTATTAATGAAATTATTATATTATATGTCAATATTTTATGGTTTGTCCAAAATATATGCACATAGAACTTACACTTATGAGTTATATAATCTCAAACTATGATCTAAAATGAATTTTGTGATTCATTTTATGTAATTTAGAGATAAAAATATCAAATTTATGTAGTCATACATGTACAAATGAACATATAATTAAAGGAATGAGGTTTATACACTGTTGTTGAAGAAATTGTCCACATAACAAATTTTATGCATAAATTACATTTTTTATGTATGCTTGTTTATTGAGGTGTGACATAACCACTATTAGTTTAAGGAAACATTTCTAGTGGTAGATTATAATCCTCTTGAAATTTTTATCTATAAACCATATATCTTGTATGTTCACATACCTTTTATTCTATGTTCATTTTTTAGAATCGAACCACATAATCAAATTTGATCACATAGTAGTTTTTTTTAATATAATGGTTTCATGAGTCTGGTTTATATATCTATGTATTAAGAATATTTGATGTAATTGATTTTGGAAATGAGATTCACGTAACCATTTTATATTCATAGTTTGTAACTATCAAAGTGAGAAAAAACTGTCTATATTTATTTGTTTCAATATTAGTAAATCGGTCTTGTGATAATGGATAACACATTATTAAATACCTAAGTCTCTCCAGATATTTAAATGAGTATTTAGAGAAGCTACGAATCATTACATACAACATGAGTCAATATGATAATATCCAATATTACACATATTCAAATGCGTAGGTCCATAAAATATTGTAATGGATGATTTCAATGTGCTGTAAAAGAGAAATAAATATTGTGTGGGAGATAATGAACCATGATATGCTTATATAAATAATAGGACATTTTTCTGTAGGGAAACAGAAATTAGTTTGTGAATATACATGCTGATAATATGTAACCTAAATATATGAGTGTTAATAATATTCTTAAACATATATATTAAGAGTGGAGAGGGTGACCATCTGCTTCTAATTAGGATATCAAAAATAAAATAAAATGAGAGAGGATCCATTTTTTCACTAATACAGAATATTAGGAAGATATGGCAGTATTGATGGTGTTATTAATTGATGAGAAAAAAATGGACCATTATCATTTGAGAAATAATATATTTTGGTGGCCTATATGTCTATGTATCTAATGGAGTAGTTAAATATGAGTTATATAACAATAAAAATTTGTCATGTGTTTGAGTTTTTGAAGAACTTGAGGAATATCCAAATTTCGTCAAATTTGGAAGGTGAGTTTTGAGACTAGCGGAACTGATTAATATTAGTTTCCATTAAATACATCGAAGGAATACACAAGAAAAGGACATCTGGACTTATTTTGGAGGAATAATAATTGGAGAAGAATATATTTCCACCTTTAGACTATTATTTTAAAAAGAAGTGTAGTTGGGGTGTGTAAACAATTACTGGGATATTCTAACAGGGTTGTGTAACAAGTTGTGTTGTAATCACTTGTGGGTATAGTAAAGAATCTGTAATAGGGGGAGTAACTGATTGGATTTAGGAGTATGATTTTACACTAATACTTATATATACTTTTGTAATTATTTCCTTATTTATATAATGAAAAATGATGTGAGAAAGGGAAACAACATTCAGTCCATTGATAAAATTAATATTTTTGAGAGAATCAATATAACAGAATGATAATTAGTTAAATTAAACCAGTCATTCACCCCACCCTTTCTCATTATTCCATATATATTTCTCCACTGTAATTGGTATCAAAGGATAGTATACCTGAAAGTATAGAAATGTTTTCCTTGATTTTTTATGGGATTTTATGAAGTACATATTTCAAGAAGGGTTTGATTTGATTGAAATGGAGAAAAATGAAGTTACTCGTGAGAATTGAGACCAAGATATTTCTTATAACACATATAAGAATAGAATAAAATTATAGTGGAAAAAAATTGGACTATGAATGTAATGGTTAATGGAGAAACACCACTAAATGATGGTAATCCTAGTGGTATGAGTATTAATTATTATATGGAATATGACTATTCTAATTATGTTTATTCATGATATAATAATGAGATTTCATCTAGTGATAATTATTGTGAAGATAATGAAAATATGAATAAGGTTCCTAAATAATGGAGAAGTTATATTGTTGGAACTACCAAGGTCCTTCAAAATGAAAATTTGAAGTTAGAAGAGGAATATAATTGCATGGAAGAGGCATTTCCCAAATAGGTTATCATATTCAAAACTCTAAAAAATAATTGAAAGAAAAGGGTAAAGTAATTTGTTTTTGCAATGAAAGATAAAATGAAATTGTTGTTGAATTTAAAATCTAATAACCTAATTTATATATACGGTACGTATCCTTTAATTTTATGTTTAATTCCTTAGTATTGACCTAATATGAATTCTTAGTGAGAATATAAAGGAAAATCGGGTTTATAGGGATTGTTCAGATCCTGGAAGCCTATATAGATAATGAAATTGTTATGCCACATGGTTAGTAGAAATCACACCACCCAGTACACATAGTTTCTCCGAACAATGTTGTGTGTTTCATTGAGAAGATATTGGTCGCACGACATTCGCTAACTGTGAGACCTAGTCTGCATACCCATGTTGAGTCATAGGAGTTTTTAATAGATCTCTATATAATGGGTTTTTAATGGTTTCCCAAACCATTCACAAGAATTATGTGAGTTCCTCCTTGGGTAGCACAAGACACATAGTTGGAACATCATTTGGCCAACCACACATCCAAACTATGTGAGCCCTTTAGGTTGGTAAAGTCAACTATTTTCTTTAAAATTTGTTATAACTTAAAACTATTTATATTTTCTTATTTACAGTTATAGGAAACTCCCTTTTTTATATGTTGAGATATTGTTCCATTGAATATACACAATCATTCCCCTCATTTCAATGTCTGACCTTGAAATTGAGATCTGTTTATCTTGGTGGATTCCTCACAGTAGGAGCTTCATTCCCCAGGTTCCTTTTGTCATTTGTACTCCTCTCAAATTTTTTGATGAAAACTCATATGAACAGTTTTCAAGGTGTTAATCCATTCATAAATTTTCTTCTAATATAGTAAAAACTAAGAGACTTTACTAGATGATGCATCTTCTATAGACATAAGGTAAGTGGTCTATGACTTATCCCTTAATATCTCATTATATGTAAGGGTCTCCATTGTGTGCTCAACGGGTTTAATGTGAATTTTTCTTTAACTAAAACTTACTTAAATTAATTCTTCTATATTTTATTCTATAGAACACCAAATTTTACGTGAAATTATTAGAGGTTGAATCCAAAATATTAACCACCCCAAGTTGGATGTGTTATTCATTTATTCCATGTCAACCATTTTTAGGACTATTTTCTATGTCATTAAGGTGTGTATGAATTGAACGTGATAAGGTAAGTGTTCCTATATAATTAATGAATCATTCAATGAATTTTATGGAAAATATATATTTATATATATATATATATATATCAGTTTTCCATATTAAATTATTATAAATTGAATTGATATTGGTTTCAAGTATTTAATACTACTTTTCAGGATTAATGAAAAGCAATAGAATGGTCTTATTAAATGATTATGAAATTCAATTGATAATGGTTTCAAGTCCTCATAAAACCTTGTCATGCTTAATGAAAGGTAATTGAATCAACCTTATAAATTATTAAATATAGTTAGGATTACATAGCCCATGATTACATATGGTATAAATGGAATGAGTATAAGGTTTATATTTATTTTGAAATTTGTCACCAATATAGGAATGGACATACTAGATACATTCTTGGATTCCGAAGGTAATTTCTTTAAAAATAGGAAGACCCCATTCAGATCCATTGGTATACTTTTTATTGTAGATAACCACCACATAATTTTGTAATTGTATTTTTACCTGAATTCATATGTGTTGTAAGATTATTAAATATAAATACTTATAGATACTATAATTCCATGGATATACTCCTTGGTTTCAACTTGATGTATTCAAACATGCAGTGCTTTAGATTCACCCCATTAGGCCTAGTCATGCATTGACCGAGATTACCACGGATGATATCCGTGGACTCAGATAAAATCATTTATAGTGGAAGGACTTTGGTGTACCGCATAGATTTCACTAAAACACAAAATTTACAGATTTCAGTAGTTACCACTATGTCTTATATAGACCCCAAAGGTCCAGGATTCCATGGTCACACCTCAGATCCCCTGTTATTATTGGTTCCTATTACAGTAGTACTAAAACCTTTTCATATGATCTATTTATTATAAACTGAATCATAATTGATTTAATGGGATTATTTTGTTCTCTTTTGATCCTCTTTAATTATTATCATTGATATTAAACATGTTTATGGGTACATTATAATAAAATTTTCTCTATCATATTATTAAATAATTAGATGTTCAAATAAAATTCCAGCTATGGATGAAGCATATAGCGAACCATACTTTACATACATGGTTAATAGTTCAAAATTGAAGCATACTTATTTCAACATATAACAAAACCATGAAAGGACCATATAGGTATAGTGTCTTTAGAAACTGGGAAATGTAAACAACTGCTTCATAAAGAATCTACATTGTCTCCCATTTATTTCATCATATCTATAGTCCCTTTTTGGCATATCTTACTTAATAACCTTCTTCCTGACCTGGGGAAAGAAAACATACAAAAGGGTGAGCTCAAATGCTCAGTAAGGGTAAACAAAAGAAATATCAATCACATCAAATTTATAAGAACACAACATTTTGGAAATCTTACCCTGCAAAAGAGATCATAATTTCATAACATGGGATAAATCATGGTAGTGAAATGTAATCCCAATAATAATAACATAAAACATGAAACTTTGTGGAATACACACATAATCATAGAGAATCTTTTCTCATTAGTCAAGACTCATTTCCAAGACTATCTTAGTGGACAAAGTCCATTTCTGAACCGAGTTCACTCCTCGTTTCAGTCCTATTTCACTGAACCGGTTTGACCTGCCGTTCAAGCCATGTCTATCTCATGAGATATAAAATCTTTACCCAATTCATTGGAGGGAGATATAGGTCCCACCCATCTTATAATGATACCATTCTTATGTGTTCCACAAAATCATAAACCATACATCATAGCATAACCCATGTAATAAAAATGGGAATCTTAAACATCATGACATCATTAAACAATTCATATAAGATAAAGGAATTCATAAAAATATTTCCATCACAACATAATCAAATCAATATAATAATAGGGATAGAAATATGAACCCTATATTATCTTAGATGGAAAACAATTTTGATAAAACACTTGAACTCCATTCTTTAGGAAAATATCCTTTCTACTTCAAAAACATTTCCTTTATTAACATGTCATACAATTTTAAACTAAAAGAAGTTGATTAAAAATAAACTTGAAAACTTGTAAAGGAAGATTCTTGGAAATAATGTTTTAAAAATCCATTCATGCCGTATAAGTTCAAAAAACATTCTTCTCGTACTTTTGTCAGAAAAGTCAAAAAGTACCTCTTACAAAAAACGAGAAAATATTCCTTTCATATGTTTTACTAAAAACTCACCGAAGGGTACAATTGGATTTAAAAAATTGTAGGTGTATGGAAATAATATTACATATTGAGGAAACATGGATGTGGATGATAAAATACACCCCAGTAAATACCAAAGTATAAATAATCTCGGATAAAAATGAGATTGTGATATTTTCCCTTACCTTAGGTCCGATATGCTTTGTACGTGTCCGAACCTCCTATATAATGATTTAAATAATGTTATTGACTTATTCCAGAATCATACTTATTGTTATTATATCATATATGTCCATATTCCTAGCTTCTTATTTGTAATATTTCATTACTACTTGTTATTCGGGTGTTTATTACTTTTTTTTGTTATTATGCGTGTTTTGTCGAATAAATTATTATTCCTCTTTATAGGTTATAGATGAAACATTTAAAGAATGGTATTAGTGTAATATATATAATATTAATTCATTCAATTAATTTATATAATCATTATTCAATGAAGATCATATAGAACGAATCACATCACATCGTGGTGACGGTAGACCGTACGTACGCACAAGCGATGATATCGTTCCCATGATCATGGAATTGTATTGAAGTGTATGTATACTATTTAAGAATAAATATCACTTTACAATAATCATATATAGTTATTTATTTTCACCATTATACCCATACAAGTAAGGTGGTGGTGGAAAACAGATTACACCATGGCGTGGAGACGATATTCCGTACGTACGCACAAGCGATGATATCGTTCCCATGATCATGGAATTGTATAGAAGTGTATGTGTACTATTTCAGAATCAATATAACTTTAAAATAAATTTATATAGTCATTTATTTTCACCATTATACCCATCCAAGTAAGGTGGTGGTGGAAAACAGATTACACCACGGCGTGGAGACGGTATTCCGTACGTACGCACGCGCGATGATTTTGTTTTCCGTAGGATGGAAAAGAGGTGAAATAGGGTTGTTTCATATTTATAATAACATATCAGTATATTAGGGATACTGATGTTATTACCTCATAATGAAAAAACAAATGAAGTGGGAGTATAAGAAGAATGGAACTTGAAGAAAACGGTAGAAGGTATTACCTATTTCTCGAAGTGCCTCCTTTAAACTTTCCCTTAAGGCACTAGAGTCGGTCTTTTGAGAAGACCAGTACCTCTAGTAGGGTTCTAAGGAAGTGTAGAAGTAAAATGGGCAGGGGTGGGCTGAGCATGAAGGCTCAAATTGGTGTGAGGAGGAGAGGGAGGAGGTTCCTTTTATAAGGGAGGAGAGAGGCACCTTTGGAAAGTGTGGAAATATTATTTTATTATAAACTTATCTTCGGTTTAAAAAGGTCCAAAAATCCTTAAAGATGAAGATAAGATGACTCATGGTCTAAATAAAATCATCGCATCAGAATTGGACATGTTTTGGAAAATATTTTAATCATTATAATCTTATTTATTTAAATCATTTATTAATGAGGTAAATACTTTATCATTATTGTGTCATAAATAATTTAATTTATTTGGTGTCTAAAAATTATCAAAAAAATATAATTATGTAGGAAATCTTTTTAGATTTCTAATTAATATTTATAGTCGAAAATATAATTTATATAACCCCTTATAAAAATTAATTACTGAAATATATTTGTTAATGTCAATTTTGTCTTTACATTAAATTAATTAATCCAAATTGTCATTGTCACTACCAATTGGCTCAATGGGGTCCCGAAATCGACCCAAGGATGCCCATGATCAGCCAATACTCATCAAATAAGGTCAGGACAAGTGTCAAGGTAATTTGGAATTATTATAATATTCTTTTAACCTTGAATTTCCCTATTTACCTTTAACCGTAGTAAATAAAAAAAATTACCGTAGTTACTATTCATAATATCAAAAAAATAAAAGTAACCTATTAACATAATTTAAACCCACTGATTCCAAATATGAAATCCATTTTTCAAAATTCAAAACATATAAGTTGCAGTAATTAAATAAAAATTAATCTCGTCGTTAATCAAACAGGTTTTAAAAGTTAAAACATTGCCAAAGATTGAAATGTTTTTACCTATGAATTCAATGTAAAATTAATGCTAATGATATAAATTATGTTAAATGGTAAAAATCCATTCTATTTATACTTTATAAACATTCAATATTATAATTTAACCATATAAATTATTGTGATGAAAAAAGTTGTTTTTAATTAAAATATAGCATGTTTTTACTATTCATTAAAATATGAAAGTTATCAGAATAATATGAAAAATTTATCCAAAGTAAATTTTTATATCCTGATTGTAAAGAAGAATTTTATTTTGTAAAATTTAACTTATAAAATTGTCAAAAACTAGATTTAATGTGGGTGTGCCATCAAAAGGCGGTAAAACTGTATTTTTTGAAAAATACTTCTTTTATCCAAAAAACTGATTTTGTTTTCATACCTCATTCTAGAAAATGTATAAGATGATGTAAAATGTTATAAAATTAAAAATTCAGTTAATACTATTCATAATGGCTAATATTATAATATATTGTTGTTTAGTGAAACTCGGTATTGCGTACGACGCAAGCTATCAAGGAAGGCCGTGATTGCGTGTAAAGCAAGTCAAGCTAGTGTTGTGTGTAGTGAAAGATTCCTTTGATGATTTATATAACATAAAAACAAAATATTTCTCATAAAATTATTGGGTGTTACATTCTACCCCCCTTAAAATGAATTTCACCCTCGAAATTCGTCACTTCGTAACAAACAGACGAGGATACCTCTCCCTCATCATATCCTCAAGTTCCCATGTAGCTTTTTATAATTGGTGGTTCCTCTATAAAACTTTCACCAAGAGAGTGTTCTTGTTCCGTAGGACTTTTTCGCTATGATCCAGAATCTCTATCGGCTGTTCTTCATAAGAATGATCTTGTTCCAATAGTACAACTTTTGAGCTGAGTACATGTGAAGGATCAGGTATGGACTTTCTGAGGAGAGATACATGGAACACATTGTGAAATTGAGAGAGATTCGGTGGAAGCACCAATCGGTAAGCTACCTTCACAACACGATCCTGAATTTCAAAAGGACCGATATATCTAGGGCTCAACTTTCCCTTCTTTCCAAATCTCATTACTCTTTTCCAAGGAGATATTCGTAAGAACACTTTATCACCAACTTCAAAATCTAGGTCTTTTCTTCGGTTGTCGGCATAACTTTTTTGTCGACTCTGAGCTGCTCTTATGTGTTGTTGAATAGATCTGACCTTTTCTGCCATTTCATCAACAAGATCAGGTCCTAATAGCTTTCTTTCCCCAACTTCATCCCAGCAAGTTGGAGTCCTGCATTTCTTTCCATAGAGAGCTTCATAAGGAACCATCTGAATACTAGAGTGAAAGCTATTATTATAAGAAAATTCCACCAAAGGTAGGTGTTGATCCCAACCACCTTTGAAATACATAGATCAAGCTCTCAACATATCTTCTATAGTTTCAATTTTCCTCTCAGACTGATCGTCTATATGAGGATGATAAGCTGTTCTGAAACTCAACTCTGTATCTGGAGTATACTGAAGACTTCGCCCGAACTTTGAGGTAAACCTCGGATCCCGATCAGATATAATAGAAAGTGGTACTCCATGCAATCTTACCACTTCCTTTACATATATCCTGACAAGATGATCTAGAGAGAAATCCTCTCTAATAGAAATGAAGTGTGCAGACTTTGTAAGACGATCAACTATGACCCAGATAGCATTATTGCCTTGGATGTTTTAGGAAGTCCAGTGACAAATTCCATAGTGATGTTTTCCCATTTCCATTCAGGTATGGGCAATGGTTGTAACATCCCCTTAGACTTCTATCTCTCAGCTTTAACTTGCTGACAAACCAAGCATCGAGAGACATACTCAACAACATCTCTTTTTATGCCATCCCACCAGAAGTACTCTTTCAGGTCCCTATACATCTTCGTGCTTCCAGGATGAATAGAGAATGAAGAACTATGAGCCTCATCCAGCAGCTCCTTCTTTAATTCATGGATGGGAGGAACACAAACCTGATTCCTGAACTTTATTATCCCACTATAATCAAGGTTGCATTCAGAAACATTTGTCACCTTCTTTTGTAACTCGACATCTTCTTTCTACGCCTCTTTAATCTTCACATGTATAGATGGTTGAACATTCATTTGAGAAAGATACGATTTTCCCCTTTCATTATAATTCCAAGATCCATCCTTTGTAAATCCATAAATATTGGATCTTTTGTGATCCTCATCATGGATAAGCTAGCATGGTCTTGTCGACTTAATGCATCTGCCACCTTGTTTGCTTTACCAGGGTGGTAATGAATTGAGCAGTCGTAATCCTTAATCAGCTCCAACCATCTTCTTTGGCGCATATTCAGTTCCTTTTGTGTGAAAATATACTTTAAACTTTTATGATCAGTATAAATTTCACACTTTTCTCCATAAAGATAATGCCTTCAAATCTTTAATACATAGATTACCGCAGCTAACTCCAAATCATGAGTTGGGTAATTTTGCTCATGGATTTTCAACTGTCGTGAGGCATAAGCTATCACCATATCATTTTGCATAAGAACATACCCCAATCCCTTCTTGGATGCATCACTATAGATCAAAAAACTTTCTCCACTACAAGGAAGTGAGAGCACAGGTGCACTGGATAACCTTCTTTTCAACTCCTTGAAATTCTCTTCACATTCCTCTGTCCAAACAAACTTAACTCCTTTCCGAGTCAACTTGGTGAGTGGATTAGATAATTGTGAAAAATCTTTCACAAAACATCAATAATATCTAGCCAAACCAAGAAAACTTCAGATCTGAGTTACGGTTGTTGGTCTCAGCCATCTTTCTATAACCTCTGTTTTTGTTGGATCCAAAGATATCCCCTCTTTAGAGATTATGTGACCCAAAAATGCAACTTTTTGATGCCAAAATTCACACTTGGTAAATTTGGAATAAAGCTTCTCCTTTCTCAGGGTCTTTAATACAATTCTCAAGTGATCTACATGTTCTTCCTTGCTCTTTGAATAGACAAGAATATCATCTATAATGACTACCACTAACTGATCAAGATAGTCTCTAAAGAATCTATTCATCAGATCCATGAAGATAGCAGGGGAATTAGTATGACCAAATGGCATCACTATAAATTCATAGTGTCCATACCTTGTACGGAAATCTATATTTGGTATGTCATCCCTTTTGAACCTTAATTAATGATACCCTGAATGAATATCAATCTTGGAAAAGTATTGATCTCCACGTAGTTGGTCAAATAGGCCATCAATGCATGGGAGAGGATATTTTTTCTTGATAGTGATCTTGTTAAGTTCTCGATAATCAATGCAGAGTCTCATTGATCCATATTTGTTCTTAACAAACAGAACTGGTTCTCCCCAAGGTGAATCACTAGGGAATATAAATCCCTTATCAAGATTCTCTTGGAGTTGCTTCTTCAGTTCCTGAAACTCAATTGGGGCCATTCTATAAGGTGTCTTTGAAATAGGAAAAGCACCCAGTATGAGTACTATTGAAAACTCAACTTCAAGATTTCGTGGAAGACCTGGAAATTCCTCCAGAAAGACATCTTCAAATTCCCATAAAATGGTCATATTATTAATCGTGAGTTTCTCTCCAACCATTTGAGATAAATAACCTTCATTTAGTGGAATCAAGACCCATAAGATAGAAGAAATTTCCACTGGAAGGTTATGTTCATCCTTGCATCGATAGAAGATCATAGATTGATCTATAAAATGAAATGTGACTTCCCTTATTTGGAAATTGATATGAGCTCCATATAAAGAAATCAAATCCATGCCAAGAATCACATCAAATTCCACTATAGGAAGGATCACAAGATTTGCAGGAAGAACATTCCCACAAACTTCAATCGAAGAAGAATTGTAAACTTTCGATGCGACTGTTTTTCCATTAGGAGTTGTCACAGCCAACTCAACATCTAATTGTTGAGGTAATACGGTGATACCCATAGAAAATTTGTCATAAATAAAAGAGTGGGTGGATCCAGAATCAAATAAAACATTTTATACATTAGGGTGGATGGTAAGTGTACCTCTCACCACTTCGTTGCCGTACTCCACATCGCCGATAGTAAGTGCATGTGACTTTCCTTTGTCTTTGGCCTTAAGAGTTTGTTGACGTCGATCATCATCATAAACCCTTGGATTTGGGCATTGATTGGTATAATGCCCCATCTCCTTGAACTTGAAACATTGAAGTGTAGTAGGTTCATTCTGTGTATCCCTTACTTTGTTTGCATCATTAGACATCTTCTTCCCATTATTTCGTCATTCAATTGCCCGATGACCTTCTTTTCCACACTTATAACATTTTCTTGTCCACTTAAGAAAATTTCCTCCATGTTTCTTTCCACACTTGGAGCATAAGGGAAAACTCGTCTTCTTTTTATTGTGGTCTTTAGATTTTCCTTTGAATTCCATTTTCCTCTTCTTATCAAACCCATGTGATTGATGGGTTACACCAATCTCCTTCTCAACCTTGAGAGCACAACAAACAATTTCCTCATATCTATTGAAGTCCCTTATGGCTAACGCCCTTCGAAGACTTGGTTTTAAGCCACTAAAGAATCGATCGATCTTACTCTCTGGTTGGATAATAATTCCGGAAGCGTACCTTGCAAGTCTTGTAAAATTTGCTTCATAGGTACCAACAGATTCATCATCCTTTTGCTTCAGTTCCAGAAACTCATTCTCCATCTTTGTTCGAAGAATACAATCGAAATACTTATTGAAAAATAAGTTCTTGAACTCGTCCCATTCCATGGACTCAATTTCATCCCTTTTCCTCGTATTCTTAATAAGATTCCACCATTGATCACCATCACCTTCCAAACGATACACTGCTAAGATGAATTTATCATGTTCAGAACATTGAAGAACTGAAAATATCTTATCAGTGGTACTAATCGATTGTTCAGCCACTAATGGATTAGAAGACCCGCTGAATGAAGGTGGATGCTACCTCATGAAGGATTCAACAGAATTTTGCTCCTTCATGTGCTCATTTGGAATTCCTGCATGATTCATATCTTGAGAAAGTTGTGTGAGCATGGATACAAGATTTTTCATTCCAGCTCCCATATCGTTTGGTTTCTTAGGGGGAAAATCATTGCATTTCCCATCTCATTCCGCATTGACACGGTTCCTTAGGGTTCCAACCATTGACTAAAACCAAGAAGAATAGTGTGAGCAACACTAATTATAAAAAGAAAACCACATAATCAAGAACAAAATTTTACACTTAAGGTCTTATCGTAGGTTGTTCATGGAAATTTCTAAAACACTAAGATTATGTTCTATGCTTAGACATATCCTTAGGATTCTTACTAATGCTTTCCCATCCTAGTTTCCAAAGGTTGACTATACCTTTCCTCTGATACCAACTATACCAAACCATACTTTACATACATGGTTAATACTTCAAAATTAAATCATAATTATTACAATATATAACAAAACCATGAGAAGACCGTATAGGTATAGTGTCTTTAGAAATTGGGAAACATAAACAACTGGTTCATAAAGCATCTACACTGTCTACCATTTATTTCATCATATCTATAGTCCTTTTTTGGCATATCTTACTTAATAACCTTATTCCTGACCTGGGGAAAGAAAACATACAAAAGGGTGAGCTCAAATTCTCAGTAAGGGTAAACAAATTAAATATCAATCACATCAAATTTATAAGAACATAACAGTTTGGAAATCTTACCCTGCAAAAGAGATGATAATTTCATAACATGGGATAAATCATGGTAGTGAAATGTAATCCCAATAATAATAACTTAAAACATGAATTTTTTTTTCATACACACATAATCATAGAGAATCATTTATTATTAGTCAAGACTCATTGCTAAGACTATCTTAGTGGACAAAGTCCATTTCTGAACTGAGTTCACTCCTCGTTTTAGTCCTATTTCACTGAACCAGTTTAACCTGTCATTCCAGCTATGTCTATCTCATGAGATATAAAATCTTTACCCAATGCGCTGGAGGGAGACATAGGTCCCACCCATCTTATAATGATACCATTCTTATGTGTGCCACAAAATCATAAAACATACATTATAGCATAACCCATGTAATAAAAATGGGAATCTTAAACATCATGACATCATAAAACAATTCATATAAGATTAAGTAATTCATAAAAATATTCCCATCACAAAATAATCAAATCAATGTAATAATAGGGATAGAAACAGAACCCTATATTATCTTAGATGGAAAATAATTTTGATAAAACACTTGAACTCCATTCTTGACGAAAATATCCTTTCTACTTCAAAAACATTTTTCCTTTCTTAATATGTCATACAATATTAAACTAAAAGAATTTGATTAAAAATAAACTTAAAAACTTGTAAAGGAAGATTCTTGGAAATAATGTTTTAAAAATCCATTCGTTCCATATAAGTTAAAAAAACATTCTTCTCATACTTTTGTCGGAAAAGTCAAAAAGTTACTCGTATGAAAAACGACAAAAGATTCCTTTCATATATTTTACAAAAAACTCACAGAAGGGTAAAATTGGATTTAAAAAATTGTAGGTGGATGGAAATAATATTAAATATTGCGGAAACATGGATGTGTATGATAAAATGCACCCCAATAAATACCAAAGTGTAAACAATCTCGGATAAAAATGATATTGTGATATTTTCCCTTACCATAGGTCCGATATGCTTTGTACATGTCCGAACCTCATGTATAATGATTTAAATAATGTTATTGACTTATTCCAGAATCATACTTATTGTTATGATATCATATATGGTCATATTCTTAGCTTCTTATTAGTAATATTTCATTACTACTTATTATTCGGGTGTTTATTACTTTTTTGTTCTTATGCGTGTTTTGTCGAATAAATTCTTATTCCTATTTATAGGATATAGAGAAATTATTTATATAATGGAATTAGTGTAATATATATCATATTAATTCATTCAATTCATTCAATTCATTTATATAAACATTATTCAATGAAGATCATATAGAACGAATCACATCACATCGTGGAGACGGTAGGCCGTACATACGCACAAGCGATGATATCGTTCCCATGATCATGGAATTGTATTGAAGTGTATGTATACTATTTCAGAATAAATATCACTTTACCATAATTATATATAGTTATTTACTTTCACCATTATACCCATCCAAGTAAGGTGGTGGTGGAAAACAGATTACACCACAGCATGGAGATGGTATTTCGTACGTACGCACAAGCGATGATATCGTTCCCATGATCATGGAATTGTATTGAAGTGTATGTATACTATTGCAGAATAAATATCATTTTACAATAATCATATATAGTTATTTATTTTCACCATTATACCCATCCATGTAAGGTGGTGGTGGAAAATAGATTACACCACGGCGTGGAGACGGTATTCTGTATGTACGCACGCGCGGTGATTTCGTTTTCTGTAGGATGGATAAGAGGTGAAATAGGGTTGTTTCATATTTATAATAAAATATCAGTATATGAGAGATTCAGATATTATTACCTCATAATGAAACAACTAAATAAGAGGGAGTATAAGAAGAATGGAACTTGAATAAAACGGTAGAAGGTATTACCTCTTTCTCGAAGTGCCTCCTTTGAACTTTCTCTTAAGGGACTAGAGTTGGTCTTTCAAGAAGAACAGTACCTCTAGTAGGTTTCTAAGGAAGTGGGGAAGTGAAATGGTCAGGGGTTGGCCGAGCTTGAAGGCTCAAATTGGTGTGAGGAAGAGAGGGAGGAGGTACCTTTTATAAGGGAGGAGAGGGGAACCTTTAGAAAGTGTGGAAATATTATTTTATCATAAACATATATTCGGTTTCAAAAGGTCAAAAAATCATTAAAGAGGAATATAATATGACTCGTGGTCGAAATAAAATCATCCAATCTGAATTGTACATGTTTTGGAAAATATTTTAATCATTATAATCTTATTTATTTAAATCATTTATTAATGAGGTAAATACTTAATCAATATTGTGTCATAGATAATTTAATTTATTTTGTGTCTAAAAATTACGAAAAAATTTCATTATGTAGGAAATATTTTTTTATTTCTAATGAATATTTATAGTTGAAAAAATAATTTATATAACCCCTTATAAAAATTAATTACTAAAAGATTTTTGTTGATGTCAATTTTGTCTCTACATTAAATTAATTAATCCAAATTGTCATTGTCACTACCAAGTGGCTCAATGGGGTCCTAAAATCGACCCAAGGATGCCCATGGTCGGCCAGTACTCGTCCAATAAGTTTAGGATAAGTGTCATGGTAATTTGGAATTATTATAATATTCTTTTAACCTTGAATTACCCTATTTACCTTTAACCTTATTAAATAAAACAAATTACCGTAGTTACTATTCATAATATCAAAAACATAAAAGTAACCTATTAATATAATTTGGACCCACTAATTCCAAATATGGAATCCATTTTTAAAAATTTAAAACACAGAAGTTGCATTAATTAATTTAAAATTAATCCTGTTGTTAAGCAAACGAGTTTTAAAAGTTAAAACATTGCCAAAGATTGAAAGTTTTTTACCTATGAATTCAATGTAAAATTAATGATAATGACATAAATTATATTAAATGGTAAAAATATATTCTATTTATACTTTAAAAACATTCAATATTATAATTTAACCATATAAAGTATTGCGATGAAAAAAGTTGGTTTTAATTAAAATATAGCGTGTTTTTACTATTCATTAAAATATGAAAGTTATCCGAATAATATGAAAAATTTATCCAAAGTAAATTTTTCTATCCTGATTCTAAATAAGAATTTTATTTTTTCAAATTTAACTTATAGAAATGGAAAAAACTAGATTTAATTTGGGTGCGCCATCAAAAGGCGGTAAAAATGAATTTTTTGAAAAATACTTCTTTTATCCAAAAAACTGATTTTGTTTTCATAAATCATTCTAGAAAATGTATAAGATGAATTAAAATGTTATAAAATTCAAAATTCAGTTAATACTATTCATAATGGATAATATTATAATATATCGTTTTTTAGTGAAACTCGGTATTGCGTACGGCGCAAGCTATCGAGGAAGGCCGCAGTTGCGTGTAAAGCAAGCCAAGCTAGTGTTGTGTGTAGTGAAATATTCCTTTGATGATATATATAACATAAAAACAAAATATTTCTCATAAAAGTCTCGGGTGTTACAAAGCATGTATGGGTTATTTATTTCACAACTTCCTTACTATCATATTTACATGAAAACTACTTCAATTTAAATTCATAGACTAGATTTTTATAGACATAATTGGGGGTGGAATACTGAGATTTATCACTCAAACTATCAAAAAAACATTTGGTACTTGAATAGACTATTTGATTGTAGGTTTTTACACGGAGAAAAATCCCAATTTAGACACTTGACTTACTTTCATTAGGATGGGATCTTAGTGGTATATGATCCAGTCAGAGCTTAGGATGCTTGGATCGCTTCATCTTCTTTATTTCATTTTTTATAGAGTGTATTGTACTATCATATGTATACCATGTATGTCTAATTTCATTTTTTTAGTAACATCGAATCATTATTTTTTATATGATATATTTTATATTTCTTGAGTTGATTATTTAGTACATTGATGGTTATCCTCATTTTGACTTCCATATCTATTTATTACTATTCTTACACTCTTTATTTATATGTTATATATCCACTATGATCCACTCTAAAATGAGGGAATAGTATCCTCATAGACACACTCAAGGCCATTTCTTTTAGTTGAAAACCTCCAGCATATGAGGAGGGTCACTTGAGGCCATGTGGATGACCGAGTTTTGTAAATCTGAATTTAACTGGTTTTGAGACTTCAAAATTTGGTATAAGGGTGTTTATTGGATTTTGTATGATTATTTTATAAATTTAGATAAGAGATTAGAAATGTGTAAGTATTTGGTTATAAACCATTCCTAGGAGCATCTAACCCATGTTTATGGACAATACTATGTTTAATGGGAATGTGAAATTGTTGTTATGTATTTCATCTATTACAGTTTGTATATTTTAACCATTGGGTGATAAAATTGATTTTTTGTATTATTATGATTTATGGTTTCTTCACCTTGTCCCAAAATTACCAGGATCATTATTACATGAATCATTATAATAACCTAGTAATCACATGCCATGCATATTCCATTCCATACATGATCATTTCTCTTATTCTATTTCTGGTTATTCTTTTCATTATTGAGGGCACCTTGGTTTTGATTTCTGCATGTGCCACTAAATTCATCTACAAGAAAAGGATATTAGTAGTTTAAAATGTCATCATCAACACAAATGGGATTTTATGGTATAAATTGATGGAAAAATATTATCTAGCCAATTTAGACACATAGAAGACTTGTAACCCTAGTTATAAGAGTTAGTAGTCAACTATGATTACATGAATACCAATTTAAATTTATAAGGTGTATGAGCCCTTATAAATTAAAATGGGAATTTCATAGAGATTGAGAAATAGCATTTTACCCATTAAATTCAGATACTGAATGTAAAGGAGCTGGTTTCAATTACATGTGTACCAATATCATTTTATGAAGTGTATGATACTATATAAAATGAGGATTATAATATATTTAATTGAAACCATTATTATGTATTTAAGAACATAAAAACATTAACTATAAATTATGAAAGTTAAATAATATGGTCGCTGGTAAATTTTGTAGCCAAGTGTAATTTAAAAATATTTTTCCTCCTTAAATTTCAATTGACCCTCTAAATATCAAAACACTTATAAAATAAAAGCATTAAAACATACCGATACCATGTCCCTATAAGAAGCTTTTTGGGGTATTATATTGTTTAGTGTGACTTTATTCTTATATTCCATTTCTATTAGAGTCCTTATCTTCATTCAAATATTTTTCTAAGGCTTGTACTTTGAATTTTTAAAGCCATGCCACCATGAAATCCTCTATTCAGGTGCCGAAAGAGAAGAAATGGCCATGATCTAATGTTATTTTGCCCTGATCCACCATCAATACATCTAGAATTTACATGTAAGGAACCACATGGTATTCAGGAACTGGGAAAAAATGATTATATTTAAGAGAGTTTCCTACATCTGTTGCAGTATATGTCGTGTGATCCATGATCTTCACCTACAATGTCTGATCTAACTCTTGAGTTACACCAGCAACATCCTCCCATATTCTTGGGGGATGGCGGACCATAAGCTGCCGAGTCATGTCTAGTGTCCATATTATCTTCGATCGGGGATATTTAATTCACTCCAAATAGTAGGGTCATGATCTCTACCTACATGGTTCATGATTCCGCAAAATGCTTGTGGCATGTGATTAACAAGGCAGGTTATCATTAGGACATGGTCTGGTTGGGCTTCATGATTTCCTTTGACGTTTAATTTTTCTCTTAGATGCTGGGAGCATACCAATATATAGATTTTATGCACCTAGAGAAGGGTGATATATCCATTATGGGATATTCATCACGTTTGACCATGGTGAAACTTGTTTCACCACTTCTTTCTAGTGATGAGACATCGTGAATGAGACACTTCGAGGATAGAGTCAATTTTTAAATATGCTCATTGGTGAATTTCATTCACCTATCTACATTTTTAGATCATGAACCATACCCTTATCACTAAGAACAACTTGAGTGAAGATGATAGTACTGGGCATAGAGGTTCAGTACCAAGACAAGGTAGTAGTTCTCCTGATAGTAGGACTTGCAGAAATGAGTTTTCTCATTATAGTAGTGGAGGCAATAATATCAGCACTTGAAGCTCTGTTATATTACCTGTTTTTTATGGTGGGAGAATGTCAAGCCACATTTTGACAGACACCCTCTTACGTGTGGTTCTTTAAGTGGAATATTCTATCTTTAGAGTATGTTCTAGACATTTCTCAGGTGTATATTGGAATTGGTACTGCACCAGATTCACATTCCGAAGAAGGATTAGTTACACCACATCAGGATGGATGCTGGAGAAGTAGTAGATGAACTTTCTAGGGAGGAATCCGTGTTCATGGTATCCATAAATATAATTATCATATCTATTAGAGAAGATGTTCTCAGGGAAGTCCAACTATATATTTGGGCCATAGATCATTCTTGTTTCATGAGTTATATCCAATAATCTAGGAGAATAGTGCCTGACCATTTACTGTATGAGGTACTATTCTAGTAGCTTATACTATTTGATCTTTTTGTTTTACCAAGTTTCTTCGAACTTCATTACCTCATTATTGACTATGTAATTTCTCAAATTTTAAATTCAGTAATTTTGTGGGGTGATGGCCTTAGAGACACTGTTGGTTGTGTGGTCAGAAGGTTTATGCTAATGTAAATACATTCCCCTTGAGGTATGAAGTTATTATTTCTTGTGAAACCTCTACATACTTGAGATGATGAGATTATATGTCATTATCAGTATGGAATGTTTGGTTCTCTATCATTCTTATGTAGACAACTATAACAACATTTTATCTTTTGCATCACCAGAGGGAACCAATTTACTTCAGAAGTGAGATTGAAATTTCCAGGCTAGTCGATACGGACAAGAGAATTGCTGGATTTTAGGAGTGACATCCTAGATCCCCAAACTTTTTTGGATGATTATAATGTTGATATGATATATTTTCCACCAATTTTGTATCATTTTAGGGATGTTTTTCTAGATGAATTCTCTAGAATACCTCCTAAGAGAGAGATGTAATGTTTACCATTAAGATAGTTCAAGGAGAAACTACACTATCTATTTCTTTATACACGATGACACATATTGAGATCCAGGAGCTCAAGATACAGTTGGAGGATTTAGAATATTTGGGTTTTATCAAATCAAGCACTTCATTTTGTGATTCACCCATATTTTCTCTAATATGGTAAATGAAACCCATAGACTTTTCTTGTATTACTGGTGATTGAACCATATTAATTTTAATATCATGTATCATTTTACTCAAATAGATGATATTTACAACCAAATATAAGAATATAGAGTGTTCTTGAAGATCAAACTACGATTGGGTTATCCTCAGGTGTGATTCGAGTCTTAAGATATACTATGTATGACTATCCAAAGTCGGTATGGTATATATGAGTATATGTTCTTCTTAGAAATTATAATGAACATTCCATCAATTTTCATGGCTTGGATAATAGTGTCTTCCATCCCTATCTAGATTCCATTGTCATGGTTTTCTTGTATGACATCTTGGTCTATTATCATTCTTGAAGAGACCTTGAAAAATGGGTTCAAATAATTTTGAATACAATTTGATAGCATTATTGATATACTAATATCACCATGGGCCACTACTAGATCAAAAATGTTCACTTATTAGGTCATATTATCTCCAAATCAGGGGAATTAGTTGAACTAGAGAAGGTGAGTGATGTTTTTTCATTGGATTATCCTAATAACATTTTTTATATATGGCGTTTCGTAGGACTAGATAAATATTACAAGAATTTTATTAATTATTTTTTCACACCTTGGTACACCGCTTAATGGTCTGAATAATATGGGTGCAATGTTCTTGTGGTCTGAATCATATGAGAAGGCATTTTAGGAGTTGAATGGAAGGCATATATCGACACTGATACTAATTCTACCAAAGTATGGGAGAGGCTATATAGTGTTTTGTCATGGTTTAGGCATCGGGATGGGTTTAATATTGATATAGGAGGATAGAGTGATTGTATATGGGTCTCTCAAGTTGATACATCACAATTGTAATTACCTAACACATGTCTTTTACCTATCATTATTCATTCATGCATTGTGTTATTAGAGGAATTATCTGATGGGGGATTTACTTTTGGTGTACAGAGAGATAAAGATACTCAATTGTATTTTTTCACATTATTACTTGAATCTTAGATAGATAATATGGGTCAAATACCTTTATTCCATTTACTTTTATTTTTCCTATATTCCTCGAAATGGAAATGTGATTACAGATGCACTGAGCTAGAAAAATCATGCACAAGAAGTCTAGGAAGCCAGTGATAAATGAAAATTGATGGCTCTATTTTCTATTCTACATCAAAAGTTTCATGGGATTCGAATGTTTCATTTTATTTCATAATTAATAGTTATCTCTTCAATCATTGTTAGGGTGAATAGAAAGAATTTCCAAGACCATGAGGGTTTGGTCAAATGGGAGAGAATTTAGGGTGTGGACCCACCTTTAGATTGTTTTTTTGATAGAGATGATATCTACTATATACATGGGTCTATCTGGGTTCCAACTAATATGTGAGAATATTAGATGTTGGATTCACATGATTTTCATTGGGTAGTGAATCTAGGTATCTCCATGATGTATTGTGATATGCATCGCTAGTATTGGTGGCCTGGGATGAAGCTTCAGATTCTGGGTTTTATCACTAGGTGTTCCACCAGTCATCTACTGATGGTGGTACACCAGCAACCCACAAGCTTGTTACACTCATTGACAGTCATAGAATGGAAATGTGGTAATGTCATGATGGATTTTCTGTTAAGATTACTGAGGCTACCAAAATGTAGTGACATGGTTTTGGTACCTGTGGATTGATTAAAGAAAATATCCCACTTCTTTTCTATATGGGGGTATTTCTCAGTTGATGAGTTGAGAATACTATATATCCGATATATTATATTTCATCATTGGGTCCCTTATTCTATCCTTTCATTCAGGTATTATCATTATTCATCTAGATTATAGAATGAGTTACAAAAATATTTGGGTATATAGGTGCACTTGAGCATATCATTTCACCCTCAAAATGATGGTCCGACAGAAAAGACTATACAAGTGTTGAAGGAAATGCTTGATGCATGTGTATTTATTTTTAATGGTTCTTGGTGAACTTATATACCTCTAATTTAGTTTTCATACAATAAATGATTTCAGTAAATGATACATAATGCTTCATAAGAGTCCTTGAATTATAGTCCATGTCGTTAACCTATGTGCTTGCTAGACACATGGGAGGAAGTGATACTAAGTCCTCGTCTCATGTAGAAGAATACAAAGTAGGTATAGTTAATCAGAATGTGTATGTATTCTACACTATATAGAGAGAAATTTTATGTTTATCACCATTGATGAGCCCTATGGTTCGAGGTTGGGGTTTATGTTTTTCTCTGGGTATCACCCAGGCATGGGGATAGATAGATATTGAGGCACAAAAAGTTTTTGCATCACATTTTTAGGAATTTTGAAATTATTAAGAAATTTTTGATGGTATCATATCAGTAGATACTACCTTATAGGTATCGTCCCATGAATGATGTCTACAAAATTCCACAATTTCACTATTACCAAGCCAAATCATCTCAGACTTTTGATCTCAATGATGTGGAATTAGATGTCGATTGTTCTTTTGAGGAGATTCTTTAAGAATCATTTATTGGATCACGAAGGATCTCAAAGGTATTTTTTTCCTTTTAGTGTGGTAGAAATGGAAACATAATCCTGTAACGAATGAGGAATTTGACTAGAAGGCTGACATAGATTCTCAGTGGTCAAATTGTTTTAAGACAACTTTCTACCACCCTTGGAAGGAAACATGGAGATGAGTTCATTTAAGGGAGAAAACTATAAGAACCCATTTTTTATATTGTATGGATAATTTAATATTAATTTTAATTCAATAACTTTGACCTAATATATAAAAACAGTGAGAATATATCAGAAACAAGGGATTTAGAGTATTTTTTAGCTTAAATCAAGAGAAGGTGGAATAAACTAATGGCCTGTACAATTTGTAGAAACCATTCTGCCTAGACCACATTGTTATTTCCTAATAGTGTAGGGTGTTTTAGTAAGAAGATGTGGGCCGCACAGTTTTCCATAACCAAGTGACCTAGGATGCATGCCTGTGTGGAGTCTTTTTAGCCTGTTATAGAGACTTATGTCATAGATCGAACATAACTTCCCAAACCATAAACATGAACCCCGTGAGGTCCCTACTTGGACAATTTATGGAGCATGATCGGTGCGTGATTTGGCCAACCATGCAACCAAACAATGTGACCCATGTAAGATGGATAAATGCCATATTCTCCCTTATAATTTGTATAACATAATCCTATTATTAATTTATTATTTCTAGGGACAAGAGTCTCCCTTCTTCCACCAATGAGCGCTCCTTACATGGAAAGTACCTAATATTTCATCTCATTTCTCCATCTAACCTTGAAATATTAACATGTTTGTCTCGTTGGATTCTTCATGGAAAGTTCTTCATTACTAATGTGTCTTTCATTGTTTTTATTCCTCTTGACGATGCTATTTTTATACAGGAATATGTTCCATATTTTCAGAGCCTTCATCTATTCTTATATTTTCTTCAAATCAAGGACAAAATAGGGGCTGATACTAGATGAGGAATCTACTACATGCATTTGGTATGTAGTCTATGACTTATCCATTAATGTCTCCCCATATTTAAATTTTTTCTATTGTGTGGTCTCCAGTTTCATGAGGTTTTTCACTTCAAATTCATCTTCCTTAAATAAATTTGTCAAGGTTTTATTCAGTGGACCTGCAAATATCACTTGACATCATTGGAGGTTGAGACCTTAATATTAACTAGCCCAACAAGGACGAGTTATTCATTTTCTCCTTGGTATCCCATTTTGGGTATATTTTCAGCACCATTTGGGTTTGTATGACTTGAACATGACAAGGTAAGCATTTCTACATAATTAAAAAATAATTACACGAATGTTATCGAATGTATATATATTTATATATATCACCTAGACTCATTAAATGATTTTAAATTGAATTGATATTGTTTTCACGACCTTTACACACCTTGTCATTTTTAATTAAAGGTAATGGGATAAATGTATTAAATTATTATAAAATTTAATTTATAATGGTTTCATGTCCACATAACACATTTTCATGCTTGATGAAGGAAATGGAATAAAACTATTAAATGATTAAATAGAGTGAGTATTACATGGCAGATGATTACATATGAGATAAGTAGAATGAGTATAAGGTGCATATTTATTTGGACCTTTTTCACCATTACAGGAATGGTTTTACATGATCTAATGTTGGATTCCCAAGTTTATTACTTGTGAACTCAGATGAATCCATTCTGATTCATTGAGCTGATTGTCTTGGTAGATACCCACAACAAAATCTTATCATTTTCTTATTATGTGAATACCTTAGTGTTTCATTGAAGATTCACTTGACAAATTTAAAGATATTATAATTCCTTGGATACCCTCCTTGGATTCATCTTGATGTCTTTGGATAGGCGGCACCATGGATTCAATGCATTGAGACCAATAATGAATATCTTAGGATTTCCACAGATAAGATCTATGGATACTGTTTTACTAATTTACAGAGAAATTCCTTGGGGCTACCACTTGTATTAGTCTCAAAACCCTTATTTGTAGAATGAATTAGTTACCACAATGAGTTTTCTCAAACCACAAGGCCAAGGATGTCATGGTTACAAGTCCTATATTTTTATTATTCCTTATTATGGTACTACTAACCCCATTACATATGGAATATTTATTATAAACTAAATCATAATTAATAAAATGGGTTTCGTGGTTCTCATGTGATCCTATTTCATTATTTTCATGACTATCTCACATGTTTACAAGTATATTGTAATAAAAATTTATCTTTCTAATAATTAAATGATCACATGTTAAGAGACATTTCCATTTTATGATAATGAAAGTTTGGTTTATTTATTTTATTAATTCATTACAGTAATATATACCTGAACAATATTTTAGTTTATATTAATGGATTTTATTTTTTTAGAAATTGTGGGTGATGGATGTTGACGCTCCTTTCCATCACAGATTCTAATGACTAAAAAAGGGGAATACCTTAAGCACAAAGAGATTCATCCTTTGAAAAAACATCAAAAATTAAAAAAGGCATGAACATGGAACTCTTTAAGAATGGGTCGCACAAGTTTCACTATGGTCGCACACGTATACCTGTGCACCACATATGGGTCGCACAGGTGACTTGCACGCACTAATCTTTTTTTCCCAAGGTCCCCAATGGCCTCTAAATACCCCCTTTGGGACCCCATTTCGAGGATGAAAAATCCAAAAGTCAGATTTAATCTCTCGGCACCCTAGTCTTTACTTGAAGTCTTCCAAACACTTCTACGGTAATTTCTTACCTAGAATGGAAGATATAAAGATGGAGAATAAGGACTAAGTGTTGAAATTCATCAGCACTTCCGTGCATAAGTGTCTAACCCTTAAGGGAAGTGAAGACACTTGCGTGCCACCATATCCCTTCAACAGAACTTACACGCCACCCTTTTGGAAAGCCTTTAGGGATAATACTAAGGGAATGAGCCAAGTATCGCCCAAGTATTACCCTATTGGTTAACCATCTCTCATGTACACATGTGTCGCGCAAGTATACTTGCTCGACTAGGACTTGTGTGCCCAAACAAGACTTACGATCCTACCTCTTTTTGTGTGCCCCTTCTACCTATTCAACTCTTTTCTTCAAATCCACCTCTCCTCTTTAAGATTTAGCCATAAGAATCCTATTAAAATCCATTTATGGCATGGTTCCTTTGTTTCCATCCTTATCAGAAAGTAATTATGTGAAAAATATCTCAAAACCTCATGATTTACATAACATTATGTCACTATTGTTAGAGATTTCATTCATTTCAACCTCATCCTTTAAGATGAGAAGACATCTAATTTGGGAATCCTCCTTAGGAGTAAGCCCCAAGTTCCCTAATCTGGGAATCCTCCTTAGGTGTAAGCCACAAGTTCCCTAATCTGGGCATCCTCCTTAGGAGTAAGCCCCAATCATAATTTCTCTTAACCTGGGAATCCTTTTTAGGAGTAAGCCCCAGATCTCAAATTTCCTTAACCTAGGCCTCCATCTCAAGAGTAAGCCACAAGTCTCAATTTATTTTTATTTGGGCTTCCATTTCAGGAATAAAACCCAATTATAAGTCCCCTCTAATTTTGGCATCCTTCTCAGGAATAATCACTAAATTATGTATCCAAATCTCCATAAAGCACATATAACTCTATGGACCTTGTTCCCATGTTTCTTCCCTAAATTAAATCACAATCTTCATATATCTTGGGCAATAATACATACATAATCCCAACATTATTTCTTATGATTGCATCTTTCATGGTACAATCGTCTGGTTTTGCTGATTCCTCTTGTTTCTCAAACCGAGTATGACTCACGTGAGCTTAGAGTGTGAAAGTAATTATGAAATCTTTCTTTGGGCCATAAATCATGTATAAACTCCATATTTCTTCACTCAAACTATTTGGGTTCTGATTCATTTTCTAATAAGGATACATAGGTAGCCCATCTGTGGGTACGATCTCAGATCTGAAATAATCCATGTCCTTTTGAACGACAATAAGCTTCAAGTTCCCCACTGAGTAGATTTAAAACCATTATGGTTATCCTAATGACCATGATATTTATATATAATGTGTTGAAGGATACCATTAACTAAGAATCCCCAATAAATACTGATGATTCTCTATCGATGAAGAGCCTCAAATACATATAAAAGATTCTCCAAATCCCATACATATCAATCACTGACTATCAAATCTAAAGGAAAGATAATTTTCATACTTGGTAAATTAATAAGGATTCACAAACATAACTCAAATCTATAAGAGAGTCCTGGAGTAGACAATAATTCCACTCAAAAAGGTGTGATGAGTCTGACCTCCCATCCTCTCGACCAACGAAAATTCTTAAGCCTCATCGGTCCACAACTAATGAGCACCTACCTTAGGAAAGTATGACCAATTGGATATAGAATCATTGGATGTTTCTTGTTCTCCGAATAAACCCGTTAGAAACTGATTGGAATGTTTCAACCTGAAACAAACAACGACCTCACCATTTCTAGAAGAAACAAAAATGGTGAACCCAACGTGAATCCTTAACCAAGTTAAATGAGGTTTTACTAATTTGTTAGGCCCCTATTTAACTCAATGTGAGGGCCAACAAAGCCATAAATAACGTATGTGCTCATCCAAAAGATGTAGTCACCAAAATTATCTTGATTATGTATGTTATATCAAACAGGAACTCTTTTCCAAGATCTCTCTGCGTTACAGAAATGGCTTATCTAAAGTTCACACCTGTGAATGCCTCTGCTGCTACTCCTACTGGATCCTCGTTCGCTATGAGGATGACATATCCTACTCAGCGTCCTCAACGTTGGGTCTCAAATGCACTAGTTAAGTAATACCATCAACATGGTACAATTCTGACTCTAGAGGGTGCCCGATAAGCCCCCCAAGTTAATAATTCACCCAAGTTGTCCGGACAGTGATGACCAGTGATCAAGAAGTAGGTGGTGCCAACCACCGTATCCAACCATTTTGGGTCGTTATCCCCAGAACTCAATCACCAGTCCCTCCCATATTATGGGGAGGTGAATGATAAGGTCACTCAAGGCCTTAATTCAAGGATACATGAGTCCTTCCCAAGGGCTCCCAGAAACAATCGCCGGCAGACCCGTGTGACAGTGCACCCTCACCATGATGAGTGTATTGTCTTTAGGGGTTCGTCTCAGGTTTCTCAGACCCGAGTCTGCAAGACGATCCACCAGAGGCGAAGTCTGGTCAACAAGGACCATGTTCTTACTTCTGGCCCCTCCGGAGGAGTCCACCAAGCCAACTTGATGGAAAACAACGAGCAGACATATACACCCATCAGTCCCGATGTTACTGCCCAGTAGACTCATCTGGCAGTAACACACCAATCCCGTTAGGAAATTCTGGAGGTGTATTATATGCAGGCATATACACCTGTTTATAACTCATCAGCTAGTAAGTAGGCTCGTCTGACTACACCCAAAGAATCTCACTAATCTAACATGGTGGTAACTGATAAGCAGGGACATACACTTGTTTACAATCAACAATTCTATCAGTAGTCTCGTATTCCGGTATTGAAGGAAATTCTTCAACCATACTTGACAAACAATACATAGTAGGAATATAAACCTTCCAATTTTCATCAAGCACACTAACAGTCTCATTTGGTAGCACTCAGAGAAGTCAGTCAGAAAGCTCCAATGACAAATTTGGAGCAGACTCAACTCTCTGCCCCCACATCAGAAGCATTATAGGGAAAGAAATAAAAATCTATCCCTACCAATGGAGTAACTCATCATCATATCACTCCGGAATATATATACACCTCTGTTCCAGTCCAAGAGGGTTGTGGGGCATACTCCCCCATGTCATATAGACAATCAAGTCAGGCACACACACCCGTTTTGAATAGAGATAATCAGCCTAACCTGACTATTTCTCCTGAGAGGCACATACACCTTCCAATAATAACCAGTTTTGTCAACAAGTGGTTCCCAAAATGAGTAAGAAGGCATCTACGAAAAAGTACCGACCAACACAGTCAAGAAATCAAGAGCCAATCTGTAATTAGGCCTTGCTCGATGCTGGAGATCTTGAATCCCTCAGACAATTTTCTATTTCAACTCAAGATTCTACTCTCTCATTTACTAATAGTGGGAACAATAATTCCAAAGTTCTTCATCAAACACTTCCTCATTAAGGCACTCTTCATGATAGTTCGGTCGGTCTCGAAGTATCATCTTCAGATGAGATCCATGATAACCCTTTGCGTGGCCAAAATATCAAGGAGCAAAAGGATATATCTTTTACTATAACCCACCATGGTGGTCCTCCCCATGATGATGAATTTATCTACAAAAGTTCTCTCCACAGTAGTAATTCACATTTCCTGGAAAATTCTTCAAAGGACAATGCAGTAACGAGAAATCCCTCTTATCTTGAGGAACTTGAAAATGTGAAGCCAATAATGTCTGATGCTTTACCGCTAGCAGGTGAAATACTTTCTCAATTAGAAGATAACCCAGTATTTAGGTCATTCTCCAAACCACCCCTGGGTCATTCATCTTCTAGTTTGATAAATGCATTCTCTACCAATCTTGTTGAATCTGATGAAGCAACAAAGAAGCACCGTCTTTGGTCTAATCAGGTAGAATAATATTCATTGAATGATAAAGGGGAAATGCTGAATATGAGAAAACAACTAGAAAAAGGTGGAGTACCAGTCATGTTTTGGCCTTTGGCTAACTCTCAGTATGACATTCCAGAATTGTTGACGGAAGATTATATTCTTGACATTCGTCTCAACATGTGGAAAAATCATTGTAACTTGAAAAATAAAATATTATCTTATGATGAATATGAAAATTATGTCATGATAATAGAAGGGTAAGAATGCCAAATTGATTTGGCATCTCTCTCAGTTTCCCAATATCCGAAGGTTGAAAAGAAGCAGAGATCCCTGCAGCGTTCATGACTTGGCGCACTAAAATGATTGCGCCATTTATTTGGCAATTCCCTATCTAGTAATCACATTAGGGGATGGGGTGTTCATGGAGAACTGCATTTCATTGTACTCTCTAGTCAGCAAATCCCACCAAAAATGGTCTCTTGAAATGTTATTGGCCATGGCTGGCCACATCCAATTGGTTTTGTTTGTAATCAAAGGATTGCTCAGGAACAAGCCTCAAATAATTCTTCCCAAAGTCATGCATATAAAAAACAAGTTTTCAAATTACTCTTGCATCAGGAAAATGAGAATATCAAACATGCTTCTCGTTTAGAGCATGTGCATCATCAGGTGACAGAAGTTTCAGAAATCATCCAGCGGTCATTTGATCCAAGTTATTTGAGTGGATGTTGGTTGATGCATCCAACCAATTTTTGGACTAAAGTCAACAAGACCGGTAGAGCTTTTAAGAAATTATTAGATGTAGCAGCTCAAGAACTTCCCCAACTTTCTAGACTGGGGAATCATTTAACCTAACCCTAGGAATCAACAAATAGGATTTGAGGAGTTGTGCTAGAACAGCAGGAACAGCCCCAGTCCATCGGACTGGGGACTTTTTCAAATCATCAATCTCTTCCTCAGTGAAAGTCAGTCTTCTCTCGAATAGGTAATAAGCCACAAGAGGAATGAAGAGCAACATTATCAGGATATTCCGTCCAAATTACGGTTCATTAAGAAGATCCAGAAGGATCAACTCAACAAAAGGCAATGTCTCATCAAGGACATGGAAGAATACATCATCGTAAAAATGCCGATAGAAGGGATGCAATGCGTTATGCATCAATAAATGTAATTAATATCTTTGTTCCTGATCCTCCAGAACATGAGGCTCACTCAGAGGTATCATATGAAGACGTTCCTGCTCAAGAGGTTGTGTACATAGAAACAAATGAAGAAGCTTTGCGTACACGAAATCAAAGGCTTACCCAAAATCTAGGTATTCAATCAAATAACCAACTTCCCCCTCTATGAAAGGAGTCCAACAAGGGGAATGGAAAAAATTCGGGTTACATTCCACCCTTCCTCTGGAGAAGGCCAATCACTCTCAATAAAGAAAAGGTTTGCACAACAACAGGAAGAAATATAAGAATTAAGGAAGTTGAATACAAAACTACGTCAAGGTAGTTTTCCACCTAAGCGTGCTGGATTAAGCCAGCTAAAGGATTTTTTTGAATCTAATGAGATGGGTCAATAATATCATACTTTACTAGTAAACCGTCACAGGTCTAATCTTATGGGTCGTGCAAAACAACAATCAGTGGTGCTACCATCAGTTGTCGTACAAGACAACATACCTGTCCAAGCTCCAGTTATTGCACCTACTCAGGTCCAAGCTCAAGCATATGTTTCTCAAAAGTTAATGACTACCATTGAGTCATTAACAGCTCATTTGGAAGCTATGGAGGGACAACGTGCACAAATTCAACCATAAAAGATATCTTATCCTGAATGGGTTGATGTAATTCCTCCCCCATCAAATTTTGGAAGTACCACATTCCCAAATTTTAATGGTTCGGGAGACCCAGAATAACACTTAACACATTTTGTTTCTCGTTTTGATCCTATGATGGGAACTCCTCAACAACAAGAAGCAGTTAAGATCAGGTGTTTTTTACAGTCATTACAAGGGCCTTCCTTTGTCTGGTATACGAGCTTGCAATCCCAGCAATTACTGGGTGGAAAGATCTCCATCAACGATTCCTTCTTTAATTCATCTCAACGTCGCCGAAGACAATAGTTTTTTATCATAAAAATTGTAAGCAATGGAAGAATGAAGGATTTTCAGATTTCATTGCTCGCTAGAAGGGATTAACATATTCCTTAAGTTTATAACTCCCTCAAAGATAATTGTTGCCAATATGTGTGGAAAATTTGCATGATGAATTACGCACACCGTTGATCCCAATGAAATACAAAGGAGGGTTTCAAGACTTAACTTCAATCTCTCAACAGATTGAAGAATCTCTTACAAATACTAAGGATAAAACTCATGTAATTCCATTAGTTCCAGGAAGGATAATGGGTAGAGTAGAGACTGCTACAGTTATTCTTAAACAGGCACCTGTACCTGCTTCCACTTCAAGACCTTCATCTTATCGAAGGGCTCCACCTCATGAGCATCAACAACAGAGGTCGTTTCATCAAGATGATCACAGATATAAATTATGGAAACAATTTGAGGATTTAAAATAAAAATTATATTCTTTCCAAAATGAACAAGTTCTTGGTTACATCATTTCGGCTCAGGAAAATAATTTGGTTCAATTACTAAGGCCTAAAAGGCCGAACAAGGAAAGAGATGAAGAGCTTCCCAACTAGTTCCCATTTCATCAGATGTTGGGGAATCCCATTTAGGAGTGTTTTGTCTTTAAAGACCTCCAAAAAAAGATGGTGGACTTGGGACAGGTAAAACTGAAACGTTATTCAGCCCTGGTAGCATATGTTACTGCTACAGATCCAGAGGAAGAAGACAAGTGGCAAGAAGTCAAAATAAAAAATGCGCATAAATATGATGATTGGATGGTCAGTAAAATGATCAACCAAACTCATACCATTTTATGAACGCAATTGAAGAAACCAATTGTGTCTTCTTCTATGAATTCAATAACAAAACCCAATTAATCAGAAGAAAAATCCTTAAAGAAGAGGCATACTTCAAAGAAAGAAGAGTAGTCAGAAGAAGATGAGATTGTTTCAAAGCCCACATTGTCTTTGACTCTGGAAGATCTTATACCATCAACTTCAAAGCCACAGACACTGCCCCACCAAATGACACAACCTAAACGGGATAATCATGAAGAGTCTTTATCAGATGAAGATTTGATCTTTGGTTCTGTTAACATGATCCACTTAACAGATCCTTATGCCAGTCACAGTTTTGATCTTGATGAGCATGAATTCCCAATATCAAGCAGAGTAATTTGAGATAGTTCTAGAGGTCTTGGATACAGAGGAAGACATGGATATTCTAGAATCCACTATTTCAATCCTGCCCCTTCTAGAACTGTATATTCCGCATAATCCCATGGAAGAGCCCTTCAGCAGGACAAGAAAGTTCTTCCACACATGGAAGATGAAGACCTGACATAATTATTCCAGAGGATCGGTTTGAGGATACACCTTCTTCCTCTCAGCACATAAATAGACCTAGTCGGTCTAATATACCAAATCCAGGAGTATTTCCAACTCCTAACCTGATACATGAAGCATCTACTTCCATAGCATCAACTTCAAAGGAACCTATAAAACCACATGTTTCTATTTGAAAACCTAGAACTTTGGATCAAAATTATGATGTCGGGAAGCATCTAGCCCGAGTACCAGCCAAGTTATCAATTCTATATGCCTTGGAGATATCAAAGGATCTTCGAGAGGCGCTCATTGAGGCTTTGTCAAGCCCTTAGGAATTCGAAACTGAAATTACTGCGGCTGTATCCTACCATGTAGAGAATGATCCTGCAGAATGCCATGCAGTGATATCTTTTATGGATGAAGATGAAGTTGATGTTGTGCATGGACATATTAGACCTTTGTATTTATCTGGAAAGGTCAATTATATAGACATCCGATGAGTTTTCATTGATAATGGTTCAGGAGTCAACCTCGTCTCTATTCATACACTTCATCAATTGGGCCTCACCAAATCTTATTTATCTCCTTCTACTTTGATGTTTCAAGGATATGATAAAAATTAAAAAGAACCTTTGGGTGAGATCACACTTAGAACATAGATTGGGGATCTTGTATCCAATTCATATTTCATGGTTGTTCATCATGACACAACTTACAAAAATTTTCTTCGAAGACCTTGGCTACATCAACATGAAGATATACCTTCATCATACCATGAATGTCTCAACTATTATTTCAATGGTCAAATTGGGACGTTGTATGGTGATAAATCTCCATTCAAAACATGTGAAACTCAATAAATTGATGAATAATTCAATCACATGGAGGGAAAGGAGGTATCTACGACAAAGGAGGTTACCAAAATTAATGCTCCATATGGTTTGGAAAAGATTCCAGTAAACCCATTCATACATGTTGGTACAGATTATGTGTTGTCTATCAGTCAAATTGACAGGATAGACCCAAATCCAAATACTCTTTTGAAAACTTCCATAATGTCAATTATGGAAATCAAGCCAGACATCATGGGAGAAATTGGTGATTCACCAAGAAATATTGAAAGCTCAAATGGGGATGTCTTCATTTAATCTGCGGAAATCCAGTAATTCTTTACATCATTAACCTGGCCATAAGAAGTTATAGCAATGTCATAGATCAATGATGATGTAGATTCTCCATCCATAATCTCCTCTTTATTACCCAAGGAAGAAACTTCATCATCAATAAGGTTAGAAATGGTAGCCTCTTCTTCAAGATGTTCATGTTTTAACATCTCTCTTGATCATGGTAATTTTGCTTCATCATATACTATGAAAGTATAAATAAAAGAAGCAGCACATATTGAAGAAGAAGAGGAAGATATCAAGGATGATCCTCCAGTATTTGAAGAGGGTATCTCTACCCCTGTGGATGTACTTAGAGAAATACATCTGGGTACAAAAGAAGATCCATGTCCCACATTAATTAGTGCTTCCATGACTCTTGAAGAGAAAGAAATGTATATTTCATTTATAAAGAAAACTTTAGATGTATTTTCTTTGAACTATAAAAAAATTATAGGGCTTGATCATGATGTTTCTACTCATCATTTGGGTTTTCCAGAAAAACATCAAGGATTCAAACAAGCCTCAAGAAGAACGCACCCAACTTATGCTTCCAAAATTGAAGCTGAAGTGGATAAGCTTATCAAAGATAACTTCTTCAGAGAAGTTCAATATCCCAAATGGTTGGCTAATACTGTCCCTGTGAAAAAGAAGAATAGACAAATTAGAGTTTGCATTGATTTCAGAGATCTTAATCGGCATTATCCCAAGGATGATTTTCCAGTTCTGATCAAAGAACTATTAATTGATGAAAAATCTAGCTATGAAGCACTTTACTTCTTGGATGGATATTTTGGGTATAATCCAATCCATATGGCTCCAGAAGATGAAGAATATATATCCTTTAGATCCCCTCAGGGTGTGTTTTTCTATCAGGTAATTCCCTTTGGCCTGAAGAATGCAGGTGAAACATATCAACGTGCCATGCACCGTATCTTCAAACACTTTTTAGGGATGTTTGTTGAATTTTATGTGGAAGATTTGGTGGTTAAATCCAGACAATGTTATAATCACTTGGATGATTTGGAAATCATATTCCACAAACTTCGACAACACAATTTTAAGATGAACCCCTTAAAATGTGCTTTTGGGGTACACTCAGGAAAATTTCTCGGCTTTGTTGTATGCCATTGTGGTATCAAAGTCGATTCTGAGAAGTCAAAATCAATCCTTGGTTTTTCAATTCATTGTAATTTGAAATAATTGAGAGGTCTTCAAGGATACTTGGCCTATATTCAGCATTTCATCGCCAATCTGGTAGGTAAATGTTTACCCTTTACCAAATTGATGAAGAAGGGAGTTACTTACCAGTGGACTGAAGAATGCCAAGAAGCATTGAATATTCTCAAGAAATATCTCTTCAGTCCACCAGTATTAATGCCACCTATTGAAGGAAGTCCACTTATTCTTTATGTGATAGCTTTAGAGCGATCATTTGGTGCCTTCCTTTCCCAAAAGAATGATGTTGGGAATGAAAACAACCTTTACTATCTCAGTCAAACTATGATTAAAGAAGAAACCCGATATTCAAGTATTGAAAAGTGACTCCTAGCATTAATATTTGCAGTTCAGGAATTGAGACACTACCTGCAACATCATGAGGTCCAATTGGTATCTCGCAATAAACCACTCAAATTGATCCTTAGTCATCCAATTCTTACAGGACATCTGGTAAGGTGGGAAGTTATTTTGCAGTAATTTGATATCCAGTATGTGTCTCAAAAGGCAATAAAGGGCCAAGCTCTGACTGATTTCCTTGCTGAACACCCTTCAGTAGAAGATACATCTTTAGATATTGAGCTCCCTAATGAGGAAGTTTTCTCTATTCAAGATAATCTTCAAACTTGGGAAATTTACTTTGATGGTGCTTCCAGAAGTCCAACAGGGAAGAAAATGGAAGATTCTAAATTCAACAAAGTTTGGTTGGGAATTGTGCTTATTTCCTCGGAAAAGGTAGTTCTACCCTATTCCTTCTTATTGTGGGAAGGCGGTACAAACAATGAATTAGAATATCATGCTCACATCGCAGGATTGGAGTTGGCGCATCCGGCACAAGTGAATCACTTAAAGGTGAAAGGTGATTCAGACCTGGTAATCAAACAAGTCAATGGGGATTTTTCCATCAGAAAAGAAGAGTTAATCACTTTGTATGATTACGTCAGAGAGTTAATGGGGGAATATCTTTTAGAATAGATATTTTCTTATGTCCCAAGATCACAATATTCTCAAGCTGATGCACTGGCTAATTTGCCACAGCTCTGGCAGATCCAAATCAGGATGAAGAAATCATTAGTATTTCCCACCTTTGTACAGTTTCACTTTACATTCAAATCAGAATAGAGAAAATCAATGAAATTAGTCCCATTTTTGAACCACATGGTCATACTACAGGATGGATGACACCTATCAGGGAATACCTTCAAAATGGAACACTCCCACCTGATAGAGCCAGGAAAGAACAGGTCCGACAACATGTGGTCAATTTTACTCTTTATGATGACCCTGATCACCTAGAAAAAATTCTCCACAAAAGAGGTTTTGATGGAATTATCATTAGATGCATCAATGGTGAAGAGATAATGGTTCTCATGAAAGAATTACATGCAGGAGTCTGTGGTGCCCACCAGTCTGGACATAGACTATCTAATCAAATTCGAAGGCTTGGATACTTTTGGCCTTCTATGATACAAGATTGTGTTGATTTCACTAAGAAGAGATATTCTTTCCAAGTATTTTCCAACTTCATTCATCAACCCCCATAGTTGCTTCATACAACTAAATACTCATGGCCATTTTCCACATGGGGAATGGAGGTAGTATGACCTTACCCTTCAGCTACATCCAAATAGTATAAGTATATTATTACTGCTACTGACTTCTTTTACAAATGGGAAGAGGCAATACCTCTCAAAGAAGTTAGTTCTAAAAGCATTGTTAGCTTCATCAAGTCAAACATAATTATCAGATTTGGTGTCCCTCATACCATATTGATGGACAATGGAACCAACTTCTGTTCATCTGAGGTAAGGAAGTTTCATCATGAATACAACATCAAATCCAACCATTCATCTCGATATCATGAAGTGGCCAATGGCCAAATAGAAGCCTTCAATGAGACACATTCAAACATACTGAAAAATATGGTGGATAAAGATAAGAAATCATGGACGGATAAACTTCTTCATTCTTTATGGGCTTATCAAACTACCACCCGCACTACTACGCAGTCAACTCCATATTCATTAGTATATGGAACAAAAACAGTCTTCCCATTGAAGTTCAATTACCTTTTCTCAGAGTATCAATTTTTGATCAGTCATCTATAGATGAACAATCTCAAAAGCGATTGGATGAATTGGAATGATTAGATGAAAAAATATTGTGCACCTTGCACCACTTGGAAGTCTATTAGAATCGAATAACACAAGCCTTCAACAAAAAATTTCATCTTCATTCATTCATTCAAGGAGAATTGGTATTGGTTCTCAGAACTCCAATGATACCAGGAAAGAAACCCTCCAAGCTTGAGTCAAATTGGGAAAGACCTTACCCAATACATAAGGTCTACTCCAATGGAGCTTATTCTTTAATCTCAATGGATGAAGAGCTCCTTAAAACTCCTACCAATGTAAGATTTTTTAAGAAGTATATTGTGTAACAAAAATATTTTAATGTCCTTGCTACATGAAGCTAAACTGTACAACACCCTCTTCATCCCACATTATGTTAAACTGTGAAAAAGTCCCTAATACGTCCAGGTAGATGTTAAACTGCATGACCAATGTCCTAGCTATATGATGCTAAACTGTACAACTCCCTTTTCATCCATACCTGAAGTTGAAATGTTCTTTCATCCAACATGATGTTAAAATATGTTGTCCTAGCTTCATGAAACTAAACTGTGTAGCACTTGTCCTTACTGCATGACACTAAACTGTACAGTCCCCTTTTCCTCAAACATGACATTAAAATGTGTCATGTAACTTTTTTCCTATATGATGTTAAACTGTGCATAGTTAGGGTTGTTGCAACCTCTTGTTTTCTCACACCGAGTATGACTCACGATATCTTAGAGTAAACTTCGACCATAACACCATCTTTGGGCCTCTAACCACATGTAATTCCCAACACCATATTCGGGTTGTCCTCAAGTATAACTTGATCAACAATTCATTCTTAATCGAACTATGCAGACTCTGATCCTTGCCTTCTAGGCTGGGTATGTAGGCAACCTCCTGAGGTTCAAGCCCAAAACCAATCTCTTCACATAGGTTCACCTCGGTCTCATTAAATGTTCATTCGTGGAGCAGCCCAAAACCAATCTCTTCACGTCGGTTCACCTCCATCTCATACAATATTGATCCGTGAAGCATCCCAAAACCAATACTTTCACATTGGTTTTCCATCATCCCTGCTATATGAACTTAAACTATACAGTAACCCACTGTCCCTCGCCTGAGAGGGAATCATCATTGACATTGATCTCTAATCATGTCATATTTCAAAGACTACGTGCATACATGGTAATGCTCAAACATTTAATCTTGGGTAAAACCATCATTGCACTAAAGTCCCCTTTCACCCTTCACTTGTACAAACCAAATCTGTACAAAGGGTATTTTAAGAACTATGTGCGGCTTGATTCCCATCCTTATGGGATACGTAGGAATGTTCAAGAGTCCCTCGAGTCCAGCCCCAAGTCAATCGGCCTAACCCCAAATTCCACTTTCAGTCCCTTGGCTGAAAAGTCCCCCTGTGAAAACATGAATATGGTATGAAAACCCTGATCTTCATTCAGATCAGGTTTATAAAACAAAAAATGTGTTTTTCTTATTATGGTATGAGCTCTATGACACTAAAATAATATCTCCTACATTATCGTCCCAGATGACGTTAAACTGTATTTCAAGAACTACATATGGCTTTATTCCCATCCTTATGGGATATGTAGTGAATTCCAGTACCTCAATTCAGGACCCAGTCACAACATGATTATTGTTAGCATTGGTCTGTGTATCTCGTATATGCATCATTCAATACCAATTTTCATGTTTCATACTCCTAAATTTAATATGTACAGATCTCCATAACCCTTTTCTTGATTTCTGGTCACAAAATGTCTGATACCCAGGAATTATTTTTCCTGATGATGCAGCACGTTCCCTTAGTTGGCCTTGCATAAGCAGTCTACATAACAGACCTGTCAGCCAAAAGATGCATTTATTTTCCTATGAAGCCAATTCCCTTAAGTGGCCCTGCAAAATTCAACCCCCTAACGGGTTTTTCAAATAGTGGTAACTTCATTCTTGGGAGGAACACCTCTTTTTTCCTTGTTTTTCTTAAACAAAAATATGTAGGGATCTGTAAAAAATAGCCATCCATAACATATTTTTCTCATACTCTTTTTCATGATCTGAAAGTATTCAAGTCTATAGTTTATATTTCCCTTCCCTAAGTTTGGGTAAGACCTTCTTAAGAGTGACATTCATCCAATTATTTGAAAATCTCTATTGGGAATATCCTCTCCATATTCAAGTACCTCTCTTCATACAGCAGAATCTATGCTTTGGAAAACTTGAATCTCCACCGGCTTTTTAGCAGTAGAAAGGTAAAATTTCTGAGAGTTCTTTTGCCTGACTATGTAGGATGTGCCCTTAGGTGGCCTTGCATAAGTAGTCTAAATAACAGACCTATCAGCCAAAAGATGATGTTATTTTACTATATAGACAATTCCCTTAAGTGTCCCTACATAATTCAACCCCTAATGGGTTTGTTAAATAATGGTAACTTCACTCTTAGGAAATAGTTCCTCTAATGCCTTTTAGCCCTTTTTTCATATCAATCATAATATTCAATATTTCATAAATCATAGATTACATGTTTTTCCCCATTTCTGAATGTGGTAAAAAAATTTCTGATAAATTATCAAATAATTGAGTCATTTTTAATCCATTCAGTCAAAGCTATTTCGACCTTAAACATTATCCTTTTTAAGTCCAGCATGAATGACTTTAAAATTCCCTCAAAAGACAAGGTAACTCTAAACAAATGTCAAGTTCCATCTCAGTAAACATACATTTTGTATGATTTTGGTAATATTGAGCAATAAAAAGATTCAAAGTTTGTTGGCTTATTTTTATAATCCTAGAAAAAATCAAACTATGATTACTAGGCCCACTATCTTAGGTAAAGATTTAAAGCAGGTAGCAAAAGAATGCAGGCACAAGTGATTGAATATGAAAGTGTTTTTCATTGATGCACAAGAGTTAGAAGGACATCCACAGACTAGAGTCTCTTTTCTTTTTCAAGAATTACAAGAGGCTTTCAACATAACTCTTCATTTGATTTACGGAATCTTCAGCATCATCAACAACCACTTGAATTTCATGCACTCGATAAGCTTCACTCTTTTCAGCTTGATGGAGTGCTATCTTGGCATCTGCAATGGCTTTCATACCATTTGTTTGAACTCCTTCTAGTGAATTGTTAAGATGGTCAGCTTCCCCAGTAACAACATATAACTGTTGCTGAAGGTGTATCTTCTGGACAACTTTCTACTTGATCTTATGCTACAACTCCTTCAACTTTGCAGCATGACCAGCCTCAGCTTGGGACACCACAACCTCATATTCGCTGATATTGGTCAACAAACTTACTCTGTTCAGATCGTGACGATATTTTTTCTCTTACTCCCTCTTTAAGATGACTTGTTTCATGGCGGCATGGATCTATTTATATCCAAAACCACAAAGTCCCAACATGATGAATAGGGATGACAGTCGTGGGATCTTCGAAGACAGCTCTTCAAGAGGCACTTCAGATATTATCTTCCATATGTTCTGCCATGCCTTGCAATGTGATAGTTGGACCGACTTTTGTACCTCCAGGTCTGATTCAGCATCCCTATCACAGGGGGAATATAGTCCATGATTAATGTACTTAGAGAAGTTCCCTGTTCTGCTCCTTCCCCCTGACCCTTATTACTTCACTTTCTACTCTCGTTGGGGCGGAGGCTTAGGATTCACCTCCAGATCTATCCACTGAAATTGACGGCCCTGCATAGTCAATTAAAATTTTTGGTTAGTTTTAAAGGATAATAAAAGTTGATTATTTTGTATTTCAAATTAAGTGCATCCCCAAATATTATTAATTACTTACCCAACGATAGATGAACAAAATGAGAAGGCTCCTCCCCATCTTTCCTAGATTCAACAGGATTTTTAGGATGAGTTTTAGGAAGCCCTATCGGATTAAGCTCCACTTGATCTAGTGTCTCTACAATAGTAGGGTTGTCTATAGCCCCTTCAAGCATTGGCAGTTCAATAGCTTGCTCAGATGGAACTGCATATTTCAACCAATCATGGTCAGAGATGTAATAATAAATTTTTAACAGGATGAAGGATAACACTCATGTCCAAAATCTTCTAAGTTACATGGTAATTTAACTTGATCTAAAATGTCTTCAAAAGATGCGTCATTTTCATAATTTCATCCAATGATATCTCATATTCTTGGTTATCTCACTAGTGGGAGCATTCTATGTATCTTCTTGGCGACCCTCAACCTGCAGCCTCTGACCCTGGACAGTTTCTTCAGAGAAAATTATAGCATCAGTTGCATTGGCCGCCAGTGTTCAGCCAAAAGTATCAAAGAATGGAAGTCAGTTGATGTTTTCATTCAACATTTTATGAAGTATTGTTAATTTACCAGATGTAGGATCTTCTCTCTTTGTATCAACAACATGGGCATTACTGGGAATAGACGTTGGCTCTTCTTCAAGAGCTGCCAAGTCTGCATGAATTTGTGACTGTTCACCAGCACCCTCCGTCGTCCTCAGAGGAGGTTCCGTCCTCTCCCTCAAAGGGGAAATTGAAGAAACCCCTACAATCCCAATAAGTATGAGAAATATTTTCTTGGGTTAATACTCAGGACTATCCGAAGGAATTACCACTACTGATGAAGCATTTAGCTCTGGACTTCTTCCTTCGATGCCTTTGCTTCTTCGTCCTTTTTGGAGTGTTAAAATCATCATCTTTAAATATAGTAATTGGAAAATTAAAAGCCATGTCTATCTCCTCATCCATGGATTTATGGCCTAGAGATACCTCGCCCAGCTCATAAGGAGATTTAGTAGCAACGATGGCAGTACCACCAGGGCTATACTGGAGTGAAGGAACCTCAACAGTTCCTTTCTTTTCAAGATAGAGAACGAAGAAAGTAATTTCCATGATTAACAAAGCTTTAATTTGAATCAAGATGAAAACTAAATAAAGAAAGATACTTACATCTTCAAGAGCCACATAATCATGCCACTCCTCATCTCCGGAAGCCCCAGTCCCCTCAGCGGTGCCACGATCCATCATTTCATTCACCGACTTGGTGATAGGAATGGAATCATCACTGGCATATATGAGCATCTCTAGCTCTCTGATGTAAGTCCACACTTCATCAGGGTTATCCTTGAAACAGATATCAGAAGAAGCCCGAAGATTCCCTAATCCAAGGATTTTTAACCCTTTGTATAGGTCCAGCCAGGTGGTTTCAACCACACAATATAAACTCTTCCATGTCTGGACAACCTCTGGTCGTCGATATTCCGCATGTGTACTAGAAGGATGTGAGGAGGGTCCTACAATATTGGGCTTCAACTTCTTCCCAACATTCTTCAATTACAGATAAATGATAAGAAAATAAAACTTTTTTCTATACAAGGTAATGGCGATAAATTTCCTCAGTGATATAACTCACCAAGAATCGATGTAGTAGGTATCATGATTCTGACAAGAGGATTATATCTGGAATGAGGCCACTTTGACACATGTCGTGCCTCATCATCCCCATCCTGAGAATCTAGCGAGTCAGCCCTGGGTGAGGAACCCGGTGAATTGACTCCGAGTGTGGAAGAGTCACCTTCTTGATGAAGGGTTTCTTTCTCAATCGTTCTCTTCTTTTTCCCTACCCAATAAACCAGATGATTCAGTACCCCTTCTGGGTACGATGCTACACAGTTCTTAGCATACCATGTAGTCAAGTTACCCACCACTCCAGCAATTGGTAGATCAAACAGTACCCCGATCTTCTTTATAGCTGTCAGCAACCAAAGTTGTCAGGAAACCGTTGGATGCTGCTCTGACCTGACATGCACAGGAGGGGATACAATTGTCTGCTATAGACACTTGAATTGGTGTGAAAATCTCTATGGAGAATAGGCCTCACATATAATCTCTCCGTCAATTCTGGTGACCAATACACCGTCTCTACAAGCTAGTATATATGACCTCAATTCCAGGCCGGTTGTTCCATCATCAACAAACTTCCCGTTTGGTGGGTTTCCATAAGGAAATATATGGAATTATTTGAACATTCTCAGCCTCACCTTCATATCATAGGAGTTGAGGGATAACAGAAAAATTCCAGAAAATATCTGCACTGACAGCCTAAAAGAACTTATAGGAACCTGTACTGCGCTCTGTACAACATATGTCCTGAAATGAGTGGTGATCCATCCCCACAAAACATGCAATGGTCCCACTATTCTAAAAAGAGACTTACCCATAAAGACATGGAGTAAGATCCTATGAATCTTCACCAAAATGGGGGTGACCATCCCAACCATTTTCTTCTCAGCCAACTTTGCTGTCACAACGAAGGACCCTATCCTGATGCCTCCCTTCGAATCCCATACTGGCAGAAGATAAACACTGAGCCACAAGGCTAATAATCCCTCTAGATGGGTCTTTTCTAGGATTCTATAATCCACTTCGTATCCCCACTTCTCAAATTCTCCTGCTTCTAGGGTTGGCTAGAATGTGCCAAAAGCACCCCTCTTCTCTATTCTGGGGCAGGTAGTAGGATGAGTACAGGTGGGACCCTTCTCCTTCTTCTTGGTAAGAAAAATATCCATCCAATCCTCTAGATGAATATTCTTTCTAGAATGAGTTTTCTATGTCTTTGAGTTCTTGAGCTTGTTGAAAAGTTTCAATAATTTTTGATCCAAAGCCAGAGTCTTCTCCGAATCATTCCAAGTAACCTTGGGAGGGATGAATTAATCATACATATAAACCAAAATTGATGCCCCAAAGATCTTGTAGACATCCCACAAACTGATGCCTAGTTCTCCATGAGTCAAATGGAAAGAATTGGTTACTGGGATCCAGAGGCTTATCAGCTCCGACACAAAGTCATCATTCCTATAGACATATGTCTGCCCAGCCCAGATGACTTCATATATTGAAGCTCCCTTCAAATCATCAACAAACTCTACACAGGTTTGTCACACCCAATATTCCCACATCCAAGTTGGCTTCACACCTCCTCCGGGACAGAATCCCCAACTATTCTTCCAGCCTTTGGATTGATCCATCTGAGAATTTCAGAAGATTGAGGGATAATAATGTGGTTGCATCTCAGGGTTGTGAGGTTTCAGATCTAGGGAACAAGGGCTATGATGAATTATGTAGGCCTTCTCCACTATTCCATCATTAAGAAATGATCCTCCAACTGAGACATTTTCTGAAGAAAAATTGGTATAATTCTGAAACCAAGAATGAGGGAGATTGTTCTTTGGCTCTGGAATGTTGACTCCTTTCCGATGACCAGGGCCATACAGAGGTAGGTAGATGCTCTGTGGGAAATTAAGATGATACTTCTTCAAGTACCTTGCCAAATCTGGGAGAGTTCTATTGCAGATATTATCATAATCATGGCCAACAACAGTCATCATGTCATCAATATTCTTGATAGATAGTTCATCAGTCGTTCTGATACTTTTGGGAGCTATTTAATCTACAAAAACATCAGATAATTAACTTTTAAGTAAGTTGTTTTTTTATAAAATTTTTTGAAGAAATTTGAAAAAAATGGCTAAGGAATTAAAGCATACAATTCCCATGTTGGCGCACAAGTCTAATCATGTCGCGCATGTTTGGTCGCGCAGGTATCACCGTGCAAGTCCAAATACCTCTGCAAAAGCACAATAAAAAGAAGAAATGAACCACGAACAACAGCACATGCGTGAATGAGAGCCCACTTACGTGACGAGAGAGAAGTGCTTTGAAATCCGAGTTCATTGCGCGAGAGTGACACCCGTATTTATAGGCAAGGCCATACCTCTGTGCGCCAAACCCTGCATGGCTCGCACCTGCGCACCGCTACCTGCACGTTCAAAACCTACGTGCCCAAAATTCCTCAGTTTTCTCCTTTACCTCAGAGTCAAATCCTCCTTCATTTTTCAGATACAAATCTAAGGGGGACTTTTGTTTATGCTCATTTCCATCATAGATTCTAATGACTAAAAATGGGGACTACCTTAAGCACAAAGAGATTCATCCTTTGAAGAAACATCAAAACCTGACAAAGGCATGAACAAGAAACTCTTTAAGCATGGGTCATGAAAGTTTCACTATGGTCACGCAAGTATACTTGTGCGCCACATATGGGTCGTGCAGGTGACTTGAGCACCCTAATCTTTTTTTGCCCAATGTATTCAATGGCCTGTAAATACCCCTTGTGGTCCCCCCATTTTGAGGACGAAAAATCCAAAAGTCATATTTAAGCTCTCAGCACCCTAGTCTCTACTTCAAGTCTTCCAAACATTTATAAGGTAATTTATTACAGATAATGGAAGATATAAATAGGGGAAAAAAGGCCTAAGTGTTGAAATTGATCAACACTTGTGTGCTTAAGTGTCTAACCCTTAAGGGAAGTGAAGACACTTGCGCGCCACCTTATCCCTTCAACAGAACTTGTGCGCCACCCTTTTGGAAGTCTTTAGGGATAATAATAAGGGCTTGAGCCATGTCTCACCCAAGTATTACCCTATTGGTTAATCGTCTCCCAAGTACACATGTGTCGCGCAATTATACTTGCGCCACCAGGACTTGTGCGCCAAAAGAGGACTTGCACGCCTGCCTCTTTTTGGGTGCCCCTTCTTCCTATTCAACTCTTTTCTTCAAATCCACCTCTCCTCTTCAAGATTTAGCCTTCAAAACTCTCTTAAAATAAATATATGGCATGGTTCTTTTGTTGGATTCCTTATCTGAAAGGAATTCTGTTAAACATCTCTCAAAACCTCGTGATTTACATAACTTTTTGTCACTAAGGTTAGAGATTTCATTCATTTCAACCTCATCCTTTAAGATGAGAAGATGTTTAATTTGGGAATCCATCTTTGGAGTAAGCCCCAAGTTCCCTAATCTGGGAATCCTCCTTAGGATTAAGCCCCATGTTCCCAAATATGGGCATCCTCTTTAGGAGTAATCCCCAATCATAATTTCTCTTAACCTAGGCCTCCTTTTCAGGAGTAATCCCCAGATCTCAAATTCCCTTAACCTAGGACTCATTCTCGGGAATAACCCGTAAGTCTCAATTTTTTTTTGATTTGGGATTCCTTCTCAGGAATAAAACCCAATCATAAGTCACCTCTAATTTGGGAATCTTTCTCAGAATTAAGACCTAAGTTAAGTATCCAAATCTTTATAAAGCACATATACCTTTATGGACCTTATTCCCGGGTTTCTTCCCTGAAGTAAATCCCAATCCTCATATATCATGGGAATCATACAAAATAAGCCCCACATTATTTCTTATGATTGCATCTTTCGTGGAACAATCATCAGGTTTTACTGATACCTGTTGTTTCTCACACCGATCATGACTCACGTGAGATTAGAGTGTGAAAGTAATTATGAAATCTTTCTTTGGGCCATCAATCATTCATAAACTCCATATTTCTTCACTCTAACAACATGGGTTCTGATTCCTTTTCTAATAAGGATACATAGGTAGCCCATCCGTGGGTACGATCCCAACTCTGAAATAATCCATGTCCTTTTGAACGAAAAGAAACTTCAAGTGCCCCACTGAGTGGCTTTAAAAATAGTATGGTTATCATAATGACTAAGAGATTTCTATATAATGTGTTGAAGGATACCCTTGACTAAGAATATCTAATAAATAAAGATGATTCTCTGTTGTTAAAGAATCTAAAATACATATAAAAGATTCTCTAAATTTGATACATATCAATCATTGACTATCAGATCTAAAGGAAAGCTCATTTTCATACTTGGTAAATTAATAAGGATTCACAAACATAACTCAGATCTATAAGAGAGTCATAGAGTACATAATAATTCCCCTAAAAAGGTGTGATGTCTCCGACCTCCCATCCTCTCGACCAATGAAAATTCTTAAGCCTCATCGGTCCACAACTAATGAGCACCTACATTTGGAAAGTAGGTCCAAATGGATATAGAATCATTGGATGTTTCCGGTTCTACGAATAAACCTGTTAGAAACCGATTGGAATGTTTGAACCTTAAACAAACAAGGTCATATCCATTTACAGAAGAAACAATGGCCTACTAATATTTATGTCAAACTTTATCTTGGATTCTCTTAGTACTCAGGTAGACAATTTCATCGTAGGTGTAGACAAGAGGAAGCATCCCACTTTTCACACCTTATCTACTTGTTCTGGATGGGATATTTGTAGCAGATTCCAGAGATGAATCTTAGGATTCATTGATATTTTCTTCTTCTATTTTATTCATTTTAATGCATTTATTATAATATCTCCCTACTTCTATGTATGAACAATTTCCTTTTTATAGTGACATTGAAAAAATCATATTTTTTATATCAAAATTTAGATGTATTGATTTTATTATTTATTAAATTAATTATTATGCTCATTTCCAGTTCCATATTTCTTTATAATTATTATTTTTATGTTTATTCCACTACTATTCCACTTCTGTTATCCACTCTATCATGGGTTAATAGTTCCACAATGGACATATCCTAGTCCATCATTACTAGTCGACATCTTCAGATGTATGGGGATTAATTCTTGAGGCTATTTGGATGTCCGGGTTCGGTTACTCTATAATAAATTGGGTCCAGGAGATCACCTCAAATAATTGTTTTTGAGAAATACTACTTTCAGATTGTGTGTTTAGAAGCATTCCATGAATTTGAAACATTGAATAGAGTTTCTAGGGATGTAATGATTTTTATAATGGATATTAAATCTAAGAGGATCAATGGTATTGACTCATTGATGCATGAAATGGTTGCATTAAGAGAAATGAGTGATGATAAAACGAGAAAGGGATATGAAGGAAAGGTTGAATTTGGTGAATATCAAAAGAATTCCCTCAAAATAAGATGTTTTAAATTGGAAATTATGTTTGTAAATTTTGAAAAACCTCATGTTGAGAGTCATCAACAAAAGAACTATGTTTCTGCTCCAAGTTTTTTTAATATTATGGATGTTATTGATAGATAATGTTCCTTACATGATAATAAGATCACTACATCATTGAATGATATTTTCTATGATGTTGTTTAGAATAACATACCATCCATATCTCAATATAATAATTTGTGTAATTTTTTTGCAAAAAACTTTTCAATTATATAATTATTTTATACAAATTTAGATTGTGAGAAATGGAGAAGATCATACTACCATGTATGTGCTAGATAGTAGAAGATGTATATGTGGAATTTTCCAATATGAATCCCAACACCTGCTGAAAATGACTGAATAAAATTATGATGGAAATTTTTGAAAATATGTAGAAAATAAAATAAGATTAAGGTTCATGGGTTAATAATGTTACTACAACATATTTTGGTCAATTATCATTATATTTTTGGTATAGAACATTCAATGATAAATAATAAATGAATCCCATTTCAAGTGGGAGGCATCCGTATACGAAGACACAATATTCAAAAATTAAGAAAAATATATACATTTCATATAAAATTTTGATTTCAGAATATATATCTGATGTTTTCAATTAAAAGGGTCACAAAAAAGATACATGTATATCTAAAAATATCTCATGAATGAATGTGAATAGGATAAAAAAATATAAAGAATATAATATCTTGTTTATAAATTTTAAGGAAGTTGAAAAAAAATCACTCCCTATAAGATAATCACAAGTGCTACATTTAAGAACAAATGTGTGAAAAAGGACACTCATGTGATTACATTTGGAAACTGAAAAAAGATATTAAATTATCCAAAGACGTTCTTATTATTTTCTAGATGATTTTTAAAATTAAATAATTCTAAAAGAATCACATGAAAATGAAAGTTCAAAAAGAAATATTAAAATCACACATGAAGATGCAATATTTTATAAGAGGTTTCCGAAAATGGAATAATCTTATATTGAATAATTAATATGTGTGAGATGAATTAAAATTTTAAATAATCCAAGATGATGTTTAACCACACTCCTAGAATAAGAATATACATTAAAAATGATGAATCTTGAATCAATTTATGCATATGATTTCATGGATAAAGGAAACAAATCGTCTCACACAATGAAATGGTAGGTGTGGTAACATGCATTCTACCAAAGGATAAATCAAATTTTAATATCATATGTGGAAGAATTACTATTTGATAATGTGTAACAATATGGATGAGAAATCCAAATCAATATTACTGTTCACAATAAGAAAGAAGAAAATCCACCAAATTCCCTTTTATTTGTTGTGTATTGTATTTGTATATATAATTTAAAGAATTGACGTTGAATTAATTTCTCAAAGGTAGAACCTAAGATGCAATGAGAGTTTTTATATTCTAAATATCAATAAGTTATATGAGTTTTCAAAACATTTAAGCCACATAAAAATTCAATTTATTTGTATTTTCATATTAGAAAATTTGGAAATAAATTATTCAGAGACTCACCATCATGAAAGTGTTGATTAATTTTTCCCTTGAGTTGAGACTTCTAAAGAAAGGAATCATCAAAAATATTTAAAACCTAGATCTATAATGTTTTGTATATATTTGTAAAATTGAATTTTGAGGTGTTCTAATCACTCTCGCATCCCTTATTTTTGATGGAATAAAATATATAGATTAAGGGGGAGTTTTGATTATCAAAAAATTAGAAAAAAGGGGAGTTACATGACACATACATGAATTGTTTTGAATGTTTATTGAATTTTTTGATGAATATATTTTTTATTTGAAAAACTATTTATTCACACATACCCTATTTGAGAAAAAATATTTTTTAGGCATGATTTCACATGAATTGTAGTCTAAGGAAAACTTAAACAAATGTGGTTATATCTCCCTTGCCTTATATACTAGGCCAGACCACATAGACTTAGAGTTGATTCTAAAAACGGGACCTTTCTAAGTTAACCATGTGATATCATACCTATCTTAGGTGTGTTAAATAAAAAATCATTCAGGGTATAATAACTGGTTTTGAGATGATATTGAACCCACTTATCAATTGCATTTGATTTCCAATATGGGGAAGAAATAGAGAATCCATACAAGATTACATATAGATATCAATGATATCTATTTCCAAAAAATTATAATGTCTATATAGTGTAACACCATATGATTTTATAGTACATTATCTCCTTAAAGTAATTCAATAACTTACCCAACACGCAACACTAAGTTCGAGTGCACCACAATTTACCAAAATAGCCATTCAAAAATCAGGTATGAATAATAATAACTAAATTTAGAATACTCTATATAATTTTAACATCCATATTAAGTGTTTCTTAGAGATAATATAAGAACAACTTCAATTTTTCAGATAAAAGAAATATTTTTCAAAAAATGCAATTTTACCACCTGTTAATGGAGAACCCTTTTTAAATCCAATATTTAACACATTTAGATATTAAATTTGACAAAATAAACTTTTTTTTATTATAAATACATAAGAATTTAGTTTGTGTAAATTTATGGTGCTTTTCAGATAACATTCATATTTTGATGAATAGTGAAAGATAATAAATTTTAATTCCAAAATATTTTTTAATCAAAAAAATTATAGTGTTAAATTATACATTTGAATGATTTATAAGTATAATTAGATTATATTTTTATCATTTAATCCAATTTTTGTCATTTTAAGTACTTTCAAATTTAAATTGAACATAAACACATATCAATCTTTTAATAGTTTTTACTTCTCTAAAACCATCTTTCTGGTTTTGACAACACAAATAAATTTTAATTTAATTAATGAAACTTGTATTATTTTAATTTTGTAAAATAGAAATCATTTTTGAATTTGGAATATCAAAATTAGTTCTGGTTGAATTTTTGGTATTTTTGTAAAAACATTCAATTTTTGATGAATAGTGAAAAACACTGCGTAATTATTTAAAACCGACTTTTTATTTAAATAATAATTAATTTTAATTTGATTTATTATAAATTCAATATATATACATAGTACTTATATTAGTCTAATTTAATTCATTGGAGTCATTTTATAATAAGAATTGATATATAAAAGTTTATTGAATGTTTTAACATTTTTTTCCCACCTTCTAGGCACATTCGTAAATTTGCATAAAATGTAATTTTATAGTTTCTCTGAATTGAATTTCAAATATCTAAGAGACATGGTTTATATCAGCAAAAAAAAATTGGTTCAATTGGATGAAAATAATTTTTGTTGAATAGAATCTTTTTAATTTTATTTTCCACAGTTAAAAATAAATAGGTTAATTAAAGGTAAAAATTATATTATAATTACCCTAACACTTGTTATAATTCTATTCGATAAGTGTCTTCAAACCAAATAAAAATTAGGAGAAAAATATGATCCTTTTTTATCCACATGGATTAGATTAGGGCATTTATTATATTGTATTTATAGAAGAGTTAAAAGTGTTAAATTCAAATTTTAAAAACTAATACATATTAAATATTGGGATATAGAAATAATAAATTTGAATATAAATATTCATTATAAATATAAAAATATATCCTACATCATGGTATTTTAATTATAATTTTTAGATATTATATAATTAAATTTATTTATGACATAATGATGATGCAATAATTATGTTATTAATGGAAGATTAAAATAATGGTTATTATAAATTTTAAAATAAATTTAAATTTAAATTTTTATTCCATACAAGATCTTTCTAGTTGAATATGGAAGATTAGGGTTGATGCAATTTATTTTTCAAATAATTCAAGTTGTCATGACTTTCACAAAAACCAAATACTAAATAGTGTCAACATTGACATAAATATTTTTTTAAACAAATACTATTTTTTAAATGATATAATATTCCAAAAATTCTAAGATTCTCACAAAGGACTTAAATAATGTTATAAATAAAATTAATTAACCACTTGAGGTTCTCTTGACATTTTATAGTATTTTTATTAACCATATAGTGTAAGAATACAAGAAGACATGGTAAGATTTAAATTATTTAACTAAGGGTTAAATCTAAAATATAAGCTTAATATGGTGCCCTAAACATTCCTAAAACCTATTATTTGAGAGGATATCGACCCATCCCCACCTTTTACTATAAATAAATCTATTTTTATCTATTATAAACCTAAAGTTTTTTATAATAAAATAATGTTTCAATATTTTCCTAATGTGCCCCTCACCTCTCTTATAAGAGGGTACTTCCACTTCTCTTAATTTCACACCTCCAAAGCCTTTTGGCACGACCAAAACCTACTCAAATATCCTCCCACTACCCTAAATTGATCTTATAGGCCTTAATTTTCTTATAAATCCATCTTAAGAATCCCTTTTGTTCAAATCAAATCGAAGAACCCGAAGAAGAGGTAACTACTTCATTACCTCTATCGAAGTTATTTTCTTCTTCCACTTCTCCTTTTTTTTGTTGATTCCATACCAAAAAAAATATAGTACCTTATACATACTGAGATGTTTTTATAGTTTTTTTACAACCATATTAATTATTCTATCTATCCAATGAATGAAAAAATCACCATACCTGCGTAAGTACGGTTTACCGTCTCCCCGCTGTGGTGTGGTTTTTTATTCAACGCTACATTATTTGGATGGGTTTAGAAATGAGTATAATTGATTTAAATAATAAATATAAAATATTAATGATTATTTATATATATTATAAAATCCAATTACATAATATTTTAGCATCAATATAATGATATAATTTCTCGTGCGTATGTACGGTTTTTCGTCTCAATGACGCGATGAGATTCATTTCCACGTTCACCATTCAATGATGATTATAAATATATATATTATTAATACATATGTAATTTAAGAAATTATAATGATGCTGGATATATATATATATATATATATATATATATATCTATGTGCGTGTGTGTGTGTGTGTGTTTTTGTGTGTTTATTTACATATATATCTGAATCGCTTACTTCTGTTCAATACGATATGAAAACCAAAACAACATTTATGCGTATGTACGGCCTACTATTTCCATAAACGGTGTTTTTCATTTCACATATCAATATATTATAAATATTTATATTCTGAATATATATGGTACATAAATATTTTTTTAAATCCTGAAATAAATTAAATATTAATATAAGTGATACAATCAAGAATAACATGTTAAAACATGTGCCAATAAGAAAGCGATTATTACCCCAAATGTTATTTTAACAAGGTTTTTTTATTAAATGGGTAGTATAAAGGCATAAATTAATCAATTATTATATCATAAATATGAATATGGTTATGGTATTATTTATTAACATACTATGGTCATTATACATAGGTTAAATGTACCCTTAAACAAAGGAAAGTACAAGGTAAGTGTTAATTTCTCAATCTCATTATTATCTGAGATTGTTTATGTGTAACTATTTACTGGGAAATATTTATAAACCTTGTCCATGTTTCATAAAAATTATTTCAAAAGGAATATTTTATGGTTTTGAGTAAGTTAATCTTTTAAAAGATCATCATTTTAATTTTTTTAATGATTTATTTTCCAAAATATTTTTAATTAATGTATATGTTTTCAAAATGATTTCAAGTATTTATTTATATTCAAAATATTATTATAAATAGTTAATTCCATTCAAAAGATTCAAAGTGTTATGGGAAACTGTGATTCAAAAATCTCTTTTAAATTACTTCCTTTATAAATGTGTTACTTTTAAATTATTTCACAAAAAATGATATTTCTCTCAAAGATTTTTGATGATCATTTTCAACTATGTCTAAATCCTTTACTGGGTTTTATTTTTGATTGAGTTTGATTAATTATTATACAATATTCCATATTTTATTGAATGAGTTCTGATATGTTTGACTGTAGATGTGCTATTTTTGTACCATTTATGGTTTATAGTTAAAGTATTTACATTTAGTATGCTAGATTAAAAACGAATGTTTATGTTATGTTTTACCTTTTTAATATGAGGAATGAATTACACTTAGTAAGTAATGGGTGGGGCCTCATATACCCCCTCAGTTCATCAGTAGGTCTCATGAGACAAATTAGTGTCTTGGCACAAGTCCTTCACAAAAATTTTTATTTGTAGTCTTGACACGAGGCCTTGACTATATGGTTTTGATGTCTGGCATTATGCATTACCTCATTATGAAATTGGTCATTACATGTGATTATTAGACTAGTATAAAATTCATTTCCATGTTTATATGGTAATTTTTGATTTATTTTTGACATATTATACTCATTTTAATGTTTGAATGGATGTTTTTTTATTACACATCTTGCCTTAAAATATTATAGATTCCCTTAAATTATTTAGCCCTACTAAACATATGAGATCACCCCTTAATTATGTATTGTTTTTCCTAGGATTCCACAAAGTGTATTATGATTGATATTAAGGGTTAAGCTAGGGGAATAATTGCGTTCTCAAAAGATAATTTATGTTTTGTTTTATGTTTTAATGTGTAATGTAACGTTCATGTATGTAATCTATTTTCTTGGATATCTAAATTGATCGGTGCTTCCAGACTTGATTCCTTTTAACCATGCCAATATATTAAAACAACGCATTGGATCTGGACTTCTAGGGTCGGGGTGTTATTATTAGTATCATAGGATGTTTAGAAACAACTTTGGAAATAGATTTAGAACACTTATATTAGGGATCATAACCCTACAATAGACTTTAAGGATAAGTATAGAAGAACCACATAGAATTTTGGTAAAGTAGGGATTATGTGGGTTTTCTATGAAATACATACCAATATGGATACTAAAATTGGATGTGGTTCTAGCAGAAATGTACCTAGGAGTGAAAAATATGACAAGTAGTTTCGAGCTTGACGTAGGGTATCAGGGTACTTGACAATAGGATTTACTGCACACATGGTTTGACACTCTTGGGGGATATGGCTAGGATAATTCACATTTTCTTTACAAACCATTATGATGGATTTATAATAAAATATGTTAGTAAAGAAACCATTTTTATTATTATGATACTAGATGAGTGAAAATCTTCAATTAATGTTGATATTTTTTCTAGTTTTTGGATTATAAATTATGATATGATCTAACCTACTGTATGTCATTATTTAGAAATGGTGCCCAGTAGAAGGAATGAGAACTCTAGAAATATGAATGATCCAAAGAGTAATAAAGATCATATATTTCATTTTCGTAAGCCAATATTTATAAGGAAAATAGTCTCCCATGTATTCTCATTATATGAATAAATAGTATCATCTATTAATAAGATAACTAATGAATTCTCTGAGTCTTATGTCTTTGATGGGAAGAAAGAGAAGAAGAGGATGGTAGAGAAAATGATGGATAAAGGGAATAATGGAAATAAGGATTTTCCCACATGTGATAACTGTGGAAATAATCACCTTGATAATTGCATGACAGGAATGCGAGTTTGTTATAAATGTGGAAAAAAGGGACACAATGTTTGTGATTGAAAGTGTAAGAAAAAGGTTTCAAATGTACTATGCTTCATTAGCATGGAGTTGGGACACTACATGAATCAATGTCCCAATCATCAGAGTATACTAATAATGATGCAATTAGATAATATTCAAGTAATGATACTACCATAGATTAATCAGAATGATTAGTGTTATTATGTGGTTATTAAATAATTTTTTCATTTTAGCATTGTATTAATTATTTACAAGTTATAAGAATTATAGTGTATATAAGGATTGTATTTAAGCACTATTTCATTAAGGATTTGAGGTTGTGTAGAACCAAGAAAAGTTACTTAATAGCATGTTAATTTTTTTAAAAATATATGGTTGAGGGAAAGATAAACCTTAAAATAGTCACGAGGTTGAGGTAATGATTTTGGAATAAGAGATAATTGAGTTGGATAATGTATATTGGATATTATTGACTACCTAGGAACTAATTAATGGTTTGTTTATTCCATCATTGTTGGAGAATACAACAATTTTGTATTTTTAAAGAGTATATCCAGTATTCTATGTTTTATATAAGGAATAAATAAGTACATACCTATTCAAATATGGTTTTCTAGTAATTCAGTTTATTACCATGTCTTGTGAGAATACACTATTAAGGTATTCACATGTATGTTATGTTACCTTCCTTATTAATTTTTTATTGTGAGTTTGCAATGAAGTATTTTGGATAAGTCTGATGGTTGGAATGGATTAAGTTGGACGTTGGATACTATTATTTATGGTTAAAACACTTCTTAAGATTCTTTTTGGATTGTTATATTAAGGTCAACCTGGAGGTCGAGCAACAACCTGTCACGTCCGGCAAGGCCGTGAGACTTGAACCCACAACTGAATGGTGACAAGGGTGTATCACCTACCACTGGCCTACATGATGACCTATTTTGTATAATTTTTTTAAATGGTCTGATAGATAAATTATAAATTCATTTTTTGGAACCCTATATTATTATATTAAATAGAATATTTTTGAGTTATATTATCTTTTAGAGGGAAATATGATTAATTAGTAGAAAATAGTAAAAATATGGAACTCTACTTGTCAAGTATTCTTTTTTTATTCTATGAAGAAATAAATACTTAATCATTAGGTAATGTACTTCAAAAAAAATGTGTTACCCTAATACCGTATGTTTTTTGATTTTTTTAAATCATCATATAGATTTATGGCTTTGAGGCCCTCAATTTTACATTTATTGTTCATTTGTGTGTGATTGATGACCTCGATCACTACCTATAAATATTTACGTTTTCCTCAAATTATCTGTCTATAATTTCCACTAATGTTCTTCTATTCGAATCCATAATTTGGAGGTGTATTTATCATTTCCCTTTCCCTCTTATTAGGACTAAATATTATTAAACCTATTTCCAATGTGGGTTTTCCACAAAGGAATTTTCTATTTTCATCATTTTATTTTCAAATAACAATTCCAAATTTCAAGGATGCAATTTATTAAAAGAGGGGAGAATGTAACACCTTAAGATTTCATAGTACGTTATCTTTTTAAAGTAATTCAATAGCTTCTCCTACACGCAACACCGAGTTCGATCGCACCACAACTTACCAAGTTAGCAATTCAAAAAAGTGGTAATGAATAGTATTAACTTCATTTTAAATACTCCATATAATTTTAACATCCATATTATGTGTTTTGTAGATATTATATAAGAAAAAATTCAGTTTTTCATATAAAATAACTATTTTTCAAAAAAATGTAATTTTACATCCTGTTAATGGAGAGCCCTATTAAAATCCAATATTTGACACCTTTAAATATTCAATTTGACCAAATAATCATCTTCTTGAGAATAAGGACATAAAAATTTAGTTTTGGTAATTTTTTTGTGTTTTTCTGATAAGTTTCATATTTTGATGAATAATGAAAGATAATAAATATTAATTGAAAACAACTTTTTAAATCAAAACAATTTATGGTGTTAAATTATACATTTCAATGGTTTTAAAGTATAATTAAATTATATTTTTATCATTTAATCCAATGTTGTTCATTGGAAGTAATTTCACATTTAAATTAGACTTAAACACATATCAATATTTTGATAGTTTTTACGTATCAAAAACCCGTTTTATGGTTTTGACAATGAGAATTAATATCTAATTTATTAATGAAACTTCTATGATTTTAATTTGGTAAAATAAACGTCATTTTTAAATTTTGAATATAAAAATTATCTTTGGTTTATTTTTTGGTATTTTTCTGAAAACATTCAATTTTTGATGAATAGTGAAAAACATTGCGTTATTTTTTAAAAATGACTTTTTATATAATTAATTAATTTTTATTAAAATTTATTTTAAATTAATAATAGATTAATTAAACCTATATTAGTCCAATTTAATTCATTGGAGTCATTTTATAATAATGTTAGATATATAATATTTTTTTGAACTTTTTGACATCTTTTACCCACCTTCTAGGCACATTTGCAAATTTGCATAAAATGTAATTTTACCACTACTGTGAATTGAATTTTTAAAATCCTAGAGACACGGTTGAAATAAGCATGTAATATGTGGTTCAATACGATGGAAATAATTTTTGGTGAAGAGTAACTTTTGAATTTTATTTACCACAATTAATAGTAAATAGGGTAATTAAAGGTACAAATGATATTATAATTAACCTAAAACATGTTCTAATTATATTGGATAACCTTTTTTGAAAAAAAATAAACAAAAATATGATCCTTTTTGATCCACAAAAATTATATTTTGACATTTATTATATTTTATTTAAAGAAGAGAGACAAGTGTTAAATTCTTATTTTAATAACTAAAACATTTTTAATATAGGGTTATACATAAGATAAATTCCAATATAAATATTAATTATATATATAATAAGATTTCCTACATCATGGTATTTTATTTATAATTTTTATACATTAAATAATTAAATTTATTTATGACACAATGATGATGCAATAATTAACTTTTTAATGACTGATTAAAATAATTGATATTATAAATATTAAAATAAATGTAAATTGAACCATTTTATGCCATCCATGAATTTTATAGATGAATATGACATGTTAGGGTTTATTAGATGTATTTTTTGAAGAAATAAAGTTTTTACGACTTTCCCAAAAATCAAATACTAAGTAGTGTAAAAATTGAAAAAAAATAAGTTTTTAAAACAAATACTATTTTATTAAATGATATAATATTCCTTAAAATCTAATATTCAGAAAAAAGAAATAAATAATGTTAGATATGTCATTAATGAACCACTTTTTTATCTTTTAATTTAATTGAAATTTTATTAACCATATATTTTAAGAATACAGGAAGACATAGTAAGAGTTAAACTATTTAACTAAGGGTTAAATATAAAAGATAAGGTTAATATAGTGACCTACACATGTCTAAAACCTATTTTTTGAAAGGATATCGACCCAAATACACCTTTTCCTCAAAATATATCAATTTTGAGATATTATAAACCAAAAATTATTTTATAATAAAATAATATTTCAATATTTTCCTAATGTGCCCCTCCCCTCTCTTATAAAAGGGCACTTACCCTTCTCTTCATTTCACACCTCCAAAGACTCTTATAAGAGCCAAACCCAGATCAAATATCCTCAAAATTACCCTCAATGAATCCTAGAGGTCGTACCTTGATCATTAATTCATCCTATAGAGCTCTTTTTTTCAAATCAAATGTAAGAACCCGGAGAAGAGGTAATTACTTCGTCCCCTCTATCAAAGTTATTTTATTATTACACTTCCTCTTTCTTTGTTGTGTCCATACCAAAATAATAAATATAGTACCTTCTATATAAAAAGATTTTGTTATAGATATGTTACAACCATATTCATTATTCTATCCATCCTATGAATGATGAAGTCACCATACGTGCGTACGTACAACTTACCGTCTCTACATCGTGGTGTAGTCTGTTATTCAACTCTTAATTATTGGATGGGTATATTAATGAGTATAATTGAATTAAATAATAAATATAAATTTTTAATTATTCAGTATATATAATATACAATCCAATTACATACGATTTCAACATCAAAAGTATGATATAGTTGTTCGTGTATACGTACGGCTTACCGTCTCCAGGATACGATGAGATTCATTTCCATGTTCACCATTCAACAATGATTATAAAAATATATATTATTAATAAGTATGTAATATATTATATAATAATGCTACTGGAAATATATATATATATATATATATATATATATATCTCATTCACTTAATTTTGTTCAATACGATATGAAAACAGAAACAACATTTATGTGTACGTACTACCTATTGTCTCCATAAACAGTGTTATATATTTCATATATCTATCAATTATACATATTTATATTCTAAAAATATATTATACATCAATTATTTTTTATATTATGGAATTAATTAAATCATTATATAAGTGATACGATATAGAATAACGAGTTAAAGCACTTACGATAAGGAAAGCAATTATTATCCAAAATGTTATTTCTCCATGCAAATTATTTTTAAATGGGTAGTATAATGTCATAAATGAATAATCTATGATATAATAAATATTAATATGGTTTTGGTATAATTTAATAACTTACTATGGTTATTATAGGGGAGTTTAAATATACCCTCGACCAAAGGAAAGTACAAGGTAAGGGTTTATTCCTCAATCTCATTATTATCTGAGATTGTTTATATGTAAGTATTTACTGGTACATATTTATAATTCATGTACACGTTTCATAAAAATATTTTCAAAAAGAATATTTTAATGTTTTTTTTAAGGTAATATTTTTCAAGATTATCATTTTAAATTATTTTATTATTTATTTCTCTAAATCTTTTTAATTAATGTTTATGTTTTCAAAAAGATTTTTAGGATTTATTTATATGGACATGATTGTTTTAAAATTTTATTTCCTTTTAAAAAGATTCAAATTGTTATGTGACACTTTGATTCAAAAATCTAATTTAAATAACGTCCTTTATAAATGTGTGACTTTTAAATGATTTCAAAAAAGAGATATTTCTCTCAAAGAGTGATCATTTTCAACTATGTCGACATCCTTTACTGGATATTATTCTTGATTGTGGTTGATTTATAATAATAAAATATTCTATTTTGTATTGAATGATTTATGATATGTTTAACTATGGATATGCTATTTTTATACCATTAATGTTTTATGATTAAAGTACATATATATCATATGCTAAATTTAATATGAATGTTTATGTTATGTTTCACCCTTTTCATATGAGGAAGGCATTAGACATAGAATGTTATGAGAGAGGCCCTCTATAGCACCTCGATGAATCAGTAGGTCTCATGAGACATATTATTGTCTTGGAACAAGGCCTTGACAAAAAAATTATTTTTAGTCTTGGCACAAGTACCGACTATGTGGTTATGATGTCTGACATTATGTATTCCATAATTATGATATTTGTTATTAACTATGATTATTTGACTAATAGAATATCCATTAACATGTTTATTTGGTAATTTTTGATTTATTGTTTCCATATTATGTTCAAGTTTATGTATAAAAGGCAATTTTTTTATTACACATCTTACATTAAAAGTTTATTTCTTCCACTAAATTATTTGCCCTTACTGAGCATCTGAGCTCACCCCTTTCTTATGTATTGTTTTTATCAGGATTCCAAGTAGTGTATTACGATTGAAATAAAGGCTTAATCTATAATAATAATTTCATTATCAATGGAATATTTATGTTGTGTTTTATGTTTGAATGTGCAATGTTACGTTCATGTACGTAATATATTTTCCAAGACTGTTATACTAATCGGTCCTTCAGGACTTGATTCATTGTAATCATGATAATGTATTAAAATAATGCACCGGTTCCAAGCTTCTAGGGTTTGGGGGTTACATATTAAATTACCCATGTATTGAAGTAAGTATCTCATTTGTTGTTAAGGGTTTAATATGTTTTTTTAATGATTGTCTGTGAGTTAAGATGATGTGGAAATTATTAGAGAATATATTTGGATTCACTTGATATTATTGGATGTAATTCTTGAGAAATTCATCATGTAAAATGTGAGGATATATTTAATATTTATTTAATGTTAAAGACTTTTCTATAAGAAAATTTATAAAGAGAAACATTTTTACAAAATTTTGACGAGTTCTTTAGAATTTATTTTTCAATGTGAGAAAAAGGATTGTATAATAATGTGAAAATAATTCCAAACTGATACAATGTTCTTGATTTCAGGTGACGTAGAATTGGCTTAACTACTTATATGTGATATTTTATTTGTATTTTTTTTGGAATATAAAAAAATTGGGCTAACAACCATTGGCCATACAATGGACTGGTTCACCACTTATTTGGTGGGAAATCAATTCAACCCTTGCCTCCTTTGAGAGGTTGGGCTATGAGTTGTTTATGTATAGGTCCTATAGAGGTAAAAATATAATGATAACATGAGTATGGGCTATGGTTCTATTTTTATAGTTAATGTCGGTGCCATGAGAGAAGTTAGTGTGTGTGTTGCATGTGATGATTCCACCCTACTAGATTAGGAATGTTTAAGAACAGATTTTATTATAAGGGATTATCTCAATGATGTTATGTATAATGTGGAAACAATGAATGCACTACACTATAGATCTATCACTTAAATAATATTGAGTTATCAGTGCCACAATATCAATAATTATGAGTCATTCAATCTTTTTAAGCAATATACTTCTACCTTTATATGTATAATGTTATTACTGCATAGGTTCTTCCTCCATATATGAGCTAAGAAGATCATGATAGCCATAAGTATTGGATGGATGCATCTCCAGTGATGATGTTGCTTCTTATGATATGATTTATTTATGGTTGTGTTCATTATATAATTGGTACATCCATTGTTGTATTTAAAAATATATATGTTCAAAAAATATCCCTTGATATGATAATTAAGATCAAACAGAGAGTTATGATGAATTAAGTGATGGATTTTAGGCACTGGTGAGATAAAACTATCAAATTAATTTAGATAAAATTTCATACAAGAACATAAAATGATGAGAATGATGTTTCTATGATATTATTGAATTAATTATCCACCTCAAAAAAATTATGTATTTTTTTTACAAATAGGAATTTTTAATATATGGTGACATAAGTGTTTTGATTTTGAAGCAATGTAGCAGGATAAATATGGGTTACACGTAACTATTTATAAAATACAATCCATTGAATTTTTTTTCAAGTAAATATTTTCAATGAACCATTTTTGATGAAAACTACATAACCAAATTATTTTACTTAACAAGTTATTCTATGCAGGGGTTTCATAGATACGATTTCTAGATATGATTTTTCGGGATAATTAACGTGGTATATTTCAGTAATGGAATTCATGTAATACATATTCAAGTGGTAGTATATTTATTTAAATGTAAGATTATAAGATATTCATATTTTTTATAGATAGAATAAATGGTTTCTTTTGAAAATGAGAAAATTTTGAAAAAAATAAAAATTATGTTTGTATTTTTAAGTAAGTATTTTTAGAAGTTACAAAACTTTAAATTCCATGTGATTAAATGTGATAATATTCGAGCCTAATGGATATTCAAATGAGAAGGTACATTGAATATTTGATGTATTATATCATTATGCTATAAATGGGAAACAATGATCATGGGTTTTCATTGACCCATGATGTGTTTATGGAAATCAAAGGACACATACCCTTTGGGGGAACAAAAAAGAGAATGTGCATAGATATTGGAGGTGAAATGGAAAATGATACATGAAGAGTTATTATTATTGTACCCAGATATATTGTTGGTTAATAGAGTTAGATGTTGATGCAACTATTGATATGAAAATTAGAAAGAAATATTTAGAGAAGTGGTTTGTGTTGCACTAACATAGAATTTAAAGAATATCAACTCATATCAATGATGTTATTAGTTATTAATAAAACTGATATATTTGTTTTCGTTTTTGTTAGAATACCTCAAGGAGGCCGATAATTTAGTGTAGAAATGTGTGGAGTTAAATCATATAAATATTAAAAGAAGAATATTACAAGAATTTGGGTTTTTAAAGAACAAAAGGAATTTTTAAATTGCACCAAATTCATAAGGGTAGGTTGAAGACCATTGGAACTGATCTTTATTAGTTACTAACGAATATCTTTAATGAATACGGAATAAAGGTATTCCAAATTTCTTATGTGGTATTTCATTATGAAGAAGAAAATCTAAATATATCAGGACTATTGTGTTGTAATCCCTTGCAGGTATAATGTATAATCATTAACTAGGAGGAGAGACTAGTTATTGTAATGTTTTGTCTTTAATTCGAAATATATTTTTATCTTTATTCTATGATATATCTCTTATTATAACTAAATACGAGGTTAGATTGAGAGATAATGTTGTGTGTAACGAGAAACGTGTAAATTTTGAGAGATTTAATATAAAAAAATACAGTTCATAAAATGAAACCACTGACTTACCCCCTCTTACTGGTTCATTTTTCTTGAGGTACTACAAATTCTAAACACAGAAAAAAGAATCAATTATATAAATGAATAAATCCTCACGTTTCCATCAAACACCATCTGAAAAAATCTATATTTCAAATACATATCTTAATGATCAAAATTATGAAGTCCATAAACTACATAAGAAAAACATAGGGGAATAACTAGGAGAGTTTCACACAATGAATAATATCGTCATATATATCAAACAAGCCTTTATAATCCGAAATTGAATTCAATCCCATGAAATTAAATACACAAAATAAATCTACCCTTAATAAATTGATTATAAATTAATTTGATCCTAGTTTAATCACAAATTCATATTTTCAAACATATTATTTTCATAAATAATTGATATAATACCAAGTATTCTGGGAAATAACTTTTATGTGAAACACAAAATTCAAAAAATATAAAAACAACTATTATATTTTCATCAATTTAAATTTATTCATGTACTAATTTGATATGAATAACGTTTAAGAAATGATATTATCTATAAATTTTTTAAAAAGGTCTAGATATTGAAACACTTATCTTCATATAATAAAATAAATGTTCCCCCATTGAATAATTGTTTATTTGGAAAAATAGAAAATTTAAAATCCCTAGAAATAAAATCTATATGGTTTTGTTAAAAAACCAACAACTTTTTTAATAAAAATTGATGATTTTGGATTGGAAACTGAAGATTAAGATGAAGTATGAGGGAAAGTGAGAATTAGATCAGGATAAGATAAAAATATTTTCATTAGTTATTTTTAATGATCTTAATAATATCAATGAATGTGCATCAAGGACCCATGATTTTAAAATAGACCCTGTTAATTGAGAGGACTTTGGACAGCTCCTGAACGAATATGGAAGAAAGAAAGAGATTTAGAAACAAATGATTAAAAAATACTAAAAATATAACATCTATTAGATGTTGTATTGATTTAATTTTTATATAGGGAAATCATATGTTAACTAGTCATTTTAAATTTGAGTTTGTGGAAAACCTACATAGTTAGGTTGTATGGTATCCCCCAACATGACCCTTATCCAAACCACCAAGTTTGTTTTATGAGTTTTCATATATTTGAGTTCCAGAATTTAAAATAAATATTCAATAAATAACTACTACTATAAAAAAATAAATAATAAATTTTAAGTGTTAGAAAATTCAACAATAATAATTAATTAACTTTATTTATAATTTATGGGAAATGAAATATAAATATTTATCTATTTTTATAATATTATTTATCACTTACTATAACCCAATAAATATAAATAAATTCCATTTATAATTATAAACTATGAATAACCAAAATGATTTATTATTTTATATGAGAGGACCAGTTTGGGATATACCTAAGACTGAGAGGGGGGTGAATCAGTGTTGAGGAATTTTTAGACAAATTCCAACTTTCTATCCCCATACCACTTGACCTGTCATGATCTTGAATCTCCTATTCACTTTTCCTCATTGCTTTCAAAAATAGAAAGCATTAAAAATATGCCCACGATATTTTTACAAGGTTCACCACTCAATAAGAGCAGCTATGTACTTTCCATGTATAGAAATGACCAGTTCATGGATTCTCTACTATAATGTGATATGGTGTTACATTGTATCGACAAGGAAAAAAATCCTCTAGTCTGTGTAGCCCCTATAATTGGATGGGGGAGGGAGATAATTATCTTCCAACTTGCAAAAAGTAGGATATTCCCTTAAAATTGCTGTTTCTTTATACTGCCAGTGTAGATAGTCTCTTGCCGCTTATAGATGGTTCTTTATACTGCCTCTAAAGGTAGCCTTCTCTCTGTTAAAAGAGTTTGCAACACCAAAATAATCTTCCACCTATTGAGACCTGTTGGATTTCAGAGTGTTACTTTGTTCTTTTTCAATTCAATTTTTACCTACCTAGCAGCGTGCAGGTAAACAAACACTTCTTTCTCTACAACAAACCTGAAAGTTGGACACTATTATTCTCCTACTTCTTTAGTGATAAACCTATTTCACTAAAACCTACTCTTCTTCACACATTCTCCTTCAGGGAAAAACCAAATGCACTTATATCACTTCTCTTTTATTTTCTATAATCACAAACTCTCTTTTCTATTATCGGATCAATGGAGTCCAGATCAACTTATCATTATTACAGTTGAACTACCCTATATAATTATTATTCTTCAGTTGGGAATACTTCGTTCTTCTTCTTCTTCTATTCTTTATTATCTTCTCAATACCAACACATGAGTGTATATGTATACTATCTTCTTCCTTTTTGAAGATATGGGTTCTGTTGCACATCTAGTTCTTCACTTCACAAAACACAATGAGGGTGATAAACACCAGTTGTGTGAGTGTGGTAGAACTTTTCATTGTGAAACTGAATGGTTCGCAGTACATCCTTCTTCACAAAGCCGCTTTAAGAGTGATATGAACATGTCTAAGACCTACGAGACACTAATCTTTCACACAACTCTTTTGGGAGACTTGCGCGCAATATTAATGACTTGAATGCAACATTAAACTTTTGTCGTAGAATACCTCTTACAGGAAACATCAAGCTTGCACACAACTCTCTTCTTGTGCGAAACTATCCTTTCGTGCATGAAAATATAAATTCGTTCATGAAACTCCCATTGCATATATTTCTTATGCACTTTAGAGCTTTAATTTATTCTATGTGTTGAGCCTTTTAAATGTGAGGTGGTCACCTCTTAATTATAGACCTCGTCGACCCCTGCGCACAAAAATACCAATGTGTCACACAAGATCCTGACACGTCATGCCAAACCCGATTGAATGTCACATAGGGAATGTAAGAATATTTTACACTGACCTTATCTTTCATGCACTTCTTGAATCTTTTACACACTTCCATCCTTTGATTTTTTTGGAGTTTTGTCCTTAAATCATGCCTTGTGTGCAAAACCCCATTTTCCATCGCATTGTGCACGAATGTTTCCTTCACTCCAATCTCATCTTTCTCGCACTTCTATTAATCTTTCACACACTTCATTCCTTTTCCATTTTTCAAATTTTGGTCCCCAAAATCAGGCCTTGCACAAAACCCCATTTGACGTCACATTGGGTGCGTATGTTTCTTTCGCGCCAAAATCATCTTTCGTGCACTTCATTGTATTTTTTGTGCACTTCATTCCTTTTCCATTTTTCAATGTTTGGACCTCGAATCATACCTTGCGTGCAATATTCCAAACTCCCTTAAATCTTTCATGCAAAAACCAGTCTTGCGCGCAAAAACCAATCTTTTTCACAAACCTCTCCTTTTCCATATTTTGATGTTCGGATCATGGAACTCCACTTGTGAGCAACATACCATGCCATCATTAAACTTGCATGAAGAAAATTGTCCCTTCCTTTTTCATTCCTCTCTTCACTGCATCCCATAACCATTCATCAGCTTTCATTATGAAATCCACTATCGTGATATGTATCATTTGATCAAACTACTTTAGAATCGTCATATTTTTAATGGGAAGTACCGAAACTTTCCAATATTCAAAGTGAAAAATTCATTCCAATCAAAATATTATATGAATGGAATTGTTGCTTCTACCCATTTACTTCATAAGGCTTGCAACACATGTTCACCAAACATATGATATTTGTGAAATACTTATAAGTAAAGCATCGTCTAGTTTTCAACAGGAAGTACTACAACATCCCTATCTTACAGCAGAATCATTCATTCCAATCAAAAGTGAATATGACTCGCATCACCATTTACTCCCCTTTTCCTTCATAAGGCTTTCATAACAAGTTATCCCATCGTATGATATTTGTGAAATACAAATCAGAAAAGCATCATCGGATATTAATACAATGTGAAATGCATGGCTACCTCAGAATTCCAAGCCCTTCCATATTATCTCTTCTGCTTAAACCATCATTCTATACTTTATGAAAATCATATGATTCTATTCTTCTAATAAGCTCTTGCATTTTTCCCATTTAATCAAAAATATTTGTGTGTTATTATTCGAACCCTCATTATTATTAAATCATTCTTAGATAGATGATACATCACCATTCTTCATTATTGTAAACAATGTGTCACCTTTGACACAAGTTATTTTAACATAGGATTAGTTCAACAGTTGTCTGGTTTTTTTACTTCATGGAGAATTGAACAAGGATGACTTTAAATGATATGATTCCATAAAAATTCTCCAAGAATCCTCACTCTGTTCGATCACCATTAACTTTTGAGTCCTTCATCTCCTTCTTTATTTTGACCTGCATTGACAACTATTGACAACAAATACAATCTTTATACACAATGTGGTCCCAAAATTATAGAAAATTATAAAATAGTGGTATTATCAACATGAAATAATAAGAATGATTAAAAAAACACAATTTCTATATGACTTGAAATCGTAATCAATACAAATAGATGAAAAATAAATTCAGTTTATAATTATTTAATCATATCATCTTACATTTATAATATAGAAATATTGAAAAACAATCACTTAGCATTAAATGAATTTTAATGCATGAATGAAAAACATGATCATAATTATAATTTTATTTTCATGAAAATAGTAGAAAATAATCACTTTGACTTACAATATTAAAACATATATAAGACTTTACACTGATATAAGAAACATAAAATAGGTGGGATCATCATACATATACTTTTTATGTAATATAAGAAGAAAAATTAATTTCCATACGTATATATTCATTTTCATTATGAAATATTACATTAGTGAGTGTGCTAGGGAAATCATGATTTCTATTATGAAAATAAGAGATAATTAAAATTGTTAACAATTTCCTGACAAAAACATAAAACTATAAAATCAATCCAATAATGATGTCATTTCTATTCTAGCAATCAGAACTAATGCTGATACAATGATTCAATATATTGACTAGAGCTTTTATAGACCCAATCATTGAAAATATAAATCATAAGATAAAAATGATATACATGTGATCTAATGATTATTTTTCACGTGAAAAAGGAGAAAATGATCATCAAATAATATAGGGGATCACATAAACATTGGATCAAAAAAAATATCTTGGAAGAAATACCTAAAATTATGAATCCTTGTTTTTTCCAACACACTTTCTTTACTGCATGATAAATAGTAAAATGACCACCATTTTCCCACTCTAATATTCAATCTTGATGAAATATTTTACTAAACCAAGTGATAATCCATGGGAATAAAATACCCTCCAATGAAACTGTACTGACTAATTCATTAAACACATATTGTTTCATGATCCCAAATATTATTTTCCTATAAATACAATGAAAACATCTAGAGGTATAGCGTCTTTGTAATATTATACACATAAATATATTGACATAAATATAATATATAATATATTTTTAAAAATCAAAATTTTGTTCCTAACACTCATATATCTTAAAAAATGACATAAGATACCTTAGGGAAAATCCTGATGGAAAAGGGTGAGCTAGAATTCCAAACAAGGAAATACACATTAAAGTAAAGTATAACATGAGAGACATGGGGAAAACAAGATATCATAATTAGGCTGAAAAATATAATGGAAACATGGAATAACTAATTTATATCATAATATTATCGAATTATAATCTTGTAGACAAACATTAAACCTGACAGAAAAAATATAAGTCATGGGACACTCCGAAGACCATCATTATGAAGTGGAAAAAGTCCCTTTATGGATTAAATTCACTCTCAAATCTCATAAATAATGTCTCAGGAAAGCATAATTCTATAACCATTGAAATGGATTGTGTTATAATTCTGGTTTCACCTATCCAACATTGAAAATAATACATACACATTCCAAATGTGTAAAATGAACCATACATAGAACATAAATAGGATCAAATCCATGTGATGGATGTGGGATTAATAATTTAGACTCAATGAATAAATAAAGGATAAATCATAATGATTCCTAGTGGAAGAAGAAATTATTATTTTTTACTTTCATATTTTAATAAGGTATATATGACTTGAAAATTGATTGAAAATATAGAAAATTATTGGGAAGGATATAGAAGTAGAATAAACAAAAAAGAACCATCTCGGTGATTCATTATGAAACAATTAGATGATATATTTAAGAAGTAAGAAAAATAATATTTTCCATAAAAACATAATTTAACTAAGACAGTTCTTTATAATATATTTAAGATTTTTAGAATCTATCTATTTTTTTAGAAAATAATTATTGGGACTACAAAGAACACGCTCTCTCTTCATACCAAGGGGTGTAGTAATATCCATTTACAAAGATAAAAATCTCCATAGAAAGATTAATAATATTATGAACACAAGTTGGAATAAACAAATGAGATTCACCATTATCAAATAGTGCAGTCACTAATGATGAAGCTATAGTAATCGCACCTCTTACGGTTGATGGCCCCATATCCACTTCTTCTGGAGACTCTTTCACTACATGAAGAAGCTTTGCTCCCAATTATTTTGGATGGAACCCTTATTAATGTAAATCTTATGTTTCACCATTGTTTTAGAATGTGATACTAATCTTTTTCCACTATGATGAGTGGAATAAACAAGGAATAGTGTATGTTAGAGACCCAAGTGAAGGCATGAGCCTCAGTTCCTCGGTTCTTAAGTGAATACCCTATTTTAAGTCCCCAATGTGACACACTAGTAAAAAACCAATGGACCTATTCCAAGAAATGTATGAGTTTTAGAATAACCCAAAAATCAAGAACCACCATGAGAATCATAATGATTCCTCTCTCCCTTAGAGTAATTCACACTTCTACTAGGAGTTAACGAAACTCATGATAACCAAGAAATTCCAACCAAGTCCATCTCAACCATCATCAGTCTATCCAAAACATCTATATAAGAAGTAATATGCATCAATAAATCATGAGAAACAATACCCTCATGAAGTCCCATACTGAACTAGTGAGTTTTCATCATCACCTTCAATACTATCTCAGGTGTGAAGTTCTTGAGCTCATAAATTCACTTTTTTATATTCTATCATGGTCCTATTAGCTAACTCGTGTTTAAAAAACTTAGTGAACATAGACAAAATCATCAAATCAGGATAGAATTGGTTAGTGAAAATAAAATTAAATTATTTCCGCTACAAGTCCTCATGTTTCTTCTCCATTGTCATCACATACCACCATCTCCTTCTAAGTCCTTATAGAATGAAGGTGGCACATTTCACTTTTTTTTCGTCGGGTTTGTCCAAGAACCCAAATCAATGAAACATTCTTATCAACCAATCCTTAACTTCTTGAGGATCATTCGACCCTTTTAAAGGTTCTACATTTTACAGGAGAAACTCTTGAGAAAAAAATTAGAGAAGGGCCCTATGTGGTTCCACAATAGAATCCTGAATGGGAAATGGTGGTTTTGCATATCCTAAAACTTGTATATTGTACAAAATCACTTCAACCAGATTCATAACTACAACATGATTCACTCACTTGTGATCTATAGAAGAATACTCCTTGATCTGATTTGAACATTTTCTCAGAGGCATGATTCTTAATAACATCAACAAGAAAAAAACAATTCCATCATGTTATAGTAAAAACAAAGAAACAAGTGAAATTAATCTGAAAATATAGAACAAAAAAGATTTAGATTTCAAAATACCCAAATCAAAATAGGGAAAAGTCTAAAACTAATCTACAAGAAGTCATTCCCTTACCACCCGTAGAAACTTAACGTTCATTTTAGAGAGATCTATCCAGAAACATAGTCATAACTACATCCTAAGACCTAGAAGGATTTCAAAATGTATACTAACTTCATGACAAGAAGTTCCACCTTAACCTTTGATCCAAAGTTTTCATGAACCAGCTTGGTTACCCTAGTAACCCAATAACTGAGATGATATTGAGATAACCAGAAGGGTATTCCCAATCACCATTGGTCAATACCTAGAACCTAGCATCATATAAGAATGAATGTAGGAACTATTTTTCCACAAATAATGTGAATCTAAATGAGAACCGTCAATATGCATATAAATGAAACTCCACTAGGAAAACTGTACTAGAAGTTCAACATGAATAACAAACCAAAGTACTCCAGTAAAAAGTACCAAAACCAGGAATACAAACCAAGGACCAAAGGACACAACTCACTAAGTTCAGAGTTCAATAGATAGAACCATCTCTAAGTGGTACTTTACCCTGTTTAGAACTTTGTGGGAGATAATATACAAATACTTAAAGGCACAAGTAGTGTGTGAGCCAAACCCCAATAATATTTCACCCAATATTTCCACAAGAATATTAAAATATCCAATTAACCAAGAATTCACATTAAATTTATAAACAAATAGGTTTTACATACCAAAATTATATTTAAAAAATCATAAATTACAATTAAAAAGATATAAATACTTTATAAATTCATGGTTTGCATTTCAAATGACAAAAATAAATTTCAAATGATGGAATTTTACAATAAAAAAATTATTCTTTTCACAAATGGAACTTTTTTCAAATGTCTTAAATAAACAAATTTATATAAAATAGTTTATATAACTTCACAGTGCATGTAATTGTTTTTAAAATAATGGAATATACTCATTTGAAATTCAAAAAACAGAGAAACATGGCCATTTTCCTAATAAGGTATAATTGTTACAAGTTATTTGTACCCCACACCCAAGGTGAAATGATAGTATGTGTATATAGACATCCCTTTCGAATTAAGGTAAAATAGGACTCATCACCATCACCAATGGGATGCGATGTGATAATATAATATTTTAGAATATTGTAAATTATAAAGTTTCATCCAAATAACTCACTCGCTATATAAGGATTTCATGTTATCAAGTACAAAACAATTATGGGAAATTTATTTCAAGAGTTATTAAAATAAAATTCATCACATTATCCATTTCAAATATAATAATGTTCCATATAAAAACAATAATGGGATTCTTATAAAAAACATAACTTTTTACAAGATAAAACCATATGGTTTCTATCAAAAACATTTTTAATCTATTTTCACCAATATAGATTTAAAATAAATTCAGTATTCTTTTTCACAATCTAGTTTCAAAATTAAATTCATCAATTTAATTTTCAAAACAATCCATCAATTTCATATTGAACCACAAATTCCAGGGAATTGGGATTTTTACAAAAAAATCGTAAAAAAAATTTATACAAAATTACTTTTAAAAAATTAATTTCACAATTTCACAATTTAAATTATATAATTTAAATCTAAAAAATTTCCATAAACAAAAACCAATTCAATGAAATTAGGGGTTTTCCAAGTTCATACCAAAAACCATCTTTTAAAACCCTAAATCCTATGGGATTGGGTTCTTCAACAAACCAATTGAAATACATTATACCAAAATCAAGGAATTGAATTTATTTCAACCAATTGAAATAAATCAAAGTAATTTTAGGTTACTAAAAAGAGGGAATTATAGCAGAACCACCAACCTCGAAGTCACTAGATCTTAATTTGTCAAACCCATATCTGGATTTTCTATGTAAGTGTCATGACCCGTCCCCCGGGGCCCATGCTGTGACTAACCCAAGCCCGCCATCCATAGGCTAGGGGCTGGAGACTAGCACCGAAGGCATATTCCCTAAAACTTAAAAGGCATTGCCTTTATAACCTGTAAACACAAAAAACCAAGCACAAATCAAGATAAAAACTCAAGTAAACTGAATAGTAAGCAGGGAGAGTATAGTAAGTAAAAGGGGCCAGAATAAAAGCCCAACTGGAAATTACAAGAATCTGAAAGTACAAGTAAATTGGAATAGCTCATGTGATCACCCGCCAATCATACTACATGAAGGGTAGTTACAGATCTCGAACAATCATCTTTGCGGTATGCCTCGTCTAAGATCCACCTCCGAGACACCTATAGTCCCAGTACTCTCGTCCTCAGTCAGCACTATCCGTTGTCTACACCCAACACAACGAGGTGCGGGAATAAACCATGTATGGGTATGTATAAAGATACTCAGTAGGGACCCTAAGAACCTCAAGGTCTCACAAAATCCACAAAGGATAATCCAAAAGGCATGAAATCAATTGAAAACCCAACTTAGCTATATTCCCATACATATACCTAAGTCTTCAAGTGTACCCATCTCAATCATGAGGACACATAGAATCTAACTCAAAATCCGAAAGCTCAACTATTCTACAAGGAAGGAATACCGCGAAGGTAAGTACCACACATATATGTCACATAGAATAATCCCACCAAGGTATTACCACAATGGAAAGTACCACTCAAGTACAAACTCAGCTCACACCAGGTATAACATAAGTACAATAGTATAGATGATTATATTTAACTACTTAATCATCTTACTCTGTTAAGAGGAAAACCAACGAAGGATCGATAAACATCATCAAACCCACATAGGATCTCTAGGTGCTAACCCACACAGGATCACTTGGTGCTGACCCACACAGGATCGCTTGATGCTGACCCACAAAGGATCGCTCGGTGCTGACCCACATAGGATTGTTAGGTGCTGACCCACACAAGATCATGTGGGTAGTCTCGAATGGAATCCTAGAGCGGTTCCATATGGGACCCTCAATCAGAGACCCATGAAGGACCTCTTCCTCAAGTCACAGGTCAATACTCCAACATCCACGAAGTCTCACGATGAAGTATCTCAAAGGACCACCACATCATAGGGGTCTCAAAGCAATAGACAATACATCTAACAGACACTCGGTCTGTATGTTATTAGCCTTTTGGTCTCAAGGGTCCATTTGGATTCGTGCTCGATCCAACCCGACTATTCCCCAACTTTATCCAAATCTTTAGTGGGGAATAACAAAGGTACCGTCTCGGTCTAAGTTTTACAACACTATTGATGGTTTATCAAACGGACACTCTGTGCCAGAGTTATGGCCAAAAGAGAAAAAATGGGTTGTAGCTGGTCTGGGTCAGGTCCGACCCAGTCGGACCGACCCGGACTGACCCGGCCTGGGCTGACAAATGTTGTGGAGGTTGTGCAGTGGCACACGGTTCGCGCCTAGTCTGAAAAAACCATGCATCCAGCCCAGGGAACTGTGAACCCTTGACTGTGGGCTCTGCACTGGTGGCACATAGTTTGTTAGATCATCTGGGTAAGCTGTATGAAGTCCTTGGGTGAGATAGTGGAAACCGCATGGTTGGCACACAGTTTTCTAAATCGTGCGAGGAAACTATACATCCACTTAAATTTTGGGTTTTTAAGTCCCGAGCCACTTGGGATTTCCCATTTTCCTTCATTCTTCCTCCCACTCATGGCTTACGGGGGAGTTCCGGTTTTCATAGGTTGGGGTATCTCCTTAGCTCGTATTGGAGGAAAATCGAAGGGGTTTCTTGGTGGGTTCAGCATGGCCCATGCTGGGCATCCCGGCCTGGCGGAGGGGCGGCCACTGTGCGGAGCGGAGGCTGTAGGGCGGCACGGAGGCCGCTGGGAGGCGCAGCGGCCGCGGGGCAGTGCGGTGGGCCGTGGGACAGCGTGAGGGCCACGGTTGCGCCATCTCTTTCATCGTATCCGGTGGTGTGCCGAACATCATATCTGAGTCCCACCAGTGACATTATCTATCACCGGTCTCCAACCTCTTCCATTTCCAAGAAGAAAATAGAAACTCAATAAAAATGCGGAGATGTCGGGCCATGTTTGTTTGGCCCACACCCTCCGCGTTAGGGAGGTAGAAAGTGGCTTAATAAAACATGCATGAAGAATGACAATCCCTACATCCTCCAGAAATGATTATTTCCAAACCATCAAAAAAATATTCATGGATCAACTATTTAGAGAGTCGATTCATGTTCTTTGTTTTAGAAGAGAAGAACATGGGAATATAAAATCATACACAACTAAACCCCTACCTCGATGGTTTATTAAAGATTTTCCGTGGTTGAGACGGACTGGCATTAGAGGATCCCAAAATAAGTCTCCTCCAATGACATCGGTGAGGAGAGGAAAAAGATGAAGTCAGTGGTGACTGTGTTTCCTCGATTTTCAGTTCGTTTGTCATTGGATATCCTTCGATAAAGTTTAGAGAAAGATTTTTTGAAGGAGAAGAGTTCTTCGTTGGCGTTCATCATTGGAGGATGAGTTTCTCCACAATTCTCCAAATCTTCTCCCATTCCCCAATTCCACCAAAAATGATACACCAACATAATATATGTGTTATCTATTTAGTTTGTTGTCATAAATTCAAATTGGCTGAATTAATTAATTAATGTGGGAGGATACCAAAGGTCACCTCCCTCATTAATGAGGGAGTTCAAGAGGATTCTCCCAATAAGGAAGAATTTAGGGGGTTTTGGGTGGTCCCCACCCTCAAATTTAAATTTTGAGGTTTCGGGCTCAGTGGTCCCCACCTCCATATCCTCACATGGAAGGTTTCAACAAAAATAAAAATTTTAAAGTTTTTTATTTTATTTTATTCTTCCATGAAAAACCCTAAATATAACTTTCACCCTCGACCTACTGCGGTCGAGGTGGTGGTCTCTTTAAGTGAATACCGGTGCTGCGAGTTAAATTGTGCCCTTAGATTTCAATTCCGAGCCCCAGTTCAAAAGTTAGAAAAGCCCACTGATACATTTACTGAACGTACCTGAAAATAAGTTCAAAAATTCATTCTAGCCACACTGGGCCTTGGAATCATGCCTCATTAATTTTTATGGTCTCATAAAATTTCCATTTAATTGAAAAATTACATGGAATTTTCGGGTCTTTACATTCTCCTCGCCTCAGGGATTTACATCCCTATAAGCCACATCACAAAACTAGGATAAAAAGTGGGGCTACTTATCACATATTTGAGCCTCTCGCTCCCATGTACTCTCCTGGAGGTTCCAGTGCTTCCAACGAATGTGCACCAAAGGTATCGACCGCCCACAATGGACCATATCCTCTCGATCCTCAATCTCAACTGGAAACTCTGTAAAATTTTCCCAATCATCAACGTCCAGATGTCCGTGGTCGATGACATGGGAAGGGTCATGCACGTATCTCCACAGCTGAGATACATGGAAGATGTCATGCACCTGGTGTAACTGAGGTGGAAGAGCTAAGTGGTAATCCACCTCGCCACCTCTACTGAGGACATGAAAGGGTCCAATGAACCATGGAGATAACTTTCCACATCACCTAATCTTCGCAAACCTCATCAAGGTGAGACCAGTAGAATGATGATGTCACCATCTTAGAACTCTATAGGTATCTGTCTCATGTCGACATACAACTTCTGCCTGTTCTGTGTAGTCTTCATCCGCTCCTGGATGATCTTCACCTTCCCTGTGGTAGCCCGTACCATCTCTGGCCCCACTAGTGCTGACTCCCCTGGGTCAGCCCTACACAAAGTTGATTTATAAGGACGCTCGTACAACTCCTCAAAAGGTGCTATCCCAATGGTGGAGTTTTAGCTGTTGTTGTATGAAAACTCCACCAATGTCAAGTGATCCTCCCAGCTATGACTGAAGTTAAAGATGCAAGCACACAGCATCTCCTCAAGGGTCTGAATGGTCCGCTCAGTCTAGCCATCCGTCTGAGGATGGAAGGACGTTCTTAAATGAAGTTGCGTCCCAAAAGCATCCTACAAACCCTTCCATAGCTGGGAAGTAAAACGTGTATCACAATCAGAGACAGTCATCGAGGGTACTCTTTGTAGCTACACAATCTCCCACACATAGAGGCGTCCCATGATCTCTACTGAACTCTACTCTTGGATGGGTTGGAAGTGGGCCAACTTGGTGAGTCAGTCGATGATCACCCAAATAGATTTATGACCTCTTTATGTATGTGGGAGTTATGTAAAGAAGTCCATGTATATCCCATCCCACATCCACTCTAGGACCTCTAAAGGCTGAACCATGCTAGCTGGTACCTGATGCTTCGTCTTCCCTTGCTAACAAGTGAGGCACCAAGAGACAAACACTACTACTGATTTCTTCCTTCCTAGCTACCAGTGCTGTCGTCAGAGATCCTGGTACATCTTCTCCACTCCTAGATATACTACTATAGGGGATGTGTGTAACTCCCTCATCATGTCCTCTCGAAGTGATACTGGTACCATGGTACGTCCTCTGAAGAGAATGACATGCTACCCACATTCAGAAAATCCATCAGGTGCCTACCCAGTGGATACCTGAGCATGTTAAGCCTCGCAGTATGAATCCCCATGTCGTTCCTCCCTAAATCACAGAAGAAGTGAGAGAGTGAATGTAATAGACTAAAGAAAAACTGCTCCATTCCAATCCATAAAAGGATATCTTCAATGCGGCTAGCTACTCCATCTCCTCACCAAGTAGTTGTATAATAGATCTCCGACTGAGTGCATATGCTATAATGTTCCCCTTCCCTAGAGTATAGACTATCTCAAAGTCATAGTCCTGGAGGAACACAAGACAATTTCATTGTCTCAGGTTTAGGTCCTTCTAAGAGAATATATACCTGAGACTCTTGTTATCTGAGTAGATTATAAAATGCTCTTCCATCAAGTAATGTCCCCACAACTTCAAGGCAAAGACTACTGCTGCTATCTCCCAGTCATGGGTAGAATAATTCTTCTCATGTTGTCTCAGCTGTCGAGAACCATAAGTGATCACTACTTGCTCTTGCATCAGCACACATCTGATCCTGGTCCTTGATGCGTCGTAGTAGACTACGTAAACTACGTCCTCCTCTAGAAGACTCAAGATGGTGGCACTAGTCAACCTCTGCCTCAGCTCTGGAATACTCCACTGGAATCTCTTCGACCACATTAAGGGTTTCCCCTTCATTGTCAGTGCTGATAGTGGTGCTACAACTCTATATAAATCTAGTACAATTCTTTGGTAGTATCCGGCCAAACCCAGGAAACTTCGTATCTCCGGCACACTCATGGGAGGCTCCCAAGAAAGTGCTGCCTCAATCATCTCTAGATCCAATGCAACTCCAGACTCTGAGATGACATGTCCCATAAAGTAAACCTCTCAGATCCAAAATTAGCACTTCCATAGCTTACCATAAAGCTGGTGCTCTCAGAGCATGACTAGTACTACCTGCAAATGATAGGCATTATCCTCCTTAGTAGCTGAGTAGATCAAATGTCATCAATGAAGACTACTACAATGCAATCAAGGTATGGCTAGAAGATCATGTTCATGAGTCCCATGAACACTGTTGGATCATTGGTTACTCTGAATGTCATAACCAAGAACTCGTAATGGTCATACTGACAACTGGAAGTCGTCTTCTGCACATCCTCATATCGTACTCTGAGCAGGTGATAGCCTGATCTGAGGTCTATCATCGAGAACCACAGTGCTCCCTTTAGTTGATCAAAGAGGTCGCCAATCCTCAGAAGTGGGTACTTTTTTTTTCATGGTCACATGATTTAGGAACCGATAGTCAACAAAAAGTACCAAGATCTCATCCACCTTCTTGGCGAACAAAATCAGGGCTACCTAAGGAGAAACACTGGGCCGAATGAATCCCTTCCCCTACAAGTCCTCTAGCTGTACCCGGAGCTCACAATGCTCCGCGGGAGCCATTTGATATGTTGGTGTAGATATCAGTGCCGTCCCAGGGTACAAGTAAATGTAAAAGTCCACCTCACTTTGACGAGGTATACCGGGAACATCATCAGTGAAGAAATCCGTATACTAGTCCACCACTACCGGATAACTCAGACTCTCTTTATCAACTGCTATAAGGGTAAGTCTAGACAACTGATGAGTGATCGACTGCACTCTCCTCTGGGTAATTCCATCCTGTGATAAAAAGGCTCCATTCTTGCCGGTGAAGGTAAACCTAGTCCCATCCGTGTGCACACACTGCGCTTTGTGCCAAATACAATCAATCTGAGAATGGACTGTAGATAACCAGTCCATACCAAAGATGACATCGTATGGCCTTGACGCTGATACTACGAGATCTCAGCTGAAGTTCTCGCCTATAGAGTAAGATCGCACTACTGGTACCAGTGTTTAATCATCAAATCTTCTCCTGTAAGATTCTATAGCCAAAAGGATCGAGCAAACGGCTCTGTCGGAATCTTCGAGCTCTGAACGAGGGTAGTGGAAATAAAGGAATGACTGGAACCTGTGTCTATAAGAACTACAGGTAAGGTGGAGTAGACATAGATCGTACCTCGTATCATCTCTAGAGAACCGTGATCGTAGGTCTTAGCTTCCTAGAGCTGAGCTCGCCCTTGTCCTCCTACTCCTTGTGGTCGGGGTGGACCACCTGGTGGAGGTGGTAGTAACATCTCGAATCGTCGCACACCGCCAATGGCATGGCCAGCTCCTCTTCCATTTCCACCTGCTCCATGAGGACCTCCTCGGTTGAACCTCTATCTCTGCCTGAGTGGAATTTCGACTATCTTCTGATCATCCGTACGACGAGTCAGACAGTCACGAGCCATGCGACCCTGCCCGACGAATGCGTAACACTAACCACTCCTGACATGACTGGCTCTACCCTGAGTGCCCCACACAACCGACCCTGAATCCTGTAGTTGTCCACCTGTATGTTTGGTCCTCTTGGACCTCTGTGACATCTATCTACTGCCAGCTATAGGAGACTCCTCTACGTGATGACTGATTTTTGGCTCGTTGCTGGTGACTACTCAGCAAGGAAACTCTCCACTAAGAGTGCTCTCTCTAACACCCCCGCCTACATTGGGATGCTAAGAGAAATAATAGAAGCCCTGATTTCTCACCTAATACCCTTATCAAAAGTCAAATCCTTAATGAATGGGTCTCGTACCATATCTGGGGAGTAGAGTGAGAGGCCAGTGAACCTCATTGAGTATTGTGCTATAGTCATACTGCCCAATTGCAGATGAAGATGCTCCTATATGTGCACTGCGCGAAGAGTCGATGAGACAAAATCTGCCTGAAATAGTATCTCGAAGTCTACATAGAGAAGCGTCGCCATGTTGAGAACCTAGAGCATCATGCTCCACCATCTGTCTACTTCTTCTTATAGAAGGCTTGCGGCAAGGATCTTCATGAGATCATATGGTGTCCCTACTATTCGGAAGACTCTCACTACAGCCTCCAGCCAATCCTCAGCTTCCTGCGGGTCCGTCTCTTCCCTAAACCAAGGTGGCCACTCGTGCTGGAACTCGTGCAACGTGCTCAAGAGACGTGCACCCTCTACTGCTAGGGCTGGTGGAATCAGTGGCCCAATGGGTAATGGTAACACTGGTGACTCTACTGGAAGAGGGCCCTATACTGAGGCCTCATCACTCGATGGGCTGTCAGTGCATACTATACCCAGAATCCTAGATGGTTGTCTTTGTGGAGGCATCCTGAAAAGAAACAGGTTCCCCACGGTCAATAAGTTATACCTTGTGAGCTGACTCCAAGATTTCACAAAGAAAAACCTTGAAAACACACATGAAATCAGTGTTTTCATGCACTGAGTCGGAAATTAGATGTCCGGGTCCTGGTGTATGGATAGGTCGGCCGCCGCACCAACACTAGATTCCCTAAACTGATTACCACACTCACTATACATAACACTATTTCCATTAAAAGGAAAGATCAAAGTCATATGTTCTATGGTATAACCTATTCCACTGATACTATTTTTCACGACCCATCCCACAGGGACCGTGCTATAACTACCCCAATCCCGCCTTTCATAGGATAGGAGCCGATGACTAACACCGAAGGCGTATTCCCTAAAACTGGGAAGGAATTGACTTTATAAACTGTAAACACATGCAACCAAGCACACAACAAGATACAAACTAAAGTAAACTGAATAGTAAACATAGTGAGTATAGTAAGTTAAAGGGGCCAGAATACAAGCCCAACCGGAAAGTACAAGAAACTGAAACTACAAGTAAACTCGAACAGCTCTTGTTTTCACCCACCAAGGATCCTACCTAAAGGGTAGGTATAACTCTCGAACGGTCGTGTCTGTGGTACACCTCGTCTAGGGTCCACCTTCGAGCTACCTCCAGTCCTGGTACTCTCATCCTCAGTCATCACTGTCCTCCGTCTTCACCAAACCCAATGAGGTGCGGGCATAGCCTGTGCAGGGGTGAGTATAAAAATACTCATTAGGGACCCTGAGACCCTCAAGGTCTCACAAAATCTACAAAGGATCATCGACAAAGCATGAAATCAACTGACAACCCAACTTAGGTATATGCCCATATAAATACCTATGTTTTCATGTATACCCATCTCAATCATGAGGAAACACAGAGTCCAACTCAAAATCCAAATGCTCAACTGTTCCACAAGTATGGTATACTGTGAAGGTAAGTACCACACAGTTATGCCACATAGAAGAATACCACCAAGTTATTACCATAAAGGAAAGTACCTCTCATGTACGAAATCAGCTCACACCAGGTATAACTTAAGTACAATAGTAGAGATGATTAGATGTAACTACTGAATCATCTTACTCTGTTAAGAGGAAGAACCAAAAAGGACCACTAATCATCATCAGACCCAATAAGATCTCTAGGTGATGACCCACACAGGATCACTCGGTGCTGACCCACACACGATCGCTCGGTGCTGACCCACACAGGATTGCTTGGTGCTGACCCACATAGGATCAGTCAGTGCTGACCCACATAGGATCTCTAGGTACTGATCGACATAGGATTGCTAGGTGATAACCCACACAGGATCGCTCGGGTGGCCCTGTATGGAATCCTAGAGCGGTTCCATGCGGGAACTTCAATCACAGACCCACAAAGGATCTTTTCCCAAGTCACAGGTCGATACTACAACTACCACGAAGTCCCACGAAGATGTATCTACATGGGCTGCCACATCATAGGGGTCTCAACGCAATAGATGGTGCATTAAACAGACGCTCGATTTGTAAGTTATTATCCTTTTATTCACAAGGGTCCAGTTGGATTCTTGCTCGATCCAACCCGACTGTTCACCAACCTTATCCAAATATATAGTTGGGTATACCAAAGGTAACGTCTCACTCTAAGGTTTATAGTACCATATATGGTTCATAAAAAGGTTACTCGGTGCCAGAGTTATGGAAAAAGGGCGATAATGGGTCGAAGCTGGTCCGGGTCCGGTCCAGCCCGGTCGGACTGACTCTCCCTGGGCCGATAAAAGTTGAGGAGGTTGTGTAGGGGAGCACGGTTGGCGCATGGTCTGAACAAGCTGTGCAGCCAGCCCAAAAAATCATGCACCCTTAATAGTCGGCTCCGCACGGGTGGTGCAAGGTTTGTCAAACTGTACAGTTAAGCCGTGCGAAGTCCCTGGGTGAGACACTGGCAACCACACGGTTGGCGCACAGTTTGCCAAATAATGTAGGGTAACCATATGACCACTTAAAGTTTATGTTTTTATATCCCTATCCACATGGTATTTCTCATTTTCCCTCATTATTCCTCCCACTTGTGGATCACATGGGAGTTCCGGTTTTCAGAGGTTGGGGGTGCTTCTTAGATCGTTTTGGAGGCAAATCGATGGGGTTTATTAGTGGGTCTGACCCAACCAGCGTTGGGTGTCCTGGCCTATAGGCGTGGCAGCCACGATGTAGCGTAGAGGCTACATGGAGGCACAGTGGCCACGGGGCGGTGCGGAGGGCCTCGGGACGGCGCGAGGGCTGTAGTTGCACCGTCGCCTTCATTGGAGCCGGTGGTTTGTCGAACGCCGTATTTCAGTCCCACTGGTGCCATTTTCCAGCACCGGTCACCTCCCTCTTCCATTGCTAGGAACAAAAAAATAAAACTCAAGAAAAATGTTGATAGGTCATTCCATGTTTGTTTGGCCCACACCCTTCACGTTAGGGTGGTAGCAAGTGGCTTAATTACACTTGCATTAAGAACGTCAAACCCTGCAACCTCCAGAAATGATTATTCCCAAACACAAAAAAATAAATTATCAGCGGATTAACTAGTTAGAGAGTTTTTCCACACACTTGGTTTTAGAGGGGAAGAACATGGGAATATATAATCATACACAACTAAACCCCTACCTCGATGGTTTGTTGAAGATTGTCCACAGTTGACACAGTTGATCCCGAAACAGTTTTCCTCCAACGACTTCGGTGAGGAGAGGAAAAAGTTGATGTTGGTGATGACTGCGTTTCCACAATCATCAGTTCGTTCATCGTTGGAGATCCTTAGATGATGTTTAGAGAAATATTCGTTGAAGGAGAAGAGTTCTTCATTGGCATTCTTCATTTTAGTATGAGTTTCTTTGGGATTCTCCAAAGCTTCTCCCTTTCCCCATCACCACAAAAAATGAAATCCCAACATAATAGAATATGTTATCTATTTAGTTTGTTAGAATAAATTCAAATTGGCTGAATTAATTAATTTTTGTGGTTAGCACCATTAAAGTGGGAGGATACCAAATGTCACATACCTCATTAATGAGGGAGTTCAAGAGGCTTCTCCCATTAAAGAAGGAGTTAGGGGGGTTTGGGTGGTCCCTGTCCTAAAATTAAAATTGGGAGTTTTTGGGATCTGTGGTCACCACCTCTATAACCTCACATGGAAGGTTTCAACAAAAAATAAAAATGTTAAAAAAATTTATTTTATTTTATTCTTCCACGAAAAACCCAATATCTAACTTTCACCATCGAACTACTGCGGTCGAGGTGAAGGTATCCTTAAGAGAATATCGATGCTGTGAGTTCAACGGTGCCCACAGATTTCAATTCCAATCACCGGTTCAAAATTTTGAAAGTCCCAATTGTACGTTTACTGAACGTACCCGAAAAAAAGTTCAGAAATTCATTCTGGGAACCCCGGGCCTCTGAATCACGTGCAATCAATTTTCAAGGACTCGTAAAATTCCCATCTAATTTAATAAAAATATTTTTATGGAATTTCTGGGTATATACAGTAAAAAAGAAAACAATAAAATGCGGGGATGTGAGTGTCAAAAATAGGTTTATATACCCAAAATAGTGGTTATTAGATCCAAATTTCAACACAAGCATATTAGGAACCCTTTGAAGGAAAATAGAGATCACAGGAGAAAAAGAATGGGAGGAGGAAAATACATTGAAGAGGATCGACCACCATTTACCGAGATTTCGATCTCTTTAAGGAGGGATTAGATGGGGAAAAACTCTAATTGGGATCTTCCAGGATGGAAAAAATAATTCCTAGGCCATACCAGTCCATCATGGTCCCAAAAGAGGGATCTAAAATTTACAATAAAAATAAGGATTAATTAAAAACTCATCTGCATGGTTTCCTATGAATAGGTAAACTATTTAGACACATTGTGTGCAATCCACTCTCCTATTATTAATGGCCCACATGTTTCTTCTTAAGAGGGTGCACGAATTGAATAACTGTACACCAACCATGTAAAATACCATTGACTTGGGTTGCATGGTTTACTATGAAATGATGCATGGTTAAGGAAAACCATTCGCTAACCATGAAGTAACCCAAAATTTTCATAACTATTAATTTTTTTCCATGAATTCACTACAAATGTGCGAAACTAAATTTCAGTAAAAAGATGGGTTTAGGAATACCAAAATACAATAAAAGGATGTAAAAATTTAACATACCATCTCTTCATCACGACTCATCCATCTTATGTGAAAACCATGTTTTGCAACACTCTAAACCTCCATGATACCAAATATATTCGTAAAACTCCATACATTCCTGAAATTCATTCCCTTTCCATAATTTTATGTAGCTATACTTGAAATTCATATTTGAAGAAATGTGTACCTTAATCAAAATAATAGACCCAAAACATCTGGAAAACAAAGGGAAATGACACCACCTTCAACACTAAATCCAACTACACTGTAAGATCACTTGTCATGGAAACTCTTTGATTAACCTAGTTTGGAAATAATGAATATGTATTTGGAAGAAAAGTTCTATTTTTGGGGATTCTAATTATTCTTAATTAATTTATATTTTAATAGAAAATAAATACATCTATGATGACAAAATTGAGGTGTAAATGTAAATTAATTATAAAATAATTAATAAATATAATATACTACCATAATAGGCTGAATTAATGTAATAATTTATAATCATAGTCTATGTGGAATAGTTATGACTCATGGAAACGAATTATGTCTAGGAGACCTCTTACCTTTGATTCCTTATTAGTCGAGTATTCTCTAACATCATGTATAGTAATCAAAACAGTCTGAATCACTTATTTCAAAACCATATTCACATTTTTTTATCTTTTGTTATCTTTACTTACAATAATTCATTATAAAATTAGCAGGTCCATACTATTCATTTTTAATAATGAATGTTTTTTTGATGGTTTCAGAAATATTTTGATATGTCAATGTTAATACTCAATCATTTATTCAAATATCATCATTTCAAAAATATTAAAGGTATTATAGTATATTTCCCATAATTATTTTATATTTATGAATTACCATTAATGATAATTTTATCCATGATTCATGAAGATTAATTTAGTGATGAGATTGTTTTGGCAATTCTGAATGAAAAATATGTGGTATAATAATAGTGGTTTACTTATTACTCAAATGAATATTTTTTTTAAAAAGATATAAATCATGTTATACAAATATTTTTATTTATTAAACACATTACTAAAAACATTGAAGTAAGGAGGTGATGAAAAATCAAATTCATCATTCATGGGGGCGGAAGTCCACACATAGAACGAGTGATGTTTTAATAGAACAATGTATGGGAAGGAAGTATAAAATTGTTTTACCCTTCATAAAATAAAATATATTTATGATAAAGACACAAATATTGTCAAATGGTATGGTTTTAAAAAGTTAGGATGAGGGCAGATGAATGTGATAGGGAATAAATGGATAGGGAGTGGATAAAAGTTTCATTATGGAAATAATGTTTTTTCATGGAAGACGTATTGGACATTGAGGACATGAGGCACATTCATGAAACCAAGGTCTCTGAAAAATATAATATATCTCTAGGGTAAGTAAAATGGGTAGAGTTTCATGAATATTTTATTAGTTATGTGTGGCTTGTTGTAAGTGTATTTGGCATGTTTTTATAGGTGAAACGATTTTAATTTTCCTTAAAAAAATGATAGGTAAGGGGTAACAATGAAATAATATGGTAGTTATGTGTGAAAATGTATAATTAATAAGTGGGAATTAATTTATCACCTAACCAGGGTCTAATATAAGGTCAAATTATCAATTTAATTTTAGAAACATTGATCAAATTTAACAGGATAAATTGTATCATTATTAACCCTAATTAAATACTTAACATGTTATATCATTTTTTACTAAGAATATAAGATGGAATGTATTGAAAAATTTTGACATTAAGACTACAAATATAGAATATATTTCTTCTAATTCAATTTCATAATATTATATCATTTGTTTTTAAATGAAAACATATGATGTATATTAAAAAGGGTCTTTATTAAAAAAATATTTTTTAATGATAAATTTTATTATTATTTATTATCAATTACATGTTAAACGAGTGTTTATATATTATTAATAATAATAGAATATTTTATGTAAGTCATCATTAAACTATAATATATTTCTAATTATAATATATATAATTGATAAAATGAAAAAATTACAACAAAATACATTTCTGAGCATGTAATTATTTTAATAGTTATTTCGGTAAATAAATTGAATGAAATTCTAGTAAAATTAAACTATATTTTCATTTAAAAGTAGGTATTTTATATTTATAATTATATACATGGGATATACATATATATAGGTAAAATTTATTAAATTATTAAATACATGTTTATAAATTCCTATATTATATTTACCTAACCCTCAAAATCTATTTGTAATACATGTGGATGTGATATGAAACATTGGTTGATGTATGTGGCTATTCAAATAGAAATATTATTGTACTAATTTCATAGTATTAAACATCCCACACAAATGATTTCCCGGAGGCTGTATTTATTGAAGTTCAAAAATGTGCCTGGTCTTGGGGAAATTCTAGTGAGGTTACCTCCCTTTTATGCCACGACAAGTGAGATTGAAAATAAGGAATTATAATACTTAATACGGTTTATTTGGTTTTTAGTATTGATTTCATAACATTTTCACATCTCTTTGTACCCATAAATCAAATTATTATGTTATATAATCACATTTAACATTTATAATTGATTTTATTAATGTATTGTGGTTTATTTCTCTTTGGTGTTGTGGGTGGAAAATTATTTAGATCAAAAAAATATTATATAAGGAGAAATATATACAAATATTATTAGATGTTACTTTTTGAAACATTTAAATGAATTTATTTCTTAAAATTTAATCATTCTAATATAAACAAATAAGGAAACACATGACTTATAACATCATTATATTCCCCTATATATTCCTTAAATTGATGGTTTCTCTATAGAATGTTGAAAAAAAATGTGGTGTTGACTCGAAAAACCTTTAATTTTTTTATCCAATATCCACATAGAATGTACTTTATATTACAAAAAATTTTATAACAACATAATTTTTGGGTTCATAGCATGTGATGTATTTGTTATAAAATTTCATAAAAGTAATACAAGTAATACAACATGAATGGGTGAGAGGTGTTGAGGGAGTACTGAGTGATATAATAAAAACCCTTAGGATTAATAATCTTAAAGATAATACTATATATAGAGATTAAATTAAATTTCTTAAAAAACCTCATAATGTGATTCCAAGGATATATGTAGAGGAAAATTATATATCCTTAATTAAACTCTATATCTCATTGAATGTTATCATCTTTTATTTTTTGATAATATTTTGTCACATAAATATTTTTATGAATTATTTGAAACTTTTCTATCATTTATTAGGCCAGAGTATATCCTAATTACTTCTATTTGAAATCACTCCAACATGCTAGAGTTTTGCAACATTTCCTAAATAGAGCCTTATGTAGTTCTATTTGTATTATAATGTAGAAAATTTTATTCAATGATAAGTTGACCAAATAGAGATATTGATCCTAATGTATTTCTAAATCCATAGTCTAAGACTATAAAACCTATTTTAATATCTTAATTTTTCTTTTAAATGAAACATTATTTTCGTAATGATAATATATTTAACACCCCATTATTTTGTGAATTATTTTTTTGAATTACTTTAACCTTTTTTATATTTTTTATTTCACAAAACAGAAAAAATAATTTATTTTATAAAAAAACATTATGTTTGGCAGGAGTTTTATTAAATTTGTATTTAATAATGTGCTATTCACAACATAAATTTTAGATTTCTCTACACAGCACATTGAGGTTATATTGTGTTACACGCAATAATGATTTTCCTCGATGGCTAGTGTAACATATGAATGCGAGTTTTACCAAATAATGATATATTATTTAATATAACCTAGCCATTAAATTATTTTTAATAACCAAATTATGAAAAAATATGGTTTAACCAATAATAAGATGAAATAAAAGGATTCCAATTAATTAAAAATGAATTTCAAAACTGATTGAATGCAAAAGAAAATATTATTATTATCATTTTCACAAAGCAGTTTTACCCTAATAAATTAAATTAATTATACTTTTTTGGTGATATTTATGTGATATATATTTTATATATTTAATCAAATAGTTTTTATATTCATACAATTTATTTTATAGAAATAATATTATAGAAAACCTAATTTTAGTTATAAAAACAAATATTTTTATGAAGTCATTTTTACCGCCTTTTAGTGGAGAACCCATTTTAAATCCTATTTTTTGAAATTTTATGGATATAATATTTAAAAATAAAATTTATCATTTATATAGAAGCATAATAATAGGTTAGGGTAAATGTTTAAGTATTTTTCAGTGAATTTTCATTTTTTAATTAATAATGAAAAATACTTAATTTTAGTTCAAAATTGTTTTTTCATCTAATTCATTTACAAGGTTAAATTAAATTTTAAAGTTGATTAAAATTTTAATAATATCATATTTTTATAAATCATCCAAATTTGGGTCATTGTAATCTGTTACAATTCTAAATTGAATCTAAAAACATAACAAGCTTTTGAATGTTTTTACTTTAAAACCCTACAATGTCGATATGAATACGAGATAGAAATTAAATTAATTTAGTCCATATATTTCATTGTAATTCATAAAAATGGATTCCATATTTGGGTTCAGAATAATTTATAATATATAATATGGTCAACTTAGTTTTTTACAAAAATTATTAGTGAAAGTAATGAAAATTAATTACAATGGTTAATGTAAAATAAGCTCAACTAAGGAATAAACCTTACACATAGGGGAATAAATGACCTATAAAAACGTCCAAAAGACATTGGATGGAACTATTTAGATACTATAATTACAATTCCATAAATTTAACCATTATTGGGTCTACTTTACCTTGGAAAAAGTTGATGGAATTCACATTCCCAAAATTTTGAAGAGTTCCACTCCACCTCCACTATAAAAGGCCTCCTCTCCTCCCACATATTCACACATCTCAAGCCACTTTGGATCAACCATTATATGAAGAAATAGCTCCTAAAAATTCCCAAACTCAACCTAGAAGCCTCTTGCTGGACATAAGGTATTCCATGGAATCCATTTGGTATATACCAAAAGTAGTTACCCGAATAAGAAGTAACATTCTTCTGCAAGTTATTTTTATTTTATTTCCATTATCCACCCCACAACTCTTATTATTCCACTATTTTATAGAAAAACTGTTTAATAAATATAAAATTATTTTTATTCTAATTTTTATACCTTCACTTACACACACTTCCATCTAATGGGTAATAAAAAAATTGATTATGAGTACGGTGAACTACGACCTCACTAAAAGATGATTGTTCATTTTTCCTTTGAAGCCTCTCATGGTGGAAATTGTGATCGAAAATATAGTTATATATGATATATATGATATTTATAATGTCCTTATTCTTCTGTAATGTTTATTTGTAACTTAACTTTATGATTTTCATTTTGAATAAATACGATAATTCAATTTGAGTAAGCGTGGACAGGCTTCCCCTCAATGCGATGTGATTCGTTCACACACTACATGGAATGTATTAAAGATTTATTTGGTGAAATAATAGGATATATATTAAATAATAATTGAACTATAATTATATTATATAAATGTATACAAATACTTCATTTTCATTCTTTCTTTCAATGAGATAATAAAACGGAAACAACGTTCATTCGTAAGTATGACCTACCATCTCCTTGAACGGTGTATTCCATTTGATAATTATATATTCTATAAATTTTTATAATAAATATTTAATGAATATAAATGATATTTATATCATGTTTTATGTTATTGAGATCATGATGTATGTATAAAATCCAAATATATAACAAATTATGACATTAGTGAAAAACAATGTGAATATTACCCGAAGTGAAACTTTAACAAGAAATTGTTATCAAGCAGGTAATATAATGTCATAATAATACCATATATGGTATTAGATTTAAGAATTTTTGTAACGCCTCGACCCTAGAATCCAGGAGCCGGTGCATTAATTTAATAAATTGGCATGATTACAAGGAATCATGTCTCGAAGGACCGATTAGTTTAGTAGTCTTGGAAACAAGATATATACATCAGTTCAACACTAAAACTTGTAAATAAAAACAACACTAATTTAATCCATTAAAAACATCCAAGATTCCAATATTATTCCTAAAAGTCACTCATAAATAACATCTTTATATCCTGGGAAAATGAAACATGAGAAAGGGGTGAGTTCAAATGCTCAGTATGAGTAAGCAATACATCAGAAGATAAAATAGACATTAGGCATGAGGAATAATTAAAAACACATGACTTTACAAATAATAAACATAAACACTTTATGGAGAGAATATGAGCTGTGTAAATAATGCTGTAATAAAACATAGTCATGGGTATTCTACTAGTCAAATAACCACATGAAATATCAATATCTAATCTCATAATGATGGAATGCATAATGTCAGACATCATAACCACATAGTCAAGGCCTTATCCCAAGACTAAAAATAAGATTTTTTCAAGGCCTTGTGCAAAGACACCTGTTTGTCTCATGAGACCTACCGATTCATTGAGGAGCTATAGCATGCTCCACCCATCACTTACTAAGTCCAATTCATTCCTCATATGAAAAGTTTTAAACATAAATAAACATTAATATTAAAACTAGCATATAAAATGTCAATACTTTATCCACAAACCATGAATGGTATAAAAATAGCACATCCATAGTAAAAAATAACTAATTCAATAAAATATGAAAGATTGTATTGTAACATATTAACCTCAATTCAGAATAATGAAGGTTATTGACATATATGAAAATAATCCTCAAAACAATTTGAGAGAAATATCCCCATTTTTCTCAAAAAAAAATTAGAAGTCACAATATTTGTCAAGAAGTTGTTTAAAAATAGATTTTTTAATCAAAGTTTCGCATACCAATTTGAAAATTTTAAAAATAACTTTTAATTTTAAAATGTTAATGTACATACAAATAAATCCTTAAAACTATTTTTAAAACATGGAAATTAATGAGAAAAAGTTTGAAGAATAAATCATTAAAACATTTAAAATAATATTTTAGTTAGAGTTCCTAACCAAATGAGAGATGCTTGAATACAAATAATTGAGATAATAAAAACATTATAATATCATGAGAATAAAGTATATCATGATATACTATGTCAAAGGATAGTATGTACACCACATAAAATTTAATTGGTGCATAACAACATAGACTTATCAATGGAATGTAAATCAAGATAAAGTCCCTTATAAAAACTATATCCTTAGGTTAAGGATAAATCAATGAAAAAATTATGTGTGAAAAATATAATTACACTCAATATTATTGGATATTTAGTGTAAATAAATCATAGTAAAATCACACATATACTTGTAAAAACAACACCAATGACTTGGATGTTTAACTCAATGAATGAAATTTGAGTTAAGATTACTATTATCAAGTTCATATCAATGACTTTTGAAATTATTAATGGAGTGATTATGTATATCAAACATATATCAACACAAAGGGGAGTGTAAATTACTATAGAAATAATAAATAGTGATTCCTCACATAATCTTGGAGTAAAATAAAAAATGAAGTATGCGTAAATTCGAATGAGTGGAAAGTGAAATTTGAAATTCCCTTACCGATTTGGTAACTTACGAAACATACATCCCATGAAATAAGGATCATAAAATGAAGATTTAGATACCCCATAAATTAAAGTATATTACACAAATAATAAAATCATTGGACAATACATACACCACACACAAAAAGTGGCAATATAGCATGAATCTCACAGGAATAAGAAGTGAGATGAAAACTCTTTACTATGTTGTAATCAATCGAGTCATATAAACAAAAGTTAATAACCACCAAATGAATCACAGAATACCATTAATATAAAGCACATCATGATAATATATATCAAATGGTAGTACAAAATACACCACATTCAATTAACAAGTGGCGATCAATGGAAATCTCACAGAATTAAAAGTGAGAAAAGAAACCCCTTACCTTGTACTTTTCCATGGTCAAGGGTAGTCTAACCTCTTGTATAATGGTGAAATAATTGTTATTAAATTATAAAATAATCATATACATTAATAATATATCATATATTATCTTTCAATATTTGTTTGTTAATAAAGTTTTTGTATTATTGATGTTCCGGGTGTTAACTGATTCGGTTTCCTTAGAATGTTTTATTATGTAAGTAATGTTTTGATGGATAGTATGTATCTTATTCATATTTAGAATTATATTAAGTCTTTAAAATTTATTTTTAATCATCTAATGAAAATATTTCTTCAATGGATACGATGGGGAATGAATCTCATCGCGTTCACGGAAACTGTAATCCGTATGTACGCATGAGTGACAATATCAATCTTTTGATATTAAAATAATATATAATTTGATGGTATATCATATATACAGAATCTTTATCATGTTATATTTATTATTTATATCAATTATACATCATTATTGTTCCCATACAAATAATAATGTATTGAATAACAATTACACCACGATGTTGAAACGATAAGTCGTACGTACGCACGTATGGTGACATGTCATTCAAAGGATGGATAGAATAATGAATATGGTTGTAACATATTTATAATGACATAAAATTATATAGAAGATACTGGATTTATTATTTTAGAATAGAAACAATAAAGAAAGCGGAAGTGGAAGAAGAAAAGAACCTAAAAGATGTGATGAAATATTTACCTCTTCTTTGAGTTCTTCTTTTGATTAGATCAAAAGGGCCCCTTAGGTTGGATTTCTGACTAAGGGAAGGCCTCTAGGATGAATAGAGGACATTTGATAGTGTATTTGGGCAGGTTTTGTCTGAGAAAAATGGCTTTTAAGGAGTGAATTAGAGAGAAGGGGAAGTTCACTTTTATAAGAGGGGTGAGGGGAACCTTAGGAAAAGCTAGAAATATTATTTTACAATAAAATCATTTTCGGTTTCTAATGGCTCAAAAATGAATTATTTAAAGGATTAGGTGTGAATGGGTCAAAAAACACTCAAAAAATAGGTTTTAGATAGGTTGGGTTACTATATTAACTTTATTATTTAGATTTAACTATTAGTTAAATAGTTTGACATTTACCATGTATCTTTGTATTTTAATATTATATGGTTAATAAACATACTATAAACTTACAAGAGAGCCTAAAGTGGTTCATTTATGAAATATATAATATCATTTAAGTCCTTCGGCCTAACCATATATTTTTATGAATAGAATATCAATTAATAATATGATACTTTTTTAAAAAACTCTTTTAGGTCAATTTTGACACTATTTGCTATTTTGTTTTTTCTAAATTCATAACAGCATTATTAATTCGAAAAAAATTCATCTAACCAACCCTAACATGTCATAGTAAACTAAAAAATTAGTGGAATTCATAAAAAGTCTCAAATTATTTTTATATGGATATTTATAATATCAATTAATTTTATATTTTATTAATTAGGTAATTACTGCATCGTCATTATGTCATGAATAAATTAAATTATTTAATGTCGAAAAAAATATAGATAAAATTCAATTATGTTGGAAATCATTTTATATTTCTAATTAATATTAATAGTCGAATTTAACTTCTGTATAATATTATATTAAAAATGTTTTTGTTATTAAACATTGATTTTAACACTTTTAACTCTTCTTTAAATAAAATAACAAAAAATGTCCTAATCTAATCCATGTGGATCTAAAGGATCATATTTTATTTCTAAGGATGTTTTGGGTCGAATTACACTTATCCAATAGAATTAGTGAATGTGTGAGGATAATAATAATATCATTTTACCCTTAATTACCCTATTAACTTTTAACCGTGGTAAATAAAAGGCAAAAGTTACTATTCACAAAAAATTGTTATCATCTTATTGAACCACATTTTACTTACAAATAACAACCATGTATCTTGGATTTTCGAAATTAAATTCACAAAAGCAGTGAAATTTCATTTAAATGAGAAATTCATATTTTTAACTACAACTTAGTGGTTTCACTATTCATCAAAAATTGAACTTTTTTCAGAAAAATAACGAAAATTTAACCTAATCTATATTTAATACTCCGAATTCAAAAAATGTTGTCTATTTTACCAAATTAAAAACAAATAATTTGGATTAATTAATTTAAAATTAATACCCGTTGTCAAAACAAATATCGTGTTTTTAAGAAACAATAACTATCAAAAGATTGACACTTGTGTATGTATAATTTGAAAGTTAAATTAATTCCAATGAACAATATTGGATTAAAGGGTAAAAATTTAATCTAATTACTCTTCAAAAACAATTTATTATATAGTATAACTATATAAATAAATTTTATTAAAAGGTAGTTTTGAATTAAAATATAGTATTTCTCATTATTCATAAAAAAAGAATATTATTATAAAAATACCAAAATTTCATCTAAAGTAAATTTTGATGTCCTGATTCTAAAAAAGAATTTTATTTTGTCAAAATGAATATGAAAAATGGTCAAATATCATATTTAAAAAGGGTTCTCCATTAAAAGCTGGTAAAATTGATTTTTTTTTAAAATAAATTTTTTAATTGAAAAATTGAATTTTTTTTCTTATAACATGTATAAGAAACACATAATACATAAGTTAAAATTATATATATTATATGAAATTTAAAATCCAGTTAATACTATTCATAACTGCTTTTGAACGGCTAGTTTGGTAAGTCGTGGTGCGTTCGAACTTGGTGTTGTGTGTAGAACAAGTTATTGAATTTAAAGAAAATAAATTACTATGAAATCTTGGGGTGTTACATTCCCCCCTCCATCAATAAATTGTGTCCTCGCAATTTGAAATTGTTTTTTTGAAAATAAAAGGTTAAAAATAGAAAAATACCATTGTGGAAAACTCAGATCGAAAATTGGGTTAATAAAATTTATTCTTAATAAGAGGTAAAAAGAGATGAAAAAGTCACCACTAAATTATTATCTCGATTTGGAGAACATTGGTGGAAATTAGAGACACATAATTGGAGGAAAAACATAAATATATATTTGGAGTGATTGAGTTCATCAATCACAAACAAGTGTTAAATTGATGGCCTCAAAGCCATCAATCTATGATGATTTAAATTATCATCAGTTCAACAAAACAAAAATCACCAGGATATCAAATTTTTGGTTTTAAGATCCCTTACCTAAAGTTTAATAATTAATTTATTCTTAGAATAAGAAAACAAAAATATACTTGACAAGTGGGGTTTCATCCTTTATCTAATTCTTACCACAAACTCATCTTTCAGTCCAAATGATGAGTATTAAAGATGACTTGGTCACACCTGAAGTGTTAGAATCAACTTATAGAGAATCACATAATCCACAACAGATTAACTATATATTTCCCTTTTTATTAGAGATTTACCAAAACCAAAATTGTTAGTAAAAGATCAGATGATCCAAAAAAAGGATAATACTTTAGAGAATGAAATACTAATCTTAATTTCAAAAATTAAACCAACAACACCCAAAATTCAATAAATACCATTCAATAAACAATTTTCCATAAAATAATTTAATATAATTCAAACTAATATTGGAACCCAAAACTCAGAAGAATTTTTTTACATAGTTTTCCATGTTAAATTGTATCTCCTAATAATTTCGACTATTCTTAAAGCCACATACTTAAAAGTAATTAACCTAATCATATATTCTCTATGATAAGATAATTATTTCAATAAATAACCCAAATTTATATAAATACACAATACAAACATAGTTAAAAAACACTTTTACTCTCCAAATGAAATCCCATAGTATTTTATTTTCCTCAGGAATATAGTATTACCAATAGAGCAAACGCCTTCCCAAATAACATTTGTCACTTAATCACCAAATCAATTTCCTATACTAAGGATATCCATATGATAAGACATAAGATCCCAAATCATCTTATTATTGATCAATAAAATCATTTATCTAAAAATAACTACTCACACTAACCAGGGTCTTCACGTAGTCCACTGGTAGGTGATAAATCCCAACCGTACTACGGTTGTGGGTTCGATTCCAGCAGCTTTGTCTGATGCGATGGGTTGTCACATGGTCTATATTTTTTCCTTTTTCAAAAACTATATAATTTTATAATATTACCAAAAATGAGATATATTCCTCAAAATAACTATATCATAATTTCATCACAAATGTTATCTCATATCTCCCATTTTCATTCCAAAATTTAATAACATGTAATTACCTCAAACTCAATGATCATATAAAAACAAATGGTTATTTATAACCATATCAACAAGAGAAAAGATAATTCTTTCTCAAATATCATTTTCACGTGACAAACTGTAGGGTTACAAATAATAGAGAAAAGTCTTCCAAAGTAATCCCATCAAAAAAGAGCACTAATACTTTTGAAACATTTCTCCATCCATTTATTTCAACATAGCTTCTTCCTTGAACAATAAGATATCATATAGAATAGGGAAATCACTCGAGTAATGTCCAGGTCCCCTACATTTATGGAAAATGACTTTAAATGGATTCTTATGACCATTTTTATTTTCATCCATAGTACTCTCCATTTTCCCTTGGAAATTCCTTACTTTATATCCTTCTTTTCCACACATAAATCATTTCTTTGTTCCATTAAGACACCTTACTAGGTGTCTCCTTCCACATTTCCTATATGATGGAAAATGAGCTTTCTTTTCTCCATGGTCTTCACTATGGGAGCTCTTTTCATTCACCACTTTTCTCTTCCTTGTTGAGTTCGGGAGTTGGTTAATATATATGTTGTTGATCATATTGTTTTAAAACTGATTCGGCATGAACACAATATCTTTTACGCCTATCAGCATTTCATTTTTTTTCTCATTTACACCACCGTTCAAACCGAATACATCGTGCTCAAAGTCAATATGACTACCTTGGAATCCAGCCATTGACTAAAACAAGAAATCATTTTGTGAGTAATAATAGTCCTAAAATCATTTATAGAATATCATGACACCTTATTCTCAATTTAAAACACTTTAGGATTAACAAGGTCATTTATTCTCATATTACATTAAAATCCTTTAAATCAGTTTGTAATGAGAATGTAAATTATTCTAAGCATATGCCTCGGGAGTGTCGTAACCAAGAGTGTGGCAAGACCCGTTGTCGTGTACCAGGATACCCCGGGTCAAGCCCAAAACTCCTTGTCAGAGTTTTCACTCATAGGTACATCTGTGCCAGAGCTGCCTCTACCTACTCATATCCAGACTAGGATGTACTTCTTGGAAAGTACACAAAATCTCTACATTACAAAGATTCTAGGAAGTTCTTATATACAAATTCTCAATAGTCTATCTTAGGGTAATGTGATCTGTTTAGAGTTTATCTAAATCTAGTTTCCAAGGATAATAATAAACTTCCTATGATACCAACTGTAATGGACCGACCCCTAAATCTAGGAGTCGGTGCATTATTTTAATACATTGGAATCATTACATGGAATTAAGTCCTGAAGGACCGATCAGTTTAGTAATCTTGGAAACAAGATACCTACATAAGTTCAACACTACAACTTAAAAAACAACACTAATTTATTCGATTATAAACATCTAATATTCCAAGATTATTCCTGCAAGTCACTCATAATTAAATTTTTCATATCCTAGGAAAATGAAACATGAGAAAGGGGTGAGCTCAAATGCTCATTAAGAGTAAGAAATACAGTAGAAGATAACATAAACATTAGGCATAATGAATAATTAAAAACACATGACTTTACAGATAATAAACATAAACAATTTATGGCAGGAATATGAGATGAGTAAATAATGCCATAATAAAACATAGTCATGGGTATTCTACTAGTCTAATAACCACATGAAATATCAATATCTAATATCATAATGATGGAATGCATAATTCCGGACCTCATAACCACATAGTCAAGGCCTTGTGCCATGACTAAAAATAATATTTTGTCAAGGCCTTATGCCAAGACAGTAGTTTGTATCATGAGACCTACCGATGCATCGAGAAGCTATAGCAGGCTCCACCAATCACTTACTAAGTCCAATGCATTCCTCATATGAACAGTTTGAAACATAACATAAACATTCACTACAACAAATTCCGATCCTAGCGGCGGTTTTTTTCCGGTTTAGCGGCGGTTTAAACCGCCGCTATATTGTGTGGCGGCGGTATACAAAAACCGCCGCTAAGTTTGGCGTCGGCAATCTATTAGCGGCGGTTTTTTCGATTCCGCGGTGGTTTTAGAAATGTGTCGTATGTCCGTCATTTAGCGGCGGTTTTAACCGCCGCTAAATTCAGGCGTTTGATGCGCCTATTCTGCGGCGGTGAATACCGCCGCTAAATATCAACATAATATATTTAGCGGCGGTTAAAACCGCCGCTAAATTCTGCCCAGTTCATCATTTAGCGGCGGTTAAAACCGCCGCTAACTGATTCCCGGTTATTTAGCGGCGGTTAAAACCGCCGCTAAATGCTCACAGGTATGGCATTTAGCGGCGGTTAAAACCGCCGCTAAACGTTGAACTGGAAAAAAAAATATGTTGCATCTGCTCCACCACTGCCCTAAATTTTCCAAAACCACAGCCACATCTCACCCATCAGCCCCACATAATATCACATCCACACATATTTGTAATGTACAACAGCTTACAAAATTATTACATCATTACCATTTCATATTCCATCACTAAAAGAATACTACCACAAACCACTACACACAAAAACCAACATCCTCATAATAGTGACCATAACATCTCTTACCATAATAAAAACCAACATTAAAAACACCATCCCTCATAGACAAAACCACACCATAACAAGAAACATGTATCTCACTATGAGAACCAAAATCCAATAAAACAAGTAGGGAATCTATGAGAAAACCCATGAATGTTTCAACGTGAAATGACTCATAAAACCATATTGAAATATCCAAAATCCAATAAAACAAGTAGGTGGGTTTTATTAAAATTGGATATATTACCTAGGATACCACTAAAACAGTTATCATCCTCATGTTCCAATGAATATAAATGGTTCCAAAATAGAACCCTTGTGGGAAACCTCTCAAGGATAATATAATAATTTGATCAAAACTAATCATTAAATAAATAAACACATAACCATGTGTCATAACCAACCAATTAAAGGGACCATATTCATATTATGACAAACAATAAAATAGATTTACACAGTTACATTGAAAAAAATGAATGAATTAAAACACTTTATGACATTATTCATTCATCTTTGAATATGTACCAAAAAATATCTCCTCCAAACCACTATTCCACCATAGAAAATGATAAAATGGATTAACATTCCCATGAAGAGTAATCTACAAATGATCCATGATTTCCATTGGGTTCACCAAATCATTACTTCATCCTCATCATCCAACTCTCTATATTTGAATATATGGGATGAATCATGATTATTTCAGTAATGTTGGGATACATTGATGATATTGTGAATTATTTTTATCAGTGGTTAGAGCTCCAACTGATATAACACCTCACCAATGTTCACCAAAACCTAAAAAATCTAGAACAACCTAGGAGAATCCACACTCCCTCACACAAAATATGCCTACACCATCATGGAAACAACCTCAAGAACACAAGATCTTTGAAATATAACTACATGGGTCTACATCTATATTATACAGTGGTATTGAAATGATCCTGGCCAAATTAGATTTTTTTATTAAGCCATTTTAAGGAAAATGGAAAAAACCAGAGTACACTACAGGAGCACTACGTGCTGAAAGAGCTTACAAAGTGGTGAAACACAAGGCTTAAGTTACTTGACTCTGCTGCTCTAAAGAGCTCCCAGTGTAGCATACCAACCTGGATGTCAGGATCCTCTCTGATGAGCTCTTCAAAGTAGGAAATCATCCTCTCCATCGTCTGAATAAATTCCTCTGAGTTGATTTTTCCCTTATTGAACCCGCGGGCCAGAATTCTATCTTGTTTATCTAACCACACTTCTTTCTCCTCTGTGGCATCAACTTGCAGCCTTCATGCGTAAATTCTGTTGAGCTCCTCTTCTTAAACATTAGGACGAATGGCTTGTTCAATCATATCTTCCTTGGAGTGCAGGATGAGTTTCAAGCACTCTCCATTCTCTTCTTCTTTGTCACATATAGGCTTGTTTGTTCCTTCTTTTTCCCCCTCCTGAAGGGTTGTGCTTACTTTGATCTTTCCCTTCTTGGCCGACCTAGTCTCCATTGGTTTTGGAAGATGAGAATAATCCTTGCGACTCTTAGTCTTTTTCCCCTGGACCACAATACATTTTCTAGAATCTCTAGCGAATTTTTTCCCCTTCTTCCGCCGAGGGCTATGAGGGCCTTTCCCTTTACATCGATCCATGTTGTCCATTGAAGGAGTACTATAACTGTCATCACCTGAAAAATCATCCTCCGGAGACAATATAGGATCCTGAACTTCCAATCCAACAAAGCGGTTCCCCAACGATAACTGCATGCCTTCGCAGAGAGGGCTCGGCTTGAAAAGTGAATGCTCCAGATCTACCTTCTTCTTCATGACCTTATCTTTCCCCCCAATCCCAACCTTCGGATGATCCCCAAGGGTGTTAGGATCTAGTGCCTTCAAGATATTGGCATTGGCCAACTTCTCCTGTTCTCTGGAAGAAGTAACAGCAGCCAAGAACGACTTCCCCGGAACCAAGGCCGATCCCATGGGTTGGTCATTTCCCCGACCCATGAATTGCAGATGACGGTTGTCACCCCGACCTCTCCCAGGAGAGCTTCCAGCCCCATGAGCCTCACTGCCTTCACCTTCCTCGGCTTGGCTGGGTAATACAGGATGAAGCCCCACATCCACAACGGACCTCTCCACACCATCTCCCCTAACACCCAGATCATGCCTCAATATAGAAAAAACATCTGCAACCCTCGGGCCAACCTCCTTGAGTTGCCCAGGTTTCTCAATCCTGACAGGACTCAAGAGAACCCCCGTCGCCCCTGGATCCTCCCCGCGCGCCACACCAATCGCACCCGGATCCACTCTTGCGCATGACTGGTCCTCTGCCTCTAGAGCCACCAACACCTTCGAGGACCTGTCAAAACTCCCGCGGCGACATCCTGAAACGTCATGGCCGATCTTGCTGCAATCGGTACAGAACGCGGGCCAAGAATCAAACACCACCCGCTGCTTCCATCTCAGTTCTTCTCCAACCGAGATCCATATCCACTCAATTGGGGGTTTCGAAATATCAACTTCAACGCAAACACGGGGCATAATAGGGTGACATACCGCCGAGTTTCGATGATTGTTGGGCAAAAATCCCTCAAGGTAACATTGCAGCATTTTTGGGTTGATTGTGTTTGTTGACAAAGTAGGTTTCCATGGAGAATTTTCGAGTTCCCGAGAAGTTGTTGACATTCCATGTTGACAATGAACTTTGACAAAGGAAAGGACGATCTGGAGGCGGTACAAAAGAGCAGTACAAGGTGGCGCCGTTTTCCAGTGTTTGCCAATTTTTTTTGGGCCTGAAAATCGCCAATGGAAAATGGAGTGATATGTTGTTGGCAAAGGTTGAGGAGAGAGAAATGAAGGAGGTGTGCGGAAAAATCAAGCGTGGCGCGCAAAAATAGAGGGTTGCGCGAAATCTTGAAGTGTGGCGCGCAAAACAGCGGGTTGCGCGAAATTGTATTTCGCGCAAAAGATGTTTCAAGGCCGAAAGCTTGAAAATCGGTAAAGGCATGGGGCGCGCGAAATTTTGGAGGCGTGCGCGGAAAATTGAAGTGGCGCGCGAAATAGCGGATGAAGTATTTCGCGCAAGAGGTGTTACGAGGTCCGAAGCTCGTAAAATGGCAAAGGCATGAGGTGCGCGAAATTATGGAGCAGTGCGCGGAAAATGGTTGTGCGCGGAAGATTTGTATTTCGCGATCAACGCGGATTACGCGCTCAAGGAGGGTTTTTCGCGCGGGGTCGATTTTGCCTATAAATATGAAGTGACCCTCCTCCATTCGAGTGAGTTCAAGACATAGAAACTACCCGAGCTCTGGTGCGCGAAATTGAAGTTTGAAAGGGTGTTGCGCGTAAACATAAAGTTTGCGCGTAAAGTCAGATTGCGCGAAAAGCAAAGGCTGCGCAGAAAGTTTGAGTTGGCGCGTAAAAGGAAGGTTGCGCAAAAAGTGGATTTCGCGCAAAGGCAGTGAATTGCGCGCAAGGCAGTTTCCAGGCTGCGCGTAAAATTTGGAGGTTGCGCGAAAAAGGAATTTCGCGCAAAGCATAGAAATTGCGCGCAAGACACCGTAAGGGTTGCGCGTAAAAATTGAGGTTGCCCGGTACATCCGGTGCAAAGTGAGATTCATCTACGGGTGAAAGTTGAACTTCAAAAGAGCATCTACATACAGAGAAAGATGCATTCCTTCATGGAAATGAAGAGACCTACAGGTCTATAAACTGTGAGTGAATCCCTTCCAAGAGCAGTGAACTTAGGAAGAGGAAGAAGGTGATCCTCTCCACCGGCAGTGAGCCAGAGAGAGAGAAACAGGGAGTGACCCTTGGGAAAGCAGTGAGCTGACCCTAAACATTGTAAAGGCAGTGAGCCTGGGCATAGAAGTGATCTAGCCCGAACCTTGTAATCCACAGCTAGTGAAGTCTAGTGGAATTTGGTACGAACCGGCAACTTGTCGGCGTATGCTCCTTGGACGTAGCCCTTAGCGGTGAACCAAGTAAAAATCTCTGTGTCTGCCTCCTTACTTTCCTGCATTGCATTCAAAGCATCATCATCAGGTAAATGAGACAAGTGATCACAGTAACCACACAAGTGCAAACAAAGTGACCCTTGTAACAAAGAGGTCAAGATCCAGTGGGGCAAAAAGAACTTTGAAAAAGAGTATCCATACCCTGATTCACCCCCCCTCTCAGGGTATATAGGCCCCTATTGGCCCTAACAATTGGTATCAGAGGGAAGGTTGTTGTTATCAGATTTGTTTGCTCCAACTTGGTGTAGTCGATCTGTGTGCATAAAGAATCAGTCTTCTCTTATCTCAATCAGCCATGGCAAAGGGAAAAACATCCAAGAACAAGCAGAAGTCAGGTGGTACTCCTCAATGTGGAAGTGTATATGGAAAATGTGTGATTCAACTAAAGGAATCAAACAACTTGCTGAAGGAAGGCTTGGATGAATCAGAAAGGGAAAAGATTGATTCACTCAATCATGATGTTGGAATGAGTAAAGTACATGAGCATCAGAGTGATACTGAAACAGAAGAAGAAATTGAAGGAAGAATAGATATGCGAGTTGAGTTAGAGGCTGCTCTTGAAGAGATAGATGTTTGGAGAGCCAAAACCAAGAATGCTAACAAAGTTGTTCGCGATGCCAAACTCTATATGCAGCAGCAGGAAGAAGAGAAGTCTGAGTTGATAAATAAAATTGAGAAACTCAAGTTATCAGCACCAGAGAACTCAGAATCAGTTAGTGAGTATAAGCTTAAGATTGAAGAACAGAAACGGGAGATCGATGGCTTGAATAGAAAAGTGATAGATCAATTCAAAAGCATCGAAGAACCGAATATTCCAAGTGACGTTGGAAACACTGAAGAAGCCAAATCTAAAGATATCCAGATCAAGGGGTTGGAGATTGAGGTCAACAAGCTAAAATGTTTAAATCAAAGGCTTATTGATATAGTTACTGACCTAACAGAGAAGAATGATTCACGTGCTCAAGAGCTGCAGAAGATGGCCAGAATGAAAGGAAAACAAAAGGCTGGTGATTATGAGGAGAGTCAAATGTCAGATGAAGCACAAAATCTTAAAGCCAGAAATAATGATCTAGCAGCACAGTTGTCTGCAGAAGTTCAGAAAAATCAAAGGCTACAACAAGAGAATGCATGTTGCTCTGACTCTGTCGCTCAAGAAAAATTGAAGGTAAAGGAGAAAAATGACATGGTTGATAAGCTGAAGCATGAACTGGAAGATGAGGTAAGTAGAGGGAAGCTTCTCAAGGAAAAACATGATGTCCAACTTGAATCAAGGGATATGAAGATTCAAAAGTTGGTAGAAGAGCTCGAATCAGTCAAGCAGGAAATAGAGAAGTCTAAATCCAAAGATAAGCCCAAGTTGAAGGATGAACTGCACTTGCTATTTGATCATCCTTCGACAAGTGATGATAAAATGAAGAACAGATATGCTGTTTCTGAAGAGAAACAACATAATATTTTCTCAGCTCAAAGACCAGCAAGTTTTGGAAATGCTGGCATTGGATATGATAATTCCACTCCTATGGATGATAAGAAAAATGCAGTGAAAATTTACAAAGGTAAGAAAAATCTTGTAGGTGCTGGAGATAGGCCTATGAGGATAGTTTCAAGGAGTGATGATGTGTGCTATTTCTGCGGAGTTCATGGCCACACATCAAGCTTCTGTACAGAGGCTCTGGAGTACATTTCAGGCTGTGAAAAGAGAGACATTAATAAATCTGAGAACAGGAAGAAGCATCATGAGAAATTAGAAAGAAGAGCTTCTCAGAGGAAAGCATATATTAGATGCTATTACTGTGGAAGAATGGGACACACCATGAGCATGTGTCAGGAAGCTCAGGAGAACAATATCAGAGGAAGAACTCAAGGTGCATCAACATCTCAGCAGAGAGATGATGAAATGAGGTATGCCTTTGAGGGAAAATGTTTTATATGTTCTCACTATGGGCACATGGCGAGACATTGCAGTAAGAAGAAAGAAGGAAAGGGAAAGGAACAAGAAAAGAGATCTCCACCACAGGAAGTGTACAAGAAAGAAGCATGTACTGGGAGACAAAGTGGTAAGGAGAAGAATAGGCTTCAAGCCTCAAGGAAATCACGTGGAGCTGAACGAAAGGTGTATCAGTCACCTCCTATGTCATACTCACAACAGCTCTCAAGGAGAGAATGTGAGAAAACCTGGAAGATTAAGGGGAGATCTACTCCAGTGGTGATAAAGAAGAATGAACGTTCACTGGAGGACCCACCACCAATGAAAAATAGGGCGGTGACTCATAAATCTGATAAAAGGCAGATAAGCAAAGAATGCATCGAAAAATCCACATGTCGTGTTTTGCAACGAGAAGTGGAAGAAAAAGACAGATCCCTACAATGGACAAAGAAGACAGGGAAGATGACAAGAAAGGAGATTCCTGCACCGAGAAACAATCAAGGGAAATGGAATTTCGGTAGAACATCAAAGATCGAAATGTGTACCAGTTGGTCTAAACCCCAGATTGTGAGAAAGGCCAAGTCTGCAGAATCTTCATATCAGAAAAAGGCTCAGAATGTGAGCAAAGAATGCCTAGTCATATGGCCAGAACAGTTGAAGTTGGTCAGGCAGTTGGAGGAAGCAAGAAAGGAGTGTGATGCGCTCCAAGAAAGAATCAAAGGGTTGACCCATCAGGATCAACCATCATCCTCATGTTGAGGATTCTAGAAGATACCCCTCTCCCTATATATTTAAATTCTATTAACTGATGATTCATGTGTTTCAGGTTTTAGGGAGATACGATCCATGGGGTAGTGGCATATAAGGATGCGAAGTGGAGAAGTGATTTTCTCTAGAATTTCAATTGATTCAAATCAGGTACTAGAGTTGAAGCAGAAAAGATGCAACTGAGCACAATTAAAAGTGATTGTGTTATTAGCTTTATCTCTTGTTTCCTACACCGAGTTCCAACTCAGTAGGCTTAGAGATTTTGTTAATGGCTCAAATTTGAGTGGAAGATGAGAACAAATGATGCAGGAGGAAAAGACGTGTTATGGGTCTAAACTATTGGGCCTAACAACTGGAAGAGTTGCATAACAAAGGGGGAGCATTCAACAACAAAATCAGATGCCAGATCCATCAAGGAAATAATTGGATGACCCACCTCAAGAGTTGTCTATCGAGAGAAGACATACTATGAGAGAAGCAGCAGTGATCAAGCATTTCATGCTTATTTAATTTGATCTAACATTGTGGTATCAGCTGACTGTTTTTCAGGATACCAAGAAGCTGCGAAAAGTAGCTGAAAGAAATGAAGCCACTGAAAAATGAGTCAGTGAACAATTTCCTGACGAAAGTGTTGAGGAAGAAAGCAACACAGGGGGAGAAGAAGTGGCTGAGGGTGACTCAGAATAAGATACTGATGATGAGTACAAGGATGTAAAATCCTTATCTGCACAAAATACAAAGAATCGAGCTGAAATTGACAGGCAGACTATCATCAGTGATCAGTGAGATCCAGTTCAGACAAAGAGAATGAAATCACTACAGCAGACATCATTACTATCTCAGGTTGAGTCGAAATGCTTTGCTGATGTAGCTGAAGATGAAAAACCGGGATCATTCCATGAATGAAGCGATAGGTCAGAATTGAGAAGAATCAGACCTGGGAAATTGTTTTGAGGCCAGATGATAAAAACGTCATCAGGACAAAATGGGTCTATTTAGACAAGACAAACGAAGATGGCACAATGATTCGAAACAAAGCACGACTGGTGTGCAAAGCATACACCCCAAGAGAATGGTACTGAAGGCTATATCAGTATTTGAAGAAGATTGGTTTTCAGTGTGGGGGATTTGATTACAATCTTTATTTCAACAACAATAGTAATCAAAGGATGGTGAGGCTGGTCAAGGAAGAAGACATAATATTTGGAAGATCAGATAAAGCATAGTTACAGAAGGCAGAAATAGAACATTCATTTCTGAATCCGAGTATGCCAAGGATGCTTTGGAATAATTTGGAATGGAAAATTCCAAGGAGATGAAGACTCCAGTTTCTACCTGGATGAAATCATCAAAAGATGACATTGGCAGGGCAGTTAATATCACAGAATACAGGCAAATTATTGGAAGTCTGTTGTACTTAACCGCAACAAGGCCTGATATTGTTTTCGCCACATGCCAAGCAGTGAGATATCAGAGTAATCCCAAGGAAAGTCACATGCTTGCAGTGAAAAGAATACTTCGGTATATCAAGGGAACGGTGGACTTTGGCTTGACCTACAACAACAAATATCAGAAAGAGTTATTGGGATATACTGATGCAGACAGGGCCGGTTCAGCAGATGATAGAAAATCAACGTCAGGTGGTGCATTCTATCTTGGTGAATTGTGTATTTCTTGGCTAAGTAAGAAACAAGATTGCATTTCATTGAGCACCGCAGAAGCTGAGTATATTGCGGCCACTCAAGCATGCACACAGTTATTGTGGATGAAGCAGCAGCTTGAAGATATGGGAGTTCAAGTGAAGTCTCCGATCGGAATCCAGTGTGACAACTCAAGTGCTATAAATCTTAGCAAAAATCCCGTCCATCATTCAAGGACAAAGCACATTGAGATTAAGTATCACTTTATCAAGGAGAAGGTTGAGCAGGGGATCGTGAAGTTGGAGTATGTGCCTACAGAGCTGCAGGTTGCAGACATTCTGACAAAGGCCTTACCCAAGGCAGCATTTGAGAGGCATCGACTGGCTCTGGGAGTTCAGTCGACTCCCCGCACTTGAAATAGTGTGGATATGGGACCCCCTCTCCCCGAGGTATGGTGTGTTTTTCCCTAATGTGCAGATATGTGTTCTCTACTATGTTACAGACTAAAAAGGCGTGACCTTTGGGTTCGTTGACAAAGGGGGAGAAAAGTGCTTGAAAAGTGCTTGACAAAGGGGGAGAAAAGTGTTTGTTCAAGGGAGAAAATAGTGCGGAGATTTGATAAATCATACTTGTTACGGGGAGAAGCTGACAGGTGGAGCAGCCAGAAAGGGGGAGCAATGAGAAAGGGGGAGTGTATTAAATCTAACGATGCTAGAAGTGATCGATCAAATCATAGAAATCACGACAGCTGAGGATCGTGATAAAGGCAGATCAGTGGTGTTGGAATGGTGTGAGACAGTGTCCAGCTATCAACAATCGGTATCAACTTAAGAATTCACCAATTGGTATCAGTGTGGTTCAACAACTGGTTTTATTTTAAGAATTGGTGTCAGGGTGGAATCGACAATTAGGGTCTGACATGAAGTGATTCATTGATGAACTTTTCATACTACTCTTGTTTCTCACGCCGAGCATTGCTCATGTGGGCTTAGAGTACATGTTAAGTGAATCCTTGAACGCTATCATAATCGCAAGAGGCGAATGGTGGTAGCAGCTGGAAGAAGACTCAGTGAGGTATCAAAGTGCAGAAAATATTTCTGAGCAGAGTTGTGAAGAGTTGTCAACAAACCCAAAGGGGGAGATTGTTGGGCAAAAATCCCTCAAGGTAACATTGCAGCATTTTTGGGTTGATTGTGTTTGTTGACAAAGTAGGTTTCCATGGAGAATTTTCGAGTTCCCGAGAAGTTGTTGACATTCCATGTTGACAATGAACTTTGACAAAGGAAAGGACGATCTGGAGGCGGTACAAAAGAGCAGTACAAGGTGGCGCCGTTTTCCAGTGTTTGCCAATTTTTTTTGGGCCTGAAAATCGCCAATGGAAAATGGAGTGATATGTTGTTGGCAAAGGTTGAGGAGAGAGAAATGAAGGAGGTGTGCGGAAAAATCAAGCGTGGCGCGCAAAAATAGAGGGTTGCGCGAAATCTTGAAGTGTGGCGCGCAAAACAGCGGGTTGCGCGAAATTGTATTTCGCGCAAAAGATGTTTCAAGGCCGAAAGCTTGAAAATCGGTAAAGGCATGGGGCGCGCGAAATTTTGGAGGCGTGCGCGGAAAATTGAAGTGGCGCGCGAAATAGCGGATGAAGTATTTCGCGCAAGAGGTGTTACGAGGTCCGAAGCTCGTAAAATGGCAAAGGCATGAGGTGCGCGAAATTATGGAGCAGTGCGCGGAAAATGGTTGTGCGCGGAAGATTTGTATTTCGCGATCAACGCGGATTACGCGCTCAAGGAGGGTTTTTCGCGCGGGGTCGATTTTGCCTATAAATATGAAGTGACCCTCCTCCATTCGAGTGAGTTCAAGACATAGAAACTACCCGAGCTCTGGTGCGCGAAATTGAAGTTTGAAAGGGTGTTGCGCGTAAACATAAAGTTTGCGCGTAAAGTCAGATTGCGCGAAAAGCAAAGGCTGCGCAGAAAGTTTGAGTTGGCGCGTAAAAGGAAGGTTGCGCAAAAAGTGGATTTCGCGCAAAGGCAGTGAATTGCGCGCAAGGCAGTTTCCAGGCTGCGCGTAAAATTTGGAGGTTGCGCGAAAAAGGAATTTCGCGCAAAGCATAGAAATTGCGCGCAAGACACCGTAAGGGTTGCGCGTAAAAATTGAGGTTGCCCGGTACATCCGGTGCAAAGTGAGATTCATCTACGGGTGAAAGTTGAACTTCAAAAGAGCATCTACATACAGAGAAAGATGCATTCCTTCATGGAAATGAAGAGACCTACAGGTCTATAAACTGTGAGTGAATCCCTTCCAAGAGCAGTGAACTTAGGAAGAGGAAGAAGGTGATCCTCTCCACCGGCAGTGAGCCAGAGAGAGAGAAACAGGGAGTGACCCTTGGGAAAGCAGTGAGCTGACCCTAAACATTGTAAAGGCAGTGAGCCTGGGCATAGAAGTGATCTAGCCCGAACCTTGTAATCCACTGCTAGTGAAGTCTAGTGGAATTTGGTACGAACCGGCAACTTGTCGGCGTATGCTCCTTGGACGTAGCCCTTAGCGGTGAACCAAGTAAAAATCTCTGTGTCTGCCTCCTTACTTTCCTGCATTGCATTCAAAGCATCATCATCAGGTAAATGAGACAAGTGATCACAGTAACCACACAAGTGCAAACAAAGTGACCCTTGTAACAAAGAGGTCAAGATCCAGTGGGGCAAAAAGAACTTTGAAAAAGAGTATCCATACCCTGATTCACCCCCCCTCTCAGGGTATATAGGCCCCTATTGGCCCTAACAATGATCATAACAGAGATACCGGACGATCAAGTTCCCAAGCATACAAATGATAGAGGGATTCTGGAAAGGAAGAGGCAAATCGGGAAAGCTAACCCAAATCGCGGCCGACGGCGGATCGCGGTTCAAGTTAAAGTCGAACGACCATCGTAGAAGGAAGAAGCCGCACCCATCAAACACTCGCGGCGCGCTCGACCAGGCGACGACCAAGTCCTCAGATTCAAAACGAATCATCAATTGACGCTGGTCGAGCAAACCCACCACCGCTCGATTTTGTAAACCCCAAGAACCAAAGACGAAGCGGTCGAAGGCATCTACCGAGGGACGACGACCTCTGAAACGAGACACTAGTGTTGATCTGTGCAGATCCGATGCCGCGTTGAATTCCTTGAGCGAAATCGCGAGCTGAGGAGAGCCTTCGTGGAGGTCAGGGACCTTAGGGCTAAGCGAAATGGCCGGAAAGGGGGGGAGAAAAGCTGGGTTGGAGAAAGGGATGAATGGCCGAAGCACCGTGGGAGGAATCCCCCCTCCCCCCGCCGGGGAGGAGGGGGCCGGATCTACAGTCATCGTCGAGCTAGGGCATCTTCACAGATGCGAGAGCGAAAACGCGATTCTCTTGGGGATGAATCCTCATCACAATGTAGCTGGAAACCTTGAAATGATCCTGATCTTCTTTTATAGTTTCTATAACTATTAGGATATTTTAAGTCATGCATTACACCACACTAGAAAAATATTTTTTTATTCCCTTACATAGACACATCACAATGTAAAAGTATACAACATCCAACACAACTCATAGAATATATACACAAAAACAGATGAATGATGTATATTTTTATCGGAAAACAAAACAAATTGGTGTTTTATTCACCCATAATGCAACTAGGTCAAAATTAATGTTCCCAAAAAATCCCACAACTTATTGAAATTCAATTCCAGATTTCCATCGATTAGGGGATTGAAAGTCATTTTAAAGAGAGTTTAGGTAATGGAGGGATTCCATATTCCTCCCAATAATGATGATATGAAATAGGAATTACATTCTAAACAATTAATTATGGTATCATGGGGAGTCCTAAAACCTCATCCATGTACAATCATTCTTAATAATGTATTTAACTGGACTCCTTGATTTCTATATAATGTTATGAAATCATTATTCAATATATGATCACATATCCTCCCTAATATTGGGGATACATTGTGACCATCACAATTTTGACTTCCACCCACTTCCAATTGGTATATAATGATTTCATGAATGTACACATCTAAGAACTAGTATATGAATTCATAGATCATATATATTGTGAGCCCCATTTATATATCTTCTTCTATTATAACACTGAATGATATAACCACAAACCAGATGTATTCAAACCTATGAGGGAAGGATGTATTCAAGATAACCTCATCATTCAACCACCTCGGGTGATTTTTAGACCATATATCAATCATAAAAAACCTATCAGATTCCTTTAAATGGTGTAATATATCATCTACAATTAAAATGGGTAATAATTCTTGATTTTATGATAATTAAACATTAATTACTCCAAACATAGTCTCAGAATACCATCTTAATACATAGAGAACAACACTAGAGTGCTAAAAAGAAATAATTTTCAGCAAATGAAATGCTTTTACTACAAACCAACTGTTATTATACTTGTTCAACACATCAACAATACTACTACTCATCATCTGATGCTGCATCGTCACCCTCTCCACCTTCATCTCCACCACCTGCTGCCACCTGTAAGAACATTATATTGAAAATTAAATATTGTTGCATATTTATAATAAAAATTAAAACCAATAAAAGTTTGCAAACTAAATGATTTTTATTTTTTTGTGATTTACCTGCTCACCACTACCCGATGCACTACCACCGGGGGCATATCTACTCATATGCTGACGTATTTCAAGCAACTCTTTCTGCAAATCAGATATCTGATTCCCCTGCTGGTGAACTGTGTTTCGTAGAGCAGAAATCTCCCTCTGAGAATCTTCAGGTATGAAATGACTATAACCAGGAGTAGATGAGGCCGAAATCCCTGATGGCATGCGAAAGACCTCAGATGGTACGGGTCCCAAACCCATTCCGCGCACTCTACCAGGATGCTCCTTCCCAAGGACTTGACCAACCGGGTCATCCTGGGAGACTGAGTAGGATTGCCCAGGATTGGCATCCCATTTTTCTTTAATTTTTACCTATAAATCAAATATCAATATATATTAACACAGTAAAAACTGATATTAAGTTATTATAATAAATAATTGACTTCATACCCCAACTTCTCTGGAAGGTTCATTAACAAAACTTCCATCTGTTTTTTTATGAACATCCAGCCACAGTTCTGTTCGGGATGCTTCATGCCCTAAACTCTGTGACTGCATTAAACAAAGATAAATCATCAATCAAATATGTTAAATAGATAATATTATCTTATAAATATTTAAACTAATTAAATGATTACCAATGACATTCGGCTTCTTGAAAAGCTTTTTGAACCCGCAGTGTGCGGGATTACCTGCTTCGCCCGGTTTGAAGCATTCTTTCTTGAGAGATCCTGAAATAAATAAAATTCAATTTAATAGTATTGTATTCAATGTCTATCTCCTCTTCATGTACATTTATAAATGTAAAATGAGGATAATATAATAATATATATTTCAATACCATCCGCTTCTCATCACGATGTCTATCGACAAAAACCTTCCACTGTTCTTTCGGTACCCCACTGGGTATCTTCTCATACATCTGCTGCACGGTCAACGAAGAATCGTTGACATCACACCACAACCTCCATTTGAAATCTTTTCATTTTTTCCAAGATTTTTCAATGTCCACTTCCGTGCTATCACATCAGCAACGGTAAAGTGGAAGAACATCTGTATACAGAAATTCATTTTGAATATATTAGTAAAATGACATTCAATTAAACCATAAAGTAATAAAATTACCTTTATCTGAGAATCATAAACTTCATTTTTCCAGTTTGGAGGCATATGCCTCCAATCATCATACGAAATAGGCAGGGAAACGGGCTCCGCTGCCAGCTGACCTATAATCTGACCAAGTAAACCTGCGGCGTCATCCGTCGGGACCCCATAAGAATCAAATGGCACCACTATCTTCTTGCCATGCATGTTCCAAACATCAGAACTTTTTATGTCTCTTTCCACGGTTTCATTGTCTTCATCTGCAATGAGAAAACAATTACTATAAACAAAATGCAATAAATTTATTTAATTAAAATTTGTACCTATGACTGCGACCCTCCAGAATGTCCGTGATGAACTGGAGGGGGCGTGTCGCTGCCCCGCTACTGAAACTCCTGTAGGGGGAGGCGATGACTCATCCTCTAATGAGGCATCCACTGATGGTGTCAGAGATGGTGCAGGGGGAGATGATGCTGTGGGGACAGACGGATCGTCATCTGTCGCAGAAGAAGAAGGAATAGTGTACCGCTTCTTCCTTGGCATTCCTGTCATTTAATCAAATAAAATTAAGTTCAGAATATATATTTCAAAAAAATTATGCAGAAAAAAAATTAAAAATGATAATAGATGCCCAGTATTAACAAACAAAATATATATAACAATGATAATGAATGACTACAGAAATGAAACAAGTAGTTGCTGAATGAATAAATAATTGTACATACAATCATTTTCCCCTTCAATCATGTCGGTTTCCTGCTCCATTGCTTCATCCACTTCATTCATCCTTGCTAGACCAATATTTTCAATATCATGATGGACAAATAATTCTGCCTCCTGTTGTTGATGAAATTCAATTGCAGAGGTCAAATCTTCCACTTCATCACCCATATCATACAAATCTCTTTGTATTACGTGAGTAACTACACTCCACCCTTCATCCACAACATAATTCACATAATATACCATTTTTGCCTGCGATGCTAAGATATATGGATCATGCAGTTCACGATCACCAACATCCATCAAGCGAGAGAAGTTTACAGAAGTAAATTGCAAGGAATCTCTTTTAACACCTCTGATAAAATCGACCCATTTGCATTTGAATAAAACAACAGAAAAATGCCCGTGGTAGTTTAATTCAATAATATCATGCAGCTTTCCATAGTATTCCACTTCAGCAAATGTAAAAATACCACTATTCTGTGTTTTCAAACCCACTTCTCGATCGACTGTACGAAATCTAAAACCATTCACATTATAAGCGTTGAACTTTATAACTTGTTTTATAGGACCTCTAGCAAGAAACTTCAAATCTTCTGAAAAGTCAGCTCGAGTATCAGTATTCATGATCTGAAAAAAAAATATAATTTAATAGATTTGCAAATTGTATGTGTCAAAGTAATATTCGTATTTATTTCAATATTTATAAACTTACACGTCGTGCAAACCATTCTACCAGCTCTTTATTCACAGCTTTCGTTATATCTTTTTCATTTCGTGTTCGGCTTCTCATTCGTCTCTTTGTTTGTATCCTCAACTCTTCAATAAATGGATCTGCAATTTCACTATTCAGCAGCACATATCTATGTTCCTGTAATAATTCCAATTCTGTTAGTGTCGCGTATGAGGTCCTCCCAACTGATCGGCCAATAGCAGGAAATATTTTTGATTTCTGATGCATTTGAGATTGAGTTGATGTGTCGTCAACACGTCCAACTCGAGTAAATATTGTATCAATATCATCCAAATATCTGGAACAAAAGGTGAGACACTCCTCGGCCAAATAGCCTTCAGCAATAGAGCCTTCTGGTTGAGCTTTATTTCTCACGTATGCTTTCAAATGCCCAAGATATCTGTGAAAAATAATAATAATATTATGCATTTATTTAAATGCCAAAAAATGTTTACTTAACTGGAAACATATAAATAAAATACCTCTCAATTGGATACATCCATCGATAATGAACGGGGCCTCTTAATTTAGCTTCGTCAACCAAATGCACAGTTAAATGCATCATGACAGTAAAAAACGATGGAGGGAAGATCATCTCCATTGCACAAAGGGTCAATACAAACCTCTCCTGTAGGTTGTCAAGCTGAAATGGATGTAGAGCTTTCTCACATAACTGTCTGAAAAATGTGCAGAAATGGAGTACAACAGCAGTAACTTTTTCAGGTAATAATGTACGCAATGCCAATGGTAGTAACTGTTGTAACAAAACACGTGAATCGTGACTTTTCAATCCATATAACTTACGATTCTTCAAGTCAACACACCTCGAGATGTTACTCGAATACCCATCAGATACCTTCACATTCTTTAAAATTTGAAGGAACGTATCTTTATCCCTATTTTTCAATGAAAAAATGGCCGGAGCATACTTTTCATTCTCATCTGGCCAGAGATCACGTTTTATGTTCATTACTTGTAAGTCTTTGCGAGCATTGAGATGATCCTTCGACTTTCCATGCTCATTAAGTAATGTGAAAATCAAATTATCACATACATTCTTCTCAATATGCATCACATCAAGATTGTGGCACAAAGAATTAAATTCCCAATACGAAAGTTTGAAGAATATACTTTTTTTCTTCCATTGTTGCGTTCTGATTTCACTTGACGATGCACTTCGCACTCGTTTTCCGCTATCATTCAAATGATGAACCTTCCCAAATTCTGTTTTAACATTTTCAAGCTGTGTCAATATTTTAGAACCGGTTAACAACTATGGAGGTGGTCTACGATCAATGAAACCATTAAATTTTGATTTGTTCAGCCGAAATCTATGAGATGCATCAAGAAATTTTCGATGGCACAAGAAGCACCATTTTCTACTGTGAGGTAGCCGTTTGGGCTCGAAATCAAAGTTACAAACGGGACAAGCCAAACCCGTATAAGTGTTCCAACCAGATAAATTCCCAAGCCCAGGGAAGTCACTAATGGTCCACATTAAAGCAGCATGCATTTTAAACATTGTTTTAGAAGAAACATCAAATGTCTCAACACCGTTGCTCCATAACTCCTGCAATTCTTCAATCAAAGGCTACAGGTATACATCAATATCATTTCCAGGCATTTGTTTTCCAGGAATAATCATCGAAATGATAAAATATGTTTGTTGCATACACATCCACGGAGGCAGATTATAAGGGATCAAAACAACTGGCCAAATGCTATAACTCGTACTCAAAGTCCCAAATGGGTTGAATCCATCGGCAGCCAATCCCAATCGAACATTCCTAGGATCAACTGAGAAATCTGGATGTAATGAATCAAATGTCTTCCACGATTGGGAATCCCGTGGATGTCTCATTAACCCATCATTGTTATTATCTACAGCATGCCACTTCATGTGTTCGGCGGTTTTTGATGACATGAATAATCTTTGCAATCGAGGCTTCAAAGGAAAGTAACGCAAAACTTTTGCAGGTGTGTTCCTTTTCTTCTTCTCCGTGAAATTATGTTCAGTCATACTTCCAACATCACCCTTTGACTGTCATCTAGAAGAAGAACATTTCTTACAATTCTGTCTACTTGAATCCTCTCCCCAGTAAAGCATACAATCATTGGGACACGCATGTATTTTTGTATAATTCAGACCAAGCTTGTTAACAACTTTTTTCATATCATAAAACGATTCTGGGATTTTTGCTTCAGGAAATGCATCACGAATCAATTCCAATAACATGGAAATTTCCTTATTTGTAATTCCACATAGACATTTGATATGGTACAACTTCAGTAGAAATGAAAGCTTTGAATATTTCAAACACCCACTATACAACTCTTGATTTCCATCGTCAACTAAATCATGAAATGCATTTTCCTCACTGAAGTTTTCCCTTACATTTGGCTCCACAGAATCAAGAGGATCCAATGATATGTTACAATCTTGATCTGCTTGTGTTACAGTCTCAGAAACATCACTTGTCACGTTGCAATTTGTAGCACCCTCTTCTGGTTGTTCTGATATGTTTTGATGCTCATAGTGGTGTCTTGCAGTGCCGAATGCATCATTTATGAGGTTTTGCATTTCATTTTCCATTGTCGAAGAACTTGGGACCTCATTCTGTGGATTAACATCAGTCCTCAATCTTTCTGTATTGTTTGATTCTCCATGCCAAATCCAACACAAATATTGCTCAGGGAATTGCTTCAGTATTAAATGTTCATAAACTTCATCTCTCTTCAACCATGTTCTAAATTTACATTTAGGACATGGACATCTTATTCTCCCTTCAACGGATCGATTAGAAATTGCAAAATCTAAAAACCCATTCAAACCCTTAACATATTGAGATGTGTTCCTCGGTAATGTGATCCAGCTTTTATCCATGTATATCACAATGTGCCTACACAAAATATACGATAGTGTAAGATTACAGAAACATAATATAATAAAGATGAACCATTGACCATAATGTATGCATAATATAATAAAGATGATTCATTGACCACATTTACCATTTCAGACCAACTGAACAAGTCTGGTCCATAGGAGACAACGTCAACACCTCATTTAGGAGCAATAAGAATATCAGGATACACACTTATCATAACACCATCGATCACACATTTATGTTGCCTCAAACAACACCCCTTTGATGTGTGATCGAAACTGATCATAATGCATTTTAAATCAAGTTAACTACATTCACTGAAACCATTTTCACAATGGGTAATGTTTGTTTTATTGTTCTAGGGAAATCTAAATGGACACATTTAAGTAAAATTTAGAATATAATTCATTTAATCATGAGCCCATATAATGTGATCCATAAAAAGGATCCTATTTATCTTTCTAGGATAACAAAAAATACACATCATTGTAAGCGTCCATCAAAGGTGATCCATATGATGAAGCCTTTGTATCACTTTCGGCATGGTGTAAAGCCTGAACTTTTGAGATCTTCCCATGTATATCATGTAGGGGTCTGATTGTCTCTTTTGGAATGGTATAAAAATCTATCCCTAAAGAAGGTCACTCATCCAGAGAATCAGGATCACTCCTTGGTAGATATGTAATATGCCTCATTTTCCAATATAGGGCATTTTATAAAAGAATCAAAGTATCACTATTGGGGTATTCATAAAACAAGTAACCTATAAGTCCATTCATGGAGTTCAATATATGGAACCAAAGTATATCTCAAGGAATACATAACTAATTTGATAATTTAATTCCAACAAATATAAGAATTGTCATGTTTAAAAGCATTCCACATCACAAGTCATGCATATGTTAGATGCCCATTTCCATGTTACTTTTCAATTATAAAATAATAAGGTCAATGTACTTAAGTATTTCAATTATAATAATTTGAATAATATTAATAATAGTGAATGGAAATTAAATTTCCATTCCAATATCATTCCACTTGCCTATATTTCCATTCCAATATCATTCCACTTGCCTATATTTCCATGTACATAATAAAGTATTAGGGTCCAGGTGAACATTCATAAATAGTAAACACACTATATGAACATTGTATAATTTAGGCCATGCTATCATTCGTGACACAAAAAATTATTTAGTTCCTTCAATAAAAGGTATTAAAACCCCACTTAATTGATTGTTTGGTCATTATGGAATAACATATTGGAGTGATATTCCCATTAAAATTTCATTAATCAGCATGTTTTCATTTTATAAGATAGCACACCTCCGCATGATTTTTTTTAGAAAATAATTGGTTACATAAAAGAATTCAAGGAATGCACACTTAAGTTGTGGTAAAAATTTGAGGCCTAAAACCATCAATGATTCTAATTTAATATAAAATGGACAATGAAATTAGGGAATTAGATTCATTATATTATACTATAATAGACATAAACCTCAAAAAATGAATTTTTATGTGTTTAATGGTTTTTATTTACATTATGAATCTCAATTTAGGATACGTATTTCCTGCCAAATTAAATGATAAAAAACTCTTGAAAATTTTGAACTAGTAAAAAACACAGGATGGTACAATCTCTCCGCCTTAAAAATTATGGTCCCTGAGAATCCTTGAGGAATAGATGGAAAAAAAATCCTACATACTTCTGTGATAAATATTTATTCAAATAGGCATGTTGTACATCCATATGCACAACCCTCCACAAAGAATACCCTAGGCATATGATACATGAGAAATTAAAAATCAATAAAAATCTTGTATTCCTAACTGAAACATAGAGACTATGCATTACCAATTATTTAAAATGGAAGATTTGATCATTTAATACTATCATTAATAATTCAACCTTTGTTTCTTCTTAACATAAGAACTAGTATTTAAATTCCAATTCTGATTCACAGTATCTCTACTATTAGAACATTCTAATGAACAAACCCTTTTAGAATTACAAATATGCCTTTGGCATGGTTATATAAAATATGTAATGGTCTATTTCAAATCAACCTCATTTAGATTTGTTAATACTACTTTTTATAAAAAAACATGGTTGATTCACACTCTACTCACCTCAACTTAACAGTGTTCCATGAAAAAGTTCCTCAATGATAGAAATTAATGAAGAGATAAGAAATATGTTGATCCATAGCTAGATGATAATTTAAAAAAAACACTCATCATAAATAGAAAACACATTTCATCTAGAAATGTGATGCCGCCTCCTCCGGTACAATATTTTTACATCAAAGTTATCCACTGGAACTCATACCCAACTTCTAGTGATGTCCCGAGCTAAAAATTTCACTTATGTTTTCATGTCACAATACAAACATGGAAATATTTTAAATCCAGTACACATCGATTCTCGCCATTAAAACAACCCATCCAAGAACAAGATGATGTTCTCTATATTGATTATAACCAACTTCACCCAACCATGCATGTTAAGACCAAACAAACTAGCTATTTTTGACACTTTTAAAGAAGCTCAATTTCACCAGTTGACACATAGTCTCGTTCTGAACACGATGCATCGCTACTAGGGAATTATATAATTAATTAAGAATAACCAAATGAGTTCCAATTCAGCAGTCAATTCATCTAGCAGTTTATTAATCAGTATGTCATTTCAATGATGTGTTGTCTACAAAACACTGATACTTTTTACAAACTAACCAGATATAAGTCATTCAAAAACATCACTGACCATTTCAAAAATTTTCATTCACTATTTACTCCATTTTCTAAGAGGATACACTAAAACCATTAGCATCAGGAATGAAAACCAAAAAAACATATCAGCTTTTAAACATACCATGATGTGAGAATTCATAAACGTCTAAAAATGAGAATTACATGATAATAACACCCATAATATGGTTAAACAACATATGAACATCCATAAAACTCACTTTGGGGCTAAGGTCGAAGTAAGAAAGGTCCTCGGGAGAAGGGGGTCGCGGGTTGCCGGTCGCAGGCACCGCCGGAGGAGGTCGCGGGGTCGCCGGAGGAGGTCGCGGGGTCGCCGGAGGAGGTCGCGGGATCGCCGGGGGTCGCGGGGGGCTACGGGCGAGGGTTGCAGGAAGGGGGCTGCGGGCGAGGGTTGCAGGGAAACGGGGTCGGGGTAGGGAAGGGTCGGGGTTTTTTAAAAAAAACAAAGGTTTAGCGGCGGTTTATTAAAAACCGCCGCGAAACGTATTTCGGAAAACGTTTAGCGGCGGTTTTGTGAACCGCCACCACAAAACCGCCGCTAAACACTGTTTATTTTGTAGTGATTCGTATTAAAACTAGCATATGAAATTTCAATACTTTATCCACAAACCATGAATTGTATAAAAATAGCACATTCACAGTGAAACATAACTCATTCAATACAATATGGAAGATTGTATTGTAATATATTAACCTCAATTGAGAATAATAAAGGATATTGACATAGATGAAAATAATCATCAAAACTATTTGAGTGAAATATCCTCCTTTTTCTTCAAAACATTTAAAAGTCACATTATTTTTCAGAAGTCATTTAAAAATATATTTTTGAATCAAAGTGTCCCATACCACATTGAAACTTTTAAAAGGAATTTTAATTTTAAAACATTAATGTCCATACAAATAAATCCTTAAAACTATATTTAAAACATGGACATTAATGAGAAAGATTTAGAATAATAAATATTTAAAATACTCAAAATGATATTTTAGTTAGAGTTACTAAACAAATGAGAGACGCTTGAATAAAATTAATTGAGATAATAAAAAAATTATAATATCATGATAATAAATGATTTCATGATATACTATATCAAAGGACATTATAAACACCATATAAAAGAGAATTGGTTCATAACTAAAAATAAGTCTCAATGGAATGTAAATCGAGATAAAATCCCTTATAAAAATTGTGTCCTTAGGCTAAGGATAAATCAATGGCATAATTATGTGTGAAAAATATAAACACACTCAATATGATCGGATATTCAGTGAAAATAAATCAGAGTACATTCACACATATTCTTGTAAAAACAACAGCAATGAGTTGGATGTTTAACTCAATTAATGGAAATTGAGTTAAGATTACTCTTATCAAGTTCATATCAATTACTTGAGAAATTATCAATGGAGTGATTATGTGTATCAAAAGTATATCCACACAATTTGGAGTGGAAATTAATACATAAATAATAAATAGTTATTCCTCACATAATATAGGATTAAAATAATCAATGAAGTATGTGTAAATTTGAATGAGTGGAAATTGAAATTTGAAATTCCCTTACCAATTTTGTAACATAAAAAACATACATCCCATGAAAGAAGGATCATAACATTAAGAGGTAAATAACCCATAAATTAAATTAAATTACACAAATAATATAACAATGGGATAGTACATACACAAAAAAAGAAATAATGGCAATATAGCATGAATCTCACAGGAATAATAAGTGAGATGAAAACTCTTTACTATGTTGTAATAAATCGAGTCGTATGAGGAAAAGTTAATAACCCCCAAATTAATAATATAATACCATGAATATAAATATCATCATGACAATATATATCAAATGGAATACATATTACACCACATTTAATAAACAAGTGGCGATCAATGGAAATCTCACAGAATTAAAAGTGAGATAAGAAACCTCTTACCTTGTAATTTTCCTTGGTCAAGGGTAGGTTAAACTCCTGTATAATGGTGAAATAATTTTCATTAAATTATACAAGAATCATATACATTAATACGATATCATATATGATATTTCAATATTTGTTTGTTAATAATATTTTAGTATTATCATCATTTTGAGTGTTAACTGATTCATTTTCCTTTATATTCTTTGTTACATAAGTAATGTTTGTTATGGATAAGATATATCTTATTCATATGAATAATGATATTATGTATTTAAAAATTATTTTTAATCATCTAATTAAAATTGGTCTTGAATGGATACAGTGGCGAATGAATCTCATCACGTTCGCAGAGACGGTAATCCGTACGTACGCATGAGCGAAAATATCATTCATTTGATATTAAAATAATATATAATTGGATGGTATATCATATATACGGAATCATTATCATGTTATATTTATTATTTACATCAATTATACATCATTATTGCACCAATCCAAATAATAATGTATTGAATAACAATTACACTACAACGTGGAGACAGTAAGCCGTACGTACGCACGTATGGGGACATGTCATTCAAAGGATGGATATAATAATGAATATGGTTGTACCATATTTATAATAATATCATAGTATATATAAGATATGGAAGTTATTATTTTATATTGGAAACAAAAAAGAAAGAGGATATGGAAGAAGAAAGGAACTTGAAAGATGTGATGAAATATTTACCTCTTATTCAAGTTCTTCATTTTGATTTGATCAAAAGGGCTCTTTAAGTTGGATTTATGAATAAAGTAAGGCCACTAGGATGAAGGGAGGAAAGTATAGAGGGTAATTGGGTAGGGTTCGGTCGAGAAAAATGGCTTTGAAGGTTTTAATTAGAGAGAAGGGGAAGTGCCCTTTTCTTAGAGGGGTGAGGGGAACCTTTGGAAAAGCTATAAATATTATTTTATAATAAAATCAGTTTCAGTTTCTAATGGCTCAAAATAAATTATTTAAAAGATAAGGTGGGATTGCTCAAAAAACACTCAACAAATAGGTTTTATAAAGGGTTGGGTTACTATATTAACTTTATCTTTTAGATTTAACTCTTAGTTAAATAGTTTGACATTTACCATGTCTCTTTGTATTTTTATATTATATGGTTAATAAACATACTATAAACTTCCAAGAGAACCTCAAGTGGTTCATTAATTACATATATAATATTATTTATGTAATTTGGATGAACCTTATATTTTTATGAATAGAATATCAATTAATAATATAATTATGTTTTAAATACTCATTTATATCAATTTTGACACTATTTGGTATTTTGTTTTTTCTAAATTCATAACATCATTATTACTTAGAAAACAATTAATCTATCCAACCCTAACATGTCATATTAACCTTGAAAATTATTTTAATTCCTAAAAAGTCTCTAATTACCTTTATTTGAATATTTAGAATAACAATTATTTTAATATTTCATTAATTAGGTAATTACCGCATCGTCATTGTGTCATAAATAAATTAAGATATTTAATGTCTAAAAATAAATAAATAAAATACCATTATGTAGGAATTTCTTTATCTTTATAATGAATATTTATAGTCGAATATATCTTATGTATAACCCTATATTAAAAATGTTTTAGTTATTAAACTTTGATTTTAACTCTTTTAACTCTTCTTTAAATAAAATAATAATAAATGTATTAATCTTATCCAAGTGGACCTAAAGGATCATTTTTTATTCATAAGGTTGTTTTTGGTCGAATTTCACTTATAAAATAGAATTAGGACAGGTGTTAGGATAATAATAATATCATTTTTACCCTTAATTACCCTATTTACTTTTAACTGTGGTAAATAAAAGTGAAAAGTTACTATTCACCAAAAATTATTTTCATCTTATTGAACAAAATTTTACTTAAAAATAAAAACCATGTATCTCGGATTTTGGAAATTCAATTTAAAGAAGAGGTAAAATTTCATTTAAATGAAAAAGTCAAATTTTTAACTACTACTTTGTGGTTTCACTATTAATAAAAAATTAAAGTTTTTTAGAAAAATACCAAAAATCCAGCCTAATCTATATTTGATATTCTGAATTCAAAAATGATGTCAATTTTACCATATTAAAAACATATAAGTTGGATTAATTAATTTAAAATTAATTCTGGTTGTCCAAACAATTAGCGTGTTTTTAAGAAACAATAACTATCAAAAGATTGACCCTTGTTTATATTTAATTTTAAAGTGAAATTAATTCCAATGAACAACATTGGATTAAATGGTAAAAAAATAATTTAATTACACATCAAAACCAATTTAAAATATAATCTAGCTATATAAATTAATTAGATTAAAAGGCAGTTTTGAATTAAAATATAGTATTTCTCACTATTCATAAATAATGAATATTATTAGAAAAATACCAAAATTTCATCCACAGTAAATTTTGATGTCCAGATTCTAAAGAAGAATTTAATTTTGTTAAAATTTTTATGAAAAAGGGTCAAATATTGGATTTAAAAAGGGATCTCCATTAAAATGTGGTAAAATTGATTTTTTTAAAAAATACATTTTTATATGAAAAAATGAATTTTTTCTTATAATATGTATAATAAACACATAATACATAAGTTTTAATTATATAGAGTATATAATATTCAGAATCCAGTTAATATTATTCATAACTGCTTTTGAACGGCTAGTTTGGTATATTGTGGTGCGCTGGAACTCAGTGTTGCGTGTAGAACAAACTATAGAATTTGAATAAAATAACTTACTATGAAATCTTGGGGTGTTAGAATTTGGTTCTTTGAAAAAATTATAATAAAATTTAAATTTTTATATAGGTGATTTTAATGAGTACGACAATAGTCAAGACACAAGGAAAGTTAATCTCATCTCACATTTTATTTCTATGAGGTACATGATTTATTCACTAACCATTCAGTTTATGTGGTATGTATACATACCATGGATGTATACTATTATTATTATAATTTAATTTATGGGTATTTAAATATCCATGTTATTATATTTATTTCAGGGGGACTCTGTTTCAAAAGTTACCAAATTGGTAAGATTATTTTGTCTCAATTTTTGGATCATTGAGATACATGCCATGTTATGCACCGATATTTTTCAATGATGTGTATATACCAAAATTGAAATATTATATCACTAATCTCTATATATTAAATAAATTTTATACATCATGTAATTTTATATTATTAAATGGGTAGTATGGTTCAAAGTTACAATATGTTAAGAGTTTATTGAAACAAAATCATGACTTTTTGTAATTGTTTATGATTTTTCTTCCTTTGGTGAAATATTATGATTCATCACACAATAAAAAAATTAATTTTATTATCCTACGGTTATTAATGATGTATTAATATATTGGTACCATTTTCCACTATTTGGTACATAATATAGTTGAGAAATTGTTTTTAATAAATTATGAATTTAAATATATCTTTGGTTTTGAATCAATGTTCCTTCATAACCATATTTTGTAAAAGGATTAAAAAAATATTTTACAATTATCATATGATCATTAAATAAAATTTGTATCCATGTTTAACCTTTTAAAAAAAATGTTTTTAAAAAATGAATCTTATTGTAATTTTCTGAGTGAGTCATTTTTCTAAATTTTTTATGGTACAAAAGGAATGTTTGGAACATACAGATTTAACAGACGTCTTGACCATAATTTCATTAAAGTTCCCTTTAGAAGTTTAAAAAGATATTTTTTTAAAACTTTTTTCCTAATATTATGTAAATTAACTATTTTTAATTATTTTTAATAAAATATGATTCAAAACATTTTCAATCTTTCATTACAAATTTTCGATTTTTTTTCAAAGAAATTGTATTAAAAAAATATTCATTATTTTTAATAAGTTTTTAAGTACAAAAGTATTTAAAAACATTTTAAATACTTATTTATATGTTTTCAATTTTGTTTAATGGAAAATGGTTTTCAAAATATTTTCAATATTTATATATAAATTTCCAAATTTATTTTTAAGGAATTAGTTTTCAAAAGGTTTTATATTCTAAAAATAAATGTTCAATTAAAAAAATATATTTTCATCAAAGAAATGTTTTGAAAAGATATTTCAAAAATTACTTTCCATATAATATTACATTCATTGATGATACTAATTATGCAAAGGATCCATTCATATTATTTCATGAATGGTTTATGTTTTGATGGAATGATTGTTATGATGCTCGTTTCTCTTCTATGGGTTATATGATTTTTAATCCCACTTCTTTTCACAAGATATGATTTATTGAAATAATATGGAAACCTATCTATTTTCTATAGGTTATGATGTGATGAAATGTTAATGATTCATATTTCATTTCATGGGCACTGAATGTTGTCTATGAATCCCATCTATTTTATGGTTCATGATATGATGCATGTTTTATTATATTGTGGAAGATGTATGTATGATTTTGATATGTGATGGGTGGGATCTATATCTCCCTCCAATGAATTGGTTAATTAAAAATGTTATATGTTCTTAAAGGCTACATGGGTTGTATCCCAAGACCAAAAATAGGAAGTCACATGGGTTGAACACAATGCTAGAAAATAAGATGGTGCACGGGTTATATCCCATGCCTGAAAGTAAGAGGGTTCATATGTTATGGCCCAATACTGAAAATACGAGGATTCTTGGGTTGCTAGACCAAGTATAATGTAGAGACACAAGTCTTAGACCAAGCCTAACATGTTATGAATGACTTGTTTGGTATCATTTACATAGGATTTTCTATGATTATGTGAATGAAAAAATTATTTTTCTTACTCCTATGTCATGTTTACATGGCCTATGTTATTGATTCCACTATGATTCGTGTCTTATGAACTATAGATATTAATTCCATGGTTTATTTTTATGATACTAGATATGTATAGTATTGTTTCCCTCGGAATTAGGGGATGACCTCCTTGATGGGAGGTTCAAATATTCCAATCGGTTTCTAACGGGTTTGTTCGTAGAACCAGAAACATCCAATGATTCCACATCCATTTGGACCTACTTTCCAAAGGTAGGTGCTCATTAGTTTGTGGAATGATGAGGCTTAGGAATTTTCATTGGTCGAGAGGATGGTAGGTCGGACTCATCACACCTTTTTGAGGGGAATTGTTGTCTACTCAGGGACTTTCTTTAAAGATTTAAGTTATGTTCGTGAATCCTTATTACATTACCAAGTATAAAATGAGATTTCCTTCAGATCTGACAATCAATGATTATATATGTAGGAAATTTATAGAATCTTCTATATGTATTCTAGGTTCTTCATCGATAGAGAATCATCCGTATTTATTTATAGATTCTTGGTCAATGGTATCCTTCAACACATTTATATAGAATTCTCTTGGAAATTTTGATAACCATGCTGGTTTTAAAGCCACTCAGTGGGGAACTTGAATTTTATTATCATTCAGAAAGACATGGACTATTTCAGAGTTGGGATCAAACCCGCAGATGGGCTAACTACGTATCCTTTGTTTAGAAAAGGAATCATAACCCACGTAGTTCGAGTAAGGTAGTTTGATGTTTATAATTGATGACTCAAAGAAGGATGCCATAATTACTTTTACACTCTAACCTCACGTGAGTCATGCTCGGTATGAGAAACAAGAGGTATTGGTAAAAATCAGACAAATATTCCATGAAAGATGAAATCATAAGAAATAATGTGGGACTTATGTATGTATGACTTCCCAGATAAATGAATATTAGGATTTACTTCAGGGAAGAAATCCAGGAACAGGGTCTATAAAGGTATATATGCTTCATGGAGATTTGAATACTCTAACTTGGGACTTACTACTGAAAAGGAGGCCCAAATTAGGAGAGGAAATATGATTGGGTTTTACACCTGAGAAGGAATCCCAGATCAAAGGTAAATTAGGACTGGTTAAGAGAAATTAAGATTAGGGATTACTCCTGAAAAGGAGGTCCAGGTTAAGAGACTTGAAAAATTAAGGGACTTGGGGCTTACTCCTGAAGAGTATGCCCAGGTTGATGATTATGACTGGGGCTAATTCCTGAAAAGGTGGTCCAGGTTAATGAGTTCTCTCATCTTAAAGGATGAGGTTGAATGAATGAAATCTCAATCTTTAGTGACCTAAAGATGTTTAAATCACTAGGTTTTGAGAGATATTCCACAGAATTCCTTTCAGAGAAGGAAGTCAAATCAAGAAATCATGCAAAAAATGGCATTGAAGAGTGTCTTGAAGACTAAATCTTGAATAGAAGAGGTGTAATGGCTTAAGAGGGGTGAAATGGGAAAAAGGGCACCCAAAAAGGTAGGGGCGCGCAAGTCCTAGTAGGCACGCAGGTACTACGTGGGCGCGCATGTTCTGGTCACGTAGGTATACCTGCACGACATATTAGTACTTGAGCGACGGTTAACCAGCAGGGTAATACTTGATCGACTCTTGTTTAAAGCCTTTAGAATCATCTTGAGGTTCTTCCAAAAGAGTGGCGCGCAAGTTCTATTGAAGGAGTTAGGCGGCACGCAAGTGTGGCCATTTCCCTTAAGGGATGGCCACTCAGGCGCACAAGTGTTGATGAGTTTCAACACTTAGGCCTTCCTCCCCCTCTTTAGATCTTCCTTTCTAGGTAAGAAATTACCTTAGAAGTGTTTCGGAAGCTTTGAGAAGAGACTAGGGCGCTGGGAGCTCAAATCTGAGTTTTTGGAAAAAAAATCCTCCTCAAATGGGGGGCCCACAGGGTCTATTTATAGGCTGGAGAAAACATCGGGCAATTATCACTTAGGGAACGCAAGTAACTTGTGCGACCATTAGGCGTCGCGCAAGTGGACTTGCGCGACAGTGATGGAACTCGCATGACCTATGGGCAATGTTCTCCTTGTTCATCCCTTTGTCAATTTTTGATGTTTCTTCAAAGGATGAATCACTTTGGACTAATGTACTTCACTTTTTCTGTCATTAGACTCTGTGACGGAAAGGAGCGTCAACAAACGTCCCCCCTCAGAGTTGGATCTGGAGAGAAAAGATGATTTGACTTTGAGGTGAAATGAAAAACAAGAAATCTGGAAGTTTAAAGTCATGCACGTCGGACATACAAAGGATAATGTTTATGGTCGAAATAGATTTGACCGAAATGGATTAAAATTGACTCAATTCCTTGGAAATTAATCTGAAAACATATTACCATACTCAAGTATGAGGGAAAATATGTAAACTATGACTTAAGAATATTTGAATCTAAGGAATGATATGAAAAAGAGCTAAAAGGCATTAGAAGAAGTAGTTTCCAAGAACGAAGTTACCATTATTTAACAAACCCTTTAGGGGTTTGAATTATGTAGGGCCACCTAAGGACATTGGCTGCATAGTCAAATAATAATATCTTTTGGATGACAAGTATGTTATGTGTACTGTTTATGCAAGGCCACCTAAGCGCACGTGCTGCAAAGTCAAGCAAAATAACTCTCAGAAATTTACCTTTCTACTCCTAAAAGATAATGAATGTTTATGGAGATTCAAATTTTCCAAAGTATAGAGTTTTCTATATGGAAAGAGGTAGTTGAATATGGAGAAGATATTTTCGAACAATACTATCGATGAACTGGTTTGATATCACTTCTACGAAGGTCTGACCCAAACGTAGGGAAGGATAATATAAACCATTGACTTGAATACTTTTAGATCATGAAAAAGGATATGGGAAAAATATGTTAAGGATGGATATTTTTGCAGATCCCTACATACTGTCATTTAAGACAAATAAGGACAAAAGACGCTTTCTTCCTAAGAATGAAGTTATCAGTATCCGACAAACACATTAGGGGGTTGAATTATGCAGGGCCACCTAAGGGCATTGGTTGCATTGTCAGATAATAGTATCTTTTGGCTGACAAATCTGTTATGGAGACTGTTTATGCAAGGCCACCTAAGGGCACGTATTGCATAGTGAGGAAAAAGAATTCTCAGAAGTTTGACATTTTTGTGACTAAAAGTCAAGTAAAGGGTTATTGAAGATCTGAAAATATTTAAGGTTAGGATTATGACCCATAAATATGGGTATTGTTCAATGTATATAGAAATACACAGATCAATTCTAACCATAATCATGTTGTGGCTGGGTCCTGACTGGAAATGTTGGACTTCACTACGTATCCCATAAGGATGAGAATCAAGCCATACATAGTTGTTAAACTACAGTTTAACATCGTGTGGGACAAAAGGATTAGAGATCTTAGTTTAGGGTTATAGAGCTTGGACCATTATAAGAAATACACAGTGTGTGTTTTCATGGGGAATTTTTAGTCAAGGGACTGAAAGTGGAATTTGGGGTTAGGCCCAAAAGACTTGGGGATGGATTCGAGGGACACTCAAACATTCCTACGTATCCCATAAGTATTGGAATCAATCCCACATAGTTCTATAAATACCATCTGTACAAATTTTGGTTCGTACATGTGAAGGGTGAAAGGGTACTTTAGTACAATGATGGTTTAACCCAAGATAAAAGGTTTGGGCATTGCCATGTAAGCACGTAGTCTTTGAAATGAAACATGATTCAAAAATCAATATAAATAATGGTTCCCTCTCAGGTGAGGGTATCAAAGAATATTGTAGTTTATTGTCATACTGGAAAAAATTGTTGTATAGTTTAATGTCGTATAACAAGGACGAAAGTGAACCAATGTAATGATATTGATTCTAGGGGTGGTTTCATGAATCAACATCATATGAGATGGAGGTGAACCGATGTGAAGAGATTGGTTTTGGGATTGAACCTTGGGAGGTTGCCTACATACCCAGCCTGGAAGGCATGGATAAAAGTCCGTGTAGATCAATTAAAGAATGAATTAATAATCAAGTTGTTCTTGGGAACAACGATCTAAAAAATGATGTTTTTGGGACATACACATGGTTAGTATCCCAGAGAGAGTGTTATGGTTGAAATTTTCTCTAAGATCACGTGATTCATACTCGGTGTGAGAAACAAGAGGTAGAAACAACCTTAATGATACACAGTTTAACGTCATGTTGGACGTATCATGGACTTTCTGTATAGTTTAGCGTCATGTAGTTAGGACGATAGGGATGATATAGTTTAATGTCATGTTGGATGAAAGGGGGACTGTGCAGTTTAATGTCATGTAGTGAGGACAAAAGAGTACACCATTTAACATCATGTTGGACAAATTAGGGACTTTTTCACAGTTTAACGTCATGTTGGACGATGGGGACGATACAATTTAATGTCATGTTGGACCAAAGTGCCAATAGTTTAAGGTCATATGCATGGATCATGGATGGTGTAGTGTAATGTCATGCTGGACGTAAGGGACTTATGTACATTTTAGCATCATGTAGTTAGGACTTCATAGTTTAACGTCATGTGAGATGAAAGGAATGCAAATTGTTTAGGGTCATATGTATGGACCATTGACGATGATGCAGTTTAACGTCTTGCTCGACGGTGGTGCAGTTTAAGGTCATACCAGACCACTTAGGGAAATTTTTTTCCCACAGTTTAACGTCATGTGGGACGAAAGTACAAATAGTTTAAGGTCATATGAATGGACCATTGATGATGATGCCGTTTAACATCTTTCTAGATGGTGGTGTAGTTTAAGGTCATACCGGACCATTTAGGGAACTTTTTCATAGTTTAATGTCATGTAGGAAAAATGTACAAATAGTTTATGGTCATATGTATGGACCATTTATGATGATGCAGTTTAACGTCTTTATGGACGGTGGTGTAGTTTAAGGTCATACTGAACCATTTAGGGAACGTTTTCACAGTTTAACATCGTGTGGGACGAAAGTACAAATAGTTTAAGGTCATATGTATGGACCATTGCTGTATAGTTTAACGTCATGTAGCAAGGACGATGAAGGGGACATAGTTTAACGTCGTGTGGGATGAAAGTACAAATAGTTTAAGGTCATATGCATGGACCATTGATGATGATGCAGGTTAACGTCTTGTGGGTTGGTGGTGTAGTTTAAGGTCATACCGGACCACTTAGGGAACTTTCATTTTCTTTTCCCACAGTTTAACGTTGTGTGGGACGAAAGTAAAAATAGTTTAAGGACATATGTATGGACCATGGATGATGAAGTTTATCATCATGCTGGATGGAGGTGCAGTTTAAGGTCATACTAGATCACAGATGATATATTTTGTGTCTATACAAAATAATTCTTCGAAAATCTGGCATTGGTTGGAGTAATGATGAGTTCTCCATCCATCGAGATTAATGAATAAGCTCCATTGGAGTAGACCCTATGTATTGAGTAAGGTACTTCCCATTTTGGATCAAGCTTGGGAGGTTTCTTTCCTGGTATCATTGGAGTTCTGAGATCTAATACCAATCCTCCCTGATTGAATGAACGAAGACGAACTTTTTTGTTAAAATCTCGTGCTATTCAATTCTGATAGACTTCCAAGTGGTGCAAAGTGCACAATATTTTCTCATCTAACCATTCCAATTCATTCAATCGCTTTTGAGATTGTTCATATATAGATGACTGATCACAAATGGCTACTCTGAGCGAAGGCAATTGAACTTCAATGTGCAAGATGGCTTCCGTTCCATATACCAGTGAATATGGAGTTGACCGAGTTGCAGTGTGGGTGGTAGTCCGATAAGCCCATAAAGCATGAAAGAATATATCGGGCCATGAATTCTTATCTTTATCCACCATATATTGCAGTATATTTGAAAGAGTCTTGTTGAAGGCTTCTATCTGGCCATTGGCCGCTGCATGATACCGAGATGAATGGTAGGATTTGATGTTGTATTTTTTATACAATTTCTTCAACTTGGATGAATAGAAGTTGGTTCCATTGTCCGTAAATATGGTATGAGGGACACCAAATCTGGTAATTATGTTAGACTTGATGAAGCTAACAACACATTTAGAACTGAATTCCTTGAGAGGTATTTCCTCTGCCCATTTAGAAAAGAAGTCAGTAGCAGTAAAAATGTACTTAAACTACTTGGTCGTAGCCAAAGGGTAAGGTCCCACCACATCCATTCCCCATGTGGAAAATGGCCATGAGTATTTATATTTATGAAGCAACTCTGAAGGTTGATGAATGAAGTTGTCATGTACTTGGCATGAATGAAACTTCTTTGTGAAATCGACAAAATCTTGTATCATTGAAGGCCAAAAGTATCCAAGCCTTCGAATCTGATCAGACAGTCTATGTACAGACTGGTGGGCACCACAGACTCCTACATGAACTTATTTAATGACAACCATTGTCTCTTCACCATCAATGCATCTGAAGAGAACTCCATCAAAACCACGTTTGTAGAGATTTTTTTCTAGGTGATTTGGGATATCATAAAGTGTAAAATTGACCACACGTTGCCAGATTTGTTCTTTCTCGGCTCTATCAGGTGAAAGTGTTCCATTTTGAAGGTATTCCCTGATAGGTGACACCCATCCTGTAGTATGAACATACGGTTCAGGAATGGGACTAATCTCATTAATTTCCTCTATTCTGATTCGAACATAAGGTGAAATTGCACGATGGTGGGAAATACTGATGGTTGTCTCGTCCCAATTTGGATCTTCCAGATCTGTGGATATATTAGCCAGTGCATCATCTTGAGCATTTTGTGATCTTGGGACATAAGAAAATGTCAGTTCCGAAGGGAATTCTGCCATTTTATCTCTGACATAATCATACAAAGGGATTAGTTCTTTTTTTTATGATGGCATAATCCACATTGACTTGTTTGATTACTAGGTCTGAATCACCTTTCACCTTTAAGTGATTCACATGTACTTGAAGTGCTAATTCCAAGCCTGTGATAAGAGATTGGTATTCAGCTTCATTATTGGTACCACCTTCCCACAATAAGAAGGAATAAGGTAACACTGCCTTTTCTGAAAAAAATGAGCACAATTCCTAAGCCAACTTTGTTGAATTTAGGATTTTCCATTTTCCTCCCTATTGGACTTCTGGAAGAACCATCAAAATAGATTTTCCATGCCTGAGGACTTTCTTGAATATAGAAGACTTCCTCATCAGGGACCTCAATATCTGAAGATGTGTCTTCCACTGAAGGGTGTTCAACCAGGAAATCATCCAGAGCTTGGCCCTTTATCGCCTTTTGAGACTCATACTGAATGTCTAATTGCTGCAAAATAACTGCCCACCTTTCCAGACGTCCTGTAAGCATTAGACGACTAAGGATGAATTTGAGAGGGTTATTGCGAGATACCAATTAGACCTCGTGATGTTTTAGGTCGTGTCTCAACTTCTGAACTACAAACATTAATGCCAGGCAGCACTTCTCAATACTTGAATACCGGGTTTCTGCTTCAAGCATAGTTTGATCGAGATAGTATAGGCTGTTTTCATTCCCAAAATCGTTCTTTTGAGCAAGAAAGGCTCCCAATGATCTCTCTAGAGCTGTCACATAGAGGATAAGTGGTCTTCCTTCAACAGGTGTCATGAGTACTGATGGATTCAAGAGGCATTTCTTGAGAATATCGAATGCTTCATGACATTCTTCAGTCCACTGATAAGTGACTCCCTTCTTCATTAATTTGGTGAAGGGTAAACATTTTCCTTCCAAATTGGATATGAAATGCCGAATATAGGCCAAGTGTCCTTGAAGTCCTCTTAATTCTTTCAGATTTCGAAGAGGTGACATACCAAGTATTGAATTGGTCTTCTCATGATCGACTTCAATACCATGATGGTGTACAACAAAGCCGAGAAATTTTCCTGAGGTTACCCAAAAAGCACATTTTAAGGGGTTCCTCTTCAAATTATGTTGTCGAAGCTTTCGGAATATGACATCCAAATCTACCAAGTGATTAGAAAGATGTTTGGATTTAATGACCAAATCGTCTACATAGAATTCAAAAAACTTCCCTAAGAAGGGTTTGAAGATACGATGCATGGAACGCTGATATGTTGCACCTGAATTCTTTAAGCCAAAGGGCATTACCCGGTAGAAAAACACACCTTGAGGGGCTCGTAAGGCTATGGATTCCTCATCTTCTAGGGCCATTCGGATCTGATTATTTCCAGAATATCCATCCATGAAGGAAAGTGCTTCATAGCCAGCTTTTGCATCAATTAAAAGTTCTGTAATCGGAACTGGGAAATCATCCTTAGGACAATGCCGATTAAGATCTCTGAAATCGATGCAAACTCTAATTTGTCCGTTATTCTTCTTTATAGGGACAATATTAGCCAACCACTTGTGATACTTAACTTCTCTGACGAAGTTATCTTTGATAAGATTATCCACTTCAGCTTTAATTTTAGAAGCATAAGTTGGGTGTGTTCTTCTCACAGCTTGCTTAAATTCTCGATGTTCTTCTAGTAAACCCAAATGATGAGTAGCAACATCAGGATCAAGCCCAAGAATTTCTGTATAGTTCTAAGAAAATAAATCTCTATTTTGCTTTAGAAAAGAAATATACATCTCTTTCTCTTCAAGAGTCATTGCCGCACTGATTAATGTGGGACGTGGATTTTCTTTTGTACGTAGATTTATTTCTCTAAGTTCATCCACAGTGGTAGATATACCGTCTTCAAATGCTGGAGGAACATCTCTGAGATCTTCCTCTTATTCTTCATCATGTGTTATTTCTTCCGTTTCTACTTGCATAGTAGATGATAAAGAAGAATTTTCATGATCAGAAAAGATGTCAAAATTTGCACATCTTAAAGAAGAAGCTTCCATTTCTGACCCGATTGATGATGAAGTGTCTTCCTTGGGTAATAAAGAGGAGATGATGGATTGAAAATCGACATCATTGTTCACCTCCGATGTTTCTATAACTTATTCTGGACTAATTGGAGAATTATAGACTTGTTGTATTTTAGTAGATGAAATTAAGACATCACCATTTGTGCTTTCATCACTGCTTGGTGGGTTACCAATTTCTCCCATGTTGTCTGGCTCGATTGCCGTAATTTACATTATGGATCTTTCCATAAGAGTATTTTGATTTGGGTCTATCTTGTCAATTTGACCGATAGGAAACACATAATATGTACTCACATGTGTAAATGGATTTACTGGAATCTTCTCTAAACCATATGGAGCATTAACTTTGGTAATCTCCTTTGTTGTGGATTTCTCCCTTCCCTTCATGTGATAGAATTCCGCCTCAATGTATTGAGACTCACATGTCTTGAACAGTTCCTTATCACCATACAATGTCCAAACTTGACCATCGAAATAATATTCGATACATTGATGGTATGATGAAGGGATAGCCGCATGCTGATGTAGCCAGGGTCTTCCAAGAAAAATGTTGAAGGCTGAGTCTTGATCAACAACCATGAAATATGAATTGGATACAAGATCTCCAAACTGAGTTCTGAGTTTAACTTCACCCAGTGGTTCTTGTTCATTTTTATCAAATCCTTGTAACATCATGGTAGAAAGGAGATAAATAAGATTTCGTGAGGCCCAATCGACAAAGTTTACGAATGGGCATCAGGTTGACTCCTGAACCATTGTCAATGAAAGCTCTTCGGATGTCTACACCATTATCCTTTCCAGATAAGTAAAAAGGAATAATATGCCCATGTATAACATCATCCTCATCTTCATCAGTAAAAGATATTATTGGATGGTATTCTACAGGGTTATTCTCTATGTGATAGAATTCAGCTACAACAATTTCAGTATCAAACTCCCGAGGACTCAACAAAGCCTCGACGAGTACTTCCCGACGATCTTTTGACAGATTCATAGCATCCAAAATTGATAACTTGGATGGTACTTGGGCCAAGTGTTTCTATACATCATATTTTTGATCTAGAGGTCTGCGTTTCCAAACAGGAATATGTGGTTTAGCAGGTACCTTGGAAGCAGATGTTTTGGAAGTTAATGCATCTTGTATCGGGATAGGAATGGCAATATCCCTGGTTGTGGAAGATTAGACCGATTAGATCCATTTACTTGCTGAGAGGAAGAATATGGAACCTTCAACCGGTCTTCCAAAATAACTATGTCAGGACTGAATTTTCTATTGGTAGAAGAACTTGCTTGTTCTTGCTGAGCTCCCTTAAAGGCTCTACCACGAGTTTCTACTCCGTACACAGTTCTAGAAGGGGTAGAATAGGAATAGTGGCTTCTGAAAGATCCACGTCTTCCCCTGTATCCTGAGCCTCTAGAACTTCCTCTGATTCCCCTGTTTGATACAGGGAATTCATGCTCATCAAAATCGAAACTGTGACTAACATATAGATCTGTTAATTGAATCATATTAATAGAACCGAAGATTAATTCTTCGTCAGATGAAAACTCTGTCTGATTAGCCTGTTTAGGCTATGCCGTTTGGTGGGGGCGGTGCTCATGTCTTTAAAGTAGATGGCATGAATTCTGTCAGAGTCAAAGACAACTTAGGATTTGAAACATACTCATCTTCTTCTTATTCTTTTTCTTTCTTTGAATCATGCTGTTTCTTTGAGGACTTTCCCTCTAACAAAGAGGGTTTTGCAGCAATATTCATGGCAGAAGACACAATCAGTTTCTTTAATTGTGTTCGCAAAATAGCTTGAGTTCGGTTGATTGTCTTTCTGACCATCCAATCATCATACTTCTGTCCATTTTTGCTTTTGACTTCTTTCCATTCACCTTCTTCCTCTGGAACTGTAGCAATGACACATGCTACCTGGGCTGAAGAGCCTTTCAGTTTGTCTTCTCCTGAGTCGACCATCTTTTGCAGGAGGTCTTTGAAGACAAAACACTCTTGGATGGGATGCCCTAACATTTGATGAATGGGGAAATAATTGGGATGGTTTTCAACTCCTTCCTTGTTTGGCCTCTTGGGATTTGGTAGGTGAATCAAATTATTCTCTAGGGCCGAAATGAAGTAACCATGAACTTGTTCATTTTGGAAAGAGTATGTTTTTCTCTTCAGATACTCAAATTGTTTTCATCTTTGATCTCTTTGATCATCTGAACGAAACAGTCTTTGTTGTTGGCGCTCAGGAGGTGGATCCCTTCGAGAAGATGAAGGGTTTGAGGTAGAAACAGGTACAGGTTCTTGTTTAAGCATAACTGTAGAAGTTTTTGCTTTACCCATTCTCCTTCCTAGAGCTGATGGAAATACATGAGATTTTGCCTTAGCCTGTATAAGGGAATCTTCAATATTCTGAGCGATTGAAGTAAGGTCTCGAAACCCTCCTGTGTATTTCACAGGGATCAATGGCATGCGTAACTCGTCATGCAAATTTTCCACACAGATTAGAAACAATTATTCTTGAGGGAGTGTTAATCTTAGGGAATATTTTAATCCCCTCTAGCGAGCTTTGAAATTTGAGACCCTTTCATTCTCCCTTTGCTTATAGTTTGTAAGATCTAAAACTGTTGTATTTGGAAGAGTTGAGCTGAACTGAAGAAGGAATTGTTGATTGAGAACCTCCCATCTGGTAATTGACAGGGATTGCAAGCTTTTATACTAGACCAAGGCTGGTCCTTGCAAGGTCCGTACGAATCATCTGAATTTTACTACTTCATGCTGCTCCGGAGGTCCCATCATTGGATTACAACAAGACATGTAATGCATCAAATGTTGTTCAGGGACACCTGATCCATTGAAAATAGGGAATATAGGGTTTCCAAATCTGGATGGAGGAGAGATTGAATATACCCATTCAGGGTAAACTTTCTTTTCTGGTTGAACCTATGCACGTTTCCCTTCCATAGTTTATAAACGATCTTTTAATGACTCAATGATAGTAATTAACTTTTGAGAAACATCTAGTTGAACTTGGACTTGGGTAGGTGCAATGACTAGAGCATGGACAGATGTGGTGGATGTTTCTGCAACTGATGGTAGCACTGCCAACTGTTGTTGCACTTGACCCATCGAATTAGACCTATGAGGGCGTACTAATAGGGGAGGATACTCTTGATCCATCTCAGTAGCTGCAAAAAATTCCATTGGCTGACTGACTCCAGTACGCTTAAGAAGAATACTACTCTGAAGTAGTTCTGCATTCAACTTCCTTAATCCCTTCATTTCATCCTCCTGTTGTGCAAACCATTGCTCTAGTGAGATCGATTGACCCTCTCCAGAGGGAGGATATGTAACCTGATTCTTTCCCCTCCCTTTTTTGGATCCTTTTCGGAGATGGGGAAGTGGGTTACTCGAAAGATTACCTAGGTTCTGAGAAATCCTTTGATTTTGTGTACGTACAACTTCTTCATTTGTGTCGGTGTGTACATCTTCTTGAGCAGGGACCTCTTCATCTGAGTTCCCTGAGTGAACCTCATCCGGTGGATCAGCAACAACAACATTGATGACATTGATTGATGCCTAATGCATCGCATCACTTCTATCATCATTTTTGTGATATTGTCTTCTTCCATGTCTTTGATGATACATTTCCTTTTGTTGATTTGATCCCTTAGGAACTTCTTAAAAAACCATAATTTGGAGGGAATCTCCTTATAATTTGTCTCTTCCTTCCTCTTAAGGATTCTTCCCCAATCTAGAAAAGACCAACTTTCTCTGAGGAGGGGATTGATGATTTGAAAAAGTCCCCAGTCCGGTGGACTAGGGTTGTTCCTACTGTTCCCACTCAACTCCTTGAATCCTATTTGTTGATTCCAAGGGTTGATTTAAAAGAGTACCTAGTCTGGCAAGCTGGGGTGGCTCTTGACATGATATGTCTGATACTTTCTTAAAAGCTCTCCTGATCTTGCAAACCTTAGTCTAGAAATTAGCTGGATGCATTAACCTGTATCCACTTTTGTCACCTGGTTCAAAAGACTATTAGATGATTTCTGACACTTTTGTCACTTGATGATGTGCTTAGTCCATACGAGAGGCTTGTTCAATATTCTCGTTTTATTGATGCAAGAGTAACTCAACAACTTGTTCTCTGTATTCTTGATTTCGAGAGGAACTAGTTGAAGCCTGTTCTTGGGCAAGCTTTTGATTACAAACAAAGCCCATTGACTGTGGCCGTCTGTGGGCAATAACATTGCCTGAGACCATTTTCGGCGGGCTTTTCTGACTGGAGAGCACCATGAAATGTAGTGCTCCCTGAACACCCCATCCTCTAACACAAATACTAGATTAGGAATTGTCAATTAGCTAACGCAATATTCATAGTGCTCCAAGGCATGAACGTTGAAGGGATCTCTGCTGCTTTTCAGCCTTCAGATATCGAGAGACTGATAGAGATGCCAAATAAATCTAACGTTGTAACCCTTCTATTATCTTAAGATTATTTTCATATTCATTATAAGATAATACTTTCTTCTTCAACTAACAAAGAGTTTTCCATATGTTGAGATGAACATCATGAATTCCATCTTCCGTCAACTTCTTTGGAATGTCATACTGAGAGTCAGCCAGAGGCCAAAACATGACTGGTACTTCACCTTTCGCCAGTTGTTTTCTAATGTTCAACATTTCCTCTTTATCATTCAAGGAAGATTCTTCTACCTGATTTGACCAGAGTTGGTTTTCCTTGTTGCTTGATTGGATTCAACAAGATTGGTAGAGAAATCATTGATCAAACTAGAAGATGCATGACTTAGGGGTGGTTCGGAGAATGACCTACACCCTAGGCTATCTTCTGATTGAGGAAGTATTTATCCTGCTAGCGATGAAGCATCAGACATGACTGGTTTCTCATTTGCAAGTGCCTCGAGATAAGAGGGCTTTCTCAGCACTACATCGTCCACTGGAGAATTTTCTGGGAAATGTGCATCACTACTTTGGAGAGGAATTTCACAGCAAAATTCATCATCATGGAGAGGACCACCATAATGGGTTATAGCAAAAGATGAGATCTCTTGATCCTTGGTCTTCTGACCACACAGAGGGTTCCTGTGGCTCTCATCTAAAGATGAAACTTCGAGATCGTCCGAATTTTCATGAAGCAAGCCTTCATGAGGAATTGTCTGTTGAAGTCCTTCAGAATTAATGTTCCCAATATTGGGAAATAAGGGAGTATAATCTTAAATTCCAGCAGATAACTGTCTGAGGGCTTCAAGAACTCTAGTATCGAGCAAGGACTTGTTAAAGATTTGCTCTTGATCTCCTGACTGTGCTGGGCAAGTCTTTTTCTTAGATGCCTTCTTTCTCGCTTTGGAAACCACTTGTTGAAGAAAGTGGCTTCTCTTAGCAGGTGTATATGCCTGATCAGGAAATATGGTCAGGTTAGGATGACGATATCTACTCAAATCAGGTGTATGTGCCTGACTTGGTTGTCCGTATGATACGGGGGAGTATTCCCCACAACCCTATTGGAATGAAACAAATGTCTGTGTCTGTTCCAGAGTGAACTGTTGATGTGTCACTCCACTGGTAGAGATAGATTTATGTTTCTTTCCCCGAGATGCTGCTGAAGCTGTTATAATATCCTGGAAAGCATCCAGAATATGAGCAGGGATTTGCGTCTACTCTTTCACCATGGATAGAATATGCTTGGTGACTTCAGATGCCGGAACGAGGATATACATCCATTATGGGCTTGGAGTAGGTGTATCTGCCTGCTCTTGTCCTCCTTTTCCTATCAGTGAATCCTGACAGTACTCAAGTGTGGGGGGCATAGAGTTGAGTCTACCTCCTGTTTGTTGTTGGGACTTTCTGACTAACTTCTCTAAATGCTACCAAGCGAGTCTGTTGGTAGGATTGATTAATACTAGCAGGTGTATGTGCCTGCTGATTGCACTTCGCTGAACGTGGTTGAAGAGATCCATCATATGTAGTCAGACGAGCCTGCTGACTAGCTGATGATGTATAAAAAGGTGTATGTTCCTGTCTATAGTACACCGCCGGAATTTACTGGCGGGATTGACGTGATGCTTCCAGACGAGTCTGCTGGACAGAGGAATTAAAAATGGTAGGTGTATGTGACCGGTCGTTGCTTTCCACCATGTTAGGTTGGTGGACTTCTCCAGAGATGGAAGAGATGAGAACCTGGTAACTGTTGACCGGATTCCACCTCTGGCGGTTTGTCTTGCCTTCTCGGGTTCGAGGAACCTGAGCCGAATGCCTGGAGTCGGTACCCTCATCATGTTGAGGGAATACTGGCACATGAGTCTGGCGGCGATTATTGATAGGATCCCTCAGGAAGGACTCCCGCTTCTTTGAATTAAGGCACTGAGGGACCTGCTCATTCACCTCCCCAGAATATAGGAGTGAATGGTGATTACATTCTGGGGATAATGACTCGAAACGGTTGGAGACGGTGGTTAGCACTGCCTCCTTCTTGATCACTGGTCGTCATTGTTCGGATGACCGATGTGAGTTGTTCACTTAGAGGGCTTGTCGGGCAGCCTCCAGAGTTGGGATGGCACCGTTTTGACGGTACTCCTTAACTAATGCATTTGATACCCAGCGTTGAAGACGCTGAGAAGGTGATTTCATCCTCAGAGCGGACGACGATCCATCAGGAGTAGCAGTAGTGGAATTTGTAGCAGCAATATTCACAGGTGTGAACTTGAGATCAGCCATTCTGGAAATGTAGAAGTTCTTGGAAAAGAGTGCATGTTTGATATAACAGACGTAATCAAGATAAATTCATCCACTACATCTTTTGGATGAGCACATATGTCAATGATTTTTTTGTTGGACCTCTCAATGAGTTTTAAATAGGGGCCTAAAAAATAGGTAAAACATCATTTTATCTTGGTTAAGGATTCACGTCGGTTTCACCATTTTTTTTTGTTTCCCTCAGAATTAGGGGATGACCTCCTTGATGGGAGGTTCAAACATTACGATCGGTTTCTAACGGGTTTGTTCATAGAATCGGAAACATCCAATGATTACACATCCATTTAGACCTACTTTCAAAAGGTAGGTGCTCATTAGTTTGTGGACTGATGAGGCTTAGGAATTTTTATTGGTCGAGAAGATGGGAGGTCGGACTCATCACACCTTTTTGAGGGGAATTGTTGTCTACTCCGGAACTCTCTTTATAGATTTAAGTTATGTTCGTTAATCCTTATTACATTACCAAGTATAAAATGAGCTTTCCTTCAGATCTGACAATCAATGATTATATATGTAGGAAATTTAGAGAATCTTATATATGTATTCGAGGTTCTTCATCGATAGAGAATCATCCATATTTATTTAGAGATTCTTGGTCAATGGTATCCTTCGACACATTTATATAGAAGTCTATTGGTCATTATGATGACCATGCTGGTTTTAAATCCACTCAGTGATGCACTTGAAGTTTATTGTCATTTAGAAGGACATGGATTATTTCAGAGTTCGGATCGAACCTGAAAATGGGCTAACTATGTATCCTTTGTTTAGAAAAGGAATCAGAACCCACGTAGTCCGAGTAAGGGAGTATGATGTTTATGATTGATGGCTCAAAGAAGGATGTCATAATTAATTTTACACTCTAAGCTCACGTGAGTCCTGCTCGGTATGAGAAACAAGAGGTATTGGTAAAAATCAGACAATTGTGCCATGAAAGATGAAATCATAAGAACTGATGTGGGACTTATGTATGTATGACTGCCCAGATAAATGAAGATTAGGATTTACTTTAGGGAAGAAATCCAGGAACAGGGTCCATAAAGGTATATGTGTTTCATGGAGATTTGAATACTCTAACTTGGGACTTACTCCTGAAAAGGAGGCCCAAATTAGAAGAGGACATATGATTGGATTTTACTCCTGATAAGAAGTCCCAGATCAAAGGTAAATTAGGACTTGTTAAGAGAAATTAAGGCTGGGGCTTACTATTGAAAAGGAGGCCCAAGTTAAGAGACTTAAAAAATTAAGGGACTTGGGGCTTACTCCTGAAGAGGATGCCCAGGTTAATGATTATTATTGGGGATTATTGCTGAAAAGGAGGCCCAAGTTAATGAGTTCTCTCATCTTAAAGGATGAGGTTGAATGAATGAAATCTCAATCTTTAGTGACATAATGATGTGTAAATCACTAGGTTTTGAGAGGTATTCCACAGAATTCCTTTCAGATGAGGAAGTAAAATCAATAAATAATGCCAAAAATGGCATTTAATAGTGTCTTGAAGACTGAATCATGAATAGGATAGGTGGAATGGCTTAAGAGGGGTGAAATGGGAAAAAAGGGAACCCAAAAAGGCAGGGGCACGCACGTCCTGGCAGGTGCGCAGGTACTACATGGGCGCGCATGTTCTAGTCACGTAGGTATACCTGTGCGACATATTAGTACTTGCACAACAGTTAACCAGCACGGTAATACTTGATCGACTCTTGTTTAAATCCTTTAGAATCATCTTGAGGTTCTTCCAGAAGAGTGGCGTGCAAGTTATATTGAAAGAGTTAGCTGGCGCGCAAGTGTGGCCATTTCCCTTAAGGGCTGGCCACTCAGGTGTGCAAGTGTTGATGAGTTTCAACACTTAGGCCTTACTCCCCCTATTTAGATCTTCCATTCTAGGTAAGAAATTACCATAGAAGTGTTTCGGAAGCTTTGAGAAGTGACTAGGGCACTGGGAGCTCAAATTTGAGTTTCTGGAAAAAATTCCTCCTCAAATGGGGGGCCCACAGGGTCTATTTATAGGCTGGAGAAGACCCTGGGCGGTTATCACTTAGGGAACGCAAGTAACTTGTGCAACCATTAGGTGTCGCACAAGTGTACTTCTACGACAGTTATGGAACATTCATGACCTATAGGCAATGTTCTCCTTGTTCATCCCTTTGTCGATTTTTGATGTTTCTTCAAAGGATGAATCCCTTTGGACTAAGGTATTTCACTTTTTCAGTCATTAGACTTTGTGACGGAAAGGAGTGTCAACAGGGATGATCTTCTATTTTTATGATCATGTTCTCATAACCTTATGCTCATGTTTGTACTTATAAATCTCTTTTGTTTACCCTTACTGAGTAGCTCAGCTCACCCATTTTTAGGTTTCCTTCCCTTGGTTATGAATATGTATTTTATGTACTCTACGTATAAGTGGGGTGATAGTCCTGGAGAACTAGTGGGATATAATGTATACCACTCATATAAGAGTGTTTATGTTTCAAGGATTCCAAATAAAATGGAAAAATACATTCTTTGGGCATCTGTTTCTATAATATTTTAAGTATTCTTCAATAGTTACGTAATGTTAATTTATAAAAATTAAGGGTATCTATAGTTGGTATTAGAGAAAATTTTTAGTCATACATTGGAAACATGGATTAGAAATACCTTTTTTGTACTATAAGGACATGTGTAAGGATAAGTATATGGGTAATAGAAAGTATAAGAAAATCTCCATGAGTTTTAGTAAAGGATAGAGTGATTGTTTCCCTGGAAATACATCCATTTTTAGATACTATAAGTGGTTGAATCTATGGAATATATGTAACTATGGGTAACAAATTCGACATGATGTCCTAATCCTAACTCATGGTAATAATGTAAATGAAAATATTCCTTGATACACACAATTTTTTGACACTCCCATGGTATATGATTTGGGAATTCATAACCTCTTAACAAACCATCACGAAGGATTTAAATACAATTTAGAATTTAATAACCTAAGATAAACCTAAGGTGTTGATGTTTAAGAAATGTTTCCTAATATATATATCATATAAGTAATTTTTTATGATTACATTGTTTTCTACTACGATAAGTGTTTCTAACACTATGATTTATTTTTTAGTCAATGATTGGAACCTGTAACGCCCCGACCCTCAAAGCTCAGAGTTGGTTTATTATTTTAATACATTGGCATGATTAAAAGGAATCAAGTCCTGAAGGACCAATCTGTTTAGCAGTTTTGAAAAATATATTACATACATAAATGTCAGATTATATGTTCTAACATACAAAACAACATAAATAATCCTTTTAAAATGCCATTTTTCCCGTAGCTTAATCCGGCATATCAATCATAATCCACATCTTGGGATTCTAGGAAAATAATACATAAGAAAGGGGTGAGATCAAATGCTCAGTGAGAGTAAAAAATACATTGAAATATAACATAAACATTATTCATGGTGAATAATTGAAAATGCATGCCTTTACAAATAATAAACATGAACACTCTATGTTAGTAATATGAGATGTGTAAATAATGCCATAATAAAACATAGTCATGGGTATTATAATAGTTGAGTAACCACATGAACCATCAATAATATTTTCAAAATGAGGGAATGTATAATCCAGTACATTCTGAAACATTTTGTCAAGGCCTCAGCCAAAATCAGATATCGAATTGGGAAAGGCCTCAGCCAATTCCTCGTCTAATTGTCTCATGAGACCTACTGATGCACCAAGGAGTTTTAACAAGCCCTACCCATCACTTACTAAGCCCAATAAATTCTTCATATGATAAGGTTGAATCATAACATAAACATTCTTACTAAAACTAGTATATGAAATTTCAATACATTAACCATAAACCATGAATCGTATAAAAATATCACATCAACAGTAAAACAAATCATAACCCAATCAATACAATATGGATAATTGATTTATAATAAATCAACCTCAATCAAGAATAATATGAAGTAAAAGATGATGATATAGTTGAAAATTTTCAGTAAAACTCCTTGAGTGAAATACCCATTTTTCTTGAAATCATTTAAAAGCAACAAATGTTATAAAGTTTGACATTTAAGATATATTTTTGAATAAAATTTCCCCATACCAATTTGAAACTTTTTAAAGGAATTAACATTTTAAAACATTCATGTACATATAAATAAATACTTAAAACCATTTTGAAAACATAGACATTAATGAGAACGATTTATAGGAATAAATATTTAAAACATTTAAAATGATTTTTTAGTTAAATAGTTCCTTAAAAAGAGTAATTTTTTAAAAATATTTTATGAAACATGGTCATGGATAATAAATATTTCCTAGAAAATAATTACACATAAACAATCTCGGGTAATAACGAGATTGAAGAATTAACCCTTAACTTGTACTTTTACTTGGTCGAGGGGATGTTAAACTCCTGTATAATAGTTAAAATAATTTTTATTAAATTATACGAGAACAAAATACATAAATATGATATAACATATTACCTTATAATATTTCTTTGTTAATAATATTTTAGTAGTATCATTATTTCAGTTGTTAACTGATTTGTTTTTTATTTATATGTTTTGTTACGTAAGACATGTTTGTTATGGATAAGATGTATTTTATTCATATCCAGAATGATATAAAGTTCTTAAACGTTATTATTTATAATCAAATTAAAATTAGTTTTTAATGGTTACGATATGGAATGAATCTCATCATGTTTGTGGACACGATAATCCGTACGTACGCACAAACACTACTTGCATTTCATTTTTTTATTTTAAAATGAAATAAAACAAAATGATACCTAGTAATATTCTTATTCCGGTATAATATAATATTTTTTATATATTATGTTTGTTCATTAACACCATCCTTTATATGTTCCATGTATCGTATGAACGAGTCATATCACTTTGAGTGAGCGGTAGTCCGCACTTCCTCAAATGAAATTATCGTATATATAAAAACATGAACAGAATAAATATATGATATAAAATAGAATTAAAAAAGATTATAGAAAAAATAAATATCATAAATATCAAATATAATAATAGTTCCATCATAATGGCCACCATAAGAGGTGGTAGTAGAAGATTGAACAATCATCATTTCGTGAGGCAGTAGTTCAACATCCACACAAACATTATGTTTTATACCCATTAAATGGAGGTGTGTGTAAGTGTAGCTCACATAATTATGAAATCAACAACCTATTATATTGAGTATACTTGTGTTGTTATAAAATAAAGGAATAAAAATAGTTTAGAGTGTTGGAGAAGTAAAATGAATGGAAAGAACTTAGGAGGAGATGTTAACTTTAAATCAGGCAACTCCCTTTGGTGTGAACCAAAAGGCATCCATGAAGATCCTTCTACCTATGGTAAGGCTTCTAGGAGGAATAAAGGGATTTAGGGAGCTTAATTGGGAATATTATGGATGATCCAAGTGTATTTAGAGGTGTGTGAAATGGGTTAGACGTGAGATCTTTTTATAAGGGGGAGGAGGGTCTCTTTAAAATTGTTTGAAAATATTATTTTATTAAATAATTCTTTTTAGTTTCTAAATGTCCTAAACTCATTAAAGTCAAAAGTCAGATGACTCATGTTCTAAATAAAATCATCCAGTAAAATTTGGATAGGTTTTGGATTTTGTTTTAATTTTTATAATCTTATTTATTTAAAACATTTATTAATGAGGTAAACACTGTATCATTATTGTGTCAAAAATAGTTTTATTTATATTTTTAAAAAAAATTATAAACAAATACTATGATGTAGGAAATATTGTTATCTTTAAATTAAATATTTATAGTTGAAATTATAACTTATATAACCCTTTTAAAAATTAGTTTACTAAAAGATATATGTTTATGTCATTTTTGTCTTTGCTTTAAATTAATTAATATAAAGTTTCATTATCACTGTCAAGTGGCTCCATGTGGTACCAAAATCGACCAAAGGATGCCCATGGATGGATATGTATCAACAAATTGGAATAATACACATGTTAGGGTAATTTAATATTATTATAGTAATATTTGATTACCCTTATTTACCATATTTATCCTTTAACCATGGAAAATAAAATATTTACTGGAGTAATTATTCATAATTTCTAAAAATAAACGTTACCTATTTACAAAATTTGGACATCTGGATTCCAAATATGGAATCCATTTTACAAAATTCAAAACATAGAAGCTTCATAAATTAATTTAAAATTAATTCTCACAGTCAAAACAAAAAAATGTGTTTTTAAGAAATAATAACTGTCAAAATATTGACACTTGTTAATATCCAGTTTAAATGTGAAATTACATTAAATGACCTAAATTATATTAAATTATAAAAACATAATAAAATTATAATTTTAAACAACTCAAATTTATAAATTAACAATATAAATTATTTCTCTTAAAAATTATGTTTTTAATTAGAATTTTGTATTATTCACTATTCATCAAAATATGAATGTTTTCAGAAAAGTACCAAAAATTTATCCAAACTAAATTTTTATGTCCCTATTCTAAAGAAAAATTTAATTTAATTTAATTGAATATATAAAAGTATCAAATATTGGTTTTTTCAAAAAATGTTCTCCATTAAAAGGCGGTAAAATTGCATTTTTAAAAAAATACTTATTTTATCACGAAAAAGAATTTGCCCTCATATTATGTCTTAGAAAAAAAATATGTATTATAAAAGCATATGGTGAATATAAAATTTATAATTTAGTTAATACTATTCATAACTGCTTTTTGAACATCTAGTTTGGTAAGTTGTGGTGCGTTTGAACTCGATGTTGCGTGTAGCACAAGTTATTAAATTTCGTTGAAGAGATAATGTAATATGAAATATTGTGGTGTTACATTCTCCCCTCCATCAAAAAAATTTCATCCTTGAAATTTAAAAATTTTATTTGAAAATACAAGGTTAAAAATAGAAAAATACTTTTGTGGAAAACCCACATCGAAAATTGGGTTATTGAAATTTAGTCTTAATAAGTGGGAAAGAGAAATGAAAAAGTCACAACCAAATTATGATCTCGATTAGAAGAACATTTCTGGAAATTAGAGACACATAATTTGAAGAAAAACATAAATATTTATAGGGAGGGATTCATGTAATCCATCATAAAGAAGTATAAAATTGAGGGCCTCAAAGCGATCAATCAATGATGATTTAAAATATCACCGGTTCAACAAAACGTAAGGTATTAGGATAACACATTTTTGGTTTTAAGATCCCTTACCTCATGTTTAAGAATTAATTTATTCATAGAATAAGAGGTAGAAAATATACCTAACAAGTAGAGTTTAATCGTTCAACTAATTCCTACCCCAAACTCATCTTTCATTCCAAAAGATAATAGAATTAAAAAATATTCTATTTATCTTAATCTTATAGGGTTCCAAAAATACTGAATTTATAATTCATTTGTCTGACTATTTAAAAAAACTACATTATAAAAACTAGGACATCACATAGGCTAGTGGTAGGTGATGTAACCTTGTCGCACATCGATTGTGGGATCAAGTCTTGCAGCCTTTCCAGATGCGACATGTTGTCGCTCGACCTCCGGGTTTTTATTTTTATGAAAATCCAAAATTAATCTTCTGAAATACATTAACCTTTATAATAGTATCCAATGTCAAACTTAATCTATTCTAACCTTTAGAAATATCCACAGTACTTCTGTCTGAACTCACAGTCCAAAATTTATAAGGAAGGTCACATAATATACATGTGAATACATTCATCATGCATTCTCTTAAAATTTGGTAATAAAATAAATTGCCAGAAGACCATATTTGAATAGGTGTGTACTTGTTTATTCATTCTATAAATCGTAGAATACTATATATACTTCTTAAATCAAAAAATATTTTAATCACCATCAATGATGGAATAAAAAATCATTAATTAGTTACATGGTAGTCAATAATATCGAATATATTTTATCCAAATCAATTATCTATTATTCCAAAATCAATACCATAGTATCCGAACAATATTAATATATATCTTTCCATCAACAATGTATTTTACAAAAAGTTTAACTTTCTATTGAGTCAATTTTCATGGTACCACACAATCTCATGTCCTTAATGAAATAGTACTATAGTACAATACTTATATAATCCATAGTTCTTATAACTGATACATCATTGATACAACACTAAAATGACATAATTCTTTAATATCAACATAATAGTACTTTTAATTCATCTTCTTATGTGGTAGTTTCATAACCTGATTATTATCCAACAACATCATTTGTGGTATACTCTAATGATAATGAAATTGATTCGCGTAGTGTACCAACTCATTGTAGATGAAGCATTGTACATTTGAAACCCTTTTCATACCCTTGTAATCACATACTTGGTGTCTTTTTTCTCCACACTTATTACAAACTCTCATTCACTTCAAGCATTTACCATGGATATTATTTCAACAATTATCACATATGAGAAAATCCTTCTTTCCCTTATTCCACCTATCCATCTTTCTCTCTACCATCCTTTTCATCTCTAGCTTCCCTTCAAAGCCATTGGACTCAGTGAATTCTTTAATTATATTATTAACACATGATACTATTTATTCATATCGTGATAATAAGTGGGAGACTCTTTCCTCTCTAAATATTGGCTTAATACCATGAAAGATATCATCCATATTACTCTTTAGAACATGTGTATTTCTGGAGTTCTCATTCCTTTTACCAGGCGCCATTTCTAAACAATGGAATACACTAGATGATTTTATGAATCATAGTGCACAATTAAAAACTTGTAAAATACCTAATGTAAATTGAAAAGAATATTCATATAATCTGTAATAAGAAAATGTGTTTTTGAGGAAGTATTTACTCTGAAATCTTTCATAATGACTTATAAAGAAAATGTGAATTATCCTAAGCATATCCCCTGGGAGTGTGGTAACCAAGATTGCAGCAAGGCCCGTTATCATGTACCAGGATACCCTGGGTCAAGTCCGAAATTCCTTGTCATAGTTTTCACATTGATTTACATCTGTGCTAGAGCTGCCTCTACCGACTTGTATCCAGAAAGGGATTTATTTCTTGTAAAATACACAAAATCTCTTCATTACCAAAATTCAAGGAAGTTATTCTATAATAATCCTCAATGTCTATCTTAGTGTAATTTTTCCTAATCCGTGTTTTTCTAAATCTTTTTTCCAAAGTTATTGCTAAAATACCTCTGATACCAACTGTACAGACCTGACCCTAGAAGCATGAAGTTAGAGGAATATTTTAATACATTAGCCTGATTACAAGGAATCAAGTCTCAAAGGACCGGTCAATTTAGCAGTCTTGGAAAATTTATTACATATATGAATGTTACATTACACTTTCTAACATACAACACAACATAAATAATACATTGAAAACTTTATTGTTACCTTAGCTTAACCCTAAAAATCAATCATAAAACACTTCTTGGGATCCTGTGGAAATAGAAAATAATAATGTGGTGAGCAAAAATTCTCAGTAAGAGTAAAAAATACATCGGAAGATAATGTAAACATTAGGCAAGGTGATGAATTGAAAACACATGCCTTTACGAATAATAAACACAAAAACATTATGGCAGGAATATGAGCTGAGTAAATAATGTCATAATAAAATATAGTCATGGGTATTCTACTAGTCAAATAACCACATGAACCATCAATAATATTTTCATAATGAGGGAATTTATAATGCATGACATTCTGAAATTTCTTTTTCAACAGATCAGCCAAAACCATATATCAAATTGTGAAAGGCCTCAGCCAATTCCACATCTAATTATCTAATGAGACCTACTAATGCACTGAGGAGCAATAGGTGGCTCCACCCATCATTTACTAAGTCCAATACATTCCTTATATGAAAAGGTTTAGATATAACATAAACATTCGTATTAAAACTATCATGTGAAATGTCAATACATTAACCACAAACCATGAATGGTATAAAAATAGCACATCCACAGTAAAACATATCACAACTCATTAAATAGAATATAAATAATTATATTATACTAAATCAATCTCAATAAAGAATAATATCTAGTAATGTATGATGATATAGTTGAAAATAATCAGTAAAAATCCTTGAGTGAAATACCCCTTTTTCATGAAATCATTTAAAAGTTGCAGAATTTATAAACGTTAAAATTAAAAAGATATTTTTGAATTAATGTGTCCCATACAACTTAGAAACTTTTTAATGTAATTAACATTTCAAACCATTAATGTCCATATAAATAAATTCATAAAACCATTTAGAAAACATGGACATTAATGAGAATGATTTATGAGAATAAATATTTAAAACATTTAAAATGATGTTTTAGTTAAATATTACCTTAATATAATAATTTTCAAAATGTCTTTTATGAAACAAGGACATGGATAATAGATATTTTCCAGAAAATAATTACACAAAAACAATCTCAGGTAATAGTGATATCGAAGAATTAACCCTTACATTGTACTTTTCTTTGGTCTAGGGTACGTTAACCTCCTGTATAATAGTTAAAATCATTATTATTAAATTATAAAAGAACCACATAAATAAAAATGATATCATATATGATATTCTAATATTTCTTTGTCAATAGTATTTTTTTAGTATCATTGTTCGGGTGTTAACTTATTCATTTTTTCCATTAAATGATTTGTTATATAAATTGTGTTTGTTATATATATGATGTATTTTATTCAAATCCATAATTATATTAAGATATTATAAATTATTTTTAATAATAAAATTAAAATTATCCTTGAATGGTTATGATGGGGAATTAATCTCATCGCGTTTGTGGAGACTGTAATTCGTATGTACGCACGAATGCTACTTCCATTTCATTTTTTTATTTTAAAAGGAAAGAAAAAAAATTGATACATAGATATATTATTATTCCAGTATAATAAAATATTATATATACATTACTTATGTTCATTAACACCATCATTTATACGTTTCATGTATGGTATGAACGAGTTATATCCCTCTGAGGGGACGGTAGTCCGCACTTCCACAAATAAAATAATTGTATATAAACGACATGAAAAGAATAAAGGTATGCTAAAAAATATAATTATAGAAGATTATAGATAATATAAATATCATAAATATTATATATAATTAAAGTTATATCCTAATGTCCATCATAAGAGGTGGTAGTAGAAGATTGAACAATCATCCTTTCGTGAGGCAGTAGTTTTCCGTCCACAGAAACATTATGTTCTATACCCATTAGATGGAGGTGTGTGTATCTGTAGTTCAAATAATTCTCATAAAAACAACCCAGTATATTTAGTATACTGGTGTTGTTATAAAATAAAAGAATAAATATATTTTAGGGGGTTTAAGAAGTAAAATAAAAGAAAAGAACTTAAGAGGAGATGTTACCTTTAAATCAGGTAACTCACTTTGGTTTGAACCAAAAGGCTTCCTTGACGTGCCTTCTTCCTAAGGTATGTAATCTAGAATGAAGGGAGGTATATTGGGAGATTAATTGGGCATATGTTGATTATCCAAGGGGATTGAGAGGTGTGTGAAATGGGATATAGGTGAGTTCTTTTTATAAGGGGGAGGAGGGGCTCTTTTGGAATGATTGAAAATATTATTTTATTATATATTGATTTTCATTTTCTAAAGGTCCAAAACTCATTAAAGTCTAAGATAAGATGAATCATGTTATAAATAAAATCATCCAATAAAAATTGGATAGGTTTGGCATATTGTGTTAATTATTATAATCTTATTTATTTAAATCATTTATTAATGAGGTAATCACTGCTTCATTATTGTGTCATAAATAATTTTATTTATCTACTATATAAAAATTATAACAAAAATACCAGGATGTAGGAAATAATTTTATGTTTCAATTTAATATTTATAGTCGAAATGATAACTTATATATCCCCTCATAAAAATTATTTTACTAAAAGATATATGTTTTTTTTTCATTTTTGTCTTTAATTTAAATTAATTAATATAAAGTGTCATTATCCCTCTCAAGTGGAACCATGTAGTCCCAAAATCGACCCAAGGATGAAAATGGTCCTAAATGTATCAAAAAATAGGAATAGGACACATGTTAGGATAATTTAATATTATTATAATAATATTTTCTTACCCTTATTTAACAGATTTACCCTTTACCCATGGTAAAAAATATTTACTGAAATAAATATTCAAAATATCTAAAAAAAGTTACCTTTTTATAAAATGGACCTCTTGATTCCAAATATGGAGACAATTTTCCCAAATTCAAAACATAGAAGTGGCAAGAATTTAATTTAAAATTAATTCTCGTTGTAAAAAAAGTGTGTTTTTAAGAAATAATAATTATCAAAAGATATACAGTTGTTTATGTGCTGTTTAAATATGCAATTACATCCAATGACCTAAATTATATTAAATGATAAAAATAGAATCTAATTATAATTTTAAACCACTCAAATATATAATTTAACACTATAAATTATTTCGATTAAAAAATTTGTTTTCAATTAAAATTTATTATTTTTCACTATTCATCAAAATATGAAAGTTATCAGAAAAGTTTCAAAAAGATATCCAAATAAATATTTTATGTCCCACTTATAAATAATAATTTCATTTCATTAAATTAAATATATTAATGAGTCAAATATTTATTTTTTTAAAAAAAGGATCGCCATTAAAAGGAGGTAATATTGTATTTTTTGAAAAATACTTCTTTTATCTAAAAAATGTATTTGTTCTTATATTATGACTACGAAACACATAATATGGATTCTAAAATTATATGGATTATATAAAATCCAAAATTCAGTTAATACTATTCATAACCACTTTTTGAACTACTAGTTTGGTAAGTCGTGGTGCGCTCAAACTCGGTGTTGCGTGTAGCCCATGTTATTAAATTTCTTTGAAGAGATAACGTACATTGAAGTATTGGGTTGTTGCAGAACCTGATGGAAATTGGTTAAAGATAAATGTAATGGAAAATTTTATAAAGAGTAGTCAATTGGGATGATCACTGGTGTGATGTATGTTTTGGTCATTCCTAATCAGTTTTAAAGGAATATGACTAACGAAGTGTAAACAAGATTCAGTTTCTTTTGTGTAAATAATGTGAAAAAAATCACCGAAGTGAATGTCATAGGGGAATAAGACGATGTTTTTTACTATAGAAAAGAGGGGTTAAAATCATGCAAATAAATAGAAAAAATGAAAATTTTTGTTAACAAATTGGATGGGAATGTTTGAATCCCTATGGTATTATCAATTGAAAAATGATTTAAATGTGGAAATTATGGGCATTATAAAAATTTATGTCCTATGTGGAAGTCCCATGAAGAGAATCATCAAGGTGGTACAGGTAATGTTTTTTATGGTAATGATAATGAATCAAAAAACAAAATGTGAAAGGTATGTTGTTTTCTTCCAATATTTTTTATATTAAACCCACTATGCATGATTAGATTACCTTGGGGGAACCTTAAGACATGTTTCATGTTTCATATTCTAGGAAAGAGTGTTAAGGAATAATTTGATGAAGTTGGAGTAATGTTTTAGGAATACTGTTTTATGAATAATATAATTATGTAGTTTAATTTAAAGATTATGTTTTATGAATCATGAAATATATATGTAATTTTAGTATATGTTTTCATTATGGATTGAAAAGGATATGAGAATGCTAATGAACACATAGAAAATTAATCTCCTTGAAGGGAGATATTTTGATTTGGGAATTGTAGCCCTTAATTAATGCCTGATGATTAGACAATGATGTTTGGATAAAAATATGGTAGATATGAGAAAGTAAATTTGATGATGCAGATTAACCCTGAACTGATTGTTGAAAAAGTGGTCTATGTCATCAAGGATGAGGTTTAAAACTTCTTGGATTTAAAAAATGTATCCATAAATCCTTGGAATAAGGAAGAATTCATGATTTCTATACTAATTTATTATAATTTAGTTTATTACCATTAATGAAGTAAATATATGATGAGGGTATTCACATGTTTGGAATATGAAAACCATGTGGTAATTTCTGACATATGGGGGATTAATGTTAAGTTGATTTCATGACTTTATTTCTAAATATTTGGATTTTCATACTTCAAAATGGTTATAAAGATAACCATTTATGGTATATTATGTTAAAATTCTAGTTATGTTTGTTTTATTAAGGCATTATCTCACCACATTAGGATTTATAAACATTAGATAACATTTTCTAACAACTTTGTGTTAATGATAACCAATGAAAAATTCTATGGAATATCATTGATCTCATGATCTCTTAGTATTCCAGGAATGAAAAACTAACATTAATTTTTGGAGTTGGATGTAAAGAGAATCAAGGAACATCAAATGATGAGGTTGTCCAGAAATCATGAAATTATATATTTTCTTGAAAATTATTCATCTTTCATAAAAAAGATATTGAAACCAAAAATGTTATCCTTGTACCTTTTTTAGATGTATTGGATGGTCCTTTATGTCATACTAGATTTATGGATTTGTGATTGTAAACATTATTCATACCTTATTCTCTATCACTCTCTATTATAAACTGATTGTTACATTTCTCTTCCATTTCATTGTTTTGAATTCCAACCTATGATCTCCTATGTGTAAAGCTAGTTATATATTACTTTGGGTTACCGTTGTGGTTCCAATGTTCCATTTTAAATGGTAGTTCTTATAATCATTTTAAGGATGTGGGTTTCTAGGAATGAAACATTCAAGTATAAAACCATTGATAACCCATATAAATTTGAGGGAGAAATTCATTTTAAGGGGTTGTAATTTAACACCGTGAGTTTTTTGAATTATTTTTTTCAAATTAATGTAACCTTTTTGATATTTTTCATTTTCCTACCAACATAAAAATATTTTGTAATATATAGAATAATAGTGTTTTATTTATTTATTTGAATAAAAACTAATCATTCACTTTACGCAACACATATTTTATCTTTCTGTACATAAAATAGTGATATTAGCTTGCGTTACATGCAACAATGACTTTCCCTAACAACTTTTGTAACATGCATGATGGAGTTTAACTGAATAACGATATATTATTTAATATAACCTACCTATTAAATAATTACTAATATTAAAATTATTAAAAATATATTGTTTAAAAATATATAATATGAATTCATTGGTTACCATTTAATTAGAAATGAATATAGAAACCAACTGAATATTGAGGAAAATATTTTTATTTTTATGGCCATGAAGATGTTTTAATATAATAAATTAAAATAATTATAGTTAGTTAGTGATATTAAGGTAATATATATGTTATATATTTAATAAAAAATTTTATATTCATCAAATATATTTGATATACATAATATAAGAACAAACCCAATTTATGCTTAAAACCCTATGTTTTTATTAAGGAATTTTAATACCTTTTAAGGTAGAACCCTTTTAAAAATAAATTTTAGAGATTTTATAGATTAAATATGTAAAAATAAAATTTATATTTAAAATAGTAACATAATAATTATGTTAGGTTAAATTGTTTTTTTAGTGAAGTTTCATTTTTTAATTAATAGTGTAAAATACTGAATTTTAGATCAAATTTTTTTCATATAAATTTTTTATAAGATAAATTTCATTTTAAATTTGTTTAAAAGTTTAAATAGATCATATCTTTATTAATAAACCCAATTTCAATCATTTTATTAAATTTAAATTTTAAATTGAAACAAAAAACATAGGAATACTTTAAACATTTTTACATTAAAAACTTGCATTGTTAACCTGACTGTGGGACTAAATTTAAAATAATTTATTCCACTTATGTGATTAAAATTTGGTAAAATGGATTCCATATTTATAGAAATAATAATTTATATTTTCTAGTAAGTTAAAATTAGTTTTCGACCAATAAAATTTTTTGAACGTAATTAAAATTAATTACAATTATTAAAGGGAAATTATTATTAACAATGGATTAAAAATAAAACATAAGGTTCTAAATCACCTAGAATCGTTTCCAAATGCCATTAGATATCCATATTTAGACCCTATAATCAATTTTACTAACTTTCTACTATTATTGGATCTACTTTACATGTAAAAAACGTGGGTGGGATTCCTTTTCCGAAAATTTACAATTGTGTCACTCCTCCTCCGCTTTAAAAATGAATCCTCTCCTCCCAATTCTTCAAAAAATGATAGACACATTAGCTCGAAAAATATCTAACAAAATATCATATAAAAATATATACCCTCATCTTAGATTCCGACACTTGGGAAGAATGTAATTCAAGTAATCCCTTCTATGAAAATGATAAAGAGTTACCCTAAAAAGACATAACATTCATCAACAAGTTCTTGTTATTTTATTTCCATTATCCACCCATAAAATAACCTTATTACAAGATTTTATAAAAAAACAATATCCTAAATATTCTAGGATGTTTTAATTCTATGTTTTTGACCAACACTTACACACAATTCCATTTTATGGGTAACAAATATATTGTCTATGTGTACAATGAACAACCACCTCATGGAACAATGATTGTTCATTTTTTCCTTTACCATCTTTGATGGTGGAAATTATGATAAACACTTTATTTATAGAAAGCATTTATTTTCATACATTAAAATTACATCACTTTTAAAGAATTCATAAAACATTATACAAATAGACACACGAAGACCGTAATAGTCTAGTGCCTTTGGAAACATGGAAACATAAAAAATGGTACATAAATGAGCTACGTCATCTCCCACTAGGTTATTCTTGACTAGAATCCTTTTTAGAAACAGAAAACATAATTAATATCTTTATAACGTGTGGTAAGGGAACATAAAAAGGGGTGATCTCAGATGCTCAATAAGGGTAAAAAAGGGAGATACATAAGAATAATCCTGACCATAATGGTATGAGAACATGATCATGGAAATATAAGATAATACCATACATATTAAAGACCATAAACATGAATCATGTAATAAATATTGGATGTTCATAAGACATGAATCACAAGGAAATAAAAAACATAATATATGAAATCATAACATAGGAATAAACCATGGAATTGTAGAAGAAATATAAGCACATATAATGATTTACATAGTAGTAAAATAAGTTATTATAGGGCCATATTATTGAAAAATGTCATTTACTGAATTGAGTTCACTCCCAGTTTCATCCTTGTGTTACTGAACCAAGTTCACCCCTCGTTCCTGCCTGATATTACTAAACTGATTTTATTTCTTGTTCCAACCCTGTAACAATGAACTGAGTTCTTTTCTCATTATATTCATATATTTCTCATGATATATAAATATTTACCCAATATATTGGATGTATATATAGGTCCCACAAATCTCATAATGAAATCATAAAAACATATGATTAAAAATTAAACAATCCTATCATAACCCATGAAATGTACTGGATATTATAAACATGTATTCAAATCACGAAATAACAAAAAATATAGGTTTGATAATCATTTATTCATAAATAATACATGTAAAAAGAAGCAGTTTTGAAAAGCATATAACATGTGAAAAAGACATGTGCTTCATAAACATCATGCCAGAAAACATAATCTATTTAGAGAAATAATATGAATGGGAAAGTTTAATAACTTCCCTAGAAAGGAATGATTAACACTATAAGATGTTATATTATATGGAAAATAATTTTTGAAGATATTTTAAAAACATTTCTTGAGGAAAATATCCTTGTTTCATTGAAAGAAATTGTCAACGGCCTTTTTATTTTGAAATAGCTTTGAAAACTTATAATGGAATCTTTGAAACCATAAAAAAATTTAAAATAATTTTTACTTTGATAATTATCTTCATGTGTAATTTTAAAACTTTTTTGAAATCAATTTTGGGAACATTTTTTTGGAAGAAAATATATTTCCGATCAAAGAGAGGAATATAATCAGATTTACATAAAAACATTTCCATAAATATATTAAGTACCAAAGATTGGAAAAATAGTACTAAAACATAAATATGTCATGAATAACCTGAGTAGATGAAAAATAATGAGTATTCATTAGATATGGATCATAATATTTCATTAAATATGAATAATCATTACCAATCTTGAAAAGAAATTGTATTGTTTCTATAAATTGTTATAGCTTGGAAACTTGGAATCATTCTCTCCATGTAAGAATAGGAAATTACATAAAGATTAAAATATAATAAAAATAATTATATTCATGATATATCATATCAAATGGAATTATAAACACCTTGAAAAACTATTTAGGTGCATAACCAAACATGAGTGTGAATGATGGAAAATTGAGACAAAACTATTTTACTGATTTGGTAAATTTTTGGAAATTAAACCACATGAAATAAATATAATAAAATGTATATATAAATTTCCATAAAAATATGTATAAGGGATATATAATTCCTTAATTTTAAGTACATAAAACACATAAAAGCAATGATTGGAAAATACGGCTTGTATCTCACAGAAATAAAATTGAGATGAAATTATCTTACTGTGTATCTTGACACTCTTCATAATCATAAAAGATTATTGTATAATAATTGTGAGTTTATTAAACATAATTTAAAGGATATTATTCTTATATATAATATATTATATGGTTTTTTATGACCCTATATTTTCTATCTTGAGAACAATCTTTTATTAAGGTTTCACTTTGTTGAATATTCACTCTTTTTCTTGGCATGTCTCATATCTTTTTATATCTTTTTTCCTTATACATATATCATGATTTCTAGAACATAAAACATGATATAAATATCATTTATATTCATTATATGTTTATTATAGTAATATATAGAGTATATAAATATGAAATATAGTACACTATTAATGTAGAAGGTAATCCATACGTAGGCATGAACGTTGTTTCTGTTTTTATTATAATATTCATTGAAAGAATGAAAATGAAAAATAAGTATATATATTTATATATTAACTACAGTATAATTATTATTTCATATATATAATATAATATCACTAAATTTATCCTTAACTCATTCCATGTATTGTGCGAACAAATCACATCACTTTGAGGGGGTGGTAGTCCACACTTTGTAAAATTAAATAATTGTATTTACCCCAAATGGAGTGTATAAATATATTTTTAAAAAAATAACTAAATAAGATTAAATACAATATAAATACAATATATATAATATATAAATATAGTTTCCATCATAATGTCCACCATGAGATGTTGTAAAAGAAAAATGAACAATCATCGTTTTATGTTGCGGTAGTTCACCATACATGTAAAAAGAATGTTAGATACCAATTAGATGAAGGTGTGTGTATGTTTAGGCTGAAACCTTAGAATAAAAAAATAAAAACAAATTTTTTATATTGAAGTTTTTATAGAATAATGGGATAAATATAGTGGATGTGTGGAAAAATAAAATAAAAGTAAAGAGTTTGCAAGAAGACATTACCTCTTAATCAGGTAACTCATTTTGGTTTGTGCCAAAAGGATTCCATCAATTTATTTTTTGCAAAGTATAGGATTCTAAAAGTAATTAAAGGATGTTAAAAAGTGTATTGGTCAGATATTTTTCAAACTTAAGTGGTTCTGATATGTTTTAAAAGGAGGGAGAGCTGGTGCCCTTTTATAGGGAAGGGAAAGGGCACACTTAAATTTTTTTTTAAAAGAAGTGTTTTTGTACCAACATTTTTTACATTTAAATAATTCATAACAAACCAAAACAATTTAATAATGGAAGGTTTATAGTCTAAAATTTTATATTAAATGGGTTTTGGACAAGTTCCTGGGTCTTTGGGGAATAAAATTTGAGGATTAGTACTTTGTCTACCAAATTTGTCTCTTAATAGATGTAATTAATTTTAATTATATTCACTAACAGTTTTGGTGAAAAACAAAGATTTACTTATTAAAAATTATTAATTATGGTGATTAAAAATATTTAATCCATTTTTCAAAATTATAATCATATAATTTATAGATAGTAATTTATAAATAATCCCACTAATGGGGCGATACTGTGAGTTTTTAAAGTCAAAATGGTCAAAAGTTTACTATCTTTTTATTCCCAATTAAAAAATGAAATTGATTCCAAGTACCTAAATAGGATTAATTCATAAAAATATTATCTAATTAAACTTTTAAAAAATATAATTTATCCTTATAAATAAATTATATGAAAAGGTGGTTTAGAAAAAAAACCTGTATTTTTCACTGTTCATACAAGAAAATGACGTTTCTTAAAAAAATACCAAAAAAGAACCTATATATAATTTAAGAATTATTAATTAAAATATAATTTTTATTTTATCAAATTATATTTAAACATTTTTCTGAAATATATTTTATTATTTTTCACATAAGGATATAAAAAGCAGTTCTTTTGAGAAAATAGTATTTTAAAACATATAAGGACTTTACCCAAAATTATATCTTTCATTATCAATAAATTTTATTTATATAGAAAATTTTAAAAAATAATTTAAAATTATTTGTTACTATTTATATTACAATGTATAATGGATTGGTTATAATCCTCTCTTTTAAATAATTATAACAATAAAATGTTGTGTCAGAGAAACTTTGTGTTTTGGGTAACATATGCCAAATCAGTGATGCATGTAAGACACTCCAACTCAGTATTATTTGTAACATACTCCATGTTAGTGTTTCATGTAAAATATTACAAGTTAGTGTTGCATGTAAAATAAATTCTTTACTTCGTGAAAAGAATTATAATTATGAATATTTAATTAATTTGAGAAAAAAGGTCTATAAATCTCAGGGTGTTATATTCTACCCCCCATAAAATGGATTTATCCCTAAAAATTTGTAACTTAAGTAAAAACAAAATAAAGATACTTCTGTATCATCATATGCTCATGTTTGTATATAGCTTCCTCTAATTTGTGATTTCTCTACAAAACATTTACTAGGTTAGTGTTCTTATTTCATATTACTTTCTCCATATAATCCCAAATTTTATTCGGTTGTTCCTTTTAAGAAAGATCCTTCTGTACTGGTATGAACTCAGAGTTTAGTACGTGTAAATTTTTAGGTGTGTACTTCCCCTAGAGATATTCATGAAACACATCATGTATATGAGATATATTTGAAGGAAGTGCCAAGTTATATTGTACCATATCGATATGATCAAGAATTTCAAATGGACCAATACACCCAGGGATCAATTTCCTTTTATTTTGGATTCTCATAACTTTCTTCCAGTGAGAGATTCATTGAAACACTTTTTCAACAGCTTTAAATTATAGAAAATTCTATCCATTATCATTATACATTTTATGTTATCTCTACATTTCTAAACATATAGGTCATTATATGGTTCCATCAAAATTATTTAGTGAAATATATTTTTGTAAGAAAAATAAATATGATGAATATATTGATCCAAACATATATAGAAATCCAGATAAAAAGATCTCAACATATCTTCTAGGGTTTGAATCATTCTATCAAACTGAACATATGTCAGAAGAAGATAAGAAGTTCTAAAACAAAAAATTATATGGAGTTTTTGCTGGAGATTTTCCCAGAACCTTGAGATGAACCTCACAATCAATTCTGATACTATGGAATGTGGTACTCCATGCAACCTTACCACTTCATTAATGTGTATCCTTACAATCCAATCTATAGAGAAGTCTTCTTTGATAGTAATGAATTATACTAACTTCTCAAAGAGATCAACTACCACCCATATTTAATTAAAACATTTAGATATTTTGGGTAGTCAAATGTCAAAATACATAATGATTTTATCCCATTTCCAATCAGTTATGGGTAATGGATGCAACACCCCCTTTGACCTTTTCCTTTCAGCCATAACTTGATCGCATACCAAGAACCAAGATAAAAAATCAAAGATATTTCTCTTCATTCCATTCCACCAGTATTATTATTTCAAGTCCCTATACATATTCATACTTCTAGGATGAATAAAGAATGAATAACTATGAGATACATCAAATAGTTCCTTATTTAAATCTAGTATGGAAGGAACACATACATGATTCCTGAACTTTATCATTCCATCCTAAACAAGGTTAAACATAGGACCATTTCTAACATTCTTTTTCATCTATATATCTTCCTTACACAGCTCATTAATCTTTACTTGGATGGAGGGTTAAACACTCATTTGATAAAGATATTACTTCCCCTTTCCATAAATATTTCTATATCCTTCCTTTGCATATCCATAAATATATGATCTTTTTCTATCCTCATCATGGATAATCTAGCATGATCCTTCTGAATCAAAGAATTTACCACATTTTTCTCTTTCATAGTTTGGTAATGTATTGCATAGTCATAATTCTTTATCGACTCTAACCATATTCTATGGTGCGTATTCAACTCCTTCTTGGGGAATATTATTTCAAACTTCTATGATTGGTATATATATCACACATTTCTCTAATGAGAAAGTGATTCCATATCATTAATGTAAAAATTACTAATGATAACTCTAAATCATTATTTGTGTAATTTTTCTTAGGAATCTTCAACTTCTGTGAGGAATAAAAGATAACCATGTTATTTTTAAAAATAACACATACCAAGACCATATTTGATGCTTCACTCCAAATTACTAAACCTTCTCCATTGTAGCATAATGTATGATCAAGTGTAATGACTAAACTATTCTTCAGTTCCTTGAAATTTTCATCACATTCATCTGTATTTTGGAACTTGGAACCCTTCTATGTTAACATGGGCAGAAGATTATATAGTCATGTTAAATTATACATAAACCTTTGATAATGTACATATAAACTAATAATTCTACAAATCATTGTCATTATGGATGGTCTGGGCCTGCATTCAGTAGCCTCTATATTTGATGGATCATCTTCAATACCATATCTTGAGATTATGTGACACAAAAATAAATCCATTTCAACCAGAATTCACACGTTTCAAATTTTTCATATAGTTTATCCTTTATTAGGGCCTTTAATACAATTCTCATGAGATATTTAGGATCTTACTTTCTGTTTTAATATATAATAACATATTCTATAAATACTAACTCAAACTAATTGATTTAATGTCTAGAGATTTTATTCATTAAATCGATGAAGAGAGAAGGGGGATTAGTAAGACCAAAATGAATCACTATATATTCAAAGTTTTCATACCTTGTATGTAATTATTTTTTGGGTATATCTTCTTTCTTGAACTTCAATTTATGATATCAAGAATAAAGTTCAATCTTGGAAAAGTATTGAGCTCAGAAAAGCTAATCAAACAAGTCATCAATATGGGGAAGATGACCCTTCTTCCTGATTGTGATATTTATCAACTCATGATGCTCAATGTAGTGTCACATTGAGCCATCTTTCTTTTCTAAAAAATTACTGGTGCACCCCAAGGGGACACACATGGTCGAATGAATCGCTTATCCATTTTTTCTTGGAGCTTCTCCTTGAATTCTTTGAACACAATTGGCTCCATTCTATAAGGATTTTTTTAAATTGGTGTGGTACTAGGTAGGAGTTCTATTGAGAACTCAACTTTTGATTTTGGTGGTAGGCTAGGAAACTCTTCGATAAAGACATCCAAAAAATTCCAAACAATAGGCATATCATCATTGTCAATTTTCTCTCGAATCGTTTGATATAAAATATATTTATGAAATGGAATTTGGTCCTATAAATTGGATGTAATATCCATATGAAGTTCAAAACAATCATCACAAAGATGGATGATCCTATGAGGGTTTGAAATATAAAGCGTAACTTCCCATCCTCAATAATTTATGTGATATTTATGCTGATAAATCTGATCCATGCCTTTGATGACATCAAATTCATCCAAAGGAATAATTTTATGATTTTTAGGAAGCACATTCTGAAAAATGTCAATCAGAGAGAAATCATACACTTAGGATGAAATCATCATACTATTATGGGTTTTCACTGCTAATTACACATATAATTATTTTGTTAGAATCTTAACACCCTTATTAAATTCATTGGATATGAAAGAGTGGGTAGATCTATAATCTAATATGACATTAACAGTTATAGAGTAGTTGGAAATTGTTCTTTTAATCACATCATTACCACACCCCTAGTCATTAAATATCGATTACATGATATTTCCCCATGTCCCTCCGCTTAAGGGGTTTATGAAGTCGAACATCATCACAAGCCCTGGGGTTTGGGAACTGGATAACATAATGAACATTCTTCTTACACTTGAAGAACTGAAGTGGGGGAGGTGCATTTTCTGTAGCTTTCTCTCTATTAAAAATTTGGGGTAAATTCTTCCCCTAATTTCAACAATCAAATTCTTAATGAACTTTATTTCCACATTTAAAAAATTTACAAGACTATTTAAGTCAAATTACTCCATCCTTTTTCCAAAACACAGAACATAAATGAATAATCATCTTCTTTTATCCATGGTTTTTAGTGATTCCTTTAAAATCCATCTTCCATTTCTTTTCAAAACCATGCAGTTGATAAATGAAACCAAAAAACATTTCAAAATTGATTGAATTTCAATATCTTCTTAGCTAATAATGTCTTTTATGGATAGTTCCCATCTCAGTCACAGCTATAAGGAACTAATGAACATATCAACTTTACATTTGTGTTGGGTGATAATTACAAAAGCATACCTTATAGTTCTTGTGAAATTTTATTCTTAGGTACTAACAGATTAATCATCCTTTTTCATCAACTAAATGAACACTTTATCTATATTCATATAAAGACACTAATATCTATATTCATATAAAGAAACTAAGAAAAGTACTTACTAAAAATTAAGTTCATGAACTCATCCCAATCCATGTATTCAATCTCATCTTGCTACCTCATGTTCTTGATTAGATTCCACCATTGGTCCTCATCACCTGATCACTAATAAACAGCCAAAATAACATTCTTAGGATCCAAACACTAGATAATTGAGAATATGTTTTCAGTAGTATTGATCCATTTTCAACAAAAAAGTGGATCAGAAGACCCTCTGAAAGAAGATGGGTGTTTACTCATAAAAGTATCTACATAATTTTTTCCCTATTTTTCTCATTAGGAAGTCCATCACGATTCATATCTTGAGAAGGATGTGTGATCACAGAAACAAGGTTTTTCATTCCATATAGCATAGAATTTGGTTTTCTTGGAGTAAAATCATTTCATTTTCCATCACAATCACCATTAACATGGTTCCTTAAGGTTTCATTCATCAACTAAAACAAATAAACATATAGTAAGAAAATATTATCATATTGAAGGTCCACATTATCATGAAAAATATCTTATAGGATGTGTAAATTATGATACCTTCTTTATTCTATGTAACCATATGTTGGTGCTATGTTATTCATAGAAAAATTCTATTTAAATCATTCATTATGGCTTCTGAATAAATTGTGAATTCATGAAGCATATCCTCAGGGAGTGTTAAACGAGGTGTCCAGAAAGGCCCATTGTCATATACCAAAGTACCCTAGTCAGGGACAAAACATCTTTTTGGAGATTTTATATAGCGAACCAATCCTTTTACATAAAAAATTTTATTATTTCAGGCATACTTAATCATCATAGTACAAGACATGGATCGTTAAGTCTAGTGTCTTGGAAGACTAGGTACATATAGCATAAAACATGGGGCTTTAAAAAAATGCTTTATTTAATCTCCATAATGAGATCCTATGTCACGACCCGTCCTCGGTCCCGTGTCGTGACTACCCCAAGCCCGCCTTCCATAGGCCAGGGGCTGGCGACTAGCACCAAGGCGTAAATCCCAACAAAAAGGGAAGGCATTGCCTTTGAAAAGTAAACAAGCACCACAGAGCAAGCAAGCGGAAAATTAAACACTAAGTAAAACTGTACAAGCTGTGCTGAAAGTAAAAAGGGGCCGGAAATACAAGCCCAACTGTAAAGTACAACAGAAAGGAAAAACAGCAACTGAAAAGGGAAAACTGCAGCGTCGAGCCGTCCTCCGGAAGTCCCACCTGAAGGGTGGGTACAGATAGCCTCCACTGCTCCTCGGGTCCACCTAACCGCTCCGAGTACGTCCCGCCCAGTGGTCCACCTCCAGGTACTGTCCTGCTCCGCACGCCTCCTCCACGATCAGCGCTGTCCGTCGTCTGCAACCAACACCACGAAGTGCGGGCATAGGCCGTGCAGGGGTGAGTATAAGCTACTCAGTAGGGACCCCGAGACCCCCGAAGGTCTCCCGAAATCCACAAAGGATAATCCACAAGGGAAAGATACAATCACGAAGTAACATCTGACACGGCTTAGGTATATGCCCATACATATACCTAAGTCTTCAATTCCTGTTCGGCTCCAACGTCCGAGCCCAAGCACAACCCAGTCCACACAGGAAAGCAAAACGTATACCCACGCAGGATAGAGCAACACAATCCACAAAGGAGAGTAACACAAGATTCAGCTCACACAGGTATACTTCTTCGGATGATGATAAAGATGATCATTGAACCATCTAAGCCGTCGGACCCACGAAGGATCGATAGGTACTAACCTTGCAGTGACCCACACAGGATCGGGCCCACGCAGGACCTGTAGAAGTTGGCTCACACAGAACCGCTGAGAGATGACCCACACAGGATCGGGCCCACACAGGACCGGGCCCACGCAGGACCTGTAGGCGCTGGCTCACACAGAACCGCTGAGCGCTGACCCACGCAGGATCGGACCCACACAGGATGGGGCCCACACAGGACCGGTAGCACTGATCCACGTAGGATCGCTGAGTGCAGTAGTCGTCGCAGTCCGCTGAGGATCTCTGCACAGTCGTCGCCGCAGTCCACTGAGGATCTCTGCACGGTCGTCGTCGGAGTCCACGGAGGATCTCTGCACAGTCGTCGCCGCAGTCCACTGAGGATCTCTGCACGGTCGTCGCTATCGAAGTAGCAGTCGCAGCCAGCACTAGGGTTCCCGCACACAGCAAGCTCGTTCGGGAAGGTCCGCTCCACGAGCCGAGAGGCTGATACATCAACTGACACGAAGTCCGAAGTTGATGTATCCAAAAGTTCTGTATCGTCAACAGGAACTCAACGTCGCAGACGGTGCGTCAATCGGACGCCCGGTCTGAGAGATATTGGCATTTTCGTCCCAGGGGCCCGGTTGGTTTTTAAGGCAAAACCAACCCGACCGCACTCCACCTGCGTCCAAACCTCAGGCGGAGTATGCCAAAAGATCCGTCTCACTTAGAGGAATTCAACAAAGCTGACGTCACGTCAATCGGACGTCCGTAGCTCAAGATATGAGCGTTTCCGCTCCGAGGGCCCGGTTGGTCTCGTGTACGAACCAACCCGGCCGAACTCAAAGTATTCCGAAACCTTATGTGCGATATACCAAAACGCCCGTCTCGATCCAAGGATCGCGTTTCCGCTGACAGCGAGTCGTTTGGAGGCACGAAGCTCAAGATACGGGCGTTTGAACGAAAACGTCCAAAGATGGGGGGGTACGGGCCCGGGCCGACCCGGCCCGACCCCCCCTGGGTCGGCCCGAACCGGGTCGACCCGAACCGGGTAGACCCGACCCAGGTCCGACCCGGCTGGCCCGGCCCGGCCCGGCCAGGGCCGGTCCGGCTCGGCTTGGCCGAGCCGCGCGGGTGGAAGCCGCGGGCGTTGACCCGCGGCTTGAGGAAGGACCGCGGCCTACGTGCGGGCCGCGCTGGCGAGCCGCGGACGCGCTGAGCCGCGTCCGCCTGGATGAACCAGACCCGCGCGCCGCGGGTCTGTTTGGCCGCCGCCGCCGCGGCTTCAGCCGCGGCAGATTTCGTCCGGCGGCGCGCCGGGGCGCCGTCGACAACTTCCGCGGGCCGCCGGCGTCGCTCCGGTGGCCCGTTTTCCTTCTCGTCTGCGCCGTTGCTCCTCCCGGGATCCGTTCTTTACTGCGGGATCGTCAACCGTCCGCTGCGGCACGTTCCGTCGTTGATCGTCAAATCCGCACAAAACGAAGAACGGCGGAGGGTCGTCGGGCCGTGTTCGTTCGGCCCGCACCCTCCGCGTTAGAGATAAACAACCGGGAGAAAAACGATCAACACATGATCCAACAATTTTAATTAAAATAAAATTGTTCATTGAAAACCGGCTTTTTAATTTTCAAGAATGTTCATGAGAAAATTAAAAAGGGGTAATTTTCCAAAATGAATCCCTACCTTGATGATCGTCGTGCGCGGGCGTTCTTCGCGGAAGAGACCGTCGCGGAAGAGATCGACCGTCGCGTCGTCGCGGGGAGGCGTCGCGTCGTCGCGGATTCCGTCGTTGAGTCGGCGAGCTCAACGAATCAAGAACAACAGATTTAAATTATTAATATTTAAATCTGTGTTTCGTTTAAAACCAAATAAAAGAACTTGAGAGGAAATCCGAAAGCACTCACCTCGAATGGTCGGTGATCGGAGATCGGAGATCGGAAGAGCGTCTCGGGCGAAGGCGTCGTCGATTTCCGGGTTCGGCGTTCTTCGCGTTCTTCGCGTTCTTCGCGTTCTTCGCGAGGGAGAAGAAGTTGCGAGGGTTCTCCCAAATCTTCTCAAGCGCAAATAACCAGAGGTTAAGCGTTGGTCTTATTTTATTATTACGCCAACGAATTTGAAAAACTGGTTAAGAAACGATCCATCAATTCGTTGAATTAATTCAACGAAAGAAACGACCCATTTAATTCACGAAAGAAACAGCCCATTTAATTCACGAAGTAAACCGCCCAATTAAATGGTCTGTTAAGAATTTAGAAAACGCGTCGGTTGACTTTCATTAAGACGGGTTTTCACGGGTGCGTTTCTTAGCGGAAAGAAACGGCGGGGCTCGTGCGGGGCCCACCTCACAAATATCCTACCAAGGGGGTAGGATATTTCTGGATAGCATCCTATCCAGTTCAACTCAGTTCAAGCCTCCTTTAAGTGGCTTCAAGTGGCTTCCAAGTGGCTTAAGTGAAATAAAATAAAGCTGTCGCAAAATTATTTTATTTCTTAACTTTAAGCCCGAAAATTAAAAACCACACCCGAGCAAACGCAACTCCGGAAGAGGCGTTTCTAAGCGAATACCGGCGCTGCGATTTCATCGGTGCCCTCAGAATTAGATTCCGGGCACCGGTTCAAAAGTTAGAAAAACCCGCTCGTCCGTTCACTGAACGTACCCGAGCCAAACTTCAGAAAATGATTCCGGGCACACCGGGCCTCGGAATCAGGCACTGTCAGAAACTGCGTTCTTGTAAAATTCCAAAGAAAATTAAGAAAACAAAATTTCCTTGAAATTTACGGGTCTTTATATTACTCCCACCTCAGGACTTTAGGTCCTCGTAAAGATACATCAAAAACTAGGGAAACAAATGTGGGTACTGAGCACGCATCTGAGCCTCCCGCTCCCAAGTGCTCTCCTGGAGGTTCCCGTGCTGCCATCTGATGCACACAAGAGGAATCGATCGCCCACGTAGGACCCGCTCCTGTCGATCCTCTATCTCCACTGGGACCTCCGTAAAAGTCGCTCCATCATCCATGTCTAGCTCCCCATAGTCAATGATGTGCGTCGGGTCGTGCACGTATCTCCTCAGCTGGGATACGTGGAAGACATCGTGCACCCGGTGCAACTGAGGTGGCAGAGCCAGGCGATAAGCCACCTCGCCAATCCTGCTGAGGACCTGGAAAGGCTCGATGAAGCGTGGAGACAACTTTCCGCCTCGGCCAAATCTCCTCAAACCACGTCGAGGTGAGACCCACAAGAAGACGTGGTCACCATCCTCGAACTCCAGTGGCCTCCGCCTCCTGTTGGCATATGACTTCTGCCGGCTCTGTGCTGTCCTCATCCGCTCCTGGATGAGCTGGACCTTCTCTGTCGTGGCCCGGACCATCTCTGGTCCCACAAGTGCTGACTCTCCAGGGTCTGTCCAGCACAAAGGAGATCTGCAAGGCCTGTCGTACAACGCCTCGTAGGGTGCCATCCTGATGGTGGAGTGGTAGCTGTTGTTGTACGCTAACTCCACCAAGGGTAGGTGGTCCTCCCAGCTGCGACCAAAGTCGAGGACACATGCACGGAGCATGTCCTCGAGAGTCTGAATGATCCTCTCCGTCTGACCATCCGTATGAGGGTGAAAGGCGGTGCTCAGACGTAGTCGCATCCCGAACGCCTCCTGCAACCCCTTCCAAAGCCGGGAAGTAAAACGAGCGTCCCGATCAGAGATGATGGTCGATGGCACACCGTGAAGTCGTACAATCTCTTGAACGTAGAGACGCCCCAAGCTCTCCACTGTGCCCTGCTCTCGGATGGGTAAGATGTGTGCCGACTTGGTGAGTCGGTCAACAATCACCCATATGGAATCGTGACCTCTGGAAGTGCGTGGAAGTCCAGTTACAAAGTCCATAGATATCCCGTCCCACTTCCACTCCGGGACCTCCAAGGGCTGTACCAAGCCTGCTGGTACCTGATGCTCTGCCTTCACCTGCTGGCAGGTGAGGCACCGTGAAACGAACTCTGCCACAGCCTTCTTCATGCCCGGCCACCAGTGCTGTCGCCCGAGATCCTGGTACATCTTCGCCACTCCAGGATGTACCGCCAACGGAGAAGTGTTAAACTCTCTCAGCACATCCTCTCGTAAGGCGACTGGTACCAAGGTACGTCCTTTGAAAAGGACATCGTGCTCTGCTCCAAGGGAGAAACCATCAGGTGCCTGTCCCGAGGATATCTGTGCACGCCGCGTCTCACAGTCAACATCCCCATGTTGTGCCTCTCTGACCCGCTGAAGAAGTGGAGGAGAGACTGTGAGAGACTGAAGGAAGTCTGCTCCTTCTCTATCCACGAAGGATATCTGCAAAGAGGCTAGCTGCTCTGTCGCCTCCTCAAGTAGCTGGATGCCCGTCCTCCTGCTGAGGGCATCAGCCACCACGTTCTCCTTCCCAGGAGTATAGACTATTTCAAAGTCATATTCCTGGAGGAACTCGAGCCATCGCCGCTGTCTCAGGTTCAGGTCCTTCTGAGAGAAGATGTACCTGAGACTCTGGTGGTCAGAAAAGACTGTGAAGCGCTCGCCCATCAGATAGTGTCTCCATGTCTTCAGGGCAAAGACTACTGCTGCCAACTCCAAGTCATGGGTAGCGTAGTTCTGCTCATGAGGCCTCAACTGACGTGATCCGTAGGCAATCACGACCCACTCCTGCATCAGGACACACCCGAGTCCGGTCCCTGATGCATCGCAGTAGACTACGTAACCAACTCCCTCCTCAGGCAACCTCAAGATAGGTGCGCTGGTCAACCTCTGCCTCAGCTCCTGGAAGCTCTGCTGACATCTGTCTGACCACATGAAGGGTTTCCCCTTCTTCTTCAATGCTGAGAGTGGGGCCGCAACTCTGGAGAAGTCCGGCACAAATCTCTGATAGTATCCGGCTAGGCCCAAGAAACTCTGCACCTCTGTCACGCTCTTGGGTGGCTCCCAAGTTAGCACTGCCTCGATCTTCGCGGGATCCACTGCAACTCCCGCCTCAGAAATGACGTGCCCCAAGAAGTGGACCTCACGTAACCAGAACTGACACTTCGAGAGCTTTCCATAAAGCTGGGGCTCTCGGAGTGTGTCTAGTACAACACGCAGGTGGTAGGCGTGCTCCTCCTCCGTCGTCGAGTACACCAAAATGTCGTCGATGAAGACCACGACAAATCGATCGAGGTATGGCTGGAAGATCCTGTTCATGAGGCTCATGAACACTGCTGGAGCGTTGGTCACGCCGAAAGGCATAACAAAGAACTCGAAGTGGCCATACCGACACCTGAAGGCCGTCTTCTGCACATCCTCGTCTCGAACTCTAAGCTGATGATAGCCTGACCTGAGGTCTATCTTCGAGAACCACCGTGCTCCCTTGAGCTGGTCGAAGAGATCATCAATCCGGGGTAGCGGATACTTGTTCGTCACTGTCACCTGATTCAGGTGACGATAATCGACACACAGTCGCAAGCTCCCATCCGCCTTCTTGGCGAACAAAATCGGGGAAGCCCAGGGCGAAACACTGGGTCGGATGAACCCCTTGCCCTGCAAGTCCTCCAACTGTACTCGCAGCTCTCGAAGCTCAGAGGGGGCCATCCGATATGCTGGAGTGGATATCGGGGCTGTCCCAGGGTACAGCTCAATATAAAAGTCTACCTCTATGCGAGGAGGTAGTCCTGGAACGTCGTCGGGAAAGACGTCCGCGTACTGATCCACCACTGCAGGGAAACTGGGACTCTGCACGTCAACTGCTCCCAGGATGAGGCTAGCCAACTGATGAGTGATGGGCTGACCTCTCCTCTGCGTGAGTCCATCCTGTGCTGCTAAGGCTCCCTTCTCTCCGGTGAAGGTTAACCTGCTCCCGTCGGTGCGCACACATCGCACCTTGCGCCTAAAGCAGTCAATCTGATCATGGACCGTAGATAACCAATCCATGCCCAAAATGACGTCGTAAGGCCTCGATGCTGCTACAAGAAGATCCCAGCCGAAGCTCTCGCCTCCTAGAGTAAGCTCACACTGCCGGCACCAGTGCGTAATCGTCGAGTCTGCTCCCGTAGGAGTTTCTAGCCGCAAGGATCGAGCCAACGGCTCTGTCGGAATCTCCGAGCTCCGAACAAGGGCAGTGGCTATGAAAGAGTGACTCGCCCCTGTGTCTATCAGAACTGCAGCAAGGGTGGAATAGACACAGATCGTACCTCGAATCATCTCTGGCGCGCCGTGGTCGTAGGCCTCCGCTGCCTGGAGCTGAGCCTGTCTCTGCCCACCAGCTCCCTGTGGTCGGGGCGGGCCTCCTGGTGGTGGTGGTGGCAGAGCCTCAAAGCGTCGCCCACCACCTGCTTCTCGGCCAGCTCCTCTGCCTCGTCCGCCTCCTCCCTGCGGACCGCCACGGTCGACCCTCTGCCTCTGCCTGGGTGGCCCCTCCACCGTCTGCTACCCCTTGGTACGACGGGTCGGGCAGTCACGAGCCATGTGGCCCTGCCCGCCGCACTCGTAGCACTGTCTGCCTCTCGAAAGGCTGGCTCCGGGCCGGGTGCCCTGCACTGCTGAGCCAGCGTCCCGAGGTCGCCTGCCGGAAGGTCTGGTCCGCCTGGAACCCTGAGTCATCCGCCGGCTACCAGCTGCCGAAGACTCCGCTATCTGCCGCCCTGCGGTGGGTCTCGCTGTGGACTCAGCCAGGAAGCTCTCGATCAGGAGGGCTCGCTCCAGTACCCCTGCCTGGGTCGGGATGCTGAGGGAGATCAGCGATGCCCTGAACTCGTGTCTCAAACCCTGCTCGAAGGTCCGGGCCCGGAAGAAGGGGTCCCGTACAATGTCTGTCGAGTACCGAGAAAGGTCGGTGAACCTCGTCGCGTACTGAGCGACCGTCAAGCTGCCCTGCCGCAGCTGAAGAAGCTCCTGGATGCGCACCGCTCGGAGGGTGGCTGGGACGAACTCTGAGCGGAAGAGGCTCTCGAAGTCCGTCCAGATGAGGGAGGCCTCATCGTGTACCTGGAGCATCAGGCTCCACCAGCGTCCGGCTGCTGCGTGCAGTAAGCTCGCCACGAGGATCACCATGAGGTCTGCTGGCGTCCTCACTAGCCTGAAAACTCGGACGACCGCCTCCAGCCAGTCCTCTGCTGCCTGGGGGTCCGACTCCCCACGGAACCTGGGTGGTCGCTGGCGCTGGAACTCGTGCAGAGCTCCGAGGCGTCGTGCGTCGTCAGCTGCCAGTGCTGGAAGCATCGGGGGCTCGGCGGGTAAAGGTACCGCCGGTGCCTCTGCTGTCAACGGGCCCTGTACCGAGGCCTCGTCGCTCGGCGGGCTGTCGTCGCGCCCTACTCTGGGAACCCTAGCTGGCTGCTGTCGTCGTGCCATCCTGAAAAGGAAACAAGTATGCCACGGTCAGAACAGTATACCTGGTGAGCTGACACAAGTAATCACAAAGAAAACTTGAAACACACATGCAAACAATGTTTTCGTACATTAAGTAAGGAATCAGAAGTCAGGGTCCTGGTGTATGGATACGCCGGCCGCCGCACCAACACTGGACTCCCTGGACTGATAACCACACTCAATACACTAAACACTTTTGCTTCACATAGAAGAAAGATCAGAGTCTGCGGTAGAACCGACCACCTCTGATACCAATTTGTCACGACCCGTCCTCGGTCCCGTGTCGTGACTACCCCAAGCCCGCCTTCCATAGGCCAGGGGCTGGCGACTAGCACCAAGGCATAAATCCCAACAAAAACGGAAGGCATTGCCTTTGAAAAGTAAACAAGCACCACAGAGCAAGCAAGCAGAAAAGTAAACACTAAGTAAAACTGTACAAGCTGTGCTGAAAGTAAAAAGGGGCCGGAAATACAAGCCCAACTGTAAAGTACAACTGAAAGGAAAAACAGCAACTAAAAAGGGAAAACTGCAGCGTCGAGCCGTCCTCCGGAAGTCCCACCTGAAGGGTGGGTACAGATAGCCTCCACAGCTACTCGGGTCCACCTAACCGCTCCGAGTACATCCCGCCCAGTGGTCCACCTCCAGGAACTGTCCTGCTCCGCACGCCTCCTCCACGATCAGCGCTGTCCGTCGTTTGAAACCAACACCATGAAGTGCGGGCATAGCCCGTGCAGGGGTGAGTATAAGCTACTCAGTAGGGACCCCGAGACCCCCGAAGGTCTCCCGAAATCCATAAAGGATAATCCACAAGGGAAAGATACAATCACGAAGTAACATCTGACACGGCTTAGGTATATTCCCATACATATACCTAAGTCTTCAATTCCCGTTCGGCTCCAACGTCCGAGCCCAAGCACAACCCAGTCCACACAGGAAAGCAAAACGTATACCCACGCAGGATAGAGCAACACAATCCACAAAGGAGAGTAACACAAGATTCATCTCACACAGGTATACTTCTTCGGATGACGATAAAGATGATCATTGAACCATCTAAGTCGTCGGACCCACGAAGGATCGATAGGTACTAACCTTGCAGTGACCCACACAGGATCGAGCCCACGCAGGACCTGTAGAAGTTGGCTCACACAGAACCGCTGAGAGATGACCCACACAGGATCGGGCCCACACAGGACCGGGCCCACGCAGGACCTGTAGGTGCTGGCTCACACAGAACCGCTGAGCGCTGACCCACGCAGGATCGGACCCACACAGGATCGGGCCCACACAGGACCGGTAGCACTGATCCACGTAAGATCGCTGAGTGCAGTAGTCGTCGCAGTCCGCTGAGGATCTCTGCACAGTCGTCGCCGCAGTCCACTGAGGATCTCTGCACGGTCGTTGTCGGAGTCCACGGACGATCTCTGCACAGTCGTCGCCGCAGTCCACTGAGGATCTCTGCACGGTCGTCACTGTCGAAGTAGCAGTCGCAGCCAGCACTAGGGTTCCCGCACACAGCAAGCTCGTTCGGGAAGGTCCGCTCCACGAGCCGAGAGGCTGATACATCAACTGACACGAAGTCCGAAGTTGATGTATCCAAAAGTTCCGTATCGTCAACATGAACTCAACGTCGCAGACGGCGCGTCAATCGGACGCCCGGTCTGAGAGATATTGGCATTTTCGTCCCAGGGGCCCGGTTGGTTTTTAAGGCAAAACCAACCCGACCACACTCCACCTGCGTCCAAACCTCGGGCGGAGTATTCCAAAAGATCCGTCTCACTTAGAGGAATTCAACAATGCTGACGGCACGTCAATCGGACGTCCGTAGCTCAAGATATGAGCGTTTCCGCTCCGAGGGCCCGGTTGGTCTCGTGTACGAACCAACCCGGCCGAACTCAAAGTATTCCTAAACCTTGAGGGCGATATACTGAAACGACCGTCTCGATCCAAGGATCGCGTTGCCGCTGACGGCGAGTCGTTTGGAGGCACGAAGCTCAAGATACGGGCGTTTGAACGAAAACGTCCGAAGATGGGGGGGTACGGGCCCGGCCCGACCCGGCCCGACCCCCCCCCCCTGGGTCGGCCCGGCTCGGCCTGGCCGAGCCGCGCGGGTGGAAGACGCGGGCGCTGACCCGCGGCTTGAGGAAGGACCGCGGCCCGTGTGCGGGCCACGCTGGCGAGCCGCGGACGCGCTGAGCCGCGTCCGCCCGGATGAAACGGACCCGCGCGCCGCGGGTCCGTTTGGCCGCCGCCGCCGCGGCTTCAGCCTCGGCGGATTTCGTCCGGCGGCGCGCCGGGGCGCCGCCGGAAACTTCCGTGGGCCGCCGGCGTCGCTCCGGTGGCCCGTTTTCCTTCCCGTCTGCGCCGTTGCTCCTCCCGGGATCCGTTCTTTACTGCGGGATCGTCAACCGTCCGCTGCGGCACGTTCCGTCGTCGATCGTCAAATCCGCACAAAACGAAGAACGACGGAGGGTCGTCGGGCCGTGTTCGTTCGGCCCGCACCCTCCGCGTTAGAGATAAACAACCGGGAGAAAAACGATCAACACATGATCCAACAATTTTAATTAAAATAAAATTGTTCATTGAAATCCGGCTTTTTAATTTTCAAGAACGTTCATGAGAAAATTAAAAAGGGGTAATTTTCAAAAATGAATCCCTACCTTGATGATCGTCGTGCGCGGGCGTTCTTCGCGGAAGAGACCGTCGCGGAAGAGATCGATCGTCGCGTCGTCGCGGGGAGGCGTCGCGTCGTCGCGGATTCCGGCGTTGAGTCGGCGAGCTCAACGAATCAAGAACAACAGATTTAAATTATTAATATTTAAATCTGTGTTTCGTTTAAAACCAAAGAAAATAACTTGGGAGGAAATCCGAAAGCACTCACCTCGAATGGTCGGTGATCGGAGATCGAATATCGGAAGAACGTCTCGGGCGAAGGCGTCGTCGATTTCCGGGTTCGGCGTTCTTCGCGTTCTTCGCATTCTTCGCGTTCTTCGCGAGGGAGAAGAAGTTGCGAGGGTTCTCCCAAATCTTCTCAAGTGCAAATAACCAGAGGTTAAGCGTTGGTCTTATTTTATTATTACGCCAACGAATTTGAAAAACTGGTTAAGAAACGATCCATCAATTCGTTGAATTAATTCAACGAAAGAAACGACCCATTTAATTCATGAAAGAAACAGCCCATTTAATTCACGAAATAAACCGCCCAATTAAATGGTCTGTTAAGAATTTAGAAAACGCGTCGGTTGACTTTCATTAAGACGGGTTTTCACGGGTGCGTTTCTTAGCGGAAAGAAACGGCGGGGCTCGTGCGGGCCCCACCTCACAAATATCCTACCAAGGGGGTATGATATTTCTGGATAGCATCCTATCCAGTTCAACTCAGTTCAAGCCTCCTTTAAGTGGCTTCAAGTGGCTTCCAAGTGGCTTAAGTGAAATAAAATAAAGCTGTCGCAAAATTATTTTATTTCTTAACTTTATGCCCGAAAATTAAAAACCACATCCGAGCAAACGCAACTCCGGAAGAGGCATTTCTAAGAGAATACCGGCGCTGCGATTTCATCGGTGCCCTCAGAATTCGATTTCGGGCACGGTTCAAAAGTTAGAAAAACCCGCTCGTCCGTTCACTGAACGTACCCGAGCCAAACTTCAGAAAATGATTCCAGGCACACCGGGCCTCGGAATCAGGCGCCGTCAGAAACTGCGCTCTTGTAAAATTCCAAAGAAAATTAAGAAAAAAAAATTTCCTTGAAATTTACGGGTCTTTACATCCTAACTTTCTTTGAGCTCTTACATCTGTAGAGGATACCCTAGGGAACACATGAACAAAGGGATGAGCTAAAAAATCCAGTAAAGGAATGAACATAAGGATACATCTCAAGAACATGAGTTAGGAGGCATGGCATAATGATATCAAAAGCATGAAACTTATAAAATCATTTAATATAAGAATGGGATCATATAAACATGGAATCATATAAATGTGGAAGAATTATAAAACATTTATTTAGTATGGGTCAAGGCTAACTACCAATCGCATTTCCCATTTCAGTACGGGTCAAGGATAACCGCTAATCCTGTTTCCCATTTTAGTATGGGTCAAGGCTAACCACCAATCCCATTTCACATCGCATCTCATGAGACTTAACCTTACAAAATTCATTGGAGCGCTATCTGGGCGCACCCATCTCAGCATATTCATGAATATTTTTGCCAAATAAATAATCTTACCACATAAATAATCATACATAATCAACTATACATAAACATAAGGGTACCCATGGAAAGAATTGGGCACCACAATCATGACATAAAACATATCCAAATGGCGTATCATGAAAGTGTCCATGAAAGGAAGGGATTAGAAAATACATGGACATTCATACGTTAAAATAGGCATATAACAAGGTAAGTGGGGTCAAATATTAACAACATATAAAAAATTTATTTTTGAAACATTACCATTAAAACATTTTTGTGCGGTTTTAAGGAAAACACTCTTGAGCTTTTCAAATAGAAAAGAGGACATTCTTTTATATAAAACCAGAATTGAACCAAAAATGTTTTCATAATAAAAATAATGATTTTGTAAATAAAATGGTGATTTAAAACATAGGATAGAGTGCACTTGAAATTTGGGTAAAAATTTGGGAAGTCCCCTAAAAATAGGTTGGCTTATCGTAAAGTTCGAAGGAGAAAATCTTTCAAAATCATTTATATCCCTGAAAGAATGTGATAAAAGGGTCTTGATATAAGAATCTTGTAAAACTAACCAGAACTCATAAGACTCAGATATATAGATAATATAACACCATTTTTAAATAAAGATAAGGCAACCTGAAAAAACAAAGATGGTTCGGGTAGAATTCGTTATGATTTTACCGGCATGGTGTCAGATGTGACCAAGAGGGATTGATGAGAGAGAAATGGGGTTTCTCATCACTTATAAATTCATAAGGAAGTATGGGGGAGGCTCTTAAACATACCCCATAATTTTTTATTTCACATATAAAGGCATAATATAGAGGACAATCTTGATTAAGATAGAAAATAAGAGGATCCCTTACCTTAAGTCCGTTGGTGTTCTCCACTTGATATTAACGACCTCTTGAGACTTCCTCCTTCGAGAGCCTCTTAAGTGTAGAGGTATTGGTATTTTGAAGAGGATAAGAGCTTTTGGACATGGGGAAGGACCATGGGGAGAGATGTTGGTAGAATTTAGAAAAGTCTTGGAGCTTTAGAGGAGTGGAGAGAAGAGGGAGTGAAGGGGTTTTTTTAAAGTGGAGGAGAGAATGGATTTCATGATATTATAATCATTAATTTATTATTTATTCCCAATACAAGGAATATTAAGTATTCCATGGCCAATAATAGTAAATGGGTCATTTTAATTCGAACCAAGTGGGCTTACATCAGCAGAGCATCATCGATGACTCAATTAATCCATTATTTAGCATTTATTGTAAATTATCGGATTCTACTATTCATAAAAAATTCAAGTATTTTAGAAAAATCCCAAAAAGTCACCTTAACCATTTTTCTATGGGTAGAATCCAAAAAAGAATTCCATTTTTCAATTTTTTTTTTCTAAATATGATTATTTTAATATTTAATTAAAATAATAATTTATTATCAAAACTAGTTTTAAAACCTTCATTAACTCATTCTAAAATATCGGTATATTGCACTTCCAACTTGAATATTATTTTTATACCATAATAAGTGAGGTTACTATTCATTAGGGCATATCACTATTCATAAGGGTATGTTACTATTCATTAGGGTATGTTACTATTCACCAAAAATTATTTTTGTTTTATTACACTCCAAAAAACATCTTGAACACAACCTTGTATGTAAAATTGCAAATTCCATACACATAAGTGACAAACATATGTTTAAAGGTCAATTGTCACTTAGTATTTCATTATATTGTGCTTTTATGTGATTTTATTACATAAATATAAGAAGGTAATTTCAATTGAAAAACTTTGGGTGGTTACATTCTTCCCCCCTTAAGAAATTTTACCCTCGAAATTTCATTTTACATTCTAGGCCAAAAACAGATGTGGGTACTTTTCCATCATTGCTTCTTGTAGTTCCCATATTTCTTACTCAAACTTATGGTTCCTCCACAACACTTGGACAAGATGGGTTGTTTTATTGCGTAAAACCTTATCTCTCCGATCCATAATCTTTACTGGCTTTTCTTTATAGGAGAGATCATCTATTAATTGCACCACCTCTGAGTTTAGTACATGTGAGGGATCAGACATGTACTTACTCAAGAGTGATATGTGGAAAACATCATGAACCTGATCCATATTCGGTGAAAGTGAAAGATGATAGGCCACGAATCCTATGCGGTCAAGGATCTCAAAGGGCCAATATACCTTGGGATTAGCTTCCCTTTCTTCCTGAATCGCATGACCCTCTTCCATGGAGATATTTGAAGGAAGAATATATCTGTAATGTCGAACTCCAAGTACCTTCGACGGTTGTCAGCATATCTCTTTTGCTGACTTTGGGAAACTTTGATGTGTTTCTAGATGGCTTGAACCTTCTCTGTCAACTCTTGAACAAGATCAGGTCCAAGTCGCTTTCATTCTCCAACTTCATCCCAACAGGTGGGAGTTCTACATCGCTTTCCATACAGAGCTTCATATGGAGCCATCTGAATACTCGAGTGGAAGCTATTGTTGTATCAGAACTCAACCAATGGGAGATATTGATCCCATCCACCTTTGAATTTTAGAGATCAGGATCTAGACATATCTTCAAGTTTCTGAATAGTCCTTTAAGATTGGCCATCAGTTTGGGGGTGATAGGCCATGCTGAAATTTAATTCAGTACTCAAAGCATGTCGAAGAATCCTCCAGAATTTAGATGTGATAATTGGATCAAGGTCAGAGATAATTGAGAGTAGAACACCATTCATTCTCACCACTTCCTTCACATGTATTTTTGCATGTTTTTCAAGTGAGATATCTTCCTGAATAGTGATGAAATGGGATGTCTTGGTGTGTCGGTCAACCACAACCCATATCGCATTATTTCACTTCGACGTCTTCGGGTGACCCGTGACAAAGTCCATAGTAACATTTTCTTCTTTCCACATGGGTATAGGCAATGGTTGTATCATACCTTTGGAATTTTGTCGCTCATCTTTTACTTGCTGACATACCAAGCACCTTGATATATATTCCGCAATCTCCTTCTTCATGTTATCCCACCAGAAGTGTTCTTGGAGATCACGGTACATTTTGGTACTCCCATGAAGGATAGAGAAGGTCGATATATGTGCATCATTCAATAGATCCTTATTTATCTCTGGATCAGATGGTACACATAATCGTTTCCCAATTCTTACAACTCTTTCCTCATCAATTTTGAAATTGGAGGATTTCCCATTTTTAACAGCTTCCACCCTTTTCTGAATTTCCACATCCTTTCTTTGAACAACCTTTATTTTCTCCATAAGGGATGGTTGAGAAATCATTTGAGAAAGGATTTATGATGTTCCTCTCTTAATTATTCCCATGTACATCCTTTTCAAATCTAATAAGATTAGACCCTTTTCAATTCTCATCATTGATAAACATGTAGGTTCCTTTCTACTTAGAGCATCTGCCACCTTGTTTGCCTTACCGTGATGGTAGTGGATTAAGCAGTCATAATCTTTGATGAGCTCTATCCATCTTAGTTGGTACATATTAATCTCTTTATGTGTGAATATATATTTGAGACTCTTATGGTCAGTATATATCTCACATTTTCCCTATAGAGAAATGCCACTAAATTTTCAACACAAAGATCACAGCCGCCAACTCCAGATCATGCATGGGATAGTTTTTCTCATGGATTTTTAGTTTCCTTAAGGAATAGGCAATAACTTTATCATTTTTCATTAGCACACAACCTAAGACTTTCTTAGAAGCATCACTATACACCACAAAGAGTTACCCACTTGAAGGGAGTGTGAGTACTGGCGCAGTGATAAGCCAGTTTTTCAACTCCCTGAAACAGTCTTCACATTCCTGTGTCCAGACGAACTTTACTCCCTTCCATATTAGCTTGGTCATTGGGTTTGAAAATCATGAAAATTTCTTCACAAATCGTCGATAATACCTAGCTAGACCTAAAATTCTACGGATCTCTGTTACAGAAGTTGGCCTCGACCACTCTTCAATTTCCTTCATCTTGGAAGGGTCTACAGATATCTCTTTCCTAGTGATAACATGCACCAAGAATGATACTTCCTCCTTCCAGAACTCTCATTTACTATACTTTTCATACAACTTCTACCTTCACAATGTCTTTAACACAGTTTCCAAATGCTCCTCATGGTCATCCTTGCTCTTGGAGTATATCAGAATATCATCAATAAAGACCACCACAAATTTGTCGAGGTAATCTCTAAAGACTCTATTTATTAAATCCCTGAAAATTTCTGGAGCATTAGTGAGTCCGAAGGGAATCACTATGAACTCATAGTTTTCATACCTCATTCGAAAGGTAGTCTTGGGAATATCTTCTTTCCTCACCTTTAGTTGGTGATATCCTGACCAAAGGTCCACCTTAGAGAAATAACTAGCCCCAGGAAGCTGATCAGACAAGTCATCTATCCATGGAAGGGGATACTTGTTATTTATAGTGATTTTATTGAGCTAATGACAATCAATGCAGAGCCGCATGGATCCATCCTTCTTCTTGACGAAGAGTACTAGAGCACCCCATGGTGAAGCACTCGGGCATATAAAACCCTTCTCCATATTCTCTTGTAACAACTTCTTCAGCTCTTCTAGCTCCACGGTGGCCATTCTATAATGTGTCTCTGATATTGGCAGAGATCCAGGGATAAGTTCAATTGAGAACTCAACCTCTCGGTCAGGGGGAAGATCAGGACACTCTTCAGGGAATATATCAGTGTAATCCCTCACAATGGGCATATCTTCAAGCATGATTCTCTCCTTTTCTCCATCATTTGAGCTAGGTATGCATACTCATAAGGAAGTAATATCCACACTTGAGATGATGATTTGAAAGGATATTCATATTCCTCCTTGCACTTGAAAGAATAGAAGGATGCTTCGGGATGTGAAGAGTAATCTCCCTTTCCTGGCAGTTGATGTTGGCCTTTTACAATGATAGCCAATCCATGCCCAAGATAGCGTCAAACTCCACTAAAGGTAGTATGATAAGATTTTTTGGGAGGTTCAATCCACAAACATTAACCAGGGTGGAGTTATAAACCATGGATGCAATAATTTCCCCATTCACTATTCTCACAGATAACATTTCCTCCAAATTTGGAGGTGGTGTTTGAATTGTTCTACTAAACTTGCAAGATATGAAAGAATGTGTAGAACTAGAATCAAATAGTACTTTCTCTATTCTTGAATGAATAAAAAGTGTACCTATCACCACATCGTTTTCCGCCTCCACCTCAGCATTAGTGATAGCTTAATCCCTTCCTTGTTTCCTTGTAGTTTGTTGCTGATTTCCTCCAACAACCCTTGGCTTAGGGAAATTGTTCACATAATTCTTAAGCTCCATACAGTTATAACACTACACTGCAGGCTGAGTTTTGATTTGAACATTTCTTTCTTCTTCAACATTAGTGGGGTTTTTCATATCCCTTCTCCAGTTATTGGCTAGATGACCAAACTTTCCACATTTGAAGCAATTCTTGGTTCCCTTGAGACAGTCAAAAAGATGCCTCTTCCCACAATTTTTCCAAAGGGGAAAGTGAGGCTTCTTTCCATCATGG